>JAHLJS010000002.1:50753140-53606157 GCA_038502445.1 Eremochloa ophiuroides
TAGCTGCTGTTTAATTACTGTTACTCTTCCACTACTTTCTACTTGCTATATGCTATGTGGTGGAATTGGGACGGTGTATATCTGATTATAACCACTGGGAGAGAGTGCTGCGTGCGTCTTGGGTGCGTGGTAAGGGTTGATGTCGACCAAGTGGGATGTGAGACAAGCCTATGGGGCAAGTCGTGCCGAGGGTGCAACCTGGGCATCCCCAAGCGAGATACCTGTGGCGGGTAAAGTTGTTGAGGAGGTTCTGGGTGGGATAGCCTTGGTGGTTTGAAGCCCGTGGACGGAGGTGCTGTGATGGCACGGGGAGAGTATCCCCTAAGTGAAGATGCCTGCTTGGTCAAACCTAGGACGGACTAGTTTCAGGTTCATGGGAATCCTTTTCTACTCACTCGCTTCTGATGGGCGGGAGACGGCTGGACTACTTGGTAGGACGGTGCCACTACTGCTAGGTTGAGAGGTGATAAGGGTGGGCGGAGACGGTCGATGGGTTCCCGTTCCATTCTAGATGCGCAGTACCACTGGATGGGCCCGGTACTGTGTCTCCCAGTCTCAGCATAACGGTGTAGGATCCAGAATATCCCAGGGCTGAGTGGTAGGGTGGCATCGACCTAGGCAAGCAAGCACCCGGAATTCTGCCTAGGTGTTTGCGCAACACCTGTGATGGCTAATCTTGTGGGTAGTGAAACCTCTGCAGAGTGTTCGGTTGATCGATCGATACATATGCCAACTTGCTGGCTATGGACCTTTCCTGTGAAGCTTCTACTAGTGTAGTGAGTGTTCTCTTCTCCCCCTGGATGACATTTTTTTCGGCAGTGTACCCATTGTGGTAGTGTGCCGCTGAGATAGGCCCGAGAGGGAGTTGGGCCTGTCGAATGAGAGTGAGGTGTGGGTATGTGAGATGTGGTGATGGGAAAAGGGATGATGGTGTAATTGGAGATAAAACTTGACTAATTAAACATTGATTATAGCTGCATAGGAAAACCTCAGCCTATAGGTCTGCTTGTATAGCCTTGCATCCACTTTCCACAAAGCAAATGCTGCATAGGTGGGCTCCTTGGCCAGTACATATCGTACTGATAAATTTGCTGTCAGGTGACGAGAATGAGTACGACTTCGAGGAAGACGATGGCGAAGAATAGGGTCACGTGCTACACTCAAGTTGGCCGTGAAGGATGAAACGTTTCCGCATCTTCTAAGCTTCTCTGAATGTTGATTCCGCCAATGTGGCGATGTAATAAATGTTTATGTAAGACTTAATTACCGTTGTATGGATCCTGGTGTCAACTGAGATATGGGTAATCTCATGGATTGTCCCAAGCAATCTGTTGAATTACAATTCGAGCCTGTGGATTTCCCTTCACAGAAATCGAGGTCGTTTCAGTTGGTATCAGAGCCATACTTGACTGTAGGACGAGACCCATAGAGAATGGATGTTAGAATACGAAGCCAGACTCTCTTTCGGTTATATTACCGACCTTGCATTCACTTTTTATGCAATGGCTTATCTAATACAAGGACCTGCTAATCCGTTTCTTGATAAATTTGCAGATGACCAGCCTTGGACCACCACTTCGTCCACTGCACGATGGCCCTATTGAGACCCCGATCAATGGGAGGAACCACGGCGGATTTGCCATGGTGTTACGCCAGGTGTTGGAGGAACTGGGAGCACCGTCTGACCAGATCCAGTACTTCAGCCGAGGGAAGCTTGTCGAGGCTGAGAGGTTTGAAGGACCTGTCACTACCAGAGTTGAGACACCCGTCAGCCTGATCCTTCCAGGGATGCCGGTTTTTACTGACTACCTGAACAGCAGAGTATTGGGATTACAGAGGAGGCTGGACGACAAGGAGAGAGCGCTTGCTGAGAGGGAGCAGAGGAGCAGAGACAGAGGAGTCGAGATGAGCACGTTGCGCTCCAGGATCAGGGAGTTGGAGAAGCAGTTGGAGAAAGTCGAGGAGAAGTCCACCCGCAACCAAGGGATTCTGATCGACCGCGTGAAGATGGTGGAGTTCTTAAAGGACAAGCTACGGAGGACAGAGACAGCTTGGAAGCAGTCCGATGCCAAGAGAGCTATTAAGGTCCGGAAGGTGCAGAGTTCGCTTCCCCCACTGGAGATGGTGAAGCCCCGGGAGGGAGACATCCGCGTACCACCCACTACGCTCAACCTGGGAGCGTGTTCGTCTCTGAGGATGCAGGAGATTGAGGCCACTCCAGAGCTAGCTGTAGCACTCGACTACGTCAAGCGCCTGACCATGACTGATGACGAGATCGAGGCAGAGGACAGCCGCATACCCGATGCCGTACTCGACCTTATGCACCAGTAGCTTATGGGACCCTGCGTGGCCCTTAGACTAGTGATACCATGAGTTGACCTGTCATTGGCTATCTGCGCATAGCATGATCTTCTTAGCAGCTAGGAACATCCTTTATGTAATAATAACCATGTGATGAGTGACATTTGGATCTTATGCTTCTTATGGTTCTCTATGCTTCTTTGGTTGAGTGTAGGATAGCATGAAAAATGTTTTAATTCATTTAAATCGTTGAAAACATCTAACTCCTACTTAAACTACTACAAGATTATTACTGCACTGAGCACGTACCTAATAACTTCAGATGTCGATGAGACGTTCCGCGCGTCTGGAGAACCACCAACCCTCCCCCGCACCTGCGCCAGGACGCGGGCGTGGTCGCAACCGTGGACGCCCAGCTGGCAGACGTGCTGGAGTTAACCTGGAAGAAGAGCTGCGCCGGGCAGAGGATGCACCGCCGGAGAACGATCCGCCACCACAGGGCGAGAACGTGCCTCCGCCACCGCCACCGCCACCGCCACCGCCACCGACGTTGGCGGAAGTGATGGCACAGCAGACCCAGCTGCTGAATGCCATAGCTACTGGGACAAACAGGCACCACGGGCCACCCCAGAATGACTTCCAAAGGAAACTGGAGGGTTTTCTAAAGCTGAGGCCACCTACCTTCGACAGGACCGACAGCGATCCCATCGCTGCCGATGATTGGCTTAAAGAGATGGAGAAGAAGCTGGACCTGACCACTTGCTCCGACGAGGAGTGTGTTGGGATTGCTAGCCACCAGCTGACCGGTGCTGCATGAGCATGGTGGGACAACTACACCAGCGCTCACGAGGACCCAGCCCGCATTGACTGGGATGAGTTCACCGAGGCTTTCCGTGACCACCACATTCCTGAGGGAGTCATGGAGGCCAAGGAGAACGAGTTTTGCAACATCTCCCAGGGAGCTGACCGGATCCATGAGTACACCACCCGCTTCAACTGCTTGCTCCGCTACGCACCTGCGTCTTGCGTGAGTTCCGAGAAGGAAAAGATGTACTACTACAGGAAGGGACTTCAGACCAAGATCAGGTTGGCTCTGTCAGGGAACAAGAGCTACACTCTGCGTGAGCTGATTGACTACTGTATTGAGATCAAGAAGGATCGCATGGAAGCATGTCTGGATCCATGAGTACACCACCCGCATGTAATAAATGTTTATGTAAGACTTAATTACCGTTGTATGGATCCTAGTGTCAACTGAGATATGGGTAATCTCATGGATTGTCCCAAGCAATCTATTGAATTACAATTCGAGCTTGTGGATTTCCCTTCGTGGAAATCGAGGTCGTTTCACAAAACCCAGCCTTCCTTTGGCAAAATATAAATTCGACAGCTAGTACTCCCAGGTAAAGTGCTACACGATAGTTCTATGTGCTTGCAGAAGTCCCATCACCTATCCTATAGAGATATCCATAGCCTTTTTGGCCAAAAATCACATACTTTGAGCATAGGGTTTTGACAACCCCAGTGATTGCGTTGAGAAACTATGGTTACCACTGCTAGAGGATAGATTTCGCTACACTCTTTTGATAGCGTTAGTAACTGTCAACAAGCATTTTTGGCGCCATTGCCGGGGATATCTTAGCCTTGGTGATTGCTTCAAGGAATTGCCAACACACATCTTGATTTAAGAGTATGACATTTCTCTCCTGGATCCAAGCTTTGACTCGACAACACATGCAAGGTAAGTATACTATATCCTTTCCAAACCCAAACAGACATATTAGCCTTTCAGAAGTACGAAGGATAAGGAAGCAACTCATTACAATGCTTTGGTAAGGAATCATCTACCATTGAGTGACTTGAGAGTGCCATTTGAGAAGTATAAGCGAACTATGCTTTTTCTTGTGAAAACTTAAAAACTCCAAGTCACCAAGATGAGAATTTGGGCAGATATCTTTGTTTCAAGAAAACGTTCTACTCTTCAAACCACTCAAAATATATGATTAGATAGTACCACATATCCCACATGTATAAGAGTTGTCCTGGAATAACCTTTTATGTTAGTTATATATCTTAAGATTCTATGATCATGTTTGCTTTTATCCTTACACCTTTATTCGAGGACGAGTAAAGAGCAAGTGTGGGGAACTCGTTGACGGCTCTTATTGCCCAAAATTAGTTGTCATTTTATGCCTAAAAGACATGCATTGTAACTCGAAACATAGATGTAGGTCTTTATTTAACCAAGTTCCATGAGTTTTGGTATTTTCACGGCCTTGCAAGAATATCTATTTTCACCGAAATAAAAGTACCCTCAAACGAAGATTTTGACTACACCATTGCGAAGAGCTCGTCGTGCTGATTGAAATGGATATATTGTTCACCGTTTTTTGGAGCACGGAACAATGAGATATTAATTTCGCAATTATCAACGAAGGGTGGGACCCACAAACCAGTGGGCCCCACCAGGCCAGGCTAGCTCGGCCAGCGGCCCAGGTGGCTGAACAGGCCCAGTAGAGGGACGCCAGTGGCCAGCACAGGGCAGAGGCCGGCCCAGGCAGGGTCGACGAGCGGCCCAGGCTGGCCAAGGTAGGCCCAGGTGGGCAGGAGCTGGCCCAAAAGTGGCCAAGAGGCCCAGGGCGCGAAGAGAAGCAGCCCAAGCTGCTGGAACCGACCTCCTATGGTGGTTTTGACCATTTAAAGCCTCTTATTTAAAAGGGAATCAAGGGAATATGCCAAGGAATGTTCTCCCTAATCCCCTTATAATAGAGGGCCTCACCCCATCTCCCAACACACCATTCTACACAAGAAAGCTTCATCTCCACATCATATGCTTGGTAGTAGTGTCCCTCTAGGTGCTCCCTCCTAGTTGTATAAATTAGAAAATAGGAAGAGAGGAGAGGGAAAGAGCGGAGGAAAGGCTGGGCTTGTCGGGACTTCGTCCACCGGGGCTGGGTTTGGCGGGTCTTCCTTGACTTATACCTCTAACGGAGCCGACTCATTTGTGAGAAATATTCGGGATCTTTCTCTGCAATTCCAAGTTCGTTACTTAATTAAATTAGCATTTACTTTATTTGCTTACGGGATCTCCGTTCGACCGAATGCACTAGTTGCACGTGAGACTAGAGTAGTAATCGTTAGCGTAGGCGTGGTGCCTGTGCTAGTCGTTACCTGAGTTTGTGCCCAACCCCACGGATAGTTGTGGTAGCCCCGGAGGTGATAGCTCCGACCAGGCCTCTGTATTCCACCACGTTCGGGTTGGTGATTCGTAGAGCTTGCAGGCGGCCTGACCCCGATTACCCTTTTCCAGTCTTTTCGAGAATCGGAAAGGATCCGTTGCTCCGAAGTAAGCAAGTATATTAAATCTGAATCTTAGTTATCTAGCGACCTTGGGAGAACCATATAAAGCCCCTCTCTACGTACAAAAACTTATTCTCATCTTTCCTTGGGATGACCTTGATTCTTTTCTAGTTCACTTCTCGTTCCTCGAGGAAATACGATACCCTGAATATTCCGGGTGAAAGCTACAACGGTACTTCCGTGTGCTTACGGATTCCTCTGCTCATGCTAAGATTTACCAACAGGCTTTCTAGCGTCATTATCACCTATTTCTGGTGATGACGCTAAGAAATGCCAACAGGGGACTTCGTCGTCGCCTCGTCTATTCGAAAGCGTTTCTTGAGCACTTGCTGTGCTCGGGGAGTTCATCATCGCCTCGTCTTTTCGAAAGCTTTTCCGAGCACTTCCTGTGTTCGGGGACTTCGTCGTCGTCTCGTCTATTTGGAAGCATTTTCGAGTACTTGCTGTGTACGGGGATTTCATCGTCGCCTCGTCTTTTCGAAAGCATTTTTGAGCATTTATTGTGTTCGGGGACTTCATCATCGCCTCGTCTGTTCAGAAGCGTTTCCGAGCACTTGCTGTGCTCAGGGACTTCGTCGTCGCCTCGTCTGTTCGGAAGCATTTTCGAGCACTTGCTGTACTCGGGGACTTCGTCGTCGCCTCGTCTATTCGGAAGCATTTTCGAGCACTTGCTGTGCTTGGGGATTTCGTCGTCGCCTCATCTTTTCAAAAGTGTTTCCGAGCACTTGCTGTGTTCGGGGACTTCGTCGTTGCCTCTTCTATTCAGAAGCATTTCCGAGCACTTGCTGTGCTCAGGGAGTTCGTCATTGCCTCATCTTTTCGAAAGCATTTCTGAGCACTTGCTATGTTTGGGGACTTCGTCGTCACCTCTTCTGTTCGGAAAAGTTTTCGAGCACTTGTTGTGCTCGGGGACTTCGAAAATTTTGACCCTAACACCACGTGCCTGCGTCACCTATTATCACGCTCGGGGACTAAGTGGATACACTTCACCTATCGGTGAATATATTGTTTCTGGCGAACCGAAAGTGGACACACTTCACCAAAAAGAAGGCTCTTTTCAAAAAAATTTCTGAGCTCCTTACATCCGTCTAGTCAAGCAACTCTGAAGATCTGTGCTTCCTGATGAATGCAAGGTGCTCGGGGACTAGCTGTGGGGGTATAAACCCATATACCCGCATGACGGTACATGGGCCAAGTCATCCGATCAGGCTCGGACTGCCAAGGACGCGTCGCCTACAGGCTCTCCAGAAGATCACGTATATCCGCCGGCTTAGAAGTCTTGGCGTCCTAGGAAATAGCTTTCCTAGTAACACTAGCCAATTAGTTTCCTTGTTCGGCTAGGATTGTAATCTGATATACATGGTAAAATCAACTTGTAACCCTGCCCCCAGACTATATAAGGCGGGCAGGGGATCCCCCTCAAAACATCTCATCTCATAGCAATACAATCCACCAGCACATAGGACGTAGGGTATTACGCCTTGCGGCGGCCTGAATCTATATAAATCGTTTCTCTCGCTTGCTGCGTTACTCTTGCTCGTCTCAGACGCACCATCACCGATCATCTACTACCTTGGGCATACCCCTCGGTAGACTATCGGCGATATTTCATCGACAGCTTCTGCCTAATACATGCTAGTGCCTAGATAGGAAGTGCTCTAAGTGATAATTATTATATATTGCTTATCATATATATCATTATTATTGTAACATAACCCCTGTTCTGAGTAAGTAGGTCATTCATGGTATTCTCCATATTTGCATATGCATATGATAACTAGCTATCTACCTGCATCCCATTTATTGCCAAATCCTTCCCAGTGGTAAAATATAAATGACAACCCGGAATACTCTTGGATAAAATGCTACCATGGTGTATATTTTATCTGTGCACTTGCGGATATAATATAATACATTTTTCAGTCACTTGCTAGAAGGAGAGATCTTTTAGAATCATGCTGGGGATGACAACCTAGTTATTTCTAAGAGATAGATGATGAGAGTCCAAGTGATCTGTAGGCTAATCAGGTGGCACGTTAATTTATACCTCCCATCATTTTTGGCACTATTGCTAGAAGTTGAGGCTAACTCTATTTTTGGTGATGACGTCAGAAATGCCAACAAGCATTTTTGGCGCCGTTGCCGAGGAAGGCTGTTTTGGCAAACATAAGATGTGGATAGGTCATATGCACAACACCAAATATGTCGAGAAACAATAGAAACCTTACTTAAACAGGCTCACCCTGTCCTTATTTATTGTTTGTGTAGCTTATGCAGGGTGATGTATTAACGGATTTGACCTTCCATAGAATTTTGTTGAAGATCCAAAAGCTTTAATCAAGAAGACCCGAGCCAAGCTCAGGAAAACCCCGGGTCCTTCGCTGGAAGACATCCAAGAAGAAGTTTGACACCAGAGTTTGAGGCCATGGCTAACAAGAGCCTTCACAAGTTATCTGCTCCATCCACTGTTAACATCCATACTGGACCACCCACTGATATTGGAGACAATGGATTCGAGCTCAAGCCTGCGCTCATCAACATCATGCAAGCTAGTCATTTTTGTGGAAAGGCACATGAGGATGCGAGTGCACATCTCCAACACTTTTTTGGGGTATGGAACACTTACACCATCAAGGGAGTAACTAGAGATGCTATTCTGCTTTGCCAATTTCCATTCTCACCGTTGGGAAGACCAAAACAGTGGTTCTATGCAAACAAAGACAAGAACACTACATGGGATATCTGCTCTACTTTCTTCTTAGCAAAGTTCTTCCCTGTGGGCAAGATAAATGCTCTTAGAGGGAAGATCACCAGCTTTCAGCAATAGCATGATGAATGTATCCAAGAAGCATGAAAACGCTTTCAAGACTACATCTTAGAATGTCCTCACCATGGGATGGAGAATTGGTTGCTTATGCAGACCTTCTACAATGGGTTGACTACCAGCATCCGTGAGACGATGGATGCTGCTGCTGGAGGAGCTTTTCTGACACTCACCATTGAGCAAGCTACCACCCTTGTGGAGAATATGGCATCCAACCAGAGTTGGAATGAAGAAGGAGCTCCGACTCGCAAGAGAGGAGAAATGCACCAGCTCAAGGAGACTGACATGATTTCTGCCAAGATGGACTTGCTAATGAAGAAGCTTGAGGACATAGTGAATGATAAGAGAGAGGTCAACCACATTCATGACGCATACATGACTTGTGAAGAGTGTGGAGGTACTGGCCAGTCAGGCCACAGCTGTCCAGAGATTCAGGAGGATGTGAACTACATCAGCAACAACAACAACTACCGTCCTCAGAATTTAGAACTGGAATCAGAACCAAGGTTGGAATCAGCAAGAGGCCCAACTACAAAGGTAATTACTCCAGTAATTACCAAGGTAACAACTTCAACACACCATTGAGAGATCTAGTCTCTAGTGAGACCAAACTATTAGCTCAGATTTCCAAGAAGCTAGTTTCCAATGACAAGTTGCTAGAGACCATCAATAACAGGATGGATGGGTTTGCCTTTGCTATCAAGAACCAGCTTAGCATTAATAAAATGCTAGAATCCCAAATAGCACAGCTGGCATCTTCGATCCATGTTGACAGTTACTAACGCTATCAAAAGAGTGTAGCCAAATCTATCCTCTAGCAATGGTAACAATATTTCTCAACGCAATCACGGGGGTTGTCAATCCCTATGCTCAAAGTATGTGATTGTTGACACTTCTAATGTTGCTACTAGGAATAAAGTTATTTCTAGCAATTGCGCCAAAAATGCTATGGGTAGCTCTATAGGATAGGTGATGGGATTCTGCAAGCACACAGAACTATCGTGTAGCACTTTACCTGGAAGTACCAGGTGTCAAATTTATATTTTCCCAAAGGAAGGCTGGGTTTGTGATTCCAAGGATCTGATAGTCAAGGATTTAGATATGGATAAATGGGTTAAAAACCTTCGTAAGGATAAATCAATGAAGTGTAACTAAGGTGGAAACACACTAGGATAAATTGAGGTAGCTTTGGAGATTATGGGAGAACTATAACTCAGTAAAAGATCAAGTGATTGTTATACCAAAGAGATTGCTATACTCGGGACACGCAAAATTCTAAACTCGCCGGGGTTCGACTGATTAGGCACCGTACGTCCCAAAGTCCTACGATGGTAAAAACTAGACCGAACGTGGTGGAATCCAGAGGATTCTAGGGTTATCACCACCTAGAACCTACCACTACAATCCGTGGGTCTAGCCGCACTCAAGGGTAAGATTATAGCCTAAGCACCTCGCTTAATCTATAAAGCTTACTAATCTAACTCTGGCCAAGGAATTAGAGCACTCTAACCAAGCAATGAGACAAGTATGCAACTGCTTAATGTATGACAATAAGTAAATGAAGCAGGGGATCTTTATTACCGATAAGAGTGAAGAACACCGTAGAGGAGGTCGCCGACAAGCCCGGCTCCTCCACAGACTTCCTCCTTCTCCCGACTTCTCTCTCTACTCTACTCTTCCCTAGCTAGCACTATTCCTAAGAGCAGAGCTTCGCTAGAGAGAGAGCTACTACTGACCATGAGCTGAATCTCTAGTGATTTGCTAGTGATCTTTTAGTGGTTTCTGCTTACAAATGAGGATTCAAGTCCTATTTATAGTGTAGGAGTGCTCCAGGGGTACTTGTAGGAGTCCTGGAGGTCGGTGGTGTGAAGTGGCAGGGCGGGCGCCCCCTTGGATGCACCGCCTTGCATCCTACGGCCCTCCTTCCTCCCCTATGGCGGTTGCAAGGTAGGTTTGTGTCCTAAAATGATGGTTTGCAACCCTCGAGAGGATGACATGTGGGTCCTTCAATCCATGGCACATCACTTGATCACCTTGTGATAACAACCGACTTCATTTGATGGCCTGGATGACTCTTGGATACCTTCCCTTGGATCGTGGACATGGCACTCAATTTGGACAGGGCGGGCGCCCTGTTGATAGGGCCATTGGATCCTCGTGCCTTGTATTTGAGCCGTTGATGTTATTTCAATGTGCCACAGGCCATTTGGAAGGTTGGCACACGGATCCATGAGGTGGCATGCCAGTTTGGCGCCACTCATAGGGTGGGCGCCCTATGTAGGGGGCGGACGCCCCCCTCTGGCTCCCATGTGGCAGCTGAGGTGCTGAGGTGTCTTGCCTTGCTTTGTTTTTCCTTGTTTTTACCATTTTTCCTGCATACATAATATTTCTCCAAGGACATGTGGAACTAGGTAAGTTTCAAGGTGAGTTCTTTGCATTTCATGTGGTTTTATCTTGATTATGGGTGAAATATTGATGGTAAAATAAGGTGTTAGCGACCGTCAACAATCCATCCAGCCAATGAAGGGAAGATCCCAGGCCAACCAGAAGAACTAGAAACTGCAAATCTTGTGGATATCTTCAATTCTAGATGGTATTATGCAGAGCATCGGTCCAATGGATGGAATGATGACTCTCCAAAGAAGAAAGGAGACCCAGGAAGATCCATCATACCAATAGCCATTGGTCAACATGCATTCGAGGAGGCAATCTATGACTTTGGCACAAGCGTCAACATTATGCCCAAGGTGATCTTTGAGAAGATCCATGGAGATGCACTCCTATACACAAACATGTGCTTGCAGCTAGCAGACCAGTCATTCTGCTAACAAATTCCTGGAAGATTCTGCGTACGAGTTGGACACTCATATGTACCTGCTAACTTTGTGATAGTTGAGACAGGAGGAGATGAGAAGTCACCAATCATTTTGGGACGACCATTCTTGAGCACCGCTAAGGCTATCATCTATGCCGATAGCGCCAAGATCTGTTTCACTATCAGGGGAAGTAAAGAAAGATTCAGCCTCAAGAACAAGACGTTGGAAAGTCCTGCCCATCCACGGAAGCCATACATCTATGAAGACAAGCCAGCGC
Organism: Eremochloa ophiuroides; assembly: GCA_038502445.1. Taxonomy (NCBI): domain Eukaryota; kingdom Viridiplantae; phylum Streptophyta; class Magnoliopsida; order Poales; family Poaceae; genus Eremochloa; species Eremochloa ophiuroides. The sequence goes on from JAHLJS010000002.1 coordinate 50,764,719, forward strand.
AGAAGAAGACAAGCAGAAGAAAGAACAAAGCTAGGTAGACTCACACTGAAGCTGTGAGGATGATCAACTCAGTCCGAGCTGAGTACGATCACCTTCTAGTTTCACCATACATGCCTAAGCTAGAAGATCCAGGAGTACCAACGATCGACTACACAATCAACCAGAAGATCTTCTAAAAGACCTTCTGCGACACAGAATCGAGTGTCAACATAATGGCCAAGGTAACTTATGAGTTCCTATTTGGCAAGACACCCATGTACTCTACCTACACACGGCTGCAGATGGCAGACCAGACATTCAGATTTCCAGAGGGGACTGTTAAAGATGTTATGGTAAAGATTTGAGATCACTATGTCCCCACTGATGTCTTGGTTCTGGATACGGGAGTAGAAGAGTACGACCCACCACTCGTACTTGAAAGATTGTTCCTCAACACTACAAGAGCAATCATCTATATGAGATCAGGCGAGATCCACTTCTAGTTCCACAAGGAAAAGTCCGCTGCTACTTCAACAGTTACACAACTTATGAGGTACCGAAGAAGAATAGTCAAGGAGGAGACGTCGTTCCTCCCAATGCCTAAACAACCAACCACTTAAGGATGGTTGGGCAGATTATGAAGGAGAATTCAAAAGGAGTGACTACATCAAACCAGAAGAAAAGAAAGATGAGGAGACTGTGGAAGATGAGCTCCCAGCTTCAACCCCACCATCAACGTCAACTTCACCAATCAGAAAGGTATGGAGGAAGAAGGAGTCACCTTCCATCTCATCATCAGAAGTGCAACCAAGGTCACCATCTCAACCTGAGGATGCACCCGACAAGGAATGAACAGATAAGGAGTCCTGTTCGAAGGACTAAAACCACCGAACCTTCACCAATAGGTAAACTTGGTACCTATCCATATTTACTTTCAGCATTGCATTAGTATTTTATTAATTGCATATTTAGTTTCTAGCACTTAAAAGAAAATAAAAATATTATTGCTTTGCATAAAAAATCTAAAAGCCCCATGTAACTAATCTTGTGGCATAGCTCATAAAGGCGATTCACTGTGTGGCACAAAAATAATTTGCATGCATCTAGGATAGACTTTTGTATCATATTTACTTTTTGCATTCATAAACTTCAAAATACCAAAAATATGTGGGCACATGAAGGTCCGCACTTTTAGAAAAATACAAAATATATGTGGACACATGAAGGTCCACCCACTTAGGAGAATTTCTGCTGGAATTATAAAATCAATCACTAACCATGGAGTGGTATTAAACCTAACCCCTCTCCATGAGATTTGGTATTCTTGTTGGCAATTGAGTTTTACAGGACAATACATTATCAAAGAGCTAGTCAATCCGGCGCCCTTACGCTGCCAGTACACCTGCTCCTAGAAGGATCACTCAACTTGCAACATCAAAGACCACGCAAACATCCATCTTGGGGGAGGGCGCCTCCACTTAAAATCCAGCTAAGTTTCCCATCCTTATTATTGTACCATATTGCTTTTCGCGTGAGTTAGCTAGTGAGATAAAATTTGAAAACCAATTAAAAAGTGTTTAGATTAGTTAGTGAGTTATTAGGCTTTAATAAAATAAAAAGAGAGTGCTTACAATAATTTTGCTCAGATTAGATGGAAAACAAGCATAGGAGATGATAATGATTCCTCATAACACTTAGTTTTCAAAACCATGAATCATCCCAAATTTTAGACACAACCATTTTAACTTGAAGATTTACTTTGAACTTGAAACTTGTGGGTAATAAATGTTTGATATAAGTCTAAGTAATTGAGGGATATGATATGCAAAGTTTGAGCTGTTATTTAATTTGTTCCTAGTGATACCTAAGTTCTGGAGATTTATTTTGAAAATCCTAAAAACTACATGATGAGTTCATGTACGACAAAAGCTTTATACTCCTACCACAGCCATACATGCTAGAATAGGAAAACATACACATTATGTGCTACCTACTTTGTTTTGAGTTTTTTGAAGCTTTGTTGATACCTTAGGAACTTGTCATGCTTTTACAATTAGGATCACTTGAACTCCACCCATAATGCACTACTCACATCTGAGTAGGCGCATCCACATTCCACACATTCCATCTATTCCACCCAAAAATATAACCCATTGGTTACCCTAGATCAATGCTCCAAAGTTCTTGTTGCTATCTCTCAAAAGAAAAAGAAAAAGGGAAGCACAGTTGCAGAGAAGAGGCATGTGGCTATGCAAAAGATTGAGATGAGAGAAAATAATGGGTACAAAGATGCCCGCCTGAGAGGTAAAAATGGACAAGTGTCCGAGTTATCAAAACAATGGGTACTCCGATGCCCGCCTGAAAAAAAGAGATAGCCCATGTTGTCCTGCAGAACAATCCCCTAGTGTTTGAAAGAGAGAAATGTTTTCAAGGAGCAAAAGAGTAGAATTAGGATTAGCCACCATATATATCCACCTACCACCTCACATCCACGCACTTGCACATCTTAATTTGATTGTATGACTTGTTCCTCTGGATTCATTGTTTGACTTTACAATATATTCATTGCAAGTATGTATGAGCTGTCTTCTTACCCATGAGCTCTACATAAGCCATTAGTTATAGGGTAAGAGAGAGAAAGAAAAGGCATGCATCACTATTGCCTTGGTAAGGATCTATAAATACCACATATTGAGAGACTTGAGAGAGTCATACAAAAGAAACTCTGAGTTTTATTTTGAAAACTTGAAAAAACTTCAGGATAAGAGTTGAACGACAGAGCTTGAGACATAGTGCTTAACTTAGACATTCTGTCCTTCAATTACCCAAGACCCGAGAGAAATCTACAAGCTCCATGGTTACAGGTAATAAAGGTAAGTCTGTGGTTAGCTTGGTCTACTCTAATCCTTTAGTACTTCTTGGTTTAAAGCCGAACACTTGTGAGGGGTAGCTATAACTTATGATATATACTAAAGTTTGGCTTTGCTAAGGGACCAGCAAAGGTTAAGCTTGTGGGAGCATGTTGCCGGTAATTATTATATGATTTTACCTATCAACCAAACATGACATAAGGGTGTAAAGGCAAACACCACTATAGAATAGGGTTTTAACTGACAGAATTCCACAATTTTGGTGAATCGGTGTTCTGTAGGGTGTTAATCAGAAAAGAACCAAAGGAGACCCATATGTCGGATTAAAACATTGAATTCCACCGTGAAAGGGGATCAAGAATATTCTAGAGAACACTAGAGACATGCCTGAAGAAGCGAGGCCCAGATGGCAGCCAGGGGAAGTCGGCCGACCTACTGGACAGGTCGACCGACCTGGCCTAGTGTCCTTTCCGCGTGCATTTCGACGTGGACCCACAACCGCCTTTGAGGATCAATCTCCACTACCCGTCGAAGTCGGTTTGATCCAAGGGCTATGGTCATCCCACCGGCCTATATAAACAGCCTGAGACCCCAAGGCTTTCATATCAATTTAGATCAATTAAACAGATATCAGTTCAGAGAGCTAGAAACCCTAGAATCATTAGAGCTTCACCATCTAGAGCATAGCTACACAGGTTTAGAAGTAGAAAGAGGCAAGTTCTACTTGAGTTCCGGATCTTGTCTAGAGCAGGAGGCTTCTCGGAGCCATTATAAGCTCTCTTCTTGTATTTCGAACCACTTTTGTGTGTTTAGATAAAGTTGATTGACATTGTTCTACTATTGATTATGTTCTGAATTATGCAATTCATTGCTTAGCTAGATTGTTTACTTTGCATAGTTAGGATGCATTCATATTCATATATAGGTTTGTATAGCTCTTATTCATTGACATCATGGATGGATGACCAACAGCATGTAAGCATGGCGCTTAGATGTAGTTTGTCTGCAAATGCACCTTATATTCTTGGTTCTGTGGTAGATCGCGGATGTGGCACTCCCGTTAAGTCCTTTGTAGTCCACACTCCGAATGTAGGGAGAGTAGGAAGTTATTATTACTTTAGAAGGCAAGATATGATCTTGATCTTTCTTAGTAATATTCCCTTAAGTATGAGTATGAAGTATCTTTGTCATGATTGCTAGTATAATTGCACCAATCTAATATGTCTTCGACAGTATAGTTAGAATGACATAGGATATCCTTATGCTTCTACCTAATCCGTGCTAGTGCCAAGATAGGAAGTGCTTTAAGTGATCATTATTATATATTGCTTATCATATATGTCAATATTATTGTGACATAACCCCTGTTCTGAGTAAGTAGATCATTCATAGTATTCTCCATATTTGCATATGCATATGATAACTATCTATCTACCTGCAACCCATTTATTGCCAAACCCTTCTCAGTGGTAAAATATAAATGACAATCCAGAATACTTTTGGGTAAAATGCTATAATATTGTATATTTTATCTGTGTGCTTGTGGATATAATATATTACATTTTTCAGTCACTTGGTAGAAGGAGAGATCTTTTAGAATCACGCTAGGGATGACAACCTAATTGTTTCTAAGAGATAGATGTTGAAAGTTCAAGTGATTTGTAGGCTGATCAGATGACATGTTAATTTATACCTCCCGTCATTTTTGGCGCCATTGCTGGAAGTAGAGGCTAACTCTATTTTTGGCAATGACGTTAGAAATGCCAACACACATGTAAATACATACTCCCTCCGTTCCAAATTGTAAATCGTTCCAAAAATCTTGTAGAGTCAAACTATTTTAACTTTGACCAAAATTATAGATAGAAATATAAATATTTATGAGACCAAATAAATGTACTATGAAAATATATTTGATGAAGAATCTAATAATACTTAGTTGATATTGTAAATATTATTATCTTATTATATAAACTTGGTCAAAGTTGAAATAGTTTGACTCTCTAAGATTCTTGTAATGACTTATAATTTGGGACGGAGGGAGTACAAATCATTATGTTTTGTAGCCCCCAAACGCAAAGAGATTAAAAAATCCCTATTTTACCTGTCCTCAACGACCTCCTCCTCAATGTGTGCCTAATTGTCTCGGTCACCGCACTCTTTGTGCTCCATATTGGTTATACATATATCGCTATCACCATCTGGGAACTATCTAATTGTAACAACGTCTGCATATCACAGTTTGCCTCCTCACCAGGTGACTCATCTCTATCATTTGGATGAATGGTCGGCACATATTGTTCCATGATTTCCTGCAAACAGGTGATTTGTAGATATATAATGTGCAAAGAATACCGTGCGCTGCTACAATCTATTATCTTATTGCAAAAATATTAAATGAAGAAATCACATTCACTAAGATGCTCTAAAATTCTGGAGATGAGCTTAGAATAATGAAGAAAAAAATAGTCCATGAATTCGATTTCAGCTTAGAATAAAGAAGAAAAAAATAGTCACTAACTAAATAGAATAAAGATGAGCTTAGAATAAAGAAGAAAAAAATAGTCACTAACTAAATTGAATACAATACCCGCACTAATATTCACTTTCCATAATCAGTTTCCATAAGCAGCTTCAAGTACTAAACTATGAGTGAATGCAAATGGCAAATTTTTTTGTCAATTTCAGCATGTTTTAGACATGATTATTATACCCAACCTAAACACACGAATACATGTGACAAGGAAATTTAAGCTCTGTACAAATTAATAGCTTTTCAATCTAGACCTTATAAATTAGGTTGAAAATATTATAAGTTTTCAGCTGAGTACTATAAGCTACCAAAAGTATCAATATCAAAATATGTAGTCCTTTGTTCATCATGAAGAAGTGAGCTCTTAACTAAAGACCAGTAGTTCTATTACAGTGATCTGGGCACGATACGTATAATCAATTGATTATTTTATTCCTTGATTTGGATAATAAATACTTTGCGTACTACAACACACTTCATAACTACTCAAGATAGAACCTCTATATTTCATAACTGTTTTAGACACAGTAGTCCAAGCCATGTTTGAGAAACTTATATAATTATTTTATAGAAGAAGGCAGCCATGTCGACGTGTATAACTAAACAAATCTACTGAAAACTAATAAATTATTCTTCATATATAAGACAAGCTGTGACAGTGGAGTGTGGAGTGCTGACCACCAACGGCGAGAACGGCAAAATACAGATGAACCGCGATGACAGTCATGGCGTGGGCTTGCACGGCCTCGACGACGGCCTCAACGGGGGCGGTCGTGGCGTTATCCGTCGTCGTGGACTCCGGAAGTCTGTCATTCTGGACTCTGGCGCTGCAGCGTCACAGAACCTCAAGTACGGCGTTGGTGGAGGCGGGCGAGGCACTGGCGGCTGAGACGTTGCGGCGCGTGTGCAGAAGGACCAGGCTGGTGGACGACATGCGGGAAGGCAAGGTGCGATGATGGAACGATCTTTATACCAGTGCGGCCGCGCGGGGAAGCGGCATCAGACAAGTGTAACACTCCTGATGTCTGGTGTTACTGTAAAAAAAAACGGACGTCATCGCATGCATTGTAAATCATTCAAAGTAAATCTCTTTTTGTTTTGCATTAATTAAAAATAAATTTCATTTTTATGAATTGATTGTGCATAGGTGAATTAGAGTGATACAACTCAGTGACTCAATAGGTGTGTTGATATGGTATTTAAATTAGCTCTAATTGGTAACTAGTTTTAGAGTTTATTTAAAACCCCTAATTCGGACTCCAAACCCTAATTCAAAAACTAACAAGAATTAGATGTTGGGCCTTAAATAGAATTTGTAAATCTTTAAAAGTTGAACAACTTCTATTTAGGGTAATTTTGAAGTTACTACATAAAATTTCAAATAAAATCCTACCTTATGTTTGAAAATTCAAATTTGAAATGCAATTTCAAAAACTATCAGGAATATGACCAAACTCCTTTAATGAAAATTGTAAAGCTTGTCAAATAGAACAACTTTTATATTTACCCTTTTGCCCCTTTTCTACAAATTCAAATCAGTTCAAAATTTGAATGTGGTTCAAAAAGCAAAGTTGTTCAATTCAAAATTTACCACAACTCTTATTAAGGTAATTTTTTAAGTTACCATGTAAAATAAAATTTAATTTGGCAAAAACAAAAAGTTGAATATATGTTTGCTACAGTAACCAGAATGGGATCCCTTTCTCCTGTTCGCGTGCAGTGACGGCTGTGCCACCACACGTCGTCGCCGTCCTTGCTGCCGAGCCACATGTGGCCGGCATTAATGCCTTCGTGGGGGCTCCGGCCGCGTTCTGAAGCACACTGCTGTCCAATATATTGCACTGGTCGTCGAGTTCTCTTTCTTCTTTCTCCACTCCGCCGACGAGCACCTCTCTGCTTCATGATCAAATTTGTGGTGCGCAATCCACCATCGTCTAATTACTCATGCCAGCAGCTCCTCTACACTCCCACGGACCTTCCCAATCTGCTGGTGCCTGATGGTTTCGCTGGAACGAGCCTCTGCGCCACCATTTTTCTTCTCGGTCCCCGGCCGAGCACAGTCACGATCCACCTCGACGTGGTCCGCTCGGTCTGGTGAGAAACTGCTCGCATTGATCGGTGTTCTCGTTTCCTGGTAACCCTACGAAGCTTCCCAACCCATCCTTTTCCTCCGTGGCGCACAAAATTGGCTACAACACCACCTCGCCATGGGAGTACACCACTGTCCGCGCCATCAACGTCGACGCCGTGCTCCACTCCATCTCCGGTCCAACCAGCGGAAGCACAAGGCTCTAGGTGAGGCGCTGATGCTCATAACGCCATCTATTTGAACCCTAGCCGAGCTTGCTCAAGCCGCCATGGCCATGACAGTGTTTAAGCCGAGCCCGCCTTATCTGCCCAACCAACTAGCTAGATGTGTAGGAGCGCATCCTGGTGCCCTCGGCATCGCTGGAAGATCACCGGCGGCGAGCCGCCGCTGCTGGGGCCGTCGGGCGCACGCGCGGGTGAGCGACAGAGGGAGGAATGACCGGGTTTTGAGAAGGAGAGAAAGGAGAGGGGGCTAACTGAGAAGTCTCAGACTCAAATGAATAGTTCGCTTTGGATTGCGGGTTAAGCTTTAAATAGTTCGAGGGGTTTTGCGCAAAAACTCCTGCGCCGTGCGTGCATGGGCCGGCCCGCAGTTGTGGGCCGACTCGAGCCACTTGGGGCCTGAGACGCTTTTCTCTTTTATTTTGTTTTTTTAATTTCCATACATGTGATGATTTTATTTAATTCATAATTACTTAGTGGTGAATGATAAATTCATGAAGTTTTGTGTGTAGCTTTTTCATGATGTGCTCTAATATTGAAATTTTGTTTTTCAGTTTTTTATATGGTTTAAAATTACCTCTTATAAAGAAGAAATAAACCTTTCATGATTTTTCTAGGTAAAAATAAATATCTATTGATCACGGAAATTTATGTGTAACTATATTAGGCTTAGATTAACCTTCATAAAAATCTTGAGATTCATTTGCTAATATTTAATTATACCCTTAATTGTATGCTGTTGACGCAAAATCCAGTTCCGCAGCCAACACACTAGCGAAGCCGGAACGATCCACAGGAGCAAGGGTCCGGCAGATCCAGTTAGCTTCAATAATCTGGATCCCAGCGTGCTAGTCAATTTGACCTGTAATTGATAAGGAGAGAAAGACAATCAATAGTTTTGGGTTAAACATGCTGGCGTAGCCAGACAGTTCCGAATATATTGCTCTGAGAGCCGATACGAGTGCAGATCGACTAAAGAGTCGATTCTAGCATGCATGAACCGGTTGTACAGCAAGATATCCAATTTTCTTTTAACCGATCCAGGGCCATGTGACAGAACCGACCAATTTATACAAGATTAAGCATGACTGCTCCCGATTAACACGTTGGCATACATATACTCTCTTATAAAAATCCAGTAGTCTGCCGAGTGTCATGAAAGACCTCGGTAAATCAACTTACAACAGGATCGTACTGATTAAGGAAACATCATATGTTACAAGCATAGAGTTCACAGCAAAAATTTATTACAAACAGAGTAAGATAGTTATTACAATACCAAGTTTAAATAATATACATAAAGTGTCTTGTTTTGAAAACCCTTTATTCAAATATACTGCCATACTCACTTTATAACTCCATACACAGCAAAGGAGGAAAGTATAAGATTTAAGACCATGCCCTGTGGTCTTTACTCCTCTGTATCCATAGCAGGGTTATTGCAAGTAAGGCAATAGCCTTCATACAGTATATCACTTGTAACGTTGGGAATAAAACCCTAAGTATTCAATTGTACTCAGCAAGATTTACCCGTCAGAGCATAAATAAAAAGACTCTCAAGGATATGCAAGACTTCCTTTGATGGGGTTCATGAGGTAGCATATTTTACAGAAAAAGCTTACCAACATATATTCTTAGTTCAAAGTTTTAACTTCCAATTATCATGGAGCTAAATATATCTACATTAGCAAGCCTTTATAAAGTGAATCACTTAATAATTGATAGGAAAAGAATCTCATTGTCACATCAACATTTTATAATGAGTTGTTGCTACATTTCTAGCACATGGATAAGTTTCTCCTAACCGGGAGAGACGGTTATTCGAATCGATTTACACCAGCTGGGTAAGCCCGTATCACACACCCTTACGAACCCATTCAAAAGTTCGTATTTGTGTAGGGTAGCTTTTCACTCTATTCGGGACCCCGTGGGCTTGATCCATAGTACAAGGCTCAGGGTGTAGCCGGTGCCAGGACGCTCAGGCAATGCCTGCCCTTGGTCAAACCCTGTCCCACCGTACATCCTTTCTCTCCACCAGTGATGCACTGCAGTTCGAATCCTAGCCCGACTAGAAGTGCTATTGCTTCACGGTCGGAACAACTTATCCGACCGTTATGTGAAGGTACGTTCAATCTTAACCATTGACCAAAATACGAATTAGTTCCTAGTCAAGTTACACACGTGGGATTCAAAGGTGCATGTCTAATCGACATCAATGACCATATTGGTACACCATATCCCAGCTGAAATTTATATCTCATGATTCTTTCTCAATATCCATTCGCCTGATTTACTAGGCATGGATAAGCATAAGACTAACCAATACTAGTATTATCAAGAAACTCTCCTCTCTAAACAAGGTAGGTAATGCATCAACGGTTTAACTATAACTCATCAATTTAATGCATCAACTGTAATTAAACAATAGTTAATGGAAATTTTAAAATAGAGATAGAAGGGTGATAAAATGTCCGGGGCTTGCCTTAGCGAAAAGTGGAGGGTCCGTGGTTAGGACACTCTGGCAGTGAGTCAATATCGGGTTCTTCGCCTTCAGGTGGCAACTCCTGAGGGTTCTTCTCGACTATCTCGTATTCCACGAGATTTTCCTCTTCCGATCCTATATGTATAAGTATGAATAGGATGTATAAATGGAAGGAATGCATTATGATGTTCCAGATAATGATGATATGATGACATGATGTGTGGTGATAATGCATCCATATATCTTGTTGGATTGAGTACATCAAATGACAAACTTGTTTTGTTTATTTTATAGAGTATGTGCATATTTCTTCTCTGGTTGAGAAGTTTGCAAAATCCTATGGAGTAACACTTGAATAGGCATGACATGATACTCACGATAAAGTTGCAAGCCAACAAAACCTATCTTTATTTTCTTATAAAGCATAAAATGTTGGTTTTAATTCATAAAGCAAGGTTAAGCTAGCAAAGCACCATTATTGCCATGGAACAGCAGGGGTGGATGTCCCATGGTCTTCACAAAACAAAACAAAGTCACTTAATTTGATTATTCATCATTTCCCATGCATTTGGTGTTTTATTTATTAAAGAAAAACACTAATTAAAATAGGCTTAAAATAGTTATAATAGTGAAAGTTACCAAAACAGTGCCCAAATTTTTGTGAAGGTAAATAGTAGCATGAATATTACTCACAACAATTTTCAAAATTTTTGGAATAATACTTTAAGCTACAAAAATCATCAAGTGTCCCTTTTATAATTAAAATTCATGAATTTTAATGTATGGAAAAAGTATATTAAAACCTTATTTAATATTTTTCTATGAAAGTATACACTATGCAGAGCATACACCTAATTTTTCATGTTTTATCGCTGGTAAATAAATAGTTATAAAAATAACCAAAATAGGTACTATTCACTTTAATGGAAAAGAATAAGACAAAATTTAAAAGGAAAAACGCGCGCGGCTCTAATTTGGCCCAACTCGGCCTGGTCAGCACAGAACCGGCCCAGTCCGCCTCCGGCGCACGCGGCTGGCCACTTTGCAAAAGAGTCCTCAGATTTTCCAGAAACTAACCTGTAGTCCAACATAAAACTATTCACATGTGTCACTGACGTTTCACTTAACCCCTCATACTTTTCAAATTCTAAACATTAGGTCCTTCTCCTCACCCCGAGTTAACCAGAGCGCCGGAGATGATTGATCGGCAGTTGCCTGTTGATCCAGGGCATCTCCGACCACGACGAGGGTACCTACAGGTTCCTGGAAACCTCCCGCGTCGATAGAGCTAAGTTTTAGGGCCACTGGCGGACTTTGGTTACGATGGCGACGAACAGAGCAGCACGGCGGCGTTGCTCGTCGGTGTACCCATCGTCTCCGGCAATGATAACCTTAACAAAGCACCATTCTAGCTTCATAGTGATCCGGTGAGGCTCTTGGGTGAGTTTCAGGGCTTGGTTAAACATTGGTAAGGTCCTAACACGTGTACAGTGGCTCGGCAGCGAGAATACGGCGGTGGCATGCCTCGTTCCGGCCAGGCTGAGATGGTAGAGTTTAGGATTTTTATTTCTATAATATCTACAACTTCAATATAGCATGAAACACAGCTCAAAACGTACTGGAACGACACAGAGAGGACTAGCCTCGTGCATCCGTATGGTAGGAAGGAAAAACGGGAGCACAGGGACGGCGCCGAGCCGTAGGGTCTCACCTGCGGCTAGAAAGGCATCGAAACCTGGTCGGTTCGAAAGAGTAGCTCATGGTGAAGTTATGTGCATGATTAATTGGACAGTGGTGCTGTGGCTGTGGCCAATTTTGCTGGCAAACAGAGAGCAGTCGGCGGCGACCGTGGATGAAGATGGGGTCTGTGCGGTGACCTCGCCGGTATTTATGGGCACAGGATGGGGTGGTAAGGTGGCAGGCGAGTTCCCGAAGTTGACCACGTGGCTAGGGACGTGTTCCGGTGGTCGAAGCGCCGCGAAGACGCCGGCGGCGCCAGCTCCTCGCCATGAATAGAGAGCCGCCACCGGCAAGTTCAACCCGTCCAGGGCGCTCCTCCGCGGTCGCAGTGAGGCTGGGTCTTAATTGAGCTAGAGGCGTGGCCAGGGGCGTGACCGCAGCAATGGTCTCACCGGTGACACGGCAAAAGCCGTGAGCAGCGGCGGTATGGGTAGGCACATGGGTCTCACTACTGTAGCTGAGATATTTATTTTTTCCCCTTTACAAATTACTCCAAAATTCATATAGAAACTTGAAAAATTCCAAAAATAAAAGTTGTTCAAAATTTTGAATACTACAACTTTACTTTTTGAACCATATCCAAATCCTGCCTAGATTTTGAAATGCAAGTTTGCCCTAAAAGAATGCATTTGAAATTTGATTTGAAATTCAAATTTTTGTTTAATAACTTCAAAAATTTCCTATATGAGAGTTGTTCCAAATAATGAGCTTAACAACTTTGATTTTTACACCAAAGCCGTATTCTCATTATTTTTCAAATTATGGTTTAACCCTTTGAAATAGGAACAAAAATGAAATTTTCTTTTATTTTCAAAATGGCTCAAACTTGGGGTTTAAAAATCACTAATTTGGAATTGGATTTATCTCTGGGTTGTTAAATCAAAGTTGTAGCAAATATTTTTCTTTATCATTTCTATTTAGGGTCAAACGTCATACAATGCTTAGAAAATAAAATCCTACTTTAATCAACTTTAGGCTTTATAAATGTAAATATAAAGCCAAATGTATTTTTAATTTATCCAAAGCAATTTTTAGTATTATTTGATGGAACGAAATTATTAACTTACTTTGGTTATGAATTTAGGTTGATCAAAGCCACTCAAATAAATGAACCCTAATGTTCATATTGTGAACACATAAAATAATCATCACATTTATAATGAATAGTAAAAATGAAATTCTTTTTAATCATCTGATCATGATTATGAATAGTGATAAATGCTCATGGGTGCAAATGCATGTTTAACACCTAGGGTGTTACAGCTCCTCCCCCCTACAGAAATCTCGTCCCGCGATTTAGAGAAAGTTACCATTTTGAAAAGAAGGCGGAGTAAGTTGTACGGAGAAAATCTTCTCGCTCCCATGTAGCTTCTTCAGTGGAGTTGTTCCATAATACCTTCTAAAACTTTACTACCTTGTTGCGAATCACTCTTTCCCTTTCTTCCAAAACTTTTACAGGTTTTCTTCGTAAGTCAAGTCTGACTCTAAAGTGACATCATCCAGATCAATCACTTCGGTTGGTGCTCGCAGGCATTTCTTTAACTGTGAAACATGAAAACATTGAATATTGCACTCATCCTCGGTGGAAGTTCTATAGCATAAGCAACTTCTCCCTTCCTTGATAGAATTCTAAAAGGTCCTACATAGCAAGGGGCTAACTTGCCTTTCACTCCAAATCAATGTTCTTTCTTCATGGGTGAGACTTTTAAGTCACCAACATTGAATTGCAATGGCCTTCTTCTTTTGTCAGCATAACTTTTTTGACGAGATTGTGCAGCTTTTAGATGAGCTTGAATTGTTTGGATTCTTTCTTCAACTTGCTTTACAAAATCAATACCATAGTATCTTCTTTCTCCGGGTTCTACCCAATTCAAAGGTGTTCTACATTTCTGACCATAGAGTGCTTCAAATGGGGCCATTTTAATGCTTTCTTGATAACTGTTGTTATATGAGAATTTAGCTAATGGTAACCATTCTTCCCACGAATCATATGAAGAAAGTACACAAGCTCTTTGCAAGTCTTCCAAGATTTGGTTTACTCTCACAGTCTGACCAGAAGTTTGTGGATGATAGGCAGAACTTCTGATAGGTTTTGTGCCCATATATGAATGTAGTTGTTCCCAAAAAATGGGCCATAAACTGTCCTCCTTTATTGGAGATGATCCTCTTTGGAATTCCATGCAAACGCAAGATTCGTGAGATATACAAATCCGTGTACTTAGGTGGTCTGTAACTATCTTTAACGGGTATGAAGTGAGCAGATTTGGTAAGACGATCTATAATCACCCATATGGAATTGTGTCCCCTTTGGGTTGTAGGCAGGCCAGTTATGAAGTCCATACTGATCTCCTCCCATTTTCATTCGGGAATGGATAGTGGTTGGAGCAATCCAGCTGGTCGTAAATGGTTTGCTTTTACTCGTCCACATACATCATAATGAGCCACATAACGTGCTATCTCTTTTTTCATTTTGGTCCACCAAAATCTTGGCTTTAGATCTTGGTACATTTTGCTACTTCTCGGGTGAATTGATAGATTAGAGAAGTGAGCTTCAGATAAAATTTTCTCTCTTAACTTCTCATCCTTCAAACGATCATCAAACCATAGTACTCCATTTTCATCTACTCGGAAATGTTTAACTTCTTTCCCATGTATCTTCCGCTTGAGGTGAAAGATGCCACTGTCAGTCTTTTGACCATCTATAATTTCATTTTCTAGTGTACAGCTAACAATTATATTACGAAGTACAGTAGGATGCAAAAGGTTAAAGTTCTCTTTTGAGGATATATCTGTATAATTGCAATGTGCTTTTCTACTAAGGGTGTTTGCAACTACATTGGCTTTTCCAGGGTCATAGTGCACTTCCAAGTTATAATCCTTGATCAGCTCTAACCATCTTTTCTATCTCATGTTTAACTCTGGTTGAGTGAAGATATATTTGAGGCTTTTGTGATCAGTGTAGATATGGCATATATTTCCTAACAGATAATGTCTCTAGATTTTTAAGGCATGAACTATGGCTGCTAATTCTAAATCATAGGTAAGATAATTTTATTCATGCTTCTGTAGCTGTCGTGAGGTATAGGAAATGACTCGACCTTCTTGCATCAAGACACAACTGAGAGCAATGCCTGAAGCATCACAGTAGACATCAAAAGGTTTGGTTATGTCTGGTTGTGCTAGAACAGGGGCAGTGGTCAACAATTTCTTTAAAGTGTGGAAAGCTTCTTCACACTTTGGTGTCTAGACAAACTTTTTGTCCTTTTGTAACAATCTAGTCATTGGCTTGGCAATTTTGGAGAACTCTGGAATGAAACGTCGGTAGTAACCAGCTAAACCAAGAAAGCTTCTAATTTCAGTGACTGTGGTCGGGGCCTTCCAGTCTAGTACCTCCTGTATTTTGGTGGGGTCTACCGAAATTCTATTTTCAGATAAAACATGGCCCAAGAACATGAGTTCATGAAGGCAAAATTCACATTTGCTAAACTTAGCATACAACTGATGCTCTCGAAGTCTGGATAAGACTATTCTTAGATGCTCAGCATGATCTTCTTCATTTTCAGAGTATATCAGGATATCATCAATAAACACCACCATGAACTTGTCCAACTCAGCCATGAACACTGAGTTCATCAAGTACATGAAATGGGCAGGTGCATTGGTAAGACCGAAAGACATTACCAAATACTCATACAAGCCGTAGCGTATAGAGAAAGCAGTTTTGGGAATATCTTCAGGCCTTATCTTTATTTGATGATAGCCTAATCTCAAATCAATCTTAGAGAACAGTTTTGCTCTTGGTAATTGATCAAACAGAATGTCTATCTGGGGCAAAGGATATTTGTTTTTGATGGTTACTGCATTAAGGGGGCGGTAATCTATACACATTCTTAAGGTCTAGTCTTTCTTTTTCACGAACAAGATAGGACATCCCCACGGAGATGAACTAGGTCGAATCAAACCTTAATCCAATAATTCTTGCAAATGTTTCTTTAGTTCGGCTTGTTCATTTGGTGGCATCCAATATGGCCTTCTAGAAATAGGAGCAGTGCCAGGAACCAAATCAATGGCAAACTCTATGTTTGTGTCGGGTGGTAGTCTAGGTAATTCATTAGGGAATACATCCGGAAACTCAATACCACTGGAATATCTTCAATTTTATCAGTCTGTAGCACAGGATAAGCACTAGAGTTGTGGGTCTACAGAGAGTGATAGTTGAAAAGTACTACCATCAGGTGCTTCTAACTGGAGTGTTTTATTGGTAGTGTCAATGATTACTTTATGTTCTCTCATCCAATTCATGCCCAAAATGATATCCAAACCCAAATTTGGCAACACAATAAGGTGAGCCAAAATTTCTCTTCTTCCAAAATTAAATTTTGCACTCCAAACTATATGGTTTGTATCTGTTTCAGCCCCAACTGAATTGATTAAAAACCACTTCTTAATGTGCTAATTTGGAACTGATGCTTGAGTGCAAATGCTTTATTGATAAATGAGTGCGATGAACCAGAATCAAACAAAACAAGTGCAGGCTTATTGTTTACAAGAAACGTACCCGCGGTCACTGGTTCTCCTTCAGGGATTTCTTCCACAGTAGTATAGTGAATATGACCAATGTGTGCACCTGTAGCCTGCTTCTTATTGCCTAGTGCCTTATAACCAGTCTTCTGTTTTGCTTGATTCTGCTGATTCTGCTGAGCTGACATATCTTGCTTCGGGGAACGATAGTCACGAGCATAGTGTCCTATTTTTCCACAATTGTAACATGGAAAATTTTTAGGACCTCCCTGATATCCTTTCTGTGCATTTCCCTGGTATGACTGCTGTCGCTGATTGTTCTGCTGATACTTCTGCTGCTGCTGAGGGGGTTGTTGACACCTGTTATCATCCAAATTTTATTATCCATTATCCCTGCATTAAACATGAATATCCAGTAGAATAGGGTTATTACTGACAGATTCCACGAGTTTTGGTGAATTGTCTATTTCCCAGGGGATTTTCCAGAAAAGCTTAAAAGAAGGATTAAAGAGCATAATTACCACGAAACTTAACCGCCAAGGAAACATCATCACGAGAACACTAGAAGCATCTGGAACACACCCGAAGCACCGGAGCCTGGATCCCCACAGGGTGGGGCTG
The DNA here is from genome assembly GCA_038502445.1 of Eremochloa ophiuroides. NCBI lineage: Eukaryota > Viridiplantae > Streptophyta > Magnoliopsida > Poales > Poaceae > Eremochloa > Eremochloa ophiuroides. The sequence continues at coordinate 50,781,775 of JAHLJS010000002.1, forward strand.
CCCGGCGCTAGGGTGGGTGTTGACGGTGGATATACCATAAAATTCCACATTCAAACACCATTAACAGGTCTCGGATTCAAGGGAAGATAAACATATCACGAGCATATTTTATCAATAACTAGTTCCACATGTACTCTTAAGCTTGTGAATGCAGGGAAGATGAAACAGAGCACAAATGAACACTTGGAGCCCAATAATGTGGTTCGGCCGAACCATGTATTTGGGACCCAAGTCATCACACATCAAGACATGGTGCAAAACATCACTTGGAAGAGAGGAGAGCCAAGGGTGGGCCCACCCATGGGTCGGCCGAACTGCCCATGGGGCCCACCTGGCTCTGGTGACGTGGCAGGATCTGTGTGACCTTCCACTCAGCTCATTACAGCCCTCAGATCAACATGTGTTTCCATTCAACGGTTGAGAAGCAAAGCACAAGGATTCAACGTGATAACATGCAAATGAAGTGGAACCAACACAAGGGGACAGTCTGTGACAGATGGGGACCACGGTGGTGAGCCCAACCCACCAGGGGTGGGTCGGTCAAACCACTAAATGTGGGCCCAAGCCACCTACACACTCCCTGACTGGTGGGGACTCCTTCTAGAAGACCCTGGCTGTACCCACCAGTCATAGGGGGGTCGGCCGGACCCCCCTGGTGCCAAGCCAGGTTGGTTGGCCTCCACCGACTCCAAGCATGTTCTCCACGTGATGATTTACTCACGGCCATCCATCTTGAGGCGGTTCATCCAAGGGTGGAGAGGCATGGAGCACACGGATCGCTGACGTGGCGCCCCCTCACTCTCCCCTATAAATAGAGGCTGCCCACTCCTCTCCAAGACACACAAGACACAAGAGAGACAAGAGTCACAAGTCACAAGAGTTCTACTCTTTAGTAGTAGTATTAGTCTAGTGTGGGAGTTAGAGTCGAGTCAAGCTAGTCTGGTATAGCTCTTGTACCTTTCCTTCTGTAAGACTTTACCTTTATCAATATATTATCTTTACTTTACTTTACTAAGTCTCTAATTAGTGCATTACTATTCTTTATAGTATTGTTGTATTTTGTCTTAACTTATAGTTGAGTTATATTGGATAGTGATCCTGTATCCAGCTCACGTGTGTAGTTCATCGCCTGTCTTAGGGTGCTTTAGTTGTTGGTACGCAACTAGAGTAGTAAGGCTTAGTGTAAGCGTGGTGCTTAGACTAGATGTTGCCTTTGAATGCCGCTTCTCGCACAGATTGTTTGTGGGTGCTAGCAGGTGGTGACAGCCCTGTTTAGTCTTAGTATCCCTCCACGTGTTTTAGGAAAGTTCTTAAAAGGTAGGCTCCCATAAGAGAATAGCCGCTTCGGGTAGAGGTTATATCCCCTATTGTCTCGCCTATCCCCTACACACCGGAAGTAAGGTAGCTGTCTTGATATAATTCATCTATTTGATAAGATAGTTCACAAGAGTAAAGTAAGTTTCATAGAAGTCTTATACTCACACGTTGTCCTCCCACCTAGCTATACTCTACTAGTTATCTTTAGTTATCTCAAAACCTTGTCGTGTCTTGGTGTCATTATCCTTTCCTCTACATATCGATTTACCCCCTATCACTAGTTGATACTAAGTTGCTATAGACTTAAGGATCTCTCTCTTTTTATTAATTATTCCTAGCAACCGCTTTTCCTTGGGATAAAAATAAATAACGATACCTTGGAATACTCCCGGGTGAAGTGCTACAGCGGTATATTCTGTGCGCTTGCGGAATTATCCAATAGACATAAGAAATACCCTAGGCACTTCTGGCGCCGTTATCAGAGATAGCCTAACACCCTGTCTCTGGTGGTTGCGCTATGAAGTGTCAACAAGCATTTCTAGCGCCGTTGCCGGGGAAAGCATCAGTCTAGGAATATTAATAAAAAAATTGAATTCGGAGTCTACTATCAATTTATTTATCGATTTATTGTTATGGGCTTACCCCCGTCTGTGTTTCTCTTTATCGTGAATCTAGACAGTGCATGAACAGTTTCCAATTGCCATCAAATTTCATTGAAGACCCTGAGCAATTGTTGAGGAGAACTAGACGCCATCAAGTGCCACCTCAAAGGTTCATCTCAAACTTGAATCCGTTCGAGGAAAGAGGCTCCGCACTATCAACCGAGGAAGCTATGGCCCAAAAGACCATCTCTGAGTTCTTTGCACCGTCGGCTGATAACATTGCCACCGGTCCGCAGCTCAACTTGGGGCATGCCACTTTTGAGCTTAAGCCAGCTCTGATCAACATGGTGCAAGCCAATCCATTCTGTGGGAAACCACATGAAGACGCCAATGCCCATCTCCAGCACTTCCTGGAGGTGTGTGGTACCTTCACTATCAAGAATGTCTCGGCTGACGCCATCCATCTTCGCCTGTTCCCATTCTCACTGCTTGGGAAGGCAAAGCAATGGTTTTATGCCAACAAGAATGAAGCTACCACCTGAGAGAAGTGCACCAATGCATTTCTCAAGAAGTTCTTCCCAATGGGCAAAACCAGCGCTCTCCGTGGAAAAATCTCAAGCTTCCAACAGCAAGCTGACGAGACGATTCCCGAAGCATGGGAATGTCTCCAGGAGTACACTCGTGCTTGTCCTCATCATAAAATTCAAGAATGGCTCCTAATTCAAGGTTTCTACCATGGGCTGACTGGATTAGCCCGTAGCCACCTTGATGCTGCCGCTGGAGGAGCATTCCTGCAACACAATGTCAAAGACGCCAAAGACCTCATTGAAAAGATGGTTATCAAATAAGGATGGAATGAGGAGTGTCTCCAACCCAAGAAAAGGGGTATGCACACCGTTCATGAGGTGGACATACTCTCGGCAAAAATGGACCTCTTGATGAAAAAGATTGAAGAAGGTTCCAAGAAGGAACAAGAGGCCATTCGAACCACTGCCACCGCACGAGCAATCGAAGCTGATCCATGGTGCGAGGTATGTGGTGGAGAAGATCACTGGGGAACAACTGTCCCGAGACGAAGGAGGAAGGGAGCTTCATCAACAACAACAACAATGGGTATCGACCCCAGCAACAAGGAGGATGGAACTCGCGCCCATTCTACCAAGGAAACCAAGGTAATGGTTACAGCAATAATTTTAATAATTCTTATGGTAACCAACCTTCTCTTAAAGATCTTGTCTTAGGCCAATCTAAAATCAATGATAGTATAAACAAGAAAATAATGGCTAATGATAAGATTCTTGATAATCTTAGTGAGAAAATAGGTAGCTTTAACACTGCTATGAAAAATCAATTGAGCTTTAATGAAATGCTAGATACCCAATTAGCTCAAATAGCAGCAGCTGTCCCATCATTCGAACAAGGTAAGATCCCAGGGAAACCTGAGGAAACAATTGAGGGTGTTAAGTTAATTTCTACGAGGTTTGGTATGCCTCTGGTTAGACAAAACCCGGGTTGTCTTCTTGATCCGCCATTCATGGCCAAGAAGAGTGACCCCGGCCATCCTACCATCACTTGCGAGATCGGGCCACACACCTTCAACAACGCCTTCTGCGACCTTGGATCTGGAGTGAACATCATGTCCAAGGTAATGTACGAGAACTTGCGAGGGGGACCTTTGTACTTTTGTCAAATTGCAGATGGCCGATCAATCAATCCGGTTCCCTGAGGGATTGGCAAGGGACATCCTTGTCAAAGTTCAAGATGAATACATCCCCGCCGACTTCATCATTCTTGACATGGGGGCCAATGACGAAGTCCCCGTCATGCTGGGAAGGCCGTTCCTCAACACTGTGAATGCCATCATCTACGTGGGATCCAGCCAAGTCCACTTCTAACTCCCAGGTAAGAGAATTAAATGTCCTTTCAATGGTTATAAATCGATGCAACAGGCAAAGAAGAATCTGTAGAGAAACAAGTCACAATATGCACCCCGCCGAAAGAATCAACCGCCAAGGTCCAAAAAGGCCGAACTGGTAAGTAAGGCTAAGGTGGTAAACAAGGCTAACTCTGCTGAGTCACAAGCATCAACCAAGAAGGAATGGCAGAAGAAAGGGGTGCGATCATCATGGTCTCCATCTCCGGGACCGATCGAAGCACCCGAATAATGAACCCGAAAAGGAGAGGTCCTTCTCTACGGACCTAAAACATGGAGCCCTTGCTGGTAAGGTAAATCATTATTTATCTCATATTTAATTCCTGCATTTCAATTTTTGTATTTTCTCCATTGCATCTCATATTTAAATTTTGCAATAATTTATTTCGACAAAATAAAACACTTAGATGAATAAAACTTGAGAATGAACAGTAGTGCTCACACTTGAGGTGGAGGGACGACCTAGGTGGGGTCAGACGACCCCACCATAGGGCCCAACCACCTCTGGTGGTGGTGGCCTGGTGTAGTGATTCACTTCCTGAATTTTGAGCACCATCTCCTTTTGAATTTGGCCAACCACATTTGGTTATGACCACTTTCAATTGCTCCAAGGAGAATCCAACATCCACTACCATCCAATTCTGAAAAGTGGACACTTTGGCATGCATTAGTGTTCCCATGGTCCATGGGTATCACTTTAAACATGTCCCCACTTTTGTTGTACACCTTTAACCTTCACAAAACACTAGACAAGGGAATCTATAAAATTTTTAAATCTTTTGGTCCACCACTAGTCTCTACCTTTTTGGACACACTGCTTAAAGCTGAAAGGGGATAAACCCTGGTTCGGCCGAACCATGTTTTGGCTCCCTTCAAGAAAGTGGAGTTTGAATTCAAATAGATTCCCTGTTCAAAGGTAAAAGCAACACTGAACCTATCATAAGTGGTTCGGCCAACCTATAATGGAGGTCCTCTCTGCAGAGTTGCATTTGAATTCAAATAGATTCCCTATCCAAAGGCAAAAGCAACTCTGATCTTGTCATAATGGGTTCGGCCGACCCATCAAAGGAGAGCTGTCAGCAAGGTCGAATTTGAATTCAAATAGATTCCCTGTCCAAAGTTGAAAACAACAAAGACCTGCCATAGGGGGGGTCGGCCAAACTGGGCCTAGTGGCCTAGCCACCAGCCCTTCTCCCCCTATAAATACCCATGCATTGTGTGCTCATCTCCACACTCAAACCAGCAAAACTCTTCCGAGCACACAATCTCCCTTCTTCTCTCCACTTGAGCAAGTTCTTTCTCAAGTTTACTTTAAGTTTAGCCACTCATACCAAAAACCCAAAAATATTATAGTAGTAGAAGCTTGTCTCACTCTCATCTTTGCTCTCAATATCTTGTTTGCAGAGGTAACCATACCCTGCAAGGACTACTAACAGTGGGATAGCTAACACTAACGCTAAAGCTAATCCCGGTTGTTGTGGTGTGTTCTTGTGTTAGCTCATTGTTGTAGGATGAAGAAGTTCTCCTCCGCACTCAAGAAGGCCAAGAGTGTCGTAGGGAGTTCCTCCTGACGACCCCGCCATGATGAAGATGAAGGAAGAGAAGCTCCACGAAGACGAAGTTTTGGAGTGCCTTCCGAAAGGACGTTCGACCCCGAGAGCGGCCTCATGCTAAATCAAAAGGAGTACCAAAGGTACAACTCTATCCGACACTTAGGGTATGAACATACCGGCATCATCGACCCTGTCCTTTTGGACAGCACAGGTATGACCGAGAATTTATTACTATTTTCAATATAATCGGTTGGGGAAGTTTTTGGGAAGTGCAAGAACTTGGAATAGAAAAGCTCACCATTGAATTTTTATGCTCTTTACAAGCCACTGAAAATAATGTAAACTTTCGCATGTTCAACCAAGAGTATAATTTAACTTGGGGAGTTTTTAGCATGGCACTTGGTTTTGATAATGACTGTCATCTAGACCTGGTTAATGCAACAAGAAAATTTGATAAAGCTGAATTTTGGAAAGCTATAACTGGATCTAATGATTGCTATGATCCTAAAACTGATGAAATTCAAAATCCCACTTTGCGCTTGATCTGATATTGGATGGCCATAACTTTTCTTCCTGTCTCTATTGTGCAAGTTCTTTACAATGATGAATTAAGACTGCTCTATGCCATGACAAAGAAAATAAAAGTTTCAACTTCTAAGATGCTAGTCCACTTTGGGCTTGGTATTTTCCATAGAAGTGAGCCCTTATTCTTTACTTTTTTTTATCACTCGCATTGCTGAAACAATGGACTTGCTAGATGAAAAACATTACTTTGAATACAATGCCTCTCCTAGAGATATTGTCACTGAAGATTTCTTTGTAAGTGCTCAAGTCCTTAAAAGAAATGAAAATGGTGATCTAAAAATGATTTAACCCGGCCATACAGCCGAAATCTCTCTCCCATGTGAGAGACGTCGGTTGTATGCGCTGCGCACACTAACCATAAATTGGGATCGAGAGGCAAGAAGCCAAAAGATTGCAGGATCAAGAAGGGTGACAAGGAGCATGTCATAAGCCGCTCAATTTGAGCAAGGCGGCACATCACGAGCTGCAGGGAGATACGAAGAAGAAGGCGATGAGGCAAGTTCCATGGACATTTCAAGGTCCACGGAACAGCCTCAACAGCACACTCCAAGAGTGCGCACTCCCTGTCCGTCCACACGGGCGAGGGGTCGTCAAAGCCAAGGATCAGAAATGGACCAACTCATCAACGACATGGGCGCAATGCAAGTTGAGCAAGATGCAACTCTGAGTATGGTACAACAAAATGCCTGGGTGGGATGGTTCCAATACTACCCGCCACCACAATGAGAAAAAGGACATGCTTGGGGGAGATCCTCTCCCTCTCCAAGGTAAGTATTCTATCCTAGCTATTTACATTATTTTAATTTATTGCATATAATAAAAAAATGCATAAGATAAAAATACCAAAAATATTTTCCCTTATTTCCCTTATGTCTCATGAATGTTTATCTTCCTCATGGAAATGATGAATAGTTGCTCTGTTAATGTTTCTTTAATGCCTAGTTTACAACTTAGTATTTCTTTGAGTACGGATTACTTGGCTCATTTAAATCATCATGAACCTGAAAACTTTATGGATGCTAAGTACTAGAACTAAGACTAAGTTGTTATGAGATATGATATAGTGAAACAAGAGCTACTATAATATTGTTCTAAGCATGCATGATTACTGGAGATTTATTTCTTAAACAAACAAAACCTTATTGTTCCTCAATGGTGATAAATTCCTACCACAGCCATATATGTTACACATGTCTAAAACCTTCCACTTAAGCTATTTGCCTTGTATTGAGTATTGTCAAGTCTTTTTGACCCTTATTGAGAGTCTTATCATGCTCCCAAGATCAAGATCACGTACACACCACCATATATGCTGCTTCTACATTGGAAGTACGCAACCACATGCCTTTCATTTCCACCAAATAATGCTCCATAAATCAAAGTCATAGAAAATCTCCCTTAGTCATTATGGTAGTAGAGATAAAAGGCTATGCAAAATAAAAATAAAAAGAAAGAAAAATGGACACAAGAAAGTCCATAGAAAAGAAAAGAAAAATATTTGAGCAACTTTAGGCTCATAAGTAAAAGAAAGAAAAAAATGATAGCCATGTCTCCAAATTTTAGAGAGAGATACAATTTCAAATAGAGGAGCATATAGTTCATATTTTCCACACACTTGCACATCTTGATCTAGGGGCATGACACTTCTCTCTTTGGATCCAAGCTTTGACTCTACAACATATGCAAAGTAAGTATGCTATATTCTTTCATTCCTACCTTAAGCTCCACATAAGCCATTTTTAGAAGTAGGATGATAAAGAGAAGGCAACATTTACTGTATGCCTTGGTAAGGAATCATACACCATTTGAGCGACATGAGAGAACCATATGAGGAACATTAAGTTATCTTTTGCAAAAACATTGCTAAAACCTCCAGTATGAAACTTGCAAAGAATGAGAAAAATAGTGCTCAAGTTAAACTATTCGGTCTCTCAACTACCTAAGGCAAAGGGAAAGTCATTAGCCCCATAAAGGACTAAGGTAAAATGAGTGAATTTTTATAGCCAATTTTTCCATTCAAAAGAGAAGTATTTAGTTGTACACATGGTATTATTGAAACAAGAACATTGTAGTAACTCCTGATCCACCGAGGATAGGTTTAATTATTTCCTCGGGACGAGCAAAGGATAAGCTTGGGGGATCTTGTTGATGGTGGATATACCATAAAATTCCACATTCAAACACCGTCAACAGGTCTCGGATTCAAGGGAAGGTAAACATATCATGAGCATATTTTATCAATAACTAGTTCCACATGTACTCTTAAGCTTGTGAACACAGGGAAGATGAAACAGAGCAGAAATGAACACTTGGAGGCCAATAATGTGGTTCGGCCGAACCATGTATTTGGGACCCAAGTCATCACATATCAAGACATGGTGCGAAACATCACTTGGAAGAGAGGAGAGCCAAGGGTGGGCCCACCCATGGGTCGGCCGAACTGCCCATGGGGCCCACCTGGCTCTGGTGACATGGCAGGATCCGTGTGACCTTCCACTCAGCTCATTTCAGCCCTGAGATCAGCATGTGTTTCCATTCAACGGTTGAGAAGCAAAGCACAAGGATTCAACGTGATAACATGCAAATGATGTGGAACCAACACAAGGGGACAGTCTGTGACAGATGGAGAACACGGTGGTGGGCCCAAGCCACCTACACACTCCATGACTGGTGGGGACTCCTTCTAGAAGACCCTAGCTGGGCCCACCAGTCATAGGGGGGTCGGCCAAACCCCCTGGTGTCCAGCCAGGTCGGTTGGCCTCCACCAACTCCAAGCAAGTTCTCCACGTGATGATTTGCTCACGGCCGTCCATCTTGAGGCGGTTCTAAGGCGGTTCATCCAAGGGTGGAGAGGCATGGAGCACACGGATCGATGACGTGGCACCCCCTCACTCTCCCCTATAAATAGAGGCTGCCCACTCCTCTCCAAGACACACAAGACACAAGAGAGACAAGAGTCACAGTCACAAGAGTTCTACTCTTTAGTAGTAGTATTAGTCTAGTGTGAGAGTTAGAGTCGAGTCAAGCTACGCTCGGAGTCTCCGGAGTCGTCTGCTGGAGAGTCTGGTATAGCTCTTGTACCTTTCCTTCTGTAAAACTTTACCTTTATGAATATATTATCCTTACTTTACTTTACTAAGTCTCTACTTAGTGCATTACTATTCTTTATAGTATTGTTGTGTTTTGTCTTAACTTATAGTTGAGTTATATTGGATAGTGATCCTATAACCAGCTCACGTGTGTAGTTCATCGCCTGTCTTAGGGTGCTTTAGTTGTTGGTACGCAACTAGAGTAGTAAGGCTTAGTTTAAGCGTGGTGCTTAGACTAGATCTTGCCTTTGAATGCCGCTTCTCGCACGGATTGTTTGTCGGTTCTAGCAGGTGGTGACCGCCCTTTCTAGTCTTAGTATCCCTCCACGTGTTTTAGGCAAGTTCTTAAGAGGTAGGCTTCCATAAGAGAATAGCCGCTTCGGGTAGAGGTTATATCCCGTACGGTCTCACCTATCCCCTACACACCGGAAGTAAGGTAGCTGTCTTGGTATAATTCATCTATTTGATAACATAGTTCACAAGAGTAAAGTAATTTTCATAGGAGTCTTATACTCACTCTTTGTCCTCCCACCTAGCTATACTCTACTAGTTATCATTTGTTATCTCAAAACCTTGTCGTGTCTTGGTGTCATTAACCTTTCCTCTATATATCGATTTACCCCCTATCACTAGTTAATACTAAGTTGCTATAGACTTAAGGATCTCTCTTTTTACTAATTATTCCTAGCAACCGCTTTCCCTTGGGATAACAATAAATAACGATACCTTGGAATACTCCCGGGTGAAGTGCTACAGCGGTATATTCTATGCACTTGCGGAATTATCCAATAGACATAAGAAATACCCCGGGCACTTCTGGCGCCGTTATCAGAGATAGCCTAACACCCTGTCTCTAGTGGTTGCGCTAAGAAGTGTCAGCAGTGGGGCCGGCCGGAGCCGCCTAGGGTTTCCCCCGCGCCACCTTCTAGAGTCTTCTACCACCGCCTATTAGAAGTCATATAAGCCCATGTTTCAAGTCGGTTTGATCCTACGGCATGCGTGCATCCCACTGGCCTATAAATAGAGGGCCATACCCCATGGAGGAGAGCCAGATCAAGAGATGAAGACGCTGAAGCATTAGATAGATATCCACTAGATCTAGGCTAGCAATCAAGAGAGAGATTAGAGAGATAGAGTAGATGAGTAGAGATTCGGAGGAGTCCCGGCCTGTCGGATCCTCTTCGTAGCTTTGTTCGTCTGGATTTAGCTCCCTCACCCGGAGTTGCGTTTTGAGGTACTTTTGTATTCAACATCCTGATTCAAGTAAGCATTTGTTCTTATTCGTTCTTAAGTTTACAACTCTATTTGAGTGCTTTGATCTTGGTAGCTCCTTGATTGAAGTAGTAGTTTGTAGTGTAGACGTGGTGTCTGGGCTATAATTAGTTGTGAATGTCCCCTGATTGGCCGGATAGTGGTAGATCGCGTAGGTGACAGCTGCGTTGAGTCCTCTGTAGTCCACTTTCCGTTGATAGGATCGATAGGTGTGTAGGTGTCTGGTAGGAGGGAACTCTGATTTCGCCTCTTATTCATGTTACTGCCCGATTAGAACGATATTATTCAAAGTTTACCGGTTGTCGGATCTAGATAATCATTTGTTATCTCCTCATTCAAAATATTCTCTGGATTGATTGTATTATCGGGTTAAGAGCCAATAGACTTAGTCAGTATCACCTACTGTTCCTTTGGGTTCGATATTAAAACCAGGATTGTCTGGTGAAGTGCTACATCTTTGTTTTATCTGTGCGCTTGCGGATACCTTGATAATAATAATCTGTAATAGAGTGCAGTTAATTTATACCAACAAGCATTTCTGGTGCCGTTGCCGGGGAAGGGTTTGCTGATTTTGGCTCAGTCTATCTTAATCTTGTATTATACTTTTATCTTTTATCTTTTACCTTTTAAAGTATGGAACCCACGTCCCAACTTTTATATCAATATGGAGCACCATCGGGATCGTATCTCCACCCAAAAGAATCATCTTTGCCTATCACATCTTCTGGCTATGAGTTACGCCCGGGATTAATTTAGTTCAGGATCACATTTTTCTGGTAGTTCTAGCGAAAACCCCCATTCCCATTTAGCTGATTTTGAGCAGACATGTTCATGTTTGCACATTAAGGGCATGGCAGATGAAACTTTAAGATGGAAACTCTTTCCGTTTTCATTAACGGGAAAAGCAAAGAAATGGTATAATCGCCATGTTGGGAGTAGTCAAGGAGATTGGGAAGTATTGCGTGCTAATTTTTGTCTTAAATTTTTCCCTATCGAAAAGGTCGCTAAACTTCGTTTTGAAATTATTGGATTTAAACAATTAGATAATAAATCATTAGGCAATGCTTGGGAACGCTTTGATGGATTTATAAATTCTGGACCTAATCTTGCTTTGCCAGAACCTATGCTTTTGCAACATTTATTTTTAGGCCTTGATGATAAAAATAAAGAATACCTTAATTTGGCTGCAGGAGGAGCATTTATGCATATTACTGCTTCACATGCTAAAACTATTCTTACTAATATCTTAATTGATCTTCCTGAAGAAAAATAAAAGTTGTTAGAAGATGAATTTTTGTCATTTGATTCTAAACTTTTGTCTGATTTATCTCAACCTTTACCTGAACTATCTAATGAGAAGGAGATAATTCCTATTTCTGATTTTATGCTTGAATTTGAGGATGAACTTTTTGATGATTATGGAAACACCTCACGCTATCATAAAATTATAAAACCACAAGAGTCTATGAATTTTAAGAGTTTTAATGTTTCATATCCTGCTGATTTAAAATTCCTTAGAGATATAATTAGAGAATTATTTTTTGTTATGAGTAATGAGTGGTTTGATAGAATCTGAGCTTTCAAATGATATAATTCATTTAAATTCTCCTGCCATTACTATTAAATATCAAATTGATGCATATCCTTTTAATGCCTTTTATAATCCAGTAGTAGGTGTCAATATCATGTCTCTTACATTTGCTGAAAAATTCTTGAAAGATATGTCATTAATTCCTACAAATAAATTATTGAAAAATCGCTCAGGACATATTATTCCTAGTTCAGGTGTTTTATGTTCTCTTCCTATTGTGATTAATGAATTCCGAATTCTGCTGAATGTCTATATCTTTGATGTTTGAATTTTGATGTAATGATTGGATTACCAATAGGAAAACTTTTGCGAGAAGGTTGTGCGGGCAATTTAGATATTAAACTTGGGAAGAGATTTAATCTCTCAGTGCCTATAACTCATGCATTAAAATCAAAGGCAGAGCCACCTCCTGAGTTAGATCCGATAGAAGAAATTAAGGCTGTGTCATTTGAGGAATTTATTGAACCTAATTTGGAGGATGATACTCAGTTCTTCATTAATGAAGAGGAAGAGGATCTGATTGATCCTAAACCTCTGGATGAATTACTAGAGCCAACTATGTAACACCTCAGGTGTTAGTCACGAGATAACCAGCGAGTGTGGACCCAACCAAGTTGTCTCAATCCATGATCTTGATCACTATCTCACATTCATCTTCATCTACCATGATCATTGGAAATGGTTCATAAAGATCCGAATTGAGAATTCACATGGAATGACAAGTTATTCACTTAATTGGATTTATGGATTAAGTGAAGATGAGCATGCAAAGTCAACCAAACCTTGCAACCTTGCCCAAACAACTCTACTTGAACTCTACAACAAAAGTCATGAAGGTTTCATGTTGAGAAAATGTCAAGAAAATACCTTAATTGGCCTAAATATCCACATTGAGCTCTCTAATGATCTTACTTTGACCAAGTGGAAATATTATTTTGGAGCAAGAAATGAAGTTTGACCCAAAATAAAAGTTACAGATATTTTGGAGTAGAACAAATGTTATTTTTGGACCAAGTCATGATTCAAACCCTAAGTGCCTCAAAAAGTGAACACAAGACAGAAGAAAAATCTGATTTCAGGACTTTAAATGTTTCTAAGTCTAAATTCCATGCCGATTTCAATGACGTGCCACTTTCTTCAAATTCCTTTAAGCAACTTGAGTTGGACCAAATATAAAAGTTGTCACAAACTCTTTAGGGCACAACTTATCAAAATTTGAGGTCAATCCGACTTCGTTTGACAAGAGTTGCCACTCGATCTTTGATCGTAATTAACCTGTTGACAGCAGCCACTTCGGGGTTAATTATCTCCTAATCCGTTGGTCAGATGATGGAACACTCTTAATACAGATTGTAGATCATAATGTGGGCAACAACTTTGATTAAGGGGCCTCTGATCGAATCTCGCTGGAATATGCCGTTTCAGAGCACCCAATGTCGACAGAGTTGCGCCCGCCACCTGTTCGTGTTTTTGCTGCAAAGAAGAACACGTGGCAGCGCTGCTCTGGAGCTCCTGCTCCATTGCCGGCCACCACCACCTTCCCCTTCCGCGCCCCAGCTCAAAATGGAGAGCACCAGGGAGCCCTGTGCTCATTCCTACTCCTCTCTCTCGCTCTCTGGCTCCCCTTTCCGCCTTCCTTTGCCGGCGCTGTGCTGCTGTTGGCGTGCCGCCATGGCCGCCAGCTCGCTGAGCTCGAGCGCGCCGTCGCTCTCTCCCTTCCGGTCACTCTCTAGCCCAACTGAGCTCTCCACCACCTTCCTCGTGTCATGCCGCCCCCACCGAAGCCCTCTCCTCGGCACTCTGCTCGCCGGAGCGCTGCCAGCGACGGGCGCCGCTCGCCGGAGCCGCCGTCGTTCACCGCCAGGCCGCCTCGAGTCACCTCGGGCCGCGCCACCGGCACCAGCAGGTTCGTCGGAGGACAGGCTACCTTCAGCCCCGAGCTGCCACAGCCGAACGCCGGTTAGCCGGAGCTGGCCGAGCCGCCCAGGCCTTCGCCGTGCTCTGCCTCTTCGTCCAGTTCAAGGAAGAAGAAGGCCCTTGTTTGAATGACAAGTGGGACCCGCGTTGGTTAAATGTGCCCCAAATCTTCAGATCTTGTATTTTCTTTAGAAATTTATATCTCTAGTTTGGTAGCTCCAAAAATTGTGAAACTTGTTTTGTTAGATTCCTGGTGAAGTGCTCTGCATGTTAGATCCATCATTTGTGCCATGCATGTTTATTGTTATGCTGTATAAAATAGTTTTTGAAAAGTGGTTTATATGATATATTAACTTGCTTTTGGTCATATTTTGAGAAATAGAAGTCCAACATGTGTGATTCCAATTTTGTTAGGCTTCTAACGACATGCACTAGCTCATAAAAATATAAAACATATATGTTGTTTACTATTTTAAAGGTGTTTCACATTAATCTTTTTAAATAGGAAATAAATGGTTGAATTTCTTGTTATTCTTGTAACTGGAGTTGTATTGCTCCAAATGGCATGAAAATTTAATTGTAGACTCTCTATATGATGTGTGATGTATGGTTAAAATTTCATGATTTATGGTGCATGTATGACTGAGTTGTTGATTTATCTTCTTTGGTGCATATTAAGTAGATTTAAATACATTATAAATAATATATTGTGGTAAAAATGGAAAATGGTGTTCCAATACCTTTGTATGACATTGTGATAACCTGAGAAAACATAATATGGCCATGTTGTTACAGAAAGTATTGAGTTTCACATTTATCTTTCTCTCCAATGAATTGTTGCATTATAGATTTGTTTATTTTGTAATAATTAAACTATGGAACCTGAGCATGTAAGATTTGAACCTTGATCATGATTTGTAATCACCTAGCTCTCATAAAAGTTTGGGACTCATTTGAGATGTTTACCATATAACTTAAATAATTAAATAATGGGTTTTTATGTAATAATGAGTGAATAATTAAAGATAAATGAAGGCATATATGTTTCTTGTGATTTCTTAATATGTTTTGGTCTGAGATGAGTCTTGTATTACCATGTAATCATGTTTGGAGCTATCTAAATAGCTCATTCCTATGTGTGCTTAGGTGATAAATAAGGAAAAAAAAAGCATGTTTTGCTTATATGCTGAAAATGGCTGCAGGAGCAGTCCCTGTTATTGTGATGTTTTACACATGAAAATGATGTTGCATGAGAATGTGTTCTATACAAAAGTTGTAGCTAAATTCATTGCATAGCTTGTCCTAAATCTTCATGGTCATAGGCCTGATAATTTAGGAGTTATGGCTTTTGGAAGTCTGCTGTCAGGTTTGGATTGTTTTCTGTCCAGATCTGAATGTTTGCTTTGTTTAATCAATTTATGCTTTGAATCACCTCTTGGTGATAATAGAAGAGTTTTAGTAAATTTCATTGGCTTTCTAAATTATCTAGGATCATCCCTTTTGGTGGTCTAGATCTCTAGTTTTGATTGTTTGAGTTGGGAGGACAGAATCTGTCCAAGTCTGGACAGAGCTGTCTTCTTTGTGTTGTTTGACCTTTATATGAATTAAATCATCTGAAGAGGATAATACCAAAGCTGTAGACAATTTCAATAGCTTTCCAGAAAGGCTTAGATCACCCTGGTTGGATGTACATAGCTTCAGTTATGGTTAAATCTTGTGCTTACTATCCTGCTGCCCATAAACTGCTTGTGTGGGATTATGATGGCTTTGACCTTCTTTTGCTTGGTGTGATTGTTAGCTTATGGTTCAGTGGTGGTAGATTACCATGCCTTGTATTACTTCCTTTTATTCATCCATGTGCATTGTGCATCTCATTTAGGTGATAGATGAACACGTGGAGTGAAGGACATGATGGTGGAACTAACCACAAGACGGTGTGGTGGACTAACCACGAAGATGGAAGGACTAATCAAGTGCTTGGATGGGAGATGCTCATCGAGCGAGTGTCATCTAACAAACACTGACTTAGTGTTGAACCCCAGGCAAGCCCCGGAGCATCCCTAAGCCTCCACCTATTTTTTTTATAAATGCACCGGTCTTTATTAAATCGTATGTTTGTGTATTTAAGTATAGGAGTTGGTTTGAAACCGTTGCTGCATATCTACCTTGTCTACTATATATGTGAACCTGATACTATTATTAGACAGGTGACCGATCTTATGCTTAGCCCTGCTTAGACCGGTAGAAGTCGGGTGATTTCCTGTCATCCGCGAGAAAGTCGGGTGATTTCCTGTCATCCGCGAGTGTAGGTGGTGACTGATGAGATCCACATGGTTGGCTATATGTGTCACCATGCCACAATGAAATAATGAGAGAATCAAGGCTAGGTAGCGGGGAGCTGCATGACATGGGTCATGTTGACTTCGGTGCTGCTTGCGGCCGACTAGGACTGAGGCCACCAGACATCAGTTGAGATTGAAAGACGTCGTCACATAGCTGGCCAGATAAGTCGTTCTGACCGCGAAGCCGAGTATTTCTTTCTGAGCCGGGAATTGGGCGTGATAAGGCAGACATATTCTGGAGGTAGGAAGGATGTGCGGAGACACCATCTTACCAAGGGCAGGTCAGGGACCTGATGCATCCTGGAAGTGGGTTTGTCTCTGAGAATATGGACCCCTCCAAGCCCGCGATACATATTATGTCTCAGAAAGATTTAACGGTGGCCCAAGAAGCCAGTGGCTCGGCTGACAGGGTTTGTGATTGGCATATTTGCCAGCTGGTACAATCGATTCGAATCGCCATCTCTCCTGGTTAGTGAGAAACTGAACTGATCTTCTGGTGAGGTAGAGGTTAACAACTTGAACATAATGATTATGGTGAGATGAGGTTGATATCTGTGGATATCGGAAATCATATGGTTTATTGATTGCTATAATATCAAGTGATTGTTTAGTATAGCTGCAAACCTTAGCTTAATAGCTTAACTGCAATCGAAGCTGAATCACATCTAAAACTTATAAGTTGAGGAACTATTGTAGTAATGCTTTTTATGCAAAAATGTTGCTATCCTCTGAGCTCCACCAAATAATCCTTGCATATCCTTGAGAGTCTTTTTATTTACTTCCTGTCGGGTAAGTCTAGCTGAGTACAATTGAGTACTCAGGGTTTTATTCCCAATGTTGCAGGAGGAATGCTTGGTTGACTAAAGAGTTACTTCTATCCTTCGGGAGAGGAAGACCAGACCTTGGGCAAGGTCATGTTATCTGTCTCATCTATGTTGCTGTGACTGGTTGGTACTTGGCACTGTATTATGAAATTAAGCTCATGTAAAATGATTTCATTTTCGCTATTGAACTTTTATGTAAAAGTTTATCTTGTACTCTGATGTATTTGAAATATGTGCGAATCTATGTATCATGTGTATGTGTACTGCTGAGTTTCTGCGATCCTTGGGGTATGTATTGTGTAAAAGTTTGAAATCCTTCGAGATTTCCGGACTACCGGGTTTATATTGGCTCAAGTGTGACTCGATTGCTAGTAAAACAGCTGTCGTTATACTTGTGCTCGTATAAATTGGTCGGTTCTGTTACAGTTGGTACCAGAGCAAAAATTCAGCATGTACCGTCACATGAGTATTTAAAAATAAAAAGTTTTGAGTTTGCAAAACTAATTACCAACTTATAGCTATATATAGGTGTTTTAAACAAATGGTTTGAACAAACTAAGTGTGCCAAGGACCAAGTCTTATAGCCCATATTAGGATTATTAGGTGGCTTATTTAAGTACTAAACTGGGGAAATTGCATCATGTTTCTATTTGCGGTTTATTTGGTTTTATCGTGCGGATAATTATGAACTGTCGGTTTCTTATTGCTTCTTATGGGCCAATGTGCCATGTCGAATGAGGTAAGGTGAGATGTGAGTGTACGATCGAACAACCGTCGATCTATGGTGAGTGTTTATGGTTACTGAAGTGAGTACATGTGATTTATATGTGTACTTATGGAAGTATGATGGAGTAATTACTTTCTTGGGGTCGCAAGTGCTCATGGGAGCATTTCCGGCAAAAAGTGCTTCTTATTGCCATGCATACATGTGGGGTTGGGCTGAAATGAATCTTCTGCAGGTACGCTAACCTCGAATGCGTATATGGTAGTTAACGACTAGCTATATACCGAGAGAGTACGTAGGTTATGCCACCGACTTAGAACGTATTTGCCATGTTATATAGGCAACTAAGTGAGAACGAATAGGACGAGCATGCATCATGATTGTTGCATCATGTGATTGTTGCTTGTTGCATAAGTATGCTTCTTCTCACCCTTGTTCTACGTTGTCTGAATAGCCTTATTAAGTTTACAACTTGTGTTGCCTCTCTTCCTTGCTTGTTTTGAAATCATAAGAGTTGCTAAACCTTTAAGTAGCCTCTATAAGTATTTCTCAACCATAAATCTTGTCAGAAGCTAAACCAATTCTGCCTGTAGGCTTTTCATTTGGCACAATAGACCCACCTGAGTTTTCTCTTAATGCTAGCCTATGGTTGTCATATGTTCTTGTTCAAGATCTATGAAACCATGCCTGCATTTTCTTTCATCTAAAGCCTTATCCAAATCCTATCTGGAGTGTCTCCTCTAGTCCTTCTAGATGTCATGATGATAGCTTGATCTCTGTTAAATTAGATCTTCTAATCTTTTCTTTGGAAATCAGGTTATGCAAAATCGATCATCCCTACAAATGATTTGATCTAATCTGTTCCTTACTTCCAGCAGTCTTCTCCATATCTAGAGAATGTTTAGATTTCATTCAGCAAGGCTTGCCTACATCATGTTCATTGGAGTCTTTGCCCAAATCCTTGATTTGAACCTCTTGTCAGCTTACCCAGAAGTTTCCTTATAATCTTTTCATTATGGATCATGTTATGGTTTTATCAATTCAATCTCACAAATCATGCATTGAATCTGTCCCATGATCAAGTTGTTTTCCAAATCTCTCTAAAGGCCTAGCAATGTTGATTATTAAGAGTCTCCTAGTACTAATTAATGGTACACAAGCTCACGCCATTGGATGGTCTGAAGGTTTCTTGATAGATGCGAGATGCATGTGGAATTATATAATCTCATGTTAGTTATTCTTGGTAGCTAACCTATAATTCTTTTATGCCATGTTTCTATCTAGACCCTCTCCTTGTTACTCACTTGAAGGAAACCATCTTGTGTGAGTTAAATCTCTCCTTCCCCATTTTCCTTGTATTCTTTCTGTATGAATCATGATGTTTGTCAACTCAACCTATGATTATTGTATATAGTTGGTTCATGAGACATCTGGTTGTCTATGGTTATCTTCTTCTCAAGATGCTAGTCAATCTTTGTCCCATGATTTTTCCTCCTTCTATCTAATCTCTTGTAAATCATGGGTCGGGTAATCTCCATACTAGACACCTGGAAACTGCGTGGGACTGAAGCAAAGCCTCATGTACTGCTATTTTGGCAACTAATTTGTCTTCTAACTCATGTTTTCATTGCCAAATCATGCTCTTGTTGTCTATTAACCCTATAATTGATTGTAGTAGCTTACCTTCCCTCTGCGAAATGTCATCCTTGCATAAATCTATCCTTGCCACGCATGATTTTCTCATTGGTTGTATGTTTATTTATGTTGTTATGATCTGTGATCGATGATACTGCGACGAAACTGAGGACATCCTGTGGATCGCAACCACTAGGCTGTGTTGCTCGGCACGTGCGAATATCGAGGTCTCTGGTCATGATACATTGCAGAACTACACCGATGCGTAATATCTCACATCTTCCAATCTATCCATGTTTCTTAAGATTTCTCGTTGGTCATGTTTGATAGTGGTGTTATGATTATTGACTGATGGTGCCATGACGAAACCGAGAACCTCTTTGTGGGGACGCCCAATAAAGTAGTGCTTCTCGGCACACGTTGGTATCACGGCCTCTAATCGTAATCCATTATGAAGTAATACCAATGTGTTATCTTCCATGGACTTTCCCAAATATATCTTTGAAGGTGTCTCTAATTCAAATTGATCTATCCCTATGTTTCTTGATCTATCTTGCAAAGTCTTTACCGACTCGATCCTTCAATGTTCTATCAGAAGGTACGTATGTTGGATCAAGTATAGTAGAGCTTCCTTCTCAGGTTACAAAGAGAATGACCTTTGAAGAGCAAGTCACTGACATTAATATTAACAGACTACAAGAAGTGGTAAACAAAGAATTTGTCATGATGTACAAAAAAAAAAAATTCAAGCACCATATGCCATTATTGTGGGATCAAAAGAGCACATGAACTTTAAAGTTATCTGCAAAGTATCAGTCAGGCAATAGTTAGCAGGATGTGATATGTTTTCTGATAGGTTATTTGCAAGTCCACTAGCTTCTATCCAAGTTCAATGTCCGTTTGCATGAAGATCATACAGTCAAAATAAATCTTCTCATGTGTTGCTTCATGTCTGCTGACCGTGATGGTGACCTTGTGCATGTATATCATCTGCAACCATTTGCTACAGAAGCTAAAGATGTAGAGCATTTTTAGGGACAACTAACTAGTTACCCCAGTGTGAAGAATAGTCTGCAGCTAAGCAATGAAGTGTATTTGGTTCTTGTATCAAGAAGGAACAAGACCGGCCGTTATTAGTTTCTGCTCGATGAGATGATTGCCTCTGCTGATGAAATGCAGAAGTTTGTTCATTCGCTCTCTCATGTGAGCAATGTATTGCCCAATTGGATTAGTCCGTTTGACATAAAGAAATGGATGCATGAAATAGCCAAATAGATCACTATCAAGAAGTGTTGTTTCATGCTAACAAGTGTGTTCTAGGGGTATAAATAAGTGTTTGACCATGTTTTTGAAGACCATGTCTCATAGAACCATGCTATGCAAGAAACCCCTAAGCCAAATGGTACTATTTGTAGCACCCTTATCTCTAAGGCCTTGCTATAATGAAGCCAATTTCCATCTTTGTCAATCACTCAGATAGTGCAAACTATGGTTTCAGCCTAGTGAAGAGCTACAAAAGACACCCCAACAGATGAAGTCAATACCATAGTACATCTTGGTGCAATCAGGTGCCCTGTTTCATACTCTATGGTATGGACAACAAAAAGGACATTAAAAAAAAATCAGTTCCTTATTCTTGATCGGTCAAGGTGTTCTACCCACTCAACTCATGTAAGTGTGAATGGAAGACAAGTTAGAGAGTGTTAATAAATGGATTTCTGAATTATGTGAGGACACTCAAACTTTGGATCGCCACTGCAAAAGGTTTATCTTGTGTCAAAGGTACTTTATCAAGTTAGTTTTGATGACTACAGTCGGATCACAAGAAAAATTGTACTCAAGTTGTTGGTAGAGGACTGCTTCTCAAAACTTTGTGAGTAAACACTCTACACAACCAACCTCATTAAACCTGCCAATCCGCTTCAATCTTTTTATTCTCGGCTGCAAATGAGAATACATAAGTTTGGGATTGCTCATCGGTTTTCCTCGTGTACAAAAAGGTTTTTGGTTCTATGCAGGAATTTGTGATCTGTCTCATCAACCTGCACAATTCATGTCTGTCTAGACTAACCATCGTGCAAATGGGTATGCCAAGTTGCATATTGCACAAACTTTTGCTACTGCATGGTGTACTCCAAACTATTGTCTCGGATCATGAACTATAGTTTTCAGTTCATTTTGAAAGCATTTACAAGAATCACCTTACTCGAGTAAATGCCTGCCAGAATCTTGTGCCTTGGAAGAGAATGGAGTGTAACCATATGCATCTGTATGCCTACACTTGTCACTTGATGTCCTCTGTGCCTTTTATCACGGAGTGACAGAAAACTTTGTGTACATAATGAAACTAATCTAGAGTTCGTCCTATCTTTAGCATAGCATACCTCAGGCCAATCAGGAAGAATTAATCAAATCTTGAAATACATATCGAGAGCATATGTGTTTTGTTTTCAGGGATCTTGTTAGAAATGGTGACTGCTATCATTATTTTTCTTACAACAACAGTTACAAAGAGGTTACCTCAGGCTCTACCCAAACGACTGTTGCTACATAAACGCGAGGGTTCCCTTATTGATGGACATCAAAAGCACTGAGCCGACAGAGTCAACTACTAAGAATTCTTGAATGATCGGAAACTTGTCCTATCCTTAATGATCTTCCTTGCAATTGCATCAAAGTGAATGGAAGTATATGATCTATCAAGAGTGACGACTGAACAAACCTTTACCATTCACACTTTATCGTGAACCATGAGGTGATCACTTCTGTCTATCACTGCTATGGAATTTTTAAGTAGCTTCGTACTAGCACCGCCTTGGAAAAGGGGCTGACATGCTTCTCTACCCTTGAAAGCTCTTACGTTCCGAATCTCGGGACGAGATTCTTTTAAGGGGGGAAGGCTGTAACACCTCAGGTGTTAGTCACGAGCTAACCAGCGAATGTGGACCCAACCAAGTTGTCTCAATCCATGATCTTGATCACTATCTCACATTCATCTTCATCTACCATGATCATTGGAAATGGTTCATAAAGATCCGAATTGAGAATTCACATGGAATGACAAGTTATTCACTTAATTGGATTTATGGATTAAGTGAAGATGAGCATGCAAAGTCAACCAAACCTTGCAACCTTGCCCAAACAACTCTACTTGAACTCTACAACAAAAGTCATGAAGGTTTCATGTTGAGAAAATGTCAAGAAAATACCTTAATTGGCCTAAATATCCACATTGAGCTCTCTAATGATCTTACTTTGACCAAGTGGAAATATTATTTTGGAGCAAGAAATGAAGTTTGACCCAAAATAAAAGTTACAGATATTTTGGAGTAGAACAAATGTTATTTTTGGACCAAGTCATGATTCAAACCCTAAGTGCCTCAAAAAGTGAACACAAGACAGAAGAAAAATCTGATTTCAGGACTTTAAATGTTTCTAAGTCTAAATTCCATGCCGATTTCAATGACGTGCCACTTTCTTCAAATTCCTTTAAGCAACTTGAGTTGGACCAAATATAAAAGTTGTCACAAACTCTTTAGGGCACAACTTATCAAAATTTGAGGTCAATCCGACTTCGTTTGACAAGAGTTGCCACTCGATCTTTGATCGTAATTAACCTGTTGACAGCAGCCACTTCGGGGTTAATTATCTCCTAATCCGTTGGTCAGATGATGGAACACTCTTAATACAGATTGTAGATCATAATGTGGGCAACAACTTTGATTAAGGGGCCTCTGATCGAATCTCGCTGGAATATGCCGTTTCAGAGCACCCAATGTCGACAGAGTTGCGCCCGCCACCTGTTCGTGTTTTTGCTGCAAAGAAGAACACGTGGCAGCGCTGCTCTGGAGCTCCTGCTCCATTGCCGGCCACCACCACCTTCCCCTTCCGCGCCCCAGCTCAAAATGGAGAGCACCAGGGAGCCCTGTGCTCATTCCTACTCCTCTCTCTCGCTCTCTGGCTCCCCTTTCCGCCTTCCTTTGCCGGCGCTGTGCTGCTGTTGGCGTGCCGCCATGGCCGCCAGCTCGCTGAGCTCGAGCGCGCCGTCGCTCTCTCCCTTCCGGTCACTCTCTAGCCCAACTGAGCTCTCCACCACCTTCCTCGTGTCATGCCGCCCCCACCGAAGCCCTCTCCTCGGCACTCTGCTCGCCGGAGCGCTGCCAGCGACGGGCGCCGCTCGCCGGAGCCGCCGTCGTTCACCGCCAGGCCGCCTCGAGTCACCTCGGGCCGCGCCACCGGCACCAGCAGGTTCGTCGGAGGACGGGCTACCTTCAGCCCCGAGCTGCCACAGCCGAACGCCGGTTAGCCGGAGCTGGCCGAGCCGCCCAGGCCTTCGCCGTGCTCTGCCTCTTCGTCCAGTTCAAGGAAGAAGAAGGCCCTTGTTTGAATGACAAGTGGGACCCGCGTTGGTTAAATGTGCCCCAAATCTTCAGATCTTGTATTTTCTTTAGAAATTTATATCTCTAGTTTGGTAGCTCCAAAAATTGTGAAACTTGTTTTGTTAGATTCCTGGTGCAGTGCTCTGCATGTTAGATCCATCATTTGTGCCATGCATGTTTATTGTTATGCTGTATAAAATAGTTTTTGAAAAGTGGTTTATATAATATATTAACTTGCTTTTGGTCATATTTTGAGAAATAGAAGTCCAACATGTGTGATTCCAATTTTGTTAGGCTTCTAACGACATGCACTAGCTCATAAAAATATAAAACATATATGTTGTTTACTGTTTTAAAGGTGTTTCACATTAATATTTTTAAATAGGAAATAAATGGTTGAATTTCTTGTTATTTTTGTAACTGGAGTTGTATTGCTCCAAATGGCATGAAAATTTAATTGTAGACTCTCTATATGATGTGTGATGTATGGTTAAAATTTCATGATTTATGGTGCATGTATGACTGAGTTGTTGATTTATCTTCTTTGGTGCATATTAAGTAGATTTAAATACATTATAAATAATATATTGTGGTAAAAATGGAAAATGGTGTTCCAATACCTTTGTATGACATTGTGATAACCTGAGAAAACATAATATGGCCATGTTGTTACAGAAAGTATTGAGTTTCACATTTATCTTGCTCTCCAATGAATTGTTGCATTATAGATTTGTTTATTTTGTAATAATTAAACTATGGAACCTGAGCATGTAAGATTTGAACCTTGATCATGATTTGTAATCACCTAGCTCTCATAAAAGTTTGGGACTCATTTGAGATGTTTACCATATAACTTAAATAATTAAATAATGGGTTTTTATGTAATAATGAGTGAATAATTAAAGACAAATGAAGGCATATATGTTTCTTGTGATTTCTTAATATGTTTTGGTCTGAGATGAGTCTTGTATTACCATGTAATCATGTTTGGAGCTATCTAAATAGCTCATTCCTATGTGTGCTTAGGTGATAAATAAGGAAAAAAAAAGCATGTTTTGCTTATATGCTGAAAATGGCTGCAGGAGCAGTCCCTGTTATTGTGATGTTTTACACATGAAAATGATGTTGCATGAGAATGTGTTCTATACAAAAGTTGTAGCTAAATTCATTGCATAGCTTGTCCTAAATCTTCATGGTCATAGGCCTGATAATTTAGGAGTTATGGCTTTTGGAAGTCTGCTGTCAGGTTTGGATTGTTTTCTGTCCAGATCTGAATGTTTGCTTTGTTTAATCAATTTATGCTTTGAATCACCTCTTGGTGATAATAGAAGAGTTTTAGTAAATTTCATTGGCTTTCTAAATTATCTAGGATCATCCCTTTTGGTGGTCTAGATCTCTAGTTTTGATTGTTTGAGTTGGGAGGACAGAATCTGTCCAAGTCTGGACAGAGCTGTCTTCTTTGTGTTGTTTGACCTTTATATGAATTAAATCATCTGAAGAGGATAATACCAAAGCTGTAGACAATTTCAATAGCTTTCCAGAAAGGCTTAGATCACCCTGGTTGGATGTACATAGCTTCAGTTATGGTTAAATCTTGTGCTTACTATCCTGCTGCCCATAAACTGCTTGTGTGGGATTATGATGGCTTTGACCTTCTTTTGCTTGGTGTGATTGTTAGCTTATGGTTCAGTGGTGGTAGATTACCATGCCTTGTATTACTTCCTTTTATTCATCCATGTGCATTGTGCATCTCATTTAGGTGATAGATGAACACGTGGAGTGAAGGACATGATGGTGGAACTAACCACAAGACGGTGTGGTGGACTAACCACGAAGATGGAAGGACTAATCAAGTGCTTGGATGGGAGATGCTCATCGAGCGAGTGTCATCTAACAAACACTGACTTAGTGTTGAACCCCAGGCAAGCCCCGGAGCATCCCTAAGCCTCCACCTATTTCTTTTTATAAATGCACCGGTCTTTATTAAATCGTATGTTTGTGTATTTAAGTATAGGAGTTGGTTTGAAACCGTTGCTGCATATCTACCTTGTCTACTATATATGTGAACCTGATACTATTATTAGACAGGTGACCGATCTTATGCTTAGCCCTGCTTAGACCGGTAGAAGTCGGGTGATTTCCTGTCATCCGCGAGAAAGTCGGGTGATTTCCTGTCATCCGCGAGTGTAGGTGGTGACTGATGAGATCCACATGGTTGGCTATATATGTCACCATGCCACAATGAAATAATGAGAGAATCAAGGCTAGGTAGCGGGGAGCTGCATGACATGGGTCATGTTGACTTCGGTGCTGCTTGCGGCCGACTAGGACTGAGGCCACCAGACATCAGTTGAGATTGAAAGACGTCGTCACATAGCTGGCCAGATAAGTCGTTCTGACCGCGAAGCCGAGTATTTCTTTCTGAGCCGGGAATTGGGCGTGATAAGGCAGACATATTCTGGAGGTAGGAAGGATGTGCGGAGACACCATCTTACCAAGGGCAGGTCAGGGACCTGATGCATCCTGGAAGTGGGTTTGTCTCTGAGAATATGGACCCCTCCAAGCCCGCGATACATATTATGTCTCAGAAAGATTTAACGGTGGCCCAAGAAGCCAGTGGCTCGGCTGACAGGGTTTGTGATTGGCATATTTGCCAGCTGGTACAATCGATTCGAATCACCATCTCTCCTGGTTAGTGAGAAACTGAACTGATCTTCTGGTGAGGTAGAGGTTAACAACTTGAACATAATGATTATGGTGAGATGAGGTTGATATCTGTGGATATCGGAAATCATATGGTTTATTGATTGCTATAATATCAAGTGATTGTTTAGTATAGCTGCAAACCTTAGCTTAATAGCTTAACTGAAATCGAAGCTGAATCACATCTAAAACTTATAAGTTGAGGAACTATTGTAGTAATGCTTTTTATGCAAAAATGTTGCTATCCTCTGAGCTCCACCAAATAATCCTTGCATATCCTTGAGAGTCTTTTTATTTACTTCCTGTCGGGTAAGTCTAGCTGAGTACAATTGAGTACTCAGGGTTTTATTCCCAATGTTGCAGGAGGAATGCTTGGTTGACTAAAGAGTTACTTCTATCCTTCGGGAGAGGAAGACCAGACCTTGGGCAAGGTCATGTTATCTGTCTCATCTATGTTGCTGTGACTGGTCGGTACTTGGCACTGTATTATGAAATTAAGCTCATGTAAAATGATTTCGTTTTCGCTATTGAACTTTTATGTAAAAGTTTATCTTGTACTCTGATGTATTTGAAATATGTGCGAATCTATGTATCATGTGTATGTGTACTGCTGAGTTTCTGCGATCCTTGGGGTATGTACTGTGTAAAAGTTTGAAATCCTTCGAGATTTCTGGACTACCGGGTTTATATTGGCTCAAGTGTGACTCGATTGCTAGTAAAACAGTTGTCGTTATACTTGTGCTCGTATAAATTGGTCGGTTCTGTTACAAACTAAGCCTTCTATTGAGCTTAAGCAACTACCTTCTGGTCTTAAGTATGTTTTTCTGAATGATGATCAAAATTCTCCCGTAATTATTAGTGATAAACTTTCTGATGAAGAGTCTTTTAGATTAATAACTGTCTTAGAAAAACATCGTGCTGCTTTTGGTTATTCACTCCAAGATCTAAAGGGGATTAGTCCTGTTTTATGCACCCATCGTATTCCCACCCACCAGAGATTACACCTTCTAGAGAGCCCCAACGTAGGCTTCAAAATGCGATGAGGGAAGTTGTTAAGAAAGACGTCTTGAAACTTTTGCATGCTAGGATTATTTATCCTGTTCCGCTTAGTGATTGGGTAAGCCCTGCTCAAGTTGTACCTAAAAAGGGTAGTATGACCATAGTTAAAAATGATAAAAATGAATTGATACCCTAGAGAACTGTTACAGGATGGCGAATGTGTATAGATTATAGAAAACTCAATAAAGCAACCAAGAAAGATCATTTTCCACTGCCTTTCATTGATGAGATGTTATAGCGTTTGCCAAATAATTCTTTCTTTTGTTTCCTTGATGGTTATTTTGGATATCACCAAATTCCTATCCACCCTTATGATCAAAGCAAAACCACTTTTATATGTCCTTATGGAACTTATGCTTATCGTAGAATGTCTTTTGGATTATGTAATGCACCAGCTTCTTTTCAAAGATGTATGATGTCTATATTTTCTAAAATAATAGAAGAAATCATGGAAGTTTTTATGGATGATTTTTCAGTTTATGAAATTTTTTTGATGATTGTCTAGAAAATCTAGATAAGGTTTTGTAGAGATGTGAAGAAAAGCACTTAGTCCTTAATTGGGAAAAATATCATTTTATGGTTAGAGAAGGAATAGTGCTAGGACATTTAGTGTCTGAAAGAGGTATAGAGGTAGATAAGGAAAAAATTGAAGTAATTGAACAACTACCTCCACCTGTTAATATAAAAGGAATCCGAAGTTTTCTTCATCATTGTGGCTTTTATCGCAGATTTATAAAAGATTTTTCACATATTGCTAGACCACTGACTAACTTGCTAGCTAAGGATGTTCCTTTTGAATTTGATGATGCATGTTTAAAATCTTTTAATATTCTTAAAGAAGCACTTACATCAGCACCAATCATTCAAACCCCTGATTGGTCTTTACCTTTTGAAATTATGTTTGATGCTAGTGATTATGCTGTAGGGGCAGTATTAGGACAAACAAAAGATAAGAAGCATAATGCAATTGCTTATGCTAGTAAAACTATGACAGGAGTTGAATTAAATTATGCAACAACTGAAAAAGAACTCCTGGTTTTTGTTTTTGCTATTGATAAATTTAGATCTTACTTAGTAGGAGCAAAATTAATTGTTTATTCTGATCATGCTACTTTAAAATATTTGCTCACTAAGAAAGATGTTAAACCTCGTTTGATAAGATGGATTTTGTTACTCCAAGAATTTGACTTAGAAATTAAAGATAGAAGAGGAATGGAAAATCCAGTTGCTGATCACTTGTCTAGAATACACTTTGAGAAACCTCAGGAATTGCCTATTAATGGCTCATTAAGAGATGACATGTTGTTTAAAGTGACCAAGTCAGACCCTTGGTACGCGAATATTGTCAACTTTATGGTTGCAGGTTATGTACCACCAGGGGAGAATAAAAGGAAGCTTATTTATGAAAGTCGTCTCCACATACGGGATCCGCCATACCTCTTCAGAATTTGTTCAGATGGATTACTTAGAAGATGTGTACCAGTAGAAGAGGGCATGCAGATCATTCAGAAATGCCATGCATCACCATATGGAGGTCATTATGGAGCATTCCGTACTCATGCTAAAATCTGGCAGAGTGGGTTCTTTTGGCCAACTATGTATGAAGACACCAAAGATTTTGTCCGGAGATGTGGATCATGTCAGAGGCATGGAAATATCAGTACAAGAGATGTTATGCCATTCACCAACAATCTCCAGATTGAGCTCTTTGATGTCTGGGGAATTGATTACATGGGACCATTTGTGAAATCAAGAAATTGTGAATACGTTCTGGTGGCAGTTGACTATGTATCTAAGTGGGTAGAAGCTATGCCATGCATGAATGCTGATTCCAAACATTCAAAGAAGATGTTCGAAGAAATTATATTTCCAAGATTTGGAACACCAAGGATGGTCATTAGTGACGGAGGAACACACTTCACTGATAAGAAGTTTCACCGATACTTGCAAGCCCATGGCATCTATCACAATGTAGCTACTCCATACCATCCTTAGACAAGTGGCCAGGCAGAAACATCAAACAAACAGATCAAGAATATTCTACAGAAAATAGTAAATGAAATGGGTACTGCATGGAAAGACCGATTACCCGAAGCACTTTGGGCATATCGGACCGCATACAAGACACCTTTGGATATGTCACCTTACCAGCTAATATATGGTAAGACCTGTTATTTACCAGTGGAGTTAGAGCATAAAGCTCACTGGGCTATTAAGAGATGGAACATGAACTTTGAAGCCGCTCGAGAAAAGAGAAAAATGCAATTATCAGAATTAGAAGAATGGAGAGCAAAGGCTTATCACAATTCAAGGATCTATAAAGAAAGAACAAAAAGATGGCATGAAAGAAGATCAGGAAGGGGTTTGCACCAGGATATAAGGTATTACTTTTTAATTCTAGGTTCAAATTATTCGGGCTTGGAAAAATACGAAGCAAATGGGAAGGACCATTTACGGTAGTGAATGCGTCACCATATGGAGTGGTAACTCTACAATCACACGAAGGTACGTTATTCAAGGTAAATGGTCACCGACTTAAATTATTTTTAGAACCATTTAATTTAGAAGTTGTTGACGGGCTGGATTTTGTCCAATTACCCACTTTTTAGTCCCGTCATTATCCGTTACGAAAAATTATCGCGCGTCACAACTAACAGGAAGTAGGAAGAGTCTAGAGGCTTCGCGAGCTTGGCCAGCTAGGAAGGACACCTGGTGGTGCCGGCCAGCGCCCTAGTGGTGCTGGGCAGCACCCCCTGACCCCTCTCGTCCCGACTCAAGTTTCCTTTTCTTTCCCTATCTTTCCTAAGTACAATCCCATAGATTCCCGATGCGTACGAATAATCTTTTGTACGAATCCTGTAGAACCTAGATTTGATCTTATCCTATCTCCTGAAAACGAAATAAATACGCACCTATACCACCCTTGAATGCCATCCCATCATCATTGTCTTCTTCTCCTCCAAAGAAACTCCCTAGTTTAGATCTAGTAAAAATGGCAAGCAAAGCGGTCGTCAGCACTGACTCCGGTAAGCTCCAAGGCGACGACTCGAAGGCCATCGTCCTCGTGCAGCCAAAGCCCCTCGCCATCGTGCCCCCAAAGCACCTCGCCGTCGTGCCACCGAAGTATCTTGCTACGAGTGCCCCAGCAATTCGAGCAAGTCTACTACACGCATGCTCAGCCTGCTGCTAGAAGATGGTACCAAGGGGAAGCAGATAGCTATTCCCTAAGGCACCCCACTTCTTCCACCTAGAGATAATGAGTGACTCCTGTCAGTCAAGACCGACAAGAACGGAACGCTGGTATGTGCGAAGTACACCACTGCTCGCCCTGCCATCCAAGGAGTTCGTGCACGTCCAGGCCAAGTCTGCTACACCGAGTTCATACCACCTCTGCCCATGGGACAGTGGGCTACATCTACATCAGCACTAGAGAAAATCCCTAGACAGCCCCAGCTCTCTCTACGCATCCTTAATGAGAAGACAGAAGCTCTCTCTAACACCGTTAGGGGTATAGAGAGGAATGAAGACTTAAGGAGCAAGATTATGAGCAACATGACTAAGCAGATAGAAGTTAATGTCAAGCTAATTCACAGTCTCAAGCGTGAAAAAGATCAACTGAAAGTAGAGATTGGTGATCTTAAGGAAGAAATTAGGAAGCTCGCGAAGAAAGGGCAACCTTAAGTTGCCCTAGTTATCTATGTAATAAGCCACAAGTGTGTTAGGTTTGATTTATAATATTAAGTGTGTTAGGTAAGCCTATTGAGCTAGGGCAGTCGTTACCTCAGTCAGTTATCAGAGTTATCTAGTATTATTAATGAATAAAGTGCCTTATTCTTTTTATAAATATTAATGTTTATGTTTACACTACTCTCTATATTTTTGGTACGCATGTTATCTCCACATGTTGCGCAGAAAAGTATGCAAGAAAATAAGTGTGGGGGAGGCACATCGCAACTATGGAAATCAATTCGCTTGGGAAAATCACGTAATTCGGAAGATAATCGAACCAGGACCTCGCACACCGAAGTGGACCTCGTGGGGCCACAGAGGCGCGCCGCCCGGCGCCCTACCTAGGCCGGCCGGCCCCCCCTCTACGCCCTCTGCATCCCACTCTCGGTCATGGTCAGGTTTGATACTCATATAATTTAATTGCATATATTTCGATTTCCGTTTCAGTCCGAATTAAAATTCACATGCTAAATTACATTTAAGAGAGAAGAAGAGATTTTTTCAATTCATAGCTTAATAATAAATTATATAATACTTTTCTAGGAATCATGTTACTATTGCAAACTATTTATAGGGACCCCATGATTGCTTAATTCGTTGTGAAACATGATATAGTTGAATGTTGACGGTGGATATACCATAAAATTCCACATTCAAACACCGTCAATAGGTCTCGGATTTAAGGGAAGATAAACATATCATGAGCATATTTTATCAATAACTAGTTCCACATGTACTCTTAAGCTTGTGAACGTAGGAAAGATGAAACAGAGTAGAAATGAACACTTGGAGCCCAATAATGTGGTTCAGCCGAACCATGTATTTGGGACACAAGTCATCACACATCAAGACATGGTGCAAAACATCACTTGGAAGAGAGGAGAGCCAAGGGTGGGCCCACCCATGGGTCGGCCGAACTACCCATGGGGCCCACCTGGCTCTGGTGACATGGTAGGATCCGTGTGACCTTCCACTCAGCTCATTTCAGCCCTTAGATCAACATGTGTTTCCATTCAACGGTTGAGAAGCAAAGCACAAGGATTTAACGTGATAACATGCAAATGAAGTGGAACCAACACAAGGGGACAGTCTGTGACAGATGAGGACCACGGTGGTGGGCCCAACCCACCAGGGGTGGGTCGGCCGAACCAGTAAATGTGGGCCCAAGCCACCTACACAATCCCTGACTGGTGGGGACTCCTTCTAGAAGACCCTGGCTGGGCCCACCAGTCATAGGAGGGTCAGCCGAACCCCCTGGTG
Organism: Eremochloa ophiuroides; assembly: GCA_038502445.1. Taxonomy (NCBI): domain Eukaryota; kingdom Viridiplantae; phylum Streptophyta; class Magnoliopsida; order Poales; family Poaceae; genus Eremochloa; species Eremochloa ophiuroides. The sequence goes on from JAHLJS010000002.1 coordinate 50,814,289, forward strand.
CCCAGCTAGGTCGGTTGGCCTCCACCGACTCCAAGCATGTTCTCCACGTGATGATTTGCTCACTGGCCGTCCAGTCTTGAGGCGGTTCTAAGGCGGTTCATCCTAGGGTGGAGAGGCATGGAGCACACGGATCGCTGACGTGGCACCCCCTCACTCTCCCCTATAAATAGAGGCTGCCCACTCCTCTCCAAGACACACAAGACACAAGAGAGACAAGAGTCACAAGTCACAAGAGTTCTACTCTTTAGTAGTAGTATTAGTCTAGTGTGGGAGTTAGAGTTGAGTCGAGCTACGCTCGGAGTCTCCGGAGTCATCTGCTGGAGAGTCTGGTATAGCTCTTGTACCTTTCCTTCTGTAAGACTTTACCTTTATCAATATATTACCTTTACTTTACTTTACTAAGTCTCTACTTAGTGCATTACTATTCTTTATAGTATTGTTGTGTTTTGTCTTAACTTATAGTTAAGTTATACTGGATGGTGATCCTGTAACTAGCTCACGTGTGTAGTTCATCGCCTGTCTTAGGGTGCTTTAGTTGTTGGTACGCAACTAGAATAGTAAGGCTTAGTGTAAGCGTAGTGCTTAGACTAGATCTTGCCTTTGAATGCCGCTTGTCGCACGGGTTGTTTGTGGGTGCTAGCAGTTGGTGACAACCCTGTCTAGTCTTAGTATCTCTCCACGTGTTTTAGGCAAGTTCTTAAAAGGTAGGTTCCCATAAGAGAATAGCCGCTTCGGGTAGAGGTTGTATCCCCTATTGTCTCGCCTATCCCCTACACACCGGAAGTAAGGTAGCTATCTTGATATAATTTATCTATTTGATAAGATAGTTCACAAGAGTAAAGTAAGTGTCATAGGAGTCTTATACTCACTCGTTGTCCTCCCACCTAGCTATACTCTACTAGTTATCTTAGTTATCTCAAAACCTTGTCGTGTCTTGGTGTCATTATCCTTTCCTCTACATATGGATTGACCCCCTATCACTAGTTGATACTAAGTTGCTAAAGACATAAGGATCTCTCTCTTTTTATTAATTATTCCTAGCAACCGCTTTCCCTTGGGATAAAAATAAATATCGATACCTTGGAATACTCCCGAGTGAAGTGCTACAGCGGTATATTTTGTGCGCTTGCGGAATTATCCAATAGACATAAGAAATATCCAATAGAAGAATGGCTCCTAATCCAAGGTTTCTACCATGGGCTGACTGGATTAGCCCGTAGTCACCTTGATGCTGCCGCTGGAGGAGCATTCCTGCAACACAAAGTCAAAGACACCAAAGACCTCATTGAAAAGATGGTCATCAACCAAGGATGGAATGAGGAGCGTCTCCAACCCAAGAAAAGGGGTATGCACACTGTTCATGAGGTAGACATGCTCTCAGCAAAAATGGACCTCTTGATGAAAAAGATTAAGAAAGGTTCCAAGAAGGAACAAGAGGCCATTCGAACCACTGCCACTGCACGAGCAATCGAAGCTGATCCATGGTGCGAGGTATGTGGTGGAGAAGATCACTCGGGGAACAACTGTCCCGAGACGAAGGAGGAAGTGAGCTTCATCAACAACAACAACAACGGGTATCGACCCCAGCAACAAGGAGGATGGAACTCGCGCCCCTTCTACCAAGGAAACCAAGGTAATGGTTACAGCAATAATTTTAATAATTCTTATGGTAACCAACCTTCTCTTAAAGATCTTGTCTTAGGCCAATCTAAAATCAATGATAGTATAAACAAGAAAATAATGGCTAATGATAAGATTCTTGAAAATCTTAGTGAGAAAATGGATAGCTTTCACACTGCTATGAAAAATTAATTGAGCTTTAATAAAATGTTAGAAACCCAATTAGCTCAAATAGCAGTAGCTGTCCCATCATTCGAACAAGGTAAGATCCCAGGGAAACCTGAGGGTGTTAAGTTAATTTCTACAAGGTTTGGTAAGCCTCCGGTTAGACAAAACCCGGGTTGTCTTCTTGATCCGTCATTCATGGCCAAGAAGAGTGACCCCGGCCATCATACCATCACCTGTGAGATTGGGCCACACACCTTCAACAACGCCTTCTGTGACCTTGGATCTGGAGTGAACATCATGTCCAAGGTAATGTACGAGAACTTGATAGGGGGACCTTTGTACCCCACTTTTGTCAAATTGCAGATGGCCGATCAATCAATCCGGTTCACTGAGGGATTGGCAAGGGACATCCTTGTCAAAGTTCAAGATGAATACATCCCCGCCGACTTCATCATTGTTGACATGGGGGCCGATGACGAAGTCCCCGTCATCCTGGGAAGGCTGTTCCTCAAAACTATGAATGCCATCATCTACGTTGGATCCGGCCAAGTCCAATTCCAACTCCCAGGTAAGAGAATTAAATGTCCTTTCAATGGTTATAAATCGATGCAACAGGCAAAGAAGAATCTGTGGAGAAACAAGCCACAATATGCACCCCGCCGAAAGAATCAACCACCAAGGTCCAAAAAGGCCGAACTGGTAAGTAAAGCTGAGGTGGTAAACAAGGCTGACTCTGCTGAGTCACAAGCATCAACCAAGAAGGAATGGCGGAAGAAAGGGTTGCGATCATCATGGTCTCCATCTCCGGGACTGATTGAAGCACCCGAATAATGAACCCGAAAAGGAGAGTCCTGCTCTACGGACCTAAAACATGGAGCCCTTGCTGGTAAGGTAAATCATTATTTATCTCATATTTAATTCCTGCATTTCAATTTTTGTATTTTCTCCATTGCATCACATATTTAAATTTTACAATAATTTATTTCGACAAAATAAAACACTTAGATGAATAAAACTTGAGAATGAATAGTAGTGCTCACACCTGAGGTGGTGGGACCACCTAGGTTGGGTCGGCCGACCTCACCATGGGGCCCACCCACCTCTGGTGGTGTTGGCCTAGTGTAGTGATTCACTTCCTGAATTTTGAGCACCATCTCCTTTTGAATTTGGTTGACCACATTTGGTTATGACCACTTTCACTTGCTCCAAGGAGAATCCAACATCCACTACCATCCAATTTTGAAAAATGGACACTTTGGCATGCATTAGTGTTCCCATGGTCCATGGGTATCACTTTAAACATGTCCCCACTTTTTCATACACTTTTTACCTTCACAAAACACTAGACAAGGGAATCTCTGAAATTTTCAAAACTTTTGGTCCACCACTAGTCTCTACTTTTCTGGACAAACTGTTTAAAGCTAAAAGGGGACAAACCCTGGTTCGGCCGAACCATGTTTTGGCTCCCTTCAAGAAAGTGGAGTTTGAATTCAAATAGATTCCCTGTTCAAAGGTAAAAGCAACACTGAACCTGTCATAAGTGGTTCGGCCGACCTATAATTGAGGTCCTCTCTGCTGAGTTGCATTTGAATTCAAATAGATTCCCTATCCAAAGGCAAAAGCAACTCTAATCTTGTCATAGTGGGTTCGGCCGACCCATGAAAGGAGAGCTGTTAGCAAGCTCGAATTTGAATGCAAATAGATTCCCTGTCCAAAGTTGAAAACAACAAAGACCTGCCCTACGGGGGTCGGCCGAACTGGGCCTAGTGGCCTGGCCACCAGCCCTTCTCCCCCTATAAATACCCCTCATTGTGTGCTCATCTCCACACTCAAACCAGCAGAATTCTTCCGAGCACACAATCCCCCTTCTTCTCTCCACTTGAGCAAGTTCTTTCGCAAGTTTAGTTTAAGTTTAGCCACTCATACCAACAACCTATTGTAGTAGTAGAAGCTTGTCTCACTCTCATCTTTGCTCTCAATATATTGTTTGTGGAGGTAACCATACCCCGCAAGGACTACTAACAGTGGGATAGCTAACGCTAACGCTAATCCCGGTTGTTGTAGTGTGTTCTTGTGTTAGCTCATTGTTGTAGGATGAAGAAGGAATTTAATACTATTTTTAATATAATCGGTTGGGGAAGTTTTTGGGAAGTGCAAGAACTTGGAATAGAAAAGCTCACCATTGAATTTCTATGCGCTTTACAAGCCACTGAAAATAATGTCTACTTTCGCATATTCAACCAAGAGTATAATTTAACTTGGGGAGTTTTTAGCGTGGCACTTGGTTTTGATAATGACTGTCATCTAGACCTGGTTGATGCAACAAGAAGATTTCATAAAGCTGAATTTTGGAAAGCTATAACAAGATCTAATGATTGCTCTGAACCTAAAACTGATGAAATTCATAATCCCACTTTGCGCTTGATCCGATATTGGATGGCCATAACTTTTCTTCCTGGCTCTAATGTGCAAGTTCTTTATAATGATGAATTAAGACTGCTCTATGCCATGACAAAGAAAATAAAAGTTTCACCTGCTAAGATGCTAGTCCACTTTTGGCTTGGCATTGTCCATATAAGTGAGCCCATATTCTTTACTTTTTTTATCACTCGCATTGCTGAAACAATGGACTTGCCAAATGGAAAACATTACTTTGAATACATTGCCTCTCCTAGAGATATTGTAACCGAAGATTTCTTTGTAAGTGCTCAAGTCCTTAAAAGAAATGAAAATGGTGATATAAAAATGATTTATCCCGGCAATACAGCCAAAATCTCTCTCCCTTGTGAGAGGCGTTGGTTGTATGCGCTGCGCATACTAACCATAAATTGGGACCGAGAGGCAAGGAGCCAAAATATTGCAGGATCAAGAAGGGTGATAAGGAGCATGTCACAAGCCGCCCAATTTGAGCAAGGCGGCACATCACGAGCTGCTGGGAGATATGAAGAAGAAGGCGATGAGACAAGTTCCATGGACATTTCACGGTCCACGGAACGGCCTCAACAGCACACTCCAAAAGTGCGCACTTCCCGTCCGTCCACACGGGCGAGGGGCCATCAAAGCCAAGGATCGGAGATGGACCAACTCATAAATGACATGGGTGCAATGCAAGTTGAGCAAGATGCAACTCTGAATATGGCACAACAAAATGCTCAACTATTGCAAGCTATTCAAGACGAAGAAGCACAACGCTGGGCGGGATGGTTCCAATACTACCCGCCACCACAATGAGCAAAAGGACAAGCTTGGGGGAGATCCTTGTTGGCATTTCGTAACATCATTACAAAGGATAGACTAAAAGTCCATCCTAGGCAACGGCGCTAGAAATGCTTGTTGGCATCCCCAACCACCATTAATTTAGAAAGGTAACCCTTGGCCCTTAAAGGAGCCGGCCTAGGTAGTGCAGTCTGGTAATAGCAGTTAGAAGTGCCGGATTGGCCTTCCTAACCGTCATTACTTACGATATGCAAAACTGTGACACGGCGCCGTGGGGTGCACAAGAATTACAATTCTTAAGTAATGGTACTTAGGTACGCCAATCGATAGCTCAGAAGAAATAAGATAACTCTGCAAGCGCACAGAACTATCATTGTAGCATTTCAACCCGTGAGTAGGGTGTCATATTTATAATTTCCCGTAGGAGGGCAATATGCATCAAGCGTGGTGTAAACATGATCACTTATTGAGTGCAATGGTAGGCATAGAGTAAACAGGAATAAGACATGATTTCAAGATAGTGGACACACATATGGATCAACCTCAAGGATAAAAGGAAAATAAAGAATAAAAGAATATATCTAACTGAGCAGACATTGGTCATATATAATTATGCAAAGAACTGTTAGCAGATCATCTAATTAGTAATTCTAGTATCAGGACTAAGTCTGGGGTGATAGGGAGATCCCCGCAGCTAGTCTGCCAGCCGATAGAGACTTTATGAACTCCTACTCAATATCCGAACGTGGGGGAATGCTAGGGATGGACAGGGCTGTCACTACCTATCCACCTACCCCTCTGCCCGTGGGATACCGACATATTCACCGATCTCCACATACCCAAGCTCCATGCTTGCATACTTGGAAACAACTCCTAACCCCCGCGGACCCCAACCCTTTGGATTGACAGGCTAGGTTAAGAGCAGCCATGACAGCACGACGAACCATCACCTCATTCCTAGTTCTTCCTCTATTCATACTAATTCGATGAACAATGAAGAACGATGATGAACAAGTCAAGAACATCATACATAAACTATATTCTAGCTCATATACTATGCTCATAACAAGATCATAACTAGACTCTAGTTCATATGCATAATCATATAAGTATGATAAGAACTTGCTCATGGAAGAAGACCGAATTGTATTCATACCAAGATGATCCTTTTCTTCCAAGGAGACAAGCTCTCCTTGATAGCTCTTGCCTTGCTCACAAACTACTACAACTACTCTAAAGATACAAGTGAGAGGTGTGAGGTAGATGACTCCGTTGAAGGGGATGGAGCACCATCTATTTATAGTGAAACTATGACGGTTTGGCGCATCTAAACTTGGAAGGAGGTGAAACTGCCATGGCCAAACTGCCATCAGTACCGCCTCTGAAGCTGGGCCCGGGAGGCTCCACCTGGGGGGCGGCCACCTCCGGTGGCGGTCGGTCCCTGGGGAGCACCATCTGGCCACCGCCTTCGGGGTGGTCAGTTGCTCCCTGGGCCTAGGCCTCTCCCTTGGTTGCGGATGGATCCAGTTTCGCTTTGAAGGTGGGCTTCTTTGGTATTCTTTGGTTGCGCATTTGTTGGATTCGTCTTTTGACTTTGCGCTTTCTTCATGTTGATGCGTATTTCCACTTGTTATGCCATAAAACTTGTAAAACACGAATGCTAGGGGTACAAGTGGAACTTGTTAGTAGTAAAGGTATATGTGCTAGAATATGATTGTTAATCCTCTTTTTAGTCTGAGTTGGTGGTATAAAATTTATCCATAAGGACCACCAACAAGACCCCCAAGCTTAACCTTTGCTTGTCCCGAGCAAATAGCTAAGTATGGTTGTTGATCAGGAGTTGCTACAATGCCGATATAATTCATAAGTGTCATGCCTATAACATAGCATTCATTCGTAATTTAAATAAGTTGGCATTCTATTCATTCTTTACCTTGATTTCTTATGGGGCTTGTAGTTTCTCCAATTTCTTGGGTGGTTGCAAGATAGAATGATTATAATAGACTCACCAATCATTCATTCTTTGATAGACCTTTGATCCGGAGGTTTTATGAATTTTTGCAAAATAAACAAAGTTCCTCAAATGATTCTCTCAATCGCTCAATGTGTATGGTTTACCTTCCCAAAGGCATTGTAGTGTTGCCTTTTCATCCTACTACTAAGGCTGAGAGTGGAGTTTTGGGTAGGTATGAAGGTGGGCATACTTACATTACTTACATTGCTTAGTCAAAGACCGGACCATAAGGAGATACAAGTCATATACCTTGATTGACATGTGCAAGTGTGTGGAATATGAGTATGGTAAAAACCTATCTCTAAACTTTTTGGCACTCCATGCATTATGACTCTCTCTTATTGGATGGAATAAAACTTTTTGGAAGAATATGGGCCATAGAAATATCATCATTTTTTTGAACGGGTATTTGTATTTTCTTTCCCGTTTGTTTTCTCATGCCCTTTGGCTCTCTTTTTTTTAGCATAGCCCATATTTTGATTTGACATATGAAAACTTTTGGATGGAGAGACATCATGATGGCGAACAAGGAGTGAAAACTTTTTGTATGCACGGCTCTCAAACTGAGGGTCGGCATTTTTATTTGGTGTATGAAAAGGTGCATGTTGTGCGCAACTCTCAGGATGAGAGTCGGCTTTCTTTGGTAGGTGTACGTGAATCTCAATCATGGGTGTATGACCATAATCTCACTAGGTCTCAGTGTTTTGACTCAACTCAAAGTTCCGTAAGTAGCATATGACTAAGTTTTTTGTAAAAGTAGAACATGTCATATGGCCTTGGTAGGTATTTTATAATCATTGGGGAACTTTTGATTTTTGAATTTTTGAAAAGAAATCTCCGGATGTCAAGTTTCTCTTAGAACAAAGTCATAGCAAAGACTATTTCTACCATCTCATATCTTGCAACAACTTAGAAAAGGATCTTGCAATTGCAACCCACAAGATTTCAACTTCTGAGAATGAGATATTTTTAGCCAACAAACTTAAATCTTGAGGAATACTAAGTTATAACTTAGACACAAACAAATTATAGACAGAGCAACTATTCATCATTTCAACAGAAGAGAAACCAACATATGTTAGCACATATGGGAGTGGAATATTTTATTTATTATTTTTAACAAGGAAATAAAATTGCAGAATTTAAAAGTGCGAGAAATAAGTGCAAGAAATTGAAAGATACATGTTACCTCATGTGGGGTCTCCTCCCCCAAGCTAGTTCAAGGCCTAGGCCCCGGGAATTGTCTCATGGACCGAAGGTAGGCCATCTGTGCCTCATGCTACCGCTGGTTCGCATCTTCGAGGTCCATGAATTGCTGCTGGTACTGCTCATGCCATTAGGTAGAAGTCTGGATGTGAGCATTGAGCGTACCTCGGATTTGTCTGTTTTGCAATTCTAGTCCTCCCATGCGTGTGTTGAGCATCTCTAGTGTGACCGGTTGTGGGTGTATCGGAGGTGGCATGCCTTCAGAATCTGGAGAATGGTCGTGCTCGGGCTGCCTTGATCCCCCTGCCTCCTGCGAGTGTTGCCACCCTGACCCTCCAGGAGTATAAGGATGAGGAACATGTCCCATACCATATCCATACCCTGGTGTAGACATGATCGGGGACCATTCCATCCTTGGTATCATGGTAGGCATGGCCGGGTGTGGTGTAGGCTGCACAGGCTCTTCCTCCTGTACTTCTCTCCTCCGTGATCTCCTGCGAGAAACAGACTCCTGCATGCTTCTTCCTCTTCGACAAGGTCGAAGGTGAGAGATGGAGATTTATATAAAGCGAGATCCAGGTTAGGTAACAGAATCTCGTTTATATATCCCGGATAATAAAATACCAGGTTTGTTCACGAGTCATCACGTTTTATAGTATGAGCTGGAGTAAAATAATACTCATTGATCATAATGCGTGGAATGGAGAGATAAACAATAGTTCTAGCACAATGAGGATCAACACTAGCAGCAAGATGGGTGATGAGTGAAGTGCACATAATTGGTGTGGAAGTTTTAAAAGAGTTTAACCAGTGCTTAACAATGTCATAGACAGGAGCAACTTTAATATTTTTAAGCACGGCATAAAGCAACTTCAACTCAATATCATAAGCATGATGAGTGTCCTCTCTAGGAAATAAAGAATTAGCAATCCATTATACACAAGCCTTAGAGAAGGATGGTGGATGGTGTTGATGTTGGGTTGGAATTTTCCAGTCACATTTTGTCCGGTTATCAAGTGCCAAAAAGCATGACGCTGATAACCCGAAAGAGTGAAACCCAAATGGACAGAGCATCGCTCATGAAAACCCAAGTGTGTAGCAAAATCTTTCCAGTAAAGGCTATGTTCTTTCCCAAAGCAGCGAAAAGTAATACCATAATCGACAATTTGTAAAGTGCCCAAGATTTGGATGGTCAAGAAACGAGATCCAAGTTCGTGCACAGGGGCAACTTGGCTCCATCCAGCGTTTTCAAAAATGGTATTAAATTCGTTATTCATACCTGTCTGCTGCAGGAAGTGTGGGTCAAAAGCCGGTGTATGCAGGAATTCGCGTCCCTTGAGGAGGTTGTATGCTTGCATTTCCCGCTCGCTCTCCAAGTCAATGAAGGGAGCGTCGGCCTCGTCGATGGCGTGGCCTCTTGGCACCTCCTCTTCTTCATGCAGCGGGCTCTCCTCACGTGTGGGGGTACTTTGACTAGACTCCCCATGAGAGCGACGGCCTTTCTAGAACATGCTGGAAATCCGACCTCCGATCCCACTCATGGTGAGATTGGCACAAGAACTTGACTTGTGTTAGGAGTGGAAGAGATTTGTGCAGGATTTCCTTGCACTTGAACTTTGTGGAGAATTGCTTGGAGAATGGTGGAGCAAGAGAGTGATGGAGGGAGTAAAAAATGTGAGAATGAGATGGGTGAGGAGCTCCACCCGAATGCTTCGGTATTTATAGAGCTGATCGCAGGCAGGAGACTGCTCCTTGCAACGGCTAGTGACCGTTGGCAAAAGGCTGTGCTGCAGAGCCGTTGACCACAGGGCGGTCGCCCTGGGACCGGCCGGTCCCCTGCTGGCGTCGGTTCTGCCCAGTCTTTTTTCAGTTCCCTCTAACGGCTATTTCTAATGTGTAGCCGGTTACGGATGACTCCCATTTGAAATTTTGCTCCAGTTTTTGATTTTCCACAAGTTTTATTTGAAACTTTTTAATTTTCAAAAATTATTTAAAAATAATATTTAGACTTAAGAAAAGTTATTCTTTTTGAAAATTATTTTTATAGAATTTTTTTGGAGAAGAATTTATTTTGAACTAAAAATAAATTTTTATAAATCTAGGAAGAGGGAATAATTTTTTTGATGCAAGAAAATAATTTTATTATTTATATATATTTTTTTCAAAAGGATAAGATACAATACCTGAGTGGGGACACCTTCCCCAAGCTTGAATGAAGGTGCGTGCCCTTTCAGATATTTATTTGTTTTTATATGTATTTATTTTTAGATAACTACCGATGTCCTTCGGCAAGGGCTCAACTTTTATCGTCTGTTGGCGAGACTCTTCTTCCTTTATTGATTTGTAGCTGCATGAGCAAACTTGGGAGAAGTCTTGAGTTGCCCCGGGATCTTTCCCACATTGTTGACAGGAATAGAAGTAGCTATTTGTGCCATTTGTGTTTCTATCATTTTGTTAAAACTTGCTTGATTTTGAATAGAAAAGACAAAGTTTCAAGCTTGGCATTTATATTTTCAAACATTTTATCATTGAAGGATAGATTTTTGGTTAAATTTTCATTGATTTTAGCTTGTCCTAGAACGAGATCTTTTAAGGAAGGTTGGTTTAAATTGAAATTTGAATTGAAATTATTACCTTATGGGTGGTGTTGGTTGTTCCACCCGTTATTACCTTGCTGTGGTTGGCGAAACCCGTTGTTGACATATGAAGCTTCTTCTTGGGTTTCGGGGCAGTTGTTCCCCGAGTGGCCAACGTTCTCACAGACTTCACACGTCATGTGTGAATCCATGGCTTGGACGGTACTCATGGAAGGGTTGGTAGCACGATCGTCCAGCTCCTGCATCAGCAAGTCTAATTTTGCTGCAAGCAAGTCCGTCTCCTTCACGGTATGCGTGCCTTTTTGTGTTTTTCTTCCTTCTCCCCAACTCTGATTGGCCACCACCTTCTCAATGAGTGCAGTTGCATCCGCGATGGTGAGGAAGAGGAATGCACCTCCAGCTGCGGCATCTACGTGTCCCTTTGACATGGCCATGAGGCCTTCATAAAAGTTTTGGAGCACGAGCCAATCTTCAATTCCATGATGAGGGCAGGCTCGGATGTAGTCTTGAAGCCTTTCCCATGCTTCGGGGATAGATTCAAGGGAAGATTGCTGGAAGTTTGAGATCTTCCCTCTCAGAGCGCTGGTCTTACTCATGGGGAAGAACTTGGCAAGGAATGCTGCGGAACACTTGTCTCACGTGTTGACGGCTTCCTTATTTTGATAGAACCATTGTTTCGCTTTCCCCGTGAGGGAGAAAGGAAACAAGCGGAGCCTAATACTGTCTTGTGCGACGTCTTTGATGACAATGGTGTCGCATAGCTCAAGGAAGTGTTGCAAATGAGCGTTTGCATCCTCGCTTGGCAAGCCACAGAACTGGTTTGCCTGCACCATCGAGATAAGGCCTGTACGGATCTCGAAATTTCCATTTCCGATGTTGACAGTGGGCCCAACGAGCACGTTGGCAACTGCGGGGATGGAGTAGTCACGGAGTGTCTTGGCCATGACGGTAGTAGCGGATGGTGCGGGAACGAACGATTCGTTTGCCGACGGAGTAGCAGAAGAAGAAATGGTACGAGACCTTTTCTTCCTTAGGAGTGCTTCCGGATTGCTGATGAAATTGTTCGGCAGAGCAAAACTGCTCATACACTATCCTATTTTCAGTCCAATAAAAAGATGAAGAAAACAGCGAAGTTAGCCTGTTTAAACTAGTCTACCAATGCTTATTTTGTGATTAATGTTTATGCCAGTTTATATGTTTTTGCCCTCCTCGGCAACGGCGCCAGAAATGCTTGTTGGCATTTCTTAACATCATTACAAAGGATAGACTAAAAGTCCATCCCAGGCAACGGCGCTAGAAATGCTTGTTGGCATCCCCAACCACCATTAATTTAGAAAGGTAACCCTTGGCCCTTAAAGGCACCGGCCTAGGTAGTGCAGTCTGGTAATAACAGTTAGAAGTGCCGGATTGGCCTTCCTTCATTACTTACGATATGCAAAACTGTGACACGGCGCCGTGGGGTGCACAAGAATTACAATTCTTAAGTAATGGTACTTAGGTACGCCAATCGATAGCTCAGTAAGAAATAAGATAACTCTGCAAGCGCACAGAACTATCATTGTAGCATTTCAACCCGTGAGTAGGGTGTTGTATTTATAATTTCCCGTAGGAGGGCAATATGCATCAAGCATGGTGTAAATATGATCACTTATTGAGTGCAATGGTAGGCATAGAGTAAACAGGAATAAGACATGATTTCAAGATAGTGGACACACATATGGATCAACCTCAAGGACAAAAGGAAAATAAAGAATAAAAGAATATATCTAACTGAGGAGGCATTGGTCATATATAATTATGCAAACAACTGTTAGCAGATCATCTAATTAGTAATTCTAGTATCAGGACCAAGTCTAGGGTGATAGGGAGATCCCCGCAGCTAGTCTGCCAGCCGATGGAGACTTTACGAACTCCTACTCAATATCCGAACGTGGGGGAATGCTAGGGATGGACAGGGCTGTCACCACCTGTCCACCTACCCCTCTGCCCGTGGGATACCAACATATTCGCCGATCTGAGTTGGTGGTATAAAATTTATCCATAAGGACCACCAACAATCCTCTCCCCCACCAACGTAAGTATTTTATCCTAACTATCTACATTATTTTAATTTATAGCATATAAAAAAATAATAATAAAAATGCATAAGATAAAAATACCAAAAATATTTCCCTTATTCCCATATGTCTCATGAATATTTATCTTCCTCAAGGAAATGATGAATAGTTTCTCTGTTAATGTTTCTTTAATGCTTAGTTTACAACTTAGTATTTCTTTGAGTTTGGATTACTTGGCTCATTGATATCATCATGAACCTGAAAACTTTATGGATGCTAAGTACTAGAACTAAGTCTAAGTTGTTGTGAGATATGATATAGTGAAACAAGAGCTACTATAATATTGTTCTAAGCATGCGTGATTACTGGAGATTTATTTCTTAAACAAACAAAACCTTATTGTTCCTCAATGGTGATAAATTCCTATAATAGCCATATATGTTACACTTGTCTAAAACCTTCCACTTAAGCTATTTGCCTTGTATTGAGTATTGTCAAGTCTTGTTGACCCTTATTGAGAGTCTTATCATGCTCCCAAGATCAAGATCACGTACACACCACACATATATGCTGCTTCTACACTGAAAGTATGCAACCACATGCCTTTCATTTCCACCAAATAATGCTCCATAGGTCAAAGTCATAGAAAATCTCTCTTAGTCATTATGGTAGTAGAGACAAAAGGCTATGCAAAATAAAAATAAAAAGAAAGAAAAATGGACACAAGAAAGTCCATAGAAAAGAAAAGAAAAATATTTGAGCAAGTTTAGGCTCATAAGTAAAAGAAAGAAAAAAAATGATAGCCATGTCTCCAAATTTTAGAGAGAGATACAATTTCAAACAGAGGAGCATATAGTTCATATTTTCCACACACTTGCACATCTTGATCTAGGGGCATGACACTTCTCTCTTTGGATCCAAGCTTTGACTCTACAACATATGCAAAGTAAGTATGCTATATTCTTTCATTCCTACCTTAAGCTCCACATAAGCCATTTTTAGAAGTAGGATGATAAAGAGAAGGCAACATTTACTATATGCCTTGGTAAGGAATCATACACCATTTGAGCGACATGAGAGAACCATATGAGGAACATTAAGTTATCATTTGCAAAAACATTGCTAAAACCTCCAGTATGAAACTTGCAAAGAATGAGAAAAATAGTGCTCAAGTTAAACTGTTCTGTCTCTCAACCACCTAAGGCAAAGGGAAAGTCATTAGCGCCATAAAGGACTAAGGTAAAATGGGTGAATTTTTATAGCCAATTTTTCCATTCAAAATAGAAGTATTTAGTTGTACACATGGTATTATCGAAACATGAACATTGTAGCAACTCCTGATCCACCGAGGATAAGTTTAATTATTTGCTCGGGACGAGCAAAGGTTATGTTTGGGGGATCTTGTTGACGGTGGATATACCATAAAATCCAACATTCAAACACCGTCAACAGGTCTCGGATACAAGGGAAGATAAACATATCATGAGCATATTTTATCAATAACTAGTTCCACATGTACTCTTAAGCTTGTGAACGTAGGGAAGATAAAACAGAGCAGAAATGAACACTTGGAGCCCAATAATGTGGTTCGGCCGAACCATGTATTTGTGACCCAAGTCATCACACATCAAGACATGGTGCAAAACATTACTTGGAAGAGAGGAGAGCCAAGGGTGGGCCAACCCATGGGTCCGCCGAACTGCCCATGGGGCCCACCTGGCTCTAGTGACATGGCAGGATCCGTGTGACCTTCCACTCAGGTCATTTCAGCCCTCAGATCAACATGTATTTCCATTCAACGGTTGAGAGGCAAAGCACAAGGATTCAACGTGATAACATGCAAATGAAGTGGAACCAACACAAGGGGACAGTCTGTGACAGATGGGGACCATGGTGGTGGGCCCAACCCACCAGGGGTGGGTCGGTCGAACCAGTAAATGTGCCCAAGCCACCTACACATTCCCTGACTGGTGGGGACTCCTTCTGGAAGACCCTAGCTTGGCCCACCAGTCATTGGGGGGTCGGCCGAACTCCCCTGGTGTCTAGCCAGGTCGGTTGGCCTCCACCGACTCCAAGCATGTTCTCCACGTGATGATTTGCTCACGGCCGTCCATCTTGAGGCGGTTCTAAGGCGGTTCATCCAAGGGTGGAGAGGCATGGAGCACACGGATCACTGACGTGGCACCCCCTGACTCTCCCCTATAAATAGAGGCTGCCCACTCCTCTCCAAGACACATAAGACACAAGAGAGACAAGAGTCACAAGTCACAAGAGTTCTACTCTTTAGTAGTAGTATTAGTCTAGTGTGGGAGTTAGAGTCGAGTCGAGCTACGCTCGAAGTCTCCGGAGTCGGCTGCTGGAGAGTCTGGTATAGCTCTTGTACCTTTCCTTCTGTAAGACTTGTCACACCCAATTTTAAGGATAAAATTGAATGCATAACCTTATGTGCGCCCTAGGATCAGTCACACACATAAGCTGACAAATACAAGGTAATATCAAAAGACAATGATCAAATACATAACGTAGTATAATTAGAATATAACCTTAAGAAGCAAACAGCAGAAAGACACTCCGATCTTCGCGTGTAGACACCAACTCCACAGGGACACAACTGACTGGTTGACCACAAGCCTAACACTTCCAAACTAGTAATCTGATAACCACCTGAGGTGTAGGGGGAATTGCAAGAGTGAGTCCATGTCGAACTCAGCAAGTATAGTAATCTCATGATCAATGTAACATAAATAATGTAAAGCATAAAACAGTAAAAATGATCATGTTAGCAATCAAAAGTCACCATCTTAAATGTAAGGATTCCAAGGCCGCTCGTGTCCTTGAGCCAGGCTAGTATACCAGTTTAATAAACTCTGCACAGAGGTGTACACTTTCACTGTGAGCCGTGATTTACCCTTTTGCCCGAGGTGATCAGCCTCTTAGCCCACTACCAAGGAAGGCCGACAGGGTTCACTATGAAGCCTTTCAAAGGTTCGTCTAACACGTTAGGGCCGCGAGGTTTCCTCGGCAAGCCGATGTAGAGCCCCCCTTCCATATGGCACCAGGTCACGCAGGTTATACACATATGGACAGAGGCCGCACTATACCCGAGTCGTCAAAGCCCCTCTTGCGCCTTTCGGTAACCTCTAACAAGCTAGAAAAGGTCCTCATACTGAGCTAAAACCAGAGCCATATAGCCCTCACAGTTGTACTGTCAATCCCAGAGGTTCTCTTACAGACAAATCCTCAAGTTGCTAAAAAGTCATTTTATCGTTTGTTACTTAAACATTAATTAAGTCACGAGATCATGGTCACAACAAGAATACCCAACTATACTTGCCTTAATTTGCTTTTCACCCCACAGTTGCTCAGTGAATCTTCAACTTCATCTTCCCTTTTGTAACTTCTGGTCTCCAGCGCATACGTACGACTCTCTTCTACTCGTAGCAAACACCAAGCATAGACAAAACATACAAACAAACAAATAGAGACAACTAAGAACAATATACCACACAAGACAAAAACAACATACTAAAAGAGAACTCTTTATTACAATCACAGGAACGGAGCTATCGTCAAAAGAAACAACTACGGGGAAGATTAAATATATAAAAGAAACAACTACTAGCTTGATTTACTTTAATTGAGAAAATCACGTGGAGCCTACTAAATCAGAGTAATCAAATTATATTTTAATTTTTAAAAGCCAAGCTAATTAATCATATTTTAATTAATCCATTTAATCATTTACTTTTAGAACACAAAACATATCAGAGTAGGCTAATCAGACTTAATATAGGTGTTTATACTCAAAACTATAATTTAGAAGTAAATTAATATTAATATAATTAATCAGATTAATATTTGTATATAAAACAACGAAGTAAAATAAAGCCTAAATAACTTTTAATTATAACTCTGATTGCATAAGTATTAATTAATTTAGCATTAATAAAATCATAATCTCGTGATATGAAAACATTAGGGTCACATAGCACGACGATACGAAACTCAAATCGAAGATCAAATGATTAACGATAGCTAACTTATGATTGGCGGCGAATTCGTTGTTACCTCCATCTTTCACGTACAAGCTGTACAAAGCTCCTGCTGTTGTGCTCGTGCACAGGGGAAGGGGCCTCGGCCTTGGCCTGCTGGCCGGCCAGAGGAGGTGTACACACGCGCTCGAGCTGGACCGTCCATCGGGTAGGCGTACTACTGCAACAGATACAACAAGAGGAGAAGCTAAACGAGTAGACGAGAAATAGATAAGAATTGAAGATGCTGGATTATTCTCAAGAACAATGGAACAACGGCAGTGAATGATCTTACCAGCCGATCCTGATACAGACTACGGCAGAGAGCCTCCATGAGGATCAGAGCGGCGGCGCACGATATATTGGTGATGGATATTGAGTTCTGGAGCCCAGCACGTGCGACGCTCCAGCAGCGGCAGAAGAACGACGGCCCGATGTTCACCAACAAAAGCGCTGATGACGTCGCTGCCAAGAGCTGGAAACACTGGATCAGGAACCACCGGAGAAAATTTTATTGCTATCAGGATTCCCAAACTAGGGGCTTTCCTTATGACGATAGTTTTGGTGTGACTTGCCCAAGGTGTTAGCCAATATATATAGGGAGGAGAACTCGTCACCTCAACATTAATTAGCAGTATGGTACTAATCGATGTTGCACTCCTCTTTCACTAATGGGCCAAAATAATCAGTAAAGCCCATTAGTAAATAAATGCAACGGCCAAAGGACTTCATTAAGATTATTGCACCTGGGCTTTGAGGGCTGGGAAAAATAAGATATTTTTTATTATTTTCGGAATTATTAAATATTCCGAATTAAATAATTCCAGAAAAGTCCAGAATTAATATTTGGGCCCCGAAAAATATTCCGATGGTTTCAAAAATTATGGAAAAATTGTAGGAGACATTTTGGAACATGCTGAACCGAAATAAAGTATTTGGAGCTGATGAAAAGGTATTTTTGAGCATCTAAAAATTAGATTTTACTCAAAGAAAATAGGAAAAAGGGCCAGAAAAGTCAAGAAAAATTCCCGAAAAATTTTTAGAGATAAGTTGATGAACGATGAGCACTAAAAAGTGATTTAGAGCTGAAGAAAAGGTTCTGAAAAACTTTGCTAAAAGGGATGGAGTTGAGAAACACGGAATTTGATTATAGAAAGAGACAGAGACTTGCCACAGAGAAGATCGTGGTACTATACGCATTTTAAAACTTTATTCACTCACATCATAAAATCATTTACAAAATAATTTGAATTATTTTTAGTTTTGTCAAAGACCACTCAACCAAAATAAATCATATACAAGGGCATGAGTGCACAAACATGTTGCTAATCCCTAATTGAATTTTAACTTAATAATTATTTTAATTTTCCTATGTTTTCATAAACACAAAAAATACAAAATCAAATCAATTTAGCTCTATTTCAAAATTAGCAAAATTTGGGGTGTTACAATTCTACCCCCCTTAAAAGGAATCTCGTCCCAAGATTCGAGAGAGAAAGATCAAAAGAATAAAGTTTAGATGATCGAGGAGATTCAAATACTCTACCATTGAATCTTTTTTGTTTTCTCGGGTACCTCCTCCTTCGTGATAATAATTCTGATGCGCATTTCCTGTTGTCACCACCTTGCTAAAAATACGCCATGTAATGTTTCCATAACCTTGATGGGTACCCAGTATGGTAAGATCCTTTGTCAGTAATAACTCATCCAATCGCATATGTGATACACATCTAATGTTTCATATAATATCTCAAGTGATTCCAATGTTTATGGGTCCATCACGCTTTCGCTGCGCTACTCTGATATTCCATCCAAACACTACACTTGTGTCCAATCAGGCAATATTTCTCAACTTCATACATGAATTGTTATTTCTAAATCTTGTCCTTAATAATGTCCTCTCCAAACATGGAGGTATCTGATTCTTCCAAGTAAAATCACCGAAGCTCAGAAATCTTCATCTTGGTACTCTTTAGCTTGGCTACCCCCCCTAAAAGAAATTAACTTGGGACACCATGGATAGCTTGCGTCTTCTTCTGAGTGGGTTGATTACTACCATCATGTACTTCTAACATTCTAACAGTACCCATGAGCATAGGTAAGAATAGGTAATCTGAAGTTATTCGCAAGCAGAAAAATAATAGCTCAGTAAATCAGTTGTAACTCCAGATCTGTTACTCCAAATAAGCCGCAGCACATACCGTTGGAAAGCTGCTGAAATTTCCTACAACTTTGATGTAGAACATATTTCCAAATTCTGTAGTTATAATGGTCGAAAACAGGGCACAACCAAAATATTTTCAGATTCCGGACAGCACAGTTGCATCGTCTTGTGATTTTCACAACTCCCAAACCATAATAGCTATCAGGGTGATTCTTACGCCCACAGAACGATCTTGAAGTCTACTTATGTCTAGAATTTTTCCAAGATTTTTTTGATCTTCCAAAAATAGAGGTAGAAGCTAACAAGGATATGTTGCTCCGAGAAGAGAGAATAAAGCAAGCAATAGAGAAAGAGAACCCAACTATGTATTCCATTAATCCTTATACCTTGGGCATATAAACTAAATGAAATTATGAACAACTCCATAAAATCATTGCACTCATTACAAAGATTCAAATCAAGCAAGTTCATAATAACAATTCGACAAGGCACAACAATCATTGATACTCAACTTGCGATTCTATCTCGCGTTCTATCTCTATCAAGGGTTCATCTCTAAGGCTACTACTTCATATTATACAAGAATAAAATAAGAGATAGTTGTAAAAGCATAAAAACCAAGGAGTAGATAAGACACAATAGATTTATAGCAACAAGGAGGAGACGAGAAAGGCAAGGAGTATAATATAGCAGAAATTATCAAGGGTGTTGGAACAAGGATTCCATAGCAAGATACAAAACTAAAGATGGTCAATTTCTAACTAGGCTTGCGTCCTACAGTCAGCATTGCTCTGATACCAATTTGTCACACCCAATTTTAAGGATAAAATTGAATGCATAACCTTATGTGCGCCCCAGGATCAGTCACACACATAAGCTGACAAATACAAGGTAATATCAAAAGACAATGATCAAATACATAACGTAGTATAATTAGAATATAACCTTAAGAAGCAAACAGCAGAAAGACACTCCGATCTTCGCGTGTAGACACCAACTCCACAGGGACACAACTGACTGGTTGACCACAAGCCTAGCACTTCCAAACTGGTAATCTGATAACCACCTGAGGTGTGGGGCGAATTGCAAGAGTGAGTCCATATCGAACTCAGCAAGTATAGTAATCTCATGATCAATGTAACATAAATAATGTAAAGCATAAAACAGTAAAAATGATCATGTTAGCAATCAAAAGTCACCATCTTAAATGTAAGGATTCCAAGGCCGCTCGTGTCCTTGAGCCAAGCTAGTATACCAGTTTAATAAACTCTGCACAGAGGTGTACACTTTTACTGTGAGCCGTGATTTACCCTTTTGCCCGAGGTGATCAGCCTCTTAGCCCACTACCAAGGAAGGCCGACAGGGTTCACTATGAAGCCTTTCAAAGGTTCGTCTAACACGTTAGGGCCGCGAGGTTTCCTCGGCAAGCAGATGTAGAGCCCCCCTTCCATATGGCACAAGGTCACGTAGGTTATACACATATGGACAGAGGCCGCACTATACCCGAGTCGTCAAAGCCCCTCTTGCGCCTTTCGGTAACCTCTAACAATCTAGAAAAGGTCCTCATACTGAGCTAAAACCAGAGCCATATAGCCCTCACAGTTGTACTGTCAATCCCAGAGGTTCTCTTACAGACAAATCCTCAAGTTGCTAAAAAGTCATTTTTATCGTTTGTTACTTAAACATTAATTAAGTCACAAGATCATGGTCACAACAAGAATACCCAACTATACTTGCCTTAATTTGCTTTTCACCCCACAGTTGCTCAGTGAATCTTCAACTTCATCTTCCCTTTTGTAACTTCTGGTCTCCAGCGCATACGTACGACTCTCTTCTACTCGTAGCAAACACCAAGCATAGACAAAACATACAAACAAACAAATAGAGACAACTAAGAACAATATACCACACAAGACAAAAACAACATACTAAAAGAGAACTCTTTATTACAATCACAGGAACGGAGCTATCGTCAAAAGAAACAACTACGGGGAAGATTAAATATATAAAAGAAACAACTACTAGCTTGATTTACTTTAATTAAGAAAATCACGTGGAGCCTACTAAATCAGAGTAATCAAATTATATTTTAATTTTTAAAAGCCAAGCTAATTAATCATATTTTAATTAATCCATTTAATCATTTACTTTTAGAACACAAAACATATCAGAGTAGGCTAATCAGACTTAATATAGGTGTTTATACTCAAAACTATAATTTAGAAGTAAATTAATATTAATATAATTAATCAGATTAATATTTGTATATAAAACAACGAAGTAAAATAAAGCCTAAATAACTTTTAATTATAACTCTGATTGCATAAGTATTAATTAATTTAGCATTAATAAAATCATAATCTCGTGATATGAAAACATTAGGGTCACATAGCACGACGATACGAAACTCAAATCGAAGATCAAATGATTAACGATAGCTAACTTATGATCGGCGGCGAATTCGTTGTTACCTCCATCTTTCACGTACAAGCTGTACAAAACTCCTGCTGTTGTGCTCGTGCGCAGGGGAAGGGGCCTCGGCCTTGGCCTGCTGGCCGGCCAGAGGAGGTGTACACACGCGCTCGAGCTGGACCGTCCATCGGGTAGGCGTACTACTGCAACAGATACAACGAGAGGAGAAGCTAAACGAGTAGACGGGAAATAGATAAGAATTGAAGATGCTGGATTATTCTCAAGAACAATGGAACAACGGCAGTGAATGATCTTACCAGCCGATCCTGATACAGACTACGGCAGAGAGCCTCCATGAGGATCAGAGCGGCGGCGCACGATATATTGGTGATGGATATTGAGTTCTGGAGCCCAGCACGTGCGACGCTCCAGCAGCGGCAGAAGAACGACGGCCCGATGTTCACCAACAAAAGCGCTGATGACGTCGCTGCCAAGAGCTGGAAACACCGGATCAGGAACCACCGGAGAAAATTTTATTGCTATCAGGATTCCCAAACTAGGGGCTTTCCTTATGACGATAGTTTTGGCGTGACTTGCCCAAGGTGTTAGCCGATATATATAGGGAGGAGAACTCGTCACCTCAACCTTAATTAGCAGTATGGTACTAATCGATGTTGCACTCCTCTTTCACTAATGGGCCAAAATAATCAGTAAAGCCCATTAGTAAATAAATGCAACGGCCAAAGGAATTCATTAAGATTATTGCACCTGGGCTTTGAGGGCTGGGAAAAATAAGATATTTTTTATTATTTTCGGAATTATTAAATATTCCGAATTAAATAATTCCAGAAAAGTCCAGAATTAATATTTGGGCCTCGAAAAATATTCCTGATGGTTCCGAAAATTATGGAAAAATTGTAGGAGACATTTTGGAACATGCTGAACCGAAATAAAGTATTTGGAGCTGATGAAAAGGTATTTTTGAGCATCTAAAAATTAGATTTTACTCAAAGAAAATAGGAAAAAGGGCCGGAAAAGTCAAGAAAAATTCCCGGAAAATTTTTAGAGATAAGTTGATGAACGATGAGCACTAAAAAGTGATTTAGAGCTGAAGAAAAGGTTCTGAAAAACTTTGCTAAAAGGGATGGAGTTGAGAAACATGGAATTTGATTATAGAAAGAGACAGAGACTTGCCACAGAGAAGATCGTGGTACTATACGCATTTTAAAACTTTATTCACTCACATCATAAAATCATTTACAAAATAATTTGAATTATTTTTAGTTTTGTCAAAGACCACTCAACCAAAATAAATCATATGCAAGGGCATGAGTGCACAAACATGTTGCTAATCCCTAGTTGAATTTTAACTTAATAATTATTTTAATTTTCCTATGTTTTCATAAACACAAAAAATACAAAATCAAATCAATTTAGCTCTATTTCAAAATTAACAAAATTTGGGGTGTTACAAGACTTTACATTTATCAATATATTATCTGTCTCTACTTATTGCATTACTATTCTTTATAGTATTGTTGTGTTTTGTCTTAACTTATAGTTAAGTTATATTGGATAGTGATCCTGTAACCAGCTCACATGTGTAGTTCATCGCCTGTCTTAGGGTGCTTTAGTTGTTGGTACGCAACTAGAGTACTAAGGCTTAGTGTAAGCGTGGTGCTTAGACTAAATCTTGCCTTTGAATGCCGCTTATCGCACGGATTATTTGTGGGTGCTAGCAGGTGGTGACAGCCCTGTCTAGTCTTATTATCCCTCCATGTGTTTTAGGCAAGTTCTTAAAAGGTAGGCTCCCATAAGAGAATAGCCGCTTCGGGTAGAGGTTATATCCCCTACTGTCTCGCCTATCCGCTACACACCGGAAGTAAGGTAGCTGTCTTGATATAATTCATCTATTTGATAAGATTGTTCACAAGAGTAAAGTAAGTGTCATAGGAGTCTTATACTCACTCGTTGTCCTCCCACCTAACTATACTCTACTAGTTATCTTAGTTATCTCAAAACCTTGTCGTGTCTTGGTGTCATTATCCTTTCCTCTATATATCGATTTACCCCCTATCACTAGTTGATACTAAGTTGCTATAGACTTAAGGATCTCTCTCTTTTTATTAATTATTCCTAGCAACCGCTTTCCCTTAGGATAATAATAAATAACGATACCTTGGAATACTCCCGGGTGAAGTGCTACAGCGGTATATTCTGTGCGCTTGAGGAATTATCCAATAGACATAAGAAATATCCCCAGGCACTTCTGGTGCCGTTATCAGAGATAGCCTAACACCCTGTCTCTGGTGATTGCGCTAAGAAGTGTCGACATTGAATAATGAGAACTTAATCCCTGATGTTTTGTCTTTGGAGATTTTATTTTGAAAATTTAAATGATTAGTGATACCTCTCATTTGTGGTAAAAATATTGTTCTACCAGAGCCATATATAGGATAGAAGCCTGCTACATATAATACTTGTCTTTGTATTGAGTTTGGTCAACCTTTGTAACCCTTTGAAGAAATTTGCCATATTTTCGAATCAAGTGCCAATTCCACATAAGCATTACTCTAATCCGGAGTAATAGCGAGTCATTCTATCAAAAATGTTTCTCTCCTATACTGGGAGAAAACACCAAAAATAATTATATAGCATAGTCACCAAATAATTGCTCCATATTTTGTTAAAGTCTCTCAACTACTAAATTCAAAAGAGGTATGAGCTATGCAAAAGAAGAAGGGAGTATAAAAAATAGACAAGTGTCCAAAGAAATTAAAACAATGGGTACTTAGATACTTGCCTCCCAAGTAAAAAAAGAGAGAAAGAGATAGCTCATACTCTCTGATTAAGCTCAGTTGTATAAAAGAGAGACTCATTTTTTTTCAAGGAGCAAGTGAAAGACCCTAGTTTGGTTTTGGTAATTGATGAAACCAAGTTACTAATCTAGTGCTAAGTGTGTGTAGCCAAGAGTAGATTAGTGATATGGAGAAAGATGACATGAGCTCAAGTGAAGATCAAGATGAACTGATCAAGGAGAAAGAAAAGGACTTAAAGAAGGAAAGATAGAGGCTAAGGTATATTCAAATAGGGCTTTTCTTTTAGTGATCAAGACTCCAAGTGGGAGTGATCACATTTAGGATAGATAGCCAATTATCAAGGAGAGAACTAAGCTATTGGATTACTTTCAAGTGCTCTAGGTTGTATCTCATATGCATTGATCTAACCAACCTAGAGAATCCCTTTGAAAACCCTTGGAAAATATTTGCAAAATGCTAACACACTATGCACAAGTGTAGAAGACCTTGAGTATTAGCACATAGAAGTAAGGGGTGAGAAATAAACTTGAAAAACGCTGAGAAATGAGCGTCGGACTGTTAGCAGGGGGATCGTCGGACTATTGCCCAGAGTCCGACGCCTAACCCTAGCTCCGGCAAATATCGAGCATCAGACGCTCGTTTTGCGAGCGTCGGACCATTGTGGTCTTCAGTCCGACGGTGCCGAGCAGCGAGGCGTGACGCGTGGCACGCTGAGGAGCGTCGGTCACTTGAGAAAAGTCCGACGGCGAGCGTCGGACGAAGTCCGACGATGATTTAGAGTTTTCGAACCTCTCTGGAAGCGTCGGACGGGTGAAATCTTTAGTCCGACGGTGCTCGCGCGATCGTCTGATGATACGCGCGCAGTGAGCTGAGAGAGGGCATCGGACTCTGCGGTATAGTCCGACGCCCCATTCCAACGGTAGTCAAACGCTGCGAAATTAGTTACCGTTGAGATCGGACGAACGGCGTTTAAACCTGTTGACACGTGGCGTTCATCCGAGCGTCGGACGCTGCCGTTTGGTCCAACGCTGTCGGTCCGACGGTCGGTCCGACGGTATAAAACAGGGTTAATGGCTGTTTCAGAGAGTGTAATGGCTAGGAGTTGGCTTGGGAGTATTTATACTCCCTCCCTGGTCACTTGGTGACTAGCTAGCACACTTGGATCATTGTCATACACTTTGTTGCATTCTAGCCTTCCACTCTCTCACTAGTTCATCATCTTGATCATCCTTGTGAGATTGAGTGAACCTCAAGTGCATCATTACTTGTGTTTTGCATTCTAGAGCACTTGAGAGCAAGCCTCAGATCAGTTCTTATTCTCTTGGGACATTGCCGTGTCCCTAGACGGCATGGAGGAGAAGAAGGTGTGAATGAGCTTGGTGATTGTGCTTGCTCACACCTGGTGATTGTGAGGGGTTCTTGTGCCTTCCCCGAGCGGAGTGCTTCAAAGGTAACTCTAGTGGATTGCTCGTGTCTTTGAGTTACTTCCTCCGTTGTAGGTTCTTGTGGCGCCTAGTGTAGGCTCGGTGTATTATACCGATTAGCCACCGAACCACCGGTTGAAGTCGACACAACGAGGACGTAGCGTGCCGGCAAGCACGTGAACCTCGGGGATAAATCTTGGTGTCTCTATTGATTTCCTCACCTTCGAGTGAGTGACTTATTGATTGTCCTGGTAATTGGCTTCTTCACAAGGCAGAGGTTTATTCGACGATCATCTCTTTCTTATACTTGTGTAAAGTAGCTTGTTCATTTGACTTGAGTAGTTGTGTAGTTGGTTAGCTTTTGCTAGCTCTTTTGTGTGGTTTAGAACTAAGGTTTAACTAGAATTGTGTAGGTGGCTTGCCTAGGTTAGTGGTTGCCTTAGCATTGCATTTATAGCCTCTTGTGGTTCTAATTACTTGTTTAGTGGTTTGTAGAATTTTTATTTAGGCTATTCACCCCTCTCTAGCCATACTAGGACCTTTCAAGTGGTATCGGAGCCGTGGTCACCGTTTAATCAAGGCTTAACATCCTTCGGTGCATTGAAATGGCTCATATCATGTTCAATCATGTTGGGGGTAAACCACCTCACTTTGATGGCACAAGCTCATTTGACTATTGGAAGAGAAAAATGAGGATGTATCTTCGCTCAATTCATGAGAAGGTGTGGGAAGTCACCGAGAAGGAATACATTGTGCTTGATCCCGCAAGCCCCACACCTAGAGATCAAGAGAACAACCAATGTAACACAATGGCTCTCAACACCATTTACAATGGCATTGACTCAAAGGTGTTTGAGCAAATCAAAGATTTAGATAGAGCAAGTGAAGTATGGACAAGATTAGAGCAAACCTATGAGGGCACTTCAACGGTAAAGAGTGCCAAGTTGTACATGCTCAAGGACAAGCTCTCAAACTTTAAGATGGATGATGGAGAGAGCATTCCGGAGATGTTCTATAGGCTCCAAGTGATCATCAATGATTTGAAGGCCTTGGGTGAGAAAACAAGTGATGAGGATTTTTCTCACAAATTTCTCATGTGCTTGCCCAAGAGGTTCAAGACCTTGAGGACTATCATCTTTCGGGGTGGCTTGAAGGGTGTCACTCCAAATGAGATTCTTGGTGATGTAATGACCGAGGATCAATACAATGAGAAGAGTGATAGTGAAGAAGTGAAGAAGGAGGATGACAAGAGCAAGAAGACCAGTGGCATTTAAGTCCACTACCTCTTCATCCAAGAACAAGGGCAAAGGCAAGAAAGTACAATCTAGTGATGATGATGCATCTAGCCTTGATAGTGATGATGAGGCACTAGCTCTCTTTGTGCACAAGTTTGGAAGATTCATGAAGAAGAAGGGCTATGGTGCTAGAAAGAGAAGAGATAACTTCAAAGGCAAGAATGTAGTAAGGAAGTGCTACAATTGCAAGAGCACTGACCATCTTGTGGCGGATTATCCCAATGCTAGTGATGATGAAGATGATTACAAGAAGAAAGACAAGAAGGACAAGAAGGATAAGGTGGAAAAGAAGGAGAAGAAGTTCAACTTCTCCAAGAAGAAAGGTGGATCCTATGTGGTGACATGGGATAGTGGTGCTTCCTCCGATGATGATTACTCTAGTGATGATGATGAGAGGAAGACATCCAAGAAGAAGGCCATGGCTTCTATTGCTATCAACAAGAAGTCTTCATCATTTGATTCATCATGCTTCATGGCTAAGTCCACTAAGGTAAAATACGATGACTCAAGTGATGATGAAAAAGATGATAATGATAGTGATAGTGATGATGATGAGCCTAGTGTAGCACAACTCATGGACATGTTAGAGCAAGCCGAATATCTTATTAGCTCTAAGTCTAAGAAGTGCAAAGAATTGTCCAAAAAATTAAAAACTCTTGAACAATCCTTTGATGAGTTAAGTGCTTCTCATGAGTGTCTAAAGGAAGACCATGAGGATCTCAAACTAGCTCACACCAAGCTTGAGGAAGCTCACTCCTCACTCTTAGAGCTAAGCAAGGTAAAGGATGTTGCTATAACATGTGATGTGGGTGTAACTTGTGATCTAATAAATGAATCAACTAATGAAACACTTGTTGCAACCACACATAATAACACTAGTTCTTCATCATCATCCACTTCTACTTCTACCTTCACTACTAGTATTGATCCAACACTAAAAGTTGAAAATGAGAAATTGAAGAAGGAAGTGGACAAGCTAACCCACGCATTAGGCAATGCCTATGGTGGGGATGCCCGCTTGCTGCAATGCTTGGGTAGCCAAAGATATAGTAATTCTAAGGAGGGACTTGGCTATACTCCCAAGAAAGGCAAGGCGGCCTTTGTAACTCCAAAGCCTAGCTTTGTGAGGAGCAATGGTCGATTTTGCTACAAGTGCAAGCAAGTTGGGCATATTGAGGCAAATTGCATCACTAACAACAAGAACAAGCAAATAAAATTTGCAAGTGCTAAATCTATTAGACTTGATTCTTGTTACATACTTACCAAGAGTGAGAAAGGTGTCAAAGTCAAATATATTAGTACACCTAAAGAGAGCCCAAGGTTGAAGGCTATTTGGGTACCAAAGGCTTTGTTTGCTAACCTCCAAGGACCCAAACAAGTATGGGTACCTAAAAGACATTGACTTGTTTTGTAGGTAAAATACAAAGCCGGAGGGAGGCATTGGGTTCTTGATAGTGGGTGTTCTCAACACATGACCGGTGATTCAAGAATGTTCAACCAAATCAATTCTAGTGGCAATGAGTATGATAGTATCACATTTGGAGATAATAGCAAAGGCAAGGTCAAGGGTCTTGGAAAGATTGCAATATCAAATGATCTAAGCATCTCCAATATGCTATTAATTGAGAGTTTGAACTTTAATCTATTGTCCGTGGCTCAACTTTGTGATCATGGTTTCAAATGCATCTTTGGTGTTGATGATGTGGAAATCATTAGTGTGGATGGATCAAACTTGATATTCAAGGGATTTAGATATGAGAATCTCTATCTAGTGGACTTTGGTGTGAGAGAATCACAATTGTCAACATGCTTACTCTCTAAGTCAAGCATGGGTTGGTTATGGCATAGAAGGCTTGGTCATGTTGGAATGAAGCAATTGAATAAACTTGTGAAGCATGACTTGGTTAGAGGCCTTAAAGATGTTGAATTTGAGAAGGACAAGTTATGTAGTGCATGTCAAGCCAGAAAGCAAGTAGGCAACACTCATCCCAAGAAGAGCATGATGAGCACATGCAAACCATTTGAATTATTGCACATGGACTTGTTTGGACCAACTACATATACAAGCATTGGTGGCAACAAGTATGGTTTGGTGATAGTGGATGACTTCTCAAGATACACATGGGTTTTCTTTATAAATGACAAAAGTGATGTTTATGGTATCTTCAAAACTTTTGTCAAGAGAAGTTGCAATGAATTTGAAACAACCATCAAGAGAGTGAGAAGTGATAATGGTAGTGAGTTCAAGAACACAAGAGTTGATGAGCTTTGTGATGACTTAGGAATCAAACATCAATTCTCGGCTAAGTACACACCTCAATCAAATGGCCTAATTGAAAGAAAGAATAGGACTCTCATTGATATGGCAAGATCTATGCTTAGTGAGTATAATGTGAGTCAATCTTTTTGGGCCGAAGCAATCAACACGGCATGCTACTACTCTAATAGACTCTATTGCCATCCTATGTTGGAGAAGACTCCATATGAGATCTTGAATGGAAGAAAACCAAATATTACATATTTTCGGGTGTTTGGTTGTAAGTGCTACATATTGAAGAAAGGAGCTAGATTGAGCAAATTTGAGAAGAAATGTGATGAGGGATTCTTGCTTGGCTACTCCACCACTAGTAAAGCTTATAGAGTATGGAACTTGGGAAGTGGTCAACTTGAGGAAGTTCATGATGTTGAATTTGATGAAACCAATGGGTCTCAAGATCAAAATGAGAATCTAGATGATGTGAGTGGACCTCAATTGGCAAAGGCTATGCAAGAAATGGACATTGGTGACATAAGGCCGACTCAAGTGGTTGATATAGAAGATGACAAAGATCAAGTGCAAGTTCTTTCAATTGATCAAGCTAGTGACTCTCAAGTGCAAAATCAAGATCAAGCTAGTTCATCTCAAGCAAATCAATCAAATACACAATCTAGCTCAAGCAATCAACCTCAAATGCTTCAACCCACAAACATTGCAAGAGATCATCCTTTGGACCAAATTGTTGGTGATATTCAAAAGGGTGTGCAAACAAGATCAAGACTAGCATCATTTTGTGCTCACTATTCATTCGTGTCATTTGAAGAGCCGGAGAACATTGAGAAGGCATTGAAAGATAGTGATTGGGTAAATGCTATGCATGAAGAGCTTAACAATTTTGAAAGAAATGAAGTTTGGGAATTGGTAGAAAGACCAAAGAACTATAATGTTATTGGCACCAAATGGGTATTTAGAAACAAGCAAGATCAAGATGGTGTTGTGATACGGAACAAGGCAAGATTAGTGGCACAAGGGTACACTCAAGTAGAAGGATTGGACTTTGGTGAAACCTATGCTCTTGTTGCTAGATTGGAAGCAATAAGAATTCTTCTAGCATATGCTTGTGCTCACAACATCAAGCTCTACCAAATGGATGTAAAAAGTGCATTTCTCAATGGATTCATCAATGAGTTAGTATATGTAGAACAACCACCCGGTTTTGAAGATGAGAAGAAACCAAATCATGTATACAAGTTAAGGAAAGCACTCTATGGTTTGAAACAAGCACCAAGGGCATGGTATGAGAGGCTAAGGGATTTTCTCCTCTCTAAAAGTTTCAAGATGGGGAAGGTTGACACCACCCTATTCACCAAGAAAGTTGATGGTGACTTGATGATCATGCAAATCTATGTTGATGACATTATCTTTGGATCAACTAGTCAAGCTTTGTGTGCGGAGTTTGAAAAGATGATGGCTAAAGAATTTGAGATGTCTATGATGGGTGAACTTACATACTTCCTTGGACTTCAAATTAAGCAAATGAAGAATGGCACATTCATAAGTCAAGGCAAGTACACAAGAGACATGATCAAGAAGTTTGGAATGCAAGATGTAAAACCAATTAGCACTCCCATGGGGACTAGTGGAAGCTTGGATGAAGATAAAAGTGGCAATATGGTTGATCAAAAGGCATATCGGTCTCTAATTGGAAGTTTGCTCTATGTCACCGCATCAAGACCGGATGTCATGTTTAGTGTATGCATGTGTGCTAGATATCAAGCATCTCCTAGAGAGAGTCATATGAAGGCCGCAAAGAGGATATTGAGATATTTGAAGCACACTCAAGATGTTGGATTGTGGTATCCCAAGGGTGCAAAATTTGAGTTGCATGGATATGCCGATGCGGACTATGCCAGTTGCAAGATCAATAGAAAGAGTACATCGGGCACATGTCAACTCTTGGAAAGATCTCTTGTCTCATGGTCATCAAAGAAGCAAAATAGCATATCACTCTCCACCGCCGAAGCCGAATACATTAGTGCGGGGAGTTGTTGTGCTCAAATCCTATGGATGACGGCAACTTTGAGGGACTATGGAATCAACTTCAAGAAAGTGCCATTGTTTTGTGACAATGAGAGCGCTATCAAGTTAACTCAAAATCCGGTTCAACATCAAAGAACCAAGCATATTGATATAAGGCACCACTTTATCCGGGATCAACAACAAAAGGGTGATATTGACATTCAAAGTATTGGAACCGATGATCAATTGGCCGACATACTCACCAAGCCACTAGATGAGAAGAGGTTTTGCAAGCTTAGAAATGAATTGAATATTCTTGATTTCTCCAATATGAGTTGAGCTCACTCCACATATGTGACATGCCTCTACTCCAACAAAGCAAGGTAAAATTGTTTGACATTACATCATACTTGCTAGGACTTGTTTAGAGCATATAGACATATTCACCTCTTAGGAGCATTCGTGGAAATTAAAATGTTCTTGATGGATATATGCTACCACTATTGCCTTGTTTGATTGTATGATCTAGTGGTAACATATGACATGCATCTGTGCTTAATCCCCTAGTGTTCAAACTAGTTCATTAGCTCAAGGTGTATAACTTAACATGGGCAAGATAGCCCCTAGTGGCGTGAAGAAGCTTGTCCTTGGATCAAACTTAGTTATATATCCTAGGCAAATGCACTAGGATTGAGCCAAAGTGAAAAATCAACTATCTTTCCAAATCAAATGAACTTACTAATTTCTCTTCACTAAAATGAACCTTTTTGTGCAATTGTTGACAAAGGGGGAGAGAAAGTTACAAAAGAAAGAGAAAGAGTGATGAACCATCATTAGGCCGATGATAGGAGAGCAATAGGCCAAAGGAAAGGGGTAATTAAAATTTTTGAAGCACACAAATAGGGGGAGCAATCACATATACAAGTTGTTGCATTTGGATGTGCACTAATCATATGATTACTCATTGCATTTGTATTTACTTTCTTATACATGCTTGTGTGGTGTATTGCTAGTAGTAGGATTTGAATGATGATTTGAACAACTAGCATGTGTAGGGTAACTAGTTGGTTGTATTTCTTCAAATAGTAACTAGAGCTTGCTTATAATGTGATCTCATGGTATGCTCTAGTATTTGTGACCTTCTAGTTACTAAGGTGCTAAGGATGGTGTACATGGCAACTCCGATGGTATCATGCTTCAAAGGTCCATTCTATACACCTTAGCATCATTTTGGTAGAATTACTCTCTATTCAATACATATGTGCTAGCTTTCAATCCAAACTTGATGCACATATGTAGGGGGAGCCAATACTACCAAAATAAAACTTATGATGGTTGTCGAAATCTTTTCATAATCTACTCATGGACAAGCATGATAAGTTCAAAATCTTAATGCATATTTCTTTTGTAAAAGGGTTGTCATCAATTACCAAAAAGGGGGAGATTGAAAGACCCTAGTTTAGTTTTGGTAATTGATTAAACCAAGTTACTAATCTAGTGCTAAGTGTGTGTAGCCAAGAGTAGATTAGTGATATGGAGAAAGATGACATGAGCTCAAGTGAAGATCAAGATGAAATGATCAAGGAGAAAGAAAAGGACTTAAAGAAGGAAAGCTAGAGGCTAAGGTATATTCAAATAGGGCTTTTCTTTTAGTGATCAAGACTCCAAGTGGGAGTGATCACATTTAGGATAGATAGCCGACTATCAAGGGGAGAACTAAGCTATTGGATTACTTTCAAGTGCTCTAGGTTGTATCTCATATGCATTGATCTAACCAACCTAGAGAATCCCTTTGAAAACCCTTGAAAAATATTTGCAAAATGCTAACACACTATGCACAAGTGTAGAAGACCTTGAGTGTTAACACATAGAAGCAAGGGGTGAGAAATAGACTTGAAAAATGCTGAGAAATGAGCGTCAGAGTGTTAGCAGGGGGAGCGTCGGACTATTTCCCAGAGTCCGACGCCTAACCCTAGCTCCGGCAAATATCGAGCGTCGGACGCTCGTTTTGCGAGCGTCGGACCATTATGGTCTTCAGTCCGACGGTGCCGAGCAGCGAGGCATGACATGTGGCACGCCGAGGAGCGTCGGACGCTTGAGAAAAGTCCGATGGCGAGCGTCGGACGAAGTCCGACGATGATTTAGAGTTTTCGAACCTCTCTGGAAGCGTCGGACGGGTGAAATCTTTAGTCCGACGGTGCTCGCGCGATCGTCCGACGATACGCGCGCAGTGAGCTGAGAGAGGGCGTCGGACTCTGCGGTTTAGTCCGACGCCCCAGTCCGACGGTAGTCAAACGCGCGGAATTAGTTACCGTTGAGATCGGACGAACGACGTTTAAACCTGTTGACACGTGGCGTTCATCCGAGCGTCGGACGCTGCCGTTTTGTCCAACGCTGTCGGTCCGACGGTCGGTTCGACGGTATAAAAACGGGGTTAACGGCTGTTTCAGAGAGTGTAACGGCTAGGAGTTGGCTTGGGAGTATTTATACTCCCTCCCTGGTCACTTGGTGACTAGCTAGCACACTTGGATCATTGTCATACACTTTGTTGCATTCTAGCCTTCCACTCTCTCACTAGTTCATCATCTTGATCATCCTTGTGAGATTGAGTGAACCTCAAGTGCATCATTGCTTGTGTTTTGCATTCTAGAGCACTTGAGAGCAAGCCTCGGATCAGTTCTTATTCTCTTGGGACATTGCCGTGTCCCTAGACGGCTTGGAGGAGAAGAAGGTGTGAATGAGCTTGGTGATTATGCTTGCTCACACCTGGTGATTGTGAGGGGTTCTTGTGCCTTCCCCGAGCGGAGTGCTCAAAGGTAACTCTAGTGGATTGCTCGTGTCTTTGAATTACTTCCTCCGTTGTAGGTTCTTGTGGCGCCTAGTGTAGGCTCGGTGTATTGTACCGATTAGCCACCGAACCACTGGTTGAAGTCGACACAACGAGGACGTAGCGTGCCGGCAAGCACGTGAACCTCGGGGATAAATCTTGGTGTCTCTATTGATTTCCTCACCTCCGAGTGAGTGACTTATTGATTGTCCCGGTGATTGGCTTCTTCACAAGGCAGAGGTTTATTCGACGATCATCTCTTTCTTATACTTGTGTAAAGTAGCTTGTTCATTTGACTTGAGTAGTTGTGTAGTTGGTTAGCTTTTGCTAGCTCTTTTGTGTGGTTTAGAACTAAGGTTTAACTAGAATTGTGTAGGTGGCTTGCCTAGGTTAGTGGTTGCCTTAGCATTGCATTTATAGCCTCTTGTGGTTCTAATTACTTGTTTAGTGGTTTGTAGAATTTTTATTTAGGCTATTCACCCCCCTCTAGCCATACTAGGACCTTTCAGCAAGGTAGAATTAGGTTCCACCATATTCCACCAAATAAAGCTTGATTCGATTATATGCCTCATTTCTCTGTGGATTCATTGTTTGACTTTACAACAAATACAATGCAAGTATGTTTTCACATTTTACCTACCCGAGATCCACATAAGCTTTTTAGAAGTAGGATAAAGAAGGCAATTTTATTAATGCCTTGGTAAGGATACAAAAATACCAGATATATCAGTGATTCGAGAGTACTACAAAAGGAGAAGGTAAAGCTAAGTTTATTTGCAAAATTACATACCCTCCAATTGACTTAACTAAAGGAAGAGAGTGATCTGTTTTTAAGCTATTCTGTTCTTCAACTACTCAAAGATTCATGGTAGACACTTTGAATTCCATAGTACATGCATGACTAAACTAGTTTTATATAATGTACTCTCAAGTTATGTTTTAAATGCTCCATTCTCTCTAAGAATCTTACATCTTAAAACCAACATTTTTCTTGGGACAAGAAAAAGCCGAAGTGTGAGGGTAATTGTTGACACCTGTTATCATCCAAATTTTATTATCAATTATCCCTGCATTAAACATGAATATCCAGTAGAATAGGGTTATTCCTGACAGATTCCACGAGTTTTGGTGAATTGTCTATTTCCCAGGGGATTTTCCAGAAAAGCTTAAAAGAAGGATTAAAGTGCATAATTATCACGAAACTTAACCGCCAAGGAAACATCATCACGAGAACAATAGAAGCATCTGGAACACACCCGAAGCACCGGAGCCCGAAACCCCACAGTGTGGGGCTGGCCGGCGGCCCCCTAGGGTCTCCCCCGCGCTGCCTTCTCGAGTCTTCTACCACCGCCTATTAGAAGTCATCTGAGCCCTTGTTTCAAGTCGGTTTGATCCTACGGCATGCGTGCATCCCACCGGCCTATAAATAGAGGGCCATACCCCCCTGGAGGAGAGCCAGATCAAGAGATGAAGACCCTGAAGCATTAGATAGATATCCACTAGATCTAGGCTAGCAATCAAGAGAGAGATTAGAGAGATAGAGTAGATGAGTAGAGATTCGGAGGAGTCCCGGCCTGTCGGAGCCTCTTCGTAGCTGTGTTCGTCTGGATTCAGCTCCCTCGCCCGGAGTTGCGTTCTGAGGTACTTTTGTATTCAACATCCTGATTCAAATAATCATTTGTTCTTATTCGTTCTTAAGTTTACAACTCTATTTGAGTGCTTTGTTCTTGGTAGCTCCTTGGTTGAAGTAGTAGTTTGTAGTGTAGACGTGGTATCTGGGCTATAATTACTTGTGAATGTCCCCTGATTGGCCAGATAGTGGTAGATCGCGTAGGTGACAGCTGCGTTGAGTCCTCTGTAGTCCACTTCCCGTTGATAGGATCGATAGGTGTATAAGTGTCTGGTAGGAGGGAACTCTGATTTCGCCTCTTATTCATGTCACTGCCCAATTAGAACGATATTATTCAAAGTTTAGCGGTTGTCGGATCTAGATAATCATTTGTTATCTCCTCATTTTTTATATTCTCTGGATTGATTGTATTATCTGGTGAAGAACCAATAGACTTAGTAAGTATCACCTACTGTTCCTTTGGGTTCGATATTAAAACCGGGATTGTCTGGTGAAGTGCTACATCGGTTGTTTTATCTGTGCGCTTGCAGATACCTTGATAATAATAATCTTTAATAGAGTGCAGTTAATTTATACCAACAGGGGTTTATACCGCTTGACAGGTGGGCGGTATTGAGTCCTTGAAACCAATTGGGTTTGCCTGGCTGTGAAACTGCACCACTGGTGTATGGCGCCTTACGCTTCTTGTCTTCCCTGCATAGGCGAATCTTGTTTTCCAGAGTGATAGCATCACTAACTAGCTCATTATAAGTGGCATACATGGAAAGAGCAAGTTCCTTTTGTAGCTTCGGGGTCAATCCTCCAATGTAACATTCAATCTTTTTCTTTTCTGTATTGACATGTTCTGGGGCATACTTGGACAGATGATTGAAAGCATGAGTGTATTTAGTTATAGTCTTGGTGCCTTGGACTAGTTTCTAAAATTCATTCAACTTGATTCTCATCAACCGTTCAGGGATATGATGGCCTCTAAAAGCTTCCTTAAACTCATCCCATGTTGGTTTAGTTCCTTCTGGTAGGGCTTTTATATGATTGGTCCACCAAGTACCAGCTGCACCGTGAAGACAATGAGCTGCGAACTCTGCCTTCTGTTGCTCAGTACAGTTGAGATGATGAAATGTCTGCTCAATTGTGTTTAACCACTCATCGGCTTGTAGAGGTTCTTCGGTTTGAGTAAACACGGGCGGTTTAGCATCCAGAAAATCCTTAAAGTTGCTGTGTGGGTTTTGTCCATTGCTGTGACGATTCTGACGTCCTGGTGTGGTATTCTAGGCAATTTGGTTTAAGGCAGCTTCCATATTCTCTTGGCCACCCAACAGTCGAGCTAGCACGTCGGCTGTGGTAGGTAGTGTTGGAAGTTCTGATGGTTCAACATCATCACCATCATGACCATTTGTACGGGTGTGAGGCATCTGCAGTAAATATTTGTGTTTTTGTTATGGTGTTATGTACAAAATCTTGATCTTATATCCATTCATATCGCAGGAAAGCTAAATTGGATTTATTATCAAGAGCATAACATGAAATTTTCATAACACTGCATATCTTTATGAACATAGCTTCCAAGTGGTAGTTTTTATTAGATCCAACTTCCTACTTGTTGTAATATGTTACATGATTACACAACTCATCTTGCTACACTACCTTTTTACATGATCTTATTTAAACTAGTACTTATTACATGAAGTCTCTCTAAAACTCATCTCTTGAGTCATTTGGATAGTCATCATCTAGGCTAGTCTAGGTTTGGTCATCAAGTTCGGCTTCTATTTCTTCATCTGACTCTTTAGGATCAAATTCTTCACAAAATCCTTTTGGTTCCATTACATTTCCAAAATCTTCTTCTCCAAGTACTTCAACTGGAGGTTGCGCTGGCAATGCTGCAACATGCATTGCATTGAGCTCGTTTTGGAGATTCTCGATTGTTGCATTTGCTCCATCCAGTTGAGCAAGTAGGTCTTGCCCGAAGAACTCTACATTCTGAATGGCTTCAGTGGCTTCTTCTCTAGCGGCATCCCTTTCGTCTTCGACTGTAGCAACACGTGCTATGGCTTCATTCCTTTGTTGTTCCACCAAGGCTGCTTGACCTAAATAGGTAGTCATTTGATGGTTTATTTCTAACTCTCATTGGCCTGCTTGGGCGATGGCTTGGTTAACCTGGTTTTTGGAGTCTTCCCATAGGTTGTCGGTGATCTTCAACTCAATGTTGTTAAGGTTGTACATTCGACGCCAAAAGTTATAAGACTCTTCTCTAGCATGATGCATCTTGGTCATGGCAATCAAGGAACAAGCAGAGGTAACAAGATAGGGACTATAGCCAGCTTGTCTTTCATCAATCAATGCAGCAACACGTTGACACCAAGCTTCATTATGAAAGTCTTGTGGTGGAAAGAAACACATGGATGTATCTTTTATTTCATTGGTATGCTCCTAGCAGATCTTTTGTAGCATCTCAAAAGCTGCTACTTGACCTGCTTCCCACTCATTGGCACCATCTTTCTCAATTGTCCATGCTTGCCAAGATGGATCAATGGTGAGAGCTGGAACATGAAGCTTCAGTGAACATCCCGTATTTCCATAAATCTTGGTTTGCTTCCAGTGGTATATTGGTGGGTCAGTGTATCCTGCCAGCTCAAGTATCCTCCAAAGCAATGCAGGAGTACCAAATGGTTCTAGCAGAGTGCCTTCCTCGGTATATGGTGTAGGTTCCATTTTCTGTAATCACGGTAGGCTTTTAGAATGATTTATTTAGAGAGAAACCAAATTTTAATATTTGAACCATATGTAAGGGAAGGAGCTTATGCAGTAAAGTGAATGAGCTTATTAGCATGATGCATGCTCATCCTATTCGTCCTCACACACCTAAATGCTATCGATATGGACGATGGCATTCATGTGTGCTCTCAAGTTAATCGCAAACTACACGAATACTACACGATTCGTAGTTAGCGTACCTATAGAAAACTTCATTGCAGCCCAACCCCAATATAGATATATCAAATGTAATACAACACAGTTTATACTCCATATATTGCTATATGGAGGCCGCCACTACCAATTGACCATCGGACAGCAAGATGGTCGGCTACCTCTACCATTTGACCATAGGGTAGCAACTTGGTCGTTCTTACCTTACTTACCTGAGCGTAGAGGTATTTGATCAAAACAAAATAAAATTGCAAGAAAGTAAATCCCTTTCCCAGTTAGTCTTAATTTACTTAGAGCCACCTGATACTTGGGCTTAATTGGAGATAGTGACTGGCAGAGTTTTGAATTTTTAACCAAAATAGGTTTTGTAAAACCAAAACTTTTGATTTTGAATGTACTTGTGACGATATTACCCTTAATCATTCTCTGATGCCAGTTGTGACAGAACTGACTAATTTATACAAAATTAAGCATGATTGCCCCCAATTAACACGTTGGCATACACATACTCTCTTCTTACATAAATCCGGTAGTCCGCCGAATGTCACGAAGGACCTCGGTAAATCAATTTACAACAGGATCGTACTGATTAAGGAAACATCATATGTTACAAGCACAGAGTTCATAGCGGAAATTTATTACAAACAGAGTAAGATAGTTATTACAATAGCAAGTTTAAATAATATACATAAAGTGTCTTGTTTTGAAAACCCTTTATTCAAATATACTACCATACTCACTTTATAACTTCATACACAGCAAAGGAGGAAAGTATAAGATTTAAGACCATGCCCTGTGGTCTTTACTCCTCTGCATCCATAGCAGGGTTATTGCAAGTAAGGCAATAGCCTTCATACAGTATATCACCTGCAACGTTGGGAATAAAACCCTAAGTACTCAATTGTACTCAGCAAGACTTACCCGTCAGAGAGTAAATAAAAACACTCTCAAGGATATGCAAGGCTTTCTTTGGTGGGGTTCATGCATATTTTGCGGAAAAAGCTTACTAACATATATTCTTAGTTCAAAGTTTTAACTTCCAATTATCATGGAGCTAAATAGATCTACATTAGCAAGCCTTTATGAAGTGAATCACTTAATAATTGATAGGAAAAGAATCTCATTCTCACATCAACATTTTATAATGAGTTGTTGCTACGTTTCTGGCACATAGATAAGTTTCTCCTAACCGAGAGAGATGGCGATTCAAATCGATTTACACCAGCTGTGTAAGCCCGTATCACACACCCTTACGAACTCATTCAAAAGTTCATATTTGTGTAGGGTAGCTTTTCACTCTATTCGGGATACCGTGGGCTTGATCCATAGTGCAAGGCTCAGGGGCAGCTGGTGCCAGGACGCTTAGGCAATGCCTGCCCTTGGTCAAACCCTGTCCCACCGCACATCCTTTCTCTCTGTCAGCGATGCACTGCAGTTCAAATCCCAGCCCAACTAGAAGTGCTATAGCTTCACGGTCGGAACGACTTATCCGGCTGTTATGTGAAGATACGTTCAATCTTAACCATTGACCAAAATACGGATTAGTTCCTAGTCAAGTTACACAGGCGGGATTCAAAGGTGCATGTCTAATCGACATCAATGACCATATTGGTACACCATATCCCGGCTAAAATTTATATCTCATGATTCTTTCTCAATATTCATTCACCTGATTTACTAGGCATGGCTAAGCATAAGACTAACCAATACTAGTATTATCAAGAAACTCTCCTCTCTAAATAAGGTAGGTAATGCATCAACAGTTTAACTATAAGTCATCAATTTAATGCATAAACTGTAACTAAATAATACTTAATTGAAATTTTAAATAGAGATAGAAGGGTGATAAAATGTTTGGGGCTTGCCTCGGCGAAAATTGGAGGGTCCGTGGTTAGGACACTCTGGCAGTGAGTCAATATCGGGTTCTTCGCCTTCGGGTGGCAACTCCTGAGGGTTCTCCTCGACTATCTCGTATTCCACGAGATTTTCCACTTCCGATCCTATATGTATGAATAGGATATATAAATGGAAGGAATGCATTACGATATGCCAGATAATGATGATACGATGACATGTTGTGTGGTGATAATGCATCCATGTATCTTGTTGGATTGAGTACATGAAATGACAAACTTGTTTTGTTTATTTTACTGAGTATGTGTATATTTCTTCTCCGGTAGAGAAGTTTGCAAAATCCTACCGAGTAACACTTGAATAGGCTTGACATGATATTCACGACAAAGTTGCAAGCCAACAAAACCCATCTTTATTTTCTTATAAAGCATAAAATGTTGGTTTTAATTCATAAAGCAAGGTTAAGCTAGCAAAGTACCATTATTGCCATGGAACAGCAGGGGTGGGTGTCCCATGGTCTTCACACAACAAGACAAAGTCACTTATTATTCATCATTTCCCATGCATTTGGTGTTTTATTTATTAAAGAAAAACACTAATTATAATAGGCCTAAAATAGTTATAATAGTGAAATTTATCAAAACAGTGCCCAAATTTTTGTGAAGGTAAACAGTAGCATGAATATTACTCACAACAATTTTCAGAATTTTTGGAATAATACTTTAAGCTACAAAAATCGTCAAGTGTCCCTTTTATAATTAAAATTGATGAATTTTAATGTACGGAAAAAGTATTTTAAAACCTTATTTAATATTTTTCTATGAAAGTATACACTATGCAGAGCATACACCTAATTTTTTATGATTTTATCGCAAGTAAATAAATAGTTATAAAAATAACCAAAATAGGCACTATTCACTTTAATGGAAAAGAATAAGACAAAATTTAAAAGGAAAAACGCGCGCGGCTCTAATTTGGCCCAACTCGGCCAACTCGGCCTGGTCAGCACAGAACCGGCCCAAGTCGGCCTCCGGTGCACGCGGCTGGCCACTTTGCAAAAGAGTCCTCAGATTTTCCAGAAACTAACCCGTAGTCCAACATAAAACTATTCACATGTGTCACTGACATTTCACTTAACTCCCTGATACATTTCAAATTCTAAACATCAGGTCCTTCTCCTCACCCCGAGTGCACCAGAGCACCAGAGATGATTGACCGGCAGTTGCCCGTCGATGCAGGGCATCTCTGACCACGACGAGGGTACCTACAGGTTCCTGGAAACCTCCCGTGTCGATAGAGCTAAGTTTTAGGGCCAGTGGCGGACTTTGGTTACGATGGCGACGAACATAGCGGCACGGCAGGGCTGCTCGTCGGTGTACCCATCATCTCCGGCAACCTTAACAAAGCACTATTCTAGCTTCATAGTGATCCGGTGAGGCTCTGGGTGAGTTTAGGGCTTGGTTAAACATTGGTAAGGTCCTAACACGTGTACAGCGGCTCGGCAGCGAGAATACGGCGGTGGCATGCCTCGTTTTGGCCAGGCTGAGACGGTAGAGTTTAGGATTTTTATTTCTATAATATCTACGACTTCAATGCATGAAACACAGCTCAAAACGTACTGGAACGACACAGAGAGGACTAGCCTCGTGCATCCATATGGTATGAAGGAAAAACGGGAGCACAGGGACGGCGCCGAGCCGTAGGGTCTCACCTGCGGCCAGAAAGGTGTCGAGACCTGGTCGGTTGGAAAGAGTAGCTCGTGGTGAAGTTATGTGCACGAAT
Source organism: Eremochloa ophiuroides (assembly GCA_038502445.1). NCBI lineage: Eukaryota > Viridiplantae > Streptophyta > Magnoliopsida > Poales > Poaceae > Eremochloa > Eremochloa ophiuroides. Next base: position 50,856,609 of record JAHLJS010000002.1, read on the forward strand.
AATTGGACAGTGGTTGTGACAGAACCGCCTTAATCATAGGGCCCACATGCCCCGTCATCGTCCCTAAGGACCTTTGACTAGTCTGCACGAGTTCCCTTTGACTTACGTGGCCTGTCGGGTCTCCTAAGAAACCCTAATTTTCCCCGAGGATCTCATGTAAAGACCTTGCAGGTATTACAACAGTTTACACAAATAATTTGAATCAGAGTATAAGGTGCGAAAGTATTACTTAAACATAGATTACACATATAAATTACATTATCCCAACTAGAGTTCCATAGTGGAGTAGCATCATACAGCTAGACACCTTGCCCAAGGGTTATACACATCTTCATCCATGCACGATCCGTTAACCGGCACGGTCTCACGAAAAACTATACTCTCGGCTCACCTGCAACAGGGGTTAACAAACCCTGAGTACTGGGGTACTCCGCAAGACTTACCCGACTAAGAAAACGAATGAGACTCAGGAATGCAGGCTCAGGGGAGTCAAGGTAAGGCTTGGCAAGAGTCAAAGGATTTTGCTGAAAAGCAATACTAATCCTATTTTCTTTATTTTATCTCAATAATATTATTAATCATTAACCATATCTCCAAGTTCTTTCTCATATATCGAACATTCTTTCATTTATTTCATCCATTCAAAAACATCCTAGTTTCGAACCACTCTTCGCTGAATGGTCGAAGGATCAAGTCTCCATAACCGAGGAGCAACGACGATTCGAATCGATTAGTACCCAGCTGGGGATCCCTATCCACACTGCATATGTAGCACTTAACCTTGCATATGCCAACCCTGCCTACCACGGCTTTTCGTACCCTGGAACCGGTCCTGCGCCACCCGAGAGCACAGTACCCCTCTAGTCTCCAGGCACGACGGCCATGAGGGTACACGCTACTCTCGCCATCTCTCCACTCCCAGTGCGTGGTTGTCGGTTCCAGCAGTAGAGCCACCGGAGTCAGAGGCTTTCCGTAGTATGTGGCTAGTTGCAAAATCTCGATCCAACAGGCCTACAACGAATGGTCCCTAATACCTTTTTCCGACGGCGACAGTGCATTGGGACTTTAACCCAAATACCCCTGTCCCTTCGGTTTTCAAATCCTGTTTCCGTCGGTGACAATTGTTGGGACTCTAACCCAATGCCACGATCACCGAGCAGGAAAATCCCTTCCCGCCGATGATAGTGTACTGATCAGGTGCACAGCCACCGAACGAGAATAATACCAGTTCCCTTTTCCATGTTTAAATAATGCATCACAATAGCTCAAAATAGCATTTATGCAAATCTACATTATTTAAGCAGGGCTAAGCATTTTTCAATGTTTTCATTTTTAAATAGGTTTCAAGGGTTAATATATCAAGGTGGGTAATGCAGTAAGTAGGTGACAATCAACTCCTATCAACCTAATGCAATAATTTAACTCAAGTTACAAATATTTTGTAAATCACAAGGAAGGGGCTGAATGCACCGGGGCTTGCCTGTTGCTTGAAGTAGATAGAACCCTGAAGTCAATCACCGAGAAGGATCTACGTCCACCGAGTGAAGACCTTACTCGGGACACGCTTCAGATAATTATCACCGCTCGTTCACTACACGAAATAATAATGCAACACTTATATGATGATATGTATGCCATGATGCAGGAGGTGCATTAAACTTAAAAGTAAACTTGCTTTAGAAAGTTGAGTACAACTTTCCTTTACGATAAAATTATAAAACAAACTTTGTTAGACAAGGTGGTGGTTGCACAATTTATTCATTGATCATTTTAACAGTCATAGAAAGCCGAATTAATTTTTCCTTATAACATCACTACATTTTTGTTTAAACAAGTTATTAAACCCTATTATCATATGCGAATAACATAAATTATTAGTGTTCCTAATTAACAATTTAATTAAGGACCCAAACACTAATTAAGGTGCCAAGGATCATCTCCAGTTAATGACCCAAGGACATCACTCAATCCGAAAGTCACACAAAACCTAAGTCATTAACTTTCTAATACATTTTATTTATCAATTAATCCAAACATTATTTAGCCACTAATTAAATCACTTCCAACTGGATCCAAACTATACCAATAGATAGATCTTGAGCTTAAACAGTACTAAAATAATTAGATTTACAGAGAATTAATTAAAGTTACTCAAAATTGCATTTATTAATTAATCTACTGATTTTTAGCTCCTACAGGAGGTATTTAAAATATTTATTCAATATTTTTACTGCATTCTATACATTACAGAGAGGCTTTACAAAAATGTCAATATTCAGCACTATTTATTTACCAAGAAAATGAAAAATCACTTTCATAATTGGAAAAAGGCCCGTGACCTATTCTGGCCTGAGTCGGCCCAGCAGTGCACAAGCCGGTCCAGCGCGGCCCGTGCTCGCTCACGCCCCTCGTCGGCCTTTCCCGTGCTCCTGGACCGGGCACCGGCCGGCCCAGTAAGGCCCACTCGGCCACCACCCTTCTTCAACCTCGAGCAGGGGAGGGGCGTTGCCGCGCGTGCACCCGGACCGGCCGGTGGCGAGGTCCGTCGATGGCGACCCATACCCCCGATCGCGCACCCGAAACATGAACCCCAAAGCTCGTGAGCATCCTAGTACCTACAGCCTACGGGAGACTTGTCTCCGACGAGCGTGCGCCCGACCATGGCGGTCGCACCGCCGCGGCGACCCCTGCTCCGCCCGCCGAACGCGGTAGAGTTCAAATTTGTGGCTCAGAGAGGACTAGTGGCTCACCGAGACTCTCAGACGATGACTGGAAAGAGTAGAGACGATGTAGATGGAGGAGCCCGACAATCCCGACGTTCGCGGCGGCGTTCACCGGAGACGACCATCCGTTCCCACAAACCTAGGGTACCAGAGAACAAACCATCGAGAGCGTGAGTATTAAGGAATCAACCAGGACACCGAACGCATGGCGAGACAGGCGGGAGCTCACCAGAACAAGCTACAAACACCAAACCACCCCACGGCGGCGCTCCCGCCGGCCACGAGGGAGAAGACAGCTGACCCCTCAGCTCGGACTACCAGAGAGGGCTCAAGTAGGTCCAAATGACTCGCAACAGAGTGTATGTTTTACTGGCACGACGAATTGGACAAAGGCTCAAGCACGACGACGAATTTGGCCATGGACGAGAGCTTGGTCGTCGGTGACGACGGAGAGGAAAGTGGAGAAGGGATGGACGAACGTCGCATATAAGCGACTGGGAAGGTGTGGATAAGGGCGAGGATGTCCCGGGGCCCCCAGCGCAGCTCGTGCGGCGGCGACAATGCGCAGGCCGGCCGGACGGCGGCAGCGCGCACGCGCACGCAGCGTGCACGCCGTGCCCGTAGGGGCCCGGTACTATTGACAGAGCTAGGTCAAACCCTATAAGTTTCAAATTATGGCTATTCTAAGTTGAATCAGAGAAAAGGCCTAAAACAAAAGTTGTGCAAAATTTTATTAAGATCAAGTTTGCTTTTTGAAGTATGCTCAAATTCGGCTTAGTTTTCAAAATATTTAAAAGGGGGTAAATCCCCAATTTAAATTTCAAACACAATTCTCAAATTACTTTCAGTTTTTATCAACAACTTGAAAAATGGTAAAAATAAAAGTTTCTCTACTCATTGAGCCCAACAACCTTCATTAAAGCAATTGTGTCAGATTCCTCAAAATTTTGGTACGGTGTTTCAAATTCAAATTTCAAAACATTGATTTGAGGTTAATTTGAATTCCCACTGTATAACTCCAAAATCCCCAAATATAAAAGTTGTTCAATTAGAAAAGCCTTACAACTTTCATTAAAGGGGTTTGTCCTAATTCTAGATAGTTTTTGAATTGGCATTTTAAATTTGAATAAACAAATACTAATTGGGTTTTAATTTAAATTTTTATTGGTAAGATTTAAAATCTCCAAACATGAAAGTTGTTATATTTTGAAAGGGCTAAAACTTTTATTAAAAGACCATCATCATATTCCTACTAGTTTTTGAATTTGTATTTCAAGTTTAAACTTTAAAACCTAGATTAAGATTTTATTTGAAATTATGTTTACCAATTTCAAAATTGCCCAAAATAGAAGATGCTCAACTTTTAAAGATTTACAAATTTTGTTTAAGGCCCAATAATTGATTCTATTTAGTTTTTGATTTAGGGTTTCGGGTCCGATTAGGGTTTTAATTGTTTTCCTTTTTATTTCCTAATTGGATTTAAAGGCATACACATAAACAATTATTTAAATCATAAAGTCACTCAAAGATACCTAAGTAAAAATCACATGTGGAAATAAAAATTGTTTTAATTAATGCACAGTGATCAGGTTTGATGCGGGATGATTTGCAACTAAGGATGATGACATGGCAGGTTTTCATTAACCGTAACACTAGGGGTGTTACAGCCTTCCCCCCTTAAAATAAATCTCGTCCCGAGATTTAAGATACGGCTAAAGCCTTAGATTTAGTAATGGAAAAGAAAATAAGTCAAGAACATTTTTAAAACTTGACTATAGAGCAAGTAGGGGTTTTATATTTTGTAGGACTCGAAAGGGAAAAATTATTTTTAAAGAGGAACTAAGAACTTAAGAATGTTTTCAGATGAGTAATTCTTAGATCTCTCGGGTAGTTTCTTCTCCAGAAGACTGATTCTAACATACTTGTGCTTCATCCTATTGAAGTCCTTTGAGTAACACGATCTCTTATTAGCTTATGACCCACGCTGAGTATCCGAAGTGCGTCAGATCTAGTTCAATTCCACTCCTACCAAGTCAATAACCCGATTTGACACCTGAAGTTACTTCTCGAGTGGTGTCACATGAAATACATCCTATGCAGCTGACAAGTGTTCAGACACTTGAGTTGATAAGCTACTAGTCCACACTTCTCTTACTACCTGTTATGAGGAAGATTCTTATTTGACCTAATCAGTTGTTTCTCAACACTAAAACTTGAAACCTTATTTCTCTGAAATACAACCTTGGCGAGAAATATCTCTTAAGGACCATTGCAAGGAGTGTGAAGACACATTAATTGCGAGCTATAATGGTTCAGGAGCACCGACTACGATACAAGTGCATACCCTGGTAAGATCTTATGTGGCTATAGTCCACGGAAGATTCCAAGTTTTGACACAGCACCATAGTCACAGGTCGAGAAACCATCATAGAACACAATTAAAGTAACATCAGTAAAAGGGAAAGTATACCGATTGTGGCTATGATGTAAAATGGCCACAGACCTTGATACGAGCATATACCCTTCAGCTGTCTTGTGATTGTGAGTTACAGGAGATTCCTGGTTGCTATATTGTATCGTAGCCGTAGATCATGTTACATCATAGCAAGATAAATTTGTTTCCACCTACAGTGCAAACAAAGAACTTTATTGGTCGCGAGGCTACAGTACGTCACAGCCCTAGACCTCGATACCTGCGTGTGCCTAGCCGAATCTTAGCATGGCCATGGCATGTGAGAGACCCTAGGTTTCGACGCGGTACCGTGGTCACAGGTCATGACTTCACTATAGGCACAACCATAACGATTTTGGAATAACATGTTGGAGTTGAGTGAGGGATACGTGTCGGATCAAGGCATGACACGTATGCAGATAAAAGTCATGATCTAGTCCTAGGTTTTTCGCGCTGAGTTTGTGGTGAATTTAAGTGCTTCCTAAAATTTTCGAAGAGGTGAATTTTCAAACTAGATGTCAGGATATTGAATAATAACCAGGAATCCATAAAACAACAGGGAATCCTCAACGGATCGTAGATACCATTTCCAAGTGCTTGGATCTTAGGTATCATTTCCAAATCGGTTCCCGTTATTTTATCAGATGAGGTTAAGATAATTGCAAGGACAAAGAATCTTGGGAATTCGGAGAGATCAGATGTGAATTCACAAAGTGGGTTTTGATATAGTTATAAAGAGCAAAATAATTTTGAAATTCATGAAGAAATATGAATATGAATTTTGTGAAGGATATTTGAAAAAGAGTGAAAGCACATTAATTGTACGCTAGGATCATGACCTACAACCCTGATAACAGCGAGCGTCCGGCAGTAATTTCCCATGGTTGCGATCCATAGGAGACCCCAGATTTCGACGTTGTGTCATGGTCTTGGAGCATGATATCCCGTAGACTACAATTACAATAGCTTTCAACCAACACATTTTGGTTGACAGTTTCAAGGAAATAGTATGTGTCATGAAAGGAGAAAACTAAAGCTGACACATAAGTAGATTTAGATAGCCAAAGATTTTTTATTTTTGGTGTCGGGTCGGCTGCATCCAGAAGTTCCCTAAGGACTGGAAACTTTTGGAGCGAAGGTTAACGAGGGTTGGTAAAACTTAGTCTCATGGCAAAATTTACCAAATTTTGAACACACCTAACACTCATAAGCTTAAGTAGGAAGCCATTTGACAGATGAAGAAGGATTATCCGAGGTTTACATATTGGTTCACAATACTACTAGCTAAAGTCGACTTACTCCAACTTACTGAACTACTATTACACCAGTTTCCTATCGACACAGAGTTTTTGGATTACAAAGACACGTAACCTTAGATTTGACCTAATCTGACACTGGGTCTAGGAAACTATCTATCTTCATAAGCTAATCGACCTGACCACTCATGACTTCTGACTCCGAGTCACTCGCTACTTTCTCCAACTCCTCATCGGCATTCTCTGCTGAACCAGACTCTTCCTGATGGTCAGCTGTTGGAACCTCTACATCTGGAATTGGATCATTCATGCCATGGAGCATTTGCACTTCTCGTTGCAAATTGGCGACATTCTGATGGGCCATCTAAAGTTGTTGCTGATAGGTGTTATGCAGGCCCCAAAACATCGCATCGTGATGCTGCAGATATCCAACGGTCTCTCTAAGACCTTCCCTTGCCATTACGGCATAAGAATGAGTTTCTTCACGCTGCTGGATGAGAAGTCCTGTCTAAAGGTGAAGACTATCCACCAGACTCTCTAGTTCTTCTATGCGGTGCTAGTCTGCTTGTCGCTGTGCTTCGAGTGCTTCTACCTAGACGTCTAGACCGATCCTTTCCACATCACTGATCTGAGCAGCCTCTTGCCACTTTAGGGCTTTCTTATTAGCCTTCTTCTTCTTGAGTCCTGTAGTCTTGAGTGCTTCATAACAATCAGCGTAAAGTTCCTGCCACTCCTCGCGTCCTCGCTCACGGGTCAGATGGAGGTTAAGGATGGCGAGCATAGCTCGAGTAGTGGCTACCAATATGCAATCCTGTTGATCAGAATTTTCTTCTAATTGCTTGGCTTGTCGTTGAAGACCATCCCAATTCCTTGGGGCTTTTGACGGAAACATTCTCAGAGTAGAAACTCTGACTTCTTTCTGACACCTGAAGCAGATCTTCCTCAGGACTTTCAATGCTATAGCCTGAGCTCCTTCCCAGGGACTCATACCTTCAGCCTGCGCTTCCCACGCTGGCCAAAACAGAGCGGTGGTACAAGCTGAGATCCGGAGGGACACTTCATACCACGGCCGACCAAGGAGAACAGTACGGGACCAATGATACTTGGGTGGTTCCGAGCAGCCTACTTCTTGTAGTAACTGCCACAACACCGTAGGAGTTCCGAACATAGCCAGGCATTCATCGATTCCAGTGGCAGGGTCTTGCGGATCCATCTATTGAGAAGAAGGGTAAAATTTGTTTTTACCAAAAATATATTTGGAAATAAGTTTTATTTTAGAAAGTAGAGATATACTTCATATCGGGGGAATTATTAATAGTTGTAATGTCATGATACATGAGCGTTCCAACGCGAATCAGAATACTCTGATATATACGTATTATACGAATTAAATTAATTACAAGAGTGACATGCACTCAATATTTTTCAACATAGGGCATACGTATAGTGCTAATCCACTACTAAGCTCAACGTCTAACTACAGTCCTATAGAAGTAATCGAGGAAAGATGCTATAGAATGATTGAGGAAAGCTCAGAAATAACTCAGACCAAACTACCCCATCAATTTTATTCATTTGAAATTATTTTGAAGTTTTTGTAAAGTAATACTGCAAGTACTTTACAATGAAATGCTCTGATACCACTTGTGATAGAACCGCCTTAATCATAGGGCCCACGCGCCCCGTCATCGTCCCTAAGGATCTTTGACTAGTCTGCACGAGTTCCCTTTGACTTAGGTGGCCTGTCGGGTCTCCTAAGAAACCCTAATTTTCCCCGAGGATCTCATTGTAAAGACCTTACAGGTATTACAACAGTTTACACAAATAATTTGAATCAGAGTACAAGGTGCGGAAGTATTACATAAACATAGATTACACATATAAATTACATTATCCCAACCAGAGTTCCGTAGTGGAGTAGCATCATACAGCTAGACACCTTGCCCAAGGGCTATACACATCTTCATCCATGCACGATCCGTTAACCGGCACGGTCTCACGAAAAACTGTACTCTCGGCTCACCTGCAACAGGGGTTAACAAACCCTGAGTACTGGGGTACTCCGCAAGACTTACCCGACTAAGAAAAAGAATGAGACTCAGGAATGCAAGCTGAAGGGAGTCAAGGTAAGGCTTAGTAAGAGTCAAAGGATTTTGCAGAAAAACAATACTAATCCTATTTTCAGTATTTTATCTCAATAATATTATAAATCATTAATCATATCTCCAAGTTCTTTCTCATATATCAACATTCTTTCATTTACTTCATCCATTCAAAAACATCCTAGTTTCGAACCACTCTTCGCTGAATGGTCGAAGGATCAAGTCTCCATAACCGAGGAGCAACGATGATTCGAATCGATTAGTACCCAGCTGGGGATCCCTATCCACACTGCATATGTAGCACTTAACCTTGCATATGCCAACCCCGCCTACCACGGCTTTTCGTACCCCAGGAACTGGTCCTGCGCCACCCGAGAGCATAGTACCCCTCTAGTCTCCAGGCACGATGGCCACGAGGCTACACGCTACTCTCGCCATCTCTCCACTCCCAGTGCGTGGTTGTCGGTTCCAGCAGTAGAGCCACCGGAGTCAGAGGCTTTCCGTAGTATGTGGCTAGTTGCAAAGTCTCGATCCAACAGGCCTACAACGAATGCTCCCTAATACCTGTTTCCGACGGCGACAGTGCATTGGGACTCTAACACAAATACCCCTGTCCCTTCGGTTTTCAAATCCCGTTTTCGTCGATGACAATTATTGGGACTCTAACCCAATGCCACGATCACCGAGCAGGAAAATCCCTTCCCACCGATGATAGTGTACTGATCAGGTGCACAGCCACCGAACGAGAATAATACCAGTTCCCTTTTCCATGTTTAAATTATGCATCACAATAGCTCAAAATAGCATTTATGCAAACCTACATTATTTAAGCAGGGCTAAGCATTTTTCAATGTTTTCACTTTTTAAACAGGTTTCAAGGGTTAATATATCAAGGTGGGTAATGCAGTAAGTAGGTGACAATCAACTCCTATCAACCTAATACAGTAATTTAACTCAAGTTACAAATATTTTGTAAATCACAAGGAAGGGGCTGAATGCACCGGGGCTTGCCTGTTGCTTGAAGTAGATAGAACCCTGAAGTCAATCACCGAGAAGGATCTACGTGCACCGAGTGAAGACCTTACTCGGGACACGCTTCAGATAATAATCACCGCGCGTTCACTACACGAAATAATAATGCAACACTTACATGATGATATGTATGCCATGATGCAGGAGATGCATTAAACTTAAAAGTAAACTTGCTTTAGAAAGTTGAGTACAACTTTCCTTGACGATAAAATTATAAAACAAACTTCGTTGGACAAGGTGGTGGTTGCACAATTTATTCATTGATCATTTTAACAGTCATAGAAAGCCGAATTAATTTTTCCTTACAACATCACTACACTTTTGTTTAAACAAGTTATTAAACCCTATTATCATATGCGAATAACATAAATTATTAGTGTTCCTAATTTGCAATTTAATTAAGGACCCAAACACTAATTAAGGTGCCAAGGATCATTCTCCAGTTAATGACCCAAAGACATCACTCAATCCGAAAGTCACACAAAACCTAAGTCATTAACTTTCTAATACATTTTATTTATCAATTAATCCAAACATTAATTAGTCACTAATTAAATCACTTCCAACTAGATCCAAACTTTACCAATAGATAGATCTTGAGCTTAAACAGTACTAAAATAAATTTCATGATTTCTGGATTTACAGAGAATTAATTAAAATTACTCAAAATTGCATTTATTAATTAATCTACTAATTTTTAGCTCCTACAGGAAGTATTTAAAATATTTATTTAATATTTTTACTGCATTCTATACATTACAGAGAGGTTTCACAAATTTTTGCATAATTTTAGGAGCTCTATTTATTTCTACACAAAAATGTCAATATTCAGCACTATTTATTTACTAAGAAATTGAAAAATCACTTTCATAATTGGAAAAAGGCCCGTGACCTATTCTGGCCAGAGTCGGCCCAGCAGTGCACGAGCAGGTCCAGCGCGGCCCGCGCTCGCTCACGCCGCTCGTCGGCCTTTCCCGTGCTCCTGGACCGGGCGCCGGCCGGCCCAGTAAGGCCCACTCGGCCACCCCCTTCTTCAAACTCGAGCAGGGGGAGGGGCGTTGCCGCGCGTGCACCCGCGCTGGCCGGTGGCGAGGTCCGTCGATGGTGACCCATACCCCCGACCGTGCACCCGAAACATGAACCCCTAAGCCTGCGAGCATCCTAGTACCTGCAGCCTACGGGAGACTTGTCTCCGACGAGCGTGCGCCCGACCATGGCGGTCACACCGCCGCGGCGACCCCTGCTCCGCCCGCCGAACGCGGTAGAGTTCAAATTTGTGGCTCAGAGAGGACTAGTGGCTCACCGAGACTCTCAAACAATGACTGGAAAGAGTATAGACGATGTAGAGGGAGGAGCCCGACAATCCTGACGTTCGCGGCGGCGTTCACCGGAGACGACCGTCTGTTCCCACAAACCTAGGGTTCCAGAGAACAAACCATCGAGGGCGTGAGTATTAAGGAATCAACCAGGACACCGAACGCATGGCGAGACAGGCGGGAGCTCACCAGAACAAGCTACACACACCAAACCACCCCACGGCGGCGCTCCCGCCGGCCACGAGGGAGAAGACAGCTGACCCCTCGGCTTGGACTACCAGAGAGGGCTCAAGTAGGTCCAAATGACTCGCAACAGAGTGTATGTTTTACTGGCACGACGAATTGGACAAAGGCTCAAGCACGACGACGAATTTGGCCATGCACGAGAGCTTGGTCGTCGGTGACGACGGAGAGGAAAGTGGAGAAGGGATGGACGAACGTCGCATATAAGCGACTGGGAAGGTGTGGATAAGGGCGAGGATGTCCCGGGGCCCCCAGCGCAGCTCGTGCGGCGGCGACAATGCGCAGGCCGGCCGGACGGCGGCAGCGCGCACGCAGCGTGCACGCCGTGCCCGTAGGGGCCCGGTACTGTTGACAGAGCTAGGTCAAACCCTATAAGTTTCAAATTATGGCTATTCCAAGTTGAATCAGAGAAAAGGCCTAAAACAAAAGTTGTGCAAAATTTCATTAATATCAAGTTTGCCTTTTGAAGTATGCTCAAATTCGGCTTAGTTTTCAAAATATTTAAAAGGGGGTAAATCCCCAATTTAAATTTCAAACACAATTCTCAAATTACTTTCAATTTTTATCAACAACTTGAAAAATGGTAAAAATAAAAGTTTCTATACTCATTGAGCCCAACAACCTTCATTAAAGCAATTGTGTCAGATTCCTCAAAATTTTGGAAATGGTGTTTCAAATTCAAATTTCAAAACATTGATTTGAGGTTAATTTGAATTCCCACTGTATAACTCAAAAATCCCCAAATATAAAAGTTGTTCAATTAGAAAAGCCTTATAACTTTCATTAAAGCGGTTTGTCCTAATTCTAGATAGTTTTTGAATTAGCATTTTAAATTTGAATAAACAAACACTAATTGGGTTTTAATTTAAATTTTTACTGGTAAACTTTAAAATCTCCAAACATGAAAGTTGTTCTATTTTGAAAGGGATAAAACTTTTATTAAAAGACCATCATCATATTCCTACTAGTTTTTGAATTTGTATTTCAAGTTTAAACTTTAAAACGTAGATTAAGATTTTATTTGAAATTATGTTTAACAACTTCAAAATTGCCAAAAATAGAAGTTGCTCAACTTTTAAAGATTTACAAATTTTGTTTAAGGCCCAACACTTGATTCTGTTTAGTTTTTGATTTAGGGTTTCAGGTCCGATTAGGGTTTTAATTGTTTTCCTTTTTATTTCCTAATTGGATTTAAAGGCATACACACAAACAATTATTTAAATCGTAAAGTCACTCAAAGATAACTAAGTAAAAATCACATGTGGAAATAAAAATTGTTTTAATTAATGCACAGTGATCAGGTTTGATGCGGGATGATTTGCAACTAAGGATGATGACATGGCAGGTTTTCATTAACCGTGACACCATGGGTGTTACAGCCTTCCCCCCTTAAAATAAATCTCGTCCCGAGATTTAAGATGCGGCTAAAGCCTTAGGTTTAGTAATGGAAAAGAAAATAAGTCAAGAACATTTTTCAAACTTGACTATAGAGCAAGTAGGGGTTTTATATTTTGTAGGACTCGAAAGGGAAAAACTATTTTTAAAGAGGAACTAAGAACTTAAGAATGTTTTCAGATGAGTAATTCTTAGATCTCTCGGGTAGTTTCTTCTCCAGAAGACTGATTCCAACATACTTGTGCTTCATCCTGTTGAAGTCCTTTGAGTAACACGATCTCTTATTAGCTTATGACCCACGCTGAGTATCCGAAGTGCGTCAGATCTAGTTTAATTCCACTCCTACCAAGTCAATAACCCGATTTGACACCTGAAGTTACTTCTCGAGTGGTGTCACATGAAATACATCCTATGCAGCTGACAAGTGTTCAGACACTTGAGTTGATAAGCTACTAGTCCACACTTCTCTTACTACCTGTTATGAGGAAGATTCTTATTTGACCTAATCAGTTGTTTCTCAACACTAAAACTTGAAACCTTATTTCTCTGAAATACAATCTTGGCGAGAAATATCTCTTAAGGACCATTGCAAGGAGTGTGAAGACACATTAATTGCGAGCTATAATGGTTCAGGAGCACCGACTACGATACCAGTGCGTACCCTGGTAAGATCTTATGTGGCTGTAGTCCACGGAAGATTCCAAGTTTTGACACAGCACCATAGTCACAGGTCGAGAAACCATCATAGAACACAATTAAAGTAACATCAGTAAAAGGGAAAGTATATCGATTGTGGCTACGATGTAAAATGGCCACAGACCTTGATACGAGCATATACCCTTCAGCTCTCATGTGATTGTGAGTTACAGGAGATTCCAGGTTGCTATATTGTATCGCAGCCGTAGATCATGTTACATCATAGCAAGATAAATTTGTTTCCACCTACATGCAAACAAAGAACTTTATTGGTTGCGAGGCTACAGTACATCACAGCCCTAGACCTCGATACCTGTGTGTGCCTAGCCGAATCTCAGCATGGCCATGGCATGTGAGAGACCCTAGGTTTTGACGCGGCACCGTGGTCACAGGTCATGACATCACTATAGGCACAACCATAACGATTTTGGAATAACATGTTGGAGTTGAGTGAGGCATACGTGTCAGATCAAGGCATGACACGTATGCAGATAAAAGTCATGATCTAGTCCTAGGTTTTTCGCGCTGAGTTTGTGGTGAATTTAAGTGCTTCCTAAAATTTTCGAAGAGGTGAATTTTCAAACTAGATGTCAGGATATTTAATAATAACCAGGAATCCATAAAATAACAGGGAATCATCAACGGATCGTAGATACCATTTCCAAGTGCTTGGATCTTAGTATCATTTCCAAATTGGTTCCCGTTATTTTATCAGATGAGGTTAAGATAATTGCAAGGACAAAGAATCTTGGGAATTCGGAGAGATCAGATGTGAATTCACAAAGTGGGTTTTGATATAGTTATAAAGAGCAAAATAATTTTGAAATTCATGAAGAAATATGAATATGAATTTTTTGAAAGATATTTGAAAAAGAGCGAAAGCACATTAATTGCAGGCTAGGATCGTGACCAACAACCCTGATAACAGCGAGAGTTCGGCGGTAATTTCCCATGGTTGCGATCCATAGGAGACCCCAGATTTCGACGTTGTGTCATGGCCTTGGAGCATGATATCCCATAGACTATAATTACAATAGCTTTCAACCAACACATTTTGGTTGACAGTTTCAAGGAAATAGTATGTGTCGTGAAAGGAGAAAACCAAAGCTGACACATAAGTTGATTTAGATAGCCAAAGATTTTCGATTTTTGGTGTCGGGTCGGCTACATCCAGAAGTTCCCTAAGGACTGAAAACTTTTGGAGCGAAGGTTAATGAGGGTTGGTAAAACTTAGTCTCATGGCAAAATTTACCAAATTTTGAACACACCTAACACTCATAAGCTTAAGTAGGAAGCCATTTGACAGATGAAGAAGGATTATTCGAGGTTTACATATTGGTTCACAATACTACTAGCTAAAGTCGACTTACTCCAACTTACTGAACTACTATTACACCAGTTTCCTATCGACACAGAGTTTTGAGATTACAAAGACACGTAACCTTAGATTTGACCTAATCTGACACTGGGTCTAGAAAACTATCTATCTTCATAAGCTAATCGACCTGACCACTCATGACTTCTGACTCCGAGTCACTCACTACTTCCTCCAACTCCTCATCGGCATTCTCTGCTGAACCAGACTCTTCCTGATGGTCAGCTGCTGGAACCTCTACATCTGGAATTGGATCATTCATGGCATGGAGCATTTGCACTTCTCGTTGCAAATCGGCGACATTCTGATGGGCCGTCTGAAGTTGTTGCTGATAGGTGTTATGCAGGCCCCAAAACATCGCATCGTGATGCTGCAGATATCCAACGGTCTCTCTAAGACCTTCCCTTGCCATTACGGCATAAGAATGAGCTTCTTCACGCTGCTGGATAAGAAGTCCTGTCTAAAGGTGAAGACTATCCACCTAGACTCTCCAGTTCTTCTATGCGGTGCTGGTCTACTTGTCGCTGTGCTTCGAGTGCTTCTACCTGGACGTCTAGACCGATCCTTTCCACATCACTGATCTGAGCAGCCTCTTGCCACTTTAAGGCTTTCTTATTAGCCTTCTTCTTCTTGAGTCCTGTAGTCTTGAGTGCTTCATAACAATCAGCGTAAAGTTCCTGCCACTCCTCGCGTCCTCGCTCACGGGTCAGATGGAGGTTAAGGACGGCGAGCATAGCTCGAGTAGTGGCTACCAATATGCAATCCTGTTGATCAGAATTTTCTTCTAATTGCTTGGCTTGTCATTGAAGACCATCCCAATTCCCTGGGGCTTCTGACGGAAACATTCTTAGAGTAGAAACTCTGACTTCTTTCTGACACCTGAAGCAGATCTTCCTCAGGACTTCCAATGTTGTAGCCTAAGCTCCTTCCCAGGGACTCATACCTTCAGCCTGCGCTTCCCACGCTGGCCAAAACGGAGCGGTGGTACAAGCTGAGATCCAGAGGGACACTTCGTACCACGGCCGACCAAGGAGAACAGTACGGGACCAATGATACTTGGGTGGTTCTGAGTAGCCTACTTCTTGTAGTAACTGCCACAAGACCGTAGGAGTTCTGAACATAGCCAGGCATTCATCGATTCCAGTGGCAGGGTCTTGCGGATCCATCTATTGAGAAGAAGGGTAAAATTTGTTTTTAACAAAAATATATTTGGAAATAAGTTTTATTTTAGAAAGTAGAGATATACTTCATATCGGGGGAATTATTAATAGTTGTAATGTCATGATACATGAGCGTTCCAACGCGAATCAGAATACTCTGATATATACGTATTATACGAATTAAATTAATTACAAGAGTGACATGCACTCAATATTTTTCAACATAGGGCATACGTATAGTGCTAATCCACTACTAAGCTCAACGCCTAACTACAGTCCTATAGAAGTAATTGAGGAAAGATGCTATAGAATGAATGAGGAAAGTTCAGAAATAACTCGGACCAAACTACCCCATCAATTTTATTCAATTTGAAATTATTTTGAAGTTTTTGTAAAGTAATACTGCAAGTACTTTACAATGAAATGCTCTGATACCACTTGTGACATAACCGCCTTAATCATAGGGCCCACGCGCCCCGTCATCGTTCCTAAGGACCTTTGACTAGTCTGCACGAGTTCCCTTTGACTTAGGTGGACCCTAATTTTCCCCGAGGATCTCATTGTAAAGACCTTGCAGGTATTACAACAGTTTACACAAATAATTTAAATCAGAGTACAATGTGCGGAAGTATTACATAAACATAGATTACACATTTAAATTACATTATCCCAACCAGAGTTCCGTAGTGGAGTGGCATCATACAGCTAGACACCTTGCCCAAGGGTTATACACATCTTCATCCATGCACGATCCGTTAACCGGCACGGTCTCACTGAGAGACTGTACTCTCGGCTCACCTGCAACAGGGGTTAACAAACCCTGAGTACTGGGGTACTCCGCAAGACTTACCCGACTAAGAAAAAAAATGAGACTCAGGAATGCAGGCTGAGGGGAGTCAAGGTAAGGCTTCGCAAGAGTCAAAGGATTTTGCAGAAAAGCAATACTAATGCTATTTTTAGTATTTTATCTCAATAATATTATTAATCATTAACCATATCTCCAAGTTCTTTCTCATATATCAACATTCTTTCATTTACTTCATCCATTCAAAAACATCCTAGTTTCGAACCACTCTTCGCTGAATGGTCGAAGGATCAAGTTCCCATAACCGAGGAGCAACGACGATTCGAATCGATTAGTATCCAGCTGGGGATCCCTATCCACACTGCATATGTAGCACTTAACCTTGCATATGCCAACCCCGCCTACCACGGCTTTTCGTACCCCGGAACCGGTCCTGCGCCACCCGAGAGCACAGTACCCCTCTAGTCTCCAGGCACGACGGCCACGAGGGTACACACTACTCTCGCCATCTCTCCACTCCCTGTGCGTGGTTGTCGGTTCCAGCAGTAGAGCCACCGGAGTCAGAGGCTTTCCGTAGTATGTGGCTAGTTGCAAAGTCTCGATCCAACAGGCCTACAACGAATGGTCCCTAATACATTTCCGACGGCGACAGTGCATTGGGACTCTAACCCAAATACCCCTGTCCCTTCGGTTTTCAAACCCCATTTCCGTCGGTGACAATTGTTGGGACTCTAACCCAATGCCACGATCACCGAGCAGGAAAATCCCTTCCCGCCGATGATAGTGTACTGATCAGGTGCACAGCCACCGAACGAGAATAATACCAGTTCCCTTTTCCATGTTTAAATAATGCTCCACAATAGCTCAAAATAGCATTTATAGAAATCTACATTATCTAAGCAGGGCTAAGCATTTTTCAATGTTTTCATTTTTAAACAGGTTTCAAGGGTTAATATATCAAGGTGGGTAATGCAGTAAGTAGGTGACAATCAACTCCTATCAATCTAATGCAATAATTTAACTCAAGTTACAAATATTTTGTAAATCACAAGGAAGGGGCTGAATGCACCGGAGCTTGCCTGTTGCTTGAAGTAGATAGAACCCTGAAGTCAATCACCGAGAAGGATCTACGTCCACCGAGTGAAGACCTTACTCGGGACACGCTTCAGATAATAATCACCGCACGTTCACTACACGAAATAATAATACAACACTTACATGATGATATGTATGCCATGATGCAGGAGATGCATTAAACTTAAGAGTAAACTTGCTTTTGAAAGTTGAGTACAACTTTCCTTCACGATAAAATTATAAAACAAACTTCGTTAGATAAGGTGGTGGTTGCACAATTTATTCATTGATCATTTTAACTGTCATAGAAAGCCGAATTAATTTTTCCTTGTAACATCACTACACTTTTGTTTAAACAAGTTATTAAACGCTATTATCATATGCGAATAACATAAATTATTAGTGTTTCTAATTAACAATTTAATTAAGGACCCAAACACTAATTAAGGTGCCAAGGATCATCTCCAGTTAATGACCCAAGGACATCACACAATCCGAAAGTCACACAAAACCTAAATCATTAACTTTCTTATACATTTTATTTATCAATTAATCCAAACATTAATTAGCCACTAATTAAATCACTTCCAACTGGATCCAAACTTTACCAATAGATAGATCTTGAGCTTAAACAGTACTAAAATAAATTTCATGATTTTTAGATTTACAGAGAATTAATTAAAATTACTCAAAATTGAATTTATTAATTAATCTACTCATTTTTAGCTCCTACAGGAAATATTTAAAATTTTTATTTAATATTTTTACTGCATTCTATACATTACAGAGAGGCTTCACAAATTTTTGCATAATTTTAGGAGCTCTATTTATTTCTACACAAAAATGTCAATATTCGGCACTATTTATTTACCAAGAAAATGAAAAATCACTTTCATAATTAGAAAAAGGCCCATGACCTATTCTGGCCTGAGTTGGCCCAGCAGTGCACGAGCCGGTCCAGCGCGGCCCGCGCTCACTCACGCCCCTCGTCGGCCTTTCCCGTGCTCCTGGACTGGGCACCGGCCGGCCCAGTAAGGCCTACTCGGCCACCCCCCTTCTTCAACCTCGAGCAGGGGAGGGGCGTTGCCGCGCGTGCACCCGCGCCGGCCGGTGGTGAGGTCCGTCGATGGCGACCCATACCCCCGACCGCGCACCCGAAACATGAACCCCTAAGCCCGCGAGCATCCTAGTACCTACAGCCTACGGGAGACTCGTCTCTGACGAGCGTGCGCCCGACCATGGCGGTCGCACCACAGCGGCGACCCCTGCTCCACCCGCCGAACGCGGTAGAGTTCAAATTTGTTGCTCAGAGAGGACTAGTGGCTCACCGAGACTCTTAGACGATGACTGGAAAGAGTAGAGACGATGTAGAGGGAGGAGCTCGACAATCCCGACGTTCGCGGCGGCGTTCACCGGAGACGACCGTCCCTTCCCACAAACCTAGGGTACCAGAGAACAAACCATCGAGGGCGTGAGTATTAAGGAATCAACCAAGACACCGAACGCATGGCGAGACAGGCGGGAGCTCACCAGAACAAGCTACACACACCGAACCACCCCACGGTGGCGCTCCCGCCGGCCACGAGGGAGAAGACAGCTGACCCCTCAGCTCGGACTACCAGAGAGGGCTCAAGTAGGTCCAAATGACTCGCAACAGAGTGTATGTTTTACTGGCACGACGAATTGGACAAAGGCTCAAGCACGATGACCAATTTGGCTATGGACGAGAGCTTGGTCGTCGGTGACGACGGAGAGGAAAGTGGAGAAGGGATGGACGAACGTTGCATGTAAGCGACTGGGAAGGTGTGGATAAGGGCGAGGATGTCCCGGGGCCCCCAGCGCGGCTCGTGCGGCGGCGACAACGCGCAGGCCGGCCGGACGGCGGCAGCGCGCGTCGCGCGCACGCGCACGCAGCATGCATGCCGTGCCCGTAGGGGCCCGGTACTGTTGACAGAGTTAGGTCAAACCCTATAAGTTTCAAATTATGGCTATTCCAAGTTGAATCAGAGAAAAGGCCTAAAACAAAAGTTGTGCAAAATTTCATTAAGGTCAAGTTTGCTTTTTGAAGTATGCTCAAATTCGGCTTAGTTTTCAAAATATTTAAAAGGAAGGTAAATCCCTTATTTAAATTTCAAATACAATTCTCAAATTACTTTCAATTTTTATCAACAACTTGAAAAATGGTAAAAATATAAGTTTCTCTACTCATTGAGCCCAACAACCTTCATTAAAGCAATTGTGTCAGATTCCTCAAAATTTTGGAAGTGATGTTTCAAATTCAAACATCAAAACATTGATTTAAGGTTAATTTGAATTCCCACTATATAACTCCAAAATCCCCAAATATAAAAGTTGTTCAATTAGAAAAGCCTTACAACTGTAATACCCCGGGTATTACGGCTAATTAATTATGCCATGTCATCATGTTTAATTTAATCATCTGCATATGATTGTGCTTAGCGCTTCTAAAGTGATTTAATTATGTTTAAGTTTGATGGTGTAATTAAACCTTTAATTGGGAATTAAAGATATTAGCAAAAGAAGAATTCCAATTAAGCTTTAAATTGACTGAAAACCCTAATTTGAAAACTATTGGGAAGTGGATGAAAGTGCCTTAATAAAAGTTGTAGATATGTTAAAATGAAACAACTTTTATTTTGGAAGATTTTGAAGTTATAATGTAAAAATTCAAATTCAACTCAAATTACTATGTTGAAATTCAATTTTGAGACTTCAAATTCAAAAATATTAGGAATTTGACAAAACCTCCTTAATAAGAGTTGTATAGATCACTGAGTAAGACAACTTTTATTTTGATAATTTTTCAAGTTGTTAAAGAAATTTAAAAGTAATTTTAAAAATACAGTTTGAAATTCAAAACCCTCTTTTACCCCCTTTACTATAGTTTCAAAACCATATGGAATTTGGGTTTGGTTCAAAAACAAAAGTTGTCCAAAATTTTGAAACCTACAACTTTTGTGTTTTCACTTTTCAAGTTCGTACACGAAATCTTGTGAATTGAGTCAAAAACCGAGAGGGGGGCACTGCATTGCTACAGTAACCCGCCCCCCTCTCTGTTCACGCACAGGAGCTAGCCGCCGGGGCGCACGCGCGCGCACGGCGCCACCCATGCCGGCCAGGATCCTGCCCCTGGCACGGCCGCGCGTGTGGGGGACGCCGCACCGCCCTATGCCACTCCTGTCCCTCCCTCTGACCGGCTTAAAGACGACGGCCACCCCCCGGTTTCCTTCTCCCTTCCTCTCGGCGCTCCGGTGACCGCATCCACTGCCCCGACCAAATTGGCCTCAACCCGTGCACCATTCTTCAATTGCTTGAGCACACAACCTCCCTCCTCCCTTGCGCATCCTGTGCCTCCGCCTGAGTCGACGTTCGTGCTTCGAGGGCTCAGGAACACTCCTCGTCGTCCGTGTGTCCGGTCGGAGCTCCGCCATAGTCGTTCTCTCGGTGTAGCTTGCTGTGGTGAGTCTCGTCCGCGCTAGTGTTACGTTTTGAGCTCCTTAACTCTTGCTGATCTTTCTACGTGCGGTGGTCTTTCGTTTGATGCCCCAGAACGCTCGGAACGGACGGGTCACCGTCGTGGAGCACCGTCGCGGCCGCTGTCGTCGTCAAGCTCGCCCTCTCCCACCACCGCTGCTCCCGCCGTCTGCCAATCTAGGACCGTGGTGAGCTCCTGGATCTCCCCAAACCTTTTACCTAAATGCTATCGTACCCTTGCGGCCGGAATGGGTTTGCCGCGCCGCCGCGTCCGCCATGGGCGAGCTCGAGCTCGTCGGAGGCGCGTAGCTCCCTGGTTTGATACTAGGTTATCTGCTGGGTCTTAGGGTTCGCTGGGGTACGCTCGGGTTCGTCCCGGGGATCACCGGCGGCGAGCTCCGCGGCAAGCCGACGTGCGCGTGGGTGTGCGTGTGTGCGCGAGTGGGCGCCGGCCTGTTGAGGAGGAGGAACTGACAGGCGGGGGCCGCCTGTCAGCGCCTCGGCGTGGGACCTGGGCGCGGGCCGATGCGGGAGCGGCCGAGTGGGCCGGCCTGCCTGGTTTGGGCCGTCCCGGGCTGAAAGGCGTTTTCCATTTTCCCGTTAGAATTTCAAATGGATTTCTATTTTAAATTACTATGAATAGTTACTGTGTTTGTTATTTTGGTAGTATTATTTCTGTTGTTCTAAAAATCATGAAAATAATTGTGGGTACTCTGTGGAGCATGTAGTATTTTATAAAAATATTAAATATAAGATTTGTACATTTTCTATAAGAACTAAAAATCAGCATATTAATTAGTAAATGCAAGTTTGAGCAATTTTAATAAAATCCAAATTTATCCAAAAATCATAAAAAATTATGGGGCACTGTTTTAGGGTAAGATCTATCTGTTGGGTAAGTTTGGGCTCAATTGGAAACTGTAGGACACTTGTTTATTAAATATGGGGTGTTTGATTAGTAGAATTAAGTTATGCAAATAATCCCTGTTGTTTGGTGTGATTTTGGATTGATTAAGTTTAGCATCTTTCACCATAGTGAACCTTGACAAAAGTATTAGAATCACTTGTTGGTTGTAGTAAAGCTGTGCAGCGGCTTTCTATGACCGTTAAAATGGTCAATAAAACAAAAGTAAGGAAACACCGCTTTTGCCTTCCGTAAAACGTTCACAACTTTACCGTGAAGGAAAGTTGTACTCAAGATATAAATGTTTTATTTTCAAGCATTTCATTCGTTGTCATCATGCCATGCTAAGCATACATCATTGCATACGTGTAGTGCCCATTCCCGAGGAGGTCCAAGTCAAGGCTACTGCCGAGGAGTTCAATCCAGAAGTCATCCAGGGATTCGACATCTGCGGGACCGAGCCCGACCCGACGCTGTACACGATTCAAGACAAGCCCCGGTGCATTCAGCCCCGCCTTGTGTTTTATAAAATTATTTATCACTTGAGTCTATTATTGCATTAGGTTGTTAGGAGTTGTTTGTCACCTATATTGATGCATTACCTGCCTTGATACATAATATCCCGGAAACCTGTTTAAAAATAAAATATTCAAAAATGCTTAGTCCTGCTTAATCAATTTAGATTTGCATAAAAAGGCTATTTTTGACCTATGGAAATGTGATAATTATGAATCATGAGAAAAGGGAAAGGGATATGAGTCCGTTCGGAAATTGTGTACTTGGGTAGCAGTCCCAATGCACCGTAACCGTTGGAAAGGGGTTTTCCGTTTGTTGGTTGTGAATTTGGGTTAGAGTCCCAATGCTTGACCACCGGCGGAAAAGGGATTTGAAAACCGTTGGGACACCTGTATTTGGGTTAGAGTCCCAATGCAGTGTCGCCGGCGGGAAACGAATTAGGGACCGTTCATTGTAGGCCTGCTGTGATCGGGACTTTGCAACTAGCCACATACTACGGAAAGCCTCTGACTCCGATGGCCCTACTGCTTGAACGAACAACGACGCATTGGGTGTGGAGAGATGGCGAGAGTAGCGTGTACCCTCGTGGCCGGCGTGCCTGGAAAGGAGAGGAGTACTGTGCTCTCGGGTGGCGCAGGACCGGTTCAGGGGTAGGATAAGCCGTGGTAGGCGGGGTTGGCATATGCAAGCTTAAGTGCTACATATGCAGTGTGGATAGGGATCCCCAGCTGGGTACTAATCGATTCGAATCGTCGTTGCTCCTCGGATATGGAGACTTGATCCTTTGACCTACAATTGAAAAGTGGTTCGGAACTAGTTGTTTTTGAGAATGAGTAAGAATTTGAAGGTATGATGATATATGAAAATGAATTTGGAATTATAGATATGATTAAAATAAGATTGAGTTAAAATATTGAAATAGGATAGTAATGCTTTTCTGCAAAACTTTTGACTCTTGCTCAAGCCTTACCTTGACTCCCCTTCAGCCTGCATTCCTGAGTCTCATTCCTTTTTCTTAGTCGGGTAAGTCTTGCGGAGTACCCTAGTACTCAGGGTTTGTTAACCCCATGTTGCAGGGACACAGCAGCCATAGGTTTGTCTCGCCCCCTGCTGTGTGACAGTGGTACAGGAGGGATGTGAGGAGGAGTAATGTTGAACCCGTGGGCAGGGTTCTTATCATTAAGTACTTAATATTGTTATATCGTCATTCCACTGCTACTTATTTTATTTAAGGTCTGTAATATTTGCAATTTAATCGTATTTGGACAAATGGTTTGTATTCTAAGTACCTTATAATCTTTCCGCGCTTTCACTCTGATGTAATTTGTTATGAAATGTTGTAATTCTGTAATGGCTTCGCAATGGGATCCTGTCGGAGGAAATCGGGCGCTAATGTAGCCCGGCAGAACCTTCTAGATCGTTTGGGACACGGGCCCAGCTATCAGAGGTCATTAGTGACAATGACAGGTGCCTGTGGGCCATGGGATTTTGGCGGTTCTGTCACAGCTGGTATCAGAGCATTCCATTGCTAAAGCAGTTACCGTATTACTTTGCGAAACTTCAAAATGTTTTGGATCATAAACTCTAAATCTGTATTATAGTTATAGGTAGCCAGTGGAATAGCGCTATTACTAGCCCTATGTTAAAAATTAAATATGCAGTTATTCATTTTTGCATTGATTTCAAAATTTCGTAAGTACGATTCATGCATCATGATTAATTCACATTATAAATAATTTCCTCCTTAAAATGGGTTATGGTTTAGGATCTATCAAACCTATTCTTGCTAGCCTGTATTATATCCTCGCTAATCCCAACTTATCTTCTCTAGCATGGCACGCTGCAAGCAGACTGCGCGCAAGATGATGGGACCCAGGGGTGTGCCGCGTCACCAGCTGGCACCGCGCGACGGGGAGGCCTCTAGCAGTCGTCGCCCCCCGCCGCAGCCGCGCTGAGCTACAGGAGGAGATAGAGAGGATGAGGGAGGAGATGAGGAGGATGGTGGAGGACTTTGCCACCGCTCGTCGGGAGCACTACCAAGACGTAGCAACGATCGACCGACTGCGGACTTCTGTGGCTCGTCTGATCGAGCAGAGGGATGCCACCTGGGCGTGTGAGGACACGACCAGGGTGAGACTGCACGAGCTGGAGATCTACGTAGAGCAGATCAAGGACTACAATGACACATTGCACGAGGAGGTGCATAGGCTCAAGAATGAGCTTAACACGATCCTGCAGCCGCGTGTTGAGGACCTCGAGGATGGGGTGGTTGTTGGTCCTGAGGATCAGGACATGGAGGACGTTGACGAGGAGATTGAGCCACTCTAGGTGATCGTCGAGGAGGACGCCGACGAGGACGTCGAGGAGGGCGTCGAGGAGCACGTGGCGGAGGTTGACGAGGACGGTGTCGTCTCTGACGGGACCATGGGAGACGACGTCTAGACTAGCTGTAGAACTAGCGATGTTAGTATTCGTACTCTTTAGGGTATTGTAATGTCAGTGTTGCCATGAAAACCTTAGTATGGTTTGAGAACTATATCGAGTGTTGGTTATGTACTCTGCCTATCGTATTGTATGGTGTGTATTGTATTAAGACCAGATTAAGTAAGCTAAGACTCAGTTTGGTTTAATTATGCACAGATGCCGGTTAACACCCGCTCAACTGGTGCTGGTACTTCGGAGGACGGGGCCATTCCGCAAGCACCGCCAATTCCACCCACCTTGGCTGACGCCATTACTGCCTTAGCCAATGCTACAGCATTGCTTGCGCAAAATCGGGATGACCGTGTTGGGCGCCATGGCCGCCCCCATGATGAGGAAACAACTTATGTAGACTTCACAGACACCCGTCCACCGGTGTTTACCAAAGTGGATAAGCCGCTGGAAGCAGACGACTGGCTCCGTATCATGGAGCAGAAATTTGGATTGATTCGCTGCACGGAAACCCAGAAGCCGTTGTTTGCAGCACAGCAACTCCGAGGCCCCGCAAGCGCTTGGTTTGCAAACCTCCAGTCAGCACAGCCGGTAGGGCATCAACTTACTTGGGCGGAGTTTCGCGAGGCATTTCGTGCACATTACATCCCTGCGGGGGTGATGAAGATGAAGTTGGATCAATTCTTGGCTCTGCAACAAAAGGAATCTACAGTCATGCAGTATGTCAGTCAGTTCAACCACCTGTCGCAGTATGCCCCTGAGCATACTAACACCGATCAGAAGAAGAAGGACTGTTTTATCAGGGGTTTGAACTTCAAGATTCAGCGAAGCCTGTCTAACAATCTCAACTGCACTTATCATGAGGCTGTCAACAGTGCCATAGCCTTTGAAGAAAGTGATCGCAAGCACCAAGAAGAGAAGAAAAAGAAGAAGTCTGGGTCAGCTGGATCTTCTGGCCATCAAAAGCGCCAGAAAATCATATACCATCCCACTCATCACACACGTCCCCAGTATCCTCATCAGCAGGTCGTAGTTTGAACTGCTGCTACTTCTCACACTTCTAACCAACAAAGCGCCACCCAGCCGAATGCCCCTGGCGTTCGCGTAACCACTCCTCAAGCAACCTATAACTAGCCTTGCTACAATTGTGGCAAGATGGGACATTGGTCCCGCAACTGCCCATTTCCCAAACAATACAATCAGAATGCACAGCAGGCTCCTGGTGGACAGCAGCAGCAAGCTCAGCACCGTGGCCACCAGCAGCAGGCCCAGAAGGGAAAAGTTGTGAGAAAAGCAGGATAGGTCTACTACACGCAAGTTGGAGACATTCCTGAAGGTGAACCCATCATGCTGGGTAGGTTCCCTATCGCAAGTCATCCTGCTATCATGATTTTCGATTCTGGTGCATCGCATTCATTCATCAATCATACATTTGTTGTCAAGCATGAAATTCCGATTGGGCAGATAGAGGAAAGTTTCCTTATACAGTCGCCCGGAGGGCGCATTAGTACTAAAGAGATAGTACATCGGGTGCCCATAGAACTTGGCGGGCATATATTCCCGACCTCAATGATAGTGCTGAAGGATCAGGATATAGATGTGATATTAGGCATGAATTGGATGTATCAGCACAGAGCTCTTATAGACGTGCTGAATAGAACCATCAGAGTAAACTTGCCTAATAGTCAAACTCAACTTCTTATCCAACTTCCCATACCTCAAAGAGCAGTTGGTAGGGTATGTGCAACCGCAGTTAAAGAGGTGCACAACATTCCGGTAGTCTGTGAATTTCCGGATGTATTCCCTGACGAATTGCCTGGCTTACCCCCTGACCGTGATATAGAATTTGCCATCGAGCTGAAGCCTGGAACGGCACCTATTTCCCGTAGAGCATATAGAATGCCACCCAAGGAGTTGGCAGAGTTGAAGGTTCAGTTGCAGTATCTGTTGGATAAGGGTTTCATCAGGCCTAGCTCATCCCCCTGGGGTTGTCCTGCTATTTTTGTTAAAAAGAAGGACAGTTCCCTCAGACTCTGTGTCGATTACCATCCCCTCAATGAGGTCACTATCAAAAATAAGTACCCTTTGCCTCGCATAGATCTACTTTTTGACCAACTTGCGGGGGCCAAGGTGTTCTCAAAAATTGACCTCAGATCAGGGTACCACCAAATAAAAATCCATCCAGAAGATATTCCCAAAACAGCCTTCACTAGCAGATATGGTCTTTACGAGTACCTGGTTATGTCTTTCAGCCTGACCAATGCCCCTGCCTACTTCATGTACCTTATGAATTTAGTCTTCATGCCCGAACTCGACAAGTTTGTGGTCATGTTCATCGATGACATACTTGTCTATTCCAAAAACCCGGAAGAGCATGCCCAACATCTTCGTCTGGTCCTAACTCGTTTGCGAGAACATCAACTGTATGCCAAGTTCAGTAAGTGTGAGTTTTGGATGGACAGAGTTCCGTTTCTTGGACATATTCTGTCGGCTGAAGGTGTATCGGTTGACCCAAGCAAAGTGGAAGAGATCTTGAATTGGAAACCACCAACCACAGTGCATCA
The DNA here is from genome assembly GCA_038502445.1 of Eremochloa ophiuroides. Classification (NCBI taxonomy): domain Eukaryota; kingdom Viridiplantae; phylum Streptophyta; class Magnoliopsida; order Poales; family Poaceae; genus Eremochloa; species Eremochloa ophiuroides. Next base: position 50,884,150 of record JAHLJS010000002.1, read on the forward strand.
AGTCCGTAGTTTTATGGGAATGGCGGGATATTACCGCCGTTTTATTCCGGACTTTTCCAAAATATCCAAGCCTATTACCAGCTTATTGAAGAACGAGGTCAAGTTTGTCTGGTCACCTGAGTGTGAGCAGGAATTTCAGACTTTGAAGGAATTGTTAACCACTGCCCCAGTCCTAGCTCAACCGGACATTGAAAAGCCATTCGACGTATACTGCGACGCTTCTAGAACCGGCCTGGGTTGTGTCTTGATGCAAGAAGGCCGAGTCATTGCTTATGCGTCGTGACAACTTAAGCGTCACGAAGAGAATTATCCCACTCATGATCTAGAATTGGCAGCTATGGTCCATGCACTGAAAATTTGGCGTCATTATTTGCTTGGCAGTACTTGCAAGATTTACACCGATTACACGAGCCTAAAGTATATATTTACCCAAGAAGAGTTGAACATGAGACAACGAAGATGGCTCGAGTTGATCAAGGATTATGACATTGAAGTGCATTATTACCCTGGTAAAGCAAATGTGGTTGCCGATGCGGTCAGTCGCAAGATTCATTGCAGTTGTTTGGCAGTAAAGCCCCGAGACTTTTCTTTATGCTATGAACTAGAGAAGTTGGGGGTAGAAATAGTTGAACAGGGCAGTTTGAACCATATTAGTATTGAGACCACCATCTGTGATTAGATCATCGCAGCTCAAAAAGGAAGCAAAGGCATCAAGCATATCAAGGAGAAACTCCAAGCTGGTACTGTAGATTGTTTCAGGATTGACGACGAAGGGGTCGTATGGTTTAAGGGTCGGCTAGTAGTTCCAAAGGTACCCGAGTTGCGACAAAAGATTTTGGATGAAGCACATTTGACTAGATTCTCCATTCACCCTGGGAGCAATAAAATGTACCAAGATTTGAGGCAAAAGTTCTGGTGGACCAAAATGAAAATATGTAACACCTCTGGTGTTACGGTTAATTAAAACCTGCCATGTCATCATCATTGCATGTAAATCATCCTGCATAAACTCATTTTTACTATGCATTAACAAAACTGATTTTATTTCAACATGTGATTATGCATAAGTGCTTGAGAGTGATTAATTATGTAAATGTTGGGGTTGTATGCAATTATTTAGATTAAATTGGGAAATAAAAAGAAAAACAATTATAAACCCTAAAGCGGACCCGAAACCCTAAATCAAAAACTAAATAGAATTAGGTGTTGGGCCTTAAACAAAAGTTGCAAATCTTTAAAAGTTGAGCAACCTCTATTTTGGGAAATTTTGAAGTTATTAAAAATAATTTCAAATAAAATCTTAAATTAGGTTTTAAAGTCTAAACTTGTAATACAAATTCAAAAAAATAGTAGGAATATAATGATGGTCCTTTAATAAAAGTTTTAGCCCTTGCAAAATGGAACAACTTTCATGTTTAGAGATTTTAAAGTTTACCAGTGGCAATTTAAATGTAAACCCAATTAGTGTTTGCTTAATTAAAATTAAAATGCCATTTCAAAAACTATCGAGAATTGGGGCAAACTACTTTAATGAAAGTTGTAAGGCTTTTTAAGTTGAGAAACTTTTATATTTGGGGATTTTCAAGTTATTGGATAAAATTTCAAATAAAACTCAAATTGGTGTTTATGAATTCAAATTTGAAATGGCCTTTCAAAAATTATTTAGAATTTGACAAAACTCCCTTAATAAAGGTTGTAGGGTTGGCCAAGTAGAACAACTTTTATTTTTGTATATTTTCAACTTATACAGAAGAATCTTGAGAAATTGAATGGATTAGAATTTAATTTCAAAACCCACATTTACCCCTTTTTGAATTACCAAAAATCCATTCAAAATTTGAATTTGGTTCAAAAACCAAAGTTGTTCTAAATTTAATTTGCTACAACTTTTATTAAGGACATTTTTCAAGTTTTCATACAAAATAAGGGGTAATTTTGCAAAAAGGGGATAGGGGTGTAGACTGCTACAGTAACTCGGCAGGGGGGTCCGGTCTGCTCTGCTCTGCTCTGCGCGGCAGGGCCACGCGTGCACTGCGCCGCACGCCGGCGCCACCCGGGGCCGGCCGGGTCCGGGCGCCGACGTGTTGGGGTCGCGGGGGTCCCGGCCACGCGCTGCGCCAGCCCTTCCCATCTATAAAGCTTCGAAGCCGCCGTTCTTTTCCTTTCCTTCTCCACGGCCGCCGCCGTCGAGCTTCGATGCGACGACGGAATTCGTCGTGCACAGTCAGCCATTGTCCAATCCATCTCGCAGCTAGAACCGCCTCTTCCTTGCGCGTCGATTAAGCCAGCTATCACGCTCTGTTAATTGCCTGTGGCCCGAGAACGTCGTGCTTCCTCTCCATTGCCGGTGGGGCGCCGCCGTGCTCGGTTCAACGAGGCTAATGCTCCACGGTGAGTTTCTTTCCTCAAGGCTGCGCGTTTTAGATTCTATCTACCTTCCTAGAGCTCACGAAACCGACCGTTTTTCCTTTGGAGCTTTGTGGACACCGGAACGACATCGTCGTCATCGGAACGCGCCGCCGAGAACACCTTCCGCGTCTTCACGAGCCTCCGACCTCTCTCCAGCCCGACCGACGTGAGCACGGGGTTCAAGGTGAGGTACCAATGACCTGAGACCCCTCTGTTTGAACCCTACCGGGCCGTGGTGACCGGAGCACCACGCGCCGCCACCTGCTGCTCCGCCGGTCCGCCATAGCCGGTATCTCGTGGACTCCCGAGCTCTGAGCGGCGAAATTAGGTCCTAGGATAATGTGCTGAAGTGTGGCGAGCTCGTCGATGGATTCTCCCTCGCCGGAGGAACCGCCGGCGGCGGACCCGAGCCAAGCCGGCTTGCCTGCTTTGCCGTGCTCTGCTCTGTTTACCGGTTGGGATGAGGTAGAAGAAGAGGGGAGAGGCCGCGCTGGGCCGTTGTGCTGTGTTGCAGGCCGCTCTGGGCCGGCCCAATGGGCGCAAAGGCACATGGTGAAAGGAGGAGAGGGAGCTAGGCTGCGTGGGCTTGCAGGCTGGCATTGGGCCGAATTGCGGTTTTCCATTTTTCCATGCGAATTAATTGGTGTTTTCTATTTCTTGATAAATTGAATAGTGTTGTGCCTTGTTGTTTTTGTAGGAATATAAATATTGCTCCAACAATTATGAATTTTTTTTTGTGTAGCTTCTTTGTGATATACTGGATACATCAAAAATATAAAATAAATATTTTTTGTGCTTACTGTATGGGATAAAAATGCCTCTTTTAATTCATAAATGTGGATTCCAAGAATTTTGTAGGCCACATTAATTATCCAAAAATCATGGGATTTGATTGGGTACTGTTTGGAACTCAGAGCTATCTGTAGAAAAAGTTTGGATCTATTTGGATAAATTTTACTTAAATAATTAATTCAAACTTGAATTAGGGATTTAGAATATTTAATGAAGGATAACATGAATTAGGGAGACAATTAGTTTAGTCTTTGATTACTTTTGGGAATTTGTTGAAGACCATGAGGCACTTAACCCTTGCTGTCCCATGGCATGAAATGATTGATTTATTGTAATTATAATCACCATGCATGATTGAATAAAACTCTAAGTAATAAATAATAAAAGCAATATCAATATTTAAAACTTGGAATTGGGTATGACTTTTGGATGTCCTTGGGTCATTAACTTGAGATGATCTTTGGCACCTTAATTAGTGTTTGGGGTTTTTAATTAAATTGTTGATTTAGAACACTAATAATTTATGTTATTCACATATGATGATAGGGTTTAAATAATTTGCTTAAACAAAGGGTTGATAGTGTTTTAGGGGGAGAACCAATCCGACTTTCAACGACTATTAAAACGATCAATAAACCAAAGTAGTTAATACTCGATAGTAATTAGTTTTGTTGACTTACAACTTTATCGTGAAGGAAAGTTGTACTCAACTTTCAAATTAAGTTTACTTACTATTGATCGGTGATTTTGTGCATCTCCTGCATCATGGCATACATGTCATCATATAAGTGTTGTATTATTATTTCGTGTAGTGAACGCGCTGGTGATTATTATCAGAAGCGTGTCCCGAGTAAGGTCTTCACTCGGTGGACGTGGATCCTTCTCGGTGATTGACGTCAGGGTTTCGTCTACTTCAAGCAACAGGCAAGCCCCGGTGCATTTGCCCCTCCTTGTTATTTAAAAATATTTATCACTTGAGTTAATCTACTGCATTAGGTTAATAGGAGTTGAGTGATAACCTATTGATGCATTACCTTTCCTTGACCACATATTATACCTGAGACCCTGATTTATTTAAAGTATTGAAAAATGCTTAGTCATGCTTAATGATAGAGTTGCAAAAATGTTATTTTGAAAACTGTGATGATATGAAACAAATGAATCATTTTATGGGATTGGTATTGTCCTCGTTGAGTGGAGAGATGGCGAGAGTAGTGTGTGCCCTCGTGGCCGTCGTGCCTGGAGACTAGAGGGGTACTATGCTCTCGGGTGGCGCAGGACCGGTTCCGGGGTATGAAAAGCCGTGGTAGGCGGGGTTGGCATATGCAAGCTTAAGTGCTACATATGCAGTGTGGATAGGGATCCCCAGCTGGGTACTTCTGGATTCGAATCGACGTTGCTCCTCGGTTAATGGAGACATGATCCTCACACTTACAGCGAAGAGTGGTTCGAAACTAGGTGTTTTCGAGAATGAAAAGGAAATTGAAAGTACATAATATATGAGAATTGATATTGGAATTATGGATATGAATAAAATAATATTGAGATCAAATAATGAAATAGGATAGTGGTGCTTTCCTGCAAAATACTTTGACTCTTGCTCAAGCCTTACCTTGACTCCACTCAGCCTGCATTCCTGAGTCTAATTTTACACCTTTAGTCGGGTAAGTCTTGCGGAGTACCCCATGTACTCAGGGTTTGTTAACCCCCTATTGCAGATAAGTTAAGTAAACAGTTCTATGAAGGATCATGCCGGTCATTGGATCGTACATGGATGAAGATGTGTATATAATGAAACCCTTGGGCAGGGTGTTTAGTTGTATACAGCTACTCCACTGCGAAACTCTGGTTTGGGATAATGTAATTGTAATCTATGTTTAAGTAATACTTCCGCACTCTTTACTCTGATTCAAATTATTTGTGTAAACTGTTGTAATACTTGCAAGGTCTTACAATAAGATCCTCGGGGAAATTAGGGTTTCCTATGAGACCCGACGGGTCACCTAAGTCAAAGGGAACTCGTGCAGACTAGTCAAAGGTCCTTAAGGACGATGACGGGGCACGTGGGCCCTATGATTAAGGCGGTTCCGTCACAAAATAGAGATCGCTCGATATGTAGCGAAGTGTGACACCTATCAGAAAGTGAAAGCTGTACACATGAAGCCCGGTGGAGAACTGCAACCACTGCCTGTTCCTGCATGGAAATGGGAGGACATTAGCATGGATTTCATCGTGGGTCTGCCAAAAACACCCAGGGGTTTTGACTCAGTCTGGGTTGTGGTTGATCGCCTCACTAAGCAAGCCCACTTCATCTCCGTCAAGATCATTTACACTGCAGTGAACTATGCGAAGCTATATATCCAGAATTTGATGAAGCTTCATGGTGTGCCCAAGACCATTGTCTCAGATCGAGGTTCTCAATTCATTTCCAACTTTTGGAGGGCTTTCCATAAGTCACTAGGGACAAAGCTTCTACATAGCACGGCATACCATCTGTAGACTGACGGACAGACTGAGAGAGTCAACCAGGTGTTGGAGGACATGTTGAGGGCATGTGCACTCAATTACACAGAATCTTGGGATGAGTGTTTGGCACTGGCAGAATTTTCGTACAATAACAGTTATCAAGAAAGCATCAAAATGGCACCGTTTGAGGCGGTATATGGTCGTAGGTGTCGAACACCCCTGAATTGGTCTGAGCCTGGGGAGAGATGGTACTTCGGCGTTGACTTGGTGGAAGAGACTGAAGAAAAGGTCCGGCAAATACAAGATAACCTAAAGGTTGCACAGTCGCGACAGTTACGCCGATCGAAGGCGTCCGTCTCTTGGTGTTTAAGACAGGAGATTATGTCTATCTCAAAGTCTCACCCATGAAGGGGATTAATCGATTTGGAGTTAATAGCAAATTAGCTCCTCGATACATTGGACCATTTCAAATCATAGCTCATCATGGGAAAGTAGCTTATAAGTTGAGGTTACCAGATCATCTCTCAGCCGTACACAATTTATTTCATGTATCACAACTCAAAAAGTGTCTTCGAGTGCCATATCAAGTCGTTGATGTTCAGGGAATAGAACTCCAACCCGACCTAACGTACTCCGAGTATCCCACCCGAGTCTTGGATCGGAAGGATCGCGTCACTCGGAGAACCACTACAAGATGGTACAAGATTCAATGGAGCGAACATTCCGAGGATGAAGCCACCTGAGAATCCGAAGACTATCTCGCCGAAAACTTCCCCGAGTTCTTTGCTACATTGTAAATGTAAAGTTTCTGGTTATAGTCGGTATAAACTTTCCTTATTATCTTATGGTAGAAACAAGAGTAGGTTTACTTGAGACATTTTATTTTCCATTACTTAACCGTAAGGTTTATCGTCTATCAAATCTCGGGACGAGATTTCTTTAAGGGGGAAGGGCTGTAATACCCCGGGTATTATGGCTAATTAATTATGCCATGTCATCATGTTTAATTTAATCATCTGCATATGATTGTGCTTAGAGCTTCTAAAGTGATTTAATTATGTTTAGGTTTGATGGTGTAATTAAACCTTTAATTGGGAATTAAAGATATTAGCAAAAGAAGAATTCCAATTAAGCTTTAAATTGACTCAAAACCTTAATTTGAAAACTATTAGGAATTGGATGAAAGTGCCTTAATAAAAGTTGTAGATTTGTTAAAATGAAATAACTTTTATTTTGGAAGATTTTGAAGTTATAATATAAAAATTCAAATTAAACTCAAATTACTATGTTGAAATTCAATTTTGAAACTTCAAATTCAAAAATATTAGGAATTTGACAAAACCTCCTTAATAAGAGTTGTATAGATCACTGAGTAGGACAACTTTTATTTTTACAATTTTTCAAGTTGTTAAAGAAATTTAAAAGTAATTTTAAAAATACAGTTTGAAATTCAAAACCCTCTTTTACCCCCTTTACTGTAGTTTCAAAACCATATGGAATTTGGGTTTGGTTCAAAAACAAAAGTTGTCCAAAATTTTCAAACCTACAACTTTTGTGTTTGCACTTTTTCAAGTTCGTACACGAAATCTTGTGAATTGAGTCAAAAACCGAGAGGGGGGCACTGCATTGCTACAGTAACCTGCCCCCCTTTCTATTCGCGTACAGGAGCTAGCCGCCGGGGCGCACACGCGCGCGCGGCGCCGCCCGTGCCGACCGGGATCCTGCCCCTGGCACGGCCGCGCGTGTGGGGGACCCCGCGCCGCCCTGTGCCGCTCCTGTCCCTCCCTCTGACCGGCTTAAAGACGACGGCCACCCCCCCGGTTTCCTTCTCCCTTCCTCTCGGCGCTCCGGTGACCGCATCCACTGCCCCGACCAAATTGGCCTCAACCCGTGCACCATTCTTCAATTGCTTGAGCACCCAATCTCCCTTCTCCCTTGCGCATCCTATGCCTCCGCCTGAGTCGACGTTCATGCTTCGAGGGCTCAGGAACGCTCGTCGTCGTCCGTGTGTCCGGTCGGAGCTCCGCCATAGTCGTTCTCTCGGTGTAGCTTGCTGTGGTGAGTCTTGTCCGCGCTAGTGTTACGTTTTGAGCTCCTTAACTCTTGCTGATCTTCCTGCGTGCGGTGGTCTTTCGTTTCGTGCCCCAGAACGCTCGGAACGGAGGGGTCACCGTCGTGGAGCACCGTCGCGGCCGCTGTCGTCGTCAAGCTCGCCCTCTCCCACCACCGCTGCTCCCGCCGTCTGCCGGTCTAGGACCGTGGTGAGCTCCTGGATCTCCCCAAACCTTTTACCTAAACGCTATCGTACCCTTGCGGCCGGAATGGGTTGGCCGCGCCGCCGCGTCCGCCATGGGCGAGCTCGAGCTCGTCGGAGGCGCGTAGCTCCCTGGTTTGATATGCTAGGTTGTCTGTTGGGTCTTAGGGTTCGCTGGGGTATGCTCGGTTTCGTCCCGGGGATCGCCGGCGGCGAGCTCCGCGGCAAGCCGACGTGCGCGCAGGTGTGCGTGTGTGCGCGAGTGGGCGCCGGCCTGTTGAGGAGGAACTGACAGGCGGGGGCCGCCTGTCAGCGCCTCGGCGTGGCACCTGGGGGCGGGCCAGTGCGGGAGCGGCCGAGTGGGCCGGCCTGCCTGGTTTGGGCCGTCCCGGGCTGAAAGACGTTTTTCATTTTCCCGTAAGAATTTCAAATGGATTTCTATTTTAAATTACTATAAATAGTTCATGTGTTTGTTATTTTTGTAGTATTATTTCTGTTATTCTAAAAATCATGAAAATAATTGTGGGTACTCTCTGGAGCATGTAGTATTTTATAAAATATTAAATATAAGATTTGGACATTTTCTGTAAGAACTAAAAATCACCATATTAATTAGTAAATACAACTTTGGGCAATTTTAATAAAATCCAGATTTATCCAAAAATCATGAAAAATTATGGGGCACTGTTTTAGCGTAAGATCTATCTGTTGGGTAAGTTTGGGCTCAATTGGAAACTGTAGGACACTTGTTTATTAAATATGGGGTGTTTGATTAGTAAAATTAAGTTATGCAAATAATCCCTGTTGTTTGGTGTGATTTTGGATTGATTGAGTTTAGGATCTTTCACCATAGTGATCCTTGACAAAAGTATTAGAATCATTTGTTGGTTGTAGTAAAGCTGTGCAGCGGCTTTCTATGACCGTTAAAATGGTCAATAAAACAAAAGTAAGGAAACACCGCTTTTGCCTTCCGTAAAACGTTCACAACTTTACCATGAAGGAAAGTTGTACTCAAGATCTAAATGGTTTACTTTCAAGCATTTCATTCATTGTCCTCATGCCATGCTAAGCATACATCATTGCATACGTGTAGTGCCCGTTTCCGAGGAGGTCCAAGTCGAGGCTACTGCCGAGGAGGTCAATCCAGAAGTCATCCAGGGATTCGACATCTGCGGGACCGAGCCCGACCTGACGCTGTACGCGATTCAAGGCAAGCCCCGGTGCATTCAGCCGCGCCTTGTGTTTTATAAAATTATTTATCACTTGAGTCTATTATTGCATTAGGTTGTTAGGAGTTGTTTGTCACCTATATTGATGCATTACCTGCCTTGATACATAATATCCCGGAAACCTATTTAAAAATAAAATATTCAAAAATGCTTAGTCCTGCTTAATTAATTTAGATTTGCATAAAAAGGCTATTTTTGACCTATGGAAATGTGATAATTATGAATCATGAGAAAAGGGAAAGGGATATGAGTCCGTTCGGAAATTATGTACTTGGGTAGCAGCCCTAATGCACCGTAACCGTTGGAAAGGGGTTTTGCGTTCGTTGGTTGTGAATTTGGATTAGAGTCCCAACGCTTGACCACCGGTGGAAAAGCGATTTGAAAACTGTTGGGACACTTGTATTTGGGTTAGAGTCCCAATGCAGTGTCGCCGGCGGAAAAAGAATTAGGGACCGTTCATTGTAGGCCTGCTGTGATCGGGACTTTGCAACTAGCCACATACTACGGAAAGCCTCTGACTCCGGTGGCCCACTGCTTGAACCGACAACCACGCACTGGGAGTGAAGAGATGGTGAGAGTAGCGTGTACCCTCGTGGCCGGCGTGCCTGGAGAGGAGAGGAGTACTGTGCTCTCGGTTGGCGCAGGACCGGTTCAGGGGTAGGATAAGCCGTGGTAGGCGGGGTTGGCATATGCAAGCTTAAGTGCTACATATGCAGTGTGGATAGGGATCCCCAGCTGGGTACAAATCGATTCGAATCGTCGTTGCTCCTCAGATATGGAGACTTGATCCTTTGACCTACAATTGAAAAGTGGTTCGGAACTAGGTGTTTTTGAGAATGAGTAAGAATATGAAGGTATGATGATATATGAAAATGAATTTGGAATTATGGATATGATTAAAATAAGATTGAGTTAAAATATTGAAATAGGATAGTAATGCTTTTCTGCAAAACTTTTGACTCTTGCTCAAGCCTTACCTTGACTCCCCTCAGCCTGCATTCCTGAGTCTCATTCCTTTTTCTTAGTCGGGTAAGTCTTGCGGAGTACCCTAGTACTCAGGGTTTGTTAACCCCATGTTGCACGGACACAGCAGCCGGAGGTTTGTCTCGCCCCCTGCTGTGTGACAGTGGTACAGGAGGGATATGAGGAGGAGTAATGTTGAACCCAGTGGGCAGGGTTCTTATCATTAAGTACTTAATATTGTTGTATCGTCATTCCACTGCTACTTATTTTATTTAAGGTCTGTAATATTTGCACTTTAATCGTATTTGGACAAATGGTTTGTAATCTAAGTACCTTATAATCTTTTCGCGCTTTCACTCTGATGTAATTTGTTATGAAATGTTGTAATTCTGTAATGGCTTCGCAATGGGATCCTGTCGGAGGAAGTCGGACGCTAATGTAGCCCGGCAGAACCTTCTAGATCGTTTGGGACATGGGCCCGGCTGTCAGAGGTCATTAGTGACAATGACAGGTGCCTGTGGGCCATGGGATTTAGGCGGTTCTGTCACAACTACTTTCATTAAAGGGGTTTGTCCTAATTCTAGATAGTTTTTGAATTGGCATTTTAAATTTGAATAAACAAACACTGATTGGGTTTTAATTTAAATTTTTACTGGTAAACTTTAAAATCTCCAAACATGAAATTTGTTCTATTTTGAAAGGGCTAAAACTTTTATTAAAAAACCATCATCATATTCCTACTAGTTTTTAAATTTGTATTTCAAGTTTAAACTTTAAAACCTAGATTAGGATTTTATTTGAAATTATGTTTGACAACTTCAAAATTGCCCAAAATAGAAGTTGCTCAACTTTTAAAGATTTACAAATTTTGTTTAAGGCCCAACACTTGATTCTGTTTAGTTTTTGATTTAGGGTTTCGGGTCCCATTAGGGTTTTAATTGTTTTCCTTTTTATTTCCTAATTGGATTTAAAGGCATACACACAAACAATTATTTAAATCATAAAGTCACTCAAAGATACCTAAGTAAAAATCACATGTGGAAATAAAAATTGTTTTAATTAATGCACAGTGATCAAGGTTTGTTGCGGGATGATTTGCAACTAAGGATGATGACATGGCAGGTTTTCATTAATCGAAACACCAGGGGTGTTACAGTGGTGCAGTGGCTGTGGCCAATTTTGCCGGCGAACAGAGAGCAATCGGCGGCGACCGTGGATGAAGATGGGGTCTGTGCGGTGACCTCACTGGTATTTATAGGCACGGGATGGGGTGGTAAGGTGGCAGGCGAGTTTTCGAAGTCGACCACGCAACCAGGGACGTGTTCCAGTGGTCGAAGCACCGGGAAGACGCCGGCGGCGCCAGCTCGTCGCCATGAACAGAGAGGGAGGGGCAATGGTGAGCCACCACCGGCGAGTTCAACCGTCCAGGGCGCTCCTCCACGGTCGACAGCGAGGCTGGGTCTTAATTGAGCTAGAGGCGTGGCCAGGGGCGCGACCAGGGCAACAGTCTCGCCGGCGACACGGCAAAAGTCGTGAGCAGCGGAGGTATGGGCTAGCACATGGGTCTCACTACTGTACCTAAGATATTTATTTTTCCCCTTTTGAAATTACTCCAAAATTCATATAGAAAAATGAAAAATTCCAAAAATAAAAGTTGTTCAAAATTTTGAATACTACAACTTTGCTTTTTGAACCATATCCAAATCCTGCCTAGATTTTGAAATGCAAGTTTGCCCTAAAAGAATGCATTTGAAATTTGATTTGAAATTCAAATTTTTATTTAAGAACTTCAAAAATTTCCTATATGAGAGTTGTTCCAAATAATGAGCTTAACAGCTTTGCTCTTTACACCAAAGCCATATTCTCATTATTTTCAATTTATGGTTTAACCTTTTGAAATAGGAACAAAAATGAATTTTTCTTTTATTTTCAAAATGGCTCAAACTTGGGGTTTAAAAATCACTAATTTGGAATTGGATTAGCTCTGGGTTGTTAAATCAAAGTTGTAGCAAATATTTTTCTTTATCATTTCTGTTTAAAGTCAAACCTCATATAATGCTTAGAAAATAAAATCCCACTTTAATCAACTTTAGGCTTTATAAATGTAAATATAAAGCCAAATGTATTTTTCATTTATCCAAAGCAATTTTTATTATTATTTGATGGAACAAAATAATTAACTTACTTTGGTTATGAATTTAGGTTGATCAAAGCCACTCAAATAAATGAACCCTAATGTTCATATTGTGAACATATAAAATAATCATCACATGTATAATGAATAGTAAAAATGAAATTCTTTTTAATCATGTGATCATGATTATAAATAGTGATAAATGCTCATGAGTGCAAATAAAAGTGCAAATGCATGTTTAACACCTAGGGTGTTACATGGCACATGAATATAATAGCAAATCATATTAACCGAATCTCAACCGTACGTTGTCTCATACATTGATGCATATTTTAATTTATTACGTTCGTTAACTAGGATGGACCGGATCGTTACAGCTAGCAACGATCGTAAATAAATCTTCACATGATCAAAGCATAAAACAAAATATGAGAGATTGAATAAATATAACATGCAAAAGGTGAGCACAAATAGAGTCGGCTAATCAGCCGATCTGATTATAATACAGGCAACATACAAACCTATAAAGTAAACAATGTCTCGACCCTTTAACTAATCAACCCAATCCATCGCTTACGTCAACAAGGATCGACCGGATCGTTACAGCTTATGACGTAAACAAAGAATAGGATCTACTAATTAAAGACTCTTAACATAATCTACTTTATTACTTGAGTGCAAACTGTATACAATCTAGATATGAACTAACCGGCTAATGATAAATAAATCTACTCGCTTAAACATGATACTCAATTATTATTCATTCATTAAGCAAGATAGATATATATTATTTAAACCGATAAGAAACAGATCAAGATTGAGCAAGTAATGATGCATAAAAAATAAATAACTATAAGCAACATCGGTAACTTAATGAATCTAACTAAATATGCCAATTTTAGTTGAGCCGATAACTCATTCTCAATTCAATCTAAGCAGTGAGATGCGAGGCAGAATCGCACAAGCCATGTTCAAATTAAATAAGAATCGATAACTACTTGGATATATCTAGCAGTAGGATACGAGGCAGGATCGCACAGGCCGTATAAGATAAAAACAAACGGTGACGATACTTACAACAAGCTTGCATCCACTGGATGACATCTAACTTATCGAAGAACCCGTCGAGTAACTACATTACTCCTACTCTTAGAGTTTTTGACCGGAGCCAAAAGGAAAGAATTGTTATGTTGATTGATTGATTTACAATCAGCCGTGAACTCATGTATTTATAGACACATACACGAGTCTGCTGATTTTGCCGTGTATAAGGTAGAATATTATTTATTTATTTATTCCTAACTAATCTCCCGCATCCGGCGGCCATCTAATTATGGGAGTCAACCTGTACATGCACCGAACATCTCGTCACCTGCCAACAATAGATGTACGTGCGCACCTTTCTTAATCCTCCAATTTTCTTCCATGTCACGTTCATCCCAATATACACCAAATAGTATTTATTGCCTTTCTTGTACTCACGTGACATACCGGATGACAAGGCCAATTATTTCCTTTCTTCTTCTCCTTGCAACGCATACCTATGTTTCGGCCATGATGCTATGCATCACACAGCTTCTAAGACTATCTCTAATAAGAGTAGGCAAATACGAGACCTACTTCACGTTTTGGGTCACGGACAAGCGAAATGTCATGCTACCCAAACGCTTCAGTCTCCAACAGCGCCAACGCAAAAGCAGAGCACCCAAACTCCCGTTCTCCTTGAGCGCTTCGGCGGGGGCGGCGCACATGACGCGCTGGTGGCGGGAGACGACCGCGAGCGGCGGCGGCGCACACGACGGAGCGCGGACCGCGGCCGGCGACCGAACGGACACGGCGGAAGTCGTGGCGCCCGACGGAGCTCGCTGTCGTGGCCAGCAGAGTTTGCGACGGGGAGGGGCGGAGCTTGCTCGAGCCCGCTCCCGCTCGCGCTCGAGCTCGCGGACAGTGCAGGCCATGTAACACCCCTGGTGTTACGATAACTAAAACCTGCCATGTCATCATGATTGCATGTGAAAACCTTCCGCATAAACTCATTTTCTGTGCAATAACTAAAGTAAAATTTCATTCTTGCATATGATTGTGTGTAGGTACTGTAGAGTGATTCGTTATAATAATGTTTGTGTATGTATGTAGAATAAAAATAAAAATTAAAGAAATTTAAAAGAAAATTATTTATAAACCAACATCGGACCCGAAACCCCAATTTAAAAAATAAAAGGAATTAGGTGTTGGGTCTTAAACAAAAAATTGTGAATCTTTAAAAGTTGAGCAACTTCTATCTTAGACAATTTTGAAGTTATTAAAAATAATTTCAGGTAAAACTTAAATCTATGCTTTAAAGTTTAGGTTTGACATTCAAATTTAAAAACTAGTAAGAATCTGGCAAAGGTTCTTTAATAAAAGTTGTAAGTCTTTGAAAGTATAACAACTTTCATTTTTTTGAGATTTTGAAGTTTACCCGTGGAAATTTAAATTAAACCTCAATTAGTGTTTGTTTATTCAAATTTAAAATGTCTTTTCAAAAATTATCAAGAAATTGGACAAACACCCTTACTGAAGGTTGTAAGGCTTTTCAAGTTGAACAAATTTTAGATTTGGGTATTTTGATATTATGCAGTGAGATTTTAAAATAAACTCCAATGAGTGTTTTGAAATTTGAAATAGAAATGCTATTTCAAAAATTATCAAGAATCTGACAAAACTCCTTTAATGAAAGTGGTAGGGCTTGAATAATAGGACAACTTTTATTTTTGTATATTTTCAACTTATTATGAGAAATCTTGAGAATTTGACTAGATTATAAATTAATTTCAAATTCCCTAATTACCCCTTTTTGAATTATTCAAAATCCATTCAGAATTTGAATTTGGTGCAAATACCAAAGTTGTTCAGAATCAAACTTTCTACCACTGTTATTAAGGGTATTTTTCAAGTTCATACACAAAATAAAAAATAATTGTACAAGATATGAATTGGGCTATGTGACTGCTATAGTGCACCATCCCTCCCTAGCTCTGTCGCGGTAGGGGCCGGCAGCGCGCACCGCACGCCTGACGTCGCCCGGGGCCGGCCGGCCACCTGTCGCCGTTGAGGCCAGGTCCGTGGGGGCCTCGCCACCTCTCGCACGTCTCCTCTGCTCTATAAAGCCACCGAGGTCACCGTTTTTTTCGCCTTCCCCTCCTTACATCGCCGCCGGTCACCTCTCTGTGGACGGCCAAATTCGCCGTCTTCGAGCCACCACACACTTCTCCACCTTGCCACGAGCTTTGCAACCTTTTCGCGAGTCTATTGAGCCCACCCTTGCGTCTTCTCGTCACCGGAGTCACCTTGCACAGCGTCGTCTTCTTCCTCCGCTCCAACCGAGCACCACCGCGGACACACCCTTCGGGAACGGCTCGAACTACTAGGTGTCGCTGTTCTACTTGCCGTTCAGAGCTCTGCTTAGTCTCGTGAGATCATTGGTCCATACGGTTTCCTTTTTGGGTCTCAGGGTTGGTTGGAACGGACCTATCACCGCCGGAGCTCGCCGCCGAGACCTCGGTCGCCGTCGACTAGTCACCTCGGTCCATCCTCTGTCACAACCAGCTAGCGCAGCAGCTTTGTGGTGAGCTCCTTCACCTTTTAGCATCATCCTTGTAACCTCTACTAGGCCGAGTCGGCCGGAGCACGCATTGCCGTCGTGCACAGCACGTGTCGAGCCGCCATGGCTGATCGTGGCCGAGCTCCAGGGGGTATAGGTGCGGGGCTAGGTCCGTAAATGGGTACTGGTGTTCGTGAGAAGTTTGTTTTTGGTGTTTCGACCTCGCTGGCAGGGCTCCATCGGCAAGCCGCCGCGAGCGGTGCCGCCGCCGCGCGCGCTCGCCTCTACTCTGTTCGAGTGGAGCAGAAGGGAGAAGAGGCCAGGCTGGGCCTACTGGGCCGGCCCAGTTGCACACCCGCGCATGCCTGGCATTTAAGAGAGGGAGAAGGGGGTTTGGGCCGCAGTGGTCTGGCCTGTGCTGTGGCCTGAGAGGAGTAAATGAACTTTCTCTATTTTCTGGTAAATAAATAGTGTTGTGTCTTGTTCTTTTCATAACTAAATATTGGTTGTACCAAAAATCATGAAAAACGGTATGAATGCTCTCTGTTACATGTAGTATTTAATAAAAATATTAAACATGTGTTTTGGACATTTTCTGTGGATACTAAAAATCAGAGAATTTATTAAAAAATGTAACTTTGAACAATTTTAATAAATTCCCTGTTAATCCAAAAATCATGAAAATTAATTTGGTGCTGTTTGAACTTAAGATCTATCTATAGGTAGAGTTTGAGTTCAAATAAAATTAGTTTACTTAATTATTAGTTAATGCTCTATTAATTGATTAATAAAATCAAATAGAAACTCTAATCATTTTAGGTTTTGGGTGACTTTTGGATTGAGTAATGTCTCTGAGTCATTAACTTGAGATGATCTTTGGCACCTTAATTAGTGTTTGGGTTCTTAATTAAATTGTTAATTAGGAACACTAATAATTTATGTTATTCACATATGATGATATGGTTTAATAATTTGCTTAGACAAATGGTTGACAGCGTTCTAGGGAAATCTAACTCGACTTTCAATGACTGTTAAAATGATCAATAAACTAAAGTAGCTAATACTTAAATAGTAATTAGTTTCATTGGCTTGCAACTTTATAGTAGAAGGAAAGTTGTACTCAACCCTCAAATTAAGTTTGCTTACTATTGATCAGTGAGTTTGTGCATATTCTGCATCATGGCATACATATCATCATGTTAAGTGTTGCCTTATTATTTCGTGTAGTGAATGCGCGATGATTGTTAGCTGAAGCGTATCCCGAGTAAGGTCTTCACTCGGTGGACGTGGATCTTTCTCGGTGATTGACTTCCGGGTTCTATCTACTTCAAGCAACAGGCAAGCCCCGGTGCATTCAGCCCCTTCCTTGTGGTTTACAAAATGTTTATAACTTGAGTTAATCTAATGCATTACGTTGATAGGAGTTGATTGTCACCTACTTGTTGCATTACCTACCTTGATATATTATCCCTAAAAACCTGTTTTAAAATGAAAACATTAGAAAATGCTTAGCCCTGTTTAAATAATGTAGATTTGCATAAATGCTATTTTGAGCTATTGTGATATGTTATTTAAATATGAAAAATGGAATTGGTAATATTCTCGTTCGGTGGCTGTGCACCTGATCAATACAGTGTCATCGACGGGAAGGGATTTCCTGCTCAGTGATCGTGGCATTGGGTTAGAGTTCCAACAATTATCACCGATGGAAACGGGATTTGAAAACCGAAGGGACATTTGTACTTGGGTTAGAATCCTAATGCATTGTCGCCGACGGAAAAGGCATTAGGGACCATTCATTGTAGGCCTGTTGGATCGCGACTTTGCAACTAGTCACATACTACGGAAAGCCTCTGACTCCGGTGGCTCTACTGCGGGAACCGACAACCACGCACTCGGAGTGGAGAGATGGCGAGAGTAGCGTGTACTCTCGTGGCTGTCGTGCTTGGAGACTAGAGGGGGTACTGTGCTCTCGGGTGGCACAGGACCGGTTCTGGGGTACGAAAAGCCGTGGTAGGCGGGGTTGGCATATGCAAGCTTAAGTGCTACATATGCAATGTGGATAGGGATCCCCAGCTGGGTACTAATCGATTCGAATCGTCGTTGCTCCTCGGTTATGGAGACTTGATCCTCTGACCATTCTGTGAAGAGTGGTTCAAAACTAGGATATTTTTGAGAATGAACAAGTAATTGGATATAAAGGATGTATGAGAAAGAATTGTGAACTATTGATATTGATAATAATAATGCTGATTCAAATACTGAAAATAGGATTAGTGTTGCTTTTCCGTAAAATACTTTGACTCTTGCTAAAGCCTTACCTTTACTCCCCTCAGCCTGCATTCCTGAGTCTCATTTTTTTAGTCAGATAAGTCTTGCGGAATACCCCAGTACTCAGGGTTTGTTAACCCCTGTTGCAGGTGAGCCGAGAGTACAGTTTTACGTGAGACCGTGCCGGTTGATGGATCGTGCATGCATGAAAATGAGTATAACCCTTGGGCAAGGTGTCTAGCTGTATGATGCTACTCCACTACGGGACTCCGGTTGGGATAATGTAATTTATAATTGAAATCTATGTTTGTGTAATAATTCCGCACCTTGTACTCTGATTCAAATTATTTGTGTAAACTGTTGTAATACTGCAATGCTTACAATGAGATCCTCGGGAAGTTAGGATTTCCTAGGGAACCCGGCAGGCCACCTAGGTCAAGGGGAACTCATGCAGACTGATCATGGGTCCTTAGGGACGATGACGGTGCACGTGGGCCCTATGATTAAGGCGGTCCTGTCGCAAGTGGTATCAGATCATTTCATTGTAAAATACTTGCAGTATTACTTTACAAAAACTTCAAAATGATTTGGAATGAATAAAAATAATGGGGTAGTTTGGGCCAAGTTGCTTCTGAACTTTCCTCATTTATTCTGTAGAGTCTTTCCTTGATTATCTCTCTAGATCCGTAGTTAGGTCTTAAGCTTAGTAGTGGATTAACACTATACGTATGCCCTATATAAAAAAACGCATTGAGTGCATGTCACTCTTGTAATTAATTTACTCGGTATATAAATACGGGTTTTTTGATTTGCGTTGGAACGTTCATGCATCATGACATTACAACCATTAATAATTCCCCCGATATGAAGTATATTTATAATCTCAAAAAAATATATATAGAACTTACTTCAAAAGGTTTTACTTCTCTAACTTTCCTTCTGCTTGCTGAAAGATCTGGTGATGATTCCTGACAACTCAAGTCAAAGACGGGTTTCAACAACTAACTTGATTGAGAAAGCCAGGCCAGTTTGGTTGAAGTAAACGAAAGGAAATTATGCTTTGATTTGAAAACTAAACCATTCGAACCAAGTTTTGGAAATTGTTTCAGAAGATAAGACATACAAAATAGTTTGCTTGCAAAACTCGTATTGATTTTAAAAATTATTTTCAAAATTTTTTTGATTCTGAAGTCTCACAAAAACACTCTCCAATTACCAAATAAGGTTTCAATTCAATCATCTTGAAAGGTTTTTGTTAGTTGTACATTTTCTTCAAATTGTTTTGACTCCGCGTACCACCATCGTTAAAACAACTTGGACAAAAACCCATTGCAAAAAGGAATTATGAAATGACTTAAATTCTAAATTCTTTCTTTCAAAAGTCACCAATGCCATAGTATTTAAAAGTAGCAATCTTCTAAAAAGGAATTCTCAAAAGGCTCTTTTGTCCTTCTCTTGATTGGAATATCAAGCTGGTGCTAGTACCCCGATGGGGTAAGTCGTTCCCGACCTACGGTACTGCTACAAAACTTGAGGCACCATGTGTGATGCATCCACATGGCTTGCCGTCAAGCGTATGTGGCTATCATGGTATGATCGTGACCACCCTCAATGGTACTGGGCACACCTGAATTTCCAAGGTAGACTCTGTAAATATCTTCTTGCAGAAAGAAATATCGAGTTCATTGAAAAGTTATCTTGTAAAAAAAATGGGATAATGAATCACGTTGTGTATCAAGTTTTTGTCAATCTCTAATAATCTTTGCTCCATAAGTTCCTAGTCCTTGGGGAACTTCTGGATGCATCATTTACAATGCCAACTCCCTACAAAACTCTAGCTAATCTTTGTTTTCATAGAACAAATCATGTGTCGATTCTTATCTTCTCCTTTCAAGACACTAATTTTTCCTTCGAAAGCTATTGTAACTGTAGTCTATGGGATGTCATGATCCATGACCATGATACAGCGTCGAAATTTAGGGTCTCCTATGGATTGCGACCATGGGAAATTACTGCCAGACGCTCGTTTCTATCAGGGTTAAAGGTCATGATCCTAGCCTGCAATTAATATGCTTTCGCTATTCTTCAAATCTCCCTTACAAAATTCAAATCCATATTTATTCCTAAATTTCTAAAATTCTTTTGCTATTTATAACTCTATGAAAACCTACTTCGAGAATTCACATCTGATCTCTCCGAATTCTCAAAACTCTTTGTCCTTACAATTATCTTAGTATCATCTGATAAAATAACGGGAACCGATTTGGAAATGGTACCTAAGATCCAATCACTTGGAAATGGTATCTGTGATCCGCTGAGGATTCCCTGTTGTTTTATGGATTCCTAGTTATTTATAAATATCTTGAGACCTATTCTGAAAATTCACTTCTTCGGAAACTTTAGGTTGCAATTAAATTTTTCTACAAACCTGGTACAAAAGCCTAGCACTAGATCATGACTTTTATCTACATACGTGTCCTACCACGATCCGATACATACCGCTCACTCAAATCTAACATGTTATTCTAAAATCGTTAGGGTTGTGCCTATAGTGTGTCATGACCTGTGACCACGGTGCCACGTCGAAACCTAGGGATCCTGGCGTGCCATGGCCGCACAGAGATTCTACTAGGCACGCGCAGGTATCGAGGTTTAGGGTTGTCACATACTATAGCTTCACAATTAATAAAAGATTTCTTTGTTGCACTTTATGTGGAAACAAATTCATCTCGCTACGATGTAACATGATCTACGGCTGCGATACAATATAGCAACCTGCGATCTCCAGTGACTCACAATCACATAAGATTTTGAAGGGTATATGCTCGTATCAAGGTCTGTGGTCATTTTACATCATAGCCACAATCGATATGCTCTCTTTTTACTGAGGTTACTTTAATTGTGTTCTATGATGGTATCTCGACCCGTGACTATGGTGCCGTGTCAAAACTTGAAATCTTCTATGAACTGCAGTCACATAAGACCTTACCAGGGTACACTGGTATTGTAGTTGGTGATCCTGAACCATTATATATCGCAATTAATGTGCCCTCACTCTCCTTGAAACCCTCCCTTAAAAGATATTTCTCGCAAAGGTTGTATTTCGAAGAAATAAGGTTTCAAGTTTTAGTGTTGAAAGACAACTGATTAGGTCAAATAAGAATCATCATCATAACAGATAGTAAGAGAAGTGTGGGCTAGTAGCTTATCAACTCAAGTGCCTGGACACTTGTCAGCTGCACAGGATGTGTTTCATGTATCACCACTTAAGAAGTGTCTTCGAATGCCAGATCGAGTTGTTGACTGGATAGGAGTTTAATTGAACCCGATCTGACACACTCCGAATATCCAGTGTGAGTCATAAACAAAAAAGAGATCGTTTTACTCAAAGGACTTCAACAGGATAAGGCACAAGTACTCTAGAATCAATCTTCAGGAGAAGAAGCAACCCGAGAAATTAGAAATTTCTAATTTGAAAACCTTCCTAAGTTCCTTGTAACCCTTTAAAAAGAATTTATCCCTTTTAAGACTTATAAAATATAAAACCCCTACTTGTTCTATAGTCAAGTTTGGAAAATGTTCACTTGACACATTTTCTTTTCCATTATTAAAAATAAGGCTTTAGCCGTATCTTAAATCTCGAGACGAGATTTATTTTAAGGGGAAAAGAATGTAACACCCCTGGTGTTACGATAACTAAAACCTGCCATGTCATCATGATTGCATGTGAAAACCTTCCGCATAAACTCATTTTCTGTGCAATGACTAAAGTAAAATTTCATTCTTGCATATGACTGTGTGTAGGTACTGTAGAGTGATTCGTTATAATAATGTTTGTGTATGTATGTAGAATAAAAATAAAAATTAAAGAAATTTAAAAGAAAATTATTTATAAACACAAAATCGGACCCGAAACCCCAATTTAAAAACTAAAAGGAATTAGGTGTTGGGTCTTAAACAAAAAATTGTGAATCTTTAAAGAGCAACTTCTATCTTAGGCAATTCTGAAGTTATAAAAATAATTTCAGGTAAAACTTAAATCTATGCTTTAAAGTTTAGGTTTGACATTCAAATTCAAAAACTAGCAAGAATCTGGTGAAGGTTCTTTAATAAAAGTTGTAAGTCTTTGAAAGTATAACAACTTTTATTTTTAGAGATTTTGAAGTTTACCAGTGGAAATTTAAATTAAACCTCAATTAGTGTTTGTTTATTCAAATTTAAAATGTCTTTTCAAAAATTATCAAGAAATTGGACAAACTCCCTTACTGAAGGTTGTAAGGCTTTTCAAGTTGAACAACTTTTAGATTTGGGTATTTTGATGTTATGCAGTGAGATTTTAAAATAAACTCCAATGAGTGTTTTGCAATTTGAAATTGAAATGTTATTTCAAAAATTATCAAGAATCTGACAAAACTCCTTTAATAAAAGTGGTAGGGCTTGAATAATAGGACAACTTTTATTTTTGGATAT
This sequence comes from Eremochloa ophiuroides, assembly GCA_038502445.1. Taxonomy (NCBI): domain Eukaryota; kingdom Viridiplantae; phylum Streptophyta; class Magnoliopsida; order Poales; family Poaceae; genus Eremochloa; species Eremochloa ophiuroides. Next base: position 50,906,721 of record JAHLJS010000002.1, read on the forward strand.
TTTCAACTTATTATGAGAAATCTTGAGAATTTGACTGGATTATAAATTAATTTCAAATTCCCTAATTGCCCCTTTTTGAATTATTCAAAATCCATTCAGAATTTGAATTTGGTGCAAATACCAAAGTTGTTCAGAATCAAACTTTCTACCACTGTTATTAAGGGTATTATTCAAGTTCATACACAAAATAAAAAGTAATTGTACAAGATATGAATTGGGCTATGTGACTGCTACAGTGCACCATCCCTCCCTAGCTCTGTCGAGGTAGGGGCCGGCAGCCACGCGTGCGCGCACCACACGCCGACCTCGCCCGTGGCCGGCCAGCCACCTGTCGCCGTTAAGGCCTGGTCCGTGGGGGCCTCGCCACCTCTCGCACGTCTCCTCTGCTCTATAAAGCCACCGAGGTCACCTTTTTTTCGCCTTCCCCTCCTTACATCGCCGCCGGTCACCTCTCTGTGGACGGCCAAATTCGCCGTCTTCGAGCCACCACACGCTTCTCCACCTTGCCACGAGCTTTGCAGCCTTTTCGCGAGTCTATTGAGCCCACCCTTGCATCTTCTCGTCACCGGAGTCACCTTGCACAGCGTCGTCTTCTTCCTCCGCTCCGACCGAGCACCGCCGCGGACACACCCTTCGGGAACGGCTCGAACTACTAGGTGTCGCTGTTCTACTTGCCGTTCAGAGCTCTGCTTAGTCTCGTCAGATCATTGGTCCATACGGTTTCCTTTTTGGGTCTCAGGGTTGGTTGGAACGGACCTATCACCGCCAGAGCTCGCCGCCAAGACCTCGGTTGCCGTCGACTAGTCACCTTGGTCCATCCTCTGCCACAACCAGCTAGCGCAGCAGCTTCGTGGTGAGCTCCTTCACCTTTTAGCGTCATCCTTGTAACCTCTACTGGGCCGAGTCGGCCGGAGCACGCATTGCCGTCGTGTATAGCACATGTCGAGCCGCCATGGCTGATCGTGGCCGAGCTCCAGGGGTATAGGTGCGGGGCTAAGTCCGTAGATGGGTACTGGTGTTCGTGAGAAGTTTGTTTTTGGTGTTTCGACCTCGCCGGCAGGGCTCCATCGGCAAGCCGCCGCGAGCGATGCCGCCGCCGCGCGCGCTCGCCTCTACTCTGTTCGAGTGGAGCAGAAGGGAGAAGAGGCCAGGCTGGGCCTGCTGGGCCGGCCCAGTTGCACACCCGCGCGTGCCTGGCATTTAAGAGAGGGAGAAGGGGGTTTGGGCTGCAGTGGGCTGGCCTGTGCTGTGGCCTGAGGGGAGTAAATGAACTTTTCTCTATTTTCTAGTATATAAATAGTGTTGTGTCTTGTTCTTTTCATAACTAAATATTGGTTGTACCAAAAATCATGAAAATAGGTATGAATGCTCTCTGTTACATGTAATATTTAATAAAAATATTAAACATGTGTTTTGGATATTTTCTATGGGTACTAAAAATCAGAGAATTAATTAATAAATGTAACTTTGAATAATTTTAATAAATTCCCAATTAATCAAAAAATCATGAGAATTAATTTGATGCTGTTTAAACTTAAGATCTATCTGTAGGTAGAGTTTGAGTAATGTCCCTGGGTCGTTAACTTGAGATGATCCTTGGCACCTTAATTAGTGTTTGGGTTTTTAATTAAATTGTTAATTAGGAACACTAATAATTTATGTTATTCACATATGATGATAGGGTTTAATAATTTGCTTAGACAAAGGGTTGATAGTGTTCTAGAGAAATCTAACTCGACTTTCAATGACTGTTAAAATGGTCAATAAACTAAAGTAGCTAATACTCAAATAGTAATTAGTTTCATTGGCTTGCAACTTTATAGTAGAAGGAAAGTTGTACTCAACCCTCAAATTAAGTTTGCTTACTATTGATCAGTGAGTTTGTGCATATTCTGCATCATGGCATACATATTATCAAGTTAAGTGTTGCCTTATTATTTCGTGTAGTGAATGCACAATGATTGTTAGCTGAAGCGTATCCCGAGTAAGGTCTGCACTCGGTGGACGTGGATTTTTCTCGGTGATTGACTTCAGGGTTCTATCTACTTCAAGCAACAGACGAGCCTCGGTGCATTCAGCCCCTTCCTTGTGATTTACAAAATGTTTATAACTTGAGTTAATCTAATGCATTACGTTGAGAGGAGTTGATTGTCACCTACTTGTTGCGTTACCTACCTTGACATATTATCTCTGGAAACCTGTTTTAAAATGAAAACATTGGAAAATGCTTAGCCCTGCTTAAATAATGTAGATTTACATAAATGCTATTTTGAGCTATTGTGATATGTTATTTAAACATGAAAAAGGGAATTGGTATTATTCTCGTTCGGTGGCTGTGCACCTGATCAGTACACTGTCATCGACGGGAAGGGACTTCCTGCTCGGTGATCGTGGCATTGGGTTAGAGTTCCAACAATTGTCACCAACGGAAACGGGACTTGAAAACCGAAGGGACATTTGTACTTGGGTTAGAGTTCCAATGCATTGTCGCCGACGGAAAAGGCATTAGGGACCATTCGTTGTAGGCCTGTTGGATCGAGATTTTACAACTAGCCACATACTACGGAAAGCCTCTGACTCCGGTGGCTCTACTGTTAGAACCGACAACCTCGCACTGGGAGTGGAGAGATGGCGAGAGTAGCGTGTACCCTTGTGGCCGTCGTGCCTAGAGACTAGAGGGGTACTGTGTTGTCGGGTGGCGCAGGACCGGTTCCGGGTACGAAAGGACGTGGTAGGCGGGGTTAGCATATGCAAGTTTAAGTGCTACATATGCAGTGTGGATAGGGATCCCCAGCTGGGTACTAATCGATTCGAATCGTCGTTGCTCCTCAGTTATGGAGACTTGATCCTTCGACCATTCAGCGAAGAGTGGTTCGAAACTAGGATGTTTTTGAGAATGAACAAGTAATTAGATATGAAGGATGTATGAGAAAGAATTGTGAACTATTGATATTGATAATAATAATGCTGATTCAAAATACTGAAAATTGGATTAGTATTGCTTTTCCGCAAAATATTTTGACTCTTGCTAAAGCCTTACCTTGACTCCCCTCAGCCTGCATTCCTGAGTCTCATTTTTTTTAGTCGGGTAAGTCCTACGGAGTACCCTAGTACTCAGGGTTTGTTAACCCCTATTGCAGGTGAGCTGATAGTACAGTTTTACGTGAGAACGTGCCAGTTGACGGATCGTGCTTAGATGAAAATGAGTATAACCCTTGGACAAGGTGTCTAGCTGTATGATGCTACTCCACTACTGGGACTCCGGTTGGGATAATGTAATTTATAATTGAAATCTATGGTTATGTAATACTTCCGCACCTTGTACTCTGATTCAAATTATTTGTGTAAACTGTTGTAATACTGCAATACTTACAATGAGATTCTCGGGAAGTTAGGGTTTCCTAGAGAACCCGGCAGGCCACCTAGGTTAAGGAGAACTCGTGCAGACTGATCATGGGTCCTTAGGGATGATGACAGCGCACGTGGGCCCTATGATTAAGGCGGTTCTGTCACAGACCAGTCCGACGGCGCTCGCATCCGTGCTCGCGGTGGATCTCGCTACGGGAAGGGGCGGAGCCACCCACGCCGCGGCCGGCGGAGCCCGCTCGCGCTGCTTCTTTGCTCGTCGCGGGAGCTCGTCCTCCTCCTCGGCCTTGGCGGCGAGAGACGACCGCGAGCGGCGGCGGCGCACACGACGGAGCGTAGACCGTGGCCGGCGACCGAACGGAAGCGGCGGAAGTCGAGATGCCCGGCGGAGCTCGTGACGGGGAGGGGCAGAGCCGCCCACGCCGCGGCCGGTGGAGTTCGCGACTGGGTGGGGCAGAGCTTACTCGAGGCCGCTCGTGCTCGCTTCCGCGCCTGCGGCGGAGCTCGCTACGGGGAAGGAAGGAGCTCGCGGCGGGAAGGGGCGGAGCCACCCGCGCCGTGGCCGGCGGAGCTCGCTCGCTGCGGTGGAGCTTGTCCTCCTCCTCGGGCTTGGCGGCGCGCTTCCCCGACGCCCTGGCCCACCACACTGTTTGCGTCGTTCATTTTGACGACGCAGAATCGACTTGCGACTTGGGGAGTACGCAAAATGCATCGCTGGTTTGGCTCTCTTGTTGGAGAGGGTTCCTGGTAGGCAAAATAACTGGGCATGACCTATATTTGGATATGGGTCTTATCGTTGGAGTCAGTCTAATATGCAACCGTAAGTGGCTGAATTAACAATGATTTATTTAATCATGACGTGTGCTCTTTCCCTGATCTTGTTGCTTGTGTTGTTCTTCATTCCTCCACGTGAAAAGCAATTTGTAGAATTAAAAAATATTTCTTGGCCCACGAAGAGTACTGAACACCATATATTTGCAAATATATCAAGAGATCTCTGAACCAAATTTTGGTGTAAGTATAGGCCCTCTAATTCGGTGTATGAATTTTCATGCTTCGAAGTATTTTGAACTGACGAACTTTGCTTACACCCTTCACTCTTGATTTGGCAAAAGTGCATCGTTTTGATCTTGTGCCGGCCGAACTGAAACTTTCATAAATAACCATCAAGCCCCAACTTCAACTTCGGCCATCTCAAAAATAATTAGAAGTTGCTACAATATCGATTATATTTTAATGGTACCATGTATATAACAAAATATTCTATCTTGAATTGAATTAGTCACCGTTCACTCACCCTTTTCCTCAATCGATGTGGTGCTTTTGGCTTTTTCAAATCTTGGACTGTTGCAAGATAAAACGAGTGTACAGAACTGCTATTCTCTTATCTTTTGATCATGTTTCCTTCTGGAGGTTTTTGAAGATTTTACAAATAAAAACAAGCTCCTCAAATAATATTCTCAATCACCACATAATTTTGTTAAGTCAAAAAATCGGATCTAAGAAAATATAATTCATACAGTATGATCAAGATGTGCAAGTGTAGGGAATTTTTTAACTCCTTTTTATATGACTCTCTCTCCCTTTGCATCAATTAGAATATACTTGCTCTCTCTCTCTGGTGGGTATCTTTATGCTCATTGTTTTCTCTCAGGTGGGCATCTTTGTACCCATTGTTTTCTCTCAGGCGGGTCTCTTTGTATCCATTGTTTTTTTTTGCATAACCCATATCTTCTATTTTAGCAAAGGAAAATTAAGTGGGAGTATCATTATGGCACAATGATGGCGTTTCAAATTTATTTGGTGGATGGACGGCATGTTTCTGCGTAACCCTCAGTGTAAGAGTTACCGTATTTATTCGGGTAGTGTACGTGGATCTTCATCATGAGTGCATGAAAAGAATTTCTACTCAGGTCTTAACAATTTGACAAAAGTCAATCTGATTATAAGCATATCATCGAGGAACTTTTGAATTTCAGTATATATTTTTTTTAAAAAAAATGAAATCTCGGGCTGTCAAGTTTCTAAATCATAGCAAATTCCATAGTATCATATCATAACTTGTAACAACTTAGACAAGGATCGTGCATTTGCAAACCACCAAGGTTCAAGTTTTTAGGATGAGAAATATGGCAACAAACTCAAATCTCGGAGAATAATAAGTTGTAAACTAGATTCGAGAGAAACATAAAGCAGAGCAACAAATAATTATTTCAATACGGAGGAGGCAAAATCATTCTTACTTATTGCGTGAGGGTCCTCTCCCAAGCCAGCTTCAGGATAACTTTGTTGCTGCTCCAGTAATGTGTCCATCTAAGCTACCTCTCCGCAGTATGATATTTCTTTGTTGTTCATCTGCTTCAGCCGATTAGGAACTGCCCCCTGAGTCTACAGTTATAATCGGCTATCTTCAAAATATTAGCTATCAAGCGACTGCCAACTTTCAGCCTTAAACTCCAAAGGTCGATGATGGTCTTTTCTCTGAGTCGATGATATCTGATCGAGGGCGGCATCGATTTCCCTTCAAGTATTTAAAGTCCATCTTGGCTTTGAGCAATCCTTGCTGATCGGGTTCCTCTTCTGTGATCGCAAGTCACCCTGATGACTGTTCTCTACTGGACACGAAAGAATAGAACTGAGCCGACAGTTGATAATCACAGTTTGACGGCTGTGCAGCTTCTGTATTTATTGCCACTGAAGCCTCCTTTGCTTTGTCAGTTTAGTAGTTTAGTCGATGAAATAACTCTATTGAATTAACAATTCACCGGCCATTTACTTTTTACGGCCGATGAGCAAGCCGATGGGCAACCTGGGGGTCACTTAGTTTTCATTCAAGCTAATAACTGAACCGTCAAACTTCGCCAATGATCCTTCAAGGCGATACCTGTATCCAGTCAACATTCTCACACACGCTGCCACATCGGCTATTCTTGTGAAAATATCAGCTCGATGCAATAAAAATTTTCAGTATCCCTTCAATCCATTGACACCAGCTATCTTCATGTACTCATCGGTTGTTTCTACAGATGAAATCAAATTATAATTAGCCAATGTGTGTATTTTGGTGTACGAAGCTCTATCACCAAATTTCTTGAACAATCATAAGCAGCTATGCTCTTTCTCGTTTGATTTGTATGCACGTATGCTCCACAGTCAATATCATTTTCTAATAGCCGATGCATCAATTAGCCCATGTAAATCGGCTTGTTTCTCTAATAATAATTACTGACCGATTTATCTTGTGTATGCTGATGATAGCATCTTCCGCCTCTTATGATCTGGTTGATCGGCCACTGCCTCTCTGGTTTGTTTTCGTCAAGCACAATAGCATGGTAGAAAATATGCAGAGCCAACCAAGCGTGTCAGCCATCTCCTTTGTAAATAAAGGATCAGCTTGCATCAGATCTCATAATTGTTCTGACTCCTGCTTCATGTGCTTCAAGCTATCCACCTATAACAGCGGACAATTGGTAGATCGTTCCGAAACTTCATTTGTTCCATTATTCTACATGATTACCTTGACACCAGATTCATCTGGATATCATCCTGCCAATATTCCCCAAGCTGACATCCCTTTTCAGATTTTTTTTAAGAGATTCCAAAGACTCAACTGTACTGGTCAATACCGCTTCGCCTGATCGGTTGCTGCTTCTTTGGCGTATATATGCCAGGATATAGCAATCTCTTTCTTATACACGGTACTATACAGCGGCTTCCTGAGCACAGGTATCATCTGAAAAACACTCTGTAACGTGCGAAGCTTGAACATGATTCCTTACGGATAATCTGGCCCAATCGAGCGGCAGGGACTTCGACTTGAAGAACAAACACATTATCGGCTTTGTAGTGAAAGAGCAGCCGATTCCATGAAATAGCCGATTTCTATCTGTGGAATAGCCGATCCCTTTAAATGAAGGCCAACAATACGGAGATTTTCTATGCTCAAAAGAGAACAGTCGAGAAGTTATAAAGACACTTCCAAACAGAGAGAGACCAATCGGTTGGACGAATGACGCCAGGCAAATTCTGGACAGCAATAAATTTAGGAAATTAATCAGCCAACCGCTTCTCCATTGCTTCATCCGGCTATTGGACCTCATTTTGCATCTACTCATTATCCATACTGGCTTGGTCTGAGGCTTTGACTAATAAAGAATTATCTCTCAAGCCACACTGTATGGACAAGATCAACACCAAGTCCGCCAAATAAATAATAATCATTATTGGATTTCTTATCCTTCTGCATAGCGCCTGTGTAGAGCCGAGTGCTGGACATGTGCCGATGGGTAAAATCAGCTGACGGGTTGGTAGGTGAAATCGGCTATCCTTTAGCTAATGGAAATCTTGTTGATTCTTTCATAGTTGCTCATTTAAACTCTCAAGAAAACCCTCTGATCATTCCATCAGGTATGAGTTGCCTTATTCTCCAGTACCGCCTTTCGTGTATGTGTATTCTATCCTAAAATATACTCTAAACATACACATGCAGCAGACGTGTAGCTCTCGGACTTCTGACTCTTGTTCTCCTAATGCATCGGCTCAAGGTTTACAGCCGATCATATTTCAGAAAGTGATCGGCTAATTATTCTATCAGTTGTCGGCTCAAGGTTTATAGCCGATCCTATTTCAGAAAGTGATCGGCTAATTGTTCTTTAGGTTGCTCGCTTGATGAAAGTCGGTTCCAGAAAATAAAATAACTCCATTGGTCCATTCCTTTCCAACTCATTAATCATTATTAGCTTCGATAAAATTAGCCGATACCTCTCCTATTCTTCATTTGCCTTTTCAACCACAAGGAGACCCTGTTTAGACGAGTCCCAACTCCCAACAATATTTATGGCTGGTCCCCGTATATTCCAACTTCTCCCTCTAATGAATATGGATATTTTGATTTTTGACGTGCCTTGCTTGTATACAGACCAATTCTGAACTCGTCTCTGATGTCTTGGCCGAACCTTGTCAATAAAACATACATCATGATGAGTATCTGACTTCTAATCAAAAGATTGTGGTCTCACCGGGCGTGCCAAAAAGTGTGTTGACGTAAAATTCGGTTCTACAGCCAACAAACTAGTAAAGCCGGAACGATCCACAGGAGTAAGGGTCTGGCAGATCCAGCTAGCTTCAATAATCCGGATCCAAGCGTGCCAGTCAATTTGACCTGCAATTGACAAGAAGAGAGATAATCAGTAGTTTAGGACAGGAACATGCCGGCGTAGCCAGACAGTTCCGAATGTGTGGCTTTGAGAGCCGATACGTGTGGAGATCGACTAAATAGTCGATTCCAGCATGCATGAACTGGTTGTATGAATACAGCAAGATATCCGATTTTGTTTTAACCGATCTAGGGGCACATGAATATAATAGTAGATCATATTAACCGAATCTCAGCCGTGTGTTGTCTCATATATTGATGCATATTTTAATTTATTACGTTCGTTAACTAGGATAGACCGGATCGTTACAGCTAACAACGCTCGTAAATAAATCTTAACATGATCAAAGCATAAAACAAAATATGCGAGAGATTGAATAAATATAACAAGCAAAAGGTGAGCACAAACAGAGTCGGCTAATCAGCCGATCTGATTATAATACAGGCAATATACAAGTCTATAAAGTAAACGATGCCTTGACCCTTTAACTAATCAACCCAATCTGTTGTTTACGTCAATAAGGATCGACCGGATCGTTACAGTTTGTGACGTAAACTAAGAATAGGATCTACTTATTAAAGACTCTCAACATAATCTACTTTATTACTTGAGTGCAACCTGTATACAATCTAGATCTGAATTGACCGACTAATGATAAATAAATCTACTTGTTTAAACATGATACTCAATTATTATTTATTCATTAAGCAAGATAGATACATATTATTTAAGCCGATAAGAAACAGATTAAGATTGGACAAGCAATGATGCTTAAAATAAATAAACAATAAATAACCATAAGCAACATCGGCAACTTAATGAATCTAACTAAACATGCCAATTTTAATTAGAGCCGATAACTAATACTCAATTCAATCTAAACAGTGGGGTGCGAGGCAGAATCACACAAGCCATACTCAAATTAAATAAGAATCGATAACTGCTTGGATCTATCTAGCAGTAGGGTGCGAGGCATGATCGCACAGGCCGTACGAGATAAAAACAAGCGGTGACGGCACTTACAGCAAGTTTGCATCTACCGAATGATACCTAACTTATCGAGGAATTCATCGAGAAACTATATTATTTCTATTCCTAAGGTTTTTTACGAGAGCCGAAAGGAAAGAACTGTTGTATTGATTGATTTATAATCGGCCGTGAACTCGTGTATTTATAGACGCATACACGAGTCTGCCGGGTTTTACATGTACAAGATAGAATATTATTTATTTATTCCTCACAAATCTCCCGCATCCGGCGGCCATCTAATTATGGGTGTCAACCTGTACATGCACCGAACATCTCCTCACCTTCCAACAATAGATGTACGTGCGCACCTTTCTTGATCCTCCAATTTTCTTGCATGCCACGTTCATCCCAACATACACCAAATAGTATTTCTTGCCTTTCTTGTACTCACGTGACATAGCGGATGACAAGGCCAATTATTTCCTTTCTTCTTCTCCTTGGAACGCATACGTATGTTTCGGCCATGATGCTATGCATCACACTGCTTCTAATATGCAACCATAAGTGGCTGAATTAACAATGATTTGTTTAATCATGACGTGTGCTCTTTCCCTGATCTTCTTGCTTGTGTTATTCTTCATTCCTCCACGTGAAAAGCACTTTCTACAATTAAACAATATTTCTTGGTCGACGAAGAGTACCTGAACACCACATATGTGCAAATATATCGAGAGATCTCTGAACCAAATTTTGGTGTAAACATATGCTTTAATTATTAGTTGATAATTATCAAGTTGATTAGCACAAATAATGAATTAACCTTGGGTAAAGTTTGGAGTTGAATGGAGACCATGAAACACGTTCATCTCTGTTGATCCATGGCATGTGATTGTTTATTTTGATGTGCTCATGTTCCACTTATAATAATAAAAACAATAGTAACATTGATCACTTAGGGTTTTGAATGACTTTTTGATTGAGTGTTAACCCTGGATCATTAACTTAAAATGATCCTTGACATCTTTAGTCATCATTTGACATCATTATTAACTTGCTCAATAGTAGAATAAGTCGATTTAAATGCGACTTTCAATGACTGTTAAAAATGAAACCCTAGTTGATGATCGACAAGTTGGTTTTGTTGACTTGCAACTTTATCGTGAAGAAAAGTTATATTCAACTTTCTAAATTAAGTTTACTTTTTTATTACTTCACAATTTAGTGCATCTCATGCATCATGGCATACATATCATCATATTAAGCATTGCATTATTATTACGTGTAGTATGTGAGAATGAGAAGATCCGTGTGATCAATCTTCGAGGGACATGCATCCATCTATGGCGGTGATGTCAAGTCTAACTCCGCGATTTCTGTGAGACTAAACTTTTCTACAACATAGGCAAGCCCCGGTGCATTTAAACCCTTCCTTGTGATATACAAAAGTTATCACTTGAGTTAAATTACTACATTAGATTGCTAGGAGTTGATTCGTATCCAATTTGCTGCATTACCCACCATGATAATTCCAATACCATCCTTGAAACCTGTTTTAAATGAAAAATTGCTTAGAAAATGCTTAGCCCTGCTTTATTAGTTAATTTTTCTATAAAATACTATTTTCTGAGCTATGATTATATATATTGTGAATGAATTATGAAAATTGGTAAAAAATTTGGAACCGTTCGGTCGATTTGCACTTGGGTTGGAGTCCCAATGTATTGTCGCCGATGAAAATAGATTGAAAACCGTTCAGTCGATTTGCACTTGTGTTGGAGTCCCAATGTATTGCTGACGGCAATCACTTAGGAACCGTCCGTTGTCGGCCTGCCTGGTTGAGACTTTGCAACTAGCCACATACTTCGGGAAGCCCTGGCTCTGGCGATTCTGTCACTTGAACCGACAACCGCGCACTGTGAGTGGAGAGATGGCGAGAGTAGCGTGTATCCTCGTGGTCGTCGTGCTGGATTGGAAGAGTACTGTGCTCTCGGGTGGCGTAGGACCGGTTTAGGTTTCAGAGGAGCCGTGGGAGACGGGGTTGGCATATGCAAGCTTAGGTGCTACATATGCAATGTGGTTAGTGATCCCCAGCTGGGTATAATTGATTTTAATCGTCATTGCTCCTCGGTTATGGAGACTCGATCAACTCACTTGCATCGTAGTGTAACAAGATGGAATGCAGTAAGAATGAGATTGAGAATGAGAATGAGACTGTGATGACATATATGAATTGATCTAGATTCAGGTTTAATAATAATATTGAGTTAAAATATTAAAAATAGGACTCAAGATTAGAGATTCTTTTCTGCAAAAGACTTGATTCTTGCTAAAGCCTCACCTTGACACCCCTCAGCCTGCATTCCTGAGTCTTCTCCCTAATTTTTGGTCGGGTAAGTCTTACGGAGTACCCCATGTACTTAGGGTTTGTTAACCCCTGTTGCAGGTTCTGACTCGTGCTTCTAACCAAGGTTATGTCGGTGGGCACGATATGCCTAATAGTTCTCTCCTGACATAGGTTCGTTACCTAAGTTATCTCCTGTAGATCCACTCATCTTCTGCAATTTAAGTTATGTTTGTAAAAGTTAAATGAATTATAATTTGTAAATCTATTATTAATACTCTTCCGCACTCTGATATATATTTTTCTAACAAATGTTGTAGTCACCCCATCGTTGATCCTCGGTAAATCAGGGTTTCTGAGAAAACCCAGCAAAATGTCTTATGTCATTCGGGTCACTTGCACGGCTGTCGGAGGTCCTTGGGACAATGACGGTTGCGTGTGGGCCCTATGATGTAGGCAGTTCTGCCACAGAATGGTATCAGAGCAATAACAATGGATTAGCTATAGCATTATTTTTAAAAACTTGAAAAGGTTTTATAAATTAAAAGTGTTTGGAGAAAACAAAGTGAAATTGATCCTTCTAGCTTTCCTTATGCTTGCTGAAAGATCTGGCGTTGATTTCTGACGACTCATGTCGAAGACACCAAAGAGTTGCAGCTCTTCTTCCAAGGACCAGTGAAGGGTTGAAGTTCTCCAACAATGTTCTATACAATGCTCCTCAACCTCTCTCTGAATTAGAGTAAAGATAATATGATAGGTATTGCCCAATATATATAGGTTAGGGCAGTCCCAATGAAAGAAACTATAGTAGTTTCTATAGTATTGGATATCACATCAAAAAACTTCTCTTCACAACCCATGGTTTCTATAACATTCAATAAACTTCAGATAAATTAAATACAACATAAAAAACCTGTAGATCAACTGTGGCAACTATTGTATCACCTTGTTTCTAAATGACAGGATACTAACACTATTTTGGCAACTATTTGAGCACGGCACACTCGATTCGTCAGCCGTCCCATGTGTGGCTGCCGGAGTTCATACACTATACTCCCTCTGTCCCAGAATACTCGACGTTCTAGCATCGGGGAGAAGTTTCAAAATGAATGTCGTTTTAGCCCTGGCACCCTAGACCGAGTAGGCGAGTACAGCAGTCCGTTCCCATCAGTCAATTCGTTGTCATCCATTGAATATGAATAAAAGAATGGAAGCTTTAGCGCATCCGTCCACTTCCGCCCCCACCGCACCGCACCACACCACACGCGAACGGCAAACCATATCTCTTTCGGGTCAGGGAGAGCAGGGAACAGGGGCTGCTACACCGTGCGATGCCGCCAAGGCTCGCCGGCGCATGACACATGCCTCCTCCGACAACGCCTCGCCCCTGCATCCTGCGCCAAACCACGGGAACTGGGAGCGCGGCCCCTCTGTAACAGAACCGACCAATTTGTACGAGCACAAGTATAACGACAGCTGTTTTACTAGCAATCGAGTCACACTTGAGCCAATATAAACCCGGTAGTCCAGAAATCTCGAAGGATTTCAAACTTTTATACAGTATTCACCCAAGGATCGCAGAAACTCAGTAGCACACATACACATGATACATAGATTCGCACATAATTCAAATACATCAGAGTACAGGATAGACTTTTACATAAAAGTTCAGTAGCGGAAACGAAATAAATTTAAACATACTTAAGTTCATAATACAGTGCCAAGTGTCGACCAGTCACAGCAACATAGATGAGACAGATAACATGATGTTGCCCAAGGTCTAGTCTTCCTCTCTCGAAGGATAGAAGTAACTCTTTAGTCAACCAAGCATTCCTCCTGCAACATTGGGAATAAAACCCTGAGTACTCAATTGTACTCAGCTAGACTTACCCGACAGGAAGTAAATAAAAAGACTCTCAAGGATATGCAAGGCTTATTTGGTGGAGTTCAGGAGATAGCATCATTTTTGCAGAAAAAGCATTACTACAATAATCCCTCAACTTATCAATTTTAGATATTGTTCAGCTTCGATTTCAGTTCAGCTATTATAGCTAAGGTTTGCAGCTATACTAAGCAATCACTTGATATTATAGCAATCAATAAACCATATGATTTCCGATATCCACAGATATCAACCTCATCTCACCATTAATCACATTCAAGTTGTTAACCTCTACCTCACCAGAAGATCAGTTCAGTTTCTCACTAACCAGGAGAGATGGCGATTCGAATCGATTGTACCAGCTGGCAAAACATGCCAATCACAAACCCTGTCAGCTGAGCCACTGGCTTCTTGGGTCACCGTTAAATCCTTCTGAGACACAATATGTCGCGAGTTTGGCGGGGACCATATTCTCAGAGACCAACCCACTTCCAGGATGCATCAGGTCCCTGACCTGCCCTTGGTAAAATGGTGTCTCCGCACATACTTCCTACCTTCAGAATATGTCTGCCTAGTCGCACCAAAGCTCGGCTCAGAAAGAAATACTCGGCTTCAGCGGTCAGAACGACTTATCTGGCCAGCTATGTGACGACGTCCTTCAATCTCAACTGATGTCTGGTGGCCTCAGTCCTAGTCGGCCGCAAGCAGCACCGAAGTCAACATGACCCATGTCATGCAGCTCTCCGCTACCTAGCCTTGATTCTCTCATTATTTCATTGTGGCATGGTGACACATATAACCAACCATGTGGATCTCGTCAGTCACCACCTACACTCACGGATGACAGGAAATCACCCGACTTTCTCGCGGATGACAGGAAATCACCCGACTTCTACCGGTCTAAGCAGGGCTAAGCATAAGATCGGTCACCTGTCTAGTAACAGTATCAGGTTCACATATATAGTAGACAAGGTAGATATGCAGCAACGGTTTCAAACCAACTCCTATACTTAAATGCACAAACATACAATTTAATAAAGACCGGTGCATTTATAAAAAGAGATAGGTGGAGGCTTAGGGATGCTCCGGGGCTTGCCTGGGGTTCAACACTAAGTTAGTGTTTGTTAGATGACACTTGTTCGACGAGCATTTCCCATCCAAGCACTCGATTAGTCCTTCCACCTTCGTGATTAGTCCACCACACCGTCTTGTGGTTAGTTCCATCATCATGTCCTTCAGTCCACGTGTTCATCATCTATCGTACCTAAATGAGATGCACAATACACATGTATGAATAAGAGAAAGTAATACAAGACATGTTAATCTAGCATCACTGAACCATGAGCTAACAATGCCACCAAGCAAGGCAACATGAAAGCAATCCTAATCTCACATATGCAGTTTAAGGACAGCAGGACAGCAAGCACAAGATTTAACCATAACTGAAGCTATATACATCCAACCAGGGTGATCTAAGACTTTCTGGAAAGCTATTAAAATTGTCTACAACTTTGGTATTATCCTCTTCAGATGATTTAATTCATATAAAGGTCAAACAACACAAAGAAGACAGCTCTGTCCAGACTTGGACAGATTCTGTCCTCCCAACTCAAACAATCATAACTAGAGATTTAGACCACCAAAAGGGATGATCATAGACAATTTGGAAAGACATAGAAATATACTACAACTGATCTATTATCACCAAGAAGTGATTCAAAGCATAACTCAGTCAAATAATGCAATCAATCAGATCTAGACAGAAAATTGGCAAAACCTGACAGCAGTCATCCAAAAGCCATAACTCCTAAACTATTAGGCCTATGACCAAGAAATTTTAGGAAAAGATAGATATAGAAGTTGGCTACAACTTTTGTATAGAACATATTTTCATACAATATCATTTTCCTAGGTAAATCATCATAACAACAGGTGCTGCTCCTGCAGCCATTTTCAGCATATAAGCAAAACAACATTAATTTGATTTCTATCAAAACATACCTATACTTATGAGCCAGGGACATAGCTCTAACCATCATAGCATAATCAATAACACTCATATCAGATTAATACATGGCAAGAAGTCATAAACAACATGCATGTGTCTATTTAGCTCCAATCTCCTTCTAAATATTACATAAAAGTCATTTATTTAATTATTTAAGTCATGTGATAAATATCTCAAATGGAGCCAATATTTTTATGAGAGATATATAATTATAAAACATGACCAAGGTTCAAATCTTACATGCTCAGGTATTATACATTAATTAATACAAAATAAACAAGTTTATAATGCAATGAAGCATTGGAGAGTAAGATAAATGTGAAACTCAATACTTTCTGCAACAATATGGCAATATTATGTTTTCTCAGGCTAACACAATACCATACAAAGGTAGTGAAATACCATTTTCTATTTTTACCACAATATATTATTTATAATGTATTTAAATCTACTTAATAGACATAAAATAAGATAAATCAACAACTCAGTCATACTTGCACCATAAATCATGAAATTTTAAACATCCATTACACATCATACAGAGAGTCTACAATTAAATTTTTATGCTATTTGGAGCAATATAACTTCAGATACAAAAATAACAAGCAATTCGACCATTTATTTCCTATTTGAAAAGATTAATGTGAAACACCTTGAAAACAGTAAATAGCCTATATGTTTTATACTCTTATGAGCTAAGTTCATGTTATTAGGATACTAACAAAATTGGAATCACACATGTTGGACTTCTATTTCTCAAAATATGACCAAAAGCAAGTTAATACATTATATAAACCACTTTTCAAAAACTATTTTATACAGCATAACAATGAACATGCATGGCACAAATGATGGATCTAACATGCAGAGGACTTCAATACAAAGCTAACAAAACTTGTTTCATAATTTATGGAGATCCCAAACTCTAGATATGAATTTTTGAACAACAACACGGATCCTGTAAATTTGACGCACTTTTAACCAACGTGGGCCCCGCGTGTCATAGGGACATAGGAGCTTCTTCTTCCTTTCAGCTGAACACGAACAGGAATAGGGAGGAGCTCGGGTCTTCTTCTTCCACCGGCAAAGAACAGCGCAGGGAGGAGAGGGAACCGGGAGGGAGAGAGGAGGTGCAGCAGGCCGGCTGCGGCCGTTCTCGGCTTGTCGCAGGTGGAGGCACGGCCGGCTGACCTCAGCTCAGCCCGGGACGGCCAGCGGCGGTCGGCAGGAGCAGCGGCAGCGGCAGCAGATAGCAGCAGCTAGCAGCAGCACCGGCGGCCGAGGAGGAGCGCAGAAGGGCAGTGGGGAACAAGAAACAAGTTTCTCTGCCCGCTTTGCCCTGAGGTGAGCGGAGGAGGAGGATGGCGGCCATGGAGCTCGGCTCCGGCCGGCAATGGCGGCGGCGCTCTGCTCGTCGGCGAGGCGACGGAAAGCGAGCACGAGAGAGAGGTCGAGCGAGCTAGGAGGAGTGGGTGAGGACGAGGGCGAGATGGGGGAGCCCTCTGTCCATTTTGTGCTCTAGAAGCGAGAGGGAGAAGAGCTCAAGCGAGCTGCAATGGTGGGGGCGCGGACAGAGCTCGGGCGCCACGTCGCCATTTCGCCGAACAGGTGGCGGGTGTGGTTCTGACGCGCTTCGGGAGCCGTTTTTGGCATATTCGGTCAAGATTCGGACCTGGGAGCAAGAGGCAAAGTTGTTCACCTCGGCTTGATCTACAAGAGTGGTTAAGGTTGCTCGGCCGTTTGATAACGGATTAGTTGGTAATTAAGCCCGAAGTTGATGTTGTCAACAGCTTAATTACAATCGAAGATCGAGCGGCAAACCTTGTCAAACGGAGTCGGATTACTCTCAAATTTTGATATGTTGTGCTCCAAAGAGCTTGAGACAACTTTTATTTTGGGTCCAACTCAAGTTGCTTGATAAAATTTGTAGAACACGAAACAGCAATGCAATATGGGCTGATTTCGGACTAAGAATTATTTAAGTGCTGAAATCAGAATTTTACCAAACTTGATTCCACTGTTTGAGGCATTTAGAGATTGAATCATGAGTTGGCCCAAAAATAACAATTGTTGTACTCCAAAATATCTCCAACTTTCATTAAAAGTCAAACTTCATACCTTACTCACAAATAGTATTTCCACTTTGGTCAAAGTAAGATCATTAGAGAGCTCAATTTGGATATTTAGGCCAATTGAGGTATTTTCTTGACATTTTCTCAACATGAAACCTTCATGACTTTTGTTGTAGAGTTCAAGTAGAGTTGTTTGGGCAAGGTTGCAAGGTTTGATTGACTTTGCATGCTCATCTTTCCTAAATCAATAAATCCAAACAAGCATATGATTTGCTATTTCAAGTGGATTCTTGATTTGGATCTTTATGAGACTCTTCCAATAGTCATGGTAGATGGACATGAATGTGAGACAGTGATCAAGATCATTTATTGACATAACTTGGTTAGGGCCACACTCGCTGGTTAGCTCATGACTAACACCTGGGGTGTTACACCCTCCTCCACGCGACACCATCGAGGCCGACCTCCGCCACCCCATCACTGCAGCGCCGAGCATGGCTAGCGCTGGGCGGTGCTGCCGTTTCCCCATCCGCCCAACCTGGTTCCGCCGCCGTACTTGGCTGAAGCAGCGCCATCGAGGTTGGAGATGGAGGTGACGGCAGCAACTACGGAGTGGGTGTCGATCTGGGCGGAGCTCCAGTAGGCTCGCCAGCACAGCGGGGAGGTGCGGCCGCACCCCCTCTCTTCGCCTCCTCCGCCGCCCCCCGTCGTCTCCAACGACGCCGCTCGATCTCGTCGTGTTCGCAGAGCGGAGGAGCCACAGCCGGAGGGCTTCCGCCGATGACGGCGAGCTTCTTCTCGTTGTGCTCGCCGAGGCGGCGGCGGAGGCAGTTTTCGAGCGGCGGGCTGGAGGGCGCCATTGGCGCAACGGCGGCGGCGGCGGCAATGTACTAGTAGGCCGGGCTGCTCTCGCGTAAAAAAACAATTTCTTTCGCATCCGGTTCTGAAGGGGATGGGGACAGAGGACTGGGCGCTCCATAGGGACATGCATGTCTTTTAACAGGGCCCTTGGTAGTCGTGTCCGATCCCAAAACGTCAAGTATTCTGGGAAGGAGGGAGTACACATAAGCCTATCTCTAGAAGCCTTCTCCAGTCTCCACACTGCGTGAAAGCCCATCATCTTTATCCTCTTCTATTGCTGTTGACGGACAGCTGTAGTTGCTGTGGCTCCTCGCTCTAGAGCCGGAGCTCCTTCTGCAGCTCTCAGGGATGGACTAGCGGCGTGAGATCGATGGCCCGGCCATTCTCGCCCTTCAACACGACGCCCTATGCCTCCGGCCCATTCTGCAGCCGCCGTGCCACACCCGCGACTCCGTCAGGTACCCATGAAAGCTCGCCGCCATGGCCCTCCTGCTCGCAGGAAGGAAGAGGATGTGCGTGCGTGGGAGGAGGAACGCGCGCGAAAATGGCAGTAGCGCGCGCGGGAAGGGAGAGGATGAGCGTGCACGGGGAGTTGGCGAGCGGCGGCGGGAGCAGCGGATCTGGAAGAAACAGTAGTCTTTCCAACGGGATTTTTGCGGTTTCTTTGTGCATCGAACCGAGCGAGAATGTCGTTTCTTAAGGAAGAAACGATTTCTTCGTCTGCCAATCTCTCTCCTTATTAACTCTGGTGCCACCTCAGCAATTTGCTTAGCTGTCACTCCAATTAAGAGGGATAGAAACTGCAATAAATATCTTATTGGGACTGCCCTTATATACTAACTCACATTGTGAAGACGTATAGGATGAGCATTCATGATATCATCTACATGGGATCAAAATATTTAATTTTCCCCTTACATTCAAGTGCAGCTGTTGTCTAGTATGGCTGTACTGTTCCGATGAATCTCTCTGTACATCAGGTTTTTGCCAATCCACAAAGATCTTCACTCCATAAATTTCTAGTCCTTGTAGAACTTCTGAGTGCTCTCATTTACTATGCCAACTCAATACAAAGCATTTAGCTAATCCTTGATTTCTTAAATCCATTCATATGTAAATTCTTATCTTCTCCTTTCAAGACATTGCTATTTCCTTAATAGCTATTGTAATTGTAGTCTATGGGATGTCATGATCCATGACCATGATACAGCGTCGAAATCTATGGTCTCTTATCGATCGCGACCATAGAAAGTTACTGCTGGACGCTCCCTGTTATCAGGGTTAGTGGTCATGATCCTAGCCTGCAATTAATGTACCTTCCCTCTCTTTGAAATCTCTTTTGGAAATTCATATCTGTGTTTTTCCTGAATTTCTAAAATTCCTTGTTATTTATAACTATCTTAAAATCTACTTTGAGAGTTCACTTCCTTAGGAACTTCAGGATGCACTTGAATTTATCCCATTGACCAAGTACAAGAACCTGGCACTAGTCCTTGACTTTCTGTCAGTGTATGTGTCATGCCTTGATTCGACACGTACCACCCCCTTGAATTCAACATGTTATTCGAGAGTCATTATGGTTGTGCCCTATAGTGGTGTCATAACCCATGACGACAGTGCCATGTCGAAACCTAGGGTCTCTCGCGTGCCATGGCCACACGAGATTCTACTAGGCACGCACAGGTATCGAGGTTTAAGGTTGCAATCTACTATAGTTTCACAATTAATAAGCTCTCTTCCGTTTGCTGTGGTGTGACATGATCTACGATTGCGATACAATATAGCAACCCGGAATCTCCTGTAACTCATGACCACACGAGATTTTGAAAGGGTATATGCTCGTATCAGGGTCTTTGGTCATTTTTCATCATAGCCACCATAGATATACCTTCTCTCTTTTCACTGAGGTTACTTTAATTGTGTGCTACAATGTTATCTCGACCCGTGACTATGGTGTCGTGTTAAAACTTGGAATCTTCTGTGGAATGCAGCCTTATAAGATCTTACCAGGGTATGCACTAGTATCATAGTCGGTACTCCAATCCATTATAGCTTACTTTAAGGTGCTCTCTATCTCCATGAAATGTCTTTCAAAAATTCATGTTCATGCTTCTCCTAGATTACCCAAATTCCTTGTTGCTTGTGAAAGCTCTATGTTTGGTTTTGGCTAATTGATGACACCTAATATCTAACCACATGCTTGAGTGCTATGATTACAAGTGTGGTTGGAAGATCATGTGTGGAGCAATGACGGCATCCAAGCTTTTGGTGTAAGCCCATCAACATGAAGATCAAATGCTTCTACACTTGGTGAAATGGTTGGAGCTCAAGGCAAAGGTGAATCTATAGGGCTCTTTCCATTTTGGTGATCAAGACACTATAGAGAGTGTGATTACATTTAGGTTAGATGACCGTACTATTAAGGGGAAAGAAATTTCGTTAACAACCTCGGTCATCAACTGCCTCTAGTTGATATTTTGACCATACGCATTTGGATCTAGAGCACTAACCTAAAACCTTGTAAGTGACTTAAAATCAACCTAACACTCGTGCCTAAGTGCTTATACACTTGGTTGTTAGCACCTAGAAGCAAGATAGTTGAAGAGAGGGCGAAAACAGCTCTCAAAGGTGCACCGGATGCAGGCAGCGTCCGGTGGGCAAGCACCGGACGCGTCTGGTGCTGCCAGAGCCTCTCTGGAACCTCTCTGAGTAGACACCGGATGCTGAGACCTTCTCTCCAGCGCGTCCGGTGATCTTTAAGGAGCATCCAGTGTAAGTTCATGCTTTCTGTCCTAGTGAAAGCACCGGACGCTAGCGGTGTCTGGCGCCCTGGCGACGGAAACGTCTGGTGTAACTTTAAGCTCTCTGGATGCTCTCTGAGTTGACACCGGACACTAGCATGGATCGTCCGGTGTGACAGCTCCACGTCCGGTGTGTTGATGCACTGCGGGAAGTTTCAAACGGCTAGTACAGGTGTCAACGGGCGGTACACCAGATGATCACCGGACACGTCCGGTGCTCACTTGTCCAGCGTCCGGTGTACACACTGAATCTGCAAAATGACTAGTTTTTCACCCTCGCTTAGAAATAGCCACTCTAATGGTTTGGGAACTCTCTCTTGCGCATTTCACTCATTGCTAAGCGTCTCTTGAGCCTCCCTAGACCTCTCCCACTCACTCTTAAGCTTGATTCACATCCATAGTGAGTTAGGAAGTGATCCAAGTACATTGTGTTCATCTAGACAATCCATTAGCACTTGTTGATCGTTGTTGCTGCGGATTTCATCTATTCTCTTGGTGATTGGCTAGCTACTCTACTCGGAGGTATAACACCACTACACTTGTTCCTTTACTTTGTGCATTTACTTGTGTAGTGTAGTGTTGGTAGTTTACTTGTCCACCTAGGAGTAAAGTAGTTACAACCTAGGCTAGTGTTGACACTTCTTAGTGCAACCACTAGAGATAGGGTGTCAGGCTATCTCTGATAACGGCGCCAGAAGTGCCTGTGGTATTTCTTATGTCTATTGGATAATTCCGCAAACGCATAGAATATACCGTTGTAACACTTCATCCGGGAGTATTCCAAGGTATCGTTATTTATTTTTATCCCAAGGGAAAGCGGTTGCTAGGAATAATTAATAAAAAGAGAGAGATCCTTAAGTCTATAACAACTTAGTATCAACTAGTGATAGGGGGTAAATCGATATATAGAGGAAAGGGTAACGACAACAAGACACGATAAGGTTTTTGGATAACTAAGGATAACTAATAGAGTATAGCTAGGTGGGAGGACAACGAGTGAGTATCAGACTCCTATGACACTTACTTTACTCTTGTGAACTATCTTATCAAATAGATAAACTATACTAAGACAGCTACCTTACTTTCGGTGTGTAGGGGATAGGCGAGACAGTAGGGGATATAACCTCTATCCGAAGCGGCTATTCTCTTATGGGAGCCTACCTTTTAAGAACTTGTCTAAAACACGTGGAGGGATACTAAGACTAGACAGGGCTGTCACCACCTGCTAGCACCCACAAACAATCCGTGCGACAAGCGGCATTCAAAGGCAAGATCTAGTCTAAGCACCACGCTTACAATAAGCCTTACTACTCTAGTTGCATACCAACAACTAAAGTACCCTATGACAGGCGATAAACTACACATGTGAGCTGGTTACAGGATCACTATCCAATATAACTCAACTATAAGTTAAGACAAAACAAAACAATACTATAAAGAATAGTAATGCACTAAGTAGAGACTTAGTAAAGTAAAGTAATGATAATATATTGACAAAGATAAAGTCTTACAGAAGGAAAGGTACAAGAGCTGTACTAGACTCTCCAGCAGACGACTCCGGAGACTCCGAGCGTAGCTCGATTCGACTCTAACTCCCACACTAGGCTAATACTACTACTAAGGAGTGGAACTCTTGTGACTTATGACTCATGGGTGTCTTGTGTGTCTTGGAAAGGAGTGGGCAGCCTCTATTTATAGGGCAGAGTGAGGGGGTGCCACATCAGTGATCCGCGTGCTCCTTGCCTCCCCACCCTTGGATGAACCGCCTCATTACCGCCTCAAGATGGACGGTAGAGGTGAATTCATCACGTGGACATCATGCTGGAAGGCGGTGGAGGCCAACTGACCTGGCTGGGCACCAGTGGGGTTCGGCCGACCCCCCTATGGTAGGTGGGCCCAGCCAGGGTCTTCTAGAAGGAGTCCCCACCTGTCAGGGAAGGTGTAGGTGGCCTAGGTCCACCAGTAGTTGTTCGGCTGACCCACACTTGGTGGGTTGGGCCCACCACCGTGGTCCCCATTTGTCACAGATTGTCCCCTTGTGTTGGTTCCACTTCGTTTGCATGTTGTCACGCTGAATCCTAGTGCTTTGCTCCTCTACCGTTGAATGGAAACACATATTGATCTGAGGGCTGAAATGAGCTGAGTGGAAGGTCACACGGATCCTGCCACGTTACTAGAGCCAGGTTGGCCCCATGGGCAGTTCGGCCTGACCCATGGGTGAGCCCACCCTTGGCTCTCCTCTCTTCCAAGTGATGTTTTGCTCCATGTCTTGATGTGTGATGACTTGGTTCCCAAATACATGGTTCGGCCGAACCACATTATTGGGCTCCAAGTGTTTATTTCTGCTCAGTTTCATCTTCCCTGCGTTCACAAGCTTAAGAGTACATGTGGAACTAGTTATTGATAGAATATGCTCATGATATGTTTATTCTCCTTTGAATCCGAGGCCTGTTGACGGTGTTTGAATGTGGAATTTTATGGTATATCCACCGTCAACAAGATCCCCCAAGCTTAACCTTTGCTCGTCCCAAGCAAATAATTAAACTTAGTCTCGGTGGATCAGGAGTTGCTACAATGTTCATGTTTCAATAATACCAGGAGCACAACTAGATACTTCTCTTTTGAATGAAAAAATTGGCTATAAAAATTCACCCATTTTACCTTAGTCCTTTATGGGGCTAATGACTTTTCCTTTGCCTTAGGTGGTTGAGAGACAGAACAGTTTAACTTGAGCACTACTTTTCTCTTTCCTTGCAAGTTTCATGCTGGAGGTTTTAGCAATGTTTTGCAAAAGATAACTTAATGTTCCTCATATGGTTCTCTCATGTCACTCAAATGGTGTGTGATTTCTTACCTGGGCACAAAGTAAATGTTGCCTTCTCTTTATCATCCTACTTCTAAATATGGCTTAAGTGGAGCTTAAGGTAGGAATGAAAGAGTATAGCATACTTACTTTGCATATGTTGTAGAGTCAAAGCTTGTATCCAAAGAGAGAAGTGTCATGCCCTTAGATCATGATGTGCAAGTGTGTGGATGATGATGGAATATAATGCTCCTCTATTTTTGAATTGTATCTGTCTCTAATAAATTTTAGAGACATGGCTATAATTTTTCTTTCTTTATTCATGAGCCTAGACTTGCTCATATATATTTTTTTCTCTTCTTTTCTATGGACTTCCTTATGCCCATTTCTCTTTTCATTTTGCATAGCCTTTTGTCTCTTCTACCAAATTAAATGAGAGAGATATTTTATATCTTTAACACATGGAGCATTTATTTGGTGGAAATGAAAGGCATGTGGTTGCGTACTTCTAGTGTAGAAGCAGGACATATATGTGGTGTGTACATGATCTTGATCTTGGGAGCATGATAAGACTCTCAATAAGGGTCAACAAGACTTGACAACACTCAATACAAAGCAAATAGCTTAAGTGGAAGGTTTTAGACATGTATAGCATATGTGGCTGTGGAAGGAATTTATCACCATTGAGGAACAATATGGTTTTGATTGATTTAAGAAATAAGTCTCCAGTAATCATGCATGCTTAGAACAATATTATAGGAGCTCTTGTTTCACCATATCATATCTCACAACAACTTAAACTTAGTTCTAGCACTTAGCATCCATAAAGTTTTCAGGTTCATGATGATTTAAATGAGCCAAGTAATCCATACTCAAAGAAATACTAAGTTGTAAACTAGACATTAAAGAAACATTAACAGAGCAACTATTCATCATTTCCATGAGGAAGATAAACATTCATGATACATATGGATTTAAGGGAAATATTTTTGGTATTTTTATCTTGCGTATTTTTTTATTTTTTATTTTTTATATATGCAATAAATTAAAATAATGTAAAGAGCTAGGATAGAATACTTACCTTGGTGGGGGAGAGGCTCTCCCCCAAGCTTGTCCTTTTGCTCATTGTGGTGGCGGATAGTATTGGAACCATCCCGCCCAGCGTTGTGCTTCTTCGTCTTGAATAGCTTGCAATAGTTGGGCATTTTGTTGTGCCATATTCAGAGTTGCATCTTGCTCAACTTGCATTGCGCCCATATCATTGATGAGTTGGTCCATTTCCAATCCTTGGCTTCGACGGCTGGACGGACGGGGAGTGCGCACACTTGGAGTGTGCTGTTGAGGCCGTTCCGTGGACCTTGAAATGTCCATGGAACTTGCCTCGTCGCCTTCTTCTTCATATCTTCCTACAGCTCGTGATGTGCCACCTTGCTCAAATTGGGCAGCTTGTGACATGCTCCTTGTCACCCTTCGTGATTCTACAATATTTTGGCTTCTTGCCTCTCGGTCCCAATTTATGGTTAGTGTGTGCAGCGCATACAATCGACGCCTCTCACCTGGGAGACAGATTTCGGCTATATGGCCGGGATAAATCATTTTTATATCACCATTTTCATCTCTTTTTAGGACTTGAGTACTTATGAAGAAATCTTTGGTTACAATATCTCTAGGAGAAGCAATGTATTCAAAGTAATGTTTTTCATCTAGCAAGTCCATTGTTTCCGCAATGCGAGTGATAAAAAAAGTAAAGAATATGCGCTCGCTTCTATGAAAAATACCAAGCCAAAAGTGGACTAGCATCTTAGCAGGTGAAACTTTTATTTTCTTTGTCATGGCATAAAGCAGTCTTAATTCATCATTATAAAGAACTTGCACATTAGAGCTAGGAAGAAAAGTTATGGCCATCTAATAACGGATCAAGCGCAAAGTAAGATTATGGATTTCATCAGTTTTAGGATCAGAGCAATCATTAGATCCTGTTATAGCTTTCCAAAATTCAGCTTTATCAAATCTTCTTGTTGCATTAATAAGGTCTAGATGACAGTCATTATCAAAACCTAGTGCCATGCTAAAAACTCTCCAAGTTAAATTATACTCTTGGTTGAAGATGCGAAAGTAGACATTATTTTCAGTGGCTTGTAAAGAGCATAGAAATTCAATGGTGAGCTTTTCTATTCCAAGTTCTTGCACTTCCCAAAAACTTTCCCACCCGATTGTATTGAAAACAGTATTAAATTCCACGGTCATACCTATGCTGTCCAAAAGGACAAGGTCGATGATGCCGGTATGTTCATACCCTCGGTGTCGGATGGAGGTGTACCTTTGGTACTCTTCTTGATTTAGCATGAGGCCGCTCTTGGGGTCGAACGTCCTCTCAGAAGGCACTCCAAAGCTTTGTCTTGGTGGAACTTCTCTTCATCTTCATCATGGCGGGGTCGTCGGGAGGAACTCCCTATGATACTCTTGGCCTTCTTGAGTGCGGAGGAGAACTTCTTCATCCTGCAGCAATAAGATCACACAAGAACACACTACAACAACAGGGATTAGCGTTAGCGTTAGCTATCCCACTGTTAGTAGTCCTTGCGGGGTATGGTTACCTCCATAAACAAGATATTGAGAGCAATGATGAGAGTGAGACAAGCTTCTACTACTACAATATTTTTGGGTTTTTGGTTTGAGTGGCTAAACTTAAACTAAACTTGAGAAAGAACTTGCTCAAATGGAGAGAAGAAGGAAGATTGTGTGCTCGAGATGATTTAACTGGTTTGTGTGTGGAATTGAGCACACAATGCAAGGATATTTATAGGGGGAGAAGGGCTAGTGGCCAGGCCACCATGGCCAGTTTGGCCGACCCCCTAGGACAGGTCTTTGTTGTTTTCATCTTTGGACAGGGAATCTATTTGAATTCAAATTCAACTTTGCTGTCAGCTCTTCATTGATGGGTTGGTGGAACCCATTATGACATGATCAGAGTTGCTTTTGCCTTTATACAGGGAATCTATTTGAATTCAAACGGAACTCTGCAGAGAGGACCTCAATTATGGGTCAGCCGAACCACTTGTGACAGGTTCAGTGTTGCTTTTATCTTTGGACAGGGAATCTATTTGAATTCAAACACCACTTTCTTGAGGGGAGCTAGAACATGGTCGGCTAAACCAGGTTTTGTCCCCTTTCCGCTTTAAACAGTGTGTCCAGAAAAGTAGAGACTAGTGGTGGACCAAAAGTTTTGAAATTTTCAAAGATTCCTTTGTCTAGTGTTTGATGAAAGAGAAAAGGTGTATGACAAAAGTGGGGACATGTTTAAAGTGATTCCCATGGACCATGAGAACACTAATGCATGCCAAAGTGTCCACTTTTCAGAATTGGATGGTAGTGGATGTTGGATTCTCCTTAGAGCAAGTGAAAGTGGTCATAACCAAATGTGGTCAGCCAAATTCAAAAGGAGATGGTGCTCAAAATTCAGGAAGTGAAACACTACACCAGGCCAACACCACCAGAGGTGGGTGGGCCCCATGGTGGGGTCGGCCGACCCCACCTAGGTGGTCCCACCACCTCAGGTGTGAGCACTACTATTTATTCTCAAGTTTTATTCATTTGAATATTTTATTTTGTCGAAATGAATTATTGCAAAATTTAAATATGAAATGCAATGAAGAAGATGCAAAAATTGAAATGCAGGAATTAAATATGAGGTAAATACTGATTTACTTTACCAGTAAGGGCTCCATGTTTTAGGTCCGTAGAGCAGGACCTCTCCGT
This sequence comes from Eremochloa ophiuroides, assembly GCA_038502445.1. NCBI lineage: Eukaryota > Viridiplantae > Streptophyta > Magnoliopsida > Poales > Poaceae > Eremochloa > Eremochloa ophiuroides. The sequence goes on from JAHLJS010000002.1 coordinate 50,934,739, forward strand.
TTCGGGTTCATTCTTCGGGTGCTTCGATCGGTCCTGGAGATGGGGACCGTGATGATCGCACCTCTTTCTTCCGCCATTCCTTCTGGGTTGACGCTTGTGATTCGGTGGAGTCAGCCTTGTTTATCACCTCAGCCTTACTTACCAATTTGGCCTTTTGGCCCTTGGTGGCTGATTCTTTCGGCGGGGTGCATATTGTGGCTTGTTTCTCCACAGATTCTTCCTTGCCTGTTGCATTGATTTATAACCATTGAAAGGACATTTAATTCTCTTACCTAGGAGTTGGAAGTGGACTTGGCCAGATCCCACGTAGATGATGGCATTCACGGTGTTGAGGAACGACCTTCCCAAGATGACGGTGACTTCGTCATCGGCCCCCATGTCAAGAATGATGAAGTCGGCAGGGATGTACTCATCTTGAACTTTGATAAAGATATCCCTTGCCAATCCCTTAGGGAACTGGATTGATTGGTCAGCCATCTGTAATTTGACAAAAGTGGGGTACAAAGGTCCCCCTAGCAAGTTATCATACATTACCTTGGACATGATGTTCACTCCAGATCCAAGGTCGTAGAAGGCGTTATTGAAGGTGTGCGGCCCGATTTCGCAGGTGATGGTAGGATGGCCGAGGTCACTCTTCTTGGCCATGAATGGCGGGTCAAGAAGACAACCTGGGTTTTGCCTAATCGGAGGCTTACCGAACCTCGTGGAAATTAACTTAACACCCTCAATTAGTTCCTCAGGTTTTCCTGGGATCTTACCTTGTTCGAATGATGGGACAGCTGCTACTATTTGAGCTAATTGGGTTTCTAGCATTTTATTAAAGCTCAATTGATTTTTCATAGCAGTGTTAAAGCTATCCATTTTCTCACTAAGATTTTCAAGAATCTTATCATTAGCCATTATTTTCTTGTTTATACTATCATTGATCTTAGATTAGGCTAAGACAAGATCTTTAAGAGAAGGTTGGTTACCATAAGAATTATTAAAATTATTGCTGTAACCATTACCTTGATTTCCTTGGTAGAAGGGGCGCGAGTTCCAACCTCCTTGTTACTGGGGTCGATACCCATTGTTGTTGTTGTTATTGTTGTTGATGAAGCTCACTTCCTCCTTCGTCTCGAAATAGTTGTTGCCTGAGTGATCTTCTCCACCACATACCTCGCACCATGGGTCAGTTTCGATTGCTCGTGCGGTAGCAGTGGTTCGAATGGCCTCTTGTTCCTTTTTGGAACCTTCCTCAATCTTTTTCATCAAGAGATCCATTTTTGCTGAGAGCATGTCCACCTCATGAACGGTGTGATAGGTCCAAATAGGCTAGAGGGGGGTGAATAGCCTAATTAAAACTTTCTACAACAACAACACTTGATCACAATATTAGTCACAAAGGTGGCGAAGCGAATTCTTGCACTAGCCTAAAAGAGGGTGCCAAGCCTTCCTAACCGTTCTAGCTAGAATCACTAGGAGAACACAAACTAGCCTAAGTTGAGCTACTTACTCCTAAGTGGTCTGGTATACTACTCTAGCAACTCTACACAATTAAATACACAAAGTAAAGAATAGATTTTAGAGATGATTATACTGCCTTGTAGAGGAGGAAGCCAATCACCGAGAGAGAGAATACCAACTCACACGAAGGTGGTGGTCACAATGAAGCCAATGATCAACACAAAGATGAACACCAATTTAACCCGGGGTTCACATGCTTGCTGGCATGCTACGTCCCCGTTGTGTCGACCATGACTCGGTGATTCGGTGGCTAATCAACGACAATCATCAAGCTCACCAAGAGCGCCACAAGAATCTACCACGAGAAGGGTAACTCAACGATACGAGCAATTTACTAGAGCTACCTTGTGGCTTCTCCGCCGGGGAAGGTGCAATACCCCTCACAAGATCATCGGGAGTGGCCGGAGACAATCTCCAACTCCGCCAAGCTCCTCCGCTGCTCCAAGATGTCTAGGTGACAGCAATCACCAAGAGAAATGAGAGAACTCCGCAGCAAACACGATCAACAAGTGCCAATGAATGTAAAGATCAAGCAAAGCACTTTGATCAACTCTCTAGCTCACAATGGATGAGAATTATGCAATCTATGTGAGTGAGAGTGTTGTGAGGGTGCTCAAGAGGTGTATCAACAAGTTAAAGAACCAAGAGAGAGTATGAACCGGCTAAGTGGCTTAAATAGATAGGCACACACAAACATAGCCGTTGCTCACTTTCTGCGCACCGTCGGCCGCTAAGCATCGGACGGTCCGCGCGGGGCATCGGACTAATGATCCCGGTCCGACGCTTTCTTCCTCGGCAAATCGGCGCGTGCCACGTCAGCTCGACCGTTTGAAATCGACCGTTGGCGCCACGAACTGCAGACCGTTGGACTGAGCGAAATAGTCCGACGCTCGTCGGCTGAGGCAGTCGGACCAAAGCGCTGAGGAGTCCGACGTTTCCAGAGAGGTCCACGAGCGCCAAAATTCATCGGACATCGGTCCGACGCTCGGCCTCGGACCAACGACGATTGTCCGACGCCCTCTGCGGATGCCACGTGTCGAACTACCAAACGATCGACCGTCGGACGTTGGAGACATATAGTCCGACGCTCGGAAAACTCCAGTCCGACGCTCCTATTCACTGAAGCGCGAAGACACCATCGAACGAAACAATTAGTCCGACGCAGTGCCTCCGAACGGTCCGACGCCCTCAAAACACAGAGCCGCAGGGCTACCGTCGGACGCTGGGAATTGGTCCGACGCCTGTCGACCAAAGCGTCCGACGCTCATTTTCAGCGCGTTTCGAGCTCGTGTCAAGTCCTTTGCTTATGTTGGCTTACACATGTTATATGTAAAACATTTCTTGCAAAGTGTTAGCCATTTTCAAAAGGTTTTGCAAAGGGTTTAGAGTTAGCCACTAGATCTAAATGCAATGCATGATCCAAACATCTAATGGCACTTGATAACCGTGTTAACCATGGAATTACTCCCCTCTTTATAGTACGGCTATCTATCCTAAATGTGGACACACTCTCTATAGTGTCTCGTCCACCAAAATGGAAAGAGCCCTATTGATATACCTTTGCCTTGAGCTCAATCCAAACCACCAAGTGTTGGAGTTCTTGATCTTCACTTTGATGGGCTTACTCCAAGTCTTTGGATGCCTTCATCACCTCCACACTTGATCCTCTAACTATCTTGTAATCAAATGCTTAGGCACAATGGTTAGATACTTTGGTGTCATCAATTAGCCAAAACCAAACTATAGAGCTTTCACGGTGTGCATACCCCTTTTCTTGGGCTGGAGACGCTCCTCATTCCATCCTTGGTTGATAACCATCTTTTCGATGAGGTCTTTAGCATCCTTAACATTGTGTTGCAGGAATGCTCCTCCAGCGGCAGCATCAAGGTGACTACAGGCAAATCCAGTCAGCCCATGGTAGAAACCTTGGATTAGGAGCCATTCTTCAATTTCATGATGAGGACAAGCTCGAACGTACTCCTGGAGACGTTCCCATGCTTCGGGAATCGTCTCGTCAGCTTGCTGTTGGAAGCTTGAGATTTTTCCACGGAGAGCGCTGGTTTTGCTCATTGGGAAGAATTTCTTGAGAAATGCATTGGCACACTTCTCCTAAGTAGTAGCTTCATTCTTGTTCGCATAAAACCATTGCTTCGCCTTCCCAAGCAGTGAGAATGGGAACAGGCGAAGACGGATAGCGTCAGCGGAGACATTCTTGTTGGTGAAGGTACCACACACCTCCAGAAAGTGCTGGAGATGGGCATTGGCATCTTCATATGGCTTCCCACAGAATGGATTGGCTTGCACCATGTTGATAAGCGCTGGCTTAAGCTCAAAGGTAGCATGCCCCAAGTTGAGCTGCGGACCGGTGGCAATGTTGTTAGCCAACGGTGCAGAGAACTCAGAGATGGTCTTTTGGGCCATAGCTTTCTCGGTTGATAGTGTAGAGCCTCTTTCCTCGAACGGATTCAGGTTTGAGATGAACCTTTAAGGTGGAACTTGATGACGTCTAGTTCTCCTCAATAATTGCTCAGGATCTTCAATGAAATTTGACGGCAATTGGAAACCGTTCATGCACTGTCCAGCTTCATGATAGCGAGAAACACAGACTGGGGTAAGCCCCTAACACTAATCGATAACTAAATTGATAGTAGACTCTGGATTCAATTTTTATTAATATTCCTAGACTGATGCTTTCCCCGGCAACGGCGCTAGAAATGCTTGTTGACACTTCTTAGTGCAACAACCAGAGACAGGGTGTTAGGCTATCTCTGATAACGGCGCCAGAAGTGCCTGTGATATTTCTTATGTCTATTGGATAATTCCGCAAGCGCATAGAATATACCGCTGTAACACTTCACCCGGGAGTATTCCAAGGTATTGTTATTTATTTTTATCCCAAGGGAATGCAGTTGCTAGGAATAATTAATAAAAAGAGAGTGATCCTTAAGTCTATAACAACTTAGTATCAACTAGTGATAGGGGGTAAATCGATATATAGAGGAAAGGGTAACGACACCATGACACGACAAGGTTTTTAGATAACTAAGGATAACTAGTAGAGTATAGCTAGGTGGGAGGACAACGAGTGAGTATAAGACTCCTATGACACTTACTTTACTCTTGTGAACTATCTTATCAAATAGATGAACTATACTAAGACAGCTACCTTACTTCCAGTGTGTAGGGGATAGGCGAGACAGTAGGGATATAACCTCTACCCGAAGCGGCTATTCTCTTATGGGAGCCTACCTTTTAAGAACTTGCCTAAAACACGTGGAGGGATACTAAGACTAGACAGGGCTATCACCACCTGCTAGCACCCACAAACAATCCGTGCGACAAGCGGCATTCAAAGGCAAGATCTAGTCTAAGCACCACGCTTACACTAAGCCTTACTACTCTAGTACCAACAACTAAAGTACCCTATGACAGGCGATGAACTACACACGTGATCTGGTTACAGGATAACTATCCAATATAACTCAACTATAAGATAAGACAAAACACAACAATACTATAAAGAATAGTAATGCACTATGTAGAGACATAGTAAAGTAAAGTAAAGATAATATATTGATAAAGATAATATATTGATAAAGATAAAGTCTTATAGAAGGAAAGGTACAAGAGCTATACCAGACTCTCCAGCAGACGACTCCGGAGACTCCGAGTGTAGCTTGACTCGACTCTAACTCCCACACTAGACTAATATCACTACTAAAGAGTGGAACTCTTGTGACTTGTGACTCTTGGGTGTCTTGTGTGTCTTGGAGAGGAGTGGGTAGCCTCTATTTATAGGGGAGAGTGAGGGGTTGCCACGTCAGCGATCCGCGTGCTCCTTGCCTCCCCACCCTTGGATGAACCGCCTCATTACCGCCTCAAGATGGACGGCAGAGGTGAATTCATCATGTGGACATCATGCTGGAAGGCGGTGGAGGCCAACCGATCTGGCTGGGCACCAGGGGGGTTTGGCCGACCTCCCTATGATAGGTGGGCCCAGCCAGGGTCTTCTAGAAGGAGTCCCCACCTGTCAAGGAAGGTATAGGTGGCCTGGGTCCACCAGTAGTGGTTCGGCCAACCCACACTTGGGGGGTTGGGCCCACCACCGTGGTCCCCATCTGTCACAGACTGTCCCCTTGTGTTGGTTCCACTTCGTTTGCATGTTGTCACATTGAAACCTTGTGCTTTGCTTCTCAACCGTTGAATGGAAACACATGTTGATCTGAGGGCCAAAATTAGCTGAGTGGAAGGTCACACGGATCCTGCCACATCACCAGAGCCAGGTGGCCCCCATGGGCAGTTTGGCCGACCCATGGGTGGGCCCACCCTTGGCTCTTCTCTCTTCCAAGTGATGTTTTGCACCATGTCTTGATGTGTGATGACTTGGTTCCCAAATACATGGTTCGGCTGAACCACATTATTGGGCTCCAAGTGTTCATTTCTGCTCTGTTTCATCGTCCCTGCGTTCACAAGCTTAAGAGTACATGTGGAACTAGTTATTGATAAAATATGCTCATGATATGTTTATTCTCCTTTGAATCCGAGGCTTGTTGACGGTGTTTGAATGTGGAATTTTATGGTATATCCATCATCAACAGCTGACTTGTGTACACTTGGAGATATAAGTAGAACGGTATGGAAGGCATGCATTTTGAGTAGGCTAGCGCAAAATTCGCTTCGCCTTTTGTTGTATTAACTTGTTGGTCAAGTGTTGTTTTTAGATTTTTAATTAGGCTATTCACCGCCCTCTAGCCTCTTTGAACCTATCAATTGGTATCAGAGCCATGGTCACCATTTGTTGCAAGGCTTAACATCCTTCGGTGTCAAATATGGCTCACAACAACTTGATCAACCATATGGGCAAGCCACCTTGGTTTGATGGCACACGCTATGGGTATTAGAAGAAGCAAATGAAAGCTCACTTGAAATCAATGAATAGAAAGATGTGGGAGATTGTTGAGAAGGACTTTGTTGTGATTGACATGAATGATCCCACTCCAAGGGAAGAAGAGAAGGTTCAATTCAATGACATTGCTCTCAATGCAATCTATAGTGCTCTTGATGAGAAGATCTTTGAACAAATCAAGGACTTGGAGTATGCTTATGAGGTGTGGAAGAGATTGGAGGACACATATGAGGGCACCACCACCGTGAAGAGTGCCAAGCTATACATTCTCAAGGATAGATATGCAAGCTTCAAGATGAAGGATGATGAGAGCATACTAGAGATGTTTCACCAATTGAGTGTCATCATTAGTGATCTCAGAGCTCTTGGTGAGACAATTAGTGACAAGGACTTCTCCCACCGCTTCTTGAGATCCCTTCCTCCTCGCATTGAGACCTTGGTTACTATCATAGTTAGGGAGGATCTCTCAAAGGTGACTCCAACACAAGTGCTTGGTGATGTCATGACACATGAGACATATCGAGTAGAGAAGGATGGAGGAGTCAAGGAAGAGAAGGAGGATGAGAGGAAGGACAAGAATGAGAAGAAGAGCATTGCATTCAAGGCAACTTCATCAAGGCACAAAGGCAAAGCAAAGAAGAAAATCTCAAATGATGATGAAGATAGCTCAAGTGATGATGATGATGAGGATATGGCACTTCTTGTGAGAAGATTTGGAAGATTCATGAGAAAGAAGGGCTATGATTCAGGGAAGAGAAGAGACTTCACAAAAGGCAAGGGTCCAACTATGAGATGCTATGAGTGCAAGAGCAAGGATCACTTGATTGTGGATTGTCCTCACAAGAATGATAGTGATGATGAGGATGACAAGAAGAAGAAGTCCAAGAAGGAAAACAAAGACAAGAAGATGAAATTCAAGAAGAAGAAGGGGCATTCTTATTGCCTCACATGAGATGTGATGCTTCCTCTTCCGATGATGATGATGATAGTGATGATGACCGCAAGGTCACCAAGAAGAAGGCCATTGCTAGTCTTGCTATCTCTAGCAAGCCATCTCTATTTGACTCTGCACCGACATGTCTCATGGCTAAGCCATCAAAGGTACAATCTGAATCCGATGAGAGCGGTACTGAGAATGAGGAGGAGGACTTCTCCAAGGAGGAGCTTCTTGACATGTTGCGTGACACACAATCTTATCTTAAGAAGAAAGTGAAGAAGTGCAAAGAATTGAACAAGAAAAATAAAATTCTAGAGCAATCCTTTGATGAGCTAAGTGATTCTCATGAGTGTCTAAAGGAAGACCATGAGAACCTTAAAGAAGCTCACTCCAAGCTTGAGAAGGCTCACTCTTCACTTTTGGAGTTGGCTAAGATAGAGGATGTGCCTACAATATGTGACGTAGGTGTTACTTGTGATATCTTTGATACACCTATTGTTGTTGCCTCCACTAACACTTCTTGTAGCACATCCACCTCTACCTCATCTAAGGATGTTGGTGTCACTTGTGATGCCACAATCTTGGTTGAGAACAAGAATCTCAAGAAGGAGGTGCATGAGCTCACTCTAGCACTAGGCAATGCCTATGTGCTATTGTTGCAAGCAAGGAGGTGCCTCCACTAACGCTTCGGGTGGAGATGCCCGCATGCTTAAGTGTTTGGGTAGTCAAAGGTTCTCCATTAACAAGGAGGGTCTTGGCTATAGCCCCAAGAAGGGCAAGACCGCCTTTGTCCCTCACAAAAACACTTTTGTGAAGGGCAAGGGTGTGGTTTGCTATAGTTGCAAGCAAGTGGGGCACAAGGAGCAATATTGCAAGAAGAAGATGATGAAGCAAAGCAAGCCTAATATGTCATCCATTAGACTTGATTCTTGCTATGTGCTTACCAAGAGTGCAAAGGGAGGGAGAGTCAAGTATATTGGTGCACCTAAGGAGAGCCCAAAGACGAAGGCTATTTGGGTGCACAAGAGCTTGATCACTAACCTCCAAGGACCCAAACAAACTTGGGTACCAAAATCTAATTGATTTCTTTGTAGGTGAACTACAAGTCTGGAGGGAGGCATTGGGTGCTTGATAGTGGGTGCACTCAACACTTGACCGGAGAATCAACCATGTTCAATTCAATCAAGCCAAATAAAGATGGGAATCTTGATAGTATCACATTTGGTGAAAACAAGAAGGGCAAGGTTATTGGTCTCGGAAAGATTGCAATTTCAAATGATATATTCATATCCAATGTCTTGCTAGTAGAGAGCTTGAACTTTAACTTCTTGTTCGTGGTTCAATTGTGTGACTTGGGATTCAAATGCATCTTTGTTGTTGATGATGTGGAGATTGTTAGTGTTGATGGAAGCAACTTGATATTCAAGGGATTTCGGTATGGCAATCTCTATTTGGTGGATTTCAATGCAAGTGAAGCTCAATTATCAACATGCTTGTTCACCAAATCAAAGTATGGGTTGGTTATGGCATAGAAGGCTTGGTCATGTTGGAATAAAGCAACTCTATAGATTGGTCAAGCATGACATGGTGAGAGGATCGAAGAATGTGCAATTTGAGAAAGATAAGTTGTGTAGTGCTTGTCAAATGGGAAAGCAAGTTGAAAACACACATCCTAACAAGAGCATGATGACTACATCTAGAGCATTTGAGTTGTTGCACATGGATCTATTTGGCCCAACCACTTATGCTAGCCTCGGTGGAAACAAATATGGCTTTGTGATAGTGGATGATTATACAAGATACACATAGGTCTTCTTTCTTGTTGACAAGAGTGAAGTATTTAGTATATTCAAAACATTCATCAAGAGAAGCCAAAATGAATTTGAAGTTACAATCAAGAAAGTAAGAAGCGACAGTGAAAGTGAGTTTACAAATGCAAGAGTTGTTGAGCTATGTGATGAGTTTGGAATCAAACATCAATTCTTGGCCAAGTACATTCCACAATCAAATGGCCTTGTTGAGAGGAAAAATAGAACACTTATTGATATGGCAAGGTCTATGCTTAGTGAGTACAATGTGAGTTTGGATTTTTAGGCCGAAGCAATCAACATGGCCAACTATTGTAGGAACCGGCTCTATTGTCACCGGCTATTGAAGAAGACACCATATGAGCCTTTGAATGAAAGAAGGCCCAACATTGCATACTTTAGAGTGTTTGGTTGCAAATACTACATATTGAAGAAGGGTGCAAGATTGGAAAAATTTGAGAATAAATATGATAAAGGCATCCTAGTTGGTTACTCCACCACAAGCAAAGCATATAGAGTTTGGAATCACTCCACCAAGCTCATTGAACAAGTACATGATGTGGAATTTGATGAAACCAATGGTTCACAAGATGAAGATGAAAATCTTGATGATGTGATAGGAACTCAATTGGTGAATGATATGAAGACATGGATATTGGTGATATTCGGCCAAGACAAGTGGTTAATGTGGAAGATGAAGATGACAAAGATCAAGTGCAAACACAATCTAGTGTATAAGTCAACCCAAATGAAGCGAGCTCTAGTGGTTCTCATGATCAAACTCGAGTTCAACATTGTCGGTGCTTAGATTAGCGAGTGCTATACCGGCTAGTAAACTTAGAGATTGTGGTTGAGGTCACAGATGGTGTGCAAGGAGGAACACGGGGTTTATACTGGTTTAGGCAACAAATGCCCTACGTCCAGTGCGAGATCGAGTCGTGTTGCCTTGCACCAGGGTGCTTGTAGTAGGGGTTACAAGCTTAGTCGAGAGAGGGAGGGGCTCCCAAGTCTCTTGTGAGTGTGAATATGTGAATACAAGTTGCTTGTTGTTGTGTGTGTGGAACGTGAGTCCAGAAGAGCCTGTCTGTGATCGGCGTCTGCTCTCCCTTTTATAGATAGGGCTAGAGTTACATGTGTTGCCCTGTGTTACAGTGCCCAGCATGGCGGAGTCGGTGATGACTGGTGGCGATCGTCAGCCACGTCTTCGTCTTGGCACCTTGGCGGCATGGCATTAGTCATTCGACTGATCCACCACTGTTCCATTGGTGAGTTCCAAGGCGCCTCATAATGCTGGTCATGGTTGGCTGCATGGCAGTACGTCATGCCGTCGTGTTCGTCCTGCACAGTGCAACGAGTAGATAGCTTGACCTTTGCGTACAAGCTCCCGAGGCTCGGGAAACCTTGGTGCCGTCGGGGGCTTGATGGGACAGAGCGGGGGGGAGTGTCCTCCCTCGGGCGCTTCTTTTTCCCTGTGAGGTACATTCCAGGGGGTAGGCGAGACTAGTCGTAAGGCTTGCCCATTCCCCTGGGTTGGCCGGGCGACTTTCGTTCCCTATTTCCTGGTGTCACACGTGCGACCGGGGTATGGCAGTCGCCGTCGTAGTTGGCGAATCTCCTCGTCAGCCCCGGGAGCCATACGATTGACTATCCTTGTAGCGGCGTGGGAGGAGTAGGACCGTCAGATCGCCTGCCAGAGGAGATGGGGCAGTTGGTACGGTGAACGTGCGCGTTCGGGGCGCTGTTGTGTCAAGGGGCCACCCGATGGGACCAAGCTTGTAAAGTGGTCAGATAGGTCCCTTGTGGTCCAAGATTGCTCTGCTGACGTCAATCGTGCATTGGATGCTTCAGAAAGGTTGCGTCCAAGGGGGATGGGGTAGCTCGGGCGAATCGGAGAATCGGCGCCCGAGGGTGCCACTTTCCTGAGCTCTTTCGGGGAGGCTCGGGCGAATCGGAAAATTGGCGCCCGAGGGTGCCACTTTCCCGAGCTCTTTTGGGGAGGCTCGGGTGAATCGGAGAATTGGCGCCCGAGGGTGCCGCTTTCCCGAGCTCTCTTGCGGAGGCTCGGGCGAATCGGAGAATCGGCGCCCGAGGGTGCCGCTTTCCCGAGCTCTCTCGGGGGAGGCTCGGGCGAATCGAAGAATCGGTGCCCGAGGGTGCTGCTTTCCCGAGCTCTCCCGAGGAGGCTCGGGCGAATCGGAGAATCGGTGCCCGAGGGTGCCGCTTTCCTGAGCTCTCCCAGGGAGGCTCGGGCGAATCGGAAATTTGGCGCCCAAGGGTGCCGCTTTCCCGAGGGTAGACTGGCATTGATGCGGCGCCGTCATGGGCCTCCGTAGGTGCGGCCTTCATGGGCTCTCACAGGCTTTTCCTGTGCTGGGCCGTGTTGGGAATATGTGTTTTTGCATCGAAGTTGGGTACCCCATACTTTGGTACCCGATAGTAGCCCCCGAGCCTGTGGCGGAGTCAAGGCACTCCTCCACAGGTTCAAGCTGGCTCTTCCTGTCGAGGAGATAAAGTATAGGCTGTTTTTTCCGGTGGGTGCGTGCGAGCGCACCCGCCGGGTGTAGCCCCCGAGGCTTTGGAGGGATGTTATATCCCTCCAAAGGCTTAAAATCGTAATTTCTAGTCTTTGGGTGTTCCTTGATTTATTTAGGAGAGTTGATCCCTTGGAAGCGGAGCCCCCGAGCCTCCCATCGTGCAAGGGAGGTCGTTCGGTGGCCTTTCCAAGGTGCAGGGTAAGTTCCTGAGCCTCCATTTTCGTATCAGAGATCGATCAGGTTCTTTCCTGTCTTTTTAATTCGACCTTCACGCTCTTTTTTCGGGAAGTGGAAGGTTTGGTCCTGCTCGACTTCCCCATTGGGGCACGAGTCGGCATTTCCGGTGAGCTACAAATTGGTTGGTCCAAGTGGAGGTCCGTGCCCCGTTCGTTGGGGGTCGGCTAGTGGCCTGAGCACACTCTAAATGTTTCGAATTAGTGGATATCAGGTCCCTTCGTTGGGTCCCGAGGGCCTGATGCCTCCCACGGGGGGATTCCACGTAATCGACTCGCTACTGGGACTTGGACATAGCACGGGTTGTCCCTTGTGACACTCGGGCGTCGGGATACTGGCCGTTTTGGTGACCCATCCACTTGCTGTCCCTAACTCGGTTTCCCTGGGGCGACTGTTCGAGCCACTATGGGCCAGTCTTCGATCCCTAAAAACGTAACGGGCGTCTGAGCCCAGGGTTCCTTCGTCGAGAAGGAGAATATATCGGTGGAATCGAGGCGAACGTGCGTAATAATTTGGCTCACCTTTTGAGGCACGAAGCCTGACGGATGCGACGGTTCGGGGCAGTCGAGGCGGTTGTGTGCGCGAGGCCAGCGGCGATGCTGGGATCGTGACGGGTCCCACGCAGTTAATGCGGCGGATTCTCTGCATCTAACTCGATTCGCCGCCTGGGTATATAAGGAAAATCGTGATTTTTTCATTCTACCCTAGCCATTCGGTTGCGCAGCCGTTCGCCTTCTTGCCTCTGGTACTAGCTGTCACAGAACCGACCAATTTATACAAGCACAAGTACGACGATCGCCAATTTAGTAGCAATCAAGTCACACTTGAGCCAATATAAACCCGGTAGTCCGGAAATCTCGAAGGATTTCTAACATTTTAAACAGAACATACCCCAAGGATCTTACAAATTCAGCAACAACCCATCAAATGATACATAAGTTTACAACCGAATTAAAACATCAGAGTACAACATAGTCTTTTACATAAATGTAACAGTAGCAGAAGTCAACATAGTTTTGAAACAACATAGTTCACATACGAGTACCACCAGCTGACCACATGTCACAGCATCCTACAAAAGCTAAAGATGGATAACGACCTTGCCCCAGGTCTAATCTTCTTCGCCCGCTGGGGTGAAGCAGTTCTTGCAATAAGCATAGTAGACTACTCCTTCTGCAACAATGGGAATAAAACCCTGAGTACTCAACTGTACTCAGCTAGACTTACCTGACAGGAAGTAAATAAAAAGACTCTCAAGGATATGCAGGCTTATTTGGTGGAGCTCAGAGGATAGCAACATTTTGCATAAAAAGCATTACTACAGTAGTTCCTCAACTTATAAATTTTAGATACGGTTTAGCTTTGATTTCGGTTAAGCTATTAAGCTAAGGTTTGCAGCTATACTAAACAATCACTTGATATTATAGCAAACAATACAACCATATGATTTCCGATATCCACAGATATCAACCTCATCTCACCATAATCAATATGTTCAAGTTATTAGCCTCTACCTCACCAGAAGATCAGTTCAGTTTCTCACTAACCAGGAGAGATGGCGATTCGAATCGATTGTACCAGCTGGCAAACATGCCAATCACAAACCCTATCAGCCTGATCAGTGGCTTCTTGGGTCAGATCTTTCTGAGACATAATATCTATCGCGGGTTTGGAGGGGGCCCATATTCTCAGAGATGAACCCACTTCCAGAATATGTCTCTGCACATCCTTCCTGCCTCCAGAATATGTCTACCTTATCAGCCCCAATTCCCGGCTAGAAGGAAATACTCGGTTTCGCGGTCAAAACGACTTATCTGGCCAGCCAAGTGACGACGTCTTTCAATCTCAACTGATGTCTGGTGGCCTCAGTCCTACTCGGCTGCAAGCAGCACCGAAGACAGCATGACCTCAACCATGTCATGCGGCTCCCCGCTACCTAGCCTTGATTCTCTCATTATCATTGTGGCATGGTGGCACATATAGTCACCACCTATACTCGCGAAGGACAGGAAATCCCTCGACTTCTACCGGTCTAAGCATGGCTAAGCATAAGATCAAACCCATCCTTTGTCTAGTAATAGTACCAGGATAGTAGACAAGTGGACAAGGTATAAATGTAGCAACGGTATCAATTCAACTCCTATGCTTAAGTGCACAATCATACGATTTAAGAAAGACCAGTGCATTTGTAAAAAAGAATAGGTGGAGGCTTAGGGATGCTCCGGGGCTTGTCTTTCACAAAGTTAGATGGCTGATGGTCAGTGCACTCCGGCAGTTCCGTTTCCTCCTCGGCCTCGGGAGCTTCCGGCACCTCGATCTCCGGGGGCACTCCTTCCTCCGGCGGATCGAATTGCAGCAGTGTAACTCCTCCCGGCAATCCTATATGCATGATATGCATATATGAGAACTGAGAATGCACATGGAATACAATATAGAGATGCACAACTTGAGCCATGAGATGCATTAGACAACATGTGAGCATCCAAATAATTTATCAAACATTTACTGAGTATGTGCATATTTCTTCTCTAAACAACAACACGTACTCACCCTTCTTAAGCAAGCTATAGAATAATTTCTCGTCTTGCGTAAGAGGTCTACAACCTGCACCAACAATTGATTTGAATCAAACTTCCCTACCACACCTACCTTTTAACTAATAACCACGAATAAAGCATATAAGCAAAGACATTTGACCTAGCTGACCTACACATGAACAAGATCAACCCCAAAGTGTCTAGCAAGGTTACCAAGCTGGAGCATCACAGAAATGCATGAAAACATCTTCTAACCAATTATTACTCAATTAAAAACAATTAAACAAGCACCAGCTTATAACTGGACCCTTTATTTTCTGTGCCTAGAAAATTCTAGAAAAATTACAGTAGATAACACACCCCCACATTAGGCTACTAGAAAAATTTCAAGTCATTTGGACAGATATAACATGCTACACAAAAATGACAAGCAAACAGCCATTTAAGCAATAGAAAATACTTACTACAGTGAAAAGTATCAAACAATAGATTTCCCATTTTTCATAGCTTCTTTATCACAAATCAAGGCTCAAGAAAAATATTCATGACCATAACTTATCTACACTAAGCATGGTGAATTTATCAAAAAGATAGCATAAAAGGCATGTTACACATGACATCATATAAATAACAGTAACCATCCAGTAAACATATTTTTCCGTCATCCTACTACTCTAAACAAGATTAATGCAAGTGGAATCACATTTTTAGCATATTCCTATAATTAGTTATGCATTTATCAAGTTTACAAGCATATAACAAATTAATTATAACTGCACAGAAAAATTACCACAAAGTCATATTTCATATTTTTCCTGTATAGAGCTCAGAAATACAAACCCAACAAAATTTGGTTCACCTCATTTGGACACTTCTAGCTCTAGATATGATTTTTAGAAGACTTTACCAATTTTCTGAAAATTCATTTTCTTAAATCCTTTAATACGAACTCGGTTCAAAACGCTACACACACCCGGCTCAGTGCACCAGAAGCGCACCAGAGCGACTGACCGGTGGGCTCCCCGGTCAAACAGGTCCCACGCGTCAGAGAGAGAGAGCAGAGCCGCCGGCGCTGACCGGCCCTATCTCGCCGGCGGCACCGAGGGCACCTACGTGTTTCTGGGAACAAGACGAACTCGATGAGCTAACTCCCGAGGCCTAACTACCACCGGAGCAAGCTCAACGGTGGCAATGGTGGACGGCGGAGCTCCGGCGAGCGTGCGCCGGCCGCTACTGGCCTTCACCGGCGAAGGTAAGCCTCGTTCCGAGAACCTGGAACCCTAACGAAGCAATACGGCCCGCGAATCGACCTTTGGTTCATTACGACTCGACCTAACCGCGCGCAAGGCGGCACGGTGGTGGACGGGAACTCCGGCGAGCGGCGTCCCGGCCGAAACTGGGCTTGAGCGGCCCGACCAACCCTCTAGGCTAGATCCACGACTGGCGGAGTCACCTAGACGAGCAAGATAGAGGGAAGCCGGCCACGGCATTGTGCTCGACGCTGTAACACCCTAGTGTTAGTTACTATTTTCACACTTGCATTTGCATGTCATCAAGCATAGATCATGTCATTTCATGCATCATTTCATTGCATTTTATTTAATTCCCTGTATTGCTATATGTTTGTTTATATGTCCATAACATGCTAAATGTGTTGACATGCAAATGTGATGCTTGTTTACTGTTCTAAATGCTTTAGACATGTTTGGGATAACATTTGGAACAATGTTCATGTTGGTGAAATCCCCAAAATACCCCTCTAGCTCATAGTTGACTAGAGAGCCCTTTAAAAGCTATTCTGTTTGACCAAACAAGAAGGGCATTTTAGAGATTCTGCATGTCAGTGCACCCTTAATCAAAGTTGTGTAGAATTTTATAAGCAACAAACTTTATTTTTGGGTCAACTCATGAAAATGAGTGGAAGTAGGTCAAAAAGTTGAATTAGTGCAGATTTAGAGCTGTTTTGAAGTTTTCAAATTTTCCTAAGTCTAAACCGGTTTTCAGTTTCGGTGTACCCCTGTTCATCGACCTGTATATCTCAATCCAGGCTGAACTAGAGTAAAGTGCCTTAATATGAAATGATCTACTCATATAGCTCTTCAATCCATGTTAGTGAAGTTTTCGCTGAAACGCACTGGATCACGAGTTATGGCTTGATCAAAAATCGAGTTTCAGTCGGGTCTGCGGAGACTGAATCGGAGCCGATTCAGTTCGACCGTCGGTCGTCGCCGCGCGACCGCGTCAGGTATCGGCCTCCAGGTGGCGCCGTACGCCGTCGTTGCTGCCACGCCGGTCGGCTTTACAAAAGGAGAACACTCCGTTCTGTCTCCCGCACGCTCCTTCACTCTCACTCGCTCGCCCTCGCCTCGCTGCTCTCCTCTTTCCCCTCCGCCGTCGCCATTTCCGCCGCGCCGCCACCGCGGTGAAATCCGCCGCCACCGAGCCGTCTCCGGCCGCTCCATCTTCGGCGTAGCTTCGGCTTGCTCTGCTCTTCGTCCCCGAACCGTTGCCGACCTCAGCCGACCTAAGGTATAGCTCCAGCGAGCTTCTCGCCGTCCGCCATTGCCGGAGCGCCGCCGAGCTCTCGGGTCGCCGCGACAAGGGCGATGCCGAGGTCGGCTTCCCTCTCTATTGCTCGTCTAGGAGTCTCCGTTAGCCGTAGATCCATTCTACGCCATCGGATAGGTCTATCTCGCCGTAGTTTCGCCGGAACCCGAGCTCGCCGTGAACCCGCTCGCCACCGTGCCGCCATGCGAGCGTGGTCAGTGAGCTCCCGTGTGCAATAGTTCGATTCGTCGCACGCATAGGTCCGCTAGGGTTCCAGGGACACGGAACGAAGCTTAGCCGCGCGAGCAACGGCCGGAATCGGCCTGTGCAAGCTCGCCGGACCACCGCCGTCCACCATTGCCGCCGTCGAGCTCGCTCCGGTGGGGTACAACCCTCGGCAGTTGGTCCATCGGATTCGTCTCGTTGCCACGAGTCGGTAGGTAGCCTCGGCGTCGCCGGAGACCTCGCCGTCGGCGAGCTCTCGCTGGTCAGCGCCGGCGGCTCTGCTCCTCTCTCTGACGCGTGGGGTCGGGTCGACCCCGGGGCCCGCGAGTCAGCCGTTCGGGTGCGCCTCTGGTTCACTGAGCCGGGCGCACGTAGCAGTTCTATCGGGTTTAGGTTTTATGATTTATAAAATGAATTTCCAGAAAATGTGTAAAACCTTCCAAAATTCATATCTGGAGCTAGGAATGTCCATTTGGGGTGAACCAAATTTTGTTGTGTTTGTATTTCTGAGCTCTATCAAAGAAAAATATAAAATGTACTTTTTGAGTACTTTTTTTGTGCAGTTATAATTAAATTGTTAATTGCTTGCTTACTTGATAAATGCATAAGTAATTGTAGAAATGTGCTAAAAATGTGATTCCACTTGCATTAATCTTGTTTAGGGAAGTAGAATCTATGAAAAATATGTTTGCTGGTGTTTCACTATTATTTATATGATGTCTAGTATAATGTGCCTTTTATGCTTTAATCTTGCAAAAATCACCATGCTTAATGTGTTAAGGTTAGGGACATGAATATTTTTCTTGGACTATGTTATGTTGGAAAGAAGCTAAGAAAATTAGGAAATCTATTGTTTGATACTTTTCACTGTGTTAAGTATTTTCCATTGTTTAAAAGGCTGGTTGCTTGTTATTTTTGTAGACTGTTATACTTGTCTAAATGACTTGAAATTTTGTCAGTAGGCTAGTATGGATGTGTATTAGCTACTGTAATTTTTATGGATTTTTCTGGTCACAGTAAACAGTAGGTCCAGTTATAGGCTAGGGTTATTTAATTGTTTCCAAGCAAATATCTTTTGGTTGGGGAGTGTTTTTATGCGTTTGTGTGATGCTCAGCATTATCACCTGTGTTAAACAGTAGAGCTGATCCTACTTTGAGCTTGGGGCAGCAAGGTTAATATTTTGTTCATATGATGTTGCTCGCGTTTGTTAATTATAAGTTGGTTGTGGTAGGTTAGTTGATGCATGTTAATTATTAAGTGCAGGTTGTAGACCTCTCACCCGGGATGAGAAATTGTTCTATGCTTTGCTTAAGAAGGGTGAGTATGAGTTGGTTGTCTAGGGAAGAAATATGCACGTACTCAGTAAATGAGTGTGGATTGTTAAACTGATTGCATATCATGGGTTAATTCGTGCATCTCTATCTTGCATTTCATATGCATTCTCAGTTCTCATATATGCATATCATGCATACAGGATCGCCGGGAGGCGTGACGCTGTTGCAGTTCGATCCACCGGAGGAGGGAGTTCCGCCGGAGATTGAAGTGCCAGAGGTTCCCGAAGGTCAGGAAGAAGAAGCTGAACTTCCAGAGTGCCCTGATCACCAACCTACTAACTTTGTGAAAGGCAAGCCCCGGAGCATCCCTAAGTCTCCACCTACTCTTTTTACAAATGCACTGGTCTTTATTAAATCGTATGATTGTGCACTTAAGTATAGGAGTTGATATGATACCGTTGCTGCATTTATTCCTTGTCCACTTATTCTTGATCCTGAAGTTATTACTAGACAAGGGGATGGGTTCGATCCTATGCTTAGCCATGCTTAGACCGGTAGAAGTCGAGGGATTTCCTGTCCTTCGCAAGCATCGGTGGTTACTAATGATGATGGGGTTGGATTCCACATGATGCACTATATGTGCCACCATGCCACAGTGTCTAATAAGAGAATCAAGGCTAGGTAGCGGGGAGCCGCATGACATGGTTGAGGTCATGCCGTCTTCGGTGCTGCTTGCGGCCGACTAGGACTGAGGCCACCAGACATCAGTTGAGATTGAAAGACGTCGTCACATAGCTGGCCAGATAAGTCGTTCTGACCGCGAAGCCGAGTATTTCTTTCTGAGCCGGGAATTGGTGCGACTAGGCAGACATATTCTGGAGGTAGGAAGTATGTGCGGAGACACCATCTTACCAAGGGCAGGTCAGGGACCTGATGCATCCTGGAAGTGGGTTGGTCTCTGAGAATATGGTCCCCGCCAAGCCCGCGACATATTGTGACTCAGAAAGATTTAACGGTGGCCCAAGAAGCCAGTGGCTCGGCTGACAGGGTTTGTGATTGGCATATTTGCCCGCTGGTACAATCGATTCGAATCGCCATCTCTCCTGGTTAGTGAGAAACTGAACTGATCTTCTGGTGAGGTAGAGGCTAATAACTTGAACATAATGATTATGGTGAGATGAGGTTGATATCTGTGGATATCGGAAATCATATGGTTTTATTGATTGCTACAATATTCAGTGAATGCTTAGTATAGTGGCTAATCTTAGTAAATAGCTTAACTGAAATCGAAGCTTATCACAATTAAAATGAATAAGTTGAGGTTCTACTGTAGTAATGCTTTTGATGCAAAAATGATGCTACCCTCTGAGCTCCACCAAATAAGCCTTGCATATCCTTGAGAGTCTTTTTATTTACTCCCTGTCGGGTAAGTCTAGCTGAGTACAATTGAGTACTCAGGGTTTTATTCCCATTGTTGCAGATGGTGTAGTCTACTACGCGTATTGCAGGAATTGCTTCACCCCTGCGGGCGAAGAAGACTAGACCCGAGGGCAGGGTCATTATCTATCCTTAGATGTTGTAAGAATGCTGTGACAGGGTCATTTGATAGTACTCGTATTTGAACTCTATGGTGTAAAACTATGTTGACTTCTGCTACTACTCTATTTGTGTAAAAGACTATGTTGTACTCTGATGTTTAAATTCGGTTGCGAACTTATGTGTCATGTGATCGGGTATTGCTGAATGAATGATCCTTGGGGTATGAAATGTTTGAAATCCTTCGAGATTTCCGGACTACCGGGTTTATATTGGCTCAAGTGCGACTGGATTGCGATTAAAATGCGATCGTTGTACTTGTGCTCGTATAAATTGGTCGGTTCTGTGACAGCTGGTACCAGAGCATAATTCAGCATATACCGTCACTTGACTATTTAAAAATTAAAAGAGTTTTGAGTTTTATAAACTAATTGCCAACTGATAGTGTGTATAGGTGATTTAAACCAAGTGTTTGCAAAACTTATGAGTACCAATGACCAAGTCCTATAGCCCTATATATATGTGGTAATTAGGTGGCTTATGTAAGTACTGACTTGGGGGAAATTGTATCATATTTCTATTTGTGGTTCATTTGGTTTTATCGTGCGGATAATCATGATCTGTCGGTTTCTTATTGCTTCTTATGGGTCAATGTACCACGTCGCCTAAGGTAAGGTGAGATGTGAGTGTAAGATCGAACAACCATCGATCGATGGTGAGTGTATGGTTGCTGAAGTGAGTACATGTGATCCATATGTGTACTTATGGAAGTAGGGGGAGTAATTAATTTTGGGGTCGCAAATGTTCATGGGAACATTTCCGGCAAAAAGTGCTTCTTGTTGCCCTGCATACATCGGGATTTGGGCTGAAATAAATCTTCTGCAGGTACACTAACCACGCAAAACGTATAGTACGGTTAGTTATGTATATGAGAGCACGTGGTATGCCACCGACTATAACGTTAGTTAAAATATATTATGTGTGAGGTCGTTGGCACGTGCATGCATCATGATCATGAAATTAATTTAAGCTATTTGTACTATTTCCTTCCCTATGGTAAAATTTGTGCTGTCCTATCTTATTCTAAATGCTGAAAGATGTTGTAATGTACCAGATGGCAGCTGAAGGTGAGCCACAGAGTGGTCAGTTTCTGGAGCAGTTTGGCACACCCACGGTGCTATGGAGGTTGTTGAAGTCTGTGGGATATGCAGAGCCACCACTGTATTTCTGGAAGCCAGCGAAAACCATGGTGCAGCCTTGGTTTGACGTTTGGGTGACTATCCCTGGGCTTGAAAGGGGTTGGTCGTTTCCAGGAATAAAGGTAGAAGTTGACATGAGGACACCATGGGATGGTGCGCAGCTCGCAGCTTTCGAGGTGTTGACGGATATTTGCAGCCGGTTCAACAAGAGAGCTGATTTGGGACCAGCAAATGTTTTTCCCAGGGTGGATGCTTCTCAGGGTGAGTGGGCTCAGTCTAGCCAAGCTTCTTTGGAGCGAGGCAGGGACGAGCGTGCTCATAGCACGGGTGCTTCTATGAGTGCTATGTTTGCTGTCCTGAGGATGCACTATTCCACTAGGGATGGTTGGATGAAGTGCGTTGAAGCCCTGCATGATGCTGTGGAGAAGAAGTTAGAAGCTGAAGAGTGGGCACGTATGGCTCGTCGTAGCTCAGATGACTTGGTGGTAGCTCTCACTGCCTGTCGCAATGAGTTGTTACGATGCACTGGCGCCTTGTTGACGGCTGATCGCCGTGTCGAGGTGCTTGAGAGGGAGAATGCAGATCTTCGCCGCCAGCTTGACAATCGCAATATGAGTTTGACATGTCAGCGCAATGAGTTTCTGCAGGAGTTGCATGCTAGTCAGCAGCAGGTTTGGGAGTTGCAGCAGGATGTTCATCGTCTGAACAACCGTGCTGATCCGTTTCATCCTCCGGGTGCAGCGGAGTTCGCTCCTGAGATCTTCATTGCAGCTGATGATGGTGAAGCCAGTGAGGAAGAAGAGGAAGAAGACCCCGAGGAGATTGTGCCTATTGACGAGAGTGATGACCATGGTGGGAACGTGTCCGGCGTGGACAGTGACCACGATGACTAGGCTTTTTCTAGTGATCTTGCTATGATCGGCACCCTTTTGTATTGGGGAAAACCTTTAATGTCATGTAATGAGAGAACCCTCTGTGTTCAGGGCTAGAACCATCAAACTTTTAACTAAGTAATGGTAACTTATGCAGTTTGGAAACCCTTTTTGGTTGCGCCTTGTTATTGTGCGGTTGTGTGATGATTATTGAATTATTGTGCCGCTTGTTGGTTATCAAAAATGATCATTGATATATTTTGGGCATAATCTTTCGGTTATCTTTGGCATAACTGACACTTAACAATGGTTGTTGTGTGTTGCTACAGATGGCACCTCATACCCGTCGTCATGGGTCAACCAGTGGTGGTGGGAACGAACATGAAGATGAGGAGTTGCCGCCTCCTCCACCGCGTACCCAGGAACAGATGTTTGCTCAGTTCTTGGACACCCAGCAAGCGATTTTGCAGCAGATGGTTGCTAGTAACAACCACAATCGCAATCGAGGTGGACGCCGCGGAAACGATGAGGACCAATACAGTAACTATAAGGACTTCATGGACACTAAGCCTCCGGTTTTCAAGCAGGCCGTAGAACCGCTGGAAGCTGATGAGTGGTTAAACACTATTGAACAGTCATTCTCTGTGCTGCGATTGACTAAAACCATGAAGGCTAGCTTTGCTGCTATGTTACTGCAAGGCCAAGCTGGAATATGGTGGGCCAATCGCAAGACCGCCTACCCTGTAGTCGCTGATATCACCTGGGAGCAGTTCACCAGGGATTTCAGGGGACATTTCATTCTAGCAGGCTAGATCAAGATGAAAGTCAATGAATTCATGCAGCTTACTCAGGGTACCAAGACCCTCACTCAGTATCATCATGCCTTTAACAATCTATCGAGGTATGCCCCGTGGATGGTAGATACAGATGAAAAGAAGATTGAAACCTTCAAGAGAGGTCTTAGTACCAAGCTTATGAAGACTCTGGCAAACACCGCTCGTACAACTTTTAACGAGTTCATCAGTGAAGCTTATATCCAAGAGAAACAGAACAACTTGCACACTGCTTCCAACGGAGGCAAGAGGCCATTGGAAGGAAGCTCTTCTCAGTCAAGGACTCCAGCAGCTAGTCGTGCGGTGGCGAATCGCCCTGCTTACCGTCCGGCTGTTCCTGGAGCAAAATTCAGACCCCCTCCAAAGAAGCAGCCAGCGCCACAACGCTACAAGAAAGGCTTCACAGTGCCTTTGAACAAGAACAATGCTCCTCCAAACAACGCCGCTCCAATGAGGACCAACCAAGGTCTGGGGCCATGCTTTAACTGCGGTCAACAGGGGCACCTTGCTCGCTATTGCCCTCATCCAAAGCAGGCTCGAGTGCATCACACCACTATTGAAGAAATTCCAGAAGGTGAACCAGTCACCGCGGGTATGTTTTCAGTTAACCAGCACCCTGCCATTGTTTTGTTCGACTCTGGATCATCGCATTCTTTCATAAGTCAAGCATTTGCACAAAGGCATGCCTTTCAGATCGTTGATTTGGGCTGTAATTTCCGGATAACCTCAGCTGGGGCTGAAATATGCACACATGAGGGTATCAAGCAGGCGAGTATTGAGATTAATGATAGGAGTTTTATTAGTCATCTCATTGTGTTGCCTGGGCTAGGTCTGGATGTAATTCTAGGGGTTAGCTGGATGAACAAATGGGGTGCGGTATTGGACGTTGCTAACCGAACTTTGACGTTGAAGGCGCCCCAGGGTGGGGGTACCTTTCAAGTTTCCTTACCTCGAAGAGGGGATCTTTTTAATCTCTCTCTCGCAGTTGAGGGAAGACCGTCCAAGGTATTCCGGTAGTATGTGAGTTTCCTGATGTCTTTCCTGATGATCTACCTGGACTTCCTCCTGATCGAGATGTGGAGTTTGCAATAGAACTTATTCCCGGTACGGCGCCTATTTCTCGAAGGCCATATAGAATGCCTCCTCATGAATTAGCTAAACTCAAGAAACAACTCCAGGAGTTATTGGACAAAGGGTTCATTCGCCCTAGTTCTTCTCCGTGGGGCTGTCCTGCAATCTTTGTTAAGAAGAAGGATGAAACTTTACGTATGTGTGTGGACTATAGGCCACTAAATGCTGTGACAATTAAGAACAAGTATCCTCTACCTCGTATTGATATCTTGTTTGATCAATTGTCCAAGGCCAAGGTTTTCTCCAAAATTGATCTGAGATCTGGGTATCATCAAATTAAGATCACACCACAAGATATTCCCAAGACGGCTTTCTCCACTCGGTATGGCTTGTATGAGTATTTGGTTATGTCTTTTGGATTAACCAATGCTCCTGCGCATTTCATGTATCTAATGAATTCGGTATTCATGCCTGAGTTGGATAAGTTCGTGGTAGTCTTTATTGACGATATTCTGGTGTACTCTGAGAGCATGGAGGATCATGCTGAACACTTGAGGATAGTCTTGACTAGACTCAGGGAGCATAAGCTGTATGCTAAGTTCAGCAAGTGTGAGTTTTGGTTGACTAAGGTACCTTTTCTGGGCCATATCTTATCTGCTGAAGGTATTTCTGTAGATCCATCAAAAGTTCAGCAGGTGTTGGATTGGCAGTCACCAACAAATGTGTCAGAGGTTCGTAGCTTTCTGGGATTAGCTGGGTATTATCGCCGCTTTATTCAGGATTTCTCTAAAATAGCTAAACCTATGACCAAGCTATTGCACAAAGATACCAAGTTTGTGTGGAGTGAGGAGTGTGAAACAGCTTTTCGCACCTTGCAAACGTTGTTGACCACTACTCCAGTTCTTGCACAACCTGATATTGAAAGACCTTTTGATGTGTACTGCGATGCTTGTGGCACTGGGTTAGGATGTGTTGTCATGCAAGAAGGCCGAGTCATTGCTTATGCCTCGCGTCAATTGAGAAAACATGAGCAAAACTACCCTACTCATGATTTGGAACTTGCCGCTGTAGTTCATGCATTGAAGATTTGGCGCCACTATTTGATGGGTCACAAATGTCATATCTATTCCGATCACAAGAGTCTCAAGTACATTTTCACTCAGCCTGAGTTGAACATGAGGCAAAGAAGGTGGTTGGAGTTGATCAAAGACTATGATCTAGAAGTACACTATCATCCGGGCAAGGCCAATGTCGTAGCCGATGCTTTGAGCCGAAAGTCTCATTGCAATATATTACAGCCTTTGCTAGCAGACGGGTTCAATCTTGTGCATCCAGTGGTGTTGAATAATATTACTCTCAGTTGTACTTTGGAAAGCAAGATTATTGAAGGTCAGAAAACAGATCCCGGCATATATCATATCAAAAGGAAGATGAAAGAACAAGAAATGCTTCATTTCCGAGTAGATGAAAAAGGTGGTTCAAGGATCGATTGGTAGTACCAAAAGACCGTGAGTTGAGGAATCAGATTATGGACGAGGCTCATTTGTCCAAGTTGTCTATCCATCCTGGTAGTAGTAAGATGTATCAAGACTTGAAACCTAGGTTCTGGTGGACCAAAATGAAGAAGGAAATTGCAGCCTATGTGGCCAGGTGTGATACCTGTTGTCGCGTGAAGGCTATTCATCTTAAGCCAGCAGGCCTATTGCAACCTTTACCAGTTCCAGGTTGGAAATGGGATGAGATAACCATGGATTTCATATCTGGGTTACCTCTAACGCAAAAAGGCCATGATTCTATTTGGGTGATCGTAGATCGATTGACTAAGACTGCACATTTCTTACCAGTTCGAACTACAGATCATCCTCATCAGTTGGCACAGCTTGACTTTGCTCAGATACTTCGGTTACATGGTGTGCCGAGGACGATAGTTTCCGACAGAGGCCCGCAATTTATTGCACGCTTCTGGGAGCATCTACACAAGTGTTTGGGAACCAATTTGGTTCGCAGCTCAGCTTATCATCCTCAAACTTCTGGTCAGACTGAAAGGGTAAATCAAATTCTTGAAGATATGCTGAGAGCTTGTGTTCTATCGTCTAAAGGTTCGTGGCAAGAATGGTTACCTTTGGCCGAGTTCTCATACAACAATAGCTATCAAGAGAATATTCAAATGGCTCCTTTTGAAGCTTTGTATGGGCGCAAATGTAGAACTCCTCTCAATTGGGTTGAATCAGGCGAAAGGAGATATTACGGGATTGACTTTGTGAAAGAGGCCGAAGAGAGAGTGCATACCATTCAAACGCATCTCAAAGCCGCTCAGACTCGTCAAAAGAGTTATGCGGACAAGCGAAGAAGACCATTGGAATTTGAAGTGGGTGACCACGTATACTTGAAAGTGTCACCTATGAAAGGTGTGCAACGCTTCGGAGTGAAACGAAAGTTAGCTCCAAGGTTTGTAGGTCCTTTTCAAATTCTGGAAAGAAGTGGGAAAGTAGCATACAAGTTACGATTGCCACCACACATGTCCACTATCTTCAATGTGTTTCATGTATCCCAACTCAAGAAATGTTTACGAGTACCGGAAGAACAAGTGGATCTTGGTGATATCAAGTTGAAATCAGATTTGACCTATGAAGAAAAACCTATTGAAGTAATAGATTACAAAGAAAGAATCACCCGTAGCCGAGTGATCAAGTTCTATAAGGTGGTGTGGAACAACCAAAGTTATTGGGATGCGACTTGGGAGCGAGAAGATTACCTCAAGGAAGTCTATCCTGCTTTCTTTAAACAATGGTAATTAACTCTAATCTCGGGGACGAGATTCTTTTAAGGGGGGAGGGCTGTAACACCCTAGTGTTAGTTACTATTTTCACACTTGCATTTGCATGTCATCAAGCATAGATCATGTCATTTCATGCATCATTTCATTGCATTTTATTTGATTCCCTGTATTGCTATATGTTTGTTTATATGTCCATAACATGCTAAATGTGTTGACATGCAAATGTGATGCTTGTTTACTGTTCTAAATGCTTTAGACATGTTTGGGATAACATTTGGAACAATGTTCATGTTGGTGAAATCCCCAAAATACCCCTCTAGCTCATAGTTGACTAGAGAGCCCTTTAAAAGCTATTCTGTTTGACCAAACAAGAAGGGCATTTTAGAGATTCTGCATGTCAGTGCACCCTTAATCAAAGTTGTGTAGAATTTTATAAGCAACAAACTTTATTTTTGGGTCAACTCATGAAAATGAGTGGAAGGAGGTCAAAAAGTTGAATTAGTGCAGATTTGGAGCTATTTTGAAGTTTTCAAATTTTCCTAAGTCTAAACCGGTTTTCAGTTTCGGTGTACCCCTGTTCATCGACCTGTATATCTCAATCCAGGCCGAACTAGAGTAAAGTGCCTTAATGTGAAATGATCTACTCATATAGCTCTTGAATCCATATTAGTGAAGTTTTCGCTGAAACGCACTAGATCACGAGTTATGGCTTGATCAAAAATCGAGTTTCAGTCGGGTCCGCGGAGACTGAATCGGAGCCGATTCAGTTCGACCGTCGGTCGTCGCCGCGCGACCGCGTCAGGCATCGGCCGCCAGGTGGCGCCGTACGCCGTCGTTGCTGCCGCGCCGGTCGGCTTTACAAAAGGGGAACACTCCTTTCTATTTCCCGCACGCTCCTTCACTCTCACTCGCTCGCCCTCGCCTCGCTGCTCTCCTCTTTCCCCTCCGCCGTCGCCATTTCCGCCGCGCCGCCGCCGCGGTGAAATCCGCCGCCACCGAGCCGTCTCCGGCCGCTCCATCTTCAGCGTAGCTTCGGCTTGCTCTGCCTCTTCGTCCCCGAACTGTTGCCGACCTCAGCCGACCTAAGGTATAGCTCCAGCGAGCTTCTCGCCGTCCGCCATTGCCGGAGCGCCGCCGAGCTCTCGGGTCGCCGCGACAACGGCGATGCCGGGGTCGGCTTCCCTCTCTATTGCTCGTCTAGGAGTCTCCGTTAGCCGTAGATCCATTCTACGCCGTCGGATAGGTCTATCTCGCCGTAGTTTCGCCGGAACCCGAGCTCGCCGTGAACCCGCTCGCCACCGTGCCGCCATGTGAGCGTGGTCAGTGAGCTCCCATGTGCAATAGTTTGATTCGTCGCACGCATAGGTCCGCTAGGGTTCCAGGGACACGGAACGAAGCTTAGCCGCGCGAGCAATGGCCGGAATCGGCCGGCGCAAGCTCGCCGGACCGCCGCCGTCCGCCATTGCCGCCGTCGAGCTCGCTCCGGTGGGGTACGACCCTCGGCAGTTGGTCCATCGGATTCGTCTCGTTGCCACGAGTCGGTAGGTAGCCTCGGCGTCGCCGGAGACCTCGCCGTCGGCGAGCTCTCGCCGGTCAGCGCCGGCGGCTCTGCTCCTCTCTCTGACGCGTGGGGTCGGGTCGACCCCGGGGCCCGCGAGTCAGCCGTTCGGGTGTGCCTCTGGTTCACTGAGCCGGGTGCACGTAGCAGTTCTATCGGGTTTAGGTTTTATGATTTATAAAATGAATTTCCAGAAAATGTGTAAAACCTTCCAAAATTCATATCTGGAGCTAGGAATGTCCATTTAGGGTGAACCAAATTTTTTTGTGTTTGTATTTCTGAGCTCTATCAAGAAAAAATATAAAATGTACTTTTTGAATACTTTTTATGTGCAGTTATAATTAAATTGTTAATTGCTTGCAAACTTTATAAATGCATAAGTAATTGTAGAAATGTGCTAAAAATGTGATTCCACTTGCATTAATCTTATTTAGGGAAGTAGAATCTAAGAAAAATATGTTTGCTGGTGTTTCACTGTTATTTATATGATGTCTAGTGTAATGTGCCTTTTATGCTTTAATCTTGCAAAAATCACCATGCTTAATGTGTTAAGGTTAGGGACATGAATATTTTTCCTGGACTATGTTATGTTGGAAAGAAGCTAAGAAAATTAGGAAATCTAGTTGTTTGATACTTTTCACTGTGTTAAGTATTTTCCATTGTTTAAAAGGCTGGTTGCTTGTTATTTTTGTAGACTATTATACTTGTCTAAATGACTTGAAATTTTGTCAGTAGGCTAGTATGGATGTGTATTATCTACTGTAATTTTAATGGATTTTTCTGGTCACAGTAAACAGTAGGTCCAGTTATAGGCTAGGGTTATTTAATTGTTTCCAAGCAAATATCTTTTGGTTGGGGAGTGTTTTTATGCGTTTGTGTGATGCTCAGCATTATCACCTGTGTTAAACAGTAGAGCTGATCCTACTTTGAGCTTGGGGCAGCAAGGTTAATATTTTGTTCATATGATGTTGCTCGCGTTTGTTAATTATAAGTTGGTTGTGGTAGGTTAGTTGATGCATGTTAATTATTAAGTGCAGGTTGTAGACCTCTCACCCGGGACGAGAAATTGTTCTATGCTTTGCTTAAGAAGGGTGAGTATGAGTTGGTTGTCTAGGGAAGAAATATGCACGTACTCAGTAAATGCGTGTGGATTGTTAAACTGATTGCATATCATGGGTTAATTCGTGCATCTCTATCTTGCATTTCATGTGCATTCTCAGTTCTCATATATGCATATCATGCATACAGGATCACCGGGAGGCGTGACGCTGTTGCAGTTCGATCCACCGGAGGAGGGAGTTCCGCCGGAGATTGAAGTGCCAGAGGTTCCCGAAGGTCAGGAAGAAGAAGCTGAACTTCCAGAGTGCCCTGATCACCAACCTACTAACTTTGTGAAAGGCAAGCCCCGGAGCATCCCTAAGTCTCCACCTACTCTTTTTACAAATGCACTGGTCTTTATTAAATCGTATGATTGTGCACTTAAGTATAGGAGTTAATATGATACCATTGCTGCATTTATTCCTTGTCCACTTATACTTGATCCTGAAGTTATTACTAGACAAGGGGATGGGTTCGATCCTATGCTTAGCCATGCTTAGACTGGTAGAAGTCGAGGGATTTCCTGTCCTTCGCGAGCATAGGTGGTTACTAATGATGATGGGGTTGGATTCCACATGATGGACTATATGTGCCACCATGCCACAGTGTCTAATGAGAGAATCAAGGCTAGGTAGCGGGGAGCCGCATGACATGGTTGAGGTCATGCCGTCTTCGGTGCTGCTTGCGGCCGACTAGGACTGAGGCCACCAGACATCAGTTGAGATTGAAAGACGTCGTCACATAGCTGGCCAGATAAGTCGTTCTGACCGCGAAGCCGAGTATTTCTTTCTGAGCCAGGAATTGGTGCGACTAGGCAGACATATTCTGGAGGTAGGAAGTATGTGCGGAGACACCATCTTACCAAGGGCAGGTCAGGGACCTGATGCATCCTGGAAGTGGGTTGGTCTCTGAGAATATGGTCCCTGCCAAGCCCGTGACATATTGTGACTCAGAAAGATTTAACGGTGGCCCAAGAAGCCAGTGGCTCGGCTGAGAGGGTTTGTGATTGGCATATTTGCCCGCTGGTACAATCGATTCGAATCGCCATCTCTCCTGGTTAGTGAGAAACTGAACTGATCTTCTGGTGAGGTAGAGGCTAATAACTTAAACATAATGATTATGGTGAGATGAGGTTGATATCTGTGGATATCGGAAATCATATGGTTTTATTGATTGCTACAATATTCAGTGAATGCTTAGTATAGTGGCTAATCTTAGTAAATAGCTTAACTGAAATCGAAGCTTATCACAATTAAAATGAATAAGTTGAGGTTCTACTGTAGTAATGCTTTTGATGCAAAAATGATGCTACCCTCTGAGCTCCACCAAATAAGCCTTGCATATCCTTGAGAGTCTTTTTATTTACTCCCTGTCGGGTAAGTCTAGCTGAGTACAAATGAGTACTCAGGGTTTTATTCCCATTGTTGCAGATGGTGTAGTCTACTACGCGTATTGCAGGAATTGCTTCACCCCTGCGGGCGAAGAAGACTAGACCCGAGGGCAGGGTCATTATCTATCCTTAGATGTTGTAAGAATGCTGTGACAGGGTCATTTGATGGTACTCTTATTTGAACTCTGTGGTGTAAAACTATGTTGACTTCCGCTACTACTCTATTTGTGTAAAAGACTATGTTGTACTCTGATGTTTAAATTCGGTTGCGAACTTATGTGTCATGTGATCGGGTATTGCTGAATGAATGATCCTTGGGGTATGAAATGTTTGAAATCCTTCGAGATTTCCGGACTACCAGGTTTATATTGGCTCAAGTGTGACTGGATTGCGATTAAAATGCGATCGTTGTACTTGTGCTCGTATAAATTGGTCGGTTCTGTGACAGACGCGGCGAGCAGTGAGCTCAGTGGCACTCTGGCAATGGCACTGCGGCGAAGGGCTCTAGGTGCTATACCTTGCCTCGGCTGGTTCCAGAAATGGGCGGGGAAGGTAGAGTAGAGGATGGCGAAGCTCGGGTGGAGATGGAGCGGTCGAAGACGGTGCGGTGGCGGCGGATTTCACCGCGGAACTAGCTCGGCGGCGATGGCGACGGCGGAGAGGAAAAAGGAGAGCAGAGAGGCGAGAGCGAGAGAGAGAGCGAGTGGAGCGTGTAGGAGACCGGGTGGAGTGTTGCCTTCGGTTTTGCAGACCGGCCGCGGGGCAACGACGGCGTACGGTGCCACCTGGCGCGAGATTTCTGACGGCGGCCGTGCGGCGACGCTGACCGGTTTGAACTGAATCGACTTCGATTCAGTTTCTAATACCCGACTGAAACTAGATTTTGATCGAGCCACAACTCGCGATCTAGGGCGTTTCAGCAAAAACTTCACTAATATGGATCAAAGAGCTACATGAGTAGATCATTTGGTATTAGAACACTTTGAACTGATTCGGCTTGGTTTGAGAGATATGGATCAAAGAACACATGTACATTGAAACTATAAACCAGCTAACACTTAGCAAATTTCAGCAACTCCAAAACAGCCCCAAATTTGCACAATTTCACAATTTTGACCACCATACACCCATTTTCATGAGTTGACCCAGAAATAAAGTTTGTTGCTTATAAAATTCTACACAACTTTGATTAAGGGTTCTCTAACATGCAAAGTCTTCTAAATTAACATTCTTGTTTGGTCAAACAATATAGGTTTAGGAGGGCTTTCTTGTCAACTATGAGCTAGAGGGGTATTTTGGGGATTTCACCAACATGAACATTGTTCCAAATGTTAACCTAAACATGTTTAAGTCATCTAGAACAGTAAACAAGCATCACATTTGCATGCTAACACATCTATGGCATTGTAAGCATATAAACAAACATAACATATAAAGGGATTTAATTCAATTCCAAATGGTGATGATGCATGAAATGACATGATGAATGCTTGATGTCATGCAAATGTAAGTGTAAAAATAGTAACTAACACTAGGGTGTTACAGCCCTTCCCCCTTAAAAGAATCTCGTCCCCGAGATTAGAGTTAATTACCATTGTTTATAGAAAGAAGGATAAGCTTCCTTGAGATAATCTTCGCTTTCCCACAGTCGCATCCCAGTCACTTTGGTTATTCCAAACCACCTTGTAGAACTTGACCACTTGGCTATGAGTGACTCTTTCCTTGTAATCTACCACTTGTATAGGCTTCTCTTCATATGTCAAATCTGATTTTAACTTGATATCACCAAGATCCACTTGTTCTTCCGGTACTCGCAAACATTTCTTGAGTTGCGATACATGAAAGACATTGAAAATAGTGGACATGTGTGGTGGCAAGCGTAACTTGTATGCTACTTTCCCACTTCTTTCCAGAATTTGAAAAGGACCCACAAACCTTGGAGCTAACTTTCTTTTCACCCTGAAACGTTGTACACCCTTCATGGGTGACACCTTCAAGTACACATAGTCACCAACTTGAAATTCCAACGGTCTTCGACGCTTGTCCGCATAATTCTTTTGGCGAGGTTGTGCGGCTTTGAGATGTTGCTGAATGGTATGCACTCGTTCTTCGGCCTCTTTGACAAAGTCAATTCCGTAGTAGCTCCTTTCTCCTGGTTCAATCCAGTTAAGAGGAGTTCTACATTTGCGCCCATACAAAGCTTCAAAAGGAGCCATCTGAATACTCTCTTGATAGCTATTGTTGTATGAGAACTCTGCTAATGGTAACCATTCTTCCCACGAACCTTTGGACGAAATGACATAGGCTCTCAACATATCTTCCAATATCTGGTTTACTCTTTCAGTCTAACCCGAAGTCTGAAGATGATAAGCTGAACTACGAACCAAATTGGTTCCCAAACACTTGTGTAGATGCTCCCAGAAGCGTGCAAGAAATTGCGGGCCTCTGTCGGAAACTATCGTCCTCGGTACACCGTGTAACCGAAGTATCTGAGCAAAGTAGAGTTGTGCCAGCTGATGAGGACGATCCGTAGTTCGAACTGGTAAGAAATGTGCAATCTTAGTCGGTCGATCTACAATCACCCAAATAGAATCATGGCCTTTTTGCGTTAAGGGTAAGCCCGTTATGAAGTCCATGGTTATCTCATCCCACTTCCAGCCGGGAACTAGCAAAGGTTGTAATAAACCTGCTGGCTTAAGGTGAATAGCCTTCACACGACAGCAGGTATTACACCTAGCCACATAAGCTGTAATTTCTTTCTTCATTTTTGTCCACCAAAATCTAGGCTTCAAGTCTTGATACATTTTACTGCTACCAGGATGAATAGATAACTTGGAAAGATGAGCCTCATCCATAATCTGATTCCTCAACTCACGATCTTTTGGTACTACTAATCAGTCTTTGAACCATAATATACCTTTTTCATTTACCCGGAAGTGAAGTGTTTCTTGCTCTTGCATCTTTCTCTTGATGTGATATATTTCCGGATCTGTTTTCTGACCTTTAACAATTTTACTTTCCAAAGTACAACTGAGAGTAATATTATTCAATACCACTAGGATGCATAAGATTAAACCCGTCCGCTAGCAACGGCTACAATGCATTGCAATGAGACTTTCGACTCAAAGCATCAGCAACTACATTAGCCTTGCCCGGATGGTAATGTACCTCCAAATCATAATCTTTGATCAACTCCAACCACCTTCTTTGCCTCATGTTCAACTCAGGTTGACTCTTGTGATCAGAATAGATATGACATTTATGGCCCATCAAGTGGTGACGCCAAAGCTTCAGTGCGTGTACTACTGCAGCAAGCTCCAAATCATGGGTAGGATAATTCTGCTCGTGTTTTCTCAATTGACGCGAGGCATAAGCAATGACTCGGCCTTCTTGCATGAGCACACAACCTAACCCAGTGCCACTGGCATCACAGTACACATCAAAAGGCTTCTCATTATCAGGTTGTGCAAGAACTGGAGCAGTGGTCAGCAACGTCCGCAAGGTGCGAAAAGCTGCTTCACACTCCTCACTCCAAACAAACTTGGTATCTTTATGCAACAATTTGGTCATAGGTTGAGCTATCTTGGAGAAATCTTGAATGAAACAGTGATAATACCTAGCTACCCCATGAAACTGCGAACCTCTGACACATTGGTGGGCGATTTGCCACATCATGACCTGCTTGCTGGAGCCCTTGGCTGAGAAGAGCCTCCTTCCAAAGGCCTCTTGCCTCCCTTGAAAGCAGTGTGCAGATTGTTCTGTTTCTCTTGAATGAAAGCATCACTGAGAAACTCGTTGAAAGTTGTACGAGTTTTGTTAGCCAAAGTCTTCATGAGCTTGGTGCTAAGGCCTCTCTTGAAAGTTTCAATCTTCTTTTCATCGGTGTCCACCGTCCAAGGAGCATACCTTGACAGATTGTTGAAAGCATGATGGTACCGAGTAAGGGTCTTGGTACCCTGGGTAAGCTGCATGAACTCGTTAACCTTCATCTTGATCAACCCAGCTGGAATCAAATGACCCCTGAAATCCTTAGTAAACTGCTCCCAGGTGATATCAGCAACCACAGGATAGGCGGTCTTGCGATTTGCCCACCATATCCCTACGGGTCCTTGCAGCAAGAGAGCAGCAAAGCTAGCCTTCATGGCTTCGGTCAACCTCAGCACTGAGAACGCCTGCTCGATTGTGTTCAACCACTCATCTGCCTCCAATGGTTCAACAGCCTGCTTGAACACTGGTGGCTTGGTGTCCAAGAAGTCCTTGTAATCACTGTACTGGCCTTCACCATTTCCACGACACCCATCTCGGTTGCGATTGTTGTTATTGTTGTTGGCAACCATCTGCTGCAGAATAGCCTGCTGAGTATCCAGGAACTGAGCAAACATCTGCTCTTGTGTGCGTGGGGGAGGCGGCGGTAACTCCTCATCCTCGCGCTCATTCCCACCACCACTACCCGACCCACGGCGGGTGTTAACCGGCATCTGCAGTAAGCACAACAACCATTGTCGAGTGTTAGTCATGCAAACGATAACCGAAAAATCATGCCCAGAGGATATCAATGATTATTTTTGATAACATACAAATGGCACGATAAATCAATAACCATCTCACAACCACACAATAACAAGGCGCAACAAAGAAAAATTCTTCACGAACCGCACGATGATCATTACTTAATTAAAAGTCTGATGGTTCAAGCCTTGAACATACAAGGTTTAAACATTACAAGTCCAACCCAACCATTAGGGTACATCAAAGTACTTCATTACAAAAGAGTGCCAACATAGCAAGTGCACTAGAAAGAGCTACTCATCGTGGTCACTGTCCATACCGGACACGTTCCCACCAAAGTCATCACTCTCGTCGATAGGCACTATCTCCTCAGGGTCTTCTTCTTCTTCTTCTGAACTTGCCTCACCATCATCAGCTGCTACGAAGATCTCAGGACCGATCTCTACTACACCTGGATGGTGAAACGGATCAACACGGTTGTTCAGACGATAAACATCCTCCTGCAGCTCCCAGACCTGCTACTGACTCGCGTGCAACTCGCGCAAAAAGTCATCTCGCTGACGTGCCAGGTTCATATTGCGATTACCAAGCTGATGACGAAGGCTCGCATTCTGCCTCTCAAGCTCAGTAACACGGTGATCAGCTGCCATCAAAGCACCAGTGCATCGTAGCAACTCATTGCGACAG
The DNA here is from genome assembly GCA_038502445.1 of Eremochloa ophiuroides. Lineage (NCBI taxonomy): Eukaryota > Viridiplantae > Streptophyta > Magnoliopsida > Poales > Poaceae > Eremochloa > Eremochloa ophiuroides. The sequence continues at coordinate 50,970,780 of JAHLJS010000002.1, forward strand.
GCGGTAAGAGCTGCCACCTGATTGTCTGCACTGCGACGAGCAATGCGTGCAAACTCTTCCGCTTCCAGCCTCTTCTTAACAGCATCATGCAAGGCGTTAATACACTGCATCTAACCATCCCTAGTGGCAAAGTGCATGTTCAGGACAGCAAACACAGCACTCATAGGAGCCCCAGTGCTATGAGCACGCTCATCTCTGCCTCGCACCAAAGGAGCTTGGCTAGACTGTGCCCACTCATACTGTGAAGCATCTATCCTTGGGAACACATTGGCTGGCCCCAAATCAGTTCTCTTGTTAAACCTGGTGCAAATCTCCATCAACACCTCGAAGGCTGCAAACTGGGCACCACCCCATGGCGTCTTCATGTCTACCTCGACTTTGAGCTCGGGCAAAGACCAATCCCCTTCAAGAGCAGGAATTGCCACCCAAACATCAAACCAAGGCTGCACCATGGTCTCTGCTGGCTTCCAGAAATACAGTGGCGGTTCTGGATACCCTACTGACTCCAACAACCTCCACAGCACAGTGGGTGTGCCAAACTGCTCCAGAAACTGACCACTCTGCGGCGCACCTTCAGCTGCCATCTGGTACAATGCAATATCTTGCAGCATTAGAATAAGATAGGATAGCACCAATTTATTACAGGGAAGGGAACAATACAGAAATTTTAAATTAATTTCATGATCATGATGCATGCACGTGCCAACGACCTCACACATTATCATTTAATTAACTAACGTTATAATCGGCGGCATACCACGTGTTCTCATATACGTAACTGGTCGTACTACACGTTTTGCGTGGTTAGTGTACCTGCAGAAGATTCATTTCAGCCCATTTCCCAATGTATGCATGGCAATAAGAAGCACTTTTTTTGTCGAAAATGCTCCCGTGAGCACTTGCGACCCCGAAAGTAATTACTCCATACTTCCATAAGTACACATATGAACCACATGTGCTCACTTCAGTAACCATAAGCACTCCCCATAGATCGACGGTTGTTCGATCGTACACTCACATCTCACCTTACCTCATCCGAAGTGGCCGGTATAAATCATTAGCCCAAGAAGCAATAAGAAGCCGCAATGTCACATACATCCGCGCAATAAAACCAAATGAACCGCAAATGGAAACATGATGCAATTCCCCGGTTAGTACTTACATGAGCCACCTAATTACCACATATACATATATAGGGCTATAGGACCTGGTCATTGGTACTCATAATTTCTGCGAACACTCGGTTTAAATCACCTACACCCAACTAATAATTGCCAAATAATTTTTAAAACTCCAAAACCTTTTTTGTTTTCAAATAGTCAAGTGATGGTGTATGCTGAATTATGCTCTGGTACCAGCTGTCACAGAACCGACCAATTTATACGAGCACAAGTACGAGGATCGCCAATTTAGTAGCCATCAAGTCACACTTGAGCCAATATAAACCCGGTAGTTCGGAAATCTCGAAGGATTTCTAACATTTTAAACAGAACATACCCCAAGGATCTTACAAATTCAGCAACAACCCATCAAATGATACATAAGTTTACAACCGAAGCAAAACATCAGAGTACAACATAGTATTTTACATAAATGTAACAGTAGTGGAAGTCAACATAGTTCACATACGAGTACCACCAGCTGACCATGTCACAGCATCTTACAAAAGCTAAAGATAGATAACGACCTTGCCCCAGGTCTAATCTTCTTCGCCCGCAGGGGTGAAGCAGTTCTTGCAATAAGCATAGTAGACTACTCCTTCTGCAACAATGGGAATAAAACCCTGAGTACTCAATTGTACTCAGCTAGACTTACCCGACAGGAAGTAAATAAAAAGACTCTCAAGGATATGCAGGCTTATTTGGTGGAGCTCAGAGGATAGCAACATTTTGCATAAAAAGCATTACTACAGTAGTTCCTCAACTTATAAATTTTAGATATGGTTTAGCTTCGATTTTGGTTAAACTATTAACCTAAGGTTTGCAGCTATACTAAACAATCACTTGATACTATAGCAAACAATTCAACCATATGATTTCCGATATCCACAGATATCAACCTCATCTCACTATAATCAATATGTTCAAGTTATTAGCCTCTACCTCACCAGAAGATCAGTTCAGTTTCTCACAAACCAGGAGAGATGGCGATTCGAATCGGATTGTACCAGCTGGCAAACATGCCAATCACAAACCCTGTCAGCCTGATTAGTGGCTTCTTGGGTCACCGTTAGATCTTTCTGAGACATAATATGTATTGCGGGTTTGGAGGGGGCCCATATTCTCAGAGACGACCCACTTCTAGGATGCATCAGGTCCCTGACCTGCCCTTGGTAAGATGGTGTCTCTGCACATCCTTCCTGCCTCCAGAATATGTCTACCTTATCACCCTAATTCCTGGCTCAGAAGGAAATACTCGGTTTCGTGGTCAGAACGACTTATCTGGCCAGCTAAGTGACGACGTCTTTCAATCTCAACTGATATCTGGTGGCCTCAATCCTAGTCGGCCGCAAGCAGCACCGAAGACAGCATGACCTCAACCATGTCATGCGTCTCCCCGCTACCTAGCCTTGATTCTCTCATTATCATTGTCGCATGGTGGCACATATAGTCAACCATGTAAAATCCATGCCCATTAGCAATAGTCACCACCTATGCTCGCGAAGGACAGGAAATCCCTCGACTTCTACCGGTCTAAGCATGGCTAAGCATAAGATCGAACCCATCCCTTGTCTAGTAATAGTACTAGGATCATATGTAGAGTAGACAAGGTAATTATGCAACAACGGTATCAACCAACTCCTATACTTAAGTGCACAATGCATATATGAGAACTGAGAATGCACATGGAATGCAATATAGAGATGCACAACTTGAGCCATGAGATGCATTAGACAACATGTGAGCATCCGAATAATTTATCAAATATTTACTGAGTATGTGCATATTTCTTCTCTAAACAACAACATATACTCACCCTTCTTAAGCAAGCTATAGAACAATTTCTCATCTTATGTAAGAGGTCTACAACCTGCACTAACAATTGATTTGAATCAAACTTTCCTACCACACCCACCTTTTAACTAATAACCACGAATAAAGCATATAAGCAAAGACATTTGACCTAGCTGACCTACACATGAACAAGATCAACCTCAAAGTGTCTAGCAAGGTTACCAAGCTGGAGCATCATAGAAATGCATGAAAACATCTTCTAACCAATTATTACTCAATTAAAAACAATTAAACAAGCACCAGCTTATAACTGGACCCTTTGTTTTCTGTGCCTAGAAAATTCTATAAAAATTAAAGTAGATAACACGCTCCCGCATTAGGCTACTGGCAAAATTTCAAGTCATTTGGACAGATATAACATGCTACACAAAAATGACAAGCAGACAGCCATTTAAGCAATAGAAAATACTTACTACAGTGAAAAGTATCAAACAACAGATTTCCCATTTTTCTTAGCTTCTTTATCACAAATCAAGGCTCAAGAAAAATATTCATGACCATAACTTATCTACACTAAGCATGGTGAATTTATCAAAAAGATAGCATGAAAGGCATGTTACACATGACATCATATAAATAACAGTAACCAACCAGTAAACCTATTTTTCTCTCATCCTAATACTCTAAACAAGATTAATGCAAGTGGAACCACATTTTTAGCATATTCCTATAATTAGTTATGCATTTATCAATTTTACAAGCATATAACAAATTAATTGTAACTGCACAGAAAAATTACCACAAAGTCATATTTCATATTTTTCCTGTATAGAGCTCAAAAATACAAACCCAACAAAATTTGGTTCACCTCATTTGGACACTTCTAGCTCCAGATATGATTTTTGGAAGACTTTACCAATTTTATGAAAATTCATTTTCTTAAATCCTTTAAAACGAACTCGGTTCAAAACGCTACACACACACGGCTTAGTGCACCAGAAGCGCACCAGAGCGACTGACCGGTGGGCTCCCCGGTCAAACGGGTCCCACGCGTCAGAGAGAGCAGAGCCGCCGGCGCTGACTGGCCCTATCTCGCCGGCGGCGAGGTCACCGGCGGCACCGAGGGCACCTATGTGTTCCTGGGAACGAGACGAACTCGATGAGCTAACTCTCGAAACCTAACTACCACTGGAGCAAGCTCAACGGCGGCAATGGCGGACGGCGGAGCTCCGGCGAGCGTGCGCCGGCCGCTACCGGCCTTCACCGGCGAAGCTAAGCCTCGTTCCGAGAACCTGGAACCCTAACGAAGCTATACGACCCGCGAATCGACCTTTGGTGCACTACGACTCGACCTAACCGCGCGCAAGGTGGCACGGTGGCGGACGGGAACTCCGGCGAGCGGCGTCCCGGCCGGAACTGGGCTCGAGCGGCCCGACCAACCCTCTAGGCTAGATCCACAACTGGCGGAGTCACCAAGACGAGCGAGATAGAGGGAAGCCGGCCACGGCATTGTGCTCGACGTGGCGAGCAGTGAGCTCGGCGGCGCTCCGGCAATGGCACTGCGGCGAAGGGCTCTAGGTGCTATACCTTGCCTCGGCTGGTTCCAGAAATGGGCGGGGAAGGTAGAATAGAGGATGACGAAGCTCGGGTGGAGATGGAGCGGTCGAAGACGGTGCGGTGGCGGCGGATTTCACCGCGGAACTGGCTCGGACATGCAAAGTCTCTAAATTAACATTCTTGTTTGGTCAAACAATATAGGTTTAAGAGTGCTTTCTAGTCAACTATGAGCTCGAGGGGTATTTTGAGGATTTCACCAACATGAACATTGTTCCAAATGTTAACCCAAACATGTTTAAGTCATCTAGAACAGTAAACAAGCATCACATTTGCATGCTAACACATCTATGGCATTGTAAGCATATAAACAAACATAAAACATATAAAGGGATTTAATTCAATTCAAAATGGTGATGATGCATGAAATGACATGATCAATGCTTGATGTCATGGAAATGTAAGTGTAAAAATAGTAACTAACACTAGGGTGTTACATCCGCCGTCCACCTTCTCGCCTTCGTTGCTTGCTCGAGTGAGAAGCGCCGCCGCGGCCGACATCGTTGTAGTCCCACAGCTCTTCTTCTTTAGTTCGACATGGCTTCCTCCCCTGTTCCCACTGATGCCGCCGCTGCCGCCGGCATTCTCAGGTTGGAGCCGTGGCCACGCAGCGCCGTGACGGAGGAGGATCCGGAGGGGCTCGTGGAGCTGGAGCTCCTACGCCCCCGCATCGACGCGGAGCGTCCGGAGTGGGTCATGCCGTCGAGCGATCTTGACAAGCCAAACCCCGACGAGGGGTACGTGGTGAGCTTCATCGCCTACCACGAGCGTGGGCTTGGGTCACCGCCGAGCCGATTCTGTCGGCCGCTCCTCTTCAACAACGGGCTGGAGCTCCACAACCTCACCCCCAACTCCTTCACGCAGGCGTCGATTTGCGCCGCCCTATGCGAGGGTTACCTCGGGGTACCCCCACACTGGGACCTATGGCGCCGCATCTCCCGCGTTGATTGGTACACCAAGGCGGCTAGTTCGAAGAAGCCGTGGGAGATCACACGCGTGGGGGGCTGCGGTTTCGTGATGCGCTCTGGCTTGTACATCCCCTGCAAGACCCCCTCCTCCAACAAGGGCTAGCACCATGGCTGGTTCTACCTCCGCAATGATGGGGACGCCTTTCCCAAGTATGCGGGAAGGGCTTTCATCGCTCCCCTTCCTCAGTGGGAGTGGGGGTGCCCGGCTAAGGAGGCCAAGCACCTAAATGCCTACTTCGACGCGCTCCAGGTGCTGCGCGATCAGGGTCTCAAGGAGCCGCTGTGGTGGCGCAGTTCCATACGTAGACGGTGCTGCCGCTGATGGAGCGTAGGCTGGCGCTGATCCAGATGCTCATCGGGACGTCACGGGAGGGCACGGCATTGCTGCCCCAGGATATCAGCCAACTGGAGGTCATGCGCCGTGTTTAGTACATGGTGGGCGGTTATCATACCTGGGACGAGCTGAACCGGTTGCCCATGCGCCCCTGCACGGGCTTCATCGCGCTGGTGAGCGTCATCTGCTCTATCGAGTTTGCATTTCCTCCGTCTTCTTCCTAAGTTCCTACTTTGTTTGTCATAGGGTCTTTTAAGGACCGGGAAACCTTCCCTTTCGCCTGTCCCAGAGGACAAGGCTCGGCAGACCCAGAACCGCCTTCAGGACGAGGTGGCGAAGGCGAAGGACTAGAAGACTGCGTTGAGGCAAAAGAGAGCTCGGAAGATGGAGGAATCCTCCTAACGCTGTCGTCACCGTTGGGAGGCGGGGGAGCCGGAGGAGGACACCCTCACCGACGAAGATGACGAGGAGGATGACGAACATGAAGATTTTTATGATGAGGATTTGATGGAGTTGCAATGGCCCTTTGTGGCCACAATGCCCGCGGTGGGCGCCGACGAGCCTGGGAAGGCTCCGATGTCGGCGTCGGCCGGCGGAAGTGCCGGGGCTCGTGACCCGAGCCCCCAGGCAAAACTGCCAGAGACCGCGTCTGAAAGCGCGGTCCCTGGTAGCGAGACTCTTGGAACCATGGCTCTTCCTTTCGGCGGCCGCGAGGGCTCGCTGGAGAGGCCGGGAACGGGCCCGGACCCGACGCCCGAGCTGAGCCTGGCTGTTGCCGGCGGGACCGGGGGGTTCTCGTTTCCACGCACCCTCCCCTCCGACACGTCGTTGATCGTTGCGACGGCCGAAGGCGGGGGGAGCGGTGGGCGGACGCCGTCGGAGCCGGAGCTGACCAGCGCCAAGACGCCGGAACTCGAGTTGGGGTCCTCCCAGACTCAAGCTTCCCCACCGAGGGGTGGCGGCATCGTGGCGACCCCCGGCGCCCAGGCAGGGCTCCCGCCCCAGGGCAGGGCTAGCCCGGACGTCGAGGTGGCGCCCACTCCTCCACCGCCGGCGCGGCCCACGCCGTTTGTCGTCCCGCCGAGCGCGGGGCCGGCAAGGAGGAGGGTGGTTCCAAAGACGAGGTAGGTGACTTTACCTGTTTCTTCTTTTGTCGAAGATCTGTCCTGGCATTACGAACGTTCCTTCCTTCCTCTGTTGTTTCAGGAAGCGCTCGGGGTCGGACCTCTAGGTCTCACACCTAAAGGTCCTAAAGGTGCTGGGTCACGACATGGCTGGGGGGAGCGCCCGGTCGACGGACGAGGAAATCCGTCCCACTGCTGGTCCGGTCGTGACGTCCAAGGTTCCTCCTTCGGGAGTTCCAGCTGTGGCCGCCGTCATCGCGCCCGTTGCTGACATGGAGGTGGCGCCAGCGTCGGCTCCCAAGGCTTCGGTTGTCAGCTCCGGAGACACCTCAGGAGCATCGGCTGATGCCGCCCCACGGAGCCTGCCGCCGCGGGTTCGACGGTCGTGGACGTCGACGCGGGAGCTCCTCCCACTCGTGAGGAAGGTCCCTGGGCGTTGGCACTGAGGCCGCCCCTGCCTCGGGAGTTGACCGCCTCCCGGATCGAGTGGGCGGACCGAGCGGATCCTCAAGCGCCGCCCGTCTTCTCGCTCCGGGTTGACCTCGAGGCTCCCAAATAGGACGCCGTTCAAGAGCTCAGGCTCAGTTCGGTGGCGGGTCTCCGTGCGATCGCCGACGTCCTCGAGACGGAGCTCCGGGCCCAGCTTCAGGTAAGCCTCCGTATTTCGTAACCATACCTGTGTATGGGTGTCGTTTTAACCGTCTCCGATCCTCTCTCCTTTCTAGGACCTTATGCACACCTCCTGGGACAAGTCCCGCTTCCTCCGCGGTGGGCTCGGGCTCTGGAAGCAGCTTGACCTCAAGGGGAAAGCCCTTGCTCATGCCCATAGCGAGCTCGCCGCCGTGACCTCCAAGTTCGCCGAAGTAAGTGTCGACAACACTATCTTGAAAGAGGAGGTCAAGGAGACGAAGGGCCAAGCCACTGCCTCGGCGACACGAGTGCAGGAGCTGGAGGGCGCCCTGGCCGAGGCGACAAGGGAGCGCGATGCCACCTGACAGCTTGCTGCCGAGAAGACTTCTGCTGCTGAAGCCTTGGCTTTCGACCTGAGTGAAACTCAGGCGGCATTGCGTCAGGCGGTTAGCGCGGCGGACTCGGCCCGAGCAGATGCGCAGAAAGCTCAGGAGGAGGCTGACAGTATGTGTAGTGTCGTGCTTTTTATTCTGTTCGTCTCGGTTGCTTGTTGCGTCTTTGTTCACCTCCCTGTTTTGCTCCCGCAGTTCTGCAGGTGGCTTATGACGGTGAGGCGGCCGATCACCTGGAACTGCAGAAGGCAGCACGCGTGCTGTGTGACTCCATCGGCACCAATGGGGAACCTTCGGGGGTCTCACTCCGGAGCCGACTGCAGGCACTTTACAGTAGCGTCAGCGGCCGGGTCAAGGAGGCCTTGTTGACGGGCGTTCAGAAGACATTGGCGGTCGTAAAGTCCCATTATGAGAACTTTGACGCCGGCCCTGTCAGCGAAGGCTTCCTTGAGGCCAGCGAAGGCTTCCTTGAGGCTGACGATGCTGAGCTCCTGGTGCTGGAGGACTCGATGAAGGAACCCGGAGAAGCGCTGGTGGGCCTCTTTGAAGCCGAGGTCGAACTCCCTCCATTGGACCTGCCGTGAAGATCAGCCGTGCCGTAGTGCTCTTGTAAAAAATAACTATTCATGAGTGGCTAGGAGGAAACAAACATGTGGCCCTTTGTGGCTTTATATTTATGTAAATATTTGCTGCATGTTCTTTTTTAATTTGTTTTGTGCTTTTTCCTTAGGTGTTTTTTCTTGCCGATCCTGTGCCCGGTCCATCAAGCCTCGGAGGACTTTTTCGGGTGTCGTAGCTTTAGCAGCGTAGACGCAGCCGATGTCCTAGGAGCTTTGGAAAGAAGAATCCTTGGAAAAAAAGTTTAGTTGTTTCTTCCCGAGCCTCCTCCCATTGCCGAGCGTAGATCTTATAAGTTTCTTCCGAGCGCGAGTTAGCCTTCGAATGCGGAGTGGCGAGGGGAGATGTTGTAGCCCAGGGGTGTAAGCGGTCTCCTCGACTCGGCCGGCTCTGTCCTCTGGGACTTCTCTTACTGTTCTGATTCTTATAAGTTCATGCTTGGTTTTAGGAGAGAAGCATGTTTTAGGGAGAAACGATTTCAACGGGTTTTGAAATTTTTGCATTTTCAAAATCGTTGAGGCTCAGGAGAGTCCGGGGGTTCCCCCCGTCCTAGCCCCCGAGGGAGGGTTGGCCTTTCTGTAGGTTAGGCCGAGCCTCTCTTTTCTAATGTGTAGTGAAATGAAAGATCGTTTCGCTCCCGAGTGTAAGCTCGGATCAAAAATCTAAAAAACAAGTAAAAAGAGTAGAAGTTGGGTCTTTTTATTGATTTCAAGATTTTACAAATTGTACAATGCTCAGAATCTTAAGGATAGAAGCGACATAGCTGTTCAATGTTCCAAGCGTTGCTGTAGACCTCGCCCTTCTCGTTTGCGAGCTTGTACGTTCCGGGCCGCAATACCTCGGCGACGATGAATGGTCCTTCCCACGGTGGTGTGAGCTTGTGGCACCCCTTGTTGTCCTGCCTTAGCCATAGTACCAAGTCACCTATGCTGAAGGCTCGGCCTCGGATGCGCCAAGCATGGTACTTGCGTAGTGATTGCTAGTACTTGGCCGAGTGCAACAAGGCCATGTCCCGAGCTTCGTCGACTTGGTCCAACGCGTCTTTGCGGGAAGTTTGATTGCCCTGTTCATCGTAGGCTCAGACCCTCAGGGTGCCGTACTCCAAGTCCGTGGGGAGGACAGCCTCGGCGCCGTACGCCAGGAAGAAGGGTGTGAAACCTGTGGCTCGGCTTGGCATAGTCCTTAGGCTCCATATCACTGCCGGGAGCTCGGCTAACCACCTCTTGCTGAACTTATTCAATCTATTGAAGATTCTCGGCTTAAGGCCTTGGAGAATTATGCCATTGGCACGTTCTACTTGGCCGTTCATTCTTGGGTGGGCCACGGCCGCCCAGTCCACTCGTATGTGGTACTCGTCGCAGAAGGCCAGAAACTTCTTTTTGGTTAACTGCGTGCCGTTGTCAGTGATGATGGAGTTCGGGACACCAAACCGATGGACGATATCAGTTAAGAATAACACCGCTTGCGCCGAGCTGATTTGGGCGATCGGCCGGGCTTCGATCCACTTTGAGAACTTATCAATGGCGACAAGCAAGTGGGTGAAGCCCCCGTGCCTTTTGGAGGGGCCCGACAAAGTCCAGTCCCCATACGGCGAATGGCCAAGTGAGGGAATCGTCTGGAGAGCCTAGGCCGGGAAATGTGTCTGCCGAGCGTAGTACTGGCATCTCTCACAGGAGCATACCACCTCGGTAGCATCAGCCATGGTGGTAGGCCAGTAGAAGCCCTGTCGAAAGGCGTTACCAGCAAGAGTTCTTGGTGCGGCGTGGTGACCGCAGGCTCCAGTGTGTATCTCTTCGAGTAGGCGCTTGCCTTGGCTGAAGGGGATGCAGCGCTGGAGGACTCCCGAGGGACTCCGTCAATAGAGGTCACCGTCAACCATCGTGAAGGATTTAGCCTTACGTCCCAGCCGTCCTGCTCTAGTTTTGTCCGAGGGTAAGACTCCTCAGACAAGCCAGCTGACCAGCGGCTCACGCCAGTTTAGTTTGTCGTCGTCCAGTTTGGCTTCAATCTCTATCGCCTCGGCTTCGTCGCCATCTTCAGCCGGGGTCTCAGGTGGCTCCCCTTTGACGGAGGGGTCGGCAGCCCCCGAGGGGCTTTCGTGGCTTGAAAATGCTCCGAACTCCCTCGGGGGTGTCTCCTTCCCCTTGCCCCTCGAGGAATCAATACTGACCAAAGGCTTGTGGAGATCGTTGGCAAACATGCCCGTCGGCACCGAAGCCCTTTCAGATGCGATCTTTGCCAATTCGTCGGCCTCCTCATTGTACCTACGTGCGATGTGGTTGAGCTCAAGGCCGTCGAGTTTTTCCTCGAGCAACCGCACCAGCTTGCAGTAGGTGGCCATCTTGGGGTTCTGGCACGTCGACTGCTTCATGACCTGGTCCACGACAAACTAGGAGTCCCCTCGAACCTCGAGGCACCGGATCCCGAGCTCGATGGTGATGTGGAGTCCGTGGATTAGAGCCTCGTATTCGGCCACGTTGTTGGAAGCCGTGAAGTACAGCCGTAGCAAGTACTTGAGCCGGACCCCGAGGGGTGAAACGAAGATGATGCCTGCGCTAGCACCGGTCTTCATCATCGACCCATCGAAGTACATGACCCAATACTCTTCTTGGGTCGGGAGTGGCGGTAGCTGCGTCTCGGTCCACTCTGCCACGAAGTCCGCTAGGACCTGGGACTTATTGGCTTTGTGTGGCGCGTAGGTGATGCGATCACCCATGAGCTCGATAGCCCATTTAGCAATCCTCCCAGTCGTCTCCCGATTCTGGATCACTTGCCCGAGGGGGAAGGACGATACCACGGTCACGGGATGGGATTCGAACTAGTGCCGCAACTTGCGCCGGGCAAGAATGATTGCGTACACTAGCTTCTGAATCTGAGGGTAGTGTGTGTTGGTTTCGGACAAGACTTCGTTGATGAAGTAGACTGGCTGCTGTACCGGTAACGCGTGCCCTTCTTCTTGCCGTTCTATGACGATCGCTGCACTCACAACTTGGTTAGTAGAAACGATATATAGCAAGAGATTCTCCTCTTTCATAGGAGGCACGAGAACCGGTGCTTTTGAAAGCAGAGCCTTAAGCCTTTCGAGGGCTTTCTGGGCCTCGGTGGTCCTGGTAAAGTGCTCATTTTTCTTTGGCAACCGATACAAGGAAAGTCCCTTTTCGCCGAGCCTTGAGATGAATCGACTCAAGGCCGCGAGACATCCCATGAGCTTTTGCACACCCTTGAGGTTCCGAATTGGACCCATCTGTGTGATGGCCGGTATCTTTTCTGGGTTGGCTTCGATGCCACGCTCGGAAACGATGAACCCGAGGAGCATACCCCGAGGGACCCCGAAAATGCACTTCTCGGGGTTTAGCTTTATGTTTCGATTCTTGAGGCATTCGAACGCCTCTTCTAGGTCAGCTACTAAGTCGCCCGCCTTCCTAGATTTTATCACTATATCGTGTATGTAAGCCTCAACGGTTCGCCCGATGAGGTCCCCAAAAACTTTGAGCATGCAACGCTGGTAAGTCGCGCCCACATTTTTGAGGCCAAATGGCATGCTTACGTAACAATATGTGCCGAAAGGAGTAATGAAAGAAGTCGCTAATTCATCGGACTCTTTCATGCGAATTTGATGGTAACCGGAATATGCATCAAGAAAGCAAAGTCGTTCATAGCCAGCGGTGGAATCAACTATTTGATCAATGCAAGGTAATGGAATTGGATACTTAGCACAAGCTTTATTTAAACTAGTGTAATCAACACACATTCTCCATTTCCCATTTTTATTTTTAACCAAAATAGGATTAGCTAACCACTCTGGATGGAAGACCTCCTTGATGAATCCGACCACCAAAAGCTTCTGCACCTCCTTCCCAATGGCCCGGAGCTTCTCCTCGTCGAATCGGCGCAGGCGCTGCTTCACCGGCTTGGACCCGGCCCGGATGTCCAAGGAGTGCTCGGCGACCTCCCTTAGGATGCCTGGCATATCCAAGGGACTCCATGCAAACACGTCAACGTGCTTGCGGAGGAAGTCGATGAGCACGGCCTCCTATTTCGGGTCGAGGGTGGTGCTTATCTTCAGCACCTTGCCGTCGGGGGAGCTCGGGTTGAGGGGCACCTTCTTCACACCCTCAGTGGGCTCAAAGGTGTCCGTGGCCTTCTTGGGGTCGGGGACCTCCTTTGCCATCCTCTCAAGGTCAGCAATGCGGGCCTCGGACTCCACCATCGTGCCGGCGTACTCGCAGCACTCGACGTCGCACTGGTACGCGTGCTGGTAGGAAGCGCCGATGGTGATCACCCCCTTTGGCCCTGGCATCTTGAGCTTGAGGTAGGTGTAGTTCGGTACCACCATAAATTTGGCGTAGCATGGCCTCCCGAGGATGGCGTGGTAGGTGCCGTGGAAGCCCACCACTTCGAATGTCAAGACTTTCTTCCTGAAGTTATCAGGAGTCCCGAAGTAAACGGGCAGGTCGATCTGCCCGAGGGGTTGCACGCTCTTCCCGGGCACTATCCCATGGAACGGGGACATTGTGGCCCGGAGGAGCGAGCGGCTGACTAAGCGAGAAGGCTCCAAGCAGCCTAATAACGCATTAGAAGGGAGCTTGCTGCTTTGCAACCTAAGCGGTATAGCTAAGCTTACTCATCAAGGGCCGATAGATAGAGCAGCTCTTGTTGCTAATGGAGAAAGATTGGAGTGAAGTTTAGTATGCTTTCTAAGATCAGAGGAGGAAAAGAATTAAGGGTCTCAGCATAGAGAATGTTGAGGCCACTGCCTCCGTCCATGAGGACTTTGGAGAGCCTCGTGTTGCCGACGACGGGGTCGACAGCGAGTGGGTAACGCCCCGGTGATGGGACGTAGTCCGGGTGATCATCCCGGCTGAAGGTGATGGCGTCGTGGGACCAGTCAAGGAAGCGTGGTGTTGCTGGTCCAACGGAGTAGACCTCCTGATGCTCGTGCTTTCGCTATCGCGGCGTAGGAGCGGTCCCGGGCCCGCCGAAGATCATGAGGCACTTGTCGATGGGCGGGAATTCATCGTCCTTCCCGCCCTTGGCCTCCTGGTCCCTGGCGGCCTTTTTACCGGCGTCGTCCTTGAACGCCTGTCGGCCGTAGTGCTTCTTGAGCATCACACACTGCCCAAGCGTGTGATGCACCGGACTCTGGTGATAAGGGCATGGCTTGTTGAGCATCTCGTCAAAACGGCCCCGAGGGGGCGCGCCCCCTTGGGCTTGGTGGCCGTCACGAGGGAGTCGTTGCGGAGGGGGGCCTTTCCCTTTCCCTTCCTTTTCTTGCTGTTTGGGCCTCGGGAAGTGGTGCCCTCAGGGGCCTCCTCCTTCTGCTTGCCCTTAGGGTCAGAGAAGAGGGCTCCCACCTCCTCGTCCCCCGAGGCAAAGCTAGTTGCTATTTTCATGAGCTCGGAGACGCTGGTGGGGGTCTAGCGTCCCAGCTCATGAACGAGCTCTTTGCAGGAAGTTCCTGCAGCAAATGCTCTGACGACGTCGGAGTCGGCGACCTGGGGCAGCTCATTATACTGCTTAGAGAACCGCTGGATATAGTCCCTGAGGGACTCGCCCGGCTTCTGTTTGCAGCTTCTGAGATCCCAGGAATTGCCAGGGCGCACGTACGTGCCCTGGAAGTTCCTATGAAGATCCTGACCAGATCGCTCTAGTCAAAAATCAACCGCGGGGGTAGATGTTCCATCCAGTCTCGTACAGAGTCAGCGAGGAACAAGGGTTGGTTGCGGATGATGATGAGATCATCCTGTGCACCGCCAAGCTAGCACGCAAGACGATAATCCACTAGCCACAGTTCGGGGTTGGTTTCCCCCGAATACTTGGCTATGTTGGCTAGCTATCGGAACCGGGGCGGCAATCTAGCCCTTCGGATGGCCTCGCTGAAGATGCGAGGACCCAAGGGCTTGTGTGAGGGCTCGCGGTCCACATCCGAGTCGTAGCGCCCGCCCCGGTGGACGTTGTAGCCTCGTGCGGCTTCATCGGCCTTTCGCCGACTGCGGGCTTGGAGGATGGCTCGGACGTCGACGTACTTGCCAAGCCGTTGGTGAACCGACGGGGCCCTCGGGACCTCGGGATGCACCGAGGTCTCTCGCTCATGGCGCGCCACACCGCCACGTTGGTGACTTTCAGGGCCACGATGGTGTGACGCCAAACTTTCTGCCTGGAGGATGGCTGCGTCCTCCAGGAGATCCTTAAGCTAGTTCCTGAGCTGTCGTGCCTCCGCAGTGGAGGGCTTGGGCATGCTCCGGAGCAGCATTGCCGCCTTCGTGAGTTTGCGGCTTGCTCGTGGCGGGGCTCCTGGTGTCCCGGCTCCATCGTCGGTGATGATACGAGCCAGAACATCCCGGGCGCGGCAACGAGCTGCTCCGCCGGTGCCTTGCTGCTCCTCGCGCTCGAGCACGGCTCGCAGCTGGGTGAGGCATAGGCGGTCTTCATCCATCCGCGCCACGAGTTCCCGGAGCTGCTCTAGCTCTGGAGACTGGTGCGCGGGGCGAGACGTCCCAGCCCCCGGGTCTTGCGGTGGAGATGACCGTGCAGGCCGCGGAGTCACCGGAGGTGGAGTATGTTGTGGCTGGAGTGGGGAAGGTACTTCGTTGTCGTCCCCCGAATGGACGTCCTCCACCCGTCCGTCATCGGGTTGCACCAAATGGTAGCATTCCCGAGCGGGGTCGATGTAGGACTGGTCGGAGTCGGTGATGACGCTCGGGGCATCCTCCCATGAGTCGTCGGGGTGGACAGTGAAGTCCACGGTCGCCCAGAACTCGTCGTCGTCGTCGCTGAGGCCCCGTCGTGATGGCGAGGTCCAACCGCGACAATCCCACTCATCTGAGTATTCCCGGGGAGTGAGATTGTCAGTGGAGTCCGTCTCCCCCCCGCCATATGCCCTGGGACTGCTCCCGGGAGAAGACGGTGGGGAAGCCACGTGGTCGCCCACGAGGTCATCTAGATGCTCGTGGCGATGGACAGGTGTCTCCACCAAGTCGCGCAGGAAAGCGCAGACTGCGCGGACGTGGGCGTCCATAGCGCTTTGGAGCCCAAAGAGAGATGACAGCGTCATCTCCCCCCCGATGAGGGCGGAGGGAGAGACCTGTCGACGCCATGATCCCACCTTCGCCCGGCCTCCGGGCGGTTGGCAGGTGTGCGGTCGCCGGCGCCGGAGATGCCGGGGCGGCGGCCGGTGCAGAGTCGGCGTCCCCTGCTGGGGGCACCAAGGTTGGCCGCGCCTTCGGTGACCAGGGGCGAGTTGGCTCTGTTGCGCCTCCTCCTCCTGATCCGCCGGGAAGCGTGGCGTGCGGCGTTCCCCTCGTCGTCTGGGACGGACGGAAGCATCGCCGTGGTCCCTTCCTCGGCCGCCTGATGGGCTGGAGTCAGGATAATGATGGTGCGGGACTCGGTTGGGAGCGGGTTCATCTCGAGTGCCTGGCCAGTGGCCACGAACTCAAGACGCAAAAAGGCCCCTACCTGGTGCGCCAACTGTCGGTGCTCAGATTAGCAAGTGCTACACCGGCTAGTAAACTTAGAGATTGTGGTTGAGGTCACGGATGGTGTGCACGGAGGAACACGGGGTTTATACTGGTTAAGGCAACAAATGCCCTACGTCCAGTGTGAGATCGAGTCATGTTGCCTTGCACAGGGTGCTTGTAGTAGGGGTTACAAGCTTAGTCGAGAGAGGGAGGGGCTCTCAAGTCTCTTGTGAGTGTGAATATGTGAATACAAGTTGCTTGTTGTTGCGTGTGTGGAATGTGAGTCCAGAAGAGCCTGTCTGTGATCGGCCTCTGCCCTCCCTTTTATAGTTAGGGCTAGAGTTACATGTGTTGCCCTGTGTTACGGTGATGACTGGTGGCGATCGTCAGCCTTGCCTTCGTCTTGGCGCCTTGGCGGCATGGCATTAGTCATTCGGCTGATCCACCACTGTTCCATTGGAGAGTTCCAAGGTGCCTCACAATGCTGGTCATGGTTGGCTGCATGGCAGTACGTCATGCTGTCGTGTCCGTCCTGCACAGTGCAACGAGTGGATAGGTTGACCTTTGTGTACAAGCTCTCGAGGCTCGGGAAACCTTGGTGCCGTCGGGGGCTTGATGGGACAGAGCGGGGGGAGTGTCCTCCCTCGGGCGCTTCTTTTCCCTATGAGGTACATTCTAGGGGGTAGGCGAGACTGGTCGTAAGGCTTGCCCATTCCCCCTGGTTGGCTAGGCGACTGTCGTTCCCTATTTCTTGGTGTCACACGTGCGACCGGGGTATGGCAGTCGCCGTTGTAGTTGGCGAATCTCCTCGTCAGCCCGGGGAGCAGTACGGTTGACTGTCCCTGTAGCGGCGTGGGAGGAGTAGGACCGTCAGATCGCTTGCCAGAGGAGATGGGGCAGTTGGTATGGCGAACGTGCGCGTTTAGGGCGCTGTTGTGTCAAGGGGCCCACCCGATGAGACCATGCCTGTAAAGTGGTCAGAGAGGTCCCTTGTTGTCCAAGATTGCTCTGCTGACATCAATCATGCATTGGATGCTTCAGAAAGGTTGCGTCCTAGGGGGTAGCTCAGGCGAATCGGAGAATCGGCGCCCGAGGGTGCCACTTTCCTGAGCTCTTTCGGGGAGGCTCAGACGAATCAGAAAATTGGCGCCCGAGGGTGCCGCTTTCCCGAGCTCTTTTGGGGAGGCTCGGGCGAATCGGAGAATTGGCGCCCGAGGGTGCCGCTTTCCCGAGCTCTCTTGGGGAGGCTCGGGCGAATCAGAGAATCGGCACCCGAGGGTGCCGCATTCCCGAGCTCTCTCGGGGAGGCTCGGGCGAATCGGAGAATCGGCGCCCGAGGGTGCCGCTTTCCCGAGCTTTCCCGGGGAGGCTCGGGCGAATCGGAGAATTGGCGCCCGAGGGTGCTGCTTTCCCGAGGGTAGACTGGCGTTGATGTGGCGCCGTCATGGGCCTCCGTAGGTGTGGCCTTCATGGGCTCTCACAGGCTTTGCCTGGGCTGGGCCAAGTTGGGAATATGTGTTTTTGCATCGAAGTTGGGTACCCCATACTTTGGTACCCGACAAACATGATGAAGATCAACATGCTAGTTCATCTCAAGTGGGTCAACCGAGCTCAAGCAATCAAGTTCTCCAACTGGTTCATATTGCAAGAGATCATCAATTAGATCAAATAGTTGGAGATATTAGAAGTAGGTGTTCAAACAAGATCAAAGGTAGCAAACCTTTGTGAGCACTTCTCCTTTATTTTATTTGAAGAGCCAACCACCATTGAAAAGGCCTTGAATGATAGTGATTGGGTAAATGCTATGCATGAAGAGCTTAACAACTTTGAAAGAAATCAAGTTTGAGAGCTAGTTGAGAGACCCAAGAATTACAATCTCATTGGTACCAAATGGGTGTTCAAGAACAAGCAGGATCAAGATGGTATTGTTGTGAGAAACAAGGTAAGGCTAGTTGCACAAGGATGCACTCAATTGGAAGGATTGGACTTTGGTGAAACTTATGCTCCGGTTGCAAGGTTGGAAGTAATTAGGATCATTCTAGCTTATGCATGTGCACATGATATCAAGCTCTATCAAATGGATGTCAAAAGTGCTTTCTTGAATGGATACATCAATGAGCTAGTATATGTTGAGCAACCCCCGGGTTTTGAAGATGAGAAGAAGCCCAACCATGTCTACAAGTTGAGAAAGGCTTTGTATGGCTTGAAGCAAGCACCGAGGGCATGGTATAAAAGATTGAGGGATTTCTTGTTATCCAAGGGTTTCAAAATGGGGAAGATTGACACCACTCTCTTCACCAAAAGAATTGGCAAAGACTTGTTTGTGTTGCAAATTTATGTTGATGACATTATCTTTGGTTCAACCAATCAAGTACTTTTGTGAGGAGTTTGGAAAGATGATGGCTAATGAGTTTGAGATGTCCATGATTGGAGAGTTGAGTTATTTTCTTGGTCTTCGAATCAAGCAATTGAAGAATGGAACCTTCATAAGCCAAGGCAAATACATTAGGGACATGTTGAAGAAATTTGGGATGCAAGATGCAAAATCCATTAGCACACCTATGGGCACAAATGGTCACCTTGATGAAGACAAGAGTGGAAATATGGTGGATCGAAAGAAGTACCAGTCTATGATTGGAAGCTTACTCTATGTGACTGCTTCTAGACCGGATGTGATGTTTAGTGTTTGCATGTGTGCAAGGTATCAAGCTTCACCTAGAGAGAGCCATTTGAAGGCAACCAAGAGGATCTTGAGAAATCTTAAGCACAGACCCGATGTTGGACTCTGGTATCCTAAGGGATCAAGCTTTGAGTTGATTGGTTATTTAGACCCCGATTATACGGGTTGCAAGATCAATAGAATGAGCACTTCCGGTACATGCCAATTGTTGGGAAGATCACTAGTATCTTGGTCATCCAAGAAGCAAAATACGGTTGCACTCTCTACCGCCGAAGCCGAGTATGTTAGTGCGGGGAGTTGTTGTGCTCAATTGTTATGGATGAAGGCCACATTGAGTGATTATGGAATCAAATTCAAGAATATGCCTTTGCTATGTGATAATGAAAGTGCCATGAAGATAGCCACCAATCCATTTCAACAGTCAAGAACAAAGCATATTGATGTGAGGCATCACATCATTAGAGACCACCAAACCAAAGGTGATATTCAAGTTGAGAGTGTGGGCACCGATGATCAACTCGCCGACATTCTTACCAAGCCACTTGATGAAGCAAGATTCTACAAGTTGAAAAATGAATTGAACATCCTTGATTTCTCCAACATGAGTTGAGCTTGCACCCCCACTATATGACTTGCCTCTACTACAACAAAGTTAAGGTATCATTGTTGGACATGTCATCCATATTGTCACAGAACCGACCAATTTATACGAGCACAAGTACAACGATCGCATTTTTAATCGCAATCCTAGTCGCACTTGAGCCAATATAAACCCGGTAGTCCGGAAATCTCGAAGGATTTCAAACATTTCATACCCCAAGGATCATTCATTCAGCAATACCCGATCACACGACACATCAGTTCGCAACCGAATTTAAACATCAGAGTTCAACATAGTCTTTTACACGAATAAAGTAGTAGCGGAAGTCAACATAGTTTTACACCACAGAGTTCAAATACGAGTACCATCAAATGACCCTGTCACAGCATTCTTACAACATCTAAGGATAGATAATGACCCTGCCCTCGGGTCTAGTCTTCTTCGCCCGCAGGGGTGAAGCAATTCTTACAATACGCGTAGTAGACTACACCATCTGCAACAATGGGAATAAAACCCTGAGTACTCAATTGTACTCAGCTAGACTTACCCGACAGGGAGTAAATAAAAAGACTCTCAAGGATATGCAAGGCTTATTTGGTGGAGCTCAGAGGGTAGCATCATTTTTGCATCAAAAGCATTACTACAGGAGATCCTCAACTTATTCTTTTTAATTGTGATAAGCTTCAATTTCAGTTAAGCTATTTACTAAGATTAGCCACTATACTAAGCATTCACTGAATATTATAGCAATCAATAAAACCATATGATTTCTGATATCCACAGATATCAACCTCATCTCACCATAATCATTATGTTCAAGTTGTTAGCCTCTACCTCACCAGAAGATCAGTTCAGTTTCTCACTAACCAGGAGAGATGGCGATTCGAATCGATTATACCAGCTGGTAAATATGCCAATCACAAACCCTGTCAGCCGAGCCACTGGCTTCTTGGGCCACCGTTAAATCTTTCTGAGACACAATATGTCGCGAGTTTGGCGGGGACCATATTCTCAGAGACTAACCCACTTCCAGGATGCATCAGGTCCCTGACCTGCCCTTGGTAAGATGGTGTCTCCGCACATACTTCCTACCTCCAGAATATGTCTGCCTAGTCGCACCAATTCCTGGCTCAGAAAGAAATACTCGGCTTCGCGGTCAGAACGACTTATCTGGCCAGCTATGTGACGACGTCTTTCAATCTCAACTGATGTCTGGTGGCCTCAGTCCTAGTCGGCCGCAAGCAGCACCGAAGACGGCATGACCTCAACCATGTCATGTGGCTCCCCGCTACCTAGCCTTGGTTCTCTCATTAGACACTGTGGCATGGTGGCACATATAGTCCATCATGTGGAATCCAACCCTATCATCATTAATAACCACCTATGCTCGCGAAGGACAGGAAATCCCTCGACTTCTAACGGTCTAAGCATGGCTAAGCATAAGATCGAACCCATCCCCATGTCTAGTAATAACTTCAGGATCAAGTATAAGTGGACAAGGTATAAATGCAGCAACGGTATCATATCAACTCCTACACTTAAGTGCACAATCATACGATTTAATAAAGACTAGTGCATTTGTAAAAAGAGTAGGTGGAGACTTAGGGATGCTCCAGGGCTTGCCTTTCACAAAGTTAGTAGGTTGGTGATCAGGGCACTCTGGAAGTTCAGCCTCTTCTTCCTGGCCTTCGGGAACCTCTGGCACTTCAATCTCCGGCGGAACTCCCTCCTCCGGTGGATCGAACTGCAATAGCGTCATGCCTCCCGGCGATCCTGTATGCATGTTATGCATATATGAGAACTGAGAATGCACATGAAATGCAAGATAGAGATGCACAAATTAACCCATGATATGCAATCAGTTTAACAATCCACACTCATTTACTGAGTACGTGCATATTTCTTCTCTAGACAACCAACTCATACTCACCCTTCTTAAGCAAAGCATAGAACAATTTTTCGTCCCGGGTGAGAGGTCTACAACCTGCACT
Organism: Eremochloa ophiuroides; assembly: GCA_038502445.1. Classification (NCBI taxonomy): domain Eukaryota; kingdom Viridiplantae; phylum Streptophyta; class Magnoliopsida; order Poales; family Poaceae; genus Eremochloa; species Eremochloa ophiuroides. Next base: position 50,992,146 of record JAHLJS010000002.1, read on the forward strand.
TAATAATTAACATGCATCAACTAACCTACCACAATCAACTTATAATTAACAAGCGCGAGCAACATCATATAAACAAAACATTAACCTTGCTGCCCTAAGCTCAAATTAGGATCAGCTTCACTGTTTAAAACAGGTGACAATGCTGGAACATCACAGAAATGCATGAAACACTTCACACCAATAGATACTTGCTTAAAAACAATTAAACTAACCCTAGCTTATAACTGGACCTACTATTTACTCTGACCAGAAAAATCCATAAAAATTACAGTAGCTATTACACATCCAGATTAGCCTACTAACAAAATTTCAAGTCATTTGGACAAGTATAACAGTCTACACAAAAATAACAAACAACCAGCCTTTTAAGCAATGGAAAATACTTAACACAGTGAAAAGTATCAAACAACAGATTTCCCAATTTTCATAGCTTCTTCCCAACATAACATGGTCCAGGAAAAATATTCATGACCATATCCTTAGCACATTAAGCATGGTGATTTTTGCAAGATTAAAGCATAAAAGGCACATTATACTAGACATCATATAAATAACAGTGCAACACCAGCAAACATATTTTTCTTAGATTCTACTTCCCTAAACAAGATTAATGCAAGTGGAATCACATTTTTAGCACATACCTACAATTACTTATGCATTTATCAAGTTTGCAAGCAATTAACAATTTAAATATAACTGCACAGAAAAAGTATTCCAAAACTACATTTTATATTTTTCCTTGATAGAGCTCAGAAATACAAACATAATAAAATTTGGTTCACCCCAATTGGACACTCCTAGCTCCAGATATGAATTTTGGAAGATTTTACACATTTTCTGGAAATTTATTTTATAAATCATAAAACCCAAACCCGATAGAAACTGCTACGTGCACCCTGGCTCAGTGAACCAGAGACACACCAGAACGGCTGACTCGCGGGCCCCGGGGTCAACCCGACCCCACGCGTCAGAGAGAGGGGCAGAGCCGCCGAGGCTACCTACCGACTCGTGGCAACGAGGCGAACTCAATGGACCAACTGCCGAGTGTTGTACCCCACCGGAGCAAGCTCGACGGCGGCAATGGCGGACGGCGGCGGTCCGGCGAGCTTGCGTCGGCCGATTTCGGCCGTTATTCGCGCGGCTGAGCTCCGTTCCGAGACCCTGGAACCCTAGCGGACCTATGCGTGCGACGAATCGGACTATTGTGCACGGGAGCTCACTGACCGAGCACGCATGGCGGCACGGCGGCGAGCGGGTTCACGGCGAGCTCGGGTTCCGGCGAACCTACGGCGAGACCGACCCGACCAACGACCTAGGCTAGATCTACAGCTAACGGAGATTCCTAAACGAGCAATGGAGAGAGAAGCCGACCCCGGCATCGCCCTTGTCGCGGCGACCCGAGAGCTCGGCGGCACTCCGGCAATGGCGCGGCGGTGAGAAGCTCGCTGGAGCTATACCTTAGGTCGGCTGAGGTCGGCAACGGGTCGAGGAGATAGAGCAGAGCAAGGCGAAGGTATGGCGGAGATGGAGCGGTCGGAGACGGCTCGGTGACGGCGGATTGCACCGCGGCGACGGCGTGGCGGAAATGGCAACGGCGGAGGGGAAAACGGAGAGCAGAGAGGCGAGAGCGAGCGAGTGAGTGAGAGTGAGAGGAGCGTGCTGGGAGACAGGAGGGGGTGCCCTTTTCACCTTTGCAGGGCGACGGCAGACGGGCGTGGCCCGACGCCGGCGTACGGTCACCACTTGGCGCCGTTTGTCTGCGGTCGCGCCAGCTGCTCGGCCGAGTACCGATTTGAATCGGCTTTGATTCAGTTTCAACGCCCGACTAAAACTCGATTTTGATGAAGCCATAACTCGTGACCCAGTGCGTTTCAGCGAAAACTTCACTAATAAGGATCAAAGAGCTACATGAGTAGATCATTTGGTATTAAGACACTTTACTCTAGATCGGCCTGGATTGAGAGATACAGGTCGATGAACAGGGGTACACCAAAACTGAAAACCAGTTTAGACTTAGGAAAAATTTTGAAACTTCAAAACAACTCCAAATCTGCACTAATTCAACTTTTTGACCACCTTCCACCCATTTTCATGAGTTGACCCAAAAATAAAGTTTGTTGCTTATAAAATTCTACACAACTTTGATTAAGGGTGCATTGACATGCAAAATCTCTAAAATGCCCTTCTTGTTTGGTCAAACAGAATAGCTTTTAGAGGGCTCTCTAGTCAACTATGAGCTAGAGGGGAAATTTGGGGATTTCACCAACATGAACATTGTTCCAAAACATGTCTAAAGCATTTAGAACAGTAAACAAGCATCACATTTGCATGTCAACACATTTAGCATGTTATGGACATATAAACAAACATATAGCAATTAAAGGAAATCAATTCAAATGAAATGATGATGATGCATGAAATGACATGATCTATGCTTGATGACATGCAAATGCAAGTGTGAAAATAGTAACTAACACTAGGGTGTTACAGCCCTTCCCCCCTTAAAAGAATCTCATCCCCGAGATTAGAGTTAATTACCATTGTTTATAGAAAGAAGGATAGACTTCCTTGAGATAATCTTCTCGCTCCCAAGTCGCATCCCAATGGCTTTGGTTGTTCCACACCACCTTGTAGAATTTGATCACTCGGCTACGGGTGATTCTTTCGTTATAATCTATGACTTCAATAGGCTTTTCCTCATAGGTCAAATCTGATTTCAACTTGATATCACCAAAATCCACTTGTTCTTTCGGTACTTGTAAACATTTCTTGAGTTGGGATACATGAAACACATTGAAGATAGTGGACATGTGTAGTGGCAACCGTAACTTGTATGCTACTTTCCCACTTCTTTCCAGAATTTGAAAAGGACCTACAAACCTTCGAGCTAACTTTCGTTTCACTCCAAAGCGTTGTACGCCTTTCATAGATGACACCTTCAAGTATACATAGTCACCCACTTCAAATTCCAATGGCCTTCTTCGCTTGTCCGCATAACTCTTTTGACGAGTCTGAGCGGCTTTGAGATGTGATGAGGACATCATTGGCTTGGATATGACCATATTAAACATTTCTAAACCAAAGGTGCAACCGTTCTATATGTTTCTTATTATTCATACATTTGATGAATTGGTGCCGCACCATAAAGTGTGTGTATTTTTATTTGCAGAATTACTTACATGGATCAAGGGAAGGTTTGATTGCATAACGGAAGCATGGAAGGTCAATGAAGTTGATTGGGGACCAAATCCATGTGCCCTGAATGTTTTGCACCAGGTCACCACGTCACTTTAGCCCATCGAAGGAAAGAGTCCAAGTCCAACACGTTTTGGATGTGGAATTCGGACTGCAGAAGAGTCCAAACTTGCGACGGTCACCACGACTCCATACGGACTCCGATTGGGACGTTCTAGGACTCCATGGAAAGCATATCAAGTCTACTTTCCAATGGATCTATGCTTGTTGCCATATCCTATCAGATACGTTCGTAGTCGTCATTTTAACGTCAAGACCTTCTCTGCTTATGGTGCTGCGTCACCTAATTTTGGGTTGTTGGCCCATGTATCAAGTTGGGTCCATTAGGGACACGTCCTAGGGTTGGAGGACGACCCCAACACCTCCTTGGTCGTCCTTCCATCTACATATATGCCTCTAGAGCCGCCACAAACAGATTGGGTTTTGTTTTTGATGTAAGTTTAGCCGCTGCTACTTCCTTGTAGACGCGTGTGTCGACTAGACCATCCGTTCTACTCGATTCAGAACCCCACCTTCATGTGTATCAGATCTGAACTTTCATCTCATATTTGCAATTGAGTGCTTGTTCTTCTTGTTCTTGCTGGTTCTTCTATTGCTTGCAGGAATAACCCTAGTGGTTTGGTTGGTTGTGCTCCGCAAGATCGCGCTGCAACCGCTGGAGTTGGTGTATCGGTCGCTAAGGCGCAGCGTCCTTGGACGGTTGTAGTCGGATCGTGAATGTCTCTCCAGTCCAAATCGAAGTTATCCATCTCCACCGAAAGATCGGGACAACCCTTACCCTTATCACAACATATCCAAATTAGGTCCCACTTCTCCGATGACACCTATGAGTTTCATTGAGTGCAAAGCAAATAGTTTTTGAGCCTATGGTAGTTTCGAAGCAAGTAGTGCTCCTATCTTGCATCTTGGATTCACAACGCATCCAAATGAGGTTCCACTTCTCCCATGACACCTATGAGTTTCATGGAGTGCAAAGCAAATAGTTTTCGTGCCTATGGTAGGTTCAAAGCAAACCGTGCTCCTATCTTGCATCTTGGTTTCACAACGTATCCAAATGAGGTTCCACTTCTCCGATGACACCTATGTGTTTTATTGAGTGCAAAGTAAATAGTTCTTAAGCTTATGGTAGTTTCGAAGCAAGTAGTGCTCCTATCTTGCATCTTGGTTTCACAATGCATCCAAATGAGGTTCCACTTCTCCCATGACACCTATGAGTTTCATGGAGTGCAAAGCAAATAGTTTTCTTGCCTATGGTAGTTTCGAAGCAAGCTGTGCTCCAATCGTGCATCTTGGTATTTAAATGCATCCAAATGAGTTTCCACTGCTCCCATGACACTTATGCGTTTCATGGAGTGCAAAGCAAATAGTTTTCGTGCCTATGGTAGTTTCGAAGCAAGTCGCGCTCCTATCTTGCATCCTGGATTCACAACGCATCCAAATGAGGTTCCATTTCTCCCATGACACCTATGAGTTTCATGGAGTGCAAAGCAAATAATTTTCGTGCCTATGGTAGTTTCGAAGCAAGTCGCGCTCCTATCTTGCATCCTGGATTCACAACGCATCCAAATTAGGTTCCACTTCTCCCATGACACCTATGAGTTTCAAGGAGCGCAAAGAAAATAGTTTTCGTGCCTATGGTAGGTTCAAAGCAAACCGTGCTCCTATTTTGCATCTTCGTTTCACAACGTATCCAAATGAGGTTCCACTTCTCCGATGACACCAATGAGTTTCATGGAGTGCAAAGCAAATAGTTTTCACTGCCTATGGTAGTTTCGAAGCAAGTCGCGCTCCTATCTTGCATCTTGCATTCACAACGCATTCAAATGAGGTTCCACTTCTGCCATGACACCTATGAGTTTCATGGAGCGCAACGAAAATAGTTTTCGTGCCTATGGTTGGTTCAAAGCAAACCGTGCTCCTATTTTGCATCTTCGTTTCACAACGTATCCAAATGAGGTTCCACTTCTCCGATGACACCTATGTGCTTCATTGAGGGCAAAGCAAATAGTTCTTGAGCTTATGGTAGTTTCGAAGCAAATAGTGCTCCTATCTTGCGCTCCTGCCGTGCATCTTGGTATTTAAATAGTTTTCGCGCCTATGGTAGTTTCGAAGCAAGTCGCGCTCCTATCTTGCATCCTGGATTCACTGCGCATCCAAATGAGGTTCCACTTCTCCCATGACACCTATGAGTTTTATGGGGTGCAAAGCAAATAGTTTTCATGCCTATGGTAGTTTCGAAGCAAGTCGTGCTCCTACCTTGCATCTTGCATTCACAACGCATCCAAATGAGGTTCTACTTCTGCCATGACACCTATGAGTTTCATGGAGCGCAAAGAAAATAGTTTTCGTGCCTATGGTAGGTTCAACGCAAACCGTTATCCTATCTTGCATCTTGGTTTCACAACGTATCCAAATGAGGTCCCACTTCTCCGATGACACTTATGAGTTTCATTGAGTGCAAAGCAAATAGTTTTTGTGCTTATGGTAGTTTCGAAGCAACTAGTGCTCCTATCTTGCATCTTGGTTTCACAACGCATCCAAATGAGGTTCCACTTCTGCCATGACACCTATGAGTTTCATGGAGCGCAAAGAAAATAGTTTTCGTGCCTATGGTTGGTTCAAAGTAAACCGTGCCCCTATTTTGCATCTTCGTTTCACAACGTATCCAAATGAGGTTTCACTTCTCCGATGACACCTATGTGTTTCATTGAGTGCAAAGCAAATAGTTCTTGAGCTTATGGTAGTTTCGAAGCAAGTAGCGCTCCTATCTTGCGCTCCTATCGTGCATCTTGGTATTTAAATAGTTTTCGCGCCTATGGTAGTTTCGAAGCAAGTCGCGCTCCTATCTTCCATCCTGGATTCACAACGCATCCAAATGAAGGTTCCATTTCTCCCATGACACCTATGAGTTTCATGGAGTGCAAAGCAAATAGTTTTTGTGCTTATGGTAGTTTCAAAGCAACTAGTGCTCCCATCTTGCATCTTGGTTTCACAACGCATCCAAATGAGGTTCCACTTCTCCCATGACACCTATGAGTTTCATGGAGTGCAAAGCAAATAGTTTTCGTGCTTATGGTAGGTTCAAAGCAAACCGTGCTCCTATCTTGCATCTTGGTTTCACAACGTATCCAAATGAGGTTCCACTTCTCCGATGACACCTATGAGTTTCATTGAGTGCAAAGCAAATAGTTCTTGAGCTTATGGTAGTTTCGAAGCATGTAGTGCTCCTATCTTGCATCTTGGTTTCACAATGCATCCAAATGAGGTTCCACTTCTCCCATGACCCCAATGAGTTTCATGGAGTGCAAAGCAAATAGTTTTCTTGCCTATGGTAGTTTCGAAGCAAGCTGTGCTCCTATCGTGCATCTTGGTATTTAAATACATCCAAATGAGTTTCCACTGCTGCCATGACACATATGCGTTTCATGGAGTGCAAAGCAAATAGTTTTCGTGCCTATGGTAGTTTCGAAACAAGTCGCGCTCCTATCTTGCATCTTGAATTCACAACGCATCCAAATGAGGTTCCATTTCTCCCATGACACCTATATGTTTCATGGAGTGCAAAGCAAATAGTTTTCGTGCCTATGGTAGTTTCGAAGCAAGTCGCGCTCCTATCTTGCATCCTGGATTCACAACGCATCCAAATTAGGTTCCACTTCTCCCATGACACCTATGAGTTTCATGGAGCGCAAAGAAAATAGTTTTCGTGCCTATGGTAGGTTCAAAGCAAACCGTGCTCCTATTTTGCATCTTCGTTTCACAACGTATCCAAATGAGGGTCCACTTCTCCGATGACACCCATGAGTTTCATTGAGTGCAAAGCAAATAGTTTTTGAGCTTATGGTAGTTTCGTAGCAAGTAGTTCTCCTATCTTGCATCTTGGTTTCACAACGCATCCAAATGAGGTTCCACTTCTCCCATGACACCTATGAGTTTCATGGAGTGCAAAGCAAATAGTTCTCGTGCCTACTGGTTGTTTCGAAGCAAGCTGTGCCCCTATCGTGCATCTTGGTATTTAAATGCATCCATACGAGTTTCCACTGCTCCCATGACACTTATGAGTTTCATGGAGTGCCAAGCAAATAGTTTTCATGCCTGTGGTAGTTTCGAAGGAAGTCGTGCTCCTATCTTGCATCCTGGATTCACAACGCATCCTAATGAGGTTCCACTTCTCCCATGACACCTATGAGTTTCATGGAGGGCAAAGAAAATAGTTTTTGTGCCTATGGTAGGTTCAAAGCAAGCCATTCGCCTATCTTGCATCTTGGTTTCACAACGTATCCAAATGAGGTTCCACTTCTCCGATGACATCTATCAGTTTCGTTGAGTGCAAAGCAAATAGTTTTTGAGCCTATGGTAGTTTGGAAGCAAGTAGTGCTCCGATCTTACATCTTGGTTTCACAACGCATCACAATGAGGTTCCACTTCTCCCATGACACCTGTGAGTTTCATGGAGTGCAAAGCAAATAGTTTTCGTGCCTATGGTAAGTTCAAAGCAAACCGTTCTCCTATCTTGCATCTTGGTTTCACAACGTATCCAAATTAGGTCCCACTTCTCCGATGACACCTATGAGTTTCATCAAGTGCAAAGCAGATAGTTTTTGAGCCTATGGTAGTTTCGAAGCAAGTAGTGCTCCTATCTTGCATCTCGGATTCACAACGCATCCAAATGAGGTTCCACTTCTCCCATGACACCTATGAGTTTCATGGAGTGCAAAGCAAATAGTTTTCGTGCCTATGGTAGGTTCAAAGCAAACCGTGCTCCTATCTTGCATCTTGGTTTCACAACGTATCCAAATGAGGTTCCACTTCTCCGATGACACCTATGTGTTTCATTGAGTGCAAAGCAAATAGTTCTTCAGCTTATGGTAGTTTCGAAGCAAGTAGTGCTCCTATCTTGCATCTTGGTTTCACAATGCATCCAAATGAGGTTCCACTTCTCCCATGACACCTATGAGTTTCATGGAGTGCAAAGCAAATAGTTTTGTTGCCTATGGTAGTTTCGAAGCAAGCTGTGCTCCTATCGTGCGTCTTGGTATTTAAATGCATCCAAATGAGTTCCACTGCTCCCATGACAGTTATGAGTTTCATGGAGTGCAAAGCAAATAGTTTTCATGCCTATGGTAGTTTCGAAGCAAGTCGCGCTCCTATCGTGCATCTTGGATTCACAACGCATCCAAATGAGGTTCCACTTCTCCCATGACACCTATGAGTTTCATGGAGTGCAAGGCAAATAGTTTTCATGCCTATGGTAGTTTCGAAGCAAGTCACGCTCCTATCTTGCATCTTGCATTCACAACGCATCCAAATGAGGTTCCACTTCTGCCATGACACCTATGAGTTTCATGGAGCGCAAAGAAAATAGTTTTCGTGCCTATGGTTGGTTCAAAGCAAACCGTGCTCCTATTTTGCATCTTCGTTTCACAACGTATCCAAATGAGGTTCCACTTCTCCGATGGCACCTATGTGTTTCATTGAGTCCAATGCAAATAGTTCTTGAGCTTAGGGTAGTTTCGAAGCAAGTAGTGCTCCTATCTTGCGCTCCAATCTTGCATCTTGGTATTTAAATAGTTTTCGCGCCTATGGTAGTTTCGAAGCAAGTCGCGCTCCTATCTTGCATCCTGGATTCACAACGCATCCAAATGAGGTTCCACTTCTCCCATGACACCTATGAGTTTCATGGGGTGCAAAGCAAATAGTTTTCATGCCTATGGTAGTTTCGAAGCAAGTCGCGCTCCTATCTTGCATCTTGCATTCACAACGCATCCAAATGAGGTTCTACTTCTGCCATGACACCTATGAGTTTCATGGAGCGCAAAGAAAATAGTTTTCGTGCCTATGGTAGGTTCAAAGCAAGCCGTGCTCCTATTTTGCATCTTCGTTTCACAACGTATCCAAATGAGGTCCCACTTCTCCGATGACACCTATGAGTTTCATTGAGTGCAAAGCTAATAGTTTTTGTGCTTATGGTAGTTTTGAAGCAACTAGTGCTCCTATCTTGCATCTTGGTTTCACAACGCATCCAAATGAGGTTCCACTTCTCCCATGACACCTATGAGTTTCATGGAGTGCAAAGCACATAGTTTTCGTGCTTATGGTTGGTTCAAAGCAAGCCGTGCTCCTATTTTGCATCTTCGTTTCACAACGTATCCAAATGAGGTTTCACTTCTCCGATGACACCTATGAGTTTCATTGAGTGCAAAGCAAATAGTTCTTGAGCTTATGGTAGTTTCGAAGCAAGTAGTGCTCCTATCTTGCATCTTGGTTTCACAATGCATCCAAATGAGGTTCCACTTCTCCCATGACACCTATGAGTTTCATGGAGTGCAAAGCAAATAGTTTCTTGCCTATTGTAGTTTCGAAGCAAGCTGTGCTCCTATCGTGCATCTTGGTATTTAAATGCATCCAAATGAGTTTCCACTGCTCCCATGACACTTATGCGTTTCATGGAGTGCAAAGCAAATAGTTTTCGTGCCTATGGTAGTTTCGAAGCAAGTCGCGCACCTATCTTGCATCCTGGATTCACAACGCATCCAAATTAGGTTCCACTTCTCCCATGACACCTATGAGTTTCTTGGAGCGCAAAGAAAAATAGTTTTCGTGCCTATGGTAGGTTCAAAGCAAACCGTGCTCCTATTTTGCATCTTCGTTTCACAACGTATCCAAATGAGGTACCACTTCTCCGATGACACCTATGAGTTTCATTGAGTGCAAAGCAAATAGTTTTTGATCTTATGGTAGTTTCGAAGCAAGTAGTTCTCCTATCTTGCATCTTGGTTTCACAACGCATCCAAATGAGGTTCCACTTCTCCCATGACACCTATGAGTTTCATGGAGTGCAAAGCAAATAGCTTTCGTGCCTATGGTAGTTTCGAAGGAAGTCGTGCTCCTATCTTGCATCCTGGATTCACAACGCATCCAAATGAGGTTCCACTTCTCCCATGACACCTATGAGTTTCATGGAGGGCAAAGAAAATAGTTTTTGTGCCTATGGTAGGTTCAAAGCAAACCGTTCTCCTATCTTGCATCTCGGTTTCACAACGTATCCAAATAAGGTTCCACTTCTCCGATGACACCTATGAGTTTCGTTGAGTGCAAAGCAAATAGTTTCAGAGCCTATGGTAGTTTCGAAGCAAGTAGAGCTCCTATCTTGCATCTTGGTTTCGCAACGCATCCAAATGAGGTTCCACTTCTCCCATGACACCTATGAGTTTCATGGAGTGCAAAGCAAATTGTTTTCTTGCCTATGGTAGTTTCGAAGCAAGTCGCGCTCCTATCTTGCATCCTGGATTCACAACGCATCCAAGTTAGGTTCCACTTCTCCCATGACACCTATGAGTTTCATGGAGCGCAAAGAAAATAGTTTTCGTGCCTATGGTAGGTTCAAAGCAAACCGTGCTCCTATTTTGCATCTTCGTTTCACAACGTATCCAAATGAGGTTCCACTTCTCCGATGACACCTATGAGTTTCATTGAGTGCAAAGCAAATAGTTTTTGAGCTTATGGTAGTTTCGAAGCAAGTAGTTCTCCTATCTTGCATCTTGGTTTCACAACGCATCCAAATGAGGTTCCAATTCTCCCATGACACCTATGAGTTTCTTGGAGTGCAAAACAAATAGTTTTCGTTCCTATGGTTGTTTCGAAGCAAGTTGTGCTCCTATCGTGCATCTTGGTATTTAAATGCATCCAAACGAGTTTCCACTGCTCCCATGACACTTATGAGTTTCATGGAGTGCAAAGCAAATAGTTTTCGTGCCTATGGTAGTTTCGAAGCAAGTCGTGCTCCTATCTTGCATCCTAGATTCACAACGCATCCAAATGAGGTTCCACTTCTCCCATGAGACCTATGAGTTTCATGGAGGGCAAAGAAAATAGTTTTTGTGCCTATGGCAGGTTCAAAGCAAGCCGTTCTCCTATCTTGCATCTTGGTTTCACAATGTATCCAAATGAGGTTCCACTTCTCCGATGACACCTATGACTTTGGTTGAGTGCAAAGCAAATAGTTTTTGAGCCTATGGTAGTTTCGAAGCAAGTAGTGCTCCTATCTTGCATCTTGGTTTCACAACGCATCCAAATAAGGTTCCACTTCTCCCATGACACCTATGAGTTTCATGGAGTGCAAAGCAAATAGTTTTCGTGCCTATGGTAGGTTCAAAGCAAACCGTTCTCCTATCTTGCATCTTGGTTTCACAACGTATCCAAATGAGGTCCCTCCTCTCCGATGACACCTATGAGTTTCATTGAGGGCAAAGCAAATAGCTTTCGTGCCTATGGTAGTTTCGAAGGAAGTCGTGCTCCTATCTTGCATCCTGGATTCACAACGCATCCAAATGAGGTTCCACTTCTCCCATGACACCTATGAGTTTCATGGAGGGCAAAGAAAATAGTTTTTGTGCCTATGGTAGGTTCAAAGCAAGCCGTTCTCCTATCTTGCATCTTGGTTTCACAACGTATCCAAATGAGGTTCCACTTCTCCGATGACACCTATCAGTTTCGTTGAGTGCAAAGCAAATAGTTTTTGAGCCTATGGTAGTTTCGAAGCAAGTAGTGCTCTGATCTTACATCTTGGTTTCACAACGCATCACAATGAGGTTCCACTTCTCCCATGACACCTGTGAGTTTCATGGAGTGCAAAGCAAATAGTTTTCGTGCCTATGGTAGGTTCAAAGCAAACCGTTCTCCTATATTGCATCTTGGTTTCACAACGTATCCAAATTAGGTCCCACTTCTCCGATGACACCTATGAGTTTCATTGAGTGCAAAGCAAATAGTTTTTGAGCCTATGGTAGTTTCAAAGCAAGTAGTGCTCCTATCTTGCATCCTGGATTCACAACGCATCCAAATGAGGTTCCACTTCTCCCATGACACCTATGAGTTTCACGGAGTGCAAAGCAAATAGTTTTCGTGCCTATGGTAGGTTCAAAGCAAACCGTGCTCCTATCTTGCATCTTGGTTTCACAACGTATCCAAATGAGGTTCCACTTCTCCGATGACACCTATGTGTTTCATTGAGTGCAAAGCAAATAGTTGTTGAGCTTATGGTAGTTTCGAAGCAAGTAGTGCTCCTATCTTGCATCTTGGTTTCACAATGCATCCAAATGAGGTTCCACTTCTCCCATGACACCTATGAGTTTCATGGAGTGCAAAGCAAATAGTTTTGCTGCCTATGGTAGTTTCGAAGCAAGCTGTGCTCCTATCATGCGTCTTGGTATTTACATGCATCCTAACGAGTTTCCACTGCTCCCATGACAGTTATGGGTTTCATGGAGTGCAAAGCAAATAGTTTTCATGCCTATGGTAGTTTCGAAGCAAGTCGCGCTCCTATCGTGCATCTTGGATTCACAACGCATCCAAATGAGGTTCCACTTCTCCCATGACACCTATGAGTTTCATGGAGAGCAAAGCAAATAGTTTTCACGCCTATGGTAGTTTCGAAGCAAGTCACGCTCCTATCTTGCATCTTGCATTCACAACGCATCCAAATGAGGTTCCACTTCTGCCAAGACACCTATGAGTTTCATGCAGCGCAAAGAAAATAGTTTTCGTGCCTATGGTTGGTTCAAAGCAAACCGTGCTCCTATTTTGCATCTTCGTTTCACAACATATCTAAATGAGGTTCCACTTCTCCGATGACACCTATGTGTTTCATTGAGTCCAATGCAAATAGTTCTTGAGCTTAGGGTAGTTTCGAAGCAAGTAGTGCTCCTATCTTGCATCCTGGTATTTAAATAGTTTTCGCGCCTATGGTAGTTTCGAAGCAAGTCGCGCTCCTATCTTGCATCCTGGATTCACAACGCATCCAAATGAGGTTCCACTTCTCTCATGACACCTATGAGTTTCTTGGAGTGCAAAACAAATAGTTTTCGTTCCTATGGTTGTTTCGAAGCAAGGTGTGCTCCTATCGTGCATCTTGGTATTTAAATGCATCCAAACGAGTTTCCACTGCTCCCATGACACTTATGAGTTTCATGGAGTGCGAAGCAAATAGTTTTCGTGCCTATGGTAGTTTCGAAGCAAGTCGTGCTCCTATCTTGCATCCTGGATTCACAACGCATCCAAATGAGGTTCCACTTCTCCCATGAGACCTATGAGTTTCATGGAGGGCAAAGAAAATTGTTTTTGTGCCTATGGCAGGTTCAAAGCAAGCCGTTCTCCTATCTTGCATCTTGGTTTCACAATGTATCCAAATGAGGTTCCACTTCTCCGATGACACCTATGACATTGGTTGAGTGCAAAGCAAATAGTTTTTGAGCCTATGGTAGTTTCGAAGCAAGTAGTGCTCCTATCTTGCATCTTGGTTTCACAACGCATCCAAATAAGGTTCCACTTCTCCCATGACACCTATGAGTTTCATCGAGTGCAAAGCAAATAGTTTTCGTGCCTATGGTAGGTTCAAAGCAAACCGTTCTCCTATCTTGCCTCTTGGTTTCACAACGTATCCAAATGAGGTCCCTCTTCTCCGAGGACACCTATGAGTTTCATTGAGTGCAAAGCAAATAGCTTTCGTGCCTATGGTAGTTTCGAAGGAAGTCGTGCTCCTATCTTGCATCCTGGATTCACAACGCATCCAAATGAGGTTCCACTTCTCCCATGACACCTATGAGTTTCATGGAGGGCAAAGAAAATAGTTTTTGTGCCTATGGTAGGTTCAAAGCAAGCCGTTCTCCTATCTTGCATCTTGGTTTCACAACGTATCCAAATGAGGTTCCACTTCTCCGATGACGCCTATCAGTTTCGTAGAGTGCAAAGCAAATAGTTTTTGAGCCTATGGTAGTTTCGAAGCAAGTAGTGCTCCGATCTTACATCTTGGTTTCACAACGCATCACAATGAGGTTCCACTTCTCCTATGACACCTGTGAGTTTCATGGAGTGCAAAGCAAATAGTTTTCGTGCCTATGGTAGGTTCAAAGCAAACCGTTCTCCTATCTTGCATCTTGGTTTCACAACGTATCCAAATTAGGTCCCACTTCTCCGATGACACCTATGAGTTTCATTGAGTGCAAAGCAAATAGTTTTTGAGCCTATGGTAGTTTCAAAGCAAGTAGTGCTCCTATCTTGCATCTTGGATTCACAACGCATCCAAATGAGGTTCCACTTCTCCCATGACACCTATGAGTTTCATGGAGTGCAAAGCAAATAGTTTTCGTGCCTATGGTAGGTTCAAAGCAAACCGTGCTCCTATCTTGCATCTTGGTTTCACAACGTATCCAAATGAGGTTCCACTTCTCCGATGACACCTATGTGTTTCATTGAGTGCAAAGCAAATAGTTGTTGAGCTTATGGTAGTTTCGAAGCAAGTAGTGCTCCTATCTTGCATCTTGGTTTCACAATGCATCCAAATGAGGTTCCACTTCTCCCATGACACCTATGAGTTTCATGGAGTGCAAAGCAAATAGTTTTGCTGCCTATGGTAGTTTCGAAGCAAGCTGTGCTCCTATCATGCGTCTTGGTATTTACATGCATCCTAACGAGTTTCCACTGCTCCCATGACAGTTATGGGTTTCATGGAGTGCAAAGCAAATAGTTTTCATGCCTATGGTAGTTTCGAAGCAAGTCGCGCTCCTATCGTGCATCTTGGATTCACAACGCATCCAAATGAGGTTCCACTTCTCCCATGACACCTATGAGTTTCATGGAGAGCAAAGCAAATAGTTTTCACGCCTATGGTAGTTTCGAAGCAAGTCACGCTCCTATCTTGCATCTTGCATTCACAACGCATCCAAATGAGGTTCCACTTCTGCCATGACACCTATGAGTTTCATGCAGCGCAAAGAAAATAGTTTTCGTGCCTATGGTTGGTTCAAAGCAAACCGTGCTCCTATTTTGCATCTTCGTTTCACAACATATCTAAATGAGGTTCCACTTCTCCGATGACACCTATGTGTTTCATTGAGTCCAATGCAAATAGTTCTTGAGCTTAGGGTAGTTTCGAAGCAAGTAGTGCTCCTATCTTGCATCCTGGTATTTAAATAGTTTTCGCGCCTATGGTAGTTTCGAAGCAAGTCGCGCTCCTATCTTGCATCCTGGATTCACAACGCATCCAAATGAGGTTCCACTTCTCTCATGACACCTATGAGTTTCTTGGAGTGCAAAACAAATAGTTTTCGTTCCTATGGTTGTTTCGAAGCAAGGTGTGCTCCTATCGTGCATCTTGGTATTTAAATGCATCCAAACGAGTTTCCACTGCTCCCATGACACTTATGAGTTTCATGGAGTGCGAAGCAAATAGTTTTCGTGCCTATGGTAGTTTCGAAGCAAGTCGTGCTCCTATCTTGCATCCTGGATTCACAACGCATCCAAATGAGGTTCCACTTCTCCCATGAGACCTATGAGTTTCATGGAGGGCAAAGAAAATTGTTTTTGTGCCTATGGCAGGTTCAAAGCAAGCCGTTCTCCTATCTTGCATCTTGGTTTCACAATGTATCCAAATGAGGTTCCACTTCTCCGATGACACCTATGACTTTGGTTGAGTGCAAAGCAAATAGTTTTTGAGCCTATGGTAGTTTCGAAGCAAGTAGTGCTCCTATCTTGCATCTTGGTTTCACAACGCATCCAAATAAGGTTCCACTTCTCCCATGACACCTATGAGTTTCATCGAGTGCAAAGCAAATAGTTTTCGTGCCTATGGTAGGTTCAAAGCAAACCGTTCTCCTATCTTGCATCTTGGTTTCACAACGTATCCAAATGAGGTCCCTCTTCTCCGAGGACACCTATGAGTTTCATTGAGTGCAAAGCAAATAGCTTTCGTGCCTATGGTAGTTTCGAAGGAAGTCGTGCTCCTATCTTGCATCCTGGATTCACAACGCATCCAAATGAGGTTCCACTTCTCCCATGACACCTATGAGTTTCATGGAGGGCAAAGAAAATAGTTTTTGTGCCTATGGTAGGTTCAAAGCAAGCCGTTCTCCTATCTTGCATCTTGGTTTCACAACGTATCCAAATGAGGTTCCACTTCTCCGATGATGCCTATCAGTTTCGTTGAGTGCAAAGCAAATAGTTTTTGAGCCTATGGTAGTTTCGAAGCAAGTAGTGCTCCGATCTTACATCTTGGTTTCACAACGCATCACAATGAGGTTCCACTTCTCCCATGACACCTGTGAGTTTCATGGAGTGCAAAGCAAATAGTTTTCGTGCCTATGGTAGGTTCAAAGCAAACCGTTCTCCTATCTTGCATCTTGGTTTCACAACGTATCCAAATTAGGTCCCACTTCTCCGATGACACCTATGAGTTTCATTGAGTGCAAAGCAAATAGTTTTTGAGCCTATGGTAGTTTCAAAGCAAGTAGTGCTCCTATCTTGCATCTTGGATTCACAACGCATCCAAATGAGGTTCCACTTCTCCCATGACACCTATGAGTTTCATGGAGTGCAAAGCAAATAGTTTTCGTGCCTATGGTAGGTTCAAAGCAAACCGTGCTCCTATCTTGCATCTTGGTTTCACAACGTATCCAAATGAGGTTCCACTTCTCCGATGACACCTATGTGTTTCATTGAGTGCAAAGCAAATAGTTGTTGAGCTTATGGTAGTTTCGAAGCAAGTAGTGCTCCTATCTTGCATCTTGGTTTCACAATGCATCCAAATGAGGTTCCACTTCTCCCATGACACCTATGAGTTTCATGGAGTGCAAAGCAAATAGTTTTGCTGCCTATGGTAGTTTCGAAGCAAGCTGTGCTCCTATCATGCGTCTTGGTATTTACATGCATCCTAACGAGTTTCCACTGCTCCCATGACAGTTATGGGTTTCATGGAGTGCAAAGCAAATAGTTTTCATGCCTATGGTAGTTTCGAAGCAAGTCGCGCTCCTATCGTGCATCTTGGATTCACAACGCATCCAAATGAGGTTCCACTTCTCCCATGACACCTATGAGTTTCATGGAGAGCAAAGCAAATAGTTTTCACGCCTATGGTAGTTTCGAAGCAAGTCACGCTCCTATCTTGCATCTTGCATTCACAACGCATCCAAATGAGGTTCCACTTCTGCCATGACACCTATGAGTTTCATGCAGCGCAAAGAAAATAGTTTTCGTGCCTATGGTTGGTTCAAAGCAAACCGTGCTCCTATTTTGCATCTTCGTTTCACAACATATCTAAATGAGGTTCCACTTCTCCGATGACACCTATGTGTTTCATTGAGTCCAATGCAAATAGTTCTTGAGCTTAGGGTAGTTTCGAAGCAAGTAGTGCTCCTATCTTGCATCCTGGTATTTAAATAGTTTTCGCGCCTATGGTAGTTTCGAAGCAAGTCGCGCTCCTATCTTGCATCCTGGATTCACAACGCATCCAAATGAGGTTCCACTTCTCCCATGACACCTATGAGTTTCTTGGAGTGCAAAACAAATAGTTTTCGTTCCTATGGTTGTTTCGAAGCAAGTTGTGCTCCTATCGTGCATCTTGGTATTTAAATGCATCCAAACGAGTTTCCACTGCTCCCATGACACTTATGAGTTTCATGGAGTGCAAAGCAAATAGTTTTCGTGCCTATGGTAGTTTCGAAGCAAGTCGTGCTCCTATCTTGCATCCTGGATTCACAACGCATCCAAATGAGGTTCCACTTCTCCCATGAGACCTATGAGTTTCATGGAGGGCAAAGAAAATTGTTTTTGTGCCTATGGCAGGTTCAAAGCAAGCCGTTCTCCTATCTTGCATCTTGGTTTCACAATGTATCCAAATGAGGTTCCACTTCTCCGATGACACCTATGACTTTGGTTGAGTGCAAAGCAAATAGTTTTTGAGCCTATGGTAGTTTCGAAGCAAGTAGTGCTCCTATCTTGCATCTTGGTTTCACAACGTATGCAAATAAGGTTCCACTTCTCCCATGACACCTATGAGTTTCATCGAGTGCAAAGCAAATAGTTTTCGTGCCTATGGTAGGTTCAAAGCAAACCGTTCTCCTATCTTGCATCTTGGTTTCACAATGTATCCAAATGAGGTCCCTCTTCTCCGATGACACCTATGAGTTTCATTGAGTGCAAAGCAAATAGCTTTCGTGCCTATGGTAGTTTCGAAGGAAGTCGTGCTCGTATCTTGCATCCTGGATTCACAACGCATCCAAATGAGGTTCCACTTCTCCCATGACACCTATGAGTTTCATGGAGGGCAAAGAATATAGTTTTTGTGCCTATGGTAGGTTCAAAGCAAGCCGTTCTCCTATCTTGCATCTTGGTTTCACAACGTATCCAAATGAGGTTCCACTTCTCCGATGACACCTATCAGTTTCGTTGAGTGCAAAGCAAATAGTTTTTGAGCCTATGGTAGTTTCGAAGCAAGTAGTGCTCCGATCTTACATCTTGGTTTCACAACGCATCACAATGAGGTTCCACTTCTCCCATGACACCTGTGAGTTTCATGGAGTGCAAAGCAAATAGTTTTCGTGCCTATGGTAGGTTCAAAGCAAACCGTTCTCCTATCTTGCATCTTGGTTTCACAACGTATCCAAATTAGGTCCCACTTCTCCGATGACACCTATGAGTTTCATTGAGTGCAAAGCAAATAGTTTTTGAGCCTATGGTAGTTTCAAAGCAAGTAGTGCTCCTATCTTGCATCTTGGTTTCACAATGCATCTAAATGAGGTTCCACTTCTCCGATGACACCTATGAGTTTCATGGAGTGCAAAGCAAATAGTTTTCACGCCTATGGTAGTTTTGAAGCAAGTCACGCTCCTATCTTGCATCTTGCATTCACAACGCATCCAAATGAGGTTCCACTTCTGCCATGACACCTATGAGTTTCATGGAGCGCAAAGAAAATAGTTTTCGTGCCTATGGTAGGTTCAAAGCAAACCGTGCTCCTATTTTGCATCTTCGTTTCACAACGTATCCAAATGAGGTTCCACTTCTCCGATGACACCAATGAGTTTCATGGAGTGCAAAGCAAATAGTTTTCACGCCTATGGTAGTTTCGATGCAAGTCGCGCTCCTATCTTGCATCTTGCATTCACAACGCATCCAAATGAGGTTCCACTTCTGCCATGACACCTATGAGTTTCATGGAGCGCAAAGAAAATAGTTTTCATGCCTATGGTTGGTTCAAAGCAAACCGTGCTCCTATTTTGCATCTTCGTTTCACAACGTATCCAAATGAGGTTCCACTTCTCCGATGATACCTATGTGCTTCATTGAGGGCAAAGCTAATAGTTCTTGAGCTTATGGTAGTTTCGAAGCAAGTAGTGCTCCTATCTTGCGCTCCTGTCGTGCATCTTGGTATTTAAATAGTTTTCGCGCCTATGGTAGTTTCGAAGCAAGTCGCGCTCCTATCTTGCATCCTGGATTCACAACGCATCCAAATGAGGTTCCACTTCTCCCATGACACCTATGAGTTTTATGGGGTGCAAAGCAAATAGTTTTCATGCCTATGGTAGTTTCGAAGCAAGTCGCGCTCCTACCTTGCATCTTGCATTCACAATGCATCCAAATGAGGTTCTACTTCTACCATGACACCTATGAGTTTCATGGAGCGCAAAGAAAATAGTTTTCGTGCCTATGGTAGGTTCAAAGCAAACCGTTCTCCTATCTTGCACCTTGGTTTCACAACGTATCCAAATGAAGTCCCACTTCTCTGATGACACCTATGAGTTTCATTGAGTACAAAGCAAATAGTTTTTGTGCTTATGGTAGTTTCGAAGCAACTAGTGCTCCTATCTTGCATCTTGGTTTCACAACGCATCCAAATGAGGTTCCACTTCTGCCATGACACCTATGAGTTTCATGGAGCGCAAAGAAAATAGTTTTCGAGCCTATGGTTGGTTCAAAGTAAACCGTGCCCCTATTTTGCATCTTCGTTTCACAACGTATCCAAATGAGGTTCAACTTCTCCGATGACACCTATGTGTTTCATTGAGTGGAAAGCAAATAGTTCTTGAGCTTATGGTAGTTTCGAAGCAAGTAGTGCTCCTATCTTGCGCTCCTATCGTGCATCTTGGTATTTAAATAGTTTTCGCGCCTAAGGTAGTTTCGAAGCAAGTCGCGCTCCTATCTTCCATCCTGGATTCACAACGCATCCAAATGAGGTTACTTCTGCCATGACACCTATGAGTTTCACGGAGCGCAAAGAAAATAGTTTTCGTGCCTATGGCAGGTTCAAAGCAAACCGTGCTCCTATTTTGCATTTTCGTTTCACAACGTATCCAAATGAGGTCCCACTTCTCCGATGACACCTATGAGTTTCATTGAGTGCAAAGCAAATAGTTTTTGTGCTTATGGTAGTTTCAAAGCAACTAGTGCTCCCATCTTGCATCTTGGTTTCACAACGCATCCAAATGAGGTTCCACTTCTCCCATGACACCTATTAGTTTCATGGAGTGCAAAGCAAATAGTTTTCGTGCTTATGGTAGGTTCAAAGCAAACCGTGCTCCTATCTTGCATCTTGGTTTCACAACGTATCCAAATGAGGTTCCACTTCTTCGATGACACCTATGAGTTTCATTGAGTGCAAAGCAAATAGTTCTTGAGCTTATGGTAGTTTCGAAGCAAGTAGTGCTCCTATCTTGCATCTTGGTTTCACAATGCATCCAAATGAGGTTCCACTTCTCCCATGACACCTATGAGTTTCATGGAGTGCAAAGCAAATAGTTTTCTTGCCTATGGTAGTTTCGAAGCAAGCTGTGCTCCTATCGTGCATCTTGGTATTTAAATACATCCAAATGAGTTTCCACTGCTCCCATGACACATATGCGTTTCATGGAGTGCAAAGCAAATAGTTTTCGTGCCTATGGTAGTTTCGAAGCAAGTCACGCTCCTATCTTGCATCTTGGATTCACAACGCATCCAAATGAGGTTCCATTTCTCCCATGACACCTATGTGTTTCATGGAGTGCAAAGCAAATAGTTTTCGTGCCTATGGTAGTTTCGAAGCAAGTCGCGCTCCTATCTTGCATCCTGGATTCACAACGCATCCAAATTAGGTTCCACTTCTCCCATGACACCTATGAGTTTCATGGAGCGCAAAGAAAATAGTTTTCGTGCCTATGGTAGGTTCAAAGCAAACCGTGCTCCTATATTGCATCTTCGTTTCACAACGCATCCAAATGAGGTTCCACTTCTCCGATGACACCTATGAGTTTCATTGAGTGCAAAGCAAATAGTTTTTGAGCTTATGGTAGTTTCGAAGCAAGTAGTTCTCCTATCTTGCATCTTGGTTTCACAACGCATCCAAATTAGGTTCCACTTCTCCCATGACACCTATGAGTTTCATGGAGCGCAAAGAAAATAGTTTTCGTGCCTATGGTAGGTTCAAAGCAAACCGTTCTCCTATCTTGCACCTTGGTTTCACAACGTATCCAAATGAAGTCCCACTTCTCCGATGACACCTATGAGTTTCATTGAGTGCAAAGCAAATAGTTTTTGAGCTTATGGTAGTTTCGAAGCAAGTAGTTCTCGTATCTTGCATCTTGGTTTCACAACGCATCCAATTGAGGTTCCACTTCTCCCATGACACCTATGAGTTTCATGGAGTGCAAAGCAAATAGTTCTTGTGCCTATGGTTGTTTCGAAGCAAGCTGTGCCCCTATCGTGCATCTTGGTATTTGAATGCATCCATACGAGTTTCCACTGCTCCCATGACACTTATGAGTTTCATGGAGTGCCAAGCAAATAGTTTTCGTGCCTATGATAGTTTCGAAGGAAGTCGTGCTCCTATCTTGCATCCTGGATTCACAACGCATCCAAATGAGGTTCCACTTCTCCCATGACACCTATGAGTTTCATGGAGGGCAAAGAAAATAGTTTTTGTGCCTATGGTAGGTTCAAAGCAAGCCGTTCGCCTATCTTGCATCTTGGTTTCACAACGTATCCAAATGAGGTTCCACTTCTCCGATGACACCTATCAGTTTCGTTGAGTGCAAAGCAAATAGGTTTTGAGCCTATGGTAGTTTCGAAGCAAGTAGTGCTCCGATCTTACATCTTGGTTTCACAACGCATCACAATGAGGTTCCACTTCTCCCATGACACCTGTGAGTTTCATGGAGTGCAAAGCAAATAGTTTTCGTGCCTATGGTAGGTTCAAAGCAAACCGTGCTCCTATCTTGCATCTTGGTTTCACAACGTATCCAAATGAGGTTCCACTTCTCCGATGACACCTATGTGTTTCATTGAGTGCAAAGCAAATAGTTCTTCAGCTTATGGTAGTTTCGAAGCAAGTAGTGCTCCTATCTTGCATCTTGGTTTCACAATGCATCCAAATGAGGTTCCACTTCTCCCATGACACCTATGAGTTTCATGGAGTGCAAAGCAAATAGTTTTGTTGCCTATGGTAGTTTCGAAGCAAGCTGTGCTCCTATCGTGCGTCTTGGTATCTAAATGCATCCAAACGAGTTCCACTGCTCCCATGACAGTTATGAGTTTCATGGAGTGCAAAGCAAATAGTTTTCATGCCTATGGTAGTTTTGAAGCAAGTCGCGCTCCTATCGTGCATCTTGGATTCACAACGCATCCAAATCAGGTTCCACTTCTCCCATGACACCTATGAGTTTCATGGAGTGCAAAGCAAATAGTTTTCACGCCTATGGTAGTTTCGAAGCAAGTCACGCTCCTATCTTGCATCTTGCATTCACAACGCATCCAAATGAGGTTCCACTTCTGCCATGACACCTATGAGTTTCATGGAGCGCAAAGAAAATAGTTTTCGTGCCTATGGTTGGTTCAAAGCAAACCATGCTCCTATTTTGCATCTTTGTTTCACAACGTATCCAAATGAGGTTCCACTTCTCCGATGACACCTATGTGTTTCATTGAGTCCAATGCAAATAGTTCTTGAGCTTAGGGTAGTTTCGAAGCAAGTAGTGCTCCTATCTTGCGCTCCAATCTTGCATCTTGGTATTTAAATAGTTTTCGCGCCTATGGTAGTTTCGAAGCATGTCGCGCTCCTATCTTGCATCCTGGATTCACAACGCATCCAAATGAGGTTCCACTTCTCCCATGACACCTATGAGTTTCATGGGGTGCAAAGCAAATAGTTTTCATGCCTATGGTAGTTTCGAAGCAAGTCGCGCTCCTATCTTGCATCTTGCATTCACAACGCATCCAAATGAGGTTCTACTTCTGCCATGACACCTATGAGTTTCATGGAGCGCAAAGAAAATAGTTTTCGTGCCTATGGTAGGTTCAAAGCGAACCGTGCTCCTATTTTGCATCTTCGTTTCACAACGTATCCAAATGAGGTCCCACTTCTCCGATGACACCTATGAGTTTCATTGAGTGCAAAGCAAATAGTTTTTGTGCTTATGGTAGTTTCGAAGCAACTAGTGCTCCTATCTTGCATCTTGGTTTCACAACGCATCCAAATGAGGTTCCACTTCTCCCATGACACCTATGAGTTTCATGGCGTGCAAAGCAAATAGTTTTCGTGCTTATGGTTGGTTCAAAGCAAACCGTGCTCCTATCTTGCATCTTGGTTTCACAACGTATCCAAATGAGGTTCCACTTCTCCGATGACACCTATGAGTTTCATTGAGTGCAAAGCAAATAGTTCTTGAGCTTATGGTAGTTTCGAAGCAAGTAGTGCTCCTATCTTGCATCTTGGTTTCACAATGCATCGAAATGATGTTCCACTTCTCCCATGACACCTATGAGTTTCATGGAGTGCAAAGCAAATAGTTTCTTGCCTATTGTAGTTTCGAAGCAAGCTGTGCTCCTATCGTGCATCTTGGTATTTAAATGCATGCAAATGAGTTTCCACTGCTCCCATGACACTTATGCGTTTCATGGAGTGCAAAGCAAATAGTTTTCGTGCCTATGGTAGTTTCGAAGCAAGTCGCGCTCCTATCTTGCATCCTGGATTCTCAATGCTTCCAAATGAGGTTTCATTTCTCCCATGACACCTATGAGTTTCATGGAGTGCAAAGCAAATAGTTTTCGTGCCTATGGTAGTTTCGAAGCAAGTCGCGCACCTATCTTGCATCCTGGATTCACAACGCATCCAAATTAGGTTCCACTTCTCCCATGACACCTATGAGTTTCTTGGAGCGCAAAGAAAAATAGTTTTCGTGCCTATGGTAGGTTCAAAGCAAACCGTGCTCCTATTTTGCATCTTCGTTTCACAACGTATCCAAATGAGGTACCACTTCTCCGATGACACCTATGAGTTTCATTGAGAGCAAAGCAAATAGTTTTTGATCTTATGGTAGTTTCGAAGTAAGTAGTTCTCCTATCTTGCATCTTGGTTTCCCAACGCATCCAAATGAGGTTCCACTTCTCCCATGACACCAATGAGTTTCATGGAGTGCAAAGCAAATAGTTTTCGTGCCTATGGTTGTTTCGAAGCAAGCTGTGCTCCTATCATGCATCTTGGTATTTAAATGCATCCAAAGGAGTTTCCACTGCTTCCATGACACTTATGAGTTTCATGGAGTGCAAAGCAAATAGTTTTCGTGCCTATGGTAGTTTCAAAGGAAGTCGTGCTCCTATCTTGCATCCTGGATTCACAACGCATCCAAATGAGGTTCCACTTCTCCCATGACACCTATGAGTTTCATGGAGGGCAAAGAAAATAGTTTTTGTGCCTATGGTAGGTTCAAAGCAAACCGTTCTCCTATCTTGCATCTCGGTTTCACAACGTATCCAAATGAGGTTCCACTTCTCCGATGACAACTATGAGTTTCGTTGAGTGCAAAGCAAATAGTTTCTGAGCCTATGGTAGTTTCGAAGCAAGTAGTGCTCCTATCTTGCATATTGGTTTCACAACGCATCCAAATGAGGTTCCACTTCTCCCATGACACCTATGAGTTTCATGGAGTGCAAAGCAAATAGTTTTCTTGCCTATGGTAGTTTCGAAGCAAGTCGCGCTCCTATCTTGCATCCTGGATTCACAACGCATCCAAGGTAGGTTCCACTTCTCCCATGACACCTATGAGTTTCACGGAGCGCAAAGAAAATAGTTTTCGTGCCTATGGTAGGTTCAAAGCAAACCGTGCTCCTATTTTGCATCTTCGTTTCACAACGTATCCAAATGAGGTTCCACTTCTCCGATGACACCTATGAGTTTCATTGAGTGCAAAGCAAATAGTTTTTGAGCTTATGGTAGTTTCGAAGCAAGTAGTTCTCCTATCTTGCATCTTGGTTTCACAACGCATCCAAATGAGGTTCCACTTCTCCCATGACACCTATGAGTTTCATGGAGTGCAAAACAAATAGTTTTCGTTCCTATGGTTGTTTCGAAGCAAGCTGTGCTCCTATCGTGCATCTTGGTATTTAAATGCATCCAAACGAGTTTCCACTACTCCCATGACACTTATGAGTTTCATGGAGTGCAAAGCAAATAGTTTTCGTGCCTATGGTAGTTTCGAAGCAAATCGTGCTCCTATCTTGCATCCTGGATTCACAACGCATCCAAATGAGGTTCCACTTCTCCCATGAGACCTATGAGTTTCATGGAGGGCAAAGAAAATAGTTTTTGTGCCTATGGTAGGTTCAAAGCAAGCCGTTCTCCTATCTTGCATCTTGGTTTCACAATGTATCCAAATGAGGTTCCACTTCTCCGATGACACCTATGCGTTTGGTTGAGTGCAAAGCAAATAGTTTTTGAGCCTATGGTAGTTTCGAAGCAAGTAGTGCTCCTATCTTGCATCTTGGTTTCACTACGCATCCAAATAAGGTTCCACTTCTCCCATGACACCTATGAGTTTCATGGAGTGCAAAGCAAATAGTTTTCGTGCCTATGGTAGGTTCAAAGCAAACCGTTCTCATATCTTGCATCTTGGTTTCACAACGTATCCAAATGAGGTCCCTCTTCTCCGATGACACCTATGAGTTTCACTGAGTGCAAAGCAAATAGCTTTCGTGCCTATGTTAGTTTTGAAGGAAGTCGTGCTCCTATCTTGCATCCTGGATTCACAACGCATCCAAATGAGGTTCCACTTCTCCCATGAGACCTATGAGTTTCATGGAGGGCAAAGAAAATAGTTTTTGTGCCTATGGTAGGTTCAAAGCAAGCCGTTCTCCTATCTTGCATCTTGGTTTCACAACGTATCCAAATGAGGTTCCACTTCTCCGATGACACCTATCAGTTTCGTTGAGTGCAAAGCAAATAGTTTTTGAGCCTATGGTAGTTTCGAAGCAAGTAGTGCTCCGATCTTACATCTTGGTTTCACAACGCATCACAATGAGGTTCCACTTCTCCCATGACACCTGTGAGTTTCATGGAGTGCAAAGCAAATAGTTTTCGTGCCTATGGTAGGTTCAAAGCAAACCGTTCTCCTATCTTGCATCTTGGTTTCACAACGTATCCAAATTAGGTCCCACTTCTCCGATGACACCTATGAGTTTCATTGAGTGCAAAGCAAATAGTTTTTGAGCCTATGGTAGTTTCAAAGCAAGTAGTGCTCCTATCTTGCATCTTGGATTCACAACGCATCCAAATGAGGTTCCACTTCTCCCATGACACCTATGAGTTTCATGGAGTGCAAAGCAAATAGTTTTCGTGCCTATGGTAGGTTCAAAGCAAACCGTGCTCCTATCTTGCATCTTGGTTTCACAACGTATCCAAATGAGGTTCCACTTCTCCGATGACACCTATGTGTTTCATTGAGTGCAAAGCAAATAGTTGTTGAGCTTATGGTAGTTTCGAAGCAAGTAGTGCTCCTATCTTGCATCTTGGTTTCACAATGCATCCAAATGAGGTTTCACTTCTCCCATGACACCTATGAGTTTCATGGAGTGCAAAGCAAATAGTTTTGTTGCCTATGGTAGTTTCGAAGCAAGCTGTGCTCCTATCGTGCGTCTTGGTATTTAAATGCATCCAAACGAGTTTCCACTGCTCCCATGACAGTTATGGGTTTCATGGAGTGCAAAGCAAATAGTTTTCATGCCTATGGTAGTTTCGAAGCAAGTCGCGCTCCTATCGTGCATCTTGGATTCACAACGCATCCAAATGAGGTTCCACTTCTCCCATGACACCTATGAGTTTCATGGAGAGCAAAGCAAATAGTTTTCACGCCTATGGTAGTTTCGAAGCAAGTCACGCTCCTATCTTGCATCTTGCATTCACAACGCATCCAAATGAGGTTCCACTTCTGCCATGACACCTATGAGTTTCATGCAGCGCAAAGAAAATAGTTTTCGTGCCTATGGTTGGTTCAAAACTAACCGTGCTCCTATTTTGCATCTTCGTTTCACAACGTATCCAAATGAGGTTCCACTTCTCCGATGACACCTATGTGTTTCATTGAGTCCAATGCAAATAGTTCTTGAGCTTAGGGCAGTTTCGAAGCAAGTAGTGCTCCTATCTTGCGCTCCTATCTTGCGTCTTGGTATTTAAATAGTTTTCGCGCCTATGGTAGTTTCGAAGCATGTCGCGCTCCTATCTTGCATCCTGGATTCACAACGCATCCAAATGAGGTTCCACTTCTCCCATGACACCTATGAGTTTCATGGGGTGCAAAGCAAATAGTTTTCATGCCTATGGTAGTTTCGAAGCAAGTCGCGCTCCTATCTTGCATCTTGCATTCACAACGCATCCAAATGAGGTTCTACTTCTGCCATGACACCTATGAGTTTCATGGAGCGCAAAGAAAATAGTTTTCGTGCCTATGGTAGGTTCAAAGCGAACCGTGCTCCTATTTTGCATCTTCGTTTCACAACGTATCCAAATGAGGTCCCACTTCTCCGATGACACCTATGAGTTTCATTGAGTGCAAAGCAAATAGTTTTTGTGCTTATGGTAGTTTCGAAGCAACTAGTGCTCCTATCTTGCATCTTGGTTTCACAACGCATCCAAATGAGGTTCCACTTCTCCCATGACACCTATGAGTTTCATGGCGTGCAAAGCAAATAGTTTTCGTGCTTATGGTTGGTTCAAAGCAAACCGTGCTCCTATCTTGCATCTTGGTTTCACAACGTATCCAAATGAGGTTCCACTTCTCCGATGACACCTATGAGTTTCATTGAGTGCAAAGCAAATAGTTCTTGAGCTTATGGTAGTTTCGAAGCAAGTAGTGCTCCTATCTTGCATCTTGGTTTCACAATGCATCGAAATGATGTTCCACTTCTCCCATGACACCTATGAGTTTCATGGAGTGCAAAGCAAATAGTTTCTTGCCTATTGTAGTTTCGAAGCAAGCTGTGCTCCTATCGTGCATCTTGGTATTTAAATGCATGCAAATGAGTTTCCACTGCTCCCATGACACTTATGCGTTTCATGGAGTGCAAAGCAAATAGTTTTCGTGCCTATGGTAGTTTCGAAGCAAGTCGCGCTCCTATCTTGCATCCTGGATTCTCAATGCTTCCAAATGAGGTTTCATTTCTCCCATGACACCTATGAGTTTCATGGAGTGCAAAGCAAATAGTTTTCGTGCCTATGGTAGTTTCGAAGCAAGTCGCGCACCTATCTTGCATCCTGGATTCACAACGCATCCAAATTAGGTTCCACTTCTCCCATGACACCTATGAGTTTCTTGGAGCGCAAAGAAAAATAGTTTTCGTGCCTATGGTAGGTTCAAAGCAAACCGTGCTCCTATTTTGCATCTTCGTTTCACAACGTATCCAAATGAGGTACCACTTCTCCGATGACACCTATGAGTTTCATTGAGAGCAAAGCAAATAGTTTTTGATCTTATGGTAGTTTCGAAGTAAGTAGTTCTCCTATCTTGCATCTTGGTTTCCCAACGCATCCAAATGAGGTTCCACTTCTCCCATGACACCAATGAGTTTCATGGAGTGCAAAGCAAATAGTTTTCGTGCCTATGGTTGTTCCGAAGCAAGCTGTGCTCCTATCATGCATCTTGGTATTTAAATGCATCCAAACGAGTTTCCACTGCTTCCATGACACTTATGAGTTTCATGGAGTGCAAAGCAAATAGTTTTCGTGCCTATGGTAGTTTCAAAGGAAGTCGTGCTCCTATCTTGCATCCTGGATTCACAACGCATCCAAATGAGGTTCCACTTCTCCCATGACACCTATGAGTTTCATGGAGGGCAAAGAAAATAGTTTTTGTGCCTATGGTAGGTTCAAAGCAAACCGTTCTCCTATCTTGCATCTCGGTTTCACAACGTATCCAAATGAGGTTCCACTTCTCCGATGACAACTATGAGTTTCGTTGAGTGCAAAGCAAATAGTTTCTGAGCCTATGGTAGTTTCGAAGCAAGTAGTGCTCCTATCTTGCATATTGGTTTCACAACGCATCCAAATGAGGTTCCACTTCTCCCATGACACCTATGAGTTTCATGGAGTGCAAAGCAAATAGTTTTCTTGCCTATGGTAGTTTCGAAGCAAGTCGCGCTCCTATCTTGCATCCTGGATTCACAACGCATCCAAGGTAGGTTCCACTTCTCCCATGACACCTATGAGTTTCACGGAGCGCAAAGAAAATAGTTTTCGTGCCTATGGTAGGTTCAAAGCAAACCGTGCTCCTATTTTGCATCTTCGTTTCACAACGTATCCAAATGAGGTTCCACTTCTCCGATGACACCTATGAGTTTCATTGAGTGCAAAGCAAATAGTTTTTGAGCTTATGGTAGTTTCGAAGCAAGTAGTTCTCCTATCTTGCATCTTGGTTTCACAACGCATCCAAATGAGGTTCCACTTCTCCCATGACACCTATGAGTTTCATGGAGTGCAAAACAAATAGTTTTCGTTCCTATGGTTGTTTCGAAGCAAGCTGTGCTCCTATCGTGCATCTTGGTATTTAAATGCATCCAAACGAGTTTCCACTACTCCCATGACACTTATGAGTTTCATGGAGTGCAAAGCAAATAGTTTTCGTGCCTATGGTAGTTTCGAAGCAAATCGTGCTCCTATCTTGCATCCTGGATTCACAACGCATCCAAATGAGGTTCCACTTCTCCCATGAGACCTATGAGTTTCATGGAGGGCAAAGAAAATAGTTTTTGTGCCTATGGTAGGTTCAAAGCAAGCCGTTCTCCTATCTTGCATCTTGGTTTCACAATGTATCCAAATGAGGTTCCACTTCTCCGATGACACCTATGCGTTTGGTTGAGTGCAAAGCAAATAGTTTTTGAGCCTATGGTAGTTTCGAAGCAAGTAGTGCTCCTATCTTGCATCTTGGTTTCACTACGCATCCAAATAAGGTTCCACTTCTCCCATGACACCTATGAGTTTCATGGAGTGCAAAGCAAATAGTTTTCGTGCCTATGGTAGGTTCAAAGCAAACCGTTCTCATATCTTGCATCTTGGTTTCACAACGTATCCAAATGAGGTCCCTCTTCTCCGATGACACCTATGAGTTTCACTGAGTGCAAAGCAAATAGCTTTCGTGCCTATGTTAGTTTTGAAGGAAGTCGTGCTCCTATCTTGCATCCTGGATTCACAACGCATCCAAATGAGGTTCCACTTCTCCCATGAGACCTATGAGTTTCATGGAGGGCAAAGAAAATAGTTTTTGTGCCTATGGTAGGTTCAAAGCAAGCCGTTCTCCTATCTTGCATCTTGGTTTCACAACGTATCCAAATGAGGTTCCACTTCTCCGATGACACCTATCAGTTTCGTTGAGTGCAAAGCAAATAGTTTTTGAGCCTATGGTAGTTTCGAAGCAAGTAGTGCTCCGATCTTACATCTTGGTTTCACAACGCATCACAATGAGGTTCCACTTCTCCCATGACACCTGTGAGTTTCATGGAGTGCAAAGCAAATAGTTTTCGTGCCTATGGTAGGTTCAAAGCAAACCGTTCTCCTATCTTGCATCTTGGTTTCACAACGTATCCAAATTAGGTCCCACTTCTCCGATGACACCTATGAGTTTCATTGAGTGCAAAGCAAATAGTTTTTGAGCCTATGGTAGTTTCAAAGCAAGTAGTGCTCCTATCTTGCATCTTGGATTCACAACGCATCCAAATGAGGTTCCACTTCTCCCATGACACCTATGAGTTTCATGGAGTGCAAAGCAAATAGTTTTCGTGCCTATGGTAGGTTCAAAGCAAACCGTGCTCCTATCTTGCATCTTGGTTTCACAACGTATCCAAATGAGGTTCCACTTCTCCGATGACACCTATGTGTTTCATTGAGTGCAAAGCAAATAGTTGTTGAGCTTATGGTAGTTTCGAAGCAAGTAGTGCTCCTATCTTGCATCTTGGTTTCACAATGCATCCAAATGAGGTTTCACTTCTCCCATGACACCTATGAGTTTCATGGAGTGCAAAGCAAATAGTTTTGTTGCCTATGGTAGTTTCGAAGCAAGCTGTGCTCCTATCGTGCGTCTTGGTATTTAAATGCATCCAAACGAGTTTCCACTGCTCCCATGACAGTTATGGGTTTCATGGAGTGCAAAGCAAATAGTTTTCATGCCTATGGTAGTTTCGAAGCAAGTCGCGCTCCTATCGTGCATCTTGGATTCACAACGCATCCAAATGAGGTTCCACTTCTCCCATGACACCTATGAGTTTCATGGAGAGCAAAGCAAATAGTTTTCACGCCTATGGTAGTTTCGAAGCAAGTCACGCTCCTATCTTGCATCTTGCATTCACAACGCATCCAAATGAGGTTCCACTTCTGCCATGACACCTATGAGTTTCATGCAGCGCAAAGAAAATAGTTTTCGTGCCTATGGTTGGTTCAAAACTAACCGTGCTCCTATTTTGCATCTTCGTTTCACAACGTATCCAAATGAGGTTCCACTTCTCCGATGACACCTATGTGTTTCATTGAGTCCAATGCAAATAGTTCTTGAGCTTAGGGCAGTTTCGAAGCAAGTAGTGCTCCTATCTTGCGCTCCTATCTTGCGTCTTGGTATTTAAATAGTTTTCGCGCCTATGGTAGTTTCGAAGCATGTCGCGCTCCTATCTTGCATCCTGGATTCACAACGCATCCAAATGAGGTTCCACTTCTCCCATGACACCTATGAGTTTCATGGGGTGCAAAGCAAATAGTTTTCATGCCTATGGTAGTTTCGAAGCAAGTCGCGCTCCTATCTTGCATCTTGCATTCACAACGCATCCAAATGAGGTTCTACTTCTGCCATGACACCTATGAGTTTCATGGAGCGCAAAGAAAATAGTTTTCGTGCCTATGGTAGGTTCAAAGCAAACCGTGCTCCTATTTTGCATCTTCGTTTCACAACGTATCCAAATGAGGTCCCACTTCTCTGATGACACCTATGAGTTTCATTGAGTGCAAAGCAAAAAGTTTTTGTGCTTATGGTAGTTTCGAAGCAACTAGTGCTCCTATCTTGCATCTTGGTTTCACAACGCATCCAAATGAGGTTCCACTTCTCCCATGACACCTATGAATTTCATGCAGTGCAAAGCAAATAGTTTTCATGCTTATGGTTGGTTCAAAGCAAACCGTGCTCCTATCTTGCATCTTGGTTTCACAACGTATCCAAATGAGGTTCCACTTCTCCGATGACACCTATGAGTTTCATTGAGTGCAAAGCAAATAGTTCTTGAGCTTATGGTAGTTTCGAAGCAAGTAGTGCTCCTATCTTGCATCTTGGTTTCACAATGCATCCAAATGAGGTTCCACTTCTCCCATGACACCTATGAGTTTCATGGAGTGCAAAGCAAATAGTTTCTTGCCTATGGTAGTTTCGAAGCAAGCTGTGCTCCTATCGTGCATCTTGGTATTTAAATGCATCCAAATGAGTTTCCACTGCTCCCATGACACTTATGCGTTTCATGGAGTGCAACGCAAATAGTTTTCGTGCCTATGGTAGTTTCGAAGCAAGTCGCGCTCCTATCTTGTATCCTGGATTCACAACGCATCCAAATGAGATTCCATTTCTCCCATGACACCTATGAGTTTCATGGAGTGCAAAGCAAATAGTTTTCATGCCTATGGTAGTTTCGAAGCAAGTCGCGCACCTATCTTGCATCCTGGATTCACAACGCATCCAAATTAGGTTCCACTTCTCCCATGACACCTATGAGTTTCTTGGAGCGCAAAGAAAAATAGTTTTCGTGCCAATGGTAGGTTCAAAGCAAACCGTGCTCCTATTTTGCATCTTCGTTTCACAACGTATCCAAATGAGGTACCACTTCTCCGATGACACCTATGAGTTTCATTGAGTGCAAAGCAAATAGTTTTTGAGCTTATGGTAGTTTCGAAGCAAGTAGTTCTCCGATCTTGCATCTTGGTTTCACAACGCATCCAAATGAGGTTCCCCTTCTCCCATGATACCTATGAGTTTCATGGAGTGCAAAGCAAATAGTTTTCGTGCTTATGGTTGTTTCGAAGCAAGCTGTGCTCCTATCGTGCATCTTGGTATTTAAATGCATCCAAACGAGTTTCCACTGCTCCCATGACCCTTATGAGTTTCATGGAGTGCAAAGCAAATAGTTTTCGTGCCTATGGTAGTTTCGAAGGAAGTCGTGCTCCTATCTTGCATCCTGGATTCACAACGCATCCAAATGAGGTTCCACTTCTCCCATGACACCTATGAGTTTCATGGAGGGCAAAGAAAATAGTTTTTGTGCCTATGGTAGGTTCAAAGCAAACCGTTCTCCTATCTTGCATCTCGGTTTCACAACGTATCCAAATGAGGTTCCACTTCTCCGATGACACCTATGAGTTTCGTTGAGTGCAAAGCAAATAGTTTCTGAGCCCATGGTAGTTTCGAAGCAAGTAGTGCTCCTATCTTGCATCTTGGTTTCACAACGCATCCAAATGAGGTTCCACTTCTCCCATGACACCTATGAGTTTCATGGAGTGCAAAGCAAATAGTTTTCGTGCCTATGGTAGCTTCAAAGCAAACCGTTCTCCTATCTTCCATCTTGGTTTCACAACGTATCCAAATGAGGTCCCTCTTCTCCGATGACACCTATGAGTTTCATTGAGTGCAAAGCAAATAGTTTTTGAGGCTATGGTAGTTTCGAAGCAAGTAGTGCTCCTACCTTGCATCTTGGATTCACAACGCATCCAAATGAGGTTCCACTTCTCCCATGACACCTATGAGTTTCATGGAGTGCAAAGCAAATAGTTTTCGTGCCTATGGTAGGTTCAAAGCAAACCGTGCTCCTATCTTGCATCTTGGTTTCACAACGTATCCAAATGAGGTTCCACTTCTTCCGATGACACCTATGTGTTTCATTGAGTGCAAAGCAAATAGTTCTTGAGCTTATGGTAGTTTCGAAGCAAGTAGTGCTCCTATCTTGCATCTTGGTTTCACAATGCATCCAAATGAGGTTCCACTTCTCCCACGACACCTATAAGTTTCATGGAGTGCAAAGCAAATAGTTTTCTTGCCTACGGTAGTTTCGAAGCAAGCTGTGCTCCTATCGTGCGTCTTGGTATTTAAATGGATCCAAACGAGTTTCCACTGCTCCCATGACAGTTACGAGTTTCATGGACTGCAAAGCAAATAGTTTTCGTGCCTATGGTAGTTTCGAAGCAAGTCGCGCTCCTATCTTGCATCCTGGATTCACAACGCATCCAAATGAGGTTCCGCTTCTCCCATGACACATATGAGTTTCATAGAGTGCAAAGCAAATAGTTTTCACGCCTATGGTAGTTTCGAAGCAAGTCGCGCTCCTATCTTGCATCTTGCAATCACAACGCATCCAAATGAGGTTCCACTTCTGCCATGACACCTATGAGTTTCATGGAGCGCAAAGAAAATAGTTTTCGTGCCTATGGTTGGTTCAAAGCAAACCGTGCTCCTATTTTGCATCTTCGTTTCACAACGTATCCAAATGAGGTTCCACTTCTCCGATGACACCTATGTGTTTCATTGAGTGCAAAGCAAATAGTTCTTGAGCTTATTGTAGTTTCAAAGCAAGTAGTGCTCCTATCTTGCATCTTGGTTTCACAAAGCATCCAAATGAGATTCCACTTCTCCCATGACACCTACGAGTTTCATGGAGTGCAAAGCAAATAGTTTTCTTGCCTATGGTAGTTTCGAAGCAAGTCGCGCTCCTATCTTGCATCCTGGATTCACAACGCATCCAAATGAGGTTCCACTTCTCCCAAGACACCTATGAGTTTCATGGAGTGCAAAGCAAATAGTTTTCACGCCTATGGTAGTTTTGAAGCAAGTCGCGCTCCTATCTTGCATCTTGCAATCACAACGCATCCAAATGAGGTTCCAGTTCCGCCATGACACCTATGAGTTTCATGGAGCGCAAAGAAAATAGTTTTCGTGCCTATGGTTGGCTCAAAGCAAACCGTGCTCCTATTTTGCATCTTTATTTCACAATGTATCCAAACGAGGTTCCACTTCTCCGATGACACCTATGTGTTTCATTGAGTGCAAAGCAAGTAGTTTTTGAGCTTATGGTAGTTTCGAAGCAAGTAGTTCTCCTATCTTGCATCTTGGTTTCACAATGCATCCAAATGAGGTTCCACTTCTCCCATGACACCTATGAGTTTCATGGAGTGCAAAGCAAATAATTTTCGTGCCTATGGTTGTTTCGAAGCAAGCTGTGCTCCTATCGTGCATCTTGGTATTTAAATGCATCCAAACGAGTTTCCACTGCTCCCATGACACTTATGAGTTTCATGGATTGCAAAGCAAATAGTTTTCGTGCCTATGGTAGTTTCGAAGCAAGTCGTGCTCCTATCTTGCATCTTGGTTTCACAATGCATCCAAATGAGGTTCCACTTCTCCCATGACACCTATGAGTTTCATGGAGTGCAAAGCAAATAGTTTTCTTGCCTATGGTAGTTTCGAAGCAAGTCGCGCTCCTATCTTGCATCCTGGATTCACAACGCATCCAAATGAGGTTCCACTTCTCCCATGACACCTATGAGTTTCATTGAGCGCAAAGAAAATAGTTTTCGTGCCTATGGTAGGTTCAAAGCAAACCGTGCTCCTATTTTGCATCTTCGTTTCACAACGTATCCAAATGAGGTTCCACTTCTCCGATGACACCTATGAGTTTCATTGAGTGCAAAGCAAATAGTTTTTGAGCTTATGGTAGTTTCGAAGCAAGTAGTTCTCCTATCTTGCATCTTGGTTTCACAACGCATCCAAATGAGGTTCCACTTCTCCCATGACACCTATGAGTTTCATGGAGTGCAAAGCAAATAATTTTCGTGCCTATGGTTGTTTCGAAGCAAGCTGTGCTCCTATCGTGCATCTTGGTATTAAAATGCATCCAAACGAGTTTCCACTGCTCCCATGACACTTATGAGTTTCATGGAGTACAAAGCAAATAGTTTTCGTGCCTATGGTAGTTTCGAAGCAAGTCGTGCTCCTATCTTGCATCCTAGATTCACAACGCATCCAAATGAGGTTCCACTTCTCCCATGACACCTACGAGTTTCATGGAGGGCAAAGAAAATAGTTTTTGTGCCTATGGTAGGTTCAAAGCAAGCCGTTCTCCTATCTTGCATCTTGGTTTCACAACGTATCCAAATGAGGTTCCACTTCTCCGATGACACCTATGAGTTTCATGGAGTGCAAAGCAAATAGTTTTCTTGCCTATGGTAGTTTTGAAGCAAGTCGGGCTCCTATCTTGCATCCTGGATTCACAACGCATCCAAATTAGGTTCCACTTCTTCCATGACACCTATGAGTTTCATGGTGCGCAAAGAAAATAGTTTTTGATGAGGACATCATGGGCTTCTACTTCCTTGTAGACATGTGTGTCGACTAGACCATCCGTTCTACTCGATTCGGAACCCCACCTTCATGTGTATCAGATCTGAACCTTCATCTCATATTTGCAATTGAGTGCTTGTTCTTCTTGTTCTTGCTGGTTCTTCGATTGCTTGCAGGAATAACCCTAGTGGTTTGGTTGGTCGTGCTCCGCAAGATCGCGTGCAACCGCTGGAGTTGGTGTATCGGTCGCTAAGGCGCGGTCTTGGAAGGCTGTAGTCGGGCCGTGAACGTCATCTCCTTCCACCAATCGAGTTATCTCACGCCTCTCATCGAAAGATCGACCACGAACCCTAGCGGGTTCATATCAGTTTTCGTGCCTATGGTAGGTTCAAAGCAAACCGTGCTCCTATTTTGCATCTTCGTTTCACAACGTATCCAAATGAGGTTCCACTTCTCCGATGACACCTATGAGTTTCATTGAGTGCAAAGCAAATAGTTTTTGAGCTTATGGTTGTTTCGAAGCAAGTAGTTCTCCTATCTTGCATCTTGGTTTCACAACGCATCCAAATGAGATTCCACTTCTCCCATGACACCTATGAGTTTCATGGAGTGCAAAGCAAATAGTTTTCGTGCCTATGGTTGTTTCGAAGCAAGCTGTGCTCCTATCGTGCATCTTGGTATTTAAATGCATCCAAACGAGTTTCCACTGCTCCCATGACACTTATGAGTTTCATGGAGTTCAAAGCGAATAGTTTTCGTGCCTATGGTAGTTTCGAAGCAAGTCATGCTCCTATCTTGCATCCTGGATTCACAACGCATCCAATTGAGGTTCCACTTCTCCCATGACACCTATGAGTTTCATGGAGGGTAAAGAAAATAGTTTTTGTGCCAATGGTAGGTTCAAAGCAAGCCGTTCTCCTATCTTGCATCTTGGTTTCACAACGTATCCAAATGGGGTTCCACTTCTCCGATGACACCTATGAGTTTCGTTGAGTGCAAAGCAAATAGTTTTTGAGCCTATGGTAGTTTCGAAGCAAGTAGTGCTCCTATCTTGCATCTTGGTTTCACAACGCATCCAAATGAGGTTCCACTTCTCCCATGACACCTATGAGTTTCATGGAGTGCAAAGCAAATAGTTTTCGTGCCTATGGTAGGTTCAAAGCAAACCGTTCTCCTATCTTGCATCTTGGTTTCACAACTTATCCAAATGAGGTCCCACTTCTCCGATGACACCTATGAGTTTCATTGAGTGCAAAGCAAATAGTTTTTGAGGCTATGGTAGTTTCGAAGCAAGTAGTGCTCCTATCTTGTATCTTGAATTCACAACGCATCCAAATGAGGTTCCACTTCTCCCATGACACCTATGAGTTTCATGGAGTGCAAAGCAAATAGTTTTCGTGCCTATGGTAGGTTCAAAGCAAACCGTGCTCCTATCTTGTATCTTGGTTTCACAACGTATCCAAATGAGGTTCCACTTCTCCGATGACACCTATGTGTTTCATTGAGTGCAAAGCAAGTAGTTCTTGAGCTTATGGTAGTTTCGAAGCAAGTAGTGCTCCTATCTTGCATCTTGGTTTCACAATGCATCCAAATGAGGTTCCACTTCTCCCATGACACCTATGAGTTTCATGGAGTGCAAAGCAAATATTTTTCTTGCCTATGGTAGTTTCGAAGCAAGCTGTGCTCCTATCGTGCGTCTTGGTATTTAAATGCATCCAAACGAGTTTCCACTGCTCCCATGACAGTTATGAGTTTCATGGAGTGCAAAGCAAATAGTTTTCGTGCCTATGGTAGTTTCGAAGCAAGTCGCGCTCCTATCTTGCATCCTGGATTCACAACGCATCCAAATGAGGTTCCACTTCTCCCATGACACCTATGAGTTTCATGGAGTGCAAAGCAAATAGTTTTCACGCCTATGGTAGTTTCAAAGCAAGTCGCGCTCCTATCTTGCATCTTGCATTCACAACGCATCCAAACGAGGTTCCACTTCTGCCATGACACCTATGAGTTTCATGGAGCGCAAAGAAAATAGTTTTCGTGCCTATGGTTGGTTCAAAGCAAACCGTGCTCCTATTTTGCATCTTCATTTCACAACGCATCCAAATGAGGTTCCACTTCTCCCATGACACGTATGAGTTTCATGGAGTGCAAAGCAAATAGTTTTTGTGCCTATGGTAGGTTCAAAGCAAGCCGTTCTCCTATCTTGCATCTTGGTTTCACAACGTATCCAAATGAGGTTCCACTTCTCCGATGACACCTATGAGTTTCGTTGAGTGCAAAGCAAATAGTTTTTGAGGTTATGGTAGTTTCGAAGCAAGTAGTGCTCCTATCTTGCATCTTGGATTCACAACGCATCCAAATGAGGTTCCACTTCTCCCATGACACCTATGAGTTTCATGGAGTGCAAAGCAAATAGTTTTCGTGCCTATGGTAGGTTCAAAGCAAACCGTGCTCGTATCTTGCATCTTGGTTTCACAACGTATCCAAATGAGGTTCCACTTCTCCGATGACACCTATATGTTTCATTGAGTGCAAAGCAAATAGTTCTTGAGCTTATGGTAGTTTCGAAGCAAGTAGTTCTCCAATCTTGCATCTTGGTTTCACAATGCATCCAAATGAGGTTCCACTTCTCCCATGACACCTATGAGTTTCATGGAGTGCAAAGCAAATAGTTTTCGTGCCTATGGTAGGTTCAAAGCAAACCGTTCTCCTATCTTGCATCTTGGTTTCACAACGTATCCAAATGAGGACCCACTTCTCCGATGACACCTATGAGTTTCATTGAGTGCAAAGCAAATAGTTTTTGAGGTTACAGTAGTTTCGAAGCAAGTAGTGCTCCTATCTTGCATCTTGGATTCACAACGCATCCAATTGAGGTTCCACTTCTCCCATGACACCTATGAGTTTCATGGAGTGCAAAGCAAATAGTTTTCGTGCCTATGGTAGGTTCAAAGCAAAACGTGCTCGTATCTTGCATCTTGGTTTCACAACGTATCCAAATGAGGTTCCACTTCTCCGATGACACCTATGTGTTTCATTGAGTGCAAAGCAAATAGTTCTTGAGCTTATGGTAGTTTCGAAGCAAGTAGTTCTCCTATCTTGCATCTTGGTTTCACAATGCATCCAAATGAGGTTCCACTTCTCCCATGACACCTATGAGTTTCATGGAGTGCAAAGCAAATAGTTTTCTTGGCTATGGTAGTTTCGAAGAAAGCTATGCTCCTATCGTGCGTCTTGGTATTTAAATGCATCCAAACGAGTTTCCACTGCTCCCACGACACTTATGAGTTTCATGGAGTGCCAAGCAAATAGTTTTCGTTCCTATGGTAGTTTTGAAGCAAGTCGCGCTCCTATCTTGCATCCTGGATTCACAACGCATCCAAATAAGGTTCCACTTCTCCCATGACACCTATGAGTTTCATGGAGTGCAAAGCAAATAGTTTTCACGCCGATGGTAGTTTCGAAGCAAGTCGCGCTCCTATCTTGCTTCTTGCATCCACAACGCATCCAAATGAGGTTCCACTTCTGCCATGACAATTATGAGTTTCATGGAGCGCAAAGAAAATAGTTTTCGTGCCTATGGTTGGTTCAAAGCAAACCGTGCTCCTATTTTGCATCTTCGTTTCACAACGTATCCAAATGAGGTTCCACTTCTCCGATGACACCTATGTGTTTCATTGAGTGCAAAGCAAATAGTTCTTGAGCTTATGGTAGTTTTGAAGCAAGTAGTTCTCCTATCTTGCATCTTGGTTTCACAATGCATCCAAATGAGGTTCCACTTCTCCCATGACACCTATGAGTTTCATGGAGTGCAAAGCAAATAATTTTCGTGCCTATGGTTGTTTCGAAGCAAGCTGTGCTCCTATCGTGCATCATGGTATTTAAATGCATCCAAACGAGTTTCCACTGCTCCCATGACACTTATGAGTTTCATGCAGTGCAAAGCAAATAGTTTTCGTGCCTATGGTAGTTTCGAAGCAAGTCGTGCTCCTATCTTGCATCCTAGATTCACAACGCATCCAAATGAGGTTCCACTTCTCCCATGACACCTACGAGTTTCATGGAGGGCAAAGAAAATAGTTTTTGTGCCTATGGTAGGTTCAAAGCAAGCCGTTCTCCTATCTTGCATCTTGGTTTCACAACGTATCCAAATGAGGTTCCACTTCTCCGATGACACCTATGAGTTTCATGGGGTGCAAAGCAAATAGTTTTCTTGCCTATGGTAGTTTTGAAGCAAGTCGGGCTCCTATCTTGCATCCTGGATTCACAACGCATCCAAATTAGGTTCCACTTCTTCCATGACACCTATGAGTTTCATGGTGCGCAAAGAAAATAGTTTTTGATGAGGACATCATGGGCTTCTACTTCCTTGTAGACATGTGTGTCGACTAGACCATCCGTTCTACTCGATTCGGAACCCCACCTTCATGTGTATCAGATCTGAACCTTCATCTCATATTTGCAATTGAGTGCTTGTTCTTCTTGTTCTTGCTGGTTCTTCGATTGCTTGCAGGAATAACCCTAGTGGTTTGGTTGGTCGTGCTCCGCAAGATCGCGTGCAACCGCTGGAGTTGGTGTATCGGTCGCTAAGGCGCGGTCTTGAAGGCTGTAGTCGGGCCGTGAACGTCATCTCCTTCCACCAATCGAGTTATCTCACGCCTCTCATCGAAAGATCGACCACGAACCCTAGCGGGTTCATATCAG
This sequence comes from Eremochloa ophiuroides, assembly GCA_038502445.1. Taxonomy (NCBI): domain Eukaryota; kingdom Viridiplantae; phylum Streptophyta; class Magnoliopsida; order Poales; family Poaceae; genus Eremochloa; species Eremochloa ophiuroides. The sequence continues at coordinate 51,033,524 of JAHLJS010000002.1, forward strand.
TTTTCGTGCCTATGGTAGGTTCAAAGCAAACCGTGCTCCTATTTTGCATCTTCGTTTCACAACGTATCCAAATGAGGTTCCACTTCTCCGATGACACCTATGAGTTTCATTGAGTGCAAAGCAAATAGTTTTTGAGCTTATGGTTGTTTCGAAGCAAGTAGTTCTCCTATCTTGCATCTTGGTTTCACAACGCATCCAAATGAGATTCCACTTCTCCCATGACACCTATGAGTTTCATGGAGTGCAAAGCAAATAGTTTTCGTGCCTATGGTTGTTTCGAAGCAAGCTGTGCTCCTATCGTGCATCTTGGTATTTAAATGCATCCAAACGAGTTTCCACTGCTCCCATGACACTTATGAGTTTCATGGAGTGCAAAGCGAATAGTTTTCGTGCCTATGGTAGTTTCGAAGCAAGTCATGCTCCTATCTTGCATCCTAGATTCACAACGCATCCAAATGAGGTTCCACTTCTCCCATGACACCTATGAGTTTCATGGAGGGTAAAGAAAATAGTTTTTGTGCCAATGGTAGGTTCAAAGCAAGCCGTTCTCCTATCTTGCATCTTGGTTTCACAACGTATCCAAATGGGGTTCCACTTCTCCGATGACACCTATGAGTTTCGTTGAGTGCAAAGCATATAGTTTTTGAGCCTATGGTAGTTTCGAAGCAAGTAGTGCTCCTATCTTGCATCTTGGTTTCACAACGCATCCAAATGAGGTTCCACTTCTCCCATGACACCTATGAGTTTCATGGAGTGCAAAGCAAATAGTTTTCGTGCCTATGGTAGGTTCAAAGCAAACCGTTCTCCTATCTTGCATCTTGGTTTCACAACTTATCCAAATGAGGTCCCACTTCTCCGATGACACCTATGAGTTTCATTGAGTGCAAAGCAAATAGTTTTTGAGGCTATGGTAGTTTCGAAGCAAGTAGTGCTCCTATCTTGCATCTTGAATTCACAACGCATCCAAATGAGGTTCCACTTCTCCCATGACACCTATGAGTTTCATGGAGTGCAAAGCAAATAGTTTTCGTGCCTATGGTAGGTTCAAAGCAAACCGTGCTCCTATCTTGTATCTTGGTTTCACAACGTATCCAAATGAGGTTCCACTTCTCCGATGACACCTATGTGTTTCATTGAGTGCAAAGCAAGTAGTTCTTGAGCTTATGGTAGTTTCGAAGCAAGTAGTGCTCCTATCTTGCATCTTGGTTTCACAATGCATCCAAATGAGGTTCCACTTCTCCCATGACACCTATGAGTTTCATGGAGTGCAAAGCAAATATTTTTCTTGCCTATGGTAGTTTCGAAGCAAGCTGTGCTCCTATCGTGCGTCTTGGTATTTAAATGCATCCAAACGAGTTTCCACTGCTCCCATGACAGTTATGAGTTTCATGGAGTGCAAAGCAAATAGTTTTCGTGCCTATGGTAGTTTCGAAGCAAGTCGCGCTCCTATCTTGCATCCTGGATTCACAACGCATCCAAATGAGGTTCCACTTCTCCCATGACACCTATGAGTTTCATGGAGTGCAAAGCAAATAGTTTTCACGCCTATGGTAGTTTCAAAGCAAGTCGCGCTCCTATCTTGCATCTTGCATTCACAACGCATCCAAACGAGGTTCCACTTCTGCCATGACACCTATGAGTTTCATGGAGCGCAAAGAAAATAGTTTTCGTGCCTATGGTTGGTTCAAAGCAAACCGTGCTCCTATTTTGCATCTTCATTTCACAACGCATCCAAATGAGGTTCCACTTCTCCCATGACACGTATGAGTTTCATGGAGTGCAAAGCAAATAGTTTTTGTGCCTATGGTAGGTTCAAAGCAAGCCGTTCTCCTATCTTGCATCTTGGTTTCACAACGTATCCAAATGAGGTTCCACTTCTCCGATGACACCTATGAGTTTCGTTGAGTGCAAAGCAAATAGTTTTTGAGGTTATGGTAGTTTCGAAGCAAGTAGTGCTCCTATCTTGCATCTTGGATTCACAACGCATCCAAATGAGGTTCCACTTCTCCCATGACACCTATGAGTTTCATGGAGTGCAAAGCAAATAGTTTTCGTGCCTATGGTAGGTTCAAAGCAAACCGTGCTCGTATCTTGCATCTTGGTTTCACAACGTATCCAAATGAGGTTCCACTTCTCCGATGACACCTATATGTTTCATTGAGTGCAAAGCAAATAGTTCTTGAGCTTATGGTAGTTTCGAAGCAAGTAGTTCTCCTATCTTGCATCTTGGTTTCACAATGCATCCAAATGAGGTTCCACTTCTCCCATGACACCTATGAGTTTCATGGAGTGCAAAGCAAATAGTTTTCTTGCCTATGGTAATTTCGAAGAAAGCCATGCTCCTATCGTGCGTCTTGGTATTTAAATGCATCCAAACGAGTTTCCACTGCTCCCATGACACTTATGAGTTTCATGGAGTGCCAAGCAAATAGTTTTCGTTCCTATGGTAGTTTTGAAGCAAGTTGCGCTCCTATCTTGCATCCTGGATTCACAACGCATCCAAATGAGGTTCCACTTCTCCCATGACACCTATGAGTTTCATGGAGTGCAAAGCAAATAGTTTTCACGCCTATGGTAGTTTCGAAGCAAGTCGCGCTCCTATCTTGCATCTTGCAATCACAACGCATCCAAATGAGGTTCCACTTCTGCCATGACACCTATGAGTTTCATGGAGCGCAAAGAAAATAGTTTTCGTGCCTATGGTTGGTTCAAAGCAAACCGTGCTCCTATTTTGCATCTTCGTTTCACAACGTATCCAAATGACGTTCCACTTCTCCGATGACACCTATGTGTTTCATTGAGTGCAAAGCAAATAGTTCTTGAGCTTATGGTAGTTTCGAAGCAAGTAGTGCTCCTATCTTCCGCTCCTGTCGTGCATCTTGGTATTTAAATAGTTTTCGCGTCTATGGTAGTTTCGAAGCAAGTCGCGCTCCTATCTTGCATCCTGGATTTACAACGCATCCAAATGAGGTTCCACTTCTTCCATGACACCTATGAGTTTCATGGAGTGCAAAGCAAATAGTTTTTGTGCCTATCGTAGGTTCAAAGCAAGCCGTTCTCCTATCTTGCATCTTGGTTTCACAACGTATCCAAATGAGGTTCCACTTCTCCGATGACACCTATGAGTTTCGTAGAGTGCAAAGCCAATAGTTTTTGAGCCTATGGTAGTTTCAAAGCAAGTAGTGCTCCTATCTTGCATCTTGGTTTCACAACGCATCCAAATGATGTTCCACTTCTCCCATGACACCTATGAGTTTCATGGAGTGCAAAGCAAATAGTTTTCGTGCCTATGGTAGGTTCAAAGCAAACCGTTCTCCTATCTTGCATCTTGGTTTCACAACGTATCCAAATGAGGTTCCACTTCTCCGATGACACCTATGAGTTTCGTTGAGTGCAAAGCAAATAGTTTTTGAGCCTATGGTAGTTTCGAAGCAAGTAGTGCTCCTATATTGCATCTTGGTTTCACAACGCATCCAAATGAGGTTCCACTTCTCCCATGACACCTATGAGTTTCATGGAGTGCAAAGCAAATAGTTTTCGTGCCTATGGTAGGTTCAAAGCAAACCGTTCTCCTATCTTGCATCTTGGTTTCACAACGTATCCAAATGAGGACCCACTTCTCCGATGACACCTATGAGTTTCATTGAGTGCAAAGCAAATAGTTTTTGAGGTTACGGTAGTTTCGAAGCAAGTAGTGCTCCTATCTTGCATCTTGGATTCACAACGCATCCAAATGAGGTTCCACTTCTCCCATGACACCTATGAGTTTCATGGAGTGCAAAGCAAATAGTTTTCGTGCCTATGGTAGGTTCAAAGCAAAACGTGCTCGTATCTTGCATCTTGGTTTCACAACGTATCCAAATGAGGTTCCACTTCTCCGATGACACCTATGTGTTTCATTGAGTGCAAAGCAAATAGTTCTTGAGCTTATGGTAGTTTCGAAGCAAGTAGTTCTCCTATCTTGCATCTTGGTTTCACAATGCATCCAAATGAGGTTCCACTTCTCCCATGACACCTATGAGTTTCATGGAGTGCAAAGCAAATAGTTTTCTTGCCTATGGTAGTTTCGAAGAAAGCTATGCTCCTATCGTGCGTCTTGGTATTTAAATGCATCCAAACGAGTTTCCACTGCTCCCATGACACTTATGAGTTTCATGGAGTGCCAAGCAAATAGTTTTCGTTCCTATGGTAGTTTTGAAGCAAGTCGCGCTCCTATCTTGCATCCTGGATTCACAACGCTTCCAAATAAGGTTCCACTTCTCCCATTACACCTATGAGTTTCATGGAGTGCAAAGCAAATAGTTTTCACGCCTATGGTAGTTTCGAAGCAAGTCGCGCTCCTATCATGCATCTTGCATCCACAACGCATCCAAATGAGGTTCCACTTCTGCCATGACACTTATGAGTTTCATGGAGCGCAAAGAAAATAGTTTTCGTGCCTATGGTTGGTTCAAAGCAAACCGTGCTCCTATTTTGCATCTTCGTTTCACAACGTATCCAAATGAGGTTCCACTTCTCCGATGACACCTATGTGTTTCATTGAGTGCAAAGCAAATAGTTCTTGAGCTTATGGTAGTTTTGAAGCAAGTAGTTCTCCTATCTTGCATCTTGGTTTCACAATGCATCCAAATGAGGTTCCACTTCTCCCATGACACCTATGAGTTTCATGGAGTGCAAAGCAAATAGTTTTCGTGCCTATGGTTGTTTCGAAGCAAGCTGTGCTCCTATCGTGCATCATGGTATTTAAATGCATCCAAACGAGTTTCCACTGCTCCCATGACACTTATGAGTTTCATGCAGTGCAAAGCAAATAGTTTTCGTGCCTATGGTAGTTTCGAAGCAAGTCGTGCTCCTATCTTGCATCCTAGATTCACAACGCATCCAAATGAGGTTCCACTTCTCCCATGACACGTATGAGTTTCATGGGGTGCAAAGCAAATAGTTTTTGTGCCTATGGTTGGTTCGAAGCAAGCCGTTCTCCTATCTTGCATCTTGGTTTCACAACGTATCCAAATGAGGTTCCACTTCTCCGATGACACCTATGAGTTTCGTTGAGTGCAAAGCAAATAGTTTTTGAGCCTATGGTAGTTTCGAAGCAAGTAGTGCTCCTATCTTGCATCTTGGTTTCACAACGCATCCAAATGAGGTTCCACTTCTCCCATGACACCTATGAGTTTCATGGAGTGCAAAGCAAATAGTTTTCGTGCCTATGGTAGGTTCAAAGCAAACCGTTCTCCTATCTTGCATCTTGGTTTCACAACGTATCCAAATGAGGTCCCACTTCTCCGATGACACCTATGAGTTTCTTGGAGTGCAAAGCAAATAGTTTTTGAGTCTATGGTAGTTTCGAAGCAAGTAGTGCTCCTATCTTGCATCTTGGATTCACAACACATCCAAATGAGGTTCCACTTCTCCCATGACACCTATGAGTTTCATTGAGTACAAGCAAATAGTTTTTGTGCCTATGGTAGGTTCAAAGCAAACCATGCTCGTATCTTGCATCTTGGATTCACAACGTATCCAAATGAGGTTCCACTTCTCCGATGACACCTATGTGTTTCATTGAGTGCAAAGCAAATAGTTCTTGAGCTTATGGTAGTTTCGAAGCAAGTAGTGCTCCTATCTTGCATCTTGGTTTCACAATGCATCCAAATGAGGTTCCACTTCTCCCATGACACCTATGAGTTTCATGGAGTGCAAAGCAAATAGTTTTTGTGCCTATCGTAGGTTCAAAGCAAGCCGTTCTCCTATCTTGCATCTTGGTTTCACAACGTATCCAAATGAGGTTCCACTTCTCCGATGACACCTATGAGTTTCGTAGAGTGCAAAGCCAATAGTTTTTGAGCCTATGGTAGTTTCAAAGCAAGTAGTGCTCCTATCTTGCATCTTGGTTTCACAACGCATCCAAATGATGTTCCACTTCTCCCATGACACCTATGAGTTTCATGGAGTGCAAAGCAAATAGTTTTCGTGCCTATGGTAGGTTCAAAGCAAACCGTTCTCCTATCTTGCATCTTGGTTTCACAACGTATCCAAATGAGGTTCCACTTCTCCGATGACACCTATGAGTTTCGTTGAGTGCAAAGCAAATAGTTTTTGAGCCTATGGTAGTTTCGAAGCAAGTAGTGCTCCTATATTGCATCTTGGTTTCACAACGCATCCAAATGAGGTTCCACTTCTCCCATGACACCTATGAGTTTCATGGAGTGCAAAGCAAATAGTTTTCGTGCCTATGGTAGGTTCAAAGCAAACCGTTCTCCTATCTTGCATCTTGGTTTCACAACGTATCCAAATGAGGACCCACTTCTCCGATGACACCTATGAGTTTCATTGAGTGCAAAGCAAATAGTTTTTGAGGTTACGGTAGTTTCGAAGCAAGTAGTGCTCCTATCTTGCATCTTGGATTCACAATGCATCCAAATGAGGTTCCACTTCTCCCATGACACCTATGAGTTTCATGGAGTGCAAAGCAAATAGTTTTCGTGCCTATGGTAGGTTCAAAGCAAAACGTGCTCGTATCTTGCATCTTGGTTTCACAACGTATCCAAATGAGGTTCCACTTCTCCGATGACACCTATGTGTTTCATTGAGTGCAAAGCAAATAGTTCTTGAGCTTATGGTAGTTTCGAAGCAAGTAGTTCTCCTATCTTGCATCTTGGTTTCACAATGCATCCAAATGAGGTTCCACTTCTCCCATGACACCTATGAGTTTCATGGAGTGCAAAGCAAATAGTTTTCTTGCCTATGGTAGTTTCGAAGAAAGCTATGCTCCTATCGTGCGTCTTGGTATTTAAATGCATCCAAACGAGTTTCCACTGCTCCCATGACACTTATGAGTTTCATGGAGTGCCAAGCAAATAGTTTTCGTTCCTATGGTAGTTTTGAAGCAAGTCGCGCTCCTATCTTGCATCCTGGATTCACAACGCTTCCAAATAAGGTTCCACTTCTCCCATTACACCTATGAGTTTCATGGAGTGCAAAGCAAATAGTTTTCACGCCTATGGTAGTTTCGAAGCAAGTCGCGCTCCTATCATGCATCTTGCATCCACAACGCATCCAAATGAGGTTCCACTTCTGCCATGACACTTATGAGTTTCATGGAGCGCAAAGAAAATAGTTTTCGTGCCTATGGTTGGTTCAAAGCAAACCGTGCTCCTATTTTGCATCTTCGTTTCACAACGTATCCAAATGAGGTTCCACTTCTCCGATGACACCTATGTGTTTCATTGAGTGCAAAGCAAATAGTTCTTGAGCTTATGGTAGTTTTGAAGCAAGTAGTTCTCCTATCTTGCATCTTGGTTTCACAATGCATCCAAATGAGGTTCCACTTCTCCCATGACACCTATGAGTTTCATGGAGTGCAAAGCAAATAGTTTTCGTGCCTATGGTTGTTTCGAAGCAAGCTGTGCTCCTATCGTGCATCATGGTATTTAAATGCATCCAAACGAGTTTCCACTGCTCCCATGACACTTATGAGTTTCATGCAGTGCAAAGCAAATAGTTTTCGTGCCTATGGTAGTTTCGAAGCAAGTCGTGCTCCTATCTTGCATCCTAGATTCACAACGCATCCAAATGAGGTTCCACTTCTCCCATGACACGTATGAGTTTCATGGGGTGCAAAGCAAATAGTTTTTGTGCCTATGGTTGGTTCGAAGCAAGCCGTTCTCCTATCTTGCATCTTGGTTTCACAACGTATCCAAATGAGGTTCCACTTCTCCGATGACACCTATGAGTTTCGTTGAGTGCAAAGCAAATAGTTTTTGAGCCTATGGTAGTTTCGAAGCAAGTAGTGCTCCTATCTTGCATCTTGGTTTCACAACGCATCCAAATGAGGTTCCACTTCTCCCATGACACCTATGAGTTTCATGGAGTGCAAAGCAAATAGTTTTCGTGCCTATGGTAGGTTCAAAGCAAACCGTTCTCCTATCTTGCATCTTGGTTTCACAACGTATCCAAATGAGGTCCCACTTCTCCGATGACACCTATGAGTTTCTTGGAGTGCAAAGCAAATAGTTTTTGAGTCTATGGTAGTTTCGAAGCAAGTAGTGCTCCTATCTTGCATCTTGGATTCACAACACATCCAAATGAGGTTCCACTTCTCCCATGACACCTATGAGTTTCATTGAGTACAAGCAAATAGTTTTTGTGCCTATGGTAGGTTCAAAGCAAACCATGCTCGTATCTTGCATCTTGGATTCACAACGTATCCAAATGAGGTTCCACTTCTCCGATGACACCTATGTGTTTCATTGAGTGCAAAGCAAATAGTTCTTGAGCTTATGGTAGTTTCGAAGCAAGTAGTGCTCCTATCTTGCATCTTGGTTTCACAATGCATCCAAATGAGGTTCCACTTCTCCCATGACACCTATGAGTTTCATGGAGTGCAATGCAAATAGTTTTCTTGCCTATGGTAGTTTCGAAGCAAGTCGCGCTCCTATCTTGCATCCTGGATTCATAACGCATCCAAATTAGGTTCCACTTCTTCCATGACACCTATGAGTTTCATGGAGTGCAAAGAAAATAGTTTTCGTGCCTATGGTAGGTTCAAAGCAAACCGTGCTCCTATTTTGCATCTTCATTTCACAACGTATCCAAATGAGGTTCCACTTCTCTGATGACACCTATGAGTTTCATTGAGTGCAAAGCAAATAGTTTTTGAGCTTATGGTAGTTTCGAAGCAAGTAGTTCTCCTATCGTGCATCATGGTATTTAAATGCATCCAAACGAGTTTCCACTGCTCACATGACACTTATGAGTTTCATGCAGTGCAAAGCAAATAGTTTTCGTGCCTATGGTAGTTTCGAAGCAAGTCGTGCTCCTATCTTGCATCCTAGATTCACAACGCATCCAAATGAGGTTCCACTTCTCCCATGACATGTATGAGTTTCATGGAGTGCAAAGCAAATAGTTTTTGTGCCTATGGTAGGTTCAAAGCAAGCCGTTCTCCTATCTTGCATCTTGGTTTCACAACGTATCCAAATGAGGTTCCACTTCTCCGATGACACCTATGAGTTTCGTTGAGTGCAAAGCAAATAGTTTTTGAGCCTATGGTAGTTTCGAAGCAAGTAGTGCTCCTATCTTGCATCTTGGTTTCACAACGCATCCAAATGAGGTTCCACTTCTCCCATGACACCTATGAGTTTCATGGAGTGCAAAGCAAATAGTTTTCGTGCCTAGGGTAGGTTCAAAGCAAACTGTTCTCCTATCTTGCATCTTGGTTTCACAACGTATCCAAATGAGGTCCCACTTCTCCGATGACACCTATGAGTTTCATTGAGTGCAATGCAAATAGTTTTTGAGGCCATGGTAGTTTCGAAGCAAGTAGTGCTCCTATCTTGCATCTTGGATTCACAACGCATCCAAATGAGGTTCCACTTCTCCCATGACACCTATGAGTTTCATGGAGTGCAAAGCAAATAGTTTTCGTGCCTATGGTAGGTTCAAAGCAAACCGTGCTCCTATCTTGCATCTTGGTTTCACAACGTATCCAAATGAGGTTCCACTTCTCCGATGACACCTATGTGTTTCATTGAGTGCAGAGCAAGTAGTTTTCTTGCCTATGGTAGTTTCGAAGCAAGCTGTGCTCCTATCGTGCGTCTTGGTATTTAAATGCATCCAAACGAGCTTCCAGTGCTCCCATGACAGTTATGAGTTTCATGTAGTGCAAAGCAAATAGTTTTCGTGCCTATGGTAGTTTCGAAGCAAGTCGCGCTCCTATCTTGCATCCTGGATTCACAACGCATCCAAATGAGGTTCCACTTCTCCCATGACACCTATGAGTTTCATGGAGTGCAAAGCAAATAGTTTTCACGCCTATGGTTGTTTCGAAGCAAGTCGCGCTCCTATCTTGCATCTTGCATTCACAGCGCATCCAAATGAGGTTCCACTTCTGCCATGACACCTATGAGTTTCATGGAGCGCAAAGAAAGTAGTTTTCGTGCCTATGGTTGGTTCAAAGCAAACCGTGCTCCTATTTTGCATCTTCGTTTCACAACGTATCCAAATGAGGTTCCACTTCTCCGATGACACCTATGTGTTTCATTGAGTGCAAAGCAAATAGTTCTTGAGCTTATGGTAGTTTCGAAGCAAGTAGTGCTCCTATCTTGCATCTTGGTTTCACAATGCATCCAAATGAGGTTCCACTTCTCCCATGACACCTATGAGTTTCATGGAGTGCAAAGCAAATAGTTTTCTTGCCTATGGTAGTTTCGAAGCAAGTCGCGCTCCTATCTTGCATCCTGGATTCACAACGCATCCAAATTAGGTTCCACTTCTCCCATGACACCTATGAGTTTCATGGAGCGCAAAGAAAACAGTTTTCGTACCTATGGTACGTTCAAAGCAAACCGTGCTCCTATTTTGCATCTTCGTTTCACAACGTATCCAAATGAGGTTCCACTTCTCCGATGACACCTATGAGTTTCATTGAGTGCAAAGCAAATAGTTTTTGAGCTTATGGTAGTTTCGAAGCAAGTAGTTCTCCTATCTTGCATCTTGGTTTCACAACGCATCCAAATGAGGTTCCACTTCTCCGATGACACCTATGAGTTTCATTGAGTGCAAAGCAAATAGTTTTTTGAGGATATGGTAGTTTCGAAGCAAGTAGTGGTCCTATCTTGCATCTTGGATTCACAACGCATCCAAATGAGGTTCCACTTGTCCCATGACACCTATGAGTTTCATGGAGTGCAAAGCAAATAGTTTTCTTGCCTATGGTAGTTTCGAAGAAAGCTGTGCTCCTATCTTGCATCTTGGTTTCACAACGTATCCAAATGAGGTTTCACTTGTCCGATGACACCTATGTGTTTCATTGAGTGCAAAGCAAATAGTTTGATATGAACCCGCTAGGGTTCGTGGTCGATCTTTCGATGAGAGGCGTGAGATAACTCGATTGGTGGAAGGAGATGACGTTCACGACCCGACTACAGCCTTCCAAGACCGCGCCTTAGCGACCGATACACCAACTCCAGCGGTTGCACGCGATCTTGCGGAGCACGACCAACCAAACCACTAGGGTTATTCCTGCAATCAATCGAAGAACCAGCAAGAACAAGAAGAACAAGCACTCAATTGCAAATATGAGATGAAAGTTCAGATCTGATACACATGAAGGTGGGGTTCTGAATCGAGTAGAACGGATGGTCTAGTCGACACACGCGTCTACAAGGAAGTAGCAGCGGCTAAACTTACATCAAAAACAAAACCCAATCTGTTTGTGGCGGCTCTAGAGGCATATATGTAGATGGAAGGACGACCAAGGAGGTGTTGGGGTCGTCCTCCAACCCTAGGACGTGTCCCTAATGGACCTAACTTGATACATGGGCCAACAGCCCAAAATTAGGTGACGCAGCACCATAAGCAGAGAAGGTCTTGACGTTAAAACGACGACTACGAACGTATCTGATAGGATATGGGAACAAGCATAGATCCATTGGAAAGTAGACTTGATATGCTTTCCATGGAGTCCTAGAATGTCCCAATCGGAGTCCGTATGGAGTCGTGGTGACCGTCACAAGTTTGGACTCTTCTGCAGTCCGAATTCCACATCCAAAATGTGTTGGACTTGGACTCTTTCCTTCGATGGGCTAAAGTGACGTGGTGACCTGGTGCAAAACATTCAGGGCACATGGATTTGGTCCCCAATCAACTTCATTGACCTTCCATGCTTCCGTTATGCAATCAAACCTTCCCTTGATCCATGTAAGTAATTCTGCAAATAAAAATACACACACTTTATGGTGCGGCACCAATTCATCAAATGTATGAATAATAAGAAACATATAGAATGGTTGCACCTTTGGTTTAGAAATGTTTAATATGGTCATATCCAAGCCAATGAAGTCCTCATCATAGTTCATGAGCTTATGGTAGTTTCGAAGCAAGTAGTGCTCCTATCTTGCATCTTGGTTTCACAATGCATCCAAATGAGGTTCCACTCCTCCCATGACACCTATGAGTTTCATGGAGTGCAAAGCAAATAGTTTTCTTGCCTATGGTAGTTTCGAAGCAAGCTGTGCTCCTATCGTGCGTCTTGGTATTTAAATGCATCCAAACGAGTTTCCACTGCTCCCATGACAGTTATGAGTTTCATGGAGTGCAAAGCAAATAGTTTTCGTGCCTATGGTAGTTTCGAAGCAAGTCACGCTCCTATCTCGCATCCTGGATTCACAACGCATCCAAATGAGGTTCCACTTCTCCCATGACACCTATGAGTTTCATGGAGTGCAAAGCAAATAGTTTTCTTGCCTATGGTAGTTTCGAAGCAAGCTGTGCTCCTATCGTGCGTCTTGGTATTTAAATGCATCCAAACGAGTTTCCAGTGTTCCCATGACAGTTATGTGTTTCATGGAGTGCAAAGCAAATAGTTTTTGTGCCTTTGGTAGTTTCAAAGCAAGTCGCGCTCCTATCTTGCATCCTGGATTCACAACGCATCCAAATGAGGTTCCACTTTTCCCATGACACCTATGAGTTTCATGGAGTGCAAAGCAAATAGTTTTCACGCCTATGGTAGTTTCGAAGCAAGTCGCGCTCCTATCTTGCATCTTGCATTCACAACGCATCCAAATGAGGTTCCACTAATGCCATGACACCTATGAGTTTCATGGAGCGCAAAGAAAATAGTTTTCGTGCCTATGGTTGGTTCAAAGCAAACCGTGCTCCTATTTTGCATCTTCGTTTCACAACGTATCCAGATGAGGTTCCACTTCTCCGATGACACCTATGTGTTTCATTGAGTGCAAAGCAAATAGTTTTTGAGCTTATGGTTGTTTCGAAGCAAGTAGTTCTCTTATCTTGCATCTTGGTTTCACAACGCATCCAAATGAGGTTCCACTTCTCCCATGACACCTATGAGTTTCATGGAGTGCAAAGCAAATAGTTTTCTTGCCTATGGTAGTTTCGAAGCAAGTCGCGCTCCTATCTTGCATCCTGGATTCACAACGCATCCAAATTAGGTTCCACTTCTCCCATGACACCTATGGGTTTCATGGAGCGCAAAGAAAACAGTTTTCGTGCCTATGGTAGGTTCAAAGCAAACCGTGCTCCTATTTTGCATCTTCATTTCACAACGTATCCAAATGAGGTTCCACTTCTCCGATGACACCTATGAGTTTCATTGAGTGCAAAGCAAATAGTTTTTGAGCTTATGGTAGTTTCGAAGCAAGTAGTTCTCTTATCTTGCATCTTGGTTTCACAACGCATCCAAATGAGGTTCCACTTCTCCCATGACACCTATGAGTTTCATGGAGTGCAAAGCAAATTGTTTTCGTGCCTATGGTAGTTTCGAAGCAAGCTATGCTCCTATCGTGCATCTTGGTATTTAAAAGCATCCAAACGAGTTTCCACTGCTCCCATGACACTTATGAGTTTCATGGAGTTTAAAGCAAATAGTTTTCGTGCCTATGGTAGTTTCGAAGCAAGTCGTGCTCCTATCTTGCATCCTAGATTCGCAACGCATCCAAATGAGGTTCCACTTCTCCCATGACACATATGAGTTTCATGGAGTGCAAAGCAAATAGTTTTTGTGCCTATGGTAGGTTCAAAGCAAGCCGTTCTCCTATCTTCCATCTTGGTTTCACAACGTATCCAAATGAGGTTCCACTTCTCCGATGACACCTATGAGTTTCGTTGAGTGCAAAGCAAATAGTTTTTGAGCCTATGGTAGTTTCGAAGCAAGTAGTGCTCCTATCTTGCATCTTGGTTTCACAACGCATCCAAATGAGGTTCCACTTCTCCCATGACACCTATGAGTTTCATGGAGTGCAAAGCAAATAGTTTTCGTGCCTATGGTAGGTTCAAAGCAAACCGTTCTCCTATCTTGCATCTTGGTTTCACAACGTATCCAAATGAGGTTCCACTTCTCCGATGACACCTATGAGTTTCGTTGAGTGCAAAGCAAATAGTTTTTGAGCCTATGGTAGTTTCGAAGCAAGTTGTAACAGAACCGCCTTAATCACATGGCCCTCAGGCACCTGTCATCGTCACTAATGACCTCTGACAGTCGTACCCGTGTTCCAAATGATCGAGGCAGCCCTGCCGGGCTACATCAGTGCCCGTATGCCGACAGGATCTCCATTGCGAAGCCATTACAGAGTTACAACATTTCATAATCAAAATACATCAGAGTAAATGCGGAAGATTAACTAGTACTTAAATTACAAACCAAGTTCAAATAGTAAATAAGTGTAGTTATTACAAACCAACTTAAAACAGTAGCAGTAGCACTGGAACAGCGATACAACATAAATAGATAGTAGATAATCGAACCCAGCCCACGGGTCCTTCACTCCTCACCACTATCCTCTTCGATCACTGTAGCACAACAGGGGTCGAGACAAATCTCCGGCTGTGGCCCTCCTGCAACGGGGTTAACAAACCCTGAGTACTGGGTACTCCGCAAGACTTACCCGACTAAGAAAAAAATATCTGACTCTTGGAATGCAAGGTTAGGGATAAGGCTTAGCAGGAGGTAAGGTATTTAGCGGAAAAGCATTATTATCCTATCTCAGTATTTTGCTCATTGAATAACTTTATTAGTATCATAAGTCATCATTCATCTTTTCCATCTATCTTATTCTTTTCATCATTCTCAAACATCCTATTCTTCGAACCACTTTTTGAGGTAGACGTGAGGATCAAGTCTCCATAACCGAGGAGCACGTTGATTCGAATCAAGTAAGTATACCCAGCTGGGGATTCTATCCACACTGCATATGTAGCACTTAAGCTTGCATATACCAACCCATTGTCACGGCTTTTCTATTCCGGACCCGGTCCTACGCCACCCGAGAGCACAGTACTCCACTAGTCTCCAGGCACGCCGGCCACGTGGATACACGCTACTCTCGCCATCTCTCCACTCCCAGTGCGCGGTTGTCGGTTCCAGCAATAGAGCGACCTGACTCTAGGCTTTCCGAATTGGTATGTGGCTAGGCTGTTCATCATGATCACAACAGGCCTTACAACGAACGGTCCCTACTGCTTTCCGTCAGAGACCATGCATTGGGACTCCAACCCAAATACCCTGGTTTCTGCCCGGTTTTCAAATCCCTTCCCGATGATGACGATCAGTTGGGGACTCTAACCCAAACAGATGGCCAACCACTCGGGAAACCCATCCATTACAATAACAGTGTCCTGGCCAAAGGACCCTGCCATCATACATGGACTCATACCCATCCCTTGATAATTCTTCATTCCAAACATCAAGTTTAAAATAGCATTTTTGCAACTCTAATATTTAAGCATGACTAAGCATTTTTCAACTCATTTCAAATCATTAGGTTCCTTGGATAACAAGTAGTCAAGGATGGTAAATGCATCAATTGTTTCATCACGCAACTCCTAACAACTTAATGCAGTTGATTAACTCAAGTGATAAAAGCATTTATAAATAGAGGGTTAAATACACCGGGGCTTGCCTTGCAGCGCAAAAACAGTCGGGGCAGGAGCACCACAGCTTTCAGGTTCAAGAACCACCTCGGAACCTTCTCCTCCAGGCACCTCGACTTTGACTTCCTCGTTTACCGGCACTACACGTGTGCAACAATGCATGTATGAATGCGATGCGGAAAAGAGCATATGCAAGAAATCAAGAACTAAACATATGACAAGCATAAAACGACACTACTAGGGTGTTCTAGGTCTTAAATGGTTTGACCTAGAACCACAATCAATTTCAAAGTCACACAAACCCTAAATTCATTTTCTACACTTCTTTTTACTATTTAATAAACCCATATCTATTTAATACAAGAGCAAACTAATCCCATTTGAGACCAAACTTCACCAACAGATAGTCTTTCATGCCAAACAGAGACAAATAAATTTTGGTGATTTTTGGAGTTACCTAGAATTAATTAAAAATGTGCAAAAATCCATTTTCCATTTATTTTAGGGATTTTTACCTACTGCAGAAAGTACTTAAACATGACAAACAATATTTTATAAAATTCTACACTACATATATAGCATGTGTAAATTATTTCACAATTCTTGGTTGCACAGAATTAATCATGCAAAAATAATAAAACAGGTTACTATTCAAACCAAATTAAAATAGAAAAGCATTTCAAAATTCACTGGAAAATAAACAAACCCCATTCGGCCCACTCGGCCCACAGACCGGCAGGCCGGCCCAACCGGCCTGCGCGCGCGCGGCGCCTGGCCATTATGCTAAAGAGCCCTTCGGTTTTGCGGAAAACAACCCGCAGCCCAAGCACTACTATTCACATGAGTCACAGACATTGCAAAAACCCCCCTGGGTTTCTGCTCCTTCTAACCCGAGGTCCTTGCCTCTTCCTCCTCCGCCAGGACGACAGACCCGCCGGCGGTTCGCCGCCCGTGGCTCGCCGCCGGTGGCTCTACTGGCTCAACCAACCCTACCACTGCACTCCAGACTACAAGCCGCACCTATCGAGCTACTACTCGACCCAAGACGACATCCGGAGCAGGCGCATCCACTGCCGCGGCGGCTCGGAGACGGCGGCGACCATGCCGCCGGTGAATAACAACTAATAGCGATCAAGGAAATGGGCGCTAGAGCATCAGGATCTCACCCTGAAGCGATTAGAAGAGACGGTGGAGGTGGAGACGGCTCGGGGACGGCAGCTTGACGGCGACGGTGGACCGGCGGCTCGGCTCCGGCGAGGCGGACACCCTCCGAGCAACCTGGACCATCAAATGACACGCCGAGAAGCGCATGAGTTAGGGAATGATGAGCCGCATCCCGTGCGCATCGGCTCAAAGGCTATAGCTCACCCAAACGAGGAAAGCACGAAGATGAACCCGGCGGCGGCGCTCTGCGCGACCAGCGGCGGGCACGGCGTGACTGGGCTCGACAAGGCACCGGAGCTCCACTGGAAGGGTGGAAAGGATGCGCAATGGAGTGAGCAAACTAGCTACGAGATGGAGAGGCTAGAGATGGCCGGAGGACGGCGAATTTTGTGGACGACCGAGGTGAGCTCGGAGACGGTGGCGGTGGCGATTTCGGACGGGAAGGACTGGGAACGGGCTTAAATAGACGGGAAAGCGGTCGGGCGCGACGTGGGGGGGGGGGTCCGGCGACATGCTGCGCTCGCAACGGACAACGCCCCGGCCCCGGCGCACGCGCTGCGCTGCCGCGCATGCCGGCGACGTGCGCGCCGCGCGGGTACGCTGGGTGGCAGATGAACAGTACTCGGGTACAGTACCTGATGCAATGCAATTCGTCCAATTTGATCATGTAGATGGCCGAATCTGAGGGAGTGGTCAAAAGGAGATTTGTAGATCTTTAAGTACTGAACAACTTTTGTTTTTGCACCAATTTGAAATTCGGCCTAGATTTGAAAATATTCAAAAGGGGGTAAACTAGGGTTTTGAATTTCAAACTGAATATTTAAAATTACTTTTTATTTCTCTAAAGAACTTGAAATTTGGCCAAAATATAAGTTGTGCATCTCAGAGAGATCTACAACTTCTATTAAGGAAGTTTTATCTAATTCTCATTAGTTTTTGAAAAGCAGTTTTAAATTCAAATTTTGAAACACTATTTTGAGCTTAATTCAAAAATTTTCAACATAACTTCAAAATCACCCAAAATAGAAGTTGTTCTACATTAAAAACTCTACAACTTTTATTAAGGGACCTACCTCAGATTTGATCAAATTTAGAAAGTACACTTTGAAGCCTTTAATTAGGGCTTTAGGAAAATTAAAAATCAACAAGAAATAACAACTCAATTAGGGTTCCTTCAAGCACACACAAGAGTTAAACAAGCTAATCACACTATTAGCCCTAATGACAAGCAAATGCACATGATGATATGATGACATGTCATTTTAGTTAACAGTAATACCAGGGGTATTACAGCCTTCCCCCCTAAAAGAAATCTCGTCCCGAGATTAGGTAGATAACATTTTTTTTTTAAACAGAAAATTTTCCAATCAAAGCTACCCAAACAAAACTCAAACAAGGGGCTAGAAAAGATCAAATACAGGGAGAGGCTATACCTATATAGAAGCATAGAATTCGGGAAATTTTTCTGCCAAAAAGTCTTCAGATTCCCAGGTGGCTTCGTCCTCAGATTGCTGACTCCATTGTACTTTATACCACCTGGTTGTAGTCCTGCGGGTAACACGATCTTTAATATCCAGAATCCGAACTGGATATTCGGAGGTAGTCATGTCGGGTTCCAACTGAACTCCTTCCACATCGATTACTTGATCTGGCACTCGCAGACATTGCTTCAGCTGTGACACATGGAATACGTTGTGTACTTCTGATATGTGCTCAGGTAACTGCAACCTGTAAGCCACTTTTCCCACACGTTCGATGATCTCAAAGGGTCCAATGAAACGCGGGGCTAGTTTGCCTTTAACTCCAAAACGATTCACTCCTTTCATTGGTGATACCTTCAGATAAACAAAATCCCCCACTTTAAACTCTAGCGGTCGACGTCGTTTATCAGCGTAACTTTTCTGCCTAGACTGGGCTATTTTTAAGTTCTCTTGTATCACTCGAACCTTGTCTTCAGCCTCTTTTACCAGATCTACCCCATAGTACCATCTTTCTCCGGGTTCGGACCAATTCAAAGGTGTGCGACATCTTCTACCATACACGGCCTCGAATGGAGCCATTTGGATGCTTTCTTGATAGCTGTTATTATATGAG
This sequence comes from Eremochloa ophiuroides, assembly GCA_038502445.1. Classification (NCBI taxonomy): domain Eukaryota; kingdom Viridiplantae; phylum Streptophyta; class Magnoliopsida; order Poales; family Poaceae; genus Eremochloa; species Eremochloa ophiuroides. The sequence continues at coordinate 51,052,172 of JAHLJS010000002.1, forward strand.
AATTCGGCCAAGGCCAAACACTCGTCCCACTTGTCCGGGTAATTCAACGCGCAAGCTCTCAACATGTCTTCCAATACTTGATTGACTCTTTCAGTCTGCCCATCGGTTTGTGGATGATATGCAGTGCTGTGCAGAAGCTTTGTCCCCAAGGACTTATGAAATGCCTTCCAAAACTTGGAGACAAACTGGGTACCACGGTCAGAGACAATGGTTTTTGGCACTCCATGCAGTTTCATCAGATTCTCAATATACAACTGAGCATACCTTGGAGCTCTAAAGTCCTTCTTGACTGGCATGAAATGGGCTTGTTTCGTAAGACGGTCCACAACAACCCAGATGGAATCAAAACCCCGAGTAGTCTTGGGCAATCCCACAATGAAATCCATGCTGATATCTTCCCACTTCCATGCTGGCACAGGCAATGGTTGTAGCTCTCCACCAGGTCTCATGTGAACAGCCTTAACTTTTTGACATGTGTCACACCTTGCCACATACTGAGCAATTTCAACCTTCATCTTGGTCCACCAGAATTTCTGCCTCAAGTCCTGGTACATCTTATTGCTTCCTGGATGAATAGAGAATTTTGTCGAGTGCGCTTCATCGAGGATCGCTTGACGTAACACAGGAATCTTGGGGACAACTAACCTGTCCTTGAACCAGACCACACCATCATCATCAATCCTGAAACAGTCAGCCTTGCCTACTTGGATCTTTTCCTTGATGTGCTTGATCCCTTTGCTTTTCTTTTGAGCGGTAATGATCTATTCTCGAATAGGAGTTTCAATTCTAATGTTGGCTATGCTGCCCCGTGGCACCATTTCAATATCCAATCTCTCCAGCTCACAACACAAGGTCAGAGCATATGACTTCACATTCAAGCAGTTGCAGTGAACCTTGCGGCTCAATGCATCAGCTACCACATTTGCTTTACCAGGATGGTAATGTACTTCGATGTCATAGTCCTTGATCAACTCGAGCCATCTTCTCTGCCTCATATTTAACTCTTCTTGAGTAAAAATGTACTTCAAACTCTTGTGATCAGTATAAATATTGCAGGTACTTCCCAACAGGTAATGACGCCATATTTTCAGAGCATGAACCACGGCTGCCAACTCTAGATCATGAGTAGGATAGTTTTCTTCGTGACGCTTGAGTTGCCGTGAAGCATAAGCAATGACACGACCCTCTTGCATCAACACACAGCCAAGACCGGTTCCCGAAGCATCACAGTACACATCAAATGGTTTCTCGATATTCGGCTGAGCCAACACTGGTGCAGTGGTTAGCAATTCCTTCAACTTCTGAAAAGCTTCCTCACAATCTGATGACCAAACAAACTTCACTTGATTTTTCAGTAAGTTGGTGATGGGTTTAGATATCCTGGAGAAATCTGGGATAAAACGACGATAGTAACCTGCCATACCCATAAAACTGCGGACCTGATGCACTGTGGTGGGCGGCTTCCAATTCAGAATCTCCTCGACCTTACTGGGATCCACGGACACTCCTTCTGCGGACTAGAATATGACCGAGGAATGGAACTCTGTCCAACCAAAACTCACATTTGCTGAACTTGGCATAAAGTTGGTGATCTCTCAAACGGTTTAGGACAATTCGAAGGTGGTTAGCATGTTCTTCGGGGGTTTTGGAGTATACAAGGATGTCATCTATAAAAACGACTACGAACTTGTCAAGCTCAGGCATGAACACTGGAGTTCATCAGATACATGAAATAGGCAGGAGCATTGGTCAGGCCAAAAGACATGACTAGGTATTCATATAGGCCATATCTGGTGGTGAAAGCGGTTTTGGGAATATCTTGTGGACGGATTTTTATTTGGTGGTACCCCGATCGAAGGTCAATCTTAGAGAATACTTTGGCCCCAGCAAGCTGGTCAAAGAGAAGATCGATACGGGGCAAAGGGTATTTATTTTTGATGGTGACCTCGTTGAGAGGACGATAGTCAATACACAGTCTGAGAGAGTTATCCTTCTTTTTCACAAAAATGGCCGGACAGCCCCAAGGTGACGAACTGGGCCGGATAAAACCTTTGTCAAGCAATTCTTGCAACTGAACCTTCAACTCTGCCAGTTCTTTTGGTGGCATCCTGTACGCCCTACGAGATATAGGTGCCGTACCAGGCTTAAGCTCTATGGCAAACTCCACATCACGGTCCGGAGGCAACCCAGGTAAGTCATCAGGAAAGACATCCGGGAATTCACAAACTACTGGAATATTCAGGATTTCTTGCACTGAGGTAGCATTGACTTGCTTCACGGTTCTCAGGGGTAATGGAAGTTGGATAAGAAGTTTGGACTGACTATCAGGTATGTTAACTTTGATTGTCCTATTCAGCACATCAATCACAGCCTTGTGCTGATACATCCAATTCATCCCCAAAATGGCATCTATGTCCTGATCTTTTAGCACTATCATAGTGGTCGGGAACTTATGCCCTCCCAATTCTATGGGTACCCGAAATACCACTTCCTTAGTACTGATACGCCCCCCGGGCGATTGTATGATAAAATTCTCATTAACCTCCCCAATTTGTATGTCATGCTTGACGACAAAATTACGATTGATGAATGAATGTGATGCACCAGAATCAAAGAGTGTAATTGCAGGGTTATCGGCAATAGGGAACCTATCGAGCATGACGGGCTCTCCTTCCGGGATATCAGCGATCTGGGTGTAGTACACCTGGCCAGCCTTCTTGACCACCTTGCCCTTCTGGGCCTGCTGCTGCTGTCCACGGTGCTGTCCCTGCTGCTGCTGCTGCTGCTGTCCACCAGCACCCTTCTGTGCATTCTGATTGGACCGTTTGGGGAAAGGACAATTGCGGGACCAGTGTCCCATCTGGCCACAGTTGTAGCATGGTTGATTGTTGGCGAACTGTGGTGAGGTGACACGAACGCCAGGGGCATTCGGCTGAGTGGTGTTTTGCTGGTTTGAGGTGTGGGAGGTAGCGGCGGTACGCACAACTACCCTGCTGCTGTGGGTACTGTGGGCGGTTGTGGTGGGTGGGATGGTAGATGATTTTCTGGCGCTTTTGGCTGCCAGAGAAAACAGCTTTCTTCTTCTTCTTCTCTCCTTGAAGTTGGCGGTCACTTTCTTCAAAAGCGAGCGCGCTGTCAACAGCTTCATGATAGGTACAGTGGCGGTTGTTGGATAAGCTGCGCTGGATCTTGTAGTTCAAGCCTCTGACAAAGCAGCTCCTCTTCTTACCATCAGTATTCACGTACTCTGGGGCATACAGAGACAATTGGTTGAACTTGGTCACGTACTCCATCACAGTGGAGTCCCCCTGCCGCAATGCCAGAAACTGTTCGAGCTTCATTCTCATTATCCCTTCAGGGATGTAGTGGGCACGGAATGCAGTGCGAAACTCTGCCCAGGTAAGCTGGTGTCCTGCGGGCTGTGCTGCCAGGAGATTAGCATACCAGGCAATTGCGGGACCACGCAGCTGCTGTGCTGCGAACTGTGGCTTCTGGATTTCGGTGCAATGGATCAAACCAAACTTCTGCTCCATGGTACGGAGCCAGTCATCCGCCTCAAGCGGCTCATCCGCCTTGGTGAACACCGGTGGACGGGTGTCGGTGAAGTCCACATAGGTAGTTTCCTGGTTCCCATTATTGCGCCCACGGCGCTCTCCACGCTGACCCTGATTCTGAACGAAAGCATTCGCCGCATTAGCAAGTGCGGTAATGGCATCAGCGAGGCTTGGTGGCACGGGTGGTGCCTCAGGAAGACCGTCCTCTCCCTGGTTGCTGGACTGACCACGGGTCTGAACCATCTGTGAATTGCACACTTGACTCAGGACTTGGACTTGACATTACTTAAATAGAAACGGAGTAACAACACAAACTAAAAATTATAACAACACAAGAAACATAGTCTTAGCGACATACAGCACATAGATCCCAACCACAACTAAAATTCTAAGGCTCATAGACTATGACATAGAGATACAAGCAACTGTCAATGCTGCAGCATGGGCAACTAGTCGTCGATGACCACGATCTCCTCATCGACGTCGTCTTCCACCATCTGGTCCTCAGGCTCTGCTGGGTCCTCGGTGAGTGGTACGGGCTCGAAGTAGCCCAACTCCTCGGACTCGCTCTCCTCGTCCTCAGGCCCGACAACCACGCCACCCTCCGGGTCCTCCTCACGGGGAACCAAGATAGGGTTAAGCAGGTCGTTAAGCCTGTGCACCTCCTCATGCAGGGTGTCGATGTATGCCTGCATGTTGCCATTGTGGGCTTCCACCCACTCCACACGCTCAAGGGCGGTCTGCTCGCGCCCCAAAGCCTCGTCTCTCTGCTGGACTGCCACCTGCTCACGCTCCAGCGCTGCCGCCTCCCGCTCCATGGCCGCCTGCACCTCGGCCTCGACCTGGTGAATCTCTCGGTGCAGGTCGCGGTTGGTGCGCACATCCCTGTAGTGGTTGCGCACAGCTCGGTCAAAGTCCTCCTCCATCAGCCTCGCCTCGGCCTTGAGTGCCCTGATCTCCTCTTTGAGTTCCCTGCGGCTACGGCGACGGCTGCCTGAGCCCTCGCCCTCCTCATGGCTAGGAGCGAGCTGGTGACGAGGAATGCCACGCGGTCCAACCATCTTGCGCGCGGTCAGCTTCGTGCGAGCCAGCTGGACAAAGTGAGGGTAAGACAAGATAGAACAGGCTAGCATGAACAGGTTGGTAAATCCTATCCCAAAACCCAACATTAGGGAGGAAGTTATTAACACGTGAATCAACATGATGCATGATTCGTTCTTACGCAAATTTTAAATCAATGCAGGTAAATAAATATTAACAACATACTTCAGACATAGGGCTTAACAATAATAATAGTAATAATATTGTTCCACATGCCACCCTACTCCTAGTACAGAGTAAGACAAGAAAAGCAGTTTTGGACTCAAAATAGTTAACTTAAATTTTAGATCCAAAATATTTTGAAGTTTTCGAAAACAACTCCGTAATGATTTAGCAATAGATCGCTCTGATACCACTTGTAACAGAACCACCTTAATCACATGGCCCTCAGGCACCTGTCATCGTCACTAATGACCTCTGACAGTCGTACCCGTGTTCCAAATGATCGAGGCAGCCCTGCCGGGCTACATCAGTGCCCGTATGCCGACAGGATCTCCATTGCGAAGCCATTACAGAGTTACAACATTTCATAATCAAAATACATCAGAGTAAATGCGGAAGATTAACTAGTACTTAAATTACAAACCAAGTTCAAATAGTAAATAAGTGTAGTTATTACAAACCAACTTAAAACAGTAGCAGTAGCACTGGAACAGCGATACAACATAAATAGATAGTAGATAATCGAACCCAGCCCACGGGTCCTTCACTCCTCACCACTATCCTCTTCGATCACTGTAGCACAACAGGGGTCGAGACAAATCTCCGGCTGTGGCCCTCCTGCAACGGGGTTAACAAACCCTGAGTACTGGGTACTCCGCAAGACTTACCCGACTAAGAAAAAAATATCTGACTCTTGGAATGCAAGGTTAGGGGTAAGGCTTAGCAGGAGGTAAGGTATTTAGCGGAAAAGCATTATTATCCTATCTCAGTATTTTGCTCATTGAATAACTTTATTAGTATCATAAGTCATCATTCATCTTTTCCATCTATCTTATTCTTTTCATCATTCTCAAACATCCTATTCTTCGAACCACTTTTCGAGGTAGACGTGAGGATCAAGTCTCCATAACCGAGGAGCACGTTGATTCGAATCAAGTAAGTATACCCAGCTGGGGATTCTATCCACACTGCATATGTAGCACTTAAGCTTGCATATACCAACCCATTGTCACGGCTTTTCTATTCCGGACCCGGTCCTACGCCACCCGAGAGCACAGTACTCCACTAGTCTCCAGGCACGCCGGCCACGTGGGTACACGCTACTCTCGCCATCTCTCCACTCCCAGTGCGCGGTTGTCGGTTCCAGCAATAGAGCGACCTGACTCTAGGCTTTCCAAATTGGTATGTGGCTAGGCTGTTCATCATGATCACAACAGGCCTTACAACGAACGGTCCCTACTGCTTTCCGTCAGAGACCATGCATTGGGACTCCAACCCAAATACCCTGGTTTCTGCCCGGTTTTCAAATCCCTTCCCGATGATGACGATCAGTTGGGGACTCTAACCCAAACAGATGGCCGACCACTCGGGAAACCCATCCATTACAATAACAGTGTCCTGGCCAAAGGACCCTGCCATCATACATGGACTCATACCCATCCCTTGATAATTCTTCATTCCAAACATCAAGTTTAAAATAGCATTTTTGCAACTCTAATATTTAAGCATGACTAAGCATTTTTCAACTCATTTCAAATCATTAGGTTCCTTGGATAACAAGTAGTCAAGGATGGTAAATGCATCAATTGTTTCATCACGCAACTCCTAACAACTTAATGCAGTTGATTAACTCAAGTGATAAAAGCATTTATAAATAGAGGGTTAAATGCACCGGGGCTTGCCTTGCAGCGCAAAAACAGTCGGGGCAGGAGCACCACAGCTTTCAGGTTCAAGAACCACCTCGGAACCTTCTCCTCCAGGCACCTCGACTTTGACTTCCTCGTTTACCGGCACTACACGTGTGCAACAATGCATGTATGAATGCGATGCGGAAAAGAGCATATGCAAGAAATCAAGAACTAAACATATGACAAGCATAAAACGACACTACTAGGGTGTTCTAGGTCTTAAATGGTTTGACCTAGAACCACAATCAATTTCAAAGTCACACAAACCCTAAATTCATTTTCTACACTTCTTTTTACTATTTAATAAACCCATATCTATTTAATACAAGAGCAAACTAATCCCATTTGAGACCAAACTTCACCAACAGATAGTCTTTCATGCCAAACAGAGACAAATAAATTTTGGTGATTTTTGGAGTTACCTAGAATTAATTAAAAATGTGCAAAAATCCATTTTCCATTTATTTTAGGGATTTTTACCTACTGCAGAAAGTACTTAAACATGACAAACAATATTTTATAAAATTCTACACTACATATATAGCATGTGTAAATTATTTCACAATTCTTGGTTGCACAGAATTAATCATGCAAAAATAATAAAACAGGTTACTATTCAAACCAAATTAAAATAGAAAAGCATTTCAAAATTCACTGGAAAATAAACAAACCCCATTCGGCCCACTCGGCCCACAGACCGGCAGGCCGGCCCAACCGGCCTGCGCGCGCGCGGCGCCTGGCCATTATGCTAAAGAGCCCTTCGGTTTTGCGGAAAACAACCCGCAGCCCAAGCACTACTATTCACATGAGTCACAGACATTGCAAAAACCCCCCTGGGTTTCTGCTCCTTCTAACCCGAGGTCCTTGCCTCTTCCTCCTCCGCCAGGATGACAGACCCGCCGGCGGTTCGCCGCCCGTGGCTCGCCGCCGGTGGCTCTACTGGCCCAACCAACCCTACCACTGCACTCCAGACTACAAGCCGCACCTATCGAGCTACTACTCAACCCAAGACGACATCCGGAGCAGGCGCATCCACTGCCGCGGCGGCTCGGAGACGGCGGCGACCATGCCGCCGGTGAATAACAACTAATAGCGATCAAGGAAATGGGCGCTAGAGCATCAGGATCTCACCCTGAAGCGATTAGAAGAGACGGTGGAGGTGGAGACGGCTCGGGGACGGCAGCTTGACGGTGACGGTGGACCGGCGGCTCGGCTCCGGCGAGGCGGACACCCTCCGAGCAACCTGGACCATCAAATGACACGCCGAGAAGCGCATGAGTTAGGGAATGATGAGCCGCATCCCGTGCGCATCGGCTCAAAGGCTATAGCTCACCCAAACGAGGAAAGCACGAAGATGAACCCGGCGGCGGCGCTCTGCGCGACCAGCGGCGGGCACGGCGTGACTGGGCTCGACAAGGCACCGGAGCTCCACTGGAAGGGTGGAAAGGATGCGCAATGGAGTGAGCAAACTAGCTACGAGATGGAGAGGCTAGAGATGGCCGGAGGACGGCGAATTTTGTGGACGACCGAGGTGAGCTCGGAGACGGTGGCGGTGGCGATTTCGGACGGGAAGGACTGGGAACGGGCTTAAATAGACGGGAAAGCGGTCGGGCGCGACGTGGGGGGGGGGGTCCGGCGACATGCTGCGCTCGCAACGGACAACGCCCCGGCCCCGGCGCATGCGCTGCGCTGCCGCGCACGCCGGCGACGTGCGCGCCGCGCGGGTACGCTGGGTGGCAGATGAACAGTACTCGGGTACAGTACCTGATGCAATGCAATTCGTCCAATTTGATCATGTAGATGGCCGAATCTGAGGGAGTGGTCAAAAGGAGATTTGTAGATCTTTAAGTACTGAACAACTTTTGTTTTTGCACCAATTTGAAATTCGGCCTAGATTTGAAAATATTCAAAAGGGGGTAAACTAGGGTTTTGAATTTCAAACTGAATATTTAAAATTACTTTTTATTTCTCTAAAGAACTTGAAATTTGGCCAAAATATAAGTTGTGCATCTCAGAGAGATCTACAACTTCTATTAATGAAGATTTATCTAATTCTCATTAGTTTTTGAAAAGCAGTTTTAAATTCAAATTTTGAAACACTGTTTTGAGCTTAATTCAAAAAATTTTAACATAACTTCAAAATCACCCAAAATAGAAGTTGTTCTACATTAAAAACTCTACAACTTTTATTAAGGTACCTACCTCAGATTTGATCAAATTTAGAAAGTCCACTTTGAAGCCTTTAATTAGGGCTTTAGGAAAATTAAAAATCAACAAGAAATAACAACTCAATTAGGGTTCCTTCAAGCACACACAAGAGTTAAACAAGCTAATCACACTATTAGCCCTAATGACAAGCAAATGCACATGATGATATGATGACATGTCATTTTAGTTAACAGTAATACCAGGGGTATTACACAAGTAGTGCTCCTATCTTGCATCTTGGTTTCACAACGCATCCAAATGAGGTTCCACTTCTCCCATGACACCTATGAGTTTCATGGAGTGCAAAGCAAATAGTTTTCGTGCCTATGGTAGGTTCAAAGCAAACCGTTCTCCTATCTTACATCTTGGTTTCACAACGTATCCAAATGAGGACCCACTTCTCCGATGACACCTATGAGTTTCATTGAGTGCAAAGCAAATAGTTTTTGAGGTTATGGTAGCTTCGAAGCAAGTAGTGCTCCTATCTTGCATCTTGGATTCACAACGCATACAAATGAGGTTCCACTTCTCCCATGACACCTATGAGTTTCATGGAGTGCCAAGCAAATAGTTTTCGTGCCTATAGTAGGTTCAAAGCAAACCGTGCTCGTATCTTGCATCTTGGTTTTACAACGTATCCAAATGAGGTTCCACTTCTCCGATGACACCTATGTGTTTCATTGAGTGCAAAGCAAATAGTTCTTGAGCTTATGGTAGTTTCGAAGCAAGTAGTTCTCCTATCTTGCATCTTGGTTTCACAATGCATCCAAATGAGGTTCCACTTCTCCCATGACACCTATGAGTTTCATGGAGTGCAAAGCAAATAGTTTTCTTGCCTATGGTAGTTTCGAAGAAAGCTGTGCTCCTATCGTGCGTCTTGGTATTTAAATGCATCCAAACGAGTTTCCACTGCTCCCATGACACTTATGAGTTTCATGGAGTGCCAAGCAAATAGTTTTCGTTCCTATGGTAGTTTTGAAGCAAGTCGCGCTCCTATCTTGCATCCTGGATTCACAACGCATCCAAATGAGGCTCCACTTCTCCCATGACACCTATGAGTTTCATGGAATGCAAAGCAAATAGTTTTCACGCCTATGGTAGTTTCGAAGCAAGTCGCGCTCCTATCTTGCATCTTGCATCCACAACGCATCCAAATGAGGTTCCACTTCTGCCATGACACCTATGAGTTTCATGGAGCGCAAAGAAAATAGTTTTCGTGCCTATGGTTGGTTCAAAGCAAACCGTGCTCCTATTTTGCATCTTCGTTTCACAACGTATCCAAATGAGGTTCCACTTCTCCGATGACACCTATGTGTTTCATTGAGTGCAAAGCAAATAGTTCTTGAGCTTATGGTAGTTTCGAAGCAAGTAGTGCTCCTATCTTGCATCTTGGTTTCACAATGCATCCAAATGAGGTTCCACTTCTCCCATGACACCTATGAGTTTCATGGAGGGCAAAGAAAATAGTTTTTGTGCCTATGGTAGGTTCAAAGCAAGCCGTTCTCCTATCTTGCATCTTGGTTTCACAACGTATCCAAATGAGGTTCCACTTCTCCGATGACACCTATGAGTTTCGTTGAGTGCAAAGCAAATAGTTTTTGAGCCTATGGTAGTTTCGAAGCAAGTAGTGCTCCTATCTTGCATCTTGGTTTCACAACGCAGCCAAATGAGGTTCCACTTCTCCCATGACACCTATGAGTTTCATGGAGTGCAAAGCAAATAGTTTTCGTGCCTATGGTAGGTTCAAAGCAAACCGTTCTCTTATCTTGCATCTTGGTTTCACAACGTATCCAAATGAGGTCCCACTTCTCCGATGACACCTATGAGTTTCATTGAGTGCAAAGCAAATAGTTTTTCAGGCTATGGTAGTTTCGAAGCAAGTAGTGCTCCTATCTTGCATCTTGGATTCACAACGCATCCAAATGAGGTTCCACTTCTCCCATGACACCTATGAGTTTCATGGAGTGCAAAGCAAATAGTTTTCGTGCCTATGGTAGGTTCAAAGCAAACCGTGCTCCTATCTTGCATCTTGGTTTCACAACGTATCCAAATGAGGTTCCACTTCTCCGATGACACCTATGTGTTTCATTGAGTGCAAAGCAAATAGTTCTTGAGCTTATGGTAGTTTCGAAGCAAGTAGTTCTCCTATCTTGCATCTTGGTTTCACAATGCATCCAAATGAGGTTCCACTTCTCCCATGACACCTATGAGTTTCATGGAGTGCAAAGCAAATAGTTTTCTTGCCTATGGTAGTTTCGAAGAAAGCTGTGCTCCTATCGTGCGTCTTGGTATTTAAATGCATCCAAACGAGTTTCCACTGCTCCCATGACACTTATGAGTTTCATGGAGTGCCAAGCAAATAGTTTTCGTTCCTATGGTAGTTTTGAAGCAAGTCGCGCTCCTATCTTGCATCCTGGATTCACAACGCATCCAAATGAGGCTCCACTTCTCCAATGACACCTATGAGTTTCATGGAATGCAAAGCAAATAGTTTTCGCGCCTATGGTAGTTTCGAAGCAAGTCGCGCTCCTATCTTGCATCTTGCATCCACAACGCATCCAAATGAGGTTCCACTTCTGCCATGACACCTATGAGTTTCATGGAGCGCAAAGAAAATAGTTTTCGTGCCTATGGTTGGTTCAAAGCAAACCGTGCTCCTATTTTGCATCTTCGTTTCACAACGTATCCAAATGAGGTTCCACTTCTCCGATGACACCTATGTGTTTCATTGAGTGCAAAGCAAATAGTTCTTGAGCTTATGGTAGTTTCGAAGCAAGTAGTGCTCCTATCTTGCATCTTGGTTTCACAATGCATCCAAATGAGGTTCCACTTCTCCCATGACACCTATGAGTTTCATGGAGGGCAAAGAAAATAGTTTTTGTGCCTATGGTAGGTTCAAAGCAAGCCGTTCTCCTATCTTGCATCTTGGTTTCACAACGTATCCAAATGAGGTTCCACTTCTCCGATGACACCTATGAGTTTCGTTGAGTGCAAAGCAAATAGTTTTTGAGCCTATGGTAGTTTCGAAGCAAGTAGTGCTCCTATCTTGCATCTTGGTTTCACAACGCAGCCAAATGAGGTTCCACTTCTCCCATGACACCTATGAGTTTCATGGAGTGCAAAGCAAATAGTTTTCGTGCCTATGGTAGGTTCAAAGCAAACCGTTCTCTTATCTTGCATCTTGGTTTCACAACGTATCCAAATGAGGTCCCACTTCTCCGATGACACCTATGAGTTTCATTGAGTGCAAAGCAAATAGTTTTTCAGGCTATGGTAGTTTCGAAGCAAGTAGTGCTCCTATCTTGCATCTTGGATTCACAACGCATCCAAATGAGGTTCCACTTCTCCCATGACACCTATGAGTTTCATGGAGTGCAAAGCAAATAGTTTTCGTGCCTATGGTAGGTTCAAAGCAAACCGTGCTCCTATCTTGCATCTTGGTTTCACAACGTATCCAAATGAGGTTCCACTTCTCCGATGACACCTATGTGTTTCATTGAGTGCAAAGCAAATAGTTCTTGAGCTTATGGTAGTTTCGAAGCAAGTAGTTCTCCTATCTTGCATCTTGGTTTCACAATGCATCCAAATGAGGTTCCACTTCTCCCATGACACCTATGAGTTTCATGGAGTGCAAAGCAAATAGTTTTCTTGCCTATGGTAGTTTCGAAGAAAGCTGTGCTCCTATCGTGCGTCTTGGTATTTAAATGCATCCAAACGAGTTTCCACTGCTCCCATGACACTTTTGAGTTTCATGGAGTGCCAAGCAAATAGTTTTCGTTCCTATGGTAGTTTTGAAGCAAGTCGCGCTCCTATCTTGCATCCTGGATTCACAACGCATCCAAATGAGGCTCCACTTCTCCCATGACACCTATGAGTTTCATGGAATGCAAAGCAAATAGTTTTCGCGCCTATGGTAGTTTCGAAGCAAGTCGCGCTCCTATCTTGCATCTTGCATCCACAACGCATCCAAATGAGGTTCCACTTCTGCCATGACACCTATGAGTTTCATGGAGCGCAAAGAAAATAGTTTTCGTGCCTATGGTTGGTTCAAAGCAAACCGTGCTCCTATTTTGCATCTTCGTTTCACAACGTATCCAAATGAGGTTCCACTTCTCCGATGACACCTATGTGTTTCATTGAGTGCAAAGCAAATAGTTCTTGAGCTTATGGTAGTTTCGAAGCAAGTAGTGCTCCTATCTTGCATCTTGGTTTCACAATGCATCCAAATGAGGTTCCACTTCTCCCATGACACCTATGAGTTTCATGGAGGGCAAAGAAAATAGTTTTTGTGCCTATGGTAGGTTCAAAGCAAGCCGTTCTCCTATCTTGCATCTTGGTTTCACAACGTATCCAAATGAGGTTCCACTTCTCCGATGACACCTATGAGTTTCGTTGAGTGCAAAGCAAATAGTTTTTGAGCCTATGGTAGTTTCGAAGCAAGTAGTGCTCCTATCTTGCATCTTGGATTCACAACGCATCCAAATGAGGTTCCACTTCTCCCATGACACCTATGAGTTTCATGGAGTGCAAAGCAAATAGTTTTCGTGCCTATGGTAGGTTCAAAGCAAACCGTTCTCCTATCTTGCATCTTGGTTTCACAACGTATCCAAATGAGGTCCCACTTCTCCGATGACACCTATGAGTTTCATGGAGTGCAAAGCAAATAGTTTTTGAGGCTATGGTAGTTTCGAAGCAAGTAGTGCTCCTATCTTGCATCTTGGATTCACAACGCATCCAAATGAGGTTCCACTTCTCCCATGACACCTATGAGTTTCATGGAGTGCAAAGCAAATAGTTTTCGTGCCTATGGTAGGTTCAAAGCAAACCGTGCTCGTATCTTGCATCTTGGTTTCACAACGTATCCAAATGAGGTTCCACTTCTCCGATGACACCTATGTGTTTCATTGAGAGCAAAGCAAATAGTTCTTGAGCTTATGGTAGTTTCGAAGCAAGTAGTGCTCCTATCATGCATCTTGGTTTCACAATGCATCCAAATGAGGTTCCACTTCTCCCATGACACCTATGAGTTTCATCGAGTGCAAAGCAAATAGTTTTCTTGCCTATGGTAGTTTCGAAGCAAGTCGCGCTCCTATCTTGCATCCTGGATTCACAACGCATCCAAATTAGGTTCCACTTCTTCCATGACACCTATGAGTTTCATGGAGCGCAAAGAAAATAGTTTTCGTGCCTATGGTAGGTTCAAAGCAAACCGTGCTCCTATTTTTCATCTTCGTTTCACAACGTATCCAAATGAGGTTCCACTTCTCCGATGACACCTATGAGTTTCACTGAGTGCAAAGCAAATAGTTTTTGAGCTTATGGTAGTTTCGAAGCAAGTAGTTCTCCTATCTTGTATCTTGGTTTCACAATGCATCCAAATGAGGTTCCACTTCTCCCATGACACCTATGAGTTTCATGGAGTGCAAAGCAAATAGTTTTCGTGCCTATGGTTGTTTCGAAGCAAGCTGTGCTCCTATCGTGCATCTTGGTATTTAAATGCATCCAAACGAGTTTCCACTGCTCCCATGACACTTATGAGTTTCATGCAGTGCAAAGCAAAAAGTTTTCATGCCTATGGTAGTTTCGAAGCAAGTCGTGCTCCTATCTTGCATCCTAGATTCACAACGCATCCAAATGAGGTTCCACTTCTCCCATGACACGTAGGAGTTTCATGGAGTGCAAAGCAAATAGTTTTTGTGCCTATGGTAGGTTCAAAGCAAGCCGTTCTCCTATCTTGCATCTTGGTTTCACAACGTATCCAAATGAGGTTCCACTTCTCCGATGACACCTATGAGTTTCGTTGAGTGCAAAGCAAATAGTTTTTGAGCCTATGGTAGTTTCGAAGCAAGTAGTGCTCCTATCTTGCATCTTGGTTTCACAACGCAGCCAAATGAGGTTCCACTTCTCCCATGACACCTATGAGTTTCATGGAGTGCAAAGCAAATAGTTTTCGTGCCTATGGTAGGTTCAAAGCAAACCGTTCTCTTATCTTGCATCTTGGTTTCACAACGTATCCAAATGAGGTCCCACTTCTCCGATGACACCTATGAGTTTCATTGAGTGCAAAGCAAATAGTTTTTCAGGCTATGGTAGTTTCGAAGCAAGTAGTGCTCCTATCTTGCATCTTGGATTCACAACGCATCCAAATGAGGTTCCACTTCTCCCATGACACCTATGAGTTTCATGGAGTGCAAAGCAAATAGTTTTCGTGCCTATGGTAGGTTCAAAGCAAACCGTGCTCCTATCTTGCATCTTGGTTTCACAACGTATCCAAATGAGGTTCCACTTCTCCGATGACACCTATGTGTTTCATTGAGTGCAAAGCAAGTAGTGCTTGAGCTTATGGTAGTTTCGAAGCAAGTAGTGCTCCTATCTTGCATCTTGGTTTCACAATGCATCCAAATGAGGTTCCACTTCTCCCATGACACCTATGAGTTTCATGGAGTGAAAGCAAATAGTTTTCTTGCCTATGGTAGTTTCGAAGCAAGCTGTGCTCCTATCGTGCGTCTTGGTATTTAAATGCATCCAAACGTGTTTCCAGTGCTCCCATGACAGTTATGAGTTTCATGGAGTGCAAAGCAAATAGTTTTCGTGCCTATGGTAGTTTCGAAGCAAGTCGCGCTCCTATCATGCATCCTGGATTCACAACGCATCCAAATGAGGTTCCACTTCTCCCATGATACCTATGAGTTTCATGGAGTGCAAAGCAAATAGTTTTCACGCCTATGGTAGTTTCGAAGCAAGTCGCGCTCCTATCTTGCATCTTGCATTCACAACGCATCCAAATGAGGTTCTACTTCTGCCATGACACCTATGAGTTTCATGGAGCGCAAAGAAAATAGTTTTCGTGCCTATGGTTGGTTCAAAGCAAACCGTGCTCCTATTTTGCATCTTCGTTTCACAACGTATCCAAATGAGGTTCCACTTCTCCGATGACACCTATGTGTTTCATTGAGTGCAAAGCAAATAGTTCTTGAGCTTATGGTAGTTTCGAAGCAAGTAGTGCTCCTATCTTGCATCTTGGTTTCACAATGCATCCAAATGAGGTTCCACTTCTCCCATGACACCTATGAGTTTCATGGAGTGCAAAGCAAATAGTTTTCTTGCCTATGGTAGTTTCGAAGCAAGTCGCGCTCCTATCTTGCATCCTGGATTCACAACGCATCCAAATTAGGTTCCACTTCTCCCATGACACCTATGAGTTTCATGGAGCGCAAAGAAAACAGTTTTCGTGCCTATGGTAGGTTCAAAGCAAACCGTGCTCCTATTTTGCATCTTCGTTTCACAACGTATCCAAATGAGGTTCCACTTCTCCGATGACACCTATGAGTTTCATTGAGTGCAAAGCAAATAGTTTTTGAGCTTATGGTAGTTTCGAAGCAAGTAGTTCTCCTATCTTGCATCTTGGTTTCACAACGCATCCAAATGAGGTTCCACTTCTCCCATGACACCTATGAGTTTCATGGAGTGCAAAGCAAATTCTTTTCGTGCCTATGGTTGTTTCGAAGCAAGCTGTGCTCCTATCGTGCATCTTGGTATTTAAAAGCATCCAAACGAGTTTCCACTGCTCCCATGACACTTATGAGTTTCATGGAGTTTAAAGCAAATAGTTTTCGTGCCTATGGTAGTTTCGAAGCAAGTCGCGCTCCTATCTTGCATCCTGGATTCACACAGCTTCCAAATCAGTTTCCACTTCTCCCATGACACCTATGAGTTTCATGGAGTGCAAAGCAAATAGTTTTCGTGCCTATGGTAGGTTCAAAGCAAACCGTTCTCCTATCTTGCATCTTGGTTTCACAACGTATCCAAATGAGGTCCCACTTCTCCGATGACACCTATGAGTTTCGTTGAGTGCAAAGCAAATAGTTTTTTGAGGATATGGTAGTTTCGAAGCAAGTAGTGGTCCTATCTTGCATCTTGGATTCACAACGCATCCAAATGAGGTTCCACTTGTCCCATGACACTTATGAGTTTCATGGAGTGCAAAGCAAATAGTTTTCTTGCCTATGGTAGTTTCGAAGAAAGCTGTGCTCCTATCTTGCATCTTGGTTTCACAACGTATCCAAATGAGGTTTCACTTGTCCGATGACACCTATGTGTTTCATTGAGTGCAAAGCAAATAGTTCTAGAGCTTATGGTAGTTTCGAAGCAAGTAGTGCTCGTATCTTGCATCTTGGTTTCACAATGCATCCAAATGAGGTTCCACTTCTCCCATGACACCTATGAGTTTCATGGAGTGCAAAGCAAATAGTTTTCTTGCCTATGGTAGTTTCGAAGCAAGCTGTGCTCCTATCATGCGTCTTGGTATTTAAATGCATCCAAACGAGTTTCCACTGCTCCCATGACAGTTATGAGTTTCATGGAGTGCAAAGCAAATAGTTTTCGTGCCTATGGTAGTTTCGAAGCAAGTCACGCTCCTATCTTGCATCCTGGATTCACAACGCATCCAAATGAGGTTCCACTTCTCCCATGACACCTATGAGTTTCATGGAGTGCAAAGCAAATAGTTTTCACGCCTATGGTAGTTTCGAAGCATGTCGCGATCCTATCTTGCATCTTACATTCACAACGCATCCAAATGGGGTTCCACTTCTGCCATGACACCTATGAGTTTCATGGAGCGCAAAGAAAATAGTTTTCGTGCCTATGGTTGGTTCAAAGCAAACCGTGCTCTTATTTTGCATCTTCGTTTCACAACGTATCCAAATGAGGTTCCACTTCTCCGATGACACCTATGTGTTTCATTGAGTGCAAAGCAAATAGTTCTTGAGCTTATGGTAGTTTCGAAGCAAGTAGTGCTCCTATCTTGCATCTTGGTTTCACAATGCATCCAAATGAGGTTCCACTTCTCCAATGACACCTATGAGTTTCATGGAGTGCAAAGCAAATAGTTTTCTTGCCTATGGTAGTTTTCAAGCAAGTCGCGCTCCTATCTTGCATCCTGGATTCACAACTCATCCAAATTAGGTTCCACATCTCCCATGACACCTATGAGTTTCATGGAGCGCAAAGAAAATAGTTTTCGTGCCTATGGTAGGTTCAAAGCAAACCGTGCTCCTATTTTGCATCTTCATTTCACAACGTATCCAAATGAGGTTCCACTTCTCCGATGACACCTATGAGTTTCATTGAGTGCAAAGCAAATAGTTTTTGAGCTTATGGTAGTTTCGAAGCAAGTAGTTCTCCTATCTTGCATCTTGGTTTCACAACGCATCCAAATGAGTTTCCACTTCTCCCATGACACCTATGAGTTTCATGGAGTGCAAAGCAAATAGTTTTCGTGCCTATGGTTGTTTCGAAGCAAGCTGTGCTCCTATCGTGCATCATGGTATTTAAATGCATCCAAACGAGTTTCCACTGCTCCCATGACACTTATGAGTCTCATGGAGTGCAAAGCAAATAGTTTTCGTGCCTATGGTAGTTTCGAAGCAAGTCGTGCTCCAATTTTGCATCCTAGATTCACAACGCATCCAAATGAGGTTCCACTTCTCCCATGACACCTATGAGTTTCATGGAGGGCAAAGAAAATAGTTTTTGTGCCTATGGTAGGTTCAAAGCAAGCCGTTCTCCTATCTTGCATCTTGGTTTCACAACGTATCCAAATGAGGTTCCACTTCTCCGATGACACCGATGAGTTTCGTTGAGTGCAAAGCAAATAGTTTTTGAGCCTATGGTAGTTTCGAAGCAAGTAGTGCTCCTATCTTGCATCTTGGTTTCACAACGCATCCAAATGAGGTTCCACTTCTCCCATGACACCTATGAGTTTCATGGAGTGCAAAGCAAATAGTTTTCGGGCCTATGGTTGGTTCAAAGCAAACCGTTCTCCTATCTTGCATCTTGGTTTCACAACGTATCCAAATGAGGTCCCACTTCTCCGATGACACCTATGAGTTTCATTGAGTGCAAAGCAAATAGTTTTTGAGGCTATGGAAGTTTCGAAGCAAGTAGTGCTCCTATCTTGCATCTTGGATTCACAACGCATCCAAATGAGGTTCCACTTCTCCCATGACACCTATGAGTTTCATGGAGTGCAAAGCAAATAGTTTTCGTGCCTATGGTAGGTTCAAAGCAAACCGTGCTCCTATCTTGCATCCTGGTTTCACAACGTATCCAAATGAGGTTCCACTTCTCCGATGACACCTATGTGTTTCATTGAGTGCAAAGCAAGTAGTTCTTGAGCTTATGGTAGTTTCGAAGCAAGTAGTGCTCCTATCTTGCATCTTGGTTTCACAATGCATCCAAATGAGGTTCCACTTCTCCCATGATACCTATGAGTTTCATGGATTGCAAAGCAAATAGTTATCTTGCCTATGGTAGTTTCGAAGCAAGCTGTGCTCCTATCGTGCGTCTTGGAGTTTAAATGCATCCAAACGAGTTTCCACTGCTCCCATGACAGTTATCAGTTTCATGGAGTGCAAAGCAAATAGTTTTCGTGCCTATGGTAGTTTCGAAGCAAGTCACACTCCTATCTTGCATCCTGGATTCACAACGCATCCAAATGAGGTTCCACTTCTCCCATGACACCTATGAGTTTCATGGAGTGCAAAGCAAATAGTTTTCACGCCTATGGTAGTTTCGAAGCATGTCGCGATCCTATCTTGCATCTTACATTCACAACGCATCCAAATGGGGTTCCACTTCTGCCATGACACCTATGAGTTTCATGGAGCGCAAAGAAAATAGATTTCGTGCCTATGGTTGGTTCAAAGCAAACCGTGCTCTTATTTTGCATCTTCGTTTCACAACGTATCCAAATGAGGTTCCACTTCTCCGATGACACCTATGTGTTTCATTGAGTGCAAAGCAAATAGTTCTTGAGCTTATGGTAGTTTCGAAGCAAGTAGTGCTCCTATCTTGCATCTTGGTTTCACAATGCATCCAAATGAGGTTCCACTTCTCCTATGACACCTATGAGTTTCATGGAGTGCAAAGCAAATAGTTTTCTTGCCTATGGTAGTTTTGAAGCAAGTCGCGCTCCTATCTTGCATCCTGGATTCACAACTCATCCAAATTAGGTTCCACTTCTCCCATGACACCTACGAGTTTCATGGAGCGCAAAGAAAATAGTTTTCGTGCCTATGGTAGGTTCAAAGCAAACCGTGCTCCTATTTTGCATCTTCATTTCACAACGTATCCAAATGAGGTTCCACTTCTCCGATGACACCTATGAGTTTCATTGAGTGCAAAGCAAATAGTTTTTGAGCTTATGGTAGTTTCGAAGCAAGTAGTTCTCCTATCTTGCATCTTGGTTTCACAACGCATCCAAATGAGTTTCCACTTCTCCCATGACACCTATGAGTTTCATGGAGTGCAAAGCAAATAGTTTTCGTGCCTATGGTTGTTTCGAAGCAAGCTGTGCTCCTATCGTGCATCATGGTATTTAAATGCATCCAAACGAGTTTCCACTGCTCCCATGACACTTATGAGTCTCATGGAGTGCAAAGCAAATAGTTTTCGTGCCTATGGTAGTTTCGAAGCAAGTCGTGCTCCAATTTTGCATCCTAGATTCACAACGCATCCAAATGAGGTTCCACTTCTCCCATGACACCTATGAGTTTCATGGAGGGCAAAGAAAATAGTTTTTGTGCCTATGGTAGGTTCAAAGCAAGCCGTTCTCCTATCTTGCATCTTGGTTTCACAACGTATCCAAATGAGGTTCCACTTCTCCGATGACACCGATGAGTTTCGTTGAGTGCAAAGCAAATAGTTTTTGAGCCTATGGTAGTTTCGAAGCAAGTAGTGCTCCTATCTTGCATCTTGGTTTCACAACGCATCCAAATGAGGTTCCACTTCTCCCATGACACCTATGAGTTTCATGGAGTGCAAAGCAAATAGTTTTCGGGCCTATGGTTGGTTCAAAGCAAACCGTTCTCCTATCTTGCATCTTGGTTTCAAAACGTATCCAAATGAGGTCCCACTTCTCCGATGACACCTATGAGTTTCATTGAGTGCAAAGCAAATAGTTTTTGAGGCTATGGAAGTTTCGAAGCAAGTAGTGCTCCTATCTTGCATCTTGGATTCACAACGCATCCAAATGAGGTTCCACTTCTCCCATGACACCTATGAGTTTCATGGAGTGCAAAGCAAATAGTTTTCGTGCCTATGGTAGGTTCAAAGCAATCCGTGCTCGTATCTTGCATCCTGGTTTCACAACGTATCCAAATGAGGTTCCACTTCTCCGATGACACCTATGTGTTTCATTGAGTGCAAAGCAAGTAGTTCTTGAGCTTATGGTAGTTTCGAAGCAAGTAGTGCTCCTATCTTGCATCTTGGTTTCACAACGCATCCAAATGAGGTTCCACTTCTCCCATGATACCTATGAGTTTCATGGATTGCAAAGCAAATAGTTATCTTGCCTATGGTAGTTTCGAAGCAAGCTGTGCTCCTATCGTGCGTCTTGGTGTTTAAATGCATCCGAACGAGTTTCCACTGCTCCCATGACAGTTATCAGTTTCATGGAGTGCAAAGCAAATAGTTTTCGTGCCTATGGTAGTTTCGAAGCAAGTCACGCTCCTATCTTGCATCCTGGATTCACAACGCATCCAAATGAGGTTCCACTTCTCCCATGACACCTATGAGTTTCATGGAGTGCAAAGCAAATAGTTTTCACGCCTATGGTAGTTTCAAAGCAAGTCGCGCTCCTATCTTGCATCTTGCATTCACAACGCATCCAAATGAGGTTCCACTTCTCCCATGACACCTATGAGTTTCATGGAGCGCAAAGAAAATAGTTTTCGTGCCTATGGTTGGTTCAAAGCAAACCGTGCTCCTATTTTGCATCTTCGTTTCACAACGTATCCAAATGAGGTTCCACTTCTCCGATGACACCTATGAGTTTCATTGAGTGCAAAGCAAATAGTTTTTGAGCTTATGGTAGTTTCGAAGCAAGTAGTTCTCCTATCTTGCATCTTGGTTTCACAACGCATCCAAATGAGGTTCCACTTCTCCCATGACACCTATGAGTTTCATGGAGTGCAAAGCAAATAGTTTTCGTGCCTATGGTTGTTTTGAAGCAAGCTGTGCTCCTATCGTGCATCTTGGTATTTAAATGCATCCAAACGAGTTTCCACTGCTTCGATGACACTTATGAGTTTCATGGAGTGCAAAGCAAATAGTTTTCGTGCCTATGGTAGTTTCGAAGCAAGTCGTGCTCCTATCTTGCATCTTGGTTTCACAATGCATCCAAATGAGGTTCCACTTCT
This sequence comes from Eremochloa ophiuroides, assembly GCA_038502445.1. NCBI lineage: Eukaryota > Viridiplantae > Streptophyta > Magnoliopsida > Poales > Poaceae > Eremochloa > Eremochloa ophiuroides. The sequence continues at coordinate 51,074,087 of JAHLJS010000002.1, forward strand.
CCCATGACACCTATGAGTTTAATGGAGTGCAAAGCAAATAGATTTCTTGCCTATGGTAGTTTCGAAGCAAGTCGCGCTCCTATCTTGCGTCCTGGATTCACAACGCATCCAAATTAGGTTCCACTTCTCCCATGACACCTATGAGTTTCATGGAGCGCAAAGAAAATAGTTTTCGTGCCTATGGTAGGTTCAAAGCAAACCGTGCTCCTATTTCGCATCTTCGTTTCACAACGTATCCAAATGAGGTTCCACTTCTCCGATGACACCTATGAGTTTCATTGAGTGCAAAGCAAATAGTTTTTGAGCTTATGGTAGTTTCGAAGCAAGTAGTTCTCCTATCTTGCATCTTGGTTGCACAACGCATCCAAATGAGTTTCCACTTCTCCCATGACACCTATGAGTTTCATGGAGTGCAAAGCAAATAGTTTTCGTGGCTATGGTTGTTTCGAAGCAAGCTGTGCTCCTATCGTGCATCTTGGTATTTAAATGCATCCAAACGAGCTTCCACTGCTCCCATGACACTTATGTGTTTCATGGAGTGCAAAGCAAATAGTTTTCGTGCCTATGGTAGTTTCGAAGCAAGTCGTGCTCCTATCTTGCATCCTAGATTCACAACGCATCCAAATGAGGTTCCACTTCTCCCATGACACCTATGAGTTTCATGGAGGGCAAAGAAAATAGTTTTTGTGCCTATGGTAGGTTCAAAGCAAGCCGTTCTCCTATCTTGCATCTTGGTTTCACAACGTATCCAAATGAGGTTCCACTTCTCCGATGACACCGATGAGTTTCGTTGAGTGCAAAGCAAATAGTTTTTGAGCCTATGGTAGTTTCGAAGCAAGTAGTGCTCCTATCTTGCATCTTGGTTTCACAACGCATCCAAATGAGGTTCCACTTCTCCCATGACACCTATGAGTTTCATGGAGTGCAAAGCAAATAGTTTTCGGGCCTATGGTAGGTTCAAAGCAAACCGTTCTCCTATCTTGCATCTTGGTTTCACAACGTATCCAAATGAGGTCCCACTTCTCCGATGACACCTATGAGTTTCATTGAGTGCAAAGCAAATAGTTTTTGAGGCTATGGAAGTTTCGAAGCAAGTAGTGCTCCTATCTTGCATCTTGGATTCACAACGCATCCAAATGAGGTTCCACTTCTCCCATGACACCTATGAGTTTCATGGAGTGCAAAGCAAATAGTTTTGGTGCCTATGGTAGGTTCAAAGCAAACCGTGCTCCTGTCTTGCATCCTGGTTTCACAACGTATCCAAATAAGGTTCCACTTCTCCGATGACACCTATGTGTTTCATTGAGTGCAAAGCAAGTAGTTCTTGAGCTTATGGTAGTTTCAAAGCAAGTAGTGCTCCTATCTTGCATCTTGGTTTCACAATGCATCCAAATGAGGTTCCACTTCTCCCATGATACCTATGAGTTTCATGGATTGCAAAGCAAATAGTTATCTTGCCTATGGTAGTTTCGAAGCAAGCTGTGCTCCTATCGTGTGTCTTGGTGTTTAAATGCATCCAAACGAGTTTCCACTGCTCCCATGACAGTTATGAGTTTCATGGAGTGCAAAGCAAATAGTTTTCGTGCCTATGGTAGTTTCGAAGCAAGTCGCGCTCCTATCTTCCATCCTGGATTCACAACGCATCCAAATGAGGTTCCACTTCTCCCATGACACCTATGAGTTTCATGGAGTGCAAAGCAAATAGTTTTCACGCCTATGGTAGTTTCGAAGCAAGTCGCGCTCCTATCTTGCATCTTGCATTCACAACGCATCCAAATGAGGTTCCACTTCTGCCATAACACCTATGAGTTTCATGGAGCGCAAAGAAAATAGTTTTCGTGCCTATGGTTGGTTCAAAGCAAACCGTGCTCCTATTTTGCATCTTCGTTTCACAACGTATCCAAATGAGGTTCCACTTCTCCGATGACACCTATGAGTTTCATTGAGTGCAAAGCAAATAGTTTTTGAGCTTATGGTAGTTTCGAAGCATGTAGTTCTCCTATCTTGCATCTTGGTTTCACAACGCATCCAAATGAGGTTCCACTTCTCCCATGACACCTATGACTTTCATGGAGTGCAAAGCAAATAGTTTTCGTGCCTATGGTTGTTTCGAAGCAAGCTGTGCTCCTATCGTGCATCTTGGTATTTAAATGCATCCAAACGAGTTTCCACTGCTCCCATGACACTTATGAGTTTCATGGAGTGCAAAGCAAATAGTTTTCGTGCCTATGGTAGTTTCGAAGCAAGTCTTGCTCCTATCTTGCATCTTGGTTTCACAATGCATCCAAATGAGGTTCCACTTCTCCCATGACACCTATGAGTTTCATGGAGTGCAAAGCAAATAGATTTCTTGCCTATGGTAGTTTCGAAGCAAGTCGCGCTCCTATCTTGCGTCCTGGATTCACAACGCATCCAAATTAGGTTCCACTTCTCCCATGACACCTATGAGTTTCATGGAGCGCAAAGAAAATAGTTTTCATGCCTATGGTAGGTTCAAAGCAAACCGTGCTCCTATTTTGCGTCTTCGTTTCACAACGTATCCAAATGAGGTTCCACTTCTCCGATGACACCTATGAGTTTCATTGAGTGCAAAGCAAATAGTTTTTGAGCTTATGGTAGTTTCGAATCAAGTAGTTCTCCTATCTTGCATCTTGGTTTCACAACGCATCCAAATGAGTTTCCACTTCTCCCATGACACCTATGAGTTTCATGGAGTGCAAAGCAAATAGTTTTCGTGCCTATGGTTGTTTCAAAGCAAGCTGTGCTCCTATCGTGCATCTTGGTATTTAAATGCATCCAAACGAGTTTCCACTGCTCCCATGACACTTATGAGTTTCATGGAGTGCAAAGCAAATAGTTTTCGTGCCTATGGTAGTTTCGAAGCAAGTCGTGCTCCTATCTTGCATCCTAGATTCACAATGCATCCAAATGAGGTTCCACTTCTCCCATGACACCTATGAGTTTCATGGAGGGCAAAGAAAATAGTTTTTGTGCCTATGGTAGGTTCAAAGCAAGCCGTTCTCCTATCTTGCATCTTGGTTTCACAACGTATCCAAATGGGGTTCCACTTCTCCGATGACACCGATGAGTTTCGTTGAGTGCAAAGCAAATAGTTTTTGAGCCTATGGTAGTTTCGAAGCAAGTAGTGCTCCTATCTTGCATCTTGGTTTCACAACGCATCCAAATGAGGTTCCACTTCTCCCATGACACCTATGAGTTTCATGGAGTGCAAAGCAAATAGTTTTCGGGCCTATGGTAGGTTCAAAGCAAACCGTTCTCCTATCTTGCATCTTGGTTTCACAACGTATCCAAATGACGTCCCACTTCTCCGATGACACCTATGAGTTTCATTGAGTGCAAAGCAAATAGTTTTTGAGGCTATGGAAGTTTCGAAGCAAGTAGTGCTCCTATCTTGCATCTTGGATTCACAACGCATCCAAATGAGGTTCCACTTCTCCCATGACACCTATGAGTTTCATGGAGTGCAAAGCAAATAGTTTTCGTGCCTATGGTAGGTTCAAAGCAAACCGTGCTCCTATCTTGCATCCTGGTTTCACAACGTATCCAAATGAGGTTCCACTTCTCCGATGACACCTATGTGTTTCATTGAGTGCAAAGCAAGTAGTTCTTGAACTTATGGTAGTTTCGAAGCAAGTAGTGCTCCTATCTTGCATCTTGGTTTCACAATGCATCCAAATGAGGTTCCACTTCTCCCATGATACCTATGAGTTTCATGGATTGCAAAGCAAATAGTTATCTTGCCTATGGTAGTTTCGAAGCAAGCTGTGCTCCTATCGTGCGTCTTGGTGTTTAAATGCATCCAAACGAGTTTCCACTGCTCCCATGATAGTTATCAGTTTCATGGAGTGCAAAGCAAATAGTTTTCGTGCCTATGGTAGTTTCGAAGCAAGTCGCGCTCCTATCTTGCATCCTGGATTCACAACGCATCCAAATGAGGTTCCACTTCTCCCTTGACACCTATGAGTTTCATGGAGTGCAAAGCAAATAGTTTTCACGCCTATGGTAGTTTCGAAGCAAGTCGCGCTCCTATCTTGCATCTTGCATTCACAACGCATCCAAATGAGGTTCCACTTCTGCCATGACACCTATGAGTTTCATGGAGCGCAAAGAAAATGGTTTTCGTGCCTATGGTTGGTTCAAAGCAAACCGTGCTCCTATTTTGCATCTTCGTTTCACAACGTATCCAAATGAGGTTCCACTTCTCCGATGACACCTATGAGTTTCATTGAGTGCGAAGCAAATAGTTTTTGAGCTTATGGTAGTTTCGAAGCAAGTAGTTCTCCTATCTTGCATCTTGGTTTCACAACGCATCCAAATGAGGTTCCACTTCTCCCATGACACCTATGAGTTTCATGGAGTGCAAAGCAAATAGTTTTCGTGCCTATGGTTGTTTCGAAGCAAGCTGTGCTCCTATCGTGCATCTTGGTATTTAAATGCATCCAAACGAGATTCCACTGCTCCCATGACACTTATGAGTTTCATGGAGTGCAAAGCAAATAGTTTTCGTGCCTATGGTAGTTTCGAAGCAAGTAGTGCTCGTATCTTGCATCTTGGTTTCACAATGCATCCAAATGAGGTTCCACTTCTCCCATGACACCTATGAGTTTCATGGAGTGCAAAGCAAATAGATTTCTTGCCTATGGTAGTTTCGAAGCAAGTCGCGCTCCTATCTTGCGTCCTGGATTCACAACGCATCCAAATTAGGTTCCACTTCTCCCATGACACCTATGAGTTTCATGGAGCGCAAAGAAAATAGTTTTCGTGCCTATGGTAGGTTCAAAGCAAACCGTGCTCCTATTTTGCATCTTCGTTTCACGACGTATCCAAATGAGGTTCCACTTCTCCGATGACACCTATGAGTTTCATTGAGTGCAAAGCAAATAGTTTTTGAGCTTATGGTAGTTTCGAAGCCAGTAGTTCTCCTATCTTGCATCTTGGTTTCACAACGCATCCAAATGAGGTTCCACTTCTCCCATGACACCTATGAGTTTCATGGAGTGCAAAGCAAATAGTTTTCGTGCCTATGGTTGTTTCGAAGCAAGCTGTGCTCCTATCGTGCATCTTGGTATTTAAATGCATGCAAAAGAGCTTCCACTGCTCCCATGACACTTATGAGTTTCATGGAGTGCAAAGCAAATAGTTTTCGTGCCTATGGTAGTTTCGAAGCAAGTCGTGCTCCTATCTTGCATCCTGGATTCACAACGCATCCAAATGAGGTTCCACTTCTCCCATGACACCTATGAGTTTCATGGAGTGCAAAGCAAATAGTTTTCGTGCCTATGGTAGGTTCAAAGCAAACCGTGCTCCTATCTTGCATCCTGGTTTCACAACGTATCCAAATGAGGTTCCACTTCTCCGATGACACCTATGTGTTTCATTGAGTGCAAAGCAAGTAGTTCTTGAGCTTATGGTAGTTTCGAAGCAAGTAGTGCTCCTATCTTGCATCTTAGTTTCACAATGCATCCAAATGAGGTTCCACTTCTCCCATGACACCTATGAGTTTCATGGAGTGCAAAGCAAATAGTTTTCGCGCCTATGGTTGTTTCAGAGCAAGCTGTGCTCCTATCGTGCATCTTGGTATTTAAATGCATCCAAACAAGTTTCCACTGCTCCCATGACACTTTTGAGTTTCATGGAGTGCAAAGCAAATAGTTTTCGTGCCTATGGTAGTTTCGAAGCAAGTCGTGCTCCTATCTTGCATCCTGGATTCACAACGCATCCAAATGAGGTTCCACTTCTCCCATGACACCTATGAGTTTCATGGAGTGCAAAGCAAATAGTTTTCGTGCCTACGGTAGGTTCAAAGCAAAGCCTATGGTAGTTTCGAAGCAAGTAGTGCTCCTGTCACACCCCGATATTAAAAACAACACCAGGATGTATAAAAGCTCACATGTGTGCCAAGGATCAAGTCCACACATGCTAGACAAATTAAATAGTACCATTGCAGAGTTTATTACTTAGCGAACAATATTTAAATCATAGTACTTTATTACAACATCTCAGCGGAAAAGATAATTCTCGTGGCAGCTTCATCGCAGGGACGTTGACTGGTTGACAACAAGTCTAGAACTCGTTGCGGTAATCATAACTCCAATCTTCATCTGTTGTGTGGTAATAGCAAGGGTGAGCACATTTCGTACTCAGCAAGTAAAACACAGGGTTCATGAGGCTCAACTAGCTGTATGTGGTGATGTTGCGGGAGCATTTTTAAAGACAATTAATTATAGCACAATAAGTAGCATCAATGGTGTTTCATAAATTCCCATATTCATGATCAATGTAAAGTGAAGTAGTAAGCATAAACAATTAAACAATGACAATATTTTCTGTTCCATGAGGATTCCAAGCCACCCATGACCGAGGGCGCGGCTAGTATACCAGTTTTACACTCTGCAGAGGTTGCACACTTTCACTACGAGCCGTGATTCCCATTTGCTCGGGTTAATTACTCCCAAAAACACTACCAAGGTGAGTGAGCAGGGTATCACTATGAAGTCTTTCAAAAGTCTTGTCTAACAAGTTAGGGCCGCTATGGATACTGTGCCTGTTCTTATAATATTTCCCCTGCCTGATGGCACATAACCGCAGCCTATACACATCATTCCAGACAGGGGCCAAACTATAAGCTATCCCGGTTAATCACACCCCACTTGCGCCTTTCGGTAACTACTAACAAGCTAGACAAGAGCACTTTACTGAACTAAAACCAGAGCCCATTAGCACTCATAGTTGCGCGGTTTTCCCGGAGGTTCACTTACGGATAAAGTCATCTTTTAAAGTTCATTGCATTACCATTAGACAATTTACAAGATCATGATATTAATAGCATAGCCAACCCATCCACATGCGTAAACCATAGGTATCAAGGTAACAGGTACAAATCTATGGAATTCACTAGGGTTGACAAGGAATTGCATGCATATGATATTTATAAAAAGCTTTCACAAGTAGGTAACAAGGATAATCCCATGAATTACTTGCCTTGCTCAGGGAAGTCTTGCTGGTCTTGCTGGTCCTCGAAGTGCGGGTCGTAACCAACGTCGAATTGCTCACCGTCTATACTCGATCAAACACCATAATACAAGCATACAGGGGCATTCATGCAAGGCAAACAAGAGTATAAATTAGAACAGTACACCAACAGTGAGAAAACCAATTAAAAAGTTTATAAAACTGATCTACACGTTGCTACGATCACATCGATATAAAGATCATCGAAAACGGATTTAAAACGTGAAAGATATGAATTTTCCAAGTTTTAATGCATTTTTAGGGATTAAAATAATACTTAAAATAAAAATACTTTTAACATAGACAAAAGTTATATCACTGGATAGAGGGTGAAATTATGAATCTAATGCAATTTGAATCGCTCGAATCGGAGCTAAAACGCATAAGTTATGGCCAATTCAAAATGAGTGGCAAATTTGTAAAGTCTGAAAAAACGTATTTTCATTTGAACAGAGAGAAATACGCTTTTGAAAACGGAAAGCGTAAACTGAGAGCGCGCGGGGCTGGCGGCTTTGACCGAGTCTGCGGCCACGTGGCGCGATGTGATTGGTCGGGTCTACCACGCTGTCCGTGGACCAGCGCGCGTGCGCGGGTGGACCGAGTCCACACTGTAGCCATGCCCCGAAGGGGTATGGGCTGCTGGGATCCGTCCGATTCAAAATGAACGGACGTGATTAGATCGGGAGGGGGGGTGGCGGCGCTTCCGCCGGAAAACAGAGGATGGCGGCGGCGGTTCGCCGGTGGCTTGCCGGAGAAGGTGAGAACGGCGCTACAGCGGACCATTCGGCACGGGAACGGCAAGGAAAACAAGAGGGGGACACCGCAAGCTCACCTAGGGCGTTGAGAAGGGACGAAACCGGCTCTGGAGGTGCTTGCGACGGACGGCGGTGGACGGGAAGCTCCTGTGCACGGTGGTGAGTCGGTCAGTGCACCAATCGAAGGGGAAATAGGTGCGGTGAGTTCGCCAAGGCCTCACGAAGCTCACGAGTAACTCACCTAGAGAAGAACGCCGACCGGCGGGGCGAATTGCACTCGGCGGCGGAGCGGGCTCCAAGCGGCGGTGACGACGAGGTTGGCAGAGAGGGCACGGGTGGCGGCTAGGGTTCGGAAAGGGTCAGGGGAGGTCGAGCACGGTCTTATAAAGGCTCGGGCCGTGCCAATTTTGGAGGAAGGCGGCAAATTCGTGCCGGATTCCACGGCGGCGACGGCGTGGCTCGGGAAGGAAACAGAGCGGGAGGAAGAAGGAAGGTGGAGAAGGCCGCTGACGTGTGGGTCCAGGTCGCCAGCGAGAGCGAGCAGAGAGAACGGGCGCGCCTGCGCCTGGCGTCCGTTTGGGCCGGCTCGCGCGGCCGCGGCCCAAGAGGAGAGGGGGAGGAGAGAGGCCGAGTGGGCCGAGTGGGCCGAGAGAGAGGAAGAGGGGTAGCAGGCTGGGTTGGGTTGGGCTGCTGCTGCACTCTACTTCTACCTCTTTTTTTTTTCTATTTCTATTTTTCCAACAAGTTTTCAAAAGAAATTTTCAAATATTTGAGAGACCAAATAATAATTCAAGCATCACAAAATAAATATGCAGCAGCATGAGTGCAACAACCATGTTTTGACTAGGTTTTTATTTTAATTTCCCCAAAAATTCTATTTTCCCTATATTAGCATGAACAATTAATTGCATAATTAAGTAAATTCTCTAATTTTAAAATGTTGCAAAATTCTAGGTGTTACAATTCTACCCCCCTTAAAGAGAATCTCGTCCTCGAGATTGGATGCTTACTCAAACAAGTGTGAATACTCTTTCCTCAAATCCTCTTCTCTTTCCCAAGTTGCTTCTTCTTCCGAGTGCCTATTCCACTGTACTTTGCACATCTTAATCACCCTACTCCGAGTGACTCTTTCAGCTGTCTCCAAAATTCTTACAGGATACTCTTCATATGTCAGATCTTCCTTAACTTGAAGTTCATCCATGGGTATTTGTTCATCAGGTACCCGCAAACACTTCTTGAGTTGAGACACATGGAACACGTCATGAACAGCTGATAGATGCCCAGGCAACTCTAATTGATATGCAACTTCTCCACGTCTCTTTATAATCTTGAAGGGACCAACATACCTTGGTGCTAGCTTTCCCTTCATATTAAACCTTCTCACCTTTCTCATCGGTGATACCTTGAGATACACATAATCACCTACTTCAAAACTCAAGTCTCTTCTTCGCTTATCCGCATAACTCTTTTGTCGAGATTGAGCTATCCTTAAGTTCTCCCTTATCTTACTGACTTGTTCTTCAGCAGCCTTTATAACATCAGGCCCAAACAACTGTGACTCACCCGTTTGATTCCAGTATAAGGGTGTTCTACACTTACGCCCATATAATGCTTCAAATGGTGCCATTCCAAGACTTTTCTGATAGCTATTATTGTAAGAGAACTCTGCATAAGGTAGACTCTTGTCCCAACTAGAACCATGCTGTAAGGCACAAGCTCTCAGCATATCCTCGAGAATCTGATTGGTTCTTTCTGTCTGCCCATCTGTCTGAGGATGATAAGCAGTGCTGAAGTTCAATTTAGTTCCCAAAGCTTCATGTACTTGTTTCCAGAAATGAGAAGTAAACTGAGATCCCCTATCAGACACAATCTTCTTAGGCACTCCATGAAGACATACTATCCTTTCCATGTAAAGCTTTGCCAACTTTGGACCATCATACTTAGTATTCACAGGCAAGAAATGAGCAACTTTCGTCAACCGATCGACAATCACCCATATTGAATCATAACCTGTGGATGTCCGAGGTAGTCCCACTATAAAATCCATACCAACTTCATCCCATTTCCATTCCGGTATCTTCATGGGTTGTAGCAATCCAGCAGGCCTCTGATGTTCGGCCTTGACTCTTGAACAAGTGTCACACAGAGCTACATACTCAGCTACAGCTCGTCTCATTTCTTTCCACCAATACTTCTCCTTGAGATCCTGATACATCTTGGTACTTCCAGGGTGAATAGAGTAGGCAGACTCATGAGCTTCCCGAAGAATTGTATTTCGGATAGCCTTTATTGCTGGCACACATATCCTTTTTCCCAACCACAATGTGCCATTCTCATCAAGCCTGAATCCGGGTGCTTTTCCAACAACCACATTTTCAGCTATCTCTTTGAGTTCTTCATCCTCCATCTGACCTTTGCGTATTTCTTCTTCCAAGGTAGGCGTTATCTCAATCTCCACGATATTGTTAACCAAACACAAGTTCAGACGTTGCAACTCTGCACTTAACTCCTCAGGCATCATTGTTTCCTGAACTTCACTATCATAACTTTTTCTGCTAAGTGCATCGGCCACCACATTGGCTTTCCCAGGATGGTAATGCACTTCTAGATCATAGTCCTTAATCAATTCCAACCATCGGCGTTGCCTCAAGTTCAGATCCGACTGGGTAAAGATGTATTTCAAGCTCTTATGATCCGTATATATGTCAGTTTTATGCCCCATCAGGTAATGCCTCCATATCTTCAAAGCATGAACAACCGCTGCTAACTCAAGATCGTGAGTAGGGTAGTTTAACTCATGCTTTCTCAACTGTCTAGATGCATAGGCAACAACTCTACCTTCTTGCATAAGTACACATCCCAAACCTTGTCTAGATGCATCACAATAGATAGAAAAGCTCTTACTTAGATCAGGCAATATCAGCACTGGGGCAGAAGTCAACCTCTTCTTCAACTCATCAAAATTAGCTTGGCACTGTTCGGACCACATGAACTTGGCATTCTTCTCTAACAATGCAGTCATAGGCTTAGCGAGCTTGGAGAACCCTTCAATGAACCTCCTATAGTAACCAGCCAAACCAAGGAAACTGCGAATTTCCTTAACATCAGTAGGTGGCTTCCAATCCAGCACATCCCTCACTTTGCTAGGATCTACAGCAATTCCACCATTTGAGACAATGTGGCCTAAGAAAGCCACTTCCTTTAGCCAAAACTCACACTTACTCCTTTTTGCATACAACTTATGCTCTCTCAATTTCTGCAAGACCAATCTCAAGTGTTCTTCATGTTCTTCTTCCGTCTTGGAGAACACCAGAATATCATCAATGAATACCACCACAAACTTATCAAGATATTCCATGAACACCTTATTCATCAAATACATGAAGTAGGCAGGTGCATTGGTAAGACCAAAAGACATAACTGTGTATTCATATAGCCCATATCTGGTAGTGAACGCTGTCTTCGGTATATCTTGGTTTCTAATCTTCAATTGGTGATAACCAGACCGTAAATCAATCTTGGAAAACACACATGCACCTCTCAATTGATCAAACAAATCATCAATTCTAGGCAAGGGTACTTATTTTTGATGGTCACTTCATTCAATGATCGGTAATAAATGCACATCCTTTGAGTACCATCCTTCTTGTCAACAAAGATAACAGGTGCACCCCATGGAGAAGAACTAGGACGAATAAAACCTTTATCTAATAACTCCTTAAGTTGCTTTTTAAGTTCTTCTAACTCATTTACCCCCATTCTATATGGACGCTTAGCTATGGGTGCAGTACCAGGTAATAATTCAATAATGAATTCAATGTCTCGATCAGGTGGCATACCTGGCAAATCCTCGGGGAAGACATCCAAAAATTCCCCCACAACACGATCCTCAGGCTTCCCTTCATCTTCAATCATGTTGATGACAGCAGCTGGAGGTGGCTTCACTACAACATTAACTGAGACTCTGTCTCCCTTAGGTCCATTCATTTCCACAACCTTCTCTTTGCATTTGATGTTGACCGTATGTTCTTTCATCCAGTCCAGACCCAGTATCAAATCAATGCCAGATGCTCTCAGGACAATCGGACTGACTGAAAACTCTACCCCCCTTAAAGACAATACTACTGATGGACAAAAATGAGTAGCAGGCATGACACCACCAGGAGAGTTTACTACCATCTCAGTCTTCATTGCAAGCAGGGGTATACTATGTTTTCTAACAAATATATGGGAGATAAATGTATGCGATGCTCCAGAATCAAATAATACAGTCACAGGAGTGGAGTTGAGGTCGAACGTACCCAGCATGATGTTCGGCCCATCCTAAGCAGTGTCGGTGGTCACATGATTCACCTTCCCATAGAGTGGCTTCTTGTTGGGGCAGTGGAAGGACATGTGGCCTTCCTTGCCACAGCTGTAACAGACGGTGGGGGCTCTAGGGGCTCCATTCTTGGCAGGGGGACCATTAGCTTTTCCATTCTGGGAGTTTTGTGTCCCTCCCGACTGACGGAACGGCTGGCGCTGTTGGAAAGGCAAGCGCTGGTTGTTACCACCATGGTACCTTTGCTGGGAATTCTGCTGGTGACCATAGCGTGGACGGTTGTTGCTCCCAGAAGACTGACCAGAGAACTTCCTCTTCTTGTCCTGATCCTGGCGCATGTTGTCCAACACAATAGCACGGTTGACAAGAGCTTGAAAGTTGGGGTAGGTGTTACCAGCCAACTGCAGCCTGAGTTCATAATATAAGCCCTTGAGAAATAACCGCTGCTTGTCAGCATCGTCAGCAACTTCCCTGGGTGCATAGCGTGCCAGCTCAGCGAACTTGTTATGATATTCGCTGACAGACATGGACACCATCCGGAGAGACCGGAACTCTTCAGCCTTCTGATCCATCAAACCTTGAGGAATGTGATGAGCTCTAAAATCTCTGGTGAACTCATCCCAAGTAACATCAGGAGCATTCGCAGGCCATGCATCCTGGTAAGACTCCCACCAGGTTTGGGCTGCACCCTGCAACTGACCTGAAGCATACAGGACCTTCTCCATGTCACTGCACTGCGCAATGTTAAGCTGCTTTTCCACAGCACGGACCCAATCATCGGCCTCTAGGGGGTCTGTGGCATGTGTGAACACTGGAGGACGTCCCTGAAGGAAGTCCTTGCGCCTGTCCCTGGGTGGCGGTGGTGGTGGTGCTCCACCCTGCTGAACATTCTGCATGAAGCGAGTCATTGCTTCCATGAACTGCCCTTGCATCTGCATGAATTGTTCAGGGCTGATCATGGGGGGTGGTGGAGGTGGTGGGTTGCCTCTGGGGTTCCTCCTTCCGGCCATCTGTCAACCCAACATACATAACGATTCTCAGACAATACCCAAATAACCAACATGAATAGAGAAACTGAAATTTCAGGACGAGTTCTTAGAAACAGAAGTGCAGTAAATCGATCGTACAGGGAGCTACAGAACTCCAAATGAGACGTTCTATACATTGCTGGAAAACTTATAAAATTTTGTACAACTTTCATTTAGACCACTTTACCAGATTCTGACAGTTACCAGGTCCAAATTCACAATTTACAGAAGCTGTTCAGCACTTCCAGACAGCACAGTTATACCAGATTGCAACAGTCATAACTCTTAATCCATAATAGATATGAAGGTGATTGATACGGCGCTGGAAAGGTACTGAAGTCTAGTTTATCTCATAAAAATTTCATGACACTTGCATTATCAGATCTCCAGTTATAACCAAAATACCTCAGGTAACTCCAGAAAACAGCAAGGGTAACGAGAATATAAACCAACCCAACAATATATAAAAAGACCTCAACTTAATTTTTACTTGTTCAAGAAGTACTGTAGACAAGTCTACAGCACTCCAACACTCATAACAAAGATCCAAATCACACAAGTGCATAATAATAAATCATGTTCTCACATCAATCTTACAAGCACACCAAGACTCACTAGACGCAGCTAACGATTTATTACATGAATCCCAAGGGTAACCTAGAACTTATTAACGTGGAGCGTGAAGTCTTCATTCTTCGTGTAGCGGGGGGACTTCTTGAGCATAGCCCGCAGACAATCATTCTCTTTCTGGAGACGCCGTGACGCTGAGTGTGCTCCCTTCAGCTCTCCCTGGAGCCCCACCACTTGCTCCGTCAAGGCATTGACGTGCAGAGCGGTGGTGTTCAACGTCGGATGCAGGGGATCAGCCTGGGCCACCACAGCTCGTCCAGCCCAGGGCTCAAAGCGGGGCAGGTGGCGAAAGCGATCCTCCTCCATGAGCTCATAGCGAAGACCATGGTAGAATGCGTACGCCACTTGCGCAGCATCCTCCATGCTGGCGTGAGCTGAAGTCCTCCTGGCAGGCGAAAAGAAGACCTGATGAGGAGCCGGCTTCGGCTGTCCAGGCTCCCAGTAGATGACTGCCAACAGGGTCTTGTAGTAGGTCGCCTCCTCAGGGTGGGTGTGCCTCGAGCAGAGGTACTCGATGACCGGGTGCTTGTCACTGTAGTACGTAGTCAACACTTCTTGCAGCAGGGAGTGTTGATACGCGTTCGGCGCCGGGTCCTTGATGGTGGTAACACGGAACCACTCCATCACTGGCTCAGGTGCAGGGGGAGTCGGTGCAGGTGCAGGCGTTGGTGTAGGAGCTGGCGACGTCGGAGTGACTGGCACGATCTCCTCCTCCACGTCGTCATCGAACATGAGGACCTCAGTGGGGTCCTCCTCATCGTCGGAGAGAACCACGACCTCGGGCTCCACCGGCGGTGCTGGCTCCACCCTGGGTGCGCTGGGAGTGAACTGGGCGACGTAGGAGGCGACGCCGCAAGAAGAAGCAGCCTCAGCAGCAGAGCGGCGAGCGGCGGAACGAGTGAGAACCATCTACAAAATCAGAAAAGAGAAGCTAGAGTCAAACTTTTTGTAATAGAGTAAGGAAGTATAGCATAAAACAAAATTGTAATAAAATAGTCAAGACTGAAATTTAAGTGCAAAAATAAACCTATGTGATTTTTACTATCTAGGCTTGCGTCCTACAGTCAACAAAGCTTTGATACCAATTTGTCACACCCCGATATTAAAAACAACACCAGGATGTATAAAAGCTCACATGTGTGCCAAGGATCAAGTCCACACATGCTAGACAAATTAAATAGTACCATTGCAGAGTTTATTACTTAGCGAACAATATTTAAATCATAGTACTTTATTACAACATCTCAGCGGAAAAGATAATTCTCGTGGCAGCTTCATCGCAGGGACGTTGACTGGTTGACAACAAGTCTAGAACTCGTTGCGGTAATCATAACTCCAATCTTCATCTGTTGTGTGGTAATAGCAAGGGTGAGCACATTTCGTACTCAGCAAGTAAAACACAGGGTTCATGAGGCTCAACTAGCTGTATGTGGTGATGTTGCGGGAGCATTTTTAAAGACAATTAATTATAGCACAATAAGTAGCATCAATGGTGTTTCATAAATTCCCATATTCATGATCAATGTAAAGTGAAGTAGTAAGCATAAACAATTAAACAATGACAATATTTTCTGTTCCATGAGGATTCCAAGCCACCCATGACCGAGGGCGCGGCTAGTATACCAGTTTTACACTCTGCAGAGGTTGCACACTTTCACTACGAGCCGTGATTCCCATTTGCTCGGGTTAATTACTCCCAAAAACACTACCAAGGTGAGTGAGCAGGGTATCACTATGAAGTCTTTCAAAAGTCTTGTCTAACAAGTTAGGGCCGCTATGGATACTGTGCCTGTTCTTATAATATTTCCCCTGCCTGATGGCACATAACCGCAGCCTATACACATCATTCCAGACAGGGGCCAAACTATAAGCTATCCCGGTTAATCACACCCCACTTGCGCCTTTCGGTAACTACTAACAAGCTAGACAAGAGCATTTTACTGAACTAAAACCAGAGCCCATTAGCACTCATAGTTGCGCGGTTTTCCCGGAGGTTCACTTACGGATAAAGTCATCTTTTAAAGTTCATTGCATTACCATTAGACAATTTACAAGATCATGATATTAATAGCATAGCCAACCCATCCACATGCGTAAACCATAGGTATCAAGGTAACAGGTACAAATCTATGGAATTCACTAGGGTTGACAAGGAATTGCATGCATATGATATTTATAAAAAGCTTTCACAAGTAGGTAACAAGGATAATCCCATGAATTACTTGCCTTGCTCAGGGAAGTCTTGCTGGTCTTGCTGGTCCTCGAAGTGCGGGTCGTAACCAACGTCGAATTGCTCACCGTCTATACTCGATCAAACACCATAATACAACCATACAGGGGCATTCATGCAAGGCAAACAAGAGTATAAATTAGAACAGTACACCAACAGTGAGAAAACCAATTAAAAAGTTTATAAAACTGATCTACACGTTGCTACGATCACATCGATATAAAGATCATCGAAAACGGATTTAAAACGTGAAAGATATGAATTTTCCAAGTTTTAATGCATTTTTAGGGATTAAAATAATACTTAAAATAAAAATACTTTTAACATAGACAAAAGTTATATCACTGGATAGAGGGTGAAATTATGAATCTAATGCAATTTGAATCGCTCGAATCGGAGCTAAAACGCATAAGTTATGGCCAATTCAAAATGAGTGGCAAATTTGTAAAGTCTGAAAATGTATTTTCATTTGAACAGAGAGAAATACGCTTTTGAAAACGGAAAGCGTAAACTGAGAGCGCGCGGGGCTGGCGGCTTTGACCGAGTCTGCGGCCACGTGGCGCGATGTGATTGGTCGGGTCCACCACGCTGTCCGTGGACCAGCGCGCGTGCGCGGGTGGACCGAGTCCACACTGTAGCCATGCCCCGAAGGGGTATGGGCTGCTGGGATCCGTCCGATTCAAAATGAACGGACGTGATTAGATCGGGAGGGGGGGTGGCGGCGCTTCCGCCGGAAAACAGAGGATGGCGGCGGCGGTTCGCCGGTGGCTTGCCGGAGAAGGTGAGAACGGCGCTACAGCGGACCATTCGGCACGGGAACGGCAAGGAAAACAAGAGGGGGACACCGCAAGCTCACCTAGGGCGTTGAGAAGGGACGAAACCGGCTCTGGAGGTGCTTGCGACGGACGGCGGTGGACGGGAAGCTCCTGTGCACGGTGGTGAGTCGGTCAGTGCACCAATCGAAGGGGAAATAGGTGCGGTGAGTTCGCCAAGGCCTCACGAAGCTCACGAGTAACTCACCTAGAGAAGAACGCCGACCGGCGGGGCGAATTGCACTCGGCGGCGGAGCGGGCTCCAAGCGGCGGTGACGACGAGGTTGGCAGAGAGGGCACGGGTGGCGGCTAGGGTTCGGAAAGGGTCAGGGGAGGTCGAGCACGGTCTTATAAAGGCTCGGGCCGTGCCAATTTTGGAGGAAGGCGGCAAATTCGTGCCGGATTCCACGGCGGCGACGGCGTGGCTCGGGAAGGAAACAGAGCGGGAGGAAGAAGGAAGGTGGAGAAGGCCGCTGACGTGTGGGTCCAGGTCGCCAGCGAGAGCGAGCAGAGAGAACGGGCGCGCCTGCGCCTGGCGTCCGTTTGGGCCGGCTCGCGCGGCCGCGGCCCAAGAGGAGAGGGGGAGGAGAGAGGCCGAGTGGGCCGAGTGGGCTGAGAGAGAGGAAGAGGGGTAGCAGGCTGGGTTGGGTTGGGCTGCTGCTGCACTCTACTTCTACCTCTTTTTTTTTCTATTTCTATTTTTCCAACAAGTTTTCAAAAGAAATTTTAAAATATTTGAGAGACCAAATAATAATTCAAGCATCACAAAATAAATATGCAGCAGCATGAGTGCAACAACCATGTTTTGACTAGGTTTTTATTTTAATTTCCCCAAAAATTCTATTTTCCCTATATTAGCATGAACAATTAATTGCATAATTAAGTAAATTCTCTAATTTTAAAATGTTGCAAAATTCTAGGTGTTACAGCTCCTATCTTGCATCTTGGTTTCACAATGCATCCAAATGAGGTTCCACTTCTCCCATGACACCTATGAGTTTCATGGAGTGCAAAGCAAATAGTTTTCGTGCCTACGGTAGGTTCAAAGCAAACCGTTCTCCTATATTGCATCTTGGTTTCACAACGTATCCAAATGAGGTTCCACTTCTCCAATGACACCTATGAGTTTCATTGAGTGCAAAGCAAATAGTTTTTGAGCCTATGGTAGTTTCGAAGCAAGTAATGCTCCTTTCTTGCATATTGGATTCACAACGCATCCAAATCAGGTTCCACTTATCCCATGACACCTATGAGTTTCATGGAGTGCAATGCAAATAGTTTTCCTGCCTATGGTAGGTTCAAAGCAAACCGTGCTCCTATCTTGCATCTTGGTTTCACAACGTATCCAAATGAGGTTCCACTTCTCCGATGACACCTATGTGTTTCATTGAGTGCAAAGCAAATAGTTTTTGCGCCTATGGTAGTTTCGAAGCAAGTAGTGCTCCTATCTTGCATCTCGGTTTCACAACGCATCCAAATGAGGTTCCACTTCTCCCATGACACCTATGAGTTTCATGGAGTCCAAAGCAAATGGTTTTCGTGCCTATGGTAGTTTCGAAGCAAGCTGTCCTCATATCGTGCATCTTGGTATTACAATGCGTCCAAACGAGTTTCCACTGCTCCCATGACACTTATGAGTATCATGGAGCACAAAGCAAATAGTTTTCGTGCCTATGGTAGTTTCGAAGCAAGTCGAGCTCCTATCTTGCATCCTGGATTCACAACGCATCCAAACGAGGTTCCACTTCTCCCATGACACCTATGAGTTTCATGGAGTGCAAAGCAAATAGTTTTCATGCCTATGGTAGTTTCGAAGCAAGTCGTGCCCCTATCTTGCATCTTGGATTCACGAGGCATCCAAATGAGGTTCCACTTCTGCCATGAACCTATGAGTTTCATGGAGCGCAAAGAAAATAGTTTTCGTGCCTATGGTAGGTTCAAAGCAAACCGTGCTCCTATTTTGCATCTTGGTTCCACAACGTATCCAAATGAGGTTCCACTTCTCCGATGACACCTATGAGTTTCATTGAGTGCAAAGCAAATAGTTTTTGAGCTTATGGTAGTTTCGAAGCAAGTAGTGCTCCTATCTTGCATCTTGGTTTCACAACGCATCCAAATGAGGTTCCACTTCTCCCATGACACCTATGAGTTTCATGGAGTGCAAAGCAAACAGGTTTCGTGCCTATGGTAGGTTCAAAGCAAACCGTGCCCCTATCTTGCATCTTGCTTTCAAAACGTATCCAAATGAGGTTCCACTTCTCCGATGACACCTATGAGTTTCATTGAGTGCAAAGCAAATAGTTCTTGAGCTTATGGTAGTTTCAAAGCAAGTAGTGCTCCTATCCTGCATCTTGGTTTCACAATGCATCCAAATGAGGTTCCTCTTCTCCCATGACACCTATGAGTTTCATGGAGTGCAAAGCAAATAGTTTTCTTGCCTATGGTAGTTTCGAAGCAAGCTGTGCTCCTATCGTGCATCTTGGTATTTAAATGCATCCAAACGAGTTTCCACTGCTCCCATGACACTTATGAGTTTCAAGGCGTGCAAAGCAAATAGTTTTCGTGCCTATGCTAGTTTCGAAGCAAGTCGTGCTCCTATCTTGCATCCTAGATTCACAACGCATCCAAATGAGGTTCCACTGCTCCCATGACACCTATGACTTTCATGGAGGGCAAAGAAAATAGTTTTTGTGCCTATGGTAGGTTCAAAGCAAACCGTGCTCCTATCTTGCATCTTGGTTTCACAACGTATCCAAATGAGGTTCCACTTCTCCGATGACACCTATGAGTTTCGTTGAGTGCAAAGCAAATAGTTCTTGAGCTTATGGTAGTTTCGAAGCAAGTAGTTCTCCTATCTTGCATCTTGGTTTCACAATGCATCCAATTGAGGTTCCACTTCTCCCATGACACCTATGAGTTTCATGGAGTGCAAAGAAAATAGTTTTCGTGCCTATGGTAGGTTCAAAGCAAGCCGTTCTCCTATCTTGCATCTTGGTTTCACAACGTATCCAAATGAGGTTCCACTTCTCCGATGACACCTATGAGTTTCATTGAGTGCAAAGCAAATAGTTTTTGAGCCTATGGTAGTTTCAAAGCAAGTAGTGCTCCTATCTTGCATCTTGGTTTGACAACACATCCAAATGAGGTTCCACTTCTCCCATGACACCTATGAGTTTCATGGAGTGCAAAGCAAATAGTTTTCGTGCCTATGGTAGGTTCAAAGCAAACCGTGCTCCAATCTTGCATCATGGTTTCACAACGTATCCAAATGAGGTTCCACTTCTCCGATGACACCTATGAGTTTCATTGAGTACAAAGCAAATAGTTCTTGAGCTTATGGTAGTTTCGAAGATAGCTGTGCTCCTATCTTGCATCTTGGTTTCACAATACATCCAAATGAGGTTCCACTTCTCCCATGACACCTATGAGATTCATGGAGTGCAAAGCAAATAGTTTTCTTGGATATGGTAGTTTCGAAGCAAGTCGCGCTCCTATCTTGCATCCTGGATTCACAACGCATCCAAATGAGGTTCCACTTCTCCCATGACACCTATGAGTTTCATGGAGTGCAAGGAAAATAGTTTTCTTGCCTATGGTAGTTTCGAAGCAAGTCGCTCTCCTATCTTGCATCCTGGATTCACAACGCATCCAAATGACGTTCCACTTCTGCCATGACACCTATGAGTTTCATGGAGCGCAAAGAAAATAGTTTTCGTGCCTATGGTAGGTACAAAGCAAACCGTGCTCCTATTTTGCGTCTTGGTTTCACAACGTATCCAAATGAGGTTCCACTTCTCCGATGACACCTATGACTTTCATTGAGTGCAAAGCAAATAGTTTTTGAGCTTATGGTAGTTTCGAAGCAAGTAGTGCTCCTATCTTGCATTTTGGTTTCACAACGCATCCAAATGAGGTTCCACTTCTACCATGACACCTATGAGTTTCATGGAGTGCAAAGAAAATAGTTTTCGTGCCTATGGTAGGTTCAAAGCAAACCGTGCTCCTATCTTACATCTTGCTTTCACAACGTATCCAAATGAGGTTCCACTTCTCCGATGACACCTATGAGTTTCATTGAGTGCAAAGCAAATAGTTCTTGAGCTTATGGTAGTTTCGGAGCAAGTAGTGCTCCTATCCTGCATCTTGGTTTCACAAGGCATCCAAATGAGGTTCCACTTCTCCCATGACACCTGTGAGTTTCATGGAGTGCAAAGCAAATAGTTTTCTTGCCTATGGTAGTTTTGAAGCAAGCTGTGCTCCTATCGTGCATCTTGATATTTAAATGCATCCAAACGAGTTTCCACCGCTCCCATGACACTTATGAGTTTCATGGAGTGCAAAGCAAATAGTTTTCGGGCCTATGGTAGTTTCGAAGCAAGTCGCGCTCCTATCTTGCATCCTGGATTCACACAGCTTCCAAATGAGGTTCCACTTCTCCCATGACACCTATGAGTTTCATGGAGCGCCAAGAAAATAGTTGTCGTGCCTATGGTAGGTTCAAAGCAAACCGTGCTCCTATTTTGCATCTTGGTTTCACAAGCTATCCAAATGAGGCTCCACTTCTCCGATGACACCTATGAGTTTCATTGAGTGCAAAGCAAATAGTTTTTGAGCTTATGGTAGTTTCGAAGCAAGTAGTGCTCCTATCTTGCATCTTGGTTTCACAACACATCCAAATGAGGTTCCACTTCTCCCATGACACCTATGAGTTTCATGGAGTGCAAAGCAAATAGTTCTCGTGCCTTTGGTAGTATCGAAGCAAGCTGTGCTCCTATCGTGCATCTTGGTATTTAAATGCATCCAAATGAGTTTCCAATGCTCCCATGACACTTATGAGTTTCATGGAGCGCAAAGCAAATAGTTTTCGTGCCTATGGTAGTTTCGAAGCAAGTCGCGCTCCTATCTTGCATCCTGGATTCACAACACATCCAAATGAGGTTCCACTTCTCCCATGACACCTATGAGTTTTCGTGCCTATGGTAGGTTCAAAGCAAGCCGTTCTCCTATCTTGCATCTTGGTTTCACAACATATCCAAATGAGGTTCCACTTCTCCGATGACACCTATGAGTTTCATTGAGTGCAAAGCAAATAGTTTTCGTGCCTATGGTAGGTTCGAAGCAAACCATGCTCCTATCATGCATCTTGGTTCCACAATGTATCCACATGAGGTTCCACTTCTCCCATGGCGCCTATGAGTTCACGGTGTGCAAAGCAAATAGTTTTCGTGCCTATGGTAGGTTCAAAGCAAACCGTGCTCCTATCTTGCATCTTGGTTTCACAACGTATCCAAATGAGGTTCCACTTCTCCGATGACACCTATGAGTTTCATTGAGTACAAAGCAAATAGTTCTTGAGCTTATGGTAGTTTCGAAGATAGCTGTGCTCCTATCTTGCATCTTGGTTTCCCAATACATCCAAATGAGGTTCCACTTCTCCCATGACACCTATGAGATTCATGGAGTGCAAAGCAAATAGTTTTCTTGCCTATGGTAGTTTCGAAGCAAGTCGCGCTCCTATCTTGCATCCTGGATTCACAACGCATCCAAATGAGGTTCCACTTCTCCCATGACACCTATGAGTTTCATGGAGTGCATGGAAAATGGTTTTCTTGCCTTTGGTAGTTTCGAAGCAAGTCGCGCTCCTATCTTGCATCCTGGATTCACAACGCATCCAAATGACGTTCCACTTCTGCCATGAGACCTATGAGTTTCATGGAGCGCAAAGAAAATAGTTTTCGTGTCTATGGTAGGTACAAAGCAAACCGTGCTCCTATTTTGCATCTTGGTTTCACAACGTATCCAAATGAGGTTCCACTTCTCCGATGACACCTATGACTTTCATTGAGTGCAAAGCAAATAGTTTTTGAGCTTATGGTAGTTTCGAAGCAAGTAGTGCTCCTATCTTGCATCTTGGTTTCACAACGCATCCAAATGAGGTTCCACTTCTACCATGACACCTATGAGTTTCATGGAGTGCAAAGCAAATAGTTTTCGTGCCTATGGTAGGTTCAAAGCAAACCGTGCTCCTATCTTACATCTTGCTTTCACAACGTATCCAAATGAGGTTCCACTTCTCCGATGACACCTATGAGTTTCATTGAGTGCAAAGCAAATAGTTCTTGAGCTTATGGTAGTTTCGAAGCAAGTAGTGCTCCTATCCTGCATCTTGGTTTCACAAGGCATCCAAATGAGGTTCCACTTCTCCCATGACACCTGTGAGTTTCATGGAGTGCAAAGCAAATAGTTTTCTTGCCTATGGTAGTTTTGAAGCAAGCTGTGCTCCTATCGTGCATCTTGATATTTAAATGCATCCAAACGAGTTTCCACTGCTCCCATGACACTTATGAGTTTCATGGAGTGCAAAGCAAATAGTTTTCGGGCCTATGGTAGTTTCGAAGCAAGTCGCGCTCCTATCTTGCATCCTGGATTCACACAGCTTCCAAATCAGGTTCCACTTCTCCCATGACACCTATGAGTTTAATGGAGCGCCAAGAAAATAGTTGTCGTGCCTATGGTAGGTTCAAAGCAAACCGTGCTCCTATTTTGCATCTTGGTTTCACAAGCTATCCAAATGAGGTTCCACTTCTCCGATGACACCTATGAGTTTCATTGAGTGCAAAGCAAATAGTTTTTGAGCTTATGGTAGTTTCGAAGCAAGTAGTGCTCCTATCTTGCATCTTGGTTTCACAACACATCCAAATGAGGTTCCACTTCTCCCATGACACCTATGAGTTTCATGGAGTGCAAAGCAAATAGTTCTCGTGCCTTTGGTAGTATCGAAGCAAGCTGTGCTCCTATCGTGCATCTTGGTATTTAAATGCATCCAAATGAGTTTCCAATGCTCCCATGACACTTATGAGTTTCATGGAGCGCAAAGCAAATAGTTTTCGTGCCTATGGTAGTTTCGAAGCAAGTCGTGCTCCTATCTTGCATCTTGGATTCACAACACATCCAAATGAGGTTCCACTTCTCCCATGACACCTACGAGTTTTCGTGCCTATGGTAGGTTCAAAGCAAGCCGTTCTCCTATCTTGCATCTTGGTTTCACAACATATCCAAATGAGGTTCCACTTCTCCGATGACACCTATGAGTTTCATTGAGTGCAAAGCAAATAGTTTTCGTGCCTATGGTAGGTTCGAAGCAAACCATGCTCCTATCATGCATCTTGGTTCCACAATGTATCCATATGAGGTTCCACTTCTCCCATGGCGCCTATGAGTTCACGGTGTGCAAAGCAAATAGTTTTCGTGCCTATGGTAGGTTCAAAGCAAACCGTGCTCCTATCTTGCATCTTGGTTTCACAACGTATCCAAATGAGGTTCCACTTCTCCGATGACACCTATGAGTTTCATTGAGTGCAAAGCAAATAGTTCTTGAGCTTATGGTAGTTTCGAAGCAAGTAGTGCTCCTATCCTGCATCTTGGTTTCACAAGGCATCCAAATGAGGTTCCACTTCTCCCATGACACCGATGAGTTTCATGGAGTGCAAAGCAAATAGTTTTCTTGCCTATGGTAGTTTTGAAGCAAGCAGTGCTCCTATCGTGCATCTTGATATTTAAATGCATCCAAACGAGTTTCCACTGCTCCCATGACACTTATGAGTTTCATGGAGTGCAAAGCAAATAGTTTTCGGGCCTATGGTAGTTTCGAAGCAAGTCGCGCTCCTATCTTGCATCCTGGATTCACACAGCTTCCAAATGAGGTTCCACTTCTCCCATGACACCTATGAGTTTCATGGAGCGCCAAGAAAATAGTTGTCGTGCCTATGGTAGGTTCAAAGCAAACCGTGCGCCTATTTTGCATCTTGGTTTCACAAGCTATCCAAATGAGGTTCCACTTCTCCGATGACACCTATGAGTTTCATTGAGTGCAAAGCAAATAGTTTTTGAGCTTATGGTAGTTTCGAAGCAAGTAGTGCTCCTATCTTGCATCTTGGTTTCACAACACATCCAAATGAGGTTCCATTTCTCCCATGACACCTATGAGTTTCATGGAGTGCAAAGCAAATAGTTCTCGTGCCTTTGGTAGTATCGAAGCAAGCTGTGCTCCTATCGTGCATCTTGGTATTTAAATGCATCCAAATGAGTTTCCAATGCTCCCATGACACTTATGAGTTTCATGGAGCGCAAAGCAAATAGTTTTCGTGCCTATGGTAGTTTCGAAGCAAGTCGCGCTCCTATCTTGCATCCTGGATTCACAACACATCCAAATGAGGTTCCACTTCTCCCATGACACCTATGAGTTTTCGTGCCTATGGTAGGTTCAAAGCAAGCCATTCTCCTATCTTGCATCTTGGTTTCACAACATATCCAAATGAGGTTCCACTTCTCCGATGACACCTATGAGTTTCATTGAGTGCAAAGCAAATAGTTTTCGTGCCTATGGTAGGTTCAAAGCAAACCATGCTCCTATCATGCATCTTGGTTCCACAATGTATCCATATGAGGTTCCACTTCTCCCATGGCGCCTATGAGTTCACGGTGTGCAAAGCAAATAGTTTTCGTGCCTATGGTAGGTTCAAAGCAAACCGTGCTCCTATCTTGCATCTTGGTTTCACAACGTATCCAAATGAGGTTCCACTTCTCCGATGACACCTATGAGTTTCATTGAGTACAAAGCAAATAGTTCTTGAGCTTATGGTAGTTTCGAAGAAAGCTGTGCTCCTATCTTGCATCTTGGTTTCGCAATACATCCAAATGAGGTTCCACTTCTCCCATGACACCTATGAGTTTCATGGAGTGCAGAGCAAATAGTTTTCATGCCTATGGTAGTTTCGAAGCAAGTCGCGCTCCTATCTTGCATCCTGGATTCACAACGCATCCAAATGAGGTTCCACTTCTCCCATGACACCTATGAGTTTCATGGAGTGCAAAGAAAATAGTTTTCATGCCTATGGTAGGTACAAAGCAAACCGTGCTCCTATTTTGCATCTTGGTTTCACAACGTATCCAAATGAGGTTCCACTTCTCCGATGACACCTATGAGTTTCACTGAGTACAAAGCAAATAGTTTTTGAGCCTATGGTAGTTTCGAAGCAAGTAGTGCTCCTATCTTGCATCTTGGTTTCACAACGCATCCAAATGAGGTTCCACTTCTACCATGACACCAATGAGTTTCATGGAGTGCAAAGAAAATACTTTTTGTGCCTATGGTAGGTTCAAAGCAAACCGTTCTCCTATCTTGCATCTTGGTATTACAATGCATCCAAATGAGTTTCCACTGCTCCCATGACACTTATAAGTTTCATGGAGTGCAAAGCAAATAGTTTTCGTGCCATAGGTAGTTTCGAAGCAAGTCGCGCTCCTATCTTGCATCCTGGATTCACAACGCATCCAAATGAGGTTCCACTTCTCCCATGACAAGCTATGAGTTTCATGGAGGGCAAAGAAAATAGTTTTCGTGCCTATGGTAGGTTCAAAGCAAACCGTTCTCCTATCTTGCATCTTGGTTTCACAACGTATCCAAATGGGGTGCCACTTCTCCGATGACACCTATGAGTTTCATTGAGTGCAAAGCAAATAGTTTTTGAGCCATGGAAGTTTCGAAGCAAGTAGTGCTCCTATCTTGCATCTTGGTTTCACAACGCATCCAAATGAGGTTCCACTTCCCCATGACACCTATGTGTTTCATGATGTGCAAAGCAAATAGTTTTCTTGCCTATGGTAGGTTCAAAGCAAACTGCGCTCCTATCTTGCATCTTGGTTTCACAATGCATCCAAATGAGGTTCCTCTTCTCCCATGACACCTTTGAGTTTCATGTAGTGCAAAGCAAATAGTTTTCGTGCCTATGGTAGGTTCAAACCAAACCGTGCTCCTATCTTGCATCTTGGTTTCGCAACGCATCCAAATGAGTTTCCACTTCTCCCATTAAACCTATGAGTATCATGCAGTGCAAAGCAAATAGTTTTGATGCCTATGGTAGGTTCAAAGCAAACCGTGCTCCTATCTTGCATCTTGGATTCACAACGCATCCAAATGAGGTTCCACTTCTCCCATGACACCTATGATTTTCATGGAGTGCAAAGCAAATAGTTTTCGTGCCTCTGGTAGGTTCGAAGCAAACCATGCTCCTATCATGCATCTTGGTTCCACAATGTATCCATATGAGGTTCCACTTCTCCCATGGCGCCTATGAGTTCACGGAGTGCAAAGCAAATAGTTTTTGAGCCTATGGTAGTTTCGAAGCAAGTCGCGCTCCTATCTTGCATCTTGGTTTCACAACGCATCCAAATGAGGTTCCACTTCTCCCATGACACCTGTGAGTATCATGGAGTGCGAAGCAAATAGTTTTCGTGCCTATGTCAGTTTCGTAGCAAGTCGCGCTCCTTTCTTGCATCTTGGTTTCGCAACGCATCCAAATGAGGTTCCACCTCTCCCATGAAATCTATGAGTTTCTTGGAGTGCAAAGCAAATAGTTTTCATGCCTATAGTTTGTTCGAAGCAAGCCGTGCTCCTATATTGCATCGTGGTTTCACAACGCGTCCAAATGAGGTTCCACTTCTCCCACGACACCTATGAGTTCCATGGAGTGCAAAGCAAATAATTTTCGTGCCTGTGGTAGTTTCGAAGCAAGTAGTGCTCCTATCTTTTATCTTGGTTTCACAACGCATCCAAATGAAGTTCCACTTCTCCCATGACACCTATAAGTTTCATTGAGTGCAAAGCAAATAGTTTTCGTGCCTATGGTAGTTTCGAAGAAAGCTGTGCTCCTATCGTGCATCTTGGTATTACAATGCATCCAAACTAGTTTCCACTGCTCCCATGACACTTATGAGTTTCATCGAGTGCAAAGCAAATAGTTTTCGTGCCTATGGTAGTTCCGAAGGAAGTCGCGCTCCTATCTTGCATCCTGGATTCACAACGCATCCAAATGAGGTTCCACTTCTCCCATGACACCTATGAGTTTCACGGAGGGCATTGAAAAAAGTTTTCGTGCCTATGGTAGGTTCAAAGCAAACCGTTCTGCTATCTTGCATCTTGGTTTCACAACGTATCCAAATGAGGTTCCACTTCTCCGATGACACCTATGAGTTTCATTGAGTGCAAAGCAAATAGTTTTTGAGCCTATGGTGGTTTCGAAGCAAGCTGTGTTCCTATCGTGCATCTTGCTATTACAATGCATCGAAACGAGGTTCCACTGCTCCCAATACACTTATGAGTTTCATGGAGTGCAAAGCAAATAGTTTTCATGCCTATGGTATGATCAAAGCAAACTGTTCTCCCATCTTGCATCTCGGTTTCACAATGCATCCAATTAATTTTCCACTTCTAACATCACACCTATGAGTTTCATGTAGTGCGAAGCATATAGTTTTTGTTCCTATGGTAGGTTTGAAGCAAACGGAGCTCCTATCGTGCATTTTGGTTTCACAATGCATCCAAATGATGTTCCACCTCACCCATGACACCTATGAGTTATATGGAGTGCAAAGCAAATAGTTTTCGTGCCTATGGTAGGTTCAAAGCAAGCTGAGCTCCTATCTTGCATCTTGGTTTCACAACACATCCAAATGAGGTTCCACTGCTCCGATGACACCTATGAGTTTCATGGAGTGCAAAGCAAATAGTTTTTGGGCCTATGGTACGTACAAAGCAAGTTGTGCTCCTATCTTGCATCTTGGTTTCACAACACATCCAAATGAGGTTCCACTGCTCCCATGACACCTATGAGTTTGATGGAGTGCAAAGCAAATAGTTTTCGTGCCTATGGTAGGTTCCAAGCAAGTTGTGCTTCTATCTTTCATCTTGGTTTCAGAACACATCCAAATGAGGTTGCACTTCTCCCATGACACCTATGAGTTCCATGGAGTGCAAAGCAAATAGTTTTTGTGCCTGTGGTAGGTTCAAAGCAAGCCGTGCTCCTATTTTGCGTCTTGGTTTAACAACGCATAAAAATGAGGTTCCACTTCTCCCATGACACCTATGAGTTTCATCGAGTGCAAAGCAAATAGTTTTCGTGCCTATGGTAGGTTCCAAGCAAGTTGTGCTCCTATCTTTCATCTTGGTTTCACAACACATCCAAATGAGGTTCCACTGTTCCCATGACACCTATGAGTTTCATGGAGTGCAAAGCAAATTGTTTTCGTGCCTACGGTATGTTCGAAGCAAGTTGTGCTCCTATCTTGCATCTTGGTTTCACAACACATCCAAATGAGGTTCCACTGCTCCCATGACACCTATGAGTTTCATGGAGAGCAAAGCAAATAGTTTTCGTGCCAATGGTAGGTTCGAAGCAAGTTGTGCTCCTATCTTGTATCTTGGTTTCAGAACACATCCAAATGAGGTTCCACTGCACCCATGACACCTATGAGTTTCATGGAGTACAAAGCCAAAAGTTTTTGCACCTATGGTAGTTTCAAAGCATACCGTTCTCCTATCTTCCACCTTGGTTTCACAACGCATCCAAATGAGGTTCCCCTTCTCCCATGACACCTATGAGTTTCATGGAGTGCAAAGCGTATAATTTTCGCTCCTATCTTGCATCTTGGTTTCACGACGCGTCCAAATGAGGTTTCACTGCTCCCACGACACCTATGAGTTTCTTCGAGTGCAAAGCAAATAGTTTTCGTGCCTATGGTAGTTTCGAAGCAAGTCGCGCTCCTATCTTGCATCCTGGATTCACAACGCATCCAAATGAGGTTCCACTTCTCCCATGACACCTATGAGTTTCGTGGAGTGCAAAGCAAATAGTTTTCGTGCCGACGGTAGGTTCAAAGCAAACCGTGCTCCTATCTTTCACCTTGGTTTCACAACGCATCCAAATGAGGTTCCACTGCTCCCATGACACCTATAAGTTTCATGGAGTGCAAAGCAAATAGTTTTCGTGCCAATGGTAGGTTCGAAGCAAGTTTTGCTCCTATCTTGTATCTTGGTTTCACAACACATCCAAATGAGGTTCCACTGCACCCATGACACCTATGAGTTTTATGGAGTACAAAGCAAATAGTTTTTGCACCTATGGTAGTTTCAAAGCAAATCGCGCTCATATCTTCCACCTTGGTTTCACAACGCATCCAAATGAGGTTCCACTTCTCCCATGACACCTATGAGTTTCATGGAGTGCAAAGCGTATAATTTTCGTGCCTATGGTTTGTTCGAAGTAAGCCGTGCTTCTATCTTGCATCTTGGTTTCACAACGCGTCCAAATGAGGTTCCACTGCTCCCATGACACCTATGAGTTTCATGGAGTGCAAAGCAAATAGTTTTCGTGCCTATGGTAGTTTCGAAGCAAGTCGCGCTCCTATCTTGCATCCTGGATTCACAACGCATCCAAATGAGGTTTCACTTCTCCCATGACTCCTATGAGTTTCGTGGAGTGCAAAGCAAATAGTTTTCGTGCCTACGGTAGGTTCAAAGCAAACCGTGCTCCAATCTTGCATCTTGGATTCACAACGCATCCAAATGAGGTTCCACTTCTCCCATGACACCTATGAGTTTCATGGAGTGCAAAGCAAATAGTTTTCGTGCCGATGGTAGGTTTGAAGCGAGCTGTGCTCCTATCTTGCATCTCGGTTTCACAATGCATACAAATGAGGTTCCACTGCTCCTATGACACCTATGATTTTCATGGAGTACAGGTAGGTTCAAAGCAAACCGTGCTCCTATTTTCCATCTTGGTTTCACCGGGCATCCAAATGAGGTTCCACTTCTCCCTTGACACCTTTGAGTTTCATGGAGTGCAAAGCAAATAGTTTTCGTGCCTATGGTAGGTTCAAAGCAAACCGAGCTCCAATCTTGCATCTTGGTTTCACAACGCGTCCAAATGAGGTTCCACTTCTCCCATGACACCTATGAGTTCCATGGAGTGCAAGGCAAATAGTTTTCATGCCTATGGTAGTTTCGAAGCAAGTCGTGCTCCTATCTTGCATCTTGGTATGACAATGCATCCAAACGAGTTTTCACTGCTCCCATGACACTTATGAGTTTCATGGAGTGCAAAGCAAATAGTTTTCGCGCCTATGGTAGTTTCAAAGCAAGTCGTGCTCCTGTCTTTAATCTTGGTTTCACAACGTATCCAAATGAGGTTCCACTTCTCCGATGACACCTATGAGTTTCATTGAGTGCAAAGCAAATAGTTTCTGAGCCTATGGTAGTTTCGAGGCAAGTAGTGCTCCGATCTTGCATCATAGTTTCACATCGCATCCAAATGAGGTTCCACTTCTCCCATGACACCTATGAGTTTCATGGAGTGCAATGCAAATAGTTTTCGTGCCTATGGTAGTTTCGAAGCATGCTGTGCTCCTATCATGCATCTTTTTATTACAATGCATCCAAACGAGTTTCCACTGCTCCCATGACACTTATGAGTTTCATGGAGTGCAAAGCAAATAGTTTTCGTGCCAATGGTAGTTTCGAAGCAAGTCGTGCTCCTATCTTGCATCCTGGATTCACAACGCATCCAAATGAGGTTCCACTTCTCCCATGACACCTTTGAGTTTCACGGAGTGTAAAGCAAATAGTTTTCATGCCTATGGTAGGTTCAAAGCAAGCCGTGCTCCTATCTTGCATGTGGGTTTAACAACACATACAAATGAATTTCCACTTCTCCCATGACACCTATGAGTTTCATAGAGGGCAAAGCAAATATTTTTTGAGCCTATGGTAGTTTTGAAGCAAGTCGTGCTCCTATCTTGCATCTTGGTTTCACAACGCATCCAAATGAGGTTCCACTTCTCCCATGACACATTTGAGTTTCATGTAGTGCAAAGCAAATAGTTTTCATGCCTATGGTATGATCAAAGCAAACTGTTCTCCTATCTTGCATCTCGGTTTCACAATGCATCCAATTAATTTTCCACTTCTAACATCACACCTATGAGTTTCATGTAGTGCGAAGCATATAGTTTTTGTTCCTATGGTAGGTTTGAAGCGAACGGAGCTCCTATCGTGCATTTTGGTTTCACAATGCATCCAAATGATGTTCCACCTCACCCATGACACCTATGAGTTATATGGAGTGCAAAGCAAATAGTTTTCGTGCCTATGGTAGGTTCAAAGCAAGCTGTGCTCCTATCTTGCTTCTTGGTTTCACAACACATCCAAATGAGGTTCCACTGCTCCGATGACACCTATGAGTTTCATGGAGCGCAAAGCAAATAGTTTTTGAGCCTATGGTACGTACGAAGCAAGTTGTGCTCCTATCTTGCATCTTGGTTTCACAACACATCCAAATGAGGTTCCACTGCTCCCATGACACCTATGAGTTTCATGGAGTGCAAAGCAAATAGTTTTCGTGCCTATGGTAGCTTCCAAGCAAGTTGTGCTCCTATCTTTCATCTTGGTTTCACAACACTTACAAATGAGGTTCCACTGCTACCATCTATGAGTTTCATGGAGTGCAAAGTAAATAGTTTTTGGGCCTATTGTACGTACGAAGCAAGTTGTGCTCCTATCTTGCATCTTGGTTTCACAACACATCCAAATGAGGTTCCACTGCTCCCATGACACCTATGAGTTTGATGGAGTGCAAAGCAAATAGTTTTCGTGCCTATGGTAGGTTCCAAGCAAGTTGTGCTTCTATCTTTCATCTTGGTTTCACAACACATCCAAATGAGGTTGCACTTCTCCCATGACACCTATGAGTTCCATGGAGTGCAAAGCAAATAGTTTTTGTGCCTGTGGTAGGTTCAAAGCAAGCCGTGCTCCTATTTTGCGTCTTGGTTTAACAACGCATAAAAATGAGGTTCCACTTCTCCCATGACACCTATGAGTTTCATCGAGTGCAAAGCAAATAGTTTTCGTGCCTATGGTAGGTTCCAAGCAAGTTGTGCTCCTATCTTTCATCTTGGTTTCACAACACATCCAAATGAGGTTCCACTGCTCCCATGACACCTATGAGTTTCATGGAGTGCAAAGCAAATTGTTTTCGTGCCTATGGTATGTTCAAAGCAAGTTGTGCTCCTATCTTGCATCTTGGTTTCACAACACATCCAAATGAGGTTCCACTGCTCCCATGACACCTATGAGTTTCATGGAGAGCAAAGCAAATAGTTTTCGTGCCAATGGTAGGTTCGAAGCAAGTTGTGCTCCTATCTTGTATCTTGGTTTCAGAACACATCCAAATGAGGTTCCACTGCACCCATGACACCTATGAGTTTCATGCAGTACAAAGCAAAAAGTTTTTGCACCTATGGTAGTTTCAAAGCATACCGTTCTCCTATCTTCCACCTTGGTTTCACAACGCATCCAAATGAGGTTCCACTTCTCCCATGACACCTATGAGTTTCATGGAGTGCAAAGCGTATAATTTTCGCTCCTATCTTGCATCTTGGTTTCACGACGCGTCCAAATGAGGTTTCACTGCTCCCACGACACCTATGAGTTTCTTAGAGTGCAAAGCAAATAGTTTTCGTGCCAATGGTAGTTTCGAAGCAAGTCGTGCTCCTATCTTGCATCCTGGATTCACAACGCATCCAAATGAGGTTCCACTTCTCCCATGACACCTATGAGTTTCACGGAGTGTAAAGCAAATAGTTTTCATGCCTATGGTAGGTTCAAAGCAAGCCGTGCTCCTATCTTGCATGTGGGTTTAACAACACATACAAATGAATTTCCACTTCTCCCATGACACCTATGAGTTTCATAGAGGGCAAAGCAAATATTTTTTGAGCCTATGGTAGTTTTGAAGCAAGTCGTGCTCCTATCTTGCATCTTGGTTTCACAACGCATCCAAATGAGGTTCCACTTCTCCCATGACACATTTGAGTTTCATGTAGTGCAAAGCAAATAGTTTTCATGCCTATGGTATGATCAAAGCAAACTGTTCTCCTATCTTGCATCTCGGTTTCACAATGCATCCAATTAATTTTCCACTTCTAACATCACACCTATGAGTTTCATGTAGTGCGAAGCATATAGTTTTTGTTCCTATGGTAGGTTTGGAGCAAACGGAGCTCCTATCGTGCATTTTGGTTTCACAATGCATCCAAATGATGTTCCACCTCACCCATGACACCTATGAGTTATATGGAGTGCAAAGCAAATAGTTTTCGTGCCTATGGTAGGTTCAAAGCAAGCTGTGCTCCTATCTTGCTTCTTGGTTTCACAACACATCCAAATGAGGTTCCACTGCTCCGATGACACCTATGAGTTTCATGGAGCGCAAAGCAAATAGTTTTCGAGCCTATGGTACGTAAGAAGCAAGTTGTGCTCCTATCTTGCATCTTGGTTTCACAACACATCCAAATGAGGTTCCACTGCTCCCATGACACCTATGAGTTTCATGGAGTGCAAAGCAAATAGTTTTCGTGCCTATGGTAGGTTCCAAGCAAGTTGTGCTCCTATCTTTCATCTTGGTTTCACAACACTTCCAAATGAGGTTCCACTGCTACCATCTATGAGTTTCATGGAGTGCAAAGTAAATAGTTTTTGGGCCTATAGTACGTACGAAGCAAGTTGTGCTCCTATCTTGCATCTTGGTTTCACAACACATCCAAATGAGGTTCCACTGCTCCCGTGACACCTATTAGTTTCATGGAGTGCAAAGCAAATAGTTTTCGTGCCTATGGTAGGTTCCAAGCAAGTTGTGCTCCTATCTTTCATCTTGGTTTCACAACACATCCAAATGAGGTTGCACTTCTCCCATGACACCTATGAGTTCCATGGAGTGCAAAGCAAATAGTTTTTGTGCCTGTGGTAGGTTCAAAGCAAGCCGTGCTCCTATCTTGCGTCTTGGTTTAACAACGCATAAAAATGAGGTTCCACTTCTCCCATGACACCTATGAGTCTCAACGAGTGCAAAGCAAATAGTTTTCGTGCCTATGGTAGCTTCCAAGCAAGTTGTGCTCCTATCTTTCATCTTGGTTTCACAACACATCCAAATGAGGTTCCACTGCTCCCATGACACCTATGAGTTTCATGGAGTGCAAAGCAAATTGTTTTCGTGCCTATGGTATGTTTGAAGCAAGTTGTGCTCCTATCTTGCATCTTGGTTTCACAACACATCCAAATGAGGTTCCACTGCTCCCATGACACCTATGAGTTTCATGGAGAGCAAAGCAAATAGTTTTCGTGACAATGGTAGGTTCGAAGCAAGTTGTGCTCCTATCTTGTATCTTGGTTTCAGAACACATCCAAATGAGGTTCCCCTGCACCCATGATACCTATGAGTTTCATGGAGTACAAAGCAAAAAGTTTTTGCACCTATGGTAGTTTCAAAGCAAACCGTTCTCCTATCTTCCACCTTGGTTTCACAACGCATCCAAATGAGGTTCCACTTCTCCCATGACACCTATGAGTTTCATGGAGTGCAAAGCGTATAATTTTCGCTCCTATCTTGCATCTTGGTTTCACAACGCGTCCAAATGAGGTTCCACTGCTCCCACGACACCTATGAGTTTCATCGAGTGCAAAGCAAATAGTTTTCGTGCCTATGGTAGTTTCGAAGCAAGTCGCGCTCCTATCTTGCATCCTGGATTCACAACGCATCCAAATGAGGTTCCACTTCTCCCATGACACCAATGAGTATCGTGGAGTGCAAAGAAAATAGTTTTCGTGCCGACGGTAGGTTCAAAGCAAACCGTGCTCCTATCTTCCACCTTGGTTTCACAACACATCCAAATGAGGTTCCACTGCTCCCATGACACCTATGAGTTCCATGGAGTGCAAAGCAAATAGTTTTTGTGCCTATGGTAGGTTCAAAGCAAGCCGTGCTCCTATCTTGTGTCTTGGTTTAACAACGCATAAAAATGAGGTTCCACTTCTCCCATGACACCTATGAGTTTCAACGAGTGCAAAGCAAATAGTTTTCGTGCCTATGGTAGCTTCCAGGCAAGTTGTGCTCCTATCTTTCATCTTGGTTTCACAACACATCCAAATGAGGTTCCACTGCTCCCATGACACCTATGAGTTTCATGGAGTGCAAAGCAAATTGTTTTCGTGCCTATGGTATGTTCGAAGCAAGTTGTGCTCCTATCTTGCATCTTGGTTTCACAACACATCCAAATGAGGTTCCACTGCTCCCATGACACCTATGAGTTTCATGGAGAGCAAAGCAAATAGTTTTCATGCCAATGGTAGGTTCGAAGCAAGTTGTGCTCCTATCTTGTATCTTGGTTTCAGAACACATCCAAATGAGGTTCCCCTGCACCCATGACACCTATGAGTTTCATGGAGTACAAAGCAAAAAGTTTTTGCACCTATGGTAGTTTCAAAGCAAACCGTTCTCCTATCATCCACCTTGGTTTCACAGCGCATCCAAATGAGGTTCCACTTCTCCCATGACACCTATGAGTTTCATGGAGTGCAAAGCGTATAATTTTCGCTCCTATCTTGCATCTTGGTTTCACAACGCGTCCAAATGAGGTTCCACTTCTCCCATGACACCTATGAGTTTCATGGAGTGCAAAGCGTATAATTTTCGCTCCTATCTTGCATCTTGGTTTCACAACGCGTCCAAATGAGGTTCCACTGCTCCCACGACACCTATGAGTTTCATCGAGTGCAAAGAAAATAGTTTTCGTGCCAATGGTAGGTTCGAAGCAAGTTGTGCTCCTATCTTGCATCTTGGTTTCACAACACATCCAAATAAGGTTCCACTGCTCCCATGACACCTATGAGTTTCATGGAGTGCCTAGCAAATAGTTTTCGTGCCTATGGTAGTTTCGAAGCAAGTCGCGCTCCTATCTTGCATCCTGGATTCACAACGCATCCAAATGAGGTTTCACTTCTCCCATGACTCCTATGAGTTTCGTGGAGTGCAAAGCAAATAGTTTTCGTGCCTACGGTAGGTTCAAAGCAAACCGTGCTCCTATCTTGCATCTTGGATTCACAACGCATCCAAATGAGGTTCCACTTCTCCCATGACACCTATGAGTTTCATGGAGTGCAAAGCAAATAGTTTTCGTGCCTATGGTAGGTTCAAAGCAAACCGAGCTCCAATCTTGCATCTTGGTTTCACAACGCGTCCAAATGAGGTTCCACTTCTCCCATGACACCTATGAGTTCCATGGAGTGCAAGGCAAATAGTTTTCGTGCCTATGGTAGTTTCGAAGCAAGTCGTGCTCCTATCTTGCATCTTGGTATGACAATGCATCCAAACGAGTTTCCACTGCTCCCATGACACTTATGAGTTTCATGGAGTGCAAAGCAAATAGTTTTCGCGCCTATGTTAGTTTCAAAGCAAGTCGTGCTCCTGTCTTTAATCTTGGTTTCACAACGTATCCAAATGGGGTTCCACTTCTCCGATGACACCTATGAGTTTCATTGAGTGCAAAGCAAATAGTTTCTGAGCCTATGTTAGTTTCGAGGCAAGTAGTGCTCCTATCTTGCATCATAGTTTCACATCGCATCCAAATGAGGTTCCACTTCTCCCATGACACCTATGAGTTTCATGGAGTGCAATGCAAATAGTTTTCGTGCCTATGGTAGTTTCGAAGCATGCTGTGCTCCTATCATGCATCTTTTTATTACAGTGCATCCAAAGGAGTTTCCACTGCTCCCATGACACTTATGAGTTTCATGGAGTGCAAAGCAAATAGTTTTCGTGCCAATGGTAGTTTCGAAGCTACTCGTGCTCCTATCTTGCATCCTGGATTCACAACGCATCCAAATGAGGTTCCACTTCTCCCATGACACCTATGAGTTTCACGGAGTGTAAAGCAAATAGTTTTCATGCCTATGGTAGGTTCAAAGCAAGCCATGCTCCTATCTTGCATGTGGGTTTAACAACACATACAAATGAATTTCCACTTCTCCCATGACACCTATGAGTTTCATAGAGGGCAAAGCAAATATTTTTTGAGCCTATGGTAGTTTCGAAGCAAGTCGTGCTCCTATCTTGCATCTTAGTTTCACAACGCATCCAAATGAGGTTCCACTTCTCCCATGACACCTATAAGTTTCATGGAGTGCAAAGCAAATAGTTTTTGTGCCTATGGTTTGTTCGAAGCAAGCCGTGCTTCAATCTTGCATCTTGGATTCACAACGCGTCCAAATGGGGTTCCACTTCTCCCATGACACCTATGAGCTTCATGGAGTGCAAAGCAAATAGTTTTCATGCCTATGGTAGGCTCGAAGCAAGTCGTCCTCCGATCTTGCATCCTGGTTTCACAATGCATACAAATGAGGTTCCACCTCACATGACACATATGAGTTTCATGGAGTGCAAAGCAAATAGTTTTCATGCCTATGCTAGGTTCAAAGCAAACCGTGCTGCTATCATGCATCTTGGTTTCACAACGCAACCAAATGAGGTTCCACTTCTCCCATGACACCTTTGAGTTTCATGTAGTGCAAAGCAAATAGTTTTCGTGCCTATGGTAGGTTCGAAGCAAGCCGTGCTCCTATCTTGCATCTTGGTTTGACAACGCATACAAATGAGGTTCCACTTCTCCCATGACACGTATTAGTTTTATCGAGTGCAAAGCAAATAGTTTTCATGCCTATGGTAGGTTCAAAGCAAACCGTGCACCTATCTTGCATCTTGGTTTCACAATGCGTCCAAATGAGGTTCCACTTCTCCCATGACACCTACGAGTTCCATGGAGTGCAAAGCAAATAGTTTTCATGCCTATGGCAGATTCGAAGCAAGTCGTGCTCCTATGTTGCATCCTGGATTCACAACGCATCCAAATGAGGTTCCACTTCTCCCATGAGACCTATGAGTTTCATGGAATGCAAAGCAAATAGTTTTCATGCCTATGGTAGTTTCGAAGCAAGTCGTGCTCCTATCTTGCATCTTGGTTTCACAACGCATACAAATGAGGTTCCACTCCTCTCATGACACCTATGAGTTTCATGGAGTGCAAAGCAAATAGTTTTTGAGCCTATGGTTGTTTCGAAGCAAGTCGTGGTCCTATCTTGCATCTTGGTTTCACAACGCATCCAAATGAGGTTCGACTTCTCCCACAACACCTATGAGTTTCATGGAGTGCAAAGCAAATAGTTTTCGTGCCTATCGTAGTTTCAAAGCAAGCTGTGCTCCTATCTTGCATCGTGGTTCACAACGCGTCCAAATGAGATTCCTCTGCTCCCGTGACACCTATGAGTTTCATGGAGTGCAAAGCAAATAGTTTTCGTGCCTACGGTAGGTTCAAAGCAAACCGTGTCCTATCTTGCATGCTGGTTTCAGAATGCATCCAAATGAGGTTCCACTTCTCCCATGACACCTATGAGTTTCATGGACTGCAAAGCAAATAGTTTTCGTGCCTATTGAGGTTCGAAGCAAGCTGTGCTCCTATCTTGCATCTTGGTTTCACATTGCATCCAAATGAGGTTCCACTGCTCCCATGACACCTATTATTTTTATCTAGTGCAAAGCAAAAAGTTTTTGTGCCTATGGTAGGTTCAAAGCAAACGGTGCTCCTATCTTGCATCTTGGTTTCACAACGCGTCCAAATGAGGTTCCACTTCTCCCATGACACCTATTAGTTTTATCGAGTGCAAACCAAATAGTTTTCGTGGCTATGGTACGTTCAAAGCAAACCGCGCTCCTATCTTGCATCCTGGTTTCACAACGCGTCCAAATAAGGTTCCACTTCTCCCATGACACCTATGAGTTCCATGGAGTGCAAAGCAAATAGTTTTCGTGCCTATGGTAGGTAAAAAGCAAGCCGTGCTTCTATCTTGCATCTTGCTTTCACAACGCATACAAATGAGGTTCTACTTCTCCCATGACACTTATGAGTTTCATAGAGTGCAAAGTAAATAGTTTTTGAGCCTATGGTAGTTTCGAAGCAAGTCGTGCTCCTATATTGCATCTTGGTTTCACATCACATCCAAATGAGGTTCCACTTCTCCGATCACACCTATGAGTTTCATGGAGTGCAAAGCAAATAGTTTTCGTGCCTTTGGTAGTTTCAAAGCAAGTCGTGCTCTGTATCTTGGTTTCACAACGCATCCAAATAAGGTTCCACTTCTCCCATGACATCTATGAGTTTCATGGAGTGCAAAGCAAATAGTTTTCGTGCCTATGGTTTGTTAGAAGCAAGTCGTGCTCCTATCTTGCATCTTGGTTTCACAACGCGTCCAAATGAGGTGCCACTTCTCCCGTGACACCTATGAGTTTCATGGAGTGCAAAGCAAATAGTTTTGGTGCCTATGGTTTGTTCGAAGCAAGCCGTGCTCCTATCTTGCATCTTGGTTTCACAACGCATCCAAATGATGTTCCACTTCTCCCATGACACCTATGAGTCTCATGGAGTGCAAAGCAAATAGTTTTCGTGCCTATGGTAGGCTCGAAGCAAGTCGGGCTCCTATCTTGCATCTTGGTTTCACAACTCATCCAAATGAAGTTCCACTGCTCCCATTACACCTATGAGTTTCATGGAGTGCAAAGAAAATAGTTTTCGTGCCTACGGTAGGTTCAAAGCAAACCGTGCTCCTATCTTGCATCTTGGATTCACAACGCATCCAAATGAGGTTCCACTTCTCCCATGACACCTATGAGTTTCATGGAGTGCAGAGCAAATAGTTTTCGTGCCTATGGTTGGTTTGAAGCAAGCTCTGCTCCTATCTTGCATCTCGGTTTCACAATGCATACAAATGAGGTTCCACTGCTCCCATGACACCTAGGAGTTTCTTGGAGTACAGGTAGGTTCAAAGCAAACCGTGCGCCTATTTTCCATCTTGGTTTCACAGGGCATCCAAATGAGGTTCCACTTCTCCCATGACACCTTTGAGTTTCATGGAGTGCAAATCAAATAGTTTCTTGCCTATGGTAGGTTCAAAGCAAGCCGTGCTCCTATATTGCATCTTGGTTTCACAACACATACAAATGAGGTTCCACTTCTCCCATGACACCTATTAGTTTTATCGAGTGCAAAGAAAATAGTTTTCAAGCCTATGGTAGGTTCAAAGCAAACCAAGCTCCAATCTTGCATCTTGGTTTCACAACGCGTCCAAATGAGGTTCCACTTCTACCATGACACCTATGAGTTCCATGGAGTGCAAAGCAAATAGTTTTCATGCCTATGGTAGTTTCGAAACAAGTCGTGCTCCTATCTTGCATCTTGGTATTACAATGCATCCAAACGAGTTTCCACTGCTCTCATGACACTTATGAGTTTCATGGAGTGCAAAGCAAATAGTTTTCGCGCCTATGGTAGTTTCAAAGCAAGTCGTGCTCCTATCTTTAATCTTGGTTTCACAACGTATCCAAATGAGGTCCACTTCTCCGATGACACCTATGAGTTTCATTGAGTGCAAAGCAAATAGTTTATGAGCCTATGGTAGTTTCGAGGCAAGTAGTGCTCCTATCTTGCATCTTGGTTTCACATCGCATCCAAATGAGGTTCCACTTCTCCCATGACACCTATGAGTTTCATGGAGTGCAATGCAAATAGTTTTCGTGCCTATGGTAGTTTCGAAGCATGCTGTGCTCCTATCATGCATCTTGGTATTACAATGCATCCAAATGAGTTTCCACTGCTCCCATGACACCTATGAGTTTCATGGAGTGCAAAGCAAATAGTTTTCGTGCCAATGATAGTTTCAAAGCAAGTCGTGCTCCTATCTTGCATCCTGGATTCACAACGCATCCAAATGAGGTTCGACTTCTCCCATGACACCTATGAGTTTCACGGAGGGCAAAGAAAATAGTTTTCGTGCCTATGGTAGGTTCAAAGGAAACCGTTCTCCTATCTTGCATCTTTGCTTCACAACGTATCCAAATGAGGTTCCACTTCTCCGATGACACCTATGAGTTTCATTGAGTGCAAAGCAAATAGTTTTTGAGCCTATGGTAGTTTCGAAGCAAGTAGTGCTCCTATCTTGCATCTTGGTTTCACAACGCATCCAAATGAGGTTCCACTTCTCCCATGACACGTATAAGTTTTATCGAGTGCAAAGCAAATAGTTTTCATGCCTCTGGTAGTTTCGATGCAAGTTGTGCTCCTATCGTGCATCTTGGTATTACAATGCATCCAAACGAGTTTCCACTGCTCCCATGACACTTATGAGTTTCATGGAGTGCAAAGCAAATAGTTTTCGTGCCTACGGTAATTTCGAAGCAAGTCGTGCTCCTATCATGCGTCCTGGATTCACAACGCATCCAAATGAGGTTCGACTTCTCCCATGACACCTACGAGTTTCATGGACGGCAAAGAAAATAGTTTTCGTGCCTATGGTAGGTTCAAAGCAAACCGTTCTCCTATCTTGCATCTGGGTTTCACAAATTATCCAAATGAGGTTCAACTTCTCCGATGACACCTATGAGTCTCAATGAGTGCAAAGCTAATAGTTTTTGAGCCTATGGTAGTTGCGAAGCAAGTAGTGCTCCTATCTTGCATCTTGGTTTCACAACGCATCCAAACGAGGTTCCACTTCTCCCATGACACCTATGAGTTTCACGGGGTGCAAAGCAAATAGTTTTCGTACCTATGGTAGTTTGGAAGCAAGCTGTGCTCCTATCGTGCATCTTGCTATTACAATGCATCCAAGCGAGGTTCCATTGCTCCCAAGACACTTATGAGTTTCATGGAGTGCAAAGCAAATAGTATTCGTGCCTATGGTAGGTTCAATGCAAACGGTGCTCCTATCTTGCATTTTGGTTTCACAACGCGTCCAAATGAGGTTCCTCTTCTCCCATGACACATTTGAGTTTCATGTAGTGCAAAGCAAATAGTTTTCGCGCCTGTGGTAGGTTCCAAGCAAGTTGTGCTCCTATCTTGAATCTTGGTTTCACAACACATCCAAATGAGGTTCCAGTGCTCCCATGATACCTTTGAATTTCATGGAGTGCAAAGCAAATAGTTTTCGTGCCTATGGTTGGTTCAATGCAAACGGTGCTCCTATCTTGCATTTTGGTTTCACAACGCATCCAAATGTGGTTCCACTTCTCCCATGACACCTTTGAG
Organism: Eremochloa ophiuroides; assembly: GCA_038502445.1. Taxonomy (NCBI): domain Eukaryota; kingdom Viridiplantae; phylum Streptophyta; class Magnoliopsida; order Poales; family Poaceae; genus Eremochloa; species Eremochloa ophiuroides. The sequence continues at coordinate 51,116,689 of JAHLJS010000002.1, forward strand.
TTTCATGTAGTGCAAAGCAAATAGTTTTCGTGCCTATGGTAGGTTCGAAGCAAGTTGTGCTCCTATCTTGCATCTTGGTTTCACAACACATCCAAATGAGGTTGCACTGCTCCCATGACACCTATGAGTTTCATGGAGTGCAAAGCAAATAGTTTTCGTGCCTATGGTAGGTTCGAAGCAAGTTCTGCTCCTATCTTGTATCTTGGTTTCACAACACATCCAAATGAGGTTCCACTGCTCCCATGACACCTATGAGTTTCATGGAGTGCAAAGCAAATAATTTTTGTGCCTATGGTAGTTTCAAAGCAAACCGTGCTCCTATCTTGCATCTTGGTTTCACAACGCATCGAAATGAGGTTCCACTTCTCCCATGACTCCTATGAGTTTCATGGAGTGCAAAGCATATAGCTTTCGTGCCTATGGTAGCTTCGAAGCAAACCCTGCTCCTATCTTGCATCTTGGTTTCATAACGCATTCAAATGAGGTTTCACTTCTCCCATGACACCTATTAGTTTTATCGAGTGCAAAGGAAATAGTTTCCGTGCCTATGGTAGGTTCAAAGCAAGCCGTGCTCCTATCTTGCATCTTGGTTTAACAACATATAAAAATGAATTTCCACTTCTCCCATGACACCTATGAGTTTCATAGAGGGCAAAGCAAATATTTTTTGAGCCTATGGTAGTTTTGAAGCAAGTCGTGCTCCTATCTTGCATCTTGGTTTCACAACGTATCCAAATGAGGTTCCACTTCTCCCATTACACCTATAAGTTTCATGGAGTGCAAAGCAAATAGTTTTCGTGCCTATGGTTTGTTTGAAGCAAGCTGTGCTTCAATCTTGCATCTTGGTTTCACAATGCGTCCAAATGAGGTTCCACTTCTCCCATGACACCTATGAGTTTCATGGAGTGCAAAGCAAATAGTTTTCATGCCCATGGTAGGCTCGAAGCAAGTCGTGCTCCGATCTTGCATCTTGGCTTCACAATGCATACAAATGAGGTTCCACTACTCACATGACACCTATGAGTTTAATGGAGTGCAAAGCAAATAGTTTTCATGCCTATGCTAGGTTCAAAGCAAACCGTGCTCCTATCATGCATCTTGGTTTCACAACACATCCAAATGAGGTTCCACTTCTCCCATGACACGTATTAGTTTTATCGAGTGCAAAGCAAATAGTTTTCATGCCTATTGTAGGTTCAAAGCAAACCGTGCTCCTATCTTGCATCTTGGTTTCACAATGCGTCCAAACGAGGTTCCACTTCTCCCATGACACCTACGGGTTCCATGGAGTGCAAAGCAAATAGTTTTCATGCCTATGGTAGTTTCGAAGCAAGTCGTGCTCCTCTGTTGCATCCTGGATTCACAACGCATCCAAATCAGGTTCCACTTCTCCCATGAGACCTATGAGTTTCATGGAGTTCAAAGCAAATAGTCTTCATGCCTATGGTAGTTTCGAAGCAAGTCGTGCTCCTATCTTGCATCTTGGTTTCACAACGCATACAAATGAGGTTCCACTTCTCCCATGACAGCTAAGAGTTTCATGGAGTGCAAAGCAAATAGTTTTTGAGCCTATGGTTGTTTCGACGCAAGTCGTGCTCCTATCTTGCATCTTAGTTTCACAATGCATCCAAATGAGGTTCGACTTCTCCCATAACACCTATGAGTTTCATGGAGTGCAAAGCAAATAGTTTTCGTGCCTATCGTAGTTTCGAAGCAAGCCGTGCTCCTATCTTGCATCGTGGTTTCACAGCGCGTCCAAATGAGATTCCACTGCTCCCACGACACCTATGAGTTTCATGGAGTGCAAAGCAAATAGTTTTCGTGCCTACGGTAGGTTCAAAGCAAAACGTGTCCTATCTTGCATCCTAGTTTCAGAACGCATCCAAATGAGGTTCCACTTCTCCCATGACACCTATGAGTTTCATGGACTGTAAAGCAAATAGTTTTCGTGCCTATGGAGGTTCGAAGCAAGCTGTGCTCCTATCTTGCTTCTTGGTTTCACATCGCATCCAAATGAGGTTCCACTTCTCCCATGACACCTATTATTTTTATCTAGTGCAAAGCAAAAAGTTTTTGTGCCAATGGTAGGTTCAAAGCAAACGGTGCTCCTATCTTGCATCTTGGTTTCACAACGCGTCCAAATGAGGTTCCACTTCTCCGATGACACCTATTAGTTTTATCGAGTGCAAAGCAAATAGTTTTCGTGCCTATGGTACGTTCAAAGCAAACCGTGCTCCTATCTTGCATCTTGGTTTCGCAACGCGTCCAAATGAGGTTCCACTTCTCCCATGACACCTATGAGTTCTAGGGAGTGCAAAGCAAATAGTTTTCGTGCCTATGGTAGGTTCAAAGCAAGCCGTGCTCCTATCTTGCATCTTGGTTTCACAACGCATACAAATGAGGTTCCACTTCTCCCATGACAACTATGAGTTTCATAGAGTGCAAAGCAAATAGTTTTTGAGCCTATGGTAGTTTCGAAGCAAGTCATGCTCCTATATTGCATCTTGGTTTCACATCGCATCCAAATGAGGTTCCACTTCTCCCATCACACCTATGAGTTCCATGGAGTGCAAAGCAAATAGTTTTCGTGCCTATGGTAGTTTCGAAGCATGTCATGCTCTGTATCTTGGTTTCACAACGCATCCAAATGTGGTTCCACTTGTCCCATGACATCTATGAGTTTCATGGAGTGCAAAGCAAATAGTTTTCAGGCCTATGGTTCGTTCGAAGCAAGCCGTGCTCCTATCTTGCATCATGGTTTCACAACGCGTCCAAATGAGGTTCCACTTCTCCCAAGACACCTATGAGTTTCATGAAGTGCAAAGCAAATAGTTTTCGTGCCTATGGTTTGTTCGAAGCAAGTCGTGCTCCTATCTTGCATCTTGGTTTCACAACGCGTCCAAATGAGGTTCCACTTCTCCCATGACACCTATTAGTTTTATCGAGTGCAAAGCAAATAGTTTTCGTGCCTATGGTACGTTCAAAGCAAACCGTGCTCCTATCTTGCATCTTGGTTTCACAACGCGTCCAAATGAGGTCCACCTCTCCCATGACACCTATGAGTTCCATGGAGTGCAAAACAAATAGTTTTCGTGCCTATGGTAGGTTCAAAGCAAGTCGTGCTCCTATCTTGCATCTTGGTTTCACAACCCATACAAAAGAGGTTCCACTTCTCCCATGACACCTATGAGTTTCATAGAGTGCAAAGCAAATAGTTTTTGAGCCTATGGTAGTTTCGAAGCAAGTCGTGCTCCTATATTGCATCTTGGTTTCACATCGCATCCAAATCAGGTTCCACTTCTCCGATGACACCTATGAGTTTCATGGAGTGCAAAGCAAATAGTTTTCGTGCCTATGGTAGTTTCGAAGCAAGTCGTGCTCTGTATCTTGGTTTCACAACGCATCCAAATGGTTCCACTTCTCCCTTGACATCTATGAGTTTCATGGAGTGCAAAGCAAATAGTTTTCGTGCCTATGGTTTGTTCGAAGCAAGCCGTGCTCCTATCTTGCATCTTGGTTTCACAACGCGTACAAATGAGGTACCACTTCTCCCATGACACCTGTGAGTTTCATGGAGTGCAAAGCAAATAGTTTTCATGCCTATGGTAGGCTCGAAGCAAGTCATGCTCCTATCTTGCATCTTGGTTTCACAATTCATCCAAGTAAGGTTCCACTACTCCCATGACACCTATGAGTTTCATGGAGTGCAAAGCAAATAGTTTTCATGCCTGCGGTTGGTTCAAAGCAAACCGTGCTCCTATCTTGCATCCTGGTTTCACAACGCATCCAAATGAGGTTCTACTTCTCCCATGACACCTTTGAGTTTCATGCAGTGCAAAGCAAATAGTTTTCGTGCCTTTGGTAGGTTCGAAGCAAGCCGTGTCCTATCTTGCATCCTGGTTTCAGAACGCTTCCAAATGAGGTTCCACTTCTCCCATGACACCTATGAGTTTCATGGACTGCAAAGCAAATAGTTTTCGTGCCTATGGAGGTTCGAAGCAAGCTGTGCTCCTATCTTGCTTCTTGGTTTCACATCACATCCAAATGAGGTTCCAATTCTCCCATGCCACCTATTATTTTTATCTAGTGCAAAGCAAAAAGTTTTTGTGCCGATGGTAGGTTCAAAGCAAACGGTGCTCCTATCTTGCATCTTGGTTTCACAACGCGTCCAAAAGAGGTTCCACTTCTCCCATGACACCTATTAGTTTTATCGAGTGCAAAGAAAATAGTTTTCGTGCCTATGGTACGTTCAAAGCAAACCGTGCTCCTATCTTGCATCTTGGTTTCCCAACACGTCCAAATGAGGTTCCACTTCTCCCATGACACCTATGAGTTCCATGGAGTGCAAAGCAAATAGTTTTCGTGCGTATGGTAGGTTCAAAGCAAGCCGTGCTCCTATCTTGCATCTTGGTTTCACAACGCATACAAATGAGGTTCCACTTCTCCCATGACACCAATGAGTTTCATAGAGTGCAAAGCAAAGAGTTTTTGAGCCTATGGTAGTTTCGAAGCAAGTCGTGCTCCTATATTGCATCTTGGTTTCACATCGCATCCAAATGAGGTTCCACTTTTCCCATCACACCTATGAGTTTCATGGAGTGCAAAGCAAATAGTTTTCGTGCCTATGGTAGTTTCGATGCAAGTCGTGGTCTGTATCTTGGTTTCACAACGCATCCAAATGTGGTTCCACTTGTCCCATGACATCTATGAGTTTCATGGAGTGCAAAGCAAATAGTTTTCGGGCCTATGGTTTGTTCGAAGCAAGCCGTGCTCCTATCTTGCATCATGGTTTCACAACGCGTCCAAATGAGGTTCCACTTCTCCCATGACACCTATGAGTTTCATGAAGTGCAAAGCAAATAGTTTTCGTGCCTATGGTTTGTTCGAAGCAAGTCGTGCTCCTATCTTGCATCTTGGTTTCACAACGCGTCCAAAAGAGGTTCCACTTCTCCCATGACACCTTTTAGTTTTATCGAGTGCAAAGCAAATAGTTTTCGTGCCTATGGTACGTTCAAAGCAAACCGTGCTCCTATCTTGCATCTTGGTTTCACAACGCGTCCAAATGAGGTTCCACTTCTCCCATGACACCTATGAGTTCCATGGAGTGCAAAGCAAATAGTTTTCGTGCCTATGGTAGGTTCAAAGCAAGCCGTGCTCCTATCTTGCATCTTGGTTTCACAACGCATACAAATGAGGTTCCACTTCTCCCATGACACCTATGAGTTTCATAGAGTGCAAAGCAAATAGTTTTTGAGCCTATGGTAGTTTCGAAGCAAGTCGTGCTCCTATATTGCATCTTGGTTTCACATCGCATCCAAATGAGGTTCCACTTCTCCCATCACACCTATGAGTTTCATGGAGTGCAAAGCAAATAGTTTTCGTGCCTATGGTAGTTTCGAAGCAAGTCGTGCTCTGTATCTTGGTTTCACAACGCATCAAAATGGTTCCACTTCTCCCTTAACATCTATGAGTTTCATGGAGTGCAAAGCAAATAGTTTTCGTGCCTATGGTTTGTTCGAAGCAAGCCGTGCTCCTATCTTGCATCTTGGTTTCACAACGCGTCCAGATGAGGTTCCACTTCTCCCATGACACCTGTGAGTTTCATGGAGTGCAAAGCAAATAGTTTTCATGCCTTTGGTAGGCTCGAAGCAAGTCATGCTCCTATCTTGCATCTTGGTTTCACAATGCATCCAAGTAAGGTTCCACTACTCCCATGACACCTATGAGTTTCATGGAGTGCAAAGCAAATAGTTTTCGTGCCTGCGGTAGGTTCAAAGCAAACCGTGCTCCTATCTTGCATCCTGGTTTCACAACGCATCCAAATGAGGTTCTACTTCTCCCATGACACCTTTGAGTTTCATGCAGTGCAAAGCAAATAGTTTTGGTGCCTTTGGTAGGTTCGAAGCAAGCCGTGTCCTATCTTGGATCCTGGTTTCAGAACGCATCCAAATGAGGTTCCACTTCTCCCATGACACCTATGAGTTTCATGGACTGCAAAGCAAATAGTTTTCGTGCCTATGGAGGTTCGAAGCAAGCTGTGCTCCTATCTTGCTTCATGGTTTCACATCGCATCCAAATGAGGTTCCACTTCTCCCATGACACCTATTATTTTTATCTAGTGCAAAGCAAAAATTTTTTGTGCCTATGGTAGGTTCAAAGCAAACGGTGCTCCTATCTTGCATCTTGGTTTCACAACGCGTCCAAAAGAGGTTCCACTTATCCCATGACACCTATTAGTTTTATCGAGTGCAAAGCAAATAGTTTTCGTGCCTATGGTACGTTCAAAGCAAACCGTGCTCCTATCTTGCATCTTGGTTTCACAACGCGTCCAAATGAGGTTCCACTTCTCGCATGACACCTATGAGTTCCACGGAGTGCAAAGCAAGTAGTTTTCGTGCCTATGGTATGTTCAAAGCAAGCCGTGCTCCTATCTTGCATGTTGGTTTCACAACGCATACAAATGAGGTTCCACTTCTCCAATGACACCTATGAGTTTCATAGAGTGCAAAGCAAATAGTTTTTGAGCCTATGGTAGTTTCGAAGCAAGTCGTGCTCCTATATTGCATCTTGGTTTCACATCGCATTCAAATGAGGTTCCACTTCTCCCATCACACCTATGAGTTTCATGGAGTGCAAAGCAAATAGTTTTCGTGCCTATGGTAGTTTCGAAGCAAGTCGTGCTCTGTATCTTGGTTTCACAACACATCCAAATAAGGTTCCACTTCTCCCATGACATCTATGAGTTTCATGGAGTGCAAAGAAAATAGTTTTCGTGCCTATGGTTTGTTCGAAGCAAGCCGTGCTCCTATCTTGCATCTTGGTTTCACAACGCGTCCAAATGAGGTGCCACTTCTCCCGTGACACCTATGAGTTTCATGGAGTGCAAAGCAAATAGTTTTCGTGTCTATGGTTTGTTCGAAGTAAGCCTTGCTCCTATCTTGCATCTTGGTTTCACAACGCGTCCAAATGAGGTTCCACTTCTCCAATGACACCTATGAGTCTCATGGAGTGCAAAGCAAATAGTTTTCGTGCCTATGGTTGGCTCGAAGCAAGTCGGGCTCCTATCTTGCATCTTGGTTTCACAACGCATCCAAATAAGGTTCCACTGCTCCCATGACACCTATGAGTTTCATGGAGTGCAAAGCAAATAGTATTCGTGCCTATGGTTTGTTCAAAGCAAGCCGTGCTCCTATCTTGCATCTTGGTTTCACAACGCATCCAAATGAGGTTTCACTTCTCCCATGACACCTATGAGTTTCATGGAGTGCAAAGCAAACAGTTTCCGTGCCTATGGTAGGCTCGAAGCAAGTCGTGCTCCTATCTTGCATCTTGGTTTCACAATGCATCCAAATGAGGTTCCACTGCTCCCATGACACCTATGAGTTTCATGGAGTGCAAAGCAAATAGTTTTCGTGCTTACGGTAGGTTCAAAGCAAACCGTGCTCCTATCCTGCATCCTGGTTTCGCAACGCATCCAAATGAGGTTCCACTTCTCCCATGACTCCTATTAGTTTTATCGAGTGCAAAGCAAATAGTTTCCGTGCCTATGGTAGGTTCAAAGCAAACCATGCTCCTATCTTGCATCTTGGTTTCACAACGCGTCCAAATGAGGTTCCACTTCTCCCATCACACCTATGAGTTTCATGGAGTGCAAAGCAAATAGTTTTCGTGCCTATGGTAGTTTCGAAGCAAGTCGTGCTCTGTATCTTGGTTTCACAACGCATCAAAATGGTTCCACTTCTCCCTTAACATCTATGAGTTTCATGGAGTGCAAAGCAAATAGTTTTCGTGCCTATGGTTTGTTCGAAGCAAGCCGTGCTCCTATCTTGCATCTTGGTTTCACAACGCGTCCAGATGAGGTTCCACTTCTCCCATGACACCTGTGAGTTTCATGGAGTGCAAAGCAAATAGTTTTCATGCCTTTGGTAGGCTCGAAGCAAGTCATGCTCCTATCTTGCATCTTGGTTTCACAATGCATCCAAGTAAGGTTCCACTACTCCCATGACACCTATGAGTTTCATGGAGTGCAAAGCAAATAGTTTTCGTGCCTGCGGTAGGTTCAAAGCAAACCGTGCTCCTATCTTGCATCCTGGTTTCACAACGCATCCAAATGAGGTTCTACTTCTCCCATGACACCTTTGAGTTTCATGCAGTGCAAAGCAAATAGTTTTGGTGCCTTTGGTAGGTTCGAAGCAAGCCGTGTCCTATCTTGGATCCTGGTTTCAGAACGCATCCAAATGAGGTTCCACTTCTCCCATGACACCTATGAGTTTCATGGACTGCAAAGCAAATAGTTTTCGTGCCTATGGAGGTTCGAAGCAAGCTGTGCTCCTATCTTGCTTCATGGTTTCACATCGCATCCAAATGAGGTTCCACTTCTCCCATGACACCTATTATTTTTATCTAGTGCAAAGCAAAAATTTTTTGTGCCTATGGTAGGTTCAAAGCAAACGGTGCTCCTATCTTGCATCTTGGTTTCACAACGCGTCCAAAAGAGGTTCCACTTCTCCCATGACACCTATTAGTTTTATCGAGTGCAAAGCAAATAGTTTTCGTGCCTATGGTACGTTCAAAGCAAACCGTGCTCCTATCTTGCATCTTGGTTTCACAACGCGTCCAAATGAGGTTCCACTTCTCGCATGACACCTATGAGTTCCACGGAGTGCAAAGCAAGTAGTTTTCGTGCCTATGGTATGTTCAAAGCAAGCCGTGCTCCTATCTTGCATGTTGGTTTCACAACGCATACAAATGAGGTTCCACTTCTCCAATGACACCTATGAGTTTCATAGAGTGCAAAGCAAATAGTTTTTGAGCCTATGGTAGTTTCGAAGCAAGTCGTGCTCCTATATTGCATCTTGGTTTCACATCGCATTCAAATGAGGTTCCACTTCTCCCATCACACCTATGAGTTTCATGGAGTGCAAAGCAAATAGTTTTCGTGCCTATGGTAGTTTCGAAGCAAGTCGTGCTCTGTATCTTGGTTTCACAACACATCCAAATAAGGTTCCACTTCTCCCATGACATCTATGAGTTTCATGGAGTGCAAAGAAAATAGTTTTCGTGCCTATGGTTTGTTCGAAGCAAGCCGTGCTCCTATCTTGCATCTTGGTTTCACAACGCGTCCAAATGAGGTGCCACTTCTCCCGTGACACCTATGAGTTTCATGGAGTGCAAAGCAAATAGTTTTCGTGTCTATGGTTTGTTCGAAGTAAGCCTTGCTCCTATCTTGCATCTTGGTTTCACAACGCGTCCAAATGAGGTTCCACTTCTCCAATGACACCTATGAGTCTCATGGAGTGCAAAGCAAATAGTTTTCGTGCCTATGGTTGGCTCGAAGCAAGTCGGGCTCCTATCTTGCATCTTGGTTTCACAACGCATCCAAATAAGGTTCCACTGCTCCCATGACACCTATGAGTTTCATGGAGTGCAAAGCAAATAGTATTCGTGCCTATGGTTTGTTCAAAGCAAGCCGTGCTCCTATCTTGCATCTTGGTTTCACAACGCATCCAAATGAGGTTTCACTTCTCCCATGACACCTATGAGTTTCATGGAGTGCAAAGCAAACAGTTTCCGTGCCTATGGTAGGCTCGAAGCAAGTCGTGCTCCTATCTTGCATCTTGGTTTCACAATGCATCCAAATGAGGTTCCACTGCTCCCATGACACCTATGAGTTTCATGGAGTGCAAAGCAAATAGTTTTCGTGCTTACGGTAGGTTCAAAGCAAACCGTGCTCCTATCCTGCATCCTGGTTTCACAACGCATCCAAATGAGGTTCCACTTCTCCCATGACTCCTATTAGTTTTATCGAGTGCAAAGCAAATAGTTTCCGTGCCTATGGTAGGTTCAAAGCAAACCATGCTCCTATCTTGCATCTTGGTTTCACAACGCGTCCAAATGAGGTTCCACTTCTCCCATGACACCTATGAGTTCCATGGAGTGCAAAGGAAAAAGTTTTCGTTCCTATTGTAGTTTCGAAGCAAGTCGTGCTCCTATCTTGCATCCTGGATTCACAACGCATCCAAATGAGGTTCCACATCTCCCATGACACCTATGCGTTTTATGGAGTGCAAAGCAAATAGTTTTCGTGCCTATGGTAGTTTCGAAGCAAGTCGTGCTCTGTATCTTGGTTTCACAACGCATCCAAATGGTTCCACTTCTCCCTTGACATCTATGAGTTTCATGGAGTGCAAAGAAAATACTTTTCGTGCCTATTGTTTGTTCGAAGCAAGCCGTGCTCCTATCTTGCATCTTGGTTTCACAACGCGTCCAAATGAGGTTCCACTTCTCCCATGACACCTATGAGTTTCATGGAGTGTAAAGCAAATAGTTTTCATGCCTATGGTAGGCTCGAAGCAAGTCATGCTCCTATCTTGCATCTTGGTTTCACAATGCATCCAAGTAAGGTTCCACTACTCCCCTGACACCTATGAGTTTAATGGAGTGCAAAGCAAATAGTTTTCGTGCCTGCGGTAGGTTCAAAGCAAACCGTGCTCCTATCTTGCATCCTGGTTTCACAACGCATCCAAATGAGGTTCTACTTCTCGCATGACACCTTTGAGTTTCATGGAGTGCAAAGCAAATAGTTTTCGTGCCTTTAGTAGGTTCGAAGCAAGCCGTGTCCTATCTTGCATCCTGGTTTCAGAACGCATCCAAATGAGGTTCCATTTCTCCCATGACACCTATGAGTTTCATGGACTGCTAAGCAAATAGTTTTCGTGCCTATGGAGGTTCGAAGCAAGCTGTGCTCCTATCTTGCTTCTTGGTTTCACATCGCATCCAAATGAGGTTCCACTTCTCCCATGACACCTATTATTTTTATCTAGTGCAAAGCAAAAAGTTTTTGTGCCTATGGTAGGTTCAAAGCAAACGGTGCTCCTATCTTGCATCTTGGTTTCACAACACGTCCAAATGAGGTTCCACTTCTCCCATGACACCTACTAGTTTTATCGAGTGCAAAGCAAATAGTTTTCGTGCCTATGGTACGTTCAAAGCAAACCGTGCTCCTATCTTGCATCTTGGTTTCACAACGCGTCCAAATGAGGTTCCACTTCTCCCATGACACCTATGAGTTCCATGGAGTGCAAAGCAAATAGTTTTCGTGCCTATGGTAGGTTCAAAGCAAGCCGTGCTCCTATCTTGCATCTTGGTTTCACAACGCATACAAATGTGGTTCCACTTCTCCCTTGACACCTATGAGTTTCATAGAGTGCAAAGCAAATATTTTTTGAGCCTATGGTAGTTTCTAAGCAAGTCGTGCTCCTATATTGCATCTTGGTTTCACATCGCATCCAAATGAGGTTCCACTTCTCCCATCACACCTATGAGTTTCATGGAGTGCAAAGCAAATAGTTTTCGTGCCTATGGTAGTTTCGAAGCAAATCGTGCTCTGTATCTTGGTTTCACAACGCATCCAAATAAGGTTCCATTTCTCCCATGACATCTATGAGTTTCATGGAGTGCAAAGCAAATAGTTTTCGTGCCTATGGTTTGCTCGAAGCAAGCCGTGCTCCTATCTTGCATCTTGGTTTCACAACGCGTCCAAGTGAGGTTCCACTTCTCCCGTGACACCTATGAGTTTCATGGAGTGCAAAGCAAATAGTTTTCGTGCCTATGGTTTGTTCGAAGGAAGCCGTGCTCCTATCTTGCATCTTGGTTTCACAACGCGTCCAAATGAGGTTCCACTTCTCCCATGACACCTATGAGTCTCTTGGAGTACAAAGCAAATAGTTTTCGTGCCTATGGTAGGCTCGAAGCAAGTCGGGCTCCTATCTTGCATCTTGGTTTCACAACGCATCCAAATGAGGTTCCACTGCTTCCATGACACCTATGAGTTTCATGGAGTGCAAAGCAAATAGTATTCGTGCCAATGGTTTGTTCAAAGCAAGCCGTGCTACTATCTTGCATCTTGGTTTCACAACGCGTCCAAATGAGGTTCCACTTCTCCCATGACACCTATGAGTTTCATGGAGTGCAAAGCAAATAGCTTCTGCGCCTGTGGTAGGCTCGAAGCAAGTCGTGCTCCTATCTTGCATCTGGGTTTCACAATGCATCCAAATGAGGTTCCACTGCTCCCATGACACCTATGAGTTTCATGGAGTGCAAAGCAAATAGTTTTCGTGCTTACGGTAGGTTCAAAGCAAACCGTGCTCCTATCCTGCATCCTAGTTTCGCAACGCATCCAAATGAGGTTCCACTTCTCCCATGACTCCTATTAGTTTTATCGAGTGCAAAGCAAATAGTTTTTGGGCCTATGGTTTGTTCGAAGCAAGCCGTGCTCCTATCTTGCATCATGGTTTCACAACGCGTCCAAATGAGGTTCCACTTCTCCCATGACACCTATGAGTTTCATGAAGTGCAAAGCAAATAGTTTTCGTGCCTATGGTTTGTTCGAAGCAAGTCATGCTCCTATCTTGCATCTTGGTTTCACAATGCGTCCAAATGAGGTTCCACATCTCCCATGACACCTATGAGTTTTATGGAGTGCAAAGCAAATAGTTTTTGTGCCTATGGTAGTTTCGAAGCAAGTCGTGCTCTGTATCTTGGTTTCACAACGCACCCAAATGAGGTTCCACTTCTCCCTTGACATCTATGAGTTTCATGGAGTGCAAAGCAAATAATTTTCGTGCCTCTGGTTTGTTCAAAGCAAGCCGTGCTCCTATCTTGCATCTTAGTTTCACAACGCGTCCAAATGAGGTTCCACTTCTCCCATGACACCTATGAGTTTCATGGAGTGCAAAGCAAATAGTTTTCATGCCTATGGTAGGCTCGAAGCAAACCATGCTCCTATCTTGCATCCTGGTTTCACAACGTATCCAAATGAGGTTCTACTTCTCCCATGACACCTTTGAGTTTCATGGAGTGCAAAGCAAATAGTTTTCGTGCCTCTGGTAGGTTCGAAGCAAGCCGTGCTCCTATCTTGCATCTTGGTTTCACAACGCAGACAAATGTGGTTCCACTTCTCCCATGACACCAATTAGTTTTATCGAGTGCAAAGCAAATAGTTTCCGTGCCTATGGTAGGTTCAAAGCAAACCGAGCTCCTATCTTGCATCTTGGTTTCACAATGCGTCCAAATGTGGTTCCACTTCTCCCATGACACCTATGAGTTCCATGGAGTGCAAAGCCAATAGTTTTTGTGCCTATGGTAGGTTCAAAGCAAGCCATGCTCCAATCTTGCATCTTGGTTTCACAACGCATACAAATGAGATTTCACTTCTCCCATGACACCTATGAGTTTCATAGAGTGCAAAGCAAATAGTTTTTGAGCCTATGGTAGTTTCGAAGCAAGTTGTGCTCCTATATTGCATCTTGGTTTCACATCGCATCCAAATGAGGTTCCACTTCTCCCATCACACCTATGAGTTTCATGGAGTGCAAAGCAAATAGTTTTCGTGCCTATGGTAGTTTCGAAGCAAGTCGTGCTCTGTATCTTGGTTTCACAACGCATCCAAATAAGGTTCCACTTCTCCCATGACATCTATGAGTTTCATGGAGTGCAAAGCAAATAGTTTTCGTGCCTATGGTTTGTTCGAAGCATGCCGTGCTCCTATCTTGCATCTTGGTTTCACAACGCGTCCAAATGAGGTTCCACTTCTCCCGTGACACCTATGAGTTTCATGGAGTGCAAAGCAAATAGTTTTCGCGCCTATGGTTTGTTCGAAGTAAGCCGTGCTCCTATCTTGCATCTTGGTTTCACAACGCGTCCAAATGAGGTTCCACTTCTCCCATGACACCTATGAGTCTCATGGAGTGCAAAGCAAATAGTTTTCGTGCCTATGGTTGGCTCGAAGCAAGTCGGGCTCCTATCTTGCATCTTGGTTTCACAACGCATCCAAATAAGGTTCCACTGCTCCCATGACACCTATGAGTTTCATGGAGTGCAAAGCAAATAGTATTCGTGGCTATGGTTTGTTCAAAGCAAGCCGTGCTCCTATCTTGCATCTTGGTTTCACAACGCATCCAAATGAGGTTCCACTTCTCCCATGACACCTATGAGTTTCATGGAGTGCAAAGCAAATAGTTTTCGTGCCTATGGTAGGCTCGAAGCAAGTCGTGCTCCTATCTTGCATCTTGGTTTCACAATGCATCCAAATGAGGTTCCACTGCTCCCATGACACCTATGAGTTTCATGGAGTGCAAAGCAAATAGTTTTCGTGCTTACGGTAGGTTCAAAGCAAACCGTGCTCCTATCCTGCATCCTGGTTTCACAATGCATCCAAATGAGGTTCCACTTCTCCCATGACTCCTATTAGTTTTATCGAGTGCAAAACAAATAGTTTCCGTGCCTATGGTAGGTTCAAAGCAAACCATGCTCCTATCGTGCATCTTGGTTTTACAACGCGTCCAAATGAGGTTCCACTTCTCCCATGACACCTATGAGTTCCATGGAGTGCAAAGGAAAAAGTTTTCGTGCCTATTGTAGTTTCGAAGCAAGTCGTGCTCCTATCTTGCATCCTGGATTCACAACCCATCCAAATGAGGTTCCACATCTCCCATGACACCTATGAGTTTTATAGAGTGCAAAGCAAATAGTTTTCGTGCCTATGGTAGTTTCGAAGCAAGTCGTGCTCAGTATCTTGGTTTCACAACGCATCCAAATGGTTCCACTTCTCCCTTGACATCTATGAGTTTCATGGAGTGCAAAGCAAATTGTTTTCGTGCCTATGGTTTGTTCGAAGCAAGCTGTGCTCCTATCTTGCATCTTGGTTTCACAACGTGTCCAAACGAGGTTCCACTTCTCCTATGACACCTATGAGTTTCATGGAGTGCAAAGCAAATGGTTTTCATGCCTATGGTAGGCTCGAAGCAAGTCATGCTCCTATCTTGCATCTTGGTTTCACAATGCATCCAAGTAAGGTTCCACTACTCCCCTGACACCTATGAGTTTCATGGAGTGCAAAGCAAATAATTTTCGTGCCTGCGGTAGGTTCAAAGCAAACCGTGCTCCTATCTTGCATCCTGGTTTCACAACGCATCCAAATAAGGTTCTACTTCTCCCATGACACCTTTGAGTTTCATGGAGTGCAAAGCAAATAGTTTTCGTGCCTTTAGTACGTTCGAAGCAAGCCGTGTCCTATCATGCATCCTGGTTTCAGAATGCATCCAAATGAGGTTCCATTTCTCCCATGACACCTATGAGTTTCATGGACTGCAAAGCAAATAGTTTTCGTGCCTATGGAGGTTCGAAGCAAGCTGTGCTCCTATCTTGCTTCTTGGTTTCACATCGCATCCAAATGAGGTTCCACTTCTCCCATGACACCTATTATTTTTATATAGTGCAAAGCAAAAAGTTTTTGTGCCTATGGTAGGTTCAAAGCAAACGGTGCTCCTATCTTGCATCTTGGTTTCACAACACGTCCAAATGAGGTTCCACTTCTCCCATGACACCTATTAGTTTTATCGAGTGCAAAGCAAATAGTTTTCGTGCCTATGGTACGTTCAAAGCAAACCGTGCTCCTATCTTGCATCTTGGTTTCACAACACGTCCAAATGAGGTTCCACATCTCCCATGACACCTATGAGTTCCATGGAGTGCAAAGCAAATAGTTTTCGTGCCTATGGTAGGTTCAAAGCAAGCCGTGCTCCTATCTTGCATCTTGGTTTCACAATGCATACAAATGAGGTTCCACTTCTCCCTTGACACCTATGAGTTTCATAGAGTGCAAAGCAAATATTTTTTGAGCCTATGGTAGTTTCGAAGCAAGTCGTGCTCCTATATTGCATCTTGGTTTCACATCGCATCCAAATGAGGTTCCACTTCTCCCATCACACCTATGAGTTTCATGGACTGCAAAGCAAATAGTTTTCGTGCCTATGGTAGTTTCGAAGCAAGTCGTGCTCTGTATCTTGGTTTCACAACGCATCCAAATAAGGTTCCACTTCTCCCATGACATCTATGAGTTTCATGGAGTGCAAAGCAAATAGTTTTCGTGCCTATGGTTTGTTCGAAGCATGCCGTGCTCCTATCTTGCATCTTGGTTTCACAACGCGTCCAAATGAGGTTCCACTTCTCCCGTGACACCTATGAGTTTCATGGAGTGCAAAGCAAATAGTTTTCGCGCCTATGGTTTGTTCGAAGTAAGCCGTGCTCCTATCTTGCATCTTGGTTTCACAACGCGTCCAAATGAGGTTCCACTTCTCCCATGACACCTATGAGTCTCATGGAGTGCAAAGCAAATAGTTTTCGTGCCTATGGTTGGCTCGAAGCAAGTCGGGCTCCTATCTTGTATCTTGGTTTCACAACGCATCCAAATAAGGTTCCACTGCTCCCACGACACCTATGAGTTTCATGGAGTGCAAAGCAAATAGTATTCGTGGCTATGGTTTGTTCAAAGCAAGCCGTGCTCCTATCTTGCATCTTGGTTTCACAACGCATCCAAATGAGGTTCCACTTCTCCCATGACACCTATGAGTTTCATGGAGTGCAAAGCAAATAGTTTTCGTGCCTATGGTAGGCTCGAAGCAAGTCGTGCTCCTATCTTGAATCTTGGTTTCACAATGCATCCAAATGAGGTTCCACTGCTCCCATGACACCTATGAGTTTCATGGAGTGCAAAGCAAATAGTTTTCGTGCTTACGGTAGGTTCAAAGCAAACCGTGCTCCTATCCTACATCCTGGTTTCACAATGCATCCAAATGAGGTTCCACTTCTCCCATGACTCCTATTAGTTTTATCGAGTGCAAAACAAATAGTTTCCGTGCCTATGGTAGGTTCAAAGCAAACCATGCTCCTATCGTGCATCTTGGTTTTACAACGCGTCCAAATGAGGTTCCACTTCTCCCATGACACCTATGAGTTCCATGGAGTGCAAAGGAAAAAGTTTTCGTGCCTATTGTAGTTTCGAAGCAAGTCGTGCTCCTATCTTGCATCCTGGATTCACAACCCATCCAAATGAGGTTCCACATCTCCCATGACACCTATGAGTTATAGAGTGCAAAGCAAGTAGTTTTCGTGCCTATGGTAGTTTCGAAGCAAGTCGTGCTCAGTATCTTGGTTTCACAACGCATCCAAATGGTTCCACTTCTCCCTTGACATCTATGAGTTTCATGGAGTGCAAAGCAAATTATTTTCGTGCCTATGGTTTGTTCGAAGCAAGCTGTGCTCCTATCTTGCATCTTGGTTTCACAACGTGTCCAAACGAGGTTCCACTTCTCCTATGACACCTATGAGTTTCATGGAGTGCAAAGCAAATGGTTTTCATGCCTATGGTAGGCTCGAAGCAAGTCATGCTCCTATCTTGCATCTTGGTTTCACAATGCATCCAAGTAAGGTTCCACTACTCCCCTGACACCTATGAGTTTCATGGAGTGCAAAGCAAATAGTTTTCGTGCCTGCGGTAGGTTCAAAGCAAACCGTGCTCCTATCTTGCATCCTGGTTTCACAACGCATCCAAATAAGGTTCTACTTCTCCCATGACACCTTTGAGTTTCATGGAGTGCAAAGCAAATAGTTTTCGTGCCTTTAGTAGGTTCGAAGCAAGCCGTGTCCTATCATGCATCCTGGTTTCAGAACGCATCCAAATGAGGTTCCATTTCTCCCATGACACCTATGAGTTTCATGGACTGCAAAGCAAATAGTTTTCGTGCCTATGGAGGTTCGAAGCAAGCTGTGCTCCTATCTTGCTTCTTGGTTTCACATCGCATCCAAATGAGGTTCCACTTCTCCCATGACACCTACTATTTTTATCTAGTGCAAAGCAAAAAGTTTTTGTGCCTATGGTAGGTTCAAAGCAAACGGTGCTCCTATCTTGCATCTTGGTTTCACAACACGTCCAAATGAGGTTCCACTTCTCCCATGACACCTATTAGTTTTATCGAGTGCAAAGCAAATAGTTTTCGTGCCTATGGTACGTTCAAAGCAAACCGTGCTCCTATCTTGCATCTTGGTTTCACAACGCGTCCAAATGAGGTTCCACATCTCCCATGACACCTATGAGTTCCATGCAGTGCAAAGCAAATAGTTTTCGTGCCTATGGTAGGTTCAAAGCAAGCCGTGCTCCTATCTTGCATCTTGGTTTCACAATGCATACAAATGAGGTTCCACTTCTCCCTTGACACCTATGAGTTTCATAGAGTGCAAAGCAAATATTTTTTGAGCCTATGGTAGTTTCGAAGCAAGTCGTGCTGCTATATTGCATCTTGGTTTCACATCGCATCCAAATGAGGTTCCACTTCTCCCATCACACCTATGAGTTTCATGGAGTGCAAAGCAAATAGTTTTCGTGCCTATGGTGGTTTCGAAGCAAGTCGTGCTCCGTATCTTGGTTTCACAACGCATCCAAATAAGGTTCCATTTCTCCCATGATATCTATGAGTTTCATGGAGTGCAAAGCAAATAGTTTTCGTGCCTATGGTTTGTTCGAAGCAAGCCGTGCTCCTATCTTGCATCTTGGTTTCACAACGCGTCCAAATGAGGTTCCACTTCTCCCGTGACACCTATGAGTTTCATGTAGTGCAAAGCAAATAGTTTTCGTGCCTATGGTTTGTTCGAAGGAAGCCGTGCTCCTATCTTGCATCTTGGTTTCACAACGCGTCCAAATGAGGTTCCACTTCTCCCATGACACCTATGAGTCTCTTGGAGTACAAAGCAAATAGTTTTCGTGCCTATGGTAGGCTCGAAGCAAGTCGGGCTCCTATCTTGCATCTTGGATTCACAACGCATCCAAATGAGGTTCCACTGCTTCCATGACACCTATGAGTTTCATGGAGTGCAAAGCAAATAGTATTCGTGCCTATGGTTTGTTCAAAGCATGCCGTGCTACTATCTTGCATCTTGGTTTCACAACGCGTCCAAATGAGGTTCCACTTCTCCCATGACACCTATGAGTTTCATGGATTGCAAAGCAAATAGCTTCTGAGCCTGTGGTAGGCTCAAAGCAAATCGTGCTCCTACCTTGCATCTTGGTTTCACACTGCATCCAAATGAGGTTCCACTGCTCCCATGACACCTATGAGTTTCATGGAGTGCAAAGCAAATAGTTTTCATGCTTACGGTAGGTTCAAAGCAAACCGTGCTCCTATCCTGCATCCTAGTTTCACAATGCATCCAAATGATGTTCCACTTCTCCCATGACTCCTATTAGTTTTATCGAGTGCAAAGCAAATAGTTTTCGGGCCTATGGTTTGTTCGAAGCAAGCCGTGCTCCTATCTTGCATCATGGTTTCACAACGCGTCCAAATGAGGTTCCACTTCTCCCATGACACCTATGAGTTTCATGAAGTGCAAAGCAAATAGTTTTCGTGCCTATGGTTTGTTCGAAGCAAGTCGTGCTCCTATCTTGCATCTTGGTTTCACAATGCGTCCAAATGAGGTTCCACATCTCCCATGACACCTATGTGTTTTATGGAGTGCAAAGCAAATAGTTTTGGTGCCTATGGTAGTTTCGAAGCAAGTCGTGCTCTGTATCTTGGTTTCACAACGCATCCAAATGAGGTTCCACTTCTCCCTTGACATCTATGAGTATCATGGAGTGCAAAGCAAATAATTTTCGTGCCTCTGGTTTGTTCAAAGCAAGCCGTGCTCCTATCTTGCATCTTGGTTTCACAACACGTCCAAATGAGGTTCCACTTCTCCCATGACACCTATGAGTTTCATGGAGTGCGAAGCAAATAGTTTTCATGCCTATGGTAGGCTCGAAGCAAACCATGCTCCTATCTTGCATCCTGGTTTCACAACGTATCCAAATGAGGTTCTACTTCTCCCATGACACCTTTGAGTTTCATGGAGTGCAAAGCAAATAGTTTTCGTGCCTCTGGTAGGTTCGGAGCAAGCCGTGCTCCTATCTTACATTTTGGTTTCACAACGCATACAAATGTGCTTCCACTTCTCCCATGACACCTATTAGTTTTATCGAGTGCAAAGCAAATAGTTTCCGTGCCTATGGTAGGTTCAAAGCAAACCGAGCTCCTATCTTGCATCTTGGTTTCACAATGCGTCCAAATGAGGTTCCACTTCTCCCATGACACCTATGAGTTCCATGGAGTGCAAAGCAAATAGTTTTTGTGCCTATGGTAGGTTCAAAGCAAGCCGTGCTCCTATCTTGCATCTTGGTTTCACAACGCATACAAATGAGGTTCCACTTCTCCCATGACACCTATGAGTTTCATAGAGTGCAAAGCAAATAGTTTTTGTGCCTATGGTAGTTTCGAACCAAGTCGTGCTCCTATATTGCATCTTGGTTTCACATCGCATCCAAATGAGGTTCCACTTCTCCCATGACACCTATGAGTTTCATGGAGTGCAAAGCAAATAGTTTTCGTGCCTATGGTAGTTTCAAAGCAAGTCGTGCTCTGTATCTTGGTTTCACAACGCGTCCAAATGTGTCCACTTCTCCCATGACACCTATGAGTTTCATCAAGTGCAAAGCAAATAGTTTTCGTGCCTATGGTTTGTTCGAAGCAAGTCGTGCTCCTATCTTGCATCTTGGTTTCACAATGCGTCCAAATGAGGTTCCACTTCTCCCATGACACCTATGAGTTTCATGGAGTGCAAAGCAAATAGTTTTCCTGCCTATGGCAGTTTCGAAGCAAGTCGTGCTCTGTATCTTGGTTTCACAACGCATTCAAATGAGGTTCCACTGCTCCTTGACACCTATGAGTTTCATGGAGTGCAAAGCAAATAGTTTTCGTGCCTATGGTTTGTTCGAAGCAAGCCGTGCTCCTATCTTGCATCTTGGTTTCACAACGCTTCCAAATGAGGTTCCACTTCTCCCATGACACATATGAGTTTCATGGAGTGCAAAGCAAATAATTTTCGTGCCTATGGTAGGCTCGAAGCAAGTCGTGCTCCTATCTTGCATCCTAGTTTCGTAACGCGTCCAAATGAGGTTCCACTTCTCCCACGACACCTATTAGTTTTATCAAGTGCAAAGCAAATAGTTTTTGTGCCAATGGTAGGTTCAAAGCAAACCGTGCTCCTATCTTGCATCCTGGTTTCACAACGCATCCAAATGAGGTTCTACTTCTCCCATGACACCTTTGAGTTTCATGGAGTGCAAAGAAAATAGTTTTCGTGTCTTTGGTAGGTTCAAAGCAACCCATGCTCCTATCTTGCGTCTTGGTTTCACAACGCATCCAAATGAGGTTCCACTTCTCCCATGACACCTATGAGTTCCATGGAGTGCAAAGCAAATAGTTTTCGTGCCTATGTTAGTTTCGAAGCAAGTCGTGCTCCTATCTTGCATCCTAGATTCACAACGCATCCAAATGAGGTTCCACTTCTCCCATCACACCTATGAGTTTCATGGAGTGCAAAGCAAATAGTTTTTGTGCCTATGGTTGTTTCGAAGCAAGTCGTGCCCTTTACCTTGGTTTCACAACGCCTCCAAATGAGGTTCCACTTCTCCCATGACATCTATGTGTTTCATGGAGTGCAATGCAAATAGTTTTCGTGCCCATGGTTTGTTCGACGCAAGCCGTGCTCCTATCTTGCATCTTGGTTTCACAATGCGTCCAAATGAGGTTCCACTTCTCCCATGACACCTATGAGTTTCATGGAGTGCAAAGCAAATAGCTTCTGAGCCTGTGGTAGGCTCAAAGCAAGTCGTGCTCCTATCTTGCATCTTGGTTTCACAATGCATCCAAATGAGGTTCCACTGCTCCCATGACACCTATGAGTTTCATGGAGTGCAAAGCAAATAGTTTTCATGCTTACGGTAGGTTCAAAGCAAACCGTGCTCCTATCCTCCATCCTAGTTTCACAACGCATCCAAATGATGTTCCACTTCTCCCATGACTCCTATTAGTTTTATCGAGTGCAAAGAAAATAGTTTTCGGGCCTATGGTTTGTTCGAAGCAAGCCGTGCTCCTATCTTGCATCATGGTTTCACAACGCGTCCAAATGAGGTTCCACTTCTCCCATGACACCAATGAGTTTCATGAAGTGCAAAGCAAATAGTTTTCGTGCCTATGGTTTGTTCGAAGCAAGTCGTGCTCCTATCTTGCATCTTGGTTTCACAATGCGTCCAAATGAGGTTCCACATCTCCCATGACACCTATGTGTTTTATGGAGTGCAAAGCAAATAGTTTTTGTGCCTATGGTAGTTTCGAAGCAAGTCGTGCTCTGTATCTTGGTTTCACAACGCATCCAAATGAGGTTCCACTTCTCCCTTGACATCTATGAGTATCATGGAGTGCAAAGCAAATAATTTTCGTGCCTCTGGTTTGTTCAAAGCAAGCCGTGCTCCTATCTTGCATCTTGGTTTCACAATGCGTGCAAATGAGGTTCCACTTCTCCCATGACACCTATGAGTTTCATGGAGTGCGAAGCAAATAGTTTTCATGCCTATGGTAGGCTTGAAGCAAACCATGCTCCTATCATGCATCCTGGTTTCACAACGTATCCAAATGAGGTTCTACTTCTCCCATGACACCTTTGAGTTTCATGGAGTGCAAAGCAAATAGTTTTCGTGCCTCTGGTAGGTTCGAAGCAAGCCGTGCTCCTATCTTGCATTTTGGTTTCACAACGCATACAAATGTGGTTCCACTTCTCCCATGACACCTATTAGTTTTATCGAGTGCAAAGCAAATAGTTTCCGTGCCTATGGTAGGTTCAAAGCAAACCGAGCTCCTATCTTGCATCTTGGTTTCACAACGCATACAAATGAGGTTCCACTTCTCCCATGACACCTATGAGTTTCATGGAGTGCAAAGCAAATAGTTTTCGTGCCTTTGGTAGGCTCGAAGCAAGTCGTGCTCCTATCTTGCATCTTGGTTTCACAATGCGTCCAAATGAGGTTCCACTTCTCCCATGACACCTATGAGTTTCATGGAGTGCAAAGCAAATAGCTTCTGAGCCTGTGGTAGGCTCAAAGCAAGTCGTGCTCCTATCATGCATCTTGGTTTCACCACGCATCCAAATGAGGTTCTACATCTCCCATGACACCTATGAGTTTCATGGAGTGCAAAGCAAATAGTTTTCATGCTTACGGTAGGTTCAAAGCAAACCGTGCTCCTATCCTGCATCCTAGTTTCACAACGCATCCAAATGATGTTCCACTTCTCCCATGACTCCTATTAGTTTTATCGAGTGCAAAGCAAATAGTTTTCGGGCCTATGGTTTGTTCGAAGCAAGCCGTGCTCCTATCTTGCATCTTGGTTTCACAATGCGTCCAAATGAGGTTCCACTTCTCCCATCACACCTATGAGTTTCATGGTGTGCAAAGCAAATTAGTTTTTGTGCCTATGGTTGTTTCAAAGCAAGTCGTGCCCTTTACCTTGGTTTCACAACGCCTCCAAATGAGGTTCCACTACTCCCATGACATCTATGAGTTTCATGGAGTGCAATGCAAATAGTTTTCGTGCGCATGGTTTGTTCGAAGCAAGCCATGCTCCTATCTTGTATCTTGGTTTCACAACACGTCCAAATGAGGTTCCACTTCTCACATGACATCTATGAGTTTCATGGAGTGCAATGCAAATCGTTTTCGTGCCCATGGTTTGTTCGAAGCAAGCCGTGCTCCTATCTTGCATCTTGGTTTCACAACACGTCCAAATGAGGTTCCACTTCTCACATGACACGTATGAGTTTCATTGAGTGCAAAGCAAATAGTTTTCGAGCCTATGGTAGGCTCGAAGCAAGTCATGCTCATATCTTGCATCTTGGTTTCACAATGCAACCAAGTAAGGTTCCACTACTCCCATGACACCTATGAGTTTCATGGAGTGCAAAGCAAATAGTTTTCGTGCCTGCGCTAGGTTCAAAGCAAACCATGCTCCTATCTTGCATCCTGGTTTCACAACGTATCCAAATGAGGTTCTACTTCTCCCATGACACCTTTTGAGTTTCGTGGAGTGCAAAGCAAATAGTTTTCGTGCCTTTGGTAGGTTCGAAGCAAGCCGTGCTCCTATCTTGCATCTTGGTTTCACAACGCATACAAATGTGGTTCCACTTCTCCATGACACCTATTAGTTTTATCGAGTGCAAAGCAAATAGTTTCCGTGCCTATGGTAGGTTCAAAGCAAACCGAGCTCCTATCTTGCATCTTGGTTTCACAATGCGTCCAAATGAGGTTCCACTTCTCCCATGACACCTATGAGTTCCATGGAGTGCAAAGCAAATAGTTTTTGTGCCTATGGTAGGTTCAAAGCAAGCCGTGCTCCTATCTTGCATCTTGGTTTCACAACGCATACAAATTAGGTTCCACTTCTCCAATGACACCTATGAGTTTCATAGAGTGCAAAGCAAATTATTTTTGTGCCTATGGTAGTTTCGAAGCAAGTCGTGCTCCTATATTGCATCTTGGTTTCACATCGCATCCAAATGAGGTTCCACTTCTCCCATGACACCTATGAGTTTCATGGAGTGCAAAGCAAATAGTTTTCGTGCCTATGGTAGTTTCGAAGCAAGTCGTGCTTTGTATCTTGGTTTCACAACGCATCCAAATGTGGTTCCACTTCTCCCATGGCATCTATGAGTTTCATGGATGTGACAGAACCGGCTAAATCCCATGGCCCACAGGCGCCTGTCATTGTCACTAGTGACCTCTGACAGCCGGGCCCGTGTCCCAAAAGATCTAGAAGGTTCTGCCGGGCTACATTAGCGCCCGATTTCCTCCGACAGGATCCCATTGCGAAGCCATTACAGAATTATAACATTTCATAACAAATTACATCAGAGTCAAAATGCGGAAAGGTTATAAGGTACTTAGATTACAAACCGTTTGTCCAAATACGATTGAAGTGCGAATATTACAGAACATAAATAAAATAAGTAGCAGTGGAATGACGATACAACAATATTAAGTATTTAACAATAAGAACCCTGCCCACGGGTTCGACATTACTCCTCCTCACATCCCTCCTGCACCACTGTTACATAGCAGGGGGCGAGACAAACCTCCGGCTGCTGTGTCCCTGCAACATGGGGTTAACAAACCCTGAGTACTGGGGTACTCCGCAAGACTTACCCGACTAAGAAAAAGGAATGAGACTCAGGAATGCAGGCTGAGGGGAGTCAAGGTAAGGCTTGAGCAAGAGTCAAAAGTTTTGCAGAAAAGCATTACTATCCTGATTCAATATTTTAACACAATCTTATTTTTAATCATATTCATAATTCTAAATTTCTTTTCATATATCATCATACCTTCATATTCTTAATAATTCTCAAAAACACCTAGTTCCGAACCACTTTTCAATTGCAGGTCAAAGGATCAAGTCTCCATATCCGAGGAGCAACGACGATTCGAATCGATTAGTACCCAGCTGAGGATTCCTATCCACACTGCATATGTAGCACTTAAGCTTGTATATACCAACCCCGCCTACCACGGCTTATCCTACCCCTGAACCGGTCCTGCGCCACCCGAGAGCACAGTACTCCTCTCCTCTCCAGGCACGCCGGCCACGAGGGTACACGCTACTCTCGCCATCTCTCCACTCCCAGTGCGTGGTTGTCGGTTCAAGCAGTAGGGCCACCGGAGTCAGAGGCTTTCCGTAGTATGTGGCTAGTTGTAAAGTCTCGATCACAGCAGGCCTACAACGAACGGTCCCTAATTATTTTTCCACCGGCGACATTGCATTGGGACTCTAACCCAAATACAAGTGTCCCAACGGTTTTTAAATCCCTTTTCCGCCGATGGTCAAGCATTGGGACTCTAACCCAAATTCACAACCAACGAACGAAAAATCCCTTTCCGACGGTTACGGTGCATCGGGGCTGCTACCCAAGTACACAATTTCCGAACGGACTCATATCCCTTTCCCTTTTCTCATGATTCGTAATTGTCACATTTTCATAGGTCACAAATAGCCTTTTTATGCAATTCTAAATTGATTAAGCAGGGCTAAGCATTTTTGAATATTTTTATTTTTAAACAGGTTTCCGGGATATTATGTATCAAGGCAGGTAATACATCAATATAGGTGACAAACAACTCCTAACAACCTAATGCAATAATAGACTCAAGTTATAAATGTTTTGTAAAACACAAGGCAGGGCTGAATGCACCGGGGCTTGCCTTGAATCGTGTACAGCGTCGGGTCGGGATCAGTCCCACAGATGTCGAATCCTTGGATGACTTCTGGAGTGACCTCCTCAGCAGTAGTCTCGACCTAGACCTCCTCGGGAACGGGCACTACACGTATGCAATGTTGTATGCTTAGCATGGCATGAGGACAACAAATGAAATGCTTGAAAGTAAACCATTAAGATCTTGAGTACAACTTTCCTTCACGGTAAAGTTGTAAACACTTTACGGAAGGTAAAAGCAATGTTTCCTACTTTTGTTTTATTGATCATTTTAACGGTCGCAGAAAGCCGCTGCACAGCTTTACTACAACCAACATGCGACCCTAATACTTCTGTCAAGGATCACTATGGTGAGAGACCCTTGAAGTCAATCAATCCAAAATCACACCAAACAACAGGGATTATTCGCTTAAATTAATTCTACTAATCGAACGCCCCATAATTAATAAACAAGTGTCCTAATAGTTTCCAAATGAGCTCAAACTTACCCAACAGATAGATCTTACCCTAAAATAGTACCACATAAATTTTCATGATTTTTGGATAATTCTGGAATTTATTAAAATTGCTCAAAGTTGCATTTATTAGTTAATATGCTGATTTTTAGCTCCCACAGAAAATGTCCAAACCCTATATATAATATTTTTATGAAATACTACATGCTCCAGGGAGTGCCCACAATTATTTTCATGATTTTTAGACCAACAGAAATAATACTACAAAAATAACAAACACAGGAACTATTCATAGTAATTTAAAATAGAAATCCAATTGAAATTCCACGGGAAAAATGGAAAACGCCTTTTGGCCCGGGACGGCCCAAGTCAGGCAGGCCGGCCCACTCGGCCGCTCCCGCACCGGCCCGCGTCCAGGTGCCCAGTCGAGGCGCTGACAGGCGGGTCCCGCCTGTCAATTCCTCCTCCTACAACGGCCGGCGTCCATTCGCGCACACACGCGCACACGCGCGCACGTCGGCTCGCCGCGGAGCTCGCTACCGGCGACCCCCGGGACGAAACCGAGCGCACCCCAGCGAACCCTAAGACCCAGCCGACAACCTAGCACATTAAACCCGCGAGCTACGCGCCTCCGACGAGCTCGAGCTCGTCCATGGCGGCGGCGGCGCGGCCATCCCATCCTGGCCGCAAAGGGTACAATAGCGCTTAGGTAAAAGGTTTGGGAGAACCAGGAGCTCACCACGGTCCTAGACCGACGGCTGGCTGAGGCTGAGACAGAGTAGAACGGCGAGCTTGACTACGGCGGCGGACACAGCGACTCGGCCCCGACGGTGAAGTCTCGTTCCGGCGATCCTAGGGAACGAAATGAAAAACCAGTCGTGAGCATGAGCTAGAGCATGAGACAGAGAGTCACAAACGAAATACCGAAGGAGGAGAGGCTCACCACAGCGAGCTCGTCGCGTGAGAGACGGCTGCGGCGGCGCTCCGGTCTTCCGCAGAGACGGCGACAGGCGTTCTCGGATCACAGGGCACGAACCGAAGCCCAAATGGATGCACTAAGTGCGCAAGAAAGCAGGGAGGTTGGATGCTCAAGCAATTGGAGAATGGTGCACGGTTTGAGGCCGATTTGGTCGGGGCAGTGAAGGTGATCACCGGCGCGCCGAGCGGGGAGGGGAAGGAAACGGGAGGGAGACCGTCGCCTTTAAGCCGGTTCGAGGGGGAGACAGAAGCGGCAGAGGACGGCGCGGGGTCCCCTACACGCGCTGCCACGACCGGGGGCAGGATCCCGGCCGGCACGGACGGCACCGCGCGCGCGTGCGCCGCGGCGGCCAGCTCCTATGCGCGAACAGAGTAGGAGGGGGCGGGTTACTGTAGCAGGGCAGTGCCCCCCTCTCGGTTTTTGACTCAATTCACCAGATTTTGAGTACTAACTTGAAAAAGTGAAAACACAAAAGTTGTAGGTTTCAAAATTTTGGACAACTTTTGTTTTTGAACCAAACCCAAATCCTATATGGTTTTGAAATTATAGTAAAGGGGGTAAAAGAGGGTTTTGAATTTCAAACTGAATTTTTAAAATTACTTTTAAATTTCTTTAACAACTTGAAAAATTGTCAAAATAGAAGTTGTCCTACCCAGTGATCTATACAACTCTTGTTAAGAAGGTTTTGTCAAATTCGTAATATTTTTGAATTTGAAGTTTTAAACTTAAATTTCAACATAGTAATTTGAGTCAAATTTAAATTTTTATATTATAACTTCAAAATCTTCCAAAACAAAAGTTGTTTCATTTCAACAGATCTACAACTTTTATTAAGGCACTTTCATCAAATTCCAAATATTTTTTAAATTAGGTTTTTGAGTCAATTTAAAGCTTAATTGGAATTTTTCTTTTGCTAATACCTTTAATCCCCAATTAAAGGTTTAATTACACTATTAAACCTAAACATAATTAAATCACTTTAGAAACCCTAAGCACAATCATATGTAGATGATTAAATTAAACTATGATGACATGGCAAAATTAATTAGCCATAATACCCAGGGTATTACAGCCCTTCCCCCTTAAATAAATCTCGTCCCGAGATTTGATAGACGATAAACGTTAGGGTTAAGTGATGGGAAAGAAAATGCCTCAAGTAAACCCACTCTAGTTTCTACCATAAGATAATAAGGGAAGTTTATACTGACTATAACCAGAAACTTTACATTTACAATGTAGCAAAGAACTCGGGGAAGTTTTCGGCAAGATAGTCTTCAGACTCCCAGGTGGCTTCATCCTCGGAATGTCCGCTCCATTGAATCTTGTACCATCTTGTAGTGGTCCTCCGAGTGACGCGATCCTTCTGACCTAAGACTCGGATAGGATACTCAGAGTACGTTAGGTCGGGTTGGAGTTCTATTCCCTCAACATCCACGACTTGATCTGGTACCCGAAGACACCTTTTGAGCTGTGATACATGAAAGACGTTGTGTACGGCTGAGAGATGATCTGGCAACTTCAACTTATAAGCTACTTTCCCATGATGAGCTATGATTTGAAATGGTCCAATGTATCGAGGAGCTAATTTGCCTTTAACTCCAAATCGATTAACTCCCTTCATGGGCGAGACTTTGAAATAGACATAATCTCCTGTCTTAAACACCAAGGGACGACGCCTTTGATCGGCGTAACTCTTCTGTCGCGACTGTGCAACCTTCAGGTTATCTCGTATTTGCCGAACCTTTGCTTCAGTCTCTTCCACCAAGTCAACGCCGAAGTACCATCTCTCCCCGGGCTCAGACCAATTCAGGGGTGTTCGACACCTACGACCATATACCGCCTCAAACGGTGCCATTTTGATGCTTTCTTGGTAGCTGTTATTGTACGAAAATTCTGCCAGTGCCAAACACTCATCCCAAGATTCGGTGTAATTGAGTGCACATGCTCTCAACATGTCCTCCAACACCTGGTTGACTCTCTCAGTCTGTCCGTCAGTCTGCGGATGGTATGCTGTGCTATGTAGAAGCTTTGTTCCTAGTGACTTGTGGAAAGCTCTCCAAAAGTTGGAAATGAATTGAGAACCTCGATCAGAGACAATGGTCTTGGGCACACCATGAAGCTTCATCAAATTCTGGATGTACAGCTTTGCATAGTTCACTGCAGTGTAAATGGTCTTGACGGGCATGAAGTGGGCTTGCTTAGTGAGGCGGTCAACCACAACCCAGACTGAGTCAAAACCCCTGGGTGTTTTTGGCAGCCCCACGATAGAATCCATGCTAATGTCCTCCCATTTCCATGCAGGAACAGGCAGTGGTTGTAGTTCTCCACCGGGCTTCATGTGTACAGCTTTCACTTTCTGACAAGTGTCACACTTCGCTACATATCGAGCGATCTCTATTTTCATTTTGGTCCACCAGAACTTTTGCCTCAAATCTTGGTACATTTTATTGCTCCCAGGGTGGATGGAGAACCTAGTCAAATGTGCTTCATCCAAAATCTTTTGTCGCAACTCGGGTACCTTTGGAACTACTAGCCGCCCCTTGAACCATACGACCCCTTCTTCGTCAATCCTGAAACAATCTACAGTACCAGCTTGGACTTTCTCCTTAACATGCTTGATGCCTTTGCTTCCTTTTTGAGCTGCGATTCATCACGGATGGTGGTCTCAATACTAACATGATTCAAACTGCCCTGTTCAACTATTTCTACCCCCAACTTCTCTAGTTCATAGCATAAAGAAAGGTCTCGGGGCTTTACTGCCAAACAACTGCAATGAATCTTGCGACTGAGCGCATCGGCAACCACATTTGCTTTACCAGGGTGATAATGCACTTCAATGTCAT
Organism: Eremochloa ophiuroides; assembly: GCA_038502445.1. NCBI lineage: Eukaryota > Viridiplantae > Streptophyta > Magnoliopsida > Poales > Poaceae > Eremochloa > Eremochloa ophiuroides. The sequence continues at coordinate 51,146,931 of JAHLJS010000002.1, forward strand.
AATCCTTGATCAACTCGAGCCATCTTCATTGTCTCATGTTCAACTCTTCTTGGGTAAATATATATTTCAGGCTCTTGTGATCGGTGTAAATCTTGCAAGTACTGCCAAGCAAATAATGACGCCAAATTTTCAGTGCATGGACCACAGCTGCCAATTCTAGATCATGTGTGGGATAATTTTCTTCATGACGCTTAAGCTGTCGTGACGCATAAGCAATGACTCGGCCTTCTTGCATCAAAATACAACCCAGGCCGGTTCCAGAAGCGTCGCAGTATACGTCGAATGGCTTTTCAATGTCCGGTTGAGCTAGGACTGGGGCAGTGGTTAACAACTTCTTCAAAGTCTGAAATGCTTGCTCACACTCAGGTGACCAGGCAAACTTGACCTCGTTCTTCAATAAGTTGGTAATAGGCTTAGAGATTTTGGAAAAATTCAGAATAAAACGGCGGTAATATCCCGCCATTCCCATAAAACTACGGACTTGATGTACTGTGGTTGGTGGTTTCCAATTCAAGATCTCTTCCACTTTGCTTGGGTCAACCGATACACCTTCGGCGGACAGAATATGCCCAAGAAACGGAACTCTGTCCAACCAAAACTCGCACTTGCTGAACTTGGCATACAGTTGATGTTCTCGCAACCGAGCTAGGACTACACGAAGGTGTTTGGCATGCTCTTCCGGGTTTTTGGAGTAGACCAGTATGTCGTCGATGAACACGACTACAAACTTGTCGAGTTCGGGCATGAAGACTGAATTCATAAGGTACATGAAGTAGGCAGGGGCATTGGTCAGGCCAAAAGACATAACCAGATACTCGTAAAGACCATATCTGGTAGTGAAGGCTGTTTTGGGAATATCTTCTGGACGGATTTTTATTTGGTGGTACCCCGATCTGAGGTCAATTTTTGAGAACACCTTGGCCCTCGCAAGCTGGTCAAAAAGTAGATCTATGCGAGGCAAAGGGTACTTGTTTTTGATAGTGACCTCATTGAGGGGACGGTAATCGACACAGAGTCTGAGGGAGCTGTCCTTCTTTTTAACAAAAATAGTAGGACAACCCCAAGGGGATGAACTAGGCCTGATGAAACCCTTATCCAACAGATCCTGCAACTGAACCTTCAACTCTGCCAACTCCTTTGGCGGCATTCTATACGCTCTACGGGAAATAGGTGCCGTTCCAGGCTTCAGCTCAATGGAAAATTCTACATCACGGTCAGGGGGTAAGCCAGGCAATTCGTCAGGGAATACATCCGAAAATTCACAGACTACCGGAATGTTCCGCACCTCTTTAACTACAGTTGCACATACCCTACCAACTGCTCTTTGAGGTATGGGAAGTTGGATAAGAAGTTGAGTTTGACTATTAGGCAAGTTTACTCTGATGGTTCTATTCAGCACGTCTATGAGAACTCTGTGCTGATACATCCAATTCATGCCTAATATCACATCTATATCCTGATCCTTCAGCACTATCATTGAGGTCGGGAATATATGCCCGCCAAGTTCTATGGGCACCCGATGTACTATCTCTTTAGTACTAATGCGCCCTCCGGGCGACTGTATAAGGAAACTTTCCTCTATCTGCCCAATCGGAATTTCATGCTTGACAACAAATGTACGATTGATGAATGAATGCGATGCACCGGAATCGAAAAGCATGATAGCAGGATGACTTGCGACAGGGAACCTACCCAGCATGACGGGTTCACCTTCAGGAATGTCTCCAACTTGCGTGTAGTAGACCTGTCTTGCTTTTCTCACAACTTTTCCCTTCTGGGCCTGCTGCTGGTGGCCACGGTGCTGAGTCTGCTGCTGCTGTCCACCAGGAGCCTTCTGTGCATTCTGATTGTATTGTTTGGGAAATGGGCAGTTGCGGGACCAATGTCCCATCTTGCCACAATTGTAGCAGGGTTGGTTATAGGTTGCTTGAGGAGTGGTTATGCGAACGCCAGGGGCATTCGGCTGGGTGGCGCTTTGTTGGTTAGAAGTGTGAGAAGTAGCAGCAGTTCAAACTACGACCTGCTGATGAGGATACTGGGGACGTGTGTGATGAGTGGGATGGTATATAATTTTCTGGCGCTTTTGATGGCCAGAAGATCCCGCTGACCCAGACTTCTTCTTTTTCTTCTCTTCTTGGTGCTTGCGATCACTTTCTTCAAAAGCTATGGCACTGTTGATAGCCTCATGATAAGTGCAGTTTAGATTGTTAGACAGGCTTCGCTGAATCTTGAAGTTCAAACCCCTGACAAAACAGTCCTTCTTCTTTTGATCGGTGTTAGTATGCTCAGGGGCATACTGCGACAGGTGATTGAACTGACTGACACACTGCATGACTGTAGATTCCTTTTGTTGCAGTGCCAAGAATTGATCCAATTTCATCTTTATCACCCCCGCAGGGATGTAATGTGCACGAAATGCCTCACGAAACTCCGCCCAAGTAAGTTGATGCCCCACCGGCTGTGCTGACTGGAGGTTTGCGAACCAAGCGCTTGCGGGACCTCGGAGTTGCTGTGCTGCAAACAACGGCTTCTGGGTTTCCGTGCAGCGAATCAATCCAAATTTCTGCTCCATGATACGGAGCCAGTCGTCTGCTTCCAGCGGCTCATCCGCTTTGGTAAACACCGGTGGACGGGTATCTGTGAAGTCCACATAAGTTGTTTCCTCATCATGGTGGCGGCCACGGCGCCCAACACGGTCATCCCGGTTTTGCGCAAGCAGTGCCGTAGCATTGGCTAAGGCAGTAATGGCATCAGCCAAGGTGGGTGGAATTGGCGGTGCTTGCGGGATGGCCCCGTCCTCCGAAGTACCAGCACCAGTTGAGCGGGTGTTAACAGGCATCTGTGCATATTTAAACCAAACTGAGTCTCAGATTACTTAATCAGGTCTTAATACAATACACACCATTCAATACGATAGGTAGAGTACACAACCAACACTCGATAAAGTTCTCAAACCATACTAAGGTTTTCATGGCAACACTGACATTACAATACCCTAAGGAGTGCGAACACTGATATCGCTAGTCCTATAGCTAATCTAGACGTCGTCTCCTACGGTCCCGTCAGAGACGACACCGTCCTCGTCAACCTCCGCCACGTGCTCCTCGACGCCCTTCTCGACGTCCTCGTCGGCGTCCTCCTCGACGATCACCTGGAGTGGCTCAATCTCCTCGTCCACGTCCTCCATGTCCTGATCCTCAGGACCAACGACCACCCCATCCTCCGGGTCCTCAACACGTGGCTGCAGGATCGGGTTAAGCTCATTGTTGAGCCTATGCACCTCCTCGTGCAATGTGTCGTTGTAGTCCTCGATCTGCTCTACGTAGATCTCCAGCTCATGCAGTCTTGCCCTGGTCGCGTCCTCCCGCGCCCAAGTGGCATCCCTCTGCTCAATCAGACGAGCCACAGAGGTCCGCAATCGGTCGATCGTCGCTACGTCCTGGTAGTGCTCCCGACGAGCGGTGGCGAAGTCCTCCACCATCCTCCTCATCTCCTCCCTCATCCTCTCTATCTCCTCCTGTAGCTCAGCGCGGCTACGGCGGGGGCGACGACTGCTAGAGGCCTCCCCGTCGCGCGGCGCTAGCTGGTGGCGCGGCACACCCCTAGGTCCCGTCATCTTGCGCGCAGTCTGCTTGCAGCGTGCCATGCTGGAGAAGATAAGTTGGGATTAGTGAGGATATAATACAGGCTAGCAAGAATAGGTTTGATAAATCCTAACCCATAACCCGTTTTAAGGAGGAAGTTATCTATAATATGACTTAATCATGATGCATGAATCGTACGCACGAACTTTCTAAATCAATGCAAAAATGAACAACTGCATATTTAATTTCTTTAACATAGGGCTAGTAATAATGCTATTCCACTGGCTACCATAACTATAATACAGACTTAGACAAGAAAGAGCAATTTGGACCAAAATAACAATTTAAAGTTTATGATCCAGAACACTTTGAAGTTTTTTAAAAAAGTAATATGGTAACGATTTAGCAATGGAACGCTCTGATACCAGCTGTGACAGAACCGGCTAAATCCCATGGCCCACAGGCGCCTGTCATTGTCACTAGTGACCTCTGACAGCTGGGCCCGTGTCCCAAAAGATCTAGAAGGTTCTGCCGGGCTACATTAGCGTCCGATTTCCTCCGACAGGATCCCATTGCGAAGCCATTACAGAATTACAACATTTCATAACAAATTACATCAGAGTGAAAATGCGGAAAGGTTATAAGGTACTTAGATTACAAACCGTTTGTCCAAATACGATTGAAGTGCGAATATTACAGAACATAAATAAAATAAGTAGCAGTGGAATGACGATACAACAATATTAAGTATTTAACGATAAGAACCCTGCCCACGGGTTCGACATTACTCCTCTTCACATCCCTCCTGCACCATTGTTACACAGCAGGGGGCGAGACAAACCTTCGGCTGCTGTGTCCCTGCAACATGGGGTTAACAAACCCTGAGTACTGGGGTACTCCGCAAGACTTACCCGACTAAGAAAAAGGAATGAGACTCAGGAATGCAGGCTGAGGGGAGTCAAGGTAAGGCTTGAGCAAGAGTCAAAAGTTTTGCAAAAAAGCATTACTATCCTGATTCAATATTTTAACTCAATCTTATTTTTAATCATATCCATAATTCCAAATTTCTTTTCATATATCATCATACCTTCATATTCTTAATAATTCTCAAAAACACCAAGTTCCGAACTACTTTTCAATTGCAGGTCAAAGGATCAAGTCTCCATATCCGAGGAGCAACGACGATTCGAATCGATTAGTACCCAGCTGGGGATTCCTATCCACACTGCATATGTAGCACTTAAGCTTGCATATACCAACCCCGCCTACCACGGCTTATCCTACCTCTGAACCGGTCTTGCGCCACCCGAGAGCACAGTACTCCTCTCCTCTCCAGGCACGCCGGCCACGAGGGTACACGCTACTCTCGCCATCTCTCCACTCCCAGTGCGTGGTTGTCGGTTCAAGCAGTAGGGCCACCGGAGTCAGAGGCTTTCCGTAGTATGTGGCTAGTTGTAAAGTCTCGATCACAGCAGGCCTACAACGAACGGTCCCTAATTCTTTTTCCGCCGGCGACATTGCATTGGGACTCTAACCCAAATACAAGTGTCCCAACGGTTTTTAAATCTCTTTTCCGCCGATGGTCAAGCATTGGGACTCTAACCCAAATTCACAACCAACGAACGAAAAATCCCTTTCCGACGGTTACGGTGCATCGGGGCTGCTACCCAAGTACACAATTTCCGAACGGACTCATATCCCTTTCCCTTTTCTCATGATTCGTAATTGTCACATTTTCATAGGTCACAAATAGCCTTTTTATGCAATTCTAAATTGATTAAGCAGGGCTAAGCATTTTTGAATATTTTTATTTTTAAACAGGTTTCCGGGATATTATGTATCAAGGCAGGTAATACATCAATATAGGTGACAAACAACTCCTAACAACCTAATGCAATAATAGACTCAAGTTATAAATGTTTTGTAAAACACAAGGCAGGGCTGAATGCACCGGGGCTTGCCTTGAATCGTGTACAGCGTCGGGTCGGGATCAGTCCCACAGATGTCGAATCCTTGGATGACTTCTGGAGTGACCTCCTCAGCAGTAGTCTCGACCTAGACCTCCTCGGGAACGGGCACTACACGTATGCAATGTTGTATGCTTAGCATGGCATGAGGACAACAAATGAAATGCTTGAAAGTAAACCATTAAGATCTTGAGTACAACTTTCCTTCACGGTAAAGTTGTAAACACTTTACGGAAGGTAAAAGCAATGTTTCCTACTTTTGTTTTATTGATCATTTTAACGGTCGCAGAAAGCCGCTGCACAGCTTTACTACAACCAACATGCGACCCTAATACTTCTGTCAAGGATCACTATGGTGAGAGACCCTTGAAGTCAATCAATCCAAAATCACACCAAACAACAGGGATTATTCGCTTAAATTAATTCTACTAATCGAACGCCCCATAATTAATAAACAAGTGTCCTAATAGTTTCCAAATGAGCTCAAACTTACCCAACAGATAGATCTTACCCTAAAATAGTACCACATAAATTTTCATGATTTTTGGATAATTCTGGAATTTATTAAAATTGCTCAAAGTTGCATTTATTAGTTAATATGCTGATTTTTAGCTCCCACAGAAAATGTCCAAACCCTATATATAATATTTTTATGAAATACTACATGCTCCAGGGAGTGCCCACAATTATTTTCATGATTTTTAGACCAACAGAAATAATACTACAAAAATAACAAACACAGGAACTATTCATAGTAATTTAAAATAGAAATCCAATTGAAATTCCACGGGAAAAATGGAAAACGCCTTTTGGCCCGGGACGGCCCAAGTCAGGCAGGCCGGCCCACTCGGCCGCTCCCGCACCGGCCCGCGTCCAGGTGCCCAGTCGAGGCGCTGACAGGCGGGTCCCGCCTGTCAATTCCTCCTCCTACAACGGCCGGCGTCCATTCGCGCACACACGCGCACACGCGCGCACGTCGGCTCGCCGCGGAGCTCGCTACCGGCGACCCCCGGGACGAAACCGAGCGCACCCCAGCGAACCCTAAGACCCAGCCGACAACCTAGCACATTAAACCCGCGAGCTACGCGCCTCCGACGAGCTCGAGCTCGTCCATGGCGAACGCGGCGGCGCGGCCATCCCATCCTGGCCGCAAAGGGTACAATAGCGCTTAGGTAAAAGGTTTGGGAGAACCAGGAGCTCACCACGGTCCTAGACCGACGGCTGGCTGAGGCTGAGACAGAGTAGAACGGCGAGCTTGACTACGGCGGCGGACACAGCGACTCGGCCCCGACGGTGAAGTCTCGTTCCGGCGATCCTAGGGAACGAAATGAAAAACCGTCGCGAGCATGAGCTAGAGCATGAGACAGAGAGTCACAAACGAAATACCGAAGGAGGAGAGGCTCACCACAGCGAGCTCATCGCGTGAGAGACGGCTGCGGCGGCGCTCCGGTCTTCCGCAGAGACGGCGACAGGCGTTCTCGGATCACAGGGCACGAACCGAAGCCCAAATGGATGCACTAGGTGCGCAAGAAAGCAGGGAGGTTGGATGCTCAAGCAATTGGAGAATGGTGCATGGTTTGAGGCCGATTTGGTCGGGGCAGTGAAGGTGATCACCGGCGCGCCGAGCGGGGAGGGGAAGGAAACGGGAGGGAGACCGTCGCCTTTAAGCCGGTTCGAGGGGGAGACAGAAGCGGCAGAGGACGGCGCGGGGTCCCCTACACGCGCTGCCGCGACCGGGGGTAGGATCCTGGCCGGCACGGGTGGCACCGCGCGCGCGTGCGCCGCGGCGGCCAGCTCCTGTGCGCGAACAGAGTGGGAGGGGGCGGGTTACTGTAGCAGGGCAGTGCCCCCCTCTTGGTTTTTGACTCAATTCACCAGATTTTGAGTACTAACTTGAAAAAGTGAAAACACAAAAGTTGTAGGTTTCAAAATTTTGGACAACTTTTGTTTTTGAACCAAACCCAAATCCTATATGGTTTTGAAATTACAGTAAAGGGGGTAAAAGAGGGTTTTGAATTTCAAACTGAATTTTTAAAATTACTTTTAAATTTCTTTAACAACTTGAAAAATTGTAAAAATAGAAGTTGTCGTACCCAGTGATCTATACAACTCTTGTTAAGAAGGTTTTGTCAAATTCCTAATATTTTTGAATTTGAAGTTTCAAACTTGAATTTCAACATAGTAATTTGAGTCTAATTTAAATTTTTATATTATAACTTCAAAATCTTCCATAATAAAAGTTGTTTCATTTCAACAGATCTACAACTTTTATTAAGGCACTTTCATCAAATTCCAAATAGTTTTTAAATTAGGTTTTTGAGTCAATTTAAAGCTTAATTGGAATTTTTCTTTTGCTAATACCTTTAATCCCCAATTAAAGGTTTAATTACACTATCAAACCTAAACATAATTAAATCACTTTAGAAACCCTAAGCACAATCATATGCAGATGATTAAATTAAACATGATGACATGGCAAAATTAATTAGCCGTAATACCCAGGGTATTACAATGGAGTGCAAAGCAAATAGTTTTCGGGCCTATGGTTTGTTCGAAGCAAGCCGTGCTCCTATCTTGCATCATGGTTTCACAATGCGTCCAAATGAGGTTCCACTTCTCCCATGACACCTATGAGTTTCATGAAGTGCAAAGCAAATATTTTTCGTGCCTATGGTTTGTTCGAAGCAAGTCGTGCTCCTATCTTGCATCTTGGTTTCACAATGCGTCCAAATGAGGTTCCACTTCTCCCATGACACCTATGAGTTTCATGGAGTGCAAAGCAAATAGTTTTCGTGCCTATGGTAGTTTCGAAGCAAGTCGTGCTCTGTATCTTGGTTTCACAACGCATCCAAATGAGGTTTCACTGCTCCCATGACACCTATGAGTTTCATGGAGTGCAAAGCAAATAGTTTTCGTGCCTATGGTTTGTTCGAAGCAAGCCGTGCTCCTATCTTGCATCTTGGTTTCACAACGCTTCCAAATGAGGTTCCACTTCTCCCATGACACCTATGAGTTTCATGGAGTGCAAAGCAAATAATTTTCGTGCCTATGGTAGGCTCGAAGCAAGTCGTGCTCATATCTTGCATCCTGGTTTCGTAACGCATCCAAATGAGGTTCCACTTCTCCCACGACACCTATTAGTTTTATCGAGTGCAAAGCAAATAGTTTTCGTGCCTATGGTAGGTTCAAAGCAAACCGTGCTCCTATCTTGCATCCTGGTTTCACAACGCATCCAAATGAGGTTCCACTTCTCCCATGACTTCGATTAGTTTTATCGAGTGCAAACCAAATAGTTTCCGTGCCTATGGATGGTTCAAACCATGCTCCTATCTTGCATCTTGGTTTCACAAGGCGTCCAAATGTGGTTCCATTTCTGCCATGACACCTATGAGTTCCATGGAGTGCAAAGCAAATAGTTTTCGTGCCTATGGTAGTTTCGAAGCAAGTCGTGCTCCTATCTTGCATCCTGGATTCACAACGCATCCAAATGAGGTTCCACTTCTCTCATGACACCTATGAGTTTCATGGAGTGCAAAGCAAATAGTTTTCAAGCCTATGGTAGTTTCAAAGCAAGTCGTGCTCTTTATCTTGGTTTCACAACGCATCCAAATGAGGTTCCACTTCTCCCTTGACATCTATGACTTTCATGGAGTGCAAAGCAAATAGTTTCCATGCCTATGGGTTGTTCGAAGCAAACCGTGCTCCTATCTTGCATCTTGCTTTCACAACGCATACAAATGAGGTTCCACTTCTTACATGACACCTATGAGTTTCAAGGAGTGCAAAGCAAATAGTTTTCATGCCCATGGTAGTTTCGAAGCAAGCCGCGCTCCTATCTTGCATCTTCGTTTCACAACGCATCCAAATGTGGTTCCACTTCTCCCATGACACCTATGAGTTTCATGGAGTGCAAAGCAAATAGTTTTCGTGCCTATGGTAGGTTTGAAGCAAACCTTGCTCCTATCTTGCATCTTAGTTTCACAACGCATACAAATGAGGTTCCACTTCTTCCACGACAACTATTAGTTTATCGAGTGGAAAGCAAATAGCTTTCGTGCCTGTGGTAGGTTCAAAGCAAACCGTGCTCCTATCTTGCATTGTGGTTTCACAATGCATCCAAATGAGGTTCCACTTCTCCCATGACACCTATGAGTTCCATGGAGTGCGAAGCAAATAGTTTTTGTGCCTATGGTAGATTCGAAGCAAGCCGTGCTCATATCTTGCATCTTGGTTTCACAATGCATACAAATGTGGTTCCACTTCTCCCATGACCCCTATGAGTTTCATGGAGTGCAAAGCAAAGAGTATTCGAGCCTATGGTAGTTTCGAAGCAAGTTGTGCTCCTATCTTGCATCTTGGTTTCACAACGCATCCAAATGAAGTTCCATTTCTTACATGACACCTATGAGTTTCATGGAGTGCAAAGCAAATAGTTTTCGTGCCCATGATAGTTTCGAAGCAAGCCGTGCTCCTATCTTGCATCTTCGTTTCACAACGCATCCAAATGTGGTTCCACTTCTCCCATGACACCTATGAGTTTCATGGAGTGCAAAGCAAATAGTTTTCGTGCCTATGGTAGGTTCAAAGCAAACCGTGCTCCTATCTTGCATCTTGGTTTTACAACGCATCCAAATGAGGTTCCACTTCTCCCATGACACCTATGAGTTTCATGGTGTGCAAAGAAAATAGTTTTCGTGCCTATGGTTGGTTCAAAGCAAGCCGTGCACCTATCTTGCATCTTGGTTTCGTGCCTATGGTTTGTTCGAAGCAAGCTATGCTCCTATCTTGCATCTTGGTTTCACAACGCGTCCAAATGAGGTTCCACTTCTCCCATGACACCAATGAGTATCTTGGAGTGCAAAGCAATTAGTTTTCGTGCCTTTGGTTGGCTCGAAGCAAGTCGTGCTCCTATCTTGCATCTTGGTTTCACAATGCATCCAAATGAGGTTCCACTGCTCCCATGACACCTATGAGTTTCATGGAGTGCAAAGCAAATAGTTTTCGTGCCTACGGTAGGTTGGAAGCAAACCGTACTCCTGTCTTGCATCCTGGTTTCACAACGCATGCAAATGAGGTTCTACTTCTCCCATAATACCTTTGAGTTTCATGGAGCGCAAAGAAAATAGTTTTCATGCCTACGGTACGTTCGAAGCAAGCCGTGCTCCTATCTTGCATCTTGGTTTCACAACGCATACAAATGAGGTTCCACTTCTCCCACAACACCTATTTGTTTTATCGAGTGCAAACCAAATAGTTTTCGTGCCTTTGGTAGGTTCAAAGCAAACCATGCTCCTATCTTGCATCTTGGTTTCACAACGCATCCAAATGAGGTTCTACTTCTCCCATGATACCTTTGAGTTTCATGGAGCGCAAAGAAAATAGTTTTTGTGCCTATGGTACGTTCGAAGAAAGCCGTGCTCCTATCTTGTATCTTGGTTTCACAACTCATACAAATGAGGTTCCTCTTCTCCCACGACACCTATTAGTTTTATCGAGTGCAAAGCAAATAGTTTTCGTGCATATGGTAGGTTCAAAGCAAACCGTGCTCCTACCTTGCATTGTGCTTCACAATGCATCCAAATGAGGTTCCACTTCTCCCATGACACCTATGAGTTCCATGGAGTGCGAAGCAAATAGTTTTCGTGCCTATGGTAGATTCGAAGCAAGCCGTGCTCCTATCTTGCATCTTGGTTTCACAATGCATACAAATGTGGTTCCATTTCTCCCGTGACCCTTTGAGTTTCATGGAGTACAAAGCAAATAGTTTTCGTGCCTATGGTTGGTTCAAAGCAAACCGTGCTCCTATCTTGCATCTTACTTTCACAATGCATACGAATGAGGTTCCACTACTTACATGACACCTACGAGTTTCATGGAGTGCAAAGCAAATATTTTTCGTGCCCATGGTAGTTTCGAAGCAAGCCGTGCTCCTATCTTGCATCTTCATTTGACAACGCATCCAAATGTGGTTCCACTTCTCCCATGACACCTATGAGTTTCATGGAGTGCAAAGCAAATAGTTTTCGTGCCTATGGTAGGTTTGAAGCGAACCGTGCTCCTATCTTGCATCTTGGTTTCACAAGGCATCCAAATGAGGTTCCACTTCTCCCATGACACCTATGAGTTTTATGGAGTGCAAAGCAAATAGTTTTCGTGCCCATGGTTGTTTCGAAGAGAACCGTGCTCCTATCTTGCATCTTGGTTTCACAACACATCCAAATGAGCTTCCACTGCTCCCATGACACCTATGAGTTTCATGGAGCGCAAATCAAATAGTTTTCGTGCCTATGGTAGTTTCAAAGCGAACCGTGGTCCTATCTTGCATCTCGGTTTCACAACGCATCCAAATGAGGTTCCACTTCTCCTATGACACCTATGAGTTTCATGGAGTGCAAAGCAAATAGTTTTCGTGCCTATGGTTTGTTCGATGCAAGCCGTGCGCCTATCTTGCATCTTGGTTTCACGACACATACAAATGAGGTTCCACTTCTCCCATGACACCAATGAGTTTCATGGAGTGCAATGCAAATAGTTTTTGAGCCTATGGTAGTTTCGAAGCAAGTCGTGCTCCTATCTTGCATCTTGGTTTCACATCGCATCCAAATGAGGTTCCACTTCTCCCAAGACACCAATGAGTTTCATGGAGTGCAATGCAAATAGTTTTCGTGCCTACGGTAGGTTCAAAGCAAAACGTACTCCTATCCTGCATCCTGGTTTCACAACGCATCCAAATGAGGTTCTACTTCTCCCATGATACCTTTGAGTTTCATGGAGTGCAAAGCAAATAGTTTTCGTGCCTATGGTACGTTCGAAGCAAGCCGTGCTCCTATCTTGCTTTGTGTTTCACAATGCATCCAAATGAGGTTCCACTTCTCGCATGACTCCTATGAGTTCCATGGAGTGCGAAGCAAATAGGTTTTGTGCCTATGGCAGATTCGAAGCAAGCCGTGCTCCTATCTTGCATCTTGGTTTCACAATGCATACAAATGTGGTTCCACTTCTCCCATGACCCCTTTGAGTTTCACGGAGTGCAAAGCAAATAGTTTTCGAGCCTATGGTAGTTTCGAAGCAAGTCGTGCTCCTATCTTGCATCTTGGTTTCACAACGCATCCAAATGAAGTTCCACTTCTCCCATGACTCCTATGAGTTTCATGGAGTGCAAAGCATATAGTTTTCATGCCTGTGGTAGGTTCGAAGCAAGGCGGGCTCCTATCTTGCATCTTGGTTTCACAACGCATCCAAATGAGGTTCCACTTCTCCCATGACACCTATGAGTTTCATGGAGTGCAAAGCAAATAGTATTCGTGCCTATGGTAGGTTCAAAGCAAACCGTGCTCCTATCATGCATCTTGCTTTCACAACGCATACAAATGAGGTTCCACTTCTTACAAGACACCTATGAGTTTCATGGAGTGTAAATCAAATAGTTTTCGTGCCCATGGTAGTTTCGATGCAAGCCGTGCTCCTATCATGCATCTTCATTTCACAACGCATCCAAATGAGGTTCCACTTCTCCCATGACACCTATGAGTTTCATGGAGTGCAAAGCAAATAGTTTTCGCGCCTATGGTAGGTTCAAAAAAAGTCGTGCTCCTATCTTGCATCTTGGTTTCACAACGCGTCCAAATGAGGTTCCACTTCTCCCATGACACATATGAGTTTCATGGAGTGCAAAGTTCGTGCCTATGGTAGGTTCGAAGCATACCTGTGCTCCTATCCTGCATCTTGGTTTCATAACGCATCCAAATGAGGTACCACTTCTCCCATGACACCTATGAGTTTCATGGAGTGCAAACAATATAGTTTTCGTGCCTATGATAGGTTCAAAGCAAACCGTGCTCCTATCTTGCATCTTGGTTTCACAACGCATCCAAATGAGGTTCCACTTCTCCCATGACACCTATAAGTTTCATGGTGTGCAAAGAAAATAGTTTTTGTGCCTATGGTAGGTTCAAAGCAAGCCGTGCTCCTATCTTGCATCTTGGTTTCACATCGCATCCAAATGTGGTTCCACTTCTCCCGTGACACAATGAGTTTCATGGAGTGGAAAGCAAATAGTTTTCGTGCTTATGGTTTGTTCGAAGCAAGCCGTGCTCCTATCTTGCATCTTGGTTTCACAAGGCGTCCAAATGAGGTTCCACTTCTCCCATGACACAAATGAGTTTCATGGAGTGCAAAGCAAATAGTTTTCGTGCCTTTAGGTAGGCTCGAACTAAGTCGTGCTCCTATCTTGCATCTTCGATTCACAATGCATCCAAATGAGGTTCCACTGCTCCCATGACACCTATGAGTTTCATGGACTGCAAAGCAAATAGTTTTCGTGCCTATGGTAGGTTCAAAGGAAACCGTACTCCTATCTTGCATCCTGGTTTCACAACGCATCCAAATGAGGTTCTACTTCTCCCATGATACCTTTGAGTTTCATGGAGTGCAAAGAAAATAGTTTTCGTGCCTATGGTAGGTTCGAAGCAAGCCGTGCTCCTATCTGGCATCTTTCTTTCACAACGCATACAAATGAGGTTCCACTTCTCCCACGACACCTATTAGTTTTATCGAGTGCAAAGCAAATAGTTTTCGTGCCTATGGTAGGTTCAAAGCAAACCGTGCTCCTATCTTGCATTGTGGTTTCACAATGTATCCAAATAAGGTTCCACTTCTCCCATGACACCTATGAGTTCCATGGAGTGCGAAGCAAATAGTTTTCCTGCCTATGGTAGATTCGAAGCAAGCCGTCCTCCTATCTTGCATCTTGGTCTCACAATGCATACAAATGTGGTTCCACTTCTCCCACGACACCTATCAGTTTCATGGAGTGCAAAGCAAATAGTTTTCGAGCCTACGGTAGTTTCGAAGCAAGTCGTGCTCCTATCATGCATTTTGGTTTCACAACGCATCCAAATGAGGTTCCACTTCTCCCATGACACCTATGAGTTTAATGGAGTGCAAAGCAAATAGTTTTCATGCCTGTGGTAGGATCGTAGCAAGCCGAGCTCCTATCTTGCATCTTGGTTTCACAACGCATCCAAATGAGGTTCCACTGCTCCCATGACACCTATGAGTTTCATGGAGTGCAAAGCAAATAGTATTCGTGCCTATGGTAGGTTCAAAGCAAACCGTGCTCCTATTTCGCATCTTGCTTTCACAACGCATACAAATGAGGTTCCATTTCTTACATGAAACCTATGAGTTTCATGGAGAGCAAAGCAAATAGTTTTCGTGCCCATGGTAGTTTCGATGCAAGCCGTGCTCCTATCTTGCATCTTCTTTTCACAACGCATCCAAATGTGGTTCCACTTCTCCCATGACACCTATGAGTTTCATGGAGTGCAAAGCAAATTGTATTCATGCCTATGGTGGGTTCAAAACAAACCGTGCTCCTATGTTGCATCTTGGTTTCACAGCGCATCCAAATGTGGTTCCACTTCTCCCATGACACCTATGAGTTTCATGGAGTGCAAAGCAAATAGTATTCATGCCTATGGTAGGTTCAAAACAAACCGTGCTCCTATCTTGCATCTTCGTTTCACAACGCATCCAAATGAGGTTCCACTTCTCCCATGACACCTATTTGTTTCATGGAGCGCAAAGCAAATAGTATTCATGCCTATGGTTTGTTCGAAGCAAGCCGTGCTCCTATCTTGCATCTTGGCTTCACAACGCGTCCAAATGAGGTTCCACTTCTCCCATGACACCAACGAGTTTCATGGAGTGCAAAGCAAATAGTTTTCGTGCCTTTGGTAGGCTCGAAGCAAGTCGTGCTCCTATCTTGCATCATGGTTTCACAATGCATCCAAATGAGGTTCCACTGCTCACATGACACCTATGAGTTTCATGGAGTGCAAAGCAAATAGTTTTCGTGCCTACGGTAGGTTCAAAGCAAACCGTACTCCTATCTTGCATCCTGGTTTCACAACGCATCCAAATGAGGTTCTACTTCTCCCTTGATACCTTTGAGCTTCCTGGAGTGCAAAGAAAATAGTTTTCGTGCCTATGGTAGGTTCGAAGTAAGCCGTGCTCCTATCTTGCATCTTAGTTTCACAACGCATACAAATGAGGTTCCACTTCTCCCACGACACCCATTAGTTTTATCGAGTGCAAAGCAAATAGTTTTCGTGCCTCTGATAGGTTCAAAGCAAACCGTGCTCCTATCTTGCATTGTGGTTTCACAATGCATTCAAATGAGGTTCCACTTCTCCCATGACACCTATGAGTTCCATGGAGTGCGAAGCAAATAATTTTTGTGCCTATGGTAGATTCAAAGCAAGCCGTACTCGTATCTTGCATCTTGGTTTCACAATGCACACAAATGTGGTTCCACTTCTCGCATGACCCCTATCAGTTTCATGGAGTGCAAAGCAAATAGTATTCGAGCCTATTGTAGTTTCGAAGCAAGTTATGCTCCTATCTTGCATCTTGGTTTCACAATGCATCCAAATGAGGTTCTACTACTCCCATCACACCTATGAGTTTCATGGAATGCAAAGCAAATAGTTTTCGTGCCTACGGTAGGTTCAAAGCAAACCGTACTCCTATCTTGCATCCAGGTTTCACAACACATCCAAATGAGGTTCTACTTCTCCCATGAAACCTTTGAATTTCCTTGGAGTGCAAAGAATATAGTTTTAATGCCTATGGTAGGTTCGAAGCAAGCCATGCTCCTATCTTGCATCTTGGTTTCACAACGCATACAAATGAGGTTCCACTTCTCCCACGACACCTATTAGTTTTATCGAGTGCAAAGCAAATAGTTTTCGCGCCTATGGTAGATTCAAAGCAAACCGTGCTCCTATCTTGCATTGTGGTTTCACAATGCATCCTGATGAGGTTCCACTTCTCCCATGACCACCTATGAGTTCCATGGAGTGCGAAACAAATAGTTTTTGTGCTCATGGTAGATTCGAAGCAAGCCGTGCTCGTATCTTGCATCTTGGTTTCACAATGCATACAAATGTGGTTCCACTTCTCCCATGACCTCTATGAGTTTCATGGAGTGAAAAGCAAACAGTTTTCGAGCCTATGGTAGTTTCGAAGCAAGTCGTGCTCCTATCTTGCATCTTGGTTTCACAACGCATCCAAATGAGGTTCCACTTCTCCCATGACACCTATGAGTTTCATGGAGTCCAAAGCATATAGTTTTCATCCCTGTGGTAGGTTCGAAGCAAGCCGGGCTCCTATCTTCCATCTTGGTTTAACAATGCTTCCAAACGAGGTTCCACTTCTCCCATGACACCTATGAGTTTCATGGAGTGCAATGCAAATAGTATTCGTGCCTATGGTAGGTTCAAAGCAAACCGTGCTCCTATCTTGCATCTTGCTTTCACAACGCATACAAATGAGGTTCCATTTCTTACATGACACCTATGAGTTTCATGGAGTGCAAAGCAAATAGTTTTTGTGCCCATGGTTGTTTCGAAACAAGCCGTGCTCCTATCTTGCATCTTCATTTCACAACGCATCGAAACGTGGTTCCACTTCTCCCATGACACCTATGAGTTTCATGGAGTGCAAAGCAAATAGTTTTCGTGCCTATGGTAGGTTCAAAGCAAACCGTGCTCCTATCTTGCATCTTGGTTTCACAATGCATCCAAATAAGGTTCCACTTCTCCCATGACACCTATGAGTTTCATGGTGTGCAAAGAAAATAGTTTTCGTGCCTATGGTTGGTTCAAAGCAAGTCGTGCACCTATCTTGCATCTTGGTTTCACATCGCATCCAAATGAGGTTCCACTTCTCCCATGACACCTACGAGTTTCATGGAGTGCAAAGCAAATAGTTTTCGTGCCTATGGTTTGTTCGAAGCAAGCCGTGCTCCTATCTTGCATCTTGGTTTCACAACGCGTCCAAATGAGGTTCCACTTCTCCCATGACACCAATGAGTTTCATGGAGTGCAAAGCAAATAGTTTTCGTGCCTTTGGTAGGCTCGAAGCAAGTCGTGCTCCTATCTTGCATCTTGGTTTCACAATGCATC
The DNA here is from genome assembly GCA_038502445.1 of Eremochloa ophiuroides. Classification (NCBI taxonomy): domain Eukaryota; kingdom Viridiplantae; phylum Streptophyta; class Magnoliopsida; order Poales; family Poaceae; genus Eremochloa; species Eremochloa ophiuroides. Next base: position 51,164,451 of record JAHLJS010000002.1, read on the forward strand.
CAAATGAAGTTCCACTGCTCCCATGACACCTATGAGTTTCATGGAGTGCAAAGCAAATAGTTTTCGTGCCTACGGTAGGTTCAAAGCAAACCGTACTCCTATCTTGCATCCTGGTTTCACCACGCATCCAAATGAGGTTCTACATCTCCCATGATACCTTTGAGTTTCATGGAGTGCAAAGAAAATAGTTTTCATGCCTATGGTACGTTCGAAGCAAGCCGTGCTCCTATCTTGCATCTTGGTTTCACAACGCATATAAATGAGGTTCCACTTCTCCCACAACACCTATTAGTTTTATCGAGTGCAAACCAAATAGTTTTCGTGCCTTTGGTAGGTTCAAAGCAAACCGTGCTCCTATCTTGCATCTTGGTTTCACAACGCATCAAAATGAGGTTCCACTTCTCCCATGACACCTATCAGTTTCATGGTGTGCAAAGAAAATAATTTTCGTGCCTATGGTAGGTTCAAAGCAAGCCGTGCTCCTATCTTGCATCTTGGTTTCACAATGCATCCAAATGAGGTTCCACTTCTCCCATGACTCCTATGAGTTTCTTGGAGTGCAAAGCAAATAGTATTTGTGCCTATGGTAGGTTCAAAGCAAGCCGTGCTCCTATCTTGCATTTTGTTTTCACAACGCATACAATTGAGGTTCCACTTCTCCCATGACACCTATGAGTTTTATGAAGTGCAAAGCAAATAGTTTTAGTGACTATGGTAGTTTTGAAGGAAGTCGTGCTCCTATCTTGCATCTTGGTTTCACAACGTATCCAAACGAGGTTCCACTTCTCCCATGACACCTATTGAGTTTCATGGAGTGCAAAGCAAATAGTTTTCGTGCCTACAGTAGGTTCGATGCAAGCCGTGCTCCTATCTTGCATCTTGGTTTCACAACGCATCCAAATGAGGTTCCACTTCTCCCATGACAGCTATGAGTTTCATGGAGTGCAAAGCAAATAGTTTTTGTGCCTATGGTAGGTTCAAAGCAAGAAGTGCTCCTATGTTGCATCTTGGTTTCACAACACATCCAAATGAGGTTCCACTTCTCGCATGACACCTACGAGTTCCATGGAGTGCAAAGCAATTAGTTTTCATGCCTATGGTAGGTTCGAAGCAAACCGTGCACCTATCTTCCATCTTGGTTTCACAACGCATCCAAATGAGGTTCCACTTCTCCCAAGAAACCTATGAGTTTGATGGAGTGCAAAGCATATAATTTTTATTCCTATGGTAGGTTCGAAGCAAACAGTGCTCCTATCTTGCATCTTGGTTTCACAACGCATCCAAACGAGGTTCCACTTCTCCCTTGACATCTATGAGTTTCATGGAGTGCAAAGCAAATAGTTTTCGTGCCTATGGCAGGTTCAAAGCAAACCGTGCTCCTATCTTGCATCTAGGTTTCACAACGCATCCATATTAGGTTCCACTTCTCCCCTGACACTTATGAGTTTCGTGGAGTGCAAAACAAATAGTTTTCGTGCCTATCGCAGGTTCAAAGCAAACGGTGCTCCTATCTTGCATCTTGGTTTCACAACGCATCCAATTGAGGTTCCAGTTCTCCGATGGCAGCTAAGAGTTTCGTGGATTGCAAAGCAAATAGTTTTTGCGCCTATTGTATGTTTTAAGAAAACCGTCCTCCTATCTTGCATCTTGGTTTCACAACGCATTCAAACGAGGTTCCACTTCTCCCATGACACCTACGAGTTTCATAGAGTATAAGACTCTTAGTTTTCGTGCCTATGGTAGGTTCAAAGCAAACTATGCTCTTATCGTGTATCTCGGTTTCACAACACATCTGAATTATGTCCCACTTCTCCCATGACACCTATGAGTTTCATGGAGTGCAAAGCGAATATTTTTCATGCCTATGGTAGGTTCGAAGCAAACCGTTGTCCGTATCTTGCATCTTGGTTTCACAATGCATCCAAATGAGGTTCCACTTTTCCCATGACTTCAATGAGTTTCATGGAGTGCAAAGCAAATAGTTTTCGTGCCTATGGTAAGTTCGAAGCAAACCGTGCCCCTATCTTGCATCTTGGTTTCACAACGCAACCGAACTAGGTTCCACTCCTCCCATGACACCTATGACTTTCATGGAGTGCAAAGCAATTAGTTTTCGTGCTGATGGTAGGTTCAAAGCAAACCGTGCTCCTATCTTCCATCTTGGTTTCACAACATATCCAAATGAGGTTCCACTTCTCCCATGAAGCCTATGAGTTTCATGGAGTGCAAAGCAAATAGTTTTCGTGCCTATGGTAGGTTCAAAGCAAACCATTCTCCTATCTTGCATCTTGGTGTCACAATGCCTCCAAATGAGGTTCCACTTCTACCATGACACCTCTGAGTTTCATGGAGTGCAAAGCAAATAGTTTTTGTGCCTATGGTGGCTTCAAAGCAAACTGTGCACCTGTCTTGCATCTTGGTTTCACAAGGCATCCAATTGACGTTCCACTTCTCCCATGACACCTATGAGTTTTGTAGAGTGCAAAGCAAATAGTTTTCACGCTGATGGTAGGTTCGAAGCAAACCGTGCTCCTATCTTGCATCTTCATATCACAATGCATCGAAACGAGGTTCCACATCTCCCATCACACTTCTGAGTGTCATGGAGTGCAAAGCAAATAGTTTTGGTGCCTATGGTAGGTTTGAAGCAAACCGTGCTCCTATCTTGCATCTTGGTTTGACAATGCATCCAAATGACTTTCCACTTCTACCATGACACCTATGAGTTTCATGTAGTGGGAAGCAAATAGTTTTCATTCCTATGGAAGGTTCGAGGCAAACCGTGTCCCTATCTTGCTTCTTGGTTTCACAACGCATCCAAAGAAGGTTCCACTTCTCCCATGAAACCTATGCGTTTCATGGAGTGCAAAGCAAATCGTTTTCATGCCTATGGTAGGTTCAAAGCAAACCGTGCTCCTATCTTGCGTCTAGGTTTCACAATGCAGCAAATGAGGTTCCACTTCTCCCATGGCACCTATGAGTTTCATGGAGTGCAAAGCAAATAGTTTTCGAGGGGGCACCAGACGCGGGAGCACCGGACGATTGGTTCAAACGCTCTGTTCAAACGCCATCCGTCGGATCCCAACGGTCAAAACAGCCGTTGAAACTGTTAAGCTCACACGGGACGCGGAGACGTCACGCCGGACGCTCAGCCGTTCGTGTGCGGTGCGCGACCAGAGAGCGACCCGAGAGCCCCAAGTCGCATCGGACGCGTCCATCGACCAGTCACCGGACAAGCTCGGCGTCCGGTGCTCTCACTGAGTCAGTTTCCTTGAAATCTCACCGGACGCGCGAAAAACATCACCGGACGCGCTGGAGCAAAACAGCCCTGCGTTCGATGCATCACCAGAGAGCTTCCAGAGAGCTCCAAATTGCATCGGACGCGTCCGGTGCACTCTGGACCTCTGCCTTACTGTTAGGTTTAGTCACCGGACGCTCAGCCAGTATCCGGTGCTGCATCCGGTGCTAATTTAAGCACTCTTCCAAGTCTAGTTTCCAGCCCCTTCTCTCAAGTGCTAACACCCAAGTGTTTCAACCACTAAGGCACGTGTGTTAGCTGTTTTTCAAAGCATTTTGATGGGCTAGTTAGTGTGATCTATAATCCTAAGTGTGAATGCCAATGCAATGCAATTCTAGAGCACCTGATAACCGATTTGAGTTCATTTTTCTCCCCTTAATAGTCGGCTATCTATCCTAAATGTGATCACACCCACTTGGTGTCTTGATCACCAAAAGAAAAGCTCTATTGGGTTATACCTTTGCCTTCAAGCTTTTCTTTTCACATCTTTAAGTCTTTTTCTTTCTCCTTGATCATCTTCACTTGATCCACCTCACTTGGTCCATGGTTAAGCCCTCTTGATCATCACCATCAACTCCTAGGCTCCACAAACCATGGTTAGGACTACCTACACTTAGCCATCACTTAGCAAGTTGGTTAGTCCTTACGGTGTCATCAATTATCAAAACTAAACTAGGGCTTTCATTCTCTCCCTTTTTGGTAATTGATGACATCCTATACAAAGATAATAATTAAGTTTGTTTGTGAACTTGTGAGCTTGTCCAAACAAGATTATCATGTTTTTGGAATGGACAAACAACACAAATTCGGTTTGGTGGCTATTTAGCTCCCTCTACGTATGTGCATGAGTTTGGATTTAGAAGCTTGCACATATGCATAATTAGAGAGTAAGGTTCCACCAAGATGTGCTAGGATGGTTTGGATTGACCTTTGAAGCGTGGTACCAATTGAAATAATCGTCGAAGTTGCAGAATCTCCATCCTTAGCACTTTTGATAACTAGATGATCACAAAACCTGAGCATACCGTGAGATCAACATTATAAGCAAAGCTCAAATACCAAATGAAAAAGTGCAAGATCATCTAGCTACCATCTAAGCATGCTAGTTATCAAATCATCAATCAATCTTATACTAGCATACACCACTCAAGAACATGGCAATTGAAGTAAATACATGTGCAAATGCAACAAACATATGCAAGTGCACATTCCAAATGCATTTAACCAAGTTCATGAGTTTGCTCCCCCTCAAGGTGAGCTTATCTTAAGTAAAGATTTTAATTCAAAAAAACCCTTTACTTTGGCCTATTGCTCTCCCATCATCAGCCTTAATGATGGTTCATTGCTATGTTTAAGTTTTCTCCCCCTTGTTCTTTATCTTTGTTTTTCTCCCCTTTGGCATCAAGTACCACAAAAGGGTCAAATCAATGGAGTGAGAGTTTTCTTGGTCAAATTTGGTTCAATCTAGCAAACTTGCACAATATTTTAACTCGGTTTTAACCAAAGACAAGCTTCTTTACGCCACTAGGGGTTATCTTGCCTATGTTGCGTTAAGCATTTAGTTGCTCATTTAACTAGATTCAACACTAGGTTTGCATCTCCATGAATAAGTTAGATGCCATCACTAGATCAAGCAATCAAGGAAGCAATAGTGATGCCATATAGACTTCAAAATATTTTGGCTTTCAATGAATGACCTAGAGATAACACAAGCATGTCTACATGTTCTAGCAAGTCCTACCAAAGAATGTATGCATATGCCAAACAATGATACCTTTGCCTTGATTCAGAGGAGGGACATGTCATAAGATTTTCATGAAGTGCATCAATACATGTTGCAGTAGTGAAGTATGTTCAATTCATTCCTTAGCTTGCAAAATCTTGCTTCATCAAGTGGCTTGGTGAATATGTCGGCTAGTTGATCATCTGTGCCTACAATTGTGATTGCAATATCTCCCTTTGCTTGGTGATCTCTTATGAAATGGTGCCTCACATTTTTGTGCTTGGTTCTTGAATGTTGTACTGGATTAGTTGTGATCTTCACCGCACTTTCATTGTCACATAGCAATGGAACCTTGTTGAGTTTCAAACCATAGTCCTTCAAGATTTACTTCGTCCACAAGATTTGTGCACAACAACTTCCCGCTCTAATGTATTTGGCTTTGGTGGTAGAGAGTGCAATACTATTTTTCTTCTTGGAAGACCATGACACTAGTGACCTTTTCAAGAGTTGAAAAGTACCGAAAGTGCTCTTTCCATTGATTTTGCTACCGGCATAGTCCGCATCCGTATAACCAATCAACTCAAAGTTGGAGCCCTTGGGATACCACAAACCAATGTTAGGTGTGCTCTTCAAACTCAAAATTCTTTTTTAGCCTTCAAATGACTTTCTCTTGGAGAGATTTGATATCTTGCACACATGCACACACTAAACATCACATCTAGCCTAGAAGAGGTCACATAGAGTAGACTACCAATCATAGCTTGATTTGGAGTCCAAGAAAGTAACTAAGTTCACCAACCATGGATATTTCAAACTCTTTGGCCATCATTTCTCCAAACTCCTCACAAAATGCTTGACTTGTTGACCCAAAGATAATATCATCAACATAGATTTACATGATGAACAAGTCATTACCAGTCTTCTTGGTGAAGAGAGTGGTGTCAACCTTTCTCATCTTGAACCCTTTAGACAGTAGGAAATCCCTCAACCTCTCATACCATGCTCTTGGTGCTTGTTTCAGACCATAGAGAGCCTTCTTGAGCTTGTACACATGGTCGGGTTTCTTGTCATCTTCAAAACCGAAAGGTTGCTCAACAAACACTAACTCATTGATGTAGCCATTAAGAAATTCACTTTTGACATCCATTCGATAGAGCTTGGTATTGTGAGCACATGCATAAGCCAATAGAATCTGGATTGCTTCCAATCTTGCCATGGGTGTGACTGAACCGACCAATTTATAAGAGCACAAGTACGGCGATAGCCGTCGAAACAGCTAAACAACCACACTTGAGCCCATATAAACCCGGTAGTCCGTGAAATCTCGAAGGATTTCAAACCAAATGGTAACACAACCAAGATCGTACAGAGTTCAACAACATACATCCATATTACATAACTTCAAGGTTCGGAGCACGAAGATAGATATTACATCATAAGTTTCAAACTTAGCAGAAGCAAGGTAGTTATACAAACCAAGTCTTACACAAACATACTTATTTAATATACAGTGCCATACTTAGGATCAAACTGCTAGATAAGATAACTATTAAACATCAAGACACAAGCTGCCCATGCTTCAGTCCTCGTCCACGGCCAAGGTGAAACAATTCTTACAATAGCCATAAAAGACTTGGCCATCTGCAACAATAGGGAATAAACCCTGAGTACACAATTGTACTCCGCAAGACTTACCCATCTTACCAAATAAAAGACTCTCAAGGAATATGCAAGGCTTTTTGGTGGAGTTGGCTGACTTATTTGCGTAAAAAGCCATTTTAGTTTAGGGTGTCATATGGTACTTACTAGCAAGCTTTTAGCAGTCATAACTCCTTGTTTATAACTTAATCCTGATCTAATTCAAGCACTTGATTTAATTCTAAGCATGCAATATAATATAACCATAGCAATTTGGCAATTACTTTGATAACCATGTTCATGTTCAAATTTATCCATTTCTACCATGAGAGAAGGTCAGTCAAGTTTCTCACTATCCAGGAGAGATGGCGATTCGAATCGATTGCAAACCAGCTGGTGACAAATGCCAATCACAAACCCACGACTTCCCCGTCGAGAAGCGTTAGGTCACTTTTGGTACTATTTGGGTTCCTCCGCGGGTCTGGGGGAGCCATATACTGGGGGACTGACTAGTGGCCAGGACGATCAGGCTCCAACCTGCCCATGGTCCGATCTAGCTCCCAAAACCCTACGCGGTCCAGTATATAAACCCAGCTAACCAGTTCCCGACCCAAATAGAGCTACTCGGCTTCGCGGTCGGAACGATTTATCCGGCCAGCTAAGTGATGGCGTCTTTCAATCTCGACTGATGTCCCACAGGGATGTTTTCCCTATTTCACTTGGCTGGTGATTGGTTTACAACCAAGACCTCCATGCCTTGTTGTATCCAAATCATCCTTCCACCCATCTCAATTCCTCCCTCAACTCATATAGTTATATCACGATAGCAAATATAGCCAACCGTGCTCCTCACTTTGTTATTTTGGTGACCGGAATCACCATATCTACCGGTTCTAAGCAGAGAAGACGATCCTGAACCTATTTAGGTGAAGGATATATAGTTGTCCAAGATAATGCAACTACGTTTTCAAGCAATTCCTACACGTAATCCAACAAATCACTATACTCAAGTCATGTTATTTCGAGAACGTAGGAATTAAGAATGCACCGGGGCTTGCCTTTCAGGAAAGTCGAGGGCTGGTGGTCAGGGCACTCGGGCAAGTCAGTGTTGTTCTCGACTCTTGGTTCGACAGCTGGGGCCTCCTGAGGGATCTCCTCCTCGGTCGGGCTTACTTCGGTCAGATTCACCTCCTCCAACGATCCTGTATGCATGGTCGTGCAAGATGAATACAGGGATGCATAGTAATCTTCAAGGTATTTGATATGATGCGTATGGATGCTTTCATGAAATGCAGCATACACGAATCATTTTCGTTTACTAAGTACGTGCATATTTCTTCTTCGGTAGAGAGGAATATTTATTTTCATATAAGTCCTAACATGCATTATAGAAGCTCAAAATGGGTTAACTAGATTACCGTAGACATGGCTATCCCAACAACTTCCCTAGAATGCATTCAAGCTTAACTTCAGCAAGTACATATTTAGGGATGCATCAGGAAACACCATTGTTGGATGAACCAAACAACATGCAAATGATATCCATTCATCCCAAACAAGTGCTTAACCACATAACTCTTAGCTTCACTTATAACTACACCACCAGATCAAAGTTACAGAAAATTCTTAGAAAAATAGATAGAACAGGTCTAACATAGCTCACTATCTAAATTTCAGACCATTTGGACCCATAGAATTCACTACACAAAAATAACAAGATAGAAGGCTGAAATTGCATGGAAAATAGTTATTACAGTGAAAAGTACCAAACAACATATTTCATAATTTTTTGTTGTTCTTCATCACCTAGAAACATCACACAAAATTATTTATACCCAGATTACTTGTATTTATTTTATGATGAATTTCCAAGCAATCAAACCCTAAATGGGGCTTGAACAGAAACTCTACTACCAAACAGAGAACATACCTAACCAATATTTTTCTCAAATTCTACTCATCAAAACAAGATTCACAGAAGTGGAATCATATTTTTAGCACACTCCTAGAATTAGTTATGAATTTCCAAAGTTAAATCCAGAATTAGAAATAAATTTCTACAGAATAAAAATTACATACAAAAGGCCAGATTTATATTTTTCCTAGACAGGGCATTCTATTTGAAGACTAGCAAAACTTGTCCCAATTCATTTGAATCAGTAGAACTCTACTTATGAATTTTTCAAGCACAGAACCAATTCTGAAAATCCAAATAGAAATCATTCCCTAAATCTAAACAGGGCCCTACTAGCAACGGACACCCAGCAGTGCACCCAGAAGCAAAACACTGAGGCCGACAGCCGGGCCCCGTGGGTCAACCGACCCCACATGTCACAGGGACAGAGGCAGCCGCCGGCGATTGACCGGGCAGAACTCGTCGACGGTGAGCTCAAACTCGAAACCAACTTCACCAACGTACTCCTGGGATCGATACGAACAAGGTGATCTAGCTGGTGGACGCAGTGGCACACTAGAGCGACCTCACCGCCGGTTATGGCGGATGGCGGCGCTCGGCGGCACGGCTCCAGCGATCTCCGACTAACTCAAACGAAACTGGATGCACCGCACGACTCACTGTAACCTAGAGGTTCTAAGGTTACAGGTAATTGAGCTCTAAGGGCCCGCAGCACCACCATTGCCATCCATGGCGGACGGCGGAAGAGCACTCGTCGGCATAGCCGTGTTCCGGCGAGCACGGTCCACCAAACACGAAACCATCTTCGCTATCCCCAAATTGAATCGTTAAGTAGCTATGAACAGTGGCAAAATATTAAAGGAGAAGCCCGCAACAACCTAGCCTCGACGAGCGTGGCCACGGCGGAGCTCCGATGACGAACTGACGGTGGCAACTGCAAAGAACTGAGGCGATGTGGCTCGGTTGCTTCAACAAGATTATCAAGAAGGTGTCTAGGGTGATGGGGAAGCTAAAGGCGCGATGGTTTGATTGGCAGTTAGCCGGGAACGACGGACACGGCCGGCGGCGCCATTGGTACTGCACGGTTTGGGCAGAGGTGAACGGGGAAGACGATAACGACGACAGGAGCAAATAGAATGGATCAGGATCGACTCCAAGGTATTCTCCTTCGAGTTGGCGACGTAGTAGAGCGGTGGAATGCGGCTGGGGGCGACACGGTGACTCTGCAGTGTCAATTTCCAGCGATGACACGTGATGCACGCCAGCTGCCCGACGCGTGGTCTCAAAGGAATTCAACCCAGTTCAGTGCATGTGCAATGACTGAAACTCGATTTTTAGTGCCCTCTAACTACTAATCCATTGGGTTTCATGGCAAAGTTCCCTAATACCAATTAAAGTACTATAGAAGAACTTCAAATGGTAGTAAGGCACCTTGGGTTGGTTAAACCTAGACAGGGAGATATAGATTAGCCAAGTAGGGTACTTGAAACTGTGATTCAGTTTTATACTTAACCAAAATTCAGAAGAAACTTCTGACTCTATCTACCTTAGGGACTCAAATTAACCTAGTAAAAAGCATTTTCATGAGTTGGACCCTTAATAACATTTGTCACAAATTAACTTTACTAAAATCTTTATTTAAGGACCAAAGTCATTTGAAAAGTTTAAATAGCACTTGCATATTTAATTATCAAATTCACTCTAAATGCCCTAAACCTAACCCTAGGTCAAAGTCCTAGCTAGAGACCAAATCAAGTGCTACCCCCAACATGAAAAATGTTTGATTAAACATTCTAAACTAGATTGGACATTCCAAAAATGTTAAAAATCATTTTTGTTTCATTTCACCATTATAACCCTATATGCACATACACATATTTATATATGATGTAGCTAGCATTGCATTGAAATTCACTTTACTCATACACATGAAATGATGAGATGATGTTCATGACATGTCAATGCAATGTGATGCAGGTGGTTTAGCAAGCTTAACACTAGGGTGTTACAATGGGTGCATAGGTTTCTCCAAAATCTAAGCCTTCAATTTGAGTATAACCTTGTGCAACCAATCTAGCTTTGTTCCATACAACAATTCCATCTTGATCTCACTTGTTCCGGAAGACCCACTTGGTGCCAATCACATTGTATTTGCTTGGTCTTGGTACTAATTCCCATACTTGATTTCTCTCAAAGTTGTTTAGCTCTCCATGCATAGCATTGATCCAATCCTCATCCTTGAGAGCCTTCTCAATGTTAGTAGGCTCCTCTTGTGATAAAAATAAATAGTGCTCACAAAAAGAAGCTACCCTTGACCTTATTTGCAGACCTCTACTAATATCACCAACAATTTGATATAGAGGATGGTCTCTTGCATTGTGAGTTGGTTGAAGCACATGAGTTGAACTAGCACCTTGGACTTGATCTTGATCTTGATCTTGAGCTTGAGCTTGAGAGTCACCTGAGCTTGCTTGATTTGCATCATCTTCCACTTGCATAATATGAGGGATGACAACTTGATCATCATTTTTTTCAACTTGCCTTGTCTGATGTCACCAATGTCCATGTTCTTCATAGCATCAGCTAATTGCGGTCCTCTCATATCATCAAGATTATCTTTCTCATCTTGTGACCCATTAGTTTCATCAAACTCAACATCATGAACTTCTTCCACTATCTTGTGTGCCAAGTTGCATACTCTATAAGCCTTGCTTGTAGATGAATATTCAAGTAATAAACCTTCATCACACTTCTTCTCAAACTTGCCCAAACGAGTGCCCTTCTTCAAGATGTAGCATTTGCATCCAAACACTCTAAAGTATCCAATGTTTGCCTTTCTTCCATTCAAGAGCTCATAGGGTGTCTTTTTCAACATTGGATGACAATAAAGACAGTTGCTAGAGTAGCAAGCCGTATTGATAGCTTCGGCCCAAAAGTCTTCACTAACATTATATTCACTTAGCATTGATCTTGCTATGTCAATAACAGTTCTATTCTTTCTTTCCATAAGGCCATTAGATTAAGGGGTGTACTTGGCTGAGAATTGATGCTTGATACCTAATTCATCACATAGCTCATCAACTCTTACATTCTTAGAACTCACTACCATTGTCACTCCTCACTTTCTTCACCCTTGTGTCAAACTCATTTTGGCTTCTCTTGATGAAAGATTTGAAGATGTCAAACACTTCACTCTTGTCAATAAGAAAGAATGTCCAAGTGTATCAAGTGAAGTCATCAACTATCACAAAGCCATACTTGTTGCCTCTAATACTTGCATAAGTGGTTGGACCAAACAAATCCATATGCAATAGCTTAAGTGGACTAGATGTACTCATCATTCCTTTCTTAGGATGTGTATTCCCAACTTGCTTCCCAAATTAGCAAGAACTACACAACTTATCTTTTTCAAATTGCACATCTCTCAAGCCTCTAACCATGTCATGCTTCACCAAGCTATCAAGTTGCTTCATTCCGACATGTCCAAGCCTTCTATGCCACAATCAACCAAGACTTGACTTAGAGATCAAACAAGATGAGAGCTTAGCTTGACTATCATTGAAATCCACCAAGTATAGGTTCCCATATCTTAAACCCTTGAAGATCAAGTTGGAACCATCCACACTCACAATCTCAGCATCATCAATCGCAAAGATGCACTTGAAACCAAGATCACAAAGTTGTGTAACCGATAACAGGTTGAAATTGAGAGATTCGACTAGCAACACATTGGATATGCTCATATCATTTGAGATAGCAATCTTGCCCAATTCTTTCACCTTGCCTTTGCCATTGTCACCAAATGTGGTAGAATCGAACTCTTGATTGCCACTTGTGTTGATAGAACTGAACATACTAGACTCTCCGGTCATATGTTGAGTGCATCCACTATCAAGCACCCAATGCCTTCCTCCGGCTTTGTAATTGACCTAGAAAGAGTCAATCAATTAGTTTTAGGTACCCAAACATTCCTGAGTCCTTGGAGGTTAGTGACCAAAGACTTAGGAACCCAAATGGATCTTCTCCTTGGGTTGCCACTTGGTGTACCAATGTACTTGGCTTTAACACCCTTCACTCCTTTAGTTAGCATGTAACAAGAATCAAGGCGAATGGAAGTCGCAATAGAAAATTTGACTTGTTTGATCTTGTTGGCCATGCAATATTGCTCATTATGCCCCACTTGCTTGCATCTTTGGCAATACCGCCCATTGCTCCCCACAAAGCTAGCTATGGGAGTCACAAAGGAGGCCTTGCCTTTCTTAGGGGTAGCCTAGTCTCTCTTTGAGGTGACTAAATCTTTGGCTACCCAAGCACTTTAGCAACCGGGCATCCCCACCATAGGCATTGCCTAATGCGCGGGTGAGCTTGTTGACCTCCTCCTTGAGGTTTTTGTTTTCCACCACAAGTGAGGACTTAGAGTCATCAACTTTAAGTGAAATAGAAGTGGTAGAGCTGCAAAAAGCATTAGTGACAACAATAGTAGTAGAAGGAATTGACTTGTCACTAAGGATGTCACATGAAGAACCCATGTCACATGTCTTGATGGAAGCCCTCTTCTCATTTTCGGCCACTAGAGAGGAGTGAGCTATCTCTAGCTTGGAGTGAGCTACCTTGAGCTTCTCATGGGCTTCCATTAGCCACTCATGAGACTTCAAGAGCTCATCAAAGGATTGCTCAATGGCTATCTTGCCTTTGCGCAATTTTTTGCACTCCTTTCTCTTGGCCTCAATGTAAGTGTTGGCATCATCAAGCATGGACATAAGCTCATCACATGAGAGCTCCTCCTCATCACTCTCATCATCGGATTGTACCTTGGATGGTTTGGCCATCAAGCATGTGCATGGATTGTCGAAAAGAGATAGCTTGTTGTTGAGAGCAATACTAGCAATGGCATTCTTCTTGGTGGTCTTGCTCTCATCATCACTATCATTATCATCGGTAGAGGCATTACTATCACCCCAAGTGACACAATGTGATTGCCCCTTCTTCTTCTTCTTGAGTGTCACATTCTTGTTCTTCTTTTTCCTTCTTGTCCTTCTTCTTACTCTTCTTCTTGTCATCATCACTATCATTGTCATTGTCACTATTGTGAGGACAATCGGCAATGAAGTGATCCAAGCTCTTGCACTTGAAGCATCTCATTGGCTCTTGCTTGTTCTTGGAGATAAACTTCTTCTTGCCTTGACCATAGCCCTTCCTCTTCATGAACCGGCCAAACTTGCACACTAGAAGAGCCATGGCCTCATCATCTTCATCATCACTAGAAGTGGAGTCATCTTCTAGCTCAACCACTTTTGTCTTCCCCTTGCTCTTGGATGATGTAGCTTTGAGAGCCACACTCTTCTTCTTCTCCTCCTCAACCACCTCCTCATTGTTCATGTCTTGAGTGATGATCTCACCGAGAATTTGGTTGGGCTTCTTGGTGCTCAAGTCTTCTCTTACAAGCAATATCTTGATGATGCAAATCTTGCGGGCAAGCACCTCAAGAACTTGTGAGAGAAGTCCTTGTCCTTGACATCCTCACCGCAGCTTTTCAAGTCATTGATAATTACTTGCAAGCGGTTGAACATCTCCGGCACGCTTTCATCTTCTTCCATCTTGAAGGTGCCAAACTTCTCCCTCAACATATAAACCTTAGCATTCTTGACCTCTTGTGTGCCCTCATATGTCTCTTCCAATCTCTTCCAAATGTCATGAGCAAACTCAAGATCCTTGATTTGCTCAAATACATGAGACTCAAGAGCGGTGTAGAGAGCATTGATTGCATGGGCATTGCACTCTATCTTTCTTTTGTCAGCATCGGTGGGAGCTTGCGCATTCTCAATCTCAATCTTTATCTCCGTTGCCTTCCACAGCTCAATGTGCATGGTCATGAAGTGAACTATCATCTTTCTCTTTCAATGATCATAGCTTGTGCCATCAAACTTTGGCGGCTTCCCTGACACATTGATTTGGGCCACTGTGCACCACAGGGATGTTAAGCCTTAAACGGTGGTGACCTCAGCTCCGATACCAAGTGAAAGGTCCCGATAGGCTAGAAGGAGGTGAATAGCCTATAAAAATTTCTACAAGGCACTTAACAAGATAGTTAGAAACTAACACGGTGTTGCTAAGCGCTAGCTCTAGGCTACTCTATGCAAGCCACCTAACACAATATACTACTCCTAAGTAAGCACACAAGCGCCAAGAAGCTCTCACTTCGATCCTAGAGTGAGAGTACCTAAACAAGTAAATAAGCGCAAGAGAGAGTGACGAGTAAGCTATACCACCGAGAAGAGTACAGGTTGATCCAATCACCGGGTGAAGTCAATCAACAAGAAAACCAAGTAATCAACCAAGAAATCCACTCGATGGTGGAGTAGAGAAGCACACTCGATTTTTTACCGAGGTTCACGTGATCGCCGTCACGCTACTCCTTGTTGTGGCACCAGTCTTCCTTGGTGGTTCACGAGCTAGGCATCATATGCCAATCCCTCATCAGGAGCCGATCACCAACACAAGAGAAGCGGCTTCTCACCGCGAGCAATCCACTAGAGTCGGTTTTGGCCAGTCCGCCGGGGAATAACCGCAAGATCCCCTCACAATCAAGCCGATGTAGCCTTGAATAATCACCAATCAAGCTTACACCTCCTCCTTGCTTCCATAGCCATCTAGGGACTCGGCAAGCCCCAAGAGAATGAGAAACTCAAAGCAAATCACCACCAAGTGCACTAGGATGCAACACTCAAGCAATCAAGCACTTGGATCAACACTGTCTCACAAAGATTTGAGTCAAAGTGTGTGAGATGTGTCTGGAGGGCTTACGCTTAGCTCACAAGAGATTAGGAATGATCAAAATGTGCAAGAGTTTGTCCCTAAGCTAGCCCAAGCACTACTTATACTCCCCTCACAAAGATTTGACCATTGCTGTTTTCCAGGAGGCACTGGACACGAGAGCACCGGACGCTTGGTGTCCGGTGGCATCGTCCGGTGCATAGATCAGTGCCACGTCTCGCTCTGTTCAAACACCATCCATCGGATCCCAACGGTTATTGGCGTCCGATGCTCTCATTGAGTCAGTTTCCTCGAAATCTCACCGGACATGCGAAAAACATCACCGGACGCGCAGGAGAAAACAGCCCATCGTCTGGTGCGTCACCAAAGAGCTTCCAGAGAGCTCCAAACTGTACCGGACGCGTCTGGTGCATGACTTCCAGACGCTCTCAGCGTTTGGTGCACTCTGCACCGCTGCCTTACTGTTAGGGTTAGTCACCGGACGCTCAGCCAGTGTCCGGTGCAGCGTCCGGTGCTACTTTAAACACTCTTCCAAGTCTAGTTTCCAGCCCCTTCTCTCAAGTGCTAACACCCAAGTGTTTCAACCACTAAGGCACGGGTGTTAGCTGTTTTTCAAAGCATTTTGAAGGGCTAGTTAGTGCGATCTAGAATG
The DNA here is from genome assembly GCA_038502445.1 of Eremochloa ophiuroides. NCBI lineage: Eukaryota > Viridiplantae > Streptophyta > Magnoliopsida > Poales > Poaceae > Eremochloa > Eremochloa ophiuroides. The sequence continues at coordinate 51,180,451 of JAHLJS010000002.1, forward strand.
CTAAGTGTGAATGCCAATGCAATGCAATTCTAGAGCACTTGATAACCGATTTGAGTTCGTTTTTCTCCCCTTGATAGTCGGCTATCTATCCTAAATGTGATCACACCCACTTGGTGTCTTGATGACCATTGGGTTCTACTTTTTCCAACAACCTTTTCTTTTCACATCTTTAAGTCCTTTTCTTTCTCCTTGATCATCTTCACTTGATCTACCTCACTTGGTCCATGGTTAAGCCCTCTTGATCATCACCATCAACTCCTAGGCTCCATACACCATGGTTAGGAACACCTACGCTTAGCCATCACTTAGCAAGTAAGTTAGTCCTTAGGGTGTCATCAATTATCAAAACCAAACTAGGGCTTTCACTCGGCCGACTCGTACATGGTGGAGGATGGCTGGGACTTCCACCTGCAGGTGCGGGAGTACCACAACCTGTATTCGGGGGCTACAAAGGAAAACAGCCGCCTTGAGAACGTCGTGGAGTCCCAGACGGTCGCCCTCACCACGGCCGATACATAGCTCGCAGCAATGCAGGCTCGTCTCAGGGAGGCCGACACCATGGTGGCGGGTAACCTCCACTGCTCGCCTTTCTCCTCGGATTGATTGTCATGGCTTCCACAAACATGTCTTCCTTGTGTAGCAATGACGACGTAGATGGAGGATCTGCACCTGATCGCCCATGCCGCCGCCGACGTGGTCAATACACGCGGCGAGATGGCGGAGTTCTACCTCCAGGACATCCACCACCGTGCCTGTCAAGTGGCCATGAACGGTGTCGGCCACGGCGCCGCTGTTGCGCTCCCTGCAGCCCAGCTCTGCTCCTGCCAATTCCTCCTGACCGTCGAGCCTGGCTTCCTAGAGGAGGGGCCACTAGATCCCGAGGGTCTGGTAGCGGCCTTCGAAGAGCATGCCGATGCTATAGCATTAGTCACCTCCACCGAGGACATCATCAATACGGTGTTCCTCGGCGATTAGCTTGTAAATATCCTTTTCTTTTATTTGTTTTTGCTCTAAAGGCGATGCATATTGCATTGGGTTTACATTTTTTCTCTAAAGGAGACCCCCTATCGAAGTCGGCTGTCGCGCTCTATTGAGAGCCGCATTTTTGTTCTAAAGGAGATTCTAATACAGAATTGGCTATTCAAGCCTGATCTCCTCGATCGGCTTTCGCACGCGCTTCATAGGTCTAGAATAAAGTCTCATAGCTGATCGCCCGAAGCAGATTTGGTCCTCAGTGGTGACCTTGATGACGCCTCTACCCCAGGTCTTGCCCGAGAAACACCCAAAATCTAAATGTTCCCAGTAAGCAGCATCCGCAGTAGCTATGCTGACAAAATCGTCCATGGGAACAGGTTCGACCTCGTCTCCATGCCACTAGATGATACATTGATGAATTGTAGATGGGATACAGCAGTTTGCATGGATCCCCTCACAGCCCAAGAGCAAAATGTATGAACCTTTACCGTTGATGACGAAGAAAGTAGAGTGAGCAGGGTTTTCCTCCCAATCGTCAGTTTGACATTGATTGCTCCCGAGTCAGGGACGAGTTGTCACCAAAGTCTCTGAGCATCATATCCCTTTCAATCAGATCATCTAGCCCTTTGCCCTATTTGTAGGATATGGTGTAAGGCATGAGATTGATAGAAGCACCACCGTCTACTTGCATCTTGGTCATCGGCACTTCGTCAACATATCCCTTCAAGTACAGAGTCTTCAGGTGTCGATGTTTGGCGGGTTTGTTGAAAGTGGCTTGCTGTGCAATGACCAATTTGACCGCAGCTCCTCCAACTCGCTCAAATCCATGTCTAGCGAAGCCTCCAGTCGATGGCGCCATGAACTCTGCTGGCAACATAACCACCATCAGGACATCAGCCGATGCTTCATCCTTATTGTCAGTACGCTTCTCGCGCCAGACCTGCTTCATTACAGCTTCTCTCTCCAGCTCTCTGTTCCTTAAGCACTGGACACGCCTCTTCTGACTCCTCATCAGTCCACCAGGGCACCATTGCCCCTCACGCCAAGCTGGCTCAGTCGTCCTGACTTCATATTCCTCGTGTATACTCCTTTTTTCACGCCGATCAGTGACCCGGTGTGGATACCGTATATGGTCGTGCACGGATCGGCGGTTGGCCTGATGTTGCATGTATTCCCGATATTGATCACTACGTTCGAGACAATTGTTGACGGTAGGCAACTTCAAACCTTCATTCCAGCAATGCCTGAAGAAAGGACAATACCAGTGATCTTCAGCCTTCTCCCGGCGGTAGGCCTCTTCTTCCTCTCTGGCCTATTGTCGGTAGTTTTCTTCCTCGAGCCACCTCTGGTGATCCTTCTCTTTGCGTCGCTACCATTTGTTTAATAGTATGCGAGATGGTTTGCTGGATTATCCTTTGGACGCGCTCCCTTGTTCACAATGGCTTTTGTCTTCGTCTCTCTTTTTCTTTGTCATCTCTAACTCTTCAGCAGTTATCTACATGTCAAGATCTACTGTTGCTTCTCTCTTGGTTAATTCAGAGGTCAAAACTTTGATCTTGTTCTTGGGGAACGACGCATGCACCATGTTCTGCTCTCTGGAGAACGGGTTGTCCTCTATGCTCATCTTCTTTATGCTTTCAAATTTAAGATCTCCTTTTTGGATGGCCCTTTGAATGAGCTGTCTGAAGATTCTGTAGTTATTAGTATGATGGGAATCCCTCATGTGGAATTTGTTGAACCTCTTCCCTTTCAGCTGCTCCTCATTTGGCATAACATAGTTTGCCGGAAGCCTGATCTGCCCGTTCTTGAGCAGGAAATCGAACAGCTGGTCTAGTTTGTTAACATCAAAAACGTACTGCTCCTCGGCGCTCTAGGACCTTAGCACAGTCATCGGCTTTTTACCCCACCTTAGCTCGACGGCTGCAACTTCATCGTCAGACTCCACTCGGCTCCTGCTGGCCGAACACATTCTCCATGTGTTTGATGAATGTGTCTAGGAACACACGGTGATTGCTGGCCACTATATCCTTTGTGGCCATGTAGATCAGCTTCTCAAAGTACTTTCGCTCCTCCGCTTCCGACATGTCAGACTGACCATGCAAACGATAGCGAGGGAACGGCGTCTTCTAGTACACACTCTTCTCGCGATTCTTGGAGAAGCACATAAGGCAAGCATCACGGAACTAGAAGACGTGCCTCTCTAACAGCTAAGCAACCTCCGGAGGCAACTCCTCTGCAGTCAAGCGGAGGATGTTGTCGTCGTCCAACATGATTCAGCGAAGTGGTCCCACCGGACGTGCCAAAAAGTGTGTTGGCGCAAAATATGGTTCGCGCTCAACACCAGCGAAACCGGAACGATCTGTGGAGCACGGGGTGAATAGATCCAGCTAGCTTTGACAACCGGCATTGATAATCAACGACAGATCCAAGCGTACCAGTTAATTTGACCTACAATTGACAAGAGATAAAAATATTGATCAGTAACACAAGGCGGAACCACTGGTTTGTCCCAGGAGGTTCCAAATATCTGGCCCAATTGTCCTTCATCTCAGGCTATCGGCTAGAGAGCCGATATCGATTGCATGACTGTAGCAAAGATATCCGATTCTAATTTAACCGATCAAAAGGTACATGAATGATAGCAAGTTATATTATCCAAAACCCAACCGTAAACTGCCTCATACGTCAATGCACATTTTTAATCCACCACATTTATTAATTAGGATCGACCGGATCGAGACAGCTAACAACGCACGTGACGGATCTTAACATGATCAAAGCATGAAACAATGTACGAGAGAGACCGATTAAATAACATGCAACAAGCAAGCTCAAACAGAATCGACTAAATAGCCGATCTGATTATTACACAGGCAACATACAAGCCTATAAGGCAAACGATGCCTTGACCCTTTAACCAGTCAACCCAAACCATCGCTTACGTCAACAAATATCGACTGGATCGAGACAGCTCATGACATAAGCTAAAGATTGAATCTACTAATCAAGGAGTCTTAACACAATTTACTTTATTACTTGAGTGCGACTTGTATACAACCTAGATCTGAACTGACCGGCTAATGATAAACAGATTTACTTGCCTAAACATTATATTCAACATTCATTTATTCGTTAAGCAAGATAGATTATAAAATTTAAGCCGATAAGAAACAGATCTAGATTGGGCAAGTAATGATGCTTAAAATAAATAAACACTAAATAAACATAAGCAACATCGATAACTTAATGAATCTAACTAAACATGCCAATTTTAGTTAGAGCCGATAACTAACCCTCAGATTAGTTCAAGCTATAGGGTGTAAGGTAGGATTATACATACCATACTCAAATTAAACGAGAATCGATAACTACTCGAATTCATCTAGCAGTGGGGTACGAGACAGAATCGTACAGGCCGTACATGATAAAAATGAGCGTGACGGTACTTACTAACGAGCTTAGGAATCCATCGGATGACTCAGCTTCCACTTGCGAAGAACACGTCGGATCTACTCTAGTCCTACTCTTAGGGTTTTTTGGCCGGAGCCAAAAGATGTGTTGTATTGATTGTGTTGGTGTCCTGTTACAATGTATCGGGTTTATATTTGTACCCGGGAACTGGAAAGGAAATCTCAACTAAACGAAAAACCCTATCTAGAAATAAGGAAATAACAAAATCTTCCTAATTCTAAGGTAACTTGGAGCGCAGTCTTTCCTTTCTTGTGGGCCCTCTCTATGATTGCTTTGTTGCAGTCGGCGTCGAAGCATATCCCTGCCTAATTCGATCTTCAGCCGTCTTGACCCTCGCAGCGTGCCTTGCTGACGTCATTAGACATCCGATTCGAACTCCCGATCGGCTATTCTCCTCTCACGACGACCATCCGTACTCTGTCTAAAATTTGGTGTAAACAAGATCAAATGGAATTCCATTGCCTGAAGGTTAGCAAATCTATCCCAATGGTTTTAGGCATACACTAAATTTTGATGAGGCAATAGAATAGTCATCTTGTGTGTTGCAGTTAAATATTGCCAAGCTGATGCAGGGTATGCAGCGAGACCGGGTATACTGCCACCTTATAGGTGTTCGCTATCACTTGAAGGAGTATGGGGGTGGGAAATATCCAGAAACACCACAAGAGTTGTTTAATCTTTGACATTCCTCTCTTCGTGCAACTGTTGAGCGAGCATTTGGGACCTTAAAGAATCGCTTTAAAGTTCTTGCGAACAAGCCATATTTTCCCTTTAAAATACAAGTGAAGATTGTGATAGCATGTTGTGTGTTACACAATTGGATCCTTGAGAACGGTCCTGATGACATCGTAGATGATGAAGAACGTTGGTATAATAAATTGCCAAGGTCAGCTAGAGTAGCGACAGATCAAGCTGCAGAAAACAGAGAGTGGGTAGCTAAGCGAGATGAACTAACTAATTTGATGTGGACCGAATATTGATGCAATTCACTATGATGCGTACCATATTTATGAAGTATTATGTAGCGTGTATGACTTATTATTATTTATTAGCAAAATACATATACTATTGGTTGCTATTTTCTTTACTGCAATATGTCTGTAGTTTACTCAATGGATACAGGAGAAAGCACCATGAAAGCAAAGGGCAAGGGAGGTGATAAAGCTGCAGGTTCAAATCCAAGAGCAAAGGCTACAAATTGGCCTCCAGCTATATCTGAATTTCTCCTTGATTGGTACATTGAGAAGTTGGCGATGCCTCCAAAAACTGTTTTCAGGAATCTGCATCACACAGCATGTACCACTGCAGTGGAACTCTAAATATGGCACTACCTATACTGTGGACCAAGTTCATGGTCAATGGAGGCGACATAAGGATACTTGGGGGCTACTGGCTAAGCATATGAATGAGAGTGGTGGCGGCTGGGATGATAGCACAAAGATGGTGACTGTCTCACAATCTACTTTGAATGAACTCTCGGTAATTATCTCTTTCCTAAATATTCATCTTACATGCATTATATAGAATGATTCTTACCCTTCCACAGCAGCTGATCCAGACCAAAATGATACTGAGAGACTTGGCATGCTGAATGATATGGCTAACTATGACAAAACAGATGATGCACATGGGGAAGATTCAGACAAACTAGAGTCTGATAGTGATGACTGTGAGGAGGTGGTTGCTGTTGCTACACATAGCACTCAGGTTTCTTCATCTAGTGTCAAGCCCATGAAACTCAACAAGAAAATTTTTAAAAGGGTTGGCAAGTCTACACTACCTGTTGTTGCACGGGTTGGTAGGGCCAGCAAGTCCAACACAAAACCCACTCCTACCTGTGCCGATGATGATGTGGATGTGGAGATAACCAATACTTTGCGAGGTATTAAACAGAATCTTGCAAAACCAGTGCAGGTTGCACCTCCTCCAGACCCTAATGGTCCTCTTTGGGATATGCTGAAGAAGATCGCATTAACACCAAATGATCGGCTTGCAGTCGGGATGCACCTTTGCAAGCCAGAATTTCAAGTCCATCGCACCTTCCTTATCAATATGGGTCAGGAATACTTTGAGCGTTGGGTGTTCAATCATTTATCCGGTGGTGATCTTGGTGATGAATGATTATGGCTGACTATAGGTGCATCATCTTTTGATTATGGCTGCTGATGGGGTCTATTTTGTTTACCCTTTTGTAATCAGCATGTTAGTATGACTACATGCTAATTAGGTGCTGCTAAAGATGATAGTCAGCGAGGGAGTTGACCTTTACAGTGATAATCGGACAGGTAGCTTGGAAACTGTGAAAGATTGTGAATAGAACTCATACGAGTTCATTACTTATGATTGAAACATGAGTTCATGGTTCATTTCTTTCATAATGTGTTGTTTTCATCTGAAATATAATTTATTTTAGATATTTTGTTTATTTATTCTCATAACGTGAAGTGCTAATATATCAACAATTAATTTAATAATAGAAAAATACTTCGTATGATGATAAATATACCACTTATATACAATGGTGGGTGTAACACAGGCAAACTAAAACAGCCAAACGGTACTTGGACTTTTTACCATCTCAGGTTGAGTTTTCAGGCCATCAACCAAACGGTGCCTGAGTTTTCACCTTTGCCAAATACCATCTCTGTTCGCTGGAGCTGAAAAGCTGAGCTGATTTTGCCTGAAGCTGATTTATTGTTAGAGAAAATACTGTTTTAGAGCTAAAAAATAAGTGCTGTTTAGCTAAAGCGAAAAAAAGCCCAGGCAACTAGACCAGGGCTCCATCCAAACTAGCCCGCGCAAGCCAAGCACGGCGGCACCTCGCAAGCAGCAGGTCAGTACCGCAGCACGCCACTGCAAGGTACCATCTCCCAGCGAATAGGCCGAGCTGCCGAGCAGAGGCGTGGCCACTCAGCCACTGAGCACTGCAAAGCAGGTCGGCAGTCGGCACTCAACTCATGATTTCTTCCTATTTTAATTTCTAATTTCTAATTTTAGTAATTTCTGTAATATTGATTCTAGTTCTAAATTCTCAATTTTGAAAGGATTTTTTCAGCTACGAAGGTCGTTAAGAATGAGTCTCGGAAAAAATGGAGATGATTGGTTGAATCATAAGATAGGATGATATGTTATGTTAAGTACGACGTATTTTCAGCCATCTTACATCATTTTCAAAAAATTAATTGAGGACCTGAAAGAAGTTACTTAGCCTACCTAGCACTTCTGGTATACTACTTGATTCCATTTATACGAATCCACAGTAATGAATACGATTAATTTTTAGTTGTTCCTTTTCTCACTGACTCTTACATCTTGTCCATATGGCAATCTAATTGATCACGCTAGAAACAGTGGCGATGTGCTCCCCCTCCTCACCGCAGCTCTCTCGTCGCCTGAAGCCTCTACGATGATGGCGTCGCGCCTCCCCCTCTCGCCGACATGGCTGCCCTCTCAGACCTTCCCTTCGATCAAGGAAGAAAGTCTGAGCAGCTAGTACTCGAGAGATTCAACTGTCCGGTCAGTCCCTCCCTCTCCCCTCGCTCATCCCCTGGTTTGTCCCCGTTCGTGCTCATCGCCAGCTTTGGCCGTTCGGCCCTCCGTCTCAATGTTGACTCTGTTAGGCTTATGCTTCAAGCCACCCTCGGTGGAAAGGCTTCGGATTTTTTGGTGTCTCATATGTCTGGTTGGATGTTCAGATTCACCGTTTCCTCCAAGGAAGTCGGATTCATGATTTACAAGCTCAAAAGCTTCACTTGCAATGTTTTCTCGATTTTCTTCTTCCTCTGGGGGAATGATGGTGCCAATTGGCGCCGAGAGCTCTTTCTGTGGGAGAAAGAGCGTAAGGCTGAATGGACCATTGTTGGTCCCAAATCCAATCGGCCAAAAAGGTTCGCAGAGGCTGTTCGTGGTACTTCGGTGTTCCAACGCCTTTCTTTCCCTTCCAACTATTCGGATAATTTTTCTTCAGATCTTTCCAAGTTCTCACATCCCAATCGTGGAAGGAAGGCTCCTGATCCTCCTGCTCGACCATTGCCTCAAAGCATTCCCAAATTGCGTGTTCTACGCTGGATCCCTAAATCCAGGGCGAAATCCCCGCAATCTCTAAATGTTGCGCCCCTTTCAAATTTGAATTTGGACTTAAGATTCGACAATGGGATTTCAGCCCAATCAGCAATTACTTGCTCCAAATGCTTCGGCCTGGGCTACTTTAAGAAAGACTGCACAAATCTGATAAGATGCAGGTGCTGCTACAATTATGGATATACATCTGCCCGCTGCCTCTCTAAGACCCGTCTGCGCCGCAAATTTCGGCCCATCCTCCGCTAGGAATCCCAAGGGTCGCAGGGGGGACTTATAAACAGTAAAAGCCAGTGCACCATCGGAGCTTCCGTCACCCCTCCCCGCCAAGTCCCAACAACGAAAACCCCACCTCCACCGCTCCCATGGCGAACTGGGCATGCGATCCTCGGCCTCACCTCCTCTCGGGCTTCGTGCTCGTTGACGTCCAGCCTCTCCTGCTGCTACACCATGAGGCCTTCGTGACTGGCTGCTACACCCTCTGCAATGAAGACCTTGCCATTGTCAAGCTGGTGCCGGCCGTCAACAAGGATGACTTTGACCAAGTTGAAGCAACGCTCTGGGCCTTCTTCGAGACTGTTCACATGGTTCGAATCACAGAAATCCAACCCTGCCTGCTGGGTGATGCCTATGTCCGTTTCAGGTCTACTTTTGAAAGAGAAAGGTTTCTTGGTCTAGTGTTTCAATTTGCAAATTACTCTCTGTCTGTGCACAAGCATGATGAGTGTGTTAATGCTAGAAGCTTTGATCTAGATCGTGAGACCTCGCTAATGCTTGTTGGTTATCCTGAAGATCTGAAAAATGGTGCCTTCCTTGCCAAGGCAGTCTGTGGACTTGGCATTCTTGTTCATTGGCATGAAACTAGCAATCTGGCTCGTGTCGCTAAAGTGTATCTGAATGATAATGCAAAAATCCCAGCCTCCATCAAGGTAAATGCAGGACTACCCACTCTAGGCCCTCTACACCTAGTTCCACCCCAGCTCCACACTGGAATGTTACAGGAAACTCAGCAAACTCAAGCTCCTCCTCCACTCCAACAGACTCTCAGGTTGCCTCAGCTATGCATGTGGATGAAGAGGAGCCTAGCAGATGGATGGAGCAGTCTGCTCCAATAGACCCAGTCACCAACCTAGCTCACCATGTCCTTGACCCACGAGCTCCCAAAGAGACAGTGGCTCATATTGAGACAGCTAAATCTGATCCAATCTTCATCCAAGGAAAGAGCACACTGTTGCCCATTTCAGTTCAACTCCCAGTCAGTCTGCCAAACCAGAACACTAAGAGCTGCGTCAGATCGCTCTTCTGCTCCAACCAGTCGTCAGATACTGCGGGCGAGCCATTGGTTGCAGTGATCCCGTCCCTACTCAGTTAGGTACTACCTACTCCTCCCTTCAGAGACCTTAATACCATTTTCTTAGATTATAATACTTCCATTCCCAAATACTTTTGTGATAAGGAACTTCTTATTCATCTTGCCTTCATCCTCCATCCCCAGCTCAGTGATAGGTCCTTGGAAAAAATCACCTTTGATTATGAGAGTGATGAGGCAGAAGAACCTGATCAGAAATCTGAAGAAGAGATTGAAGGAAGCTTGACACCCATCAGTGAGAAAGTGCAAAAGGATAAGTCAGACAGTGACATTGAGATTTTAGAAGCTCCCCCATCTGCCTTCTTGACTCCCAAGAAGAAGAAGACACTGAAGCTCAAGGACAAATTAGAAGACAGCTTCTTCAGGCGCAGCAAAAGACTCTCCATCAAGGCTCAAGGGTACAAAAATGCAGCAAGTGCCAAGAAGGCTTCCAAGTCTTCAGATACTGGTGTCAAGATCCTGGAACCAACCCCACTTGCCTGCATCCCCCCTCAAGGAACAGCACTGCCCCCTACCTGCCAGATGATGTCCTCGAAGGCATTGTAGCTGGTTTCCTTCAGATCAAACCTGGGAGTGTCTCAGGAGCCATTCTGGAAAAAGACAACCTAGATGATTAAAAGAACACAGTTAGTCCTTAGCTTGCCGACGTCAGCAGCACAGCAACCTTTTGTGTCTCTCCTTTTGAACTTTTGTTTAGTTTCCTAGTGCATGTACTGGAAGAATAATGTGCTGTACTGCTATCTCAGGTGTCTTGACACCTTTTGGAACAGTTTATTCATATGTTTATCTGTCTCGTTGGTTTGGAATGCATACCTCATGCCTCACATATACTCTACCTGCATTTCTACTATTCTTTTTACTGTTTTGTTGTTCAGCCCAAGAAGTTTAGAAAACATATTCACTCTTTCGTACATGACCTTTTTCCCCATATGTTGGGCTCTGGCCAGCCAATCTTATTCAATTCCCCCCTCTGTTTCCCATGGAGAACAACAGACAACTGAAAATCCTAGTCTGGAATGTTAGAGGAATTAACTCCCAGCCCAAGTGAGATGCTATTAGAGAAAAAATCATGGAAAGCGCTTGCCATGTTGTTTGCCTTCAGGAAACAAAAAGAGAGCACTTTGATTCCTTCTACACAAAAAAATTCTGCCCAAGATCTCTAGACAAATTTGTTTTCTCCCCATCCATCGGTGCCTCTGGAGGACTTATCACCATCTGGAACAGCAGCCTTCTTGATGGGACTTTGGTCCAATCCAACTCGTATGCAATAACTGTCAACTTCAATAACAAGTTAGACAACAAAGATTTCCACCTCACAAACATCTATGGTCCTTCTAACTAAAGTGAAAAGGAAAGTTTTGTCACCTGGCTCACTAATCTTGACTCTAAACATTTTGAAGATTGGATCCTTGCCGGAGATTTCAACCTCTACAGAAGTCCTGACAACAGAAACAAAACAAGAGGTGACCTCAGTGAAATGCTTATGTTCAACAATCTGATTTCTAACCTTGATGTGGTAGACACCCCTTTCAATGGGAGAGAATTCACTTGGAGCAACATGCAGGAAGACCCCCCTCCTAGTCAAGCTTGACTGGGTCTTCACTTCTTCCACTTGGATCCTTACTTATCCAGCTACACATGTACAGTGCCTAGCAAAGCCAGTATCAGATCACTGTCCCTATGTTATCAGCATTGGCAGTACCATACCAAAACCAAAGATGTTCAGATTCGAGAACTACTGGATCAACCAAGAAGGCTTCCTAGATATTGTTAACCTTCATTGGAACCTTTCGCCTGTCTATACAAATGCAGCCAGAAATATTACTTCTAAACTTAAACATGTCAAAGCAGGCCACAAGAAATGGAGTAGAATCCTATCAAAGCTCAACAAACTCATCTACAACAGCAATTGGGTTCTACAACTCTTGGATGGGCTAGAGGATCGAAGACCATTATCAAGATCTGAATCCATCTTCAGGAAAATAGTCAAATCACACCTTAGCTCTCTGCTAGAATCAAAGAGAATCTACTGAAAACAAAGAAATACCATTAAATGGGTAAATCTAGGAGAAAAAAACACCAGTTTCTTCCACAACATGGCATCCATTCGACACAAAAAAACTTTCATTGTCACACTCCAAAATGAAGAAGGCAACTTTTTCAGTGATCATGAGCAAAAAGCCAACCTCCTCTGGGTTGCCTTCAAACAAAGACTAGGCCTCAGTGAATTCTCAAACATGCACTTTGATCTAGACTCCCTCTTAACAAAACAGGACCTCAGTGAACTTGACCAAAATTTCACCCAACAGGAAATTGAAACTATCATCAAGGATCTCCCATTTCGTAATGCACATGGCCCGGATGGTTTCAATGGTTGCTTCATTAAGAAATGTTGGGACATCATAAAAACAGACTTTCTTAAACTCTTTACAGAGTTCTGCAGCCTCAACACTGACCTGACAAGCATCAACTCTTCGGTTATTGCCTTGATCCCCAAAAAAGACAACTCCCAGACAGTGAATGATTACAGGCCCATCTCCCTCCTAAATTACACACTCAAAAGACTCACCAAGCTCCTCTCCTTGAGGCTTCAAGGTGTGATTCAGAATCTGATTCACCAAAACCAGTATGGTTTCATAAAGGACAGAACAATCCAAGACTGTGTGGCTTGAGCCTTTCAATTCATCCACATGTGCCAAAAATCCAAAAAGGAAATTGTCATCCTAAAGCTTGATTTTGAAAAAGCCTTCGACAAGATAGAACACCAAGCAATCTTCAGAGTTCTACAAAGCAAAGGATTCACTGAGAAATGGATCGCATGGATAAGAAATATCCTCAGCACAGGAACCTCCTCTGTCCTTCTCAATGGCATACCTGGAAAAAATTTCAAATGCCTCAGAGGTGTCAGACAAGGAGACCCACTCTCCCCCTCCTCTTTGTTCTCACTGCAGACCTCCTACAGACCATTATCAACAAAGCCTGGAACCTAGGAGTCATTCATCACCCTCTAAGTGACAACTTTGGTGGTAATTTACCTATTATTCAATATGCTGATGACACCCTCTTAATCCTACCTGGAAATGCAAAATGCCAATTCAATCTCAAAGGCCTCCTCAGATGCTTCTCAGACTCCACAGGTCTCCATGTTAACTTCGATAAATCAAACCTCATTCCAATCAACATGACTGATCAGAGAGCTACACACCTGGCAAGTACCTTCGGTTGTAAGGTAGGCACCATGCCTTTCACTTACTTAGGACTACCCCTAGGTACTACCAAACCAACTATCATTGAATTCACCCCTCTCCTCAATAGAATCGAAAGGAGACTCTGTGGAGTCAGCAAATTCCTATCCTACAATGGCAGACTGACCCTAGTAAACTCAGTTTTCTCAGCACTGCCGACCTTTTACATGTGCAGCCTTAAAATCCCCCCTCCCCCACAAATCATCAAGCAGATAGACAAATACAAAAAACATTGCCTTCGGAGCAAAGGGGACATCAACAGAAAAGGTTCCTGTTTAGTGGCCTGGAAAGATGCTTGCAAACCTAAGAAGGATGGTGGCCTTGGCATCATAGACATTAAACTCCACAACAAAGCCCTCCTTCTCAAGTTCCTAGACAAATTCTTTTAGAAAAAGGACCTGCCCTGGGTCAACCTCACTTGGTCCAAACTTTATTCAAATAAGTTAATCCCTCCTCAAGGCCGCTGCCCATCTGGCTCTTTTTGGTGGAAAGATATCATAAAACTCTTTGATGACTATAAAAGCTCTCTAGATGCTCAATCAACTGTGGTGACATCATCCAGTTCTGGTTCCAAGCTTGGGGGATCTGATTACACCACCTAAAGACGCCTACCCTCAGCTCTTCTCTTTTGCCAAAAAAACAAAATGCTCAGCCAACTTCTTCCTTGGTCAAGACATCGAAAGCCTCTTCAACCTCCCCCTGTCCCATGAAGCTACAGCCCAACTAAATCACTTCACTGCTATCCTAGAGCGTGCAGATAGAAATGAAGAAACTAATGACACTTGGTCATATTCCTGGGGCTCAGACAGATTCAGCAGCAGAAAGACCTATAACAAACTGCTCCAACCCTCTCCAGCCCCTCTGATTTTTTCTGGTTTTGGGCTTCTAACAATCTTGGGAAACACAAGTTCTTCTTTTGGTAACTGATGAGGGACAGACTTAACACCCGAAACCTGCTGAAAAGAAAAAAAACCAGGAACTAGAAATGAACTAGAAAATTACAAGTGCATAATGTGCAATCTGAACATTGAAGAGACAAGCTTTCACCTGTTCTTTGAATGCTCCTTCGCCCAAGCCTACTGGAACGCCATTGAAATTCACTGGAACCTTAGCCTTCAACTGCTTGATATGATCATCGAAGCAAGGGAAACTTTTGGTAACATCATCTTCCGAGAAATCTTAATCACTGCTGCTTGGTGTATCTGGAGAAATGGTGTGATCTTCGATGGACAAAAACACTCACTAGAAGACTGGAAGAAGTGCTTGAAGACCGAAATTGGACTTGTGTGCATCAAGGCCAAACCTTCAAGATAGCACGGACTGACCTTGTAGAAAGACAGTTTGTCCTAGAGGGTCTCTCAATTTTTTTTCCCCTTTGGGCCTTGCTGCCCTGTAATTTATTTTGCTTCCAGTTTTCCCCTCTTGTACATACAACTGTATTCTTTCATTTAATTAATAGAAAAGAAAAAAATAGGTAGGGATTCCCCTACCGTTCCTTAAAAAAAAAATCTTGTCCATACTAGACGTTATTGAGGACATGGAAGTGGGAGATGAAAATGCACTAAATCATCACTAACACTAGGTATTTGTCCATGCTTGAGAGTATCTATTTTTTCTATGTGTCTATGTATTATCGGTGTTTCGTGATTGAAAATTTACCCAGTCTTAGGTAAATTCTGGGTCCACCACTGCCCAGTTGCAATGCACGTTTACTCGTATTACGGTAACATTTTTTTCATACAACATAATCATATAAAAAAATACTAAAAATCAAGACTTTCCACCCTACGCATCGAAAAAAAATCCAATACAATATATCTCAGCATCTAAGACGTGTCTCTTGGTCCACGTCCATGAGGCCATGAGAGCGGAGCTCTTCGCTCAGGAATGTTCTCGTTCTCGTCACCAACTCCATCACGCAAAACCGAGAAAAGGGAGAAAAACGTAAAAGTACAGTAAGGCATTAGTTGCATGCGTCTGGAAGCGCCACGCAGCATTTACACCTGTCCCGTGCACGCTTCAGCAGCTGCGTCCCGTGCACGCTTCATCAGCTGCATGTTTTCCTCCCCCCAGGTGGACACACATGACTACACCCAGCGCATCAGCAGGCGCCATCTCTCGTCGTATCTTTGGTGCTCTCATCTCGCATCGCATCCAAACCCACGCACGACGAACTATAAAAGACACCAACCATGGACGGCCCAAGAATTTCATCCGTATTTCCATCCCATCCGCGCAACAACAATTCAATCGCATATCTAGCTCATCACGCCCAACGAAAAAGACACAGCAAGATTCATCTTCTATAGCTACTGGCTAGTTTCAGGCTTGCGGCTCGTGAATACCTCATCTTTTCAGCCACTTCGCCACCAGAGACCGATCAGCAGGGCGCTATCTCGCACCCGCGCGCGTCACGAGGAACCCACAGCCGGCGTCGCCATTGAAGCTGTAACTTGCAAGCTCTCCCTTTCGCCTTTTTCCTTCCACCTCCCTCGATCGTCCTCGTGCTGTATATAAAAGCGCGTAGCTAGCGCGCCGATGGAGCAGCAGCAGGTGAGAAGGAAGAGGAACGGCGTGCTGCAGGTGCAGGACGGCTCGGAGATCCGGGCTCTCGTGGAGAACAAGGAGGCGTTCACTAGGTTCGTTGACGACAGATTCCGGAAGCTCGACGCTGATGGCGACGGTAGGCTGTCGGTGAAAGAGCTCCAGCCGGCCGTTGCTGACATCGGTGGGGCCATAGGACTGCCGTCGAGAGGGTCGTCGCTGCAGGCGGACCATATCTACGCGGAGGTACCTGCATACAAGCTTATTACAGTTTTTCAAACTATCTTCGTTTTTTTTTAAGATCTTCGTATTCATATGGAGAGGTCTTTTTCAGATTGGATGCGCATGGCTAATGGTTATTAGCAGCTATTTTAGCCTATCCATGTATACAAGTATTTTTTTCAATTAACTAAGCATGCAAATAGGTGTTAGCCCTAGTAGCAAATATATAATTGGCTCATCCAAAACATGCCTATATATAATAGGGAGCATATATAGCTTTGAAAAGTGAGGTAGGCTTTTCTGTGTCCAAACTAGTTGGTCATAAATTATATCTATATATATACAGTGGCGGATTCAGAAACGGAGTAACGGGGCTAAATAACGTAGGCTAAAAAAATTATTAGTTCGATACAGTACACTAATAGATATAGCTCAATGCGGGGTCTTTTTTTCTCAATCTGCCTCTTTTGAGTAAAAGCATCTTTCTTAGCAAAATATTTTTCTATTCTATAAAATAAATGTAATCGATTTCGGATCACTGACTAGATGGATGAAACTAACAAGTAATAATGAAAAACAAATAAAAGAGGAATGAAAGAGCCAAGGGTTGTCAGTTCTCACGCAGTCACGCTGAAGCAGTGAAGCTGGCCATTGTCCTGGGGCTAGGCGGGGGCCGGCTGGGGCTCCGGCGGGCGGCGGGGCGGTCCGGTGGCTCCGGGCTCCTGGCTCTCTCTGACGGCAGCCTGCGGAGCAATCGAGCAGAGGGAGCAGAGACAGACTGGAGAAGGAGAGTGGCGGGAGGTCGGAGCTGCGGCCTGCGGAGGAGAGAGGGCAGGCTGTTGGCGGCGGGTGGCGTCGGGGCGTGCGGTGCAAGGCGGCACGTGAGGGGCGTCGCGATGCGCCGCATCTGGAGGAGGCACGGCGCGATGCGGCTAGGTCTGGGTGCCTGTCCTTTTCTTTTTTTTATACCTGCTAGTGGGCCGGGTTGAATCTCTGTTAAAAAAAATTCAGCCCAAGAGGGGGCTGCCCCCACCCTCCCCCCACGTCCGCCAATGTCTATATATAATTCAGCCAAGACTCTTGTTGCAAAGTGCAACAACAGAATATAAATGGAGCCCAAAGCCTGAAGTTTGAATCATATATACATGTTTACTCCCTCTTTATATGCATCCACAGTTTGGCGTTCTACTCTTCCTACTTAAAGACACAATTTAGTACTCCCTCTATTCCAAATTATATATATATTTCCTAGATTCATATTGTTACGCACTTAGATAAATACTATGTCTACATACATAATAAATATTATGTCTAAGTACATAATAAAAATCATGCAGTTCTAGCACTTTAGCACGATACTTTTGATCTCACTAACCTCAAAACTACCTCAGGTTGACACATTACTACGGGTTCAAACTGCGGATTTTGAACCAGCATAACTAAATCAATAGTGATGGAGGTTCACATCGCTGCCTTTTTTTAACTGAGAAATGACAACGAACTTCACTGCCAGTTCGTTACCCGAGCTAGCAGTGTTCTGTTGAACAACACTACCGGTTCGTGGTGTCAACCGACAATGCTGGGGAAAACAATTTTGCCGGTTTATCACCCATATCGCTAGTATTTTGTCGAACAACACTGCCGGTTCATCATTCAAGCCGATTGTGTTGATTTCTTCAAGAACCATGGGTCCGTAGATGCCAAACCATATATCCATCCTTGATCCATGACCGTATAGAAAATTTCTTTTACCTCATGCCACATAAAATTGGGGAGAGTAATTATAGGCACATAAAAATTGGAGCCTTCATAAGCAATATTTGAAACTCAAAACAATGGATTGCTAGGTGTCACATGGATGTACTCATCAAAATTGAAATTACATGGATTAATCATGAACAACTATTCTACTTTATGCCACATAAAAATGGAAAAAAATAATTACAAAAATTTAAAATTGAAGACTTAATCATGAACAACAATTGTAGCTCCAAAAAATGGGTTGGTAGGTGTCACACCAAATGGATTTGTTGATCAGAATAGAAATCGGTAGCCCTGTTGAAGCAAACTCAACTATAATCTATACAAAAACTAATTAAAGCGTCAAACAATCATCAAAACCACCATGTAATTTGCTACAAATTTAAATATGTTCATAGACCTCTAACCTTTTGGAAGATGGATTCACCACAATTGAATGTCTTTCTCAGGATCCGTTTAAAAGTGCTTAAAATGGAGAAATAACTAGAATGAGAGTCAAACAATCTAGCCATTAAAAGCAGTTTTAAAGCTACAAAATCAAATAAGTGGATGCCTGTTACTAACCCTAAAGTAGAATGATCATGCACAAGATTGAAAATCCAAGATCTTCAATGAACATTTTGGTGAATAATGTCCGTAACAATGGAGGGAGAGGTGGTGAAAACATGCCTCCTGGATGAGTGTGCTCAGGATCGGAGAGAGGGAGGATGATGTCAGCTTTGTATTGTGTACTACACCGCTGCCGGTTCAAGCCAAAGGCTGGCAATGATAGCACAATATTACTGCCAGTTTAAGAAATGAACTAACAGTAAAATACACCGCCGGTTCAAGTAACCAATCGACAATGATATGGATCTTCATTGCTAGTTTTTTGACCCCAATCCTTTTCTAAATTTTAAAGGTAATAATCGGTAGTGAAGAGTTAGCACATCTGGTTCACTAGCCCTCGGTAGTGACTGCGATATGGATCTTCATTTCTGGTTTTTTGACCCCAATTCTTTTCTAATTTTTAAAGGTAATAATCGGTAGTGAAGAGTTAGCACATCTGGTTCACTAGCCATCGGTAGTGATGGATATCGGCTGTGAAAGTCAAATGTGCAGTAATGTCATATTCACGTCATATTCACATCTTATTATAATTATATTCAGTCCTATCATATCAGTGTAAAATTGGAAAGAAAAACTCAACCTTTTGTGGGTAAGACAACCTCAAGCATTATGCTAAACATAAAACCCCAAATATATGCTCTACCCATATGCTATGAAGTTGAAAATTTGTTGACAATTCCAACTTTTATATGGATCGTGTCAATGTTCGAAGTTGTTTGAGATTTCTAAATTGTGAATTTTGAGATCTTACAACATTATATGAATATTTAGAGATCTCAATGACTCAAATAAACAACTTGTTAACTATAAAGTTGTAGATCATCATATGGAGAACTACAACTTTTGTTGACTAATATTTGACATTGACTGAAAATTCTACATTCAAATTTGAAAATATGAGAATTTGAAATATTTTTTTTTACTTAAACAACTTTAAATTAAACATTTTAACTAAAAAGTTGTAGATCACATCGATCTCTATAATTTTTTATATAATTTTGATTTCAGCTAAGTGCAAATAGAGGTTATAGGTTAAGAATTTGATAGATGATTTCTAAAGGACTTTGGAATGCTCTATGTTCATAATTATTTTTTTCAAGGCAAATATCTTAAGAAGTTTGTGTCTATTAATTGAATAATACAGGCAGGTGCCCTAACGTGTGACCTCTGTTAATAATCTATTAATATTTAATAGTGCCTTAACGTGTGACCCGTAATTTTAATTGACTCATTAATTGATAAAAAGACGTTTGCTTGGGGTCCGCGCTACATGACCATTTACAAAGACGACATTGTTAATCAGGGTTACAACATAGTGTTTGCAATCCAAAGCTATTCAATTGTTTGCAAAAGTAAAAAACTGAGTCAAATGTCAAACTTCAAGTAGTAAAGTCAAAATTGATAATTTATATAAATCAGGTGATTATTGAAAACTCAACCATATCATGGTTCAGTGGGCGTTAGGCATTACTTGTTCCTTGTGTCATAGGCTACTATATACATGATTTTTGGATACGTTTCTTTTTTTCATGTTCAATTTGAAGCCGTCCTTAGGGATGTCCCTACATATGCACTTTTAAAGGTCCCAGCTAATGAACCATTTGTAGAGGCGATCCGTAAACACTAGTCATTTATGTTGCTAAGTTTGACAATACAAGTACCATGAAAAAAAAATCATGTCTTGCTGTTAATATAGGTTTCCTCCAAAAAAAAAAATGCAGGCTGATTCCTGGAACGTGTTCGTTTCCAATGCAAAATGTCACTTTGTCGCCAAAACCAGCTGGATTGACAAAACCAGTAATTAGTAAAGTCTCCTTGCTGCGTCACCAGATAATTACCCTTTGTTTCCTTTCAATCTGAGTATCCGATCTCTGGCAGTAGATCACTGCATTGCAGCTGTAGTGTTTTCTTTTCTCTTCTTTTGAACGTAATAACCCTGTGGTTTATTTTTTGCATATTAGGCCCTGCTTTGGCACTCCCATAGCACAGCTCAGCTCATAAATGACTACATACCAACGTATTATACATTAATCTGTATTGTGCACTGCACTACTGTAGGTCCTAAACGAGTTCACTCACGGTAAGCAAGACTCAGTGAGCAAGCCAGAGTTCCAGCGCGTGCTTTCCGACATACTCCTTGGGATGGCGGCTGGGCTGAAGAGGGACCCGATTGTGATCCTCAGGATAAATGGGGAGGACCTGAATGAGTTCGTTGAGAGTCCGAGGTATGAGCCTGAAGTCATGGCCATATTTTCACAGGTGGAGCCTGCCAACAATGCAACGCTGCGCCAGTGCTTGTTGGCCGCCCTTGGACAGCTCACAGTCGACCACGGCATGCCACCAGCTTCTGATTCCTGGGTAATTCCACGACCACTCTACTCAATATTTACCACGAATTAGTAACATATAGCCTATGCCTTCAGAGGTGAAGACCGACTTATTGAATGTTAGCATGCTGTTTGGGTGGGAAAACTGAGATAGCATAGTAGTATTCTCGAGAGTCTGGACATATGCATCTGTTCGGTTGAGCTGAAATTCGGCTAGACTGAATTATTGAGAGGAAAATACTGTTCTGTGGCTGAAAATAAGTTGAACCTACCTCAAGCGATGCTTTATTATTAGGTGCTTTATTATTGGATATACTAGGTCATGGAGAATGTCGTGGAGCCTGCATTGCAAGAACTGCGTGCCAATCAGCTCGATCAGCCTGTTTCCCAGGAAGTTTTCTTCGAAGAATTCAGGAAATTTCTGGGCATCATCACCCTAAGACTGCAACAGCACCCTGTGATCGTAGCCCATACAGAGAATACCTTTGACGGGGGTGGTATCAGGAGGCTACTGTCGAACAAGTTCGAATTCGACAAGGTACATTTGAGCCGTTTGGCCCGTTTCACTCTCTTGATGAGTCTGTCGGTTATACACGACACCACTGATAAACGACATGCATCACTGAATTTGTATTATATTGTAGCTGCTGGATTCTGTTTGGAGACACGTTCCGAAAGAACACAAAGATAAAACGTCGAAGGAGTACCTCCGGATTGCGCTTGACAGGATTGCCGATTCGGCGAGTCTGCCACCTTTTGGAGCCGTTGATCAGGTACGTTGCAGAGCCGCTGTTCATGATATCTGTAGCACCGGCACGTGGCACTCATATGAAGCGTTTGGACCTTCTCAAACAATCGATATATACACATGGATTTTTCCAAACAAACATAAAACAGGTGGATGATGTGGTGAACGAAGCATTCAGGATGGCGAAAGCTGACGACCTGAAGGTGGTGGACGAAGCAGAATTCAAGAAGCTGCTGACAGAGATTCTTGGGGCCATCATGCTGCAATTGGATGGCAACCCGATCGCTGTTTCAACCAACACCGTCGTCCATGAGTCCATGTCCACCCCCTCAACCCTGTTGTCACCGACGCCGCTGTCTCCAATGGTGTCCTCACCCAGTGAATAAGAGGAAAGTCAACAGCTCAGCTGACGAAACTAATGATGGAGACGGAATCTCCACTGAGGACCGGCCCGTGATGCCGAGTTTTCTTCTGTAGTCACAGGATAATAATAACATGTTAGATTGCTAGTAACTTGCGGATTGTTTACCTTGCTTGTAACTTGTGTGTGTGTTGAAATAAGGCTTTCCCAAGCCAGACGACGTGCGGTTTGCTAATGGCTGATGCTCGGTTCTTTCCAACTTTGATCTAGGAGCTCATTAGATGCTCAAGATTGCGATCTACATTTTGGTGGCAGAATGAGGTCATTTAAAACAAATATCTCAATTGACTTCCATGTAGCCATCACTGGGTGGTTAATCCTTTATACCAGTGCGTCAAAAAATCAGAACCGAGCTGATGAGCCCATGACTCCTGTCTCCTGAGGTTGTTGGCAACGTTGAAGGCAAGGATCATGATCTAAATATTTTGCTTCAGTTTGAAGCTCTATGTTTTGATGCGATCATAGGTGTGTCCTTATCAAGAGCACTATCCGAAATTCCCATCTTGTCAAAAAATTCGGGCAGCACCGAAATGAAAATTGAATCGGGTCAAAATATTCAGCCCACAGCCAAATGATGTAGTTCCATAGCATTTAAAATTACCGCATGGGGAGTACGGTCGCAAGACCGAAAGGAATTGATGGGGGATGGTACTTACTTTCATACAGGTGTATATTCAGAAAATACCATATAAAGTTCGCGTTACACAAAATACCACTGAAAGTGTTCTGTTCCTGAATCTAAGCATTCCGTTTCCTAGGGCTTCCTTTGGCAGTGGAAGCTAATTACCCTGGGCATATTATTCATATTATTCTACTACTCGAGTGAAAGGTTTCTAATGTCGCGTTGCTGACGAGCAATCCCTTTGGCTAACCGCGAAGGTAGTGGAAGCAAGTCAGCTGGAGCGGCAGCAGAGGATTTGCTATTCAGTTTTGGATTGAACCACCTCCTTAACGCGAGGCCATTGATCCTCATCCTTCCATGAGACTCCTCCCCCTGGTATGAAATTCCTAATCGCCTCAGGAGAGAGCCAACTGCCTGACCAATTCTGTACAATGTAATCCAAATCAATCTCTTATTGTTTTCAGTAAAATTCAGAGTGTTCCCTAAACTTATACAGCAAAGTCATCTAGATCCCAGAGAATATTTAATATTTGTGTCCATGAACTTGTATAGTAGTGTCATTTGGGCTCCAACTCCCGAAATTTGTTATTTAGGACTTTGAACTTATACACCGGTGTCATCTAGTTATTGGTACAAACGAGCTGTGATCCGCTCCATGTACTGACTATTTGCCACATCAGCACGTATAGCAGGTCAAAGCACATTTGTAAAACCAACGCTAAAGCTAAAAACAAGTTAATAAGTTTATAGATAGAGATGACACCACCGTACAAGTTTTGTAGACCTACATATCAAAATTTTGGAGTTAGAAACTCAGATGATGCCATCATTAAATCATGGGAGATCAACTATAAAATTCAAGAGTTTGAGACCTGGATGATACTATTGTGCAAGTTTATAACTGGTTGTGAATTTTACTCTTGTTTTTTTAATAAAGCAGGATTAATTTCCAAAAGCTAAGCCACGAAATATAAATATGTATAGCAGAAGTATACGTATGACAATGGATACGATTTCACCTTCCAGCAAGTTTAAGTGTTTTCTCCTTTTCATCAATGTCAACTTGTTTTTTTTCTGTCGGTAACAAGATTGTCACGTTTGGTAACCTTGAACCTGCATCACTAAGAAATATTAGAACAGAAAAACTAATGTAAATCATATATGAGTTCAAAATTCTTCATTTTCTTATTGGTGTTCTAGCCTGTGAGGAAATCACATGATAACCATTTAGTTAGTTACAAGAAATCCTAGAACCATGCACATGTGACTACAAACCGTGTCTACTGTGTTCTGATAATTCAATTGACTGAAAAGTAGTTATACTCATAAAAAAATGTCCATATTATATTTGTTTGCACGCCTTATCAGGAATGGCCAATAATCTATATTCATAAAGTTTATAATCTAAACAAAATTCACAGGAGCACAAATAATCTATTGACCCTCCATATTTATTGTTTCTCACACCATTCGTCCTGTGTGGGTGATGCAAAGCAAGAATACTTTGTTTCCTTGATTCACTAAAAATAGTAGCATAAACGCATTATTTTATTTATTTTTTAAAAAATAATCTAGCATTCACCTGCAGCCAGTTGATGCTTCAAATACCTTAATGTTGTAAGAAGAGATACCTGCAAAAATAAATAAATAAATACAAGACATGCTATCAGCTGCATAAATTGCCTCAACCCCAGCAACAACACATGTCCATACCACATACTCAAAACTGGAAAAAATAAACACATGTACTTCTGTCCTCTACGTGATTGGTCCAGAAACTAGCCAAATCTCCATGCATCACCAGCATGCAACACATATCCATACTTCTAATACAGAAGCTTTTATATTTCGATTCTTGAGCATCACTGTTTTTATAAACACTTGATGAGAAAAATCTGAAATAAATAACATGGAAAATAACAGATTGTTGTGAAAGACAACTTTAGTGTAGCAAGGAGGTCCTAAAATATACAGGTGAACCTTTTTTTAAACACAAATGAAAGTTGTGTATCATTATATTAAGAAATAGGAGTTTAGGCAACGGCCATGACCAGTACAGCAGAAATCACCATAGAGAAAAATCCAGAAGTGAACCTACAGTAAGCTAACATTTAAGGATCTGTTTGACAACGCTCCCACCTATAAATTTGTATTGAAAATTACTCCTAGGCAGAAAAACAGTAAAGCACAACTAGATCATGGTGGGGATGTAACATGAATTGCTTCTCCATGTACACTGCGAGTTGAACGGTGAAAGCAGTATGAGAAAATCTGATACCGTTTTCTTTACAACCGTTTCTGCTTTTATCAAAATATAATAGTTGACATTTCTTTATTTTTGCACAATCATTTTTTAGCTTTTTTCATTAATTATTTTGATAGAAACAGGAAGTCTCGATGATGTATTTGTTCTATTTCCAAACAATTTCATTCCTAGCTGGGAACTAAAAAGACCCGCTTATATTCAATCACCACCAGAATCACTTCCCAATTGCTCCCTACGCCCCCACAAGAATCACACCATCAACTCAGAAAATATCATAAAAGAAAGAAAGAAGAAAAAGGACATGTGCGATGTGTCCATTTCAGCTACAGTTTCAATTATGTGGCATGTTCCAATCAGCAATATTACCTCGGCTGTGTAGATCTTTAACTTTCTAGCATCAATAACAATTTGGGCCTCTTTCATGGAAATACTTGCAACTGTTCCTAATGAAGCAGCCTCCTGTGGCAAGAAGCGATACAACTTTCATTAATACCTGCATACAGACCCATTGCTTAATTAAAGATGCATAATTACCTCCAGTATAGAAAACGCTCGAATGTCATATTCACAGAATCCTTCAAAAAGTGAATTTATATTTGGGTGTTGTGGAATATCACAACTTATTCCCATGTTTTCGATGAAACTACTCTTTAGAGAACTGCCATGAGGAAGCCTCAAGCACCCCAACACTTGAGATAAAACGTCACTCGAGGCTAGTAGCCCAGCAGAAACTGCCTCACGATACACCATAACTGCTGAGGACGTCCTACAGAAAATACAAATATGACTTAAAAAAGAACATTGTAAAGTTTTTTTTTATATATATGATGAAGAACAGTGTAAACTACTTATCGTAGAGAATTACAGAACACCTCACACCCATTAAGGAAGGGGTGACTTTCATTATATATAGTTAAGAGAGTTCACAAGTACATATATATCTCTAGACTATACATATCTCTAATACCCACCCAGAGTCACAGAGAGAGGGAACTGGACACAGAAAGTAGACTGAAAGTCACTAAACAACTGTACAGGCAGTTCCTGTCCAGCGTGGACATCCCTGTGGCTGGAGCTGTGGCAGCTGCAACAGCAGCTCCATCCCATGCCCCGTCTGCATCCTCAAACCCTGCTCGGGCTTTGTTCCTTGACAAGCTATCTCGCCGGGTTGGCGGCCTGCTCCAGGAGCCCGCTCTCAACAAAAGGAGGCGCAAGTCCCAGCCGCCCCCAAAGACACCACGTCACAGCCGACGGCTTGCTGGTGCGGCGGTGGAATTTCGCCCAGATGAATTGGAAAGAAGAACAAGAAAGAAAGTCATGCGGGTTCTCGACATCATTACAAATTTCTTGGTTTGCCCCTCTCTTTGAAGAAACTCACTAAGAAGCAAGTGCAGCCTATTATCGACCGCATTGCTGATCAAATTCCAGGCTGGAAAGCGAATCTGATGACTAAAATTGGGAAGGTTCAGGTTCAGTTTGTACTCACAGGCATGCTTATCTATATCTTCATGGCTATTGATCTCCCATCTTGGGGCATCAAAGCGATGGATAAAATTCGACGTGGTTTTCTTTGGAAAGGTCGCAGGAATGCGCGAGGGCATTGGGACAAAGTGTGTCGGCCTATTGAATTGGGAGGACTAGGAATTGCAGATCTCAAGTCCCTTGGTTGGGCCCTGCGCATGAGATGGCTCTGGCTACAGCAAAAAAAAAAAAAACAAAAAAAAAAAAAAAAAAAAAAAAAAAAAACCTGATCGCCCATGGGCAAACCTCCCAATCCACGTTCCTGAGCAAGTAAGGGCCTTCTGTGCAGCTGCTATCCACTCAGGTGGGGGTTGGAGCAAGAACCCTTTTCTAGAAAGATCGTTGGCTTCATGGACCATGCATCGCGGATATGGCGCCTTGTCTGTTCGCTGCCATCCCTGTAAGAAGGCGTAAATGAGAACTGTGCAAGAAGCCCTCACTAATCATACATGGATCTGAGACACTCGGGGGGCTCTCAGTGTTGGCATCATCACTGATTATCTCCTCCTATGGGACATGTTATCTAATTTTTTGCTGCATCCCTAAACTGAAGATAAACACATATGGCGGTTTGCTTCAAATGGTCAATATTCGGCTAAACCAGCTTATGAGGGCCTATTTTTGGGATCTACTACTTTCGGGCCATGGGAAAAAATTTGGAAGACTTGGGCACCGCCCAAATGTCGCTGCTTTCTATGGTTGGTCGCCCATAATAGATGTTGGACAGCGGACCGTTTAGCTCGTCGGGGTTTCCCCCACCTTGAGCGCTCCCCTTTGTGTGATCAAACTGCAGAAACCATTGATCATCTCTGTTGACGCCGAAAGTGGTCCGGATCAACACACCACCGAGGGCCTTGGACGCCCCGGCCGCCACGGACCGAAGAACGCAGCGAGGATCACACTTACGCGGTGAAGAGCGGCTAGGTTTATGAGCAAACCAGCAAAGGATAACCAACGTGCTTGCGTGATGAAGAACCGGCTAGTCTACTAGCAAACTAGCAAAGAAACCGTCGAAGCTTTCGCCCGGGAGCGACCCCGTCGGGGCAAGGACGTCGCCGGGTTGCCCTAGGTCGGCCGGCGAGCCTAGGGCGCCATCCTTGGTCGCCTGGATCAAGGGATGAACAGCATAGAGGTGAAACCGCCGAAAACTACTTTGTAGATGTGTTTTGAGCGATTGGATGGTTAAGATCTCAATCGGCCATGATCCTCTCATATATATAGAGAGGGGTGGTCTTATCCCAGTAGGAAACACGTATTAGGGTAGGTCTCCAAGTTTCCCACGTCAAAATATTGCCAAAAACCGATTAGATCTATTAATCGGCTCGGACTCGACCAAACCCGGCCAAGCCGGGTCCACCGGGTTTCACGGGGTCTCTCGGGGCGACACGTGTCCTGCTGGCGGACCCTAGCACAAGGGTCAAATCCCAGCCTAGCCGTGTTGTATACCCGCCCCAGCCTATTTTGCAGACTGTGCCAAATTTGAGTGCGAACAATCTCCTTGGTTGCCTTCACAAGAGAGTTCTTGTTCCGTTTCTTGTCACAAGTGGGCATGCAGTCCTTCCCATAGCCTGCTGAACTCTCTTTTTTGGAATGGTGGGATAGAGTGAGCAGTGCTACTAATGATATCTATTTGCAAGGAATCAATTGTCTCATCATTCTTGAGGCATGAACTCTATGGACTCATGGCAACAGGTGTTTTTTCGATGGAGCAGCCCCTAATATTGCAAGAGCCCTGATCATTACCAGAGAAGATCGAAAACTTTGGTCGTTGGCTGGAGCTCGAGGAATTTCCCTCTTGACTGTTCCCCATTCGGAAAGTTAGGATCCTAGTCATGGGTTGGTCGCCCTTTGTAACTGACCGGCGAGTTTGTATCTTTAGAGAGAGTTCGTGGAGGAGATTTTTTGTGTGAGTTGGCATGAGTTGGCGTGAGTGCGTGGGCTTGTGTGTGTTGTTTGGGTTCATTTTTCTTTCTTTTCTTCTTAACATAATGAGGCGCAGCTCTCCTGCATTTTTTTGAGAACATGTAGCACTCAAACTACCCCAAAGGATGTCAATCTCAATGTGCTTCGTGCAACAATGATGAACCGGATTGGCGGTCATATAGACTGCACTGATGTTGTGATAACAGACAATAGTTGCCGAAGGAATCGGGACGTGAAGCTCCTAAAGCACTTGTTGCAGCCAAAAGAACATGGCAACTGCATATGCAACATCCCGATAGTCAGCCTCTACAGTGGAACGGGACACTAGTCTGCCGCTTTGAAGACCAAGAGACCAAGTTGTCACCGAGGAAGAGCCCAAAGATGCCAAGTCCGGACAACCTGCCCAGTTGGTGCCAGAGTAGGCACTGATGGATGATGCACCACCAGCGCATTGGTGGAGACTGGCGTCGAGAGTGCTTTTCACATAGCGTAGAATGCGCTTGATCAGGACAAGATGTTGCTCTCGTGAGTCATGTATGAAGAGCTAGACTTGCTGAACGGCGTAGACAAGGTTAGGTTGAGTCAGCGTGAGGTATTACATAGCGCCAGCTAGCTCCGGTACTCCGAGGGGTCCACAAAAGGGTCATCGTCCAGACTGCTTGGACCAGTAGTGAACTGAGGTTGCTGCAGGTTTACACTCGGCATGTCGGGAGCCAGCCTTCGGCGGAGCGCGTGACGAAGATGTCGAGGAATTGATGGAGATCGCCAAGGTCTGTCATGGCGAATTCGGAGTTGAGACAATCGGTGATGTACCGCATTAGAGCAGTAGAGGGCATTGTTCGTACAATGTCATCGACGTAGAGCAGCAGATAGGCAGCATCATCTTGATCTTTACAAGTAAAGAGAGAAGTGTCGGACTTCACTGCGAATAAGCCATGGTTGCAGATTTAGTAGGTTAACCCCTGATGGCACAAGCAAGGAGCCTACTTGAGACTATATAGTGACTTCTGCGAGAGGCAAACCGAGTCAGGGATGACTGTTCAACAAAGCCGGATAATTACTTGCAGACGTCTCCGCAAGATCGCCATGAAGAAAGCATTCTTCAAGTCAAGCTGACGAATGGGCCACTTCCGTAATGCTACAATGTTGAGTACAACATGGATGGTGGACGGATTGACAACCAAACTGAAGGTCAATTCGACGCCCTGCTACTGGGAGAACCCTCGAATAACCCATCAAGCCTTGTGGCGGCAGGAGAGCCATTGGAGTTGAACTCGTGCTTGAATATCAACTTGGTCGTCACGATGTTAGCACCGGAGGCCAAGGTACGAGGCGCCAAGTGTCGTTGCCAATGAGCGCCTAGTACTGATCCACCATGGCAGCAGGCCAGTTATGAACTTCGGATCATCTAGCACACTGCGGTCGTTAGCTGGTAGTGGCAAAGTCAACGTCAAAGAGATTCCGGTGGTTCACCGAGTCATCCAAATAAAAAATGGGGTTCCAGGATGCTCAACTCTGCACGGGTCAACACTTAGGAGCAGGCGGTGGCAGTGGGGGTGGTGCCGAGAGGCTCCCAAGCATGCGATGGAACAGCAGTTGAAGAAGGACCAGCCTCACCCACATCTATTGTTGAAGACGGCTGGGCGAGCGACACTGGTACACCTTACCAAAGCGCTGTGTCAGTTGCATGAGACGCTGGTTGCGCCGGTTCCGGTGGACGACGTTGGTAGCAGCAGCTGGGGCGAGATGTCCAGCGACCTGAACAACAGGGCCGGCCATGATGATGGCCTAGTCGTCAAGCAACGGCTGCTCGACCTCCAAAGACGTGGGAGCAACAGAAGAAAATGGTGGTTGCTCTATTCTCGAAGGTGGAGCCAACTGACACAGCAGAAGAAGGATCATGCACCAAAATGTCAAGTGAAAACACGCCAGATGTTGTGACAGCAAATGGAAAACCGACTTCTCAAACATGACATGTCGGGAAATGATCACACTGCTACGCAGAGATATCAAGATAACAGTGGGCAGGCACGCACGCAGAAGCAAAGCAGGCAGAGCAGGGGCGCACATGCGGAGGATGCATGCACGCGTCAACTCTAGCTTGCGGGCCAAACTCATCGCCGCGTCGACGGTTTGCGAGTTGTGAATCTCGACATCGAAGCTGAGCGGCGGGCCGAGGCCACCAGTGAAGAGTTGCACCCGCTGATGCTCATCGAGGTGTCCCACATGGGGTAGGATCGCCTGGAAGTGGTCCTGGTGCTCGATGATGGTGCCTGTTCGCCTACAGTCCGCCAACTCGAAGAGGGGGTTCGAGCACAGGGGAGGGCCGTAGTGGAGGTGCAGGAGCTCCTTGAAGCGCCGCTAGGATGGAGTGCCCTCGTTTGCCTGCACCTGAATGTACCACAGCTGGGTGCCCTCCTCCAAGTTGTAGGAGGCCATCCACACCTTCTCCTCCATGATGCGCTGCTGACGAAAATACGATTCGCACCGGTTGATGAAGATGAGGGGATCGGACTTGCCGTCATACCGCGGAAAATCCATCTTCTGCAACCATGGCGGCCGATCCTGGTGATGCTTGCCGGAACTGGTCTTGCTGGAGGACGATTGGTCAGGCGCTCGATGGCCTAGGAGTTGGCCTCGACGGAGGTCTGCAGGGTCTTGATAGCGGTGGCCAGGGTATCCAGGGTGGTCTTGAGGTTGGCGTTGTCGCCCAAGGTGGAAGCACTGCAAGCGGTGGACATGGGCGGCGATGGTGTGCGAGCTCGCGGTTATGCGGCACCTGTCATGGACCTGAGATTACAATCGGGGAAGGGGACGGGAGAAAGACATCCCAGAGATGGGGATGGGGGATAGGGAGCGGGGGAAATAACTGAACTCGGGGATGGGGACGCAGTATTAATCCCCGGCGGGGATGTCCACGTTGCCATCCCTAATCCAGATGGGGTCAGTGCCACACACACACACATCCGCACAGGTCTAGGCTGCTCAATTGAATCTATAGTAACAGTCAAAGGCAACAAGAGGACTAAAAAGGGAGAGCCACCTTGACAATGGGAACGGCCAACCACAAAGGAAAAGTAACATTCAGCTGTGTGAAGTTTTGTGGACCTGAATAGTAGGGACAAGTTCAAGGAGAAAGATTAGCCGACTTGGGTGGACGCGACGATGACAGAGAATACTTATTCTTTCATGTGGAATATGCAAAGAATCATCATTCTGCTTAATAATGTGGATGGATCTCCAAAGGTGACGGAGAAGAATATGTTAACTATTTCATGCTCTAGAAGAGACTTTGCAGAAGAATTAAAAGGGGTAAACTTTTGTGCTGCAAAACCTCCTGCAAGCAAGGATACAAGGCCTATTATCTTAATTTCAGATTATACTTGGGGAGCCACAACTTGCAACCAATGAGAGAAATCCAACACCGAATTGACTTCATCCCTGGTTCAACTCTTCCTAATTTACCGCACTACCAAATGAGCCTAAAAGAGCATGCTATATTGAAGGAGAAGGTGGAAGAGTTACTACATAAAGGACATATCAAAAGAGAATCAGTCCATGTGCTGTACCGGCCTTGCTTACACCAAAGGAGGATGGTTCTTGGCCTATGTGTGTGGATAGTAGTGCAATCAACAAGATCACAATAAGATACAGCTGTTTGGACTATATGTTGGATCAATTAAGTGGGGCAAAGATATTCACCAAGCTTGATTTAAGAAGCGGATGCCATCAAATTCACATTAGATTTGGATGATGATCAATGTCAAGCTCAAGACCACCAATTAACTTTCGAAGATGAGATGAGTGTCCCATCCCCCTGCCCCGGCGCACAGGACCCGTTTGCACAGAACTTAGGGGCATGAATATCCCTAAGTTCCTGCAGGAGCTGAATCTTTTCTTATTCATCATGTGGCCCATAAACACCTGTGAACCACCAGTTTCGGCCAACTTGCTCTGAGAAATGGACAGAAACCGAATAAGCATCCATAATTCAGCACCAGTCAAAATAGCTTGACAAAAGCTGCTCTTCCAATAAATCAAGACTCGTTGAGTGCCATTAGCAGGCAAGACCACTAACTTATATGTGATTAGTGGTGATTAGCACCTGCCATGTATTCTAGGCATATCAAGCAGGTTATATGTTATTCGCTATGATTAGCACATGCCATATATACCTGATTGTATTCCTTGTACACTCAGTCATATTGGCTATATATATGAAGGTCACCCCGCACACACGCACACATTGGACGAGAGGTGTTTCCCAACAAAATGGATGTCCACAGTCCTCCGCACACCCAACGAGAACAGAGGAGGTGTTACTGGTTATGTTGTCAGTAAAAATCTCCGAGACTGAGGAACGGCCCAATGAAAACATTGAAGGTCGGCGGATCCTTAGGCGAACAGGACATTATGCACGGGTGCCTCAGACTCATGAGCCCCGGCCAAAGATGCATCGGGCTTAGACGAAGCAGTCATAGCAAAGGGGGCTCAGAAGAGGAAGCAGTCATAGCAAAAGGGGCACAGAGGCTACTCGAAAATCACATTGCACTACACATCTAGTGGTAAGTACACTTGATCGCATATCAACATGGCTTCCTGGATGTTGAAACCTTTTTAATTTGCTCCAGCATAGCCTATATACTCCTCAACATCATGGGCCTCATCCTAGACTAGCTGCAAAGGCCAACCAGAACTTGTTTTACAGAAAAAAAAAACAAGAAAGTAAATCAAGTTTTCATCTAGTATGTAAAGGCTCTATCAACTACGTAAGTTTGTTCCATGTCAATTTAGCCTAAGCGGTAAACTAAACAACTGAACCAAGGATTAGGTTCTGAATACATATTTGAGACTATAAGAGGCCTAACAAGACCGCGAGAAGCATACCATTTGTTGTCAATATGTGGTTTCCCTGAGCTGAAGTTGACAATAATATTTCCAAGCGAGAAATCACTGTCGAACATTTGAAGACACAAACCTGAAGAGAAGTCATGTTAGTAGGAAGCACTGCCATCGAAGACCAAAAGATAATAGTTAGCAGAACCAAGGTTCTTAAGGCGGTAAGGTGAGACATGGAGAAGGACCCATTTCCAATCACCTAGGCGACGCCTCGATCATAAACTGAGACAAGGCAACGCCATATGATTATAAGAAACTTCAGACCAGCAGCATGGAGGAAGGAAAAAAAGGAAAAGAAAAAAGAAAAGAAGAGAAGGACAAGACGCTAAGAAAGGCCCAGTAAACCAGCCGGCATATATTCTTCCTGGCATGTTGTCTGACCTCTCCAAACCATCAACAAGCATTCCAGCACCACAGCCACTGCCCCTCTCTGCGCGACTCTGCCTCCATCCCTCCTGTCCAGTTCTTATGCACTCCTGCTGCCCACAACCATTCCGTCTAATCCTACCTCTGCCCCTCCCTTTGCTCACTGCTGGTGCCACCACACCCCTTCGAGATCCCCTGCAAACGTCTGCAGATCACAAATCAAGAGTTGCTGACTGCAGCTGCCCCTCCCAGATGTCCGAAATTGCAGAAGTTTGTGATGGCCATAGCGTCTGGAGCCGATGTTGGATGGAGAAAAGACGAATTCTTGGCCTTCCCAGTCCTCCTCCAGTTCATCTGCTCTCTCTTCTGCCTTCTCTCCTCTTGCATTTTGCTGATTTTTTGTCTGGCAACAGGGACGCCCAGGTTTTTTAGCACTTGGATGCCTAGGTGGCGACTAGGCTATGCCATAAAAACCTTGAGCACAACAAATAAAAAGACTCCCAGTAGACGTAGACAAAATAAAAAGGACAAAAAAGTAGGTTGAGGAAACCAGAAAAAAAAAATGGAAGTTCTCCTTAAATAATATAACATCAAAAGGCAGGGAAACAACCTTACCAGTAAGGGAACCAATAATGGTGGGATTGATGCCAATGCCATCCATTTTTAATTGTTCAAACAAATCCAAACCCAGTTGTGCTTCACCATTTCTACATGTCAGCTGTTAGTATCTGAAGAACACCATAAATTAAATTGAAAGGTGAAGTTCATGCTCAGAATTATTACCTTTCGCAAGCAACAAATAAGACTGAGTATGTTATCTCATTTGGATGGACCCCTAATCTGTTCATCTCATTAAGGATATCAACAGCCTTTAAGACCTGATCACCATCACCTGTAGTTTCATTTCATGGTCAAAAAAGGCATGGAAACATCATTATTTGCACACATAAAAGACAAGATTCAAATGGAAAGAACAAGTAGCCATTATGCGTGTTCATGCAATGTAAAATCCATGTATTCTCCTAAATTTGTGACTCGGACAACTGAATTTGAAAACTCAGTATATCCTTGAATGAAGCCACACTTAGGTCAGGGAAAACTGGTATGTATAGCGAAATTTCACTGCATAATGTGTAAGTGTGTGATGCCACTTTCATATCTCTACTAATTTGTCACATCAACTTTTTTTTAGATGACTGAAAAATAGGTCAGGTATAAATGCTTAAAATTTGGTATAGCTGGTGGTGGCTACAGGCTAGGCTAGTGGATGAGCACTCCACAAGTGGAGATGACTATATAGAGAGAGCCTCATGGGCATGCATACACTTTAAGACCCCCCTTAAAACTCAAGGTGGAAGCGGATGATTTGATGCATTGAGTTTGATCAAGTGAAGCCAATGTTGCTCTTGAGTTTGTGCTTTAGTGAAAAAGTAAGTCAATTGCAATTCTGAAGGCACATACAGGAGAGAAACAGTTTTATGATGATAATGAGGTGAGTAAAGAAGGCATCGACACCAATATGCTTTGTAAGTTCATGCTTCACAGGATCATTGGCAATTTATATTGCTCCTATATTATCATAGAGAAGAGGTGAATCAACATCACAAGAAATGTCAAATCATCCAACAACCATCGAAGCCATACAATCTCTGCTAGCAAGTGCTTGAAGTTCAGCCTCCGTTTTAGAACGAGATACAGCTGCTTGCTTCTTGGACGTCCATGAAATAGGAGAAGAGACAAGAAGAATCCAGTATCTAGTGATGAAATGTCGATCTGTTGGGTGACTTGCCCAAGTGGAGTCCGAGTAAGCATGAAGCTGAAGCGGACTATCATGCGAATAGAACAAACTTTGAGATGAAGCCCCCCGTAAGTATCGCAGGACGCGAAGTAAATGGCCGAAATGAACCAAAGTTGGGGTACAAACAAACTGACTCAGGATATGGACTTCATGAGCAATATCAGGCCTGGTGACAGTGAGATAAATAAGGCTGCCCACAATATGTCCATATCGAGAGGGATCCTCAAGAGGTACCCCATCAGTGGACGAAGTTGCAAATTAAGATATATAGGTGTAGCAGCTAACTGATTAATACCAGAACAAGCAATGAGGTCTTGTATTGCATATAAACTTCCTCATTCAAATCATCATGAAGGCTTGATATCCATCTGAGAGATAGTCTATGATGTAGCAGCTACAGCTGCTCACATGTGCAGTGAGTTCTAGGGCCAACAATTGGTATCGGAGCGAAGGCTGTCACTGCGGTGATTACCGGCTATGGCTGGCAAGGATGGCTCATCGACCACAGTGTTGGGTGGTGGAGCAGAGGTTCTACCGCGCCACCAGGTCATCGTGCAGAGGATCGGGCAGCACCGTGGCGAAGGTGGACATGACGCACTACTGGAGTATCGTCGGTGGGCTGTGGTACCTTGACTCATACCCAACCGGACATCGCGCTCGCGGTCAGGTATGTCAGTCTGTTCATGGAGGACCACTGAGCTGCGGTCAAGCAGCTACTGTGCTATGTCAAAGGGGACAGTGGACCAGGGCGTTGTCTTCCGCAAGACTGGCGGGTCAATGTGTTCAGCGCGGACATGGCAGGAGACATTGACGGGCGGAAGAGCACCTCCGGCTTGCTTGTCTTCCTTGGTTCGGCCCCGATTTCATGGCAGTCACTAAAGCAGAAGGTGGTAGCATTGTCTACGTGCGAGGCGGAGTACATTCTGCGGCCACAGCGGCGTGCCAAGCTGTCTGGCTGCACCAGCTGCAGGGCGAGGTGAACAGCGAGGAAGCTCGTCCGCCATCTCTAATGGTGGACAATCAGCCTGCCATCGCCCTGTCCAGGAACCTGTCCTCCACGACTGGAGCAATCACATCGACGTCAAGTCCCACTTCCTTCGGGATTGCGTCGAACAGCTTGTCCTCAAGTTCGTCGAGACCGGCCGACAGCTCGCGAACATCCTCACCAAGCCACTCGGACGTCTTCAGTTTTCTGAGCTGAAGAGCAAGATTGGCATGGTGGAGCTCAAGTCTGAGCAGCAGCAGCAGGACTAGGGGAAGAATTGTAACATAATCTGCTGCTCTGTCCATCCAATCGTTTGTTGCAGCACGGAGTTGGCAATAAGTCAACCTTGCTGTCCTTTCTATATACTATAGGAGTATGGCTGCAGTGCCAAATAGTGGCTGATCAGGGGAAGAATTGTAACATAATCTGCTGCTCTGTCCATCCAATCGTTTGTTGCAGCACGGAGTTGGCAATAAGTCAACCTTGCTGTCCTTTCTATGTACTATAGGAGTATGGCTGCAGTGCCAAATAGTGGCTGATCAGGGGAAGAATTGTAACATAATCTGCTGCTCTGTCCATCCAATCGTTTGTTGCAGCACTGAGTTGGCAATAAGTCAACCTTGCTGTCCTTTCTATATACTATAGGAGTATGGCTGCAGTGCCAAGTAGTGGCTGATCTCAGCCCACTGTAGCAAGCAGTGGCCATAGGAAATGGTACTCGTGTACCATGTAATTGGTAGCTAGAGTTGTATTATATATCAGCCATCATAGGAATGGAAAAGCAGTTCAGTTGCAACATTTTAGAGCAGCAGAGCTGCTGCTCGAGCTGTGTGTGTGTTGTGCACAACCCCTTCTTCCACTTCTAACCATGTGAGTTTGTGAGTGTGTTGGTAGGCTAGCTGCTCACGTGTGCAGCGAGTTCCAGGGCCAACAATCATAACATCGACAACCTTTATGCTCAAGACTATACCCCCAAAAAACACATTCAACAAATTGTGCAGTTAACTTAGTACAGTCACGACAGAAAAGCAACACATAGCACGTACATAAAAAAACTCGAAGATGGTCATAGCAAGGTG
Organism: Eremochloa ophiuroides; assembly: GCA_038502445.1. NCBI lineage: Eukaryota > Viridiplantae > Streptophyta > Magnoliopsida > Poales > Poaceae > Eremochloa > Eremochloa ophiuroides. The sequence continues at coordinate 51,217,679 of JAHLJS010000002.1, forward strand.
TACCAAAAAGTACCACACCAGGACATTTGCCAAACAATTTACAATTTGGAAGACGGCTGCCTATTGATGACATAGACAGCAGTAGAAACAGCTTCACCCCAAAAATGGAAAGGGACAAAGGATGAAATCAAAAGTGCGAGCTGTCTCTATAAGATGACGGTTTTACATTCAGCAACACCATTCTGAGACTGGGCACCAGAATAAGAAAGGACAAGAAAGCTGAGCAAGAGTACCTTCTGAAGACAAAAATTGGCGAAAAGCATCAGACAAATACTCACCACTAGAGTTAGAGCGAAAAACAATAGGAGTACAAAATTGTGTGTGAACTATGCAAACAAAAGATTGGTAAATGGAACACGGCTGAGAGTGATCTTTCATGAAATAAACCCACATATAGCGAGAATGATCATCAATAAAAATAACATAATATTTGTGACCCCCCTTTGTAGCAAAAGGTGGAGGATCCCATACATCTGAATGAAAAAAAAAGGGTCTAGCATAAGTGTTGCCAAACATAGATCAGGAACTAGAGATACAGCCCAGAGGGCAGCTTGACCTGTGGCCGCTTGGATTGAAATTGGCAACAGGTTTACAGGACTTAGTTCTAGAGTTGGTGGTCTGCCCCTGCTTATATGGCAGTGGGATCAGCCAACTACTACAACATATTCTTAGGCATAAAGTAGATACTAAACTTGGCTACTACGCCACCTGATAATAGCTAGACAGTGAACAGTAAAATGCAAGAAAGTAAGATACAAGTAGCCAGGCTTAACCATCAATCTCCCCCTAAGCCTAGTACTAGGTGATCTGCTTCAGACCAATCCTTCTCATCTCCTGGAACTTGGACTTGCCCAGCGACTTGGTGAGAATGTATGCAAGCTGATCAGTAGTGGTGATGTGGCTGGCCATGATGCGCCCATCGTCCAAGCAGTCCCTAATGAAATGGTAGTTGATTCGAATGTGCTTGCTTCTGTCGTGGAAGACCGGGTTCTTGGCCAGAGCTAGAGCAGACCTTTTTTTTTTTTGCGAATCGAGCTGGAGCAGACTTGCTGTCCACCTTCAGCTCTACCACATCCACCACCCTGCCTAGCAACTCCCCGAGGGAGCCTAGATAGTCAGAGTACCTGTGTGGCTGCAGTGGCGGTGGCGATGTGCTCTGCCTCGCAGCTCGAGAGTGCCACCACCTTCTACTTGATCGACTGCCACCTGACCAAGCAATCGCCTAGGAAGAACATGGTCCCGCTGGTGCTCTTGCTTGTGTTGATGTCGCCAGCGAGGTCGCTGTCGCAGTAGCCGACGAAGCGCGCCGTGCCGGGAGCTCTCTTGTAGTGGAGACCGTAGTCCAGGGTGGCGGCCACATAGCGAAGAACGCGCTTGACAGCCTGCAGATGCTCCACCGTGGGCCCTTCCATGAACTGGCTCACATACCCAACGTCGAACGCCAAATCCGGCAGGGTATGCATGAGGTACCGGAGGCTACCGACAAGCCACCGTTAGTGCGTGGAGTCCACCTCCTCCGCCTTGCTCTATCGACTGAGCCGAAGTTTCTCCTCCATTGGCGTGTGAGCGGGGTTGCAGCTGATCATCTCCCCGAGCTCAAGGATCCGCTTGGTGTAGTGAGCTTGACGAAGGGTGATGCCATTGGCATCTTGGCGCACCTCGACACCGAGATAGAAGCAGAGGAGCCTGAGGTCGCTCATGTCGTACTTGTCCTTCATCTGCGATGGTGATGATGAGATCGTCCACGTAAACGCCGACGAGCAACGCAGAGCGCCCACTGCCTCGCTGGTACACAGCCGCCTCGTGTGCACTCTGGTGGAACCCCATTGCCTTCAGCATGGCATCCAGCTTGGCAATCCAGGCGCGAGGTGCCTGCCGCAGGCCGTAGAGAGCCTTGCGTAGGCGGTACACCTTGTCCTCCTCCCCGGCGACGACGAAACCCGGCGGCTGCCGCACGTACACCTCCTCAAGATCGCCGTTCAGGAATGCAGACTTCATGTCCATGTGATGCACCTTTCAGCCTTCTTGAGCCGCCAACGCGAGGAATACTCGGACCGACTCCATGCGTGCCACTGGTGTGAACGCATCATCGTAGTCCATGCCCTCTTTCTGCACGAACCCCCTCGCCACCAGCCTTGCCTTGTGCTTGGTCACCGCCCCTTTTCAACCTTCTTCAGCTTGAAAACCCATTTGAGGGTGATCGGGCGGTGGTCGGTAGGCAAGTCCACGAGCTCCCATGTCTTGTTCTTCTCCACTGACTGGAGCTCTAGCTGCATGGTAGCCTCCCACGCTTGATCTCCTTGAGCTTCCGCGTAGTTGGTTGGCTCGGCGGCGTGCGTGAGATGCAGCTAGGCGAAGAGATGCGGCGCCAGACCAGGAGGGGACTCGTCGCCGATGATACTGGTCATCCGGCGGTACCGGAGAGGCTCGTCGTGGTAGAACGCATCTAGACGGTCCTCGTCCTCCTCCAAGGGCGTGGCAAGCTCGACTTGGGGTTGATCGGCTGGTGGAGGTGTAGGTGTGGAGGAAGCAGCAGTTGCAGTGGCCGATGGCGCTTCAAGAGAGACTGGTGGAGAAGAGGCAGCCTCTGCTCCCGTGTTCCCAGACTCTCCCGGCTCTGGTGATGGTCAGCACGGTGGAGCCGGAATTGCTGATAGCGATGCGCCCCACGCTCCCTCTGCTTCTCCGCTCCAGAACTGCTCGACGATGAACTCTTCGCTTGTCGAGGCAGCACCACCTCCTTCCTTGATCCAGTCCCAGCCGCAGCTCACGTCGAAGATGACGTCGCGCGACACGCGCACGCGCAAGGTCGTCGGATCGAAGACGCGGTAGGCCTTAGCGCCATCAGGGTAACGACGAAGATGTCGGGGTGGCTGCGGTCGTCGAGTTTCTTCAGCTGGGTGAGGTTCCTGGTGTAGGCGACGCAGCTGAAAACACGCAGGTGCCCCAACGCCGGCGCCTTGTCGTGCCATGCTTCGTATGGCGTCTTTGTAAGTGCAATCAAGCCCTAAAGTAGGTTTTGGTGATAATGACCACGCGATTAGAAGACTAATGAGATTTATCGAGATGATGGACAGGCAAAAGCATTAGGAGGATGTAATCTTATGCAGGTGGACCCCTAACATTTAAAGGATGCAGCATCCGGCTCAAAGGAAGTTTAAATTTGTTTTATTTTGAAATTGAGTATAGGAAAACCGTACTATTAAGGGGGATGCAAAAGACAGGTTTGAAAGTGTGACCAAGTGCAAATCTCTACACCAAACATCCTCACTTCCACTGCCAAAGCCAGTCACAAAATTCCAGATCATTCTGTCCTGGTTTGGCAGCGCGGCACTGCCGCTCCAAGCCCGGCACTGCCGCGACTTGTTTCGACCGTTAGACTCGAGGGGGCTTCTTAGCCTCCCTTCTGTCGCCCCCAACGGTCATCTCTGCCATTTGCTCAGTTCCCAGACCAGAGAAGCCACTTTCTTGCTCTCTCTCACTCCCAACAAGCTCTCCACTCTCAAGTTTGAATCCAAGTTTGAATCTAGAAGAGAGTGAGCTGAATCTTAGCAAGAACAAGCTTCTCCCCACTGATCTTCAACTTCCTCAAGCACTTGGTTCACGTTCAAGCCGGTGGTTTGCATTTGTTACTCTTGGAGCTTGCTCCTAGCCGGCTAGAGCGTCGCCCAGTGAGCTTGCCAATCTTGTGGCAGCCCCGGGAGGTTTGTAATCACTCACACAAGCTAGTAGAATCACCCCCTCTTTTCAAGAGTTAACTCTCTTGACTTGAAAACGAGGATTGGGCTTTGTGAACCCAAGTTTTCTTTGTGGAACCTCAACAACGTGGAGTAGGCAAGCCTTTGTGGCGAGCTGAACCATGGGTTAAATCTTGTGTCACTTGTGTTGCTTGTTTTATTCTCTATTTGTTGAGTTTCTTGTCTTCTAGGGTTTGGTCCCGATCTACGATTTGATGGTGTTCTAGCTGTAAGGAAAGGGTGTGCTAGAGTCTACACATACCAGGGAACATCAGTAATTTGTTCGATCTAAATTTCCCTAAGCAGTTTTTGAATTGTGTAGAATTTGCTCTGCAAGGTCCAGCACTGCCGCTCTGGGAGCAGCAGTGCCGGGCAGCCCGGCAATGCCGCTCTACAGGCCGGCATTGCCGCGCTTGTTACTAACCTCTGTTCGCGAAGATTTTTCCCAGGCCTATTCAACCCCCCCCCCCCCCCCCTTCTAGGCAAGTCTGTGATCCTACAGTCTTGCCCGGCAAGCTCTTGGTGGGCGCTCGGTTGAGGAGATGGACCGCAGTCACCACTGCCTCCCCACAAAACCCAGCTAGCAACCCTCTTTGCTTCAGCAAAGCTCGCGCCATGGCCACCACCGTCTAATTCTGCCTCCACAACTCCGTTCTGCTACGGCGAGTAGGAAGCAGTGTAGTGGCATTGGATGCCTTCATCCGCGCAGTAGGCCACGAACTCCGTGGCGGTGAACTCCTGCCCGTTGTCGGTGCGCAGCACACGGAGCTTGCATCCGCTCCCCTTCTTCGCCACAGCTTGGAGGTGCTTGATGGCGTCGGCGGCGTTGTCCTTGGTGGTCAGCAAAGCCACCCACATGTAGCACGTGGTGTCATCGGCCAGCAGCAGGAAGTAGCGTCTGCCGCCGGGAGTCGTCGGCGTCACCGGGCCGCAGAGATCGCCATGGACAAGCTCGAACGCTTCATGAGCGTGGTACTAGGCTTCAGCTAGGAATGGAGCTTGCCGATGCTTGGTGATGACGCACGTGTCGCAGAACTGGCCGACGTGGCTGATCGCCTGCAGCCCGTGCACCATGCCATCCTTGGAGAGCTTTCGGAATGCGTCGAAGTGGATGTGTCCATAGCAATCATGCCAGCGCCACGCTTCATCGTCCTTGCGCGCGGCGAGGCAGATTGGCTTGGCAGCGTTGAGGTGGAGGACGTAGAGGCGATTGGCACCGTGCTGTACCTTGACGAGCAGCTACCAACGCCGATCCCAAATCCTCAGAACACCATCTTCGATCTCCACCTTCAAGCTTCCCTCATCCAACTGGCCGAGGCTCATGATCGAATTGCAAAGCGCCGGGATGAATTAGACGCCGTGAAGAGCCCGGTGCTCGCCGTTCTTGGCCTGAAAGACGATGGAGCTGACGCCGTGAATCTCCACCTTTGACTTGTCGCCGAACCTCACCCGATCCTCTGGCCGATGTGTCCAGGTTGGTGAAGAGCTCGCATCGTCCAATCATGTGGGTGGCGCCGTCCAAGTACCATCCATCTAGCTTGTCGCCACTGCCGGAGCCGGTATCGAGGAACGCACAGGCTTGTGGCTCATGGAGGTCGAGGTGGGCTGGCTTGGCGCAAAAGGTGGAAGCTTGATCCTTGCTGCAGCTCCCTTCCACGTCAAGCTCCAGGTACCTGTGCACGAGAAAGGCTGCCACGTCTTCATCCGCTTTGGCGACGTTGATGGCGCCGCCTCGATCTCAATTGCGCCGGGGATGGGGCATTCCCGGGCCCAGTGGCCGGCGCGGTTGTAGTTAAGGCAGAGATCGTCGCGGTTCGCCCTACATTCACCGTCGGCGCCTCCTGCCTTGTCCGCCTTTGCGCCGCCTCCTCCACCGCCGTCGCGATCGCCGCGCGGCTTGTTCTTCTTGCTGCTGCGGGGATATCGGCGACGATCCTTGGACGACCCAGCACCTTCCTCCTTCTCGAAAGCCCGCCACTGCTCTGTGGTGTACAGAAGCTTCTCGCCGACGGTGACTGGGTCGGAGTCCGGGACTTACTCACGGTCCTGGACCGTCTTGAGGCGCCCGATAACGTCCTTGATGGTGAGCTGGTCGAAGTCAAGCAATGTCTCGATGGAATTGACGTTCTGCGCGTACCTCTTCGGCATACAGCGAAGCAGCTTCCCGACGGCGTGCTCTTCCGTCAGATCGGTGTCGCCAAAGTGCGCCATCTGCTACATCAGGTTGCCCAGCCGCACGGCAAAGTCCTCAACTTGCTCATCGGGCTGAAAGGCGAGAGCTTCCCACTCTCCTTGGAGCCGCTGCAGCGTGGCACGGCGGACGCGATCACCCCCGGTGCGCCGCAGCGCGATGGAGTCCCACGCTAGCTTCGTCGTAGCCTGACGATGGAGGCCGCGACGTCGATAGGGACCGCAGCACACAAGGCCTCCAAGGCTCGACGATAGTCGACACCGCCGACGTGCACTGCCTCCCAAAGATGCCGGGCCTGGAGCTTCACCTTCATGAGAAGACTCCACTCATGGTAGTTGCTCTTGGCGAGCATCGGCCACGGCGCGCCCGCCCCGAAGTCGCGGTAGACGGTGTGCAGCACCGGCGAACGCCCACAACGACCGCGACGCCGCTCGGGTGACAACGACTAGCGGCGGCGGATGGGGCTGCCCTGTCTCAAACCCACAGACCCCAAGTCCTCCCGCTCCATCTCCTGGCGCAAGGCTGCAGCGGCGGCGGCTGCTGCCTGCTGTGCTTGCGCGGCCGACGCCGCAGCCGCTGCCTCCGTGACAGCAAGGCGCGTCGCGCGGTCATCTCCTGCTCCGGCGCATCGGCGCCTCCCAACAACACTGCGGACTTTCCGGTGGCTGTGGCGGCGGCGCGTGCTCTGGAGCTCTCGGTGGACATGGCGGCTTCTCTCTAGAACCCTAGGCTCTTGATACCAATTGTTGCCCAAACATAGATCAGGAACTAGGGAACTAGAGATACAGCCCAGAGGGCAGCTTGACCTGTGGCCGCTTGGATTGAAATTGGCAACAGGTTTACAGGACTTAGTTCTAGAGTTGGTGGTCTGCCCCTGCTTATATGGTAGTGGGATCAGCCAACCACTACAACATATTCTTAGGCATAAAGTAGATACTAAACTTGGCTACTAAGCCACCTGAAAATAGCTAGACAGTGAACAGTACAAGGCAGGAAAGTAAGATACAAGTAGCTAGACTTAACCATCAATAAGAAGCACTAGATGAATATGAAAGGTTATTTGTTTTCCAAGCTTACAATGAAAGCTAGGCTCAATAGATGTATGACCTAGACACTGTATTTATTAATGAGGACAAATCAGATCTACAAAGATGACAAGACGATGATGCCATGGAGTAAAAGATGTTGAAGATGATGTAGCCAATGACACATGAGCTGGATACCCAACAGACTTAGCATATTTGGTTAGTAGACTTAGCATATTTGATCAGTAGATGTTTAGGCACATGATTACTAATTGAGATTGTGTGGGTCTGATTGAAGACGTCAAGTAGTTTCATTGTAATAGCTTATTTAAGCATAGCAATACAACCAGGGAAAGCTGCCAAGTTTGACAGCACCAAAACAAGAACGCATTGGATTCGCGTGAGTTTTGCCTTCGCCATGATCTTGCCAGCAACACCATCTGCATTCTCTCTGGCAAGTTCTAACAAACAGCACCTCTACGGCGATGGCCAGTCCCAAATACTTATCCACTGCGACGATCCTCAATAAAACAAGAAAGTCATCAAAACCAACAAAGCAATTTTGGTCGGTAACTTGACCAGCTGAAAGGAGGTTCATAGACAACTGCTACAGAAGAAACATTGGGTACATCAAAATGAGTATTGCAAAGGGAGCCCTTGTGGTTGATAACTGATAAGACAAGATGTACCATCAGCTATCTGAATAAAAGCACCATCTATGACCAGTTTGCAAGCAACCAGGTGGGATGGGTCAGGTGTCACATGAAAAGACGCCGCTGAAGATGACAAAGGAGCACTAGTAGATGACGTAGCAGCAACAACTAGAAGAGGAAAAGTACCACGATCACGAGTAGCACAGCAGGCATGGAATTCAGCCAACTTCTCTGGATGCTTAGGAAAACAGTATTTTGAACTATCATTAGTACTACCCTTTGGATGCACGGGTCCTTTGAGAAGCTGCTAACACACTGAGAGGCTGAGACACGGAAGAGGACAAGGACTGTGTCTCTTCAGCACGTAAGACAGGCAATGCCTGTGCCATGGTCAGAGTAGAGGAAGTATGAAGCAACGTTGTACAAATAGAATCAAACTCTGCCCTGACTCCCAATAGAATCAAACTCTGCCCTGACTCCCATGAAAAATCTGTAAGAAACTGCTCAATAAATGTAAGTGTTGTACAGTTCCAACCGGTTGTACAACGGGATACATAGAGATCAAAAACCATTCAAACGTTCAAATGAAGAATAGTACTCATCAATGGACATGTCTCTCTGTTCAATAACATTAAGTTGCTGCATGAGAGTATGTTGAAGGGCACCATTTTTCTGAATATAGCATGCCTTCAAATAAGACCACATAGGTTTGGCTTGCTTAAACTTATGCAGACTCATAATCTTGATGTGTTTAACATTGTTAACATAGCAGCTATGATTTTCCCATCATTGATTTCTCAGATTTTGACTGCAGCAGCGTTACTACTATCAAGCTTGATAGTCGGTGGATCATCAGTCAAGTGAAAATGAAGACCAACACCTCTCAATGCAGTTTCAACAGAAAAGGCTCATTCCAAATAATTTGTACCATCAAGAGTAATATTGATGACAATTGATGCAATTTAATACATTCTTGAAGTCTACTGGACCAATAGCGGTAGGAGACAGGGAGAGTTACCAGCGCAGAAGAAGCAGCAGGGAGATCAGCAAAACTGAGCAGTCGCAAGGCTACAGTAGTAAGTCCTCTGTTCCTTACTGCCGTGGAGACAATTGCCAAATCAAGCAGTGGAAGACAGGCCACGGGAAAATCCGTACGCCTGTGAGGCGGCCAAAGTCATCACAGAGGCGAGCAGAAGCCACAGGCGAATGAAGAAGAGTCCATGCGTGACGAAGCTGAAGCCTCGTGTCCGCGCGTGGAGAAGCCGCGTTTCTGCATGAAGAAGCCACGTGGAGGCGGACATTGCAGGGGAAGACGAGTCCAAAGTGCTGTGCGATGACGAACGGATGGTCTGCGTATGAAGAACGAGGCTGCGGAAGGCTCCGCAGATGAAGATGACTTTGACGAAGGCGCGTGTGGATGATGCCACGCTTGACGAGGGTCGCGGGGTCACACGGATGAAGGCCATGACGCAAGCGCACAGTGACGGGCCTCGCGGATCGCACATAGATGGCTCAAAAGACTCTGCATGGCGACAGGCAGTGAGTAGAGGACCCACGCAAAGCATTGGAAGAATCCTAAGGAAAAAAACGGATCATGGGTGAATTAGATCAACCCTCCTAACCCTAATCCATGGCTTTGGTACCATGTTACTAACCTTGGAGATCTGCGAAGATGAGCACTCCATAAATGGAGATGAATACATAGAGAGAGCCCCATGGGCCATATGGGCATACAGTATGAGGGCCTTCATACACATAACACCTATGTGAGGTCAAATCAACTTAGGACCCACTCCTTTTCTTACGCAAGAGGCTAGGCTAACCCCAACCAACACACCAGGGCCTGGCGATTTGCTTACATAGAAGAAATTTTGAAACACTGAATACTGTAACACATATGAACTTACTATTTGTATTTAACAAACTAGATGTAATAATGACAATGTTAAAGACATTCTCTCTTATAGAATATGTAAGTGGCAAATGAACACATTTTTTATCTTTCTTTCTAAGAGTAGACATACACAGAGAGGTGATCAAAGCATTCATCATTGAAACTGATGGGGTCAATTTGATAGACTTGATCTCCTCGTATAGCTGCAGTGCCTTCTTCCAGTCCTCTGCCTGAAATAGCAGTCCTCAAATCATGATGTGCTAAAAGGAATATTGGTAATATATCGGTGAATTAGGAAAGGGGTGATTTGGTGACAAGTTAGTTGTTAGAGTATTTACTGCTAGACCATTTACTTCTATCTATTACTCCCTAACTGTAAGCGCCACCCCCCAGGCTGGCCTGGCCCTTCGGGCTCCTATATGTAACCCCTCTTGTAATCTATCTCATTCATTGTGTAATCTGGCCTGTTGGCTTTCATTAGTGATGTGGAATAATCTTGTTTCACGTCTCACTTCTGTTGTTTTAAGCCAAGAGGAGGACAAATTCATTTGGATTTTAGACAAGACTGGTGAATTTTCAGTTAAATCACATTATCTTGGTCTCATCCACCAAAAATTCAAACTTCAACAAGCGACTTTGGAAATTAAAATAGCTATGAAGATCAAAATATTTCTGTGGTCCATTCGCAAAGGTGTCATCCTAACCAAGGATAATCTAGCCAAACGAAATTGGCAAGGTAATAAACGGTGTTGTTTTTGTCATGAAAATGAAACGATTCAACATCTGTTCTTTGATTGCCGGTTTGCATGCCTAGTTTGGGCCACTATTTATGCAACCTGGGGACCTTGTAGACCTCTTAATGTGTCCAGTATGTTCGGGAGCTGGTTAGATGAGATAGAAAAAGACCTCAAACCATTGGTGCTAATGGGAGCGGCGGCTATGTGTTGGTCATTGTGGCGATATAGAAATCCTGTAGAATGAAAGAGAGACTAGGGGCATGGTGGGTGACCTTCATATATATGGCCAATATGGCTGAGTATACATGCAATACATGGAAGGTGCTAATCACACTAAATATAGACTTGCCTAATGTACATATCTATCACCCACCCTCAGTCGAAGCGTCAGGATTCCAGATGCAGAGACTGGACCGAAAATCATCAAACAGCTGAATCGGCAAACCCTTTGTCATGATCAGCGAATTGATACTTGGACAGCACATGGAGAACGCGAAACACGCCGAGAGCCACCTTCTCACGGACGAAATGGATGCCGATCTCAATGTGCTTGGTACGGCGGTGGTGGACCATGTTGGCTGTCATGTAGACAGCGCTGACATTGTCACATGAGACAACTGTGGCGACCTTCAAGGGAACGTGAAATTCCTGCAAAAGTTGCCGAAGCCAACAGCACTCAGCGACCACATTAGCAACAGCCCGGTACTTGGCCTCTGCACTTGACCGGGACACCGTGGTTTGCCGTTTGGACGACCAGGACACCAGGCTGTCGCCGAGGAAGACGCAAAAGCCTGATGTGGAGCGGCGGGAGTCTAGGCACCCTACCCAGTCAGCGTCGGACTATGCAATCAACTTGTCGATAGGCCTAGTACCGATGTGGAGGCCAGCCGACAGCGTGCCCTTCACGTACCGAAGGATGCGCTTGAGCAGTGCGAGGTGAGCTCCGCGCGGGTCATGTATGAAGAGGCACACCTGCTGTACAACGTACGCCAGGTCGGGGCAAGTGAGCGTCAAGTACTGGAGAGAACCGGCGAGACTTCGGTACGTGGTGGGGTCGGCGATGGGAGCGCCCCCCGAGGCAGAGGGCTTGGCACAAGAGTCAACGGGTGTCGATGTCGAGTGACACTCGGCCATGCCTGCCTTCTGAAGAAGTTCCACCGCGTACTGCCGCTGGCTGAGGAAGATCCCGTCGGAGGAGCAAGTAACGGAGATCCCCAGGAAGTGATGTAGCTCCCCAAGGTCCGTCACGGCGAACTCAGAGTGAAGTCGGTCGATGATGCGGCGGAGCAGGGCGTCCGAGGAAGCCGTGAGGATGATGTTGTCGACGTACAGCAGCAAGTAGGCACTGGCACCGCCCTCGGTGAAGACGAAGAGGGAGGTGTCGGTGGCAGATGCGACGAAGCCAATCTGTCGAACGTACGTGGCGAAACGCTCGTGCCACGCCCAAGGGGCCTACTTGACGCCATAGAAGGAGCGCTGAAGGAGACAGACGGCGTCGGGGCGCGCCAGGTCGACGAAGCCAGGGCCTGCTGACAGTAGACCGTCTCATGCAGGTGACCGTGAAGAAAGGCATTCTTCACGTCTAGTTGGTGGATAGGTAACAAACGAGAGGCAGCGATGCTGAGGACGACCCGAATGGTGGCAGGCTTGACAACGGGGCTAAACGTCTCATCGTAGTCGATGCCGTGGCGCTGGGTGAAGCAGTGGACGACAAGCCTTCTGACGAGCTAGTGTGCCATCGGAGTGGAACTTGTGCCGGAAGATCCATTTGCCTGTGACCACGTTGGTGCCGAGAGGCCGGGAAACGAGTCGCCATGTGTTGTAGTCGACGAGAGCCTTGTACTCCTCAGTCATAGCCGTGCGCCACTGGGGGTCTGCAAGGGCCCCTCGGTTGTCACAAGGAATAGGCGAGGCAATAAAGGAGGCGGCGACGTGAACAGACGGTGGGAAGCCGTAACGATCAACAGGCTTCAACGAGCCTGTCTGGAGGCGCGTCATAGGCCGGCTCGAGGTAGGAGGCGGCAGAGGAGGCGTAGGCGGTGGAGAAGCCGCCACAACTGGAGCGGGAGCCGGCTGTACTGGAACAGCAGGCGCCGGTGGGGAAACCGCCACTGCTGGTGTAGATGGCGCTTCAGGAGCGGGCTCAGGAGCCGGTGCAGGAGCACCAGCATGCCACCGAGCGTAGACCCGTAGAGGTGGAGGGCCGGTCGGAGCAGGACCAGCCGGGGCAGTGGCAAGGACCAGGCCAATCTGTAGAATGGCGGGGTCCTCATCAAGCTCCTCCAAGTGAGCTCGTTGTCGCGGCTGTAGCTAGTGCCTCTGCCCAGTATTTGGGCGGCATGTGAGCGTGGATGAGCAGTGTGGCATATGTCGTTCAGAGAACAGATGATACATTCAGCCTTGCCGTTTTGAGAACAGGTGTAAGGGCAAGAGAGTCGTAAGTGAATGCCGCTGGAAGCAAAGAAGGTGGCGAGGGCATTATTAACGAACTCAGTGCCATTATCAGCCTGAACAGCCTTGACAGGAAGGCTGAACTGTGTGTGGACAAAGGTGCAAAAATTAATGAGATGAGTGGCTACCTCGCGCTTGTGGACTAGGGGAAAGGTCCAGCAAAAGCGGGTGAAGTCATCGAGGATGACAAGGTAGTACTGTGCACCAGAAATACTAGCCACTGGGGACGTCCAAACATCACAGTGTATAAGCTCAAAGGGTAAAGATGAAACTGAACTGGAATTTCCAAAAGGCAGCCCACATGCTTGCCAAGTTGACACGAGTGGAGTATGAGCTGATTTATTACATAAAATGGAATTATTTTGTCTAAGCAAATCTAGGGTAGCAGCTCCTCGATGACCAAGACGATGATGCCACAGGTCCGTGGAGATGGCGAGGTTGCATGTGGCGTGGCAGGGACCGTGTAGAGGCCGTCGGAACTATTGGAGCGAAGAATCACGCGTCTGGTCTGCAGGTCCTTAACAGAAAAACCAAACGCGTCAAATTCGATAGTGCAATGGTTGTCACAAGTGAATTGGCGAACTGAAAGTAAGTTGCGCACTAGAGTGGGTACAACTAGAACATTGCGAAGCGAAAGGGTGGACGCGTGGCCTAGCAATGTTGAATTGCCGGAGCAAGAGACAGGAAGATGATGGCTGTTGCCAACAATGATGGATGGGATAGAAGAGGGTTGACGAGAGAGGAGTATACCATCCGAGTGGTGCATGTGGGAGGTGGCGCAGGAGTCCATGACCCAGTCGGAGTTCTGGAGTGCCATCTGGTTCAAGGCGGCAATGAGGCCGGCCTGATTCCACATTGGTGGGGAAGGAGATGCCGGAGCAGGAGCGAGAGTGGTGTGGGCCTGCGGGCTTGCACCCATGAGGCCCTGGCCACGCCCACCCTGGTTACCATGAGGGTGCCAGCCGCTAGGGTTGTTGCCTGCTGCTTGCCTCCGCCTGGAGGGGGGGACGCCACCCTGGTAGGCCCATGGATTGTAGCAAAGCCATGGCCCCATGGGGTGGTTGCCCCCTTTCTGTCCGCTGCCGCTGCCCTGCTGCCAGCCGTAGCCGTTGCCCTGGCCGCTCCAGCCGCCTTGTTTCTTGCCGCCCTTGCCCTTCTTGCCGCCCCAAGGGCCCTTGGGAGGAGCGCTAGTGGTGACACCAGAGGAGGAGCGGCACCCTGGAGAGGTGTAGGTGGAACCAGAGGCGGCCAACATGGCAGAGGCAGTCATGGTCTTCTCGTCGTTGGCGAGACGCAGCTCTTTGAGGAAGAGCATCACTCGCGCCCTGGAGAAGGATGGCAGCTCGGCAGAGTTGGCGATGTAGTCGGCGGTGGCGGTGTAGCGCGGTTGAAGGCCGCGAAGGAGGCTGAGGACGAGCTAGGAGTCCTCGATGGTGTGACCCACGTTCCGAAGAGCGGCGGCCTTGATCTTGAGCCGCTGGCAGTACTCGTCGATCGTCGAGCCATCCATCTTCAAGGAGTGAAACTTCTCAAGCAGAAAGACAGCCCGGGGCGCACGATTGGAGCGGAAAAGGCCTTCAATTGCCACCCACAGCTCGCGGCCGGACTAGTTCTCGTCAGTGATAGCAAGATCAAGGACCGAGTTGCGCCGGTGTTCAAGATCTAACCGCGGACAGTGCACTCGGCAATGTCCCATGATGGATCAGCAGCGGGAGGAGGAGCAGGCCCATCGATATGGCGGCGAAGACTGAATTTCCCACACAAGGCCTTGAAGAAGGAAGCCCACTTGGTGAAATTGGGATTCTTCATCTCCAGGGTCACCGGAATGTGGGTCTTCACGTTGACGGCGGTGTAGGGGTGGACGACGACAGCCTGCGGCGGTGGTGGTGCGGCAACGGCCGCGGCAGCGTCGGCGTCGTCAAGCATCACGAGGGGCTGCAGGAACAGGGAAGAGTGGCGCACAGCTTGAGGTGGACGACGGCGTTGAACAGCCGCCAGGAGAGGTGGAGAGAGAGAGGAGGCGGAAGCAAATATTCCCTAGTCTACGGACTGATAGTCAGTAGGGTGCCTTGGCATTGTTTTTCGCTTTCTGTTATTTTTAGGCTGTTTGCCTTTTAGGCAGAGGCCGGGATGATTTCAAGGTGTTGTATCTCCTCTATATAACGCTCATGAAATTAATAAAACTTCACTTTTTCTAAAAAAAAAAAGGAAAGGGGGGAAAGGAATGTAACATGCAAGTAACAAGACAGAGTTATACAAGTTATACATTACTCCCTCCATCGCAAATTGTAAGTCGTTCCAAAAATCTTGAAGAGTCCAAGCATCTTAAGTTTGACCAAAATTATAGAGAGAAATACGAAGGTTTAGGACACCAAATAAGTGTGCTATTAAAATATATTTGATGAAGAATCTAATGATAATTAATATTTTAAATATTATTATTTTATTATATAAATTGGTCAAAGTTGAGATGCTTTGACTCTCCAAGATTCTTGAAATGTGTTATGTACGGCAAGCAGTATGAGAGAAGAGGGAAGCAGCAAAGTGGCTAGGCGCCAGCGCATGTGGTCGCCACGGCAGCAGCTCGGCTCATCCCAGGACTCTAGATAATTTGCTAGTTAGGACTTGGTTAGTTTGTTGAGTGCTTTTAGGAAGAGTTTGTTAGGGAGAAGAGTTTGTTTTGGGATTGCATCTATTAGGAGTTGTAATCGGCTTATAAAGCCAGGACTATTGCTTAATAATAGATCAGCCTGGGATTGGAGTTAAACTCCCCCTTGGGCCCCCGGCCATTGCTCTCTTTCTCCCTATTGCCTTACGCAGCAGCAGATACGGCGCCGCCCATCCGTCGTCGCCGATCTCGACCGGCGACAACCCTCTCCTGCCCATACTTCCTGCGCAGCAGAGCAGGTCGCAACAAAATGACTTACAATTTGGGGTGGAGGGAGTACTTACAAAAATATAGAGTTACTGAAGAATATGCATGTCACAGTTAAAATGCCTTATGCATGTCATAGACTTACAATTTCCAGTTTCCATGCAACAGTATACACAACTTACATTACAGCAAGCCCCCATTAACGAACTGTATGCAATTGTTCCAACGAGTAAACCTTTTGCTCTTGCATCTTTCATTATTTCAAAGGCAGCATCGGCCCTCCTAGCATGGCCAGCTACATCGACTAGTGCACTCAAAAACATCTGTAGTTCACCGAAAAAAACAAATAATTAAGATAAAGGGAGCACATTAGTTTTCATACTTTAAGGTTATCAGCAACAAATAGCACCTCATCAGGTTTTACTCCAATCTTGTTCATATCTTCATATATCTTCAGTGCAAACCCCAAATCACCAGTCAAGCTACAGCTTCTTAATGCGATTGTGTAAACTTCTGGGGTACCCTTTATATTGTACTCCTGAAGCATTTTGTACACCTCACGAGCTCTATCAGCCTATAGGAACAAGATGAACACGACTTGATTTTGAAAACATTTACTTCTTTTCCCATTTTGCATTTTCAAAATAATGTTTAATCTGTAAAGAACCTGGCCCGCCTGAATACATGTCTTCATCAGTGCTCCAACAGTAACATGATCAGGAACGATAGGTTTGGATCCTTTAGATTCTGAGGATTCTGCTGTCATTTCTGATAAAACATCAAATGCCCGAGCCACAGCTCCAGATTCACCGCATGCACTGATCAAAGCATTGAAGACAACTCGATCTGGCTTCACCTTCTACTGCAGGCACGACCCAGTAAGTTTAACAAGTACGAAACCCATATAAAGGGTTATAGACTACTATAGCTTCAGTAACATTTATAGCCAAAATGAAACAACACATCTAACATCAAATCCGTCAGACAAAACAGTATCACCTTTGAAATCATAATCCCATAAGCACCAAATGCTTTAGCCACTTGCCCAGCCCTAGCACAGCCATCAATTAATGCACTGTATGTGTTGACATTTGGCTCTATACCAGCATTGACCATCTCATGAAATACCTGAAATATAAATATGGAGTGTCTATTACTAAATTTTAAAAGGAAATCACCTATATCCAACTTTGTGATTTAGTTACCTCAAACATGGCATCAACTTTTCCACACTTTGCACAAGTTGATATCAGCGTTGTGTAAAGCTTACAATCAGGTTTTAGCCCAGCTTCCTTTAGGAGCTCCATAACTTGGAGCGCTCCTATATAAAGGTAAAAACATTTGGTCATGTTCCATGCTTCTGTGCCAACTCTGGCACATCTGACAAAGAATGCTAAAACTTCAAGGTCAGGACAGTTACCGTCAAAATCTAGTGAACTAGCACACACCGACAAAAGCATATTGAAGGTACTTATTGTCGGGTTGCCAATCAATCTGCAAAAACGAAGAGCTTCCAAGACAGCTCTTTGCTTCTTACACATACTGAAAAAGCTGGCATGGTGTATCTAAAAACAAATGGAAATCAGGAGTTTGAAGACATTTATAGGAAAAAGAGTAAATCATCCCCCTCTACTCTTGAATTTATGTCATCTTGACCATGAGGGCCCCCACTCCTCCACCCTACACATAAAAAAGAAGCCTAGGTTTGGACGTTGTACTGTCCTAGTCAGCACTAAATTGCTGAACATGGCATCTTGGTCGACAGTGGTCAGCATCAAATGTCTACTCCTACCTCCATCATCTCTTCGTCCTCTTCGCCATGAAAGGCAAGTAAAACTCCATCAGCAGGATGTTCCAGATCATGGAGTCTGGGAACCAACAAAATAGATACAAAACCCAATGAATATCTGGATCTCCTATTTCCTTCTCACAAGAATAGGATCTCCCCAAACCTGGCATGGTGGTTTAACCAGCTTCTCAGAGATCACAAAACGTGAGCCCCCATCCCAAATGGTATGCATTGCACCTGGTATCCCCAAGGCCAAACCCTTCGTTCAAGCAACACAATAGCACTCGGGATCTCTGTTCTGCCTATTTAGTTAATGTTCCACTGAGCTCTGTAAGTAGTGGCAAGCTGGCAGCAACCAAATAGGCAGAACTGAGACAAGGCTCAATCAAGGCGACACCTAGCTCACGCAAACAGAGAAAAAGAGATGAAGGTAAAAGGACAAGAAAGAGAGAAGAGATGAAAAATAGCCTCGCATGTGGTTCTAAGCATGTTCCTAATTGAGTTTCTTCCATTGGAACTGACCTGTTGCCATGTCACATAATCAAGATGATTTAGGTTCAGGGGATTATTTATTCCAGCATCAATAGTTGAAGGATGAATATTAGACAGTTCCATAGTGCAGGATTAGAATTAGAGAATCTTCGAATTGGGTAATATATACTATTATCTGTTATAAAAGATCAATTCTAAAAAACTCATGCCCATCAAAAAAAAAATATGTCAAACAATCAGAAAAGGTAATTTACCTTCTTCATATCAAGCAGTCCATTTTGTTCCATGCTTTCTAACAAATCCATGCAGTCCTTCAACCTGAAAATACCAAATGGACGTTTAAACCAGAAAACTTGCATCATCAGAAATTAACACTGTGTATAGAGTTAACTGGAGCTCTAGGCACAAAAGTGTCATAATGATTATCCATAAAATATGTTACCTTCCATCAATTAGGAAACTATTGTATATCCTCAAGTAATCTAGTGTATCCTTTGTGCCCTTCGATCCCCCTCTCTTTATTGGAGCGAAGTTATCTGGATTCTCCTTGTTTAGTATGTTAGAAATGTTCCAGCCACCATCATGGCCCTTCATAGCTTTCATTTGTTTACTCACTGGACCTTCCCTTAAGCATGCAACTGGAGCAAAGCGTCCTGAATATGGGAAATGGGCCATCATCATTCCAGAGGAGATACGAAAAATAAATAAACTACTCCCTCCGTCCCAACATAAGTGTCATTTTTGACATTTTGAAATCGATGTTTGACCATTCGTCTTATTCAAAACATTTGCGAAAATGAAAAATAACAAATCTAGATTAAATTACTTCTAATAATGAATCATTTCATAATAAAATAATTAATTTGTTCATAAAATTTTTGAATAAGACAAATGATCAAAAGGAGATAGTCAAAATCCTAAAACGACACTTATTTTGGGACGGAGGGAGTATTTTTCAGCAGACTTTACTTCCTCCAGTTCTATAAAGCAAGTCGTTTTGAGGTTGTCTAAAGTCAAACATTTTAAACTTTGACTACAAATAAGTTCTTTTGGCTTGAGTTTGAAAATATGAATGTGATGTAAGTAGATTCATCTTGAAATGTAGTTTCATAAAAGTATACATTGACTATATTTTATAAATATTTTATAGCATAAACTAGCGGTCAAAGTTTATTTTGGAGACCATGTCGATGTCCAAAACGACTTCCTTTAAGGATCTGGAAGGACTACCAAGACGAATACATGAATTAAAAAGTAAAACCTGGTGTCAAATAAGAGCTCCCTGCATTAGAGTTGGTGAATTCAATCGCTTTCCCTGGTTCAAGTAAATTGCAATAGCTGGCCAGGGGAACAAAACTAAGATGATCTTCTTCTACTCTTTCAAAGGACGAAAGGGATGTAAAATCAAGATGTTCCTCTTGATCACTCTGAGGGCATCCAACTAAGTTAGCATCCTTGGTATCCATTTGCTTATCATTATGACCTTGACTATTTTGTGCCTCTTTCTTTTGTCCTGAAAGGGATAAAAACTGATATGGGAGCCCAGCTACCCGGCCTGTTCTGTTAGATAAATACTTGGATTTATCTTCCCCATGTGATTCAGAATGTGGCATCAAAGGAAGACTTATATCCTTTTTGATGGAACTATTTGCAGTTGGAGTTGAGCATCTAAGTTCTTCAAGTCTAGAAATATATAACGGTATATCCGGATTAATTATAGAATAATCCTGTGTTTCTTTATGTACACTGTTTGCACAGAGAAAGCTACCAGCCTTGGGATGCATTTCATCAGCAGTAATTCTTCCAGAAACACAAGGCTCTGAAAGCCAGTGGCTATCCTGAGTTAGCTGTGCTGCCCAACAACTGTCATACATTGCTTTTGATGTACGAAGGGCCTTACTTACAATAATTTTGGCATGTTCATGTAAAACCTGCCAAATTAGAAGAACGTCCGTGTTAGCAAATAGTTTCTGTAATGTAATGCTCAAAAATTGATGTCATGTTCCCTTAGCATAATTCTCAAAAAAAGAAGGAAATGGAGAGAGTTTAAATGGCAGAAAACAGCATACTTCCTCCGTCCTAAAATAAATGCAGGTCTCGTTTTTCGAGGAGTTAAATTTTTAAAATTTGACTAAAAATAGATAATCACTCTATTCGGCTGGCTGTTCTGAGAGAAAAAACACGCTGAGTAGCTGGCTGGTGCTGGCTGGACTAGCCAGCCAAACAGGCTGAATATTATCAATATTAAATATTACCAATATTTTTATCTCTAAATAAATTTATTATGAAAGTATACTCCATGCTTAATTTAATTATACTTATCATACATCAAAAATACTAGTGCACTTTTGTATGAATTTGGTCAAACTTTGCTTAGGAAGTGAGACGTGCATTTATTTTGGGACAGAGGGATTACGTTGCAAAAGTAATTCAAGCAACTCTGCCTCCAGACTGTGTAACAGTAACTAAATAATTGTGCAAAAAAAACATTAATCCACGAAATCGCTACTACAATTTCACCTCCGGGAAATCCCCGTGCCTCGCACTGCGCCACTGCAACCATATCAGCTGCACGGTGAGGAGAGCGACCGCTGCCAAGCTAACGAGCGAGGCCCCGCCCAGCAGCACTTCCGCCCGACCGGGGCTTGACACGCAGCAGGTCGTCCTATAGCCGGCGCGGGAGCCGGGGCCCAGCAGCGGCGGCTTGAGCAGAAGGCCACCCCTACCCCCAATCGCGAAACCGTGGTGGCAAGCAGAATGATGGCGGGGAGGGAGGTGGAGGAAGCGCAGCGGGGCAGCCAGCAGCGGGAGGAGCGCTGCAGGGGCAGAAGCGTAGGAGGAGGCGGAGGCGGAGGCGGAGGCCTCCATTGCACGGGGAGGAGTGGCCGAGCGGGTGAGGTTTAGGATGATGATGAGAAAAAAAAGCTCTGTTCGCTTGAAAGTGTCTTAATACCCCCTGAAGTATTGGTACATGAGCACATAGTCCCACCAGGTATAAAACCGTGTATTTAGCACTTTAAAGTATGGTCATTGGTTTACTTAACCCCCTGGGCGGTTTCTCAGTCCGGTTTTGCCTACATGGCTTGCCTGCGTGGCCAACCGCGGCCACTGTGGCCTTCCTGCGTGGCAATCAGGACAGGCCCACATGTCAGGTGACATTGGACTCCAAATACGCCTCCTCATCGTTCCCATTCCGCCGCCTCCTTGTATCTCCGCCCACGCTCTGTCCAGAAAACTTCGCTCGCTCCGCTCGCAGTTCTCTCACCAGCGAGACGGGAGGCGTGTGGATGATCAGGAAGGCAGCGGCTTGATTGGAGCGGCACACGTGGATCAGGTGAGCAATCGGTTCCCCTTGCCCTGTTTTGACGATTTCTAGTGCACTGTGTGAGATTGCGTGGCTGGGGTTTTGGTCGCAATTGTGGTTTCCGATTGTGGTGATGATTAGGGTTATGTGTAGTGATAGGGGTGATTTCGGCGTTATGGTAGTTCATGGGGGAGGAATGTGTGATGTTTTTTATGATCTTGGATGTGCCGATCAGTAGGGTTTCTAAAAATCGATTCTTGGCGATTTTTTTGTGTTCTAAGAGCATGAAGGTGTGGTTTGCAGGATGGATGAGGACAATGATTACGGCATAAGATTTCACTATGGTGGGCATTTTGCCGAAGTTGGAAGTTCCCAGTTATACATAGGTGGAGATCTTGCAGAATGTTACATTGATGTGGACAAAATGTCTTTTTTTTAGATCAAGGGCCACTTAGCAGATTACTACAACCCAGGTTGTGCCATGAGGATGTACTGGTGCAAGCCAGGGATGCTTCAAACTAATGGTCTGGTTCTGATGGAAGATGATCAATCAGTGCAGGTTATGCTTTCTTATTTCAATGGTGGGCAGGTTATTGATGTATATGTGGAGGATGTGCCACTGGAGATGCTTGCAGATGATTAAGACATATGGTTAGGTGAAGATGAGGAAGCTGTTGATGAGGGAGGAGAGCAGGCAAATAGTGAGTTAGACTTGCAGGCTGTTGATCTTGGAAGTTCCTACATTGAAATGTACCAGTCTGCTGCAGAACCAGAAGGTAAAGGAAAAGGCAAAGCAGAGGAATCAGAAGGGGGTGAAATTCCAGACCAAGATTCAGATTCCAGTGATGATGATGAATCTGATGAAGATTACAAACAGCCAGTAGAGGATGACAGTTCTGCAGATGATAAAGAGGCAAATGAGCTAAGGATATATGCTAGGTAGGTAAAGAGTCAAATCAGAACTAAGAAGCTAGGGATTCATGGCACTCAAGTTGGTACTGTTACAGTACAAGAACTCTTTGATGAAGTGCCCAACTTGGATGACCCTGGCAGTCCATATGCTGATTCAAATGAAGAGTACTCATATGAAGACAGTGATGGTGAAGTGGAGATGTGGAAGAGCATGGAGAACAAGTTTGATAACAAAGCCGAGGTCCCTGTGTTTCTCCCTTGGTATGGCATTTAGGGATAGCAGGTAGTTCAAGAAAGCTCTGGTCAAGTATGGAATAAAAACACACAGGTCATTGAGGTTTCCCAAAGATGAGAAGAACAAAGTCAGGGCTGAATGTGACTGGCATGGGTGTGACTGGTTCATCTATGGGTCAATCACCACAAGGTCCAAGTGGTTCAAAGTTGTCACTTTCAATGATAACCACACCTGCCCACCTACAAGGGAGAACAAGCTAGCTACTTCAACCCTCATTGCCAGGCACTATTACCAGCAGATAAAGGATAACCCAACTTGGAAGCATGTTCTCATTAAAGCTGCTGTGCAAAAGGACTTGTTTGCAAATGTGTCTATATCCAAGTGTAAGAGAGCTAAGGCAATGGTACTTCAGAAAGCTCTAGATGCAATGAGAGGGGAATACAGCAAGGTCTATGATAACCAATTAGAGTTGCTGAGATCGAACCCTGGAAGCACTGTCGTAGTATGTCTGGACCCAGACTTTGAGGATAGGAAGGTGTTTGAAAGGATGTATGTATGTGTTTTGATGCATTGAAAAGGGGTTTCTTGGCTGGGTGCAGGAAGGTTATTGGGTTGGATGCCTGCTGGTTCAAGGGAGCTAATAATGGAAACCTATTATGTGCCATTGGTAGGGATGCCAATAATTAAATGTACCCAATTGCTTGGGCAGCAATGGCAATTGAGAGCTATGACAGTTGGTATTGGTTCATCTCTTTGCTTTTGAAAGATCTCAACATAAGTGGTGGTGGGGAGGATTGGGTTGTCATCTCTGACCAACAGAAGGTATGCACTATTTCTCTTGAAAGATGTCAACATAAGTGTGGTGATGGGGAGGAAGTCAAACTTGTTTTCTGTTTCATGCAGGGTCTCCTAAAGGCTGTGAAAGAGCTGCTACCAAATGTGGAGCATAGAATGTGTGCGAGGCACATTTATGCTAACTGGAGAAAGAAGTACACTGAAAAGAAATTGCAGAAGAAATGGTGGAGGTGTGCTAAGGCATCTAGCAGGCCACTGTTCAACCTGTACAGGGCTTGTCTAGCTCAAGAGACACCGCAAGGAGCCACTGACATGATGAAGACAGCACCAGAGCACTGGAGCAGAGCTTTCTTTAGGATTGGATCCAACTGTGACTCAGTTGACAACAATATGTGTGAGAGCTTCAACAATAGTATTATGGAGGCCAGGTTCTACCTTTTGAACACATAAGGAAAAAGCTCATGGTTAGAATTCAGGAACACAGGACAAGGGCTGCTAGGTGGACTGGAACTGTGTGTCCCAACATATTCAGGAAGTTGAAGCTTTACATTGAGCTGTCTGCAAGCTGCTATGTCTTGTGGAATGGTGAAGATGGTTATGAAGTGCAAGAGAAAGAGGACAGAAAGTACATAGTGAATTTGCAGAAGGAGGAATGTACCTGTAGGTACTGGCAGCTGTCAGGCCTTCCTTGCCAGCATGCAATTAGTTCCATATACAAAGCAGCACATAAGGTTGAAGGTTACATTGCACCCTGCTACAGCATTGAAGCTTACAACCAGACTTACCAACATGTCTTGATGCCAGTAGAGGGTCAAGAAAATTGGCCAACTTCATCCATGCCAAAACCAGAACCACCAGCATTTGTCAAAAAGCCTGGTAGGCCTAAGACAGAAAGGAGGAGGAAGCAGGGTGAAGAACCAAAAGGAAAGAAACTCAGCAGGGTTGGAATTAAGATGTCTTGCAGCAGGTGTGAAAAACACTACAAGAAATGCTTGATTTTTTGACATAAAATCCATTTATGACACGGGTTTTTTGACATTAATTATGACATAGTTATGTGAATTATGACATTAGTTATGTCAATTATGACATCGGTTATGTATATTATGACAAAAGTGCAATGTCAAAAGAAGATTGCGTATATTTTATGACATAATTCATGTTTTATGACATAAAATCATGTCATAACCAACGTATTATGACATAAACTGTATGATAATTAATGTCAAAAAACCCGCGTCATAAATGGATTTTATGTCACAAAATCAAGCATTTCTTGTAGTGAAATCTGATCATAACTCCAGAAGGTGTCCCCTAAACCAACAAGCAAAGAACAAGCAACTTGGACAAACCAGGAAGAGGAAGCAACCTACCCAAGAACCAGCTACTTCCAAGAAGGTGAGCCATACTAGGACTATTTTGTTTGATTAATGGAACTTAACTGTCTTATTTGATTAATCCATGCATGCCCTTAACTATAGGTTAAGACAAGCAACACTGCCTCCCATGCTTCAAGTCAGGCCACTTCTACACAACCTTCAAGCTAGCCCATTGGTTCTCAAGCTCCAACATGGGTTCCAAGCCAAGCCACTGGGAGCCAAGGTCTGAGCCAAGCCACTGGGAGGCAAGGTCCTGGAAGGCAAGGTCCAAGCCAACCAAGGAGGGTAGCAGCAGGTGACACAAGTGCAAGCCAAGCAGGTGGAAGGCAAAGGAATGCAAGGCATCATCGATTGGCCCATCTGATCTTTGGAGATAACATATGAGATCATGATCTGTGTTGTGTACTCATGTTTGTAAAATACCTGTGATGAGATATGTGAACTCGTGTTTGGAGATAAACTAACTCAATCTCATCTTTTGGTAGGCTTATGGCATGATCTGTGCACTATATGATCATGAATCCTTTTGCTTGTAAATATGTGTTACTCATCTGTGTGATTTGTTTGTCTTCCATGTGTTTTGTGGAATTTCATAAATCTGTATCTAGGTGCACTTGCTTTGAAGGAAACACACTGCAAATGATCAAAATGGCAACACACTGATTTGTCTTAACCATCATTAAAAGGCAAGCATTTGTCACATTACATTAAAAAGGTGCATCATACATCTTACAAAAGCCATCATTCCTACTTGTCTAACACTTCAAACCTAAACACACTACATCACTAATGCCTAGTTGCATTCATCACCAAGGCAAATAGCATGGCCAAAACAAGGTCTGCTTTCCCTTAATCTTCATTTCCAATTCCTCAACCTCCTTCTTTAGGCGTGCAACCTCTTCTTCTTTCATCTGCAGAGCCTGGTCCTTTGTATCTAACTGAGCTTGCATGTTCATGAGCTGCCTCTGCAAGGACTGGTTCAGTTGCTCAACCTCTCCATGATGTTCTTCATTCAGCTCATCAATAACATGTTGTCCAAGCTTGCTCTTTAACCGAAACACCATATTCTTCAAGTCCAGCAGGAGCTCCCTCATCCACTTTGATGGAGCAGGGTCAATCCATTCAAAATATTTGTAGTCATTCACACTCTGCAAACACAGATTCAAGGGACCTAGCTAAGCATTTACCAACATCATCACAGAAAAGGAAATGAACAAAGACCAAAGTGTCTCACATTTGCCTCGATGCACCGATAGTACCTACGGCCGGGGTTCTTTGGACTCCATGAGATCCAGCGTGCCGCCTTCATCGGGACCGTGCACTTGCAGTACACAGGAGGAAGGTAATCGAGAGGACCAACCCGGCATGGCACCGGCGACCCACTCACCTCGACGGGGACGCCGCCACCAACTCCGGTGGAGACAGCAGAGCGGTCACTTGATTCGGCCATGGCAGCCGCCCCCCACGCACTAATGATGACCGCCGACACCCCAGCAATGCTCGATCCACAATCCACGAACCCTAATTTCACTGATGCGGCGGCGGAGGGCACAGAGCGACGGCGAGGGCAGAGAGAAGGAAGGGGAATGGCGACGAGGCGTATTTGGAGTCCCGGATGGTCACCTGACATGTGGGCCTATCCACCCTGGCACCTGATTGCCACGTAGGAAGACGCCATGTAGGCAAAACCGGACTGAGAAACCGCCCAGGGGGTTAAGTAAACCAATGACCATACTTTAAAGTGCTAAACACACGGTTTTATACCTGGTGGGATTATGTGCTCATGTACCAATACTTCAGGGGGGTATTTAGACTTTTTCCAAGTGTTTTTCTTTCCCAGAATAGTCAGCCGGCTGAACAGTGGTATGTCTAACATTCACTCCAAACTATAAAATTGAGTATTGAACACTCTAAAATTTGAAAAACAGGGTATGGAACACACAAAGGCGGTTTGGGAGGGTGGTTTTGCTGACGTGGACGCCAGCGTGTGAGCGGTATGATACGGTGGCGAACGGATGGCGTCCATGTGGGTTCAAAACAGCTGACATGTGGGCCCCACCTGTCAGGACACCATGCTTCAAAGGCTCCATCTCTGTCCTATTTCTCTCCCTCTCTGTCCGCGGCTCTTCGTCTCTTGGGAGCTTCGAGGCGGGTAGGGTTTGGACGAGTTCGTCGGCGGCGGCGGCGGCGGTTGCGGGAAGCGGCGCTCTGGTGCTATGGCCCCCGCCGGCTAGTGAGATGTCGCAGTCCAGTTCATCGTCCAACAACCAAGGCGGCGGCGGCGTGGGGTACGACAGGCAAGGATCGCCGGTGCCATACTGCATCGGTCCGCTAGCATACGAGCCCGCGGTGCTATGCGATTGCAAGATGAAGGCCTGCAGATGGATTTCGTGGAGCAATGGGTGGCCAGGTGAATGGTCCTAAATGGCTAGAGGGGGGTGAATAGCCTATAAAAATTCTATAAACAACACTTGAAGCAAAGAGGTTAGACAATTAAGCGGAGAAGCGAATTTTGCGCTAGCCTACTAAAAGATGCAAGCCACCTAACCGTTCTAGGTTATTGTCTCTACTTTCACATACAAGAAGCTAAGTCACTACTTTACTCTACTCCTAAGTGAACAATTACAACAAGTACACTAGAACAAAAGTAAGTGCTCAAATGTAAAAGTTAGAGAGGTGATTTTATACCGCCGGTGTAGAGATGATATGAATACCAATATGATCAATCACAATACACAAGAAATCCTCGGCAAGAGATGGACAAGATTTTTGCCGAGGTTCACTTGCTTGCCGACAAGTTACGTCCTCCGTTGTAGCGATACACCCACTTGGAGGTTCACTGTAACACCCCTGGTGTTACTGTAACTAAAATCTGCCATGTCATCATGATTGCATGTAAATCATCCCGCATTCAACCCTGTTAGTGTGCATTAACTAAAATAAATTTTATTCTTGCATATGATTATGCATATATACTTTAGAGTGACTTTGGTGTATAAGTTCTGGTATGATTGTATATACCTAAATTAAAAAGGTGAATTAAAAAGAAAATCAATTTAAATTCTAAATTGGACCCTGAAACCCTAAATTAAATACTAAAATGGATCTAATGAAAGTGTCTTAATAAAAGTTGTCGATATTTAAAAACAGAACAACTTTCATTTTGGGTGATTTTGAAGTTATTAAGTGGAATTTCAAATTAAACCCTGATTAATATTGTGAAATTCAAATTTGAAATGTCATTTCAAAAATTACAAAGAATCTGACCAAACTTCTTTAATAAAAGTTGTAAAGCTTGACAAATAAAACAACTTATATTTTTTTACAGAATTTCATGTTGTTGAGAAAAAATGGAGAATTTGACTAGATTGCAAATCGGATTCAAAATTCAAATTTACCCCCTTTTCGATAATTTCAAATCTGTGCAGAATTTGAACATGGTTCAAAAAGCAAAGTTGTTCTTTACAAAATTTGACACAACTTTTATTTTTGGTGATTCCCTATTTGCCACTTGGAATAGGGAGATAATGAGCAATATAGGTGTTGACTAGTGCATGAACGATAGTACCGGACCCCCACACCTGCGCAGAGGAAGCGCACGCGTGCGCCGCACCGCGCGCCGGTGCCGTCCGGCCGGGCAGGGCCCTGTCGCCGCCAACGCCGTCGACGCAGGGGCCCCGGGCGCATGCCTCTTCCTTATCCCCTTCTCCTCTGCCCTATAAAGCCACCGTCGTCGCCATTTTTTTCTCCCTTTTGCTGCTCGCTGGCGTCGAGCTTCGTTCAACGGCAAATTTGCCGTCCTGGCTCCATCTTCGTTGAACTCACTGCGTGAGCAGCTGCGACACATGTTTACACATTGTTTGAGCCCACCCACGTGTCCTCTCGTTGCCGGAATAGCCCGCACAGCTGTTTTCTTCCTCGGCTCCGGTGGAGCACCGCCGCTTCCGGTTAATCGCAGCCAGGTCTCCTCGGTGCATTTCCCTTCTTGCTCCCGTATGTTTTGTACTCCTCTACATGCTGTGAAGCTCACCACGAAGATCACGGCTTGTTTCCTCTTCAGGTAGCACCGGAACGCCCTCGCCATGCCAGTTGCGTCCACCATGGGCGTCGACAAGCGGAGCATGCGCCACCGCGTCTTCCTCGTCTTCGAACGTCCTTGTACCGAGCAGCGCTTTCCATCACCTCCACGGCTACCTGCTCCACCTTCCTCGTCCTTTCTCCTCGTCCGTTCATCGCCAGAGCAACCTCACCACCGAGCAGACCGCCTGCGCGTCTCGGGTGCACGTGGCCAGGCCACCTCGGGCCATCGCAGGTCGAGCCGAGGCCACCCATGGGAGCGCGTTGCCTTCCCCTTCACTCTCCTGCCCTTTTCCTCATCACCAGCGACCACCAACCGGCCAATAATCGCCATTCCCGTCGTCCTCTGTTCTATTTTCGTGACCAGGGACCCCAGGTGAGAAGATAACTCTTTTCAGGGAGCTAACTGCACATCCATAGACTCATATGAATAGTGCCTATAAGGAGGTGTTTGTAGAAATCTGATTGAAACTTTGAAAATGCCTATAAAATCATAAAAAATCATAAAATAACAAATAAATACATTTTGGATTCCTTGTTAAATTATCTATGCAGTGAATCTATTATATGGAATATTTTAGTTCAAAGTTTTTGCTGTAGAATTGGATTTATACAGATTAGATCCTAATACAAGTTATATTTGTCCTTTTTTTTATGAATGTAGTTTTATTGCTCAAATAAATGTGAAATTTTTATGGCATCTTAATTATATAATGTTTGATGTCTGGTAAAAATTTCAGGATTTTAGGATGTATGGTTTGGTAGTTATAAAAATAACAAACTCTTTGCCTTACTTTACTTTTATTCTGCATAACCCTAAAACTTTGTATTCTTTAGTCTAGTTATGTTTTGAATCATTGATTTGATGATAATAGAAGAGTTTTAGAGAATTACATAAACTAGCTGGTGCTTAAGTTACATGATTTTAGAATTGATGGTTTGTGAGTTTTTGAATTTAAAACCTTGCTGTCTGCTTTTGATTCTAATCTGGATAGATCTGAATAATTGATTTGTTTGGCTCAGTTAAGTGTAGAATCATGTGTTGGTGATAACATAATAGTTGTAGTACTTTTCATGTGCTTTCCAAAAAGTCTTGGATCACTATTTATGAAGGTCTATAGCTAAAGTTATAGTGGTCCAAATTGGAATGGCAGATTCTGTCCAAATCTGGATAGAGATATTTTGTTTGTGTTATTTGACTTGGTTACCTTTAGAAACAGCTCTGAGTGTTTATAACAAAGTTGTAGACAACTTCTTTAGCTCTCCAAAAAGTCCAAGATCACCCATTTTTGAGATTTGTAGCTCCACTTATGGTCAAAACAAGTGGCATTTGTGCTGTTATCCAAATTCTGTGATATATATTAAGTTGGTTGTTTTAACTTTACCCTTATTATAGCTAAGCTTGTCACTAATTCTTGATTGGTAAAGGTTGAGTATAACTGAATGCAAGTCATCTAGTATACTATGCTTGATATGCTTGCTATCTCTGGGCTTGACTTGATATGAATAGGTTGCTCTCTAGATGCTTATGCCTTTTGAAGTGACTTTTGTATGTTGTGTGCAGATCATAAAGCACTTCACCCTTATTGCTCTATGGCAATAACGATGTTTTATTCACCAACTTTTATTTATGAAATTAAAATTTACTTTTCATGTAATAGGTAATTAGGAAAAGGTTATGTTTGGCTTGCAACCTTGTTGTGAAGGAAAATTGTACTCAACTTTCTAAATTAAGTTTACTTTCAATTAATTTATAATTTCGTGCAACTCATTCATCATGGCATACATATCATCAAGTTAAGCATTGCATTATTATTTCGTGTAGTGAACGCGCGGTAATTATTATCTAAAGTGAGTCCCGAGTAAGGTCTTCACTCGGTGGACGTGGATCTTTCTCGGTGATCGACTTCAGGATTCTATCTACTCCAGCAACAGGCAAGCCCCGGTGCATTTAAACCCTTTTCTTATGATTTACAAAATATTTATAACTTGAGTTAATCCATTGCATTAAGTTGACAGGAGTTGATTGATAACCCAATTGATGCATTACCAACCTTGACCACTGAAATATCTGGAAATCATTTCAAAATAAAATGTTTGAAAATGCTTAGCCCTGCTTGAATAATTTAGATTTGCACAAAATGCTATTTTAAGCTATTGTGATATATTATTGATTAATTCATGAAAAAGAGAATTGTTAATGTTCTCATTCGGTGGCTATGCACCTGATCAGTACATCGTCACCGACGGGAGGGGATTTTCTATTCGGTGGTCATGTATTTGGGTTGGAGTCCCAATGCATTGTCGCCGACGGGAAAAGAGAAATATGTCCGTTCGGTTGATGTGCACATGGGGCGGCGCCCCCATGTCTTATCGCCGACGGGCATGGATTTGGAAATCGTTGGGTAACTGTGTACTTGGGATAGAGTCCTAATGCATGGTCACCGGCGGGAAAAGAATTAGGGACCGTTCGTTGTAGGCTTGCTGGATCGAGACTTTGCAACTAGCCACATACTACGGAAAGCCCTGACTCCGGTGGCTCTACTACTTGAACCGACAACCACGCACTGGGAGTAGAGAGATGGCGAGAGTAGCGTGTACCCTCGTGGCCAGCGTGCCTAGAGACGAGAGTAGTACTGTACTCTCGGGTGGCGTAAGACCGGTTCAGGTTTTGGAAAAGCCATGGTAGACGGGGTTGGCATATGCAAGCTTAAGTGCTACATATGCAGTGTGGATAGGGATCCCCAGCTGCATATTTAATCGATTCGAATCATCGTTGCTCCTCGGTTAATGGAGACTTGATCCACTGCCCTACCCCGAAAAGTGGTTCGGAACTAGGTTTTCTGAATGAATAAGAATTTGGAGAATATATGTGAACCAATTAAGATTTCAGGACTACTGATTAATACTGAGTTACCATATTGAAATTAGAAACTAAAAATTTGAGCGCTTTTCTGCAAAATACTTTGTTTCTTGCTTAAGCCTTACCTTGACTCCCCTCAGCCTGCATTCATGAGTCTTCTCCCCAATTTTTAGTCGGGTAAGTCTTGCAGAGTACCCCTTGTACTCAAGGTTTGTTAACCCCTGTTGCAGGTGAGTTGAGTGTACAGTTCTGCGTGGGACCGTGTCGGTTGATGGATCGGACATGGAAGAAGATGTGTATATGATATACTGCTACTCCACTATGAAACTCTAGTTTGGGATTATGTGACTTATATTTGTAAAACTATGGTTATGTTATACTTCCGCACTCTGTACTCTGATTCATATTATTTGCGTAAACTGCTGTAATACTTGCAAGGTCTTTACAATGAGATCCTCAGGGAAATCAGGGTTTTTGAGGAAACCCGACAGGCCACCTAGGTTGCGGGGAATTTGTGCACAGTAACCGGAGGTCCTTAGGGACGATGATGGTGCACGTGGGCCCTATGATTTAGGTGGTTTTGTCACTTTCACGCACTAATTGGCATCACACGCCAAACCCTTCTCAAGGGTGCCGCACAACCAACACAAGATGGGGATCCACAAGCTACACATAAATCCACTAGAGTAGCCAATTGCGATCTCACGCGGGGAAGGCTCAAGAACCCTTACACTTCACCGATCGGAGGCGGAGACAATCACTAACTCCTCTCAACGATCCTCACAGCTCCAAGCCGTCTAGGAGTCGGCAAACTCCAAGAGTAACAAGAGAATCCGCTGCGAAATCCACTCACCAAGTGCCTCTAGATGAACACAATCATGCAATGCACTTGATGCTCTCCAATCTCACCAAATGATGATCTCAATCAAGTAGAAGGTATGAGAGAGGAGTGGAGAGGCTTACTAGTTAGTAGGAGTGATTAGAATGGCCAAGAGGGGAGCACAAGCCAGCCAACCGACTATAAATACTCCCCACACTCAAACCTAGCCGTTAGGCCTCTCTGCGTGGCGTCGAACGGAACCGTCGGACGCCCGCACACGTCACCGTCGGACCATTGTCCCCAGTTCGATGCTCTCGATGCACGCCACGTGTCAGTAGCCGTTTGAAGTCGAACGTTGGATCTCAACGGCTAAGTTCCCGTGCTTCAGCACACCGTCGGACTCTCGACCGTCGGACCAACACGCACTAGCGTCCGATGGTTGTAGACAGCAACCCGAGAGCTCCAACTACCATCGGACTCTGTCCGAGGCTCAGCGTCGGACTAACCAACAGTGTTCGAGGCCCTGAACGCAGCTCGCCACGCGCACAGCCAGAACATGAACTCACCATGCCGTACCATCAGACCGTGAACCTATGGTCCGACGCTCAACCTTCTTCGGTCATTGGACAGTCTGACCCTCATAGACTCAGCCACCGTCAGACGCTTACTGTAGGTTCGTCGGACTAAATAAACCCGGAGTCCGACGCTTCCAGAAACGACCGGAGAGCTCCTTGAAAACCTCGAACGTTGTCCGACACCCACCGTCGGACTAACCCTCAGCGTCCGACGCTTTTAAACAGTGAACAGCAGCTCTGGGGACCGTCGGACACTACCACTCAATGGTCCGACGCCCTGGAGCCCCAGTGTCCGACGCTCGTTTCTCAGTGTTTTTCTATTGAAACGTTTCCGAAAATCGTCGAATCCTACCTCGCAAGCTCGGCAGGAGGAAGAGAGGACCCAAACCCTCTCTTACCCTCAAACTTCACCCCGTTTTCAAAGGCACTAACACTCTAAACTGTCTCTCACTTTAGAGCACGTGTGTTTGCATTTTTCAAAGAGTTTTTCACGGGTTTTGTTAGTGTCACTAGCATCTACATGCATATGAAATGAATATGAACACCTAGTGGCACTTGATAACCGCATTTCATCAATGATTTTGCCCCTCTTGATAGTACGATTATCTATGCTAAATGTGATCACTCCCTCTATGGAGTCTTGATCACCAAAAGTAAAGAGCTCCTATTTATTATACCTTTGCCTTGAGCTCCTAGCTTCTCTCTACTTTCCTTCTCATCTCTCGATGAAGCTTGTGGACACCTTTGATGATAGACTTATACCATTTGCATGGATGCTGTCATTGCCCTTCACTTGTGGCCTCCACCGACCCGGTGCTTTGCTCCATCTTGGCATTTGCTAATTATTCTCATGAAACACTTAGAGCAATATATTAGCAAACTAGGTTTTAACAATTACTCAAAACCAAACAAGGGCTTTCACCATGGCAGAGGTACCACAGATGTAGGAGGGCTAGGGTAAGAAATTGATCAAATCCCCTCCATTTCTTAGCCTTGATTGCTATGAGGAGTGTTGACACTTCTTAGAGCAGCCACCAGAGATAGGGTGTTAGGTTAGGCTATCTCTGATAACGGTGCCAAAAGTGCCTGGAGGGTATTTCTTATGTCTATTGGATAATTCCGCAAGCGCACAATACCACTGTAGCACTTCACCCGGGAGTATTCCAAGGTATCGTTATTTATTTTATCCCAAAGGAAAGCGATTGCTAGAAATGTTAATAGAAGAAGATCCTTAAATCTATCTCAACTTAGCACAACTAGTGTAGAGGGGGTAATCGAAGTATGATAGGTAGGTGATGATTCAAAGATAACAAATGAAATGCTAAAAGATAACTAGTGTAGTATAGTTAGGTGAGAGGACAACGAGTGAGAAGGTTCCGGTGATTCAAACTCTACTCTTGTGATCTATCCTATCAAATGGACGAAGTACACTAAGACTGCTACCTTACTTCCGGTGCGTAGGGGATAGTGCGAGACAATAGAGGATATAACCTCTACCCGAAGCGCCTATGCTCTTATGGGAGCCTACCTTTTAAGAAGTTGCCTAAAACACGTGGAGGGATACTAAGACTAGACAGGGCTGTCACCACCTGCTAGCACCCACTAACAATCCGTGCGATAAGCGGCATTCAAAGGCAAGATATAGTCTAAGCACCATGCTTACACTAATTCTCACTACTCTAGCTGTGGCCAAGGCAACTAGAGCACCCTATGACAGGCGATGAACTACACACGTGAGTTGGTTACAGGATCACAATCTAATGTATGCCGACCAAGTAATATGATAACTCACAACAATACTATTGCAAGAATAATATTGTACTAAGTAAAGACTCAGTAAAGTAAATCAGGAATATTATATTAAAGTAAATAAGTCTTACATAAAGAGAAAGATACAAGAGCTATACCAGACTCTCCAGCAGACGACTCTGGAGTCCCCGAGCGTAGCTCGACTCAACTCTAACTCCCACACTAGACTACACTACTACTAGAGGTGGAACTACATTGATCTCTGTTGGTATAAATTAACTGTACTCTATTAAAGATTATTAATATCAAGGTATCCGCAATCGCACAGATAAAACACCGATGTAGCACTTCACCAGACAATCCCGGTTTTAATATCGAACCCAAAGGAACAGTAGGTGATACTGACTAAGTCTAATGGCTCTTATCCCGATAACACAATCAATCCAGATAATATCAAGAATGAGAAAATAACTAATGATTATCTAGATCTGACAACCTGTAAACTTTGAATAATATCGTTCTAATCGGGCAGTGAAATGAATGAGCGGAAATCAGAGTTCCCTCCTACCAAACACTTATACACCTATCGATCCTATCAACGGGAAGTGGACTACAGAGGACTCAACGCAGCTGTCACCTACGCGATCTACCACTATCCGGCCAATCAGGGGACATTCATAAGTAATTATAGCCCAGACACCACGTCTACACTACAAACTAATACTTCAACCAAGGAGCTACCAAGATCAAATCACTCAAATAGAGTTGTAAACTTAAGAACGAATAAGAACAAATGCTTAATTAAATCAGGATGTTGAATACAAAAGTACCTCAGAACACAACTCCGGGCGAGGGAGCTGAATCCAGATGAACAAAGCTATGAAGAAGCTCCGACAGGCTGGGACTCCTCCGAATCTCTACTCATCTACTTTATCTTTCTAATCTCTCTCTTGATTGCTACCCTAGATCTAGTGGATATCTATCTAATGCTTCAGGGTCTTC
This sequence comes from Eremochloa ophiuroides, assembly GCA_038502445.1. NCBI lineage: Eukaryota > Viridiplantae > Streptophyta > Magnoliopsida > Poales > Poaceae > Eremochloa > Eremochloa ophiuroides. The sequence goes on from JAHLJS010000002.1 coordinate 51,253,234, forward strand.
ATCTCTTGATCTGGCCCTCTATTTATAGGCCGGTGGGATGCACGCGCGCCGTTAGATCAAACCGACTTAACCAAGGGCCCAGATGACTCCTAATAGGCGGTGGTAGAAGACTCTAGAAGACGGCGGGAGGAAACCCTAGGGGGCACCGCCAGGCCCCCCTTGGGGCCGGCCGGCCCCACCTGGCCAGGTGTGGGCCCCTGCTTGCTTCGGGTGTGTTCTACACTCTTCTAGGGTCTTCGTGACGATGTTTTCTTCGCGTGCAAGTTTTGTGGTAATTATGCTCTTTAATCCTTCTTTTAATCTTTTCTGGAAAATCCCCTGGGAAATAGACAATTCACCAAAACTTGTGGAATCTGTCAGTAATAACCCTATTCTACTGGATATTCATGTTTAATGCAGGGATAATTGATAATAAAATTTGGACGATAACAAGTGTCAACAATTGCCCCCACACTTAGGCTTTTGCTCGTCCCGAGAAAAAGGTTGGTTTTAAGAGTTAAGATTTTTAGAGAGAATGGAGCATTTAAAACATAACTTGAGAGTGCATTATATAAAACTAGTCTAGTCATGCATGTACTATGGAATTCAAAGTGTCTGCCATGAATCTTTGTGTAGTTGAAGAACAGAATAGCTTGAAAACAGATCACTCTCTTCCTTTAGTTAAGTCAATTGGAGGGTATATAATTTTGCAAATAAACTTAGCTTTACCTTCTCCTTTTGTAATACTCTCGAATCACTGATATATCAGGTATTTTTGTATCCTTACCAAGGCGTTAATGAAATTGCCTTCTTTATCCTACTTCTAAAAAGCTTATGTGGATCTCAGGTAGGTGAAATGTGAAAACATACTTGCATTGTATTTATTGTAAAGTCAAACAATGAATCCACAGAGAAATAAGGCATATAATCGAATCAAGCTTTATTTGGTGGAATGTGGTGGAACCTAATCCTACTTTGCTCCTTGAGAAAAATAAATCTCTCTTTTATACAATTGAGCTTATTCAGAGAGTATGAGCTATCTCATTCCTCTTTTCTTTTTTTTCAAGGGAGGCGAGTATCTAAGTACCCATTATTTTAATTTCTTCGGACACTTGTCCATTTTTTATACTCCCTTCTTCTTTTGCATAGCTCATACCTCTTTTGAATTTAATAGTTGAGAGACTTTAACAAAATATGGAGCAATTATTTGGTGATTATGCTGTATAATTATTTTTGGTGTTTTCTCCCAGTGTAGGAGAGAAACATTTTTGATAGAATGACTCGCTATTACTCCGGATTAGAGTAATGCTTATGTGGAATTGACACTTGATTCGAAAATATGACAGATTTCTTCAAAGGGTTACAAAGGTTGACCAAACTCAATACAAAGACAAGTATTATATGTAGTAGGCTTGTATCCCATATATGGCTCTGGTAGGACAATATTTTTACCACAAAGGAGAGGTATAACTAATTATTTAAATTTTCGAAATAAAATCTCCAAAGACAAAACATCAGGGATTGAGTTCCCATAATTCAACTATATCATGTTTCACAATGACTTAAACAATCATGGGGTCCCTATAAATAGTTTCCAATAGTAACATGATTCCTAGAAAAGTGTTATATAATTTGTTCTTAAGCCATGAATTAAATAATCTCTTCTCTTTTAAAAGTAATTTAGCATGTGAATTTTAATTCGGATCAAAACGGAAATCGAAACATATGCAATTATATTGTATGGGGATCAAACCTGACCATGACCGAGAAGGGGAGGAGGCAGAGAGGGGCCAGCCTGCTGTGGTCCCACGAGGTCCACTTCGGTGTGCAAGGTCCTGGTTCGATTGTCTTCCAAATTACGTGATTTTCTCGAGCGAATTGATTTCCATAGTCGTGATGTGCCTCCTCCACACTTGTTTTCCTGCATACTTTTCTGCTGAACATGTGGAGACAACATACGTACCAAAAATATAGAGAGTAGAGTAGACTAAAACATTAATATTGATAATAAGGCACTTTATTCATTAATGATACTAGATAACTCTGACAACTGACTTGAGCTAATGACTGCCCTAGCTCACTAGGCCTGCCTAACACATTTAATATCATAAATCAAACCTAACACACTCGATAATATAATCAAACCTAACACACTTGTGCCTTATTACATAGATAACGAGGGCAACTTAAGGCTGCCCCTACTTTGCGAGCTTCCTAATTTCTTCCTTAAGATCACCAATCTCTTCTTTTAGCTGATCTTTTTCGCGCTTGAGACTATGAATTAACTTGACATTGACTTCTATCTGCTTAGTCATGTCGCTCATAATCTTGTTCCTTAAGTCTTCATTCCTCTCTATACCCCTAACGGTGTTAGAGAGAGCTTCCATCTTCTCATTAAGGATTCGTAGAGAGAGCGGGGCATGTCTAGGGACTTTCTCTAGTGCTGATGTAGATGTAGCCCGCTTTCTCTTGGGCGGAGGTGGTATGAACTCGGTGTAGCGGACTTGGCCTGGACGTGCACGAATTCCTTGGATGGCAGGACGAGCAGTGGTGTACTTCGCACATACCAGCGTTCCGTTCTTGTCGGTCTTGACCAAAAGGAGTCGCTCATTATCTCTAGGTGGAAGAAGTGGGGTGCCTCGGGGAATAGCGATCTGTTTCCCCCTGGTACCATCTTCTAGCAGTAGTCTATTAGGTGGCGATGGCAGAGCAGGCTGAGCATGTGTGTAGTAGACTTGCTCGAACTACTGGGGCACCGTAGCAAGATGTTTCAGTGGCACGATGGCGCTTCGGTGGCACGATGGCAAGGGGCTTCGGCTGTGCGAGGACGATGGCCTTCGAGTTGTCGCCTTGGATCTTGCCGGAGTCAGCGTCGAGGACCGTTTCGCCTGCCATTGCTACTAGATCTCAACTAGAGAGTTTCTTTGGAGGAAAGGAAGGCAATGATGATAGGATGCCATTTGAGGGAGGTATAGGTGCGTATTTATATGGGTTTTCAGGAGACAGGATAAGATCAAATCTAGGTTCTACAGGATTCGTACGAAAGATTATCCATACGCATCAGGAATCTATCGATTGTGTTTAGGAAAGATATAGAAAGAAAAGGAAACTAGAGTCGGGACGAGAGGGGACAGGGGGCGCCGGCTGACCCCACCTGGTGTCCTCCCAGGGTGGCCGTGCTCGTGAAGCCTCTAGATTCTTCCTACTTCCTGTTAGTTGCGATGCGCGATAATTTTTCATAACGGATAATGACGGGACTAAAAAGTGGGTAGTTGGACAAAGTCCATCCCGTCAACAACTTCTGAATTAAATGGTTCTAAAAATAATTTAAGTCGGTGACCATTTACCTTGAATAATGTACCTTCGTGTGATTGTAGAGTTACCGCTCCATATGGCGATGCATTCACGACCGTAAATGGTCCTTCCCATTTGCTTTGTAGTTTTTCAAGCCCGAATAATTTGAACCTGGAATTAAAAAGTAATACCTTATCTCCTGGTGCAAACTCTTTCTTCTTGATCCTCTTGTTATGCCGTCTTTTTGTTCTTTCTTTATAGATCCTTGAATTGTGATAAGACTTTTCTCTCCATTCTTCTAATTCTGATAATTGCATTCTTCTCTTTTCTCCAGCGGCTTCAAAGTCCATGTTCCATCTTTTAATAGCCCAGTGAGCTTTATGCTCTAACTCCACTTGTAAATGACAGGTCTTACCATATACTACCTGATAAGGTGACATGCCCAAAAGTGTCTTGTATGCGGTCCGATATGCCAAAAGTGCTTCGGGTAATCGGTCCTTCCATGCAGTACCCATCTCATTTACTGTTTTTTAGAATATTCTTGATTTGTTTGTTTGATGTTTCTGCCTGGCCACTTTTCTGAGGATGGTTTGGAGTAGCTACATTGTGACGTATGCCATGAGCTTGCAAGTATCGGTGAAACTTTTTATCAGTAAAGTGTGTTCCTTCGTCACTAATGACCATCCTTGGTGTTCCAAACCTTGGAAATATAATCTCTTCGAACATCTTCTTTGAACATTTTGAATCAGCATTCATGCATGGCATAGCTTCTACCCACTTGGATACATAGTCAACTGCCACCAGACTGTATTCATAATTTCTTGATTTCACAAATGGTACCATGTAATCAATTCCCCAGACATCAAAGAGCTAGATCTGAAGATTGTTGGTGTGGCATAGCATCTCTTGCATTGATATTTCCATGCCTCTGACATGATCCACATCTCCGGACAAAATCTTTGGTGTCTTCATACATAGTTGGCCAAAAGAACCCACTCAGCCAGATTTTAGCATGAGTGCGGAATGCTCCATAATGACCTCCATATGTTGATGCGTGGTATTTCTGAATGATCTGCATGCCCTCTTCTACTGGTACACATCTTCTAATTAATCCATCTGAACAAATTCTGAAGAGGTAGGGTGGATCCCATATGTGGAGACAACTTTCATAAATAAGCTTCTTTTTATTTTTCCCTGGTGGTACATAACCTGCAACCATAAAGTTGACAATATTCGCGTACCAAGGGTCTAACTTGGTCACTTTAAACAACATGTTATCTCTCAATAAGTCATTAATAGGCAATTCCTGAGGTTTCTCAAAGTGTATTCTAGACAAGTGATCGGCAACTGGATTTTCTATTCCTCTTCTATCTTTATTTTCTAAGTAAAATTCTTGGAATAACAAAATCCATCTTATCAAACAAGGTTTAGCATCTTTCTTAGTGAGCAAATATTTTAAAGCAGCATGATCAGAATAAACAATTACTTTTGCTCCTACTAAGTAAGATCTAAATTTATCAATAGCAAAAATAACAGTCAGGAGTTCTTTTTTAGTTGTTGCATAATTTAATTGTGCTCCTGTCATAGTTTTACTCAATTGTATGATGCTTCTTATCTTTTGTTTGTCCTAATACTGCCCCTACAGCATAATCATTAGCATCACACATAATTTCAAAAGGTAAAGACCAATCAGCGGGCTGAATGATTGGTGCTGATGTAAGTGCTTCTTTAAGAATATTGAAAGATTTTAAACATGTATCATCAAATTCAAAAGGAACATTCTTAGCTAGCAAGTTAGTCAGTGGTTTAGCAATATGTGAAAAATCTTTTATAAATCTGCGATAAAAACCGTAATGACCAAAAAAACTTCGGATTCCTTTTATATTAACAAGTGGAGGTAGTTCTTCAATTACTTCAATTTTTGCCTTGTCTACCTCTATACCTCTTTCAGACACTAAATGTCCTAGAACTATTCCTTCTCTAATCATAAAATGACATTTTTCCCAATTAAAGACTAAGTGCTTTTCTTCACATCTCTGCAAAACCTTATCTAGATTTTCTAGACAATTATCAAAAGTTTTTCCATAAACTGAAAAATCATCCATAAAAACTGTAACAGAACCGCCTAAATCACATGACCCATAGGCACCTGTCATCGCCACTAATGACCTCTGACAGCCGGGCCCGTGTTCTAGATGACCTACGCAGCTCTGCCGGGCTATATAAGCGCCCGTATTCTCCGACAGGATCCCATTGCGAAGCCATTACAGGGTTACAACATTTCATAATAAAATACATCAGAGTAAAGGGCGGAAGACTTCATAGATTACAAACCAGTTGTTCAAATATAAATTTAAGTACAATTATTACAATCTATACCTAAATAGAAGTAGCATCAGGGTAGCAGTTACACATAATAATACGAACCCTACCCAAGGGTCCAACATCACTCATCATCACTTCCTTCACAAACGAGCATCACGCAGCAGGGAGCAAGACAGACCTCCGGCTGCTGACTTCCTGCAACAGGGGTTAACAAACCCTGAGTACTGGGGTACTCCGCAAGACTTACCTATCTAAAGAGAAAGATGAGACTCAGGAATGCAGGCTGAGGGGAGTCAAGGTAAGGCTGTGAGCAAGAGTTCAAGAGTTTTGCAGAAAAACATTACTATCCTATTTCAATATTTCATCTCAATATTATTTTAATCATAACCATGGTTCCAATATTCCTTCTCATATGTCACATTCTTTCAATTTCTTAACCATTCTCAAAAACACCTAGTTCCGAACCACATTTTGGTGTAAGTCAGTGGATCAAGTCTCCATTAACCGAGGAGCAACAGTCGATTCGAATCCAGAAAGTACCCAGCTGGGGATCCCTATCCACACTGCATATGTAGCATCTAAGCTTGCATATGCCAACCCCGCCTACCACGGCTTTTCATACCCCGGAACCGGTCCTGCGCCACCCGAGAGCACAGTACTCCTCTAGTCTCCAGGCACGCCGGCCACGAGGGTACACGCTACTCTCGCCATCTCTCCACTCCCAGTGCGTGGTTGTCGGTTCCAGCAGTAGAGCCACCGGAGTCAGAGGCTTCCCGTAGTATGTGGCTAGTTGCAAAGTCTCGATCCAGCAGGGCGACAACGAACGGTCCCTAAAGCATTTTTCCGTTGGTTACCATGCATTGGGACTCTAACCCAAGTACAAAGTAGCCGAATGGTTCCAAATCCGTGCCCTGTCGGTGACAAGACATGGGAACGCCGCCACATGTGCACATCCATCCGAACGGACTTCTTTTTTCATTTTCATTTTTCCGGCGGCGGCAATGCATCGGGACTCTAACCAAAAGTAGAAAGCCAACCGAACGGTTTCCAATCTATTGATGACATTACATTGGGACTCTAACCCAAGTGCAAGTCACCCGCACGGTTGCAAATTCATATTCATCTTTAGTATATCATCATAGCTCAGAAAATAGCATTTTATGCAAAACTAACTTTAAAGAGCAGGGCTAAGCATTTTCAAACATTTTCATTTTTAAAACAGGTTTTGGGGTTATATATCAAGGCAGGTCATGCAGCAAATAGGTGACAATCAACTCCTATCAACCTAATACAATTATTTAACTCAAGGTGATAAAATTTTTAAAACATAAGGAAGGGCTAATGCACCGGGGCTTGCCTTGGATTGCGTGAAGTGTCGGATCCGGACCAGTACCACAGATGTCAAAAATCCAGATCAACCTTGGGAACAATCTCCTCAGTGACTGCCTTCACTTTTACCTCCGGTTCCTCGGTCACTATACACATGTAATGATGAATGTTTCAATGCGATGCAACATGAAATGACAAATGCAAAATTTCAGAATAAATAATACCTAATTCAAGCATAATTGTACTTCATCACCTAGTCATAACCATACTAGGCTAAGGTGCCCTAGGTCATAAGGGTGTTTGACCTAGAACTACAATCAATCCGAAATTCACATCAAACCCAAATCACCAGAGTTTCCTATTTATTTTATTAATAATTTAATCAAGCATATAATTAATAATTAATTAAATTATTTTCATTTGACCTCAAACTTCACAAACAGATAGATCTTCACTTATAATAGTGCCAAATAAAAGCTCATGATTTTTGGAATTACAGGGAATTAATTAAAAATGTTCAAAATTGTATTTATGAATTAAAATATTGATTTATAGCTACTATAGAGAATATCCAAAACATGTATTTAATATTTTTATTAAATTCTACATACAACAGAGAGTACCCACAATTATTTTCATAATTTTTTGTGTAGTAATTTAATTCATATCAAAATCACAAATATCAGAACTATTCACACAAAATAAAATGGAAAAAACATTTGCGAATCCTTTGGAAAATGGAAAAAACCCTTCTGGCCCGAGCCGGCCCATCTAGGCTCAACACGGCCTAGGCAGCCCGTGTTCACCCGCACGATCATCTCCTCCCTTACTCAGCCCCGCTGACAGGTGGCCCCACCTGTCAGCCCCTTTCCCCTTCTTCCTCCTCGCGCGAAGATTGACCGCGCGTGCGCGGTGGCTTTGCCCGCGACGGCTCATCACCGGCATGGTGGCAGTCACAGAGACGTAGCCCACCAACCACCGCACACTCCTATCTAGTCGTTTCCGACAGCAGACGACCCGACCCGAACCTCGCAGCGAGCATGGCGGACCAAGACGGCCGGATGGCGGCGTGCACGCGTTCCGGGGACACAGAGCCACGGAAAAGGTAACCCACGGCACCAAAAGGATCAGGGTGATCACCTAAGTGCAGCACTCGCACAGGTTGGGGACGAGAACGGCTAGAGGTTAGCAGTTGCCGACGACGTCGGCGCCACGACTGCATAGACAGGCGACAAACTTGCGTTCTGGACAACCTAAGACACAAGAGACCAAACCACCCAGCGCAATTGAAAATAGGCACCACGGAGACGAATAAACACGAAGAGAATGGAGCCGAACTCACCTAGGAGAGGCTGACCACGGCGATACAGTTACGGCGGAGCTCCGACCGGACTTAAGGAAGATGACTCGGGTTGTGGAGTCGGCAGTACCCGATGGTTTGCACCCAAGGTTTCAACCAGGGCGCAAGAGAATGGGCTAGCAATCTGGGAGGTGGAGAGGCTGCGGTGGAAAGGTGATGGCAAATTTTGCCGGCGACCGAGACGAGCTCGTCGGCGACCGTGGAAACGAAAACGAGAACGAGGAGGCGCTCGTCGTTTTTAAAGGCTGGGGCAGAGAGGATAAGAACGGGGAACGGCCGGGGCCCCCATCGACCGCACGCCAGCGCTCAGGGCCTGGCTGGGCCGGACGGCGACCGGCGCGCGCCGCGGGCACGCGTGCACGGCGTCGTGCAGAGCAGGGGACCCCCCTTGTCCACTGTAGCTAGGGCTCCTAGGTCAAATGCTATTTCACCCAATTATGCCCTACCCAAGCTGAATCAGAGAATGGTCCCAAAATAAAATTTGTGGAGAATTTCGTGTAGAATACTTTTGCTTTTGAAGTATGTTCAAATTCGGTCAAATTTTCAAACTACAGACAAGGGGGTAAAAAGGGTTTTGAATTTTAAAACTGAAATTCTAAAATTACTTTTAATTTTTCTCAACAACTAGAAAAATGGTAAAAATAGAAGTTGTTCCTTTCAGTGAGCTCTACAACTCTTATTAAGTAAGTTTTGTCAGATTCCTAATATTTTTGAAATTGAGGTTTCAAATTTAAATTTAAACATAGTAATTTGAATTTAATTTGAATTTCTGGAACATAACTTCAAAATCTCCAAAAATAAAAGTTGTTGCATTTTAAAATATCTACAACTTTTATTAAGGCTTTTTCCTTAGATTCCTTATATATTTTGATTTAGATTTTGGCACCAATTTAGAGCTTAAAAGCAATTTCCTATTTGAATTTATTTTTTTAACTTCTATTAGGGTTTTACTTGTACAACCATCAAAATAAAATCACTCTAGGAACCCTAAGCACAATCATATGCAAATGATCAAATTAAACATGATGACATGGCAGTTTAATTATGCAGTAATACTAGAGGTATTAAAAAACTTCCATGATTTTTTTTATTATTTCAGAAAATATAGATATCATACATCTTTGAAAAGAAGCAGGTGCATTACATAATCTAAAAGACATTTTACGATAAGCATAAGTTCCATAAGAACATGTAAAAGTGATTTTGCTTTGATCATCAGGGTGGATAGGAATTTGGTGATATCCAGAATATCCATCAAGGAAACAAAAGAAAGAATTATTTGCCAAACGCTCTAACATCTCATTAATGAAGGGTAACGAAAAATGATATTTCTTGGTTGTTTTATTGAGTTTTCTATAATCTATACACATTCGCCATCTTGTAACAGTTCTCTGAGGTATCAATTCATTTTTATCATTTTTAACTACGGTCATACCACCCTTTTTTGGTACAACTTAAACAGGGCTTACCCACTCACTATGCGGAACAGGATAAATAATCCCAGCATGCAAAAGTTTCAAGACCTCTTTCTTAACAACTTCCCTCATCGCATTTTGAAGCCTACGTTATGGCTCTCTAGAAGGTGTAATTTCTGGGTTGGTTGGAATACGATGGGTGCATAAAACAGGACTAATCCCCTTAAGGTCTTGGAGTGAACAACCAAAAGCAGCACGATGTTTTTTAAGACAGTTATTAATCTAAAAGACTCTTCATCAGAAAGTTTATCACTAATAATCACAAGAGAATTTTGATCATTATTCAGAAAAACATACTTAAGACCAGAAGGTAGTTGTTTAAGCTCAATAGAAGGCTTAGGTGGCTCTAGTAATTCATCCAGAGGTTCAGGATCAATCGGATCCTCCTCCTCTTCATTAATAAAGAACTGAGTATCATCCTCTAAATTAGGTTCAATAAATTCCTCAAATGACACTGCCTTAACTTCTTCTATCGGATCTAACTCAGGAGGTGGCTCTGCCTTAACTTTTAATGCATGAGTTATAGGCACTAAGAGATTAAATCCATTCCCAAGTTTAATATTTAAATTGCCCGCACAACCTTCTTGCAAAAGCTTTCCTATTGGTAATCTAATCATTACATCAAAATCCCAAACATCAAAGATATAAAAATTCTGCAAAATTCATAATTCATTAATTGCAATAGGAAGAGAACATAAAACACCTGAACTAGGAATAATATGTCCTGAACGATCTTTTAATAATTTATTTGTAGGAATTAATGGCATATCTTTCAAGAATTTTTCAGCAAATGTAAGAGACATGATATTGACACCTACTATTGGATTATAAAAGGCATCAGAAGGATATGCATCAACTTGACATTTAATAGTAATGGCAGGAGAATTTAAACAAATTATATCATTTGAAAGCTTAGATTCTATCAACCACTCATTATTCATAACAAAAATCAATTCTCTTGTTATCTCCCTAAGGAATTTTAAATCAGCAGAATATGAAATATTAAAACTTTTAAAATTCATAGACTCTTGTGGTTTCATAATTTTATGATAGCATGAGGTGTTTCCATAATCATCAAAAAGTTCATCCTCAAATTCAAGCATAAAATCAGAAATAGGAATTATCTCCTTCTCGTTAGATAGTTCTCGTAAAGATTGAGATGAATCAGACAAAAGTTTAGAATCGAATGACAAAAATTCATCTTCTAACAACTTTTCTTTTTCTTCAGGAAGATCAATTAAGATATTAGTAAGAATAGTTTTAGCATGTGAAGCAGTAATATGCATAAATGCTCCTCCTGCGGTCAAATTAAGGTATTCTTTATTTTTATCATCAAGGCCTAAAAAGAAATGTTGCAAAAGCATAGGTTCTGGCAAAGCAAGATTAGGTCCAAAATTTATAAATCCATCAAAGCGTTCCCAAGCCTTGCCTAATGATTCGTTATCTAATTGTTTAAATCCAATAATTTCAAAACGAAGTTTAGCGACCTTTTCGATAGAGAAAAATTTAAGACAAAAATTAGCACGCAATACTTTCCAATCTCCTTGGCTACTCCCAACATGGCGATTATACCATTTCTTTGTTTTTCCCATTAATGAAAACGGAAAGAGTTTCCATCTTAAAGTTTCATCTGCCATGCCCTTAATGTGCAAACATGAACATATCTGCGTAAAAACGTCTAAATGGGAATACGGGTTTTCGCTAGAACTACCAGAAAAAATGTGATTCTGAACTAATTTAATTAATCCCGGGCGTAACTCATAGTCAGATGATGTGATGGGTAAAGATGATTCTTTTGGCTGGAGATACGATCTCGATGGTGCTCCATATTGATATAAAAGTTGGGATGAGGTTCCATACTTTAAAAGATAAAAGATAAAAGATAAAATTATAATACAAGATTAAGATAGACTAATCCAAAATAAGCAAACCGTTCCCCGGCAACGGCGCCAGAAATGCTTGTTGGTATAAATTAACTGCACTCTATTAAAGATTATTAATATCAAGGTATCCGCAAGCGCACAGATAAAACACCGATATAGCACTTCACCAGACAATCCCGGTTTTAATATTGAACCCAAAGGAACAGTAGGTGATACTGACTAAGTCTAATGGCTCTCAACCCGATAACACAATCAATCCAGAGAATATCAAGAATGCGGAAATAACTAATGATTATTTAGATCCGATAACCGGTAAACTTTGAATAATATCGTTCTAATCAGGTAGTGAAATGAATAAGAGCGGAAATCAGAATTCCCTCCTACCAAACACTTATACACCTATCGATCCTATGAACGGGAAGTGGACTGCGCTTTGCTCGTCCTACGTATGGGGGGTGGACTATAGAGGAACCAACGCAGCTGTCACCAACGCGGACTACCACACGACCCGGCACGTCAGGGTGACTCCGTAGGTACACAATATATCTAGACACCACGTCTACATAATGCATACCACCTAACTCACTCGAATACTGAATTAGGCGCTTTACGATCAAATGACAATAATCATCACCAATCACAACTATATCGAATATGCAACTATAATAAACTAAGAACTAAATAAGTAGTAATATATTAAAATAAAGCAAAGTCATAATGAGATACAAGATAATATTACCGATCTCCAAACGAACAGAACTAGAATCCCGAGCGTAGCGCCCAACTCTACTTGAACCTTGTTAGAGCCTAAATTATGAACTTGAAGAACTAGAGCCCTATTTCTAATCTCTGGAAACCCTAACTTCTGTCTACTCTTGACGAATGAAGCAGGAGGAATGAATTGATGTTCTGGGAGGGGGGTCTGCCCCTTTATTTATAGCCCGGTGGGATGAACGTGCACCGTGGGATCAAACTGACTTGAACAAAGGGCCCAGATGACTCCAGAGAGGCGGTGGAAAAAGACTCCAGAAGATGGGCCGAAACCCTAGAGGGGGGGCGCCGGCCGGCCCCACCCTGATTGGTCTCGGGCCCCGGTGCTACGGGTGTGTTCCAAATGCTTCTAGTGTTCTCGTGGTGATGTTTTCTTGGCGGTTAAGTTTCGTGGTAATTAACTACTTTAATCCTTCTTTTAAGCCTTTCTGGAATAATCCCTGGAAAATACACAATTCACCAAAACTCGTGGAATTTGTCAGTAATAAGCCCTATGCTTCTATTGTTGATCTTCTCTAGGTATTAGTTGACGGTATAAAATTGGTACTTAACGACCGTCAACAATACCCCCAAGCTAAGTCTTTGGTAGTCCCTTAGCAAAGTGGACTTGAAATAATTAATTCAGGGTTTCATAAAAATGTATAACTCCCAACAAATACCTAAATATTTAAACAGAAATTCTTCTCCGGATTGAAATTCATTAATCCACCTTTCAAACTTATTCTTATTCTTTTCAATCGTGGGGCTTTTAAACTAAGTCTTAGGTAATTGAGAGATAGAATAATCAAGCAAGCACTAAGTCTTTCATCCTTTGGTTCAACCATTGCTCCAGTTTTTTTAAGAACTAGTACATAATTTTTATTTAGGAAATAATGAGAGCCTATTAATAAGATTGCAGAGGACTACTAAGCTATACATCATGATTGAATGTGCGAATGTGATTAATTTTTTATTTTTTTGAAGTTCCTATGCATTATCCTCTCTTTTCTGTTTTCCTGAAGAGTGTGGGTTATCTCCCCAGCGGATACTTTTTTACCATTTTTTCTCTTAGGCGGGTGCCTTTGCACCCATTGTTTTTCTCTTTTTTTTGACACATACCCTTTTGATATGGCATCTTTTAGGCTCATACTTCTTTGGTATGTCATCTTTTAATTTTATAACCTACACTCTCTGTTAGACTTCTAAGAGAGAGATTTGTGCATAGAGTAAAAACTTTTTGTGCATGTGAATTCAATCATGAATGCATAACAGAATAGTCTACTTAAATCATATTAGTAGAACAAATTATTATATTTGTTTTGACTTTGATTTTTGAAATGTCTGGAGTTTAGGTGTCACTTAGGATGAAGTAAATAGCAACTCAAACCTTCTTATATCATATCCGTCAATTACTTAGAAAAGGTTATGCTACCCACTGATATCAAGTTTCAGAATTAATTTTCATGGCAGATAAGCTTCATGCAATTCGTAGGAGAATTTAAATTTAAATACTAAGCAATTGCAAGAAATTATATTTAAACAGTTTAAATATCTTTTTGATTTTTCTCTAACTTCAAGTTCTAATTATTCTAAAGACAAATTGAATGCGGAATTTAAAGCAAACTTAATTTTACAATCTACTTTTGGATTTTTATTTTTAAGCAAACAAAAATTTAATGCAATAACTAAAGAAAGTAGTAAATAAATTTTTATTTGGTTTTCTTGTTGTTTTTAGTAATATTGAAATTGACAGATTTTAAAGACCGAATTAAATACTAAAATAAAAAGCATATAAAAAGGTGAGAGGTACTCACCTAGCGGGGATCTTCCCCAAGCTGGATATTGCTCAGTAATGTGGTGGAGGTGGCGGCGGGTATCCCATCTGATGTATCAAATACTCTAATTCGCTCTGCGTCTGCTGCTGTCCCTGATATATCTGATCCAGTCGTTGGTCCGTGCTGTGCTGCCATTGTTCATGCTGGTATAACCTGTCGTCGACCTGCTGCTGCCACTGCTCGTGTTGCTGCAGTGTGTCGCTTATTGCGTTCTGTCCCTGTTCAATGTTAGTGAGACACATAGATAAAGTTGGAAAATCGTTAGCGGTAGCCGAAAAGTGCTGCTCAGGTGGGCGATAGTAATCATCTTCTGGTGGTGCGTGGAACGGATACGGTCCACCAGCAGTGAAATCCGTGTTCCTGCGTGTAGAAAAAGATGCTCGTCCTCTCTGAAAATCTGTTGCTCCCCAACCCGCTGCCGCTGCTGCTGCTGCCGATGAAGATTTTCTTTGCTAAAATGTGGGCTGTTCCTCCCATCCTGTATGTGTAGTCCATTGCTGGCGTAGCTCCTGCGTCGATACGTGTTCACCAAAATCAACATAGTGGGAATAAGCTGGCCCAGATGGTGCTGGGTCAGCTCCAGTGAAATTAGCTCTCGGCGCCCTGCTGATGCGTGCGGATGGACACCTGGCAATATTAGCTCTAACAGCTGGAAAAACAAAATTCTAGACAGAATAAATTCCTAACTCCCTGTCTGACAGTTCATACTCATTGTCATAATTTTTATAAATCATAACTATTTTATTATTTCGGCGTTTGAGCATGTGAGCACGAAAGAAGAAATCATAACCAATAATTCTGTGGGCATCAGAAATATAAACAAGTGAAATATTTGATAATAAACCTAGCTCTGCAGCTAAACGTGTAATCCAGGAAGTAAAGAAATACTGCACTTTCTCAAGGAAGGGACAGTTATCCAATAATTTAACATCATTTTTATAGGTGACGCCTTCCTCTTTTTAATCATGATATATAACAAATATAGTTCATCTTGTTTAATAGTATTTAACTCCTCTCTAGGAAAGAATGTAAAGGCTAGCCATTTAAACATAAATCTTAGTGTGGGATGATGAACTTCTTCAGTAGTATATTTTTGTTTTCTCTCTGGTTTCTTTGTAGAGATACTCTCCCAAAAATCATCTTCATCAAAGTCTTGGAGAGTTTTAGAAATATTGACTATACACTGATTATTGAATCCCAATGCTAAACTAAAAGTTTTCCATGAGAGAGTGAAAGGTTTATTAAACATTCTAAAATTAACCTCATTATCATCAAAGTCTAGGGTGCTAATAAATTCTATAGTGAGTAACTTGCTACCCTGCTCATTAATTTGCCATGCATTTTCCCATCCAACATTTCTAAAAATAAGCTCAAACTCGGAATCCATTCTGGTTTCATGGAGCAAAGTGATATAAAAAATTGGAGTATGCATAAATTCCTTGTTTTTAACCACATTTAAAATTTCTCTCTGGGGTCTAGTTGGTAGTGAAATTTGAGTTATGCTTGTGAGTTCATACCTCTCTTCCGGTTGGGAAGAGGATGACAGATTATCATACATGAAGGGTGACGGATGATCGATATTCATGTCGGAACCAACGAACGATGGCACTTGTAATGATGATTGACTTCTTGTTGTGCGGCGTGAGAAGGCTCTTCCAAGGGATCGAATGACACCTTTCATTCTATTGCTCATCTTGCCTGTAAAATGAAGAACACGAAGAACACGGCAAGAACGAACAAGAACACAAGAACAAGCAAGAGCAAGTGAAGAGAAGAAATCAAAGTGGTGATCTCTCTTCTAGGTCTTCTTGCTAATCTTCTTCTCTACCCTTTTCTTGCTTAAACTTGAATCAAATGATAGGATTAATGGATTTTGTGATCATAAGCAGCAAAGAAACTTGGCTATGTGCTCTCTGGAGTGTGTGTGAGTGAGTGAATGAGTGAGAGAGAGGAGAGGCAGAGAAGTGGAGGAGGGGCACCGGCCGGCGTGGCCATGGGGCCAGCCGGCCCCACCTTGTGTCATTTGGCTCTCTCCTTTAGCTAGTGTCAACACCACCTCCATCTACTTCCAAATGCATGTGAGTTGGTTCCTTTCTTTGATGAATGCATGAGTGGAGAGTAGTACATGGATGAATGGTGGAGTTTGGATGGTAGTGGTTGATGATAATGCATGATGTGACTTGATGTGATGATGGTGGGTCTCAAATGTTTCCCGTATTTATACCGTATAATGACACAAGAATGAAAAACTAAATTACTTTTATGAATCTATGAAAAATTAGAATTCTAATGATGGTCTTTTTATAATTTTTTGCCACCACGGTAAATTTCACTAATGGGGGTTTAACACTCCGTTAGTAATAATCACATGGGGCTTAAACTTTAATCATGCTATGCTTATTTTTATTTCTTTTTAATAATGCAATTTATGAGAAAGTAAATATGCAAATTTTAATGCAAGAACTAAATTACCGATAACTACCGAGGTACCTCCCGGCGATGGTTCGGGGTTTTTGAGTCCGCCGATCCGGACTTCTCCAGTTGAATTATCCTTCTTGATTCATCTCTGGTGTCAGAGATGTTGTTGCATCTTGTTCTTCATGACACTTCAATGTTTAGCATTGCTCCAGTCTTGGCTTGAATGCGAATCGCTCTTCTTGCCCATTGATGGTGAATGTGATCTCTCCATCTCCGACGTTGATGGTTGCATTTGCAGTGTTTAGGAATGGTCGCCCGAGGATGAGGGGTATCTTCTTCTCTTCCTGCATGTCAAGTACTACAAAATCTACAGGAATGAAAAAGTTGCGGATTTTTACCGGAATATTTTCTGCGATTCCTGCGAGATAGCGGACCGATTGGTCAGCTAATTGCAAACACATCGTGGTTGGTGTGAGCATAGAATAGTTGAGTTTATTGAAGATGGTCTTGGACATGACGCTGACACTTGCTCCAAGATCACATAAAGCATTCTGGAATATTTGGTTTCCTATTGAACAATCAATAGTGGGACACCCTGGATCCTTCTTCTTAGTAGGAGAAGAACTCAGAATTGCCTCACTACACTCCTCTGTTAGCTGGACAACTTCAGTAGAAGGTAGTGGTCCTTTGTTGTTGAGGATGGTTCGAAGATACTTCGCATATGTAGGTACCTGCATGGCATCTAATAACGGGATATTGACATATAACTTCTGAATTACCTCTACAAACTTAGCAAATTGATCATCTATTTTAGATCTTCTTCTTCTGCGTGGAAACGATAGGAGGGTTGTGTCATGAAAATCTTGAGTTAATTCTTAATCTCGTAGTTCAACTGGTGGTGAAGGTGGTATAACTTCTTCTTCTCTGTTGTCATTTTCAATCTCTTCTTCTACCTGCACTAAATGTGATGGTCTACGTGCCCCTTTTGGGTAAGGTGGATCACGTGTAGACTTACCTCCTCTAGTAGATATTCCTTTTATTTTCTCATGGTTAGCAGTAAACAAAGTAGAAGATAATTTTGCAACTTGTAATTCTATCTTCTTATTAAATAATATTTGATCTTTAACAGCAGAAGAGAAATTATTCAACTTAGAATTAATTCCTTCTAAAACTTTATCATTAAAAGCAAGGTTCTTATAAATACTTTCATTAATTCTAGCTTGTTCTAATATTAATTCTCTCAAGGGTGGTGGTCTATGATTTGAAAAAAGTAGTATTGCCTTCGTACTTACCTTGACTGGTTGACCGAGATTGATTCCATCCTTGCTTCTGAGAAGTGGCCTTGATGACTGTACTAATATCTTCTGAGGGATTTGCAGACTCAATTTATAAAGATCCTTCATATTGATTCTGAGAATTAAATGCATCTTGAATAGCTTGACGATCTCTTTTATGATTGGCTCTTTGCTCTAACTAGTTCAACAGTACATCCATCTTGGTTGACAGTACACACACTTCCTCTGAAATTTCTTTACTCCTATGGCATGTCTAAGTGTTGTTCGTCCAATTTTGAATTTCTGCTATCTTTGCCATAATATTTTCAGCTCTTTCAGAGGTGAGTGACATAAATGATCCTTCAGTAGTGGCATCTTGTTGCTCACGTGACCTTTGAGTTAGTCCGTGATAAAATGTTTGCATGAGCAACCACTTTTCCATTCCATGATGGGGACAATCTGATATGTAATCTTGAAAACGTTCCCAGGCTTCTGAAATATATTCACCTTTCTACTAAAAAAATTGTAAAATCTTTCCTCGTAGAGCATTGGTTTTGCCTACTGGGAAAAACTTTTCTATGAAAGCTTTTGAACATTCTACCCATGTCTTGACTCGATCTTTATTCTAATAAAACCACTGCTTCGCCTTTCCCTCCAATGAGAACGGAAACAAATGAAGTAGCACGACGTCTTGAGGAATGCCTTTGATGTTGATGGTGTTGCCAATCTCTGGGAAATTCTGCAGATGGACACTTGCATCTTCATCTTTCTTTCCAGTAAATGTGATAGCTTGCACCATTTTGATGAGGCTTGGCTTGATCTCGTAATCATGATCTCCAATGTTAAAAGTTGGCCCAACGCAAATATTCTCAGTGCTTGGGGCAGAGAATTCACATAGAGTCTTCTCAGCCATGGCTTCACAAAATAATGTAAGACCCATCTTCCTATGCTTGTTGCTGATTGATAAGAGTTAAAGTACACAACCAATCCTGCACTTACCCTATATAAGATAATTAAATATAAACAAAACACGGGTAAGTCTGCTAAAGCAAAAGGTTATGGTTATCTCTAAGTATTTATGTCTATAGTTATTTTTATGTTTTTCTATAATATTATCTATGAAGAACTCTCCTATATGAAATTCTAGAATAAATATCGTAGCGAATAAAATCAATGATCTCAATAAATTATCCTAATGAATACAATTGCCATCCCCGGTAACGGTGCCAGAAATGCTTGTTGGTATTTCTAACATCACTTCACGTTAAGTTGTCATCCCTAACATGATGCCAAAAACCAAAGGTAAAATAATCTTCACTTGCCTCCTAAAAATAATACTATAGAATATGTCCGCAAGCGCACAGATAATTCTCCTATTGTAGCACTTCACCCGGTAAGTATTCCGAGTATCATTGATTTGTTTTATGCCAAAAGGATAAAGGTGACATTCTACTCATTAGGATAATCTACTATAATGATTGGAAAGATAAATGTGCAGACCTATGATAATCCATAACTCTGGTGCTTTAGCGATAAATAAGTCAGTGACAAATGGTAAATGATAACTGAGTAAATGAGGTAAATGGTATTCCAGAGATAGAATATAGAGACTCACTAATGTAGTAAGACAATCTCGAGATTCGGCTAATGTAAAGGAAACCTATGTAATTACTAAATACAAAGTCTACAGCCTACGCCACATTCCAAATCTTCATCTATAGCATAATCAACTCAGAAAACATCATAAGGAGCATCATCTAATGAGGATATTAAGACACAAGGGTCACCTCCTTCATGACCGTGCTCTGCTCGTCCTACGTACGGGGGGTGTTGACGGTGGATATACCCTAAAATTCCATATTCAAACACCGTCAACATGCCTTGGATTCAAGGGAAGATAAACAGATCATGAACATATTTTATCAATAACTTGTTCCACATGTACTCTTAAGATTGTGAACGAAGGGAAGATGAATCAGAGTAGAAATGAACATTTGGAGCCCAATAATGTGGCTCGGCCAAACCATGTATTTGGAAAACAAGTCATCACACATCAATACATGGTGCAAAACATCACTTGGAAGAGAGGAGAGCCAAGGATGGGCCCACCCATGGGTCGGCCGAACTGCCCATGGGGCCCACCTGGCTCTAGTGACGTGGCAGGATCCATGTGACCTTCCACTCAGCTCATTTCAGCCCTCAGATCAACATGTGTTTCCATTCAATGGTTGAGAAGCAAAGCACAAGGATTCAACATGACAACATGCAAACGAAGTGGAACCAACACAAGGGGACAGTCTGTGACAGATGGGGACCACGGTGGTGGGCCCAACCTACCTACACCTTCCCTACAGGAGGGGACTCCTTCTAGAAGACCCTGGCTGGGCCCACCTGTCATAGGGGGGTCGGCCGAACCCCCTGGTGTCCAGCCAAGTCGGTTGGCCTCCACCGCCTTCCAGCATGATGTCCACGTGATGAATTCACCTCTGCCGTTCATCTTGAGGTGGTAATGAGGCGGTTCATCCAAGGGTGGAGAGGCAAGTAGCATGCTGATCGCTGACGTGGCACCCCCTCACTCCCCCCTATAAACAGAACCACCTAAATCACATGGCCCACAGGTACCTGTCATTGTCACTAATGACCTCTGACAGCCGGGCCCGTGTCCCAGATGATCTAGACAACGCCGCCGGGTTACATCAGCACCCGTTTCTCCGACAGGATCCCATTGCGAAGCCATTATAGGATTACAACATTTCATAATAAAATACATCAGAGTAAAAGTACAGAAGATTAAATAGTACTTAGATTACAAACGGGTTGTTAAAATAGAATTCAAATGTAGTTATTACAGACCATAGTTCAAATAGTAGTAGCAGTAGTAGAACAACGACATAACATAATAAGATAGAGAATAACACGGACTCTGTCCACAGGTCCACTTCGCTCTTCTTCACTATCCTAGATGATGGTCACACAGCAAGGGGCAAGACAGACCTCCTGCTGCTGACTACCTGCAACGGGGTTAACAAAACCCTGATTACTGGGGTAGTCTGTAAGACTTACCCGACTAAGAAAAAGGAATGAGACTCAGGAATGCAGGCTGAGGGTAGTCAAGGTAAGGCTTTAGCAAGAGTCAAGATATTTTGCGGAAGAAGCATTACTAATCCTGCTTTCAATATTTTAATCAACGTTATTAATTGTCAATATTAATAGTTCACAATTCTTTCTAATAGATCCATCAATTCCAATTTCTTATTCATTCTTAAAAACATCCTACTTCCGAACCACTTTTCGTTGTAGGTGTGAGGATCAAGTCTCCATAACCGAGCAGCAACGACGATTCAAATCGATTAGTACCTAGCTGGGTATCCCTAACCACACTGCATATGTAGCACCTAAGCTTGCATATACCAACCCCATATACCACGGCTTTTCTACCCCTGAACCGGTCCTGCGCCACCCGAGAGCACAGTACTCCTCTCGTCTCCAGGCACGACGGCCACGAGGGTACACGCTACTCTCGCCATCTCTCCACTCCCAGTGCGTTGTTGTCGGTTCAAGCAGTAGAGCTACCGGAGATAGGGCTTTCTGTAGTATATGGCTAGTTGTAAAGTCTCGATCACAGCAGGCCGACAACGAACGGTCCCTAATACTTTCCGTTGGATACCATGCATTGGGACTCTAACCCAAATACCCTGGTAACCACCTGGTTTTCACATCCCTTTTTCCGTTGACGACGATAAGTTGGGACTCTAACCCAAACATATGACCACCACACGGAAACCCATCCCTGTTGATGACAATGGACTGGCCAAGTACATCGCCAACAATGAGGACAATACCAATCCCTTTTAATGATTCATTATTTGCATATCATCATAGTTCAAAATAGCATTTTATGCAAATCTAATTCAATTAAGCAGGGCTAAGCATTTTCAATACTTTAATTAAATCAGGTTCTCGGGGTATAATCAGTGGTTAAGGAAAGGTAATGCATCAATAGGTTATCACTCAACTCCTATTAATCTAATGCAGTAGATTAACTCAAGTGAATAAATGCTTTTAAATACAAGGAGGGGCAAATGCACCGGGGCTTGCCTTGGATTGCATAGAGTGTCGGGTTTGGGTCAGTACCACAAATATCAAAGGCCTGGATCTCCTCGGGAACCACCTCCGCAACAGGAACCTCGGCTTTGACTCCTTTGTTGCCGGTCACTACACGTATGCAATGATGAATGCTTCAATACTATGCAACATGAAATGACAGACAGAATTCGATAATGAATAATACACTCATGGTCATAACCCTACCTCAAGCTAACCATGATTATTCTAACCCACCCTGCCCTAGGTCATAAGGGTGATTGACCTAGAACCTCAATCAATCCAAAAATCACACAATATCATATTTATCTTTATTTCTTATTCCTTTTATTAACCAATTAATCAATCATTTAATTAATAAATAACTAAACTATTTTAATTTGGCACCAAACTTCACCAACAGATAGATCTTTACCTAAAACAGTACCAAGCCAATTTTCATGATTTTTGGAATTATAGAGAATTAATTAAAATTACTCAAAGTTGCATTTTCAATTTAATTTAGTGATTTTTAACCACTACAGAAACTGTTCAACATATATGTTACATATTTTTATTAAATATTATAAGTTATAGAGAGCCTGCACAAAAATTTTGGTGATTTTAGGAGCAGTAAAAATATTTCTACAAAAAGATGAAATAGAAGCACTATTCCTTAACAATATAAACAGAAAAGTTCATTTAATCGCTTGGGAAAATGAAAAACTGAAATCAGCCCAAACAGCCCAGTGGACATCGAACCGGCCCAGGTCACCCGCCCGAGCCAGCCCGCCCGCGCCGACACCAGCGAGGACGCTGACAGGCGGACCCTGCCAGTCAGCTCCTTCACCAACACACGCACGCATCCCGCGCGCGCGACCGCGTCGGCCTGCCGGAACCTCGCCGCCGGCAACCTCAACGGCGGAACTGACTACGCCAACCTGAACCCTAGCACCTAGCGGACTGCCCAAGACATCTAGGCCGAACCCTACTCGCCTCCGACGAGCTCAAGCCCGTCCATGGGGGACGCGGTGGTGCGGTAGCTCTGTTCCGACCTCGTCGGTGCGGTAGCGAGTAGAAAATTGGGTCGGGAAGGTCCAGGAGCTCACCACGAGACCAAACCGAAGGCTGGTTGAGACCAAGGCGGAGCGGAGTGATGAGCGTGATGACGGCGGCAGATGCAATGGCGTTCACCAGGGTCAACCCTCCTGATAATGGAACACAGACCGACTTGCACATGAGAAACCACAGACCCCACTGATAATGGAACACACAAAGCGAGGGTCCAGAGCTCACCCCAAAAGCCTAGACTTGTGGAGAATGGCCGCGGTGGCGCTCCGACCGCACCCGAAGACGACGACACGCGTTCCGGGCTCGGCACGGCACCACAGCACACTCCAACGGAAGCAATCAATATGCAGGTGAATGGTGGGATTGATGACGGGGTGAATTGGCCGGAGGTGGGCTGGAGGTGGGGAATTTCTCTCGGACCCGGAAGATCTCACCGGCGGCCAAGCGGAGAGGAAGAGAAAGGAGAGGGGTGCTCGTCGCCTTTAAGACGTCGCGGACGAAGGGATAAGGTCGGGAAGGTCCGGGGCCCCCATGCGGTCGTAGCTCGACGGCGTCAGGGCCATGCCCCGGCCGGACGTCGCCGGTGTGTGGTGCGGCGCACACGTGTACCCGCGCTGCCCACGCGGCCGAGAACAGAGGGGGGTCCGATATTGTTTATCAGAACAGGGTCAAACCCTATGAATTTCAAATTACTCCTAAACCGTGTAGCTACAGTAGGGGCTCCAAAAATAAAAGTTGTGCCCAATTTTATTTAGAACATTTTTGCTTTTTGAACCATGTTGAAATTCTGCACAAATTTGAAATTATTCGAAAGGGGGTAAAAGTAGGGTTTGAATTTTATTTGCAATTCAATCTAATTCTCAAAGATTGTCTACATAACTTTAAAATCTGTAAACATGAAAGTTGTTCACCTTGCTGAGCTCTACAACTTCTATTAAGGATGTTTGGTGAGATTCCTTGTATATTTGAAAATGATGTTTCAAATTTGAATTTCAACATAGTAATTTGAGTTAAATTCATATTTTCATTTAAGAACATCAAAATCACCCAAAACAAAAGTTGTTCCAT
The DNA here is from genome assembly GCA_038502445.1 of Eremochloa ophiuroides. NCBI lineage: Eukaryota > Viridiplantae > Streptophyta > Magnoliopsida > Poales > Poaceae > Eremochloa > Eremochloa ophiuroides. The sequence continues at coordinate 51,277,378 of JAHLJS010000002.1, forward strand.
CTAAAAAGATCTAGAAATTTTATTAAGTCTCCTTTATCATATTCTTTATAGTTTTTGAATTGGGTTTTTGGGCAAATTTCAGGGCTCATAATTGAATTTTCTTTTTATTTAATTGTTGATTTCCCATTAGCGGTTTAATTGCACAATCATTTCCATACTCAATCAAACCACTCTAATGGTCCTAAGCACAATCAAATGCAGATGATTAAGATAAACATGATGACATGGTAGATTTAATCAACCGTAATACCCGGGGTATTACAGGCTGCCTACTCCTCTTCAAGACACACAAGACACCCAAGAGTCACAAGTCACAAGAGTTCTACTTTTTAGTAGTAGTATTAGTCTAGTGTGGGAGTTAGAGTCGAGTCGAGCTACGCTCGGAGTCTCCGGAGTCGTCTGCTGGAGAGTCTGGTATAACTCTTGTACCTTTCTTTCTGTAAGACTTTACCTTTATTAATATATTATCTTTACTTTACTTTAGTAAGTCTCTACTTAGTGCATTACTATTCTTTATAGTATTGTTGTGTTTTGTCTTAACTTATAGTTGAGTTATATTGGATAGTGATCCTGTAACCAGCTCACGTGTGTAGTTCATCGCCTGTCATAGGGTGCTTTAGTTGTTGGCGCGCAACTAGAGTAGTAAGGCTTAGTGTAAGCGTGGTGCTTAGACTAGATCTTGCATTTGAATGCCGCTTGTTGCACGGATTGTTTATATGTGCTAGCAGGTGGTGACAGCCCTGTCTAGTCTTAGTATCCCTCCACATGTTTTAGGCAAGTTCTTAAAAGGTAGGCTCCCATAAGAGAATAGCCGCTTCGGGTAGAGATTATATCGCCTACTTTCTCGCCTATCCCCTACACACCGGAAGTAAGGTAGCTGTCTTAGTATAATTCATCCATTTGATAGGATAGTACACAAGAGTAAAGTAAGTGTCATAGGAGTCGTATACTCACTCGTTGTCCTCTCACCTAGCTATACTCTACTAGTTATCTTTAGTTATCCTAAAACCTTGACATGTCTTGGTGTCATTACCCTTTCCTCTACATATTGATTTACCCTCCTATCACTAGTTGATACTAAGTTGTTATAGACTTAAGGATCTCTCTCTTTTTATTAATTATTCCTAGCAACCGCTTTCCCTTGGGATAAAAATAAATAACGATACCTTGCAATACTCCCGGGTGAAGTGTTACAGCGGTATATTCTGTGCGCTTGTGGAATTATCCAATAGACATAAGAAATACCTCCAGGCACTTCTGGCACCGTTATCAGAGATAGCCCAACACCCTGTCTCTGGTGGTTGTGCTAAGAAGTGTCAACAGGGGGTGGACTACAGAGGAACCTACGCAGCTGTCACCTACGCGGACTACCACACGACCCGGCACGTCAGGGTGCCTCCGTAGGTACACAATATATCTAGACACCACTCCTAACTCACTCGAGTACTGAGTTAGGCGCTTTACGATCAAATGACAATAATCATCACCAATCACAACTATATCGAATATGCAACTAGAATAAACTAAGAACTGAATAAGTAGCAATATATTAAAATAAAGCAAAGTCATAATGAGATACAAGATAATATTACCGATCTCTAGACGAACGAATCTGGAATCCCGAGCGTAGCGCCCAACTCTACTTGAACCTTGCTAGACGCCTAAACTATGAACTTCAAGAACTAGAGCCCTATTTCTAATCTCTGGAAACCCTAACTTCTGTCTACTCTTGACAAATGAAGCAGGAGGAATGAATTGGTGCTCTGGGAGGGGGGTCTGCCCCTTTATTTATAGCCCGGTGGGATGAACGTGAGCCGTGGGATCAAACCGACTTGAACAAAGGGCCCAGATGACTCCAGAGAGGCGATGGAAGAAGACTCCAGAAGATGGGCCGAAACCCTAGAGGGGGGCGCCGGCCGGCCCCACCCTAATGGGTCTCGGGCCCCGGTGCTTCGGGTGTGTTCTAGATGCTTCTAGTGTTCTCGTGATGATGTTTCCTTGGCGGTTGAGTTTCGTGGTAATTAAGCACTTTAATCCTTCTTTTAAGCCTTTCTGGAATAATCACCGAAAAATACATAATTCACCAAAACTCGTGGAATTTGTCAGTAATAACCCCTATGCTTCTATTATTAATCTTCCCTAGGCATTAGTTGACGGTATAAAATTGGTACTTGACGACCGTCAACAACCACTATCCGGCCAATCAGGGGACATTCACAAGTAATTATAGCCCAGACACCACGTCTACACCACAAACTACTACTTCAACCAAGGAGCTACCAAGATCAAAGCACTCAAATAGAGTTGTAAACTTAGGAATGAATAAGAACAAATGCTTACTTGAATCAGGATGTTGAATACAAAAGTACCTCAGAACGCAACTCCGGGCAAGGGAGCTGAATCCAGACGAACACAGCTACGAAGAAGATCCGACAGGCCAGGACTCCTCCGAATCTCTACTCATCTACTCTATCTCTCTAATCGCTCTCTTGATTGCTAGCCTAGATCTAGTGGATATCTATCTAATGCTTCAGGGTCTTCATCTCTTGATCTGGCTCTCCTCCAGGGGGGTCTGGCCCTCTATTTATAGGCCGGTGGGATGCACGCGTGCCATTAGATAAAACCGACTTAACCAAGGGCCCAGATGACTCCTAATAGGCGGTGGTAGAAGACTCCCGAAGACAGCGGGAGGAAACCCTAGGAGGGGTGCCGCCCGGCCCCTCTTGGGGCTGGCCGGCCCTACTTGGCTAGGTGTGGGCCCCTACTTGCTTCGGGTGTGTTCTACACTCTTCCAGGGTCTTCATGATGATGTTTCCTTCGCGTGCAAGTTTCGTGGTAATTATGCTCTTTAATCCTTATTTTAAGATTTTCTAGAAAATCCCCTGGGAAATAGACAATTCACCAAAACTTGTGGAATCTGTCAGTAATAACTCTATTCTACTAGATATTCATGTTTAATGCAAGGATAATTGATAATAAAATTTGGACGATAACAAGTGTCAACAATCTCCACTTGTATCTTGATTGAATCATGTCTTGAGAGGGTGGAGGCAGCCTCTATTTATAGGGGAGAGTGGAGGGGTGCCACGTCAGGGATCCGCGTGCTCCCTGCCTCTCCACCCTTGGATGAACCGCCTCAAAACCGCCATAGGATGGATGACAGTGGTGAATTCATCACATGGAAGGCATGCAGGAAGGCGGTGGAGTAAGGTGGTGGCCTGGACCCACCAGGGAGGGTCGGCCGACCCCCTATGACAGGTGGGCCCAGCCAAGTGTTGTCCCTACCAGTCATAGAGCATGGCTGTGTACTTGATTTGTTGGTCCTCGTCCGTTCATGCCTTGATCCATGTGCCTTGATCTTCCACCGTTGAATGGAAACACACCTTTGATCCAAAGGTGGAAATGAGCTGGGTGGAGTGTCACACGGATTGTGCCATGTCAACAGAGCCCTGGTAGGCCCCACATGTGGGTCGGCCGACCTGCATGTGGGCCCTCCAGGTGCTCCACTCTCTTCTATGTGCCTCCTTGAGTCATTTATTCAAGTGTGACAGCTTGGTGCCCAAGTAGGTGGTTCGGCCGACCCAACATATTGGGCTCCAAGTGCTCATTTCTGCGCTGTTTGATCTTCCCTGCATTCACAAGCTAAGAGTATGTTGACGGTGGATAACGTCAACTTTTATTAGAACTTTAGATATGAAAGGACACATGAATACACACTAGTCTAGGGTTTTAACTGACAATTTCCATGAGTTTTGCATGTTCTGTATTTTCCAGGGGCTATTCCAGAAAAGCATAAAAGAGGGATTAAAGTGCGTAAAAGACACAAAACCTAACCGCGAAGGAAACATCGTCATCAGGACGTGGGAAGGATCTAGAAGAGACCCGAGCAACCGGGGCCCTGGATCCCACAAAGTGGGGCCGGCCGGCCCTAGGGTGGGGCCGGCCGGTGCCCCCTGCTGAGTCTGGGCCCCGCCTTCTGGAATGTTCCTCCCACGCTTCCTTGGCACCCAAGTAAAGCATCCCTACGTCGATCTAAGGTCGGTTTGATCCGATGGTGCATATAACATGAGACGCGGATCAATGACGTGGCGGTTCCTTGCCCCCTACTCCACCTCGGCCTATATAAGGACGCCCCAGGCCCCCTCAAGAAGGCATTCTACACCCTGGTGCTTCATCTACATAAATTAGGGTTAGGGTCCCTCTAGTTGATCTAGTTCTAGTTCATCTAGTTGTAGCAGTTAGGAGAGACTAGTTCATCTAGATCTAGTCTTGTTTAGAGATTAGAGAGATAGAGTAGGAGAGTAGAGATTCTGGAGGAGTTCCGGCCTGTCGGTGCTTCTTCGTGGCTGTATTCTTCTGGATTCAGCTTCCTCGCCCGGAGCTGCGTTCTGAGGTACTTTTGTATTCAACTTCTAATTCAAGTAAGCATTTGTTATTATTCGTTCTTAAGTTTGCAACTTATATTGAGTGCTTTGATGTTGGTCATTACTTGATTGAAATAGTATTTCGTAGTGTAGGTGTGGTGCTGTTTACACCAAAATCTGGACTGGGAGCAGATAGTCGATGCCGAGCGCAGATAGCCGATTTCGGGGCAGAGGCCCAGACAGATAGTCGATCAAGTCCTGGAATCGATTGATGGGCCGAAGCATAGACGGTGCGGTTGAAAGAAATAGCCAATTGATAAGGTCAGCACAGATCTTTGGCGCTAGGAAATGATCATGTTCGGAGTCCGTTAAAGAAAGGAAACATTGGGCTCCAAGTTACCTTTAATTTAGGAAGCTTTGTTAGTTTCCGTATTCATCTTGAGTTGTAATTCGAATAGGACTCTATAAAAGCCCTAGGTATAAATATAAACCGCCGGCCATTGTAATACATACACACATCAATACAACACATCTTTCGGCTCCGGCCAAACCTTAGGAGTAGGAGTAACGTAGATCTCGGCGAGTTCTTCAATCGGGCTGAGTGTCATCCGGTGGACGCAGGCTTGCTTGTAAGTACCGTCATGCCTCGCTAAGCTTTGTCTCTTTAATGTCATCCGGTGGACATGGGAGCATCGTAGATCGGGGTTGATTCTTGTTTGATATGAGTTTAGCGTCATTCGGTGGACGTGGGCTTAGATCAAATAAGGATTAGTTATCGATTCATGTTTGTTTTCTTGTTTAATCTATGTTTAGCATCATTCGGTGGACGAGGGCTTAGGTTAAGCTTGATTATGTGCATGGATTAGTTATCGGCTCGAACTAATTTGGCATCTTAGTTAGATTCATCAAGTTATCAAGATGTTGTCTACTATTTATTGTTTATTTATCAACATATCATCTCTTTGCCCGATCAAGATTGCATAGTATTGGCCTTAGATCCACATGAAAAAGGGTTCATTGTTGCTTCATTCATGTTTATGCTTTGTTATGATATTCGCTTGATTTGGCCAGTACTATCGCAGTCTTGTTCGTACGTGATGAGAGGGCTTGGCAAGAGCCGATTTGTACGGATACAGAACTGCCGGCCTTCTAGACCAGTTTGGTATTCTTACAAATCGACTTGTGGCTTTTGCTACTGTCAAGCTTTTCTGCTTCACGGACCCTGGATCGGCTAATTAGCTGATGCAGTTGTGCTTTCACGAGAAAAGCCAGTTAACCGATCGTGCCCTGCCAAATCAGCTAAATATCCGATTTCTGTCTGTTTGACATTCAGACAGTCTAAACTGAATGATTTGACCTAGTTACGACAATCGATTATGCTTTAATCTGTTAGAACTATCTGCATAGACTTGTTTAATGTAGATTGTTCTATTTGATTACACATATCAATCGGTTACGTATCAGTGCAATAATTGTTTCCTGTGTCAAGACATGCATACATGCCAGAATCGACTCTTTAGTCGATTTCCAATTCAATTGGCTCTTAGAGCCAAATAGTTGGGACTATCTAGATCCACTGGTTAGTTCCACCATATGATTACTGATTATTATCTTTTTTTTGTCAATTGCAGGTCAAATTGACTCGCACGCCTGAGGGTTATCGGTAATCTCTGACCGGGTTTGAAGCTAGCTGGATCTTGGAAGCTCCGACGCTCTTGAGATTATATCCGGCTTCGCTGGTGTGTTGAAGTGCAAGGAACCACATTTTGTGCCAACACACTTTTTGGCACGCCCGGTGGGACCGTTTCACTCATGACTAAGGGAAAGGCTCCGGAGACCGTGGCTCCCAGGGACGATGGCGTCATCAGAGTCAAGCGTGAGGAGATCGATCCCGAGGATGTTGTGGTGCTGGAGTAGATCATTGAAGAGTTCACTACTGCCTGTCTACTGTCGTTTGCTAAAAATCGCGATCGTCGCGTGTTCAAGAAGAACCCCTACCCGAGGTGGGTCATGCCTAGCCACACCAACAAGGAGGAGCAAGAGTTCAAGGAATTCATCCAGAGCGCCATCTAGAACGCTTCACATCAGGCAGTCGAACACCATCACAACGTGTTCCTACAGACATTCTACAGCATCAAGAAGACCGTCATCAAGAAGCAGGATTGGAAATCATTGGGCCCAATGTACTTCAATATACCCCCAGAAGATTTCGACTCAGATGCAGCGGCCGGAACATCCGACCCTCCGCCACAACAGCCGAAACCGTCAAAGTCATATGTTCAACATCCCAATATGACGACGGATTCGGCTCCAAAAATAGCTCCGTAGTCCAAGCTATACAGAGACTACTCACCCGAGCAAATTGCTGCTTACATGCGTACAACTGGAACGTGCCGACTGGGAACGTGCCGATTGGAAACGTGCCTTCAACAACTCCAAACTTTCACATCAGGCACACTTATGATGAGCTCACGTCGGCGCCACATCCCGGTTATGCCCAATCACCTCAAGACGAGTTGGTGGACAAGATGAGTGCAATGCTCAGGGACCAATTCGGCTTGCAGCCGAAGGCGGGGGTGTCGATCAGATACAGACGCCCCTACCCTGAATTGTTTGATCGCGTGGCATTACCACCAAGGTATCGCATGCCGGATTTCACCAAGTTCAGCGGTCAAGACGACGTATCCACCATAGAGCACATCAGCCGTTATCTGACTCAGCTCGGTGAGGCGTCGTATGAGGATGCTCACAGGGTTTGTTTCTTCTCACTGTCACTGACAGGGCCGGCTTTCAGTTGGTTCACCACTCTGGAGCCCGGGTCAATTCAAAAATGGGCAGATCTGGAAAGCAAGTTTCACAGCTATTTCTTCTCTGGCACTGGGGAGAAAACTATTGTTGATTTGACTAGCATGCGCCAGAATAGTAGCGAGACTGGATCGACCTTCATCAGGCGCTTCAGGGAAATGAGGAACATGTGCTATTCACTGCACCTATCTGACAAGCAGCTCGCTCACTTGATCATTGGTGGAATGCTCTCGCACATTCAGGAAAAGCTGGTGGGCATTGACTTTGATAGCGTTAGCCAAGTGTTGCAGCGAGTGATGGCCCTGGAGCTGCAAGCTCAGACCTTCCGTAAGGTGGGGAAGTACAAACAGACGGCGTTCATCAGTAATTCAGACTCGGAGGAGGAAGATGAAGATGAAATCACCGCTGTCGAGCTGAGGTGGGGCAAGAAGCCCATGGCTGTGCCCAAGAATTGGAGCGCAGAGGATCAGTATGATTTCGATACAAATAAGCTAGATAAATTATTCAATTTGCTGGTCAGTGCTGGGCAGATTACCTTCCCCGCCGATTATGTACGACCCTCTCCTGAAGACTTGAAGGGGAAGACGTTCTGCCAGTACCACGGCCTCACCTCACATGACACCAACGGATGCCGCGCATTCAAAACTCAGATACAGAGGGCTATCTCCTGTGGCTTATTGAAGTTTGATAGTCCTGCTAAGGGAAAGATGAAGATTGATAAGTTCCCGTTCCCGAAGGGCCAGAATATGGTCGAGGTGTCGGCCCCTGCAGGCAAGATGAAAGTTCTGACCTCCAACCAAGCTAGAAGGAATGCATCAGTCAATCCTGATATGCAAATATCGACCGAGGAGCTGGCATTGATCAAGAGAAGGCGGGAGCAGAATCGGAGCCAATACGAAAAGGGGAAGTCCAGCGGCACCAAGAAGACCAGGCCTACTTCCTGCGATCTGCTGAACAAATGGCGTTGGGAGAAAGAGAAGACCCACCGGAGGCAGCTTGAAGAGGAAGAGTACCGGAGATGGGCTCGTGATGAAGAAGAGGACCGCTACCAGGAAGAGCTGGCTCGCCGCCGGGAGTAAGAAGAAAGCCACTGGCATTGCCCATTTTTCAGGCATTGCTGGAATGAAGGTCTGAGATTGCTGACTCTGCACAATTGCCCGAAGTGCAGCGATCAATACCGAGAGTACAGGCACTCTCAGACCAACCGCCGGTCTGTGCATGAGAGGCTCGGATGCCCACATGACATGCAGGATCGGCGCGAAAAAAGAGACCTGTGCGATTGGCTCAACGAAGCACCAGCTGATCACCAAGAGCCGGTCTGGTAAGAGAATCAGTGGTGCCCTGGGAACTTGACCAAGAGCCAGAGATGCCGTGTGCAAAGCCTCAGGAACATGGAGCTCAAAGCAGAAGGCCGCCCGAAGCAAATCTGGCGGGAGAAGCTTCCTCAGGACAAAGGGAAGGCAACAGCCGATGCGCAGATGGTGTTTGTGCTTTCGGCTGAATTTAGGGTGCCCCGAGCGAAAAAGATTGAAGTTCTCTCTGATTCTGATGAGTTGGAGTCTGAGCATGCCACCGCCAAGCTGGTTTTCGTGCAGCAAGGTGCCTTTGACAAGCCACCCAAGCACCGGCACCTGAAGGCCCTGTATCTCAAGGGGTATGTTGATGGGATGCCCATGACCAAGATGCTAGTCGATGGTGGTGCCACTGTCAATCTCATGCCCTACACCACCTTCCGCAAGCTGGGCAAGGGCCCTGATGATTTGATCGAGACTGACATGATGCTCAAAGATTTCAGGGGCAACTCTTCAAATACTCGGGGGGCAATCAATGTCGAGCTAACAGTCTGGAAGAAGACGCTGCTCACCACCTTCTTCGTGATTGACAGCAAGGGTTCTTACAGTCTGCTACTTGGGCGTGATTGGATTTATGCTAACTGCTGCGTACCGTCAACCATGCACCAATGTGTGATGCAGTGGCATGGTGACGAGGTTGAGGTGGTCCCCGCCGATGACTCGGTGAGTATAGCCGCAGCAGATGCTGCCTACTGGGAAGCTATGGATCATGACTGTTTTTCTGGCAAGACTTGGGAAGAAGGCTCCATTAGAGTCAGCGATGAGAGTCAACAGCCGGTCAGGGCAATCGGCTCTGAGTCTTTTTATTAATGGACAACCCGATTGATGGCACCGAGGGCAAGCTTGGAAAGGGTTTTACGTCGGCCGATAAACTTGAAGAAGTAGATATCGGATCTGGTGACAGACCAAGGCCGACATATATTGCCGCCAATCATGACCCTGAGTTCAGGCAGGAGTTGATTGACTTATTGAAAGAATACAAAGACTGGTTCACCTGGGAGTACTACGAGATGCCCGGTTTGGACAAATCGTTTGTCGAGCACAGATTGCCTACCAAGCCTGGATTTCGGCCGTTCAAGTAGCCACCACGATGGTTCAAGCAGGATTCATTACCTGACATCAAGGCCGAGATCGAGACGTTGCTGGAAGCCAAGATCATTCGAGCTTGCCGATACGCCGAGTGGGTATCGAATATTGTTCCTGTATACAAGAAGAATGGCAAGTTGCGGGTCTGCATCGATTTCAGAGATTTAAACAGAGCTACCCCGATGGACGGCTACCCAATGCCGATAGCCGATATGTTAGTTGTTTCGGCTGCGGGGCACCAGGTCATCAGCTTCATGGATGGTAATGCTGGCTACAATCAAATTTTTATGGATGATGAAGATATTCCTAAGACTGCTTTCAGGTGTCCTGGTACTATTGGCTTGTTCGAGTGGGTTGTAATGACGTTCGGTTTGAAAAATACCAGTGCAACTTATCAAAGGGCTATAAATTATATTTTTCATAAGTTGATCGGCAAGATCGTAGAAATTTACATCGATGATGTAGTTGTGAAGTCTAAAAGCAACAAGGAGCACTTAGCCGATTTGAAGGCTGCCCTGGAATGTACTCGGAAGCATGGCTTGAAGATGAATCCTAATAAATGTGCTTTCGGGGTGTCAGCTGGCGAGTTTCTGGGTTTCATGGTACATCGCAAGGGAATCGAGGTTGGCAGCAAGAGCAGGAAGGCCATCGATCAGCTTGTGCCGCCGACTAACAAGAAGAAATTACAGTCCTTACTTTGCAAGATCAATTTCATCAGAAGATTCATTGCCAATCTGTCAGAGAAGGTGCTGCCGTTCTTGCCACTGTTGAAGCTGAAGGACGCTCAGGAATTTAAACGGGGTGACGTACAGCAAAAGGCTTTCGATGAAATCAAGGAATATATGAAGTCTCCACCTGTTCTGGTACCACCACAGGCAGGTAAGCCATTGAAGCTGTACGTGATGGCCGAAAACCATACAATTGGTTCGGCCCTTTTTCAAGAGTTTGAAGGAAAAGAGAGGGCAGTTTTCTATCTGAGAAGAAGGCTTCTGGATCCTGAGACAAGATATACGCCAACTGAGAAGCTGTGCTTATGCTTATTCTACTCGTGCACCAAGCTGAGGCACTATTTGCTGTCAGCCGAATGTGTGGTAGTTTCCAAGGCCGATGTGATCAAGCATATGTTGTCAATGCCTATCCTGAACGGACGGATCGGGAAGTGGATTTTGGCTCTCTCTGAGTTTGACTTGAGGTTCGAATCGGCTAAGGCAGTCAAAGGTCAGACAATAGCCGATTTCATCACCCAACATCATGAGGGCGCCGTCAGTATAGTTGATGTGGCGCCGTGGACTATGTTCTTTGATGGATCATCTTGAAAGCAAGGCGGAGGTGCTGGGGTAATACTAATATCACCTCGAGGTCAACGATTTGAGTACGCTTTCCAGATCGGGCCGACAGTGACAAACAACCAGGCTGAATATGAGGCGATTTGGAAGGGATTTCAGCTTCTGCATGAAGCAAAGGCCGACGTAGTCGAGGTTTTTGGAGATTCACAACTAGTCATCAACTAATTGCTCAGCCTATTTGAATGTAAAGACGACGTACTCAGAGGCTAGTATGATCAATGCCAAGCTTTGATCAGAGGGTTCTTAGCAGTTTCACTATGTCATATTCGTAGAGCCCAGAATCAAGAGGCTAATCGGCTAGCGCAGAGCGCTTCGGGTTACAGATCGATACAGGAAATCCTCAATACCGAGCAATTAGCTGATGACTGGCGGGGCGAGATAGCAAGTTACCTTGCAAATCCTTCACAGAGAGTTAGTAGAAAGCTGAGGTACAAAGCTATCAAGTACGTGCTGTTGGACGGTCAGTTGTATTATAAAACTGTCGAAGGAGTGCTGTTGAGATGGCTCGGGGCAGAAGAATCGATGAAGCTGATGAGTGAGGTTCATGAAGGAGTCTGCGGTGCTCACCAATCGGCTCATAAGATGAAATGGATTATTAGAAGGACTGGTTATTATTGGCCAACAATGCTCGAAGATTGTTTCAGGTATTACAAGGGCTGCAAAGAGTGCTAGCGATTCGGGAATGTGCAGAAGTCTCCTGGCTCAGCTATGAATCCTATCATCACGCCATGGCCGTTTAGAGGTTGAGGAATCGATCTGATCGGCCAAATCTATCCGCCGTCCAGTAAAGGTCACAAATGGATTTTGGTTGCAACAGACTACTTTACTAAGTGGGTAGAGACTGTTCCTTTGAAGAACGCAACATCTGGAGATATAATCGAGTTTATAAAGGAACATATCATTTACAGATTTGGTATACCATAGACTATCACTACAGATCAAGGGACTATGTTAACTTCATATGAGTTTTTGACCTTTGCTGACGACATGGGCATCTAAGTGTATAATTCATCACCTTACTATGCCCAAGCCAATGGTCAGGCTGAAGCGTCAAATCAGATTTTAATTAAGGTTATCAAGAAGAAGATTGAGCAGACTCCCAGGAGGTGGTACATGACGTTGAGTAAAGCTCTGTGGGCTTACTGGATGGCTCAGCATGGATCAACTAAAGCTACGCCGTATGAGTTGGTCTATGGGCACGCTGCTGTCCTTCTTTGGGAAATTTAGTCCGAGACACAGCGTGTCAAGTTGCAGAACAACCTTACAGCCGGTGAGTACAAGGATATCATGATGGACAGTCTTGAAGATTTGCATTGTCATCGGCTCAAAGCCCTGGAGTGTATCGAAGCTAATAAGATACGGGTGGCTAAGTATTACAACACTAAAGTAAGAGAAAAGAGCTTTGCCGAATCAGAGCTGGTATGGAAGACTATCCTACCTATCGGAACCAAAGATAGCCGATTCGGCAAATGGTCGCCAAATTGGGAAGGCCTGTATCGAGTTGTTGAATGTGCGCCTGGCAATGCCTATATACTCGAAGATATGGGAGGAAGGAGATTTGCCAGGGCGATCAATGGAAAATATCTAAAGAAATACCATCCTAGTATCCCAGTTGGGGGATGATAGCCGATTGATGCAAGATCTGGCACATACAGCCGATTCTATGTGGAGGATCGGCTTTAGAATAAAAATAAGAGTCTGTAATAGCCGATTTCGTTTTAATGAGTCGCCTTTAGCACAAAATGAAACACCCCCGATGGAGTGTAACAGCTGATGTGATTATATCGCTTTTAGTCCAAAAAAATCTGAATGTATATGTATCTGGACACATAGAAATCAGATTGGTGATTATAAACGAAGTTTTTATTTTTGATCATGTTTACAGGAGCCCTATTACATTCTAATTAGGATTATGGGTGGACCTATCTATGATGTCCTGGGCGTCGGTGACAGCCGCGACCCCGTCGGCGTGGGGGAAGAAGTTCGCCAGTTGGGCGCTGGCCTCCTCCATGTCCTGGCCCTCCAGGAACCCGGGCTCGACGGCCTCTAGGGCTATACCAGAGCGGAGTCGAGCGGCCGTGAGAGCCCCGGTGGCGCCATGACGAACGCCGGTCATGGCCACCTGGAGGACGCGGTGGTGAACATCCAGGAGCCTCTCCGCCTGCGTGTTGCCGCGAGCATTGACGACATTGGAGGCGGTCTCGGCGGCTACGCACAACTCTTCCAGCTGCGCGGTCAGTGCTACAAGAAGAAAGAAGAGTCAGCATGAAGATGATCATCAGCGCATCACAATAAAGACTTCAAGGCATTACCTGCCACCGCGGCGTCCAATTCGGCGAGCTGGGCCTGCACCTTGGCCACCTCGGCCTCGGCGGCGGCAAGGGCAGCGGCTTGGGCTTCGTTGACGCCATGCAGCCGGCCATTCTCCTTCGTAACCTCTGAATAGAGGTTACGGTACTCCACCATCTGGTGGTGGAAGCGGCGACCGTCAGCGGCAGTGTAGGACCTGTCAGAGTCCATAGAGGACTCCGAATCGGATCCCCCATGAGAACCAGCGCTCAGGGCCGGTTCTTGAGGAGGGTCTTGAGGAGGCGCAGTCCGGCGGGTCCGGGTGTCGAGACCAATTGGCGCACCCAGAGGAAAAGGAATCAGGCGAGCCTGACTGAAGAATGGCAGAGAAGCAGATGTGTCAAGATTGAAAGGGATCAATGCCATGGATGCAAACTGGTTTACCTGCTGTAGATGGCCAGCTGTCGGGGCGTCACCCAACGATGATGGCCGTGAGATGGGCCCGCTGTAGCACCCGCACCGGGGGTGGCTCCAGCGGCCGCAGGGGCGGCCTGAGATGGCTCGGTGGCGGTTCCCGAGCCTCCGGCACCGGTGGTTTCCGCATCGCTGCGCAAGACATCGATGGTCAGATTAGATCAGATCGATGTATCGAGAAGTGAATAGTAGCCTTACCCTAGCTAGGCTCGCAGACGGTGCCTCCATTCACCCACGGCCCGCAGGCTTCGGCTGAAGTTGTCACCTTCAGCGGAATCCGAAGCCGGCCGCTTGCTGCGGTCTCCATCGCCGGCCATGGGTTGGTGTTGAAGATTTGCTCTCCTCTGTTTGGGGAGAAGAGGCGAAGAGCAAAGGCCGGATGAGCGAAGGTTAATGGTGTCTACGGTTGCTCACTCAGGCCGGGCGTTTATTTATAGAGACGGAGGCACCAAGGCGGTTTCCCCTCGATAGACGAGACGACACGGTGGATTTTATGCTGGAGTTAACCCACGTTTCTTGAATCCGGAACCGACGCCGCGCGTGGGAAGTGGAACGTCGTGATCGGCTATTTTGGTCAGGTTGCCTGGAATCAGTTAATCAAGCCGTTTTGCTCAGGATCGACTAACTATGCCAGTTACTTGGATCGATTGAATAGCCAATTTCTGCGTATTCTATCACAAATACTGAGGATCAGGCTGAAATAGCCGATTCAAAGACAGAACAAGAAGAAGGCTGATTTCAGTCTGGCCAATATACTTGACATGATTCACAGAAAGAATTGAACATGAGTTAGAAGCCCAACAAGGACCGAATAGAAGAAATACATTCAATATGAAGAGCATGGCCGGTCTGTAGAGATTCTTGGTCTTCATCAGCTGTTGAATTGAGGATGTTCAGTCGCTGATTGATCTGCTTTCCTTCAATAACCCTGGCGCTGACCTGTTTTCTCTTCTCGGCCATGTCAACGGTGTTTGTTGATACAGATATCTCATGCTGAGTAATGGCCGAGTTTACTTCCTCAAGCTCCTTCATCAGCTGCTCGCGCCTGGTCTTCTGCCAACCCATGAGCCTCTTATTTGTTGATCAACCTGTTATTTCTCAGCTGCTCAAGCTCGGCCAGGTTTATGTGGGCAGTATTGATTCTTGGAGTAGCACTTTTAGGCTTGACAAGCTGCTTCAAGAGGCTGAGAGTTGCCGGGCGTGTATGCTGTTGGATCAGCTCAATTGCCTGATCGATTGTTTCAGGTTGCCGGGTTAGATCAAAAAGGTCTATTTCCAGCTGAGGCAAGAGCTCATTTAGCCGATTCTTAAAATCTAGCTCTGGCAGCGTCGTGGATTTGGAGCTTAGTTCACCTTCTTCACAACATTCTTCCAGATCAAAAGAATAGCTGGGAGTTGAAGGCTGTAGCGCCTGCATTCAGATGTTAGGAGATGATAGCATGAATAATGTGATCAGTTAAAGGATAAGTGCTTCACCTGAATAAAGCTTGAAGGAAGTGGAGCTGATGAAGTGCTTGGCTGATCTGTTGTATCAATCTCTTTTCTGGCAGTGAAGATGGCCTCAGCGTGTGTTTCTGTGGTTAGTTGAAGCTCTGAAAAAAGAAAAGTGAGTAAGAAATAAAACAAGCACAATAGTGTTAACAATCGAAGAGCCTTACCTGGATGTTCAGGAGATGCTGTTTTTTCTTCCTCAAGTTGGTTCCATGAGGGAGGGCTGTTCGGCTGCATTTATAGAAAGGGTCAGAAAATATTCAGCAAGGTAGGATTGTATGCTTACAAATTTGGTTGATACCTGAGTTTCTGCTCCTTCTTACTGGATGGCGATGTTTTCGACCATTCCCAGAAAGCCTTCAGCAGTATCTTGGTGGCCTGTTGTTTCTGGACGGATTTCAGTCTGGATATTTTTAGAAGATGCCTGAATCGGCTGAATGCTTGCCTATTATATAGCCGATTCGGTCAGGTAAGCTGAGTAAATGATGCAAGGAATATTTCAAGACATCCAAGTACCTGGGCAGGCTTCCTCTTGGATCTCTTTTTCTTGGTGGTCGTCTACCGGAGACTTGATGAAGCCTTTCTTTTTGAAGATGTAGCAGTTATCATACTGGCAGGTGCCTTCATCATCTTTTTCAAGGATGGGGCCTGAGAGACTAGCCTAGCAGTCGGGCAAGAAGGATAATAGTTGATCTGCTCTGGTGGGTTAGATTTTGGGTCCTGCATTAACAAAAGTTAGAACATAATTTGCAGCCGGTTTGAATGGAATCGGTTAAAATATTTACTGCCGAGATGGAGTTGAAGCTTAAGTCCAGGGCTCCGCATCTATCATGGATCCCCTGACAGAAAAGATGAGCATGCCATTGTTGCCACCAGTGATCAAAAGTCTCATGGGACATTGAAATTTGGCTCCAATGCTCTACAGTATGAACTGGCAATGTCTGCTCCCAATGTGAAGACCCTATCGGCTTCTAGCATCTCGGTGATTTCATCTCTGGGCCTCAGAAGGTGTAGAAATGGAAGCTTGGGGGGCAGTTGGCCGAAACCCAGTTGTCTTGCTACAATGTTAGGGTGATAGAATTCATATGAAGGCCAGATGGGCTTAGTACTGCTGGTACCACGAAGGTGCTTGAAGTCAACTGGCAGTGTGCAGGGTTTTATGATGGCATTAAAAATTTCAGTAGCTCCAGCATCAGAGCATCCTGTACTGAACCTGATGGTATAGGGCATTAGAAATTTATTGTCATCTGCATATGAGAACCAAATCAAGGTGTCTGGTCCTAAGCCTCTGTAGAGTTTTTCAAGCAAGTTCCCTCGGTTCACGTTAATAATGATGGCTAAGGCATCTTCTCCAAAATTTTGACGACCCCTGGTAATCTGGTTGCTGTCCTCTTCTGCATAGTTGATGGAGGGGTAATCGAGGTTGTTGAGGTTTGGCCTGACCATCTTGTGCAAATACAAGTTGAGCCATAGTTGAATTAAACACCAGGGACCTGTTATGCATCGTACCTCTTCCCCTTTCAGCAAATAGCCGGCGACTCGGTTTATTAATCTGTGGGCAGATCCCAGCAATATTTTACCTAAGGGGATTGAATTGCCTTGAGCCAATTTTTCTACAAGGGCCCTGAAGGGATAGGCCGGCCCTAAGGAAGCGCCACAGAAGACAAACCTTTCCAGCCACAAGATCAAGAAGGCTATGTATTCCTTGTCACTGATGCTGGAGGTTGTTTGCTGATGAGTTTTGATGTAGCTGGTCCAGCCCTTGTACTCATTCAGTTTGGGTAACTTCTTTTCACCACTTGAAAGCAAATCCCACAGTTGAAAAGATCCGGTGATTTGAAGGCCAGTCAGCATATGCATATCACCCAAGGTGATGCTCATTGGCCCATCTCCAAATACGAAGGCGTTCAGAGAATTGGACCAGAAATAACTTGTAGCGATCAAGAGGGGTTCATTCTTCTTCATATCACACAGAGAAAGGTCAAGGCACTGGCTCAGATTGCGCAGCTCCCAGTCTGCCCTTTTCCTTTCTGAGATGCGGCGGAACCAATTTCTCCATCCGCTAGGCATGTTTGGCCAATTCGGGAAGGGCTGCTTGGACCGTGAAGACACATCCACCAACGGGCCTCTAAAGGGGATCTGGTTAGTCTCTTGATTGATGAACTCTGCGGGGTTGGAGTCACCCATCGGGCCCAGGAAGAAAGCGGTTGGAGCGTCCCTCAGTGGAATCAAGATTTCATTCTTCAGGTCCTGAGGCAGATGGGTGATAGGTGTCACCGGTCGAGTAGGGATTCATGAATGGAAGACAGGTTGGCAAGATTCATACCTCAGGAATCTCAGAAGGAGTCACCATTGCTTGCGGATTCCTGAAGGCAGCAGATCGAGGCCGGGGATGCAACAGAGGATTTCTTGGCTAGGGTTTCGGTTTGCGGAATTTTGAAGTGATGAGCGGGAGGCTGCGATTTTGGCTAGCAGGTGGACTGAATCAAGACTCGGTGCTAATTTTGGAATAAAACCACTTTATCCCAAAATTGGGGGCATGTGTTTACACCAAAATCTGGACTGGGTGCAGATAGTTGATGCCAAGCGCAGATAGCCAATTTTGGGGTAGAGGCCCAGACAGATAGTCGATCGGGTCCCGGAATCGATTGATGGGCCGAAGCGTAGACGGTGCGGTTGAAAGAAATAGCCGATTGATGACGTCAGCACAGATCTCCGACGCCAGGAAACAATCACGTTTGGAGTCCGTTAAAGAAAGGAAAGATTGGGCTCCAAGTTACCTTTAATTTAGGAAAGTTTGTTAGTTTCCGTATTCATCTTGAGTTGTAATTCGAATAGGACTCTGTCAAAGCCCTGGGTATAAATATAAACCCCTGGCCATTGTAATACATACACACATCAATACAACACATCTTTCGGCTCCGGCCAAACCTTAGGAGTAGGAGTAACGTAGATCTCGGCGAGTTCTTCAATCGGGCTGAGTGTCATCCGGTGGATGCAGGCTTGCTTGTAAGTACCGTCATGCCTCGCTAAGCTTTGTCTCTTTAATGTCATCCGGTGGACATGGGAGCATCGTAGATCGGGTTGATTCTTGTTTGATATGACTTTAGCGTCATCCAGTGGACGTGGGCTTAGGTTAAGCTTGATTATATGCATGGATTAGTTATCGGCTCTAACTAATTTGGCATCTTAGTTAGATTCATTAAGTTATCAAGATATTATTTATCATTTATTGTTTATTTATCAACATAACATCTCTTTGCCCGATCAAGATTGCATAGTATTGGCCTTAGATCCACATGAAAAAGGTTTCATTGTTTCTTCATTCATGTTTATGCTTTGTTATGATATTCGCTTGATTCGGCCAGTACTATCACAGTCTTGTTCGTACGTGATGAGAGGGCTTGGTAAGAGCCAATTTGTACGGATACAGAACCGCCGGCCTTCTAGACCAGTTCGGTATTCTTGCAAATCGACTTGTGGCTTTTGCTACCGCCAAGCTTTTCTGCTTCACGGACCCTAGATCGGCTAATTAGCCGATGCAGTTGTGCTTTCATGAGAAAAATCAGTTAACCGATCGTGCCCTGCCAAATCGGCTAAATAGCCGATTTCTGTCTGTTTGACATTCAGACAGCCTGAACTGAATGATTTGACCTGTTTACATGAATCGATTATGCTTTAATCTGTTATAACTATCTGCATAGACTTGTTTAATGTAGATTGTTCTATTTTATTACACATATCAATCGGTTACGTATCAGTTCAATAATTGTTTCCTGTGGCAAGACATGCATACATGCCGGAATCGACTCTTTAGTCGATTTCCGATTCAATCGGCTCTCAGAGCCACGTAGTTGGAACTACCTGGATACACTGGTTAGTTCCGCCCTGTGATTACTGATTATTGTCTTTTCCTTGTCAATTGCAGGTCAAATTGACTGGCACGCCTGAGGGTTATCGGTACTCTCTGACCGGGTTTGAAGCTAACTGGATCTTGGAGGCTCCGACGCTCTTGAGATCATATCCGGCTTCCCTTGTGTGTTGAAGCGCAAGGAACCACATTTTGTGCCAACAGGTGCCTAGGCTAGGTTTACTTGTGAATGTCCCCTGATGGGCCGGATAGTGGTAGATCGCGTAGGTGACAGCTGCGTTGAGTCCTCTGTAGTCCACTTCCCGTTGATAAGATCGATAGGTGTATAAGTGTCTGGTAGGAGGGAACTCTGATTTCCACTCTTATTCATTTCACTGCCCAGTTAGAACGATATTATTCAAAGTTTACCGGTTGTTGGAACTAGATAATCATTAGCTATTTCCTCTTTCTTAATATTATCCAGCCTAATTGTAGGGTTAAGTCATCAGCTTGGTCATTATCACCTACTGTTCCTTGTGGATTCAATATTTAAAACCTCCGGGTGAAATGTGACAGCGGTATTATATTTGTGCGCTTGCCGATATCGGAATACAATCTTATTTAATAGAGTGCAGTTAATTTATACCAACAGAGTACAAGTGGATCTAGTTATTGAATAAAATATGTTCATGTTATGTTGATCTTCCATCAGAAACCGAGTCTATTGACGGCGTTAGAGTGTGGAATTTTATTGCTTATCCACCGTCAACAAGGAGTGATACTAATTGGTGATGTTGCAGACTAGACAGGATTGTTTGTTTTTCCGTTGGGTCAACGAGGAAAGCTCTACATGGTACAAGGAGTTGCTCAGGGACCTCCGGGATGCAGTTTTGGAACTCAAGAAGGAGGTGGCCAAGAAGGAGGAAGAGGTGGAGGCCAAGCAGATGGAGGTGGAGGAGAAGACGAAGGATGCTGAGGACAAGCAATTTGAGGTGCACGTCAAGTAGCTGGAGATGAACGCCAAGAATGTGGAGCTGGCAGCCAAGCAGCAGGAGCTAGTAGCCAAGCAGCAGGAGCTGCAAGCCAAGGAGGACGAAGTGTAGGCATTGGCAACCAAGCTGAAGAACAAGAACTAGTGCATTGATGCTCTGGTTGTGCTTGTGTCTCTTGCTGCTCATCATCTTGATGTGTCTTGCACATATAGAGATTGCAATGGGTAATTACCTGCTGGGTAAATGCTGCCCATGTCGTTGCCCATTAGAAAATATTTTACCCATTAATTTACCCTTACCCATAGATGGGTAAAAGTTTTTTCCCATACCCTCACCCATGCGGGTAAGAAATACCCATGGGTAATCCTTACCCACTATCCTAAGAAGATTACAATTCGAAATTACATATACAAGCTCCCAATTTTAGGTAAAACATCATAGTTTACAAATCAATAATAGGGATCATGATGTACTGACAGAGGCGCTGGGCAACCCTGAGCACTGGGGCCGCGTCCGGGGCGTGTCCTCAAGGCAAAACTGGAAGAACGTGGAGTCCTGGCAATCTGACGCCGGGACACAGCTGTTGACGGCTCTTATTGCCCTCAATTAGCTGTCATTTAATGCCTCAAAAGACATAAAATAAAACTCAAAACATAGGTGTAGGTCTTTATTTAACCAAGTTCCACGAGTTTTGGTATTTTCAGTGCCTTACAGGAATATTTCATTTTCACTAAATAAAAGTACCTCAAACAAGGATTTGTACTTCACCATTGCTAAGAGCTCATTGCGCTGATCAAAACGGATACATTATTCGCTATTTTTGGAGCTCGGCTCAAAAAGATATCAAATTAATAATAAATATATATTTGGTGGGACCCACGTTCATTGACCCACACAAACGTGGGCCCCACCTGCACCCCATCAGTCCTACCGAGCAGCAAAGGCGGCAGGCCATAGCCAACGGCCTAGGCTGGCCCAAGGTGCTGCCTCGGCACAAGCCAGCTCGGGCAAGGCTGGCCCATGCGGGACATGCTCGCAGCCTAGCCGGTGGCCAGCTGCCCAGGCGAGGTGGCCAGCGGCTGGCGCGTGGCACAACGCTAGGGCACGGCTGAGGCGGTGGCTTGCGGCCCAGATGGCCAGGAGGCGTGGCCTGATGGCCCAAGTGCGCGAGGGAGCAGCCCAAGATGGCGAAATCGGCCCAATCCAGGTCGGTTCAGAAGCCAGCCCAAGCACCGAACCGACATTGGAGGTCGGTTTTGGCCCCATTAAAGTCGCTAATTCAATAAGGAATCATGGGAATATTCCTAGAATTATCCCCTCTCATCCCACTATATATAGAGGGCCTCTCCCCCCTCTCAACACACACCATTCTACACACAAGAGCTTCATCTCCACATTATTTGTAGTAGTAGTGTCCCTATAAGAGCTTGCTCCTAGTTCTAATAATTAGAAAAGAGGAAGAGAGTGAGAGGGAAAGAGCAGAGGAAAGACCGGGCTTGTCGGTCCTCCTCAACTTTGTACCTCTATGGAGCCGACTCATTCGTGAGTAATATCCAGGACCTTTCTTTGTAATTTCCAAGTTCATTATTTAATTAAAGTTTAGCATCTCAGTTCGACCGAATGCTCTAGTTTCAACGTAAGACTAGAGTAGTAATCATTAGCGTATGCGTGGCGCCTGGGCTAGTGGTTACCTAATTTTGCGCCCAACCCCATGGATGGTTGTGGTAGCCCTAGAGATGATAGCTCCGACCAGGCCTTTGTAATCCACTACGTTCAGGTTGGTGATTTTGTAGAGCTGCAGGCGGCCTGATCCTGATCACCCATTTCCCAGTCTTTTCGAGGATCGGAAAGGATCCGTTGCTCCAAAGTAAGGAAGTATTGTAAGCCTGAGCCTTAGTTTTCTAGCAATCTCGTAGGAAACATCTTTTTATCTATCCCTTGGACGACCTTGATTCCTTTCTAGTTCACTTCTCGTTCCCTGTGGAAATACGATACCCTGAATACTCCGGGTGAAAGCTACAATGGTACTTCCGTGCGCTTGCAGATTTCTTTGCTCACGCTAAGATTTACCAACATGATTTCTAGTGTCGTTATCACCTATTTCTGGTCACGACGCTAAGAAACACCAACAAATTTTCTGGTGCAGTTGTTGGGGAACGGTAGCCGTTCTATAATCATACCAAGTAATCTATGTATCCTTTTTCATTTTCCCATTACCGCCACCACTTCCACAAAACAAAATCATCTACCACCTTTCTTTTTTCTACCATCATCACATCCACCTCATCGCTACCATCAAACAACATTTCCAAAAAAATGAATTACACTCCTATCTTTCAATACTCCACACCAAAGGGCAAGTTCTTAGAGCCAACACAATCGTCGAAGCCAATTGCAATCACAGCTTCTGGCTATGAACACCGTCCTGGCTTCATAGCCATGGTTCGGGAGCAATCCATCTCTGTGCAAGAGAATGAAAATCCATACAACCACCTTCAGGAATTTAAGCAACTGTGCTCTTGCTTGATTATCTCTGGCATGACACAAGAGACTATCAAATGGAAACTATTTCCGTTCTCCCTTACGGGACAAGCGAAACAATGGTATGCTCATACCGTAGGGGGTGTTCATGGAAATTGGGATGAACTTCGAGACATATTTTGTCTCGCTTTCTTCCCACTTCCCCGAGTTAATGCCCTTCGAATAGAAATTCTTACATTCCAACAAAAGGAGAAGGAGACTCTAGGAGCAGCCTGGGCTAGGTTCACAAGCCTTATTAACACCGGTCCAAACCTCTCTTTGCCTGACCAAGTCCTTCTAAATCACTTCCACCATGGTCTTAGCAAAGAAGCCGCTCTCCACCTTGACATATCTTCTGGAGGCTCATTCACACACATTACTATTAGTGAAGGGAAGGCCATTCTTGAGAAAATCCTTCAAAACACCCCTTATACCGGCATATATGATGAGTTTTCTGAAGAACAAATAGAGTCAAGCCTCGACCAACTAGAAGAGGCACGCACAACCAAATCCAAAATTTCTTCAAATCCTTCCCATGATCCGGTTGCTGAGAAACTTGTCGCACCTCAAAATATCTGTTTTGGGTTGTGAATAGAAAACATTAAATAAAATAAATTATTTAATAATATCCTAAAAAGTAATTGAGGTTTAGATAGTTTTCGAAGTCATGTTGTTGAATAAAAATGGCAAAAAAAGTGTTTTATTAATTAATTATTTGTTCTGTTGCATTCATGCCGCCTACATAAATTTTATTGAATGAAAAATGATTATCTAAAAATTCGATTAGGGTTTCCGTCGATCTTACCCTATTTATAAAATTAATGAAATGTGTAAAAGTTTTCTTTTTATAAAATGAACCTCATATTATGTTTCTTAAAAGCCTCATAAAAATTTTCAAGTATTTACATATTTTAAATTGGTTTAAATTCTTTTGTTTTGATTCCCAAAATAAATTTAGAAAAAGGAAAAGAAGTGAGTAATAGAAAACTGTAATACCTCTGGTATTACTGATTATTTAAACTGCCATGTCATCATACCATTATGTGCATTTGTTTGCCATTTAGAATAATAGGGTGTTTGATTGACTAGAATTGGATGAGTGCCCTAAAAACCCTAATTTCCTTGTTATTTCTTGTGACCTCCTTAATTACCTCTAAACCCTAATCAAGGCCCTTAAGTGTACTTTTAAAATTTGATCACATATGAGGAAGGTTCCTTAACAAAAGTTGTAGAGTTTTTAATGTAGAACAACTTCTATTTTGGGTGATTTTGAAGTTATGTTGAAAATAATTGAATTAAGCTCAAAACAGTGTTTCAAAATTTGAATTTAAAACTATATTTCAAAAATTATTGAGAATATGACAAAACCCCCTAAATAAAAGTTGTTGGCCTCAATGAGATGTACAACTTCTATTTTGACCAATTTTCAAGTTCTTCAGAAAAATCAAAAGTAATTTTGAAATTACAGTTTGAAATTTAAAACCACCTTTTACCCCCTTTTGAATATTTTCAAATCCTGACCGAATTTTGAATTGGTACCAAAACAAAAGTTGTTCAGTACTTAAAGATATACAAATCTCCTTTTGACCACTCCCTCAGATTCGGCCATCTACATGATCAAATTGGACGAATTGCATTGCATCAGGTACTGTACCCGAGTACTGTTCATCTGCCACCCAGCGTACCCGCGCGGCGCGCACGTCGCCGGCGTGCGCGGCAGCGCAGCGCGTGCGCCGGGGCCGGGGCACTGTTCGTTGCGAGCGCAGCATGTCACCGGACCCCCCCACGTCGCGCCCGACCGCTTTCCCGTCTATTTAAGCCCGTTCCCGGTCCTTCCCGTCCGAAATCGCCACCGCCACCGTCTCCGAGCTCACCTCGGTCGTCCACAAAATTCGCCGTCCTCCGGCCATCTCTAGCCTCTCCATCTCGTAGCTAGTTTGCTCACTCCATTGCGCATCCTTTCCACCCTTCCGGTGGAGCTCCGGTGCCTTGTCAAGCCCAGTCACGCCGTGCCCGCTGCTGGTCGCACAGAGCGCCGCCGCCGGGTTCATCGTCGTGCTTTCCTCGTTTGGGTGAGCTATAGCCTTTGAGCCGATGCGCACGGGATGCGGCTCATCATTCCCTAACTCATGCGCTTCTCGGCGTGTCATTTGATGGTCCAGGTTGCTCGGAGGGTGTCCGCCTCGCCGGAGCCGAGCCGCCGGTCCACCGTCGCCGTCAAGCTGCCGTCCCTGAGCCGTCTCCACCTCCACCGTCTCTTCTAATCGCTTCAGGGTGAGATCCTGATGCTCTAGCGCCCATTTCCTTGATCGCTATTAGTTGATATTCACCGGCGGCATGGTCGCCGCCGTCTCCGAGCCGCCGCGGCAGTGGATGCGCCTGCTCCGGATGTCGTCTAGGGTCGAGTAGTAGCTCGATAGGTGCGGCTTGTAGTCTGGAGTGCAGTGGTAGGGTTGGTTGTGCCAGTAGAGCCACCGGCGGCGAGCCACGGGCGGTGAACCGCCGGCGGGTCTGTCGTCCTGACGGAGGAGGAAGAGGCAAGGACCTCGGGTTAGAAGGAGCAGAAATCCAGGGGGGTTTTTGCAATGTCTGTGACTCATGTGAATAGTAGTGCTTGGGCTGCGGGTTGTTTTCCGCAAAACCGAAGGGCTCTTTAGCATAATGGCCAGGCGCCGCGCGCGCGCAGGCCGGTTGGGCCGGCCTGCCGGTCTGTGGGCCGAGTGGGCCGAATGGGGTTTGTTTATTTTCCAGTGAATTTTGAAATGCTTTTCTATTTTAATTTGGTTTGAATAGTAACCTGTTTTATTATTTTTGCATGATTAATTCTGTGCAACCAAGAATTGTGAAATAATTTACACATGCTATATATGTAGTGTAGAATTTTATAAAAATATTGTTTGTCATGTTTGGGTACATTCTGTAGTAGTTAAAAATCACTAAATAAAATGAAAAGTGGGCCTTTGCACATTTTTAATTAATTCTAGGTAATTCCAAAAATCACAAAAATTTAATTGGTACTGTTAATAGTAAAGATCTAACTGTTGGCGAAGTTTGGTCCCAAAATAAATTAGTTTGCTTCTGTAATTGAATTATGTTGGTTTATTAAATAATAAAAATTCAATTAGAATTTGAATTTAGGAGTGTTAAGTGATTTTGGATTAAAGGTGGTTCTAGGTCAACCCATTTAAGACCTAGGACACCGTTGTGAAGTCATGATGTGTTGTGCTAGGGTTAGCTTCCTTTTCCGCACATGTTTACTTTTTGCATCGCATTCATACATGCAATATTGCACCCGTGTAGTTCCCGTGTCTGAGGAGGTGAAGCTCGAGGTGTCTGAAGAGGAGGCAGTGGAAGGAGCTCCTGAGCCTGAAGCCTGTGCCACTCCTGCCCCAGTTCTGTTTGCTCTGCAAGGCAAGCCCCGGTGCATTTAACCCTCTATTTACAAATGCTTTATCACTTGAGTTAAACTATCGCATTAAGTTGATAGGAGTTGTGTGATGAAAACAATTGATGCATTTATCACCCTTGACTACCATTACCAAGATAACCTAATGATTTTCAAATGTATTGCAAAATGCTTAGTCATGCTTAAATAATAGAATTGCAAAATACTATTTTAACTTGAGGATCATTATGAAGAAATATCAAGTGAAGGGTATATATGTCCATGTATGATGATTGGGGTACTTTGGCCGGTTCACTATCATCATTATGGATGGGTTTTCCGGGTGGTTGGCCAATTGTTTGGGTTAGAGTCCCAACTTTCGTCACCAACGGAAAAGGGATTTGAAAACCGAGCGGACTCCAGGGTATTTGGGTTAGAGTCCCAATGCATGGTTTCCGGCGGAAAGCAGTAGGGACCGTTCGTTGTCGGCCTGTTGTGATCATGATAAACAGACTAGCCACATACCATTACGGAAAGCCTAGAGTCCGGTCGCTCTATTGCTGGAACCGACAACCACGCACTGGGAGTGGAGAGATGGCGAGAATAGTGAGTACCCTCGTGGGTTAGAGTCCCGGATTGGAGGTGTACCGTTTTCTCGGGTGGCGCAGGACCGGTTCCGGGATAGAAAAGCTGAGATGACGGGTTGGTATACGTATGCCGGCGTGCTGCATATACAGTGTGGATAGGAACCCCAGCTGGGTCTACTTTACTTGATTCGAATCGACGTGCTCCTCGGTTATGGAGACATGATCCTCACCCCTACACCGAAAAGTGGTTCTAAGAGTAGGATGTTTGAGAATAAAGAATCAATGTTTAGAGAGAGGATAAAGAATGAATTATGATAATATTGAATTTAAGTGAAATAAAATATTATGATAGACTAGTAATGCTTTTCTGCTAAATCCCTATCTCTGCTAGCCTTACCTATAACCTTGCATTCCAAGAGTCAAATATTTTTTTTTCTTTGTCGGGTAAGTCTTGCGGAGTACCCCGTACTCAGGGTTTGTTAACCCCGTTGCAGGAGGGTCGCAGCCCGAAGTCTGCCTTGGCCCTTGTTGTGCCACCGTGATCCAGGAGGATAGTGGTGAGGAGTAAAGACAGAATCCGTGGGCTGGGTTCGTGTATCTATTTATCTATTTATGTTGTACCGTTGTTCCATGCTACTGCTACTATTTCAAGATGGTCTGTAATAACTGCACTTAATTACTATTTGAACTCGGTTTGTAATCTAAGTACTATTTAATCTTCCGCATTTACTCTGATGTATTTTATTATGAAATGTTGTAACTCTGTAATGGCATCGCAATGGAGATCCTGTCGGAATACGGGTACTGATGTAGCCCGGCAGAGCTGCTTTAATCATTTGGAACATGGGTCCAACTGTCAGAAGTCATTAGTGACTTTGATAGGTGCCTGTGGGCCATATTATTAAGGCGGTTCAGTTACAAGTGGTATCAGAGAGATCTATTGCTAAATCATTACGGAGTTGTTTTCGAAAAACTTCAAAATATTTTGGATCTAAAAATAAAGTTAACTATTTTGAGTACAAAACTGCTTTTCTTGTCTTACTCTGTACTAGGAGTAGGGTGGCATGTGGAACAATATTATTACTATTATTATTGTTGAGCCCTATGTCTGAAGTATGTTATTAATATTTATTTACCTGCATTGATTTAAAATTTGCGTAAGAACGAATCATGCATCATGTTGATTCACATGTTAATAACTTCCTCCCTAATGTTGGGTTTTGGGATAGGATTTACCAACCTGTTCATGCTAGCCTGTTCTATCTTGTCTTACCCTCTCTTTGTCCAGCTGGCTCGCACGAAGCTGACCGCACGCAAGATGGTGGGACCGCGTGGCATTCCTCGTCACCAGCTCGCTCCTAGCCATGAGGAGGGCGAGGGCTCAGGCAGCCGTCGTCGCAGCCGCAGGGAACTCAAAGAGGAGATCAGGGCACTCAAGGCCGAGGCGAGGCTGATGGAGGAGGACTTTGACCGAGCTGTGCGCAACCACTACAGGGATGTGCGCACCAACCGCGACCTGCACCGAGAGATTCACCAGGTCGAGGCCGAGGTGCAGGCGGCCATGGAGCGGGAGGCGGCAGCGCTGGAGCGTGAGCAGGTGGCAGTCCAGCAGAGAGACGAGGCTTTGGGGCGCGAGCAGGCCGCCCTTGGGCGTGTGGAGTGGGTGGAAGCCCACAATGGCAACATGCAGGCGTACATCAACACCCTGCATGAGGAGGTGCACAGGCTTAACAACCTGCTTAACCCTATCTTGGTTCCCCGTGAGGAGGACCCGGAGGGTGGCGTGGTTGTCGGGCCTGAGGACGAGGAGAGCGAGTCCGAGGAGTTGGGCTACTTCGAGCCCGTACCACTCGCCGAGGACCAGCAGAGCCTGAGGACCAGATGGTGGAGGACGACGTCGATGAGGAGATCGTGGTCATCGACGACTAGTTGCCCGTGCTGCAGCGTTGGCAATTGCTTGTATCTCTATGTCGTAGTTTATGAGCCTTAGAACTTTAGTTGTGGTTGGGATCTATGTGCTGTATGTCGCTAAGACTATGTTTCTTGTGTTGTTATAATTTTTAGTTTGTGCTGTTACTCCATTTCTATTTAGTAATGTCAAGTCCAAGTCCTGAGTTAAGTGTGCAATTCACAGATGGTTCAGACCCGTGGTCAGTCCAGCAACCAGGGAGAGGACGGTCTTCCTGAGGCACCACCCGTGCCACCAAGCCTCGCTGATGCCATTACCGCACTTGCTAATGCGGCGAATGCTTTCGCTCAGAATCAGGGTCAGCGTGGAGAGCGCCGTGGGCGCAATAATGGGAACCAGGAAACTACCTATGTGGACTTCACCGACACCCGTCCACCGGTGTTCACCAAGGCGGATGAGCCGCTTGAGGCGGATGACTGGCTCCGTACCATGGAGCAGAAGTTTGGTTTGATCCATTGCACCGAAATCCAGAAGCCACAGTTCGCAGCACAGCAGCTGCGTGGCCCCGCGAGTGCCTGGTATGCTAATCTCCTGGCAGCACAACCCGCCGGACACCAGCTTACCTGGGCAGAGTTTCGCACTGCATTCCGTGCCCACTACATCCCAGAAGGGATAATGAGAATGAAGCTCGATCAGTTTCTGGCATTGCGGCAGGGAGACTCCACTGTGATGGAGTACGTGACCAAGTTCAACCAATTGTCCCT
Source organism: Eremochloa ophiuroides (assembly GCA_038502445.1). Lineage (NCBI taxonomy): Eukaryota > Viridiplantae > Streptophyta > Magnoliopsida > Poales > Poaceae > Eremochloa > Eremochloa ophiuroides. The sequence continues at coordinate 51,306,592 of JAHLJS010000002.1, forward strand.
GTATGCCCCGGAGTACGTGAATACTGATGGTAAGAAGAGGAGCTGCTTTGTCAGAGGCTTGAACTACAAGATCCAGCGCAGCTTATCCAACAACCGCCACTGTACCTATCATGAAGCTGTTGACAGCGCGCTCGCTTTTGAAGAAAGTGACCGCCAACTTCAGGGAGAGAAGAAGAAGAAGAAAGCTGTTTTCTCTGGCAGCCAAAAGCGCCAGAAAATCATCTACCATCCCACCCACCACAACCGCCCACAGTACCCACAACAGCAGGTAGTTGTGCGTACCGCCGCTACCTCCCACACCTCAAACCAGCAAAACACCACTCAGCCGAATGCCCCTGGCGTTCGTGTCACCTCACCACAGTTCACCTACAATCAACCATGCTACAACTGCGGCCAGATGGGACACTGGTCCCGCAATTGTCCTTTCCCCAAACAGTCCAATCAGCATGCACAGAAGGGTGCTGGTGGACAGCAGCAGCAGCAGCAGCAGGGACAGCACCGTGGACAGCAGCAGCAGGCCCAGAAGGGCAAGGTGGTCAAGAAGGCTGGCCAGGTGTACTACACTCAGATCGCTGATATTCCGGAAGGAGAGCCCGTCATGCTCGGTAGGTTCCCTATCGCTGGTAACCCTGCAATTACGCTCTTTGATTCTGGTGCATCACATTCATTCATCAACCGTAATTTTGTCGTCAAGCATGACATTCAAATTGGGGAGGTTAATGAAAATTTTATCATACAATCGCCCGGGGGGCGTATCAGTACTAAGGAAGTGGTATTTCGGGTACCCATAGAATTGGGAGGGCATAAGTTCCCGACCACTATGATAGTGCTAAAAGATCAGGACATAGATGCCATTTTGGGGATGAATTGGATGTATCAGCACAAGGCTGTGATTGATGTGCTGAATAGGACCATCAAAGTTAACATACCGGATAGTCAGTCCAAACTTCTCATCCAACTTCCCTTACCTTTGAGAAATGTGAAGCAAGTTAATGCCACCTCAGTCCTGGAAATCTATAACATTCCAGTGGTTTGTGAGTTTCCGGATGTCTTTCCAGAGGAGTTACCTGGGTTACCTCCGGACCGTGATGTTGAGTTTGCCATAGAGCTTAAGCCTGGTACGGCTCCTATATCTCGTAGGGCGTACCGGATGCCACCAAAGGAACTGGCAGAGTTGAAAGTTCAATTGCAAGAATTGCTTGACAAGGGTTTTATCAGACCTAGCTCATCACCTTGGGGTTGTCCTGCTATTTTCAGTGAAAAAGAAGGATAAGTCTCTCAGGCTGTGCATTGATTATCGTCCTCTTAACGAGGTCACCATCAAAAATAAATACCCATTACCCCGCATCGACCTTCTATTTGACCAGTTATCTGGGGCTAAGGTCTTTTCAAAGATTGATCTTCGATCGGGGTACCACCAAATAAAAATCCGTCCTCAAGATATCCCTAAAACAGCTTTCACCACCAGATATGGCCTATACGAATACCTAGTAATGTCTTTTGGCCTAACCAATGCACCTGCCTACTTCATGTACCTAATGAACTCCGTGTTCATGCCTGAGCTTGACAAATTTGTAGTCGTTTTCATTGACGATATCCTTGTCTACTCCAAAACCCCCGAGGAACATGCTAACCACCTCCGTATTGTCCTAACCCGCCTAAGAGAGCACCAACTTTATGCCAAGTTTAGCAAGTGTGAGTTTTGGTTGGACCGAGTTCCATTCCTTGGTCACATTCTGTCTGCTGAGGGAGTGTCCGTGGATCCAAGCAAAGTTGAAGAAATTCTGAACTGGAAGCCACCCACTACGGTACATCAGGTCCGCAGTTTCATGGGCATGGCAGGTTACTATCGTCGCTTTATCCCGGATTTCTCCCGGATATCTAAGCCGATAACCAACTTGCTAAAGAATCAAGTGAAGTTTGTCTGGTCGCCAGAATGTGAAGAAGCTTTCCAAAAGTTGAAAGAGTTGTTGACTACTGCACCGGTGTTAGCTCAGCCAGATATAGAGAAGCCGTTTGATGTGTATTGTGATGCTTCGGGAACTGGTCTTGGCTGTGTGCTGATGCAAGAGGGCCGTGTCATCGCCTATGCTTCGCGGCAGCTCAGGTGTCATGAAGAAAATTACCCCACCCATGACCTAGAGTTGGCAGCCGTTGTTCATGCACTGAAGATATGGCGTCATTATTTGTTGGGAAGTACCTGCAACATTTACACTGATCACAAGAGTCAGAAATATATTTTCACTCAAGAAGAACTAAATATGAGGCAAAGAAGATGGCTCGAGTTGATCAAAGACTATGACATTGAGGTACACTACCACCCTGGCAAGGCGAATGTAGTCGCCGATGCACTTAGTCGCAAGGTTCACTGCAATTGTTTAAATGTAAAGTCATATGCGCTGACCTTATGTCATGAGTTGGAAGAATTGGGTATTGAGATGGTGCCACAGGGCAGCATAGCCAACATTAGAATTGAAACTTCAATCCGAGAACAGATCATTGCCGCTCAGAAGAAAAGTAAAGGGATCAGGCATATCAAAGAAAAGATCCAAGCCGGCAAGGCCGACTGTTTCAGGGTTGATGATGATGGTGTGGTATGGTTCAAGGATCGATTGGTTGTCCCCAAGATTCCTGATTTACGTCAAGCGATCCTCGATGAAGCCCACTCCACAAAATTCTCTATTCATCCAGGAAGCAATAAGATGTATCAGGACTTGAGGCAAAAATTCTGGTGGACCAAGATGAAGATTGAAATTGCTCAGTATGTGGCAAGGTGTGACACATGTCAGAAAGTTAAAGCCATTCACATGAGACCTGGTGGAGAACTCCAACCACTGCCAGTACCAGCATGGAAGTGGGAAGATATCAGTATGGATTTCATTGTGGGATTGCCCAATACAGCTCGAGGCTTTGATTCCATCTGGGTCATTGTGGATCGTCTGACAAAACAAGCTCATTTTCTGTCTGTCAAGAAAAAGTACAGGGCATCTATGTATGCAAAGCTCTACATTGAGAATTTTATGAAGTTGCATGGTGTACCAAGGACCATTGTTTCCGATAGAGGAACCCAGTTCCTATCAAATTTCTGGCAAGCCTTTCATAAGTCAATGGGTACCAAACTGTTGCATAGTACTGCGTATCATCCGCAAACCGATGGGCAGACTGAGAGAGTCAATCAAGTATTGGAAGACATGTTGAGAGCTTGCGCGTTGAATTACCCGGACAAGTGGGACGAGTGTTTGGCCTTGGCCGAATTTTCATATAACAACAGCTATCAAGAAAGCATCCAAATGGCTCCATTCGAGGCCGTGTATGGTAGAAGATGTCGCACACCTTTGAATTGGTCCGAACCAGGAGAAAGATGGTACTATGGGGTAGATCTGGTAAAAGAGGCTGAAGACAAGGTTCGAGTGATACAAGAGAACTTAAAGATAGCACAGTCTAGGCAGAAAAGTTACGCTGATAAGCGGCGTCGACCGCTAGAGTTTAAAGTGGGAGATTTTGTGTACCTAAAAGTGTCACCAATGAAAGGAGTGAGCCGTTTTGGAGTTAAAGGCAAGCTAGCCCCACGTTTCGTTGGACCCTTTGAGATCATCGAACGTGTGGGGAAAGTAGCCTACAGGTTACAGCTGCCAGAGCATATGTCAGAAGTGCACAACGTGTTCCATGTGTCACAGTTGAAACAGTGTCTGCGAGTACCAGATCAAGTAGTTGAAGTGGAAGGGGTTCAGTTAGAGCCAGATATGACAACCTCTGAGTACCCAGTCCGAATCCTTGACATCAAAGATCGTGTTACCCGCAGGACTTCAACCAGGTGGTACAAAGTACAGTGGAGTCAGCAATCTGAGGATGAAGCCACCTGGGAGTCAGAGGATTTTCTGGCAGAAAAGTTCCCTGAGTTCTATGCTACCCTATAAATGTAACTTCTCCCCACCTAGTGTTTTTTTTCTGTGCCTCTGGGTGTGTATTGAATGTACTGTTACATTTTCTTTTCCACTACTTTGTGTAAAAACAATGTTGTCTACCTAATCTCGGGACGAGATTTCTTTTAGGGGGGAAGGCTGTAATACCTCTGGTATTACTGATTATTTAAACTGCCATGTCATCATACCATTATGTGCATTTGTTTGCCATTTAGAATAATAGGGTGTTTGATTGACTAGAATTGGATGAGTGCCCTAAAAACCCTAATTTCCATGTTATTTCTTGTGACCTCCTTAATTACGTCTAAACCCTAATCAAGGCCCTTAAGTGTACTTTTAAAATTTGATCACATATGAGGAAGGTTCCTTAACAAAATTTGTAGAGTTTTTAATGTAGAACAACTTCTATTTTGGGTGATTTTGAAGTTATGTTGAAAATAATTGAATTAAGCTCAAAACAGTGTTTCAAAATTTGAATTTAAAACTATATTTCCAAAATTATTGAGAATATGACAAAACCCCCTAAATAAAAGTTGTTGGCCTCAATGAGATGTACAACTTCTATTTTGACCAATTTTCAAGTTCTTCAGAAAAATCAAAAGTAATTTTGAAATTACAGTTTGAAATTTAAAACCACCTTTTACCCCCTTTTGAATATTTTCAAATCCTGACCGAATTTTGAATTGGTACCAAAACAAAAGTTGTTCAGTACTTAAAGATCTACAAATCTCCTTTTGACCACTCCCTCAGATTCGGCCATCTACATGATCAAATTGGACGAATTGCATTGCATCAGGTACTGTACCCGAGTACTGTTCATCTGCCACCCAGCGTACCCGCGCGGCGCGCACGTCGCCGGCGTGCGCGGCAGCGCAGCGCGTGCGCCGGGGCCGGGGAACTGTTCGTTGCGAGCGCAGCATGTCACCGGACCCCCCCACGTCGCGCCCGACCGCTTTCCCGTCTATTTAAGCCCGTTCCCGGTCCTTCCCGTCCGAAATCGCCACCGCCACCGTCTCCGAGCTCACCTCGGTCGTCCACAAAATTCGCCGTCCTCCGGCCATCTCTAGCCTCTCCATCTCGTAGCTAGTTTGCTCACTCCATTGCGCATCCTTTCCACCCTTCCGGTGGAGCTCCGGTGCCTTGTCAAGCCCAGTCACGCCGTGCCCGCCGCTGGTCGCACAGAGCGCCGCCGCCGGGTTCATCGTCGTGCTTTCCTCGTTTGGGTGAGCTATAGCCTTTGAGCCGATGCGCATGGGATGCGGCTCATCATTCCCTAACTCATGCGCTTCTCGGCGTGTCATTTGATGCTCCAGGTTGCTCGGAGGGTGTCCGCCTCGCCGGAGCCGAGCCGCCGGTCCACCGTCGCCGTCAAGCTGCCGTCCCCGAGCCGTCTCCACCTCCACCGTCTCTTCTAATCGCTTCAGGGTGAGATCCTGATGCTCTAGCGCCCATTTCCTTGATCGCTATTAGTTGATATTCACCGGCGGCATGGTCGCCGCCGTCTCCGAGCCGCCGCGGCAGTGGATGCGCCTGCTCCGGATGTCGTCTAGGGTCGAGTAGTAGCTCGATAGGTGCGGCTTGTAGTCTGGAGTGCAGTGGTAGGGTTGGTTGTGCCAGTAGAGCCACCGGCGGCGAGCCACGGGCGGCGAACCGCCGGCGGGTCTGTCGTCCTGACGGAGGAGGAAGAGGCAAGGATCTCGGGTTAGAAGGAGCAGAAATCCAGGGGGGTTTTTGCAATGTCTGTGACTCATGTGAATAGTAGTGCTTGGGCTGCGGGTTGTTTTCCGCAAAACCGAAGGGCTCTTTAGCATAATGGCCAGGCGCCGCGCGCGCGCAGGCCGGTTGGGCCGGCCTGCCGGTCTGTGGGCCGAGTGGGCCGAATGGGGTTTGTTTATTTTCCAGTGAATTTTGAAATGCTTTTCTATTTTAATTTGGTTTGAATAGTAACCTGTTTTATTATTTTTGCATGATTAATTCTGTGCAACCAAGAATTGTGAAATAATTTACACATGCTATATATGTAGTGTAGAATTTTATAAAAATATTGTTTGTCATGTTTGGGTACATTCTGTAGTAGTTAAAAATCACTAAATAAAATGAAAAGTGGGCCTTTGCACATTTTTAATTAATTCTAGGTAATTCCAAAAATCACAAAAATTTAATTGGTACTGTTAATAGTAAAGATCTAACTGTTGGCGAAGTTTGGTCCCAAAATAAATTAGTTTGCTTCTGTAATTGAATTATGTTGGTTTATTAAATAATAAAAATTCAATTAGAATTTGAATTTAGGAGTGTTAAGTGATTTTGGATTAAAGGTGGTTCTAGGTCAACCCATTTAAGACCTAGGACACCGTTGTGAAGTCATGATGTGTTGTGCTAGGGTTAGCTTCCTTTTCCGCACATGTTTACTTTTTGCATCGCATTCATACATGCAATATTGCACCCGTGTAGTTCCCGTGTCTGAGGAGGTGAAGCTCGAGGTGTCTGAAGAGGAGGCAGTGGAAGGAGCTCCTGAGCCTGAAGCCTGTGCCACTCCTGCCCCAGTTCTGTTTGCTCTGCAAGGCAAGCCCCGGTGCATTTAACCCTCTATTTACAAATGCTTTATCACTTGAGTTAAACTATCGCATTAAGTTGATAGGAGTTGTGTGATGAAAACAATTGATGCATTTATCACCCTTGACTACCATTACCAAGATAACCTAATGATTTTCAAATGTATTGCAAAATGCTTAGTCATGCTTAAATAATAGAATTGCAAAATACTATTTTAACTTGAGGATCATTATGAAGAAATATCAAGTGAAGGGTATATATGTCCATGTATGATGATTGGGGTACTTTGGCCGGTTCACTATCATCATTATGGATGGGTTTTCCGGGTGGTTGGCCAATTGTTTGGGTTAGAGTCCCAACTTTCGTCACCAACGGAAAAGGGATTTGAAAACCGAGCGGACTCCAGGGTATTTGGGTTAGAGTCCCAATGCATGGTTTCCGGCGGAAAGCAGTAGGGACCGTTCGTTGTCGGCCTGTTGTGATCATGATAAACAGACTAGCCACATACCATTACGGAAAGCCTAGAGTCCGGTCGCTCTATTGCTGGAACCGACAACCACGCACTGGGAGTGGAGAGATGGCGAGAATAGTGAGTACCCTCGTGGGTTAGAGTCCCGGATTGGAGGTGTACCGTTTTCTCGGGTGGCGCAGGACCGGTTCCGGGATAGAAAAGCTGAGATGACGGGTTGGTATACGTATGCCGGCGTGCTGCATATACAGTGTGGATAGGAACCCCAGCTGGGTCTACTTTACTTGATTCGAATCGACGTGCTCCTCGGTTATGGAGACATGATCCTCACCCCTACACCGAAAAGTGGTTCTAAGAGTAGGATGTTTGAGAATAAAGAATCAATGTTTAGAGAGAGGATAAAGAATGAATTATGATAATATTGAATTTAAGTGAAATAAAATATTATGATAGACTAGTAATGCTTTTCTGCTAAATCCCTATCTCTGCTAGCCTTACCTATAACCTTGCATTCCAAGAGTCAAATATTTTTTTCTTTGTCGGGTAAGTCTTGCGGAGTACCCCGTACTCAGGGTTTGTTAACCCCGTTGCAGGAGGGTCGCAGCCCGAAGTCTGCCTTGGCCCTTGTTGTGCCACCGTGATCCAGGAGGATAGTGGTGAGGAGTAAAGACAGAATCCGTGGGCTGGGTTCGTGTATCTATTTATCTATTTATGTTGTACCGTTGTTCCATGCTACTGCTACTATTTCAAGATGGTCTGTAATAACTGCACTTAATTACTATTTGAACTCGGTTTGTAATCTAAGTACTATTTAATCTTCCGCATTTACTCTGATGTATTTTATTATGAAATGTTGTAACTCTGTAATGGCATCGCAATGGAGATCCTGTCGGAATACGGGTACTGATGTAGCCCGGCAGAGCTGCTTTAATCATTTGGAACATGGGTCCAACTGTCAGAAGTCATTAGTGACTTTGATAGGTGCCTGTGGGCCATATTATTAAGGCGGTTCAGTTACAAGTGGTATCAGAGAGATCTATTGCTAAATCATTACGGAGTTGTTTTCGAAAAACTTCAAAATATTTTGGATCTAAAAATAAAGTTAACTATTTTGAGTACAAAACTGCTTTTCTTGTCTTACTCTGTACTAGGAGTAGGGTGGCATGTGGAACAATATTATTACTATTATTATTGTTGAGCCCTATGTCTGAAGTATGTTATTAATATTTATTTACCTGCATTGATTTAAAATTTGCGTAAGAACGAATCATGCATCATGTTGATTCACATGTTAATAACTTCCTCCCTAATGTTGGGTTTTGGGATAGGATTTACCAACCTGTTCATGCTAGCCTGTTCTATCTTGTCTTACCCTCTCTTTGTCCAGCTGGCTCGCACGAAGCTGACCGCACGCAAGATGGTGGGACCGCGTGGCATTCCTCGTCACCAGCTCGCTCCTAGCCATGAGGAGGGCGAGGGCTCAGGCAGCCGTCGTCGCAGCCGCAGGGAACTCAAAGAGGAGATCAGGGCACTCAAGGCCGAGGCGAGGCTGATGGAGGAGGACTTTGACCGAGCTGTGCGCAACCACTACAGGGATGTGCGCACCAACCGCGACCTGCACCGAGAGATTCACCAGGTCGAGGCCGAGGTGCAGGCGGCCATGGAGCGGGAGGCGGCAGCGCTGGAGCGTGAGCAGGTGGCAGTCCAGCAGAGAGACGAGGCTTTGGGGCGCGAGCAGGCCGCCCTTGGGCGTGTGGAGTGGGTGGAAGCCCACAATGGCAACATGCAGGCGTACATCAACACCCTGCATGAGGAGGTGCACAGGCTTAACAACCTGCTTAACCCTATCTTGGTTCCCCGTGAGGAGGACCCGGAGGGTGGCGTGGTTGTCGGGCCTGAGGACGAGGAGAGCGAGTCCGAGGAGTTGGGCTACTTCGAGCCCGTACCACTCGCCGAGGACCAGCAGAGCCTGAGGACCAGATGGTGGAGGACGACGTCGATGAGGAGATCGTGGTCATCGACGACTAGTTGCCCGTGCTGCAGCGTTGGCAATTGCTTGTATCTCTATGTCGTAGTTTATGAGCCTTAGAACTTTAGTTGTGGTTGGGATCTATGTGCTGTATGTCGCTAAGACTATGTTTCTTGTGTTGTTATAATTTTTAGTTTGTGCTGTTACTCCATTTCTATTTAGTAATGTCAAGTCCAAGTCCTGAGTTAAGTGTGCAATTCACAGATGGTTCAGACCCGTGGTCAGTCCAGCAACCAGGGAGAGGACGGTCTTCCTGAGGCACCACCCGTGCCACCAAGCCTCGCTGATGCCATTACCGCACTTGCTAATGCGGCGAATGCTTTCGCTCAGAATCAGGGTCAGCGTGGAGAGCGCCGTGGGCGCAATAATGGGAACCAGGAAACTACCTATGTGGACTTCACCGACACCCGTCCACCGGTGTTCACCAAGGCGGATGAGCCGCTTGAGGCGGATGACTGGCTCCGTACCATGGAGCAGAAGTTTGGTTTGATCCATTGCACCGAAATCCAGAAGCCACAGTTCGCAGCACAGCAGCTGCGTGGCCCCGCGAGTGCCTGGTATGCTAATCTCCTGGCAGCACAACCCGCCGGACACCAGCTTACCTGGGCAGAGTTTCGCACTGCATTCCGTGCCCACTACATCCCAGAAGGGATAATGAGAATGAAGCTCGATCAGTTTCTGGCATTGCGGCAGGGAGACTCCACTGTGATGGAGTACGTGACCAAGTTCAACCAATTGTCCCTGTATGCCCCGGAGTACGTGAATACTGATGGTAAGAAGAGGAGCTGCTTTGTCAGAGGCTTGAACTACAAGATCCAGCGCAGCTTATCCAACAACCGCCACTGTACCTATCATGAAGCTGTTGACAGCGCGCTCGCTTTTGAAGAAAGTGACCGCCAACTTCAGGGAGAGAAGAAGAAGAAGAAGAAAGCTGTTTTCTCTGGCAGCCAAAAGCGCCAGAAAATCATCTACCATCCCACCCACCACAACCGCCCACAGTACCCACAACAGCAGGTAGTTGTGCGTACCGCCGCTACCTCCCACACCTCAAACCAGCAAAACACCACTCAGCCGAATGCCCCTGGCGTTCGTGTCACCTCACCACAGTTCACCTACAATCAACCATGCTACAACTGCGGCCAGATGGGACACTGGTCCCGCAATTGTCCTTTCCCCAAACAGTCCAATCAGCATGCACAGAAGGGTGCTGGTGGACAGCAGCAGCAGCAGCAGGGACAGCACCGTGGACAGCAGCAGCAGGCCCAGAAGGGCAAGGTGGTCAAGAAGGCTGGCCAGGTGTACTACACTCAGATCGCTGATATTCCGGAAGGAGAGCCCGTCATGCTCGGTAGGTTCCCTATCGCTGGTAACCCTGCAATTACGCTCTTTGATTCTGGTGCATCACATTCATTCATCAACCGTAATTTTGTCGTCAAGCATGACATTCAAATTGGGGAGGTTAATGAAAATTTTATCATACAATCGCCCTGGGGGCGTATCAGTACTAAGGAAGTGGTATTTCGGGTACTCATAGAATTGGGAGGGCATAAGTTCCCGACCACTATGATAGTGCTAAAAGATCAGGACATAGATGCCATTTTGGGGATGAATTGGATGTATCAGCACAAGGCTGTGATTGATGTGCTGAATAGGACCATCAAAGTTAACATACCAGATAGTCAGTCCAAACTTCTCATCCAACTTCCCTTACCTTTGAGAAATGTGAAGCAAGTTAATGCCACCTCAGTCCTGGAAATCTATAACATTCCAATGGTTTGTGAGTTACCTAATTTTGCGCCCAACCCCATGGATAGTTGTGGTAGCCCTAGAGATGATAGCTCCGACCAGGCCTTTGTAATCCACTACGTTCAGGTTGGTGATTTCGTAGAGCTGCAGGCGGCCTGATCCTGATCACCCATTTCCCAGTCTTTTCGAGGATCGGAAAGGATCCTGTTGCTCCAAAGTAAGGAAGTATTGTAAGCCTGAGCCTTAGTTTTCTAGCAATCTCGTAGGAAACATCTTTTTATCTATCCCTTGGACGACCTTGATTCCTTTCTAGTTCACTTCTCGTTCCCTGTGGAAATACGATACCCTGAATACTCCGGGTGAAAGCTACAATGGTACTTCCGTGCGCTTGCAGATTTCTTTGCTCACGCTAAGATTTACCAACATGATTTCTAGTGTCGTTATCACCTATTTCTGGTCACGACGCTAAGAAACACCAACAAATTTTCTGGTGCAGTTGTTGGGGAACGGTAGCCGTTCTATAATCATACCAAGTAATCTATGTATCCTTTTTCATTTTCCCATTACCGCCACCACTTCCACAAAACAAAATCATCTACCACCATTCTTTTTTCTACCATCATCACATCCACCTCATCGCTACCATCAAACAACATTTCCAAAAAAATGAATTCCACTCCTATCTTTCAATACTCCACACCAAAGGGCAAGTTCTTAGAGCCAACACAATCGTCGAAGCCAATTGCAATCACAGCTTCTGGCTATGAACACCGTCCTGGCTTCATAGCCATGGTTCGGGAGCAATCCATCTCTGTGCAAGAGAATGAAAATCCATACAACCACCTTCAGGAATTTAAGCAACTGTGCTCTTGCTTGATTATCTCTGGCATGACACAAGAGACTATCAAATGGAAACTATTTCCGTTCTCCCTTACGGGACAAGCGAAACAATGGTATGCTCATACCGTAGGGGGTGTTCATGGAAATTGGGATGAACTTCGAGACATATTTTGTCTCGCTTTCTTCCCACTTCCCCGAGTTAATGCCCTTCGAATAGAAATTCTTACATTCCAACAAAAGGAGAAGGAGACTCTAGGAGCAGCCTGGGCTAGGTTCACAAGCCTTATTAACACCGGTCCAAACCTCTCTTTGCCTGACCAAGTCCTTCTAAATCACTTCCACCATGGTCTTAGCAAAGAAGCCGCTCTCCACCTTGACATATCTTCTGGAGGCTCATTCACACACATTACTATTAGTGAAGGGAAGGCCATTCTTGAGAAAATCCTTCAAAACACCCCTTATACCGGCATATATGATGAGTTTTCTGAAGAACAAATAGAGTCAAGCCTCGACCAACTAGAAGAGGCACGCACAACCAAATCCAAAATTTCTTCAAATCCTTCCCATGATCCGGTTGCTGAGAAACTTGTCGCACCTCAAAATATCTGTTTTGGGTTGTGAATAGAAAACATTAAATAAAATAAATTATTTAATAATATCCTAAAAAGTAATTGAGGTTTAGATAGTTTTCGAAGTCATGTTGTTGAATAAAAATGGCAAAAAAAGTGTTTTATTAATTAATTATTTGTTCTGTTGCATTCATGCCGCCTACATAAATTTTATTGAATGAAAAATGATTATCTAAAAATTCGATTAGGGTTTCCGTCGATCTTACCCTATTTATAAAATTAATGAAATGTGTAAAAGTTTTCTTTTTATAAAATGAACCTCATATTATGTTTCTTAAAAGCCTCATAAAAATTTTCAAGTATTTACATATTTTAAATTGGTTTAAATTCTTTTGTTTTGATTCCCAAAATAAATTTAGAGAAAGGAAAAGAAGTGAGTAATAGAAAACAAAAAGGAGAAACTCTCCCTCATCCTCTCTTTCGGGCCCAGCCCAAACCCCTCTCCTTCCCTCCCTTTCTCTTTCTCCCGCATGGGCCTTGGCCCAGCTCGGCCGGCCAACAGGCCAGAGCCGCAGCCCGCGCTCCCCTATCCTCGGTTTGGGCCAAAGCCCAGCAGGCCGAGTGCTGCAGCGTCCCCTCACTCCCTCACTCTCACTGCCGCACGGTCCCACCTGTCGGCACTGTCTTCCACCTCCTTCCTCCTTCCATGTGAATCGGACAGCACCATCACCGGCAGCCGAGCCATGCGCTCGCCCCTTCGCGCTTCTTGCCGCCAAACCAAGGCCCGTCCGCATCTCTCCACCGCATCACGACCACTCCAGAGCCTTGCCTCACGTGAATCACGCCGTGGACGACCGTGAACGAGTCGCGAACGCCAGAGCGCACGCGGCCATCGACTTGCCGCCTTGCCCACTCTGGCGTGAGTGCCGAGCCCTCGACCCGCCCCTACGTGAACTCTCTGCATCACCGCACGACTCCGTCCCCTCTCCCTTCTTTCTCTCTCATCTCCCCCTTTTTCTCTCTACGCGTAACAGCCGCCCGCCATTTTAGGATCGAAGCTGAGCTCTGGAATTCCTCCCTCTAGTCCTCCTTTTCCCCTATAAGAGTGCCAAGGAGCACAGCGTACACCCGACGAAGCCACACAACACCTTACTGTGTGTTGATATTTCTTATGCACAATTAAAATATGAAAGATTCCGCAAGCGCACAGAATACCACTATAGCATTTTTACTAGGAGTATTCCAAGTATTGTTATTTATATTTTACCACAGGGAAGCAATGGTTAAAGAATTTGATAGTTGATCATCATGTGTCTACTAACTTAGTACACCAACTAGACTATAGTAGGGGTAACGATAAATAATAGGAGTTATGCTTAAATGATATAGACACATAGGAGAATCCTATGATAAAAGAGTAGATAGCTAAAGTGAGAGGACAACGAGAGAGTTCAAGGTTCCTTAATACTTATCAATTACTGGGCTTCTATAATAACTGATTCATGGTAGATAAAGCAATCACACAATAACACTTTGGGACATCAAAACACTAGCCACGGAACGGGATGGGAATAGTGTCACAGAACCGACCAATTTATACGAGCACAAGTACAACGATCGCATTTTTAATCACAATCCAGTCGCACTTGAGCCAATATAAACCTGGTAGTCCGGAAATCTTGAAGGATTTCAAACATTTCATACCCCAAGGATCATTCATTCAGCAATACCCGATCACACGACACATAAGTTCGCAACCGAATTTAAACATCAGAGTACAACATAGTCTTTTACACGAATAAAGTAGTAGCGGAAGTCAACATAGTTTTACACCACAGAGTTCAAATACGAGTACCATCAAATGACCCTGTCACAGCATTCTTACAACATCTAAGGATAGATAATGACCCTGCCCTCGGGTTTAGTCTTCTTCGCCCGCAGGGGTGAAGCAATTCCTGCAATACGCGTAGTAGACTATACCATCTGCAACAATGGGAATAAAACCCTGAGTACTCAATTGTACTCAGCTAGACTTACCCGACAGGGAGTAAATAAAAAGACTCTCAAGGATATGCATGGCTTATTTGGTGGAGCTCAGAGGGTAGCATCATTTTTGCATCAAAAGCATTACTACAGTAGATCCTCAACTTATTCTTTTTAATTGTGATAAGCTTCGATTTCAGTTAAGCTATTTACTAAGATTAGCCACTATACTAAGCATTCACTGAATATTATAGCAATCAATAAAACCATATGATTTCCGATATCCACAGATATCAACCTCATCTCACCATAATCATTATGTTCAAGTTGTTAGCCTCTACCTCACCAGAAGATCAGTTTAGTTTCTCACTAACCAGGAGAGATGCCGATTCGAATTGATTGTACCAGCTGGCAAATATGCCAATCACAAACCCTGTCAGCCGAGCCACTGGCTTCTTGGGCCACCGTTAAATCTTTCTGAGACACAATATGTCGTGAGTTTGGCGGGGACCATATTCTCAGAGACCAACCCACTTCCAGGATGCATCAGGTCCCTGACCTACCCTTGGTAAGATGGTGTCTCCGCACATACTTCCTACCTCCAGAATATGTCTGCCTAGTCGCACCAAGGCTTGGCTCAGAAAGAAATACTCAGCTTCGCGGTCAGAACGACTTATCTGGCCAGCTATGTGACGATGTCTTTCAATCTCAACTGATGTCTGGTGGCCTCAGTCCTAGTCGGCCGCAAGCAGCACCGAAGACGGCATGACCTCAACCATGTCATGCGGCTCCCCGCTACCTAGCCTTGGTTCTCTCATTAGACACTGTGGCATGGTGGCACATATAGTCCATCATGTGGAATCCAACCCCATCATCATTAGTAACCACCTATGCTCGCGAAGGACAGGAAATCCCTCGACTTCTACCGGTCTAAGCATGGCTAAGCATAAGATCGAACCCATCCCCTTGTCTAGTAATAACTTCAGGATCAAGTATAAGTGGACAAGGTATAAATGCAGCAACGGTATCATATCAACTCCTATACTTAAGTGCACAATCATACGATTTAATAAAGACCAGTGCATTTGTAAAAAGAGTAGGTGGAGACCTAGGGATGCTCCGGGGCTTGCCTTTCATAAAGTTAGTAGGTTGGTGATCCGGGCACTCTGGAAGTTCAGCCTCTTCTTCCTGGCCTTCGGGAACCTCTGGCACTTCAATCTCCGGCGGAACTCCCTCCTCCGGTGGATCGAACTGCAATAGCGTCACGCTTTCTGGCGATCCTGTATGCATGATATGCATATATGAGAGCTGAGAATGCACATGAAATGCAAGATAGAGATGCACAAATTAACCCATAATATGCAATCAGTTTAACAATCCACACTTATTTACTGAGTACATGCATATTTCTTCTCTAGACAACCAACTCATACTCACCCTTCTTAAGCAAAGCATAGAACAATTTCTCGTCCCGGGTGAGAGGTCTATAACCTGCACTTAATAATTAACATGCATCAACTAACCTACCACAACCAACTTATAATTAACAAGCGCGAGCAACATCATATAAATAAAACATTAACCTTGCTACCCTAAGCTCAAATTAGGATCAGCTTCACTGTTTAAAATAGGTGACAATGCTGGAACATCACAGAAATGCATGAAACACTTCACACCAATAGATACTTGCTTAAAAACAGTTAAACCAATCCTAGCTTATAACTGGACCTAATGTTTACTATGACCAGAAAAATCCATAAAAATTACAGTAGCTATTACACATCCAGATTAGCCTAGTGAAAAAATTTCAAGTCATTTGGACAAGTATAACAGTCTACACAAAAATAACAAACAACCAGCCTTTTAAGCAATGGAAAATACTTAACACAGTGAAAAGTATCAAATAATAGATTTCCCAATTTTCTTAGCTTCTTCCCAACATAACATGGTCCAAGAAAAATATTCATGACCATATCCTTCACACATTAAGCATGGTGATTTTTGCAAGATTAAAGCATAAAAGGCACATTATACTAGACATCATATAAATAACAGTGCAACACCAGCAAACATATTTTTCTTAGATTCTACTTCCCTAAACAAGATTAATGCAAGTGGAATCACATTTTTAGCACATCCCTACAATTACTTATGCATTTATCAAGTTTGCAAGCAATTAAAATTTTAAATATAACTGCACAGAAAAAGTATTCCAAAAGTACATTTTATATTTTTCCTTGATAGAGCTCAGAAATACAAACATAACAAAATTTGGTTCACCCCAATTGGACACTCCTAGCTCAACATATGAATTTTGGAAGATTTTACACATTTTCTGGAAATTCATTTTATAAATCATAAAACCCAAACCCGATAGAAACTGCTACGTGCACCCGGCTCAGTGAACTAGAGACACACCAGAACGGCTGACTCGTGGGCCCCGGGGTCAACTCGACCCCACGCGTCAGAGAGAGGGGCAGAGCCGCCGGCGCTGACCGGCGAGAGCTCGCCGACGGCGAGGTCTCCGGCGACGCCGAGGCTACCTACCGACTCGTGGCAACGAGGCGAACTCAATGGACCAACTGCCGAGGGTTGTACCCCACCGGAGCAAGCTCGACGGCGGCAATGGCGGACGGCGGCGGTCCGGCGAGCTTGCGCCGGCCGATTTCGGTCGTTACTCGCGCGGCTAAGCTCCGTTCCGAGACCCTGGAACCCTAGCGGAGCTATGCGTGCGACGAATCGGACTATTGTGCACGGAAGCTCACTGACCGAGCACGCATGGCGGCATGGCGGCGAGCGGGTTCACGGCGAGCTCGGGTTCCGGCGAACCTACGGCGAGACCGACCCGACCAACGACCTAGGCTAGATCTATAGCTAACGGAGACTCCTAGACGAGCAATGGAGAGAGAAGCCGACCCCGGCATCGCCCTCGTCGCGGCGACCCGAGAGCTCGGCGGCGCTCCGGCAATGGCGCGGCGGCGAGAAGCTCGCTAGAGTTATACCTTAGGTCGGCTGAGGTCGGCAACGGGTCGAGGAGATAGAGCAGAGCAAGGCGAAGCTTTGGCGGAGATGGAGCGGTCGGAGACGGCGCGGTGACGGCGGATTTCACCGCGGCGACGGCTCGGCGGAAATGGCGACGGCGGAGGGGAAAACGGCGGGCAGAGAGGCGAGAGCGAGCGAGAGTGAGAGTGAAGCAGCCAGGGGACCGGATGGAGTGCCATTTTAGCCTTGCAGGCTGGTCGGGGAGGCAACGACGGCGTACGGCGCCACCTGGAGCACGATTCCTGACGGCGGCCGCGCGGCGACGATTGAACGCCGACTGAATCGGCTTCGATTCAGTCTCCGCGAACCCGACTGAAACCTGATTTTTGCCGCGCCATAACTCTTGATCTAATGCGTTTCAGAGCAAACTCCACTAATATGGATCAAAGAGCTACATGAGTAGATCATTTGGTATTAAGACACCTTACTCTAGATCGGCCTAGATTGAGAGATACAGGTCGATGAACAGGGGTACACCGAAACTGAAAACCAGTTTAGACTTAGGAAAAATTTTGAAACTTCAAAACAACTCCAAATCTGCACAAATTCAACTTTTTGACCACCTTTCACCCATTTTCATGAGTTGACCCGAAAATAAAGTTTGTTGCTTATAAAATTCTACACAACTTTGATTAAGGGTGCACTGACATGCAAAATCTCTAAAATACCCTTCTTGTTTGGTCAAACAGAATAGCTTTTAGAGGGCTCTCTAGTCAACTATGAGCTAGAGGGGTAATTTGGGGATTTCACCAACATGAACATTGTTCCAAATATTATCTCAAACATGTCTAAAGCATTTACAACAGTAAACAAGCATCACATTTGCATGTCAACACATTTAGCATGTTATGGACATATAAACAAACATATAGCAATTAAAGGAAATCAATTCAAATGAAATGATGATGATGCATGAAATGACATGATCTATGCTTGATGACATGCAAATCCAAGTGTGAAAATAGTAACTAACACTAGGGTGTTACAAATAGGACTAGGAAGTTCTGACTACGGTCCTACAATCATCAACCTACACGAGATGGAGTACTCGGCCATCAGGGCTGTCGCCTCCAGGGGCTGCCACAACTATTCGTAAGGTTGAGTGCAATCTCAGGTAACCTCTATTGACATCTACTAACGTCACCCAATATAACTTTATAACTTTTAACACTAGGGACGAGATTAGAAGATGTATGGTATTTAATTAACTGATCATTAGCAACTAGCCACTTATCTATTACCAACATTCTTTAGCATGAACTGGGTTGTCAATCCTAATTATATATGCTAATAATAAATAAAGGTTTTACATATTATTCCATGTGAATAGGCAGAAATATAAATATAAACTAAGAACCATTCTGCAAGCGGACAGATAATTATACCATTGTAGCATTTTACCTAGAAGTTCCACCAGGCTGTCGATTTATATTTATACTACCAGGAAGGACTAGGACAAACTACAATCTATTATATTGATAACAACCATATACAATGAATAAGTGAAATTACCAATGTCATATACTCTACTCATAATAGGTAGAGGGCACAAGATAATAAAGATAAATAGGGTGATAAGTATGATCAAGCATCATTAATAAAGATAAACATCAGAGCACTTTCTAGTCATAGTAATAGCTAGCCAATGGATAAACTAAGGAATTAATATCTAAGGTAATTCTATAACTACGTCGATGAATAACTCTAACCTAGTGCAATTACATCTAGCAATCATTATTAGATTAGTCCTATATCATGATCACATGCAAAGGGCATCATCTAGGAAAGGTGTGAAACAGAGTCATCACCCAACTTCGCGACCGTGCCTGCTTGCCTACATATGGGGGGAGACTACAGAGGAATCAACGTAGCTGTCACCTACGCAAACTACCACATGACCCGGCACATCAGGGTGCACTCGCAGATAAACGAAATATCTAGACACCACGTCTACACATTGTTCATCATCTACCCAACGATCGTTTGGATAAACGCTATACGAGCAATTACATGAATTCAATAAGATCAAACAAACTATACTAGACATATAATTAAAGTAGACAAAGACTAATGTAAACAAGAACATATGAACTATTAAGAACAATGTTTCCCTAATCATAATGAAGAATACAATAATAGAGAAAGAACTAGAATTATACCGAACTCTGCGCTCCAGACGATCGCCGGGGCTCCAGATCCCGACGAAGAACTAGATCTCCTCTACTCTCTAATCTAACTAGGCTAGAATTACGAACTAGAAGGCTCTTGATGAACTAGTAGGCTCTTGATGGCTTAAAGACTTGTTGCCTTGGATGAATGATTGATTGATGCTCCAGGGGGGTCTGCCCCTCTATTTATAGCCCGGTGGGATGAACGTGCGCCGTAGGATCAAACCGACTTCAAACAAGGGCCGAGATGACTCCTAAGAAGCGGCAGAAGAAGACTCCAGAAGGCGGCGGTGAAACCCTAGGGGGGCACCGCCCGGCCCCACCCCAGGGCCGGCCGGCCCCACTTGGCCAGGGTTCGGGCCCTGGTTGCTCGGGTGTGTTCTAGATGCTTCTAGTGTTCTCGTGATGATGTTTCCTTCGCGGTTACGTTTCGTGTCTTTTATGCTCTTTAACCCTTCTTTTATGCTTTTCTAGAATAGTCCCTGAAAAATATAGAACATGCAAAACTCGTGGAACCCTAGACTGGTATGTTTTCATGTATCCTTTTGTGTCTAAAGTTCTAATCAAAGTTGAAGTTATCGACCATCAACAACTCCCCAAGCTTACCTTTTGCCAGTCCCTTGGCAAACAAACTAAGCCTAATTAGTAATGTGTTTGGATCAGGAGTTGCTACAATGCTTTCATTCTTTCCAAGTACATATGATTTCAAACAGAAATTCTCCTCTAGATTAGACAATAACTGCTCTAACCTTCAGACTTACTCATTTTACCTTTAATTATGGAGCTTTACAACCCTCGCATAAGTCTTGAGCAATTGAAAGATAGAACAATTAAGTCAAGCACTATGTCTCAAATTCTTCACAGTAACGGTATTCCGGAGTTTTGCAAGTTTTCGAAATAAAACTCAGAGCTTAATTGTATGACACCCTTAAGTCTCTCAATATGTATGGTATTTGTGGATCTCACTTAAGGCATTAATGTTATGCCTTCCTATAACTAAGGATTATAGTGGAGCTCATAGGAGTGGTAATAATAAGGTTTAAGCATACTTGCAATTCATATGTTGTAAAGTCAAATGATGGATCCACAGAGAATCGAGGCATACAATCAAACCAAGATGTGTATGTGTATGGAATATGGTGGATAGGTGTATATGTTGTATTTAGTGGCTAACTCTAATTCTACTTATGCTCTCTTTAGAAATAGATCTCTCTTGGAACTTGGAGGAACACGTGGGCTATCTTTATTCTTTCTCTTTCTCTTTTTTTCTTTTTTTTATTCAGGAGGTGGGCATCTAGTACCCATTGTTTTAATGCTGGGACACTTGTCCATCTTTTACTCTCTTTTCTTTTCATACTTTTGCATAGCCACATGTATTCAATACATGATTTGGAGAGATAACAATAGTGAAAATTTAGAGCATTTATAACAGGGCTGTCCTATGGGGTTTATATATTTTTGATGTTCACTCCTAGTGCAGGAGAAAACATTTTTCTGATGAACATAGATGAAAGTGGAAATGGTTGCGATTACTCCCAGGGTAGGAATAATGCATATGTGATGAAGTGTGTACGTGATCTTGGTTTTAAAAGCATGATAAGACTCTCATATGGTATTCAACAAAGGTTGACTAAACTCAATGCAAAGCAAGCAGCATGAATGTGCAAAAGTTTTCTATCTCTAAATGTATAATATATGGCTTTGGTAGGAATTCACATTTTGTCATATAAGAGCTCATCATGTAGATTTTAAGTTTTCAAAAATAAATCTTCAGAACTTAGTAATGTTAGGAATAAAATAAATAGTAGCTCAACCTTCATGAATCATATCAGTCAATTACCTAAACTTAGCTCGAGCATATGCCTCCACAAGTTTCAGGTTCAGAGTAAATTCTCAGACTAAAAGAGTTGTATCCAAAACTTAGGAGAATCTAAGTTTGACAACTAGGCATTTGAAAGGAATTATGGTAGAGCAACTATTCATCATCTCTAAAAATAGAATTTTAGTGTTCATCAATTTTTAATTTGGTTCTAGCCTAGACTGACTCTAAACAAACTCTAATATATAGCTAAATATTTATTTGGTTTTTAAATTTTATCTTACTAGCTAACTTACATGAAAAAGCGATATAGTAATAATAATAAGATAGGAAACTTATACTTAGCTGGATTTTAATTGGAGGGCGCCCTCCCCAAGCTTGACGTTTGACAGGGTCTTTGATATTGCAAATTGAGTGATCCTTCTGGAAGCAGGTGTCTCGGCAGCGTAAGGGTGTCAGGTCGACTAGCTTTTTGATCTTGTATTTTTCTGTGAAACTCAATTGCCAACAAAGATACCAAATCTTATGGAGAGGGATTAGATTTAGTACCACTCCACGGTAAGTGATTGATTTTATATTTCCAGCAGAAGCTTCCTATGATAGAACCACCTTAATCATAGGGCTCACGTGCACCATCAGCGTCCCTAAGGACCCACAATCAGTCTGCACGAGTTCCCCTTGACCTAGGTGGCCTGCCGAGTTTCCCTGGGAAACCCTAACTCCCCGAGGATCTCATTGTAAGCATTGCAGTATTACAATAGTTTACACAAATAAAATGAATCAGAGTAAAGAGTGCGGAAGAATTTCATAATCATAGGTTTACAATGATATTATCCCAAACCAGAGTTTCGTAGTGGAGTAGCGTCATAACTAGACACCCTGCCCAAGGGTTATACACATCTTCATCCATGCACCATCAACCGGCACGGTCCCACGAAGAACCGTACACTCAACTCACCTACAACAGGGGGTTAACAAACCCTGAGTACTGGGGTACTCCGCAAGACTTACCCGACTATGAAAAAGGAATGAGACTCAGGAATGCAGGCTGAGGAGAGTCAAGGTAGGGCTTAGCAAGAGTCAAAGGATTTTGCAGAAAAGCAATACTAATCCTATTTTTAGTATTTTATCTCAATAATATTATTAATCATTAACCATATCTCCAAGTTCTTTCTCATATATCAACATTCTTTCATGTACTTTATCCATTCAAAAACATCCTAATTTTGAACCACTCTTCGCTGTAGGTGTGAGGATCAAGTCTCCATAACCGAGGAGCAACGACGATTCGAATCGATTATTACCCAGCTGGGGATCCCTATCCACACTGCATATGTAGCACTTAAGCTTGCATATGCCAACCCCGCCTACCACGGCTTTTCATACCCCGGACCCGGTCCTGCGCCACCCGAGAGCACAGTACTCCTCTAGTCTCCAGGCACGCCGGCCACGAGGGTACACGCTACTCTCGCCATCTCTCCACTCCCAGTGCGTGGTTGTCGGTTCCAGCAGTAGAGCCACCGGAGTCAGAGGCTTCCCGTAGTATGTGGCTAGTTGCAAAGTCTTGATCACAGCAGGCCTGACAACGAACGGTCCCTAATATTTTTCCGTTAGCAACCATGCATTGGGACTCTAACCCAAGTACACTGGTAACTACTCGGTTTTCATATCCCTTTCCCGATGGCGACGAAAGTTGGGACTCTAACCCAAACAGTTGGCCAACCAAATGGGAAAACCCATCCATGTTGATAATAATGGACTGGCCATGTACACCATCACCAAACGAGGACAATACCAATCCCATAAAATGATTCATTTGTTTCATATCATCATAGTTTTCAAAATAGCATTTTTGCAACTCTATCATTAAGCATGACTAATCATTTTTCTCAATACTTTAAATAAATCAGGGTCTCAGGTATAATACGTGGTCAAGGAGAGGTAATGCATCAATGGGTTATCAATCAACTCCTATAAACCTAATGCAGTAGATTAACTCAAGTTATACATATTTTGTAAATCACAAGGAAGGGGCTGAATGCACCGGGGCTTGCCTGTTGCTTGGAGTAGATAGAACCCTGAAGTCAATCACTGAGAAAGATCCACGTTCATCGAGTGAAGACCTTACTCGAGACTTGTTTCAGATAATAAATTATCCCGCGTTTACTACACGTAAGAATAATACATACTTAACATGATGATATGTATGCCATGATGCATGAACTGCACTAAAGTGTGAATTAAATAAAAGTAAACTTAATTTAGAAAGTTGAGTACAACTTTCCTTCACGATAAGGTTGTAAGCCAATGAATCTAATTACTATCGAATATTAACCTTTTTGGTTTATTGACCATTTTAACAGTTGTTGAAAGTTGAAATAGCTCTCCTATAATAATGGCTAGTACTCACTTGAATGATTTATAAAAATCCTATTATCATATGTGTATAACATAAGTTAATAATATTTCTAATTAAGGATTTATCTATATTACTTGAAGTATTATTTAAGCATCTTAATCAACAAGATTATCATGAACTAAAAATATTAGCAAGGTGCCCAAGATCAACACATGATAAGGACCCATGGTTAACATACAATTCCTAAAGTCACACAAAATTCCAAATTCATTATCACTTTATAGTATTTTTTTAATTGTTTATTTATTTAAGTACTAAGCATTGAAACATTATCCAAGTGGGCTATAGATTTTTGTGGAGGTAGCTCACTACTCACAACACCTACTACAAAAATTTCATAATTTTTAGATGATTACTTTGGGCTACAAAAATCATGGAAATACCATTTACTAATTAAAATACACATTTTTAGTCTACAGAAAGTACTCAAAATGCTTATATCATATTTTTCATAAATACTTCATAACTCAGAGAGCCTACACCATTTATTTCATGATTTTTGGAGTAATGCAAAAATTCTCACAAAATTCAAAAATCTAACAACTATTCGTTTATAGGAAAATGGAAAAGTCATTTTGAACTGCACTGCATGCTCAACTGGGTCGACCCAACTCGGCCCAATTTGGCTCAGACCTGCTCAGGCCGACTCGGCCTGATACTGGCCAGCTTCGGCCAGCTCGTGCCCACGGCAGGAGCTCTGCCGGCCGGCCGAGCCAGCCCCGGCCAAGGCCAGGAGCAGCCGGCGGCGGCCGAGCGGCCGAGAGCGGGCCACAAGGCGCCCCATGACATGTTCTAGCTGCTGGTACACCCCTAGCGATGAATCAAAGGCTCAAGCGATTATGACCGCAACCATGGCGGGCTTGGCCGCGGCGGTACCGACGTTCCGTGCAACTCGGCCCGGTAGAGCTCAAAAGGATGACACTACGCGAATCAGGAGCTCACCATGAGCGCCATGTGCATGTCGATTGGAGACAAGGAGGACCGGAGATGAGTCGTTGTCGGTGAGGACAAGCACGGCGGTGGACGCGGTGGCTCGGACACGACAACGATCGCCCGTTCCGATGAGTTTAAAGTCTCTAAGGACAAACCAGCAAACGTGTGAGCATCAAGAGGCTAACTAGATTCTAGGACATGCATAGGGGTAGGACGTAGCTCACCACGTCGAAGTTGCACACGGTGGCACTCTGCCGGGGCCAGAGACGAAAGAGACGGCGTTCCGGCATCTCCGGTGGTCAACTGCCGGCACAAACAGGTCGAATAGAAGCTCTAGGATGTGGTAAGATCAGTGGCAAGAGGAATCGGATGACGAGCCCCTAAGCAGCGCCAATCCGGCCATGAACCGAAGCTCGGTCCCGCTGTGGGAATGGAGAGTAAGAGGAGCAAACGGCGACGACTGGGATTAAATAGGGCTGATGGGAGGCGTGCGGTGTGGGAAGGACCCCCACGGGCCCGGTCATGACGGCGACAGCACCTTGCCGGCCCCCGGGCAACGTCGGCGGGCGGCGCGCGCAGCTCTGCATGCGAGCAGAGCAGAGCGAGCCGGACCCCCCCTTTTTCACTGTAGCAGACCTAAGCCCTAACTCTATATGTTGCAATTACTTTTTATTTTCTATAGTAAGTCAAACAATTTCCTTAATAAGAGTTGTAGTGAATTAAATCCTGAACAACTTTGGTTTTTGAACTGACTTCAGATTTTGAATGGATTTTGAATAATTCAAAAGGGGGTAATTGTGGGTTTTGAAATTTAATTCTAATCCCAACAAATTCTCAAGATTCTTCTAAATAAGTTGAAAATATCCAAAAATAAAAGCTATTCTACTTGGCAAGTCCTACAACCTTTATTAAAGGACTTTTGTAATATTCTTAATAGTTTTTGAAATAGCATTTTAAATTTAAATTTTAAAACACTCATTAGGGTTTATTTTGAAACCTCACTGCATAACTTCAAAATCCCCAAATATAAAAGTTGTTCAACTTGAAAAGCCTTACAACTTTCATTAAAGTAGTTTGCCCAAATTCTTGATAGTTTTTGAAATGGCATTTTAAATTTAAATAAGCAAACACTTGTTGGGGTTTAATTTAAATTTTCACTAGTAAGCTTTAAAATCTCCAAACATGAAAGTTGTTCCATTTTGAAAGGGCTAAAACTTTTATCAAAAGACCATCATTATATTCCTACTAGTTTTTGAATTTGTATTTCAAGTTTAAACTTTAAAACCTAGATTAAGGTTTTATTTGAAATTATTTTTTAATAACTTCAAAATTGCCCAAAATAGAAGTTGCTCAATTTTTAAAGATTTACAACTTTTGTTTAAGGCCCAACACTTGATTCTATTTAGTTTTTGATTTAGGGTTTTGGGTCCGATTAGGGTTTTTTAATTGTTTTCCCTTTTTATTTTCTATTTGGATTTAGAGGCATACACACAAACAATTATTTAAATCATAAAGTCAATCAAAGTTACCTAAACACACTCATATGTGAAAATAAAAATTGTCTTAGTGATGCACAGCGACAATGATTTTATGCGGGATGAATTACATGCAATCATGATGACATGGCCGGTTTTAGTTATCGTAACACCAGGGGTGTTACACTTCCTAACTGAGTGGACCTTCATGTGCCCACATATTTTTGGGTTTTTTCTAAAAGGTGTGGACCTTCATGTGCCCACATATTTTTGGTATTTTTTTTATTTTCCTATGATACTATGGTGAACCTTCATGTGTTCATATATTTTTGGTATTTTGTGCTTGTATAAAGCAGACTCAATAAGCGCATAGGTATAATTACCTGATAACTAGGGGATGGTCCTCTCCCAAGCTTGATGTCTGCAATACTTGGTGCTTGAATGATCCTCAGAGTGAGCTAGTAGTAGTCCTGGTGGGTGCCACTAACAGACTCTCTCCTTAGTCATAATATTATTCCTGCATAGTTATACTCCAACAAGAAAACCAAAACTCGAGGCTTGAATTATCAAGGGGTTAGCGGTCAGCCAATGAGCACTTTGATTATTCTTTGAGTTGATTTTAATTAATAGATTTTAGCAGGATTCTAACTGGATTCTCTTTTTGGGGTTTTTTCTAAGTTTCTTATGCAGCAATCAAAAAATGTATGCATGCTATATATGTTTTTTTTATTATGCCACCACAGGGAATATTCATTCCCATGGGGCTTAGGATTTTCATAATGCAACAAAGTAAATATAGATTGTTATTTTTATTTTTATTTTTATGCCACCACAGTAAATATGCCTACAGAGTTACCATAGGTGTATTCACATGGGGCTTTAATATTTATGATGCGGTAAATAAAGTAGTAAATATGTTTGTTGTTTTATTTCTAATATGCAAAAAAGATTGTACGAAATGTGTTAAAGTAAAATTACTAATGAATGCTAACTTAATTAGATAACTACCATTCTAACCTTATGGCTAGGGTATGGAATTTAAAGTCTACCGACAAGACTTAGATAGAGGAGAGTACTTACTCAGTAGGTTCATCATCTGAGGTTACCTCAGTCAATTCCCCATTTTGCGGTGGTGTAGTAGGTGCTTCTTCTTTCTCCTTCCATCTCTTTTCTGTCTCTTCTGCTTCTCTCTTTTCTAGCTCCAACTCTTCCTTGTATGCTTCTCTTGATTCTTCGTTTCTCTTTATCCATTCTTCTTCTTGTGCTTGGATCTCTTATTTCTCTGCCTTAGCAATCTGGTCCATCCTCTCAGCTTCCGCTTCCCACTAACTCAAGCGTGGTGCTTGTACGGCTTCTTCTTGCTCCTTGTAGCAGTCTTCATACTTCACAATCTTACCAGGGAACTCCTCCCATCCACAGTGAGGCTGGGCAGCCTAACGGTGGGCTTGGCATCTCCTCCTGTTGCGTTGCTTCCTGTTCCGCTCATGGTTAATAAGTGTTCTAAATTCACAGCGTACCTTTCCAGTGGGTAGATTGAAGTGGATCTATCCAGACCTGATGTAGATGATAGCATTGGTGGTGTAGAGGAACGGTCTTCAAAAAGAATAGGCGATTCGTTGTCTTCCTGTATGTCAAGAACTAGAAAATCTGCGGGTATATATTTGTCTTGAATTTTTACCATGACGTCCTTGACTACGCCTTCAGGGAATCTCAGTGATTGGTCTGCCATCTGCAACTGAATATAGGTTGGGTATAATGGTAAATCATCAAATAATTCATCATATACCTTCTTGGACATTACGTTGACGCCTAATCCAGTGTCACAGACAGTGTCAGGAAAAGTGATGTCTCTGATTGTGCATTCAATGATTGGTACACCTGGGTCACCTTTCTTTATTGGAAATGGTTTCGGGAGCATATGATCATTTTCTGTGTTGATAGCATTGATTAGTTGAGCAGTTTCTTCAGGTACATGTCGGGGCTTGTTCTTCCTCCATCTTCTATTGTTCTTCTTCTTGGGCACTTGTTGTTGTTGCTCTTCTTATTGATGGAATTGCTTCGGGATTGCTGGATTCTTCAGAATGCGGTTCTTGAACGAGAATCTATCCTTCTTGTCCTTGATGGAGAGGACAATCTTGGCATGTTTCGCATAGATGATGGCTTTGGTTGTGCATAAGAATGGTTGTCCCAAGATAATGGGTGCCTTTTCATCTCCTCCGGTATCCATGGTCGTCAATTGGGACATATGATTGCCCCACTCTGATAATAGCTTCTTCTAGTACTCCCTCGAGGTAGCAAATATACTGATCTGCAAGCTGCAAACACATGTCTGTGTACAACAAAGAATCACCTAATATTTTCTCATAGATTACCTTAGGCATTATGTTGACACTTGCGCCGAAATCGCAGATAGCTTCTGGAAAGCTGTGACATCCTATGGAGATAGGAATGACATGTCTTCCAGGGTCTCCCATCTTCTTAGGTAGTGAGTGATCTATCCACTGTATATCTGCAGGCTCAATTTGGTATTGTGTTGCATTGTGTCAACAAGGTTAGCAGTTTCCAAATCTTTCGGCTGGCCCGGAATCTTATCTTTCTCAAATGGAGGGACAGCAGCAGCAAGCTGAGCTAATTGTGATTCTAACATTTTATTAAAGCTGTGCTGATTCTTTATAGCAGAAGCAAAGGTATCCATTCTGGTATTTATGTTTTCTAAAGCTTTATCGTTCGAGGCTACCTTTCTAGACATTTGATCTATCAATGTAGATTGACCAGCAACTAAATCTCTTAAAGGTGGAAGATTATAATTATTATAATTATTACCTTGGTTGTTACCTTGGTAATTACCTTGTCGAGGTTGCTGATTCCATCCTTGACCTTGCTGAGGACGATAGTAGGTGTTGTTGTTGATGAAGTTCACATCTTCTTGCAACGAGGGCAGTTGACAGCTGAATGCCCGTAATCTCCACATTCTTCACAGGTCATGCGGGAATCATCAATATGCATGACTTCCTTCTTCTCTATGTCGAGTTTCTTCATGATGAGGTCTAGCTTGGCAGTGACCATGTCGGTCTCCTTAAGATGATGGATGCCGCCTCCTCTCTTGCGAGGTTGAGTACGTTCTTCATTACAGCTCGAATTTGAGGCCATCTTCTCCTCAAGTGCTTGAGCTTCTGGAAGCTTTAGTGACAGGAAAGCTTCTCCAGCTGCAGCATCTATGAACTCACGGGTGCTTGAGATAAGCCCGTGGTAGAAGGTCTGCATCAGTAGCCAATTCTCTATCCCATGATGGGGACAGTCTCCAATATAATCTTGGAATCTCTCCCATGCTTCAGTGAATGATTCATCATGTTGCTGTTGAAAGCTTGAGATTTTCCCACGTAGAGCATTTGCCTTGCCTGTAGGAAAGAACTTTGCCAGAAAAGTAGTTGAGCATTGGTCCCATGTAGTGTTCTTATCTTTGTTGGTGTAGAACCACTGCTTAGCTTTCCCCAAAGTGAAAATGGGAAAAGATGGAGTAAAATAGCATCTCTTAGTACTCCTCTAATCGTGAAGGTGCTGCAGATCTCTAAAAAGTATTGTAAGTGTGCACTTGCATCTTCATGAGCTTTTCCATAAAACTGGCTGGCTTGAACCATGGTGATAAGAGCAGGCTTGAGCTCGAATCCATTCTCCCCCGTGTTGACTGCTGGTCTAGTTCGGATGTTTTCTGTTGTTGGGGTAGAGAACTCGCGCAGTGCCTTCTCAGCCATGTCTTCAAACACAGGAGATAAATCTTCTCTTAAGTGTTCTTCTTCCAATGTTGGAGCTGGCTCCTTTGATGAACTAACTTGAGCAGCGACAGGTGGTCTTGATGGTAGCTTGAAATTGTCCCTTGCCTCTACAAACTTTTTTCTTCTTAGGAGTTTCTCTAGATCGTCTGTGAAATTATTTGGCAGAGAAAAATCATTCATTCATCACCCTGCTTAAGATAAGTAAATGATAAAAAATAGGGGTGTGCCTGTTTGAGTTAGAGATCAATGGGTAATACAATCTTATCCATGATGCATATGTGTTATCAATATTTCCTAAGTTTAATGTGCCTTCCCCGGCAACGGCGCCAAAAATGCTTGTTGACATCTACTAACGTCGTCCAATATAACTTTATAACTTTTAACACTACGGACGAGATTAGAAGATGTATGGTATTTAGTTAACTGATCATTAGCAACTAGCCACTTATCTATTACCAACATTCTTTAGCATGAACTGGGTTGTCAATCCTAATTATATATGCTAAGAACAAATAAAGGTTTTACATATTATTCCATCTGACTAGGCAGAAATATAAATATAAACTAAGAACAATTCTGCAAGCGGACAGATAATTATACCATTGTAGCATTTTACCTAGGAGTTCTACCAGGTTGTCGATTTATATTTATACTACTGCGAAAGACTAGGATAAACTACAATCTATTATATTGATAACAACCATATACAATGAATAAGTGAAATTACCATTGTCATATACTCTACTCATAACAGGTAGAGGTCACAATATAATAAAGATAAATAGGGTGATAAGTATGATCAAGCATCACTAATAAAGATAAACATCAGAGCACTTTCTAGTTATAGTAATAGCTAGCCAATGGATAAACTAAGGAATTAATATCTAAGGTAATTCTATAACTACGTCAATGAATAACTCTAACTAGTGCAATTACATCTAGCAATCATTGTTAGATTAGTCCTATATCATGATCACATGCAAAGGGCATCATCTAGGAAAGGTGTGAAACAGAGTCATCACCGAACTTCACGACCGTGCCTGCTTGCCTACATACGGGGGTGGACTACAGAGGAATCAACGTAGCTGTCACCTACGCGAACTACCACACGAGAGGGTGCACTCACAGATAAACGAAATATCTAGACACCACGTCTACACATTATTCATCATCTACCCAACGATCGTTTGGATAAGTGCTATACGAGCAATTACATGAATTCAATAAGATCAAACCAACTATACATATAATTAAAGTAGACAAAGACTAATGTAATCAAGAACATATGAACTATTAAGAACAATGTTTCCCTAATCATAATGAAAAATACAATAATAGAGAAAGAACTAGAATTATACCGAACTCTGCGCTCCAGACGATCGCCGGGGCTCCAGATCCCGCCGAAGAACTAGATCTCCTCTACTCTCTAATCTAACTAGGCTAGAACTATGAACTAGAAGGCTCATGATGAACTAGTAAGCTCTTGATGGCTTGAAGACTTGTTGCCTTTGATGAATGATTGATTGATGCTCCAGGGGCCGTAGGATCAAACCGACTTGAAACAAGGGCCGAGATGACTGCTAAGAGGCGGCGGAAGAGGACTCCAGAGGGCGGCGGTGAAACCCTAGGGGGTGCCACCCGGCCCCACCCCAGGGCCGGACCGGCCCCACTTGGACAGGGTTTGGGCCCTGGTTGCTCGGGTGTATTCCAGATGCTTCTAGTATTCTCGTGATGATGTTTCCTTCGCGGTTACATTTCGTGTCTTTTATGCTCTTTAACCCTTCTTTTATGCTTTTCTGGAATAGTCCTTGAAAAATACAGAACATGCAAAACTCGTGGAAACTGTCAGTTAAAACCCTAGACTAGTATGTTTTCATGTATCCTTTTGTGTCTAAAGTTCTAATAAAAGTTGACGTTATCGACCGTCAACAACCTCTAGTCTAGACACCATGCCTACACTATTAATTATTACTCTAATCCCATATGAAAACTAGAGCACTCGATGCAAGTGGAGATCCTATGCCAAAGTATAACAACTATACTAACCAATCAAATTCAAGGCATAAAGTAAATAGAGAAGATAAATATATTAAAGCATAAGTCTTACAAAGATAAGATACAAAGATATACCAGACCCCTGAAGACTTCTCCAGAACCGAAGCACAGCTCCACTCTCCCTAACTCTCAATTAGAACTAATCTACTACATTAAAAAGTCTAGCCCTAATTCTTTAGAGTTGAGAGGTTATCCATTCGAGGGACGCCTCTACAACTCCATAATGGTGCACTTGACTCGGGGGGTCCTGGGTTTCTTATATGGGGGCGCCTGGCCTCCCCTCCATCTTGGGCAACCAATATGGTACTAAGCCTTTTCACCATGTGCACATAGGCTTTAATGGGCCAAATTATGATTTAGGCCCAATTAATCCCGCAGCCTTTAATTAATCCCGCAACTCAGGTTCTAGAATCTTCTACTGTTTGTAAAATCTATATCTCTTTATTCCGAACACCAAAAATAGCAAACCATAGGTCCGTTTCGATCGTCTCAACGAGCTCTATGCAATGGTGACATTCAATTCCTCATTTGAGATACTTTTAATTGGTGAAAAATTAAATATCTCTTTATACCCTGCAAAAGAAGTGAGAACACCAAAAACTCGTGGAACTTGTTAGAATCAAACCCTATAACTATGCTATGTATTGTTTTATGCCCTTGATTCATGTTTAGTTGATGGGTAAAAATGAGCAATAACTACCGTCAAAAAGTGTCCCCAAGCTTACTCTTTGCTAGTCCCTTAGCAAAACCAAACTTTAGCATATATCAAAAGTTATAGCTACCCCTCACAAGTATTCTGTTTTAAACCAAGAAGTACTCAAGGATTAGAGTAGACCAAGCTAACCTTCAGACTTACCTGTATTACCTTTCTCTTGAGTCTTGGGTAATTGAAGGATAGAATGTCTAAGTTAAACACTATGTCTTAAGCTCTGTCGTTCAACTCTTATCCTGGAGCTTTTGTAAGTTTTTAAAATAAAACTCAGAGTTTCCCTTGTATGACTCTCTCAAGACTCTCAATATGTGATATTTGTGGATCCTCACCAAGGCAATAGTGATGCATGCCTTCTCTTCTCTCTCTCACCCTATAACTAATAGCTTGTGTGGAGCTTATGGGTAAGGAGACAGCTCATACATCCTTGCAATGAATATATTGTAAAGTCAAACAATGGATCCAAAGGAACAACTCATACAATCAAATCAAGATGTGCATGTGTGTGGATGTGAGGTGTTACGTGGATATATATGGTGGCTAATCCTAATTCTACTCGTTTGCTCCTTGAGACATCTCTCTCTCTTTTTTAAACACGAGGGAATTGTGTTGTAGGACAACTTGGGCTATCTTTCGTTTCTTTTTCTTCTTTTTTTCAGGTGGGCATCAGAGTACCCATTGTTTTGATAAATTTGGACACTTGTCCATTTTTACCTCTCAGGCGAGCATCTTTGTACCCATTGTTTTCTCTCATCTCACTCTTTTGCATAGCCCATGCCTCTTCTCTGCAACAATACTTCCCTTTTTCTTTTTCTTTTGAGAGATAGCAATAAGAACTTTGGAGCATTGATCTGGGGTAACCAATGGGATATTTTTAGTGTTCACTCCTAGTGTAGGAGTAGAACATTTTTAGGTGGATCTAGATGGAATATGTGGAATGTGGATGCGCCCACTCGGATATGAGTAGTGCATTATGGGTGGAGTGCATGTGATCTTGATTGTAAAAGCATGACAAGTTCCTAAGGTATCAACAAAGCTTGACTAAACTCAAAATAAAGCAAGTAGCATATAATGTGTATGTTTTCCTAATCTAACATGTATGGCTATGGTGGGATTATAAAGCTCTTGTCATACAGGAACTCATCATGTGGTTTTAAGGATTTTCAGAATAAATCTCCAGAATTCAAGTATCACTAGGAACAAGATAAATAGCAGCTCAAACTTTGCATATCATATCCCTCAATTACTTAGACTTAGATCAAGCATTTGCTACCCACAAGTTTCAGGTTCAAAGCGAATCTTCAAGTTAAAATGGTTGTATGTAAAACTTGGGATGATTTAAGGTTGAAAACTAAGTTAGAATGAGGAATCATGGTGGGGTGCTACTTATCAAATTCCTGAGCATGGTTTCCATTGAGTCCGAGCAAAATTATTGTAAGCACTCTCTTTATATTTTATTCAAACACACTAACTATCCTAAACACAATTTATTTGGTTTTCAAATTTTATTTCACTAGCTAACTCACGTGAAAAGCAATATGGTACAATAATAAGGATGGGAAACTTATACTTAGCTAGATTTCAATGGAGGGCGCCCTCCCCCAAGCTGGATGTTGATGTGGTCTTTGATGTTGCAAGTTGAGCAATCCTTCTGGGAGCAGGCATACTGGCAGCGTAAGGGCGCCAGGTTGACTTGCTCTTGATCTTGTATTGTCTTGTAAAACTCAATTGCCAACAAGAATACCAAATCTCATGGAAAGGGGTTAGGTTAATACCACTTCATGGTAAGTGATTGATTTTATATTTCCAGCAGAAGTTTCCTAATTGGGTGGACCTTCATGTGCCCACATATTTTTGGTTTTTTTCTAAAAAGTGTGGACCTTCATGTGCCCACATATTTTTAGTATTTTTAGATTTTCTTATGGTACTATGGTGAACCTTCATGTGTTCACATATTTTTGGTATTTTATGACTTCATAAAACAGACTCGATAATCGCATAGGTATAGTTACCTGATAACTAAAGGATGCTCCTTCTCCAAGCTAGATGTTTGCAATACTTGGTGTTGATGATCTTCAGGGCGAGCTTGCCAGCAGTAGTCCTAATGGGCTCCACTGATATACTCACTCCTTAGTCATAGTGTTATCCTGCATAATTATACTCCAACAAGAAAACCAAAACTCGAGGCTCGAATGTGATAAGGGGTTAGCGGTCAGCCAATAAGAAATTGATTATTCTCGGAGTTGATTTTAATTGACAGATTCTAGCAGGATTCTCTTTTTAGGGTTTTCTAACTTTTTTATGCAACAATCAAATATGTATTTATGCTATATATTTTTATGCCATCACAGAGAATATTTATTCTCATGGGGCTTAGGATTTGCATAATGAAAGAAAGTAAATACAAATGCTATTATCATTTTTTTATTATATTTTTTTTATGCCACCATAGCAAATATTTCATAAGTTTATTCACATGGGCTTTAATGTTTTATGATGCAGTAAATAAGGCAATAAAGATTTTTCTCTCTTTTTTTATATGCATAAAGATGAATATGCTAAAGTAAAATTACTAATGTAAATTATGAATACAAATTAATTAGATAACTACCATGTTACCTTATGGCAAGGGTGCGGAATTTATAGTCTACCGAAAGGACTTTTTTTCCACTCTTGTGTATCTCTCCGTCTTAGAGATGAAGGTCTTGATGGTTGCACCTCTAGTGATGGTGATGTCACCTCTGTTCTTTGCTTGACCAGCAGGTTGAAGTAGAGCATTAATAGTGCAAGCTAGCAGCATCTTGCTCAGCGTGCATGTTCACAGAACTTTCACTTGTAGAATTTTGGGAATTAACAAATTTGCTTGAAGTGTTGTCCTGTTTGCAAAACCAAGGTAGAGATCAAGTGCATGGGCTCCTGGTGAAAAAACACCAACAGAATCGAATATATTTATTTATTTATTCTTCTCTAGCCTTAGGCACATTGAACAAGACAAAGTTGATGTTACATAATTTGTTTTACTCATGACATGAGTGGTAAGATCAGACGATTAAGCATTAATGTTGCATTTAAGTTAATATGGCAGAAAAGATTTAAATTGCTTAACCAACGGAATGGTTGTCTATCTCTGCATAATATATAAATTTTTACATGAGTATGACTATCATCTTCCAAAGATAGAATGCAATGTTTTAGCACATTTGGTTAAGATTGAGATCAAAAGAATGATGTCATGAACAATCTTAAAGGACAAAGCATGTTGAGTTAATTAGATTAATCAATTAAAGATGTAACTCTAACATATTTGTGTCTTTATTTATCTGCATTCCAAGATCAAGAGGAAAATAGTGACCACTTACCTTAAGATATTACCTTCATTATTAGAGTGTGATGGCACTAAGTAATGAAGAGTAGATGATTGATGGTCCTTTCCTTCTCTTGCATCTTGAGTTGTTCATGAGCATCTTATCTCCTTTGTTGCTTATCCTCTTTGCCATCTTTTGCTTCTTTGATCTTATGACACCTTGTCACTTCATTTATTATTATGCCTGCAACAGATTAGTAGACAACACATACCTAAAGGGATGTACAACTTTGGAACATAGGTTATTTGTCCAGAATTTTATCATGTTCCATCTACGCTACTAAGAAGATAGGGTTGTTATTATGCTAGCATAGATCATATTCTATACCGGCATGACTTGAGTCCAAGTAACTTGCAGCAGAAGATAAAGTGAATGAATCATTAATACTCACAGTTCTTCCGTCCAAAATGAATGGGCTATGTCTTCCTCTGCAAAGTTATTGAAGTTCAGCAGATGCCCTGTCTCATCTCTGATTTGAATTTATCTCGTGACTTACCCAAATTAAATTGGAAGTTTTCTGCAAGTTAGTCCAACAGAATATCCAATGTTTACTACAGCATACGAGCGGCTCAAAAATCAACCTAGACACCACGTCCAATTTGACTTAGGAAGGCATTTTAACCTAAGCACCACGCTTAATTCAAAAAGCCTTTGAAAGTAAAATTATCACACCTCTTGGTTCGGAAATCAAACTAAACACCTTGTCTAATTATGATTCTAGAAAACAGTTTAAACTAAGCACCATGCCTAATTTTAAAAGGTTTATGAAATTTCTCCAAATCTTAAGTATACTATAGCAAACAATGGTAACAAGTTTATAGAGAGTTATGCAAACAGAGATGAAAGAGCAGGATCATTGGTTAACAATTTAAACATGGATTGACAAGGTAGAGACAACCAATATTAGCAACATAAGATTTTCTAAATAAGCCCATTCCTCCAAACTTGAATTTTGCAAGGCAAAGTTAAGTTTGGATGGATTAATATTGCATGATGAATGGTTGGACATAACTAATGATGTCATCCTTCTACTTCAAGCCTGGAATGGTTAGTGACAAAAAATACCCGAGGGAATATTTTTATAATTATAATTCTATGCTCAATTCTCAAGGCTATTACATCAAAAGGTACAAGCTCACATTATTTTTTTAAGAGTGGTTACTTTAGGACACAAAGTCGTTCTTGGAAGACTTTTTAATTATTACACTTTTAGTTAATAAATTTAGATTAAAAACATTTGAAAATAACATCAAACACTCCTAAACTAGGCACCATGCTTCATTTAAGAGATGTATGAAATTATTCTAGCCATAAACTATAGTAAGTAAAGGTAGAATGAATGCATTACAAAGATTTATTCAAATAGAGATAAAATAATATGATCATAGTGGGGTATATATATTTTTTTCTTTTGAATATGCAAGTGGTATGGATATATGCAAGAATTAAACATGCTATGGATTTGATATGAAGGAATATAAACTAAATGGTGTGGATGTATGGATTAAAATAAATATGCAATGAGATGCAAGAATTAAAAGATAACTATCCAAAAGTTTAAAGTCCATGAGTAAGACTTTCTCACCTTCTTGATCATACTTACCATGACTTATGTGTGGCACCGCCTCTATGTTCATCACTTGAGATGTGATTTGAATTGTTATGACGATGACCTCCTTCTCCTATCTACACAAGGTTAGAAAGAAATATATATATGTGTGCAAACCTGTGAGATGGTAGGGTTCCATTATTGATGAATCTTAAATGTTCAGGCACCCTGGACTCTTCAATGTATCTTCTTGTCTTGTGGAAACTTGCCGGAAGGTCAAAACGACTTCTGTTGTCCTGTCTTATTCCACAACTCAACAGAACAGGGGTAATCATACTAAATCTAGTAGTACACTAAATTAGCAGACATCAAAATCACTATAAAACTCTTATGCCAATTGCTTCCCCGGCAACGACGCCAAAAATGCTTGTTGACATTTCTTATGAACAATTAAAATATGAAAGATTCCGCAAGCGCACAGAATACCACTGTAACATTTTACCGGGAGTATTCTAGGTATCGTTATTTATATTTTACCACAGGGAAGCAATGGTTAAAGAATTTGATAGTTGACCATCATGTATCTACTAACTTAGTACACCAACTAGACTATAGTAGGGGTAACGATAAATAATAGGAGGTATGCTTAAATGATATAGACACATAGGAGAATTCTATGATAAAAGAGTAGATAGCTAAAGTGAGAGGACAATGGGAGAGTTCAAGGTTCCTAAATATTTCTGTATTACTGGGCTTCTATAATAATCGATTCATAGTAGATAAAGCAATCACACAATAACACTTTGGGACATCAGAACACTAGCCACGGAACGGGATGAGAATGTGACTAGGAAGTTCTGACTACGGTCCTACAATCATCAACGAACACGAGATGGAATACGTCGGCCATCAGGGCTGTCACCTTCTGGGGCTACCACAACTATTCATAAGGTTGAGTGCAATCTCAGGTAACCTCTAGTCTATACACCATGCCTACACTATTAATTACTACTATAATCCCATATGAAAACTAGAGCACTCGATGCGAGCAGAGATCCTATGCCAAAGTATAACAACTATACTAACCAATCAAATTTAAGGCATAAAATAAATAGAGAAGATAAATATATTAAAGCATAAGTCTTACAAATATGGGATACAAAAATATACCAGACCCCTGAAGACTTCTACAGAACCGAAGCGCAGCTCTGCTCTACCTAACTCTCAACTAGAACTAATCTACTACATTAGAAAGTCTAGCCCTAATTCTTTAGAGTTGAGAGGTTATCCATTCAAGGGACGCCTCTACAAATTTACAAATCCATAATGGTGCACTTGACTCTGGGGTCCTGGGTTCCTTATATGGGGGCGCCTGGCCTCGCCTCCACTTTGGGCAAGCAATATAGTACTAAACATTTTCACCATGTGCACATAGGCTTTAATGGGCCAAATTATGATTTAGGCCCAATTAATCCCACAGCCTTTAATTAATTCCGTAGCTCAGGTTCTAGAATCTTCCACTGTTTGTAAAATCCATATCTCTTTATTTCGGACTCCAAAAATAGTAAACCATAGGTCCGTTTCGATCGTCTCGACGAGCTCTATGCAATGGTGAACTTTAATTCCTCATTTGAGATACTATTAATTGGCGAAAAAATTAAATATCCCTTTATACCCTGCAAAACAAGTGAGAACACCAAAACTCGTGGCACTTGTTAGAATCAAACCCTATCACTATGCGGTGTATTTTTTATGCCCTTAATTCATGTTTAGTTGATGGGTAAAATGAGCAATGACTACCGTCAACACTGTGCATCGCCTTCCCCTCCAAGGCCCCCCTCAAGCTCGCTGCCGCCATGGTTGAGCTCCAGCGGAGCTCGTCGAGCTCCCTTGAAACGGCACCATTCGCCTCACCGCCTCCTCCGTCGGCACCGCAACGATGCGCTGCACCCCTCTATCTACATCTCAGAGCGAATCCGCCGCCGCAGTGACTTCTCTCTACCTGACCGAAGCTCGTCGCCGATGAACTCTGCTCCACATCGCGATGCGCCGTCACCGTCTGCATCTGGGCACCAAGAACGCCACCGGAGTGTTCCCTATGGCCGACTACCCATCTTCCGCCGCTCGTCGTCGACCGTGGCCCATCGGAGCGCCATCCTGGCCGCGCTTCGGTGAGCCGTCACCTCTGGTTCTCCCCTGCGCAGAGAAACAGAGGAGGGAGAACACCCCTGCGCCATTGGATCGGGAACGAACGTCCCAGATCCCCTGATTGACCGGAGTCAACTGGGTCAACCTCCCTACCAAGTCATCTTCCCCACCGAGCCAATCCGAGTGTGCAACCTCATCAGTCGACCACCACCTCACCAGTCAATTGCCACATCTGCAAGGTGAAGACCAGTCCACCCCTCTTTATAGTATAGCGCCTGATCTGTCTTGTAAATAATTCACTGTTCACCGAGTCATTAGAATCTTTTCAGCTAGCCCCTGTTTTTTAGAAAATAGTATCCGTAGTCCAAATTGCGTAGTAACATCTTATTTTATTTATTTAAATTCAAAAATAAGTTTTAGTAATTATAGAAATGCCATTAGACCCTATTTAGGCCATAAATTCACTGTTTTAACTCCGTTTTGATCCTTTCAACTTGCGTTAGATTCATAATTTTATAATCTATCTAATAGTAACACTATAATTTATGTTAATTACTTTTAAAAATTTGAGATTAGATTAATTTATTATTCTTATTATAAAATCTTGTTTATTACATAACTTCTTCGTTTTTAATCCGATGCGCGTGAACTTTATATCGTTGGAATCGTAGCGACGCGTAGATTAATTTTATACAATTTTAAATCTGTTTATTGATTGGTGTATTGTTCTAATGTAGTATCATTTGTACGTGATCCATGTTTGTATATGGATGCTTTTGTGGTGCTCTACAATCGTGTCCAATCGGTGAGTGTTGCGTTGGTGATCAAGAAGAAGAAGGTGATCCAGGAGTTCTTTGAAGATTCACTAAGCAACTGCTTTGGGGTGAAAACCAAATTAACACAAGTATAGTTGGGTATTCTTGTTGTGACCATGATCTTGTGAATTAATTAATGTTTAAGTAACAAACGATAAAAATGAGTTTTTAGCAACTTGAGGATTTATCTGTAAACGAAGCTTCTGGAGGACAATACAACTGTGAGGGCTACATGGCTCTAGTTTTAGTTAAGTATGAGGACCTTTTCTAGCTTGTTAGAGGTTACCTTTATGGCGCAAATGGGGATAAACAGATTGAGGATCTCTGGACTGGTTGTATCACCCAGACTGACTTGATGAAACCTAGCGGCCCTAACTTGTTAGATGAACCTTTGAAAGACTTCATAGTGGACCCTGCCGGCCTTCCTTGGTTGTGGGCTAAGAGGTTGGCCGCCTCGGGAGAAAGGGTAAACCACGACTCATAGGGAAATTGTACACTTCTGCATAGAATTTATTAAACTAGTATACTAGTCTTGCCTAAGGACATGGGTGGCCTTGAAATCCTTTACATAAGGATAATGACTTTCGATTGCTAACATGCTCATTGTTTACCATTTTATGCTTTACATTATTTATGTTACATTGATCATGAGATTACTATACTTGCTGAGTTCGATATAGACTCACTCTTGCTATTCCCCCCACACCTTAGGAGAAGTTTAGACTTGTGGTCAACCAGTCGGTTTGGATCCTGCAGAGTAAAGTCTACACCCGGAGTTCAGAGTTGTGTTCCATTGTTTTCACTCTGAGGTTATATTTTATTTACTTAATACGTTATTTATTAAGCAATTGTCTCTAGATATTTTCATTCTCTGTGGCTACATGTGAGATTTGGTTTTATTATTTCACATATAGTACATGTCTAGTTTTGTTCTTAAAACCGGATGTGACAGAGTGATATCAGAGCAATGCTGACTGTAAGATGCAAGCCTAGTTAAATATTGGTCATCGTAAGATTTAAAACTTTCTATGAAATCCTTGTTCCATATACCTTGATAATTTCTACTATATTATATTACTTACTTGATACTCATCTACTCCTTGTTGCTGTGAATTTTGTCCCCTCATCCACCTTGATAATTTCAGCTATATTATATTACTTACTTGATACTCATCTACTCCTTATTGCTGTGAATTTTGTCCCCTCATCCACTCCTTGAATTGAAATTCTTTTTAAAATTCTCTCTCATCACATTCTTGCTTAACCTAGATAGACTTTTTGCAAAACTATTTTAATAAAAGCTTTCCTTTCTTCTCAATTCAAACTCTACTTTGATAAAAGCTTCCAGTCTTTCCCACTTCAATTCTTACCAACTATTTTCAAAAAAAAATCCTTTCCACTTCTCAAAACTTTTCTTATACTTTTGTTAAAGAAAAAATAAAACTTTTTGCCAAAACCCCACCTTCTCCAAGGTCCAGGAAGATGAAGTTTCTACATCGACAACAAGTGGATAACCATGAAGATAGAAGTGTTAAAGCTCGTGCCCTAGTATTTACCCAATCAGTTTTTGCGTTAGTAACGCCGTCTGATTGTATTGTCATTATGCTTATGATTGATTTGGTTCTATGTAATGAGTGTAGATTCAGCAAATCTCGGGACAAGATTTCTTTTAAGGAGGGTAGTTTTGTCACACCCCAAAATTTCTGTTTTGAGTTGTGAATAGAAAACATTAAATAAAATGAATTATTTAATATTATCCTAAAAATTAATTGAGGTTTAGATAGTTTTCGAAGTCATGTTGTTGAATAAAAACGGCAAAAAAAGGTTTTATTAATTAATTATTTGTTCTGTTGCATTCATGCCGCCTGCATAAATTTTATTGAATGAAAAAGGATTATCTAAAAATTCGATCAGGGTTTCCTTCGATCTTACCCTATTTATAAAATTAATGAAATGTGTAAAAGTTTTCTTTTTATAAAATGAACCTCATATTATGTTTCTTAAAAGCCTCATAAAATTTTTTAGGTATTTACATATTTTGAATTGGTTTAAATTCTTTTGTTTTGATTCCCAAAATGAATTTAGAAAAAGGAAAAGAAGTGACTAATAGAAAACAAAAAGGAGAAACTCTCCCTCCTCCGCTCTTTCGGGCCCAGCCCAAACCCCTCTCCTTCCCTCCCTTTCTCTTTCTCCCGCATGGGCCTTGGCCCAGCTCGGCCGGCCAACAGGCCAGAGCTGCAGCCCGCGCTCCCCTATCCTCGGTCTGGGCCAAAGCCTAGCAGGCCGAGTGCCGCAGCGCCTCCTCACTCCCTCACTCTCACTGCTGCATGGTCCCACCTATCGGCACTGTCTTCCACCTCCTTCCTCCTTCCATGCGAATCGGACACCACCGTCGCCGGCAGCCGAGCCACGCACTCGCCCCTTCGCGCTTCTCGCCGCCAAACCAAGGCCCGTCCGCATCTCTCCACCACGTCACGACCACTCCAGAGCCTTGCCTCGCGCAAATCACGCCGCGGACGACCGGGAACGAGTCGCGAACGCCAGAGCGCACGCGGCCATCGACCCGCCGCCTTGCCCACTCAGGCATGAGTGCCGAGCCCTCGACCCGCCCCTACGTGAAACGAACCTCTCTGCATCACCACATGACTCCGTCCCTTCTCCCTTCTTTCTCTCTCCCTCTCCCCCTTTTTCTCTCTGCGTGTAACAGCCGCCCGCCA
The DNA here is from genome assembly GCA_038502445.1 of Eremochloa ophiuroides. Taxonomy (NCBI): domain Eukaryota; kingdom Viridiplantae; phylum Streptophyta; class Magnoliopsida; order Poales; family Poaceae; genus Eremochloa; species Eremochloa ophiuroides. The sequence continues at coordinate 51,349,691 of JAHLJS010000002.1, forward strand.
TTTTAGGATCGAAGCCGAGCTCTGGAATTCCACCCTCCAGTCCTCCTTTTCCCCTATAAGAGTGCTGAGGAGCACCGCGTACACCTGACGAAGCCACACAGCACCTTACTGTGCATCGCCTGCCCCTTCAGAGTCCCCACTCGAGCTCGCCGCAGCCATGGTTGAGCTCCGGCGGAGCTCGTCGATCTCCCTCAAAACAGCACCATTCGCCTCACCGTCTCCTTCGTCGGCACCGCAACGACACGCTGCACCCCTCTGTCTACATCTCAGAGCGAATCCGCTACCACAGTGACTTCTCTCTACCCGACCGAAGCTCGTCGCCGATGAACTCTGCTCCTCATCGCGATGGGCCGTCACCGTCTGCATCTGGGCGCCAAGAACGCCATCGGAGTGTTCCCTATGGCCGACTACCCGTCTTCCACTGCTAGTTGTCGACCATGGCCCATCGGAGCGCCATCCCGGCCGCGCTCCGACGAGCTGTCGCCTCTGGTTCTCCCCTGCGCAGAGAAACATAGGAGGGAGAACACCCCTGCGCCATTGGATCGGGAACGAACGGCCTAGATCCTCTGATTGAGCAGAGTCAATAGGGTCAACCTCCCTGCCAAAACATCTTCCCCACCTGAGCCAAACCGAGGGTGCCACCTCATCAGTCAACCGCCACCTCACCGGTCAATTGCTACATCTGCAAGGTGAAGACCAGTCCACCCCTCTTTACAGTATAGCGCCTGATCTCTCTTGTAAATAATTCATTGTTCACCAAGTCATTACAATCTTTTCAGCTAGCCCCTGTTTTTTTAGAAAATAGTATCCGCAGTCCAAATTGCATAGTAACATCTGATTTTATTTATTTAAATTCAAAAATATGTTTCAGTAATTACAGAAATGCCATTAGACCCTATTTAGGCCATAAATTCACTGTTTTAACTCCTTTTTGATCCTTTCAACTTATGTTAGATTCGTAATTTTATAATCTATCTAATAGTAACACTATCATTTATGTTAATTACTTTTGAAAATTTTAGATTAGATTAATTTATTATTCTTAGCATAAAATCTTGTTTATTATATAATTTCTTCGTTTTTAATCCGATTCGCGTGAACTTTATATCGTTGGAATCGTAGCGACGCGTGGATTAACTTTATACAATTTTAAATCTGTTTATTGATTGATGTATTGTTCTAATATAGTATCATTTGTACATGATCCTTGTTTGTATATGGATGCTTTTGTGGTGCTCTACAATCGTGTCCAGTTGGTGAGTGTTGCGTTGGTGATCAAGAAGAAGAAGGTGATCCAGGAGTTCTTTCAAAACTCATTGAGCAACTGCTTTGGGGTGAAAAGCAAATTAAGGCAAGTATAGTTGGGAATTCTTGTTGTGACCATGATCTTGTGACTTAATTAATGTTTAAATAACAAACAATAAAAATGAGTTTTTAGCAATTTGAGGATTTATCTGTAAACGAAGCTTCTGGAGGGACAGTACAACTGTGAGGGCCACATAGTGTGACAGAGCAATCAAAACATCTAAACAACCACACCTGAGCCCATATAAACCCGGTAGTCCGTGAAATCTCGAAGGATTTCAAACCAAACGGCAACACAACCAAGATCGTACAGGGTTCAACAACATATATTCATATTACGTAACTTCAAAGTACGGAATACGCAGAGATAGATATTACATCATAAATTTAAAACCTTAGCGGAAGCAAAGAAGTTTTACAAACCAAGTCTTACACAACCATATTTATTTAATATACAGTACCATACTTAGGATCAAACCACTAGATAAGATATCTATTGAGCACGAAGACACAATCTGCCCACACTTTAGTCCTCATCCACGGCAGGGGTGAAGCAATACATGCAAAAACCATAAAAGACCTGGCCATCTGCAACAATAGGGGATAAATCCTGAGTACTCAATTGTACTCCGCAAGACTTACCCATCTTACCAAATAAAAGACTCTCAAGTAATATGCAAGGCTTTTCGGTGGAGTGGGCCGACTCATTTGCATAAATGCCATTTTGAAGTGATTATCATGATTAGGCACTAGCATGATTCTTTTAGTGAATATTAAACCTTACCGCTAACTTAGCACCTGTCTATTTCAATCACTTGATTAATTCTAAGCAAGAAATATATATAACCATAGCAGTTTGGCCTTTCAAGCTTTCATTAACCATCATCATAATTAACTTTTATTCTCTACGTTGCCAGAAGATCAGTCCAGTTTCTCACTATCCAGGAGAGATGGCGATTCGAATCGATTGCAAACCAGCTGGCGACAAATGCCAATCACAAACCCACGCAGACCTGATCAGGGTTACTTAGGTCACTTTTGGTACTATTCGGGTTCCTCAGCGGGTTTGGTGGAAGCCACGTATACTGGGGGACTGACTAGTGGCCAGGACGATTAGGCTCCAACCTGCCCATGGTCCTAACTAGCTCCTGAACATCCTACACGGTCCAGTATACCTACTCAGCGCACCAATTCCTGGCTCGAATAGAGCTACTTGGCTTCGCGGTCGGAACGACTTATCCGGCCAGTTAAGTGATGGCGTCCTTCAATCTCGACTGATACCCAACAACGGTGGCCCTATCTGAGTAGACGGGGAATAGGTACACAACCACGACCTCCATGCCTTGTTGCTTTGCTACTATGCATGACTAACCCCAATTTACGTTTAGCTCTCATGGTTATATCACGATATCAAATATAGCCAACCATGCTTCTCACTTTCTATTTTGGTGACCGGGATCACCATATCTACCGGTTCTAAGCATAGCTAAGCAAAAGATGCGAATCCTGAACCTACTTAGGTGAAGGATATAGTTGTCCAATATAATGCAACTACGTTTTCAGGCAATTTCTACACTTAATGCAGCAATCACTATACTCAAGTCAATTCATTTCGAAAACGTAGGAATTAAGAATGCACCGGGGCTTGCCTTTCAGAAAGGTCGAGGGCTGGTAGTCAGGGCACTCGGGAAGGTCAGCGTTGTCCTCGGTGACTTGCTCGGCAGCGGGGGCCTCCTGAGGGATCTCCTCCTCGACTAGATTTACCTCGGTCAGGTTCACCTCCTCCAACGATCCTGTATGCATGTATATGCAATAAGTAATTTAAATGCACATTTGCAATGACTTACATGACATCATGCATAAGGATTATGTATGCTTGGATGGAATATAACCATACAATTTATAAACTAATTGCTCTTATCGAGTACGTGCATATTTCTTCTCTTAACCAATACCACTACACCTACCCTTTTTTTCTGTAATCTAAGATGTGATGGATACAAATTAGCCTAACCCCTATCCACATCCTACTCAAGCAAGATGCAAAGCATTGTATGATTTAGGCAACACATTCATAACCTTCACACTTAAGCTTGCAGCTTACTGTCCACATACATGCTGATTACCCAAACAAGACACCATATAACTGAAAAGGCTCAAAGTTGGCCCTAAACTAAATAGCTGAATGCTTAAGGCCATAGAGCAAGCACTAGGACAGAACTGGGACCTAAATTTTGATGGTCCAGAAAATTCTGAGAAAAATACAGAAGCAAGCTCTTACTGCCAGAAGCTTACTGTCAAAATTTTAGAGCATTTCACTAAGTAAAATAGCCTGCGCAAAAAGATGAAGTCTGCAGGCTGAAATTCACCTGAAACTATTCTGCACAGAGAACAGTCTCAAACTGCTAGTTTTGTGCTTTTCCTACACTCCTTCTAACATGTAATTCACACTGAAAATTACTCACACTAGTAGCCTGGACAGTTTGGCCAGAGAGAACTTCACAAGAAAACACTAAAACAAGCACCGAATCAACAAAGCCATGCTCTATTGCAGCTTCTGGGAAAAGCATATTATTGCTAAACTCTACAGGTCATAACTAGACCCTGAAAAGTGGAGTTATACTTTTAATTCATTTCTAACATTAGCTATGCAATTGAAAGGATTCATGCTAAATACAATTTAAACAAAACTCTGTACAGAACTATAGAAAAAACTCTATTTTATATTTTTATCATGAAGTTCACACTAGCAGAATTTTACTAAAACTTGTCTCACTTAATTCCGATAAAGCAATCTACAGCTAGAAGGCTAAACTGCACCCTGGGAACCAATTTCAGAAAACAGCTTCAATATCTAACTACTGACAGCTACCCAACAACATTTACCTCACTCAACTTTGGATGAACCTAACTGAAAAATTGATTTTTAGAAGGTTAAATCATTCCCTGGAAAACAAATTTCGAAAATTAAGTCCAACCCTAAACACTATGGCCAACCAAACCTGCAACCGAGATGTAAATAGGGCGACTGACACTAATGGCTACAGCGGCAGCGCAGCAACCAGCGAACAGTCCAATTCCGGCCACGGCGAGATGAACTAACGTGAGCATAGGCTTCAGCAAACTTCCAGCAAGCTGGAATTAGGATTTGGAGGCAGTTTCTCAACAGAGAGGAGCTTGAACCGCACACAAAGGCGTCACAGCGGCAGAGCACAACGACAGCGAGGCCATTCTAGCGAAACCAAACCCTAATCCGCCTAACCAACTCCAATTTCACCAAATTCGAATTAAATAAAGCTAAGAACAAGAATCAATTGAGGCCAAACTGCTCGGGACATGGCTGGCTACGGTGAATCCCCGAGCTCTTCAGAGCTCCGGCAATGGAAAAACGGCAGCGAGGCTTTTTTGTGAACATCACCCAAACTCAAAACTGTAACAGAACTGACCAATTTATACAAGCACAAGTACAGCGACAGCTGCTTTCCCAGCTATCAAACCAGACTTGAGCCAATATAAACCCGGTAGTCCGTGAAATCTCGAAGCATTTCAAACTTTTACACAGCACTTACCCAAGGATCGCAGAAACTCAGCAGCACACATACACATAATACATAGATTCGCACATAGTTCAATTACATCAGAGTACAAGATAGACTTTACATAAAAGTTCAGTTGCGGAAACGAAATAGATTTACACACACTTAAATTCATAATACAGTGCCAAGTACCGACCAGTCACAGCAATATAGATAAGATAGATACATGACTTTGCCCAAGGTCTAGTCTTACTCTCCCGAAGGATAGAAGTACCTCTTTTAGACAACGAAGTATTCCTCCTGCAACATTGAGAATAAAACCCTGAGTACTCAATTGTACTCAGCTAGACTTACCTGACAGGAAGTAAATAAAAAGACTCTCAAGGATATGCAAGGCTTATTTGGTGGAGCTCAGGATATAGCATCATTTTTGCATAAAAAAACATTACTATAGTAATTCCTCAACTTATCAATTTTAGATATTGTTCAGCTTCGATTTCAGTTTAGCTATTATAGCTAAGGTTTGCAGCTATACTAAGCAATCACATGATATTATAGCAATCAATAAACCATAGCGATTTCTGATATCCACATATATCTTCCTCATCTTACCAATAACCACGTTCAAGTTGTTAACCTCTACCTCACCAGAAGATCAGTTCAGTTTCTCACTTACCAGGAGAGATGGCGATTCAAATCGATTGTACCAGCTGGCAAACATGCCAATCACAAACCCTGTCAGCCTGATCAGTGGTTTCTTAGGTCACCGTTAGATCTTTCTGAGTCATATTATATCGCGAGCTTGGCGGGGGCCATATTCTCAGAGACAAACCCACTCACAGGAAGTGCAGGTCCCTGACCTGACTATGGCAAAATGGTGTCTCCGCACATCCTTCCTATCTCCAGAATATATCTATCCATGTCACACCAATTCTTGGCTCAGAAAGAACTACTCGGCTTCGCGGTCAGAACGACTTATCTGGCCAGCTATGTGACGATGTCCTTCAATCTCAACTGATGTCTGGTGGCCTCAGTCCTAGTCGGCCGCAAGTAGCACCGAAGTCAACATGACCCATGTCATGCAGCTCCCCACTACCTAGGCTTGATTCTCTCATTAAACATTGTGGCATGGTGACACATATAGCCATCCATGTGGATCTCATCAGTCACCACCTATGCTCGCGGATGACAGGAAATCACCCGACTTTCTCGCGGATGACAGGAAATCACCCGACTTCTACCGGTCTAAGCAGGGCTAAGCAATAGATCGATCACCTGTCTAGTAATAATACCAGGATCATATGTAGAATGGACAAGGTAATTATGCAACAATGGTATCAACCAACTCCTATACTTAAGTGCACAATCATACGATTTAATAAAGACCGGTGCATTTATAAAAAGAGATAGGTGGAAGCTTAGGGATGCTTCGGGGCTTGCCTAGGATTCAACACTAAGTCAGCGTTTGTTAGATGACACTTACTCGATGAGCATCTCCCATCCAAGCACTCGATTAGTCCTTCCATCTTCGTGATTAGTCTACCACACCGTCTTGTGGTTAGTTCCATCATCACGTCCTTCACTCCACGTGTTCATCTATCGTACCTAAATGAGATGCACATTGCACATGTATCAAAGCAATCATAATCCCCCACACATGCAGTTTATGGGCAGCAGGACAGTAAGCACAAGATTTAACCATAACTCAAGATATACACATCCAACCAAGGTGATATAAGCCTTTCTGGAAAGCTATTGAAATTGTCTACAACTTTGCTATTATCATATTAAGATGATTCAATACATATAAAGGTCAAACAACACATTGAAGGAAGCTCTGTCCAGACTTGGACAGATTCTGTCCTCACACTTCAAATAATCATAACTACGGATCTAAACCATCAAAAGTGATGATCCTAGACAATTTAGAAAGCCAATGAAATCTACTACAACTTCTTTATTATCACCAAGAGGTGATTCAAAGCATAAATTGATTAAACAAAGTAAACATTTAGATCTGGAAAGAAAACAATCCAAACCTGACAGCAGACTTCCAAAAGCCATAACTCCTAAACTATTTGGCCTATGACCATGAAAATTTATGACAAGCTATGCAATGAAGTTAGCTACAACTTTTGTATAGAACATATTTACATGCAACATCATTTTAATGGAGAAAACACCACAACAACAGGGACTACACATGCAGCCATTTTCAGCAGGAATATAATTAAGTTGTTTGTTTGCTTTTAAATCAATGACACACATATATAAGCTAATTAATTAACTCCAACTATCATAAACATGATCATATAAGATTCATCTTAGACCAAAGAATATCAAGGCATCACAAGAAACATGCATGCAATCATTTGTCTTTAATTATTCACTCACTATTGCATAAAAACCCATTATTTAATTATTTAAGTTATATGGTAAACATCTCAAATGGAGTTGATATTTTCATGAGAGCTAAATAAATATAAATCATGACCAATGTACAATTTTCACATGCTCAGGTTCTATAATTTAATTATTACAAAATGACCAACTGCAATTTTACCAAATTCGAATCAAATAAAGGCTAAGAACAAGAATCAATTGAGCCCAAACTGCTCGGGACATGGCTGGCTATGGTGAATCCCCGAGCTCTTCAGAGCTCGGGCAATGGAAAAACGGCAGCAAGGCTTTTTTTGAACCTTACCCAAACTCAAAACGAACGGCTAGCGGTGCGGGAGGATGAAGAAAGCCATGGTGGTTTCTGGTGTGAGCTTTGGAAGGGTTATGGCGTGGTGGTTAGCAGGATTTTGCCGGCAAGAAGCTACAGTGGCGCTGCCTGCTGTATGTGTGTGTCGGCAGGGTTGGAATGGTGAAAGTGACGAGAATGATGAGGGAGGGTGAATGGATGAGGCTCTGGACGAGAACATCGATCCAAATCGAGACTCAACTGCGGTGGAGCTCAACAACGTCGACACGGGGGCCTGCCGGTGTCGCGGCCAGCAGACGACACGTTGCTGCTCCAACTCGATGCATTTCAGACTGAACTAAAGTTCAGTACTAACCCATTTGCCTGAAAATCGATTTTTAACGCTAATTAACTCTCAAAGCATGGGGTTTGAAAGCAAACTTCATTAATACAGCTTGGAGTACTACAAAAGATCTACAAACGGTGTTAAGACACTTAGGCTGGTTCGGCTTGGTTTCACAGTCTCAAGCTATCAAACAGGGTCACATGAAAACTGAAAATCTGCTTTATACTTAACCAATTTCTGGAGAAAACTTTAACCCTAATCTGCCTTAGGGACTCAAGTTGACCTAGTAAACAGCATTTTCATGAGTTGGACCCAAAATATCATTTGTCACAAATTAAATTTTCTAAAATCCCTATTTAAGGGGCAAAGTAATTTGAATAATTTAAATTGCACTTTCAAATTGAATTGTTAAAATCACTCTAAATGACCCTAGGTTGAATTCTAAAGCAAACCCTAGCTAGAAATCAAATCACCAAATACTTCAAACATGAAAATTGTTTAGTTTGACATTCTAAACTATATTTGGCACTCCAAAAGTGTTGGAAACATTTTTACTTCAAGTGTGTGTGTGTGTGTGTGTGTGTGTGTGTGTGTGTGTGTGTGTGTGTGTGTGTAGGAAGTAGCTAACATTGCATTGAGAATTCACTTTACTCGAACACATGAAGTGATGATATGATGCTCATGATATGCCAATGCAATGAAATGCAAGTGATTTAGCAAGCTTAACACTAGGGTGTTACAGCCCCTCCCCCCTTAAAAGAATCTCGTCCTCGAGATTAGGAGTAATACCAGGTTTTGTAGAAAGTAGGGTAGACCTCCTTCAAATAATCTTCTCTTTCCCACGAAGCATCTTCTTCTCCCTGGTTGTTCCAAACTACTTTGTAGAACTTAATCACCTTGCTACGGGTCACTCTCTCGTTAGTGTCAATCACTCTAATAGGTTTCTCTTCGTAGGTCAAGTCTGTTTTCAACTTTATATCTTCAATCCTTACTCATTTCTCTGGAACTCTTAGACATTTCTTGAGCTGAGAAACATGAAAGACATTGAAGATAGCTTGTATCTCTGGAGATAGTTGTATTCTATAAGCTACCTTTCCACATTTCTCATTGATCTTGTATGGTCCCACATACCTTGGTGCCAACTTTCGCTTAACACCAAAGCGTTGTACCCCTTTCATTGGTGAAACTTTCAAATACACAAAATCACCAACACGATATTCAATTGGCCTTCTTCTCTTGTCAGCATAACTCTTTTGACGTGACTGAGCTGCTTCTATATGTTGCTGAATAATTCTTACTTTTTCTTCAGCTTATTTAACAAAATCAATGCCATAGTACCTTCTTTCTCCTGCTTCAACCCAATTCAAAGGTGTCCTACATTTCCTTCCATACAAGGCTTCAAACGGTGCCATATTAATGCTCTCTTGGTAACTATTATTGTATGAGAATTCAGCTAATGGTAGCCACTTTTCCCAAGAACCCTTAGAAGATACCACACACGCTCTAAGCATATCTTCTAAGATTTGATTAACTCTTTCTGTTTGTCCAGTGGTTTGAGGATAGTAAGCGGTAATTCTAACTAATTTAGTGCCTAGCTTATGCAAATGCTCCCAGAAATGAGCAGTGAATTGAGGTCCCCTATCAAAAATGATGGTTTTAGGCACCCCGTGCAAACGCACTATCTGAGCAAAATATAAATCTGCATACTGATGTGGTCGGTAGTCAGCCTTCACTGGAATGAAATGTGCTGACTTAGACAAGCGATCCACAATCACCCAAATTGAGTTATGCCCTTTCTGAGTTGCAGGAAGACCCACGATGAAATCCATACTAATTTCTTCCCATTTCCAGCCTAGAACAGACAAAGGTTGTAACAAGCCTACGGGCTTCATATGGACGGGTTTTACCTGACAACACATATCACATCTAGCCACGTAGGCTGCAATCTCTTTCTTCATCTTTGTCCACCAAAATCGAGGTTTCAGATCATGAAACATTTTACTACTTCCAGGATGAATAGATAAAGGAGAACAATGTGCTTCATCCATGATTTGATTTCTAAGTTCTTGATCTTTTGGTACCACCAAACGGTCCTTGAACTATAAAATTCCCTTTTCATCAACACGGAAGTGTTTAATCTCTTGTTTCTTCATCTTGCGTTTGATATGAAATATTCCACGATCAGTTTTCTGAGCTCCAATGATCTTACTTTCCAAAGTATAGCTAACTGTGATGTTATGCAACACAACTGGATGTAACAGGTTAAATCCATCATCTAGCAATGGTTGCACTAACAATTATGAGACTTGCGGCTTAGTGCATCGGCAACTACATTGGCTTTTCCTGGATGATAATGTACTTCCAAATCATAATCCTTGATTAACTCTAACCATCTGCGCTGCCTCATATTTAACTCTATCTGTGTAAAGATATATCGGAGACTCTTATGATCAGTATAAATGTGACATTTATTTTCCATGAGATAATGCCTCCATATTTTCAAAGCATGTACTACTGCAGCTAACTCTAAGTCATGGTAGGATAATTCTCTTCATGTTTTCTAAGTTGCCTTGAAGCATAAGCAATTACACGGCCTTCTTGCATTAGGACACTGTTGAAGGTGGATATACCATAAATTTTCACTTTCAAACACCGTCAACAAGCCTCGGATCCAAAGGAGAATAAACATAACATGAGCATATTTTATCAATAATGAGTTCCACTTGTACTCTTAGCTTGTGAATGTAGAGAAGATCAAAACAGAACAAAATGCAGTAGCTGGGGCTCACATATGTGGTTTGGCCGAACCACATATGGAGGCACCAAACAACCACAATCCAATACATGACACAAGGGACCACATGGAAGAGACCACAGCTCAGAGTTGGCCCACCCATGGGTCGGCCGAATTGCCCATGGGGCCCACCTGGCTCTGGTGGTGAGACAGAATCCGTGTGACACTCCAACCAAGTCATTCCATCCATCTGATCAACTTGTGCTTCCATTCAACGGTGGAGACCAAAGGCACATGGATTGAGGCGTGAAACGAAGCAACCAAGACATAACAAGTACCAGGGGAGACCCTATGATAGGTGGGACCACGTTGGTGGGCCTAACCTACCAGGGGCGGGTCGGCCGAACCAGAAATGTGGGCCCAGGCCATTTGTAGCTTCAATGACTGGTGGGGATACCTTCTAGAAGCCCCTGGCTGGGCCTGTCACAGAACCGACCAATTTATACGAGCACAAGTACAATGATCGCATTTTAGCCGCAATCCAGTCGCACTTGAGCCAATATAAACCCGGTAGTCCGGAAATCTCAAAGGATTTCAAATATTTCATACCCCAAGGATCATTCATTCAGCAATACCCGATCACATGACACATAAGTTCGCAACCGAATTTAAACATCAGAGTACAACATAGTCTTTTACACAAATAGGGTAGTAGCGGAAGTCAACATAGTTTTACACCACAGAGTTCAAATACGAGTACCATCACATGACCCTGTCACAGCATTCTTACAACAACTAAAGATAGATAATGACCCTGCCCTCGGGTCTAGTCTTCTTCGCCCGCAGGGGTGAAGCAATTCCTGCAATACGCGTAGTAGACTACATCATCTGCAACAATGGGAATAAAACCCTGAGTACTCAATTGTACTCAGCTAGACTTACCCGACAGGGAGTAAATAAAAAGACTCTCAAGGATATGCAAGGCTTATTTGGTGGAGCTCAGAGGGTAGCATCATTTTTGCATCAAAAGCATTACTACAGTAGAACCTCAACTTATTCATTTTAATTGTGATAAGCTTCGATTTCAGTTAAACTATTTACTAGGATTAGCCACTATACTAAGCATTCACTGAATATTGTAGCAATCAATAAAACCATATGATTTCCGATATCCACAGATATCAACCTCATCTCACCATAATCATTATGTTCAAGTTATTAGCCTCTACCTCACCAGAAGATCAGTTCAGTTTCTCACTAACCAGGAGAGATGGCGATTCGAATCGATTGTACCAGCTGGCAAATATGCCAATCACAAACCCTGTCAGCCGAGCCACTGGCTTCTTGGGACACCGTTAAATCTTTCTGAGACATAATATGTATCGCGGGCTTGGAGGGGTCCATATTCTCAGAGACAAACCCACTTCCAGGATGCATCAGGTCCCTGACCTGCCCTTGGTAAGATGGTGTCTCCGCACATCCTTCCTACCTCCAGAATATGTCTACCTTATCACGCCCAATTCCCGGCACAGAAAGAAATACTCGGCTTCGCGGTCAGAACGACTTATCTGGCCAGCTATGTGACGACGTCTTTCAATCTCAACTGATGTCTGGTGGCCTCAGTCCTAGTCGGCCGCAAGCAGCACCGAAGACGGCATGACCTCAACCATGTCATGCGGCTCCCCGCTACCTAGCCTTGATTCTCTCATTAGACACTGTGGCATGGTGGCACATATAGTCCATCATGTGGAATCCAACCCCATCGTCATTAGTAACCACCTATGCTCGCGAAGGACAGGAAATCCCTCGACTTCTACCGGTCTAAGCATGGCTAAGCATAGGATCGAACCCATCCCCTTGTCTAGTAATAACTTCAGGATCAAGTATAAGTGGACAAGGAATAAATGCAGCAACGGTATCATATCAACTCCTATACTTAAGTGCACAATCATACGATTTAATAAAGACCAGTGTATTTGTAAAAAGAGTAGGTGGAGACTTAGGAATGCTCCGGGGCTTGCCTTTCACAAAGTTAGTGGGTTGGTGATCCGGGCACTCCGGAAGTTTAGCTTCTTCTTCCTGACCTTCGGGAACCTCTGGCACTTCAATCTCCGGCGGAACTCCCTCCTCCGGTGGATCGAACTGCAACAGCGTCACGCCTCCCGGCGATCCTGTATGCATGATATGCATATATGAGAACTGAGAATGCACATGAAATGCAAGATAGAGATGCACGAATTAACCCATGATATGCAATCAGTTTAACAATCCACACTCATTTATTTCTTTCCTAGACAACCAACTCATACTCACCCTTCTTAAGCAAAGCATAGAACAATTTCTCATCCCGGGTGAGAGGTCTACAACCTGCACTTAATAATTAACATGCATCAACTAACCTACCACAACCAAAAGATATTTGCTTAGAAACAATTAAATAAACCCTAGCCTATAACTGGACCTACTGTTTACTGTGACCAGAAAAATCCATAGAAATTACAGTAGCTATTACACATCCAGATTAGCCTACTGACAAAATTTCAAGTCATTTGGACAAGTATAACAGTCTACACAAAAATAACAAGCAACCAGCCTTTTAAGCAATGGAAAATACTTAACACAGTGAAAAGTATCAAACAACAGATTTCCTAATTTTCTTAGCTTCTTTCCAACATAACATAGCCCAGGAAAAATATTCATGTCCATAACCTTAACACATTAAGCATGGTGATTTTTGCAAGATTAAAGCATAAAAGGCACATTATACTAGACATCATATAAATAATAGTGAAACACCAGCAAACATATTTTTCATAGATTCCACTTCCCTAAACAAGATTAATGCAAGTGGAATCACATTTTTAGCACATTTCTACAATTACTTATGCATTTATCAAGTTTGCAAGCAATTAACAATTTAATTATAACTGAACATAAAAAGTATTCAAAAAGTACATTTTATATTTTTCCCTGATAGAGCTCAGAAATACAATCACAACAAAATTTGGTTCACCCCAATTGGACATTCCTAGCTCCAGATATGAATTTTGGAAGGTTTTACACATTTTCTGGAAATTCATTTTATAAATCAAAAACCTAAACCCGATAGAACTGCTACGTGCACCCGGCTCAGTGAACCAGAGGCGCACCCGAACGGCTGACTCGCGGGCCCCGGGGTCGACCCGACCCCACGCGTCAGAGAGCGGAACAGAGCCGCCGGCGCTGACCGGCGAGAGCTCGCCGACGGCGAGGTCTCCGGCGATGCCGAGGCTACCTACCGACTCGTGGCAACGAGACGAACCCGATGGACCAACTGCCGAGGGTCGTACCCCACCGGAGCGAGCTCGACGGCGGCAATGGCGGACGGCGGTGGTCCGGCGAACTTGCGCCGGCCGATTCCGGCCGTTGCTCGCGCGGCTCGGCCTCGTTCCGTGTTTCTGGAACCCTAACGGACCTGTGTGCGCGACGAATCGAACTATTGCGCACGGGAGCTCACTGACCGCGCTCGCATGGCGGCACGGTGGCGAGCGGGTTCACGGCGAACTCGGGTTCCGGCGAAACTACGGCGAGACAGGCCTATCCGACGGTGTAGACTGGATCTACGGCTAACGGAGACTCCTAGACGAGCAAAAGAGAGGGAAGCCGACCCCGGCATCGCCCTCGTCGCGGCGACCCGAGAGCTCGGCGGCGCTCCGGCAATGGCGGACGGCGAGAAGCTCGCTGGAGCTGTACCTTAGGTCGGCTGAGGTCGGCAACGGGTTGGAAACGAAGAGCAGAGCAAGCCGAAGCTGCGCTGAGGGTGGAGCGGTCGGAGACGGCTCGGTGGCGACGGATTTCACCGCGGCGGCGGCGCGGCGGAAATGGTGACGGCGGAGGGGAAAGAGGAGAGCAGCGAGCGAGCAGGGCGAGAGAGCGGGGAGAGTGAGGGCGAGCGTGCGGGAGACAGGATGGCGTGTTCCCCTTTGTAAGCCGACCGCGCGGCAGCAACGACGGCGTACGGCGCCACCTGGCGGCCGAGGCCTGACGCGGTCGCGCGGCGTCGCCCGAGGGTCAAACTGAATCGGCTCCGATTCAGTCTCCGCGGACCCGACTGAAACTCGATTTTGATCAATCTATAACTCGCGATCCAGGGCGTTTCAGCGAAAACTTCACTAATATGGGTTGAAGAGCTATACGAGTAGATCATTTCATATTAAGGCACTTTACTCTAGTTCGGCCTGGATTGAGAGGATACAAGTCGATGAACAGGGGTACACCGAAACTGAAAACCGGTTTAGACTTAGGAAAATTTGAAAACTTCCAAAACAGCTCCAAATCTGCACTAATTCAACTTTTTGACCTTCTTCCACTCATTTTCATGAGTTGACCCAAAAATAAAGTTTGTTGCTTATAAAATTCTACACAACTTTGATTAAGGGTGCACTGACATGCAGAATCTCTAAAATGCCCTTCTTGTTTGGTCAAACAGAATAGCTTTTAAAGGGCTCTCTAGTCAACTATGAGCTAGAGGGGTATTTTGGGGATTTCACCAACATGAACATTGTTCCAAATGTTATCCTAAACATGTATAAAGCATTTAGAACCGTAAACAAGCATCACATTTGCATGTCAACACATTTTGCATAATATGGACATATAAACAAACATATAGCAATAAAAGGGAATCAAATAAAATGCAATGATAATAATGCATGAAATGACATGATCTATGCTTGATGACATGCAAATGCAAGTGTGAAAATAGTAACTAACACTAGGGTGTTACAGCCCTCCCCCCTTAAAAGAATCTCGTCCCCGAGATTAGAGTTAATTACCATTGTTTAAAGAAAGAAGGATAGACTTCCTTGAGGTAATCTTCTCGCTCCCAAGTCGCATCCCAATAACTTTGGTTGTTCCACACCACCTTATAGAACTTGATCACTCGGCTACGGGTGATTCTTTCTTTGTAATCTATTACTTCAATAGGCTTTTCTTCATAGGTCAAATCTGATTTCAACTTGATATCACCAAAATCCACTTGCTCTTCCGGTACTCGTAAACATTTCTTGAGTTGAGATACATGAAACACATTGAAGATAGTGGACATGTGTGGTGGCAACCGTAACTTGTATGCTACCTTCCCACTTCTTTCCAGAATTTGAAAAGGACCTACAAACCTTGGAGCTAACTTTCGTTTCACTCCGAAGCGTTGCACGCCTTTCATAGGTGACACTTTCAAGTATACATAGTCACCCACTTCAAATTCCAATGGCCTTCTTCGCTTGTCCGCATAGCTCTTTTGACGAGTCTGAGCGGCTTTGAGATGTGTTTGAATGGTATGCACTCTCTCTTCGGCCTCTTTCACAAAGTCAATCCCGTAATATCTCCTTTCGCCTGATTCAATCCAATTGAGAGGAGTTCTACATTTGCGCCCATACAAAGCTTCAAAAGGAGCCATTTGAATACTCTCTTGATAGCTATTGTTGTATGAGAACTCGGCCAAAGGCAACCATTCTTCCCACGAACCTTTAGACGATAGAACACAAGCTCTCAACATATCTTCAAGAATTTGATTTACCCTTTCAGTCTGACCAGAAGTTTGAGGATGATAAGCTGAGCTGCGAACCAAATTGGTTCCCAAACACTTGTGTAGATGCTCCCAGAAGCGTGCAATAAATTGCGGGCCTCTGTCGGAAACTATCGTCCTCAGGCACACCATGTAACCGAAGTATCTGAGCAAAGTAGAGCTGTGCCAACTGATGAGGACGATCTGTAGTTCGAACTGGTAAGAAATGTGCAATCTTAGTCAATCGATCTACGATCACCCAAATAGAATCGTGGCCTTTTTGCGTTAGAGGTAACCCAGATATGAAATCCATGGTTATCTCATCCCATTTCCAACCTGGAACTGGTAAGGGTTGCAATAGGCCTGCTGGCTTAAGATGAATAGCCTTCACGCGACAACAGGTATCACACCTGGCCACATAGGCTGCAATTTCCTTCTTCATTTTGGTCCACCAGAACCTAGGTTTCAAGTCTTGATACATCTTACTACTACCAGGATGGATAGACAACTTGGACAAATGAGCCTCGTCCATAATCTGATTCCTCAACTCACGGTCTTTCGGTACTACCAATCGATCCTTGAACCACAATATACCTTTTTCATCTACTCGGAAATGAAGCATTTCTTGTTCTTTCATCTTCCTTTTGATATGATATATGCCGGGATCTGTTTTCTGACCTTCAATAATCTTGCTTTCCAAAGTACAACTGAGAGTAATATTATTCAACACCACTGGATGCACAAGATTGAACCCGTCTGCTAGCAAAGGCTGCAATACATTGCAATGAGACTTTCGGCTCAAGGCATCGGCTACGACATTGGCCTTGCCCGGATGATAGTGTACTTCTAGATCATAGTCTTTGATCAACTCCAACCACCTTCTTTGCCTCATGTTCAACTCAGGCTGAGTGAAAATGTACTTGAGACTCTTGTGATCGGAATAGATATGACATTTGTGACCCATCAAATAGTGGCGCCAAATCTTCAATGCATGAACTACAGCGGCAAGTTCCAAATCATGAGTAGGATAGTTTTGCTCATGTTTTCTCAGTTGACGCGAGGCATAAGCAATGACTCGGCCTTCTTGCATGAGAACACATCCTAACCCAGTGCCACAAGCATCGCAGTACACATCAAAAGGCCTTTCAATATCAGGTTGTGCAAGAACTGGAGCAGTGGTCAACAACGTTTGCAAGGTGCGAAAAGCTGTTTCACACTCCCCACTCCACACAAACTTGGTATCTTTGTGCAATAGCTTGGTCATAGGTTTAGCTATTTTAGAGAAATCCTGAATAAAGCGGCGATAATACCCAGCTAATCCCAGAAAGCTACGAACCTCAGACTACATTTGTTGGTGACTGCCAATCCAACACCTGCTGAACTTTTGACGGATCTACAGAAATACCTTCAGCAGATAAGATATGGCCCAGAAAAGGTACCTTAGTCAACCAAAACTCACACTTGCTGAACTTAGCATACAGCTTATGCTCCCTGAGTCTAGTCAAGACTATCCTCAAGTGTTCAGCATGATCCTCCATGCTTTCAGAGTACACCAGAATATCGTCAATAAAGACTACCACGAACTTATCCAACTCAGGCATGAATACCGAATTCATTAGATACATGAAATGTGCAGGAGCATTGGTTAATCCAAAAGACATTACCAAATACTCATACAATCCATACCGAGTGGAGAAAGCCGTCTTGGGAATATCTTGTGGTCTGATCTTAATTTGATGATACCCAGATCTCAGATCAATTTTGGAGAAAACCTTGGCCTTGGACAATTGATCAAACAAGATATCAATACGAGGTAGAGGATACTTGTTCTTAATTGTCACAGCATTTAGTGGCCTATAGTCCACACACATACGTAAAGTTTCATCCTTCTTCTTAACAAAGATTGCAGGACAGCCCCACGGAGAAGAACTAGGGCGAATGAACCCTTTGTCCAATAACTCCTGGAGTTGTTTCTTGAGTTCAGCTAATTCATGAGGAGGCATTCTATATGGCCTTCGAGAAATAGGCGCCGTACCGGGAATAAGTTCTATTGCAAACTCCACATCTCGATCAGGAGGAAGTCCAGGTAGATCATCAGGAAAGACATCAGGAAACTCACACACTACCGGAATACCTTGGACGGTCTTGCCCTCAACTGCGAAAGAGAGATTAAAAAGATCCCCTCTTCGAGGTAAGGAAACTTGAAAGGTACCCCCACCCTGGGGCGCCTTCAATGTCAAAGTTCGGTTAGCAACGTCCAATACCGCACCCCATTTGTTCATCCAGCTAACCCCTAGAATTACATCCAGACCTAGCCCAGGCAACACAATGAGATGACTGATAAAACTCCTATCATTAATCTCAATACTCGCCTGCTTGATACCCTCACGTGTGCATATTTCAGCCCCAGCTGAGGTTATCCGGAAAGTTACAGCCCAAATCAACGATCTGAAAGGCATGCCTTTGTGCAAATGCTTGACTTATGAAAGAATGCGATGATCCAGAGTCGAACAAAACAATAGCAGGATGCTGATTCACAGAAAACATACCCGCGGTGACTGGTTCACCTTCTGGAATTTCTTCAATAGTGGTGTGATGCACTCGAGCCTGCTTTGGATGAGGGCAATAGCGAGCAAGGTGCCCCTGTTGACCGCAGTTAAAGCATGGCCCCAGACCTTGGTTGGTCCTCACTGGAACGGCGTTGCTTGGAGGAGCGTTGTTCTTGTTCAAAGGCACTGTGAAACCTTTCTTGTAGCGCTGAGGCGCTGGCTGCTTCTTTGGAGGGGGTCTGAATTTTGCTCCAGGAACAGCCAGACGGTAAGCAGGGCGATTTGCCACCGCACGACTAGCTGCTGGAGTCCTTGACTGAGAAGAGCTTCCTTCAAATGGCCTCTTGCCTCCCTTGGAAGCAGTGTGCAAGTTGTTCTGTTTCTCTTGGATATAAGCTTCACTGATGAACTCGTTAAAAGTTGTACGAGCGTTGTTCGCCAGAGTCTTCATAAGCTTGGTACTAAGACCTCTCTTGAAGGTTTCAATCTTCTTTTCATCTGTATCTACCATCCACGGGGCATACCTCGACAGATTGTTAAAGGCATGATGATACTGAGTGAGGGTCTTGGTACCCTGAGTAAGCTGCATGAATTCATTGACCTTCATCTTGATCAAGCCTGCTGGAATGAAATGCCCCCTGAAATCCCTGGTGAACTGCTCCCAGGTGATATCAGCGACCACAGGGTAGGCGGTCTTACGATTGGCCCACCATATTCCAGCTTGGCCTTGCAGTAACATAGCAGCAAAGCTAGCCTTCATGGTTTCAGTCAATCGCAGCACAGAGAATGACTGTTCAATAGTGTTTAACCACTCATCAGCTTCCAGCGGCTCTACGGCCTGCTTGAATACCGGAGGCTTAGTGTCCATGAAGTCCTTATAGTTACTGTATTGGTCCTCATCGTTTCCGCGGCGTCCACCTCGATTGCGATTGTGGTTGTTACTAGCAACCATCTGCTGCAAAATCGCTTGCTGGGTGTCCAAGAACTGAGCAAACATTTGTTCCTGGGTACGCGGTGGAGGAGGCGGCAACTCCTCATCTTCATGTTCGTTCCCACCACCACTGGTTGACCCATGACGACGGGTATGAGGTGCCATCTGTAGCAACACGCAACAACCATTGTTAAGTGTCAGTTATGTCAAAGATAACCGAAAGATTATGCCCAAAAGATATCAATGATCATTTTTTTGATAACCAACAAACGGCACAATAATTCAATAATCATCACACAACCGCACAATAACAAGGCGCAACCAAAAAGGGTTTCCAAGCTGCATAAGTTACCATTACTTAATTAAAAGTTTGATGGTTCCAGCCCTGAACACACAGGGTTCTCTCATTACAATTCAGGTTCTACCCATTACATGACATTAAAGGTTTTCCCAATACAAAAGGGTGCCGATCATGGCAAGATCACTAGAAAAAGCCTAGTCATCGTGGTCACTGTCCACGCCGGACACGTTCCCACCATGGTCATCACTCTCGTCAATAGGCACGATCTCCTCGGGGTCTTCTTCCTCTTCTTCCTCACTTGCTTCACCATCATCAGCTGCAATGAAGATCTCAGGAGCAAACTCCGCTGCACCCGGAGGATGAAACAGGATCAGCACGGTTGTTCAGACGATGAACATCCTGCTGCAACTCCCAAACCTGCTGCTGACTAGCACGCAACTCCTGCAGAAACTCAGTGCACTGACGTGTCAAACTCATATTGCGATTGTCAAGCTGGCGGCGAAGATCTGCATTCTCCCCCTCAAGCACCTCGACACGGCGATCAGCTGCCAACAAGGTGCCAGTGCATCGTAACAACTCATTGCGACAGGCAGTGGGAGCTACCACCAAGTCATCTGAGCTACGACGAGCCATACGTGCCCACTCTTCAGCTTCTAACTTCTTCTCCATAGCATCATGCAGGGCTTCAACGCACTTCATCCAACCATCCCTAGTGGAATAATGCATCCTCAGGACAGCAAACATAGCACTCATAGAAGCACCCGTGCTATGAGCACGCTCGTCCCTGCCTCGCTCCAAAGAAGCTTGGCTAGACTGAGCCCACTCACCCTGAGAAGCATCCATCCTGGGAAAAATATTTGCTGGCCCCAAATCAGCTCTCTTGTTGAACCGGCTGCAAATATCCGTCAACACCTTGAAAGCTGCAAGCTGCGCACCATCCCATGGTGTCCTCATGTCAACTTCCACCTTTATTCCTGGAAATGACCAACCCCTTTCAAGCACAGGGATAGTCACCCAAACATCGAACCAAGGCTACACCATGGTTTTCGCTGGCTTCCAGAAATACATTGGTGGCTCTGCATATCCCACCGACTTCAACAACCTCCATAGCACAGTGGGTGTGCCAAACTGCTCCAGAAACTGACCACTCTGCGGCTCACCTTCAGCTGCCATCTGGTACATTACAACATCTTTCAGCATTTAGAATAAGATAGGACAGCACAAATTTTACCATAGGGAAGGAAATAGTACAAATAGCTTAAATTAATTTCATGATCATGATGCATGCACGTGCCAACGACCTCACACATAATATATTTTAACTAACATTATAGTCGGTGGCATACCACGTGCTCTCATATACGTAACTAACCGTGCTATACGTTTTGCGTGGTTAGTGTACCTGCAGAAGATTCATTTCAGCCCAATCCCAATGTATGCAGGGCAACAAGAAGCACTTTTTGCCGGAAATGTTCCCATGAACATTTGCGACCCCAAAAATTAATTACTCCACCTTACTTCCATAAGTACACATATGGATCACATGTACTCACTTCAGTAACATACTCTCACCATCGATCGATGGTTGTTCGATCTTACACTCACATCTCACCTTACCTTAGGCGACGTGGTACATTGACCCATAAGAAGCAATAAGAAACCGACAGTTCATGATTATCCGCACGATAAAACCAAATGAACCACAAATAGAAATATGATGCAATTTCCCCCAAGTCAGTACTTACATAAGCCACCTAATTACCACATATACATAGGGCTATAGGACTTGGTCATTGGTACTCATAAGTTTTGCAAACACTTGGTTAAAATCACCTATACACACTATCAGTTGGCAATTAGTTTGTAAAACTCAAAACTCTTTTAGTTTTTAAATAGTCAAGTGACGGTATATGCTGAATTATGCTCTGGTACCAGCTGTCACAGAACCGACCAATTTATACGAGCACAAGTACAACGATCGCATTTTAGCCGCAATCCAGTCGCACTTGAGCCAATATAAACCCGGTAGTCCAGAAATCTCGAAGGATTTCAAACATTTCATACCCCAAGGATCATTTCATTCAGCAATACCCGATCACATGACACATAAGTTCGCAACCGAATTTAAACATCAGAGTACAACATAGTCTTTTACACAAATAGGGTAGTAGCGGAAGTCAACATAGTTTTACACCACAGAGTTCAAATACGAGTACCATCACATGACCCTGTCACAGCATTCTTACAACAACTAAAGATAGATAATGACCCTGCCCTCGGGTCTAGTCTTCTTCGCCCGCAGGGGTGAAGCAATTCCTGCAATACGCGTAGTAGACTACACCATCTGCAACAATGGGAATAAAACCCTGAGTACTCAATTGTACTCAGCTAGACTTACCCGACAGGGAGTAAATAAAAAGACTCTCAAGGATATGCAAGGCTTATTTGGTGGAGCTCAGAGGGTAGCATCATTTTTGCATCAAAAGCATTACTACAGTAGAACCTCAACTTATTCATTTTAATTGTGATAAGCTTCGATTTCAGTTAAACTATTTACTAGGATTAGCCACTATACTAAGCATTCACTGAATATTGTAGCAATCAATAAAACCATATGATTTCCGATATCCACAGATATCAACCTCATCTCACCATAATCATTATGTTCAAGTTATTAGCCTCTACCTCACCAGAAGATCAGTTCAGTTTCTCACTAACCAGGAGAGATGGCGATTCGAATCGATTGTACCAGCTGGCAAATATGCCAATCACAAACCCTGTCAGCCGAGCCACTGGCTTCTTGGGCCACCGTTAAATCTTTCTGAGACATAATATGTATCGCGGGCTTGGAGGGGTCCATATTCTCAGAGACAAACCCACTTCCAGGATGCATCAGGTCCCTGACCTGCCCTTGGTAAGATGGTGTCTCCGCACATCCTTCCTACCTCCAGAATATGTCTGCCTTATCACGCCCAATTCCCGGCTCAAAAAGAAATACTCGGCTTCGCGGTCAGAACGACTTATCTGGCCAGCTATGTGACGACGTCTTTCAATCTCAACTGATGTCTGGTGGCCTCAGTCCTAGTCGGCCGCAAGCAGCACCGAAGACGGCATGACCTCAACCATGTCATGCGGCTCCCCGCTACCTAGCCTTGATTCTCTCATTAGACACTGTGGCATGGTGGCACATATAGTCCATCATGTGGAATCCAACCCCATCGTCATTAGTAACCACCTATGCTCGCGAAGGACAGGAAATCCCTCGACTTCTACCGGTCTAAGCATGGCTAAGCATAGGATCGAACCCATCCCCTTGTCTAGTAATAACTTCAGGATCAAGTATAAGTGGACAAGGAATAAATGCAGCAACGGTATCATATCAACTCCTATACTTAAGTGCACAATCATACGATTTAATAAAGACCAGTGTATTTGTAAAAAGAGTAGGTGGAGACTTAGGAATGCTCCGGGGCTTGCCTTTCACAAAGTTAGTGGGTTGGTGATCCGGGCACTCCGGAAGTTTAGCTTCTTCTTCCTGACCTTCGGGAACCTCTGGCACTTCAATCTCCGGCGGAACTCCCTCCTCCGGTGGATCGAACTGCAACAGCGTCACGCCTCCCGGCGATCCTGTATGCATGATATGCATATATGAGAACTGAGAATGCACATGAAATGCAAGATAGAGATGCACGAATTAACCCATGATATGCAATCAGTTTAACAATCCACACTCATTTATTTCTTTCCTAGACAACCAACTCATACTCACCCTTCTTAAGCAAAGCATAGAACAATTTCTCATCCCGGGTGAGAGGTCTATAACCTGCACTTAATAATTAACATGCATCAACTAACCTACCACAACCAAAAGATATTTGCTTAGAAACAATTAAATAAACCCTAGCCTATAACTGGACCTACTGTTTACTGTGACCAGAAAAATCCATAGAAATTACAGTAGCTATTACACATCCATATTAGCCTACTGACAAAATTTCAAGTCATTTGGACAAGTATAACAGTCTACACAAAAATAACAAGCAACCAGCCTTTTAAGCAATGGAAAATACTTAACACAGTGAAAAGTATCAAACAACAGATTTCCTAATTTTCTTAGCTTCTTTCCAACATAACATAGCCCAGGAAAAATATTCATGTCCATAACCTTAACACATTAAGCATGGTGATTTTTGCAAGATTAAAGCATAAAAGGCACATTATACTAGACATCATATAAATAATAGTGAAACACCAGCAAACATATTTTTCATAGATTCCACTTCCCTAAACAAGATTAATGCAACTGGAATCACATTTTTAGCACATTTCTACAATTACTTATGCATTTATCAAGTTTGCAAGCAATTAACAATTTAATTATAACTGAACATAAAAAGTATTCAAAAAGTACATTTTATATTTTTCCTTGATAGAGCTCAGAAATACAATCACAACAAAATTTGGTTCACCCCAATTGGACATTCCTAGCTCCAGATATGAATTTTGGAAGGTTTTACACATTTTCTGGAAATTCATTTTATAAATCAAAAACCTAAACCCGATAGAACTGCTACGTGCACCCGGCTCAGTGAACCAGAGGCGCACCCGAACGGCTGACTCGCGGGCCCCGGGGTCGACCCGACCCCACGCGTCAGAGAGCGGAACAGAGCCGCCGGCGCTGACCGGCGAGAGCTCGCCGACGGCGAGGTCTCCGGCGACGCCGAGGCTACCTACCGACTCGTGGCAACGAGACGAACCCGATGGACCAACTGCCGAGGGTCGTACCCCACCGGAGCGAGCTCGACGGCGGCAATGGCGGACGACGGTGGTCCGGCGAACTTGCGCCGGCCGATTCCGGCAGTTGCTCGCGCGGCTCGGCCTCGTTCCGTGTTTCTGGAACCCTAGCGGACCTGTGTGCGCGACGAATCGAACTATTGCGCACGGGAGCTCACTGACCGCGCTCGCATGGCGGCACGGTGGCGAGCGGGTTCACGGCGAACTCGGGTTCCGGCGAAACTACGGCGAGACAGGCCTATCCGACGGTGTAGACTAGATCTACGGCTAACGGAGACTCCTAGACGAGCAAAAGAGAGGGAAGCCGACCCCGGCATCGCCCTCGTCGCGGCGACCCGAGAGCTCGGCGGCGCTCCGGCAATGGCGGACGGCGAGAAGCTCGCTGGAGCTGTACCTTAGGTCGGCTGAGGTCGGCAACGGGTCGAAAACGAAGAGCAGAGCAAGCCGAAGCTGCGCCGAGGGTGGAGCGGTCGGAGACGGCTCTGTGGCGGTGGATTTCACCGCGGCGGCGGCGCGGCGGAAATGGCGACGGCGGAGGGGAAAGAGGAGAGCAGCGAGCGAGCAGAGGGCGAGAGAGCGGGGAGAGTGAGGGCGAGCGTGCGGGAGACAGGATGGCGTGTTCCCCTTTGTAAGCCGACCGCGCGGCAGCAACGACGGCGTACGGCGCCACCTGGCGGCCGAGGCCTGACGCGGTCGCGCGGCGTCGCCCGAGGGTCAAACTGAATCGGCTCCGATTCAGTCTCCGCGGACCCGACTGAAACTCGATTTTGATCGATCTATAACTCGCGATCCAGGGCGTTTCAGCGAAAACTTCACTAATATGGGTTGAAGAGCTATACGAGTAGATTATTTCATATTAAGGCACTTCACTCTAGTTCGGCCTGGATTGAGGGATACAAGTCGATGAACAGGGGTACACCGAAACTGAAAACCGGTTTAGACTTAGGAAAATTTGAAAACTTCCAAAACAGCTCCAAATCTGCACTAATTCAACTTTTTGACCTTCTTCCACTCATTTTCATGAGTTGACCCAAAAATAAAGTTTGTTGCTTATAAAATTCTACACAACTTTGATTAAGGGTGCACTGACATGCAGAATCTCTAAAATGCCCTTCTTGTTTGGTCAAACAGAATAGCTTTTAAAGGGCTCTCTAGTCAACTATGAGCTAGAGGGGTATTTTGGGGATTTCACCAACATGAACATTGTTCCAAATGTTATCCTAAACATGTATAAAGCATTTAGAACCGTAAACAAGCATCACATTTGCATGTCAACACATTTTGCATAATATGGACATATAAACAAACATATAGCAATAAAAGGGAATCAAATAAAATGCAATGATAATAATGCATGAAATGACATGATCTATGCTTGATGACATGCAAATGCAAGTGTGAAAATAGTAACTAACACTAGGGTGTTACAGGGCCCACCTGCCATAGGGGGTTCGGCCGAGCCCCCCTGGTGCCCAGCCAGGACGGTTAGCTTCCACCGCCTTCCTGCATGATGTCCACGTGAGGAAATCAGCACCGTTGATCTGAGGCGGTTTCAAGGTCAATTCATCCAAGGGCTAAGGTGGAAAGGCACCTCTCCATCTTCCTCTATAAATAAAGGCTGCCTCCACCCTGTCAAGACATGATTCATTCAAGATACAAGTGAAGAAGTAGTGTAGTTCCACCTTTAGTAGTAGTTGTAGACTAGTGTGGGAGTTAGAGTTGAGTCGAGCTGCGCTCAGGGTCTCCGGAGTCGTCTGCTGGAGAGTCTGGTATAGCTCTTGTATCTTTCTCTTTATTTCAGACTTATTTACTTCAATATAATATATTCCTGCTTTGCTTTACTAAGTTTCTACTTAGTGCATTACTATTCTAGTAGTAGTATTGTTGTGAGTTATTTTATTAATTGGTCGGTTCGCATTAGTTTGTGATCCTGTTCCAACTCAACGTGTGTTAGTTCATCGCCTGTCGTAGGGTGCTCTAGTTGCTCTGATCATAGCTAGAGTAGTGAGACTTAGCGTAAGCGTGTTGCTTAGGTTAAATCTTGCCTTTGATTACCGCTTGTCGCACGGATTGTTTGTGGGTGCTAGCAGGTGGTGACAGCACTGTCTAGTCTTAGTATCCCTCCACATGTTTTAGGCAAGTTCTTAAAAGGTAGGCTCCCATAAGAGTGTAGGCGCTTCGGGTAGAGGTTTTGTCCTCTATTGTCTCGCACTACCTCCTGCACACCGGTAGTAAGGTAGCAATCCTAGTTTAATTTGACCATTTGATAGGATAGATCACAAGAGTAAAGTTTGAATCACAGGAACCTTTCTCACTCGTTGTCCTCCCACCTACCTACACTACACTAGTTATCTTTTAGTAGTTCATTTGTTATCTTTGAATCATCACCTTCCTATCATACTTCGATTACTCCCTCTGCACTAGTTGTGCTAAGTTGAGATAGATTTCAGGATCTCCTTCTATTAATATTTCTAGCAACCGCTTTCCCTTGGGATAAAATAAATAACGATACCTTGGAATACTCCCGGGTGAAGTGTTACAGCGGTATATTCTGTGCGCTTGCGGAATTATCTAATAGACATAAGAAATACCCCCAGGCACTTCTGGCGCTGTTATCAGAGATAGCCTAACACCCTATCTCTGGTGGTTGCACTAAGAAGTGTCAACAAGCATTTCTGGCGCCGTTGCCGGGGAAAGCATAGCCTAGAAATTTTAATAAGATCGAATCCGGAATCCTATCATCAAATTAGTATCAATTAGTTGTAGTAGGGCTTACCCCTGCCTTTGCTTCTCTTTACCGTGAAGCAAGGCATACATGAGTGGATTTCAGTTTCAAGCTACAGCAATAGAAAATTCAGAGACATCCACCAGGAGTTCTCGACATCGTTCAGTCTCCGATCGGAGGTCCGATTTGGTATTGGAACCACTCAAAAAAGGAGGCTCAGCACTATCACCTAAAGAAGCTATGGCCCAAAAGGCCATCTTCGAGCACTCTACACCGTCAGCTGACAATGTCACCACCGGTCCATAGCTTAGCTTGGGGGATGTCACTTTTGAGCTCAAGCCATCCCTTATCAATATGGTGCAAGCCAACCCATTCAGCGAAAAGCCCCACGAGGATGCAAATGCACATCTCTAGAATTTCCTGGAGTTGTGTGGCACGATTGCCATAAAAGAAGTCAAAATGGACGCCATTTGTCTTCGCCTTTGTCCGTTCTCTTTGATCGGAAAGGCAAAACAATGGTTCTATGCTCATTCCGAAGGCATTGACGATTGGACAAGCTGTGCTAATGCATTCCTCAAGAAGTTCTTCCCGATGGGCAAAACCACCGCTCTTCGAGGAAAGATCTTAGGCTTTACACAGCAAGTGGACGAGACGATTCCCGAAGTATGGGAACGTCTCCAGGAATACATTCGGGAATGTCCTCACCATGGAATCCAAGAATGGCTCCTGATTCAAGGTTTCTACCATGGGCTAACCCCAATAGCTCGTAGTCACCTTGATGCCGCTGCTAGAGGAGCATTCACTACACTCAATGTCACACAAGCCAAGAATCTGATAGAAAAGATGGTGACAAATCAAGGGTGGAATGAAGATCGACTCCAATGCAAGAAGAAGAACACACATACCATCCATGAAGTAGATGTAATATCTGAGAAGATGGATCTCCTCTTAAAAAGATTGGAAGAACTTGCTAATTTCAAGAAAGACCGTGAGGCCATTCAACATTATGCTTCCAAGCACCAATGGGATCAGGTATGTAGTGTATCTTATTCCAAATTAAATCCTGAGAAGATAGACGCCATCAACAATAATTCAAAATATCCTCATCAAGGAAGATGGGCGTCGAACTCTAAGTTTCAAGGTAAGGTAAATTCTGGTAATCAATTCTCATTAAAAGATCTTGTTATGAATCAAGCTAAAATAAAAGAAAGCATGAATAAAAAGTTGATAGAAAATGACAAGACCCTTAAAACATTAAATTGTAAGATGGATGCTCTCGCTTCTTCTGTTAAAGAACAATTGAGTTTTAATAAAATATTAGAATCTCAATTATCTCATCTTGTTGCTAC
The DNA here is from genome assembly GCA_038502445.1 of Eremochloa ophiuroides. Lineage (NCBI taxonomy): Eukaryota > Viridiplantae > Streptophyta > Magnoliopsida > Poales > Poaceae > Eremochloa > Eremochloa ophiuroides. Next base: position 51,378,492 of record JAHLJS010000002.1, read on the forward strand.
TACTTCATCTCCTAAAAATACTTGCAATATTTCAAATATCAATGCGGTGATCATGAGGGGAGGTAAGTCCACTCGCGATCCACCAAATCCTAACATGACAGGGAAGGCTGCGAGAAAAGACAAGGAAGATGATGAAGAAGAATAAGAATTGCCGGTGCCTGATGACAACACCAAGTTTCAAGGAAAGACAGCCCCACACGAATATTACGACACCAACGTGCTGCTACCTTTCCCAAGAACAAGGAAGCAAACCACCAACGAACAATTCGGGAAATTCGTCGAGCTAATCCGTCATCTTTATGTGAATATTCCATTAGTTGACGCAATGCAGGTACCAACCTACGCCAAGTACCTAAGAGACATCCTCAAAACGCCCGCTGCCCCCAACGGAAATTGTCAAATTAACGGAGGAATGCAGTGCGGCCATATTGAACCAAGTGCCAACCAAGAAGAAGGATCCTAGGGGTCCCACCATTGACTGCTCCATTGGGACACAATACTTTGAGCATGCATTATGCGACTTGGGAGCAAGCGTCAGTGTCATGCCAAAGGTAGTGTTTGACAAACTCAATCATACTATCTTGGCCCCTACACCAATACGTTTGCAGCTGGCGGATCAATCGGTCCGCTACCCAGCGGGTGTAGCGGAGAATATCCCAGTCAAGATTCGTGGATTTTTTGTCCCCGTGGACTTTGTGGTCCTAGACATGGAGGTAGATGAGAAGACTCCACTCATCTTGGGGAGACCATTCCTCGGCACAGTCAATGCACATATTGATGTTGGAGATGGAGAAATTCAATTCACAATCAATGGGACCCTGGAAACATTCAAATTTCAACCGAAGGTTGAGCAGTGCTCATTGATCATGCTAAGGGAGATACATGCCTTTGCTATCTAAAAGATTTGAAGAAGCCCAAATCACAACCAAAGGCAAAGAGCAAGCGAGTATGGAAGAAAAATGTTATACAACCGGCGACACCTCCAAAGAAAAATTCCACGCCAGCTCAAGAGAATGGTTCTACCCCAAGGACCTAAAGGATCAGCTCTTCCATTAAGGTAAGTATACTAACATTTAAATTCATGCTACTTCCCTTACTTGTTTAAATTACTTTAGCATGTTAATCCCAAACCTTTTTCTGTCGACCAATAATTTTAGCATGATAGTCATCATTTAATTAATCCTCTGAATAAAATCGACACCAAGTGGGGCCCATGGTGGGGTCGGCCGAACCCCACCATGATGCCCCCACCTGCCACCTTTTGTCCATTTCAATCCATGCCTTATCCCATGCACGACAACACTTTAAACAATTTACATGATGATCTTAATCACTAGCATGGCAACCTTGGATCTTTTTATGCACCCACATGTTCAGTGCTAATTGGCTTAACCCAAGTATCATGTGAGCTACATCATAGAGTGCTACAAGACATATGACTGTCAACTTGCACTCTAGGAGTTAGAATCTCTCTCTCATTTCTTGCTTCAATAAAATGCCAATAAAAATGTTCATAGTAAAGCATGAGTAATTTAAGAGAGAAATCATGTCATGACATAACCCATTTCTTCTCTCCTTAATTCCACTCATGAAACTCTTAACTAAATCACTCTTGCTAATCAAAAGAAACCAAACTTGGCAATCACTTGAGTTCTCCCGTGAAGAATCTCATGAGCAAACAACCACTAGCCATGGTCATGTCTTGCTCCCTCCTTTCCTCTTTATTCCATTCACCACTCACTCGAAGAAAGGATTCCATGAGCAAGCTTCCAAAGGAGGGAAACATGACTGCTTCACCATGCAAGAACTGACCACCCTTGACTCCTTTGCTTGGCACATAGCAATTAGAGAGAGAGGCTAGTTCGGCCGACCCATAGGATGGCACCTGATAGCTCCCACTTGCTCTAGCTCCAACGAAGAGTGCAATGCAACAAAGTGCCTGAAATATGGAGGTGATTGATGGTTCGTCCGACCCACTAATTTAGCTCCATCACTTCATCTTTCGGTCCATTCAATGCAACAAGGATTCCCTGGAGTTTTGGCACGGAACAGAAAAGTGATAGGGTTCGGCGGACCCATCATTGTTCACCAATTCACACCACATTTCTGTACTCTCTACACATCAAGGATTCTAGCAACATGTTGCACAAGTTGGTGCACTAGGGGGTTCAACCGAACCAGGCTATATGCCCCTTGCACATCCACTTCCTTCTCTATATCATTGCCGTGCTCGTGAACACATTGCTCAAACCAAACCACCAGCAGAACTCTCCAACACTCTAAACTCCCAACAAGGCTTTTTCCTTTCCAAAAGAAAAATCAAAAATATTCTTCTCTCATCTTTGTTCTTCAAGTGTTCATCATCCGAGGGAGTCAACAAAGGTAATCATCCGGTAAGAAGGTTCAATTAAGCTAACCCTAATCATCCAAATCTTGGTTCGTGTTTTTGTTTTGTACAAATATGAAGAACCCATTCAAGACCGCAGCAAAGAAAATGCGCTCAGCATTGAGCGGGAGTTCATCACGACGATCATCCTCCCATGACACTGAGATACGACTCTCAGGGTCACAGGATGAATATTTGTCTGAGGCAACTGAGCCAAGCAACAACACGAAAAATATTGAACAACCTTCTCATGATCATGAAGAATCCAAAGAAGAGGAAGAACCTGTTAGAACACAAGACCAAGAAACAGGCATTTGGGTCACTCCGCAAGAACTTCTCGTCCTTAACTCCATCCGCAACCGCAACTTTGAACACACCAAGGTAATTGATTTAGGACTCCTTCAACGCACAGGTATGTATGAGGAGTTCTTTGATGTTTTTGGTGCAATAGGATGGGGTGAATTCTGGGATTTTTCTGGGTACCAAGGTAGCAAGAGTCTCACTTTAGAATTTATGTGCACAGTAAAAACAACTAGAGACAACATCTATTTTTGCCTGTTTAATCAAGCCTATGATTTTACTTGGGACCAGTTTAGTCCTTGCCTAGGCTTCATGAACTACACCTCAAATTTAGAATCTGCTACTCGAAGGTTTAATAAACTTGAATTTTGGCATGACATTACCTGGGGAAAATAGAATGGGAAAACCACGCACTAGTCATATTTGCAACCCCACACTACGCTTCTTGCATAGATGGCTAGGAATCACTTTGTTTCCCTAGGATGATGTGAGACCTGTTAGAGAGATTGATTTAAGAATAATGTATGCCATGGTATATAAAATCCGAGTATCACCTGTAAAAGCCTATGGTAGAACATTGGATTTCTGCACCATCAAGATGTGGATCATTTGATTTCACATCCATCATCACAAAAATGTGTAGCTACCTTGAACTGCTAAATGGATTTAATGATTACATACCTACACATAGAACCATTCTGGGTGAGGAATATTTCATAAAGGCTCATATTATTGCCGGTGGTCCCCATGGAACAATAGAATTTAAATTCCATAATAACGATGCAAGACTCACTTTGCCATGCCCAGAATTAAAACTATATGGGGGCCACCCTTTAGTGCCTAACATTGCAGGAGTAGGCGGTCGATTGAGTTTTTTAGGTCCTGCTACCCGTGCAAGAACGCATGCTGCACAGCGTAATGAATCATCCGAAGAAGACGACAGCACCTATGCAGGCAGCTCAAATGCCATGCAAGCCTCCAGCTCTGGAGGAGGGCGCCGGTCAGGGGCACAAAGTGCCAGATTTTCTTACTCAGCTATGCAGGATGCAGGGACGCGAAGCCATCGACATGATATGGAGTTGCTAACACATCAGTTTGGTGTGCTGCGGGCTGGTCACAAGGCCATTCACAACATCATTGCACAAACCCAGTAGCAGCTCCAAAATTTCCAAGAGCAGACTGGCAGACAATGGGCTGCCCTCTATGCACATCACAACATACATCCACCTCCATAAATCCCACAGCACCCACAGCAGTTTTCGTGACCATATCCACCACAATATCCTCCTCATTATCCACCACCATATCCGGCACGTTCACCTCAGTAAGACAACTGCAAAAGTGCAAGCTTGGGGAGATTCTCTCCCCCACCAAGGTAAGTATTCTATCTCAGTATTTTATATTATTTTTCATTTAATGCACTTAAATAAAATAAACTAAAAACATAAAAAATATTTCCTGTTCATGCATGTTAATCTCTCATTGGAAATGATGAATAGTTGCTCTGTTAATATTTATTTAACGCCTAGTTTACAACTCAGTATTTCTTTGAGTATGGATTACTTGGCTTATTTAAATCATCATGAACCTGAAAACTTTATGGATGCTAGTGCTAGAACTAAGTCTAAGTTGTTGTGAGATATGATATGGTGAAACAAGAGCTACTATAATATTGTTCTAAGCATGCATGATTACTGGAGATTTATTTCTAAATCAATCAAAACCTTATTGTTCCTCAATGGTGATAAATTCCTACCACAGCCATATATGCTACACATGTCTAAAACCTTCCACTTAAGCTATTTGCTTTGTGTTGGCGCAAAAAATGGTTCCTAAAGCCCAACACACCAGCGAAGCCAGGAAACGACCCTTGAAGGCAGTAGAGCTCTCGCAGATCCAGCTAGCTTCGAACCCGGTCTGAGAGTGTCAGTAACACCCAAGCGTGCCAGTCAATTTGACCTGGAATTAACAAGGAAACAATAGTAATCAGTAATCATAGGGCGGAACTAACCGGTGTGTCCAGGTAGTTCCAATTATATGGCTCTGAGAGCCGATTCAATCGGAGATCGTCTAGAAAGCCGATTCCGTCATGTTATGAACCGATAGTATAATAATGAAGTAAAACGGCTATCAGGATACTCATATGAAGATAATAACGTGCTAGCCGATCTAATTCAGTTAATGTGTGTAAAAGAAAATAAATCATGTGTACAGATCTGATCTGTACATCAAACAAGCAGGGATCGGCTAAACCTGGTCTAGAAGGCCGGCGGCTTTAGCAAACCCTCTTCGCTAAGTTCACCAAGTCTGCGTTCACCTGGTCTAACGGCCAACGGGCTTCGATAAACCCAGCAAATAAAGCTAGATCGTTTGATATCCAAATAAGTCTATATACACGATCTACTCGTGAAAGCATAACTGAATCAGCTCTTTAGCCGATGCAGGGTCCATGAAGCCATGAACGAATGCTAGCGTAGCCATAAACAGACTTCAAATTAAAGCAAGTCTAATCTAGTGAAAAACTTGTTTGGGTTAAACCTGTTCCACTGGATGACGCTCAGTTTAACTTAAACAAGGACACAAAAATAAGACTTACGATAACTTCAGAACCACTTATGTTTCAACTAGAACCGAACGCACAACATGTAACGAACAAGATTGATAGGTAATTAGCCGGTGTAAGCATAGAACTAATAATCATGGTAAGAAAGGCATAAGAATGCGTAAACGACGATTAGATTTAAGTAAATCTAAGGCCAAATCTATCAATCTTGATCGGGCAGAGAGATGTTATATTGATAAATAAACAATAAACAACAAATAACATCTTGATAACTTAATGAATCTAACTAAATTGTCCATATTTAGCTAGAGCCGATAACTAATCCATGCATGCAAACTAAATCTACAGCCTGTCTACCGGATGACATTAACTAATAGATTAATCAAGCAAACAAACACGAATCGATAACTAATCCGCGCGTGAAAACCGTCCTAATCATCCACCGGATGACGATTAACACAGATTGATCGGGTAAACCAGCGTGAATCATCCTTGACTCACTATGCTTCCCGCGTCCACCGGATGACGCCAAAGAAAAAGAGCTTAGCAAGGACACTGGTCCGCCATGCTTCACGTCCACCGGATGACGCTAAAAAGACATAGTTTAACAGGGGGTTGACGATACTTACAAGCAAGCCTGCGTCCACCGGATGACACCCAGCCTGGATGAAGTAACTCGCCGGACTCGACTGACTCTAGAGTTTGTTGGCTGGAGCCGAAAGTTGTGTTGTATTGATGTTGTTGTGTGTTTTACAATGGCTGAGGGCTTATATTTATACCCTGAGCGTAGATAGAGTCCTAGTCGAATTACAACTCATCAATAAATAAGGAAACCAACAAACTATCCTATATCTAAGGTAACTTGGAGTCCCACCTTCCCTTTCATAATGGACTCCGATCATGATCGCATCTTGGCGGCGCGGACTCTGGATGACGTCACCAATACTGACGCTGCACGCCTCCTGTCACCTTCGCCCGATAACCGATTCACCGTGCAATCGGCTATTTTCCTTCCTTCCGCTGGACGGAATCTGCTTCCGAGATCGGCTATCTTCCTCCGGTATCGGCTATCTTCCTCTAGCATCGGCTATCGGCTCCCAACCCAAAATTTGGTGTTAACACATGCCCCCCAATTTTGGAATAAACTGGTTTATTCCGAAATTAGCGCTTGAGCCTTCAAATAGCCAAACCGCAGCTTCCCTCTCGGCACTTCAAACTTTCGCACAAAAACGAAACCCTAAACCGTCGTAACTTCCGCCACGGGCTTCAATCCGCCGCCGTCAGCTTCGATTCGTCGCCGTCAAATCACCCCCGAGCTAATGGCGACTCCTTCTGAGGTCCCTGAGGTATCAATTTCATCGATTCGCCCCCTGATTCATGAATCCCTCTTCAACCTCACTGAGTACGAGTTTCAAATCCAGGTGCTGAGGGATGATATTCTGATTCCACTGAAGGACATCCCCGATACCTACTATCTGGGCCCGATGGGTGATCCGATCCCCAAAGACTTCATCATTCAAGAAACCAACCAGTTCCCAGTCCGAAGCTCCATGATGGGCGCCTTTTCTTGGGCCAAATCTTTCAGAAACTGGCCAAGCGCACCTGCTGGGTGGAGGAACTAGTTCCGCCGCGTCGCGGCGAAGAAGCGCGCGGACTGGGAGATGCACTATCTGAGCCAATGCCTTGACCTATCATTATCAGAGATGGCAAGGAATGAGCCAGCTCCTGATTGCCGCCAGTCATTTTTGGTCCAACTCCTTGAATTCTTTTGTATTCGGAGATGGTCCAAAAACCATCACCCTGGGTGATATCCATATGCTCACCGGACTTCAGATTACTGGATCATATGACTTCTGGGATCTCTGCTCCAGCGGCAAGAAGGACCCGTACTTCCCGAAACTGGACACATACAAAGGGTGGAGTGGCTATATACAACACCACCAGAAAAACTTCTCTTCTGTCAGCAAGAAAGAACACGCGCATTCTTGACCATGTGGCTTGAGAGGTTCATGTTCTGTGGTGCCACTGCCGGGCCAGCATATCCTTATCGGGTCTTAGCAGAAAAACTGGCTCAAGGACACTCCATCCCCCTGGGCAAACTCCTGTTGGGTGCAGCATACAGACTTATGAGCCGGGTATTCAGTTCCTTGATTATAGGTGAAGAAGTGCAATGCATAACAGGCCCTTGGTGGCTAGTACAGTTATGGCTCAACCTGTATCTGCATAAGCTGGTAAGGACACAACTCCAGGGCCTTAACTTTCCATCCACCGAGTATTCAGAAGAGGAGGACCCAAAAACCAGAGGCTGTCAAAGTTTTGGTGAAGCTGCCTCTGCCATAACCATCCCAACCTCAAAGGGCAATATGCTGGAAACATTATACAGGGGCTTGGGACCAAATGTTACTACTTGGTTCCCCTATGAAGATGAAGATGAATTTCCAGTGCCCTCCAGCTTCAAATTCAACAATGGGTGTTCTGATGACGAGGCTATCAGCATCTTGAACGCAATCATCAAACCCTGTGCCTTGCCAGCTGTAACAACCCTAAAAATCCACACAATCTAAAAATCCCAACCAATTAAAATTTTTCATTTATTTATTGTGAAAACCCATTTTTCTTGTGCAAGCATATAGGTTTCATTATGAAATTGGTAAATAAAGGAGTGTAGTTTGCATTTTAATTCCATTCACATAGAATAATAACTTATGCATCACATTTGGGATTTATTGCAATTTATGTTTGTAATTACTCAATATTTAAAATGGGCAATATATGTATATATACACTAAATTGAAAATAGAAAAGGAGAAAGAGAGTTAGGCCAGCCATTCGTTTCGGCCAGCCGGGTCGCTAAGTCAGCCCAAGCCAGCCCGACCTTCCTCTCCTCACCTCACCGCGCGCGGCCCACGTTGCGGCTCGGTAGCGCGCGCGCGACCGGCACACACACGCTCGCGCTCGCTGCCAACCCGGCCCCGCCTGTCAGCCGCTCTCGCCCCCCCCCACTGTTCTTCTTCCTCACGAAGGCGACGCGCCTGCCGGGGGTGTCACGCGAATGGCGTGACCCCGGTCCCACAGCCGACAGCATGGCAGAGCCCTGACCCCGCTGTCCCCCTCCTGTCCCCTCCTTTCTTGGCCGCCAAGCGAGCCCGCGTGCACCCTGAAGCCCTAGCGTCGAGCGGCCGAAGCCCTCTGATCTACCGAGATCAATCGCGGCCGTCCGCCATGGGAACCTGCCAAGCTCGCCTATAAATTGGAGCACCCCGAAGCCCTACCCTCATTTCCGCTCGCCGCCACCGCAGCACAGACCGGCACACTGCACCAAACCGAGAGAGAGAGCGTAGGAGAAGGGCGGAGCAGAGGAGGAGAAGCTGCCGGAGCGCCGCCGCCGCGGAGCACGCCGGAGCCGGACACGGAGGAGAAGCCCGAGCTGCGGACGAGGAGCGGCACGGCACTGCGATCGCTTTGCACGGCTCCGACTCGCCACTGCACCGCCATCCTAGCTTCACCGACACCACGGTGAGCCATCGCACGCCATGTCCGAACCTTGCCCTGTTTTTGCCATGGCGTTCCACCCTCGGGACGCGCAGGCACGAGCCTTTACCGGCTCGGGAAGATCACCTGCACCATGCACTCATTCGATCGGCCGAAACCCCCGGACTGCAAGCTTGCTAGACCGAGAACGCAGCACGACGCGTTCTCGGCGGAGCGCGTTCACCACCGACGCGTTCCGACGCCGAATCACCCGTTCCGAGCAATCCGACTAGCACCCGTATAGGTTAGAGCGTCGTGGAGCACCGCCACGACCCCCTCGAGCTAGCTACGCGGATCTAAGCGCTAGAGGAAGCCTGAATCGCCTTGGCCGCGTGCGCCGCGACCTTACCGGAGCGCCGCCGCGAGCCGTCGCCAAAAGAAGGTCATGCCATGGCTAAAATTCGCCACCAGAGTGTTGTATGCCTCTCTGGCCTCACCAATTTGACAAGACCGCATACGATTGAACCAATACTTGGTCGTAGCCGCGATGCCGCCTTCCGCCGTCGTCGGCGACACGCCGCCGCCACAACCGAGCACCTTGGAAAGCTCGGTAGCCAAAATTGGTAGTTGGTATACCATCGCCATAGACCCTGGACGCGTATACATCCCCTAGAAGACCTCTTTAGCCCCGCCGGAACCTCACAGTCGTGACGACATCGTCGCCGACACGTTCCGCCTCGCCTAAATCCGTTCCGAGTACCCCCGGTCGCCTCGCGCTGCGGAGAAAGGCCGCCGAGGTTCGCCAAGTCTGCCTCGGCACCGCCGCAAGATAGCCGAGCCCCGAATCACGACTGTCGCCTTGGCTACGTGCGCCTCCACCTCGTCGGAGAACCGCCGTATGCCGAGGGAGAGAAGGAGGCCATACCACGACTCTAACCCGCCACCATCTGGTCGGACGGCTGCCTGAGCACGCCAATTGGGGAAAGCCGAGCCCTGTCTTGCCGAAATATGGCCATCGCCGCCCTGTCATCGTCCGCCGCACCGGAGAGACACCGCCGCCTTGAACAGACGCCCTGGAACCCTGCTAGCACCGAATCTCCGATTCGCCCGAGCCTCCGCGGGAGACCTCGGGAGAACGGCACCCTCGGGCGCCCAAGTTTCCGATTCGCCCGAGCCTCACCGGAAGAGCTCGGGAGAGCAGCCCCCTCGGGCGCCCAAATTTCCGATTCGCCCGAGCCTCACCGGGAGAGCTCGGGAGAGCAGCCCCCTCGGGCGCCCAAATTTCCTATTCGCCCGAGCCTCCGCGGGAGACCTCGGGAGAACGGCACCCTCGGGCGCCCAAATTTCCGATTCGCCCGAGCCTCACCGGGAGAGCTCGGGAGAGCAGCCCCCTCGGCGCCCAAATGTCCGATTCGCCCGAGCCTCCGCGGGAGACCTCGGGAGACGGCACCCTCGGCGCACCAAATCTCCGATTCACCCGAGCCCCCCGGGAGAGCTCAGGAGAGCGGCACCCTCGGCGCCCCGAATTTCCGATTCGCCCGAGCCCCGCCGAGGTACGCCGAACTATGCCGAGACCCGCCGAGCTACCCCCGACCACCGCCGAGCTCCGTCGAGCTACCCCCAACCACAGCCGAGCTACCCCCGACCACTGCCGAGCCACGCCGAGCTACGCCAACTCCGGCAACTCTCTGGAAACCAGCATCGAACACCTGGTGGGCGACCATCGGGTCTGTGTTCTGTTGAGGCGCCACTTGCCGCACTACTGGACCCGCGCGCCACGTGGACCAATCCCGAGCTGCCCCTGATTAACCGACCAGTTTTCCCATTTTCAGAAAATAGGATAATCTTCGGAAATTCATAACTTATTCATATGAAGTCCAAAAATTGCGCACCATATATCAAAATTCTCAGAAAAATGAGATCTACATTCTAAGACTGTGTTTGTGTGCATTTGGCTCTTTATTTTATTGGATTTTTCTGAAATACTCTATAGGAGTCGCTGACGCGACTATTTCGTGTTCGATTTCAGAGCCGGAGGAGGATCTGACTAAGGAAGACGACCACGAGTACTTCCAAGAGCTAGGAGACGACTACGAAGGTGCCACGTCCCACCAAATCCTTAGATCCTAATTACGCATTGCAAATGATAGTGTTGCTATTGCTTTATGATTATGTATGGATTGGTTGCATGGTAGTATATTTGAATTCCCTGCCTTGATAAGACTTTACCCTGCTATCCGCTGTTAGGTTAGCTGCTGCTTAATTTACTGTTACTCTTCCACTACTTTCTACTGCTATATGCTATGTGGTGGAATTGGGACTGGTGTATAACTGATTATAACCACTGGGAGAGAGTGCTGCGTGCGTCTTGGGTGCGTGGTAAGGGTTGATGTCGACCAAGTGGGATGTGAGACGAGCCCATGGGGCAAGTCGTGCCGGGGGTGCAACCTGGGCATCCCCAAGCGAGATACCTGTGGCGGGTAAAGTTGTTGAGGAGGTTCCGGGTGGGATAGCCTTGGTGGTTTGAAGCCCGTGGACGGAGGTGCTGTGATGGCACGGGGAGAGTATCCCCTAAGTGGAGATGCCTGCTTGGTCAAACCTAGGATGGACTAGTTTCAGGTTCATGGGAATCCTTTTCTACTCACTCGCTTCTGATGGGCGGGAGACGGCTGGACTACTTGGTAGGACGGTGCCACTACTGCTAGGTTGAAAGGTGATAAGGGTGGGCGGAGACGGTCGATGGGTTCCCGTTCCGTTCTAGATGCACAGTACCACTGGATGGGCCCGGTACTGTGTCTCCCAGTCTCAGCATAACGGTGTAGGATCCGGAATATCCCAGGGCTGAGTGGTAGGGTGGCATCGACCTAGGCAAGCAAGCACCCGGAATTCTGCCTAGGTGTTTGCGCAACACCTATGATGGCTAATCTTGTGGGTAGTGAAACCTCTGCAGAGTGTACGGTTGATCGATCGATACATATGCCAACCTGTTGGCTATGGACCTTTCCTGTGAAGCTTCTACTAGTGTAGTGAGTGTTCTCTTCTCCCCCTGGATGACATTTTTCCGGCAGTGTACCCGTTGTGGTAGTGTGCCGCTGAGATAGGCCCGAGAGGGAGTTGGGCCTGTCGAATGAGAGTGAGGTGTGGGTATGTGAGGTGTGGTGATGGGAAAAGGGATGATGGTGTTAACTGGTGATAAAACTTGACTAATTAAACATTGATTACAGCTGCATAGGAAAACCTCAGCCTATAGGTCTGCTTGTATAGCCTTGCATCCACTTTCCACAAAGCAAATGCTGCATAGGTGGGCTCCGTGGCCAGTACAAATCGTACTGATAAATTTGCTGTCAGGTGACGAGAATGAGTACGACTTCGAGGGAGATGATGACGAGGAATAGGGTCACGTGTTACACTCAAGTTGGCCGTGAAGGATGAATCGCTTCCGCATCTTCTAAAGCTTCTCTGATTGTTGACTCCGCCAGTGTGGCGATGTAATAAATATTTATGTAAGACTTATTTACCGTTGTATTGATCCTGGTGGCAACTGAGATATGGGTAATTTCATGGATTGTCCCAAGCAATCTGTTGAATTACAATACGAGCCTGTGGATTTCCCTTCATGGAAATCGAGGTCGTTTCAGTTGGTATCAGAGCCATACTTGACTGTAGGACGAGACCCATAGAAAATGGACGTTAGAATAGGAAACCAGACTCTCTTTCGGTTATATTACCGACCTTGCATTCACTTTTTATGCAATGGCTTATCTAATACAAGGACCTGCTAATCCGTTTCTTGAAAAATTTGCAGATGACCAGCCTTGGACCACCACTTCGTCCATTGCACGATGGCACTATTGAGATCCCGATCAATGGGAGGAACCACGGCGGATTTGCCATGGTACTACGCCAGGTGCTGGAGGAGCTGGGAGCACCGTCTGACCAGATCCAGTACTTCAGCCGAGGGAAGCTTGTTGAGGCAGAGGACAGCCGCATACCCGACGCCGTACTCGACCTTATGCACCAGTAGCTTATGGGACCCTGCGTGGCCCTTAGCCTAGTGATACCATGAGTTGTCCTGTCATTGGCTATCTGCGCATAGCACGATCTTCTTAGCAGCTAGGAACATCCTTTATGTAATAATAACCATGTGATGAGTGACATTTGGATCTTATGCTTCTTATGGTTCTTTATGCTTCTTTGGTTGAGTGTAGGATAGCATGAAAAATGTTTTAATTCATTTAAATCATTGAAAACATCTAACTCCTACTTAAACCATTACAAGATTATTACTGCACTGAGCACGTACCTAATAATCTCAGATGTCGATGAGACGTTCTGCGCGTTTGGAGAACCGCCAGCCCTCCCCCGCGCCTGCGCCAGGACGTGGGCGTGGTCGCAACCGTGGACGCCCAGCTGGCAGGCGAGCTGGAGTTAACTTGGAAGAAGAGCTGCGCCGGGCAGAGAATGCACCGCCGGTGAACGATCCGCCACCACAAGGCGAGAACGTGCCTCCGCCACCGCCACCGCCGCCGCCACCGACGTTGGCGGAAGTGATGGCTCAGCAGACCCAGCTGCTGAATGCCATAGCTACTGGGATGAACAGGCACCACGGGCCACCCCAGAATGACTTCCAAAGGAAACTGGAGGGTTTCCTGAAGCTGAGGCCACCTACCTTCGACGGGACCGACAGCGATCCTCTCGCTGCCGACGATTGGCTTAAGGAGATGGAGAAGAAGCTGGACCTGACCACTTGCTCCGACAAGGAGTGTGTTGGGATTGCTAGCCACCAGCTGACCGGTGCTGCGCGAGCATGGTGGGACAACTACACCAGCGCTCATGAGGACCCAGCCCGCATTGACTGGGATGAGTTCACCGAGGCTTTCCGTGACCACCACATTCCTGAGGGAGTCATGGAGGCCAAGGAGAACGAGTTTCGTAACATCTCCCAGGGAGCTGATCGGATCCACGAGTACACCACCCGCTTCAACTGCTTGCTCCGCTACGCACCTGCGTCTTGCGTGAGTTCCGAGAAGGAAAAGATGTACTACTACAGGAAGGGACTTCAGACCAAGATCAGGTTGGCTCTGTCAGGGAACAAGAGCTACACTCTGCGTGAGCTGATTGACCGCTGTATTGAGATTGAGAAGGATCGCATGGAAGCACGACTGGAATTCGAAGCCCAGAACAAGGGAAAGAAGCGCCGCTCTGAGGGACCCGCTCGCACTGCTCCACCTCAGAGACAGCGAACAGGTGCACCTCCGCCTTTTCGAACCCGCCAGGGACCCTCTTCGGGAACGAGCCGTGGTGGTACCAGCAGCAGCAACTATCACCGCCCCGCTCAGACCTACCCTGCGCCGACTCGAGCTGTGCAGAACACACCCGCCCCCGCTACCAACACGCCAAGGACAAGCAATTGGAAGGCTCCTGCGACAGCTACAGCAGGCAGTGCGCCCTTCACTTGCTTCGGATGCGGAAAGCCTGGACACCGTGTGGCTGTGTGCCCCGACCTCAACCGTGCACCAGCAGCTGCACAGGGCACACCGAACCGGGGATCTGCTACCCGAGGAAGACTGAACCACATGACTGCTGAGGAAGCTGAAGCTGCACCTGATGCTGTGTACGGTACGTTCCTAGTTCAGGGTAACATGGCTACAGTTCTGTTTGATTCGGGAGCTACATGTTCATACATTTCATCTGCATATGCACGTAAGCATAACATACCTGTAACCCCGAGAGCAAACCCCATCCTAACTAGCTCGCCCTTAGGAACCTTCAGAAGCATTCACATATGTAGAGGAGTGATAATCACTATCGAGGGACTTGACTTTCGAGCTGACCTAACCCTACTACCCTCTAATAGCTTAGATGTCATCTTAGGCATGGACTGGCTAACCAAACACCGGGGAGTGATATCTTGTTCACCTAGATATGTTCAGGTAACCCACCCTTGGGGAACAGCTGTCCGATGTGTACCCTAAACCGAGAGAGTCCAAGCCCTCCTATGTGCCCTGGAGACTAAAGCAGATAAGACAGAGCTGACATTCAGAGATGTGCCAGTAGTCTGTGAATTCAATGATGTATTTCCAGAGGAGTTGCCAGGAATGCCACCAGATAGAGATGTGGAGTTTGTTATAGAGCTGATGCCAGGGACTGCACCGATTGCCAAAAGACCCTACAGAATGTCGGCTGATGAGTTGAAGGAACTCAAGAAGCAGCTGTGAGAATTACTGGAGAAGGGCTTCATTAGGCCTAGTGCTTCGCCCTGGGGATCTCCCGTTTTGTTTGTCAAGAAGAAGGATGGTACGATGAGGATGTGCATTGACTACCGGAATCTGAATGCGGTTACAGTCAAGAATAAGTACCCATTGCCCCGCATCGATGATCTGTTAGATCAATTGAGTAAGTCCAAGTACTTCTCAAAGATCGATCTCCGATCAGGGTACCATCAGATGAAGATCAGGGAAGAGGATATCCCGAAGACTGCATTTGTCACTAGATATGGACAGTATGAGTGCACAGTAGTCTCATTTGGACTCACTAATGCTCCAGCATACTTCATGAACATGATGAACAAGATCTTCATGAATGAGCTAGACAAGTTTGTGGTGGTATTCATTGATGATATATTGGTTTATTCAGCCACAAAAGAGGAACATGAACATCATCTGAGGACCGTATTGGAGAGGTTGTCTCGCAACCAGCTGTACGCCAAATTCTCGAAGTGTGAATTCTGGCTTGAGGAAGTTGCTTTCCTTGTACACGTACTGTCAGGAGAAGGAGTTGCGGTAGACCCAGCCAAGATTGAAGCTGTGAAAGAGTGGGAACAACCCTGTAATATGTCAGAAATCAGAAGCTTTTTGGGACTTGCAGGATACTATCGTAGATTTATTGAGAATTTCTCCAAGATTGCAAGACCCATGACCAACTTGCTGAAGAAAGAGAACAAGTTTATATGGACTCCTGAATGTGAGAAGAGTTTTCAGACCTTGAAGGAGAAGCTCACTACTACACCTGTACTAGCCCTGCCCGATATTCACAAGGATTTTGTTGTATATTGTGATGCCTCTCGGCAAGGTTTGGGCTGTGTACTAATGCAAGAAGGAAGAGTGATAGCTTATGCCTCAAGACAGTTAAAGGAACATGAGCAGCGATACCCGACTCATGACCTAGAACTTGCAGCCGTGGTACATGCACTCAAGATTTGGAGACACTATCTGATAAGCAACAAGTGTGACATCTACACTGACCACAAGAGCCTGAAGTACTTCTTCACACAGGAAGATCTGAATATGAGGCAGCGCAGATGGCTAGAACTCATCAAGGACTATGATCTTGAGATCCATTATCACCCAGGAAAGGCTAATGTTGTCGCTGATGCACTTAGCCGCAAAAGCTACTGCCATACCCTCATCACCAACTCTATGCCACCTGAGCTCAGGAGAGAGTTTGACGCGTTCCAGCTCGAGGTAATCTCCTATGGCATGCTAAATGAGCTTCGCGTCGAGTACAATCTCACCTCACGGATCCGTGAAGCACAAAAGAACTGTCCTGAGATAGACTATATCCATGGTCTGATGAGACTGGGGAGAGGCCCCGAATACCGAGAAGATGAGCAGGGAACTGTATGGTACAAAGATAGAATCTGTGTACCGACGGATTCAGCGATACGAGAAGAGATTCTGTCAGAAGGGCATGACTCCAAATATTGCATTCACCCAGGGTCAGCCAAGATGTACCATGATCTAAGGAAGCACTTCTGGTGGCAGAATATGAAGACAGACATTGCAGGGCATGTAGCCCGATGTGATACATGCAATAGAATCAAGGCCGAACATCAGAGACCAGCAGGGTTGCTACAACCAGTTGAGATACCAGAATGGAAGTGGGAGTGCATATCCATGGACTTCATAATAGGACTGCCCCGATCCGAGCATGGATATGATTCTATATGGGTAATAGTGGACCGTCTAACCAAAGTTGCACATTTTATACCGGTCAAAAGGAAATATAGAGTCGAAAAGCTAGCAGATCTGTACGTATCAAACATTTTGAAGTTACATGGGGCGCCTTTGAGTATTATATCTGACCGAGGCTCACAGTTCGTATCACAGTTCTGGAAATCCTTGCACAAGTCCATCGGAACCAAGCTCGACTATAGCACCGCATACCACCCGCAAACGGATGGGCAAACAGAAAGAGTGAACCAGATTCTCGAGGACATGTTACGTGCTTGCGTATTGAGGTACAAGGAAGGATGGGAGAGCTGTCTACCCCACGCCGAGTTCTCATACAACAACAGTTATCAGACAAGCATTAAGATGTCTCCATTTGAAGCGTTGTATGGAAGACCGTGCAGAACCCCGTTAATGTGGTCAGAACCAGGTGAGAGGACATTCTTCGGTCCTGCTAAGATTGTGGAAGCAGAAGAAGGTGTTGCCCAAGTAAGAGAGAATTTGAGGATTGCACAAAGTAGGCAAAAGAGCTATGCAGATAGAAGACGTAGAAAGCTTGAGTTCGAGGTTGGGGATTATGTCTACCTCAAGGTATCTCCACTTCGTGGCACCGTCAGATTCCACGTAAAAGGGAAATTGGCACCAAGATATGTTGGGCCATACAAGATCTGTAAAAGGGTTGGAAAGCTTGCTTACAAGCTGGAACTACCGGAGGAATTATCTGGAGTACACCCCGTGTTCCATGTCTCGCAATTAAGGAAGTGTTTGAAGCTTCCCGAGGAGCAAGTTCCTACAGATGCATTAGACCTGCAAGACACACCTGAATACAAGGAACATCCGATCAAGATCTTGGCACAGGATACAAAGGAGACTCGAAACAAAACCATTCCGATGTGCAAGGTACAGTGGAGCAATCACACTGAAAGGCAAGCTACGTGGGAGAAAGAATCGGACTTGCGGATTATGTTTCCTTACCTCTTCGATGGGTACGTTATCCCTGAATCTCGAGGTCGAGATCCTAATGAGGGGGGAGGACTGTAACAACCCTAAAAATCCACACAATCTAAAAATCCCAACCAATTAAAATTTTTCATTTATTTATTGTGAAAACCCATTTTTCTTGTGCAAGCATATAGGTTTCATTATGAAATTGGTAAATAAAGGAGTGTAGTTTGCATTTTAATTCCATTCACATAGAATAATAACTTATGCATCACATTTGGGATTTACTGCAATTTATGTTTGTAATTACTCAATATTTAAAATGGGCAATATATGTATATATACACTAAATTGAAAATAGAAAAGGAGAAAGAGAGTTAGGCCAGCCATTCGTTTCGGCCAGCCGGGTCGCTAAGTCAGCCCAAGCCAGCCCGACCTTCCTCTCCTCACCTCACCGCGCGCGGCCCACGTTGCGGCTCGGCAGCGCGCGCGCGACCGGCACACACACGCTCGCGCTCGCTGTCAACCCAGCCCCGCTTGTCAGCCGCTCTCGCCCCCCCCACTGTTCTTCTTCCTCACGAAGGCGACGCGCCTGCCGGGGGTGTCACGCGAATGGCGTGACCCCGGTCCCACAGCCGACAGCATGGCAGAGCCCTGACCCCGCTGTCCCCCTCCTGTCCCCTCCTTTCTTGGCCGCCAAGCGAGCCCGCGTGCACCCTGAAGCCCTAGCGTCGAGCGGCCGAAGCCCTCTGATCTACCGAGATCAATCGCGGCCGTCCGCCATGGGAACCTGCCAAGCTCGCCTATAAATTGGAGCACCCCGAAGCCCTACCCTCATTTCCCCTCGCCGCCACCGCAGCACAGACCGGCACACTGCACCAAACCGAGAGAGAGAGCGTAGGAGAAGGGCGGAGCAGAGGAGGAGAAGCTGCCGGAGCGCCGCCGCCGCGGAGCACGCCGGAGCCGGACACGGAGGAGAAGCCCGAGCTGCGGACGAGGAGCGGCACGGCACGGCACTGCGATCGCTCTGCACGGCTCCGACTCGCCACTGCACCGCCATCCTAGCTTCACCGACACCACGGTGAGCCATCGCACGCCATGTCCGAACCTTGCCCTGTTTTTGCCATGGCGTTCCACCCTCGGGACGCGCAGGCACGAGCCTTTACCGGCTCGGGAAGATCACCTGCACCATGCACTCATTCGATCGACCGAAACCCCCGGACTGCAAGCTTGCTAGACCGAGAACGCAGCACGACGCGTTCTCGGCGGAGCGCGTTCACCACCGACGCGTTCCGACGCCGAATCACCCGTTCCGAGCAATCCGACTAGCACCCGTATAGGTTAGAGCGTCGTGGAGCACCGCCACGACCCCCTCGAGCTAGCTACGCGGATCTAAGCGCTAGAGGAAGCCTGAATCGCCTTGGCCGCGTGCGCCGCGACCTTACCGGAGCGCCGCCGCGAGCCGTCGCCAAAAGAAGGTCATGCCATGGCTAAAATTCGCCACCAGAGTGTTGTATGCCTCTCTGGCCTCACCAATTTGACAAGACCGCATTCGATTGAACCAATACTTGGTCGTAGCCGTGATGCCGCCTTCCGCCGTCGTCGGCGACACGCCGCCACCACAACCGAGCACCTTGGAAAGCTCGGTAGCCAAAATTGGTAGTTGGTATACCATCGCCATAGACCCTGGACGCATATACATCCCCTAGAAGACCTCCTTAGCCCCGCCGGAACCTCACAGTCGCGACGACATCGCCGCCGACACGTTCCGCCTCGCCTAAATCCGTTCCGAGTACCCCCGGTCGCCTCGCGCTGCGGAGAAAGGCCGCCGAGGTTCGCCAAGTCTGCCTCGGCACCGCCGCAAGATAGCCGAGCCCCGAATCACGACTGTCGCCTTGGCTACGTGCGCCTCCACCTCGTCGGAGAACCGCCGTATGCCGAGGGAGAGAAGGAGGCCATACCACGACTCTAACCCGCCACCATCTGGTCGGACGACTGCCTGAGCACGCCAATTGGGGAAAGCCGAGCCCTGTCTTGCCGAAATATGGCCATCGCCGCCCTGTCATCGTCCGCCGCACCGGAGAGACACCGCCGCCTTGAACAGACGCCCTGGAACCCTGCTAGCACCGAATCTCTGATTCGCCCGAGCCTCCGCGGGAGACCTCGGGAGAACGGCACCCTCGGGCGCCCAAGTTTCCGATTCGCCCGAGCCTCACCGGGAGAGCTCGGGAGAGCAGCACCCTCGGGCGCCCAAATTTCCGATTCGCCCGAGCCTCACCGGAAGAGCTCGGGAGAGCAGCCCCCTCGGGCGCCCAAATTTCCGATTCGCCCGAGCCTCACCGGGAGAGCTCGGGAGAGCAGCCCCCTCGGGCGCCCAAATTTCCGATTCGCCCGAGCCTCCGCGGGAGACCTCGGGAGAACGGCACCCTCGGGCGCCCAAATTTCTGATTCGCCCGAGCCTCACCGGGAGAGCTCGGGAGAGCAGCCCCCTCGGCGCCCAAATGTCCGATTCGCCCGAGCCTCCGCGGGAGACCACGGGAGACGGCACCCTCGGCGCACCAAATCTCCGATTCACCCGAGCCCCCCGGGAGAGCTCAGGAGAGCGGCACCCTCGGCGCCCCGAATTTCCGATTCGCCCGAGCCCCGCCGAGGTACACCGAACTATGCCGAGCCCCGCCGAGCTACCCCCGACCACCGCCGAGCTCCGCCGAGCTACCCCCAACCACAGCCGAGCTACCCCCGACCACTGCCGAGCCACGCCGAGCTACGCCAACTCCGGCAACTCTCTGGAAACCAGCATCGAACACCTGGTGGGCGACCATCGGGTCTGTGTTCTGTTGAGGCGCCACTTGCCGCACTACTGGACCCGCGCGCCACGTGGACCAATCCCGAGCTGCCCCTGATTAATCGACCAGTTTTCCCATTTTCAGAAAATAGGATAATCTTCGGAAATTCATAACTTATTCATATGAAGTCCAAAAATTGCGCACCATATATCAAAATTCTCAGAAAAATGAGATCTACAATCTAAGACTGTGTTTGTGTGCATTTGGCTCTTTATTTTATTGGATCTTTCTGAAATACTCTATAGGAGTCGCTGACGCGACTATTTCGTGTTCGATTTCAGAGCCGGAGGAGGATCTGACTAAGGAAGACGACCACGAGTACTTCCAAGAGCTAGGAGACGACTATGAAGGTGCCACGTCCCACCAAATCCTTAGATCCTAATTACGCATTGCAAATGACAGTGTTGCTATTGCTTTATGATTATGTATGGATTGGTTGCATGGTAGTATATTTGAATTCCCTGCCTTGATAAGACTTTACCCTGCTATCCGCTGTTAGGTTAGCTGCTGCTTAATTTACTGTTACTCTTCCACTACTTTCTACTGCTATATGCTATGTGGTGGAATTGGGATGGTGTATAACTGATTATAACCACTGGGAGAGAGTGCTGCGTGCGTCTTGGGTGCGTGGTAAGGGTTGATGTCGACCAAGTGGGATGTGAGACGAGCCCATGGGGCAAGTCGTGCCGGGGGTGCAACCTGGGCATCCCCAAGCGAGATACCTGTGGCGGGTAAAGTTGTTGAGGAGGTTCCGGGTGGGATAGCCTTGGTGGTTTGAAGCCCGTGGACGGAGGTGCTGTGATGGCACGGGGAGAGTATCCCCTAAGTGGAGATGCCTGCTTGGTCAAACCTAGGATGGACTAGTTTCAGGTTCATGGGAATCCTTTTCTACTCACTCGCTTCTGATGGGCGGGAGACGGCTGGACTACTTGGTAGGACGGTGCCACTACTGCTAGGTTGAAAGGTGATAAGGGTGGGCGGAGACGGTCGATGGGTTCCCGTTCCGTTCTAGATGCACAGTACCACTGGATGGGCCCGGTACTGTGTCTCCCAGTCTCAGCATAACGGTGTAGGATCCGGAATATCCCAGGGCTGAGTGGTAGGGTGGCATCGACCTAGGCAAGCAAGCACCCGGAATTCTACCTAGGTGTTTGCGCAACACCTATGATGGCTAATCTTGTGGGTAGTGAAACCTCTGCAGAGTGTACGGTTGATCGATCGATACATATGCCAACCTGTTGGCTATGGACCTTTCCTGTGAAGCTTCTACTAGTGTAGTGAGTGTTCTCTTCTCCCCCTGGATGACATTTTTCCGGCAGTGTACCCGTTGTGGTAGTGTGCCGCTGAGATAGGCCCGAGAGGGAGTTGGGCCTGTCGAATGAGAGTGAGGTGTGGGTATGTGAGGTGTGGTGATGGGAAAAGGGATGATGGTGTTAACTGGTGATAAAACTTGACTAATTAAACATTGATTACAGCTGCATAGGAAAACCTCAGCCTATAGGTCTGCTTGTATAGCCTTGCATCCACTTTCCACAAAGCAAATGCTGCATAGGTGGGCTCCGTGGCCAGTACAAATCGTACTGATAAATTTGCTGTCAGGTGACGAGAATGAGTACGACTTCGAGGGAGATGATGACGAGGAATAGGGTCACGTGCTACACTCAAGTTGGCCGTGAAGGATGAATCGCTTCCGCATCTTCTAAAGCTTCTCTGATTGTTGATTCCGCCAGTGTGGCGATGTAATAAATATTTATGTAAGACTTATTTACCGTTGTATGGATCCTGGTGGCAACTGAGATATGGGTAATTTCATGGATTGTCCCAAGCAATCTGTTGAATTACAATTCGAGCCTGTGGATTTCCCTTCGTGGAAATCGAGGTCGTTTCACCAGCAGACTTAAAGCACCTTCGGAGCGCAAGCGGCAAGGCAACTAGCTATCCTTCTTATGAATTCTATCACCCAAACATAGTAGCAAGACAGCTAGGTTTCGGCCAATTGCCCCCTCGGCTCCCTTTTTTGAATACCTTGAAACCCAGGGAGAACATTACATAGCACCTTTAGGCTGGCAGAATTTTTCAACTCGGAGCAAACCTGCCCACATTCTCGCCGAAGCCGTGGAATCAAATCTGCATCGCTCATCAGAGTTTTGACGATTGGTGGCAACAATGGCACGCTCACTTGTTCTGCCAAATTGTCCACGACAAATGCAGAGCCCTAGACCCAAACTTCCAATCTCCCTGAGTAGTAAGTGTTCTCAGCCGATTCCAATAAAAACGGCTTTATTCAAGCATGTTACTTAACAGATATTTCTCGCAGGACCCATCATCCAATCCACCAGAGCGAGTGGAATATTATCCTTCTTGTCCGATAGCAAGGCTAGGCTCCCGAGCACCGACGCTGAGACAACTAATGCTAGGCCCTGCTGTACTGACCTCCCCTTCTGCTTCAAAACGGCCAGCTGCATCCCAGCCTCAAAAGCAAGCTCCCAAGAAACGCCGGATAAGAAAAATTCAGGTACCCAGTAGCATCTTCCTTTACTGCAGTACGCCCCGACTCTTAAATCGGCTTTCTATCAGGTGAATCCCCAACCAACTCAAGGTACCTTGGGAGAGAAACAGGCCGAAGAACCACCAGAATCTACCAGCCATGAGGAATCAGCTGCTCAAGAAGAAGGGATCCAGGAAGAAGGAGCCAAAACTCAGGTACTACTCATTGGGCTTTTCTTTCTTAAATGTCCTGATTGACCAAATATTCTTTTCAAAAATACAGCCGAACAGCCCTTCTGAAGAAGTCTGGGCGAACCTTGAAGAAGAGGAGTTGCCCCTTGAGAGGAATCCAGGTAACTCCTATTCGGCTGTTAGCAATTATCCTTGCTTCCATACTGCTCTTACTTCTGGTTGGCAGAAACCCAACTACCCGAGGCAGTGACAACCGAGGATCCGCATGCCGCAAAAGACACAACTGCCTTAGTCGAACAAACAACATCGGCATCAACCCTACAACCTTCAGGCCTCATTTAGGTATCCCATCTCTGCCAGAAAATAATTAATCTATATTGTACCTTTTCTGATGAGAGAATGTATGTACTGTAGGCACCGAAGCCTTTGTCTCCTGGCTATTCATTCGACATAGAAGAGTTCTGCGATAAAGACGAACTGGCCTCCTCCTCCGAGAGATTTTAAAAGCCAGATTTCAACAATCAGCTAAGTGCACTGTTACCCCATCTAGAGGGTGATCTAGTTGCTCTGGCCTCGAATCCCGGACTAATCGATCAAATAATGGAACTTGTCCAGCAGCAACCCAATCTGTCAGCCTTGAAATCCCTGCAAAGACTTGATGATCTTAAAGTTACAGCATCAGGGATTATCACTGCTCACAAGAACCTGGCAGAGCTTGAACAGCTAAGGAGCAACAAATCGATCAACAGACAAGAGGCCACCGGATTAGCCGATCGAGCCAGGTTGCTCAAATCCTCCATCAGCACGGCCGAAACAGAACTGGAAACATTGAAAACAAGACGAGACCAGCTGAGAAAAGAATTGGAAGCAGTTGAGTCGGCTATCAGTGAGCGTGAAATCACCATCTCCACCAGCACGATCGAGCTCTCCCAGAAAAAGAAGGAAATCAGCAGCTTGGTCGTTGCAGACAGGAAGACATGCCAACGCCTAAACCTGTTGCAGTTTACTGAAAACCGAGATCAACAATTGCTGCAGGCTGGCCACGCGCTCCGTGCCGAATTAGTAGAACTGATTCGGTCCTTATTATCTTTGTAATATGATGGGTGTACTGCTTGGCTTGTTCTTTTCTATTTGCAACTCTGTCTACGCGCTGTTCACCCTGAATTTGACAATTTAGCCTGATCTGCCTTAGATTTTACACCTTAATACTGGCATTGTCTTGTTTCGTACTGAATTTGTTCAGCCTGATATATTTCTGCATGCGAATCGGCTTTCGAACTGCTTTGTACCTTAGAATCAATTACTCAGCCTGACCCGTTCTGCATACGAATCGGCTTTCGGGCATGCCTCTTAGCATCGGTTTTGTAGCATCGGCTTTGTTCTGCTTTCCTTTAGAATTAACCCCCTCAGCCAGATTCATCACGAATCGGCTTGTGGGAACTCACGATAGGGTCGGCTAAATAGCCTGACTCAAAAAAGCCGATCGGCGTGCGACCATTGATGGCGGCGTTTCGTCTCCCCGATTTGGCAACTGTTCCGGATTCAAGAAACGCGGATTAACTGTAACCTAAAATCTGCCGTGCCGTCTCACTTCCCAAAGAAACCGCCTTGTTGCCCGTGTTGTCATATAAATAGTTGGCAGGCTTGAGGTAATATCACACGCCATCGTATCCGTCTCGCTGACCAACTCTCCCGGCCGCCTCCTTGTATCCACTTCGCTTTCGCTCTCTCAATCCTTGTTCACGACCATGGCCGGCGATGGAGACCGTGGGAAGCGCCCGGCGTCTGAGCCCGCCGACGGCGATGAGATGGAACGGAGCATCCGCCGCATCTGGGCCAGCGTCGCCCGAATCGAACAGACATTAGGGTAAGTTCAACCGTCAGCCTACCATCTCCTCGCTGTTTCTATCTAATTTGATCCGTTTCTGCAGTCACCAGCCATCTTTCGTCAGCGGCATTGCTGGCTCCTTGGCTGGCCTGAACACCCCTGCCCCCGGCGCTGATCCTCCTCGGGCAGCCCCGGTGGATGGTGACGCAGTTCCTGCAACTGGGACGCCGCCGGTGACGCCGCCGGGCCCTCTGCTCCTGTAAGGGCTCCAATCAGGCGTATGATGCAAGTCAGCGGACGGGGAGTCCATAGCAGGTATCTTATTCTCCCTTGTTGTCGATCTTTAAATCTGGCTAAGTCTGGGTGCCTGATCTGATGGTATGGCTTTCGGCTGTCACGTACAACTTAAAAGGCCTCCCTGTCCGTGGTGGTACTAAGACAGGGAGAGTCTTCATGTATTCTCTGATTTCGTCAAAAGCCTTCTGTTGCACGTCACCCCATTTGAACTCTTGATCATTCTTGAGCTTCAACAATGGTGAGAACGGCAGCACCTTCTCTGATAAGTTGGCGATGAACCTTCTGATAAAGTTAATCTTACCAAGCAAAGACTGCAATTCCTTCTTATTGGTTAGAGGTACAAGTTCATCGATCGCCTTCTTACTCTTGCTGCTGATCTCTATCCCTTTGCGGTGGACCATGAATCCCAGAAATTCGCCAGCCGACACGCCGAACGCACACTTGTTAGGATTCATCTTCAAACCATGTCTCTTTGTGCACTCCAGAGTGGCCCTCAAATCGGCCAGGTGATCTTTATTGCTCTTGGATTTCACCACCACGTCATCTATATAGATTTTAACGATTTTGCCGATCAACTTGTGAAATATATAATTCATAGCTCTCTGATAGGTTGCACCGGCATTCTTCAAACCAAACGTCATGACCACCCTATTCAAACAAACCAAGCGCACCAGGGCACCTGAAAGCAGTTTTCGGGATGTCTTCATCAGCCATAAAAATTTGATTATAACCAGCATTGCTATCCGTGAAGCTAATAACCTGGTGCCCAGCAGCCGAGTCTACCAACATATCGGCTATTGGCATAGGGTAGCCATCCATCGGTGTAGCTCTATTTAAATCCCTGAAGTCAATACAGACTCGCAATTTACCATTTTTCTTATACACGGGGACGATGTTCGATATCCACTCGGCATTTCGGCAAGCTCGAATGAACTTGGCTTCTAACAGCCTCGTGATTTCGGCTTTAATGTCGGGTAGAGCGTCCTCTCTAAAACGACGTGGAGGCTGCTTGTGTGGCCGAAACCCTGGCTTGATAGGTAGCCTGTGCTCAACAATAGATTTGTCCAATCCAGGCATCTCATAATATTCCCAGGCGAAGCAATCTTTGTACTCCTTCAGCGGTTGAATTAGCTCCTGCCTGAACTCCGGGTCTAA
Organism: Eremochloa ophiuroides; assembly: GCA_038502445.1. Classification (NCBI taxonomy): domain Eukaryota; kingdom Viridiplantae; phylum Streptophyta; class Magnoliopsida; order Poales; family Poaceae; genus Eremochloa; species Eremochloa ophiuroides. The sequence goes on from JAHLJS010000002.1 coordinate 51,404,908, forward strand.
ATTGGCGGCAATAAACGTCGGCCTTGGCCTGTCGCCGGGTCCAACATCCACTTCTTCGAGCTTGTCGGCCGACGTGAATCCTTGCCCCAACTTACCCTCTGTGCCGTCAATCGGATTCTCCATTTAATAAAAAGACTCAGAGCCGATTGCCCTGATCGGCTGTTGACTCTCATCGCTGGCCTTGATGGAGCCTCCTTCCCAAGCCTTGCCAGAGAAACAATCATGATCCCTAGCTTCCCAGTATGTGGCATCCGCCGTCGCCACGCTGACCGAGTCGTCGGCCGGGACCACTTCAACCTCATCGCCATGCCACTGAATGAGGCACTGATGCATGGTGGATGGCACGCAGCAGTTGGCATGAATCCAGTCGCGTCTGAGCAGCAAGCTGTAGGCACCTTTACTGTCGATCACGAAAAAGGTAGTAAGCAGTTTCTTCTTCCCCACTGTTAGCTCGACGTTGATTGCCCCCCGAGTGTTGGAAGAATTGCCCCCGAAATCCTTGAGCATTAGATCAATTTCTATTAGATCATCGGGACCCTTGCCTAGCCTGCGGAATGTAGTGTAGGGCATGAGATTGACAGTGGCACCGCCGTCCACCAGCATTTTCGTCATGGGCATGCCGTCGACATAACCTTTGAGATAGAGGGCCTTCAGATGTCGATTCTTGGCCGGCTTATCAAAAGTAGCTTGCTGTGCGAGCACTAACTTGGCCACTCCTTCTTTTGATCCCGAATCGTCTGAGTCGGAATCGGTATCATACTTCCTAGCTCTGAACTCTGCAAGCAGCACAAACACCATCTGTGCATCGGCTACAGCCTTTCCATTATTTTGTGAAGGCTTTTCGCGCCACACTTGTTTGGCGCGCCCCTCAGCCTGGAGCTCCCTGTTCCTGAGCCGCTGCACCCGTCGTCTTTGGCTTCTAGTTAGATCCCCCGGGCACCACTGGTTCTCTTGCCAAACCGGCTGTTGGCGTTCAACTACCGCCTCATCAAGCCGATCGCGCAGGTCCCTTTTTTCATGCCGATCCCACGGGCTATGGGGACTCCCCAGCCTCAGGTGCACGGACCGGCGGTTGACCTGGGACTGCCTGTACTCTCGGTACTGATCGCTGCATTCTGGACAGTTGCGCAGCGTCGACAATCTCAAGCCGTCGTTCCAGCAGTGTCGGAAGAATGGGCAATGCCAGTGATCCTCCTCAGCTTCCCGGTGGCAAGCCATTTCTTCGTGATAGCGCGCCTCTTCTTCCTCGCGGAGCCATCTGCGGTACTCCTCTTCTTCGCGCTGCAGCTGCCTCTGATGATCTTTATCTTTCTGTCGCCGCCATTTATTCAGAAGGTGCTGGTGCGTGGGCCTCCTGCTCTTGGTGCCGCTGGACTGTCCCTGCTCCAGCTGCCTCTGATTCTGCTCCCTCCTTCCTTTGATCAGTGCTAGCTCCTCAGCTGTGATTTGTGCATCGGTATCAACTGAGGAGTTCTTCTTGGCCCGTTCAGAGGTTAACACCTTTACCTTGGTCAGAGGATTTGCGATCTGGACCATGTTCTGCCCCTTCGCGAATGGGAATTTGTCGATCTTCATCTTCCCCTTGGGAGGGGCCTCAAATTTCAACAGGCCGCGCCTAATAGCATTCTAGATTGCTGCTTTGAAATTGCGGCAGTTGTTTGTGGAGTGTGAGGTGAGGCCATGGTACTGGCAGAACGGTTTTCCCTGCAAATCTTCAGGAGACGGCTTAACGTAATCAGCCGGGAAGGTAATGTGGCCCGCACTGACTAGCAGGTCGAAGAGCTTGTCCAGCTTGCGTGTGTCAAAGTTGTATTGATCTTCCGCGCTCCAACCCTTCGGCACGGCCATGGGCTTTGTATCCCATTTGAGCTCAATAGCAGCCACTTCATCATTCTCCCCATCTTCTGAGTCGGAATTACAGACGTAGGCCGACTGCTTGTATTTCGATTCTTTCTTGAAGCTCTGGGCCTGCTGCTCTAATGCGGCCACCCTCTGCATCACCTCGCTGATGCTGTTGAAGTTGGTGCCCACCAGTTTTTCTTGGACGTGTGGGAGCAACCCACTAACCACTATCTTGGCGAGCTGCTTGTCGTTCAGGTTCAAGGAGTAACACATGTTCCTGGTCTCCCTGAACCGCTTGATGAAAGCCGATCCAAGTTCATTCGGCTTTTGGCGCATGTTGGTGAGATCTGTGATGTCTTTCTCCCCAGTGCCAGAGAAGAAGTAATTATGGAACTTGGTCTCCAGATCTTCCCAACCTTGAATTGAGGCAGGCTCCATAGATGCGAACCAGCTAAACGCCGGCCCTGTCAGTGATAGCGGAAAGAGCCGGACCTTGTGAGCTACCTCATATGAAGCTTCGCCGAGCTGGGTCAGGTAACGGCTGATGTGTTCCATGGTGGTGATGTCGTCCTGCCCACTGAACTTGGAGAAGTCGGGCAAGCGATACCTGGGCGGTAATGTCACTCGGTCGTACCACTCGGGGTAAGGACGTCTATACTTGATTCCAGTCCCGGTCTTTGGCTGCAAACCGAACGTATCACGGAGCATGACACTCATCGGCTCCAGCAGCTGATTATTGGGCGTCTGGGCATACCCCGGATGCGGCGCTACCTGAAGGTCTTGATATGTGATCCCCTCATGGTATCCGGGAGTTGGGTTGGCCGTGTCTGCCGCCGGCGTATTTCTAGCTGTCGGGTTCATTGCTGATGAGTTCATCGAGTTCACCGTTTGCCTAGTGGCCTGCATGAAAGCGGCGAGCTCCTCCGGAGTATGATTTTTGTATAATCTGGGGGAAGCTGCTATTTTTTGAGCCGAACCGGCCGCAGTGGCACCCTGCACTAGTGTTTTCGGCTGGCTCGGCTGTTGCGGTGAGGAATTGGAGGTCCCTGCCGCTGCTTTTGAATCTGCATCTTCTGCGGGTATGTTGAAGTAAACTGGGCCCAAAGACTCCCAATCCTGCTGCTTAAGAACGGTCTTCATGATGTTATAGAATGTTTGCAGGAAGGATTTATGGTGATGGCCGACTGCTGAATAGGCGGCCTCCCAGGTCGCTTCTTCCAGCATCTGCTTGAGGTCGGCCTTGCACTCCTTTTCAGATTTATCAGAATGGCCGTCCATGATCCACCTTGAGAATGCATTCTTCTTCACTATAGAGCCATCACGCTGCTTGCTGAATGAGAGCAGGCAGGCATCAGCGAATTCTTCAACGATCTTGTTCAGCACGGCCGCGTCCTCCTCGCTGAGATCTTCGACCCTGACCCTAAGGACACCGTCATCCCTGGAGGATCCGTCAGCCGCAGTCTTCCCCTTTGCCATGGTCTTCAGTGAATGTCCCACCAGGCGTGCCAAAAAGTGTGTTGGCGCAAAAAATGGTTCCCTAAGCCCAACACACCAGCGAAGCCGGAAACGACCCTTGAAGGCAGTAGAGCTCTCGCAGATCCAGCTAGCTTCGAACCCGGTTTGAGAGTGTCAACAACACCCAAGCGTGCCAGTCAATTTGACCTGCAATTGACAAGGAAACAATAGTAATCAGTAATCACAGGGCGGAACTAACCGGTGTGTCCAGGTAGTTCCAATTATATGGCTCTGAGAGCCGATTCAATCGGAGATCGTCTAGAAAGCTGATTCCGTCATGTTATGAACCGATAGTATAATAATGAAGTAAAACGGCTATCAGGATACTCATATGAAGATAATAACATGCTAGCCGATCTAATTCAGTTAATGTGTGTAAAAGAAAATAAATCATGTGTACAGATCTGATTTGTACATCAAACAAGCAGAGATCGGCTAAACCTGGTCTAGAAGGCCGGCGGCTTTAGCAAAGCCTCTTCGCTAAGTTCACCAAGTCTGCGTTCACCTGGTCTAACGGCCAGCAGGCTTCGACAAACCCAGCAAACAAAGCTAGATCGTTTGATATCCAAATAAGTCTATATACACGATCTACTCGTGAAAGCATAACTGAATCGGCTCTTTAGCCGATGCAGGGTCCATGAAGCACGAACGAATGCTAGCGTAGCCATAAACAGACTTCAAATTGAAGCAAGTCTAATCTAGTGAAAAACTTGTTTTGGTTAAACCTGTTCGACCGGATGACGCTCAGTTTAACTTAAACAAGGACACAAAAATAAGACTTACGATAACCTCAGAACCACTTATGTCTCAACTAGAACCGAACGCACAACATGTAACGAACAAGATTGATAGGGAATTAGCCGATATATGCATAGAACTGATCATCATGGTAAGAAAGGCATAAGAATGCATAAACGACGATTAGATTCAAGTAAATCTAAGGCCAAATCTATCAATCTTGATCGGACAGAGAGATGTTATATTGATAAATAAACAATAAACAATAAATAACATCTTGATAACTTAATGAATCTAACTAAATTGCCATATTTAGCTAGAGCCGATAACTAATCCATGCATGCAAACTATCTCAATCTACAGCCTGTCTACCGGATGACATTAACTAATAGATTAATCAAGCAAACAAACACGAATCGATAACTAATCCGCGCGTGAAAACTGTCCTAATCTGCATCTCGTCCACCGGATGACGGTTAAGACAGATTGATCGGGTAAACCAGCGTGAATCATCCTTGACTCACTATGCTTCCCGCGTCCACCGGATGACACCAAAGAAACTGAGCTTTGCAAGGACACTGGTCCGCCATGCTTCCACGTCCACCAGATGACGCTAAAAAGACATAGTTTAACAGGGGGTTGACGATACTTACAAGCAAGCCTGCGTCCACCGGATGACACCCAACCTGGATGAAGTAACTCGCCGGACTCGACTGACTCTAGAGTTTGTTGGCCTGTCACACCCCGATATTAAAAACAACACCAGGATGTATAAAAGCTCACATGTGTGCCAAGGATCAAGTCCACACATGCTAGACAAATTCATTAAGTACCATTGCAGAGTTTAATACATAACGAACAATATTTAAACATAGTACTTTATTACAACATCTCAGCGGAAATTAAAATCTCTCGTGGTAGCTCCAACGCAGGGACGTTGACTGGTTGACAACAAGTCTAGAACTCGTTGCGGTAGTCATAACTCCAATCTTCATCTGTGGTGGTGGTAATAGCAAGAGTGAGCACATATCGTACTCAGCAAGTAATACACAGGGTTCATGAGGCTCAAATAGCTTTATGTGGTTATGTTGCGATAGCTTTTTAAATCAAAGTAATAGTAATACAATAAATAGCATCAATGGGGTTGCATAATTTCCAAGGTGCATGATCAATGTAAGATGAACAGTAAGCATAAACAAGTAAATAATGACACTATTTTCTGTCCATGAGGATTCCAGACCACCCATAACCGCGGGTACGGCTAGTATACCGGTTTTACACTCTGCAGAGGTTGCACACTTTCACTATGAGCCGTGATTCCCATTTGCTCGGGTTAATTACTCCCAAAAACACTACCAAGGTGAGTGAGCAGGGTATCACTATGAAGTCTTTCAAAAGTCATGTCTAACAAGTTAGGGCCGCTATGGATTCTGTGCCTGTTCTTATAATAAGTCCTCTGCCTGATGGCACATAACCGCAGCCTATACACATCATTGCAGACAGGGGCCAAACTATAAGCCATCCCGGCTTTATCCCACCCCACTTGCGCCTTTCGGTAACCACTAACAAGCTAGACAAGAGCAATTTACTGAACTAAAACCAGAGCCCATTAGCACTCATAGTTGCGCGGTTTTCCCGGAGGGTCACTTACGGATAATGTCATCTATTAAAGTTCATTACTTCCCATTAATCAACACATGATCATGATAATAATAGCATTGCCAAATCATTTATGTGCATAAATCGTAGGTATCAAGGTACAGGGACAATTCTAGGGAAATCATCTATGTTTATCAAGGGATTGCATGCATATGATATTTAGTAAAACTTTCATAAATAGGTAACAAGGATAATCCTATGAATTACTTGCCTTGCTCAGGAAAGTCTTGCTGGTCTTGCTGGTCCTCGAAAAGCGGGTCGTAAGCACCGTCGAATTGCTCACCGTCTTGACTCGATTAATCACCAACACACATGCATACAGGAGCATTCATGCATAGCAAACAAGGACATAAATTAGAACAGTACACCAACAGTGAGAAAACCAAATAAAAGATTTATAAAACTATTCTACTCGCTGATACGATCACATCAATATAAAGATCACCGAAAACGGATTTAAAACGCGAAAGATATGATTTTCTGAAGTTTTTATGCATTTTTAAGGGATTAAAATAATACTGAAAAATAAATTACTGTTAACATAGATAAAAATTATATCACTGGAAAGAGGATAAAATTATGAATCCAATGCAATTGGAATCACCTCAATCGGAGTTAAAACGCGCATTTTATAAGCGATTAAAGATAGTGGCAAAACTGTAAATATAAATATCTGATTTTTATTAAACCGAAAGGAAAATACGTCTTCTCTGTTGGAAAGCGCAAACTACAGAATGCGCGGGGCCGTCGGCTGTTGACCGATTGACTGCCACGTGGCGGCTTCGCATTGGTTCGGTCCATGGACCAGGTGCGCGGCGCGGGGGAGCGACGCGGTGGACCGAGTCCACACTGCAGCGGTGCACCGAAACGGTACGCAGCGATGGTGGCCGTCCGATGGGGCACGGATGGCACAGATTAGAAGACAGAGAGGGGGGTGGCGCTCTGGCCGGAGACAGGGCCGGTGCGGCGGCGCCATTGCCGGGGCTCGCCGGCGTAAGCCGATCCAGCGCCGGGGTGCGTGGTTCTGCACGAGGAACGGCTCGGGAGAGAGAGAGCTCAGCGGGGAAGACGATTTTGGCCAAGGGGAAGCTCGCCGAGGACCGTGCATGCGGCGGCGCGCGAGAGGGCGGTCGGGAAGCTCCGACGAGCTCGCGGATGCGCACAGCCAGAGCAAAAAGAGAGGGAAAAGGCACGGGGAGGCCCCTTACGGTGCGGCGAAGCTTCGAGGCAGTCGGAAACGGCGGAAGGAGCCACAGAGATAGTCGGCGACGATCGGCGGCGGGCAACGGCGGGTCGGAAACTCCTGTTCATGGTGGCAACGTCGGTCAGTGCTCGATTCAAGACTATGAGGGGCTCGGTGCATTCGTAGGAATCATACGAAGCTCCGAGAGGCTTACGGCAGGAGAGACGAGCGACGGACTCACCGAATCGACCTCGGCGGCAGACAAACTCGACGGCGGCGTGCGGCGAGCTTGCTGCGAAAGGCGAGAGCGAGCTAGGGTTCGGGAAAACGGGGCGGAGGGGTGCGGGGCGGCTCATATAGCCACAGCGCGGCTTCAATTTGGAAAGGGTGCCAATCCTGGCCGGATTCCGCGGTGGCGCCATCGTCGGGCTCGCCGGTAAGGAAGGCAGGGGAGGAAGAAAGGAAAGGTGGGGGAAGAGACTGACCTGTGGGGCCCACTTGTCGGTGATAGAAAGGAAACCGGGCCGCGCGGTCTGTGAGACAGGGAGGGAGCGGGTGCGCGCGCGGCTGCCGGGCCGAGTTGGCCTTGGTGCGGCCCAATAGGGAGGAGAGGAAGGAAGGCCGAGCTGGGGAGGTGGGCCTCTCGGCCAGGCCGGGCCAGGGAGGAAAGGCTGGGCTGCTGCTGCTACTCTCTCTTCTTCCTCTTTTTTTTTCTTTTCTATTTCTATTTTTCCAACAAGTTTTCAAAAGAAATTTTCAAATATTTGAGAGACCAAATAATAATTCAAGCATCACAAAATAAATATGCAGCAGCATGAGTGCAACAACCATGTTTTGACTAGGTTTTTATTTTAAATTACCCCACAAATTCTATTCCCACTATATTTGCAAGAACAATAAATTGCACAATTAAATAAATTCCCCCTTTTGAAATGTTGCAAAATTTTAGGTGTTACAATTCTACCCCCCCTTAAAGAAAATCTCGTCCTCGAGATTGAATGCTTACTCAAACAAATGGGAATACTCTTTTCTCAAGTCCTCTTCTCTTTCCCAAGTTGCTTCTTCCTCTGAGTGCCTATTCCACTGAACCTTGCACATTCTGATCACTCTACTTCGAGTGACCCTTTCAGCTGTCTCCAATATCCTCACAGGGTACTCTTCATAAGTCAAATCATCTTTAACTTGAAGTTCATCCATGGGTATTTGTTCCTCAGGTATACGCAAACATTTCTTAAGTTGAGACACATGGAACACGTCATGAACAGCTGATAGATGCTCAGGCAACTCTAATTGATATGCAACTTCTCCACGTCTCTTTATAATCTTGAAGGGACCAACATACCTTGGTGCTAGCTTTCCCTTCATATTAAACCTTCTCACCTTTCTCATCGGTGATACCTTGAGATACACATAATCACCTACTTCAAAACTCAAGTCTCTTCTTCGCTTATCCGCATAACTCTTTTGTCGAGATTGAGCTATCCTTAAGTTCTCCCTTATCTTACTGACTTGTTCTTCAGCAGCCTTTATAACATCAGGTCCAAACAACTGTGACTCACCCGTTTGATTCCAGTATAAGGGTGTTCTACACTTACGCCCATATAATGCTTCAAATGGTGCCATTCCAAGACTTTTCTGATAGCTATTATTGTAAGAGAACTCTGCATAAGGTAGACTCTTGTCCCAACTAGAACCATGCTGTAAGGCACAAGCTCTCAGCATATCCTCGAGAATCTGATTGGTTCTTTCTGTCTGCCCATCTGTCTGAGGATGATAAGCGGTGCTGAAGTTCAATTTAGTTCCCAAAGCTTCATGTACTTGTTTCCAGAAATGAGAAGTAAACTGAGATCCCCTATCAGACACAATCTTCTTAGGCACTCCATGAAGACATACTATCCTTTCCATGTAAAGCTTTGCCAACTTTGGACCATCATACTTAGTATTCACAGGCAAGAAATGAGCAACTTTCGTCAACCGATCGACAATCACCCATATTGAATCATAACCTGTGGATGTCCGAGGTAGTCCCACTATAAAATCCATACCAACTTCATCCCATTTCCATTCCGGTATCTTCATGGGTTGTAGCAATCCAGCAGGCCTCTGATGTTCGGCCTTGACTCTTGAACAAGTGTCACACAGGGCTACATACTCAGCTACAGCTCGTCTCATTTCTTTCCACCAATACTTCTCCTTGAGATCTTGATACATCTTGGTACTTCCGGGGTGAATAGAGTAGGCAGACTCATGAGCTTCCCGAAGAATTGTATCTCGGATAGCCTTCATTGCTGGCACACATATCCTTTTTCCCAACCACAATGTGCCATTCTCATCAAGCCTGAATCCGGGTGCTTTTCCAACAACCACATTTTCAGCTATCTCTTTGAGTTCTTCATCCTCCATCTGACCTTTGCGTATTTCTTCTTCCAAGGTAGGCGTTATCTCAATCTCCACGATATTGTTAACCAAACACAAGTTCAGACGTTGCAACTCTGCACTTAACTCCTCAGGCATCATTGTTTCCTGAACTTCACTATCATAACTTTTTCTGCTAAGTGCATCGGCCACCACATTGGCCTTCCCAGGATGGTAATGCACTTCTAGATCATAGTCCTTAATCAATTCTAACCATCGACGTTGCCTCAAGTTCAGATCCGACTGGGTAAAGATGTATTTCAAGCTCTTATGATCCGTATATATGTCAGTTTTATGCCCCATCAGGTAATGCCTCCAGATCTTCAAGGCATGAACAACCGCTGCTAACTCAAGATCGTGAGTAGGGTAGTTCAACTCATGCTTTCTCAACTGTCTAGACGCATAGGCAACAACCCTACCTTCTTGCATAAGTACACATCCCAAACCTTGTCTAGATGCATCACAGTAGATAGAAAAACTCTTACTTAGATCAGGCAATATCAGCACTGGGGCAGAAGTCAACCTCTTCTTCAACTCATCAAAATTAGCTTGGCACTGTTCGGACCACATGAACTTGGCATTCTTCTCTAACAATGCAGTCATAGGCTTAGCGAGCTTGGAGAACCCTTCAATGAACCTCCTATAGTAACCAGCCAAACCAAGGAAACTGCGAATTTCCTTAACATCAGTAGGTGGCTTCCAATCCAGCACATCCCTCACTTTGCTAGGATCTACAGCAATTCCACCATTTGAGACAATGTGGCCTAAGAAAGCCACTTCCTTTAGCCAAAACTCACACTTACTCCTTTTTGCATACAACTTATGCTCTCTCAATTTCTGCAAGACCAATCTCAAGTGTTCTTCATGTTCTTCTTCCGTCTTGGAGAACACCAGAATATCATCAATGAATACCACCACAAACTTATCAAGATATTCCATGAACACCTTATTCATCAAATACATGAAGTAGGCAGGTGCATTGGTAAGACCAAAAGACATAACTGTGTATTCATATAGCCCATATCTGGTAGTGAATGCTGTCTTCGGTATATCTTGGTTTCTAATCTTCAATTGGTGATAACCAGACCGTAAATCAATCTTGGAAAACACACATGCACCTCTCAATTGATCAAACAAATCATCAATTCTAGGCAAAGGGTACTTATTTTTGATGGTCACTTCATTTAATGATCGGTAATCAATGCACATCCTTTGAGTACCATCCTTCTTGTCAACAAAGATAACCGGTGCACCCCATGGAGAAGAACTAGGGCGAATAAAACCTTTATCTAATAACTCCTTAAGTTGCTTTTTAAGTTCTTCTAACTCATTTACCCCCATTCTATAGGGACGCTTAGCTAAGGGTGCAGTACCAGGTAATAATTCAATAATGAATTCAATGTCTCGATCAGGTGGCATACCTGGCAAATCCTCGGGGAAGACATCCAAAAATTCCCCCACAACACGATCCTCAGGCTTCCCTTCATCTTCAATCATGTTGATGACAGCAGCTGGTGGTGGCTTCACTACAACATTAACTGAGACTCTGTCTCCCTTAGGTCCATTCATTTCCACAACCTTCTCTTTGCATTTGATGTTGACCGTATGTTCTTTCATCCAGTCCAGACCCAGTATCAAATCAATGCCAGATGCTCTCAGGACAATCGGACTGACTGAAAACTCTACCCCCCTTAAAGACAATACTACTGATGGACAAAAATGAGTAGCAGGCATGACACCACCAGGAGAGTTTACTACCATCTCAGTCTTCATTGCAAGCAGGGGTATACTATGTTTTCTAACAAATATATGGGAGATAAATGTATGCGATGCTCCAGAATCAAATAATACAGTCGCAGGAGTGGAGTTGAGGTCGAACGTACCCAGCATGATGTTCGGCCCATCCTGAGCAGTGTCGGTGGTCACATGATTCACCTTCCCATAGAGTGGCTTCTTGTTGGGGCAGTGGAAGGACATGTGGCCTTCCTTGCCACAGCTGTAACAGACGGTGGGGGCTCTAGGGGCTCCATTCTTGGCAGGGGGACCATTAGCTTTTCCATTCTGGGAGTTTTGTGTCCCTCCCGACTGACGGAACGGCTGGCGCTGTTGGAAAGGCAAGCGCTGGTTGTTACCACCATGGTACCTTTGCTGGGAATTCTGCTGGTGACCATAGCGTGGACGGTTGTTGCTCCCAGAAGACTGACCAGAGAACTTCCTCTTCTTGTCCTGATCCTGGCGCATGTTGTCCAACACAATAGCACGGTTGACGAGAGCTTGAAAGTTGGGGTAGGTGTTACCAGCCAACTGCAGCCTGAGTTCATAATATAAGCCCTTGAGAAATAACCGCTGCTTGTCAGCATCGTCAGCAACTTCCCTGGGTGCATAGCGTGCCAGCTCAGCGAACTTGTTATGATATTCGCTGACAGACATGGACACCATCCGGAGAGACCGGAACTCTTCAGCCTTCTGATCCATCAAACCTTGAGGAATGTGATGAGCTCTAAACTCTCTGGTGAACTCATCCCAAGTAACATCAGGAGCATTCGCAGGCCATGCATCCTGGTAAGACTCCCACCAGGTTTGGGCTGCACCCTGCAACTGACCTGAAGCATACAGGACCTTCTCCTTGTCACTGCACTGCGCAATGTTAAGCTGCTTTTCCACAGCACGGACCCAATCATCGGCCTCTAGGGGGTCTGTGGCATGTGTGAACACCGGAGGACGTCCCTGAAGGAAGTCCTTGCGCCTGTCCCTGGGTGGCGGTGGTGGTGGTGCTCCACCCTGCTGAACATTCTGCATGAAGCGAGTCATTGCTTCCATGAACTGCCCTTGCATCTGCATGAATTGTTCAGGGCTGATCATGGGGGGTGGTGGAGGTGGTGGGTTGCCTCTGGGGTTCCTCCTTCCGGCCATCTGTCAACCCAACACACGTAACGATTCTCAGACAATACCCAAATAACCAACATGAATAGAGAAACTGAAATTTCAGGACGAGTTCTCAGAAACAGAAGTGCAGTAAATCGATCGTACAGGGAGCTACAGAACTCAAAATGAGACGTTCTATACATTGCTGGAAAACTTATAAAATTTTCTACAACTTTCATTTAGACCACTTTACCAGATTCTGACAGTTACCAGGTCCAATTTCACAATTTACAGAAGCTGTTCAGCACTTCCAGACAGCACAGTTATACCAGATTGCAACAGTCATAACTCTTAGTCCATAATAGATATGAAGGTGATTGATACGGCGCTGGAAAGGCACTGAAGTCTGGTTTATCTCATAAAAATTTCATGACACTTGCATTATCAGATCTCCAGTTATAACCAAAATACCTCAGGTAACTCCAGAAAACAGCAAGGGTAACGAGAATATAAACCAACCCAACAATATATAAAAAGACCTCAACTTAATTTTTACTTGTTCAAGAAGTACCGTAGACAAGTCTACAGCACTCCAACACTCATAACAAAGATCCAAATCACACAAGTGCATAATAATAAATCATGTTCTCACACCAATCTTACAAGCACACCAAGACTCACTAGACGCAGCTAACGATTTATTACATGAATCCCAAGGGTAACCTAGAACCTATTAACGTGAAGCGTGAAGTCTTCTTTCTTCGTGTAGCGGGGGGACTTCTTGAGCATAGCCCGCAGACAATCATTCTCTTTCTGGAGACGCCGTGACGCTGAGTGTGCTCCCTTCAGCTCTCCCTGGAGCCCCACCACTTGCTCCGTCAAGGCATTGACGTGCAGAGCGGTGGTGTTCAACGTCGGATGCAGGGGATCAGCCTGGGTCACCACAGCTCGTCCAGCCCAGGGCTCAAAGCGGGGCAGGTGGCGAAAGCGATCCTCCTCCATGAGCTCATAGCGAAGACCATGGTAGAATGCGTACGCCACTTGCGCAGCATCCTCCATGCTGGCGTGAGTTGAAGTCCTCCTAGCAGGCGAAAAGAAGACCTGATGAGGAGCCGGCTTCGGCTGTCCAGGCTCCCAGTAGATGACTGCCAACAGGGTCTTGTAGTAGGTCGCCTCCTCAGGGTGGGTGTACCTCGAGCAGAGGTACTCGATGACCGGGTGCTTGTCACTGTAGTACGTAGTCAACACTTCTTGCAGCAGGGAGTGTTGATACGCGTTCGGCGCCGGGTCCTTGATGGTGGTAACACGGAACCACTCCATCACTGGCTCAGGTGCAGGGGGAGTCGGTGCAGGTGCAGGCGTAGGTGTAGGAGCTGGCGTCGTCGGAGTGACTGGCACGATCTCCTCCTCCACGTCGTCATCGAACATGAGGACCTCAGTGGGGTCCTCCTCATCGTCGGAGAGGACCACGACCTCGGGCTTCACCGGCGGTGCGCTGGGAGAGAACTGGGCGACGTAGGAGGCGACGCCACGAGAAGAAACAGCCTCAGCAGCAGAGCGGCGAACGGCGGAACGAGTGAGAACCATCTACAAAATCAGAAAAGAGAAGCTAGAGTCAAACTTTTTGCAATAGAATAAGGAAGTATAGCATAAAACAAAATTGTAATAAAATAGTCAAGGCTGAAATTTAAGTGCAAAAATAAACCTATGTGATTTTTACTATCTAGGCTTGCGTCCTACAGTCAACAAAGCTTTGATACCAATTTGTCACACCCCGATATTAAAAACAACACCAGGATGTATAAAAGCTCACATGTGTGCCAAGGATCAAGTCCACACATGCTAGACAAATTCATTAAGTACCATTGCAGAGTTTAATACATAACGAACAATATTTAAACATAGTACTTTATTACAACATCTCAGCGGAAATTAAAATCTCTCGTGGTAGCTCCAACGCAGGGACGTTGACTGGTTGACAACAAGTCTAGAACTCGTTGCGGTAGTCATAACTCCAATCTTCATCTGTGGTGGTGGTAATAGCAAGAGTGAGCACATATCGTACTCAGCAAGTAATACACAGGGTTCATGAGGCTCAAATAGCTTTATGTGGTTATGTTGCGATAGCTTTTTAAATCAAAGTAATAGTAATACAATAAATAGCATCAATGGGGTTGCATAATTTCCAAGGTGCATGATCAATGTAAGATGAACAGTAAGCATAAACAAGTAAATAATGACACTATTTTCTGTCCATGAGGATTCCAGACCACCCATAACCGCGGGTACGGCTAGTATACCAGTTTTACACTCTGCAGAGGTTGCACACTTTCACTATGAGCCGTGATTCCCATTTGCTCGGGTTAATTACTCCCAAAAACACTACCAAGGTGAGTGAGCAGGGTATCACTATGAAGTCTTTCAAAAGTCATGTCTAACAAGTTAGAGCCGCTATGGATTCTGTGCCTGTTCTTATAATAAGTCCTCTGCCTGATGGCACATAACCGCAGCCTATACACATCATTGCAGACAGGGGCCAAACTATAAGCCATCCCGGCTTTATCCCACCCCACTTGCGCCTTTCAGTAACCACTAACAAGCTAGACAAGAGCAATTTACTGAACTAAAACCAGAGCCCATTAGCACTCATAGTTGCGCGGTTTTCCCGGAGGGTCACTTACGGATAATGTCATCTATTAAAGTTCATTACTTCCCATTAATCAACACATGATCATGATAATAATAGCATTGCCAAATCATTTATGTGCATAAATCGTAGGTATCAAGGTACAGGGACAATTCTAGGGAAATCATCTATGTTTATCAAGGGATTGCATGCATATGATATTTAGTAAAACTTTCATAAATAGGTAACAAGGATAATCCTATGAATTACTTGCCTTGCTCAGGAAAGTCTTGCTGGTCTTGCTGGTCCTCGAAAAGCGGGTCGTAAGCACCGTCGAATTGCTCACCGTCTTGACTCGATTAATCACCAACACACATGCATACAGGAGCATTCATGCATAGCAAACAAGGACATAAATTAGAACAGTACACCAACAGTGAGAAAACCAAATAAAAGATTTATAAAACTATTCTACTCGCTGATACGATCACATCAATATAAAGATCACCGAAAACGGATTTAAAACGCGAAAGATATGATTTTCTGAAGTTTTTATGCATTTTTAAGGGATTAAAATAATACTGAAAAATAAATTACTGTTAACATAGATAAAAATTATATCACTGGAAAGAGGATAAAATTATGAATCCAATGCAATTGGAATCACCTCAATCGGAGTTAAAACGCGCATTTTATAAGCGATTAAAGATAGTGGCAAAACTGTAAATATAAATATCTGATTTTTATTAAACCGAAAGGAAAATACGTCTTCTCTGTTGGAAAGCGCAAACTACAGAATGCGCGGGGCCGTCGGCTGTTGACCGATTGACTGCCACGTGGCGGCTTCGCATTGGTTCGGTCCATGGACCAGGTGCGCGGCGCGGGGGAGCGACGCGGTGGACCGAGTCCACACTGCAGCGGTGCACCGAAACGGTACGCAGCGATGGTGGCCGTCCGATGGGGCACGGATGGCACAGATTAGAAGACAGAGAGGGGGGTGGCGCTCTGGCCGGAGACAGGGCCGGTGCGGCGGCGCCATTGCCGGGGCTCGCCGGCGTAAGCCGATCCAGCGCCGGGGTGCGTGGTTCTGCACGAGGAACGGCTCGGGAGAGAGAGAGCTCAGCGGGGAAGACGATTTTGGCCAAGGGGAAGCTCGCCGAGGACCGTGCATGCGGCGGCGCGCGAGAGGGCGGTCGGGAAGCTCCGACGAGCTCGCGGATGCGCACAGCCAGAGCAAAAAGAGAGGGAAAAGGCACGGGGAGGCCCCTTACGGTGCGGCGAAGCTTCGAGGCAGTCGGAAACGGCGGAAGGAGCCACAGAGATAGTCGGCGACGATCGGCGGCGGGCAACGGCGGGTCGGAAACTCCTGTTCATGGTGGCAACGTCGGTCAGTGCTCGATTCAAGACTATGAGGGGCTCGGTGCATTCGTAGGAATCATACGAAGCTCCGAGAGGCTTACGGCAGGAGAGACGAGCGACGGACTCACCGAATCGACCTCGGCGGCAGACAAACTCGACGGCGGCGTGCGGCGAGCTTGCTGCGAAAGGCGAGAGCGAGCTAGGGTTCGGGAAAACGGGGCGGAGGGGTGCGGGGCGGCTCATATAGCCACAGCGCGGCTTCAATTTGGAAAGGGTGCCAATCCTGGCCGGATTCCGCGGTGGCGCCATCGTCGGGCTCGTCGGTAAGGAAGGCAGGGGAGGAAGAAAGGAAAGGTGGGGGAAGAGACTGACCTGTGGGGCCCACTTGTCGGTGACAGAAAGGAAACCGGGCCGCGCGGTCTGTGAGACAGGGAGGGAGCGGGTGCGCGCGCGGCTGCCGGGCCGAGTTGGCCTTGGTGCGGCCCAATAGGGAGGAGAGGAAGGAAGGCCGAGCTGGGGAGGTGGGCCTCTCGGCCAGGCCGGGCCAGGGAGGAAAGGCTGGGCTGCTGCTGCTACTCTCTCTTCTTCCTCTTTTTTTTTTCTTTTCTATTTCTATTTTTCCAACAAGTTTTCAAAAGAAATTTTCAAATATTTGAGAGACCAAATAATAATTCAAGCATCACAAAATAAATATGCAGCAGCATGAGTGCAACAACCATGTTTTGACTAGGTTTTTATTTTAAATTACCCCACAAATTCTATTCCCACTATATTTGCAAGAACAATAAATTGCACAATTAAATAAATTCCCCCTTTTGAAATGTTGCAAAATTTTAGGTGTTACATGGCCGGAGCCAAAAGTTGTGTTGTATTGATGTTGTTGTGTGTTTTACAATGGCTGAGGGCTTATATTTATACCTTGAGCGTAGATAGAGTCCTAGTCGAATTACAACTCATCAATAGATAAGGAAACCAACAAACTATCCTATATCTAAGGTAACTTGGAGTCCTACCTTCCCTTTCATAACGGACTCCGATCGTGATCGCATCTTGGCGGCGCGGACTCTGGATGACGTCACCAATACCGACGTTGCACGCCTCCTGTCACCTTCGCCCGATAACCGATTCACCGTGCAATCGGCTATTTTCCTTCCTTCCGCTGGACGGAATCTGCTTCTGAGATCGGCTATCTTCCTCCGGTATCGGCTATCTTCCTCTGGCATCGGCTATCGGCTCCCAGCCCAAAATTTGGTGTTGACACTTTATATTGAGTGTTGTCAAGTCTTGTTGACCCTTATTGAGAGTCTTATCATGCTTCCAAGATCAAGATCACATACACACCACATACATACATGCTGCTTCTACACTGGAAGTACGCAACCGTATGCCTTTCATTCCACCAAATAAATGCTCCATGTGTTCAAGTCATAGAAAATCTCTCTTAGTCAATTTGGTATAAGAAACAAAAGGCTATGCGAAATGAAAAGAAAGAAAAATGGACACAAGAGAGTCCATGGAAAAGAAAAGAAAAAATATTTGATCAAGTCTAGGCTCATAAATAAAAGAGAAAAATGATAGTCATGTCTCTAAAATTTATTAGAGAGAGATACAATTCAAATAGAGGAGCATTACATTCCATCATTATCCACACACTTGCACATCTTGATCTAAGGGCATGACACTTCTCTCTTTGGATCCAAGCTTTGACTCTATAACATATGCAAAGTAAGTATGCTATATTCTTTCATTGCTACCTTAAACTCCACATTAGCCATTTTTAGAGGTAGGATGATAAAGAGAAGACAACATTTAATTTATGCCTTGGTAAGGAATCATACATCATATGAGCGACATGAGAGTACCATATGAGGAACATTAAGTTGTGTTTTGAAAAAACATTGCTAAAACCTCCAGTATGAAACTTGCAAAGAATGAGAAAAGTAGTGCTCAAGTTAAACTGATCTATCTCTCAACTACCTAAGGCAAAGGAAAAGTCATTAGCCCCATGAAGGACTAAGGTAAAATGGGTGAATTTTTATAGCCAATTTTTTGTAACACCCCCTGGTGTTACGATAACTAAAATCGGCCATGTTATCATGATTGCATGTAATTCATCCCGCATAAAATCATTGTCACTGTGCATCACTAAGACCATTTTTATTTCCACATGTGAATTAAACAACTTTTATATTTGGGGATTTTGAAGTTATGCAGTGAGATTTCAAAATAAACCCTAATGAGTGTTTTAAAATTTAAATTTAAAAAGCTATTTCAAAAACTATGAAGAAAATGACAAAACCCATTTACTGAAAGTTCTAGGCCTTGTCAGATAGAACAACTTTTATTTTTAAAGAAATTCAAGTTGTTGAGAAAAATTTAGAGAATTTAAATGATTTGTAAATGAATTTCAAATCAAGTTTTTACCCCCTTTTTAATTATTCAAAAATTAATCAAAATTTTAAACTTCTTTCAAAACAAAAGTTGTCCAGTTTAAATAGTTCCACAATTCTTATTTTGGGAATTTTTTGGGTTTATATGTAAAATAAAAAGGTCTGCTACAGTAAAAAAGGGGGTCTGGCTCTCTCTGCTCTGCTCGCGTGTAGAGCTGCGCGCGCCGCCCGCTGACGATGCCCGGGGGCCGGCCAGGTGCTGTCGCCGTCATGGCCGGGCCCGTGGGGGTCCTCCCTGTAACACCCCAGGTGTTAGTCACGAGCTAGCCAGCGAGTGTGGACCCAACTAAGAAATGTCAATAAATAATCTTGATCACAATCACACATTTATCTCCATCTACCTGGATCGTTGGAAAGGTTTCATGGGTATTGGAATTGAGTAATCACTTTAAATGACAAATCAGTTGCTTGTTGGAATATTCTTGATTAAGTGAAAATGAGCATGCAAAGTCAACCAAGCCTTGCAACCTTGCCCAAACAACTCTATACGAAGTCTACAACAAAAGTCATGAAGGTTTCATGTTGAGCAAATGCCCAGAAAATACCTCAATTGGTCTAAACATCAATTTTGAGCTCTCTAATTGCATTACTTTGACCAAGTGGAAATATTATTTATGGGCAAGATATGAAGTTTGACCTTAAATAAAAGTTATAGATATTTAGAGTCCAACAAATGTTATTTTTGGACCAAGTCGGGATTAAAGTTCTAAGTGCCTCAAAAAGTGAGATCAAGTCAGAAAGAGAAATCTGATTTCAGCACTTAGAATAATTCTAAGTATGGAATTCATGCCGATTTCTTTGACATCCCATGTTCTCCAAATTTCCTTAAGCAACTCAAGTTGGACCAAAAATAAAAGTTGAAGAAAATTGGTCGAAGCACAGCATATCAAATATTGGCAGCAATCCGATGTCGTTTGACAAGTATGGATATTTGGTTTTCGTTCGTAATTAACTCCTTGACAGCATCAGTTTTGGAGCTAATTACCTACTAACTCTTTTGTCAAAAGACCAAGCACCCTTAATCAACTTTGTAGAGCCAACTGAGGACTACAACTTTGATTCAGGTCGTCCCAGAAGAATCTCCTCCGAATACGCTGAAAAACGGATCCAAAGTCGCTCCCGACAGCACCCGCCACGTGCTCGTCAAAATGCTGCAAAGGGAACACGTGGTCGCCGCGCACCGTTGGAGCTCTGCCATGGCGCCCACATTCGCCAACCTCATTGTGCCACCTCGCCTGCATCCTTGGTACTCCTCTCCGGCAAAAGGCGAGCACCAGAGTGCTCCACTCAATCCTCTCTCACTCCTCTCTCGCCTTCCCACCTCTTCATCTCGTCCTCTGGTCACCGTGGGATGAGCCAAGACCAGCGACTGGTGCGCCGGGGGTCAGGCTAGCTCCGGCCCCGCGCTGCCGCCGTTGGCCGCCTCCTAGCCAGAGTTGGCCGGCCGACCGGTGAACTCATCCTCCGCTCTGCTCTGTGCAACGAATTGAACAAAGGAGGAAGAAGGGTGCTGAGTGTATGACATGTGGGCCCGCGGTGGTTATTTTGTGCATAAAAAATTTTAGATTTCGTGCTACTACTTGTAAAATCAATATCTAGTGTTTGGGAGCTCCAAAAATGTTGAGGCTTGTTTTGTTAGTTTCTTCATGAAGTGCTCTGCATGCTAGATCTATAATGCATGCTATGTTATTTATGTTATTGTGCTGTAGAAATAATTTTAAAAAAGTGGTTTGGAAATGAACTTAACTTGCTTTCATTTATATCTTGAGTTTTAGAAGTGCAAAAATAGTGGTTATAATTTTGTTAGGCTTCTAATGACATGCACTAGCTCATAAAAATATAAAACATATATGTTGTTTACTGTTTTCAAGGAGTTTCACATTAATCTTTTTAAATAGGAAATAAATGGCTGATTTGCTTATTATTTTTGTAACTGGAGTTGTATTGCTCTAAATAGCATGAAAATTTAATTATAGACTCTTTGTATGATGTGTAATGTATGGTTAAAATTTCATAATTTATGGTGCATGTATGACTGAGTTGTTGATTTATCTTCTTTGGTGCATATTAAGTAGATTTAAATACATTATAAATAATATATTGTGGTAAAAATGAAAAATAGTGTTCCACTACCTTTGTATGACATTGTGTTAGCCTGAGAATCAATAATATGGTCATGTTGTTTTAGAAAATGTTGAGTTTCATATTTAATTTGCTCTCCAATGCTTTATTGCATTATAGATTTCTGTATTTTGTAATAATTAAATTATGGTACCTGAGCATGTAAGATTTGAACCTTGGTCATGAATTGTGATTAACTATCTCTCATAAAATATAAACTCCATTTGAGATGTTTACCATACAACTTAAATAATTAAATAATGGGTTTTTATGTAATAGTGAGTGAATAATTAAAGACAAATGAATGTATGCATGTTTCTTGTGATGCCTTGATATTCTTTGGTCTGAGATGAATCTTATATGATCATGTTTATGATAGTTGGAGTTAATTAATTAGCTTATATATGTGTGTCATTGATTTAAAAGCAAACAAACAACTTAATTATATTCCTGCTGAAAAAGGGTTGCAGGAGCTGTCCCTGTTGTTGTGATGTTTTACACATGAAAATGATGTTGCATGTAAATATGTTCTATACAAAAGTTGTAGCTAACTTCATTGTATAGCTTATCCTAATTTTTTATGGTCATAGGCCTGATAGTTTAGGAGTTATGGCTTTTAAAAGTCTGCTGTCAGGTTTTGCTTGTTTTCGGTGCAGACCTGAATCTTTGCTTTGTTTAACCAATTTATGCTTTGAATCACCTCTTGATGATAATAAATAAGTTGTAGTATATTTATTTGGCTTTCCAAATTGTCTGGAATCATCCCTTTTGATGACCTGGATCCGTAGTTATGATTGTTTGAAGTGTGAGGACAGAATCTGTCCAAGTCTGGATAGAGCTGCCTTCAATGTGTTGTTTGACCTTTATATGTACTGAATCATCTTAAGATGATAATAGCAAAGTTGTAGACAATTTCAATAACTTTGCAGAAAGGCTTATATCACCCTGGTTGGATGTGTATAGCTTAAGTTATGGTTAAATCTTGTGCATGCTGTCCTGCTGCCTATAAACTGCATGTGTGGGATTATGATTGCTTTGACTTTGCTTTGCTTGGTGTGATTGTTAGCTTATGGTTCAGTGATGGTAGATTAACATGCCTTGTATTACTTCCTTTTATTCATACATGTGCATTGTGCATCTCATTTAGGTATGATAGATGAACACGTGGAGTGAAGGACATGATATTGGAACTAACCACAAGACGGTGTGGTACGACTATACCGAAGATGGAAGGACTAATCGGATGTTTGGATGGGAGATGCTCATCGAGCGAGTGTCATCTAACAAACACTGACTTAGTGTTGAATCCCAGGCAAGCCCCGGAGCATCCCTAAGCCTCCACCTATCTCTTTTTATAAATGCACCGGTCTTTCTTAAATCGTATGATTATGCACTTAGGTATAGGAGTTGGTTGATACCATTGTTGCATAATTACCTTGTCCACTCTATATATGATCCTGGTACTATTACTAGATAGGTGATTGATCTTATGCTTAGTCCTGCTTAGACCGGTAGAAGTCGGGTGATTTCCTGTCATCCGCGAGCATAGGTGGTGACTGATGAGATCCATATGGATGGCTATATGTGTCACCATGCCACAATGTTTAATGAGAGAATCAAGGCTAGGTAGTGGGGAGCTGCATGACATGGGTCATGTTGACTTCGGTGCTAGTTGCGGCCGATTAGGACTGAGGCCCTCAGACATCCGTTGAGATTGAAGGACGTCGTCACATAGCTGGCCAGATAAGTCGTTCCGACTGCGAAGCCGAGTAGTTCTTTCTGAGCTGGAGAATTGGTGTGACATGGATAGACATATTCTGGAGGTAGGAAGGATGTGCGGAGACACCATTTTGCCATAGTCAGGTCAGGGACCTGCACTTCCTGTGAGTGGGTTTGTCTCCGAGAATATGGCCCCCACCAACTCGTGATATAATATGACTCAGAAAGATCTAACGGTGACCCAAGAAGCCACTGATCAGGCTGACAGGGTTTGTGATTGGCATGTTTGCCAGCTAGTACAATTGATTCGAATCGCCATCTCTCCTGGTTAGTGAGAAACTGAACTGATCTTCTGGTGAGGTAGAGGTTAACAACTTGAACGTGATTACTGGTGAGATGAGGAAGATATCTGTGGATAACAGAAATCGCTATGGTTTATTTATTGCTATAATATCAAGTGATTGCATAGTATAGCTGCAAACCTTAGCTATAATAGCTGAACTGAAATTGAAGCTGAACAATATCTAAAATTTATAAGTTGAGGAATTATTGTAGTAATGCTTTTTATGCAAAATGATGCTATCTCCTGAGCTCCACTAAATAAGCCTTGCATATCCTTGAGAGTCTTTTTATTTACTTCCTGTCAGGGTAAGTCTAGCTGAGTACATTTGAGTACTCAGGGTTTTATTCCCAATATTGCAGAAGGAATACTTCGTTGTCTAAAAGAGTTACTTCTATCCTTCGGGAGAGGAAGACTAGACCTTGGGCAAGGTCATGTTATCTATCTTATCTATGTTGCTGTGACTGGTCGACACTTGGCACTGTATGATGAACTTAAGTGTGTGTAAATCTATTTCATTTCCGCAACTAAACTTTTATGTAAAGTCTATCTTGTACTCTGATGTAATTGTAACTATGTGCGAATCTATGTATCATGTGTATATGTGCTGCTGAGTTTCTGCAATCCTTGGGTAAGTGCTGTGTAAAAGTTTGAAATCCTTCGAGATTTCATGGACTACCGGGCTTATATTGGCTCAAGTGTGGCTCGATAACTGGGTAAATAGCTGTCCTGTACTTGTGCTCGTATAAATTGGTCGGTTCTGTTACAGTTGGTACCAGAGCAAAAATTCAGCATGTACCGTCACATGAGTATTTAAAAATGCAAAGTTTTGAGTTTGCAAAACTAATTGCCAACTTATAGCTATATGTAGGTGTTTTAAACTAATGGTTATACAAACTAAGTGTGCCAAAGACCAAGTCTTATAGCCCATATAAGGATTATTAGGTGGCTTATGTAAGTACTAACTTGGGGGAAATTGCATCATGTTTTTGAGTGCTTCTTATTGCCTTTGTTTCTTTTTTTTTATCGACGCCCAGGTAAGGTGAAGATGGGCCAAATGTGCCACTTCGGATGAGGTAAGGTGAGATGTGAGAGCATGATCGAACAACCGTCGATCTAAGGGGAGTGCTTATTAATTACTAAAGTAAGTACATGTTGTCCATATGTACTTATGGAGGTATCTCTGTGTGGTGTAATTACTTTCTGGGGTTGCAAGTGCTCATGGGAGCATTTCCAGCAAAAAGTGCTTCTTATTGCCATGCATACATGTGGGGTTGGGCTGAAATGAATCTTCTGCAGGTACGCTAACCTCGAATGCGTATATAGTAGTTAACGACTAGCTATATACCGAGAGAGTACGTATGTTATGCCACCGACATAGAACGTATTTGCCATGTTATATAGGCAACTAAGTGAGAATGAATAGGACGAGCATACATCATGATTGTTGCATCATGTGATTGTTGCTTGTTGCACAAATATGCTTCTCTCATCCTTGTTCTATGTTGTCTGAATAGCCTTATTAGCTTTTCAACTTGTGACTGCCTCTCTTCCTTGCTTGTTTTGAAAACCAAATAGTTGTTAAACCTTTAAGTAGCCTCTATAAATGTTCTCAACCATAAATGTTGTCAGAGACTAAACCAATTCAGCCTGTAGGTCTTTCATTTGGCACAATAGACCCACATGAGTTTTCTCTAATGCTAGGCTATGGTTGTCATATGTTCTCGTTCAAGATCTGTGGAACCATGCCTCCATCTTCTTTCAACTAAAGCCTTATCCAAATCCTATATGGTGTGTCTCCTCTACTCTTTCTAGATGCCATGATAATTGCTTGATCTTTCTTAAATTAGATTTTGTAATCTTTTCTTGCCTATATCATGTTCGTTGGAGTCTTTTGCCCAAATCCTCGATTTAGACCTCTTTTCAGCTTATCCAGAAGTTGCCATGTAACCTTTCATTATGGATCATATTATGGTTTTGGTAAATTTAATCTCATAAATCATGCATTGAACCTATTCCCTAATCTTGTTGTTTTCTCCAACTCTCCCCAAAAGCCTAGCGATGTTGATCAGTAAGAGTCTTATGGTACTAATTAATCGTACACAAGGTCATGCAATTGGATGGTCTGAAGGTTTCTTGATAGATACAAGATGCATGTGGAATTAAAGAATCTCGTGTTGGTTATTCTTGATAGCTAACCTATAATTCTCTTATGCCATGTTCCTATCTAGAACCGCATCCTTGTTACTCACTTGAAGGAAACCATATTGTGTGAGTTAAATCCTTCCTTCCCCACCATCCTTACATTCTTACTTGTTGATCATGTTGACGCTTTATCAACTAAATCTAGGAATTGTGTATCCGCTTGGTTGCATGAACCATGTTGTTGTTTATGGTTCTCACATGTCTCTAGAGTGTCAATCTTTGTCTCATGATTTTCCCTCCTTGTATCTAATCTCTTGCAAATCATGGATCTCATAATCCCCATGGTAGTCACACAAAAACCACTTGGGACTGAAGCAAAGTCTCATACCGTGTTATTTTGGTAACCAATTTGTGTTCTAACTCATGTATTCCTCATTAAATCATACTCTTGTTGGCTCTTAACCTTGTAGGTCATCCTTGTTTGTTGACCTTCCTCTATGTAATGTTATCCTTGCATAATCTATTTTTGCCGCGTGGGATTTCCTTATTGGTTGTATGTTCGGTAGTGTTTTTATGATCAGCGATTGATGATGCAGCGACGAAACCGAGAGCCTCTTTGTGGGGGCGCACACAAAGTAGTGCTACTCGGCACGCGCTGATATCAAGATCTTTGGTCATGAAACATTGCAAGAACTACACCGATGTGTTATCTTTCGTAGAATTATCCTAAAATTTATCCATGCCTCGTAAGGTTTCTTGCTGGTTATGTTTGATAGTGGTGTTATGCTTAATGACTGATGGTGCCACGACAGAACCTGGAAGCCTCCTTGTGGACCGGCCGGCACATGGTTGTGTTGCTTGGTGCACGTTGGTATCACGGTCCCTAATCGTAATCCATTATGAAACAATACCAATGTGTTATCTTCCATGGACTTTCCCAAATATATCTTTGAAGGTGTCTCCAAATCAAATTGATCCATCCCTATGTTCCTTAATCTATTTTGCAAAGTCCCTATTAAATCTATCCTTCGATGTTCGATCAGAAGGTACGGATGTTGGATCAAGTATAGTAGAGCTTCCTTCTGAAGTTACAAAGAGAATGACCTTTGAAGAGGAAGTCACTGACATCAATATTAACAGACTACAAGAAGTGGTAAACAAAGAATTTGTCATGATCTACCAAGAAAATCAAGCACCATATGCCATTATAGTTGGATTGAATGAGCACATGAACATTAACGTTGGACAAGTATCAGTCAGTAATAATCAGCAAGATATGATATGTTCCTAATAGGTTGCCAACAAGTTCAAAAAATTTCCATCTCGGCTCAATGTCCATTTGCATGATGATCATACAGTTAAGATCAATCTTCTCATGTGTTGCTTCATGTCTGCTGACTGTGGTGACCATGTGCATGTATATCATCTGCAACCATTTGCTACAGAAGCTGAAGATGTAGAGCCTTTTTAGGGACAACTGACTAGTTACCCCAGTGTGAAGAGTAGTTTGCAGCTAAGCAATGAAGTGTATTTGGATCTTGTATCAAGAAGGAACAAGACCGGCCATTATTAGTTTCTGCTCGATGAGATGATTGCCTCTGCTGATGAAATGCAGGAGTTTGTTCATTCACTCTCTCATATGAGCAATGTACTTAATTGGATCAGTCTGTCTGACATGAAGAAATGGATGCCTAAAATTCCTGAATAGATTTCTATCAAGAAGTGTTGTTTCATGCTAACAAGTATGTCCCCGTGGGTATAAAGAAATAATTAACCCCGTTTTTGAAGGCCATGTCTCATAGAACAATGCTATACAAGAAACCTATAAGCCAATTGGTACTGTTTGTGGTACCCTCACTTCCAAGACCCTATTATAATGAAGCCAATTCTATCTTGGACAATCACACAGATAGTGCATACTATGGTTTCAGCGTAGTGAAGAGCTACAAAAGACACACCGATAGATGTGGTCAATGCCATAATACATGTAAGTGCACTCAAGTGCCCTGCTTGATACGCCTTTGGATGAAAAACAAAAAGGACATTTGTAATTAGTCCCTTATTCTTGATCGGTCAAGGTGTTCTACCCACTCAACTCATGTAAGTGTGAAGTGAAGACAAGTTGAATTATATCAAACAACATATTTTAGATCTCTATTTGGAAACCCTAAGATCTTGGAATGATGCAAAATAAGAAGGTTTACCCATTGTCAAAAGTAGTTCAACAAGTTGGTTTTGTTGACCTACAACTAGATCACAAAGAAAAGTTATACTCAAGTTGTTGGTAGAGGACTGCTTCTCAAACTTTGTGAATAAACACTTAACTTTGAGGATAAACACTCTTGACAACCAACCTCATTAAACTTACCAATCCGCTTCAATGTTGTTTATCCTCAGCTGCAAATGAGAAGACATGAGTTTGGATTTGCACATCGGTTTTTCCTTGTGTATAAAAAGATTTTGATTCCATGTAGGAAATTGTGGTCTGTCTCATTAATCTGCACAATTCATGTTTGTCTGGACCGACTATCGTGCAACTGAGTATGCAGAGTTGCATATTGCACAAACTTTTGCCACTACATGGTGTACCCCAAACCATTGCCTCAGATCATGAACTACAGTTTTAGATCATTTTGGAAGCATTTACAAGAATCACCCTTGCTCGAGTAAATGCCTGCAATAATCTTGTGCTTCGGAAGAAATAGAGTGTAGTCATACACGCCAAATCCGGCTACCCTTTTAGCCTGTCATCCTCTGTTATCTCTACCATGGAGTTACGGAAAACCTTGCTTACATCATGATCCTAATCAAGAGTTCATCCTATCTTCAACATAGCATACCTCAGGCCAATCAGAAAGAATTAATCAAATCTTGGAATACATATTAAGAGCATATGTGTTTTGTTTTCAAGGATATTGTCAAAAATGGCTACTGCTATTAGTGTTTTTCTTACAACAATAGTTATAAAGATGTTACCTCAGACTCAACCCAAAATGATTGTTGCTGCTTAGACAAAGATTTCTTTATTTTAATGGTCATCAAAGCACTGAACCAACAGAATTAGCTATCACATTCGCCGTTCACTCAACAGATTCAGATAATTTTGTGTTGCCATCAGAGAAAAGAAAACTACATACATGGAACATTACGTAGCTTTCCATCACTCTGCACTTCAGTAATTTGGCATCGACGACCGACATGAACCTTGTATGTTGGTTAGCCGATTTCCTCAGCTCAGCAAATATCTGCCCCGTCTATGATCTCATCCCACATGAAGATGGTGGTATATGCTATATCCTCTAGGCAAACAGATGTTCTAAAACTACTCTTGGACACTCCAATTCACACCCTCATACTAAGAGTGCTAATTGGGACATTTTATCTTGGGTTCCTCCCAAATTAGCTGTGTTGTCTTGGATTCCTCCCAAAGTAACAATGCTTCATAGAAATCAATGAAGGAAAATTCTTCAAACAAGAGTCAACTACTAAGAATTCTTGAATAATCAAAAAGTTGTCCTATCCTTAATGATCTCTCTTGCATTTGCATCAAGGTAAATGGAAGTACATGATATCTTGGAGTAACGACTCAACAAACCCTTGCCGTCCGTACATTTTCATGAGCCATGAGGTGATCACCCCTGCCTATGAGCGCTATGAAATCTTTAAGTAGTTTCGTACTAGCACCGCCTTGAAAAAAAGGGGCTGACATGCTTCTCTACCCTTGAAAGCTTTTACGTTCCGAATCTCGGGACGAGATTCCTTTAAGGGGGGAAGGCTGTAACACCCCAGGTGTTAGTCACGAGCTAGCCAGCGAGTGTGGACCCAACTAAGAAATGTCAATAAATGATCTTGATCACAATCTCACATTCATCTCCATCTACCTGGATCGTTGGAAAGGTTTCATGGGCATTGGAATTGAGTAATCACTTTAAATGACAAATCAGTTGCTTGTTGGAATATTCTTGATTAAGTGAAAATGAGCATGCAAAGTCAACCAAGCCTTGCAACCTTGCCCAAACAACTCTATACGAAGTCTACAACAAAATTCATGAAGGTTTCATGTTGAGCAAATGCCCAGAAAATACCTCAATTGGTCTAAACATCAATTTTGAGCTCTCTAATTGCATTACTTTGACCAAGTGGAAATATTATTTATGGGCAAGATATGAAGTTTGACCTTAAATAAAAGTTATAGATATTTTAGAGTCCAACAAATGTTATTTTTGGGCCAGGTCGGGATTAAAGTTCTAAGTGCCTCAAAAAGTGAGATCAAGTCAGAAAGAGAAATCTGATTTCAGCACATAGAATAATTCTAAGTATGGAATTCATGCCGATTTCTTTGACATCCCATGTTCTCCAAATTTCCTTAAGCAACTCAAGTTGGACCAAAAATAAAAGTTGAAGAAAATTGGTCAAAGCACAGCATATCAAATATTGGCAGCAATCTGACGTCGTTTGACAAGTATGGATATTTGGTTTTCGTTCGTAATTAACTCCTTGACAGCATCAGTTTTGGAGCTAATTACCAACTAACTCTTTTGTCAAAAGACCAAGAACCCTTAATCAACTTTGTAGAGCCAACTGAGGACTACAACTTTGATTCAGGTCGTCCCAGAAGAATCTCCTCCGAATACGCTGAAAAACGGATCCAAAGTCGCTCCCGACAGCACCCGCCACGTGCTCGTCAAAATGCTGCAAAGGGAACACGTGGTCGCCGCGCACCGCTGGAGCTCTGCCATGGCCGCCCACCTTCGCCAACCTCGTTGTGCCACCTCGCCTACGTCCCTGCTGCTCTTCTCCGGCAAAAGGCGAACACCAGAGTGCTCCACTCAATCCTCTCTCACTCCTCTCTCGCCTTCCTACCTCTTCATCTCGTCCTCTGCGCGAGAGCCGAGCGCCGCCACCATTGCCGGCGTGCTGAGCTCCGAGGTGCTGCTGTTCCTCCTCCACCTGCGTTCCTCCGGCCAAATCAGCAGCACCACCACTGTCCTCACCCCTTGCCGCACCCCAGCGGCTCGTCGTCTCACCGTTTTCGCCTTGCTGCAGGTCGCCGCTGGAGCTTCGGTTGCGGGCGCCGCCTGCTCGTGGGGCTGGTCAGCCTCGGGTCACCGTGGGACGAGCCAAGACCCCCGGCAGGTGCGCCGGGGGTCGGGCTAGCTCTGGCCCCGCGTTGTCGCCGTTGGCCGCCTCCTCGCCGGAGTTGGCCGGCCGACCGGTGAACTCGGCCTCCGCTTTGCTCTGTGCAACGAATTGAACAAAGGAGGAAGAAGAGTGCTGAGTGTATGACATGTGGGCCCGCGGTGGTTATTTTGTGCATCAAAAATTTTAGATTTCGTGCTATTACTTGTAAAATCAATATCTAGTGTTTGGGAGCTCCAAAAATGATGAGGCTTATTTTGTTTGTTTCCTCATGAAGTGCTCTGCATGCTAGATCTATAATGCATGCTATGTTATTTATGTTATTGTGCTGTAGAAATAATTTTAAAAAAGTGGTTTGGAAATGAACTTAACTTGCTTTCATTTATATCTTGAGTTTTAGAAGTGCAAAAATAGTGGTTACAATTTTGTTAGGCTTCTAATGACATGCACTAGCTCATAAAAATATAAAACATATATGTTGTTTACTGTTTTCAAGGAGTTTCACATTAATCTTTTTAAATAGGAAATAAATGGCTGATTTGCTTATTATTTTTGTAACTGGAGTTGTATTGCTCCAAATAGCATGCAAATGTAATTATACACTCTCTATATGATGTGTAATGTATGGTTAAAATTTCATAATTTATGGTGCATGTATGACTGAGTTGTTGATTTATCTTCTTTGGTGCATATTAAGTAGATTTAAATACATTATAAATAATATATTGTGGTAAAAATGAAAAATAGTGTTCCACTACCTTTGTATGACATTGTGTTAGCCTGAGAATCAATAATATGGTCATGTTGTTTTAGAAAATGTTGAGTTTCATATTTAATTTGCTCTCCAATGTTTTATTGCATTATAGATTTCTGTATTTTGTAATAATTAAATTATGGTACCTGAGCATGTAAGATTTGAACCTTGGTCATGAATTGTGATTAACTATCTCTCATTAAAATATCAACTCCATTTGAGATGTTTACCATACAACTTAAATAATTAAATAATGGGTTTTATGCAATAGTGCGTGAATAATTAAAGACAAATGAATGCATGCATGTTTCTTGTGATGCCTTGATATTCTTTGGTCTGAGATGAATCTTATATGATCATGTTTATGATAGTTGGAGTTAATTAATTAGCTTATATATGTGTGTCATTGATTTAAAAGCAAACAAACAACTTAATTATATTCCTGCTGAAAAAGGGCTGCAGGAGCAGTCCCTGTTTTTGTGATATTTTACCCATGAAAATGATGTTGCATGTAAATATGTTCTTTACAAAAGTTGTAGCTAACTTCATTGTATAGCTTGTCCTAAATTTTTGTGGTCATAGACTGATAGTTTAGGAGTTATGGCTTTTAGAAGTCTGGTGTCAGGTTTTGCTAGTATTCGGTGCAGACCTGAAACTTTGCTTTGTTTAACCAATTTATGCTTTGAATCACCTCTTGGTGATAATAAAGAAGTTGTAGTATATTTCTTTGGCTTTCCAAATTGTCTGGAATCATCCCTTTTGATGGTCTAGATCCGTAGTTATGATTGTTTGAAGTGTGAGGACAGAATCTATCCAAATCTGGACAGAGCTGCCTTCAATGTGTTGTTTGACCTTTATATGTATTGAATCATCTTAAGATGATAATAGCAAAGTTGTAGAAAATTTCAATAGATTTCCAGAAAGGCTTATATCACCCTGGTTGGATGTGTATACCTTGAGTTATGGTTAAATCTTGTGCTTGCTGTCCTGCTGCCCATAAACTGCATGTGTGGGATTATGATTGCTTTGACTTTGCTTTGCTTGGTGTGATTGTTAGCTTATGGTTCAGTGATGGTAGATTAACATGCCTTGTATTACTTCCTTTTATTCATACATGTGCATTGTGCATCTCATTTAGGTACGACAGATGAACACGTGGAGTGAAGGACATGATATTGGAACTAACCACAAGACGGTGTGGTACGACTATACCGAAGATGGAAGGACTAATCGGATGCTTGGATGGGAGATGCTCATCGAGCAAGTGTCATCTAACAAATGCTAACTTAGTATTGAATCCCAGGCAAGCCTCGGAGCATCCCTAAGCCTCCACCTATCTCTTTTTATAAATGCACCGGTCTTTCTTAAATCGTATGATTGTGCACCTAGGTATAGGAGTTGGTTGATACCGTTGTTGCATAATTACCTTGTCCACTCTATATATGTACTGGTACTATTACTAGACAGGTGATCGATCTTATGCTTAGCCCTGCTTAGACCGGTAGAAGTCGGGTGATTTCCTGTTATCCGCGAGAAAGTCAGGTGATTTCCTGTCATCCGTGAGCATAGGTGGTGAATGATGAGATCCACATGGATGGCTATATGTGTCACCATGCCACAATGTTTAATGAGAGAATCAAGGCTAGGTAGTGGGGAGCTGCATGACATGGGTCATGTTGACTTCGGTGCTACTTGCGGCCGATTAGGACTGAGGCCACCAGACATCAGTTGAGATTGAAGGACGTCGTCACATAGCTGGCCAGATAAGTCGTTCTGACCGCGAAGCCGAGTAGTTCTTTCTATGCCGAGAATTGGTGTGACATGGATAGACATATTCTGGAGGTAGGAAGGATGTGCGGAGACACCATTTCGCCATAGTCGGGTCAGGGACCTGCACTTCCTGTGAGTGGGTTTGTCTCCGAGAATATGGCCCCCGCCAAGCTCGCAATATAATATGACTCAGAAAGATCTAACGGTGACCCAAGAAACCACTGATCAGACTGACAGGGTTTGTGATTGGCATGTTTGCCAGCTGGTACAATCGATTCGAATTGCCATCTCTCCTGGTTAGTGAGAAACTGAACTGATCTTCTGGTGAGGTAGAGGTTAACAACTTGAACGTGATTACTGGTGAGATGAGGAAGATATCTGTGGATATCAGAAATCGCTATGGTTTATTGATTGCTATAATATCAAGTGATTGCATAGTATAGCTGCAAACCTTAGCTATTATAGCTGAACTGAAATTGAAGATGAACAATATCTAAAATTTATAAGTTGAGGAATTATTGTAGTAATGCTTTTTATGCAAAATGATGCTATCTCCTGAGCTCCACTAAATAAGCCTTACATATCCTTGAGAGTCTTTTTATTTACTTCCTGTCGGGTAAGTCTAGCTGAGTACATTTGAGTACTCAGGGTTTTATTCCCAATGTTGCAGGTCGAATACTTCGTTGTCTAAAAGAGTTACTCCTTCATCTCCTGCTCCGGCAGAGTGCCACCATGGGCAACTTCGACGTGGCGAGCTCGCGCATGTGAGCTACGTCCTGCCCCTATGCGTGTTCTAGACTCTAGTTAGCCTCATGATGCTCACACGTTTGCTGGTTTGTCCTTAGAGGCTTTAAACTCAGTCGGAACGGGCGATCGTCGTCGTGTCTGAGCCACCGCGTTCGCCGCCGTGCTTGTCCTCACCGATGACGACTCATCTCCGGTCCTCCTTGTCTCCAAACGACATGCGCATGGCGCTCATGGTGAGCTCCTGATTCGCGTAGTGTCATCCTTTTGAGCTCTACCGAGCCGAGTTGCCCGAAATGCCGGCACCGCCGCGGCCGAGCCCATCTTCGCCGCCATGGCTGTGGTCGGGACCTCTCGAGATCATGGTTTGCCTAACCGAATACCTAGCCGAGTCGCGGGGTCGTGGGGAGTATTTTCATTCCCTCCGTGTCACTGGGGAGTTCGGCGCCGTTGAGTCCGAGGCCGGCGGCGGCTCGGCCACTCTGTTCGAGCGGGAGGTAGGGGAAAGACCGACCTGGGCCACCTAGGCCGAAGCTGGGCCGGTTCAGTGTGCTGGCCAGGGCAAGCCAGAAGGGTGAATGTGAGCTGGGGACTGAGTTGGGCCACGCGTGGGCTACCTGGGCTGGCCAGCTGAGGTGGCCTGCGTGAGGAGATGTCCTTTTTCATGTTTTCAAAAAAATATAAAAAGTGCAATGTTTTGTTTATTTCGTTGGAATATTGCTACAAATCCAAAAATCTTGAAACAAATTTTGTAGACCCTCTGTGATATGGTGGATTTATTAAAAATATTAGATGAATGGTTTGAGCAATTTCTGTACACTGTGAAAATGTATCTTTTAATTAATAAATGGGTCTTCTATGAATTTTATAGCTCAAAATATTAATCCAAAAATCATGAAAATTTTGTAGTTACTGTTTTGTACTGTGGGATACCTCCACAAAAATTTATAGCTCATTTGGAGGAAATTAAATCGTTTCATAAGATATGTGTATAATTATTAATTAATAAAAGAAATGCAAAGCTCTTTATGCATTAGGGTTTTGGGTGACTTTTGCATTGAGTGTTGTCCCCGGGTCATTAACTTGAGATGAATCTTGGCACCTTAATTAGTGTTTGGGTTCTTAATTAAATTGTCAATTAGGAACACTAATAACTTATGTTATTCACATATGATGATAGGGTTTAATAATTTGCTTAGGCAAAGGGTTGACAGTGTTCTAGGGGAAAAACTAATTCGACTTTCAACGATTGTTAAAATGGTCAATAAAATAAAATGGTTAATACCCAATAGTAATTAGTTTCGTTGACTTGCAACTTTATCATGGAAACAAGTTGTGCTCAATTTACAAATTAAGTTTACTTTCTATTGAACGCGCGATAAATATTATTGGAAGCAAGTCCCGAGAAAGGTCTTCTATCGGTGGACGTGGATCTTCTCGGCGTTTGACTTCAGAGTTATATCTACTTCAAGCAACAGGCAAGCCCCGGTGCATTCAGCCCCTTCCTTGTGATTTACATAATGTTTATAACTTGAGTGAATCTACTGCATTAGGTTTATAGGAGTAGGTTGATAGCCCAATTGATGCATTACCTACCTTGACCACTGAAATATCCAGAAACCATTTTAAAATAAAATGTTTGGAAATTGCTTAGCTCTGCTTGAATAATTTAGATTTGGACAAATGCTATTTTTGAACCATTGTGTTATACACTATTGATTAATTCATAAAAAAAGGGAATTGGTAATTTTCTCGTTCGGTGGCTGTGCACCTGATCAGTACATTGTCACCGACGGAAGGGGTTTTTCCATTCGGTGGGCCATATGATTGGGTTAGAGTCTCAACTTATTGTCGCCGATGGAAAAGGGATGTGAAAACCGGGTGGTCTCCAATGTACTTGGGTTAGAGTCCCAATGCATGGTTTCCAACGGAAAAGCATTAGGGACCATTCGTTGTCAGCCTGCCGTGATCGAGACTTTTTGCAACTAGCCACATACTTCGGGAAGCCCTATCTCCAGTGGCTCTATTGCTTGAACCGACAACCACGCACTGGGAGTGGAGAGATGGCGATAGTAGCGTGTACCCTCATGGCCGTGGTGCCTGGAGACGAGAGGAGTACTGTGCTCTCGGGTGACGCAGGACCGGTTCAGGGATAGAAAAGTCATGGAAGACGGGGTCGGCATATGCAAGCTTAGGTGCTACATATGCAGTGTGGATAGGGATCCCCAGCTGGGTATTAATCGATTCGAATCTTCGTTGCTCCTCGGTTATGGAGACTTGATCCTCACACCTACATCGAAAAGTGGTTCAGAACTAGAATGTTTTTGAGAATGAATAAGTAATTGGAATTGAAGGATATATGTGAGAGAAATGAAAACTATTGATGTTGATGATAATAATATTGAGTAAAATGCTGAAAGCAGGATTAGTAATGCTCTTTTCTGCAAAAATATTTTGACTCTTGCTTAAGCCTTACCTTGACTCCCCTCAGCCTGCATTCCTGAGTCTCATTCCTTTTTCTAAGTCGGGTAAGTCTTGCGGAGTACCCCAGTACTCAGGGTTTGTTAACCCCTGTTGCAGGTGAGCCGAGAGTACAGTTTTACGTGAGACCATGCCGGTTGACGGATCATGCATGGATGAAGCTGTGCATAACCCTTGGGCATGGTGTCTAGTTGTAGGATGCTACTCTACTATGGAACTCTGGTTGGGATACTGTAATTTATATTTGTAATCTATGTTTATGTAATACTTCCGCACCTTGTACTCTGATTCAAATTATTTGTGTAAACTGTTGTAATACTGCAATGCTTACAATGAGATCCTCGGGAGGTTAGGGTTTCCTAGGGAACCCGGCAGGCCACCTAGGTCAAGGAGAACTCATGCAGACTGATCGTGGGTCCTTAGCGACGATGACGGTGCACGTGAGCCATATGATTAATGTAACACCCTAGTGTTAGTTACTATTTTCACACTTGCATTTGCATGTCATCAAGCATAGATCATGTCATTTCATGCATTATTATCATTGCATTTGATTTGATTCCCTTTTATTGCTATATGTTTGTTTATATGTCCATATTATGCAAAATGTGTTGTCATGCAAATGTGATGCTTGTTTACGGTTCTAAATGCTTTATACATGTTTAGGATAACATTTGGAACAATGTTCATGTTGGTGAAATCCCCAAAATACCCCTCTAGCTCATAGTTGACTAGAGAGCCCTTTAAAAGCTATTCTGTTTGACCAAACAAGAAGGGCATTTTAGAGATTCTGCATGTCAGTGCACTCTTAATCAAAGTTGTGTAGAATTTTATAAGCAACAAACTTTATTTTTGGGTCAACTCATGAAAATGAGTGGAAGAAGGTCAAAAAGTTGAATTAGTGCAGATTTGGAGCTGTTTTGGAAGTTTTCAAATTTTCCTAAGTCTAAACCGGTTTTCAGTTTCGGTGTACCCCTGTTCATCGACTTGTATCTCTCAATCCAGGCCGAACTAGAGTAAAGTGTCTTAATATGAAATGATCTACTCATATAGCTCTTCAACTCATATTAGTGAAGTTTTCGCTGAAACGCTCTGGATCGCGAGTTGTAGATCGACGAAAATCGAGTTTCAGTCGGGTCCGCGGAAACTGAATCGGAGCCGATTCAGTTCAACCCTCGGGCGAATCGCGCGACCGCGTCAGGCCTCGGCCACCAGATGGCGCCGTACGCCGTCGTTGCTGCCGCGCGGTCGGCTTACAAAGGGGAACACGCAATGCTGTCTCCCGCACGCTCGCCCTCACTCTCCCTGCTCTCTCGCCCTCTGTTCGCTCGCTGCTCTCCTCTTTCCCCTCCGCCGTCACCATTTCCGCTGCGACCGCCGCGGTGAAATCCGCCGCCACCGAGCCGTCTCCGACCGCGCCACCCTCGGCGCAGCTGCGGCTTGCTCTGCTCTTCGTTTCCGACCCGTTGCCGACCTCAGACGACCTAAGGTACAGCTCCAGCGAGCTTCTCGCCGTCCGCCATTGCCGGAGCGCCGCCGAGCTCTCGGGTCACCGTGACGAGGGCGATGCCGGGGTCGGCTTCCCTCTCTTTTGCTCGTCTAAGAGTCTCCGTTAGCCGTAGATCCTTTCCACACCGTCGGTTAGATCTACCTCGCCGTGGTTTCGCCGGAACCCAAGTTCGCCGTGAAACCGCTCGCCACCGTGCCGCCATGCGAGCGCGGTCAGTGAGTTTCCGTGCGCAATAGTTCGATTAGTCGCGCGCACAGGTCCGCTAGGGTTGCAGGAACACGGAACGAGGCCGAGCCGCGCGAGCAACGGCCGGAATCGGCCGGCGCAAGTTCGCCGGACCACCGCCATCCGCTATTGCCGCCGTCGAGCTCGCTCCGGTGGAGTACGACCCTCGACAGTTGGTCCATCGGGTTCGTCTCGTTGCCGCGAGTCGGTAGGTAGCCTCGGCGTCGCCGGAGACCTCGCCGTCGGCGAGCTCTCGCCGGTCAGCGCCGGCGGCTCTGTTTCCTCTCTCTGACGCGTGGGGTCGGGTCGACCCCGGGGCCCGCGAGTCAGCCGTTCAGGTGCGCCTCTGGTTCGCTGAGCCGGGTGCACGTAGCAGTTCTATCGGGTTTAGGTTTTTGATTTTATAAAATGAATTTCCAGAAAATGTGTAAAACCTTCCAAAATTCATATCTGAAGCTAGGAATGTCCAATGGGGGTGAACCAAATTTTGTTGTGTTTGTATTTCTGAGCTCTATCAAGGAAAAATATAAAATGTACTTTTTGAATACTTTTTATGTGCAGTTATAATTAAATTGTTAATTGCTTGTAAACTTGATAAATGCATAAGTAATTGTAGGGATGTGCTAAAAATGTGATTCCACTTGCATTCATCTTGTTTAGGGAAGTAGAATCTATGAAAAATATGTTTGCTGGTGTTTCACTGTTATTTATATGATGTCTAGTATAATGTGCCTTTTATGTTTTAATCTTGCAAAAATCACCATGCTTAATGTGTTAAGGTTATGGACATGAACATTTTTTCCTGGGCTATGTTATGTTGGAAAGAAGCTATGAAAATTAGGAAATCTGTTGTTTGATACTTTTCACTGTGTTAAGTATTTTCCATTGCTTAAAAGGCTGGTTGCTTGTTATTTTTGTGTAGACTGTTATACTTGTCCAAATGACTTGAAATTTTGTCAGTAGGCTAATCTGGATGTGTAATAGCTACTGTAATTTCTATGGATTTTTCTGGTCACAGTAAGCAGTAGGTCCAGTTATAGGCTAGGGTTTATTTAATTGTTTCTAAGCAAATATCTTTTGGTTGTGGTAGGTTAGTTGATGCATGTTAATTATTAAGTGTAGGTTGTAGACCTCTCACCCGGGACGAGAAATTGTTCTATGCTTTGCTTAAGAAGGGTGAGTATGAGTTGGTTGTCTAGGAAAGAAATAAATGAGTGTGGATTGTTAAACTGATTGCATATCATGGGTTAATTCGTGCATCTCTATCTTGCATTTCATGTGCATTCTCAGTTCTCATATATGCATATCATGCATACAGGATCGCCGGGAGGAGTGACACTGTTGCAATTCGATCCACCGGAGGAGGGAGTTCCGCCGGAGATTGAAGTGCCCGAGGTTTCCGAAGGACAAGAAGAAGAGGCTAAACTTCCGGAGTGCCCGGATCACCAACCCGCTAACTTTGTGAAAGGCAAGCCCCGGAGCATCCCTAAGTCTCCACCTACTCTTTTTACAAATACACTGGTCTTTACTAAATCGTATGATTGTGCACTTAAGTATAGGAGTTGATATGATACCGTTGCTGCATTTATTCCTTGTCCACTTATACTTGATCCTGAAGTTATTACTAGACAAGGGGATGGGTTCGATCTTATGCTTAGCCATGCTTAGACCGGTAGAAGTCGAGGGATTTCCTGTCCTTCGCGAGCATAGGTGGTTACTAATGATGATGGGGTTGGATTCCACATGATGGACTATATGTGCCACCATGCCACAGTGTCTAATGAGAGAATCAAGGCTAGGTAGCGGGGAGCCGCATGACATGGTTGAGGTCATGCCGTCTTCGGTGCTGCTTGCGGCCGACTAGGACTGAGGCCACCAGACATCAGTTGAGATTGAAAGACGTCGTCACATAGCTGGCCAGATAAGTCGTTCTGACCGCGAAGCCGAGTATTTCTTTCTGAGCCGGGAATTGGGCAGTGATAAGGCAGACATATTCTGGAGGTAGGAAGGATGTGCGGAGACACCATCTTACCAAGGGCAGGTCAGGGACCTGATGCATCCTGGAAGTGGGTTTGTCTCTGAGAATATGGACCCCTCCAAGCCCGCGATACATATTATGTCTCAGAAAGATTTAACGGTGGCCCAAGAAGCCAGTGGCTCGGCTGACAGGGTTTGTGATTGGCATATTTGCCAGCTGGTACAATCGATTCGAATTGCCATCTCTCCTGGTTAGTGAGAAACTGAACTGATCTTCTGGTGAGGTAGAGGCTAATAACTTGAACATAATGATTATGGTGAGATGAGGTTGATATCTGTGGATATCGGAAATCATATGGTTTTATTGATTGCTACAATATTCAGTGAATGCTTAGTATAGTGGCTAATCCTAGTAAATAGTTTAACTGAAATCGAAGCTTATCACAATTAAAATGAATAAGTTGAGGTTCTACTGTAGTAATGCTTTGATGCAAAAATGATGCTACCCTCTGAGCTCCACCAAATAAGCCTTACATATCCTTGAGAGTCTTTTTATTTACTCCCTGTCGGGTAAGTCTAGCTGAGTACAATTGAGTACTCAGGGTTTTATTCCCATTGTTGCAGATGGTGTAGTTTTCTACGCGTATTGCAGGAACTGCTTCACCCCTGCGGGCGAAGAAGACTAGACCCGAGGGCGGGGTCATTATCTATCTTTAGTTGTTGTAAGAATGCTGCGACGGGGTCATGTGATGGTACTCGTATTCGAACTCTGTGGTGTAAAACTATGTTGACTTCCGCTGCTACCCTATTTGTGTAAAAGACTATGTTGTACTCTGATGTTTAAATTCGGTTGCGAACTTATGTGTCATGTGATAGGGTATTGCTGAATGAATGATCCTTGGGGTATGAAATGTTTGAAATCCTTCGAGATTTCCGGACTACCGGGTTTATATTGGCTCAAGTGCGACTGGATTGCGGCGAAAATGCGATCGTTGTACTTGTGCTCGTATAAATTGGTCGGTTCTGTGACAGCTGGTACCAGAGCATAATTCAGCATATACCGTCACTTGACTATTTAAAAACTAAAAGAGTTTTGAGTTTTACAAACTAATTGCCAACTGATAGTGTGTATAGGTGATTTAAACCAAGTGTTTGCAAAACTTATGAGTACCAATGACCAAGTCCTATAGCCCTATGTATATGTGGTAATTAGGTGGCTTATGTAAGTACTGACTTGGGGGAAATTGCATCATATTTCTATTTGTGGTTCATTTGGTTTTATCGTGCGGATAATCATGAACTGTCGGTTTCTTATTGCTTCTTAGGGGTCAATGTACCACGTCGCCTAAGGTAAGGTGAGATGTGAGTGTAAGATCGAACAACCATCGATCGATGGTGAGTGTATGATTACTGAAGTGAGTACATGTTATCCATATGTGTACTTATGGAAGTAAGGTGGAGTAATTAATTTTTGGGGTCGCAAATGTTCATGGGAACATTTCCGGCAAAAAGTGCTTCTTGTTGCCCTGCATACATTGGGATTGGGCTGAAATGAATCTTTTGCAGGTACACTAACCACGCAAAACGTATAGTACGGTTAGTTACGTATATGAGAGCACGTGGTATGCCACCGACTATAACGTTAGTTAAAATATATTATGTGTGAGGTCGTTGGCACGTGCATGCATCATGATCATGAAATTAATTTAAGCTATTTGTACTATTTCCTTCCCTATGGTAAAATTTGTGCTGTCCTATCTTATTCTAAATGCTGAAAGATGTTGTAATGTACCAGATGGTAGCTGAAGGTGAGCCGCAGAGTGGTCAGTTTCTGGAGCAGTTTGGCACACCCACTGTGCTATGGAGGTTGTTGCAGTCGGTGGGATATGCAGAGCCACCACTATATTTCTGGAAGCCAGCGCAAACCATGGTGCAGCCTTGGTTTGATGTTTGGGTGACTATCCCTGTGCTTGAAAGGGGTTGGCCGTTTCCAGGAATAAAGGTGGAAGTTGACATGAGGACGCCATGGGATGGTGCGCAGCTTGCAGCTTTTGAGGTGTTGACGGATATTTGCAGCCGGTTCAACAAGAGAGCTGATTTGGGGCCAGCAAATGTTTTCCCCAGGGTGGATGCTTCTCAGGGTGAGTGGGCTCAGTCTAGCCAAGCTTCTTTAGAGCGAGGCAGGGACGAGCGTGCTCATAGCACGGGTGCTTCTATGAGTGCTATGTTTGCTGTCCTGAGGATGCATTATTCCACTAGGGATGGTTGGATGAAGTGCATTGAAGCCCTGCATGATGCTGTGGAGAAGAAGTTAGAAGCTGAAGAGTGGGCACGTATGGCTCGTCGTAGCTCAGATGACTTGGTGGTAGC
This sequence comes from Eremochloa ophiuroides, assembly GCA_038502445.1. Lineage (NCBI taxonomy): Eukaryota > Viridiplantae > Streptophyta > Magnoliopsida > Poales > Poaceae > Eremochloa > Eremochloa ophiuroides. Next base: position 51,446,855 of record JAHLJS010000002.1, read on the forward strand.
TCTCACTGCCTGTCGCAATGAGTTGTTACGATGCACTGGCGCCTTGTTGGCAGCTGATCGCCGTGTCGAGGTGCTTGAGAGGGAGAATGCAGATCTTCGCCGCCAGCTTGACAATCGTAATATGAGTTTGACACGTCAGCGCAATGAGTTTCTGCAAGAGTTGCGTGCTAGTCAGCAGCAAGTTTGGGAGTTGCAGCAGGATGTTCATCGTCTGAACAACCGTGCTGATCCGTTTCATCCTCCGGGTGCAGCGGAGTTTGCTCCAGAGATCTTCATTGCAGCTGATGATGGTGAAGCAAGTGAGGAAGAAGAGGAAGAAGACCCCGAGGAGATCGTGCCTATTGACGAGAGTGATGACCATGGTGGGAACGTGTCCGGCGTGGACAGTGACCACGATGACTAGGCTTTTTCTAGTGATCTTGCCATGATCGGCACCCTTTTGTATTGAGAAAACCTTTAATGTCATGTAATGGGTAGAACCTGAATTGTAATGAGAGAACCCTGTGTGTTCAGGGCTGGAACCATCAAACTTTTAATTAAGTACTAGTAACTCATGCAGCTTGGAAACCCTTTTTGGTTGCGCCTTGTTATTGTGCGGTTGTGTGATGATTATTGAATTATTGTGCCGTTTGTTGGTTATCAAAAATGATCATTGATATCTTTTGGGCATAATCTTTCGGTTATCTTTGACATAACTGACATTTAACAATGGTTGTTGCGTGTTGATACAGATGGCACCTCATACCCGTCGTCATGGGTCAACCAGTGGTGGTGGGAACGAACATGAAGATGAGGAGTTGCCGCCTCCTCCACCACGTACCCAGGAACAAATGTTTGCTCAGTTCTTGGACACCCAGCAAGCGATTTTGCAGCAGATGGTTGCTAGTAACAACCACAATCGCGATCGAGGTGGACGCCGCGGAAACGATGAGGACCAATACAGTAACTATAAGGACTTCATGGACACTAAGCCTCCGGTATTCAAGCAGGCCGTAGAGCCGCTAGAAGCTGATGAGTGGTTAAACACTATTGAACAGTCATTCTCTGTGCTGCGATTGACTGAAACCATGAAGGCTAGCTTTGCTGCTATGTTACTGCAAGGCCAAGCTGGAATATGGTGGGCCAATCGTAAGACCGCCTACCCCGTGGTCGCTGATATCACCTGGGAGCAGTTCACCAGGGATTTCAGGGGGCATTTCATTCCAGCAGGCTTGATCAAGATGAAGGTCAATGAATTCATGCAGCTTACTCAGGGTACCAAGACCCTCACTCAGTATCATCATGCCTTTAACAATCTGTCGAGGTATGCCCCGTGGATGGTAGATACAGATGAAAAGAAGATTGAAACCTTCAAGAGAGGTCTTAGTACCAAGCTTATGAAGACTCTGGCGAACAACGCTCGTACAACTTTTAACGAGTTCATCAGTGAAGCTTATATCCAAGAGAAACAGAACAACTTGTACACTGCTTCCAAGGGAGGCAAGAGTCCATTTGAAGGAAGCTCTTCTCAGTCGAGGACTCCAGCAGCTAGTCGTGCGGTGGCAAATCGCCCTGCTTACCGTCCGGCTGTTCCTGGAGCAAAATTCAGACCCCCTCCAAAGAAGCAGCCAGCGCCTCAGCGCTACAAGAAAGGTTTCACAGTGCCTTTGAACAAGAACAACGCTCCTCCAAGCAACGCCGTTCCAGTGAGGACCAACCAAGGTCTGGGGCCATGCTTTAACTGCGGTCAACAGGGGCACCTTGCTCGCTATTGCCCTCATCCAAAGCAGGCTCGAGTGCATCACACCACTATTGAAGAAATTCCAGAAGGTGAACCAGTCACCGCGGGTATGTTTTCTGTGAATCAGCATCCTGCTATTGTTTTGTTCGATTCTGGATCATTGCATTCTTTCATAAGTCAAGCATTTGCACAAAGGCATGCCTTTCAGATCGTTGATTTGGGCTGTAATTTCCGGATAACCTCAGCTGGGGCTGAAATATGCACACGTGAGGGTATCAAGCAGGCGAGTATTGAGATTAATGATAGGAGTTTTATCAGTCATCTCATTGTGTTGCCTGGGCTAGGTCTGGATGTAATTCTAGGGGTTAGCTGGATGAACAAATGGGGTGCGATATTGGACGTTGCTAACCGAACTTTGACGTTGAAGGCGCCCCAGGGTGGGGGTACCTTTCAAGTTTCCTTACCTCGAAGAGGGGATCTTTTTAATCTCTCTTTCGCAGTTGAGGGCAAGACCGTCCAAGGTATTCCGGTAGTGTGTGAGTTTCCTGATGTCTTTCCTGATGATCTACCTGGACTTCCTCCTGATCGAGATGTGGAGTTTGCAATAGAACTTATTCCCGGTACGGCGCCTATTTCTCGAAGGCCATATAGAATGCCTCCTCATGAATTAGCTGAACTCAAGAAACAACTCCAGGAGTTATTGGACAAAGGGTTCATTCACCCTAGTTCCTCTCCGTGGGGCTGTCCTGCCATCTTTGTTAAGAAGAAGGATGAAACTTTACGTATGTGTGTGGACTATAGGCCACTAAATGCTGTGACAATTAAGAACAAGTATCCTCTACCTCGTATTGATATCTTGTTTGATCAATTGTCCAAGGCCAAGGTTTTCTCCAAAATTGATCTGAGATCTGGTATCACCAAATTAAGATCAGACCACAAGATATTCCCAAGACGGCTTTCTCCACTCGGTATGGCTTGTATGAGTATTTGGTTATGTCTTTTGGATTAACCAATGCTCCTGCATATTTCATGTATCTAATGAATTCGGTATTCATGCCTGAGTTGGATAAGTTCGTGGTAGTCTTTATTGACGATATTCTGGTGTACTCTGAGAGCATGGAGGATCATGCCGAACACTTGAGGATAGTCTTGACTAGACTCAGGGAGCATAAGCTGTATGCTAAGTTCAGCAAGTGTGAATTTTGGTTGACTAAGGTACCTTTTCTGGGCCATATCTTATCTGCTGAAGGTATTTCTGTAGATCCGTCAAAAGTTCAGCAGGTGTTGGATTGGCAGTCACCAACAAATGTGTCTGAGGTTCGTAGCTTTCTGGGATTAGCTGGGTATTATCGCCGCTTTATTCAGGATTTCTCTAAAATAGCTAAACCTATGACCAAGCTATTGCACAAAGACACCAAGTTTGTGTGGAGTGGGGAGTGTGAAACAGCTTTTCGCACCTTGCAAACGTTGTTGACCACTGCTCCAGTTCTTGCACAACCTGATATTGAAAGGCCTTTTGATGTGTACTGCGATGCTTGTGGCACTGGGTTAGGATGTGTTCTCATGCAAGAAGGCCGAGTCATTGCTTATGCCTCGCGTCAACTGAGAAAACATGAGCAAAACTATCCTACTCATGATTTGGAACTTGCCGCTGTAGTTCATGCATTGAAGATTTGGCGCCACTATTTGATGGGTCACAAATGTCATATCTATTCCGATCACAAGAGTCTCAAGTACATTTTCACTCAGCCTGAGTTGAACATGAGGCAAAGAAGGTGGTTGGAGTTGATCAAAGACTATGATCTAGAAGTACACTATCATCCGGGCAAGGCCAATGTCGTAGCCGATGCCTTGAGCCGAAAGTCTCATTGCAATGTATTGCAGCCTTTGCTAGCAGACGGGTTCAATCTTGTGCATCCAGTGGTGTTGAATAATATTACTCTCAGTTGTACTTTGGAAAGCAAGATTATTGAAGGTCAGAAAACAGATCCCGGCATATATCATATCAAGAGGAAGATGAAAGAACAAGAAATGCTTCATTTCCGAATAGATGAAAAAGGTATATTGTGGTTCAAGGATCGATTGGTAGTACCGAAAGACCGTGAGTTGAGGAATCAGATTTTGGATGAGGCTCATTTGTCCAAGTTGTCTATCCATCCTGGTAGTAGTAAGATGTATCAAGACTTGAAACCTAGGTTCTGGTGGACCAAAATAAAGAAGGAAATTGCAGCCTATGTGGCCAGGTGTGATACCTGTTGTCGCGTGAAGGCTATTCATCTTAAGCCAGCAGGACTATTGCAACCCTTACCCGTTCCAGGTTGGAAATGGGATGAGATAACCATGGATTTCATATCTGGGTTACCTCTAACGCAAAAAGGCCACGATTCTATTTGGGTGATCGTAGATCGATTGACTAAGATTGCACATTTCTTACCAGTTCGAACTACGGATCGTCCTCATCAGTTGGCACAGCTCTACTTTGCTCAGATACTTCGGTTACATGGTGTGCCGAGGACGATAGTTTCCGACAGAGGCCCGCAATTTATTGCACGCTTCTGGGAGCATCTACACAAGTGTTTGGGAACCAATTTGGTTCGCAGCTCAGCTTATCATCCTCAAACTTCTGGTCAAACCGAAAGGGTAAATCAAATTCTTGAAGATATGTTGAGAGCTTGTGTTCTATCGTCTAAAGGTTCGTGGGAAGAATGGTTACCTTTGGCCGAGTTCTCATACAACAATAGCTATCAAGAGAGTATTCAAATGGCTCCTTTCGAAGCTTTGTATGGGCGCAAATGTAGAACTCCTCTCAATTGGGTTGAATCAGGCGAAAGGAGATATTACGGGATTGACTTTGTGAAAGAAGCCGAAGAGAGAGTGCATACCATTCAAACACATCTCAAAGCCGCTCAGACTCGTCAAAAGAGCTATGCGGACAAGCGAAGAAGGCCATTGGAATTTGAAGTGGGTGACTATGTATACTTGAAAGTGTCACCCATGAAAGGCGTGCAACGCTTTGGAGTGAAACGAAAGTTAGCTCCAAGGTTTGTAGGTCCTTTTCAAATTCTGGAAAGAAGTGGGAAGGTAGCATACAAGTTACGGTTGCCACCACACATGTCCACTATCTTCAATGTGTTTCATGTATCTCAACTCAAGAAATGTTTACGAGTACCGGAAGAGCAAGTGGATTTTGGTGATATCAAGTTGAAATCAGATTTGACCTATGAAGAAAAGCCTATTGAAGTAATAGATTACAAAGAAAGAATCACCCGTAGCCGAGTGATCAAGTTCTATAAGGTGGTGTGGAACAACCAAAGTTATTGGGATGCGACTTGGGAGCGAGAAGATTACCTCAAGGAAGTCTATCCGTCTTTCTTTAAACAATGGTATTTAACTCTAATCTCGGGGACGAGATTCTTTTAAGGGGGGAGGGCTGTAACACCCTAGTGTTAGTTACTATTTTCACACTTGCATTTGCATGTCATCAAGCATAGATCATGTCATTTCATGCATTATTATCATTGCATTTGATTTGATTCCCTTTTATTGCTATATGTTTGTTTATATGTCCATATTATGTAAAATGTGTTGTCATGCAAATGTGATGCTTGTTTACGGTTCTAAATGCTTTATACATGTTTAGGATAACATTTGGAACAATGTTCATGTTGGTGAAATCCCCAAAATACCCCTCTAGCTCATAGTTGACTAGAGAGCCCTTTAAAAGCTATTCTGTTTGACCAAACAAGAAGGGCATTTTAGAGATTCTGCATGTCAGTGCACTCTTAATCAAAGTTGTGTAGAATTTTATAAGCAACAAACTTTATTTTTGGGTCAACTCATGAAAATGAGTGGAAGAAGGTCAAAAAGTTGAATTAGTGCAGATTTGGAGCTGTTTTGGAAGTTTTCAAATTTTCCTAAGTCTAAACCGGTTTTCAGTTTCGGTGTACCCCTGTTCATCGACTTGTATCTCTCAATCCAGGCCGAACTAGAGTAAAGTGTCTTAATATGAAATGATCTACTCATATAGCTCTTCAACTCATATTAGTGAAGTTTTCGCTGAAACGCTCTGGATCGCGAGTTGTAGATCGACGAAAATCGAGTTTCAGTCGGGTCCGCGGAAACTGAATCGGAGCCGATTCAGTTCGACCCTCGGGCGAATCGCGAGCGAATCGCGCGACCGCGTCAGGCCTCGGCCGCCAGATGGCGCCGTACGCCGTCGTTGCTGCCGCGCGGTCGGCTTACAAAGGGGAACACGCAATGCTGTCTCCCGCACGCTCGCCCTCACTCTCCCTGCTCTCTCGCCCTCTGTTCGCTCGCTGCTCTCCTCTTTCCCCTCCGCCGTCGCCATTTCCGCCGCGACCGCCACGGTGAAATCCGCCGCCACCGAGCCGTCTCCGACCGCGCCACCCTCGGCGCAGCTGCGGCTTGCTCTGCTCTTCGTTTCCGACCCGTTGCCGACCTCAGACGACCTAAGGTACAGCTCCAGCGAGCTTCTCGCCGTCCGCCATTGCCGGAGCGCCGCCGAGCTCTCGGGTCGCCGTGACGAGGGCGATGCCGGGGTCGGCTTCCCTCTCTTTTGCTCGTCTAAGAGTCTCCGTTAGCCGTAGATCCTTTCCACACCGTCGGTTAGATCTACCTCGCCGTGGTTTCGCCGGAACCCGAGTTCGCCATGAAACCGCTCGCCACCGTGCCGCCATGCGAGCGCGGTCAGTGAGTTTCCGTGCGCAATAGTTCGATTAGTCGCGCGCACAGGTCCGCTAGGGTTGCAGGAACACGGAACGAGGCCGAGCCGCGCGAGCAACGGCCGGAATCGGCCGGCGCAAGTTCGCCGGACCACCGCCGTCCGCCATTGCCGCCGTCGAGCTCGCTCCGGTGGAGTACGACCCTCGGCAGTTGGTCTATCGGGTTCGTCTCGTTGCCGCGAGTCGGTAGGTAGCCTCGGCGTCGCCGGAGAGCTCGCCGTCGGCGAGCTCTCGCCGGTCAGCGCCGGCGGCTCTGTTTCCTCTCTCTGACGCGTGGGGTCGGGTCGACCCCGGGGCCCGCGAGTCAGCCGTTCAGGTGCGCCTCTGGTTCGCTGAGCCGGGTGCACGTAGCAGTTCTATCGGGTTTAGGTTTTTGATTTTATAAAATGAATTTCCAGAAAATGTGTAAAACCTTCCAAAATTCATATCTGAAGCTAGGAATGTCCAATGGGGGTGAACAAAATTTTGTTGTGTTTGTATTTCTGAGCTCTATCAAGGAAAAATATAAAATGTACTTTTTGAATACTTTTTATGTGCAGTTATAATTAAATTGTTAATTGCTTGTAAACTTGATAAATGCATAAGTAATTGTAGGAATGTGCTAAAAATGTGATTCCACTTGCATTCATCTTGTTTAGGGAAGTAGAATCTATGAAAAATATGTTTGCTGGTGTTTCACTGTTATTTATATGATGTCTAGTATAATGTGCCTTTTATGTTTTAATCTTGCAAAAATCACCATGCTTAATGTGTTAAGGTTATAGACATGAATATTTTTTCCTAGGCTATGTTATGTTGGAAAGAAGCTATGAAAATTAGGAAATCTGTTGTTTGATACTTTTCACTGTGTTAAGTATTTTCCATTGCTTAAAAGGCTGGTTGCTTGTTATTTTTGTGTAGACTGTTATACTTGTCCAAATGACTTGAAATTTTGTCAGTAGGCTAATCTGGATGTGTAATAGCTACTGTAATTTCTATGGATTTTTTCTGGTCACAGTAAGCAGTAGGTCCAGTTATAGGCTAGGGTTTATTTAATTGTTTCTAAGCAAATATCTTTTGGTTGTGGTAGGTTAGTTGATGCATGTTAATTATTAAGTGCAGGTTGTAGACCTCTCACCCGGGACGAGAAATTGTTCTATGCTTTGCTTAAGAAGGGTGAGTATGAGTTGGTTGTCTAGGAAAGAAATAAATGAGTGTGGATTGTTAAACTGATTGCATATCATGGGTTAATTCGTGCATCTCTATCTTGCATTTCATGTGCATTCTCAGTTCTCATATATGCATATCATGCATACAGGATCGCCGGGAGGAGTGACACTATTGCAATTCGATCCACCAGAGGAGGGAGTTCCGCCGGAGATTGAAGTGCCCGAGGTTTCCGAAGGACAAGAAGAAGAGGCTGAACTTCCGGAGTGCCCGGATCACCAACCCGCTAACTTTATGAAAGGCAAGCCCCGGAGCATCCCTAAGTCTCCACCTACTCTTTTTACAAATACACTGGTCTTTATTAAATCGTATGATTGTGCACTTAAGTATAGGAGTTGATATGATACCGTTGCTGCATTTATTCCTTGTCCACTTATACTTGATCCTGAAGTTATTACTAGACAAGGGGATGGGTTCGATCTTATGCTTAGCCATGCTTAGACCGGTAGAAGTCGAGGGATTTCCTGTCCTTCGCGAGCATAGGTGGTTACTAATGATGATGGGGTTGGATTCCACATGATGGACTATATGTGCCACCATGCCACAGTGTCTAATGAGAGAATCAAGGCTAGGTAGCGGGGAGCCGCATGACATGGTTGAGGTCATGCCGTCTTCGGTGCTGCTTGCGGCCGACTAGGACTGAGGCCACCAGACATCAGTTGAGATTGAAAGACGTCGTCACATAGCTGGCCAGATAAGTCGTTCTGACCGCGAAGCCGAGTATTTCTTTCTGAGCCGGGAATTGGGCATGATAAGGCAGACATATTCTGGAGGTAGGAAGGATGTGCGGAGACACCATCTTACCAAGGGCAGGTCAGGGACCTGATGCATCCTGGAACTGGGTTTGTCTCTGAGAATATGGACCCCTCCAAGCCCGCGATACATATTATGTCTCAGAAAGATTTAACGGTGGCCCAAGAAGCCAGTGGCTCGGCTGACAGGGTTTGTGATTGGCATATTTGCCAGCTGGTACAATCGATTCGAATCGCCATCTCTCCTGGTTAGTGAGAAACTGAACTGATCTTCTGGTGAGGTAGAGGCTAATAACTTGAACATAATGATTATGGTGAGATGAGGTTGATATCTGTGGATATCGGAAATCATATGGTTTTATTGATTGCTACAATATTCAGTGAATGCTTAGTATAGTGGCTAATCCTAGTAAATAGTTTAACTGAAATCAAAGCTTATCACAATTAAAATGAATAAGTTGAGGTTCTACTGTAGTAATGCTTTGATGCAAAAATGATGCTACCCTCTGAGCTCCACCAAATAAGCCTTGCATATCCTTGAGAGTCTTTTTATTTACTCCCTGTCGGGTAAGTCTAGCTGAGTACAATTGAGTACTCAGGGTTTTATTCCCATTGTTGCAGATGGTGTAGTTTTCTACGCGTATTGCAGGAACTGCTTCACCCCTGCGGGCGAAGAAGACTAGACCCGAGGGCGGGGTCATTATCTATCTTTAGTTGTTGTAAGAATGCTGTGACGGGGTCATGTGATGGTACTCGTATTCGAACTCTGTGGTGTAAAACTATGTTGACTTCCGCTACTACCCTATTTGTGTAAAAGACTATGTTGTACTCTGATGTTTAAATTCGGTTGCGAACTTATGTGTCATGTGATAGGGTATTGCTGAATGAATGATCCTTGGGGTATGAAATGTTTGAAATCCTTCGAGATTTCTGGACTACCGGGTTTATATTGGCTCAAGTGCGACAGGATTGCGGCGAAAATGCGATCGTTGTACTTGTGCTCGTATAAATTGGTCGGTTCTGTGACAATTAAGGCGGTTCTGTCACAAGTGGTATCAGAGCATTTCATTGTAAAGTACTTGCAGTATTACTTTACAAAAACTTCAAAATGATTTGGAATAAATAAAAATTTATGGGGTAGTTTGGTCCGAGTTGTTTCTGAACTTTCCTCATTCATTCTATAGCATCTTTCCTTGATTACTTATATAGGTCTATAGACAGGTTTTGAGTTTAGTAGTGGATTAGCACCTTAAGTATGCCCTATGTTTAAAAACGCTGAGTGCACGTCACTCTAGTAATTAATTTACTTGGAATAATACGCATATAACAGAGTATTCTGATTTACATTGGAACGCTCATGCATCATGACATTACAACTATTAGTAATACCCCCCGATATGAATTAAATTTCTACTTTCTAAAATAAAACCTGTTTCCAAATATATTTTGTTAAACACAAATTCTTACCTTTCTACTCAATAGATGGATCCGCAAGACCCTACCACTGGAATTGATGAATGCCTGGCTATGTTCAGAACTTCTATGGTGTTGTGGCAGTTACTACAGGAAGTAGGCCACTCGGAACCACCAAAGTATTGTTGGTCCCGTACTGTTGTCCTTGGTCGGCCGTGGTACGAAGTGTCTCTCAAGATCTCAGCTTGTACCACTACTCCATTTTGGCCAGCTTGGGAAGCACAGGCTGAAGGAATGAGTCCCTGGGAAGGAGCTTAGGCTACAGCATTGGAAGTCCTCAGAAAGATCTGCTTTAGGTGTCGGAAAGAGGTCAGAGTCTTTACTCTGAGAATGTTACCATCTGAGGTACTAGGAAACTTGGACAGTCTTCAACGACAAGTCAAGCAACTGGAAGAAAATTCTGATCAACAAGATCCCATACTGGTAGCCACTACTCGCGCTATGCTAGCCGTCCTTAACCTACATCTGACCTGTGAGCGAGGAACTATACTTTGAATGTTATGAAGCACTCAAGAGTACAGAACTCAAGAAGAAGAAGGCCAATAAGAAAGCCTTAAAGTGGCAAGAGGCTGCTCAGATCAGTGATGTGGAAAGGATCGGTCTGGACGTCCAGGTAGAAGCAATCGAAGCACAGCGATAAACAGACCAGCACCGCATAGAAGAACTGGAGAGTCTGGTGGATAGTCTTCACCTTCAGACAGGACTTCTCATCCAGCAGCGTGAAGAAGCTCATTCTTATGCCGTAATGGCAAGAGAAGGTCTTAGAGAGACCGTTGGATATCTGCAGCATCAGGATGCGATGTTTTGGGGCCTGCATAACACCTATCAGCAACAACTTCAGGCAGCCCATCAGAATATCGCCGATCTGCAACGAGAAGTGCAAATACTCCATGCCATAAATTATCCAATTCCAGATATAGAGGTTCCAGCAGCTGACCATCAGGAAGAGTCTGGTTTAGCAGAGAATGCCGATGAAGAGTTGGAGGAAGTAGTGAGTGACCCAGAGTCAGAGGTAGTGAGTGGTCAGGTCGATTAGTTTATGAAGATAGATAGTCTTGTAGACCCAGTGCCATATCAGGTCAAGTCTGAGGTTAAATGTCCTTGTAATCCAAAACCCTGTGTTGGTAGGAAACTGGTGTAATGGTAGTTCAATAAGTTGAAGTCGAGCTAAGCTAGTAGTCAATGTGAAATAATGTGTAAACCTCAGATAATCCTTTGTCATCGGTCAAATCATTTCCTACTTAAGCTTATGAGTGTTAGGTGTTTTCAAAAGTTGGCAAATTTTGCCATAAGACTAGGTTTTTACCAATCCCCGTTAATCTTCGCTCCAAAAGTTTCCAGTCTTTGGGGAACTTCTGGATGTAGTCAACTCGACACCAAAAGCTCGATTAATCTTTGACTGTCTAAACCTACGTACGTGTCAACCTTAATTTCCTCCTTTCACGACACATGATATTTCTTTAAAACCGTCCATCAACATGTGTTGGTTGAAAGCTATAGTAATTTTAGCCTATGGGATATCATGCTCCAAGACCATGACACAGCGTCAAAATCTGGGGTCTCCTATGGACTGCAACCATGGGAAATTACTGCCAGACGCTCTCTGTTGTCAGGGTTGATGGTCATGATCCTAGTCTACAAGTAATGTGCTTTCACTCCCTTTCAAATACCTTTTACAAGAATTCGTGTTCATATTTCTTCATGAGTTTCAAAATCCTTTTGCTCTTTATTACTATATTAAAACCCACTTTGAGAATTCACATATGATCTCTCCGAATTCTCAAAATTCTTTGTCGTTGCAATCATCTTAATTTCATCCGATAAAATAACGGGAACTGATTTGGAGAAGATACCTAAGATCCAATCACCTGGAAATGGTATCTGCGATCCGCTGATGATTCCCCGCTATTTTATGGATTCCTGGTTATTTATAAATATTTTGACATCTAGTTTGAAAATTTACTTCTTCGGAAAACTTTATGATACACTCCAATTCACCCACGTACCCAATACGAAAAATCTAGTACTAGACCATGACTTTTATTCTGCATACGTGTCATACCTTGATCCGATACGTACCGCTCACTCAAATCCAACATGTTATTCCAAAATCGTTATGGTTGTGCCTATAGTGATGTCGTGACCTGTGACCACGGTGCCGCGTCGAAACCTAGGGATCCTGGCGTGCCATAGCCGCACAGCGATTCTACTAGGCACGCGCAGGTATCGAGGTTAGGGTTGTCACATATTATAGCTTCACAATTAATAAAAGATTTCTTTGTTGCACTTTATGTGGAAACAAATCCATCTCGCTACAATGTAACATGATCTACAGCTGCGATACAATATAGCAACCTGGGATCTCCTGAAACTCACAAGCACATGAGATTCTGAAGGGTATATGCTCGTATCAAGGTCTGTGGTCATTTTACACCATAGACACAATCGATATATTTCTCTCTTTTTACTGAGGTTACTTTAATTGTGCTCTATGATGGTATCTCGACCCGTGACTATGGTACCGTGTCAAAACTTGGAAGCTTTTGTGGACTGCAGCCACATAAGATCTTACCATGGTATGCACTGGTGTCGTAGTCGGTGCTCCTAAACCATTAAGGTTCGCAATTAATGTGCCCTCACTCTCCTTGCAACCGCCCTTAAAAGATATTCCTCGTAAAGGTTGCATTTCGAAGAAATAAGGTTTCAAGTTTTAGTGTTGAGAGACAACTGATTAGGTCAAATAGGAATCTTCATTATAACGGATAGGAAATGAAGTGTGGGCTAGTAGCTTACCAACTCAAGTGTCTGAACACTGGTCAGCTACACAGGATGTATTTCATGTGTCACCACATGAGAAGTAACTTCAAGTGTCAAATCGGGTTATTGACTTGGTAGGAGTTGAATTGAACTAGGTCTGACACACTCCGAATACTCAGCGTGAGTCATAAACCAAAAAGAGATCGTGTTACTCAAAGGACTTCAACAGGATGATGCATAAGTATGCTGGAATCAGTCTTCAGGAGAAGAAGCTACCCAAGAAACTAGAGAATTTCTCATCTAAAAACCTTCCTAAGTTCCTTGCTACCCTTAAAAAGAATTTATCTCTTTTAAGACTTATAAAGCATAAAACCCCTACTTGCTCTATAGTCAAGTTTGGAAAATGTTTATTTGACACGTTTTCTTTTCCATTACCAAAATTAAGGCTTTAGCCATATTTTAAATCTGGAGATGAGATTTATTTTAATGGGGGAAGAATGTGACACCCCTGGTGTTACGATAACTAAAACCGGCTATGTCATCATGATTGCTTGTAATTCATTCTGCATAAAATCATTGTTACTGTGCATCACTAAGACCATTTTTATTTCCACATGTGAATGTGCTTAGGCACCTTTGAGTGACTTTATGATTTAAATAATTGTTTGTGTGTATGTCTCTAAATCCTAATAGAAAATAAAAAGGAAAACAATTAAAAACCCTAATCGGACCCGAAACCCTAAATCAAAAACTAAATAGAATCATGTGTTGGGACTTAAACAAAAGTTGTAAATCTTTAAATGTTGAGCAACTTCTATTTTGGGCAATTTTGAAGTTATTTAAAAGAATTTCAAATAAAACCTTAATCTATGTTTTGAAGTTTAAACTTGAAATGTAAATTCAAAAACTAGCTAGAATCTGATGATGGTCCCTTAATAAAAGTTTTAGCCCTTTCAAAATTGAACAACTTCCATTTTTGGAGATTTTGAAGTTTACCAGTGGAAATTTAAATTAAACCCCAATTAGTGTTGTTGCTTCAAATTTAAAATGCCATTTCAAAAACTATCTGGAATTTGGACAGACTCCTTTAATGAAAGTTGTAAGGCTTTTCAAATTAAACAACTTTTATATTTGGGGATTTTGATGTTATGTAGTGAGATTTCAAAATAAACCCTAATGAGTGTTTTAAAATTTAAATTTGAAATGCTATTTCAAAAACTATGAAGAAAATGACAAAACCCATTTACTGAAAGTTGTAGGCCTTGTCAGATGGAACAACTTTTATTTTTGAAGAAATTCAAGTTGTTGAGAAAAGTTTAGAGAATTTAAATGATTTGTAAATGAATTTCAAATCAAGTTTTTACCCCCTTTTTAATTATTAAAAAATTAATCAAAATTTCAAACTTCTTCTAAAACAAAAGTTGTCCAGTTTAAATTGTTCCACAATTCTTATTTTGGGAATTTTTTGGGTTTATATGTAAAATAAAAAGTAATTGCAACATATAGAGTTAGGGCTTAGGTCTGCTACATTAATAAGGGGGTCCGGCTCTCTGCTCTGCTCGCGTGCAGAGCTGCGCGCGCCGCCCGCCGACGATGCCCGGGGGCCGGCGAGGTGCTGTCGCCATCATGTCCAGGCCCGTGGGGGTCCTCCCCACGCCGCACGCCTCCGATCAGCCCTATTTAAGCTCAGGGCGTCCCCATTTGCTCCTCTTGCCTCCATTGCCACCGCATGACCGAGCTTCGGTTCACGGCCGAATTGGCGCTGCTCAGGGGCTCGTCATCCGATTCCTCTTGCCACTGATCTTACCACATCCTAGAGCTTCTATTAAACCTGTTGGTGCCGGCAGTCGACCACCGGAGATGCCAGAACGCCGTCTCCTTCATCTCCGGCTCCGGCAGAGTGCCACCGTGGGCAACTTCGACATGGCGAGCTCGCCTTGGTGAGCTACGTCCTGCCCCTATGCGTGTTCTAGACTCTAGTTAGCCTCTTGATGTTCACACGTTTGCTGGTTTGTCCTTAGAGGCTTTAAACTCGTCGGAATGGGCGATTGTCGTCGTGTCTGAGCCACCGCGTTCGTCGCCGTGCTTGTCCTCACCGACGACGACTCATCTCCGGTCCTCCTTGTCTCCAAACGACATGCGCATGGCGCTCATGGTGAGCTCCTGATTTGCGTAGTGTCATCCTTTTGAGCTCTACCGGGCCGAGTTGCCCGAAATGCCGGCACCGCTGCGGCCGAGCCCGTCTTGGCCGCCATGGCTGTGGTCGGGACCTCTCGAGATCATGGTTTGCCTTACCTAGCCGAGTCACGGGGTCGTGGGGAGTATTTTCGTTCCCTCCGTGTCACCGTGGAGTCCGCCGCCGTCGAGTCTGAGGCCGGCGGCAGCTCGGCCTCTCTGTTCGAGCGAGAGGGAGCGGGAGGTAGGGGAAAGACCGACCTGGGCCACCTGGGCCGAAGCTGGGCCGGTCCAGTGTGCTGGCCAGGGTGGGCCAGAAGGGTGAATGTGAGCTGGGGACTGAGTTGGGCCATGCGTGGGCTGCCTAGGCTGGCCAGCTGAGGTGGCCTGCGTGAGGAGATGTCCTTTTTCATATTTTCAGAAATATATAAAAAGTGCAATGTTTTGTTTATTTCGTTGGAATATTTCTACAAATCCAAAAATCTTGAAACAAATTTTGTAGACCCTCTGTGATATGGTGGATTTATTAAAAATATTAGATGAATGGTTTGAGCAATTTGTGTACACTGTGAAAATGTATCTTTTAATTAATAAATGGGTCTTCTATGAATTTTAAAGCTCAAAATATTAATATAAAAATCATGAAAGTTTTGTACTTACTGTTTTGTACTGTGGGCTACCTCCACAAAAATTTGTAGCTCATTTGGAAGAAATTAAATCGTTTCATAAGATATGTGTATAATTATTAATTAATAAAAGAAATGCAAAGCTCTTTATGCATTAGGGTTTTGGGTGACTTTTGCATTGAGTGATGTCCCCAGGTCATTAACTTTAGATGAATCTTGGCACGTTAATTAGTGTTTGGGTTCTTAATTAAATTGTCAATTAGGAACACTAATAATTTATGTTATTCACATATGATGATAGGGTTTAATAATTTGCTTAGGCAAAGGCTTAATAGTGTTCTACGGGAAAAACTAATTCGACTTTCAACGACTGTTAAAATGGTCAATAAAATAAAGTGGTTAATATCCAATAGTAATTAGTTTCGTTGACTTGCAACTTTATCATGGAAGCAAGTTGTGTTCAACTTACAAATTAAGTTTACTTTCTATTGATCAGTGAATTAATGCATCTCATGCATCATGGCACGCATATCATCATGTTAAGCATGCATTATTACTTCGTGTAGTGAACGCGCGATAAATATTATTGGAAGCAAGTCCCGAGAAAGGTCTTCTCTCGGTGGACGCGGATCTTCTCGGCATTTGACTTCAGAGTTATATCTACTTCAAGCAACAGGCATGCCCCGGTGCATTCAGCCCCTTCCTTGTGATTTACAGAATGTTTATAACTTGAGTTAATCTACTGCATTAGGTTTATAGGAGTTGGTTGATAGCCCAATTGATGCATTACCTACCTTGACCGCTGAAATATCCAGAAACCATTTTAAAATAAAATGTTTGCAAGCCACGGTGCATTTAAACCCTTTCCTTGTGATTTACAAAATGTTTATAACTTGAGTTAATCCACTGCATTAAGTTGACAGGAGTTGATTGATAACCCAATTGATGCATTACCAACCTTGACCATTGAAATATCTAGAAACCATTTCAAAATAAAATGTTTGAAAATGCTTAGCCCTACTTGAATAATTTAGTTTTTGAGCTATTGTGATATATTATTGATTAATTCATGAAAAAGAGAATTGGTAATGTTCTCATTCGGTGGCTGTGCACCAGATCAGTACATCGTCACCGACGGGAGGGGATTTTCTGTTCGGTGGTCATGTATTTGGGTTGGAGTCCCAATGCATTGTCGCCGACGGGAAAAGGGAAATGTGTCCGTTCGGTTGATGTGCACATGGGGCGGCGCCCCCATGTCTTATCGCCGACGGGCATGGATTTGGAAATCGTTGGGTAACTGTGTACTTGGATTAGAGTTCTAATGCATGGTCACCGACGGGAAAGAATTAGGGACCGTTCGTTGTAGGCTTGCTAGATCGAGACTTTGCAACTAGCCACATACTACGGAAAGCCCTGACTCCGGTGGCTCTACTACTTGAACCGACAACCACGCACTGGGAGTGGAGAGATGGCGAGAGTAGCGTGTACACTCGTGGCTAGCGTGCCTGGAGACGAGAGGAGTACTGTACTCTCGGGTGGCGCAAGACCGGTTCAGGTTTTGGAAAAGCCGTGGTAGACGGGGTTGGCATATGCAAGCTTAAGTGCTACATATGCAGTGTGGATAGGGATCCCCAGCTGGGTATTTAATCGATTCGAATCGTCGTTGCTCCTCGTTTAATGGAGATTGGATCCACTGCCTACCCCGAAAAGTGGTTCAGAACTAGGTTTTCTGAATGAATAAGAATTTGGAGAATATATGTGAACCAATTAAGATTTCAGGACTATTGATTAATACTGAGTTACCATATTGAAATTAGAAACTAAAAATTTGAGCGCTTTTCTACAAAATACTTTGCTTCTTGCTTAAGCCTTACCTTGACTCCCCTCAACCTGCATTCCTGAGTCTCATTCCTTTTTCTTAGTCGGGTAAGTCTTGCGGAGTACCCCAATACTCAGGGTTTGTTAACCCCTGTTGCAGGTGAGCCGAGAGTACAGTTTTACGTGAGACCGTGCCGGTTGATAGATCATGCATGGATGAAGCTGTGTATAACCCTTGGGCACGGTGTCTAGTTGTAGGATGCTACTCCACTACGGAACTCTGGTTGGGATACTGTAATTTATATTTGTAATCTATGTTTAGGTAATACTTCCGTAACTTGTACTCTGATTCAAATTATTTGTGTAAACTGTTGTAATACTGCAATGCTTACAATGAGATCCTCGGGAGGTTAGGGTTTCCTAGGGAACCCGGCAGGCCACCTAGGTCAAGGGGAACTCATGCAGACTGATCGTGGGTCCTTAGGGACGATGACGGTGCACGTGGGCCCTATGATTAAGGCGGTTCTATCACATTTTTCCATTCAAAAGAGAAGTACTTTGTTGTCTATATGGTATTATTGAAATATGACATTGTAGCAACTCCTGATCCACCGTGGCTAAGTTTGATCGTTTGCTTGGGACGAGCAAAGGTTAAGCTTGGGGGATCTTGTTGACGGTGGATATACCATAAATTTTCACTTTCAAACACCGTCAACAGGCCTCGGATCCAAAGGAGAATAAACATAACATGAGCATATTTTATCAATAATGAGTTCCACTTGTACTCTTAGCTTGTGAATGCAGAGAAGATCAAAACAGGACAAAATGCAGCAGCTGGGGCTCACATATGTGGTTCGGCCGAACCACATATGGAGGCACCAAACAACCACAATCCAATACATGACACAAGGGACCACATGGAAGAGACCACAGCTCAGAGTGGGCCCACCATGGGTCAGCCGAACTGCCCATGGGGCCCACCTGGCTCTGGTGATGAGACAAAATCCGTGTGATACTCCAACCAAGTCATTTCATCCATCTAATCAACTTGTGCTTCTATTCAACGGTGGAGATCAAAGGCACACGGATTGAGGCGTGAAACGAAGCAATCAAGACATAACAAGTACCAGGAGAGACCCTATGATAGGTGGGGACCACGTTGGTGGGCCCAACCCACCAGGGGTGGGTCGACCGAACCAGAAATGGTGGGGCCAGGCCATCTGCAGCTTCAATGACTAGTAGGGATACCTTCTAGAAGCCCCTGTCTAGGCCCACCTGCCATAGGGGTTCGGCCGAACCCCCCTGGTGCCCAGCCAGGACGGTTAGCTTCCACGCCTTCCTGCATGATGTCCACGTGAGGAAATCAGCACCGTTGATCTGAGGCGGTTTCAAGGTTAGTTCATCCAAGGGCTAAGGTGGAAAGGCACACGGATCGCTGACATGGCACCTCTCCATCTTCCTCTATAAATGGAGGCTGCCTCCACCCTCTCAAGACATGATTCATTCAAGATACAAGTGAAGAAGTAGTGTAGTTCCACCTTTAGTAGTAGTTGTAGACTAGTGCGGGAGTTAGAGTTGAGTCAAGCTGCGCTCGGGGTCTCCGGAGTCATCTGCTGGAGAGTCTGGTATAGCTCTTGTATCTTTCTCTTTATTTTAGACTTATTTACTTTAATATAATATATTCCTGCTTTGCTTTACTAAGTCTCTACTTAGTGCATTACTATTCTAGTAGTAGTATTGTTGTGAGTTATTTTATTAATTGGTCGGTTCGCATTAGTTTGTGATCCTGTTCTAACTCAACGTGTGTTAGTTCATCGCCTGTCATAGGGTGCTCTAGTTGCTCTAATCACAGCTAGAGTAGTGAGACTTAGCGTAAGCGTGGTGCTTAGGTTAAATCTTGCCTTTGATTACCGCTTGTCGCACGGATTGTTTGTGGGTGTTAGCAGGTGGTGACAACCCTGCCTAGTCTTAGTATCCCTCCATGTGTTTTAGGCAAGTTCTTAAAAGGTAGGCTCCCATAAGAGTGTAGGCGCTTCGGGTAGAGGTTTTGTCCTCTATTGTCTCGCACTACCCCCTGCACACCGGTAGTAAGGTAGCAATCCTAGTGTAATTTGACCATTTGATAGGATAGATCACAAGAGTAAAGTTTGAATCACAGGAACCTTTCTCACTCGTTGTCCTCCCACCTAGCTACACTACACTAGTTATCTTTTAGTGGTTCATTTATTATCTTTGAATCATCACCTTCCTATCATACTTCGATTACCCCCTCTGCACTAGTTGTGCTAAGTTGAGATAGATTTTAGGATCTCCTTCTATTAATATTTCTAGCAACTGCTTTCCCTTGGGATAACATAAATAACGATACCTTGGAATACTCGCGGGTGAAGTGCTACAGCGGTATATTCTGTGCGCTTGCGGAATTATTCAATAGACATAAGAAATAACCCCAGGCACTTCTGGCGCTGTTATCAGAGATAGCCTAACACCCTGTCTCTGATGGTTGTGCTAAGAAGTGTCAACAGACACACCCTAAACCAGTACTAGAAGCATCACAAAAGACATCAAAAGGTTTCTCAGTATTTGGCTGCGCTAGAACAGGAGCGGTGGTAAGAAAATTCTGTAAGGTGCGAAAAGCAGTCTCACAAGCTGGAGTCCATTCAAACTTCTTATCTTTATGCAACAACTTAGTCATAGGGTGAGCTATCTTAGAGAAATCAGGAATGAATCGACAATAGTATCCTGCTAACCCTAAGAAACTCCTAACTTCTATGACTGAAGTTGGTGCTTTCCAATTCAACACTTGTTGCACTTTCTCAGGATCTACAGATATTCCTTCATCAGATAGGATATGACCAAGGAATGGCACTTTGTTTAACCAAAACTCACACTTACTAAACTTGGCGTATAGCTTATGGTCTCTAAGTCTGGTTAACACTACTCTTAAGTGCTCAGCATGATCTTGCTCATTTTCCGAATATATCAATATATCATCAATGAAAACCACTACAAACTTGTCCAATTCAGGCATAAAGACTGAATTCATCAGGTATATAAAGTATGCAGTAGCATTTGTTAGGCCGAAGGACATAACAAGATACTCATACAATCCGTACCTGGTAGAAAAAGCAGTCTTTGGAATATCCTGAGGACGAATCTTAATTTGATGATATCCCGACCTTAGATCAATCTTTGAGAATACCTTAGCCTTAGACAACTGATCAAACAGTATATCAATCCGAGGCTCCAGCTGAGCTTATACAGAACCCATAATTCAATTTTGTTATTGTATAATCATGCTGTTGTGCAAATGCTTGACTTATGAATGAATGGGATGATCCAGAATCAAACAAAACAACTGCGGGGCTTTGGTTCACGAGAAACATACCAACTGTCACAGGCTCTCCTTCTGGAATTTCTTCTATTTCAGTGACGTGAACTCGGCCTTGCTGAGCACCAATATTCCCAGATTGCTTCTTCAGGTAAGGACAGCTCTTGGCATAATGTCCCGGTTTGCCACAGTTGAAATAAGGCACATTGTTAGCTGGTGCTTTATTCACCACTGGAGTCCCTTGGCTTGCATTACCCTTTGGAATAGGTACCGTGAAAGCCCTACGATACTTATTTTGCGGCTGATTCGTATTGAACTTCTTGGCTAGAGGTCTATATCGAGATCCTGGCACAGGGGGACGGTAAGCAGGACGATTTGCAGGAGGAGCCCTTGGCTGAGACGAACCTCATACAAATGGCCTCCTACGACCCTTAGCAATAGCATGCAGATTATTCTAGTGCTCTTGAGTCAAGGCATCGCTGATAAAGTCATTAAATGTGGTTCTAGTGGAATTTGCCATAGTCTTCATCAGCTTAGTGCTCAGTGTTCTCTTGAAACTTTCAATCTTCTTCTCATCAGTATCAACATAACTAGGGGCATACCTTGCCAGATTATTGAATGCATGAAGGTATTCAGTCAGGCTCTTAGTACCCATAGTTAGCTGCATAAACTCATTGGCCTTCATCCTCATCAGATCTGGAGGAATATAGTGACCTAAGAAAGTAGTCTTGAATCGATCCCAAGTGATCTCAGTACCTGCCGGAATGGTAGCCTTGTAGTGCGACCACCAAATTCCCGCTGATCCTTGAATCTAGAGAGTGGCATAGTTCACCTTCAGAGTATCATTCAGCCTCAACACCAAGAATTTTTGCTCTATGGTGTGAAGGCATTCATCACCTTGCAGTGGCTCGGTGGCTTTCTTAAAGATGGGCGGCTTGGTGTCCATGAAACCCTTGTAGGTGCTGAATTGATTCTCATTATTGCCACGATGACTCTCCACCACGGGCATTGTTAGCTACCATCTCACGCAGAACAGCCTCCAGATTTCGCTGAGTCCTGATGAACTGCGCGAACATCTGCTCAGGGGTGAACAGTGGTGGTGGTGGCAACTCTTCTTTCTCATCGTCATTCCTGCTACCACTACCGGACCCATGAGAACGCGTATTGACCGGCATCTGTGAAAATTTTCATAAAATGAGAGTGGGATTAATAATGGCGTTGGGAAAATTGAAATTCATGCCAAAGTATTACATGATACAAAAAGAGTAAACATAATAATAACAAGGGCACAAAAAATTCAACTCCACAACACAACCATGTTAAAAGTAGGGAAACTACTTAACAGCCATTACAAACCACGTACTAGCGCTCGACTACGACTTACAACAAACCAAAGTTTTAAAAATGGCCATACAGTCTTTACACTATTTAAAACTACACATCACATGGCCTAAACTCCACAGAGGGGATTTTTTACAAAAATATTACACACGTCAAGCTTCCGAGAAACTACTAGAAACCACTAGTCGTCGTGATTGCTATCGATCACCGACGCACTGCTATTCCCGTCATCCCTAACGTTAGCTTTAGGATTCTCCTCTTCATCATCGGAGACAGGATCGTTGTCAGCTTCCAGCACTGGAGGATCAACTTCAGCTGCACCTGGGGGATGAATAGGGGCAACCAGGTTGTTCAAATGATGAACTTCATTCTACAACCCTGCGATCTGCTGATTAGCGTGCTGCATCTCGAGAGCGAAGTCATCCTTTGGCGAGCAAAGTGCATATTCATGACACCTAGCTGATGCAGCAACTCATCTCTCTGTCGACCTAGAATGTTGACTTGACGAAGAGCTTGATCTCGGTCAGCTATAGTATCCCACAACTCTCCTTGACATGCCAGAAGAGCATCCAGCATATCCGTAGCATCATGATGCGCTTTGCTTGCGGCTTCAAAATTCTGTTCAATCTGAGTCACTAATGCATGCTGCTCGGCAATTGAATCGCGAACGCTCCTCAACATTGAGTCCCAACCATCCTGCCGAGTGTAACACATCTTCAATATTGCAAACATAGCACTCATAGCTGGATCCTTGCTGTGCATTTCTTCATCCTGACCCTTCACTAAGGGATCACTATTCTCCTGATCCCAAGTTGTGTTTTCCAGATCAAGTTTGGGAAACACATCCATAGGACGATCATTGATGTCGGCACCAAACTGCTTGCATAAGGACATTAACACCTCGAAAGCTGCCTATTGGTATAAATTAACTTCACTCTTCTAAATATTATTATTATCAGATTATCCGCAAGCGCACAGATGTAATACCGATGTAGCAATTTACCAGGAGGTTTTAAATATCGAATCCACAAGGAACAGTAGGTGATAGTGACCAAGGAGATGAACTTAACCCTACAATTAGGCTAGATAATATCAAGAAAGAGGAAATAGCTATGACTTCTAGTTCCAACTACCGGTAAGCTTTGAATAATATCGTTCTAACTGGGCAGTAACAGGAATAAGAGCAGAAATCAGAGTTCTCTCCTACCAAGCACCTATACACCTACCAATCCTATCAACGGAAAGTGGACTACAGAAGAACCAACGTAGCTGTCACCTACGCGGACTACCACTATCCAGCTAATCAGGGGGCATTCACAAGTAAACCTAGCCAAGGCACCACGCCTACACTACGAAATACTACTTTAATCAAGTAATGACCAAGATCAAAGCACTCAATATGAGTTGCAAACTTAAGAACGAATAAGAACAAATGCTTACTTAAATTAGAAGTTGAATACAAAAGTACCTCAGAACGCAGCTCCGGGCGAGAAAGCTGAATCCAGAAGAATACAACTACGAAGAAGCGCCGATAGGCCAGAACTCCTCCAGAACTCTACTCCTCTACTCTATTTCTCTACTTATCTAAACAAGACTAGATCTAGAAGAACTAGTCTCTCCTAATTGCAACATCTAACCCTAACTGGAGATATTGAATTGAAGCTCGGGAATAGGGATGCCTCCAGGGGGGGTCTGCCCCTTTATTTATAGCCCGGTGGGATGAATACGCGCCGTTGGATCAAACCGACTTAACGTGGGGTCGAGATGACTCTTCAAAGGCGGTGAAGGAAGACTCCAGAAGTCGAGGGCCAAAACCCTAGAAGTGGGCCCGGCCGGCGCCCAACTGTGGCCTTTCGTGCCCAATTTTGCCGTGTTGTCTTCTTGGGCCTCCTGCAGTCCAATGGTGTATGTGTCGCTGCAGATTTTGATTCTGAACTCCGAATATAGCAAATGATAAGTCCCTTTCGATCGTCTCGACGAGCCTGTCGCAATGTTGCAGTCCAATTGCTTATTTAAGATACTTTATTGATAGAAAATTGCATATTCCTACAATACAAGTGAGAACACCAAAACTCGTGGAACTCGTTAGAATCAAAACCTATTACTATGCTTTGTGATTCATTTTGTGTCAAATCATGCTACAGTTGATGGTTATTATTGGTACTTAACGACCGTCAACAATACCCCAAAGCTTACCCTTTGCCAGTCCCTTGGCAAACAAACTAAGCCTAATTGCTAATAAACTTGGATCAGGAGTTGCTACAATGCTTCATGCCTTCCAAGTACACATGCTTTCAAACAGAAATTCTCCTTCGGATTAGACAAAACTGCTCTAACTTTCAAACTTACCCATTGTACCTTTAACTATGGAGCTTCTCAGTTTTTGCATAAGTCTTAAGCAATCGAAAGATAGAACAATCAAGTCAAGCACTATGTCTCAAATTCTTCACAGTACTAATATTCCGGAGTTTTGCAAGTTTTCGAAATAAAACTCGGAACTTAATTGTATGACACCCTCAAGTCTCTTTAATATATGTGGTACTTATGGATCTCACTGAAGCATTAATGATGTTATTATGCCTTCCCACGACTAAGGATTATAGTGGAGCTTATAGGAGTAGCAATAACAAGGATGAGCATACATGTAATTTGTATATTGTAAAGTCAAACAATGGATCCACAGGGAAGTCAAGTCATACAATCAGACCAAGATGTGCATGTGTATGGAATATGGTGGATGGGTGTATATAAGGTGGCTAATCCTAATTCTACTTTTGCTCTTTTAAGATGATTCACTCTCCTTTTTGGAACTTAGAACTTTCGTAGGAAACATGGGCTATCTTTTATTCTCTTTTTCTTCTTTTCTTTCTCTCTCTTCTTTTTTTCATAGGGAGGCGGGCATCTCAGTACCCATTGTTTTAATTGCTGGGACACTTGTCCATCTATTAATCCCTTTTCTTTTTTCTCTTTTTTTCAATACTTTTGCATAGCCACATGCATCCTTTGAATATAAATAATTGGAGAGATAATGATAAGAACTTAGAGCAATTAAACAGGGGCTGTCCTATAGGGTATATTTTTGTGTGTTTACTCCCAGTGTAGGAGAAAACATTTTTAAGGTGGATCTGGTTGGAAGTGGAAAATGATTGCCCTTACTCCCAGAGTAGGAGTAATGCATATGTGGGTGGAGTGTGTAAGTGATCTTGATTTTAAAAGCATGACAAGACTCTCATAAGGTATACAACAAAGGTTGACTAAACTCAATGCAAAGCAAGCAGCATAAATGTGCAAAGGTTTTTCTATCTCTAAATGTATCATATATAGGCTTTGGTAGGAATTTACACTTTGTCATACAAGAGCTCTCATGTAAGATTTTAAATTTAAAATAAATCTCCAGAACTTGGTATTGTTAGGAATAAGATAAATAGCAGCACAACCTTCATGTATCATATCAATCAAGCACTTAGACTTACCTCAAGCATAAGCCTCCATAAGTTTCAGGTTCAGAGTAAATTTTTAAGCCAAAACAGTACTATCCAAAACTCGGAAGAATTTAAGGTTGAAAACTAGGCATTTGAAAGGAATTACGGCAGAGCAACTATTCATCATCTCCAAGATAAAATTTTAATGTTCTCCAGTTTTTAATTGACTCTAACCTAGATTGACTATAGACACACTCTAAGACCACTCTAATATATAGCTAAGTTTTTATTTGGTTTTTAAATTTTATCTTACTAGCTAACTCACGCGAAAAATCGATATGGTACAATAATAATAAGGTGGATACTTAGCTGGATTTTAAATGGAGGGTGCCCTCCCCCAAGCTGGATGTTTGACAGGGTTTTTGATGTTGAAAATTGAGTGATCCTTCTGGGAGCAAGTGTATCGGCAATGTAAGGGCGTCGGGTTGACTAGCTCTTTGATCTTATATTTTCATGTGAAACTCAATTACCATCAAAAATACCAAATCTCATGGAGAGGGGTTAGGTTTAGTACCACTCTATGGTAAGTGATTGATTTTATATTTCCAGCAGAAGCCTAATTGGGTTGACCTTCATGTGCCCACATATTTTTTTGGGTTTTTTTCTAAAAAGTGTGATCCTTCATGTGCCCACATATTTTTGATATTTTTAGATATTCCTATGATACTATGGTGAACCTTCATGTGTTCACATATTTTTGGTATTTTATATAAAACAGACTCGATACTTGCCTAGGTATAGTTACCTGATAACTAGGGGATGCTCCTCCCACAAGCTAGATGTTTGCAATACTTGGTGTTGATGATCTTTTAGATCAAGCTTGTTAGCAACAGTCCTAGTGGGCTCCACTGATGGACTTACTCCTCAGTCATAGTGTCATTCCTGCAGAATTATACTCCAACAAGAAAACCAAAACTCGAGGCTCGAATTTAATAAGAGGTTAGTGAGCAGCCAATAAGTAATTGATTATTCTTTTGAGTTGATTTTAATTGACAGGTTCTAGCAGGATTATTTTTAGGATTTTCTGATTTTCTTATGCAGAAAAGTAAATTTATGCCACCACAGAGAATATTTATTCTTATGGGGCTTAGGATTTTTATAATGCAACAAATAAATACAGATGCTATTTTTATTTTTATGCCACCACAGTAAATGCTCCTACAGGTTACCATAAGTTTATTCATGTGGAGCTTTAATATTTTATGTTGCAATAAATGAGGCAATGAATATGCTAAAGTGAAATTGCTAATGTATATAGGAATACTATTTAATTAGATAACTACCATATTACCTTATGGCAAGGGTGCAGAATTTAAAGTCTACCGACAGGACTTTTTTCTTTCACTCTTGTGTATCTGTCCGTCTTAGAGATGGAGGTCTTGATGGTTGTACCTCTGGTGATGGTGATGTCACTTTTGTTCTTTGCTTGGCCATCAGGTTAAAGTAGAGTATTAATAGTGAAAGCTGGCAGGATTTTGCTCAGCGTGCATGTTCATAGAAGTTTCACTTGTGAAATTTTGAGAATTAACAAACTTTGCTCGAAGTGTTGTACTGCTTGCAAAACCAAGGTAGAGATCAAGTGTATGGGCTCTGCTGGTGAAAAAACACCAACAGAACCAAATCTATCTCTTTATTTTCTCTATCCTTAGGCACATTGAACAGGATGAAATTAGTGTTGCATAATTTGTTTACTTATGACATGAGTGGTAAGATCAGAAGACTAAGCATTTATGTTGCATTTAAGTCATATGGTAGAAAAAATTTAAATTGCTTAACCAATGGAAGGGTTGTCTATCTCTACATAATATATAAATTTTCACATGAGTGTGACTATCATCTTCCAAAGATAGAATACAATGCTTTAGCACATTTGGTTAAGACTGAGATCAAAAGAATGATGCCATGAACAATCTTAAAGGACAAAACATGTTGAGTTAATTAGGTTAATCCATTAAAGCTGTAAGTCTAGCATGTTTGCATCTTCATTTATGTGCATACCAAGATCAAGAGGAGAATAGTGACCAGTTACCTTAAAATATTACCTTCATTATAAGAGCGTGATGGCACTGTGGTCCTTTCCTTCTCTTGCATCTTGAGTTGTTCATGAGCATCTTGTCTCCTTTGTTACTTATCCTCTTTGCCATCTTTTGCTTCTTTGATCTTATGACACCTTGTCAGTCCATTCATTATTATGCCTGCAACAGATTAGTGGACAATACATACCCGAAGGAATGTATAACTTTGGAACATAGGTTGTTTGTCTATAATTTTATCATGTTCCATCTATGCTACTAAGAAGATAGGGTTGATATTACGTTAGCATAGATCATGTTCTATACAGGCATGGCTTGAGGTAAAGTAGCTTGCAGCAGAAGATGAAGTGAATGGATCATTAATGCTCATAGTTCTTCCATTCATGATGAATGAGCTGTCTCTTCCTCTGCAAAGTTATTGAAGTTCAGCATGTGCCCTGTCTTATCTCTGATTTGAATTTATCTCATGACTTACCCAAATTAATTGTGAAAGTTTCCTGCAGGGGTTAGTCCAACAAAATATCCAATGTCTACTACAGCATACGAGCGGCTCAAAAATCAACCTAGACACCACGTCTAATTTGACTTAGGAAGGCATTTTAACCTAAGCACCACGCCTAATTCAAAAACCCTTTTGAAAATAAGATCACCACTCCTAAACTAAGCACCGTGCTTCATTTAAGAGATGTATGAAAGTACTTCAAAGCCTAAACATATACAATAGCAAATAATGGTAGCATGAAAGTATTATAGAGTGTTATTCAAACCGAGACGAAAGATCATGATTATTAACAATTTGAACATGGATTAAAAGGGTAGAGACAACCAATATTAGCAATATAAGATTCTCTAAATAAGCCCATTCCCCCAAGCTTGAATTTTGCAAAGCAAAGTTAAGTTTGGATGGATTAATGTTGCATGATGATTGGTTGGACATACCTGGTGATGTCATCCTTCTGCTTCAAGTATGGAATGGTTAGTGACAAAAATACCCAAAGGAATATTTTCATAATTATAATTCTATGCTCAATTCACAAGGGCATTATAGTAAAATTAAAGGTGCAAGCTCAATTCATTTTTCAAGAGTGGTTATTTTATGACACAAAGTCGTTCTTGGGAAACCTTCGTTCATGGGGTGGTTTCCTCTAGAACACCAGTCTTTGTGCACCTATATCAAGAATACAACGAGATCTACAATATTTATGATAAACATATGCATCTACAACCACCCTTTTGAAAAATTTATGAACAGGTAGAATGAGGGGGTTGAAGATCTCGTGTGTGATAATGTTAGAGAGACCAATTGATCCAGGAGATTTCTCATACGAGCATGGATTCGATGAGGTGTTAATGAAATAATTCCCATGCTCATTGATGTGATCTCCCTTTTTAGACTCCAAGGGTGTTTCTTCATAGATGTCTATAGGCAACAAGTTTGTCTACGACATTCATTGGATGTTTTATTTTCTAGGATTTCCCATGGATTGATGCCTCTATGTTTGGTCTCGTCTAAGGCTTTCTCTAAACTTGGATGAGTTATGTTTAGTATAGAAATTGATTTAAGCTCACCATTTGAATCTAGAACAAGTTTAGATGCTAGTACTAAGGCTTCGTCCTCTTCCATCCATTCTTTGACAATAGCGTCTGTGTTTCTAGTATGTTCTATGCATTCTTGCCATTGTCGTAGCTCTTCTTGGTCATTTCAATAATCTTCATGACTCCTATTCTTAGGATGTCTTAATGGGATCCTAGGGTCATTATGAGACTTAGGAGAAAGAGCATAAGAAGGATCATCAGGGTCAAGGATGGGTTTAGAGATGGGTTCAGATGAGACATTTAATGTGAGCATAGAAGAGGAGAAGATAGAATTGATTCCTATGTGGTTGGCTCTCCTTCTATGGTATCACTAGACATGCTATCCTTGCATTCTTCCCAATGTCTTTCAGGGGGGAAAGAAAGTTGACGATATTTTTTCCAAGATGCTCATCCGAGAAGATCTGATGTACATTGATTGATAAGCATCTTAGCTAATTGGAAGTCTAAATCACCAAAGTGGGGTTTCGATGGTTTAGAATTGACAGCTAAATCTTGGGATTGGAGTGGTTGTGTTTTAGCTACCAAAGCTTCCTCTGCTTATTCGGGGTATGATTCCTTCTCTTCCTCGGAGAGCTCGGATTTAGCTAGAGCAACCTTGTTAATCATTGCTCTTACTTTATTTATAGGCAAATAAAGAAAGGCTCCTCTAGAGGATAAATCAAGGGATTCCCTAGAATTCTTGGTAAGACCCAAATAAAAATGTTGAATAAGTACGGGGTCCGAAAAACCAAGGTCAGGGCCAAATGTAACAAGTTCTTTAAAACGATCCCATGATGTACTAAGAGATTCTTGTTCTAATTGCCTAAAAGTTAGAACCTCTTTTCGAAGGTTAACTACTCTATGGATGGGAAAGAAATATAAACAAAATTCAGAGCATAAAGTTTCCCAATCCCCTTGCATACTTCCTACGGCTCGATTATACCAACGTTTAGCTCTTCCGATCAAAGAGAACGGAAAAAGCTTCCACCGTAAAGTCTTATCAGACATGCCAGCAATATGCAAGCATGTACAGGTCTGCTCGAATTCTCGTAGGTGTAACTATGGATTTTTGTTACCTTCTCCCGAGAAGGGTTTATCCCGAATCATATTAATTAGACATGGGCGTAGCTCATAGCCATGTGCTATGATAGGCTCTACAGATTTTGGTGGCTCAAAGCTTTTGCGCATGCCATAAAGACAGATAAGTGTGGAATTTAAAGCATCCATAAAGATGAACATAAAATGATGAAAAGGTAGGGATAAAATAGAAAAGATAAAAGCATAATACAAGATTAAGCTAAACTAAGTGAAAATCAGCAAACCGTTCCCCGGCAACGGCGCCAGAAATGCTTGTTGGTATAAATTAACTGCACTCTACTAAATATTATTATTATCAGATTATCCGCAAGCGCACAGATGTAATACCAATGTAGCACTTCACCCGGAGGTTTTAAATATCGAATCCACAAGGAACAGTAGGTGATAGTGACCAAACCGATGAACTTAACCCTACAATTAGGCTAAATAATATCAAGAAAGAGGAAATAGCTATGACTTCTAGTTCCAACTACCGGTAAGCTTTGAATAATATCGTTCTAACTAGGCAGTAACCTAAATAAGAGCATAAATCAGAGTTCTCTCCGACCAAGCATCTATACACCTACCAATCCTATCAAAGGGAAGTGGACTACAGAGGAACCAACGTAGCTTTCACCTACACGGACTATCACTATCCGGTTAATCAGGGGCATTCACATGTAAACCTAGCCTAGGCACCACGCCTACACTACGAAATACTACTTCAATCAAGTAATGACCAAGATCAAAGAACTCAATATGAGTTGCAAACTTAAGAACGAATAAGAGCAAATGCTTACTTGAATTAGAAGTTGAATACAAAAGTACCTCAGAACGCAGCTCCGGGCGAGGAAGCTGAATCCAGAAGAATACAACTATGAAGAAGCGCCGACATGACAGAACTCCTCCAGAACTCTACTCCTCTACTCTATTTCTGTACTTATCTAAACAAGACTAGATCTAGAAGAACTAGTCTCTCCTAATTGCTACATCTAACCCTAACTGGAGATATCGAATTGAAGCTCGGGAATAGGGATGCCTCCAGGGGGTCTGCCCCTTTATTTATAGCCCGGTGGGATGAATACGCGCCGTTGGATCAAACCGACTTAACGTGGGGTCGAGATGACTCTTCAAAGGCGGTGGAGGAAGACTCCAGAAACGGAGGGCCAAAACCCTAGAAGTGGGGCCGGCTGGCCATGCCTTGGCGCCGGTTGGCACCCAACTGTGGCCTTTCGTGCCCAATTTTGCCATGTTGTCTTCTTGGGCCTCCTGCAGTCCAGTGGTGTATGTGTCGCCGCAGATTTTGATTCCAAACTCCGAATATAGCAAATGATAGGTCCGTTTCAATCGTCTCGACAAGCCCGTCGCAATGGTGCAGTCCAATTGCTTATTTAAGATACTTTATTGATGAAAAATTGCATATTCCTACAATACAAGTGAGAACACCAAAACTTGTGAAACTCGTTAGAATCAAAACCTATTACTATGCTTTGTGATTCATTTTGTGTCAAATCATGCTACAGTTGACGGTTATTTTTGGTACTTAACGACCGTCAAGACTACCCGTTGGGCACCATCCCATGGAGACCAGGCTTCAACATTGACCGTCCAACCAGGCCAAGATACAGCTCCTCGGATAGCAGGTATGGAAACCCCAACCTTGTAGAACGCTTCCACTCCACTTCCAACTTGCTCCCAGTAATAGCTTGGTGGCTCAGCATATCCGACAGATTCCAATGTCCTCCACAATAGAGTGGGTGTTCCAAATTGAACCAAAAACCTGTGGTTGCGAGTCGGCGGAGCCATCTGTAGAAAATTTTTGAGAGAGACATGAGAATAGTTATAGAAAAAGATTTATTCCTATTAGCATTTCACTTAATTATTTTTATGTTAAGGATTCAGATAAGAACAGAACATGAATGACCATGATGCATGAACGTTCCATACGTCCTCACACCTAACCATACTACCGTGCTAAGCGGTGGCATACAGTCGCTCTCATATACGTAACTACTTCGTGCTACACATAGTTAGCGTACCTGCAGAAGATTCATTTCAGCCCAATCCCACATGTATGCATAGCGATAAGAAGAACTTTTTGCTGGAAATGCTCCCATGAGCACTTGCGACCCCGAAAAGTAAGTACTCCACACATGGATACTTCCATAGGCATATATGGACACATGTACCTACTTCAGTATTAATAATAAGCACTCCCCTTAGATCGACGGCTGTTTGATCATACTCTCACAACTCACCTTACCTCAGTCCAAAGTGGCACATTTGGCCCGTCTTCACCTTACCTGGGCATCGTTAAAAAAATGAAACAAAAGCAAGTCGTCTCAACGACACGAAGCACTTTCAAAACATGATGCAATTTCCCTCAAGTTAGTACTTTAATAAGCCACCTATAGTCCTATATTAGGGCTACACTAAGTATGATCCTTGGCACACTTAACTTTTCAAAACTCACTTTTCAAACCTACTAACTAATAATGGACAATTAGTTTTGAAAACCAAAACCTTTTCATTTTAAAATACACTAATATGAATAATGTGTGTTGAACCTTACTCCGATACCAGCTGTGACAGAGCCGACCAATTTATAAGAGCACAAGTATGGCGATAGCCGTTGAAACAGCTAAACAACCACACTTGAGCCCATATAAACCCGGTAGTCCGTGAAATCTCGAAGGATTTCAAACCAAACGGCAACACAACCAAGATCGTACAGGGTTCAACAACATACATTCATATTACATAACTTCAAAGTACGGAGTACGCAGAGATAGATATTACATCATAAATTTCAAACCTTAGCGGAAGCAAAGTAGTTTTACAAATCAAGTCTTACACAACCATATTTATTTAATAGATAGTGCCATACTTAGGATCAAACCACTAGATAAGATATCTATTGAGCACGAAGACACAAGCTGCCCACACTTTAGTCCTCGTTCACGGCAGGGGTGAAGCAATGCTTGAAAAACCATAAAAAACCTGGCCATCTGCAACAATAGGGGATAAACCCTAAGTACTCAATTGTACTCCGCAAGACTTACCCGTCTTACCAAATAAAAGACTCTCAAGGAATATGCAAGGCTTTTCGGTGGAGTGGGCTGACTCATTTGCATAAATGCCATTTTGAAGTGATTATCATGATTAGGCACTAGCATGATTCTTTTAGTGAATATTAAACCTTACCGCTAACTTAGCACCTGTCTATTTCAATCACTTGATTAATTCTAAGCAAGAAATATATATAACCATAGCAGTTTGGCCTTTCAAGCTTTCATTAACCATCATCATAATTAACTTTTATTCTCTACGTTGCCAGAAGATCAGTCCAGTTTCTCACTATCCAGGAGAGATGGCGATTCAAATCGATTGCAAACCAGCTGGCGACAAATGCCAATCACAAACCCAGGCAGACTTGATCAGGGTCCCTTAGGTCACTTTTGGTACTATTCGGGTTCCTCAGCGGGTTTGGTGGAAGCCACGTATACTGGGGGACTGACTAGTGGCCAGGACGATTAGGCTCCAACCTGCCCATGGTCCTAACTAGCTCCTGAACATCCTACACGGTCCAGTATACCTACTCAGCGCACCAATTCCTGGCTCGAATAGAGCTACTTGGCTTCGTGGTCGGAACGACTTATCCGGCCAGTTAAGTGATGGTGTCCTTCAATCTCGACTGATGCCCAACAACGGTGGCCCTATCTGCGTAGACGGGGAATAGGTACACAACCACGACCTCCATGCCTTGTTGCTTTGCTACTCTGCACGACTAACCCCAATTTACGTTTAGCTCTCATGGTTATATCACGATAGCAAATATAGCCAACCATGCTTCTCACTTTCTATTTTGGTGACCGGGATCACCATATCTACCGGTTCTAAGCATAGCTAAGCAAAAGATGCGAATCCTGAACCTACTTAGGTGAAGGATATAGTTGTCCAATATAATGCAACTACGTTTTCAGGCAATTCCTACACTTAATGCAGCAATCACTATACTCAAGTCAATTCATTTCGAAAACGTAGGAATTAAGAATGCACCGGGGCTTGCCTTTCAGAAAGGTCGAGGGCTGGTAGTCAGGGCACTCGGGAAGGTCAGCGTTGTCCTCGGTGACTTGCTCGGCAGCGGGGGCCTCCTGAGGGATCTCCTCCTCGACTGGATTTACCTCGGTCAGGTTCACTTCCTCCAACGATCCTGTATGCATGTATATGCAATAAGTAATTTAAATGCACATTTGCAATGACTTACATGACATCATGCATAAGGATTATGTATGCTTGGATGGAATATAACCATACAATTTATAAACTAATTGCTCTTATCGAGTACGTGCATATTTCTTCTCTTAACCAATACCACTACACCTACCCTTTTTTTTCTGTAATCTAAGATGTGATGGATATAAATTAGCCTAACCCCTATCCACATCCTACTCAAGCAAGATGCAAAGCATTGTATGATTTAGGCAACACATTCATAACCTTCACACTTAAGCTTGCAGCTTACTGTCCACATACATGCTGATTAACCAAACAAGACACCATATAACTGAAAAGGCTCAAAGTTGGCCCTAAACTAAATAGCTGAATGCTTAAGGCCATAGAGCAAGCACTAGGACAGAACTGGGACCTAAATTTTGATGGTCCAGAAAATTCTGAGAAAAATACAGAAGCAAGCACTTACTGCCAGAAGCTTACTGTCAAAATTTTAGAGCATTTCACTGAGTAAAATAGCCTGCGCAAAAAGATGAAGTCTGCAGGCTGAAATTCACCTGAAACTATTCTGCACAGAGAACAGTCTCAAACTGCTGGTTTTGTGCTTTTCCTACACTCCTTCTAACATGTAATTCACACTGAAAATTACTCACACTAGTAGCCTGGACAGTTTGGCCAGAGAGAACTTCACAAGAAAACACTAAAACAAGCACCGAATCAACAAAGCCATGCTCTATTGCAGCTTCTGGGAAAAGCATATTATTGCTAAACTCTACAGGTCATAACTAGACCCTGAAAAGTGGAGTTATACTTTTAATTCATTTCTAACATTAGCTATGCAATTGAAAGGATTCATGCTAAATACAATTTAAACAAAACTCTGTACAGAACTATAGAAAAAACTCTATTTTATATTTTTATCATGAAGTTCACACTAGCAGAATTTTACTAAAACTTGTCTCACTTAATTCGGATAAAGCAATCTACAGCTAGAAGGCTAAACTGCACCCTGGGAACCAATTTCAGAAAACAGCTTCAATATCCAACTACTGACAGCTACCCAACAACATTTACCTCACTCAACTTTGGATGAACCTAACTGAAAAATTGATTTTTAGAAGGTTAAATCATTCCCTGGAAAACAAATTTCGAAAATTAAGTCCAACCCTAAACACTATGGCCAACCAAACCTGCAACCGAGATGTAAATAGGGCGACTGACACTAATGGCTACAGCGGCAGCGCAGCAACCAGCGAACAGTCCAATTCCGGCCACGGCGAGATGAACTAACGTGAGCATAGGCTTCAGCAAACTTCCAGCAAGCTGGAATTAGGATTTGGAGGCAGGTTCTCAACAGAGAGGAGCTTGAACCGCACACAAAGGTGTCACAGCGGCAGAGCACAACGACAGCGAGGCCATTCTAGCGAAACCAAACCCTAATCCGCCTAACCAACTCCAATTTCACCAAATTCGAATTAAATAAAGCTAAGAACAAGAATCAATTGAGGCCAAACTGCTCGGGACATGGCTGACTACGGTGAATCCCCGAGCTCTTCAGAGCTCCGGCAATGGAAAAACGGCAGCGAGGCTTTTTTGTGTCACCCAAACTCAAAACTGTAACAGAACCGACCAATTTATACAACCACAAGTACAGCGACAGCTGCTTTCCCAGCTATCAAACCAGACTTGAGCCAATATAAACCCGGTAGTCCGTGAAATCTCGAAGCATTTCAAACTTTTACACAGCACTTACCCAATGATCGCAGAAACTCAGCAGCACACATACACATGATACATAGATTCGCACATAGTTCAATTACATCAGAGTACAAGATAGACTTTACATAAAAGTTCAGTTGCGGAAACGAAATAGATTTACACACACTTAAATTCATAATACAGTGCCAAGTACCGACCAGTCACAGCAATATAGATAAGATAGATACATGACTTTGCCCAAGGTCTAGTCTTACTCTCCCGAAGGATAGAAGTACCTCTTTTAGACAACAAAGTATTCCTCCTGTAACATTGGGAATAAAACTCTGAGTACTCAATTGTACTCAGCTAGACTTACTTGACAGGAAGTAAATAAAAAGACTCTCAAGGATATGCAATGCTTATTTGGTGGAGCTCAGGATATAGCATCATTTTTGCATAAAAAAAACATTACTATAGTAATTCCTTAACTTATCAATTTTAGATATTGTTCAGCTTCGATTTCAGTTTAGCTATTATAGCTAAGGTTTGCAGCTATACTAAGCAATCACTTGATATTATAGCAATCAATAAACCATAGCGATTTCTGATATCCACAGATATCTTCCTCATCTCACCAATAACCACGTTCAAGTTGTTAACCTCTACCTCACCAGAAGATCAGTTCAGTTTCTCACTAATCAGGAGAGATGGCGATTCAAATCGATTGTACCAGCTGGCAAACATGCCAATCACAAACCCTGTCAGCCTGATCAGTGGTTTCTTAGGTCACCGTTAGATCTTTCTGAGTCATATTATAACGCGAGCTTGGCGGGGGCCATATTCTCGGAGACAAACCCACTCACAGGAAGTGCAGGTCCCTGACCTGACTATGGCAAAATGGTGTCTCCGCACATCCTTCCTATCTCCAGAATATATCTATCCATGTCACACCAATTCTTGGCTCAAAAAGAACTACTCGGCTTCGCGGTCAGAACGACTTATCTGGCCAGCTATGTGACGATGTCCTTCAATCTCAACTGATGTCTGGTGGCCTCAGTCCTAGTCAGCCGCAAGTAGCACCGAAGTCAACATGACCCATGTCATGCAGCTCCCCACTACCTAGGCTTGATTCTCTCATTAAACATTGTGGCATGGTGACACATATAGCCATCCATGTGGATCTCATCAGTCACCACCTATGCTCGCGGATGACAGGAAATCACCCGACTTTCTCGCGGATGACAGGAAATCAACCGACTTCTACCGGTCTAAGCAGGGCTAAGAATAATACCAGGATCATCTGTAGAGTGGACAAGGTAATTATGCAACAATGGTATCAACCAACTCCTATACTTAAGTGCACAGTCATACGATTTAATAAAGACCGGTGCATTTATAAAAAGAGATAGGTGGAGGCTTAGGGATGCTTCGGGGCTTGCCTAGGATTCAACACTAAGTTAGCGTTTGTTAGATGACACTTACTCGATGAGCATCTCCCATCCAAGCACTCGATTAGTCCTTCCATCTTTGTGATTAGTCCACCACACCGTCTTGTGGTTAGTTCCATCATCACGTCCTTCACTCCACGTGTTCATCTATCGTACCTAAATGAGATGCACATTGCACATGTATCAAAGCAATCATAATCCCCCACACATGCAGTTTATGGGCAGCAGGACAGTAAGCACAAGATTTAACCATAACTCAAGATATACACATCCAACCAAGGTGATATAAGCCTTTCTGGAAATCTATTGAAATTGTCTACAACTTTACTATTATCATCTTAAGATGATTCAATACATATAAAGGTCAAACAACACATTGAAAGAAGCTCTGTCCAGACTTGGATAGATTCTGTCATCACACTTCAAACAATCATAACTACGGATCTAGACCATCAAAAGTGATGATCCTAGACAATTTAGAAAGCCAATGAAATCTAGTACAACTTCTTTATTATCACCAAGAGGTGATTCAAAGCATAAATTGATTAAACAAAGTAAACATTCAGATCTGGACAGAAAACAATCCAAACCTGACAGCAGACTTCCAAAAGCCATAACTCCTAAACCATTAGGCCTATGACCATGAAAATTTATGAAAAGCTATGCAATGAAGTTAGCTACAACTTTTGTATAGAACATATTTACATGCAACATCATTTTAATGGAGAAAACATCACAACAACAGGGACTACACATGCAGCCATTTTCAGCAGGAATATAATTAAGTTGTTTGTTTGCTTTTAAATCAATGACACACATATATAAGCTAATTAATTAACTCCAACTATCATAAAAATGATCATATAAGATTCACCTCAGATCAAAGAATATGAAGGCATCACAAGAAACATGCATGCAATCATTTGTCTTTAATTATTCACTCACTATTGCATAAAAACCCATTATTTAATTATTTAAGTTATATGGTAAACAACTCAAATGGAGTTGATATTTTCATGAGAGCTAAATAAATATAAATCATGACCAATGTACAATTTTCACATGCTCAGATTCTATAATTTAATTATTACAAAATACACAAATCTATAATGCAATAAAGCATTAGAGAGCAAATTAAATATGAAACTCAATATTTTCTAAAACAACATGGCCATATTATTGATTCTTAGGCTAACACAATATCATACAAAGGTATGGAAACATCATTTTCTATTTTTACCACAATATATTATTTATAATGTATTTAAGTCTACTTAATATGCATCAAAGAAGATAAATCAACAACTCTGTCATACTTGCACTATAAATCATGAAATTGTAACCATGCATTACACATCATACAGAGAGTTTACAATTAAATTTTCATGCCAATTGGAGCACTAGAACTCTAGTTACAAAAATAACAAGAAAAACAACCATTTATTTCCTATTTAGCAAGATTTAGGCAAAACATCATTAAAACAGTAAACAACATATATGTTTTATATTTTTATTAGATAGTGAAGGATATTAGAAAGCTAACAAAACTAGAACCATAATTTTTGGACTCCTAAAACTCGAGATATAGCCAAAAGCAAGTTAATCCATTTCCTAAACCATATTTTCTAATTAATTTCTACAGCATAAATGCATGCACTCAAGGCACAACAAAT
This sequence comes from Eremochloa ophiuroides, assembly GCA_038502445.1. Lineage (NCBI taxonomy): Eukaryota > Viridiplantae > Streptophyta > Magnoliopsida > Poales > Poaceae > Eremochloa > Eremochloa ophiuroides. The sequence continues at coordinate 51,486,015 of JAHLJS010000002.1, forward strand.
TATATTAACATGTAGAGAATTTCATGAGCAAACTAACAAAACAAGTTTCACTAATTTTGGACCTCTTTAACTGGAGATATGGATTTTCAAAGATCAATCAAATTCTGCAAGAAAGAGTTAGAAATAGATCTCGCGGGTCCCACACGTCAGTGGTACAAAAGAGAAACAGAGGGCTTCTTCTTCCTCCAGTTCGCTGGGCGAACAGAGAAGAGGAGGGGCGATGGCCGGCTTGGCTCCGGATGGCCGAGGAGCGGCTGACGGCGGCGAAGTAGGGCTAGGGCTGGCCCTGACGACGGCGCATCCGCCGATGCCGGCGGCGCGGCCTGAGGCGGCCAGCAGCTGCGTGGCCACAGCGCCAGGCAGCCCGGCGGTCGGAGTTCCGGTGGCGGTCCGCTGAGACGACGAAGAGGGCCGAAGAAAGGGCTCAGGAGCGTGATGTGGAGCGGAGGAAGACAACGGTGAAGGAGACTCGGCCATAGGGTGCTCGGAAGAGGGAGGATGACGGCGAGCTCGAGCTCAGCTCGTCCGGCAATGGCGGCGACGCCCTGTGCGCACTGAGCAGAACGTAGGGAGAGCGAGAGAGGGCGAGCAGGGAGTAGAGTGGCGATAGAGATGGAGTGGAGGACGCCGTGGTGTCGCGTTTTCTCGGGCAGAGACGAGGACAGAGGGGAGCAAGGTGGCAGACATGGAAGAGGAAGCTCTGTGCATGGCCAACACGTCCTCCCTGTTATGGCATTTTGTCAAGCACGATGAGGTTACTGTCGGGGCAGATTTTGGCGCTAATTTGGGCCGGTTCGAGTGGAATTTGGACCATGGGCCAAGAAGCAAAGTTGTTGCCCACACAGAGGTCTACGAACTTGATTAAGAGTGCTCAGCCAAAAGATAAACGGATTACCAGGTAATTAGCTCCCAAAATGACAGTGTCAGCAGGTTAATTAGGATCAAGAACTGATGTCAAAATCTTGTCAAACAGAGTCGGTTTGATCTCAAATTTGGATACGTTGTGCTCCAAAGAGTTTGAAACAACTTTTATATTGGGTCCCACTCAAGTTGCTAAACAAAATTTGGAGAACATGGCACATCTTTGCGGTAGGGACAAATTTCAGACTTAGCATTAATTAAATGCTGAATTCCAGGGTAAACTCTGTCTTGATCTCACTTTTTGAGGCACTTAGAGGTTGAATCATGACTTGGTCCAAAAATAATATTTGCTCTACTCCAAAATATCTGTAACTTTTATTTTGGGTCAAACTTCATATCTTGCTCCAAAATAATATTTCCACTTTGGTCAAACTAATGTAATTAGAGAGCTCAAAGTAGATGTTTAGGCCAACAAAGGTATTTTCTTGGCATTTGCTCAACATGAGTCCTTCATGACTTTTGTTGTAGAGTTCAAATAGAGTTGTTTGGTCAAGGTTGCAAGATTTGATTGACTTGCATGCTCATCTTTCCTAAATCAATAAATCCAAACAAGCATATGATTTGCTATTTCAAGTGGATTCTTGATTTGGATCTTTATGAGACTCTTCCAATAGTCATGCTAGATGGAGATGAATGTGAGACAGTGATCAAGACCATTTATTGACATAACTTGGTTAGGTCCACACTCGCTGGTTAGCTTGTGACTAACACCTGAGGTGTTACAGCCTTCCTCCCTCAAAGGAATCTCGTCCCGAGATTCGGAACATAAGAGTTTTCAAGGGTAGAGAAGCATGTCAGCCCCTTTTCCAAGGCGGTGCTAGTATGAAGCTACTTAAAAATTCCATAGCGCTCATAGGCAGGGGTGATCACCTCATGGCTCATGAAAATGTACGGATGGCAAGGGTTTGTTGAGTCGTTACTCCATGATATCATGTACTTCCATTTACCTTGATGCAAATGCAAGAGAGATCATTAAGGATAGGACAACTTTTTGATCATTCAAGAATTCTTAGTAGTTGACTCTTGTTTGAAGAATTTTCCTTCATTGATTTCTATGAAGTAATGTTACTTTGGGAGGAATCCAAGATAACACAACTAATTTGGGAGGAACCCAAGACAAAATGTCCCAATTAGAACTCTTAGTATGAGGGTGTGAATTGGAGTGTCCAAGAGTAGTTTCAGAACATCTGTTTCCCTAGAGGATATAGCACATACCACCATTTTCATATGGGATGAGATCATCGACGAGGTAGATATTTGCTGAGCAGAGGAAATTGTTAATCAACAAACAAGGTTCATGTCGGTCGTCGATGCCAAATTACTAAAATGTAGACCGATGGAAAGCTACATAATGTTCCATGTGTGCATTTTTTTTGATGGAAACATAGAATTATCTGAATCTGTTGAGTCAACGGCGAATGTGATAGCTAATTCTGTTGGTTCAGTGCTTTGATGACCATTAAAATAAAGAAATCCTTGTCCAAGCAGCAACAATCATTTTGGGTAAGTCTGAGGTGACATCTTTATAACTATTGTTGTAGGGAAAAAACTCTAATAACAGTAGCCATTTCTGACAAGATCCTTGAAAACAAAACATGTATGCTCTCAATAAGTATTCCAAGATTTGATTAATTCTTTCTGATTGGCCTGAGGTATGCTATGTTGAAGATAGGATGAACTCTTGATTAGGATCATGATGTAAGCAAGGTTTTCCGTAACTCCGTGGTAGAGATAATAGAGGATGACAGGCTAAAAGGGTAGCCGGATTTGGCGTGTATGACTACACTCTATTTCTTCCAAAGCACAAGATTCTGGCAGGCATTTATTTGAGGAAGGGTGATTCTTGTAGATGCTTCCGGAAATGAGCTATAAACTCCAATTTCACGAGCTGAGGCAATGGACTGAGGTACAACATGTAGTTGCAAGTTTTGTGCAATATGCAACTCTGCATACTCAGTTGCACGATAGTCGGTCCAGACAAACATGAATTGTGCAGATTGATGGGACGGACCACAATTCCCTACATGGAATCAAAATCTTTTTATACACAAGGAAAAACCGATGTGCAAATCCAAACTCATGTCTTTTCATTTGCAGCTGAGAATAAACAACATTGAAGCAGATTGGCAGGTTTAATGAGGTTGGTTGTCAAGAGTATTTATCCTCAAAGTTAAGTGTTTATTCACAAAGTTTGAGAAGCAGTCCTCTACCAACAACTTGAGTATAACTTTTCCTTGTGATCTGGTTGTAGGTAAACAAAACCAACTTGTTGAACTACCTTTGACAATGGGTAAACCTTCTTATTTTGCATCAGCAATCCAAGATCTAAGGGTTTCCAAATAGAAATATGAAAGATGTTGTTTGACATAATTCAACTTGTCTTCACTTCACACTTCCATGAGTTGAGTGGGTAGAACACCTTGACCGATCAAGAATAAGGGACTAATTCTAAATGCTTTTTGTTCTTCATTCAATGGCGTATCAAGCAGGGCACTTGAGTGCACTGACATGTATTATGGCATTGACCACATCTATCGGTGTGTCTTTTGTAGCTCTTCGCTAGGCTGAAACCATAGTTTGCACTATCTGAGTGATTGTCCAAGATGGAATTAGCTTCACTAGAGTGGGGCCTAAGAGGTGAGAGTGCCACAAACAATACCAATTGGTGTATAGATTTCTTGCATAACATGGTTCTGTGAGACATGGCCTTCATCACTGGGTTAAATATTTCTTATATCCATGAGACATACTTTGTTAACAGGAGGCAACATTTCTTGATAAGGATCCATTCAACCATTTAATGCATCCATTTGTTTATGTTAGTCGGATTGACTCTGTTGGGAAGTATATTGCTCACATAAGAGATGGAATGAACAAACTCCTACATTTCTTCAGTAGAGGAACTATCTCATCGTGCAGGACATGATAATGGGTCGGTCTTGTTCCTTTCTTGATACGAGATCCAAATACACTTCATTGCTTAGCTGCAGACTATTCCTCACACTGGGGTAACTAGTCAGTTGTCCCCAAAAAGGCTCTACGTCTTCAGCTTCTGTAGCAAATGGTTGCAGACGATATACATGCACATGGTCACCATAGTCAGTAGACATGAAGCAACACATGAGAAGATTGGTCTTAACTGTATGATCATCATGCAAACGGACATTGAGCCGAGATGGAAATTTTTGAACTTGTTGGCAACCTATCAGGAACATATCATATCTTGCTGATTATTACTGACTGATACTTGTCCAACGTTAATCCAACTATAATGGCATATGGTGCTTGATTTTCTCGGTAGATCATGACAAATTCTTTGTTTACCACTTCTTGTAGTCTGTTAATATTGATGTTAGTGACTTGCTCTTCAAAGGTCATTCTCTTTGTAACTTCAGAAGGAACCTCTACTATACTTGATCCAACATACGTACCTTCTGATCGAACATCGGAGGATAGAATTAGTAGAGACTTTGCAAAATAGATTAAGGAACATAGGGATAGATCAATTTGATTTGGAGACACCTTCAAAGATATAATTGGGAAAGTCCATGGAAGATAACACATTGGTATTGTTTTATAATGGATTACGATTAGAGACCGTGATACCAATGCGCACCCAGCAACACAACCATGTGCCGGCCGGTCCACAAGGAGGCTTCCAGGTTCCATCGTGGCACCACCAGTCATTAAGCATAACACCACTATCAAACATAACCAGCAAGAAATCTTACGAGGCATGGATAAATTTTAGGATAATTCTACGAAAGATAACACATCGGTGTAGTTCTTGCAATGTTTCATGACCAGAGATCTTGATATCAGCGCGTGCCGAGTAGCACTACTTTGTGTGCGCCCCCACAAAGAGGCTCTCGGTTTCGTCGCTGCATCATCAATCGCGGATCATAAAAACACTACTGAACATACAACCAATAAGGAAATCCCACGCGGAAAAAATAGATTATGCAAGGATAATATTACATAGAGGAAGGTCAACAAACAAGGATGACCTACAAGGTTAAGAGCCAACAAGAGTATGATTTAATGATGAATACATGAGTTAGAACGCAAATTGGTTACTAAAATAACATGGTATGAGACTTTGCTTCAGTCCCAAGTGGTTTTTGTGTGACTGCCATGGGTATTATGAGATCCATGATTTGCAAGAGATTAGATACAAGGAGGTTAAATCATGAGACAAAGATTGACACTCTAGAGACATGTGAGAACCATAAACAACAACATGGTTCATGCAACCAAGCGGATACAAAATTCCTAGATTTAGTTGATAAAGCGTCAACATGATCAACAAGTAAGAATGTAAGGATGGTGGGGAAGGAGGGATTTAACTCACACAAGATGGTTTCCTTCAAGTGAGTAACAAGGATGCGGTTCTAGATAGGAACATAGCATAAGAGAATTATAGGTTAGCTATCAAGAATAACCCACATGAGATTCTTTAATTCCACATGCATCTTGTATCTATCAAGAAACCTTCAGACCATCCAATTGCATGAGCTTGTGTATAATTAATTAGTACCATAAGACTCTTACTGATCAACATCGCTAGGCTTTTGGGGAGAGTTGGAGAAAACAACAAGATTAGGGAATAGGTTCAATGCATGAGTTATGAGATTGAATTTACCAAAACCATAATATGATCCATAATAAAATATTACAAGGCAACTTCTGGATAAGCTAAAAAGAGGTCTAAATCGAGGATTTGGGCAAAGACTCCAATGAACATGATATAGGCAGGCTTTATAGACTGAAACCAGAACATTCTCTAGATGTGGAGATGACTGCTGGAAACAAGGAACAGATTGGATAAAATCATTTGTAGATGTGATTGATTGGGCATAACATGCTTTCCAAAGAAAAGATTACAAAATCTAATTTAAGAAAGATCAAGCAATTATCATGGCATCTAGAAAGAGTAGAGGAGACACTGCAGATAGGATTTGGATAAGGCTCTAGTTGAAAGAAGATGCAGGCATGGTTCCACAGATCTTGAACGAGAACATATGACAACCATAGGCTAGCATTAGAGAAAACTCAGGTGGGTCTATTGTGCCAAATGAAAGACCTACAGTCTGAATTGGTTTAGTCTCTGACAACATTTATGGTTGAGAATCATTTATAGAGGCTACTTAAAGGTTTAACAACTATTTGGTTTTCAAAACCAACAAGGAAGAGAGGCAGTCACAAGTTGAAAACCTAATAAGGCTATTTAGACAACATAGAACAAGGATGACAGAAGCATATTCGTGCAACAATCAACAATCACATGATGCAACAATCATGATGTATGCTCGTCCTATTCGTTCTCACTTAGTTGCCTATATAACATGGCAAATACGTTCTACGTCGGTGGCATAACATACGTACTCTCGCGGTATATAGCTAGTCGTTAGCTACCATATACGCATTCGAGGTTAGCGTACCTGCAGAAGATTCATTTCAGCCCAACCCCACATGTATGCATGGCAATAAGAAGCACTTTCTGCCGAAAATGCTCCCATGAGCACTTGCGACCCCAGAAAGTAATTACACCACACAGAGATACCTCCATAAGTACATATGGACAACATGTACTTACTTCAGTAATTAATAAGCACTCTCCTTAGATCGACGGTTGTTCGATCATGCTCTCACATCTCACCTTACCTCATCCGAAGTGGCACATTTGGCCCGTCTTCACCTTACCTGGGCGTCGATAAAAAAAAATGAAACAAAGGCAATAAGAAGCACTCAAAAACATGATGCAATTTCCCCCAAGTTAGTACTTACATAAGCCACCTATTAATCCTTATATGGGCTATAAGACTAGGTCCTTGGCACACTTAGTTTGTATAACCATTAGTTTAAAGCACCTACATATAACTATAAGTTGGCAATTAGTTTTGCAAACTCAAAACTTTTTATTTTCAAATACTCATGTGACGATATCCTTGGGGTATGTTCTGTTTAAAATGTTAGAAATCCTTCGAGATTTCTGGACTACCGGGTTTATATTGGCTCAAGTGTGACCTGATTGCTACTAAATTGGCGATCGTCGTACTTGTGCTCATATAAATTGGTCGGTTCTGTGACAGCTGGTATCAGAGCATAATTCAGCATACACCATCACTTGACTATTTGAAAACAAAAATGGTTTTGGAGTGTTGAAAATTATTTGACAATTATTAGTTGGGTGTAGGTGATTTAAACCGAGTGTTTGCAAAAATTATGAGTACCATTGACCAAGTCCTATAGCCCTATATATATATGTGTGGTAATTAGGTGGCTTATGTAAGTACTAACTGGGAATTGCATCATGTTTCTATTTGCGGTTCATTTGGTTTTATTGCACGGATATATGTGACATTGCGGCTTCTTATTGCTTCTTGGGCTGATGATTTATACCGGCCACTTCGCATGAGGTAAGGTGAGATGTTAGTGTACGATCGAACAACCGTCAATCTATGGGGAGTGCTTATCGTTACTGAAGTGAGTACATGTGGTTCATATGTGTACTTATGGAAGTACTGGGGAGTAATTACTTTCGAGGTCGCAAGTGCTCACGGGAGCATTTTCGGCAAAAAGTGCTTCTTATTGCCATGCATACATTGGGGAATGGCCTGAAATGAATCTTCTGCAGGTACACTAACCACGCAAAACATGTAGTATGACCAGTTACATATATGAGAGCACGTGGTATGCCACCGACTATAACGTTAGTTAATTGAATGATAATGTGTGAGGTCGTTGGCACGTGCATGCATCATGATCATGAAATTAATTTAAAATTTCTGTATTGTTCCCTTCCCTGTAATAAATTGGTGCTATCCTGTCTTATTCTAATGCTGCAAGATATTGCATTGTACCAAATGGCAGCTGAAGTTGCGCCGCAGAGTGGTCAGTTTCTGGAGCAGTTTGGCACACCCACTGTGCTGTGGAGGTTGTTGCAGTCAGTGGGGTATCCAGAGCCGCCACTGTATTTCTGGAAGCCAGCAGAGACCATGGTGCAGCCTTGGTTTGATGTTTGGGTGGCAATTCCTGCTCTTGAAGAGGATTGGTCTTTGCCCGAGCTCAAAGTCGAGGTAGACATGAAGACGCCATGGGGTGGTGCCCAGTTTGCAGCCTTCGAGATGTTGATGGAGATTTGCACCAGGTTCAACAAGAGGGCTGATTTGGGGCCAGCCAATGTGTTCCCAAGGGCAGATGCTTCACAGGATGAGTGGGCTCAGTCTAGCCAAGCTCCTTTGGTGCGAGGCAGAGATGAGCGTGCTCATAGCACTGGGGCTCCTATGAGTGCTATGTTTGCTGTCCTGAAGATGCACTTTGCCACTAGGGATGGTTGGATGCAGTGTATTAACACCCTGCATGATGCTGTTGAGAAGAGGCTGGAAGTGGAAGACTTTGCACGCATTGCTCGTCGCAGTGCAGACGATCCGATGGCAGCTCTTACCGCCTGTCGCAATGAGTTGCTACGATGCACTGGTGCCTTGATGGCAGCTGATCGCCGTGTTAATGAGCTTGAGAGACAGAATGCGGACCTTCATCATCGGCTGGGTAATCGCAATATGAACCTGGCACGTCAGCGAGATGACTTTTTGCGCGAGTTGCGTGCAAGTCAGCAGCAGCTCTGGGAGCTGCAGCAGGATGTTTATCATCTGAACAACTGTGCTGATCCGTTTCACTATCCAGGTGCAGCAGAGATCAGTCCTGAGATCTTCATAGCAGCTGATGATGGTGAGGCAAGTTCGGAAGAAGAAGAAGACCCTAAGAAGATAGTGCCTATCAATGAGAGTGATGACTTTGGTGGGAACGTGTCCGGTATGAACAGTGACCACGATGAGTAGCTCTTTCTAGTGCACTTGCCATGTTGGCACTCTTTTGTAATGAAGTACTTTGATGTACCCTAATGGTTGGGTTGGACTTGTAATGTTTAAACCTTGTATGTTCAAGGCTTGAACCATGAGACTTTTAATTAAGTAATGATCATCGTGCGGTTTGCAAAGAATTTTTCTTTGTTGTGCCTTGTTAATGTGTGGTTGTGAGATGGTTATTGAATTATTGTGCCATTTGTATGTTATCAGAAATAATCATTGATATCCACTGGGCATGATTTTTCGGTTATCGTCTGCATAACTAACACCTGACAATGGTTGTTGTGCTTACTGCAGATGCTGGTTAACACCCGCCGTGGGTCGGGTAGTGGTGGTGGAAATGAGCGTGAGGATGAGGAGTTACCGCCGCCTCCACCACGCACGCAAGAGCAGATGTTTGTTCAGTTTTTGGACACTCAACAGGCTATTCTGCAGCAGATGGTTGCCAACAACAACAATCGCAACCAAGGTGGTCGTCGTGGAAATGATGAAGGCCAGTACAGTGATTACAAGGACTTCTTGGACACCAAGCCACCAATGTTCAAGCAGGCTGTTGAACCATTGGAGGCAGATGAGTGGTTGAACACAATCGAGCAGTCATTCTCAGTGCTGAGGTTGACCGAGACCATGAAGGCTAGTTTTGCTGCTCTCTTGCTGCAAGGACCCGCAGGGATGTGGTGTGCAAATCGCAAGACCGCCTATCCTGTGGTTGCTGATATCACCTGGGAGCAGTTTACTAAGGATTTCAGGGGTCATTTCATTCCAGCTGGGTTGATCAAGATGAAGGTTAATGAGTTCATGCAGCTTACCCAGGGTACCAAGACCCTTACTCAGTACCATCATACTTTCAACAATCTGTCAAGGTATGCTCCTTGGACGGTGGACACCGATGAAAAGAAGATTGAAACGTTCAAGAGCGGCCTTAGCACCAAGCTCATGAAGACTTTGGCTAACAACACTCGTACAACTTTCAACGAGTTTATCAGTGATGCTTTCATTCAGGAGAAATAAACAATCTGCACACTGCTTCCAAGGGAGGCAAAAGACCTTTGGAAGGAGGCTCTTCTCAGCCAAGGGCTCCAGCAGCAGGTCGTGCTGTGGCAAATCGCCCTGCTTGTCATCCGGCTGTTCCTGGAGCAAAGTTCAGGCCTCCTCCCAAGAGGCAGCAGCCAGCACCACAACGCTACAAGAAGGGTTTCACTGTACCTTTGAACAAGAACAATGCTCCAACAGGCAATACTGTTCAGGTAAAAACCAACCAAGGTTTGGGGCCGTGTTTTAATTGTGGTCAACAGGGGCATCTCGCTCGCTATTGTCCTCAACCAAGGCAGGGCCGTGTGCACCACACTGCAGTTGAAGAAATTCCGGAAGGTGAACCAGTCACTGCGGGTATGTTTTCTGTAAATCAACATCCTGCTATTGTATTGTTCGACTCAGGATCATCACATTCTTTTGTGAGTCAAGCATTTGCACAAAAGCATGCATTTCCAATTGTTGAATTAAACTGTAGTTTCCAGATAACTTCAGCTGGGGCCGAAATTTGTACTCGTCAGTGTGTCGAAAGTGTGACCATTGAGATTGGTGGCAGGGTATTTGTCAGCAGTCTCATTGTGTTGCCTGGGTTAGGGCTGGATGTTATTCTGGGGGTGTGTTGGATGAAACAGTGGGATGTGGTTATAAATATTCCCAACCGGATGTTGACATTAAGGGAACCACAGGGTGAAGGCACCTTTCAGGTTTATTTGCCCCGTAGGGGAGATCTTTTTAGTCTCTGTTTTGCGGTTGGGGCTGCAACCCTTCATGATATTCCTGTAGTGTGTGAATTTCCTGATGTCTTTCCGGACGATCTTCCTGGACTTCCTCCTGACCGGGATGTGGAGTTTGCGATAGAACTTATTCCCGGAACAGCACCTATCTCTCGGAGGCCATACAGAATGCCACCACATGAGTTAGCTGAGCTTAAGAAACAACTCCAAGAGTTATTGGACAAGGGATTTATTCGCCCTAGTTCTTCTCCGTGGGGCTGTCCTGCTATCTTTGTGAAGAAGAAAGATGAAACTTTGCGTATGTGTGTGGACTATAGGCCACTTAATGCTGTGACGATTAAGAACAAGTATCCTTTACCTCGTATTGATATCTTGTTTGATCAATTGTCCAAGGCTAAGGTTTTCTCCAAGATTGATCTGAGATCTGGGTATCATCAAATTAAGATTAGGCCACAAGATATTCCCAAGACGGCTTTCTCCACTCGGTATGGACTGTACGAGTATTTGGTTATGTCTTTTGGGTTGACCAATGCTCCTGCACATTTCATGTATCTAATGAATTCAGTTCTCATGCCGGAGTTGGATAAATTTGTGGTAGCCTTTATTGATGACATTCTTATTTATTCTGAGAACATGGAGGATCATGCTGAACATTTGAGGATAGTTTTGATTAGACTCAGAGAGCATAAGCTATATGCTAAGTTTAGCAAGTGTGAGTTTTGGCTAACCAAAGTACCTTTTCTGGGCCATATCTTGTCTGCTGAGGGTATTTCTATAGATCCCTCAAAGGTTCAGCAGGTGTTGGATTGGAAATCGCCCACCAATGTGTCAGAGGTTCGTAGTTTCTTGGGGTTAGCTGGGTATTATCGTCGTTTCATTCAAGATTTCTCCAAGACAGCTCAACCTATGACCAAATTGTTGCATAAAGATACCAAGTTTGTTTGGAGTGAGGAGTGTGAAGCAGCTTTTCGCACCTTGCGAACGTTGCTGACCACTGCTCCAGTTCTTGCACAACCTGATATTGAGAAACCTTTTGATGTGTACTGTGTTGCCTGTGGCACTGGGTTAGGTTGTGTGCTCATGCAAGAAGGCCGAGTCATTGCTTATGCCTCGCGTCAATTGAGAAAACACTAGCAGAATTATCCTACCCATGATTTGGAGCTTGCTGCAGTAGTACACGAACTGAAGATTTGGCGTCACTACTTGATGGGCCATAAATGTCATATCTATTCTGATCACAAGTCTTAAGTACATTTTTACTCAACTTGAGTTGAATATGAGGCAAAGAAGGTGGTTGGAGTTGATCAAAGATTATGATTTGGAGGTACATTACCATCCGAGCAAGGCTAATGTAGTTGTTGATGCTTTGAGTCGAAAGTCTCATTGCAATGCATTGCAGCCGTTGCTAGCGGACGGGTTTAATCTTATGCATCCAGTGGTATTGAATAATATTACTCTCAGTTGTACTTTGGAAAGCAAAATCATTGAAGGCCAGAAAATAGATCCGGGCATATATCACATCATGAGAAAGATGCAAGAGCAAGAAACACTTCACTTCCGGGTAGATGAAAAAGGTATATTATGGTTCAAAGACCGATTAGTAGTACCAAAAGATCGTGAACTGAGGAATCAGATTATGGATGAGGCTCATCTTTCCAAGTTATCTATTCATCCTGGTAGCAGTAAAATGTATCAAGACTTGAAGCCTAGATTTTGGTGGACAAAAATGAAGAAAGAAATTGCAGCTTATGTGGCTAGGTGTGATACCTGCTGTCGTGTGAAAGCTATTCACCTTAAGCCAACCGGTTTATTACAACCTTTGTCAGTTTCCGGCTGGAAGTGGGATGAGATAACCATGGACTTCATAACGGGTTTATCCTTAACGCAAAAAGGCCATGATTCTATTTGGGTGATTGTAGATCGACTGACTAAGATTGCACATTTCTTACCAGTTCGAACTACGGATCGTCCTCATCAGCTGGCACAGATCTACTTTGCTCAGATACTTCGGTTACACGGTGTGCCGAGGACGATAGTTTCCGACAGAGGCCCGTAATTTATTGCACGCGTCTGGGAGCATCTACACAAGTGTTTGGGAACCAATTTGGTTCGCAGTTCATCTTATCATCCGCAGACTTCGGGTCAGACTGAAAGAGTAAATCAGATATTGAAAGATATGTTGAGAGCCTGTGTCATTTCGTCCAAAGGTTTGTGGGAAGAATGGTTACCATTAGCAGAGTTCTCATACAACAATAGCTATCAAGAGAGTATTCAGATGGCTCCTTTTGAAGCTTTGTATGGACGCAAATGTAGAACTCCTCTTAACTGGGTTGAACCAGGAGAAAGGAGGTACTACGGAATTGACTTTGTGAAAGAGGCCGAAGAACGGGTGCATACCATTCAGCAACATGTCAAAGCCGCACAAACTCACCAAAAGAGTTATGTGGACAAGCGTCGAAGACCGTTGGAATTTCAAGTTGGTGACTATGTGTACTTGAAGGTGTCACCCATGAAGGGCGTACAACGTTTCAGGGTGAAATGAAAGTTAGCTCAAGGTTTGTGGGTCCTTTTCAAATTTTGGAAAGAAGTGAGAAAGTAGCATACAAGTTACGGTTGCCACCACACATGTCCACTATTTTCAATGTCTTTCATGTATCGCAACTCAAGAAATGTTTGCGAGTACCGGAAGAACAAGTGGATCTTGGTGATATCAAGTTAAAATCAGATTTGACATATGAAGAGAAGCCTATACAAGTGGTAGATTACAAGGAAAGAGTCACTCATAGCCGAGTGGTCAAGTTCTACAAGGTGGTTTGGAATAACCAAAGTGACTGGGATGCGACGTGGGAAAGTGAAGATTATCTCAAGGAAGTTTATCCTTCTTTCTATAAACAATGGTAATTAACTCTAATCTCGGGGATGAGATTCTTTTAAGGGGGATGGCTGTAACACCCTAGTGTTAGTTACTATTTTTACACTTACATTTGCATGACATCAATCATTGATCATGTCATTTCATGCATCATCACCATTTGATTTGATTTACATTCCTTTATATGCTATATGTTTGCTTATATGCTTACAATGCCATAGATGTGTTAGCATGCAAATGTGATGCTTGTTTACTGTTCTAGATGACTTAAACATGTTTGGGTTAACATTTGGAACAATGTTCGTGTTGGTGAAATCCCCAAAATACCCCTCTAGCTCATAGTTGACTAGAAAGCCCTCCTAAACCTATATTGTTTGACCAAACAAGAAAGTTAATTTAGAGACTTTGCATGTCAGAGCACCCTTAATCAAAGTTGTGTAGAATTTTATAAGAAACAAACTTTATTTTTGGGTCAACTCATGAAAATGGGTGTAAGGTGGTCAAAATTGTGAAATTGTGCAGATTTGGGGCTGTTTTGGAGTTGCTGAAATTTGCTAAGTGTCAGCTGTTTCCAGTTTCAATGTACCTGTGTTCTTCGATCCATATCTCTCAAACCAAGCCGTTTAAGTTGAATGTGTTCTAATATGAATTGGAGTACTCGTGTAGCTCTTTGACCCATATTAGTGAAGTTTTCGCTGAAACACCCTAGATCGCGAGTTATGGCTCGATTAAAATCGAGTTTCAGTCGGTTTGAACTGAATCAACCAATTCAGTGAACCGGCGAGGGGCCGACGTGGCCGCCGCAGCAAAACGTCGCCAGGTGGCGCCGTATGCCGTCGTTGCCCCCTCGGCTGGCATGCAAAGCCGAAGGCAACACTCCACCATGTCCCATGACCGCTCCACTCGCTCTCTCTCGCTCTCGCCTCTCTACTCTCCTTTTTTCCTCTCCGCCGTCGCCACAGCCGCCGAGGCGATGCCACGGTGAAATCCACTGCCACCGCACCGTCTCCGATCGCTCTATCTCCACCCGAGCTTCGCCATCCTCTACTCTACCTTCCCCGCCCATTTCTGGAACCAGCCGAGGCAAGGTATAGCACCTAGAGCCCTTCACCGCCGTGCCATTGCCGGAGCACCGCCGAGCTCACTGCTCGCCGCGTCAAGCACAATGCCGTGGCCGGCTTCCCTCTCTCTTGCTCGTCTAGGTGTCTCCGCCAATCGTGGATCTAGCCTAGAGGGTTGGTTGGGCCGCTCGAGCCCCGTTTCGGCCGGGACGCCGCTCGCCGGAGTTCCCGTCCGCCACCGTGCCGCCCTGCGCGCGGTTAGGTCGAGTTGTAGTGGACCAAAGGTCGATTCGCGGGCCGTATAGCTTCGTTAGGGTTCCAGGTTCTTGGAACGAGGCTTAGTGTAACACCCCTGGTGTTACTAAGTAAAAATCGGACATGTCATCATATGCACTGCACCGCATTTATAATTAAGTTCAATTTATTATGCATCACCTTAAAACAAATTTAATTTCATAGGTTGATTGTGCTTAAGTGCTTTAGAGTAATTTAATTTTATCTTCTGATGGCTTGTGCTTAGGACAACAGAGTGATTTTACCTGTTAATTAATTTTTAAACCCTAAATCGGGCTAAAACCCTAGTTTCAAAACTATGTACAATTGGACTTTGGTCCTAAAAGCAAAGTTGTAGCTCTTATTAAATAGAGCAACTTTGGTATACAAAGTTTCTCAGTTACTGTACAGAAATTTGAATTAAACTTGAATTTCTATTCTCAAATTTGAATTTAAAACTCCAATTTAAAAATTATTTGGAATCTGAGGTTGGTAATTAAACGAAAGTTGTAAATCTCACTAAACTGAGCAACTTTGATGTTTACAGATTTTGAACTTGTTCAGCAAATTTATGAGATTTAATTCGAATTGGAAAAGAGCTATTTACCCCTTTTTAAATAATTTCTAAAATACTCAAAATTTGAATATGCTTTGAATACCAAAGTTGTGTAGCACGAAATTATGCACATTTCATATATTGGAAATTTTCTACTTTATACATAAAATCCAAAGTAATTTTGAAAATTCGGATTGATCTCCTGCACTGCTACAGTAACCTGAGGGGAGGGCAGCAGGACACGTTCCTGTCCTCGTCACCCTGCGCCGCCCGCTGCTGTTTTCTCTTCGCCTTCGTGTGAGGGCACGCGGCCTGGAGACGTGGCGAGCTCGGCGTCGACGTGTCGAAGCTCTGAAGTCGTTCCTCCATCTATTTAAGCGCACCAATGAACTCGCCGCCGTCCTTTTTTGTTGCCGTTCTTCCACCATCGACGTCTTTCCCGTCGCCGGCGAAATACGTCGTCCACACTGTCTCTCCATCCTCTCCACTCTGTAGCTAGGTTCGCCACCTCCTTGCCGTTCGTTTGAACCCGTTCTTGCATTCTCTCGTGGCCGGTTTCGCCTGCGCAGCTGCTTCTTCTCCGTTGCCGGCCGGGGCACCGCCGTGATCCAGTTCATGGTGGCCGGGTAGTTTTGGTAAGATTCTCTGAGTTTTTAGTGTCATTTTGAGTTCACCTTAGCTCCGTGGTCATGATGCTCGCGTTTGTTTCCTCGGTGAAGCTCTATCGTGGTCGGAACGAATTCGTGGTCGTCGGAGCACACCGCCGGAGTCACGGTCGTCGTCGAGCTCCTCCGTCCGAGCACCCTCTGCCCCAACCGCGTAGCGCAGAAAGGCTTGGTGAGAACCTTCGACGTGTATCCCTAGTCGTTTAGGTCTGAGGTGTCACGTCGTGGCGAGAACATGGCTCGCCGCCGTGCCATTCGTCGGGCGTCCGCCATGGCCATTGGGGAGTTCTGCTCTAGTGCCTTAGTCCACAGGATGGGGTCTGGGTTAGATGCGCGGGGAAGAGAGGCGTCCGCTGGTAACCTCACCATCGTCGGAGAGCCAGTCCCCGACGAGCCGGAGTTGGGCGGAGGCGTTTGGTGTCGGCTCTGCCAATCAGCAACGCCAGGAAGAAGAAAGGAGCCGAGCTGGGCAGTACGTGCGCCGTTGGGCCGGCCTAGCAACGATGCCTCAAGCAGACGAATGGGTTTTCCATTTTTCCTGAAAAATGAATAGTGCTGAGTATTTGTGAATTTTGTTGGTATTAATTCATAGCTCCAAAAATTACGAAATAATTTTTGTAGTTTCCCTGTATAGTTAAGTATTTATGAAAAATATGAAACTTGAAGTTTGAGCACTTTCTGTATACTGTAAAAATGTATATTTTAATTCCTAAATGACATTTCTCTGATTTTTGTAGCTCGAAATATTGATCCAAAAATTATGCAATTTTTGTAGTAGCTACTTTGAGCAGTTAACTACCTTCACAAAAATCTATAGCTCATTTGAATGAAGTTTAATAGTTTGGTAAATTACCTTTAACTAAATAAATAAATAAAATGATTAAATATTAATCCCTTAGGGTTTATTCCGGGTCTTCGAATCAGGGAACTAAGGTTACCATTAGCTGTGTCGTGGTCTGGGAGCTTTGCGACCCGTTGTTGCCCTCTCGGCCACCTCCAGCCGCTTGCGGCCCTGGCCGAGCTTGGCCTGGCCGGCCGATGGCCATGGCTGCGCCTCTCTGGCTTGGCCAGAGCAGGCTGGAGCCGGGTTGAACTGGGCCATCTGTATTGGGAGTGCTAAGGGAGCCAATCTGGATCATGTTGGTTGTTCGAGCCAGTCCAACAGTAGAGCCTGAGTAGTTAAATAAATTTATTTATTTTCTGTCTTAATATATGAAATGTATTGTGTCTTGTGGTTTTTGGATTGAGTGAAGACTAGGGATCATAAAACCTTACATGGTCCTTGGCAACTTATTTAGTTGAATAATTTGTTATTGTTATGTGGTGGTTAATAATAGTTAATAAAATGATTAGGTGAGATAATAACCAGCATGATATTAGAATCTTAATAGGACCTTAATGACCCTTGTTTCTAGTTAGTAATGACCTTGGGGTTTACCAAAACAAAGTAACCTTAATTACAGGCTATCCTGACCTGTAATGTCATGAGGTTGTTTCTTTAAATGCAACTTCATGGGTAAAAACATCCAGATAGAACGACTTCTTTTGGAACCTTTCCGTACCCTAAGTTGTGCATAGAATTCCTAATAGGTACTCGTAAACCGCTAACCCAAGTTGTTGGACAACAAGTTAGTCTTGTTGGCTTGCAACTTTATCGCAAAAGGAAATAGTATTCAACTTTCTTTGATTATTTAATGTGATGTATTTGTATGTTTCCATTATGCATCATGTCATGCATTTCATCGTGCATTAATATTTCGTGTAGTGAATGCGGGATATTCTTATCTGAAGCAAGTCTCGAGTTGGTCTTCACTCCGTGGACGTAGAACTTTCTCAGTGATTAGCTTCAGGGTGGAATCTGCTCCAAGCAACAGGCAAGTTCCGGTGCATTAGCCCTCCTTATGTTTTACAAATCTTTATCACCTTGACTTAAATTGCTGCATTAGGTTGATAGGAGTTGATTGTCACCTACTTGTTGCATTTACCTGCCTTGATATAATATCCTTGAAACCTGATTTAAAGGCAAATGATTATAAAATGCTTAGCCATGCTTAATAGTTAAGATTTTTATAAAAAAGATATTTTGTATGCTTGGGATATACAATTATGTACTATTGTAATTATTCGACAGGGCAGCAGACTTGCATTGAGAAAGGAATCTCAATGTAGTGTCTCTGACTGTCTACTAAGAAAATGAAATGGAATCCATTAGGGACCATTCGTTGTCAGCTTGATGGATCGAGACTTTACAACTAGCCACATACTACGGAAAGCCTCTGACTCCGGTCGCTCCTTTACGTGAACCGACAACCACGCACTGGGAGTGGAGAGATGGTGAGAGTAGCGTGTACCCTCGTGGCCATCGTGCCTAGAGACGAGAGGAGTACTGTGCTCTCGGGTGGCGCAGGACCGGTTCAAGTTTTGGAAAAGCCGTGGTAGGCGGGGTTGGCATATGCAAGCTTAAGTGCTACATATGCAGTGTGGATAGGGATCCCCAGCTGGGTATTTTAATCAATTCGAATCGTCGTTGCTCCTCGGATAATGGAGACTTGATCCACTGACTTACAGCGAAGAGTGGTTCGGAACTAGGTAAATGTGGGAAAGGGAATTGATGATGAGATAACTGAATGAAACAATCTAGCTTTGAGATTAAATGTTAAGCTGATTTAGAGAGCTTTTGTGCAAAACTCTTTGATTCTTGCTAAAGCCTGTCCTTGATTCCCCTCAGCCTGCATTCCTGAGTCTTCTCCCCAATTTTTGGTCGGGTAAGTCTTGCGGAGTACCCCATGTACTCAGCGTTTGTTAACCCTCTGTTGCAGGTTAAAGTCAGGAGCAGTACAGGTTTGGCTATCGCCAAGCTAGTGGCACACGAAGAGCTGCCATTTGTAGTAGATGACATGTGCTTATCAGCACTACCTTGGGCAAGATGTCATCTATAATACATAGGTATTGTAAGAGGTACCTTATCTTGTCTCTTTCGACAAGAAGTTTTGTAAAGACTATCACTGAAATTTGTAAACTATAATTGTACCCTTCCGCTTTTTACTCTGATGTATTTTGAACTCTAAGAATGAATGTAATAAGATGGTTGGTTTCCGTTCCGTGAAATGATCCTCGATGGGACATTGCGGTGTTCGCGAGAGCACCCGACATGGCTTCCAGAGTTATTAAGCTCCCGTGCATAGCAGTCGAAAGTCGTTAGACTATGGCAGGTGCACGTAGGCCATAGTAATTCGGGAGGTTCTGTCACACTTAGCTTTGCCGGTGAAGGCCGGTAGCGGCCGGCATGCGCTCGCCGGAGCTCCGCCACCCGCCATTGCTCCCGTTGAGCTTGCTCCGGTGGTAGTTAGGTCTCGAAAGTTAGCTCATCGAGTTCGTCTCGTTCCCAAGAACATGTAGGTGCCCTCGGTGCCGCCGGTGACCTCGCCGCCGGCGAGATAGGGCCAGTCAGCGCCGGCGGCTCTGCTCTCTCTCTCTCTGACACGTGCGACCCGTTTGACCGGGGAGCCCACCGGTCAGTTTGCTCTGTTGTGCGTGGGGTGCATTGGACCGGGTGCATGTAGCATTTAGGTCTGCTTTCGTTTTAAAGGAATTAAGAAAATGAATTTCTAGAAATTTTGGTAAATCTACCAAAAATCATATCTGAAGCTAGAAGTATCCAAATGAGGTGAACCAAATTTCGTTGGGTTTGTATTTCTGAGCTCTATACAGGAAAAATATGAAATAGGACTTTGTGGTAATTTTTCTGTGTAGTTATAATTAATTTGTTATATGCTTGTAAACTTGATAAATGCATAACTAATTATAGGAATATGCTAAAAATGTGATTCCACTTGCATTAATCTTGTTTAGAGTAGTAGGATCTGGGGAAATTATGTTTGCTGGTTGGTTACTATTATTTATATGATATTATGTGTAACATGCCTTTCATGCCATCTTTTTGATAAATTCACCATGCTTAGTGTAGATAAGTTATGGTTATGAATATTTTTCCTGAGCCTTTTTTTTGTGATAAAGAAGCTAAGAAAAATGAGAAATCTGTTGTTTGATACTTTTCACTGTAGTAAGTATTTTCTATTGCTTAAATGGCTGTCAGCTTGTCATTTTTGTGTAGCATGTTATATCTGTCCAAATGACTTGAAATTTTGCCAGTAGCCTAATGTAGGAGTGTGTTATCTACTGTAATTTTTCTAGAATTTTCTGGGTACAACAGATGTTAGGTCCAGTTATAAGCTAGTGCTTGTTTAACTGTTTTTAATTGAGTGATAATTGGTTAGAAGATGTTTTCATGCATTTCTGTGATGCTCCAGCTTGGTAACCTTGCTAGACACTTTGGGGTTGACCTTGTTCATGTGTAGGTCAGCTAGGTCAAATGTCTTTGCTTATATGCTTTATTCGTGGTTATTAGTTAAAAGGTGGGTGTGGTAGCGAAGTTTGATTCAAATTAATTGTTAGTGCAGGTTGTAGACCTCTTACACAGGACGAGAAATTATTCTATAACTTGCTTAAGAAGGGTGAGTATGTGTTGTTGTTTAGAGAAGAAATTTGCACATACTCAGTAAATGTTTGATAAATTATTTGGATGCTCACATGTTGTCTAATGCATCTCATGACTCAAGTTGTGCGTCTCTATATTGCATTCCATGTGCATTCTCAGTTCTCATATATGCATATCATGCATACAGGATCGCCGGGAGGAGTTACACTGCTGCAATTCGATCCGCCGGAGGAAGGAGTACTCTCGGAGATCGAGGTGCCAGAAGCTCCCGAGGCCGAGGAGAAAACTGAACTGCCGGAGTGCACTGACCATCAGCCATCTAACTTTGTGAAAGGCAAGCCCCGGAGCATCCCTAAGCCTCCACTTATTCTTTTTACAAATGCACTGGTCCTTATTAAATCGTATGATTGTGCACTTAAGTATAGGAGTTGAATTGATACCGTTGCTGCATTTATACCTTGCCCACTTGTCTACTATCCTGGTACTATTACTAGACAAAGGATGGGTTCGATCTTATGCTTAGCCATGCTTAGACCGGTAGAAGTCGAGGGATTTTCTGTCCTTCGCGAGCATAGGTGGTGACTAATGATGATGGGGATGGATTCCACATGGTTGACTATATGTGCCACCATGCCACAATGATAATGAGAGAATCAAGGCTAGGTAGCGGGGAGCTGCATGACATGGTTGAGGCCATGCTGTCTTCGGTGCTGCTTGCGGCCAACTAGGACTGAGGCCACCAGACATCAGTTGAGATTGAAGGACGTCGTCACATAGCTGGCCAGATAAATCGTTCTGACCGCGAAGCCGAGTAGTTCTTTCTGAGCCGAGAATTGGTGTGACATGGATAGACATATTCTGGAGGTAGGAAGGATGTGCGGAGACACCATTTTGCCATAGTCAGGTCAGGGACCTGCACTTCCTGTGAGTGGGTTTGTCTCCGAGAATATGGCCCCCGCCAAACTCGCGATATAATATGACTCAGAGTGATCTAACGGTGACCCAAGAAGCCACTGATCAGGCTAACAGGGTTTGTGATTGGCATATTTGACAGCTGGTACAATCGATTCAAATCGCCATCTCTATTGGTTAGTGAGAAAGTGAACTGATCTTCTGGTGAGGTAGAGGCTAACAACTTGAACATATTGATTATGGTGAGATGAGGTTGATATCTGTGGATATCGGAAATCATATGGTTGTATTGTTTGCTATAATATCAAGTGATTGTTTAGTATAGCTGCAAACCTTAGCTTAATAGCTTAACTGAAATCGAAGCTATACCATATCTAAAATTTATAAGTTGAGGAACTGCTGTAGTAATGCTTTTTATGCAAAATGTTGCTATCCTCTGAGCTCCACCAAATAAGGCTGCATATCCTTGAGAGTCTTTTTATTTACTTCTTGTCGGGTAAGTCTAGCTGAGTACAATTGAGTACTCAGGGTTTTATTCCCATTGTTGCAGAAGGAGCAGTCTACTATGCTTATTGCAAGAACTGCTTCACCCCTGCGGGCGAAGAAGATTAGACCTGGGGCAAGGTCGTTATCTATCTTTAGCTTTTGTAAGATGCTGTGACATGGTCAGCTGGTTGTATTCGTATGTGAACTACGTTGTTTCAAAACTATGTTGATTTCCGCTACTGTTACATTTATGTAAACGACTATGCTGTACTCTGATGTTTTAATTCGGTTGTGAACTTATGTATCATTTGATGGGTTGTTGCTGAATTTGTAAGATCCTTGGGGTATGTTCTGTTTAAAATGTTAGAAATCCTTCGAGATTTCTGGACTACCGGGTTTATATTGGCTCAAGTGTGACTTGATTGCTACTAAATTGGCGATCGTCGTACTTGTACTCGTATAAATTGGTCGGTTCTATGACAAGGCTCCCATAAGAGCATAGCCGCTTCGGGTAGAGGTTATATCCTCTACTGTCTCGGACTATCCCCTATACACAAAGAGTAAGGTATCAATCTTAGTGTGTCTCGTCCATTTGATAGGATAGTTCACAGGAGTAAAGTAAGAAACATAGGAGTCCTATACTCACTCGTTGTCCTCCCACCTAGCGATACTCTACTAGTTATCATTAGTTATCCTAAACCTTGTCTTGTCTCTGTGTCATTATCTTTCCTCTATATCGATTTACCCCCCTATCACTAGTTGGTTACTAGTTTGCATTAGACTTAAAGATCCCCTTTTATTAACATTCCTAGCACCGCTTTCCCTTGGGATAAAATAAATAACGATACCTTGGATTACTCCCGGGTGAAGTGCTACAGCGGTATATTCTGTGCGCTTGCGGAATTATCCAATAGACATAAGAAATACCCCCAAGCATTTCTGACACCGTTGCCAGGGACAGAGTCTAACTCTGTTTCTAGTAGCGACGTTAAGAAACGCCAATACTGATCAGCGCGAGGAGCTCGTCGTCGGAAGCCTCGAGGAAGCCCTCGCTGACGGCGTCGGCGTCAAAGTTCCCGTAGTGAGACTTTACCACCGCCAGCGTCTTTTGGACGCTCGTCAGAAGAGCTTCCTTGAGCTGGTCGCCCACCTGCCCATGGAGGGCTTCTAGGCGGCTCCTTAGCGAGCTCCCCGAGGGCTCTCCGCCGGTGCCAAGGGCATTGCACAACGCGCGTGCCACCTTTTGCAGGTCCTGATGATCGGCAATCTCGGTGTCTTGGGCAGCGTTGAGGGCGGCAATGGTTCCCTGGGCACTGACGGCCTCCACCTTCAGGGCTGCAATCACAGGTCGATTAAACGAAGAAGACAAAGAACGACGGACAACCAAAACGGATGAAAAGCAAAAAGGTAAGACGTACCTTCGACTTCCTCCCGCGCCAGTCTCGCTTCCTCCCAGGCAGTGTCGACTTTGTCCACCGCCTGGTTCAGAGCCGCTTGGGAGCGGTCCAAGTCCGATGACAGGACATCGACAATGGACTCCTTCTCGGCGGTAAGCGCCCGCGCGGCGTCCCACTCTGACACAGCCTCGGCCAGGGCGGCCTCCAGCTGCTAGACGCACTCCTCCAAGGGAGCAACATGACCCCGAGCCTCCACGACCTCGCTCTACAAGGAATCACGGTCGAGGCTGAGGTCGGCCAGCTGGGTGGTCGCGTCGGCGAGCGATTCCTGGGAACGGGCGAGGGCCTGCCCCTTGAGCTCCAGCTGCCTCCAGAGGCCAAGACCTTGATGGAGGAAGCAGGATGTTGACATCTATTAACGTCGCCCAATATAACTTTATAACTTTTAACACTAGGGACGAGATTAGAAAATGTATGGTATTTTAATTAACTGATCATTAGCAACTAGCCACTTATCTATTACCAACATTCTTTAGCATGAAATGGGTTGTCAATCCTAATTATATATGCTAAGAATAAATAAAAGTTTTATATATTATTCCATGTGACTAGGCAGAAATATAAATAAATAAAACTAAGAACAATTCTGCAAGTGGATACATAATTATACCATTGTAGCATTTTACCTAGAGTATCACCTAGGTTGTCGATTTATATTTATACCATTGGGAAGGTCTAGTAGGACTTAAATTATATCTACAACTTATACTGCTAATGTAAAAGATAAACCATAACTATAATCCTACTCATAACAAGGATCAGTCACATGATAAAGATATATAGGATAAATATGATCAGTTATCATTATAAATAGGTAAATATCAGAGCTCATCTAGTCATAACAATAGCTAGCCAATAGATAGATAAAGGAATTAATATCTAAAGTAATTCTATAACTACATCAATGAATACTATGATTAGTGCAATTACATCTAGCAATCATTATTTAGCTCTACCTACATCATTATTAAATGTGAAGGAGCATCATCTAATGAGGATATTAAGACACAAGGGTCACCTCCTTCGTGACCGCGCTCTGCTCGTCCTACGTACAGGGGGTGGACTACAGAGGACTCAACGCAGTTGTTACCTACGCGATCTACCGCACGACCCAGCACGTCAGGGTGCACGCGCAGATAAGCAAGATATCTAAACACCACGTCTACATACTGCCAATCATTCATCCATGATATCTCTGGACGAACTCTATACGAGCAATTACATAAATTCAATAGGATCAAACTAACTATGCTAGACATATAATCAAAGTGAACAATAACTATTGCAATTAAGAAGATATATAAGATTAAGAACAATGTTTCCCAAATCATAATGCTGAATGCAATAAGAGAAAAGAACTAGAACTATACTGAACTCCGCGCTCTAGACAGATGCCAGGGGCTTCGGATCCCGCCGAAGAACTAGAACTCCTCTACTTCTAATCTAACTAGGCTTAATCTATGAACTAGAGAGGCTCTGATGAACTAGAAAGGCTCTGGATGGCTTGGGTCTGCCCCTTTATTTATAGCCCGGTGGGATGTGATGAGGACATCAACCCCGACACGGGAATGGCTACTCCAACTGAACCAGCACAGGCGCCACCAGGACCACTCACTCGAACTCGTGCACGTGAATTAAACTTCGTGATGATTTTGAAGAATGAAGGACCAGAAGTTTGCTAAGTGCATGCGCCATCTATGCTCATGATGAACCTGCCCAGAATAATGTCTAGGTGCTGCGCCACCTATGTGTTTTTAGTTTTGTCAAGAAATAACCAGGAAGATGCTGCGCCACCTAAATCAGGAAAGGGGATCAAGGAGATGGTGTGTGGCTGTTTGGGCGCATATTCCCTGCCTTGTGGGCAGGCTGGGCGTCCTCCTTCCTCCCTCCTCCCCCTATTTAGCCAGGGGCTGCGCCCCCTCTTTGGCTTGGGTTTTGTTTTGCTTAAGTTAGCCATTGCTACTTCTGAAGCTTCGTCTTCGTGTAATTCAGAACCCCACCTTCGAGTAATAATCAGGGTTGCTCGCCTCATATTCTTGCTTGTTCTTCGATTGCCTGCAGGAATTGATCTTCGTGATCAGGTTGATCTTGCACCAGCAAGGTCAATAACCATCGGGAGTTGGTTCAGCGATTGCTAAGGCGCCACGGACTTGTTCGTCGTAGTCGGATCGTGAGGGTCGACACCCACCAAATCGTAGTTATCCTCCACTCACCGAAAGATCAGGCACTCCAGCTCTATCAAGTGGTATCAAAATTCAGGTTGATCGGTGAGTTTTATCGAGTTTATCCTTTAGCTTCGTAGTTTGTTCATCATCCTATCGTCCACAAAACCAAAACAACACTCAGGTTCGACCTTTGTCCTGGCATCTTTTGAGCCTTGCACATTTCATTCAGTAATTTGCGTTGTTGAATTTGTGTGCTTTCGCGTCAATACTTGCTGGTCACTTTGTGTTCATCGCCGTTGTTTTCACCGTTGTTTCTGTCCACCACCACCACGCCGCTCTTTTCACCATTTTTCCCCTCCCTGTTACGCCCCCCTGCCACTGTTTTGAAAAGTTTGCCTCGGTTCAGTTACGGCAAGTTTTGTTTCTGCGCCAAAGGGAAAGTATCCAGAAAATAAAAAAAGGCAAGGTGCCAATCTATTCAAAAAAATAAGAAAAAGAAGGAAAGGAAAAGCCGCACCATACAAGGCAACAGAATTACATTTGGAGGGCAAGTCTTTTCCCCTGTTGGGCGTCACCCCCCTTCCCTGTTTTGGGATTTGGTGTGCGCCGTAGGATCAAATCGACTTAACCAAGGGCCGAGATGACTCCTAATAGGCGGTGGAGGAAGACTCCAGAAGGCGGCAGAGGAAACCCTAGGGGGTGTGGCCGGCCGGCCCCACCTTGGTGCCGGCCGGCGCCCAAGTGTGGGCTTCCGGGCCCATCTTCGTCGAGGTGCTTCCACACCCTTCCAGGTTTTCGTGATGATGTTTCCTTGGCGGTTAAGTTTCGTGTCTTTTGCGCTCTTTAAGCCTTCTTTTATGCTTTTTTGAATAGTCCCTAGAAAATACAGAACATGCAAAACTCATAGAAATTGTCAGTTAAAACCGTAGACTAGTGTGTATTCATGTGTCCTTTCATATCTAAAGTTCTAATAAAAGTTGACGTTATCCACCGTCAATAACACCCCCAAGCTTACCTGTTTGTCAGTCCCTTGGCAAACAAACTAAGCCTAATTACTAATGTATTTGGATTAGGAGTTGCTATAATGCTTTCATGCCTTCCAAGTACACATGCTTTCAAACAGAAATTCTCCTCCAGATTAGACAAAACTGCTCTAACTCTCGAACTTACCCATTTTACCTTTAACTATGGAGCTTTACAACTTTTGCATAAATCTTGAGCAATCGAAAGATAGACCAATCAAGTCAAGCACCATGTCTCAAATTCTTCACAGTACTATCATTCCGGAGTTTTGCAAATTTTTAAAATAAAACTCAGAGCTTAATTGTATGACACCCTCAAGTCTCTTACTATGTGGTATTTATGGATCTCACTGAGGCATTAATGATGTTATGCCTTCCTACAACTAAGGATTATAGTGGAGCTTATATGAGTGGCAATAACAAGGATGAGCATACTTGCAATTCATATATTGTAAAGTCAAACAATGGATCTACAGAGAGTCAAGTCATACAATCAAACCAAAATATGCATGTGTATGGAATATGGTGGGTAGGTGTATATATGGTGGCTAATCCTAATTCTACTCTTGCTCTTTAGAAATAGATCTCTCTCCTTTAAAACTTAGAACTTTACGTGGGAAAACATGGGCTATCTTTATTCTTCTCTTTCTCTTTTTTATTATATATATTTTACAGGGAGGCGGGCATCTAAGTACCCATTGTTTTAATTGCTGGGACGCTTGTCCATCTTTTACTCCGTTTTCTTCTTTTTTTCAATACTTTTGCATAGCCACATGCGTCCTTTGAATATAAATAATTGGAGAGATAATGATAAGAACATAGAGCAATTAAACAGGAGTTGTCCTATGTGGCATATATTTTTGGGTGTTTACTTCCAGTGTAGGAGAAAAACATTTTTAAGGTGGATCTGGATGAAAGTGGAAGATGATTGTGCTTACTCCCAGAGTAGGAGTAATGCAAATGTGGGCGGAGTGTGTAAGTGATCTTGGTTTTAAAAGCATGACAAGACTCTTATAAGGTATACAACAAAGGTTGACTGAACTCAATGCAAAGCAAGCAGCATAAATGTGCAAAGGTTTTCCTAACTCTAAATGCATTACATATGGCTTTGGTAGGAATTCAAACTTTGTCATACAAGAGCTCATCATGTAAGATTTTAAATTTTCAAAATAAATCTCCAGAACTTAGTAATGCTAGAAATAAGATAAATAGCAGCTCAACCTTCATGAATCATATCAATCAATCACTTAGACATAGCTCAAGCTTATGCCTCCACAAGTTTTAGGTTCAGAGTAAATTTTTAAGTCAAAACAGCAATATCTAAAACTCGGGAGAATTCATGGTTTGAAAACTAGGCATTTAAAAAGTACTATGGCAGAGCAACTATTCATCATCTCCAAGATAGAATTTTAATGTTCATCAGTTTTAATTAACTCTAGCCTAGATTGACTCTAAACATACTCTAATATATAGATAAATATTTATTTAGTTTTTAAATTTTATCTTACTAGCTAACTAACGCGAAAAGCGATATAGTAATAATGATAATAATATAGGAAACTTATACTTAGCTGGATTTTAATTGGAGGGTGCCCTCCCCCAAGCTGGATGTTTGACAGGGTCTTTGATGTTGCAAATTGAGTGATCCTTCTGGGAGCAAGTGTATTGGAAGCGTAAGGGTGTCAGATTGACTAGCTCTTTGATCTTGTATTTTCTTATGAAACTCAATTGCCAACAAAAATACCAAATCTCATGGAGAGGGGTTAGGTCTAGTACCACTCCATAGTAAGTGATTGATTTTATATTTCCAGCAGAAGTTTCCTTATTGGGTGGACCTTCATGTGCCCACATATTTTTGGGGTTTTCTAAAAAGTGTGGACCTTCATGTGCCCACATATTTTTGGTATTTTTAGATTTTCTTATGATATTAGGGTGAACCTTCATGTGTTCACATATTTTTGGTATTTTATGACTTTAGAAAACAGACTCGATAATCGCATAGGTATAGTTACCTGATAACTAGGGGATGCTCCTCCCCCAAGATAGATGTTTGCAATACTTGGTGTTGATGATCTTCAGGGCGAGCTTGCCAGCAGTAGTCCTAGTGGGCTCCACTGATGGACTCACTCATTAGTCATAATGTCGTTCCTGCATAATTATGCTCCAGAAAGAAAACCAAAACTCGAGGCTCGAATTTAAAGGGTTAGCGGTCAGCCAGATGAGTAATTGATTATTCTAATGAGCTAATATTAGTTGGCAAATTCTAGTAGGATTCTTCCTTTTTAGATTTTCTATTTTGTGATGCAGTAAAATAAATATAGATTCTATTTTATTTTTATTTTGATACCACCACAACAAATATTCCAACGGGGTTACCATAAGTCTACTTACATGGGGCTTTATTATTTTTGATGCAATAAAAGCTATACAATTTTTTTCTTTCTTTTCAATGCACTAATAAAGCGGTAAATTTTTTATTTTGTTTAATATGCAAAAAGATAAATATGCATGCTATGCTTGTATTTATTTTTAGGCCACCACGATGAGTACTCCTACAGGTTCTATACCATAAGGGTTTCACATGGGGCTTCAAGTTTTTTAAGATGCATGAATACAGCTTAATGCATGCCTATTCACTCTTGTCATTTTCTATGCAAAGCTAATGCAGAAGAGTAAACCTACTTAAGAGAAAATAATTCAAGCAATGCAGAAAAGCAAAAATGGATAACTACCGATGTTACCTCACGGCGAGGGTTCGATGTTTTGAGTCTACTGAATTAGACTCCTCCTTGCAGTGATTCATTAGTCAAGTACTTTGGTTTTCTCTTGAGGTGGTGCCTCCATAGTGGCTCCCAATGGTGGTGCCACCTTCTTCCTTTCTTTTGTCGGCATCTCGAAGCCAATCTTATGTGCATCATTATTACTAGTTGAAAACTTCCACTTATCGAATTTGGGGGGATTGCCTCCCCACACTTTGATTGAAGTGTGTTCTGCCCATAAAGACAAGGTAGAGATCAAGTGCATGGGCTCTGCTGGTGGGAAAACACCAACAGAACCAGAAATTTGTTCATTCTCTAACCTTAGGCACAATAAGATTGATGTTATTCATATTGTTCATTTATAACATGGGTGAGAATACAGAAGTATAAATATGGTATTAAACTTGTGAGATAAAGAGTGAAGTTACTTAACCGTTGGAAAGACTGTTCATCTTTAAAATTTTCATGATGACTATTATTTTTCAAGAATAATAGACGAAGTAATTCTAGCTTACTTGGTTAAGACTGGGATCAAGAGAATAGCGCTATGAACAAACTTAGAGAACAAATCATGTTGAGTTAATCAGGTTAATCAATTTAAGTAGTAACCCTAACATGGTTGTATTTTTCATTTATTGCATACCAAGATCAAGAGGAAATTAATAACCACTTACCTTAAGATGTTGCCTTCATTATTGGAGCATGATAAAGGGTAGATGAAATTCAATGGTCCTTTCCTTCATTGCGTCTTGAGTTGTTCATTAGCATCTTTTTTTTACTTTGTTCTCACTCTTCAGACCTCCTGCTTCTCTCATCATATATATTTTTTTTCTCTGCAAGGGGTTAGTAGACAACACATACCCAAAGGAATATTTAATTTAAAGTTCAGATAGTATTTGCCAAGGTTAATTTATAGCTTTAGTTTTAAATGATTCATCATTACTTAATTTTTTTTCAACAAGGCTAAGGTAAAGATATCATTTGGAAAGTACCTTCAACCTCAACTTGATTCTACAAATAGTCTCCTAATAGGATTATGGGAGAGGTGAGTCTACATATACAACCAAATTCTTAGACAAGTATGCTTTGACCTCATAGTTATGTTCAAGTAATATTCTGAAGCATACTTATAATAGAACAAGAAAGTTTACAAGACTAAAGATATTTATTCAAATATAACCAAACATGTGTATGGTGAACCAAAAGAGCATTTTTTTAATTTATTTTAATCGTTAGCAAGTTAAGTTTGAGCATGGCATAGGGTAGGAGTGACCAAGACAAATTAGCAACATGATATAAGATGTTGATT
Organism: Eremochloa ophiuroides; assembly: GCA_038502445.1. Taxonomy (NCBI): domain Eukaryota; kingdom Viridiplantae; phylum Streptophyta; class Magnoliopsida; order Poales; family Poaceae; genus Eremochloa; species Eremochloa ophiuroides. The sequence goes on from JAHLJS010000002.1 coordinate 51,516,605, forward strand.
GTAGTTAAATATTGCATCAAGCTTGGACAAACGTACCTTATGTCTTCATCCTTCTAAGTAAGTGGTGATAAACTTACTTGGAAGAGGAGGCTTATGCGGTTCATCTGCTGGTGAAAGCTTGTGGTCTGCTGATCTTTGCCTTTTCACCATCCGATGAAAGTACAGATAATTACATGCTCTTCACTCATCAACCTTTTCTTGATTTTGATTGAATTGCGGTTGATGAGCTTGGGTCCACTGGAGGTGCAAACTCAAGTTCCTCCCTGGTTGTCTTTGTCTTCTATTGGTATGGCAACGAGTTATTCTTCTTTTAGCGACATGCCAGGCGTCTTGATGGTCAGGGTGGGGAACTTCTTTGATGTTCAAGTAAAACTTCATCTCCAATAGATTAAGAATTTTTCCTTTCTGAAAAATGTTAATGGACACATACTCGAGGGAATATAACGAAATTGAAATACAGATTTTGTTGTCCATACTATTTTGTGATTTTTCCTCTATGCTAACAAGATGATATATGGTTTTAAGATTGTTTAGCATAGATTGTATATTTTACATTGTTGTTGCTACATTCTAGCATGGTTCAAAATAGAGATAACTTGCAACAAAAGATAAATGAATAAACATTAATACTCACAGTTCTTCCTCTTATAAAGAATGAACTGGGTCTTCTTGTGCAAAGTCATTACTGCCTTGATTCATCTTTGGTGTGAACTCATCTCTTGACTTCCCCAGATTTGATTCAAAATTTTTCTGTAGGGGTTAGTCCGACAAATATCCAATGTCTACTACAGCAATTTCTAATTCAATAACCAAACCAAACTCCATGTCTAGCTTTAATTGAGGAAGGCATTTCAACCTAAGCACCACGTTTAATTTAAAAACCTTTGGAAAATACTCATATGGCCGTATGTAGTACCTTCAAACAAAAACTTACTATGGCAGACAAAGGTAACATGCAAATACTAGTAGGGAATTATTCAGGTAGAGATTAAAAAGCATGATCATGATGAGTTTTTTTGTTAAATACTAATCATGAGCCTTCATGTGCACATATATTTTTTTTCTTTCTTAATAAGAATGCAAGTGAGATGGATATATGAATGGAACTAAATAAGTTATGAGTAGAAAGAATTTAGAATAAATAGGGTAAATATATGGATTTAAAGTAAACATGCAGTGGAATGCAAAAGATAACTACTCATCAAATTTAAAGTCCATGAGTAAGACTTTCTCACCTTTATTTGATCATACTTACCATGTCTCACATGATGGAATTTGTGAGTGATGTAGCATCTTTATTCCCGTCACTTGAGATATGAATTGAATTTTGTGACGTCGACCTCTTTTTCCAATCTTGGATTTATTATGTTTCTTCTTTTTGTGTGAGCTTGCGGGAAGGTCGTAAACCGGTCATTCATTACCTTGCATAAGATATTAAAGTAGACAAAACACGGGTAATCCTGCTTGAGCAGGGGTTAATGGTTATCTCGATTACATTAATAAGTATAAGTCTATCAATATTCTTAGTATGCCTAGCTACCTTCCCCGGCAACGGCGCCAAAAATGCTTGTTGACATCTACTAACATCGCCCAATATAACTTTATAACTTTTAACACTAGGGACGAGATTAGAAGATGTATGGTATCTTAATTAACTGATCATTAGCAACTAGCCACTTATTTATTACCAACATTCTTTAGCATGAAATGGGTTGTCAATCCTAATTATATATGTTAATAATAAATAAAGGTTTTATATATTATTCCATGTGACTAGGCAGAAATATAAATAAATATAAACTAAGAACAAATCTGCAAGCGCACAGATAATTATACCATTATAGCATTTTACCTAGAGTATCACCAGATTGTCGATTTATATTTATACCACTGGGAAGGTCTAGTAGAACTTAAATTATATCTACAACTTATACTGCTAATGTAAAAGATAAACCATAACTATAATCCTACTCATAACAAGATCAGTCACATGATAAAGATATATAGGATAAACATGATCAGTCTTCATTATAAATAGGTAAATATCAGAGCTCATCTAGTCATAACAATAGCTAGCAAATGGATAGATAAAGGAATTAATATCTAAAGTAATTCTATAACTATGTCAATGAATACTATGATTAGTGCAATTACATCTAGCAATCATTGTTTAGCTCTACCTACATCATGATTAAATGTAAAGGAGCACCATCTAATGAGGATATTAAGACACAACGGTCACCTCCTTCGCGACCACGCTCTGCTCGTCCTACGTACGGGGGGTGGACTACAGAGGAGTCAATGCAGCTGTCACCTACGCGATCTACCACACGACCCGGCACATCAGGGTGCACTCGCAGATAAGCATGATATCTAAACACCACGTCTACATACTGCCAATCATTCATCCACGATATCTCTGGACGAACTCTATACGAGCAATTACATAAATTCAATAGGATCAAACTAACTATGCTAGACATATAATCAAAGTGAACAATGACTGTTGCAATTAAGAACATATATAAGATTAAGAACAATGTTTCCCAAATCATAATGTTGAATGCAATAAGAGAAAAGAACTAGAACCATACCAAACTCCGCGCTCCAGACAGATGCCAGGGGCTCTGGATCCCGCCGAACAACTAGAACACCTCTACTTCTAATCTAACTAGGCTAAAACTATGAACTAGAGAGGCTCTGGATGGCTTGATCTCCAAATGACTTGATGCTTCAGGGAGGGGGTCTGCCCCTTTATTTATAGCCCGGTGGGAAGCACGTGCACCGTAGGGTCGAGATGACTCCTAATAGGCGGTGGAGGAAGACTCCAGAAGGCGGTGGAGGAAAGCCTAGGGGTTGGGGCCGGCCGGCGCCCAAGTATGGGCTTCCGGGCCCATTTCGTCAAGGTGCTTCCACACCCTTCCAGGGTCTTCGTGATGATGTTTCTTTGGCGGTTAAGTTTCGTGTCTTTTGTGCTCTTTAACCCTTCTTTTATTCTTTTTTGGAAGTCCCTGGAAAATACAAAACATGCAAAACTCGAGGAAATTGTTAGTTAAAACCCTAGACTAGTGTGTATTCATGTGTCCTTTCATGTCTAAAGTTCTAATAAAGTTGACGTTATCCACCGTCAACACAGAACTTCTCGTGGGAGGTCGTCATGAGCTCCTAAGGAAAAAACAGAAGCAAACGGACTAAGCGGAGACGCTGAACCAAAGCACCAAAACAGCATACCGAATGAGCGAAGCACGCATGCTCACCTGGAATCGCTCCTGAAACTCAGTCGATGGAATCCGCGAGGAGGCGCAGGCTCTCCAACCACTTCAACCCAAGTTCCTGGATGCTGTGCCAGCACGTGACCTCGACATCGTCCCGCAGCGTGAAGATCGATGGGGCTCGAGGATTAGCCCGATCGGTCCACTCGATGCGAGAACCAGTCAGCATCCGGGGGGCGCTCCACGAAGGACCAACGCCATGGAGTCCGCAGGAGGAGGAGGTACGGCCTCCGTCAAAGGGAGGACGTCGACGTCCATGACCACGGCGCTGGCGCCTACCAGATCTGACGAGGGAGCGACGATCGGCGCTCCTGAGACATCCCTGGAAACATCAACGGGAGCCTCGGGAGCCGGAGCCGGGATCGTCTCCTCGACGGCAGCAGTGGTCGCTGGCTCGGCAACGGTAGCCGCTTCCACAACGACATCAGAGGAGGGGACCACCTTGGCCACCGCCACCAGGCCCTCGGTTGGATGGACCTCCACCGCGGGAACGTCCCTGGCCACCGCTCGACCTGCCCCTCTGGTGTAGCTCTAGGCCTTCACCTTCAGAATTTTCTGGTGCGAGACCTGGAGAGCCGGCCCCTGGCACTTCCTGAAGCGAGGAATAGGGAGGAGTGGGCATCCGCAGCGATAAGAACGAAAAATCAATAGAGACGTCGAAAGAAGCAACTCACCTGGTCTTGGGGAGCGAGGTTTTCTTCCCGGCCGCTCCGGCGTTCGCCGTAGTGCCGGACCCGGTGGATGGCACGGGTCACGTTGCGGGCGGTGGGGTAGGAAGCACCTCGACGTCCGGGCTAGCCGCGTCCTGAGACTTCCCCAACGACGGGGCCTCCGCCCGGTATCCGGCGGCCATCTCCACATCACCATCCCTCGGCGGGGACGCCTTGGTCTGGGCAGACCCCACCTCAAGGTTCGAAGTGCTGACATCGCCCAGTTTCGATGTGGGCGGTGTTCTCTCTCTGCTCTCTCCGCCTTCCGTCGCCTGGGTCACCACCAGTGCGTCGGGGGCGGAGGCTTGCTCCGGCGGTGGCTCCTGAACGCCACCACTGGCGACGGTCGAAAGGAGCGCCCTTTGGCGGCTCGGGCGCTGGGCCTGAGCCCGTTCCCGGCCCCTCTAGTGGCCCCTCACGTCTGCTGGCTATCGAGGCCTCAGCCCCGAGCACTTCACCACCGGAAACCGTGGCCTCAACCACGGCCTCCACGAACTCTGCCCGGGGGCTTCGGGCTACGTCTCCCAGGCACTTTCGTCGGCGTACGCCGACATAGGATCCTTCCCCGGGTCGTCGGCGCCCACCATGGGCTCTGCGGCCATCACAGGCCAACTCGCGTCATCGTCATCATCATCCTCCTCATCATCTTCCTTGGTAGAGGACTCTTCCTCCGGCTCCCCAGCTTCCCTTTGGCGGCGACAAAGCTAGGCGAGCTCCTCAGTCTTCCGAGCCTTCTTCCTCCTCCTAGCAGTCTTCTTGTCCTTCTTCACCTTCCTTTCCTCATCCCAGAGGTGGTTTTGAGTCCGCTGCACCGCATCTTCCGGGACAGGAGGCAAGGAGGGCCTCCCCTCCCTCGAAAGGCCCTGCACCGGGGAAAGAAAGAGGGTCAGAAGAAAGTATAGGAACAGGACAACCGACAGAGGGGAAGATGCTCACCAGCGAAATGTGGCCTGGACGCGGGCTTATGGCCACCCTCCTGAGGTCTTCCCAGGTGGGGTGACCCCCCACCATGTACTTGACACTGTGCATGATTTCGTCGGGGGTTATTCCCTGAGCGAACATCGCCGTACCCTCCTTTGGCGCCCCTTCTTCCATCTCGTGCAGGGCCAACGGCGCTCCATCAGGGGCAACACCGTCCGCGCGTGGAAGTGCGCTGCCACTATGGTCGTCGTTAGGCCCCGGTCACGCAGCGTCTGCAGCGTGACGATGTATGGCTCCAGGTGCTTGGTGTCCCCCACCGGACATCCCCACCTCCACTAAGGAAGGGGGCAAAGATTACTCTCCCCGTGAACTTGGGGAAGGCGCCCCCATCATTGCGTAGGTAGAACCAGCCGTCATGCCACCCCTTGTTGGAGGAAGGAGCCTTGCAGGGGACGTAGTCGACAGAGCGCAGCGTAAAGTTGCAGGCTCCGGCACGCATGAGCTTCCGCGGGTTCTTTGCACCAATCGACTTGGTGTACATGTCAACACAGAAGAGGTACCTCCAGAGGTCCCAGTGCGGCGCCACCCCAAAAAAGCCCTCACAGAGGGTGACATAAACCGCCGCCTGCGAGATGGAGTTGGGGGTGAGGTTGTGAAGCTCCAGCTCGTTGTGGAAGAGAAGCGCTTGACAGAACCGGCTCGGTGGTGAACCAAGTCCGCGCTTGTGGAAGGCGATGAAGCTGACCACGTACCCTCTGAAGGGACGCGGCTCATGGTGGTCACGTGGCGGCGCGATCCATTCCGGACGCTGCGGGTCGGTGTGGGGACGCAAAAGCCCCAACTTTACAAGCCCCTCCATCACGGGCCTGTATCACCACTGAAGACGCACACGCAACCGCTCCATCAGCCCTAAACCATCGCATTCATCAGGCTCCACGCCTCAAAATGTGCGTTGAATCATTACGATTGCCGTCTTGATTTCACCGATATTCTCCTTCCGGACAAAGGAACTCTGGGCTCGGGTGCCTGTTATGTTCCTAGGGGATCGAAGACTGGCCCTACAGTGGCTCGAACAGTCGCCCCAGGGATACAGAGTTAGGGACAGCCAGAGGATGGACCACTAAAACAGTCAATATCCCGACGCCCCAGCGTCAAAGGGGACATCCGATGCTGTGTCTAAGTCCCAATAGCCAGTTGACGATGTGGGATCCCCTCAGGGGAGGCGTCAGGCTCTCGGGACCCGTCGAAGGGACCCGGGACCTAGTAATCGACCCTCGGGAAATATTTGGAGTGTGCTCAGGCCTACTAACCAACCCCCAACGAATGGGGAACGGACCTCCACTTGAACCAACCCGCTTGTAGCTCACCAGAAATGCCGACTCGCACCCACCGTGGGAAGTCGAGCATGCCCAAACCTTCCTCTTGCCGAAAAAGAGCGTGAAGGGCTGTAACACCCTAAAAATATCCTTTTGCAAATAGGAATTAAATTGAGCTTTATTTAGTTTTCTTTGCATTTAAACATAGACCAAATATTAAATTTTTGAACAAATAAAATCAAACTTAGAAGGTAGAAACATGTTTGATGCATACATGCTGGCGCATTCTTTTGTTTGAGTGTAGGAAAGGTTGTGTGGAAACATTTTTTTTAAATCCCATTAAAAACTAAATTGATTTGAAGCTTTGGAAAAATAAAAAGGCAATCCTTTTGTTTTTCCTCTCCACTCTGCAAAGCAGCCCAGCACAGCCCACTGCCCCACCTCCTTTCTCCTTGGCGCGTGGGCCACCCTAGGCCTAGCAGGCTCCCTCTCTTCCTGCCTATGGGCGCGCACGGCCTGCCCAGCTGGGCCAGCCCTACTCGGGGGCCACGCCCTACTCGGCGGCCTGCCCTGCAGCCCGAGTGGGAAACCCATCTGCACTCCCTCACTCACTGCACGCCAGGATCAGCTCGCCAGCCGCAGCAGCGGCAAGTGCACGCGTTCCCTCTCCTTCACTGCACGATGGACCCAACTGTCAGCGCCCTAGCCTTTCTCCTTCCTCGGGTCGGCGCGCAGAGGCATTCAAGCCCGCTTTCACTCACGCCTTCACTCGGCCGAGTGATGGAGGCCATCAAAGACCGCCATCAACCGGTGCAGTGACGACAGGTGATAACCACCTCATCTGTTTCTGTGTTTACCACCCCTGGCCGCCTATAAATCCCTCTACCAGACCCCTCGCCCTCTCCCTTTTCGCTCTATGCCACCAAAACACCACACCATAGTTTGCCGTCCAGAGCTCTATCGTCGCTGTGCGCGCGCTTTGGTGCTTCGTGGGTAAGTGCCGCGACCGTAGGTGCCTTCTCTTTATGATTTTGGTCGCGAATTGCACTACTCGATGCTCACCGGCGGTGATTTCCCTCTCTGCAGATCGCCGCCACTGTCGATTCCTTTCCTCGGAGCCGTCCCGTCGTCGTAATCGAGTTCTGGAGCTCCTCTAGAAGGTAATGAAGCCGTAGGACCCTCCAATTTCACTGCCCGAACCTATTTTGCCCTGATTTCTTGCTCACCGGCAGTGTTCTTGTCTCCAGTCCACCGCCGCACGTCAACAGATCACTTGGAGAACGCACAGACGCCGCGAACACCTTAATCATCCTCGCGGTATACTCCCCGTCCTCCCCGTACCCTCGGTTTCTCTTTTTGTGAGCTGAATCGCCCGCTCCGCGAGTCTGAGCACCGCCGCCCATGGCGCCACTGTGGAGCCGTCATCTCGACGTGTTTCCCCGCGCTCCGTGATAGCCCTATCTTGTTCACGATCTAGTGCGCATCACTTTGGTGTAGACAGCATCATTTCTAGTGCACCGGAGCATCGGGATCGCTTCTCCGGCGAGTTCGAGTCGCCGGCGGCACCACCATCGGGGCACTGTGCGCCGAAGGGGAAACCTTCCCCTTTCACCCTGTGCCACTAGATCTCCGATGGATGGATAGGATTAGAAGGTACCGGTTCACTTCATAATCGGCACACCGGTCCCGCCGTGGACTCGGTCCACCACACCACGCGCTCGGGTTCACCAGCACAGCCATACACCGAACCAGTCCGCGCGCGCCACATGGCCGATGAGTCAGTGCACGCAGTCAAACCGCCGACTAGCAGCGCGCCTTTTGCAGTTTAGCCCTTCTGTTTTATCTAAATCAACCCGCACTCCATTTCAGTTCAAAGTTATTTTATTTTGGCCCTGTTTTCTTATGGTTTAGTCCCTATATTTTTTAATAATAGGACCGCCGTCCATAGCAGAGGAGGATTCGTTTTTATTTAATTTTAATTCAAAAACAGATCAGTTTATTTACCGTAATTCCATTTTGATCTTAAATTCAGCATAACTTTCATGTTTTAAATCCGATTTGAGTGATTTTCGCACTCACGTGTTCGTAGAAATACGTAGAATATTTTTATACACTTTTTACGCTCTGTTCATACTGTTTGGTGTACTGTTCTAATAGAAACTTATTTGTATGCATGTATGGCTTGGTTTGGATGCTTGTATAGTGATTTTTATCTCGATTAGAAGGTGATCAGTCCGAGTTTGTTGAAGACCAGTTTGCTGACTAGCAGTACCTGGAACAAAACTTTGAGGAAGGTAAGTGTTTGCAAAGGCTCCTTGTTACCTATGAACTTTTATAATTCATACATATCCATGAGTCTAATTTGATGTACCGTAGAGTTTGTCCCCAGTATGTTTTGATCCATATATCCTTGTTACCTTTGGGGATGGGTTCTTACATATTGGATAGATGCTGCCGCGCATAACCAAAATTAAAATAATAATTTGACTGATGATATATGGAATGATATTTAAAATGAGGCTTTTTAGCAACAAGGTATTTGGGCTTAATCCTGAAACGGCCACCCAGGAGGTTTCGTACAACCCCAAAGACTAAATGTCTCTGGTCTTAACCATATAACTAGTGCATCTCTAGCTTGTTAGTGGTTACCGGAAGGCGCAAGAGGGGGGTGTCTCATGGGGTCACAGATGTTCCCGCCTCGTTTATAGTGCTGCGACCACTTACACTTGTTTTGGAGTTTTCGAGGAGGATACGTCTGTGCACACTTGCCATTGAAACCTCGCGGCCACTAACTTATTAGGGTGTCTAGTGAAAGGTTTCGTACTGAACCCTGCCATTCTTCCATAGAGGAGGTCTAGTGGGGCTCATGACCCCCAGCATCTGGGAATCACGACTCGGCGGGTAAAGTTGTACAAATTCTGCAGAATTCTTTAACTAGATATATCAGCTGAGCTCACGGACATGAGCGGCCTGGATCCTTTTTGATTAATGTTCTGGTTTACCTTAAGCATTGGATATGATAAAATGTTGATTCAATTCATATTGTTACAACTGGGATGGGTTTACTCACTAAATGTAGATGTAAGTTTAAAATTTGATTAACTTAAAATTGCGAACCGCTGTCAGACCGAGTCAAGCCTTTTGAGCCTCATGAACCCTTTGTAATATTTGCTAAGCATGGTGTGCTTACACTTGTTGTAATTTCAATGAAAATCCCGGATGGGTAACAGATGCTGGTTTTGAGGAGAATCCTGAAGACACGCAGGACTTCTAGTTGTTTTCCCCAAGTCAGAGTCCCTATGGTAGCTTGGGTCATGTTTTCACTCTTGTAATAATGTTGCTGTTGAGCAAGACAATATGAATAATGTAATGAATATTCGATGTAATAAAGAACTTTACTTTGATATTATGCAATTTGTATTATATGTGTGTGTATGGACTTCCTGGGCACACATATATGTGTACTTGGTTTTGCTTTGCAAAACTGGGTGTGACAAATTGGTATCGAAGCTTAACCTGACTGTAGGATGAACAAACCTAGATAGAAATAGGCGTAACCTAATTTCATATCCTTTTATTTTGTTGATTTAATTTATTATATAAACTATTACTTATATTCTGTCTATATCTATTGCAAAGTTATCCTTGTCCTAATCCTCATCATTTCTATCTTATAGATGGCCCGCACTAAGTAGACTGCACGCAAGAGCGTTGGAAGTTTCATCCCACCACGGGTGAGAGTCACCATTGGCAAGACTGTGCCCGAGCACATGCTACAGCAGCTGCGGAAGCAGGAAGATGACTTTGAGGTATAGCCCATGGAGGAGGACTAGCCCGAGCAGCAGGAGTAGGTTCAGCCCATGGACATAGAAGATGAGGAAGAGCCGGTGGAGCCAGAAGCTGAGGACAAGCACATTGTTGAGGAGAACGTGCCACACGGGGGCCAGGAGGGTGCTGGCGACCCCGATGGTGATGATGGAGATGACAGCTCCGACAGCTCTGACGACTCTGACAATGATAATGGCAGCATGCAGGGCTCTAACAATGGTGCCGGTGGAGGAGATGACAACAATGGCAATGACAACAATGGCAACAATGGAAATGGCAACAATCAAGACCCGCGGCGCCAGGATCTTCTGTCCGAGGGATGGAAGGTTGACTACTACCACGACCTGCAGGGTGATGACTACTTCCACCCGAAGTTAGTCTCCCTTGTGCGCCGTTTTTGTCCTAGGGCTGTGGTGCAATATAGGACAGAGCACTAGATTCACCCACAATACTTGGGCTTCAACAAGACTAAGGTGCACATCCGTGTGGGGAGCAGGGTGCGGAACATCCATAGCGCCATTTCTGGTCGCTACTTCCGCTCTGCCGCTGTTGCTGATGCTGCAAGGCAAGCATACATGGTGTACCGTGCAAGGCATTGGGAGGCTATTGCTTGGGAGATTGAGCGCTACTTCCCTCGCCGCCGGAGTGGACAGGCGAGCTGCACCATTGCTGCACCTCTGGGAGAGGAGAATCCCAGGTTGCTACCCGCTTTGGAGTATATGAGCAAGATTAACACTTGGATCAGTCCTTGGATGAGTTGGATGCCATAGGAAAGGATAACTTGAGGCTCAGCCAGGCGAATGCTAGGCTGAGGAGGCTGCTCTATGGCATCAATCAAGAGCCACCTCAAGTTCCTGTGGTGTCACCTCCAAGAAACAGAGACATTGCTAACACTCACACCACGCTGGATAATTAGGAGTTGTCTATCAAAATGTAATAAGAGCGCTAGAGCAATTTTATTTTCCATGTTGAGTCATGTCTTGAACAATCGTCTTTCTATGCATGAGTGTTTGTAATAATGTTAAATGTATGATTTGGTTCTTTGTTTGTCATGAGGTGAGTTGTGGGGCATGTCCACAATCATCTAAAACAAGTTTAGGGTATAAGGTTTTGATTAAATAAATAGTTGGGTTATCTATCAGCTTGCTGTCCAATTCTGTTTCTCTGAGTGCTTTGTATTTATCAATTTTTATCTCGAGATGTATTCAGTCAAAAATTCTGAAATTCTTATGGGATCAAGTAGACTGCTATATCTTTCATTTCCAACTGGAATCACCTTGATAGCTATCCTGGTTTGTGAGATATGGCTGTTTCAAATCAGGTAATCTGTGCTGTCTGAAAACTGAAACAGCACTGCTTCTAATCTGTTTTTGCCGTGGTAAACGTCAGAATCTGAGAATGTGTTCTGAATAACAGATGTGGGAAATTTCGAGCCCTTTCCAGCAATATATGGTCTGTCTGCAGATGTTGTACAGAGAAAGGGTTATGTTCGTTTTACTGCACTGCTGTCTTTTCTTCCAAGCAGTGAAATTCAGACTGTTATTTTCTTATTTATATACATGCATATCTCTTGTCTTACTGCTGAACCAAACTCATGTCATGCTGTTCATCAACAAATATTCTTCCTAGTTGATCATGTAGAACTCATCGTGGTATATTATACAGATGGTTGACACTAGGAGGACCGCAGCCACCGGAAACAACAACGAGAACCCACCACCGCCACCACCACCTGTTACCATGGAGCAACTAATGATGATGCAAACACAAATTATGCAGCAGCTGGCCCAAAATATTCAGAACATGGAGAACAACAACCAAGGCAACCCATCTCCTCAGGCTCGTGACAAGAGGAGTGATTTTCTGAAAGGCCGTCCACCCATTTTTACTCACAGCACTGAACCGTTTCAAGCCGATGATTGGCTTTGCGCCATTGAGAGGCAGCTAGAGATTGCTCAGTGTGATGATAGGGAAAAGGTCTTATATGCATCTGGTCAGCTTCAGGGGGCAGCCTTAGATTGGTGGGATTCATTCCGTTTCGGCCAGCCACAAGGTGTGCAAATCACTTGGGAACAATTTCGTGCCGCTTTCCGCTCTCATCATGTGCCGGAAGGTTTGCTGAAAATGAAAAAGAAAGAGTTCTTGAGTCTGAAGCAAGGTAGCATGCTTGTCACTGAATATCGTGACAAATTCACACAGCTATCTCGCTATGCACCTAGGGAAGTAGAAGACGATGCTAAGAAACAAGAGTTGTTCATGGATGGTCTGAATGATGACCTGCAATATCAGCTACTCTCTCACAGTTTTACTAGTTTCCATCATCTGGTGGATAAGGCCATAATAATTGAAAGCAAACGCCGTGAAATAGATGAGAAAGAAAAGGAAGTTTTAATGCCAGCATTCTGGTAACAATTCTCGTTTCCGCTCCAACAATCAGCAAGGCTATGCACAGCAGCGATTCCAAGGGCAGTCTAGCTTTGTCAACCGTGGGCAATATCCGCAGCGTGCATCTTATCAGCAGCAGCAGTACAAGGCACCTGCCTATCGTCCACAGCAGACCAACAATGCTCCTATGAAGGGAAATTCACCTGATACTCCAACGAAGAATGGTGCGCCAAAGGCACCTTTTCCTGTCAATAACAACAGATGCTTCAACTGTGGTGAACCAGGACATTATTCTAATAGATGTCCTCAGAAGCTGGGACAGAATGGTAAAGGTAATCACGGGCAAGGCCCAAAGCCGCAGCAGAACTACGTCCGTGGCCGGGTGAACCATGTCACTGCCAAGGCTGCACAGGAGGCACCGGACGTGATGCTTGGTATGTTTCCGGTCAACTAAAATCCTGCCTCAGTTTTATTTGATTCGGGCGCATCACATTCGTGTATTGCCTATTCATTTGTCAAGAAGTATGATATTCCCATGTGTGCATTGAAAAATCCCATGCTAGTTAGCTCACCAGGGGCTAAAATGCAAGCTACCCTTAGATGTCCATTAGTGAGTATCATTTTAAGGGGGGTAGAATTTACAGCTAGTCCTGTGGTTCTAAATCCATCGGGAATTGATATTATTTTGGGCATGGACTGGATGAAATGAATGAAAATAGTTATTCAGTGTAACAGCATGACAGTACAGTTAGTGTCACCGTCAGGGGAACAAATTGAAGTAGGGGTATCTATGTCTGCCAAATAATATTACACAGTTAATCAGATACAAGGCACACCTATAGAAGAGATGCGGATAGTAAATGAATATCCTGATGTTTTCCCCGATGAGTTGCCAGGTATGCCACCTGAACGAGATATTGAGTTTATAATTGAACTTTTACCTGGTACTGCACCCATAGCTAAGCGGCCATATAGAATGGGAGTTAATGAATTAGCAGAGCTTAAGAAACAATTAAGCGAGTTGCTAGAAAAAGGTTATGTGTGCCCTAGTTCATCACCTTGGGGAGCACCTGTGTTGTTTGTTGAAAAGAAAGATGGAACACAAAGGATGTGCATAGATTACAGACCTCTTAATGAAGTGACTATTAAGAATAAGTATCCATTACCCAGAATAGATGACTTATTTGATCAACTAAAAGGAGCTTGTGTGTTCTCCAAGATCGACCTCCGATCTGGATACCACCAGCTGAGAATAAGGCAGTCTGACATTCCTAAAATAGCTTTTGTCACTAGATATGGGTTATATGAATTCACTGTCATGTCCTTTGGTCTGACAAATGCGCCAGCCTACTTCATGTATCTGATGAATATCTTGATAAGTTTGTAGTTGTGTTTATTGATGATATATTCGTCTTCTCTAAAAATGAGAAGGAACATGAGGAACATTTGAGGCTAGTACTCCAAAAGCTTAGAGAACACCAACTCTATGCTAAGCTTAGTAAGTGTGAATTTTGGTTAAAAGAGGTAGCTTTCATTGGACACATTGTCTCCAACGGAGGAGTAGCCGTTGATCATAAGAAAGTAAAAGATGTGCTAATTCGGAATCCACCTAAGGATGTGAGTGAAATTCGGAGTTTCTTAGGAATGGCTAGGTACTATCGGAGACTCATTGAAGCATTCTCCAAATTAGCAAAAACCAATGACTGCTTTGTTGGAGAAAAATGCAAAATTTATATGGTCAAAGGAGTGTCAAGCCAGTTTTGAGGAGTTGGAAAAGAGATTAACCACCGCACTTGTGCTAACCTTACCTGATCTCTCTAAAAGCTTCTCTATCTATTGTGATGCTTCGAAGCAACATCTCAGTTGTGTTCTGATGCAAGAGGGCAGAGTTGTTCCTATGCGTCGAGGCAGCTGAGAAAGCATGAGTTAAACTATCCGACTCATGACTTGGAATTAGCCGCCGTGGTGCATGCTCTCAAGGTTTGGAGACATTATTTAGTTGGGCACAAAACTGAGATTTATACAGATCATAAAAGCCTAAAATATATATTCACTCAGTCAGATCTGAATATGAGGCAGCGTCGATGGTTGGAATTAATTAAAGATTATGAATTGGAGATACACTATCATCCGGGTAAAGCTAATGTAGTAGCAGATGCTCTGAGTAGAAAAAGCTATGCCAATATGCCTATGCAACTCAATTGCCCAAAGAGTTGTGTGCAGAATTTGGGTATCTTAATTTGGCAATAGTAACCAACACAATGGAGTTAGAAGTAGAACCTACTCTGGAAAAAGAAATCCGTAAAGGCCAACTAGAGGATGAGAGAATCAAAGATATTGCAGAACGCATAGTGATCGGCAAAGCACCGGGTTTTCATATGGATGATCAGGGAACAGTGTGGTTTGGCAAGAGGATTTGTGTACCAGAAATAAAAGCTATTAGAGAGTCTATTTTGAGGGAAGCTCATGATTCAGCTTATTCTATACACCCAGGTAGCACCAAGATGTATCTCGATCTTAAAGAGAGATATTGGTGGTATGGTTTGAAAAGAGATGTAGCTGAGCATGTGGCTATATGTGATACATGCCAGAGGGTAAAAGCCAAACATCAAAGGCCAGCAGGGTTACTTTAGCCTATGAAGATACCTGAATGGAAATGGGAAGAAGTTGGAATGGATTTTATAGTAGGGTTACCCCGTACACAAAGAGGGTATAACTCTATTTGGGTAATTGTGGATCGATTAACCAAAGTGTCCCATTTTATACCTATCAAGACTACCTATACTAGTGCAAAGCTAGCTGAACTATACATGGAGAGAATTGTCTGTTTGCATGGTGTTCCGAAAAAGATTGTGTCTGATAGGGGTACACAGTTCACATCTAATTTTTGGCAGAAATTGCATGAGTCCATGGATACAAAATTGAATTTTAGTTCGGCGTACCATCCACAGAAAGATGGACAGATTGAGAGAACAAATCAAATTTTAGAAGATATGCTGAGTGCTTGTGCACTGCAATATGGTACTAGTTGGTATAAGAGTTTGCCATATGCTGAATTCTCTTATAACAATAGCTATCAGAAAAGTTTGAAAATGGCACCGTTCGAGGCGTTGTATGGCAGGAAGTGTAGAACACCACTATTCTGGAATCAAACTGGTGAAAGTCAGGTGTTTGGACCGGAGGTTCTGGAAGAGGCCGAAAAGCAAGTCCAAACAATAAGGCAGAATTTGAAAGTTGCACAGTCACGATAAAAGAGTTATGCAGACACTAGAAGAAGGGAATTGGTGTTTGAAATTGGTGACTATGTATATCTCAAGGTCTCACCGATGAGAGGAGTGAAAAGGTTTCATACCAAGGGAAAGTTGTCCCCTAGGTATGTTGGACCTTTCAAAGTTCTTACTAGAAGAGGAGAGGTTGCTTATCAACTATTATTACCTAAGAGATTGTCTAGAGTCCATGATGTGTTTCATGTATCACAGCTTAAGAAGTGCTTAAGAGTGCCTGAAGAACAGTTATCCTTGGAGGAACTTGAGATTAAAGATGATCTCTCATACAAAGAACACCCTGTGAAAATTTTGGACACAGCTGAAAGGATCACAAGGAGTAAGACCATAAAAATGTGCAAAGTTCAGTGGAATAGGCACTCTGAGGATGAGGCAATTTGGGAAAGAGAGAAAGATCTGAGAATTGATTATCCTGATCTTTTTGAATCTTTCGAATCTCATGGACGAGATTCATCTTAAGGGGGGTAGGTTTGTAACACCCTAAAAATACCCTTTTGCAAATAGGAATTAAATTGAGCTTTATTTAATTTTCTTTGCATTTAAACATAGACCAAATATTAAATTTTTGAACAAATAAAATCAAAGTTAGAAGGTAGAAACATGTTTGATGCATACATGTAGGAAAGGTTGTATGGACACATTTTTTTAAATCCCATTAAAAACTAAATTGATTTGAAGCTTTGGAAAAATAAAAAAGCAATCCTTTTGTTTTTTCCTCTCCACTCTGCAAACCAACCCAGCACAGCCCATTGCCCCACCTCCTTTCTCCTTGGCGTGTGGGCCACCCTAGGCCTAGTAGGCTCCTCTCTTCCTGCCTATGGGTGCGCATGGCCTACCCGGCTGGGCCGCGGCCTGCTCGGCGGCCTGCCCTGCAGCCAGAGTGGGAAACCCATCTGCACTCCCTCACTCACTGCACGCCAGGGTCCGCTCGCCAGCCGCAGCAGCAGCAAGTGCACGCGTTCCCTGTCCTTCACTGCGTGATGCACCCACCCGTCAGCGCCCTGGCCTTTCTCCTTCCTCGGGTCGTCGCACAGAGGCATTCAAGCCCGCTTTCACTCGCGCCTTCACTCTGCCGAGTGATGGAGGCCATCAAAGACCGCCATCAACCAGTGCAGTGACGACGGGTGATAACCACCTCGTCCGTTTCCGTGTTTACCGCCCCTGGCCACCTATAGATCCCGCTGCTAGACCCCTCGCCTTCTCCCTTTTCGCTCTCTGCCACCAAAACACCACTGCCACACCATAGTTCACCGTCCAAAGCTCTATCGTCGCTGTGCGCGCTCTTTGGTGTTTCGTGGGTAAGTGCCGTGACCGTAGGTGCCTTCTCTGTATGATTTTGGTCGCGAATTGCACTGCTCGACGCTCACCGGCGGTGATTTCCCTCTCTGCAGATCGCCGCCGCCGTCGATTCCTTTCCTCGGAGCCGTCCCGCCGTCGTAATCGAGTTCTAGAGCTCCTCTAGAAGGTAATGAAGCCGTAGGACCCTCCAATTTCACTACCCGAACCTATTTTGCCCTGATTTCGTGCTCACCGGCGGTGTTCTTGTCTCCAGTCCGCCACCGGACGTCGCCAGGTCACTCGGAGAATGCACGGATGCCGCGAACACCTTAATCGTCCTCGCGGTATACTCCCCGTCCTTCCCGTACCCTCGGTTTCTCTTTTTGTGAGCTGAATCGCCTGCTCCGCAAGGTCCTAGCACCGCCGCCCACGGCGCCACCGCGGGGCCATCATCTCGATGTGTTTCCCCGCGCTCCGCGATAGCCTTATCTTGTTCACGATCTAGTGTGCATCACTTTGGTGTAGACAGCATCATTTCTAGTGCACCAGAGCATCGGGATGGCTTCTCCGGCGAGCCCGAGTCGCCGGTGGTGACGGCACCACCGTCGGGGCACTGTGCGCCTGTGACAGAACCTCCTAAGCTATATGGCCCACATGCACCTGTCGTCGTCCCAAAGACCTCCGACAGCCGTGCAGGTGACCCGTATAACCTAAAAGGGTCTGCCGGGTTTACGAATAAACCCGTTTCCTCCGAACAGGATCTTAATTGCGAAGAAATTGCAGAGTACAACATTTCATATAAATTTTACAACTCGGAGTACAAGAGCGGAAGACTTTAAATATTACATAGGATTACAAACCCGTGTTTTTAATTATACATTAAGTGCGATTATTACAAACCAAAATATGAGTAGTGGCAGTAGGTAAGTAGCTTATACAACACTTATATTACATAACATCCCTGCCCAGGGATCAAATACTCACTCACTATCACTATCTTCTTGGACCATTTCCTCGAACACTGTCATACAGCAAGGTCCAACACAGACCTTGGGTTGCTGATTGCCTGCAACATGGGGTTAACAAACCCTGAGTACGAGGGGTACTCCGCAAGACTTACCCGACTAAAAATTGGGAACAAGACTCAGGAATGCAGGCTAAGGGGAATCAAGGAGAGGCTTTAGCAAGAATCAAAGAGTTTTGCAGAAAAGCTCTCTAAATCAGGTTAACATTTAATCTCAAGCTAGATTGTTTCATTCAGTTACCTCGTCATCAATACCCTTTCCCATAATTACATAGTTCCGAACCACTCTTCGCTGTAAGTCAGTGGATCAAGTCTCCATTGACCGAGGAGCAACGACGATTCGAATCGATTAAGTACCCAGCTGGGGATCCCTATCCACACTGCATATGTAGCACTTAAGCTTGCATATACCAACCCCGTCTACCACGGTTTTTCCAAAACTTGAACCGGTCCTGCGCCACCCGAGAGTACAGTACTCCTCTCCTCTCCAGGCACGCCGGCCACGAGGGTACACGCTACTCTCGCCATCTCTCCACTCCCAGTGCGTGGTTGTCGGTTCAAGGAGAGGAGCGACTGGAGTCAGAGGCTTTCCGTAGTATGTGGTTAGTTGCAAAGTCTCGATCCATCAGGCCGACAACGAATGGTCCCTAATGGATTCCATTTCGTTTTCTTAATAGACAGTCAGAGACACTACATTGAGACTCCTTTCTCAATGCAAGTCTACTGCCCTGTCAAACAATTATAATAGTTCATAGTAGTATACCCAAAGCATACAAAATATCTTTTTATAAAAAGCTTAACTATTAAGCATGGCTAAGCATTTTATAAACATTTGCCTTTGAATCAGGTTTCACGGATAATATATCAAGGCAGGTAAATGCAGCAAGCAGGTGACAATCAACTCCTATCAACCTAATGTAGTAATTTAACTCAAAGTAATAAAGATTTGTAAAACACAAGGAGTGGCTAATGCACCGGGGCTTGCCTTGTTGTTCGGCGAGGGACGGGTCAGGATCAGAACCGCAAATGTCAAAACCACCGATAACTCCGGAAGGTTCGTCAGCGGCGACTTGTTCGACTTTCACTTCCTCGCCTTCGGTCACTATACGTGATAATGATGCATGCTTAATGATAATGCAAATATCATGATTAACAATAAGCATTAAATTAATAACCTTGAGTACAACTTTCCTTCACGGTAAAGTTGTAATCAAAATCTCACCTACAGTGTTATTGTTGCATAATTAATTCATTAATTATTTTTAACAGTCAAAGAAAGCCGCAACTAACACGACCTTCAACACTAAGAAAGGTGCTTAGGATCAATTAGGGTTACTGATCCTAAGTCTTCACACAATGCCAAAATAACACAAAAACCCTAGAGTGATTAACACTAATCATCATTTTAATTTAATTACTTAATTAAGAATAAATCATAAATAATAAAACTTTATCCAATTGAGCCACGGATTTTTGTGGAGGTAGCTCACTGGTCAAAATAGCTACCCAATTAATTTCATAATTTTTGGATTTATATTTCGAGCTATAAAAATCATAACAGTGCAATTTATTAATTAAAATATGCATTTTTACAGTCTACAGAAAGTGCTCAAAATACAAATTTCATATTTTTCATAAATTCTTCATATCACAGAGAGGCTCCACAATTTATTTCAGAATTTTTGGAGCTATAAATTAATTCCTTCAAAATTAGCAAAATTGGTAACTATTCATTTCTTTTTAAAATTGAAAGGACCATTTACAGGGGAAATACTGGGCCGGCCCGATTGGGCCCAGCTAGGCCTGTCTTCAACCTCCGGCCGTTTCTACACGAAACAGAGCCGTTCGGCAGGGCAACACGCGCGCGCGGCTGCCCGCCGCTGAGCTCACCGGCGGCCACCCTCCGACGAGACCGAGCGTACCCGGATCCTCCCCTCCACCACCCAAACTGGACCCGAGCCCATCCCCTAGTCTACGCCTCTAACAAAGGCTATCCCGACGGCCATGGCGGCCCGGTCTACTCGGCGACTGCGGCTTGCCGCGTTCCGGCCAGCCGGAAGCTTCCCCGATCAAACCAACTACATCTACGGCACAGAGGTGCTCACCAAAGTATGATGCCCGCGCTGGTTCGACGGAAAGAGGTTCGGAGTAGAGCGCTTGGCGGCAACCGTGTTCTCGGCGGGGAACTCCGGCGGCAAAACTTCCGTTCCGGTGATCCCTAAGCATCAAACAAGAAATAGCCCAAAACATGAACTCCAGAGCAACGGGGCGGACTCGAAACGAGTAATACATGGGCGCGAAGCTCACTGGTTCGAGCTAGACACGTCGAGGTGGAGCTCGGTGGTGCCGCGGCCGGCAACAAAGAAGAAGCAGCCGCACCGGCGAACCCGACCACGGAAGGATGCGAGAACCGACTCAAACGAACGGGAAGGAGGTGGCGAACTCAACTACCAAATGGATACAGTGGAGACCGAGTGACGACGACGATTTTTGACGAGAACAGAGACGGCGGACGGAGAGCAGAGGAGAGGAGGAAAAAGAACGGCGACGTCGTCTTCGTGCCTAGAAGAAGAAAGGATGAGCTCCGAGGCCGCCACGTCGATGAAGAGCGTGGCCACGTCGCTGGTTACGTGCCTGCGCGCTGCGGCGCCGAGGGCAGCGGCGGCCGAAGCAGGCAGGCAGCTCGGTGGCGAGCTCTGCTTTGCCGATTACTGTAGCTGGTATTATCCCAATTTTGGTTTTTACAAAATTACTTTCGTTTTTATGTAACAAGTCAAAAATATCCCAAAATAAGATATGTGAGAAATTAAATTATGAACAACTTTTGTATTTTAAGTATTTTCAGATTTCAAATATTTTTTTAAATTATAGAAAAGGGGGTAAATGGCCCTTTTTCAATTCAGTTTAAATTTCAAATTTTTATTGAATAAGTTCAAAATCTATGAACATCAAAGTTGTTCAACTCAGAGAGCTTTACAACTTTTGTTTAAAGATCATCTTCATATTCCATATAATTTTTGAATTAAAGTTTTGAATTCAAATTTGAATATAGTAATTCGAGTTTAATTTGAATTTCCCAATGGAAACTTGAAAAACTTTGAATACCAAAGTTGCTCTATTTAATAAGAGCCACAACTTTGCTTTTGGAACCAAAGTCCAATTCTACTTAGTTTTGAAACTAGGTTTTTAGTCCGATTTAGGGCTTTAAGAATTAAATTGCTAGCAAAAGCCACTCTATTGCCCTAAGCACAAGCCATAAGAGAAAAGTAAACTTATTCTCAGTTGATGCAGGTCAAGTTTGATAAAAATTCATACATATTGTACAATGCTCATGATGACATGCTCAATTTTAAATGTTCCGTAACACAGGAGTGTTACAGCGCCGAAGGGGAAACCTTCCCCTTTCACCCTGCGCTGCTAGATCTCTGATGGATGGATAGGATTAGAAGGTACCGGTTCACTTCATAATCGGCTCACCGGTCCCGCCGTGGACTCGGTCCACCACACCACGCGCTCGGTTTCACCAGCACAGCCATACACCGAACCAGTCCGCGCACGCCACGTGGCTAATGAGTCAGTGCACGCGGTCAAACCGCCGACCAGCAGCGCTTTTTGCAGTTTAGCCCTTCTATTTTATCCAAATCAACCCGCACTCCATTTCAGTTCAAAGTTATTTCATTTTGGCCCTATTTTCTTATGGTTTAGTCCCTATATTTTTGAATAATAGGACCCGCTGTCACAGAACCGACCAATTTATACGAGCACAAGTACAACGATCGCATTTTCGCCGCAATCCAGTCGCACTTGAGCCAATATAAACCCGGTAGTCCGGAAATCTCGAAGGATTTCAAACATTTCATACCCCAAGGATCATTCATTCAGCAATACCCTATCACATGACACATAAGTTCGCAACCGAATTTAAACATCAGAGTACAACATAGTCTTTTACACAAATAGGGTAGTAGCGGAAGTCAACATAGTTTTACACCACAGAGTTCGAATACGAGTACCATCACATGACCCCGTCACAGCATTCTTACAACAACTAAAGATAGATAATGACCCCGCCCTCGGGTCTAGTCTTCTTCGCCCGCAGGGGTGAAGCAGTTCCTGCAATACGCGTAGAAAACTACACCATCTGCAACAATGGGAATAAAACCCTGAGTACTCAATTGTACTCAGCTAGACTTACCCGACAGGGAGTAAATAAAATGACTCTCAAGGATATGCAAGGCTTATTTGGTGGAGCTCAGAGGGTAGCATCATTTTTGCATCAAAGCATTACTACAGTAGAACCTCAACTTATTCATTTTAATTGTGATAAGCTTCGATTTCAGTTAAACTATTTACTAGGATTAGCCACTATACTAAGCATTCACTGAATATTGTAGCAATCAATAAAACCATATGATTTCCGATATCCACAGATATCAACCTCATCTCACCATAATCATTATGTTCAAGTTATTAGCCTCTACCTCACCAGAAGATCAGTTCAGTTTCTCACTAACCAGGAGAGATGGCGATTCGAATCGATTGTACCAGCTGGCAAATATGCCAATCACAAACCCTGTCAGCCGAGCCACTGGCTTCTTGGGCCACCGTTAAATCTTTCTGAGACATAATATGTATCGCGGGCTTGGAGGGGTCCATATTCTCAGAGACAAACCCACTTCCAGGATGCATCAGGTCCCTGACCTGCCCTTGGTAAGATGGTGTCTCCGCACATCCTTCCTACCTCCAGAATATGTCTGCCTTATCACGCCCAATTCCCGGCTCAGAAAGAAATACTCGGCTTCGCGGTCAGAACGACTTATCTGGCCAGCTATGTGACGACGTCTTTCAATCTCAACTGATGTCTGGTGGCCTCAGTCCTAGTCGGCCGCAAGCAGCACCGAAGATGGCATGACCTCAACCATGTCATGCGGCTCCCCGCTACCTAGCCTTGATTCTCTCATTAGACACTGTGGCATGGTGGCACATATAGTCCATCATGTGGAATCCAACCCCATCATCATTAGTAACCACCTATGCTCGCGAAGGACAGGAAATCCCTCGACTTCTACCGGTCTAAGCATGGCTAAGCATAAGATCGAACCCATCCCCTTGTCTAGTAATAACTTCAGGATCAAGTATAAGTGGACAAGGAATAAATGCAGCAACGGTATCATATCAACTCCTATACTTAAGTGCACAATCATACGATTTAATAAAGACCAGTGTATTTGTAAAAAGAGTAGGTGGAGACTTAGGGATGCTGCGGGGCTTGCCTTTCACAAAGTTAGCGGGTAGGTGATCCGGGCACTCCGGAAGTTCAGCCTCTTCTTCTTGTCCTTCGGAAACCTCGGGCACTTCAATCTCCGGCGGAACTCCCTCCTCCGGTGGATCGAATTGCAACAGTGTCACTCCTCCCGGCGATCCTGTATGCATGATATGCATATATGAGAACTGAGAATGCACATGAAATGCAAGATAGAGATGCACGAATTAACCCATGATATGCAATCAGTTTAACAATCCACACTCATTTATTTCTTTCCTAGACAACCAACTCATACTCACCCTTCTTGAGCAAAGCATAGAACAATTTCTCGTCCCGGGTGAGAGGTCTACAACCTGCACTTAATAATTAACATGCATCAACTAACCTACCACAACCAAAAGATATTTGCTTAGAAACAATTAAATAAACCCTAGCCTATAACTGGACCTACTGCTTACTGTGACCATAAAAATCCATAGAAATTACAGTAGCTATTACACATCCAGATTAGCCTACTGACAAAATTTCAAGTCATTTGGACAAGTATAACAGTCTACACAAAAATAACAAGCAACCAGCCTTTTAAGCAATGGAAAATACTTAACACAGTGAAAAGTATCAAACAACAGATTTCCTAATTTTCATAGCTTCTTTCCAACATAACATAGCCCAGGAAAAATATTCATGTCCATAACCTTAAC
The DNA here is from genome assembly GCA_038502445.1 of Eremochloa ophiuroides. Taxonomy (NCBI): domain Eukaryota; kingdom Viridiplantae; phylum Streptophyta; class Magnoliopsida; order Poales; family Poaceae; genus Eremochloa; species Eremochloa ophiuroides. The sequence continues at coordinate 51,540,590 of JAHLJS010000002.1, forward strand.
ACATTAAGCATGGTGATTTTTGCAAGTTTAAAACATAAAAGGCACATTATACTAGACATCATATAAATAACAGTGAAACACTAGCAAACATATTTTTCATAGATTCTACTTCCCTAAACAAGATGAATGCAAGTGGAATCACATTTTTAGCACATTCCTACAATTACTTATGCATTTATCAAGTTTACAAGCAATTAACAATTTAATTATAACTGCACATAAAAAGTATTCAAAAAGTACATTTTATATTTTTCCTTGATAGAGCTCAGAAATACAAACACAACAAAATTTGGTTCACCCCCATTGGACATTCCTAGCTTCAGATATGAATTTTGGAAGGTTTTACACATTTTCTGGAAATTCATTTTATAAAATCAAAAACCTAAACCCGATAGAACTGCTACGTGCACCCGGCTCAGCGAACCAGAGGCGCACCTGAACGGCTGACTCGCGGGCCCCGGGGTCGACCCGACCCCACGCGTCAGAGAGAGGAAACAGAGCCGCCGACGCTGACCGGCGAGAGCTCGCCGACGGCGAGGTCTCCGGCGACGCCGAGGCTACCTACCGACTCGCGGCAACGAGACGAACCCGATGGACCAACTGCCGAGGGTCGTACTCCACCGGAGCGAGCTCGACGGCGGCAATGGCGGACGGCGGTGGTCCGGCGAACTTGCGCCGGCCGATTCCGGCCGTTGCTCGCGCGGCTCGGCCTCGTTCCGTGTTCCTGCAACCCTAGCGGACCTGTGCGCGCGACTAATCGAACTATTGCGCACGGAAACTCACTGACCGCGCTCGCATGGCGGCACGGTGGCGAGAGGTTTCACGGCGAACTCGGGTTCCGGCGAAACCACGGCGAGGTAGATCTAACCGACGGTGTGGAAAGGATCTACGGCTAACGGAGACTCTTAGACGAGCAAAAGAGAGGGAAGCCGACCCCGGCATCGCCCTCGTCACGGCGACCCGAGAGCTCGGCGGCGCTCCGGCAATGGCGGACGGCGAGAAGCTCGCTGGAGCTGTACCTTAGGTCGGCTGAGGTCGGCAACGGGTCGGAAACGAAGAGCAGAGCAAGCCGCAGCTGCGCCGAGGGTGGCGCGGTCGGAGACGGCTCGGTGGCGGCGGATTTCACCGCGGCGGTCGCGGTGGAAATGGCGACGGCGGAAATGGCGACGGCGGAGGGGAAAGAGGAGAGCAGCGAGCGAACAGAGGGCGAGAGAGCAGGGAGAGTGAGGGCGAGCGTGCGGGAGACAGCATTGCGTGTTCCCCTTTGTAAGCCGACCGCGCGGCAGCAACGACGGCGTACGGCGCCATCTGGCGGCCGAGGCCTGACGCGGTCGCGCGATTCGCTCGCGATTCGCCCGAGGGTCGAACTGAATCGGCTCCGATTCAGTTTCCGCGGACCCGACTGAAACTCGATTTTCATCGATCTACAACTCGCGATCCAGAGCGTTTCAGCGAAAACTTCACTAATATGAGTTGAAGAGCTATATGAGTAGATCATTTCATATTAAGACACTTTACTCTAGTTCGGCCTGGATTGAGAGATACAAGTCGATGAACAGGGGTACACCGAAACTGAAAACCGGTTTAGACTTAGGAAAATTTGAAAACTTCCAAAACAGCTCCAAATCTGCACTAATTCAACTTTTTGACCTTCTTCCACTCATTTTCATGAGTTGACCCAAAAATAAAGTTTGTTGCTTATAAAATTCTACACAACTTTGATTAAGAGTGCACTGACATGCAGAATCTCTAAAATGCCCTTCTTGTTTGGTCAAACATAATAGCTTTTAAAGGGCTCTCTAGTCAACTATGAGCTAGAGGGGTATTTTGGGGATTTCACCAACATGAACATTGTTCCAAATGTTATCCTAAACATGTATAAAGCATTTAGAACCGTAAACAAGCATCACATTTGCATGACAACACATTTTGCATAATATGGACATATAAACAAACATATAGCAATAAAAGGGAATCAAATCAAATGCAATGATAATAATGCATGAAATGACATGATCTATGCTTGATGACATGCAAATGCAAGTGTGAAAATAGTAACTAACACTAGGGTGTTACAGCCCTCCCCCCTTAAAAGAATCTCGTCCCCGAGATTAGAGTTAAATACCATTGTTTAAAGAAAGACGGATAGACTTCCTTGAGGTAATCTTCTCGCTCCCAAGTCGCATCCCAATAACTTTGGTTGTTCCACACCACCTTATAGAACTTGATCACTCGGCTACGGGTGATTCTTTCTTTTTAATCTATTACTTCAATAGGCTTTTCTTCATAGGTCAAATCTGATTTCAACTTGATATCACCAAAATCCACTTGCTCTTCCGGTACTCGTAAACATTTCTTGAGTTGAGATACATGAAACACATTGAAGATAGTGGACATGTGTGGTGGCAACCGTAACTTGTATGCTACCTTCCCACTTCTTTCCAGAATTTGAAAAGGACCTACAAACCTTGGAGCTAACTTTCGTTTCACTCCGAAGCGTTGCACGCCTTTCATGGGTGACACTTTCAAGTATACATAGTCACCCACTTCAAATTCCAATGGCCTTCTTCGCTTGTCCGCATAGCTCTTTTGACGAGTCTGAGCGGCTTTGAGATGTGTTTGAATGGTATGCACTCTCTCTTCGGCTTCTTTCACAAAGTCAATCCCGTAATATCTCCTTTCGCCTGATTCAACCCAATTGAGAGGAGTTCTACATTTGCGCCCATACAAAGCTTCGAAAGGAGCCATTTGAATACTCTCTTGATAGCTATTGTTGTATGAGAACTCGGCCAAAGGCAACCATTCTTCTCACGAACCTTTAGACGATAGAACACAAGCTCTCAACATATCTTCAAGAATTTGATTTACCCTTTCGGTTTGACCAGAAGTTTGAGGATGATAAGCTGAGCTGCGAACCAAATTGGTTCCCAAACACTTGTGTAGATGCTCCCAGAAGCGTGCAATAAATTGCGGGCCTCTGTCGGAAACTATCGTCCTCGGCACACCATGTAACCGAAGTATCTGAGCAAAGTAGAGCTGTGCCAACTGATGAGGATGATCCGTAGTTCGAACTGGTAAGAAATGTGCAATCTTAGTCAATCGATCTACGATCACCCAAATAGAATCGTGGCCTTTTTGCGTTAGAGGTAACCCAGATATGAAATCCATGGTTATCTCATCCCATTTCCAACCTGGAACGGGTAAGGGTTGCAATAGTCCTGCTGGCTTAAGATGAATAGCCTTCACGCGACAACAGGTATCACACCTGGCCACATAGGCTGCAATTTCCTTCTTCATTTTGGTCCACCAGAACCTAGGTTTCAAGTCTTGATACATCTTACTACTACCAGGATGGATAGACAACTTGGACAAATGAGCCTCATCCAAAATCTGATTCCTCAACTCACGGTCTTTCGGTACTACCAATCGATCCTTGAACCACAATATACCTTTTTCATCTATTCGGAAATGAAGCATTTCTTGTTCTTTCATCTTCCTCTTGATATGATATATGCCGGGATCTGTTTTCTGACCTTCAATAATCTTGCTTTCCAAAGTACAACTGAGAGTAATATTATTCAACACCACTGGATGCACAAGATTGAACCCGTCTGCTAGCAAAGGCTGCAATACATTGCAATGAGACTTTCGGCTCAAGGCATCGGCTACGACATTGGCCTTGCCCGGATGATAGTGTACTTCTAGATCATAGTCTTTGATCAACCCCAACCACCTTCTTTGCCTCATGTTCAACTCAGGCTGAGTGAAAATGTACTTGAGACTCTTGTGATCGGAACAGATATGACATTTGTGACCCATCAAATAGTGGCGCCAAATCTTCAATGCATGAACTACAGCGGCAAGTTCCAAATCATGAGTAGGATAGTTTTGCTCATGTTTTCTCAGTTGACGCGAGGCATAAGCAATGACTCGGCCTTCTTGCATGAGAACACATCCTAACCCAGTGCCACAAGCATCGCAGTACACATCAAAAGGCCTTTCAATATCAGGTTGTGCAAGAACTGGAGCAGTGGTCAACAACGTTTGCAAGGTGCGAAAAGCTGTTTCACACTCCCCACTCCACACAAACTTGGTGTCTTTGTGCAATAGCTTGGTCATAGGTTTAGCTATTTTAGAGAAATCCTGAATAAAGCGGCGATAATACCCAGCTAATCCCAGAAAGCTACGAACCTCAGACACATTTGTTGGTGACTGCCAATCCAACACCTGCTGAACTTTTGACGGATCTACAGAAATACCTTCAGCAGATAAGATATGGCCCAGAAAAGGTACCTTAGTCAACCAAAATTCACACTTGCTGAACTTAGCATACAGCTTATGCTCCCTGAGTCTAGTCAAGACTATCCTCAAGTGTTCGGCATGATCCTCCATGCTCTCAGAGTACACCAGAATATCGTCAATAAAGACTACCACGAACTTATCCAACTCAGGCATGAATACCGAATTCATTAGATACATGAAATGTGCAGGAGCATTGGTTAATCCAAAAGACATAACCAAATACTCATACAAGCCATACCGAGTGGAGAAAGCCGTCTTGGGAATATCTTGTGGTCTGATCTTAATTTGGTGATACCCAGATCTCAGATCAATTTTGGAGAAAACCTTGGCCTTGGACAATTGATCAAACAAGATATCAATACGAGGTAGAGGATACTTGTTCTTAATTGTCACAGCATTTAGTGGCCTATAGTCCACACACATATGTAAAGTTTCATCCTTCTTCTTAACAAAGATGGCAGGACAGCCCCACGGAGAGGAACTAGGGCGAATGAACCCTTTGTCCAATAACTCCTGGAGTTGTTTCTTGAGTTCAGCTAATTCATGAGGAGGCATTCTATATGGCCTTCGAGAAATAGGCGCCATACCGTGAATAAGTTCTATTGCAAACTCCACATCTCGATCAGGAGGAAGTCCAGGTAGATCATCAGGAAAGACATCAGGAAACTCACACACTACCGGAATACCTTGGACGGTCTTGCCCTCAACTGCGAAAGAGAGATTAAAAAGATCCCCTCTTCGAGGTAAGGAAACTTGAAAGGTACCCCCACCCTGGGCGCCTTCAACGTCAAAGTTCGGTTAGCAACGTCCAATATCGCACCCCATTTGTTCATCCAGCTAACCCCTAGAATTACATCCAGACCTAGCTCAGGCAACACAATGAGATGACTGATAAAACTCCTATCATTAATCTCAATACTCGCCTGCTTGATACCCTCACGTGTGCATATTTCAGCCCCAGCTGAGGTTATCCGGAAATTACAGCCCAAATCAACGATCTGAAAGGCATGCCTTTGTGCAAATGCTTGACTTATGAAAGAATGCGATGATCCAGAATCAAACAAAACAATAGCAGGATGCTGATTCACAGAAAACATACCCGCGGTGACTGGTTCACCTTCTGGAATTTCTTCAATAGTGGTGTGATGCACTCGAGCCTGCTTTGGATGAGGGCAATAGCGAGCAAGGTGCCCCTGTTGACCGCAGTTAAAGCATGGCCCCAGACCTTGGTTGGTCCTCACTGGAACGGCGTTGCTTGGAGGAGCGTTGTTCTTGTTCAAAGGCACTGTGAAACCTTTCTTGTAGCGCTGAGGCGCTGGCTGCTTCTTTGGAGGGGGTCTGAATTTTGCTCCAGGAACAGCCGGACGGTAAGCAGGGCGATTTGCCACCGCACGACTAGCTGCTGGAGTCCTCGACTGAGAAGAGCTTCCTTCAAATGGCCTCTTGTCTCCCTTGGAAGCAGTGTGCAAGTTGTTCTGTTTCTCTTGGATATAAGCTTCACTGATGAACTCGTTAAAAGTTGTACGAGCGTTGTTCGCCAGAGTCTTCATAAGCTTGGTACTAAGACCTCTCTTGAAGGTTTCAATCTTCTTTTCATCTGTATCTACCATCCACGGGGCATACCTCGACAGATTGTTAAAGGCATGATGATACTGAGTGAGGGTCTTGGTACCCTGAGTAAGCTGCATGAATTCATTGACCTTCATCTTGATCAAGCCTGCTGGAATGAAATGCCCCCTGAAATCCCTGGTGAACTGCTCCCAGGTGATATCAGCGACCACGGGGTAGGCGGTCTTACGATTGGCCCACCATATTCCAGCTTGGCCTTGCAGTAACATAGCAGCAAAGCTAGCCTTCATGGTTTCAGTCAATCGCAGCACAGAGAATGACTGTTCAATAGTGTTTAACCACTCATCAGCTTCCAGCGGCTCTACGGCCTGCTTGAATACCGGAGGCTTAGTGTCCATGAAGTCCTTATAATTACTGTATTGGTCCTCATCGTTTCCGCGGCGTCCACCTCGATCGCGATTGTGGTTGTTACTAGCAACCATCTGCTGCAAAATCGCTTGCTGGGTGTCCAAGAACTGAGCAAACATTTGTTCCTGGGTACGTGGTGGAGGAGGCGGCAACTCCTCATCTTCATGTTCGTTCCCACCACCACTGGTTGACCCATGACGACGGGTATGAGGTGCCATCTGTATCAACACGCAACAACCATTGTTAAATGTCAGTTATGTCAAAGATAACCGAAAGATTATGCCCAAAAGATATCAATGATCATTTTTGATAACCAACAAACGGCACAATAATTCAATAATCATCACACAACCGCACAATAACAAGGCGCAACCAAAAAGGGTTTCCAAGCTGCATGAGTTACCAGTACTTAATTAAGAGTTTGATGGTTCCAGCCCTGAACACACAGGGTTCTCTCATTACAATTCAGGTTCTACCCATTACATGACATTAAAGGTTTTCCCAATACAAAAGGGTGCCGATCATGGCAAGATCACTAGAAAAAGCCTAGTCATCGTGGTCACTGTCCACGCCGGACACGTTCCCACCATGGTCATCACTCTCGTCAATAGGCACGATCTCCTCGGGGTCTTCTTCCTCTTCTTCCTCACTTGCTTCACCATCATCAGCTGCAATGAAGATCTCAGGAGCAAACTCCGCTGCACCCGGAGGATGAAACGGATCAGCACGGTTGTTCAGACGATGAACATCCTGCTGCAACTCCCAAACTTGCTGCTGACTAGCATGCAACTCTTGCAGAAACTCATTGCGCTGACGTGTCAAACTCATATTACGATTGTCAAGCTGGCGGCGAAGATCTGCATTCTCCCTCTCAAGCACCTCGACACGGCGATCAGCTGCCAACAAGGCACCAGTGCATCGTAACAACTCATTGAGACAGGCAGTGAGAGCTACCACCAAGTCATCTGAGCTACGACGAGCCATACGTGCCCACTCTTCAGCTTCTAACTTCTTCTCCACAGCATCATGCAGGGCTTCAATGCACTTCATCCAACCATCCCTAGTGGAATAATGCATCCTCAGGACAGCAAACATAGCACTCATAGAAGCACCCGTGCTATGAGCACGCTCGTCCCTGCCTCGCTCTAAAGAAGCTTGGCTAGACTGAGCCCACTCACCCTGAGAAGCATCCACCCTAGGAAAAACATTTGCTGGCCCCAAATCAGCTCTCTTGTTGAACCGGCTGCAAATATCCGTCAACACCTCAAAAGCTGCAAGCTGCGCACCATCCCATGGCGTCCTCATGTCAACTTCCACCTTTATTCCTGGAAACGGCCAACCCCTTTCAAGCACAGGCATAGTCACCCAAACATCAAACCAAGGCTGCACCATGGTTTGCGCTGGCTTCCAGAAATACAGTGGTGGCTCTGCATATCCCACCGACTGCAACAACCTCCATAGCACAGTGGGTGTGCCAAACTGCTCCAGAAACTGACCACTCTGCGGCTCACCTTCAGCTGCCATCTGGTACATTACAACATCTTTCAGCATTTAGAATAAGATAGGACAGCACAAATTTTACCATAGGGAAGGAAATAGTACAAATAGCTTAAATTAATTTCATGATCATGATGCATGCACGTGCCAACGACCTCACACATAATATATTTTAACTAACGTTATAGTCGGTGGCATACCACGTGCTCTCATATACGTAACTAACCGTACTATACGTTTTGCATGGTTAGTGTACCTGCAGAAGATTCATTTCAGCCCAATCCCAATGTATGCAGGGCAACAAGAAGCACTTTTTGCCGGAAATGTTCCCATGAACATTTGCGACCCCAAAAATTAATTACTCCACCTTACTTCCATAAGTACACATATGGATAACATGTACTCACTTCAGTAATCATACACTCACCATCGATCGATGGTTGTTCGATCTTACACTCACATCTCACCTTACCTTAGGCGACGTGGTACATTGACCCATAAGAAGCAATAAGAAACCGACAGTTCATGATTATCCGCACGATAAAACCAATGAACCACAAATAGAAATATGATGCAATTTCCCCCAAGTCAATACTTACATAAGCCACCTAATTACCACATATACATAGGGCTATAGGACTTGGTCATTGGTACTCATAAGTTTTGCAAACACTTGGTTTAAATCACCTATACACACTATCAGTTGGCAATTAGTTTGTAAAACTCAAAACTCTTTTAGTTTTTAAATAGTCAAGTGACGGTATATGCTGAATTATGCTCTGGTACCAGCTGTCACAGAACCGACCAATTTATACGAGCACAAGTACAACGATCGCATTTTCTCCGCAATCCAGTCGCACTTGAGCCAATATAAACCCGGTAGTCCGGAAATCTCGAAGGATTTCAAACATTTCATACCCCAAGGATCATTCATTCAGCAATACCCTATCACATGACACATAAGTTCGCAACCGAATTTAAACATCAGAGTACAACATAGTCTTTTACACAAATAGGGTAGTAGCAGAAGTCAACATAGTTTTACACCACAGAGTTCGAATACGAGTACCATCACATGACCCCGTCGCAGCATTCTTACAACAACTAAAGATAGATAATGACCCCGCCCTCGGGTCTAGTCTTCTTCGCCCGCAGGGGTGAAGCAGTTCCTGCAATACGCGTAGAAAACTACACCATCTGCAACAATGGGAATAAAACCCTGAGTACTCAATTGTACTCAGCTAGACTTACCCGACAGGGAGTAAATAAAAAGACTCTCAAGGATATGTAAGGCTTATTTGGTGGAGCTCAGAGGGTAGCATCATTTTTGCATCAAAGCATTACTACAGTAGAACCTCAACTTATTCATTTTAATTGTGATAAGCTTCGATTTCAGTTAAACTATTTACTAGGATTAGCCACTATACTAAGCATTCACTGAATATTGTAGCAATCAATAAAACCATATGATTTCCGATATCCACAGATATCAACCTCATCTCACCATAATCATTATGTTCAAGTTATTAGCCTCTACCTCACCAGAAGATCAGTTCAGTTTCTCACTAACCAGGAGAGATGGCGATTCGAATCGATTGTACCAGCTGGCAAATATGCCAATCACAAACCCTGTCAGCCGAGCCACTGGCTTCTTGGGCCACCGTTAAATCTTTCTGAGACATAATATGTATCGCGGGCTTGGAGGGGTCCATATTCTCAGAGACAAACCCACTTCCAGGATGCATCAGGTCCCTGACCTGCCCTTGGTAAGATGGTGTCTCCGCACATCCTTCCTACCTCCAGAATATGTCTGCCTTATCACGCCCAATTCCCGGCTCAGAAAGAAATACTCGGCTTCGCGGTCAGAACGACTTATCTGGCCAGCTATGTGACGACGTCTTTCAATCTCAACTGATGTCTGGTGGCCTCAGTCCTAGTCGGCCGCAAGCAGCACCGAAGACGGCATGACCTCAACCATGTCATGCGGCTCCCCGCTACCTAGCCTTGATTCTCTCATTAGACACTGTGGCATGGTGGCACATATAGTCCATCATGTGGAATCCAACCCCATCATCATTAGTAACCACCTATGCTCGCGAAGGACAGGAAATCCCTCAACTTCTACCGGTCTAAGCATGGCTAAGCATAAGATCGAACCCATCCCCTTGTCTAGTAATAACTTCAGGATCAAGTATAAGTGGACAAGGAATAAATGCAGCAACGGTATCATATCAACTCCTATACTTAAGTGCACAATCATACGATTTAATAAAGACCAGTGTATTTGTAAAAAGAGTAGGTGGAGACTTAGGGATGCTGCGGGGCTTGCCTTTCACAAAGTTAGCGGGTAGGTGATCCGGGCACTCCGGAAGTTCAGCCTCTTCTTCTTGTCCTTCGGAAACCTCGGGCACTTCAATCTCCGGCGGAACTCCCTCCTCCGGTGGATCGAATTGCAACAGTGTCACTCCTCCCGGCGATCCTGTATGCATGATATGCATATATGAGAACTGAGAATGCACATGAAATGCAAGATAGAGATGCACGAATTAACCCATGATATGCAATCAGTTTAACAATCCACACTCATTTATTTCTTTCCTAGACAACCAACTCATACTCACCCTTCTTGAGCAAAGCATAGAACAATTTCTCGTCCCGGGTGAGAGGTCTACAACCTGCACTTAATAATTAACATGCATCAACTAACCTACCACAACCAAAAGATATTTGCTTAGAAACAATTAAATAAACCCTAGCCTATAACTGGACCTACTGCTTACTGTGACCAGAAAAATCCATAGAAATTACAGTAGCTATTACACATCCAGATTAGCCTACTGACAAAATTTCAAGTCATTTGGACAAGTATAACAGTCTACACAAAAATAACAAGCAACCAGCCTTTTAAGCAATGGAAAATACTTAACACAGTGAAAAGTATCAAACAACAGATTTCCTAATTTTCATAGCTTCTTTCCAACATAACATAGCCCAGGAAAAATATTCATGTCCATAACCTTAACACATTAAGCATGGTGATTTTTGCAAGATTAAAACATAAAAGGCACATTATACTAGACATCATATAAATAACAGTGAAACACCAGCAAACATATTTTTCATAGATTCTACTTCCCTAAACAAGATGAATGCAAGTGGAATCATATTTTTAGCACATTCCTACAATTACTTATGCATTTATCAAGTTTACAAGCAATTAACAATTTAATTATAACTGCACATAAAAAGTATTCAAAAAGTATATTTTATATTTTTTCCTTGATAGAGCTCAGAAATACAAACACAAAAAAATTTGGTTCACCCCCATTGGACATTCCTAGCTTCAGATATGAATTTTGGAAGGTTTTACACATTTTCTGGAAATTCATTTTATAAAATCAAAAACCTAAACCCGATAGAACTGCTACGTGCACCCGGCTCAGCGAACCAGAGGCGCACCTGAACGGCTGACTCGCGGGCCCCGGGGTCGACCCGACCCCACGCGTCAGAGAGAGGAAACAGAGCCGCCGGCGCTGACCGGCGAGAGCTCGCCGACGGCGAGGTCTCCGGCGACGCCGAGGCTACCTACCGACTCGCGGCAACGAGACGAACCCGATGGACCAACTGCCGAGGGTCGTACTCCACCGGAGCGAGCTCGACGGCGGCAATGGCGGACGGCGGTGGTCCGGCGAACTTGCGCCGGCCGATTCCGGCCGTTGCTCGCGCGGCTCGGCCTCGTTCCGTGTTCCTGCAACCCTAGCGGACCTGTGCGCGCGACTAATCGAACTATTGCGCACGGAAACTCACTGACCGCGCTCGCATGGCGGCACGGTGGCGAGCGGTTTCACGGCGAACTCGGGTTCCAGCGAAACCACGGCGAGGTAGATCTAACCGACGGTGTGGAAAGGATCTACGGCTAACGGAGACTCTTAGACGAGCAAAAGAGAGGGAAGCCGACCCCGGCATCGCCCTCGTCACGGCGACCCGAGAGCTCGGCGGCGCTCCGGCAATGGCGGACGGCGAGAAGCTCGCTGGAGCTGTACCTTAGGTCGGCTGAGGTCGGCAACGGGTCGGAAACGAAGAGCAGAGCAAGCCGCAACTGCGCCGAGGGTGGAGCGGTCGGAGACGGCTCGGTGGCGGCGGATTTCACCGCGGCGGTCGCGGCGGAAATGGCGACGGCGGAAATGGCGACGGCGGAGGGGAAAGAGGAGAGCAGCGAGCGAACAGAGGGCGAGAGAGCAGGGAGAGTGAGGGCGAGCGTGCGGGAGACAGCATTGCGTGTTCCCCTTTGTAAGCCGACCGCGCGGCAGCAACGACGGCGTACGGCGCCATCTGGCGGCCGAGGCCTGACGCGGTCGCGCGATTCGCTCGCGATTCGCCCGAGGGTCGAACTGAATCGGCTCCGATTCAGTTTCCGCGGACCCGACTGAAACTCGATTTTCATCGATCTACAACTCGCGATCCAGAGCGTTTCAGCGAAAACTTCACTAATATGAGTTGAAGAGCTATATGAGTAGATCATTTCATATTAAGACACTTTACTCTAGTTCGGCCTGGATTGAGAGATACAAGTCGATGAACAGGGGTACACCGAAACTGAAAACCGGTTTAGACTTAGGAAAATTTGAAAACTTCCAAAACAGCTCCAAATCTGCACTAATTCAACTTTTTGACCTTCTTCCACTCATTTTCATGAGTTGACCCAAAAATAAAGTTTGTTGCTTATAAAATTCTACACAACTTTGATTAAGAGTGCACTGACATGCAGAATCTCTAAAATGCCCTTCTTGTTTGGTCAAACAGAATAGCTTTTAAAGGGCTCTCTAGTCAACTATGAGCTAGAGGGGTATTTTGGGGATTTCACCAACATGAACATTGTTCCAAATGTTATCCTAAACATGTATAAAGCATTTAGAACCGTAAACAAGCATCACATTTGCATGACAACACATTTTGCATAATATGGACATATAAACAAACATATAGCAATAAAAGGGAATCAAATCAAATGCAATGATAATAATGCATGAAATGACATGATCTATGCTTGATGACATGCAAATGCAAGTGTGAAAATAGTAACTAACACTAGGGTGTTACACCCGCCGTCCATAGCAGAGGAGGATTCATTTTTATTTAATTTTAATTCAAAAACAGATCAGCTTATTTACAATAATGCCATTTTGATCTTAAATTTAGCATAACTTTCATGTTTTAAATCCGATTTGAGTGATTTTCGCGCTCACGTGTTCGTAGAAATGCGTAGAATAGTTTTATACACTTTTTACTCTCTTTTCATACTGTTTGGTGTACTGTACTAATAGAAGCTTATTTGTATGCATGCATGGCTTGGTTTGGATGCTTGTATGGTGATTTTTATCTCGATTAGAAGGTGATCAGTCCGAGATTGTTGAAGACCAGTTTGCTGACTAGCAGTACCAGGAACAAAACTTTGAGGAAGGCAAGTGTTTACAAAGGCTCCTTGTTACCTATGAACTTTTATAATTCGTACATATGCATGTGTCTAATTTGATGTACCATAGAGTTTGTCCCTAGTATGTTTTGATCCATATATCCTTGTTACCTTTGGGGATGGGTTCTTGCATATTGGATAGATGCTGCCACGCATAACCAAAATTAAAATAATAATTTGACTGATGATATATGGAATGATATTTAAAATGAGGCTTTTTAGCAACAAGGTATTAGGGCTTAATCCTGAAGCGGCCACCCAGGAGGTTTCGTACAACTCCGAGGACTAAATGGCTCTGGTCTTAACCATATAACTAGTGTGTCTCTAGCTTGTCAGTGATTACCGGAAGGCGCAAGAGGGGGGTGCCTCGTGGGGTCACAGATGTTCCCGCCTCGTGTATAGTGCTGCAACCACTTACACTTGTTTTGGAGTTTTTGAGGGGGATACGTCTGTGGACACTTGCCATTGAAACCTCGCGGCCACTAACTTGTTAGGGTGTCTAGTGAAAGGTTTCGTGGTGAAACCCTGCCATTCTTCCATAGAGGAGGTCTAGTGCGGCTCATGACCCCGGCATCTAAGAATCACGACTCATGGATATGAGCAGCCTGGATCCTTCTTGATTAATGTTCTTTAACCTGATAAAGTTGTACAAATTCTGCCATAAAGTTGTACAAATTCTGCAGAATTCTTTAACCTGATATATCAGCCGAGCTCACGGACATGAGCGGCCTGGATCCTTCTTGATTAATGTTCTGGTTTACCTTAAGCATTGGATATAATAAAATGGTGATTCAATTCATAATGTTACAACTGGGATAGGTTTACTCACTAAATGTAGATGTAAGTTTAAAATTTGATTAACTTAAAATTGTGAACCGCTGTCAAACCGAGTCAAGCCTTTTGAACCTCATGGACCCTTTGTAATACTTGCTAAGCATGGTGCGCTTACACTTGTTGTAATTTCAATGAAAATCCCAGATGGGTAATAGATGCTGGTTTTGAGGAGAATCCTGAAGACACCCAGGACTTCTAGTTGTTTTCCCCCAGTCAGAGTCCCAGTGGCAGCTTGGGTCATGTTTCTGCTCTTGTAATAATGTTGCTGTTGAGCAAGACTATATGAATAATGTAATGAATATTCGATGTAATAAAGTACTTTACTTTGATATTATGCAATTTGTATATTATGTGTGTGTGTGAACTTCCTGGGCACACATATATGTGCACTTGGTTTTGCTTTGCAAAACTGAGTGCGACAAGGGCGAATTGACGAAAAGACAAGGAAGAACCCCATCGACCCCTGGTACGAAACGGAGGCTCGGGAGCTCCCCTTGCACCTCGGCTGCGTGGAGAATGCCTTCGATCGACATCATGCCCAGGGCAGAGGCTCGGCGCCTATGCCGCGCCGCCTCCACAAGGCACCCGCAGCCCTCGGCTACGACCCAGGGCTCGGGGGCTCACACCCAATGATCCTCTGCCGTGAGACGAAATCACCAGCACACAAGTCAAAAGGCACCCGAGGCTATACAGACAGAATTTCTAGCCCTTGAAGGGATACACCATCCCTTCACGGCCTCGGGGGCTACACCTGGCGCTCGCGCGCACCCACCGGATAAAACAACAAAATCCTAACAACCCGATAGAGAGAAACTAACTTGAGCGTCTGGAGGAGTGAATTCACTCCACCACAGGCTCGGGGGCTACTGTCGGGTACCAAAGTATGGGGTACCCAACTTAGACGCAAAAACACCTTCCTAGCATAAGTCCTGGCCCAAGCTAGCCTAGCAGAGGCCCATGATGACGCTGCTTATAAGAGCCCGTACCGATGCCGCGCTAACGTGCTACCCCCTCGGGCGGACGGACCCCTCGGGGGGAGTTTTCTGGTTCGTCTGAGCATTGGCGAAAGGGCTTGGGAAAGAAGAACCCTCGGGCGCTATCCTCCGATTGGCCCGAGCCCCCTCACTATACGCAGCACCTTCGGACACCAACTTCCGATTCGTCCGAGCCTCCTACTGTATGCCGCACCCTCAGGCGCGACTCTTCGATCCGCCCGAGCCCTACTGACATCACCAGGAGCAATCTTTACAGGTACGGTCCCATCAAGCGGACCCCACAGCACGACTACACCTCACGCGCGCACGCCTGCCGTACCAACTACCAAGCCTCCTCTGACGGTTGATCTGATGGCCCCACTACCTCCACACTGTCCCAAGGACGGCTCACAGTGAAACGCCCCATTTGCAGAGGGATTCCCCTGCCACGACTACGACAGGCCACACCCCTGGCACACAAACTGCACAGGGGCAGGAGGGACATCAACTGTGGGGCCAACCTTAGAGATTGGACAAATCCCCCATCCGAGCCCACCTACCCCTCGGGAAGTACCTCATATGAGAGGAAACGTGCCCGAAGAGGAATACTACCGCCGCATCGCTGCGTCCCTTTTCCAACAGGAACGAGGCTCCCAAGCCTCAAGGGCTAACGCCGAGGGGCGACTTACTCTCCCACTGTGCCATGCAGGATGAACAACAATCAAGTACGAAGCATGACGCCGCGCCACGTAGCATCCATGACCGACACTGTGCGCCTCCTTGGAACTCGCCAATCAAACAATGGAGGATCACTCAAATGACAACTGCCATACTCCCAGAGTACCAAGTTGGAGCCGTGGCTGACGACAAGCACCGATCTTCATGGTCACCGCCACGCCAAGTACTGTTTCTACAGCAAAGAGCATATGACCCTGTCTCTCCCTTGTAACTATAAAAGGGAAGGCAAGGACCAACCTTAGGGGGGACTTCGCATCGACCCAACATCCTACTGCCATAGAACACACAAACACATTTCACGTACACAAGAGACTTGGGAGCCCCTCCCTCTCTCGCTTAAGGTTGTAACCCCTACTACAAGCACCCCGGTGCAAGGCAACACGATCCGACTCACACACTGGATGTAGGGCGCTACTTTGCCTAAATCAGTGTAACTCCCTGTGTTCCTCATTGCAAACCATCCGCAACCTCGACCACAAAACACAAATTTACTAACCGGTGTTAGCACCCACTAATCCTAGCACCGACACTAACTATTCAAGCCGTAGGAATATATATTCAAACGGAAGACAGATGGATAGAAACTATTTTTCTACATTCACGAAGTTAGTAAGAGGATGATGGACGAAAAAATAGACTGAAATTTTATGGTTTATTATTAGAGATTAGAGAAGAGAGGAGAAGAATAAAAAACAAGATAAGCTATAGATATAGATATCGATATCGATATAGACGTATAGATATAGAAATAAACCATTCAACTCAGCGTTCTGTCAACATCAAGCTTGGTGCCATCCTTAATGTATTAATAAATAGGCCATCCGAACAGATTCTATGGGCGCCGGCCTCTTAAAATTCACGTTTGTGCCATGATGTCCATATTTCCTGGAACGCGTTCTGAGGCGATCGCGAAGGCGATCTCGCCCCCGACCCTGATCTAGATCGCCGTTGCCGGCGATCTTGATCCGCTATACTGTTGGTCGTTCCGGCCTCAGTGTCCACGCCCCGACACCACCGTGCAGTGTGGTGCCGGCCCACGCATACCGTCGGTTAGCCGTCCCGGGCGCCGCCGGCCACAGATTGCCTTTAGGGCTTTGCCGCTTAGGTCTTCTCCTAGGTTGGGCTCCTGTTTGGTGGCTGTGCAGATCGCACAGAGCATCTGATCTGTCTGTCCCTGGTTGGCTGCGATGGCGGTGACAGGGTCTAATGGAAGTGGAACGATGGATGGCAGAAGCCCTAATGCTGAGGAGCTGCTCCAAAAGCTGAACCTCACGGAGGAGGAAGGTTCCGTCGTTGATTTCGTTGATGAGGAGGAGGATGGTGCCCTAGTGCCGGTCATCGTGGCGCTGGTGGGGAAGGTTCTCTCGCCGATGCCGGCCCACATTGATGCGGTTCGCTTGGCGATGAGGCCGGCATGGGGAAACCCGGTGGGCCTGAAGTTTTGGGCGATCAGAGAGAAGGGTGATAATCTGTTCCTGGCCGAGTTTGGTAGTGCTCGTGACCTGGATTGTGTGCTGTCTGGAATGCCATGGCTGTTTGGCAAGTACACGGTGCTGCTCCAGGAGTACGATGAGAGACTCAGCGTTGATGAAATCGTCTTTGACTGTATGGAGATTTGGGTCCGGGTTCTCAACCTCCCTCTGGGATGGATGAATCGGACTAAGGGTTCCAAGGTCATGGGTATGCTTGGCAGGGTCATGAAGATGGATGTGGACGCGGAGGGCAAGGCCAGTGGCGCGTTTCTTCGTGCCCGGGTGTCGATCGACATGGATAGGCCTATCCGTCGTGGAGTCTTGCTTAGGATGAGCAGGAACGAAGAGCCCTGGTGGTTTCATGCACAGTATGAGAAACTGCCATATCTTTGTTTCTCCTGTGGGAAGATGGGACACTCGGAACTAGAATGCCCAACCCCGGCGGAGAGGGGGGAAGATGGTAAACTCCCATATGATGTCCAATTGAGGGCTCCGGAGGATCGCCGTCGACGTCTTCCTTCCTTTACCAGTGCGGTAGCAGATTCTTATGGAAGCGGTTCTTCATTGGCTTCTAAACCCCCAAAGCAGTAGAGCCGCTCGGGGGGTAGGGGATCTATGGCGAGCTCGCACCGCTCGGGCAGCCAAGTTGATGAGTCCGAGGATGCTGAGGTGCAGTCTCCCCTCAAGACCCCACAAGGCGAGGACATGGAGGCGGAGGGCGTTGGGGACCTGGGCGAGCAGACGCCTGGATATGGATGCTGTGGATGGCACTCGCAGGCTCCACGAAAAAGGAAGTCTAAAGGGGCACGTTCGGCTACATAGACGCCGGACTTAAACATTTCCCCTGGGGGGTCCAGTGAACTAGTGCCAACGGGTCTGGTGAGCTCACGTGTGAGCCAGTTGGGTGCTGGGACAGGTAGTGGCGGCTCTAGCATGATTGAGACCTTGAAGAAGCAAAGGCATGGCAACGCCCCAATTGAGAGATCGGTGGCGGCTGCAGATGGCAGCCCCCGCCGGGAGCCATGAATCTCCTCAGCGTGAACTGCCGGGGCTGCGGGTGGCCCGCGGTAGTTCAGGAGCTCCGCCATCTGGTGGAGGAGAGGAAGCCCGCGGTGGTGTTCTTGATGGAGATGAGGATGGGTGATGGGAGAGCTCTTGGCTTGAAACGCGACCTTGGCTTCCCAAACGCCATTGTCGTCAAGTCGGAAGGGCTTAGTGGTGGTCTGATGCTTCTTTGGCGTCAGGATGTTCTAGTCGCGGAGATGAGCAAGTCGCGTTCACACATTGATGTTCTTCTCTCGTGTGATCGGCTGCGCATCACTCAGTGGCGGCTAACTGGATTCTACGGGGAGCCCCAGAGGAAACGTAGGAAAGATAGCTGGTACTTGATGAGATTTCTTCGTGCACAATCAGCCACTCCGTGGCTTTGCATGGGAGACTTCAATGAAGTGCTTGCTGTAGAGGAACAGATTGGTGGAAATGATCGGGAACCTTGGCAAATCCGAGGATTTAAAGATGCGGTGGATGACTGCGGTTTCATTGACCTTGGTTACCACGGCCTCCCATATACCTGGGATAATCGCCAAGGGGGGACAGCAATGTGAAGGTGTGCTTAGACCGTGCCTTGGGTGATGAGAAGTTTATGGTGGAGTTGGGTGAGACAGAGGTGTTCCACCTCCCACTCGCGGAGTCTGACCATGGTGGTGTGTTGGTAGAAGTGAGAGAGCGTGACATTGCAAGCCAGCGCTGCCGACGGAAGCCGAGGCCCTTCCGTTATGAAAATATGTGGCAGCGGCATGGGGAATACAGGGAGTTCGTCAATCAGTCCTAGGATCTGGGTCCCGAAGCTGGTGATCTCTCGTCTGTGGCTGGTGCTCTTTCGGCCCTACAAACGTCGCTGAAGAACTAGGACCGGGAGGTTTTTGGCTCGGTAAAGAAGCAAGTGCGGCAGTTGAGAGTGGAGCTGGAGGAGGAGCGTGGCGCTACCTTGCATGTGGGGCTGTCGACCAAAGAGCATGAAATAATGGCCAAGCTTTCTGAGGTTCTAGCTAGGAAGGAGACGATGGAGAGGCAGAGATCCCGTATTTCTTGGCTCAAGGAGGGTGACCGTAATATGGCCTTCTTCCAAGCAAAAGCAAGGGCGAGGTGGAGAACCAATCGTATTAAGATTCTAAAGGATGAGGATGGGCGAGTCTTTACTGAGCAGGAGGATTTAGAGCGGCTGGCTTGCGAGTTCTACCACCGTTTGTTCTCGGCATAGGACGTGCTTCAGCCGGATCTGGTTTGCCGTCATGTACCGAGGAAGGTGACTCCAGCTATGTGTGACGCTCTTAATGAAGCATATAAGGAGCAGGAAGTAGAGAGAGCCCTGTTCCAGATGGTGCCCAATAAAGCTCCCGGTGTGGATGGTTTCAACGCAGGTTTTTTCCAGGCACATTGGGAGTTGATCAAGCCGTCTGTGATCCCGGCAGTGCTCTGCTTTTTGAATGGCGGGGAGCTACCAATGGAGGTGAATGATACTCTTCTGGTGTTGATTCCTAAGGTGACGAATCCACAGGACCTATCGCAATACCGCCCAATTTCGTTATGTAATGTGTTGTACAAAATCTGCTCCAAGACCATTGCTAACAGATTGCGGTTGGTGCTTGACGAAATTATTTCGGAGGAACAAAGTGCCTTTGTACCGGGGCGATTGATTACAGACAATGTGCTCATTGCATATGAGTGTATTCACTATTTGAGGGGCAAGAAAGGAAAGAATGGGGATTGTCCGATCAAGCTTGATATGGCAAAAGCGTATGATCGGGTGGAGTGGAGGTACTTGGATGCAATCATGCATGCATTGGGTTTCCCGGAGGCTTGGTGCTCGCTGATCATGAAATGCATCTCAACGGTATCTTTCTCTATCCGAATTAGTGGTGTTTTCTCGGAAAAATTCATGCCTTCGAGAGGGATACGGCAAGGGGATCCGATTTCACCGTACCTATTTTTGCTGTGCTCGGAGGGCCTATCATGTATGCTCAGGAGCATTGGACCCCTTTATGTGTCGAGGGGAGTAAGGGTCAGTCATCATGCGCCATGGATTTCACATCTGCTATTCGCTGACGATTGCATGATTTTTACCCAAGCTTCTAAAAAGGGGGCTGATCGAATTGCTGCTATTCTTGAGGAATATAACCAGGGGTCTGGCCAACTGGTAAACAAGAGTAAGTCGGTGATATTTTTTAGCAAGAACTGTGGGCAAGAAGATAAAGATGCTGTGCATGAGAGTTTGCTTATTCCAACAGAGGCACTGGGAGAAAAATATCTTGGTCTTCCAACCAATGCCGGTCAGGGTGCTGCAAATGCATTCGGCTATGTGCCTACTAGAGTGCGTGGGATGATTGGAGGATGGGCAGAGAAGGAGTTGAGTTGCGCAGCGTGGGAGGCTCTGCTGAAGGCTAATGCGCAATCTGTGCCAACATACCCAATGTCGGTTTTCAAACTTGCCACCAGGTGTGTGCCAGAAGTTGACATCGGCTGTCTCGAATTATTGGTGGGGAAGCTCACTGGACAGTCATAAGATTCATTGGGTGAGTTGGGAGAAGCTCACTAGATCAAAGGCTGACGGAGGAATGGGCTTTAGAGATTTCTCGCTGTTTAACAAGGCTATGATGGGAAAACAAGGCTGGAGATTGCTGTCTCGTCCGAATTCGCTGTGTGCAGCGGTGCTGAAGGGGAAATATTATCCATATTCAGATTTCCTCTCGGCTACCAAGAAGAAGCGGAGTTCGGCAACCTAGAGAGCAATCCTTCATGGGAGAGATGTGTTGAAACAGGGCTTGATCAAGCGAGTTGGCCCGGGAGATATCAGTGTTTGGGAAGACAATTGGATACCAGGAGTTAAGTCCCTCAAACCGCTGGTGCGTATGCCTCACGCAATGTGACAGAACCTCCTAAGCTATATGGCCCACATGCACCTATCGTCGTCCCAAAGACCTCCAACAGCCGTGCAGGTGACCCGTATAACCTAAAAGGGTCTGCCGGGTTTTCGAGTAAACCCGTTTCCTCCGAACAGGATCTTAATTGCGAAGAAATTGCAGAGTACAACATTTCATATAAATTTTACAACTCGGAGTACAAGAGCGGAAGACTTAAAATATTACATAGGATTACAAACCCGTGTTCTTAATTATACATTAAGTGCGATTATTACAAACAAAATATGAGTAGTGGCAGTAGGTAAGTAGCTTATACAACACTTATATTACATAACATCCCTGCCCAGGGATCAAATACTCACTCACTATCACTATCTTCTTGGACCATTTCCTCGAACACTGTCATACAGCAAGGTCCAACACAGACCTTGGGTTGCTGATTGCCTGCAACATGGGGTTAACAAACCCTGAGTACGAGGGGTACTCCGCAAGACTTACCCGACTAAAAATTGGGAAGAAGACTCAGGAATGCAGGCTAATGGGAATCAAGGAGAGGCTTTAGCAAGAATCAAAGAATTTTGCAGAAAAGCTCTCTAAATCAGCTTAACATTTAATCTCAAGCTAGATTGTTTCATTCTGTTACCTCGTCATCAATACCCTTTCCCATATTTACATAGTTCCGAACCACTCTTCGCTGTAAGTCAGTGGATCAAGTCTCCATTGACCGAGGAGCAACGACGATTCGAATCGATTAAGTACCCAGCTGGGGATCCCTATCCACACTGCATATGTAGCACTTAAGCTTGCATATACCAACCCCGTCTACCACGGCTTTTCCAAAACTTGAACCGGTCCTGCGCCACCCGAGAGTACAGTACTCCTCTCCTCTCCAGGCACGCTGGCCACGAGGGTACACGCTACTCTCGCCATCTCTCCACTCCCAGTGCGTGGTTGTCGGTTCACGTAAAGGAGCAACCGGAGTCAGAGGCTTTCCGTAGTATGTGGGTAGTTGCAAAGTCTCGATCCATCAGGCCGACAACGAATGGTCCCTAATGGATTCCATTTCGTTTTCTTAATAGACAGTCAGAGACACTACATTGAGACTCCTTTCTCAATGCAAGTCTACTGCCCTGTCAAACAAATATAATAGTTCATAGTAGTATACCCAAAGCATACAAAATATCTTTTTTATAAAAAAAACTTAACTATTAATCATGGCTAAGCATTTTATAAACATTTGCCTTTAAATCAGGTTTCACGGATAATATATCAAGGCAGGTAAATGCAGCAAGTAGGTGACAATCAACTCCTATCAACCTAATGCAGTAATTTAACTCAAAGTGATAAAGATTTGTAAAATACAAGGAGGGGTTAATGCACCGGGGCTTGCCTTGTTGTTCGGCGAGGGACGGGTCAGGATCAGAACCGCAAATGTCAAAACCACCGATAACTCCGGAAGGTTCGTCAGCGGCGACTTGCTCGATTTTTACTTCCTCGCCTTCGGTCACTATACGTGATAATGATGCATGCTTAATGATAGTGCAAATATCATGATTAACAATAAACAAGCATTAAATTAATAACCTTGAGTACAACTTTCCTTCACGGTAAAGTTGTAATCAAAATCTCACCTACAGTGTTATTGTTGCATAATTAATTCATTAATTATTTTTAATAGTCATAGAAAGCCGCAACTAACACGACCTTTAACACTAAGAAAGGTGCTTAGGATCAATTAGGGTTTCTGATCCTAAGTCTTCACCCAATGCCAAAATAACACAAAAACCCTAGAGTGATTAACACTAATCATCATTTTAATTTAATTGATTAATTAAGAATAAATGATAAATAATAAAACTTTATCTAACTGAGCCAAGGATTTTTGTGGAGGTAGCTCATTGGTCAAAATAGCTACCCAATGAATTTCATAATTTTTGGATTTACATTTTGAGCTACAAAAATCATAGAAGTGATATTTATTAATTAAAATATGCATTTTTACAGTCTACAGAAAGTGCTCAAAATACAAGTTTCATATTTTTCATAAATTCTTCATATCACAGAGAGGCTCCACAATTTATTTCAGAATTTTTGGAGCTATAAATTAATTTCTTCAAAATTAGCAAAATTGGTAACTATTCATTCCCTTTTAAAATTGAAAAAACCAATTACAGGGGTATTGGGCCGGCCCGATTGGGCCCAGCTTCTGGCCAGCTTGGCCCAGCCCCGAAGCAGGCCGGCCTGCTATGGCCTGGCCAGGCCTAATCGGGGCCTCTCCCCTTCTTCCTCCCTCTGCTCGACTCGAGCAGAGTCAGAGACTCTCTCCGTTTGACCCCCAGTCTGAGGATGATAAGCAGTACTGTGCAAAAGCTTAGTACCCAAGGACTCATTGAAAGATTTCCAAAAATTAGAGACAAACTGTGTACCTCTGTCAGATACAATAGTCTTTGGCACCCCGTGAAGTTTCATAATGTGATTAATGTATAAGCTGGCATACTTTGCCGTGGGGTACGCGAGCTTAACAGGTAGGAAGTGGGCTTGTTTAGTGAGGCGATCAACAATAACCCAAATGGAATCAAACCCTCAGGATGTCTTGGGCAAACCCACTATAAAGTCCATACTAATGTCCTCCCACTTGCCTCCAGGAATAGGCAGTGGGTTGAGTTCACCTGCTGATTTCATATGCACCGCTTTTACTCTCTGGCAGGTGTCACACTCAGCCACATATTGGGCAATCTCGATCTTCATTTTGGTCCACCAGAATCTCTGTTTCAGATCCTGATACATCTTATTACTTCCTGGATGAATAGAAAACCTTGTTAAGTGCGCTTCATCAAGGATTTTTTGACGTAACTCAGGAACCTTTGGAACTACTAAGCGATTCTTGAACCATACGACACCATCACCATCAATTCGGAAGCAGTCGGCTTTTCTAGCTAAAACTTTTTCCTTGATGTGTTTAATACCTTTATTCTTTTTCTGGGCAGCAATAATCTCTTCTCGGATAGTCGACTCAATACCAAGGTTGGTTAAATTACCTCGTCGACCCATCTCAATGTTTAACTTTTCAAGCTCAAAACACAAAGAAAGGTCCAACGGCCTCACTGTCAGACAATGGCAGTGAGCCTTTCTACTAAGTGCATCGGCAACCACGTTTGCCTTACCAGGATGGTAGTGCACTTCCAGATCATAATCCTTTATCAGTTCAAGCCATCTTCTTTGCCTCATATTTAACTCAGATTGAGTGAAAATATACTTCAAACTCTTGTGATCTGTGTATATATGACAAGTGTTGCCCAGCAAATAATGACGCCAGATCTTTAGAGCATGAACAACAGCGGCTAATTCCAAATCATGAGTGGGATAGTGCTCTTCATGTCGCTTCAGCTGACGAGATGCATATGAAATGACTCGGCCTTCTTGCATCAGCACGCAACCAATACCAATACCTGAGGCATCGCAATACACATCGAACGGCTTTACGATGTCAGGCTGAGCTAAGACAGGAGCAGTGGTCAAGAGTTTCTTTAGAGTTTGGAAAGCTTCCTCACATTCAGCTGACCATTTAAACTTCACATCATTCTTAAGCAACTCAGTGATTGGCTTAGCTATTCTAGAGAAGTTAGGGATGAACCGGTGATAATATCCTGCCATTCCCAGAAAACTTCTAACTTGATGAACAGTGGTCGGCGGTTGCCAATTCAAGACTTCCTCAACCTTGCTAGGATCGACAGCTACGCCTTCAGCTGATAGAATGTGTCCCAGAAATTGGATTTCCTTCAACCAAAATGCACACTTGCTGAACTTGGCATACAACTTATGCTCCCTTAATCGAGTTAGAACAATGCGAAGATGTTCCGCATGCTCCTCCTCGCTCCTTGAATATATCAAGATATCATCTATGAACACTACTACAAACTTGTCCAACTCTGGCATGAACACAGAATTCATCAGATACATGAAATGAGCAGGAGCATTGGTCAGACCAAAGGACATGACCAAATATTCATATAACCCATAACGAGTAGTGAAAGCTGTCTTAGGGATATCCTCGGGACGAATCTCTATTTGATGATAACCCGAGCAAAGGTCAATCTTTGAAAACACTTTTGCTCCAGAAAGCTGATCAAAAAGAAGATCAATTCGGGGCAGAGGGTACTTGTTCTTGATAGTGACTTCATTCAATGGTCTATAGTCAACACATAACCTTAGAGTTTTGTCCTTCTTCTTTACAAAAATAGCAGGACAACCCCAAGGAGAAGAGCTTGGTCTGATAAATCCCTTATCAAGCAATTCTTGCAACTGAATCTTCAGTTCTGCCAACTCATTCGGAGGCATTCTATAAGATCTTCGGGAAATTGGAGCTGTTCCCGGCTTCAACTCGATGGTAAATTCTACATCCCGGTCAGGAGGTAATCCAGGCAGATCTTCAGGAAACACGTCTGGAAACTCGCAAACTACCGGAATGTCCTGAACTTCTTTCACTGAAGTGGCATTTACTCTTTCAACAGCCCTCTGAGGTGTTGGAAGTTGGATAAGAAGTTGAGAAGTACTATTAGGTAAGTTCACCTTTATGGTTCTATTCAAAGTATCAATAATAGCTCCTCTCTGGTACATCCAATTCATACCTAGGATCACATCTATATCTTGATCCTTTAACACTATCATGGATGTGGGGAAAAGATGACCACCAAAGTCTATAGGTACCTGATATACCATTTCCTTGGTACTCAGTCGTCCCCCAGGCGACTGTACTATAATACTTTCCTTAGCTTCCCCAATTGGAATATCATGCTCCATGACGAAGGTACGATTGATAAAAGTATGAGATGCACCAGAATCAAAAAGCATAACAGCAGGATGATTTGCAACAGGAAACCTACCAAGCATGACGGGTTCTCCTTCCGGAATCTCATTGACCTGAGTATAGTGGACTTGTCCAACTTTCTTCACGGCCTTACCCTTCTGGTTCTGCTGGTTGTTACGGTTCTGATTCTGTTGCTGCTGTTGACCACCAACAACTCTTGGAACATTCTGATTATACTGTCTTGGAAACGGGCAATCACGAGAGTAATGCCCAGGCTTTCCACAGTTAAAGCATGGAGCGTTGTAGTTTGGTGGTGGAGCTTGGATACGAACACCAGGGGCGTTCGGCTGAGTGGGATTTGGCTTATTAATATTCTGTGGTGCGGCAGCAGGGCGAATATAAACCTGTTGCCGAGGTGGATATTGCGGCTGTGGATACTGGGTACGTTGGTGTTGAATAGGATGGAACACAATCTTCTGGCGTTTCTTACCACCAGAAGGTCCGGTCGACACAATCTTCGTCTTTCGTTTCTCCGCCTGATGAGCAAAATTCTTAGCTTCAAAAGCTATTGCTATGTTGACCGCCTGATGATAAGTAGCATCTGGGTTGGAGGTCAATGCTCTCTGAATTTTTGAGTTCAAACCCCTCTCAAAGCAGTCTTTCTTTTTGTGATCAGTGCTCACAAGATCAGGTGCATATTGAGAAAGGTGGTTGAATTTGGACACATACTGCATCACTGGTGTCCTCCCTCTGGCGAAGTGCTAGAAACTCGTCTAACTTCAGCTTCATTACTCCAGCTGGAATATAATGGGCACGAAAACCTTCACGAAACTCGGCCCATGTCACACGGTGACCTTCTGGCTGGGCGGCAACAAAGTTCGCCCACCAGCTGCTGGCAGCTCCCCGAAGCTGTTGTGCTGCGAACAGAGGCTTCTGATAGTCGGTGCAATGAATAAGACTAAACTTTTGCTCCATAGTATGGAGCCAATCGTCTGCCTCCAACGGCTCATCAGCTTTGGTGAAAACCGGTGGACGAGTATCTGTGAAATCCACATAAGTGGTTTCATCCCGGTTATTACGCCCACGACGGTTTCCCTGATTATTCTGATTTTGATTCTGTACTAGATGAGCAGTGGCATTTGCCAGTGCGGCGATAGCATCCGCTAATGTTGGTGGAATTGGTGGCGGGTTAGGAAGCTCATCACCGCCATGAGAGGTTCCAGCCTCATCAGAAGCGCGAGTACGCATCGGCATCTGTATATACAAGCAAGCCATAATCACACATGATTATTCCAAACCTTAGCAGTACATAGCGTTTTACGGATTACAATACCAAAATTTGTCGCACTCCTAGCACGACACAACTTAGTGGTTAGTCTAGCTTAGATACTTATTTTACATACCCAACCTAAGGTTTAAGCTATCCTAGGTAGTGCTGGGGGATGCTGGCATGTTGCTGCCCTTGCTGGATTCCTGCGTCCTGTTCGTCCTGGTCCGCTTCATCAGACGCGCCGTGAGGATGCAGCTGATGATACAGGCGGTACATCTCCTCGCGCACCTCCTCATTCTAGCGCTCGAGGTCTCTTGCATAAACCTCTAACTCGCGAACTCGAGTCAGAGCGCGGTCCTCCTGCTGTCCCGCAAGTTCACGTTCAGTCATCACCTCCCGCAGACGAGTCTTCAGTTGACGCATCTCGATTTGGCCCCTGCAGCGGTTGTCAAACATTCTATCAAGACGCTCATGCAACCTCTCAATCTCCGCCCACAGCTCGGCTTGACTGCTATTGGGAGTGACCCTTGGTGCGATTTGATGATGTGGCACACCTTGAGGTCCAACCATCTTACGAGCGGTACGCTTGGTACGAGCCATCTGAAGAAGGTGAGTTAGGATTAGTTTAACAAAATTACAGGTCAGCAAGAATAGGTTTGGTTTCTACTAATCCCATACCCCTTTAAGAAGGAAGGTAAATATTATCAAGTTAACAATTATGATGCATGCACGTACTTACGAAACAATCACAAACAAAATAATAAATTGACTTGATAATAAACTTTTTAACATAGGGCTAGTATATCATAAATGCTATTTTCCTACTATGCCAATACTCATCAGTTTTTGCCTTTATTAAAATGATTAAGACAAGATAATAAGCAATTTGGACCAAATTACAAATTAATAATGGATCCAAATCATTTTGAAAGTTTGCAAAAAGACCCTGCAAGTCTTTGCAAATTAAGCTCCGGTACCAGCTGTGACAGAACCTCCTAAGCTATATGGCCCACATGCACCTGTCGTCGTCCCAAAGACCTCCGACAGCCGTGCAGGTGACCCGTATAACCTAAAAGGGTCTGCCGGGTTTTCGAGTAAACCCGTTTCCTCCGAACAGGATCTTAATTGCGAAGAAATTGCAGAGTACAACATTTCATATAAATTTTACAACTCGGAGTACAAGAGCGGAAGACTTAAAATATTACATAGGATTACAAACCCGTGTTCTTAATTATACATTAAGTGCGATTATTACAAACAAAATATGAGTAGTGGCAGTAGGTAAGTAGCTTATACAACACTTATATTACATAACATCCCTGCCCAGGGATCAAATACTCACTCACTATCACTATCTTCTTGGACCATTTCCTCGAACACTGTCATACAGCAAGGTCCAACACAGACCTTGGGTTGCTGATTGCCTGCAACATGGGGTTAACAAACCCTGAGTACGAGGGGTACTCCGCAAGACTTACCCGACTAAAAATTGGGAAGAAGACTCAGGAATGCAGGCTAAGGGGAATCAAGGAGAGGCTTTAGCAAGAATCAAAGAATTTTGCAGAAAAGCTCTCTAAATCAGCTTAACATTTAATCTCAAGCTAGATTGTTTCATTCTGTTACCTCGTCATCAATACCCTTTCCCATATTTACATAGTTCCGAACCACTCTTCGCTGTAAGTCAGTGGATCAAGTCTCCATTGACCTGAGGAGCAACGACGATTCGAATCGATTAAGTACCTAGCTGGGGATCCCTATCCACACTGCATATGTAGCACTTAAGCTTGCATATACCAACCCCGCCTACCACGGCTTTTCCAAAACTTGAACCGGTCCTGCGCCACCCGAGAGCACAGTACTCCTCTCCTCTCCAGGCACGCCGGCCACGAGGGTACACGCTACTCTCGCCATCTCTCCACTCCCAGTGCGTGGTTGTCGGTTCACATAAAGGAGCAACCGGAGTCAGAGGCTTTCCGTAGTATGTGGGTAGTTGCAAAGTCTCGATCCATCAGGCCGACAACGAATGGTCCCTAATGGATTCCATTTCGTTTTCTTAATAGACAGTCAGAGACACTACATTGAGACTCCTTTCTCAATGCAAGTCTACTGCCCTGTCAAACAAATATAATAGTTCATAGTAGTATACCCAAAGCATACAAAATATCTTTTTTTATAAAAAAACGTAACTATTAATCATGGCTAAGCATTTTATAAACATTTGCCTTTAAATCAGGTTTCACAGATAATATATCAAGGCAGGTAAATGCAGCAAGTAGGTGACAATCAACTCCTATCAACCTAATGCAGTAATTTAACTCAAAGTGATAAAGATTTGTAAAACACAAGGAGGGGTTAATGCACCGGGGCTTGCCTTGTTGTTCGGCGAGGGACGGGTCAGGATCAGAACCGCAAATGTCAAAACCACCGATAACTCCGGAAGGTTCGTCAGCGGTGACTTGCTCGATTTTTACTTCCTCGCCTTCGGTCACTATACGTGATAATGATGCATGCTTAATGATAGTGCAAATATCATGATTAACAATAAACAAGCATTAAATTAATAACCTTGAGTACAACTTTCCTTCACGGTAAAGTTGTAATCAAAATCTCACCTACAGTGTTATTGTTGCATAATTAATTCATTAATTATTTTTAATAGTCATAGAAAGCCGCAACTAACACGACCTTTAACACTAAGAAAGGTGCTTAGGATCAATTAGGGTTTCTGATCCTAAGTCTTCACCCAATGCCAAAATAACACAAAAACCCTAGAGTGATTAACACTAATCATCATTTTAATTTAATTGATTAATTAAGAATAAATCATAAATAATAAAACTTTATCCAACTAAGCCAAGGATTTTTGTGGAGGTAGCTCATTGGTCAAAATAGCTACCCAATGAATTTCATAATTTTTGGATTTACATTTTGAGCTACAAAAATCATAGAAGTGATATTTATTAATTAAAATATGCATTTTTACAGTCTACAGAAAGTGCTCAAAATACAAGTTTCATATTTTTCATAAATTCTTCATATCACAGAGAGGCTCCACAATTTATTTCAGAATTTTTGGAGCTATAAATTAATTCCTTCAAAATTAGCAAAATTGGTAACTATTCATTCCCTTTTAAAATTGAAAAAACCAATTACAGGGGTACTGGGCCGGCCCGATTGGGCCCAGCTTCTGGCCAGCTTGGCCCAGCCCCGAAGTAGGCCGGCCTGCTATGGCCTGGACAGGCCCAATCGGGGCCTCTCCCCTTCTTCCTCCCTCTGCTCGACTCGAGCAGAGTCAGAGCAGGGGCACGCGCGGTGCTGGCCACGTGGCCTACCGGCGGTAGCCAAGCCGGCGAGGATAAGGCCGCTAGCAACCTTCCCACAGACCTGCGCAACATCCTTTCCCCACCCCAGTGCCTAGCTCCGCGACCAGACAATCAGAACTCGACCACCAGCAGCTATGGCGGACCGGCGGCGGTGACCCGGCGGCACTCTCTCGTTCCGGCCACGATGGACCGTCCCAGACCAAACCAACTACCCTAACAGCTTCCAGAAGCTCACCTAGCCTTGCTGGTCGCCTTGGTTGAACGGATAGATGTCCGAAAGGATGAGCTTGACGACGACCGTGACTCCGGAGGCGTGCTCCGACGATCACGAGCTTGTTCCGATCTTCTTGAACTCCCAAAAAGTAAACCGACCGTCGTATAAGCTTCACCGATCAATGAGAAAACAAGAATGTGCAAGGAAATGACTGCTAGCTCACCGAATCGGTCTAGCTCCAACGAACAGCTTGTGGCGGCGTTTTTGCCGGCTCCGATGAAGATGACCGGACTTGCGAACCTCCCGTGATGGCAAGCAGCGAGGTTGGGTGCTAACGGTGCGCAAGAACACTACGGAGCTGGTGGCAAAATGAAAAGGGTGAAGAGGGATTGATGACCGCGAATTCGGCCGGCGACCGAGCTCGACGGCGGCGAACACCTGCGGCAAAGGGAAAAGAAGCGAGCTCGCCTTCGAGCTTATAAAGAGGTGATCGACGACCGAGCGATTGCCACGACTCACGCTCGTGCCACGTCCCAGGGCGACGTGCCCACGCACGCTGCTTCGCCGAGGGCGGCGGCGGCTCGTCGGCAAGCAGCTGCGTGGCAGCGAGCCGAATGCCCTCTTCGAATCTTGATGCTCATTTTGCATTTAACCCCCTCCTGAGACTATTCCCTAAATTACTTTCGTTTTTATATAACAATCCGAAAATATCCCAAAATAAGATATGTGGGAAATTAAATTCTGAACAACTTTCGTATTTTAAGTACTTTCAGATTTCAAATATTTTTGAAATTATAGAAAAGGGGGTAAATGGCCCTTTTTCAATTCAGTTTAAATTTCAAATTTTTATTGAATAAGTTCAAAATCTATGAACATCAAAATTGTTCAACTCAGAGAGCTTTACAACTTTTGTTTAAAGACCACCTTCAGATTCCATATAATTTTTGAATTAAAGCTTTGAATTCAAATTTGAATATAGTAATTCAAGCTTAATTTGAATCTCCCAATGAAAACTTGAAAAACTTTGAATACCAAAGTTGCTCTATTTAATAAGAGCCACAACTTTGCTTTTGGTACCAAAGTCCCATTCTACTTAGTTTTGAAACTAGATTTTTAGTCCGATTTAGGGCTTAAAAACAAAATTAAATTGCTAGTACAAGCCACTCTATTGCCCTAAGCACAAGCCATAAGAGAAAAGCAAACTCATTCTCAGTTGATGCAGGTCAAGTTTGATAAAAATTCATACATGTTGTACAATGCTCATGGTGACATGCTCAATTTTAAATGTTCCGTAACACAGGAGTGTTACAGCCCTTCCCCCTTAAAGAAATCTCATCCCGAGATTTAGTGCGCTAAAAACCCTGGGTTAAGTAATGCAAAAGAAAATGTCTCACACAAACACACTTCTTTACATACTATGGAACAGGTGGGGAAGTTGTATTTTACAAAACAGAAGAAATAGATTAGACTACAGGGAAGCATAGAACTCAGGAAAATTTTCAGATAGAAAATCCTCGGATTCCCAAGTAGCCTCTTCTTCAGAGTGCTGACTCCACTGCACTTTATACCACTTCGTGGTCGTCCTTCGTGTGACTCGATCTCTTTGATCCAAGACTCTGATCGGGTACTCTGGATAGGTCAAGTCTGACTTAAGTTCTACCCCTTCCAGGTCGATGATTCGATCAGGCACTCGAAGGCATTTCTTCAACTGTGACACATGAAACACATTATGAACTTCTGACAATTGCTCACGTAATTTCAGCTTATACGCTACCGGTCCACATCTCTGTACGATTTGGAACGGGCCAATGTAGCGTGGGGATAACTTTCCCTTAACTCCAAAACGACTGACTCCCTTCATAGGTGAGACTTTCAGATATACATATTCTCCTACTTCGAATGCTAGAGGTCGACGTCTTTTGTCAGCATAACTCTTTTGGCGAGATTGGGCCGCTTTCATATTAGCTCGAATAGTTCAAACTTTCTCTTCGGCTTCTTTAACCATGTCGACTCCAAAGAACCATCGTTCCCCAGGTTCGGACCAATTCAACGGAGTTCGACATCTGCGACCATATACCGCTTCGAATGGTGCCATCTTGATGCTTTCCTGATAGCTGTTATTATACGAAAATTCTATCAGGGGCAAACATTCATCCCAACTAGTCGAATAATTGAGAACACAAGCCCTCAACATATCCTCGAGAATCTGATTGACTCTCTCCGTTTGACCCCCAGTCTGAGGATGATAAGCAGTACTGTGCAAAAGCTTAGTACCCAAGGACTCATGGAAAGATTTCCAAAAATTAGAGACAAACTGTGTACCTCTGTCAGATACAATAGTCTTTGGCACCCCGTGAAGTTTCATAATGTGATTAATGTATAAGCTGGCATACTTTGCCGTGGGGTACGCGAGCTTAACAGGTAGGAAGTGGGCTTGTTTAGTGAGGCGATCAACAATAACCCAAATGGAATCAAACCCTCGGGATGTCTTGGGCAAACCCACTATAAAGTCCATACTAATGTCCTCCCACTTGCCTCCAGGAATAGGCAGTGGGTTGAGTTCACCTGCTGATTTCATATGCACCACTTTTACTCTCTGGCAGGTGTCACACTCAGCCACATATTGGGCAATCTCGATCTTCATTTTGGTCCACCAGAATCTCTGTTTCAGATCCTGATACATCTTATTACTTCCTGGATGAATAGAAAACCTTGTTAAGTGCGCTTCATCAAGGATTTTTTGACATAACTCAGGAACCTTTGGAACTACTAAGCGATTCTTGAACCATACGACACCATCACCATCAATTCGGAAGCAGTCGGCTTTTCTAGCTAAAACTTTTTCCTTGATGTGTTTAATACCTTTATTCTTTTTCTGGGCAGCTGTAGGGTCGAGATGGCGGACTAGAGGGGGGTGAATAGTCCTTTATAACAACTAATCGCAGCGGAATAAAACCTAATCGGTTCTAGCGACAATTCGCCCCTCTAACTAAGACTCTAAACACCTTGCCAAAGATCCTAGCGAGAAGCAAAGGTGCAAGTCTAGCTTGAGCTTCCCTAAACCGTTCTAGTGCAAGATCACACAAACCTAAGCGCTAGTACTTTAAGCACCGGGGAAACTCCTATTAACTAGCAAGCAAAAACGCACTAAGCACCTAAGCTCACTACTTGCTCAATGACAAGGATACACAATCCAAATCAAAGAGCGCAACTCACTTTAGCTACACAAACTA
This sequence comes from Eremochloa ophiuroides, assembly GCA_038502445.1. Lineage (NCBI taxonomy): Eukaryota > Viridiplantae > Streptophyta > Magnoliopsida > Poales > Poaceae > Eremochloa > Eremochloa ophiuroides. The sequence goes on from JAHLJS010000002.1 coordinate 51,574,624, forward strand.
AGTGAGAACTACTTCTAAGCTACACAAGCTAAGAAGGTGAGTGGCAAGCTACACAAGCTAACCGGTCTCACAAGAGCAACTACAACTACACAAATAAAGTAATGCACAATATAAATAACTTGTGTAGGGAGCAAACCACCGCGAAGGATGGGAAGATGTTGACGCGGTAATTTATTTCCCGGAGGTTCACTTGTCGCCACAAGCTACGTCCTCCGTTGAGACAAGCTCCAAGGTTGCCGCCGGTCCTCTTGCTAGTGGTGACCCGCAAGTCACACTCTCCCACGTGGAGTGCTTACCACAAGCTCTAGCACTTGACTCGGCCGGACCACTTGTCGCTCTTCACGTCTCGCTCTACTAGCGATGCTCTTTGCGATCTCCCGCGGGGTGAGCTCCAACCCCTCACAAAGCTTCTCCGGAGCTAAGCACAATCTTCTTGCTTGCTTCACGGAGCCACAAGCCACCAAGCCGTCTAGGAGGTGGCAACCTCCAAGAGTAACAAGCACCACCGGCTTGCAACACGATCACCTAGTGCCACTCGATGCAATCTCACGATGCAACGCACTAGAATCACTCACTATCAATCAATCGGATGTGCACTAAGCAAGTGAGTGAGTGGGAGGGCTTCCAAGCACACCTACACAAGCCACACAGGCCCAAGGGTGCTCCGCTAGTCGGCCAAGGCCGCCAAGTGCTTGGATTTATAGCCCTCAAGCGAATAGAGCCGTTGCCCTCTCAAACCGGCCGTCGGACTGAGCGTCGAACGCTCAGCCGCGCCACCGTCGGACCAATGTCCACGGTCCGACGCTCCCGATGGCCGCCACGTGTCACTAGCCGTTTGAAGTCGAACGTTGGATCACAACGGCTATTTCTCGCGCCATTTTTCCAACCGTCGGATGCTCAAGCCGATGGTCCGACGCGAGCACAGCTCCAGGCGTCGGACCGTCCGACTCTCACAGACGGGCCACAGCTTGGCCACCGTTGGACTCTCGCGCGGTTAGCCGTCGGACCAATGATCACCACGGTCCGACGCTTCCAGAGAGCTCCCCGAGCGCTCAAAACCGTCGGACTCCAGTCCGACGCTCACCGTCGGACTAAACTCTAGCGTCCGACGCTTTTCCGAACGCCACGCGTCACGCCGACATCGCTCGCCACCGTCGGACCGAAGCGGGCAATGGTCCGACGCTCGTTAACCGACCGTCCGACGCTTCCACGGATTTGCACAGAGCCTGGGACCGTCGGACCCTTCACACCAATGGTCCGACGCCTTGTCCAAGCCAGCGTCCGACGCTCCTTTTGAGCTCCTTTCAACTCCAAACTTCACCACCTTTGCAAATGTGCTAACACCAACAAGTGTACACCTCATGTGCATGTGTGTTAGCTTTTCACAAACATTTTCCAAAGGATTTTCTCTCTTTTCACCTCGCCACTCGATCCTAACAACGTATGCAAGTTAGATCGCTCAAATGGCACTAGATGACTGATATGCAAACAAGTTTGCCCCTCTTGATAGTACGGCCATCTATCCTAAATCCGGTCAAGCACTTCTCTACTCAACCTTAGACCGGTGAAATGGAAATGCCCTAGGTTATACCTTTGCCTTGCGCTTTCCATCTCGATCACCGTCTTCATCACCGTCTCCGACACCATCGATGCCGGTGCAACACATGCACCAACACCTCATGAATGATATGATCCACTTCATATCATCACGTGGCTTTTGGTTCATCGATCCTTGACTTGCTTGCTCTTCACCGTTGCGTTGGTCCATCGGCGCCAAGTCATCACCCGACTTGCCCTTCACACTTGCAACCGGTCCATCGACGCGAAGCCTCGTCTTGATCTTCTCCACCTAGCCACATGACTCCATGTCATGTCTCATGCGTTTGGCTCCTTCATCTCCATGTGTGTGAGCTAAGCAACACTCAACACGCCATATCCACCTCCATGGCATAGTTGCTCATACACATATACCTGTGGACTAATCACCTGTGTAATCAACACTTAGACACATATTAGTCCACCTAAGTTGTCACTCAATTACCAAAACCAAACAAGGACCTTTCAATCTCCGCCTTTTTGGTAATTGATGACAACTCTACAAAGATATGGAAATTAAGCGCATTAACCAAGTTAGCTCTTCACACAAGTGTAAATTACTAACATGGGTTGGATTGTATTTTACTTATCCATCTTTAAGCTCAAATCTTTAGACTTGGATAAGCTCCATAAAACCCGACTTGGTAGTGTTAACTCCCCCTACATGTGTGCTCAAATGGTTTGGTTTCAAATTTTCACACATGCATAAATATTAAACTTGTGGGAGTGCCAACACTACTAAGTGATGCTAAGGTGCATAGAATAAACCTTTGTAGCGTGATACCAATTGCTCGATACCAATTGCTTGAAGCCAATTGAAGTTGCACCATTAAGTCCACCCTTAGCATTAAGATTAGCTAGACAAGCAAGAATACTAGATACCCCGTGAGATCAACATTAAAGGGTAAGGTTCTAGTAAATACTTGATAAACACAAGTCTAGCTAACAACATATGCATGCTAGTTATCAAATCATCATTCAAACCTATACTAGCATACACCACACAAGTAACATACCATGTGTAGAAAACTAAGTGCAAATGCAAGCAAGCATATGAATATGCACATTTCAAATGCAATCAACCATGTCCATGAGCTTGCTCCCCCTACTTGTGTGCTTCTCTTGTACAAGAATTTTGATCCCCTTATAATCTTCAATCTTGTGGATCATCCTTCTTGTTGGCCTATTGCTCTCCCATCATCAGCCTCCATGATGGTTCATTGCGTACTTCCATCCATCTTGATTATCTCTTCCCCATGATCATGTAATCCAATATCTCTTCCTTATCACACAATTTCATATCTTTGTCCAAATCTCTCCCCCTTTGTCATCAATTTCCATAAAAGTCAATGCTCTATTGTGACAAAGGTGTGTGATAGGGATGTTGAGGGTAGATTCTTGCACATTTGATGGACACCACTATTTTGAGTTGGAATGACACCACTTGAAAACCATCCAAAGAATGAGATACCACATGTAGGACCTTGCATCTCTTGATACCAAATAAATAAGTATCTCCCCTATGTCATGTGATCGGTCATCCACTTGAATTTTGAGCTCTTTTGGTGTGGGAAGTCTTCATCTTGATGATCACTAAAAGTTGAGGATCAATTGCACATCTTGTCGGATATCACTTGAAAGTACCACGTGTAGATGAATATCACGTGAAGAAATAACTTGATATCCATTTTTATTGTTGTCTTGTGCTTCTTGAACTTAGATTGTTTTCAAGAGCTTCTTTCTTGATTAGTTCAAACTAGCAAACTTGCACAAGTAATCGAACTCGGTTTGAACCAAAGACAAGCTTCTTCACTCCACTAGGGGTTATCTTGCCTATGTTGAATTAGATTCTTTTTGCTTATTTAACTAGATCAAACACTAGGTTCACATGCTCATGAACAAGTCATATTTAGCCACTAGATCAAACAAAACATACAAGCAATAGTGGCATCATATGAACTTAAAATCATTTGATTTCTTTATGAATGCTCATCTATGTATGACTATATGCTCTAATCAAGTCCTTATCAAAATATGAATGCATATGCCATACAATAATACCTTTGCTATCTCGGAGTAGAGGATAGTCATTTTCAATCAATCTCCAAAATAGCAATAGTGAAGTCCATTTGAATAGCTTGGTGAAGACCAATCATCATCATGAATTCCATTCTTCACCCATATGATCAAGTGCTAACTTCAATGTTGTGGTTGACTTGCTTCTTTTCTCGATCAAGCTTTGCATGAGAGAATACCACTAGGATTTGCATGAATACCACTTGTGAATATTTGACTTCTTATTTGGTACATTGCTTGCTCTCTAGATCAACCCTTTTGATTGCTTCAACTAAGTATCTCCAATGATTCTTCGGATCACCACTTCCATATTAGCCATCCAAGTATCACCCACTTGGTTTACCTATATAAGGCGGCACGCCCCGACAATCGGGAGAAGTGATCTCTCTCCAAAGAAACATCTTCACTACTCACTTGAGTTGCCTTTGCTTGATTGATCTAAGGACTTAACATGATAATCAACTTGAATTCCTTCTTTAAGTCCTTTTCTTTCTACTTCTTTAAGTCCTTTTCTTTCTATTTCTTTCTATCCAATTGTTTTCCAATCATTACTAGGACTTAAGTTTCATCTTTTCTTTGCTTGTTCTTGACCTTCCCTTGAGATCCAATCTTCATGATCCAAAACCAAACAATTGAAACTCTCAACCACTTGTAATTATATTTCCAACTTGAGAGCCTTTCAATGCAAGAGATACCAAAGATTTGCAATAATTCTCTCTTGTGGACAGATTTTGATCAATTGAGCTGATCTTCATCAAATTGAATCAAACTTGAGGTAAACAGGCTTGATTACTCTCACAAGACATATATCCATTCAATCCACTTACTAAAAGTCATCCTATGATCATATCCAACCAAATCTACTCAAATTTGATCACTAAGCAATTATTTCATTCAAACTTCTTATTGCAAGCAACATATGCATATTTATCCAATTCAATCAACTCATATGCATCCAAATAAGTTTGATCAAAAAAAAATGATATACCTTGATAGTTCATGATCATCCATTTGCAAGCTTCAACTCAATTGTTTGCAAGTCATCAAATAATTGTCCAAAGAACCACCCACAACTTGAACTTTTGCACTTGTATGTTATAGCACTTGGACTTCACTTTATTTGACTTGGCATTGGTTTGAATTTACACTAGGTTTCATGACTTGACTCAATATATGAAGATCAATAAGAATGCCAATTGAATCAAGCCTCCAATGCCATGGTACCTACACGCAATCATCCACTTTTTGATGGTACCCAAACTAGTTTGGGTCCTCCCAAGTTAGGAGCAACATACTTAGGCATTGCCTTAGTATGGATAGCGGGATGTTTTGTAATAGCAACCGATGAGGTACCATTGTCATCCTTCCTAAGCAAATTATTTGCATGAATTGAAATAGGCTTAGGAGTGTTACCTAGGGGACATGAATTAGCCATGTGTCCCCTTTCCCGGCATGAGTAGCACTTTTGCTTTGCTTGAGCCTTCTCTTTCTTGCTCATGTTGTGCTTCTCATTGCCTCGCCTCTCTTGAGTTGCTTGAGCCTTCTTCTCAAGCTTGTTAGGACACTTCGAGGCAAAGTGACCCATGTCTTCACATTTGAAATACTTGATGTGAGCCATCTTGTTCTTTTCTTGAGTCTTGCTCATCATCAACTTGGCATCATGAATATGAGTTTGACGCCTTCCTCTTCCATTACCCCTTCTTGTTTTCTTCTTCTTCAAGTCACCATAGCATACTTCATGGTTGGTCTTGACTTGATCTTGGGGTGTCTTGTCTTGTGGCTTTTGTTGAGGCCTCACAAATCTCTTGTATAGGCACGTAGAAGGGATATCACTTCTAGTGCTACACTTGGGACATTGTGGATGTGTGAGCCTCACTTCTTCTTTCTTCTTGGGCTTCTCTTTGGTAGGGCATGACAAAGCTAGATGACCCATTTCATGGCATATAAAACACATGAAATGAGCAAGTCTTTCTCGCTCTTGCTTCTTCTCATTTCTAGCTCTCTTTCTTTCACCTTTGGTCATGTCCCATTTCTTTTTGATGTACCCAAGGCCACTCTTGTCACCGACAATTTTTGTATTCTTTAACATGTTATTGAGGGTGACACTTGAGTTGTTCCACCTTTCTATTTTGTCACTCATGTTCTTCACTTGACTTTTGAGCTCATTGTTCTCCTTCAAAAGGTTAGTCTCACAAGACATAGAAGTAGAACAAGTATGTAAAAATGAAGGACAAGGCATATCATCACATGAGGAGGATACATTCTTCATGCCTACATCACGAGGGTTAGTTGCAATATGTGATTGATCATTTGACCCAAGTGATGAGCTCTCACAAGTTTTAGATTTTTCATTGGAAATCTCCTTAGTGAGAAAAGCATGGTCTTTTACCAAATTCTCATGAGCAACACTAAGTTCCTCATGAGTCAATTTTAGCTCCTCATGTGAATAACTCATGACATAAAGTAGATGCTTTTGTTGTTCACATGTGTCCTTTAGAAAAGAGTTTTCATTAGTCAAATTCTTTGTTTTATTCATCTCATTTTCTAAAGCATTAAAGAGTTTGCGCACAAGCTCGAAATTTGGATCATCACAATTAATAACCACATTGCCAATTGATACCTTGCCATCACCAAGTGATGTGTAGCAATGCGATGAGGATGAAGAGCTTGTGGATGCATCACTCTCATAGCCATCATCAAGTGAGCTTGAGGTAGCATCATCATCTGCATCACTTGTGGCTTCATCAACTCCCTTGTCAAGTGATCTTGGGGTTGCATCATCATCACCATCACTTGACCAAGCTAGGGAGCAACTCTCCACAATCATGGAGTTGTGAGGGTGCTCATGATCACCAAGTTTTATGTCTTTGACATCATCTTCATCTTCGGGGAGCTTACCATAGTTCTCATTGAGATATGCCCAAATCTCATGAGCGGTCTTGAAATGCACGATCTCTCCAAAGATGCTATAATCCAAAGCTCTATAAAACATGTCAATGGCATTGTAATCGAGTTGTAAGCATTTTCCTTGCGCTTCGGTAGGATTTTCCTCATCAATCGCATGGGAAAAGCCTACATCTACGATCCACCACATTTGAGGAGAAATGAATTTAATATTACATTCCATCCAATTTCTCCAACGTGCAAAGTGTGTGCCATCAAATGTGTATGGACAATCAACATCTAGCCCATAAGTCGCCATCCTCTCGGGTCGGTTAAGACCGCAATTGAGAGACCAATCTCTGATACCACGTGTAGGGTCGAGATGGCGGACTAGAGGGGGGGTGAATAGTCCTTTATAACAACTAATCGCAGCGGAATAAAACCTAATCGGTTCTAGCGACAATTCACCCCTCTAACTAAGACTCTAAACACCTTGCCAAAGATCCTAGCGAGAAGCAAAGGTGCAAGTCTAGCTTGAGCTTCCCTAAACCGTTCTAGTGCAAGATCACACAAACCTAAGCGCTAGTACTTTAAGCACCGGGGAAACTCCTATTAACTAGCAAGCAAAAACGCACTAAGCACCTAAGTTCACTACTTGCTCAATGACAAGGATACACAATCCAAATCAAAGAGCGCAACTCACTTTAGCTACACAAACTAAGTGAGAACTACTTCTAAGCTACACAAGCTAAGAAGGTGAGTGGCAAGCTACACAAGCTAACCGGTCTCACAAGAGCAACTACAACTACACAAATAAAGTAATGCACAATATAAATAACTTGTGTAGGGAGCAAACCACCGCGAAGGATGGGAAGATGTTGACGCGGTAATTTATTTCCCGGAGGTTCACTTGTCGCCACAAGCTACGTCCTCCGTTGAGACAAGCTCCAAGGTTGCCGCCGGTCCTCTTGCTAGTGGTGACCCGCAAGTCACACTCTCCCACGTGGAGTGCTTACCACAAGCTCTAGCACTTGACTCGGCCGGACCACTTGTCGCTCTTCACGTCTCGCTCTACTAGCGATGCTCTTTGCGATCTCCCGCGGGGTGAGCTCCAACCCCTCACAAAGCTTCTCCGGAGCTAAGCACAATCTTCTTGCTTGCTTCACGGAGCCACAAGCCACCAAGCCGTCTAGGAGGTGGCAACCTCCAAGAGTAACAAGCACCACCGGCTTGCAACACGATCACCTAGTGCCACTCGATGCAATCTCACGATGCAACGCACTAGAATCACTCACTATCAATCAATCGGATGTGCACTAAGCAAGTGAGTGAGTGGGAGGGCTTCCAAGCACACCTACACAAGCCACACAGGCCCAAGGGTGCTCCGCTAGTCGGCCAAGGCCGCCAAGTGCTTGGATTTATAGCCCTCAAGCGAATAGAGCCGTTGCCCTCTCAAACCGGCCGTCGGACTGAGCGTCGGACGCTCAGCCGCGCCACCGTCGGACCAATGTCCACGGTCCGATGCTCCCGATGGCTGCCACGTGTCACTAGCCGTTTGAAGTCGAACGTTGGATCACAACGGCTATTTCTCGCGCCGTTTTTCCAACCGTCGGACGCTCAAGCCGATGGTCCGACGCGCGCACAGCTCCAGGCGTCGGACCGTCCGACTCTCACAGACGGGCCACAGCTTGGCCACCGTTGGACTCTCGCGCGGTTAGCCGTCGGACCAATGATCACCACGGTCCGACGCTTCCAGAGAGCTCCCCGAGCGCTCAAAACCGTCGGACTCCAGTCCGACGCTCACCGTCGGACTAAACTCTAGCGTCCGACGCTTTTCCGAACGCCACGCGTCACGCCGACATCGCTCGCCACCGTCGGACCGAAGCGGGCAATGGTCCGACGCTCGTTAACCGACCGTCCGACGCTTCCACGGATTTGCACAGAGCCTGGGACCGTCGGACCCTTCACACCAATGGTCCGACGCCTTGTCCAAGCCAGCGTCCGACGCTCCTTTTGAGCTCCTTTCAACTCCAAACTTCACCACCTTTGCAAATGTGCTAACACCAACAAGTGTACACCTCATGTGCATGTGTGTTAGCTTTTCACAAACATTTTCCAAAGGATTTTCTCTCTTTTCACCTCGCCACTCGATCCTAACAACGTATGCAAGTTAGATCGCTCAAATGGCACTAGATGACTGATATGCAAACAAGTTTGCCCCTCTTGATAGTACGGCCATCTATCCTAAATCCGGTCAAGCACTTCTCTACTCAACCTTAGACCGGTGAAATGGAAATGCCCTAGGTTATACCTTTGCCTTGCGCTTTCCATCTCGATCACCGTCTTCATCACCGTCTCCGACACCATCGATGCCGGTGCAACACATGCACCAACACCTCATGAATGATATGATCCACTTCATATCATCACGTGGCTTTTGGTTCATCGATCCTTGACTTGCTTGCTCTTCACCGTTGCGTTGGTCCATCGGCGCCAAGTCATCACCCGACTTGCCCTTCACACTTGCAACCGGTCCATCGACGCGAAGCCTCGTCTTGATCTTCTCCACCTAGCCACATGACTCCATGTCATGTCTCATGCGTTTGGCTCCTTCATCTCCATGTGTGTGAGCTAAGCAACACTCAACACGCCATATCCACCTCCATGGCATAGTTGCTCATACACATATACCTGTGGACTAATCACCTGTGTAATCAACACTTAGACACATATTAGTCCACCTAAGTTGTCACTCAATTACCAAAACCAAACAAGGACCTTTCAGCAGCAATAATCTCTTCTCGGATAGTCGACTCAATACCAAGGTTGGTTAAATTACCTCGTCGACCCATCTCAATGTTTAACTTTTCAAGCTCAAAACACAAAGAAAGGTCCAACGGCCTCACTGTCAGACAATGGCAGTGAGCCTTTCTACTAAGTGCATCGGCAACCACGTTTGCCTTACCAGGATGGTAGTGCACTTCCAGATCATAATCCTTTATCAGTTCAAGCCATCTTCTTTGCCTCATATTTAACTCAGATTGAGTGAAAATATACTTCAAACTCTTGTGATCTGTGTATATATGACAAGTGTTGCCCAGCAAATAATGACGCCAGATCTTTAGAGCATGAACAACAGCGGCTAATTCCAAATCATGAGTGGGATAGTGCTCTTCATGTCGCTTCAGCTGACGAGATGCATATGAAATGACTCGGCCTTCTTGCATCAGCACGCAACCAATACCAATACCTGAGGCATCGCAATACACATCGAACGGCTTTACGATGTCAGGCTGAGCTAAGACAGGAGCAGTGGTCAAGAGTTTCTTTAGAGTTTGGAAAGCTTCCTCACATTCAGCTGACCATTTAAACTTCACATCATTCTTAAGCAACTCAGTGATTGGCTTAGCTATTCTAGAGAAGTTAGGGATGAACCGGTGATAATATCCTGCCATTCCCAGAAAACTTCTAACTTGATGAACAGTGGTCGGCGGTTGCCAATTCAAGACTTCCTCAACCTTGCTAGGATCGACAGCTACGCCTTCAGCTGATAGAATGTGTCCCAGAAATTGGATTTCCTTCAACCAAAATGCACACTTGCTGAACTTGGCATACAACTTATGCTCCCTTAATCGAGTTAGAACAATGCGAAGATGTTCCGCATGCTCCTCCTCGCTCCTTGAATATATCAAGATATCATCTATGAACACTACTACAAACTTGTCCAAATCTGGCATGAACACAGAATTCATCAGATACATGAAATGAGCAGGAGCATTGGTCAGACCAAAGGACATGACCAAATATTCATATAACCCATAACGAGTAGTGAAAGCTATCTTAGGGATATCCTCGGGACGAATCTTTATTTGATGATAACCCGAGCGAAGGTCAATCTTTGAAAACACTTTTGCTCCAGAAAGCTGATCAAAAAGAAGATCAATTCGGGGCAGAGGGTACTTGTTCTTGATAGTGACTTCATTCAATGGTCTATAGTCAACACATAACCTTAGAGTTTTGTCCTTCTTCTTTACAAAAATAGCAGGACAACCCCAAGGAGAAGAGCTTGGTCTGATAAATCCCTTATCAAGCAATTCTTGCAACTGAATCTTCAGTTCTGCCAACTCATTCGGAGGCATTCTATAAGATCTTCGGGAAATTGGAGCTATTCCCGGCTTCAACTCGATGGTAAATTCTACATCCCGGTCAGGAGGTAATCCAGGCAGATCTTCAGGAAACACGTCTGGAAACTCGCAAACTACCGGAATGTCCTGAACTTCTTTCACTGAAGTGGCATTTACTCTTTCAACAGCCCTCTGAGGTGTTGGAAGTTGGATAAGAAGTTGAGAAGTACTATTAGGTAAGTTCACCTTTATGGTTCTATTCAAAGTATCAATAATAGCTCCTCTCTGGTACATCCAATTCATACCTAGGATCACATCTATATCTTGATCCTTTAACACTATCATGGATGTGGGGAAAAGATGACCACCAAAGTCTATAGGTACCTGATATACCATTTCCTTGGTACTCAGTCGTCCCCCAGGCGACTGTACTATAATACTTTCCTTAGCTTCCCCAATTGGAATATCATGCTCCATGACGAAGGTACGATTGATAAAAGTATGAGATGCACCAGAATCAAAAAGCATAACAGCAGGATGATTTGCAACAGGAAACCTACCAAGCATGACGGGTTCTCCTTCCGGAATCTCATTGACCTGAGTATAGTGGACTTGTCCAACTTTCTTCACGGCCTTACCCTTCTGGTTCTGCTGGTTGTTACGGTTCTGATTCTGTTGCTGCTGTTGACCACCAACAACTCTCGGAACATTCTGATTATACTGTCTTGGAAACGGGCAATCACGAGAGTAATGCCCAGGCTTTCCACAGTTAAAGCATGGAGCGTTGTAGTTTGGTGGTGGAGCTTGGATACGAACACCAGGGGCGTTCGGCTGAGTGGGATTTGGCTTATTAATATTCTGTGGTGCGGCAGCAGGGCGAATATAAACCTGTTGCCGAGGTGGATATTGCGGCTGTGGATACTGGGTACGTTGGTGTTGAATAGGATGGAACACAATCTTCTGGCGTTTCTTACCACCAGAAGGTCCGGTCGACACAATCTTCGTCTTTTCGTTTCTCCGCCTGATGAGCAAAATTCTTAGCTTCAAAAGCTATTGCTATGTTGACCGCCTGATGATAAGTAGCATCTGGGTTGGAGGTCAATGCTCTCTGAATTTTTGAGTTCAAACCCCTCTCAAAGCAGTCTTTCTTTTTGTGATCAGTGCTCACAAGATCAGGTGCATATTGAGAAAGGTGGTTGAATTTGGACACATACTGCATCACGGTGCCCTCCCTCTGGCGAAGTGCTAGAAACTCGTCTAACTTCAGCTTTATTACTCCAGCTGAAATATAATGGGCACGAAAACCTTCACGGAACTCGGCCCATGTCACAGCGGTGACCTTCTGGCTGGGCGGCAACAAAGTTCGCCCACCAGCTGCTAGCAGCTCCCCGAAGCTGTTGTGCTGCGAACAGAGGCTTCTGATAGTCGGTGCACTGAATAAGACTAAACTTTTGCTCCATAGTACGGAGCCAATCGTCTGCCTCCAACGGCTCATCAGCTTTGGTGAAAACCGGTGGACGAGTATCTGTGAAATCCACATAAGTGGTTTCATCCCGGTTATTACGCCCACGACGGTTTCCCTGATTATTCTGATTTTGATTCTGTACTAGATGAGCAGTGGCATTTGCCAGTGCGGCGATAGCATCCGCTAATGTTGGTGGAATCGGTGGCGGGTTAGGAAGCTCATCACCGCCATGAGAGGTTCCAGCCTCATCAGAAGCGCGAGTACGCATCGGCATCTGTATATACAAGTAAGCCATAATCACACATGATTATTCCAAACCTTAGCAGTACATAGCGTTTTATGGATTACAATACCAAAATTTGTCGCACTCCTAGCACGACACAACTTAGTGGTTAGTCTAGCTTAGATACTTATTTTACATACCCAACCTAAGGTTTAAGCTATCCTAGGTAGTGCTGGGGGATGCTGGCATGTTGCTGCCCTCGCTGGATTCCGCGTCGTGTTCGTCCTGGTCCTATTCATCAGACGCGCCGTGAGGATGCAGCTGATGATACAGGCGGTACATCTCCTCGCGCACCTCCTCATTCTAGCGCTCGAGGTCTCTTGCATAAACCTCTAACTCGCGAACTCGAGTCAGAGCGCGGTCCTCCTGCTGTCTCGCAAGTTCACGTTCAGTCATCACCTCCCGCAGACGAGTCTTCAGTTGACGCATCTCGATTTGGCCCCTGCAGCGGTTGTCAAACATTCTGTCAAGACGCTCATGCAGCCTCTCAATCTCCGCCCACAGCTCGGCTTGACTGCTATTGGGAGTGACCCTTGGTGCGATTTGATGATGTGGCACACCTTGAGGTCCAACCATCTTACGAGCGGTACGCTTGGTACGAGCCATCTGAAGAAGGTGAGTTAGGATTAGTTTAACAAAATTACAGGTCAGCAAGAATAGGTTTGGTTTCTACTAATCCCATACCCCTTTAAGAAGGAAGGTAAATATTATCAAGTTAACAATTATGATGCATGCACGTACTTACGAAACAATCACAAACAAAACAATAAATTGACTTGATAATAAACTTTTTAACATAGGGCTAGTATATCATAAATGCTATTTCCTTACTATGCCAATACTCATCAGTTTTTGCCTTTATTAAAATGATTAAGACAAGATAATAAGCAATTTGGACCAAATTACAAATTAATAATGGATCCAAATCATTTTGAAAGTTTGCAAAAAGACCCTGCAAGTCTTTGCAAATTAAGCTCCGGTACCAGCTGTGACAGAACCTCCTAAGCTATATGGCCCACATGCACCTATCGTCGTCCCAAAGACCTCCGACAGCCGTGCAGGTGACCCGTATAACCTAAAAGGGTCTGCCGGGTTTTCGAGTAAACCCGTTTCCTCCGAACAGGATCTTAATTGCGAAGAAATTGCAGAGTACAACATTTCATATAAATTTTACAACTCGGAGTACAAGAGCGGAAGACTTAAAATATTACATAGGATTACAAACCCGTGTTCTTAATTATACATTAAGTGCGATTATTACAAACAAAATATGAGTAGTGGCAGTAGGTAAGTAGCTTATACAACACTTATATTACATAACATCCCTGCCCAGGGATCAAATACATACTCACTATCACTATCTTCTTGGACCATTTCCTCGAACACTGTCATACAGCAAGGTCCAACACAGACCTTGGGTTGCTGATTGCCTGCAACATGGGGTTAACAAACCCTGAGTACGAGGGGTACTCCGCAAGACTTACCCGACTAAAAATTGGGAAGAAGACTCAGGAATGCAGGCTAAGGGGAATCAAGGAGAGGCTTTAGCAAGAATCAAAGAATTTTGCAGAAAAGCTCTCTAAATCAGCTTAACATTTAATCTCAAGCTAGATTGTTTCATTCTGTTACCTCGTCATCAATACCCTTTCCCATATTTACATAGTTCCGAACCACTCTTCGCTGTAAGTCAGTGGATCAAGTCTCCATTGACCGAGGAGCAACGACGATTCGAATCGATTAAGTACCCAGCTGGGGATCCCTATCCACACTGCATATGTAGCACTTAAGCTTGCATATACCAACCCCGCCTACCACGGCTTTTCCAAAACTTGAACCGGTCCTGCGCCACCCGAGAGCACAGTACTCCTCTCCTCTCCAGGCACGCCGGCCACGAGGGTACACGCTACTCTCGCCATCTCTCCACTCCCAGTGCGTGGTTGTCGGTTCACGTAAAGGAGCAACCGGAGTCAGAGGCTTTCCGTAGTATGTGGGTAGTTGCAAAGTCTCGATCCATCAGGCCGACAACGAATGGTCCCTAATGGATTCCATTTCGTTTTCTTAATAGACAGTCAGAGACACTACATTGAGACTCCTTTCTCAATGCAAGTCTACTGCCCTGTCAAACAAATATAATAGTTCATAGTAGTATACCCAAAGCATACAAAATATCTTTTTTATAAAAAAAACCTAACTATTAATCATGGCTAAGCATTTTATAAACATTTGCCTTTAAATCAGGTTTCACGGATAATATATCAAGGCAGGTAAATGCAGCAAGTAGGTGACAATCAACTCCTATCAACCTAATGCAGTAATTTAACTCAAAGTGATAAAGATTTGTAAAACACAAGGAGGGGTTAATGCACCGGGGCTTGCCTTGTTGTTCGGCGAGGGATGGGTCAGGATCAGTACCACAAATGTCAAAACCACCGATAACTCCGGAAGGTTCGTCAGCGGCGACTTGCTCGATTTTTACTTCCTCGCCTTCGGTCACTATACGTGATAATGATGCATGCTTAATGATAGTGCAAATATCATGATTAACAATAAACAAGCATTAAATTAATAACCTTGAGTACAACTTTCCTTCACGGTAAAGTTGTAATCAAAATCTCACCTACAGTGTTATTGTTGCATAATTAATTCATTAATTATTTTTAATAGTCATAGAAAGCCGCAACTAACACGACCTTTAACACTAAGAAAGGTGCTTAGGATCAATTAGGGTTTCTGATCCTAAGTCTTCACCCAATGCCAAAATAACACAAAAACCCTAGAGTGATTAACACTAATCATCATTTTAATTTAATTGATTAATTAAGAATAAATCATAAATAATAAAACTTTATCCAACTGAGCCAAGGATTTTTGTGGAGGTAGCTCATTGGTCAAAATAGCTACCCAATGAATTTCATAATTTTTGGATTTACATTTTGAGCTACAAAAATCATAGAATTGATATTTATTAATTAAAATATGCATTTTTACAGTCTACAGAAAGTGCTCAAAATACAAGTTTCATATTTTTCATAAATTCTTCATATCACAGAGAGGCTCCACAATTTATTTCAGAATTTTTGGAGCTATAAATTAATTCCTTCAAAATTAGCAAAATTGGTAACTATTCATTCCCTTTTAAAATTGAAAAGACCAATTACAGGGGTACTGGGCCTGGCCCGATTGGGCCCAGCTTCTGGCCAGCTTGGCCCAGCCCCGAAGCAGGCCGGCCTGCTATGGCCTGGCCAGGCCCAATCGGGGCCTCTCCCCTTCTTCCTCCCTCTGCTCGACTCGAGCAGAGTCAGAGCAGGGGCGCGCGCGGCGCTGGCCACGGTGGCCTACCGGCGGTAGCCAAGCCGGCGAGGATAAGGCCGCTAGCAACCTTCCCACAGACCTGCGCAACATCCTTTCCCCACCCCAGTGCCTAGCTCCGCGACCAGACAATCAGAACTCGGCCACCAGCAGCTATGGCGGACCGGCGGCGGTGACCCGGCGGCACTCTCGCGTTCCGGCCACGATGGACCGTCCCAGACCAAACCAACTACCCTAACAGCTTCCAGAAGCTCACCTAGCCTTGCTGGTCGCCTTGGTTGAACGGATAGATGTCCGAAAGGATGAGCTTGACGACGACCGTGACTCCGGAGGCGTGCTCCGACGATCACAAGCTTGTTCCGATCTTCTTGAACTTCCCAAAAAGTAAACCGACCGTCGTATAAGCTTCACCGATCAATGAGAAAACAAGAACGTGCAAGGAAATGACTGCTAGCTCACCGAATCGGTCTAGCTCCAACGAACAGCTTGTGGCGGCGTTTTTGCCGGCTCCGAGGAAGATGACCGGACTTGCGAACCTCCCGTGATGGCAAGCAGCGATGTTGGGTGCTAACGGTGCGCAAGAACACTACGGAGCTGGTGGCAAAACGAAAAGGGTGAAGAGGGATTGATGACCGCGAATTCGGCCGGCGACCGAGCTCGACTGCGGCAAAGGGAAAAGAAGCGAGCTCGCCTTCGAGCTTATAAAGAGGTGATCGACGACCGAGCGATTGCCACGACTCACGCTCGTGCCACGTCCCAGGGCGACGTGCCCACGCACGCTGCTTCGCCGAGGGCGGCGGCGGCTCGTCGGCAAGCAGCTGCGTGGCAGCGAGCCGAATGCCCTCTTCGAATCTTGATGCTCATTTTGCATTTAACCCCCTCCCGAGACTATTCCCTAAATTACTTTCGTTTTTATATAACAATCCGAAAATATCCCAAAATAAGATATGTGGGAAATTAAATTCTGAACAACTTTCGTATTTTAAGTACTTTCAGATTTCAAATATTTTTGAATTTATAGAAAAGGGGGTAAATGGCCCTTTTTCAATTCAGTTTAAATTTCAAATTTTTATTGAATAAGTTCAAAATCTATGAACATCAAAATTGTTCAACTCAGAGAGCTTTACAACTTTTGTTTAAAGACCACCTTCAGATTCCATATAATTTTTGAATTAAAGCTTTGAATTCAAATTTGAATATAGTAATTCAAGCTTAATTTGAATCTCCCAATGAAAACTTGAAAAACTTTGAATACCAAAGTTGCTCTATTTAATAAGAGCCACAACTTTGCTTTTGGTACCAAAGTCCCATTCTACTTAGTTTTGAAACTAGATTTTTAGTCCGATTTAGGGCTTAAAAACAAAATTAAATTGCTAGTACAAGCCACTCTATTGCCCTAAGCACAAGCCATAAGAGAAAAGCAAACTCATTCTCAGTTGATGCAGGTCAAGTTTGATAAAAATTCATACATGTTGTACAATGCTCATGATGACATGCTCAATTTTAAATGTTCCGTAACACAGGAGTGTTACACGCAACGGCGGAATGGGTACACGAGCTTTTTATTCCAGGGACTCGGAATTGGGATGTAGCGGAAGTGCAGAAAACGTTCATGGCTATCGATGTGGCAGAGGTGCTCAAGATCAAGCCTACCACACGGCTGGAGGAGGATGTGCTGGCACGGGCTCCGGAAAGGCATGGCTGCTACTCAGTCCGCTCTGCATATCGGCTGCTCAAGCAAGATCAGATGGCCTTGGCTATGGCAGTATCAGGGGAAACGGGTACGTCGGGGGATTCTCGACAATTGAGCCTTATATGGAAGCTAGACGTGCCGCCCAAGATAAGGGCTTTCTGGTGGAGGGTGCTGAATAGATCCTTACCATCCAAAGCTGAATTGGGAAGACGACATGTGATCCCAGAATGTCACTGTGAAGTCTGTGGCGATCGGGGCGAGTCTTTACACCATGTCTTCTTCGAGTGCCCCATTGCTAGAAAGTTTTGGAGCGAGGTGAAGAAGATAATGGGGGTGTCGCTGCCTGCTTTGCTCCCATGGTCGTGCGCCTCGGATGTGCTGTTATCAGAGGTTGGTGGCCCACGGGTGGCGGAGGTAATTGTCTGCGGTGCTTGGGCTCTCTGGACCGGAAGGAACGCACGCCACCATGGGCGCAGAGTCTGGGAGCCTGGGGATGCAGCGAGGTATGTCTCATGGCTGATGGAACAGTTGGCTCTGCTAGTCTATGAGGAGAGACAGGTAAAGGTGAAGACAAGAATGAGGTGGAAAAAGCCAGGCCAGGGATGGCTTAAGATCAATACTGACGCTGGCTTTGATAGGGAAACTTGTTCTGGAAGTGCTGGGGTGGTTGTGCGAGACGCTGATGGCCTTGTCATAGGGGCTGCGGCACGGTGGCTTGATGATGTGCCTGACGCTCTGACGGTGGAAGCTCTGGCAGCAAAGGAGGGTTTAGAACTTGCTCAAGAGCTGGGCCTGGATCGGGTATTCCTCGAAGTCGATAACCAGGCCTTGGTAAATCTCCTGAAGGACTCGACGTCGGTGAGATCCTCAGTTGGAGGATTCTGCTTCGATATTAAGGAACTTGGCACTAGTTTTTCGGAATTTAAAGTCGGTTGGGCTAGCAGGGACGCTAATGTGGTGGCTCATGTTTGTGCTGCAACGGTGTCGCCTTTCGAATGCTCTTTCTTTTGGCTAGACTCTATTCCGGACTGGCTCGCTCTTCTAGCAGCCAGTGATTGTAATCCTGCCTGCCATGAATTAATGAAAGCTCCGTGATGTCTCAAAAAAAACAAAAAACGGATTCTATGGGCCAAACGCACCCTCAGTGTCATCGCTGCATGTTGTGCTACTTTATCGAGTCAAAAATGTTGATGTCAACCTTGTTTTTACCCAAAAAAAAAATCTGGCGAGACGTAGTGGAGGTAGTACTTTTCTAGTGCGACTGTGGTGCCTCTTACTTTGAATCGTATTCTAGTAAGTAGCATTTTCTTCCGTCTCCGTCTGGTTTTTCCCAAAAGTGCTTTTATCAATTGGAGGCTTGGAGCATATACATCATGATTGATGCGCCCACTCGCATTATATTGCGTGCATGCAGATCACAACATGACAATAAGTTACATCAGGAGTTGCTACAATGCCGATATAATTCATAAGTATCTATGGTTGTAATAAGTTTTTTGTTTTTCTCAATTTAAATTAGTTGACATTTTTATCTATCCTTTTAACTCAAAATTCTATGGGGCTTTTGCTTTTCCAATCATTGGGTGGTTGCAAGATAGAATGACATAATAGATTTACTAGTCATTTGTTCTTTCATCACCTTTTCATCTAATGGTTTTATGAACTTTGAAAATAATCAACAGGTTTCTCAAATGATTCACTCAATCGCTCAATGTGTATAATCCTTACCATAGGCTTTTGATGTTGCCTTTGTTTTTCATTCTACTTCTACAAGGATTTATATGTGGAGTTTTGGGTAGGTATGAATTATGTGCCTACTTGCATCACATAGTATTGCTAAGTCAAAAATAGGATCCTAGGAGATGCAAGGCATACACTATGATCAAGACGTGTAAGTGTGTGGAATATTTCTAATCTTATTTTCTTTTTGAACTCCTTTGTATGAATATATCTCTTTCCTTGGAAATATGGAGAAGAAGGGCTATGCTTTTCTTTCTCTTTTTTCGGCTGGCATCTTTGAACCCTTTTTTCTCTCTCATGCCTTTGGCATGTTTTTTTTATAGCCCAAATTCCCTTTTGGAAATTTTGAAAGAGATCATAACACATAAATGGAGTATTTATTATTTTTGGTGGATGGATCACATGTTTTTGAGAGTTAGCATTTTTGTATTTGGGTGTACGTGAATCTTGATCATGGGTGCATGATAAGTATCTCAACAAGGGTCACATCAACAACGTTCAATGTCAATACAAGCAGCATATGACTAAGGTTTAGAATTTAAATGTTGTCATATGGCTGTGGTAGGAATTCATAATCATTGAGGAACATGTTGTTTTTAAATTTTTTAAAAGAGAACTCCGCATTTCAAGTTTTTCTTAGAACTAAGTCATAGCATAATCCATTTAGCATATCATAACTCTCAACAACTTAGGAAAGGATCGTGCTTTTGCAACCCACAAGTTTCTCAAGTTTTAGGTTAAGATATTTCTAACCAACAAACTTACATATTGGGGAATACTAAGTTACAAACTAGACACTTGATGAATTATAAATAGAGCAACTATTCATCATTTTAGCATACGGAGAACTTAAGCATTTCTAGTCACATATGAGAGTGGAATTAATATTTTTTTATCATATTTGATTTTTTTAGATGCTATATGCTAAGAATTAAGATGATGCATATTTTTGTTTTGTTTTGTTTTGTTTCAATGCAAAGTACTAGAATTAAAGGATGCATTTCTTCTTTTCTGATATTAAATAAATGGAGGAAATAAAAACTAGAAGGTAAAGAGAGGAGAGAGGGTACTTACCTTGGTGGGGGGTCCTCCCCCAAGCTTGTTCTTCACTCATGGTCCTCTTTCTTATTAGATGCAACTTGAAAAATGTTGGTATTTCTTATGCACAACTAAAATATGAAAAATTCCTCAAGCGCACAGAATACCATTGTAATATTTTACCAGGAGTGTTTCAGGTATCGTTATTTATATTTTACCACAGGGAAACAATTGTTAAAGAAGTTTGATAATTGACCATCATGTGTCTACTAATTAATACACCAACTAGACTATAGTAGGGGGTAAGTGATAAATGATAAGAGTTATGATTAAATGACATAGACACACAGGAGAATTCTATGATAAAAGAGTAGATTGCTAAAGTGAGAGGATAACAGGAGAGTTCAAGGTTCCTAAATACTTCTCTATTATTGGGGTTCTATAATAACTGATTCATGGTAAATAAAGCAATCACACAATAACACTTCGGAGCAACAGTACCTTTTCGATTCTCGAATAGACTGGGAAGGGGTAATCGGGAGAAGGCAGCCAAAAAGCTCTACGAAACACCAACTCTGACGTGGTGGAATACGAAGACCGATAGAGCTATCACCTCTGGGGCTACCACAACTAACCGTAAAAATTGGGCGCAAACTCAGGTAAACACTAGCCTAGACACCACGTCTACACCAATGAATACTACTCTAATCATGCGCTATAACAAGAGCACTCAATACGAGCGAAGATCCCATGCCAAAGTATAACAACTATACTAACCAATCACATATTAAAGCATATAAGTAAATAGAGAAGATAAATATATTAAAGCATAAGTCTTACAAAGATGAGATACAAAGATATTACCAGACCCCTGAAGACATTTTCAGAACCGAAGCGCAGCTTCGCTCTCCCTAACTCTCAACTAGAACTAATCTACTACATCAGAAAGTCTAGCCCTAATTATCTAGAGTTGAGAGGTTTTCCATTCGAGGGACGCCTCTACAACTCCATAATAGTGCCTTTGACTCGGGCGGTCCTGGGTTCCTTATATGGCGGCGCCTGGCCTCCCCTCTAGATTGGGCAAGCAATATGGTACTAAGCCTTTGCACCGTGTGCACATAGGCTTTAATGGGCCAAATTCTGATTTAGGCCCAATTAATCCCGCAGCCTTTAATTAATCCCGCAACTCAGGTTCTAGAATCTTCCAATGTTTGTAAAATCCATATTTCTTTATTCCGGGCTCCAAAAATAGCAAACCATAGGTCCGTTTCGATCGTGTCGATGAGCTCTATGCAATGGTGAACTCCAATTCCTCATTTGAGATACTTTTAATCAGTGAAAAATTGAATATCCTTTTGTACCCTGCAAAACAAGTGAAAACACCGAAACTCGTGGAACTTGTAAGAATCAAACCCCATAACTATGTCGTATATTGTTTTATGCCCTTGATTCATGTTTATTTGATGGGTAAAAATGAAAAATAACTGCCATCAACAAGTTCCCCCAAGCTTACCCTTTGCTAGTCCCTTAGCAAAGCCAAACTTTAGCATAAATCAAAAGTTATAGCTATGTAACACCCTAGTGTTAGTTACTATTTTCACACTTGCATTTGCATGTCATCAAGCATGGATCATGTCATTTCATGCATCATCATCATTGCATTTTATTTGATTCCCTTTTATTGCTATATGTTTGTTTATATGCCCATAACATGCTAAATGTGTTGACATGCAAATGTGATGCTTGTTTACTGTTCTAAATGCTTTAGACATGTTTGGGGTAACATTTGGAACAATGTTCATGTTGGTGAAATCCCCAAAATACCCCTCTAGCTCATAGTTGATTAGAGAGCCCTTTAAAAGCTATTCTGTTTGACCAAACAACAAGAGCATTTTAGAGATTCTGCATGTCAGTGCACCCTTAATCAAAGTTAGTGTAGAATTTTATAAGCAACAAACTTTATTTTTGGGTCAACTCATGAAAATGAGTGGAAGGAGGTCAAAGAGTTGAATTAGTGCAGATTTGGAGCTGTTTTGGAAGTTTTCAAATTTTCCTAAGTCTAAACCGGTTTTCAGTTTCGGTGTACCCCTGTTCATCGACCTGTATCTCCCAATACAGGCCGAACTAGAGTAAAGTGCCTTAATATGAAATGATCTACTCATATAGCTCTTCAACCCATATTAGTGAAGTTTTCGCTGAAACGCACTGGATCACGAGTTATGGCTTGATCAAAATCGAGTTTCAGTCGGGTCCGCGGAGACTGAATCGGAGCCGATTCAGTTCGACCCTCGGTCGTCACCGCGCGACCGCGTCAGGCCTCGGCCGCCAGGTGGCGCCGTATGCCGTCATTGCCCTGCCGCGCGGTTCGGCTTACAAAGGGCAACACTCCATCCTGTCTCCCGCACACTCGCCCTCACTCTCCCCGCTCTCTCGCCCTCTGCTCGCTCGCTGCTCTCCTCTTTCCCCTCCGCCGTCGCCATTTCCGCCGCGCCGCCGCCGCGGTGAAATCCGCCGCCACCAAGCCGTCTCCGACCGCTCCACCCTCGGCGTAGCTTCGGCTTGCTCTACTCTTCGTTTCCGACCCGTTGCCGACCTCAGCCGACCTAAGGTACAGCTCCAGCGAGCTTCTCGCCGTCCGCCATTGCCGGAGCGCCGCCGAGCACTCAGGTCGCCGCGACGAGGGCGATGCTGGGGTCGGCTTCCCTCTCTTTTGCTCGTTTAGGAGTCTCCGTTAGCCGTAGATCCAGTCTACACCGTCGGATAGGTCTGTCTCGCCGTAGTTTCGCCGGAACCCGAGTTCGCCGTGAACCCGCTCGCCACCGTGCCGCCATGCGAGCGCGGTCAGTGAGCTCCCGTGCGCAATAGTTCGATTCGTCGCGCGCACAGGTCCGCTAGGGTTCCAGGAACACGGAACGAGGCCGAGCTGCGCGAGCAACGGCCGGAATCGGCCGGCGCAAGTTCGCCGGACCACCGTCGTCCGCCATTGCCGCCGTCGAGCTCGCTCCGGTGGAGTACGACCCTCGGCAGTTGGTCCATCGGATTCGTCTCGTTGCCACGAGTCGGTAGGTAGCCTCGGCGTCGCCGGAGACCTCGCCGTCGGCGAGCTCTCGCCGGTCAGCGCTGGCGGCTCTGTTCCACTCTCTGACGCGTGGGGTCGGGTCGACCCCGGGGCCCGCGAGTCAGCCGTTCGGGTGCGCCTCTGGTTCAATGAGCCGGGTGCACGTAGCAGTTCTATCGGGTTTAGGTTTTATGATTTATAAAATGAATTTCCCGAAAATGTGTAAAACCTTCCAAAATTCATATCTGGAGCTAGGAATGTCCAATTGGGGTGAACCAAATTTTGTTGTGTTTGTATTTCTGAGCTCTATCAAGGAAAAATATAAAATGTACTTTTTGAATACTTTTTATGTGCAGTTATAATTAAATTGGTAATTGCTTGCAAACTTGATAAATGCATAAGTAATTGTAGGAATGTGCTAAAAATGTGATTCCACTTGCATTCATCTTGTTTAGGGAAGTAGAATCTATGAAAAATATGTTTGCTGGTGTTTCACTGTTATTTATATGATGTCTAGTATAATGTGACTTTTATGCCTTAATCTTGCAAAAATCACCATGCTTAATGTGTTGAGGTTATAGTCATGAATATTTTTCCTGGACTATGTTATGTTGGAAAGAAGCTAAGAAAATTAGGAAATCTATTGTTTGATACTTTTCACTGTGTTAAGTATTTTCCATTGTTTAAAAGGCTGGTTGCTTGTTATTTTTGTGTAGACTGTTATACTTGTCCAAATGACTTGAAATTTTGTCAGTAGGCTAATCTGGATGTGTAATAGCTACTGTAATTTCTATGGATTTTTCTGGTCACAGTAAACAGTAGGTCCAGTTATAGGCTAGGGTTTATTTAATTGTTTCTAAGCAATTATCTTTTGGTTGTGGTAGGTTAGTTGATGCATGTTAATTATTAAGTGCAGGTTGTAGACCTCTCACCCGGGATGAGAAATTATTCTATGCTTTGCTTAAGAAGGGTGAGTATGAGTTGGTTGTCTAGGGAAGAAATATGCCCGTACTCAGTAAATGAGTGTGGATTGTTAAACTGATTGCATATCATGGGTTAATTCGTGCATCTCTATCTTGCATTTCATGTGCATTCTCAGTTCTCATATATGCATATCATGCATACAGGATCGCCGGGAGGCGTGACGCTGTTGCAGTTCGATCCACCGGAGGAGGGAGTTCCGCCGGAGATTGAAGTGCCAGAGGTTCCCGAAGGTCAGGAAGAAGAAGCTAAACTTCCAGAGTGCCCTGATCACCAACCTACTAACTTTGTGAAAGGCAAGCCCCGGAGCATCCCTAAGTCTCCACCTACTCTTTTTACAAATGCACTGGTCTTTATTAAATCGTATGATTGTGCACTTAAGTATAGGAGTTGATATGATACCGTTGCTGCATCTATACCTTGTCCACTTATACTTGATCCTGAGGTTATTACAAGACAAGGGGATGGGTTCGATCCTATGCTTAGCCATGCTTAGACCGGTAGAAGTCGAGGGATTTCCTGTCCTTCGCGAGCATAGGTGGTTACTAATGATGATGGGGTTGGATTCCACATGATGGACTATATGTGCCACCATGCCACAGTGTCTAATGAGAGAATCAAGGCTAGGTAGCGGGAAGCCGCATGACATGGTTGAGGTCATGCCGTCTTCGGTGCTGCTTGCGGCCGACTAGCACTGAGGCCACCAGACATCAGTTGAGATTGAAAGACGTCGTCACATAGCTGGCCAGATAAGTCGTTCTGACCGCGAAGCCGAGTATTTCTTTCTGAGCCAGGAATTGGGCGTGATAAGGCAGACATATTCTGGAGGTAGGAAGGATGTGCGGAGACACCATCTTACCAAGGGCAGGTCAGGGACCTGATGCATCCTGAAAGTGGGTTTGTCTCTAAGAATATGGACCCCTCCAAGCCCGCGATACATATTATGTCTCAGAAAGATTTAACAGTGGCCCAAGAAGCCAGTGGCTCGGCTGACAGGGTTTGTGATTGGCATATTTGCCAGCTGGTACAATCGATTCGAATCGCCATCTCTCCTGGTTAGTGAGAAACTGAACTGATCTTCTGGTGAGGTAGAGGCTAATAACTTGAACATAATGATTATGGTGAGATGAGGTTGATATCTGTGGATATCGGAAATCATATGGTTTTATTGATTGCTACAATATTCAGTGAATGCTTAGTATAGTGGCTAATCCTAGTAAATAGTTTAACTGAAATCGAAGCTTATCACAATTAAAATGAATAAGTTGAGGTTCTACTGTAGTAATGCTTTTGATGCAAAAATGATGCTACCCTCTGAGCTCCACCAAATAAGCCTTGCATATCCTTGAGAGTCTTTTTATTTACTCCCTGTCGGGTAAGTCTAGCTGAGTACAATTGAGTACTCAGGGTTTTATTCCCATTGTTGCAGATGGTGTAGTCTACTACGCGTATTGCAGGAATTGCTTCACCCCTGCGGGCGAAGAAGACTAGACCCGAGGGCAGGGTCATTATCTATCTTTAGTTGTTGTAAGAATGCTGTGATAGGGTCATGTGATGGTACTCGTATTTGAACTCTGTGGTGTAAAACTATGTTGACTTCCGCTACTACTCTATTTGTGTAAAAGACTATGTTGTACTCTGATGTTTAAATTCGGTTGCGAACTTATGTGTCATGTGATTGGGTATTGCTGAATGAATGATCCTTGGGGTATGAAATGTTTGAAATCCTTCGAGATTTCCGGACTACCGGGTTTATATTGGCTCAAGTGCGACTGGATTGCGATTAAAAATGCGATCGTTGTACTTGTGCTCGTATAAATTGGTCGGTTCTGTGACAGCTGGTACCAGAGCATAATTCAGCATATACCGTCACTTGACTATTTAAAAACTAAAAGAGTTTTGAGTTTTACAAACTAATTGCCAACTGATAGTGTGTATAGGTGATTTAAACCAAGTGTTTGCAAAACTTATGAGTACCAATGACCAAGTCCTATAGCCCTATGTATATGTGGTAATTAGGTGGCTTATGTAAGTACTGACTTGGGGGAAATTGCATCATATTTCTATTTGTGGTTCATTTGGTTTTATCGTGCGGATAATCATGAACTGTCGGTTTCTTATTGCTTTTTATGGGTCAATGTACCACGTCGCCTAAGGTAAGGTGAGATGTGAGTGTAAGATCGAACAACCATCGATCGATGGTGAGAGTATGTTACTGAAGTGAGTACATGTGATCCATATGTGTACTTATGGAAGTAAGGTGGAGTAATTAATTTTTGGGGTCGCAAATGTTCATGGGAACATTTCCGGCAAAAAGTGCTTCTTGTTGCCCTGCATACATTGGGATTTGGGCTGAAATGAATCTTCTGCAGGTACACTAACAACGCAAAACGTATAGCACGGTTAGTTACGTATATGAGAGCACGTGGTATGCCACCGACTATAACGTTAGTTAAAATATATTATGTGTGAGGTCGTTGGCACGTGCATGCATCATGGTCATGAAATTAATTTAAGCTATTTGTACTATTTCCTTCCCTATGGTAAAATTTGTGCTGTCCTATCTTATTCTAAATGCTGAAAGATGTTGTAATGTACCAGATGGCAGCTGAAGATGAGCCGCAGAGTGGTCAGTTTCTGGAGCAGTTTGGCACACCCACGGTGCTATGGAGGTTGTTGAAGTCTGTGGGATATGCAGAGCCACCACTGTATTTCTGGAAGCCAGCGAAAACCATGGTGCAGCCTTGGTTTGATGTTTGGGTGACTATCCCTGTGCTTGAAAGGGGTTGGTCGTTTCCAGGAATAAAGGTGGAAGTTGACATGAGGACGCCATGGGATGGTGCGCAGCTTGCAGCTTTCGAGGTGTTGACGAATATTTGCAGCCGGTTCAACAAGAGAGCTGATTTGGAGCCAGCAAATGTTTTTCCCAGGGTGGATGCTTCTCAGGGTGAGTGGGCTCAGTCTAGCCAAGCTTCTTTGGAGCGAGGCAGGGACGAGCGTGCTCATAGCACGGGTGCTTCTATGAGTGCTATGTTTGCTGTCCTGAGGATGCATTATTCCACTAGGGATGGTTGGATGAAGTGCGTTGAAGCCCTGCATGATGCTGTTGAGAAGAAGTTAGAAGCTGAAGAGTGGGCACGTATGGCTCGTCGTAGCTCAGATGACTTGGTGGTAGCTCTCACTGCCTGTCGCAATGAGTTGTTACGATGCACTGGCGCCTTGTTGGCAGCTGATCGCCGTGTCGAGGTGCTTGAGAGGGAGAATGCAGATCTTCGCCGCCAGCTTGACAATCGCAATATGAGTTTGACACGTCAGCGAACCGAGTTTCTGCAGGAGTTGCGTGCTAGTCAGCAGCAGGTTTGGGAGTTGCAGCAGGATGTTCATCGTCTGAACAACCGTGCTGATCCGTTTCATCCTCCGGGTGCAGCTGATGATGGTGAAGCAAGTGAGGAAGAAGAGAAAGAAGACCCCGAGGAGATCGTGCCTATTGACGAGAGTGATGACCATGGTGGGAACGTGTCCGGCGTGGACAGTGACCACGATGACTAGGCTTTATCTAGTGATCTTGCCATGATCGGCACCCTTTTGTATTGGGAAAACCTTTAATGTCATGTAATGAGAGAACCCTGTGTGTTCAGGGCTGGAACCATCAAACTTTTAATTAAGTAAAGGTAACTTATGCAGTTTGGAAACCCTTTTTGGTTGCGCCTTGTTATTGTGCGGTTGTGTGATGATTATTGAATTATTGTGCCGTTTGTTGGTTATAAAAAATGATCATTGATATATTTTGGGCATAATCTTTCGGTTATCTTTGGCATAACTGACACTTAACAATGGCTGTTGTGTGTTGCTACAGATGGCACCTCATACCCGTCGTCATGGGTCAACCAGCGGTGGTGGGAACGAACATGAAGATGAGGAGTTGCCGCCTCCTCCACCGCGTACCCAGGAACAGATGTTTGCTCAGTTCTTGGACACCCAGCAAGCGATTTTGCAGCAGATGGTTGCTGGTAACAACCACAATCGCAATCGAGGTGGACGCCGCGGAAACGATGAGGACCAATACAGTAACTATAAGGACTTCATGGACACTAAGCCTCCGGTATTCAAGCAGGCCGTAGAACCGCTGGAAGCTGATGAGTGGTTAAATACTATTGAACAGTCATTCTCTGTGCTGTGATTGACTGAAACCATGAAGGCTAGCTTTGCTGCTATGTTACTGCAAGGCCAAGCGGGAATATGGTGGGCCAATCGCAAGACCGCCTACCCTGTAGTCGCTGATATCACCTGGGAGCAGTTCACCAGGGATTTCAGGGGCCATTTCATTCCAGCAGGCTTGATCAAGATGAAGGTCAATGAATTCATGCAGCTTACTCAGGGTACCAAGACCCTCACTTAGTATCATCATGCCTTTAACAATCTGTCGAGGTATGCCCCGTGGATGGTAGATACAGATGAAAAGAAGATTGAAACCCTCAAGAGAGGTCTTAGTACCAAGCTTATGAAGACTCTGGCGAACAACGCTCGTACAACTTTTAACGAGTTCATCAGTGAAGCTTATATCCAAGAGAATCAGAACAACTTGCACACTGCTTCCAAGGGAGGCAAGAGGCCATTTGAAGGAAGCTCTTCTCAGTCAAGGACTCCAGCAGCTAGTCGTGCGGTGGCAAATCGCCCTGCTTACCGTCCGGCTGTTCCTGGAGCAAAATTCAGACCCCCTCCAAAGAAGCAGCCAGCGCCTCAGCGCTACAAGAAAGGTTTCACAGTGCCTTTGAACAAGAACAACGCTCCTCCAAGCAACGCCGTTCCAGTGAGGACCAACCAAGGTCTGGGGCCATGCTTTAACTGCGGTCAACAGGGGCACCTTGCTCGCTATTGCCCTCATCCAAAGCAGGCTCGAGTGCATCACACCACTATTGAAGAAATTCCAGAAGGTGAACCAGTCACCGCGGGTATGTTTTCTGTGAATCAGCATCCTGCTATTGTTTTGTTCGACTCTGGATCATCGCATTCTTTCATAAGTCAAGCATTTGCACAAAGGCATGCCTTTCAGATCGTTGATTTGGGCTGTAATTTCTGGATAACCTCAGCTGGGGCTGAAATATGCACACGTGAGGGTATCAAGCAGGCGAGTATTGAGATTAATGATAGGAGTTTTATCAGTCATCTCATTGTGTTGCCTGGGCTAGGTCTGGATGTAATTCTAGGGGTTAGCTGGATGAACAAATGGGGTGCGGTATTGGACGTTGCTAACCGAACTTTGACGTTGAAGGCGCCCCAGGGTGGGGGTACCTTTCAAGTTTCCTTACCTCGAAGAGGGGATCTTTTTAATCTCTCTTTCGCAGTTGAGGGCAAGAACGTCCAAGGTATTCCGGTAGTGTGTGAGTTTCCTGATGTCTTTCCTGATGATCTACCTGGACTTCCTCCTGATCGAGATGTGGAGTTTGCAATAGAACTTATTCCCGGTACGGCGCCTATTTCTCGAAGGCCATATAGAATGCCTCCTCATGAATTAGCTGAACTCAAGAAACAACTCCAGGAGTTATTGGACAAAGGGTTCATTCGCCCTAGTTCTTCTCTGTGGGGCTGTCCTGCAATCTTTGTTAAGAAGAAGGATGAAACTTTACGCATGTGTGTGGACTATAGGCCACTAAATGCTATGACAATTAAGAACAAGTATCCTCTACCTCGTATTGATATCTTGTTTGATCAATTGTCCAAGGCCAAGGTTTTCTCCAAAATTGATCTGAGATCTGGGTATCATCAAATTAAGATCAGACCACAAGATATTCCCAAGACAGCTTTCTCCACTCGGTATGGCTTGTATGAGTATTTGGTTATGTCTTTTGGATTAACCAATGCTCCTGCACATTTCATGTATCTAATGAATTCGGTATTCATGCCTGAGTTGGATAAGTTCGTAGTAGTCTTTATTGACGATATTCTGGTGTACTCTGAAAGCATGGAGGATTATGCTGAACACTTGAGGATTGTCTTGACTAGACTCAGGGAGCATAAGCTGTATGCTAAGTTCAGCAAGTGTGAGTTTTGGTTGACTAAGGTACCTTTTCTGGGCCATATCTTATCTGCTGAAGGTATTTCTGTAGATCCGTCAAAAGTTCAGCAGGTGTTGGATTGGCAGTCACCAATAAATGTGTCTGAGGTTCGTAGCTTTCTGGGATTAGCTGGGTATTATCGCCGCTTTATTCAGGATTTCTCTAAAATAGCTAAACCTATGACCAAGCTATTGCACAAAGATACCAAGTTTGTGTGGAGCGAGGAGTGTGAAACAGCTTTTCGCACCTTGCAAACGTTGTTGACCACTGCTCCAGTTCTTGCACAACCTGATATTGAAAGACCTTTTGATGTGTACTGCGATGCTTGTGGCACTGGGTTAGTATGTGTTCTCATGCAAGAAGGCCGAGTCATTGCTTATGCCTCGCGTCAATTGAGAAAACATGAGCAAAACTACCCTACTCATGATTTGGAACTTGCCGCTGTAGTTCATGCATTGAAGATTTGGCGCCACTATTTGATGGGTCACAAATGTCATATCTATTCCGATCACAAGAGTCTCAAGTACATCTTCACTCAGCCTGAGTTGAACATGAGGCAAAGAAGGTGGTTGGAGTTGATCAAAGACTATGATCTAGAAGTACACTATCATCCGGGCAAGGCCAATGTCGTAGCCGATGCTTTGAGCCGAAAGTCTCATTGCAATATATTGCAGCCTTTGCTAGCAGACGGGTTCAATCTTGTGCATCCAGTGGTGTTGAATAATATTACTCTCAGTTGTACTTTGGAAAGCAAGATTATTGAAGGTCAGAAAACGGATCCCGGCATATATCATATCAAAAGGAAGATGAAAGAACAAGAAATGCTTCATTTCCGAGTAGATGAAAAAGGTATATTGTGGTTCAAGGATCGATTGGTAGTACCGAAAGACCGTGAGTTGAGGAATCAGATTATGGACGAGGCTCATTTGTCCAAGTTGTCTATCCATCCTGGTAGTAGTAAGATGTATCAAGACTTGAAACCTAGGTTCTGGTGGACCAAAATGAAGAAGGAAATTACAGCCTATGTGGCCAGGTGTGATACCTGTTGTCGCGTGAAGGCTATTCATCTTAAGCCAGCAGGCCTATTGCAACCTTTACCAATTCCAGGTCGGAAATGGGATGAGATAACCATGGATTTCATATCTGGGTTACCTCTAACGCAAAAAGGCCATGATTCTATTTGGGTGATCGTAGATCGATTGACTAAGATTGCACATTTCTTACCAGTTCGAACTACAGATCGTCCTCATCAGTTGGCACAGCTCTACTTTGCTCAGATACTTCGGTTACATGGTGTGCCGAGGACGATAGTTTCCGACAGAGGCCCGTAATTTATTGCACGCTTCTGGGAGCATCTACACAAGTGTTTGGGAACCAATTTGGTTCGCAGCTCAGCTTATCATCCTCAAACTTCTGGTCAGACGGAAAGGGTAAATCAAATTCTTGAAGATATGTTGAGAGCTTGTGTTCTATCGTCTAAAGGTTCGTGGGAAGAATGGTTACCTTTGGCCGAGTTCTCATACAACAATAGCTATCAAGAGAGTATTCAAATGGCTCCTTTTGAAGCTTTGTATGGGCGTAAATGTAGAACTCCTCTCAATTGGGTTGAATCAGGCGAAAGGAGATATTACGGGATTGACTTTGTGAAAGAGGCCGAAGAGAGAGTGCATACCATTCAAACACATCTCAAAGCTGCTCAGACTCGTCAAAAGAGCTATGCGGACAAGCGAAGAAGGCCATTGGAATTTGAAGTGGGTGACTATGTATACTTGAAGGTGTCACCTATGAAAGGCGTGCAACGCTTCGGAGTGAAACGAAAGTTAGCTCCAAGGTTTGTAGGTCCTTTTCAAATTCTGGAAAGAAGTGGGAAAGTAGCATACAAGTTACGATTGCCACCACACATGTCCACTATCTTCAATGTGTTTCATGTGTCTCAACTCAAGAAATGTTTACGAGTACCGGAAGAACAAGTGGATTTTGGTGATATCAAGTTGAAATCAGATTTGACCTATGAAGAAAAGCCTATTGAAGTAATAGATTACAAAGAAAGAATCACCCATAGCCGAGTGATCAAGTTCTATAAGGTGGTGTGGAACAACCAAAGTTATTGGGATGCGACTTGGGAGCGAGAAGATTACCTCAAGGAAGTCTATCCTTCTTTCTTTAAACAATGGTAATTAACTCTAATCTCGGGGACGAGATTCTTTTAAGGGGGGAGGGCTGTAACACCCTAGTGTTAGTTACTATTTTCACACTTGCATTTGCATGTCATCAAGCATGGATCATGTCATTTCATGCATCATCATCATTGCATTTTATTTGATTCCCTTTTATTGCTATATGTTTGTTTATATGCCCATAAAATGCTAAATGTGTTGACATGCAAATGTGATGCTTGTTTACTGTTCTAAATGCTTTAGACATGTTTGGGGTAACATTTGGAACAATGTTCATGTTGGTGAAATCCCCAAAATACCCCTCTAGCTCATAGTTGACTAGAGAGCCCTTTAAAAGCTATTCTGTTTGACCAAACAAGAAGGGCATTTTAGAGATTCTGCATGTCAGTGCACCCTTAATCAAAGTTGTGTAGAATTTTATAAGCAATAAACTTTATTTTTGGGTCAACTCATGAAAATGAGTGGAAGGAGGTCAAAGAGTTGAATTAGTGCAGATTTGGAGCTGTTTTGGAAGTTTTCAAATTTTCCTAAGTCTAAACCGGTTTTCAGTTTCGGTGTACCCCTGTTCATCGACCTGTATCTCCCAATACAGGCCAAACTAGAGTAAAGTGCCTTAATATGAAATGATCTACTCATATAGCTCTTCAACCCATATTAGTGAAGTTTTCGCTGAAACGCACTGGATCACAAGTTATGGCTTGATCAAAATCGAGTTTCAGTCGGGTCCGCGGAGACTGAATCGGAGCCGATTCAGTTCGACCCTCGGTCGTCGCCGCGCGACCGCGTCAGGCCTCGGCCGCCAGGTGGCGCCGTACGCCGTCGTTGCCCTGCCGCGCGGTCGGCTTACAAAGGGCAACACTCCATCCTGTCTCCCGCACACTCGCCCTCACTCTCCCCGCTCTCTCGCCCTCTGCTCGCTCGCTGTTCTCCTCTTTCCCCTCCGCCGTCGCCATTTCCGCTGCGCCGCCGCCGCGGTGAAATCCGCCGCCACCAAGCCGTCTCCGACCGCTCCACCCTCGGCGTAGCTTCGGCTTGCTCTGCTCTTCGTTTCCGACCCGTTGCCGACCTCAGCCTGACCTAAGGTACAGCTCCAGCGAGCTTCTCGCCGTCCGCCATTGCCGGAGCGCCGCCGAGCTCTCGGGTCGCCGCGACGAGGGCGATGCCGGGGTCGCCTTCCCTCTCTTTTGCTCGTCTAGGAATCTCCGTTAGCCGTAGATCCAGTCTACACCGTCGGATAGGTCTGTCTCGCCGTAGTTTCGCCAGAACCCGAGTTCGCCGTGAACCCGCTCGCCACCGTGCCGCCATGCGAGCACGGTCAGTGAGCTCCCGTGCGCAATAGTTCGATTCGTCGCGCGCACAGGTCCGCTAGGGTTCCAGGAACACGGAACGAGGCCGAGCCGCGCGAGCAACGGCCGGAATCGGCCGGCGCAAGTTCGCCGGACCACCGTCGTCCGCCATTGCCGCCGTCGAGCTCGCTCCGGTGGAGTACGACCCTCGGCAGTTGGTCCATCGGATTCGTCTCGTTGCCACGAGTCGGTGGGTAGCCTCGGCGTCGCCGGAGACCTCGCCGTCGGCGAGCTCTCGCCGGTCAGCGCCGGCGGCTCGGTTCCGCTCTCTGACGCGTGGGGTCGGGTCGACCCCGGGGCCCGCGAGTCAGCCATTCGGGTGCGCCTCTGGTTCACTGAGCCGGGTGCACGTAGCAGTTCTATCGGGTTTAGGTTTTATGATTTATAAAATGAATTTCCCGAAAATGTGTAAAACCTTCCAAAATTCATATCTGGAGCTAGGAATGTCCAATTGGGGTGAACCAAATTTTGTTGTGTTTGTATTTCTGAGCTCTATCAAGGAAAAATATAAAATGTACTTTTTGAATACTTTTTATGTGCAGTTATAATTAAATTGGTAATTGCTTGCAAACTTGATAAATGCATAAGTAATTGTAGGAATGTGCTAAAAATGTGATTCCACTTGCATTCATCTTGTTTAGGGAAGTAGAATCTATGAAAAATATGTTTGCTGGTGTTTCACTGTTATTTATATGATGTCTAGTATAATGTGACTTTTATGCCTTAATCTTGCAAAAATCACCATGCTTAATGTGTTGAGGTTATAGTCATGAATATTTTTCCTGGACTATGTTATGTTGGAAAGAAGCTAAGAAAATTAGGAAATCTGTTGTTTGATACTTTTCACTGTGTTAAGTATTTTCCATTGTTTAAAAGGCTGGTTGCTTGTTATTTTTGTGTAGACGGTTATACTTGTCCAAATGACTTGAAATTTTGTCAGTAGGCTAATCTGGATGTGTAATAGCTACTGTAATTTCTATGGATTTTTCTGGTCACAGTAAACAGTAGGTCCAGTTATAGGCTAGGGTTTATTTAATTGTTTCTAAGCAATTATCTTTTGGTTGTGGTAGGTTAGTTGATGCATGTTAATTATTAAGTGCAGGTTGTAGACCTCTCACCCGGGATGAGAAATTATTCTATGCTTTGCTTAAGAAGGGTGAGTATGAGTTGGTTGTCTAGGGAAGAAATATGCCCGTACTCAGTAAATGAGTGTGGATTGTTAAACTGATTGCATATCATGGGTTAATTCGTGCATCTCTATCTTGCATTTCATGTGCATTCTCAGTTCTCATATATGCATATCATGCATACAGGATCGCCGGGAGGCGTGACGCTGTTGCAGTTCGATCCACCGGAGGAGGGAGTTCCGCCGGAGATTGAAGTGCCAGAGGTTCCCGAAGGTCAGGAAGAAGAAGCTGAACTTCCAGAGTGCCCTGATCACCAACCTACTAACTTTGTGAAAGGCAAGCCCCGGAGCATCCCTAAGTCTCCACCTACTCTTTTTACAAATGCACTGGTCTTTATTAAATCGTATGATTGTGCGCTTAAGTATAGGAGTTGATATGATACCGTTGCTGCATCTATACCTTGTCCACTTATACTTGATCCTGAGGTTATTACTAGACAAGGGGATGGGTTCGATCCTATGCTTAGCCATGCTTAGACCGGTAGAAGTCGAGGGATTTCCTGTCCTTCGCGAGCATAGGTGGTTACTAATGATGATGGGGTTGGATTCCACATGATGGACTATATGTGCCACCATGCCACAGTGTCTAATGAGAGAATCAAGGCTAGGTAGCGGGAAGCCGCATGACATGGTTGAGGTCATGCCGTCTTCGGTGCTGCTTGCGGCCGACTAGCACTAAGGCCACCAGACATCAGTTGAGATTGAAAGACGTCGTCACATAGCTGGCCAGATAAGTCGTTCTGACCGCGAAGCCGAGTATTTCTTTCTGAGCCGGGAATTGGG
This sequence comes from Eremochloa ophiuroides, assembly GCA_038502445.1. Lineage (NCBI taxonomy): Eukaryota > Viridiplantae > Streptophyta > Magnoliopsida > Poales > Poaceae > Eremochloa > Eremochloa ophiuroides. The sequence goes on from JAHLJS010000002.1 coordinate 51,610,418, forward strand.
CGTGATAAGGCAGACATATTCTGGAGGTAGGAAGGATGTGCGGAGACACCATCTTACCAAGGGCAGGTCAGGGACCTGATGCATCCTGGAAGTGGGTTTGTCTCTGAGAATATGGACCCCTCCAAGCCCGCGATACATATTATGTCTCAGAAAGATTTAACGGTGGCCCAAGAAGCCAGTGGCTCGGCTGACAGGGTTTGTGATTGGCATATTTGCCAGCTGGTACAATCGATTCGAATCGCCATCTCTCCTGGTTAGTGAGAAACTGAACTGATCTTCTAGTGAGGTAGAGGCTAATAACTTGAACATAATGATTATGGTGAGATGAGGTTGATATCTGTGGATATCGGAAATCATATGGTTTTATTGATTGCTACAATATTCAGTGAATGCTTAGTATAGTGGCTAATCCTAGTAAATAGTTTAACTGAAATCGAAGCTTATCACAATTAAAATGAATAAGTTGAGGTTCTACTGTAGTAATGCTTTTGATGCAAAAATGATGCTACCCTCTGAGCTCCACCAAATAAGCCTTGCATATCCTTGAGAGTCTTTTTATTTACTCCCTGTCGGGTAAGTCTAGCTGAGTACAATTGAGTACTCAGGGTTTTATTCCCATTGTTGCAGATGGTGTAGTCTACTACGCGTATTGCAGGAATTGCTTCACCCCTGCGGGCGAAGAAGACTAGACCCGAGGGCAGGGTCATTATCTATCTTTAGTTGTTGTAAGAATGCTGTGACAGGGTCATGTGATGGTACTCGTATTTGAACTCTGTGGTGTAAAACTATGTTGACTTCCGCTACTACTCTATTTGTGTAAAAGACTATGTTGCACTCTGATGTTTAAATTCGGTTGCGAACTTATGTGTCATGTGATCGGGTATTGCTGAATGAATGATCCTTGGGGTATGAAATGTTTGAAATCCTTCGAGATTTCTGGACTACCGGGTTTATATTGGCTCAAGTGCGACTGGATTGCGATTAAAAATGCGATCGTTGTACTTGTGCTCGTATAAATTGGTCGGTTCTGTGACAAGCTACCCCTCACAAGTATTCAGTTTTAAACCAAGAAGTACTCAAGGATTAGAGTAGACCAAGCTAACCTTCAGACTTACCTGTATTACCTTTACCATGGAACTTGTAGCTTTCTCTTGAGTCTTAGGTAATTGAAGGATAGAATGTCTAAGTTAAACACTATGTCTCAAGCTCTGTCGTCCAACTCTTATCCTGGAGCTTTTGCAAGTTTTCAAAATAAAATTCAGAGTTTCCTTTGTATGACTCTCTCAAGTCTCTTAATATGAGATATTTGTGGATCCTGACCAAGGCAATAGTGATGCATGCCTTCTCTTCTCTCTCTCACCCTATAACTAATAGCTTGTGTGGAGCTTATGGGTAAGGAGACAGCTCATACATACTTGCAATGAATATATTGTAAAGTCAAACAATGGATCCAAAAGAACAAGTCATACAATGAAATCAAGATGTGCATGTGTGTGGATGTGAGGTGGTACATGGATATATATGGTGGCTAATCCTAATTCTACTCGTTTGCTCCTTGAGACATCTCTCTCTCTTTTTCAAATACTAGGGAATTGTGTTACAGGACAACATGGGCTATCTTTCTTTTCTTTTTCTTCTTTTTTTTTCAGGCGGGCATCAAAGTACCCATTGTTTTGATAAATTCGGACACTTGTCCATTTTTAACTCTCGGGCGGGCATCTTTGTACCCATTGTTTTCTCTCATCTCACTCTTTTGCATAGCCACATGCCTCTTCTCTGCAACAATACTTCCCTTTTTCTTTTTCTTTTGAGAAATAGCAACAAGAACCTTGGAGCATTGATCTGGGGTAACCAATGGGATATTTTTAGTGTTCACACCTAGTGTAGGAGTAGAACATTTTCAGGTGGATCTAGATGGAAAATGTGGAATGTGGATGCGCCCACTCAGATATGAGTAGTGCATTATGGGTGGAGTGCATGTGATCTTGGTTGTAAAAGCATGACAAGTTCCTAAGGTATCAACAAAGCTTGACTAAACTCAAAACAAAGCAAGTAGCATATAATGTGTATGTTTTCCTAATCTAACATGTATGGTTGTGGTGGCATTATAAAGCTCTTGTCATACAGGAACTCATCATATGGTTTTCAGGATTTTCAAAATAAATCTCCAGAATTCAAGTATCATTAGGAACAAGATAAATAGCAGCTCAAACTTTGCATATCGTATCCCTCAATTACTTAGACTTAGATCAAGCATTTGCTACCCACAAGTTTCAGGTTCAAAACGAATCTTCAAGTTAAAATGGTTGTATCTAAAACTTGGGGTGATTTAAGGTTGAAAACTAAATTGGAATGAGGAATCATGGTGGGGTGCTACTTATCAAATTCCTGAGCATGGTTTCCATTGAGTCCGAGCAAAATTATTGTAAGCACTCTCTTTTTATTTTATTCAAACACACTAACTAACCTCAACACTATTTATTTGGTTTTCAAATTTTATTTCACTAGCTAACTCACGCGAAAAGCAATATGGTATAATAATAAGGATGAGAAACTTATACTTAGCTGGATTTAAATGGAGGGAGCCCTCCCCCAAGCTGGATGTTGACGTGGTCTTTGATATTGCAAGTTGAGCAATCCTTCTGGGAGCAGGCATACTGGTAGCGTAAGGGCACCAGGTTGACTAGCTCTTGATCTTGTATTGTCTTGTAAAACTCAATTGCCAACAAGAATACCAAATCTCATGGAGAGGGGTTAGGTTAATACCACTTCATGGTAAGTGATTGATTTTATATTTCTAGCAGAAGTTTCCTAATTGGGTGGACCTTCATGTGCCCACATATTTTTGGTTTTTTTCTAAAAAGTGTGGACCTTCATTGTAACATCCCGGCCCAGGGTTTAATAGGATTGATAGGATACTCATACCAACAAGTTGCAACTTCTTTTCCGGAAGCCCATCTGCAAAGAACTCCGAGGTTAAGCGAGCTCGGCCCTAGAGCGATGGGTGACCGACTGGGAAGTTCTTCCCGGTGTGCATGAGTGAGGACAAAGTGCGCAGAAAAGACTAGTGTTGGTCTGTGAGGGCAATCTATATCCTAGTTAAGCTTCCAAATGTAAGCGGGCCCGGCCACCCATCGCTCTAGGGCCAAGCTCGCTTAACCTCGGAGTTCATTGCAGATGGGCTTCCGGAAAAAAGTTGCAACTTGTTGGTATGAGTATCCTATCAATCTTATTAAACCCTGGGCCGGGATGTTACATCCTCACCCCCTTAAGAGATCGACGTCCTCATCGATCAATCCCAAGCCAGGAACATCCCCTCTTGGCCACGTTCGTGTGTCCAGTGCCAGCGCATGTGCCATGCTGTGTGATCACGCCGGATCCACACCAGCCATGCGCACCATGCCTGCGCAACTGCGACACACGCACCTGTGAAACCGTAAGGCTCGGCTTTGATACCATTCTGTAACGTCCCGCCTCCCCGAGACCGGGCCCACTTACATTTGGCAGCTTAACTAGGATATAGACTGCTCTCACTGACCAACACCAGTCTTTTCTGTGCACTTTGTCCTCACTCATGCGCACCCGGGAAGAACTTCCCGGTCGGTCACCCATCACTTTAGGGCCGAGCTCGCTTAACCTCGGAGTTCTTTGCAGATGGGCTTCCGGAAAAGAAGTTGCAACTTGTTGGTATGAATATCCTATCAATCCTATTAAACCCTGTGCCGTGATGTTACATTCATGTGCCCACATATTTTTGGTATTTTTAGATTTTCTTATGGTACTATGGTGAACCTTCATGTGTTCACATATTTTTGGCATTTTATGACTTTATAAAACAGACTCGATAATCGTATAGGTGTAGTTACCTGATAAGTAGAGGATGCTCCTTCCCCAAGCTTGATGTTTGCAGTACTTGGTGTTGATGATCTTCAGGGCGAGCTTGCCAGCAGTAGTCCTGGTGGGCTCCACTGATAGACTCACTCCTTGGTCATAGTGTTATCCTGCATAATTATATTCCAACAAGAAAACCAAAACTCGAGGCTCGAATGTGATATGGGTTAGCGGTCAGCCAATAAGTAATTGATTATTCTCTGAGTTGATTTTAATTGACAGATTCTAGCAGGATTCTCTTTTTAGGGTTTTCTAACTTTTTTATGCAACAATCAAATATGTATGCATACTATATATTTTTATGCCACCACGGAGAATATTTATTCTCATGGGGCTTAGGATTTGCATAATACAAGAAAGTAAATACAAATGCTATTATTATTTTTTATTATTTTTTTATGCCACCATAGCAAATATTCGATAAGCTTATTCACATGGGGCTTTAATGTTCTATGATGAAATAAATAAGGCAATAAAGATTTTTCTCTTCTTTTTTTTTTGATATACATAAAGATGAATATTCTAAAGTAAAATTACTAATGTAAATTATGAATACTAATTAATTAGATAACTACCATGTTACCTTGTGGCAAGGGTGCGGTATTTAAAGTCTACCGACGGGACTTTTTCTTCCACTCTTGTGTATCTCTCTGTTTTAGAGATGAAGGTCTTGATGGTTGCACCTCTGGTGATGGTGATGTCACTTTTGTTATTTACTTGACCAGCAGGTTGAAGTAGAGCATTAATAGTGCAAGCTGGCAGCATCTTGCTCAGCGTGCATGTTCACAGAACTTTCACTTGTAGAATTTTGAGAATTAACAAATTTGCTTGAAGTGTTGTCCTGTTTGCAAAACCAAGGTAGAGATCAAGTGCATGGGCTCTGCTGGTGGAAAAACACCAATAGAACCGAATCTATTTCTTTATTTATTCTTCTCTAACCTTAGGCACATTGAACAAGACAAAGTTGATGTTACATAATTTGTTTTACTCATGACATGAGTGGTGAGATCAGACAATTAAGCATTAATGTTGCATTTAAGTTCATATGGCAGAAAAAATTTAAATTGCTTAACCAAAAGAATGGTTGTCTATCTCTACATAATATATAAATTTTCACATGAGTATGACTATCATCTTCCAAAGATAGAATACAATGTTTTAGCACATTTAGTTAAGACTGAGATCAAAAGAATGATGTCATGAACAATCTTAAAAGACAAAGCATGTTGAGTTAGTTAGGTTAATTAATTAAAGATGTAACATTAAACATATTTGTGTCTTTATTTATCTGCATTCCAAGATCAAGAGGAAAATAGTGACCACTTACCTTAAGATATTACCTTCATTATTAGAGCGTGATGGCACTAAGTAATGAAGGGTAGATGATTGGTGGTCCTTTCCTTCTCTTGCATCTTGAGTTGTTCATGAGCATCTTGTCTCCTTTGTTGCTTATCCTCTTTGTCATCTTTTGCTTCTTTGATCTTATGACACCTTCACTCCATTCATTATTATGCCTGCAACCAATTAGTGGACAACACATACCCGAAGGGATGTACAACTTTGGAACATAGGTTATTTGTCCAGAATTTTATCATGTTCCATCTACGCTACTAAGAAGATAGGGTTGATATTATGTTAGCATAGATCATGTTCTATACCAGCATGACTTGAGTCTAAGTAACTTGCAGCAGAAGATAAAGTGAATGAATCATTAATACTCACAGTTCTTCCATCCATAATGAATGAGCTATGTCTTCCTCTGCAATGTTATTGAAGTTCAGCATGTGCCCTGTCTCATCTCTGATTTGAATTTATCTCGTAACTTACCCAAATTAAATTGGAAGTTTTCTGCAAGGGTTAGTCCAACAAAATATCCAATGTCTACTACAACATACGAGCGGCTCAAAAATCAACCTAGACACCACGTCCAATTTTACTTAGGAAGGCATTTTAACCTAAGCACCATGCTTAATTCAAAAAGCCTTTGAAAGTAAAATCATCGCACCTCTTGGTTCGGAAATCAAACTAATTATGATTCTAGAAAATAGTTTAAACTAAGCACCATGCCTAATTTAAAAGGTGTATGAAATTTCTCCAAACCTGAAGTATACTATAGCGAACAAAGGTAACATGAAAGTTTATAGAGAGTTATGCAAAAAGAGATGAAAGAGCATGATCATTGATTAACGATTTGAACATGGATTGACAAGGTAGAGACAACCAATATTAGCAACATAAGATTTTCTAAATAAGCCCATTCCCCCAAGCTTGAATTTTGCAAGGCAAAGTTAAGTTTGGATGAATTAATGTTGCATGATGATTGGTTGGACATACCTCCTGATATCATCCTTCTACTTCAAGCCTGAAATGGTTAGTGACAAAAATACCCGAGGGAATATTTTTATAATTATAATTCTATGCTCAATTCTCAAGGGTATTACATCAAAAGGTACAAGCTCATGTTATTTTTGAAGAGTGGTTATTTTAGGACACAAAGTCGTTCTTGGGAGACCTTCTAATTATTACACTTAGATTAAAAACTTTTTAAAGTAAGATCAAATACTCCTAAACTAGGCACCATAATTCATTTAAGAGATGTATGAAATTATTCCGGCCGTAAACTATAGTAAGTAAATGTAGCATGAAAACATTATAACGATTTATTCAAATAGAGATAAAATATTATGATCATAGTGAGGTATATATATTTTTTCTTTTTAATATGCAAGTGGTATGGATGTATGCAAGAACTAAACATGCTATGGATTTGATATGAGGGAATATAAACTAAATGGTGTGGATGCATGGATTAAAATAAATATGCAATGAGATGCAAGAATTAAAAGATAACTACTCAAAAGTTTAAGTCCATGAGCAAGACTTTCTCACCTTCTTGATCATACTTACCATGACTTGTGTGTAGCACAGCCTCTATGTTCGTCACTTGAGATGTGATTCGAATTGTTGTGACAACGACCTCCTTCTCCAATTTGTAAGATTGTAGGGTTCCATTATTGATGAATCTTGAATGTTCACGCACCCTGTGCTCTTCAATGTATCTTCTTGTCTTGTGGAAACTTGCCGGAAGATCAAAATGGATTCTGCTGTCTTGTCTTATTCCATAACTCAACAGAACAGGGGTAATCCTACTAAATCTAGTAGTGCACTAAATTAGGAGACATCAAGATCACTATAAAACTCTTATGCCAATTGCTTCCCTGGCAACAGCGCCAAAAATGCTTGTTGGTATTTCTTATGCACAACTAAAATATGAAAGATTCCGCAAGCGCACAGAATACCATTGTACCATTTTACCGGGAGTGTTCCAGGTATCGTTATTTATATTTTACCATAGGAAAACAATTGTTATAAGAAGTTTGATAGTTGACCATCATGGGTCTACTAATTAATACACCAACTAGACTATAGTAGGGGTAAGTGATAAATGATAGGTGTTATGCTTAAATGACATAGACACAGAGGAGAATTCTATGATAAAAGAGTAGATAGCTAAAGTGAGAGGATAATGGGAGAGTTCAAGGTTCCTAAATACTTGTCTATTACTGGTGTTCTATAATAACTGATTCATGGTAAATAAAGCAATCACACAATAACACTTCGGAGCAGCAGTACCTTTCCGATTCTCGAATAAACTGGGAAGGGGTAATCGGGAGAAGGCTGCCAAAAAGCTCTACAAAACACCAACTCCGACGTGGTGGAATACGAAGACCGACAGAGCTGTCATCTCTAGGGCTACGACAACTAACCATATGAATTGAGCGCAAACTCAGGTAAACACTAGCCTAAACACCACGTCTACACCAATGAATACTACTCTAATCATGCGCTATAACTAGATCACTCAATACGAGCGAAGATCCTATGCTAAAGTATAATAACTATACTAACTAATCACATAATAAAGCTTATAAGTAAATAGAGAAGATAAATATATTAAAGCATAAGTCTTACAAAGATGAGATACAAAGATATACCAGACCCCTAAATACTTCTCCAGAGCCGAAGCGCAGCTTCGCTCTCCCTAACTCTTAACTACAACTAATCTATTACATTGGAAAGTCTAGCCCTAATTATCTAGAGTTGAGAGGTTATCCATTCGAGGGACGCCTCTACAACTCCATAATGTTGCTTTTGACTTGGGGGTCCTGGGTTCCTTATATGGGGGCGCCTAGCCTCCCCTCCACCTTGGACAAGCAATATGGTACAAAGCCTTTCCACCTTGTGGACATAGGCTTTAATGGGCCAAATTCTGATTTAGCCCCAATTAATCCCACAGCGTTTAATTAATCCCGCAGTTCCGGTTCTAGAATCTTCCAGTGTTTGTAAAATCCATATCTCTTTATTCTGGACTCCAAAAATAGCAAACCATAGGTCCGTTTCGATCGTCTCGATGAGCTCTATGCAATGGTGAACTCCAATTCTTCATTTCAGATACTTTTAATCGGTGAAAAATTGAATATCATTTTATACCCTGCAAAATAAGTGAGAGCACCGAAACTCTTGTAACTTGTTTTAATCAAACCCCATAACTATGTTGTGTATTGTTTTATGCCCTTGATTCATGTTTATTTGATGGGTAAAAATGAGCAATAACTACTGTCAACAACAAATTTATTTTATTTGTTTTATTTATTATGTATTTATTTACTTAGTCCATGGTAATCACCATATTGTATGCTTGACATTTTTAATAATGAAATTAAGTCATCACTGAATTTGATTAAAGTAGGCTAAATAAATTAAACACCATGCTTAAAGAGCTTATGAAAGTATACCGGCGCTGAATTGTATTTTTATATTAAAATGTAGCTAGTATAGAATAAAAATGATTAAGGGGTTCATTTTAACACAGATTGATAAAGCCAAATTTGAGATTTCGGTGAGCGGTTTTACTTTATACTAAACCAAGTGATCAGAAAGTGGAACTCTTTAAAATCAAGACATTATTACTGGAAAAAGAATCATTTTCAAAACTAAGTGGATTTTGTTTAGAAAGTGTGTTTATTTTATTACTGTTAGGAAGATAAGTACTGATTTACCTTCGGCAAGAGTTTACCTTTCAAATAGAGATGTGAAAGCATGATTGAAAGGTAACACCAACCAATGATGAATTAGGAATATGGTATAGGATTTTTCAGAAAAACCCATCCCCCAAACTTGAATTTTACAAGGCAAAATTAAGTCTGGATGGATGTGATCAATGTTGCATGATAATTGGTTGGACGTACCTTGGAGTCATCATCATTCATCATTTTTGCTTTAGTCCTGAAATGGTCAATGACAATAATACCCGAATGAATATTTTCACAACTATGTTTCTATGCTACAAAGACATCACAGCAAAAAGGGTGCAAATTTGTTCTTTGTGAAACCTTCTAATTCCGTTCATATTGGTGAAGTGGTTTCCCCTCCAACACCAACCTTTAGGTGCCTATCTCAAGATTCATGCAACGAGATCTATAGAATTTATGATAAACATACACATCTACAATCACCCTTTCAAAATCTTTATGAACAGGAAGCTCGAGGGGGTTGAAGATCTTATGTGTGGCAATGTTAGAGAGACCAATTGATTCACGAGTTTGCTCTTGTGAGCCCGGATCTAATGAGGTGCTGCTGACAACTACTAATGTTATCACAAGAGTGTAGCCAAATCTATCCTTTAGCAGTGGTAACAATACTTCTTAACGCAATCAACGTGGCTGTTAATCCCTATGCTCAAAGTATGTGGTTGTTGACACTTCTAATGTTGCTACTAGGAATAAAGTTATTTCTAGCAACTGCGCCAAAAATGCTAACGGGTAGCTCTATAGGATAGGTGATGGGATTCTGCGAGCGCACAGAACTATCGTGTAGCAGTTTACCTGGGAGTACTAGGTGTCGAATTTATATTTTCCCAAAGAAAGGCGGGGTTTGTGATTCCTCGGATCTGATAGTCAAGGATTTAGATATGGATAAATGGGGTAACAACCTTAGTGAGGATAAATCAATGAAGTATAACTAAGGTAGAAACACACTAGGATAGCTCTGAGTAGCTCTAGAGTTTATGGGAGAACTCTAACTCAGTAAAAGATCAATTGTTTGTTATACCAAAGAGTCTGCGATACCAGGGATACGCAAAGTCCTAAACTCACCGAGATCCGACTGACTAGGCACCGTACGTCTACAAGCCCTACGCTTAAAGAAACTAGACTGAACGTGGTGGAATCCAGAGGATTCTAGGGCTGTCACCACCTAGAACCTACCACTACTATCCGTGGGCCTAGCGGCACTCAAGGGTAAGATTATAGCCTAAGCACTGCGCTTAATCTATAAAACTTAGTACTCTAACTCAGGCCTAAGAATTAGAGCACTCTAACCAAGCAATGAGCAAGTATACAGCTACTTAAAGTATAATAATAAATAATTGAAGAAGGGGATCTTTATTACCGATAAGAATGAAGAACGCCGTAGAAGAGGTCACCGACAAGCCCGGCTCCTCCACAGACTTCCTCCTTCTCTCTGACTACTCTACTCTTCTCTAGCTAGCACTATTCCTATGAGCAAAGCTTTGCTAGAGAGAGAGAGAGAGAGCAGAACTACTTCTGACATATAGAAGGAGCTAAATCTCTAGTGGCTTCCCTTTACAAGTGAGGAAACAAGTCCTATTTATAGTGTAGGAGAGCTCCATGGGTACTTATAGGCGTCCTGGAGGTCGGTGGCGTGAAAAGGCAGGGCGGGCGCCCCCTTGGATGCACCTCCTTGCATCCAACGGCCCTCATTCCCCCTCAATGGTGGTTGCAAGGTCGGTTGGTGTAACAGAACCGACCAATTTATAAGAACACAAGTACAAAAGCAATCACCGAAGTGATCAAACCGTCATACTTGAGCCCATATAAACCCGGTAGTCCACCGAGTATCCCGAAAGACCTCGGTAAATCAACTTAACAACCAAGACCACATGATTAAGTAAACACCAATCACATACATGGAGCTTTACAGCGGAATAAATTTACAAAGGAGTTCACAATATAATAATACAATAATTTCTTCAAGACCGATTTGAAAACAGACTAGCTTTAAATGATACATAATCATAAGTTCAAAATACATTACTAGTATAAATGACAATCCTCAATTTGCAACACAGATGAGATAACTTATAGAAGGCCGAGCCCACCGGCGCTTATCCACCATCATCTGCAGGCCTAGACCTTCACCTGCAACATGGTGGGATAAAACCCTGAGTACTCGAATGTACTCAGCTAGACTTACCTGTCATAAACCAAAAATAAAATGACACTGAGAGGAATGTAAGGCTTATTTGGTGGAGCTCGCTGACATTAGTTGCATAAAAGGCTTAAGTTTCGTTATGCATAGTGACACCAGTTTTATTATCAAATTGATCAGATTGCCTTACTTATACCTGTCTAGGTGAGCACCTATTCAACTAGATATTAACATCATCATTATTATGGAACCAGGATTAAGTAATTATCTTGCTTAGGTTTTTTGTATAGCGCAATCAACTCCTGCAACTAATTAAGCAATGATCATATTGATATCCAGTTCATAAGTTACCAATTAGCCTTTCAACATGTACATCCATTCATAAATTAGTTTGGAGTACACCGTGCCACTGCTCATGTCAAGTTCTCACTAACAGGGAGACGCCGTGCTCATGTCAAGTTCTCACTAACAGGGAGAGGCCACGATTCGAATCGAATTATTATCCAGCTGGAGTAAATACCAATTGCTCGCCTTACACCTGCCCCCGTCAGAGCAGTTTCAGGTGATCTTTCAAACAGCTCAGGTAAAAGTTAGTATGAATTCGCCCTGGCGCCATATGCGAGGGATTCAACGGTGGCCAGGATGCTCGGATCTTCCCTAAACCGGTTGCGCCGACCGGCGCACTAGGTCCCCGCCCATGGTCCTATCCGCAACCTCCTGGGATACGCACTTCAACCAGTTGATGTATCACCCTGACCTGGACTAGTCGACTTCACGGTCGGAACGACTTATCCGGCTAGTTAAGCAAAGGTGGGGATCAACATGACATCGAGGACGCGCATCAGCGTTCTGTCCTTAATGGCACAATTGGAGGTAGATATGCAGCAAGGACTGCCATCCTTTTTGCTCCTCTACATTCCTCCTGCACCTTCCGATTAATTCAAACACCATGGTTAAGTTCCACAGTGGCCATATGTTCATGAACTGGTCAGGGTAAGAATACCCATCACTATCTCGCGAATGAGAGGGGGTTCATTCGACTTCCACCATCTAAGCAGGGCTAAGCATAGTTTTGATCCTGGACCTAAATAGGAATCAGGTATCCTTTTGTGGTCAAGGAAAGGATATGCAATAGTAAGGGTTTCAAGCAACTCCTACCACTTAATGCAACATAACATAAGAATAAAGACACAAGTAAATATTTGCAAAACATGGGAGGCTTAGAATGCTCCGGGGCTTGCCTGGAATCCAACACTAAGTTATTGTTTGTTAGATGATACTTGCTTGGTGAGAATCTCTCATCCAAGCACTCGATTATTCCTTCCATCTTCGTGATGATCAGTCTACCACACCATCTTGTGGTTAACTCCAACATCACGTCCTTCACGTCCACGTGTTCATCATCTAGCATACCTAAATGAGATGCACGATGCACATGTATGAACATAAAAGAGGACATACACGATAATATAAGGGCATCAGATATCTTAATTTATCACCTCTAAATCCATAAGCTACAGCAACCAAACATGCTTAGCCAATAAAATAGCAATCCAAAGCAATCAATCACACAAGCACTCTCAGGATAGCTGCATAGCAGTCACATCTTTTAGCAATAACTCAAGCTATACACACCCAAAAGGAATGATCTAAGACTCTTTAGAAAGGTATTGAAATTGTATATAACTTTTTTATTATCATCCAGAGCTAAATTAAAGGTTATCTATGTCAAATAATCACAAACAAGCAGGTCTGTTTAATTATGGACAGAAAAGCTGATAGTGGCTTCGGAGAAGCATAACTGCAGTTATACCCATTCAACAAGCATGATTATAGACTTTCTGGAAAGCATACTAAATTATCTAAAACTTTACTATTATCATCTATAGGTTATTCAATACTTAACAAGGGCAAACAATACAAAAGGAGTACCTCTATTCAGACTTGGACAGATTCTGTCTCCTCACTTCAAACAATCATAACCTGATATTCATACCACCAAAAGGGATGAACCTACACATTTTGTAAATTATAGTAAATTTACTACAACTCTTCTATTATCACCAAGAAGTCATTCAGAGGTTAAATTAATCACACAATGCAATCTTTCAGATCTGGACAGAAAACATGCCGAACCTGACAGCAGACTTCCAAAATCTATAACTCCTAAACTATCAGGCTTAAGACCATGCAATTTTAGGACAAGCTAGACATAGAAGTTAGTTACAACTTTTGTATAGAACACATTTACATGCAACATCATTTTCATGAAGAAAACACCACAACAACAGGGACTGGTCCTGCAGCCATTTTCAGCAGAAATATAATTTAGTTGTTTACTTATTGTCTAATCAAGGAATACATATAGATGAGCTATGGACATAGCTCCAACCATCATAACATACCACACAACACCAAACTCAGGTAAATACATAACAAGCATCACAAGGAACATGCATATATTCATTTGCCTCTAACTATTCACTAACTATTGCATAAAAAGCCTATTATTTAATTATTTAAGATATATGGTAAACATCTCAAATGGAGCTGATATTTTTATGAGAGCTAGCTAAACACAATTTATGGACAATGTAAAAATTTCACATGCTCTGGTGTTATAATTTTATTACCACAAAATAAACAAACCTCTAATGCAATAAATCATAATAGAGCATGATAATTCTAAAACTCAACTATTTTCTTCAAACACATGACCATATTATGTTTTCCAAGGTTACTACAATATTATGAGAGAATAGTGGAACACCATTTTCCATTTTTACATTTATATATTATTTATAATGCATTTAAATCTAACAAGTAGGCACCAAATAAGATAAATTAACAACTCAGTCATACATGCACCATAAATCATAAACTTTTAACCATACATCAATCATAATTCATAGGACTCACAATTACATTTTCATGTCATTTGGAGCACCAAATCTCCATATACAAAAATAACAAGCAAATCAGCCATTTATTTCCTATTTAACATGATTAAAATAAAACACCTTTAAAACAGTAAACAACCCACATGTTTTATGTTCCTAATAGTTTGTGCATATCATGAGAAGACTAACAAAATTACAACCACTATTTTTGCACTCCTAAAACTCGAGATATAAATGAAAGCAAGTTAAATTCATTTTCAAACCACTTTCTAAGAATGAATTTCTACAGCACAAATACATTTATGCATGGCACAACTAATTACACTAACATGCAGAACACTTAATAAGAAAAATAACAAAACTTATTTCACTATTTTTGGAGCTACCAAACTCTAGATTTAGTATTTTTAACGTCTCGCCTCCCCGAGGCCGAGGCCGCTTACATTTGGCAGCTTAACTAGGATGTAGACTGCCCTCACAGATCAACACCAGTCTTTTCTGCACACTTTGTCCTGACTCATGCGCACCCGGGAAGAACTTCCCGATCGGTCACCCATTGCTCTAGGGCCAAGCTCGCTTAACCTCGGAGTTCTTTGCAGATGGGCTTCCGGAAAAGAAGTTGCAACTTGTTGGTATGAGTATCCTATCAATCCTATTAAGCCCTAGGCCGGGATGTTACAGTTGGTGCCCTGTTTTGGCGGTTTGCAACCCCCGGGAGGATGACATGTGGGTCCATCGATCCATGGCTCATCACATGATCACCATTGGATGAAAACCGACTTTGTTTGATGTCTTGGATGACTCCTGGGGACCTTCCCTCGGATTGTGGATGTGGCACCTAGTTTGGACAGGGCGGTCGCCCTGTTGATAGGGCCACCGGATCCTCGTGACATGTTTCTGAGCCGTTGATGTTGAATCAACGTGCCATAGGCCATTTGGGATGATGGCACACGGATCCGTGAGTTGGCAGAGTGCATTTGGCACTTTTCATAGGGCGGGCGCCCTATGTGGAGGGCAGGCGCCCCCCCTCTGGCTCCCACGTGGCAGGTGAGGTGCCAAGTTGTCATGGTTTGCTTTATTTTTGCCTGTTTTCACCATTTTTCCTGCATACACAATATTTCTCCATGGACATGTGAAACTTGGTGAGTTTCAAAATGAGTTCTTTGCATTTCATGTGGTTTTACCTTGATTATGTGTGAAATGTTGACGGTAAAACAGGGTGTTAGCGACCGTCAACAAACTCCCCCAAGCTAACCTTTTGCTTGTCCTCAAGCAAAGATGTGGTTTTAACATGGCAATGTTAGATCAGGAACTGCTTCAATATAATAATTCACAAAGATCTTACATACAAACCAACACTATTTTAGTATTGAGCATGGTTCAGAAATTCATCTTGTGTCTTGACTA
The DNA here is from genome assembly GCA_038502445.1 of Eremochloa ophiuroides. Classification (NCBI taxonomy): domain Eukaryota; kingdom Viridiplantae; phylum Streptophyta; class Magnoliopsida; order Poales; family Poaceae; genus Eremochloa; species Eremochloa ophiuroides. The sequence continues at coordinate 51,625,846 of JAHLJS010000002.1, forward strand.
TATGGAGCTTTTAGCTTTTTCACCTTAGGTTATGCAAAAAAAAGATAGAGTAGGTAAGCAGATACTTTATCCTTTACTTTGGTAGAGTGAGACTATTAACTACAGAGTTTTTATCCTTTTGAAAAGAAAATCTTGCTTTGGTTCCCTTAATGGTACTCGCAACCACTCCTTAGTGTGATGATCCTCACAAGAGCTCAAAAGAGCTTTTCATGTATATCCTAAAGTTTATGTGGGGCTTGTAGGATTGGAGCAAAAACATACTTGAACTGAATATATTGCAAGGTTAGACTCTTAGATCACAGGGAGCAGCAAGCCATATAAATGATCAAGAAGTGCTAGTGTAGATTATTTGGTGGGCTCCTTGAGACTTCTTTCTTTGCCTTAGACAGGGGAGAGCATGGTTACTAAATACATAGTTTTTTTTTAAGAAGAGACATATGGGCACCTGCCCATGGGACATTTGTCCTCTTTTTGTTTTCCTTGAGCACTTGCTCTCTCTTTTTTCAGTAGCCTATACTCCCCATCTATCAAAAGGACAAAGATTGATTGTGGTTGTTTGTCTCAATTGGTGTATAGAGCATAGATGTATACTTCCAGTGTAGAAGTAATACAAAGGTGGAATGTGTACGTGATCTTGATCAAAGAATATGACTAGTTTCTCTGGATCAAATAAGGTCTAAATAGGCTCAAAACAGACAAGAACTCTTTCTTTTGGTGGTTTTAGTTTTTTGTGGATGTATGGCTTGATGGTAGGTAATTAACTCCATACAGGAATCACGAGCAAGAGTTTGAATTTTATAAATTAAAAACTCTAGTTGGTTTTCACTCATTCCTTAGGCCAGGTAAAAGATCTACTTATACCAGCTTCAATCTTACAAGAGCATAACATAGGTTATTAGCATGTGCAACCCACAATAGTGTTTGACTTAAGACAAATTTTCAAATATCCCACTCAAAACTTTCATAGTAAGGGGTTGTATAACAAGATTTTGCAAATCATCACAGAGCAATTGTTCATCATTTCCAACAAAGACATATTATGTTCTTTTTCTTATTTTCTTGGATATTTTCAAGGCAAAAAATTTAGGACTACTTTTCATGTTATAACCATAGCAAATAAGGAAAGTGATGGGGATAGAGATCATACCTTGGCGAGGATGACGGCTCCCCCAGGCTAGCTTCTTTTCCAGGGTCGGAGTTTCTTCTTGGTCGGGTTATTTTCTCTTTTGCTTCTTATTTATTATGATCACTAGGCTTTGTCTTTTATTTATTACTACTATGATAAACCAAATTGATTTTTTTAAAAATATGATCTCTCTTTTATTATTATTATTAAATGATCCTAACTCAATGCAAGACATAAATTTAAACATGCTTCTAACAATTAATTGGTTTAATGCATGAAGAAGGGAAATATGCAATTGCAGTAATTAAAGAGAGAGATAGAATACTTACTCCCATAGTTGTCCTTCCTCGGAAGGCGGTTCTTCCTTGACTGATGTCTTCTTCTCATCTTGTCCTTCTTTGACGATAGTGGGGTCTGGTGTAGAGGCTGTAGATGATGGTTGCTTCTTAACCTCATCACTATCCTTCTTGCTTCTCCAGAATCTTGGTTTCCTCCTTATCATGGGTTTGCATGTTAGTTGCATGGTGCAGTGCACAAGAGAAAATAAATCTCTCTTTCTTCCCATTTATATAGAAATCCATACTACCACTAGCAACAAATATACATGCATTCAAGTTATTCAAGAAAGGTCGACCAATAATGAGGGGTAAGTTGCCCCTATTACCCATGTCTAAAATCATGAAATCAGTAGGCACAAAGCTATTTCTTACTTTTACCAGAACATCACAAAGTACTCCTTCTATGTAGCAAGTTGTTTGATCAGCTAATTGCGCATACGCAGAAGTTGGTACTAGCTCAGTGTAAAACAACTTTTCATAATGTTCTTTAGACGTGATGTTAATGCTACATCCTAGATCACATATAGCATTATGGAACATTTGAGATTGAATAGAACAAGATATGATAGGGGTTCCAGGATCTCCCTTTTTAGTTGGAAAATTCCATCCATCTAGTTCATAGCCATGATAACTAATAGTAACAAGATTAGCAGATTCCATGTTTGTTTCAGGCTTTCCTGGTATTCTATCCTTTTCAAAGGATGGAATTGCAGCAGCTAGTTGTGCTAATTGGGTTTCAAGCATCTTATTGAAACTAAGTTGATTCTTAATTGCAGAAGAGAAATCATCCAATTTAGCATTTATGCTATCTAGCATTCTATCATTAGCATAGAGCTTCTTGTTTATACTATCAGTCATTCTACCTTGACCATAGACAAGATCTTTAAGAGAAGGGAAGTTATTACCTTGGTTGTTTGGACATTGCGAAGAATTGAAAGTGTTACCTTGAGAATTGGAGCGCTGAGTCCATCCTTGATTTGAAGAACGAAAACTCTTATCATTGCTGATGAAGTTGAGGTCTTCATGTGTCTTAGGACAATGGAGTCCAGAATGGCCAACTTCTTCACAGATTTCACACGTCATGTGAGTCTCCATGGCTTGCACGGTCTCAGGTGTACGCATCTTCTCGCAATTTTAGCCTTTTGGCCAATAGGCCCACCTTAGCTGCAATCATGTCAGCTTCCTTTAAAGAATGCATACCTCACTTGCACAGTTGCAGATGTTCCTCGTTCCATCCTTGATTGGACACCATCTTCTCGATCAAAGCCTTTGCATCTGTAACTTTAAGAGAAAAGAATGCTCCACCGGCGGCAGCATCTAGATGGCTTCTATCAAGAAGGGTTAATCCATGGTAGAAGTTTTGGATCAAAAGCCAGTCTTCCATACCATGGTGTGGACAGGTAGCGACATACTCTTGCATTTGTTCCCAAGCCTCGGGAATTGATTCATCGGTTTGTTGTTGGAAACTAGAGATCTTATTGCGAAGAGCATTGGTCTTTCCTAGAGGAAATAATTTTACTAGGAAAGATTTGGAACACTTTCCCATGTGTCCACATCATTTTGGTTCGTATAGAACCATTGCCTAGCTTTTCCTAACAAGGAGAAAGGAAAGAGTCGCAAACGAATTGCGTCTGGGGTTACTCCTTCAATGGTAAAGGTGCTGCATATCTCCAAGAAATGTTGGAGGTGTGCATTAGTATCCTCATGAGCTTTGCCACAAAATGGGCTAGCTTGAACCATTGTGATCAATGCAGGCTTTAACTCGAACTGAGCGTTTGCCTCGATGACACCAGGGCCTGTTGCTATATTAGCAGCAGAGGGTGCAAAGAATTCACGGATGGTCCTTTTGGCCATATTAGTGATTCAAAGGATAACTATCTAGACTTGGCTCAAATCAGATGAATTCAACAGTTGCCTTCCCCAGCAATGGCGCCAAAAATGCTTGTTGACAATTACTAACGCTATCACAAGAGTGTAGCCAAATCTATCCTTTAGCAGTGGTAACAATACTTCTTAACGCAATCAACGGGGTTGTCAATCCCTATGCTCAAAGTATGTGGTTGTTGACACTTCTAACGTTGCTACTAGGAATAAAGTTATTGCTAACAACTGCGCCAAAAATGCTAATGGGTAGCTCTATAGGAGAGGTGATGGGATTCTACAAGCGCACAAAACTATCGTGTAGCACTTTACCAGGGAGTACCAGGTGTCGAATTTATATTTTCCCAAAGGAAGGCGGGGTTTGTGATTCTTAGGATCTGATAGTTAAGGATTTAGATATGGATAAATGGGGTAACAACCTTAGTGAGGATAAATCAATGAAGTATAACTAAGGTGGAAACACACTAGGATAGCTCTGAGTAGCTCTAGAGTTTATGGGAGGACTCTAACTCAGTAAAAGATCAATTGTTTATTATACCAAAGAGCCTACGATACCAGGGACATGCAAAGTCCTAAACTCACCGGGGTCTGACTGATTAGGCACCGTACGTCTACAAGCCCTACGCTTAAAGAAACTAGACCGAACGTTGTGGAATCCAGAGGATTCTAGGCCTGTCACCACCTACAACCTACCACTACCATCCGTGGGCCTAGCGGCACTCAAGGGTAAGATTATAGCCTAAGCACTGCAGTTTAATCTATAAAACTTACTACTCAACTCAGGCCTAAGAATTAGAGCACTCTAACCAACTAGTTTTGACTTATAGAATGAGCTAAATCTCTAGTGGCTTCCCTTTACAAGTGAGGAAACAAGTCCTATTTATAGTGTAGGAGAGCTCCAGGGGTACTTGTAGGCGTCCTGGAGGTCGGTGGCATGAAAAGGCAGGGCGGGCGCCCCCTTGGATGCACCTCCTTGCATCCAACGGCCCTCATTCCTCCTCAATGGTGGTTGCAAGGTCGGTTGGTGCCCTGTTTTGGCGATTTGTGACCCCCGGGAGGATGACATGTGGGTCCATCGATCCATGGCTCATCACTTGATGACCATTGGATGAAAACCGACTTTGTTTGATTGCTTGGATGACTCCTGGGGACCTTCCCTCGGATTGTGGACGTGGCACCCAGTTTGGACAGGGCGGGCGCCCTGTTGATAGGGCCACCGGGTCCTCGTGACATGTTTCTGAGCCGTTGATGTTGAATCAATGTGCCATAGGCCATTTGGGATGATGGCACATGGATCCGTGAGGTGGCAGAGTGCATTTGGCACTTTTCTACCCTATGTGGTGCGGGGGCGCCCCCCTCTAGCTCCCACGTGGCAGCTGAGGTGCGAAGCTGTCTTGGTTTGCTTCGTTTTTGCCTGTTTTCACCATTTTTCTTGCATACACAATATTTCTCAAAGGACATGTGGAACTAGGTGAGTTTGAAAGTGAGTTCTTTGCATTTCATGTTGTTTTACCTTGATTATGGATGAAATGTTGACGGTAAAATAGGGTGTTAGCGACTGTCAACAGGTGCTCATAAAAAACTTCCATGATCAGTGATGTCATCATCCATTTCAATCTCCAGGGGTGTTTCTTCATGAATGTCTACAGGCAGAACCATTGTCTCTATTATTCCATGCCTAAGACAATCATTAGACATGTTCAGTGTCCAAGATCTCCTTTGGATGGGTGTCTCTCAGCTTGATCATGCCTAGGGCCTCCATACTTGGATGAGCTATAAGTTCATCATTTGGATCTGAACCAAGTATGAATTCCATCCATAAGGTTTTGTATCTGTCCATCCATTCAAGACATTCCTGCCATTGTTGTAGCTCTTCTTGATCATCCTTGTGGCCTTGATGACCCTTATTATTTGGATGTCTAAGTGGGTTTTTACGGTCATCATGAGTTTTAAGAGAGAGGGCACAAGAGGGATCATTGGAATCAAGGATGGGCTCATAGATGGGTTCAAATAAGTCATCTATTGTGGGCATAGAAGGGGAGAAGATAGGATTGGCTTCTAATTGGCTTAGCTCTCCTTATATGGCATCACTAGACATGCCATCCTCGAGTTCCTCCCAAACTCCTATGTAAAGACGCTTTCTAAGAGACTCTTCCATAAGAGGATTTAAAATATATTCACTTGGAGGTCTCTTATTCAGACGAGAGTACTTTGTCCTCCCAAAATCAATGATGTTACCCTCAAATTCAAAAGGATTTTCCAAAGGTGGAATTCCTTTTTCACTTGGGGAATTTTGGGATATTGATGATTTGGGATAGATAGCAAAATCTTGGGATTGAAATGGTTGTGATTTGGCTATCGGAACTTCCTCTCTTTGATCAGGCAATAATTCCTTCTTCTTCTCGGGGCAGTGTAGGACGAATGCTAGAGCAATAGGTCTTTCCAGTAAATCTACTAAGTGTAGACCTTGCTTCAATAATATTCAGATGGGAAAATGATCCTCCAGTGGCACAATTAAGGTCTTGCTTATCATCCTTGCTAAGACCCATGCAAAAATGTTGAAGAAATATATGGTCTTGAATAGCAAGGTCTAGGCCAGTGACGATAAGATCATTGAAACACTCCCAGGATGCAGCAAGAGATTCAACTATATAAATCCCGTGTCTCGCGCTAATCGCGCAACTCTCACTCGTCTCAGGCGCACCTTCACCGATCATCTACTACCTTGGGCATACCCTCGGTAGACTATCACCGGTATTCCGTCGACAGTTGGCATGCCAGGTAGGGGGTGTGCTTTCCTGATCCATGGCGAGCAAGATGGTTGTTTTTTCAAGCTCCATAGCACACCCGACGCCAGGCCAGACCTTCACGGTGGGCTCTATCACCTGTGTCATCGTCCCCGACGGCGAAGGGAAGATCCTCGAGGCAGGTCAGATCGCATCTGTCCTGACTTCTCTGACGATCTCCGCCCCGGCACAAAGGTTGCCATGCTACACTTGGAGGAACATCGACAAACGATCTGATCAAATCTATAGATTGGATCTCCCAAGGCTTATCCAAAAGCCTCCAGCTCCTGGAATCGGCGGTGGATCAATTCGCCGCGGATCGTCTCCAGCCTACTCCGGCGGTGCGGCGCTCCACTCCATCCACGGCTCGACGGGACGCGACACTGGTCGTCACCGCCACTCCTTAGGGCCGCATCATTGAACTCTGGCCCCGAGCAGTCACCCATGGCCTCCCGAGGGGTTACATGCCTTTCGGCTTGAGGAACACGGCCTCTAGCTTCACGCGTCTGCTACGTCGCCCCGATCACAACGACCCCGATCACGTCGGCACCAGTTCCACATTCATCGTCACCGACAACGACCGCTCCGACGACGACGACACAGAAGACGTTAGGCCCATCGATCTGCTTCCTCCCACTGGTCGGTATATTGGTGGGCCCATCCTCGTCATCAGCAATGACAGCGCTCCGGCTCCAAAAGAGGACGAAGAAGCCCGAGTTGCTCGGGAAGGGAGAAACACCGACCGGAGACGGTGCCGCGAGCAGTGGGCCGAGGCAAGGAAGAGCACCGTGTGGAACCTGGAGCAAGAATTGATCTGGTTGGAAAACATCAGGTCTACAAGACTCCAAGCGTGAACATCGTTGTTGCGATAGCAGAGGCCAAAAGATTGGCCCCAACCCCAGAAGTCGAGTGCCTTACAGCTTACCTCCAGGCAGCCCACGTTCAGGTTAATGAAGAACGCCTGCCACCACCGTCACACTCCACTGCGTCAGCCACCGAGATCATCCATGATGATGGTGGCCACTCCCGCGGCGACCGGAGACGTCGTCGCCAAGATGGAGACCAGGAGGTGAATCAATCCGACCTCCGTGAGAAGCTGAAGACTAGAGATCTCCGTGGGCGTATCGAGGACTGAAAGAAGGCTAGGCACTCAGCGGAAGTTGAGCACCGCAAGGAGTATGATGAAACACATAGCCCTCCAACCAACGACAAGAACGCCCACGAGCTGCCGTTCACAACAGAGCTTCAGGCGGTACGCTGGCCTCTGAATTTCAAGGTCATCGGCGTTGAGACCTATGACGGCACTACTGACCCCGTCAAGTGGCTCACCTTCTACGAGATTGTGGTCAAGGCTGCCGGAGGCAACTCGGATAACATGGCGAATTACCTACCCGTCGTGCTGAACACATTTGCCAACAATTGGCTGCTCAGCTTGAAGCCGAACTCCATCGACAACTGGGAGCAGTTGAAGAAGTAGTTCATCCACGCCACCTGCAAGCAACCGGGCACGAAGTTTGATCTTGAGAAGCTTCAACAAGCTTCACAAGAATCTCCTGCGAGATTACATCCGGCACTTCTCAGAGACCAGAAAAAATATCCCGGATGTCACAGAAGCAGAGGCCATCTCCGCTTTCATACGTGGCCTCCGACCTGATGAAGAACTTCAACGGAAGCTATACTGTAGCAGGCCAAGCTCCATTGCCGAGATGCTGCGCATCGCCAACAAATACGCCAACGGGAACGAAGCCGCTCGTCACTCCATCCACAGCCGCCTCTGCTTTCTCGATCGGCCACGACATGAAGACGGAGACCGCCGAACTGATCGGCGTCACGACGATCGAGGATCCCGACGGGATTACCGCCGTAACAAATGCGACCATCGTGACTAGCGCCGCCCTCATTGGCGCCGCTATGACGAGCCAGAGGGCTCCAGAGCTGGAGAAAGGCGTCGCCATTACCAAGTCTACAACACCCGACCAGCTCCAAAGCATAATTATGAGGAGGCTTATGACAAGCTCCTCGATAGCCAATGCCCCGTCCACAAGTTCCACAAGCACACCATGAGTGAGTGCTTTGGATTCTCCAAGGCCTTCAAAGAAGAAGAGAAGAAGAAGGCCCGTACCGAGTCTGACAAAGATAAACGTGACGGCGACGACGGCCCACCACCCGGCTTCACCGACGCCTACCGGACGGTCTCCACAATCATTGGTGGTCGCATTGCCATGGAGTCGAAGAGGGAGCAGAAACTCGTTGCCAGACGCGTCAACTCCGTCGCCAACTACGACACCTCTATTGCCGATCCAAAGTTCCCTCCCTGGTCGCATCAAGCCATTACCTTCAGCAGAGACGACTAGTGGACGGAGATACCATACTTGGGACGTTTCCCTCTGATCCTCGATCCAGTCATACGCACGACCAGCTTCCGCAAGGTGCTGATTAACGGCGGCAGCGGCTTCAACATCCTCTTCTCTGGCGCCGCCAGAGAGCTCAGTTTACGAGAGGAAGATCTAGAGCCGACCACGGCTCCATTTTGGGGAATCATTCCAGGACAGTCCTCTTACCGCTTGGGACAGATCAACTTGCCTATCCAGTTCGGGACTCCATAGTGCTTTCGTGTCGAGCACATCGACTTCATGGTGGCCAGCTTCGACGCCGCATACCACGCCATCCTCGGCTGCCCAGCACTGGCCAAGTTTGGGGCCATCCCCAACTACACCTACCTCGTCATGAAGATGCCAACGGAGACTGGCGTCCTCACGGTGCGCTCCAACTTCCAGACTACGTACGACTGCGAGAAGGAGGCCATCTCCATGGCTGAAGCTACTGACATCTCCATCTTGATGAACACGTGCGTAGTAGACGCATAGAAGCTGGCGCCCGAAGAGCTAGTCATCCCAGAGAAGACCCCGCCCAGGGCTGCGACTAAGAACAAGGAGACTAAGGACGTGGTCCTCGTCCCTGGAGACCCGAGTAAAACTACTCCTATCGGGACAGATCTCGACCCCAAATAGGAAGATGCGCTCGTCAGCTTCCTCAGGAAACACGTCGTTGTTTTTGCATGGAAACCTGTAGACATACCCAGCGTACCCAGGGAGCTGATCGAGCACTCCTTGAATGTCTCGAAGACCGCCAAGCCCGTCAAACAGAAGCTCCGGTGATTCTCTCCAGATAAGAAGAAGGCTATTAGGGTAGAAATAGCCCGGCTCCTAGCTGCCGGCTTTATTAAAGAGGTGTATCATCCCGATTCGTTAGCCAATCTGGTTCTTGTAAGAAAAAAGAATAATGAATGGCGAATGTGCGTTGATTACACCGATCTCAACAAACACTACCCTAAAGACCCCTTCGGTCTCCTGCGCATCGTTGAAGTCGTCGACTCCACCGCTGGCTGTGAGCTGCTCAACTTCCTCGACTGCTACTCTGGCTATCATCAGATCACCCTGAATGAAGAAGACCAGGAGAAGACTTCCTTCATCACCCCCTTCGGGGCCTACTGCTACAAGACCATGTCTTTCGGCCTGAAGAATGCTGGTGCAACATATCAGTGGGCTATCCAGGCATGCCTCAACGATCTCATTCTAGACATTGCCGCAGCTTATGTCGATGATGTCATCATAAAAACCAAGAAAGCCGAAGACCTCATCTCCAACCTTGAAGCAGTTTACGAGAAGTTATCTGCCTTCTAATGGAACTTGAACCCATCCAAGTGCATCTTCAGCATTTCATCGGGCAATTTGCTCGGCAACATCATCAGCAAACATGGCATCCTCCCTAATCCAAAGAAGATTGAGGCCATCATGCGAATGAGGCCACTGACCAGCGTCAAAGATGTCTAGAAGCTTACAGGGTGCATGGCTGCCCTAAGTCGATTCATCTCCAGATTAGGCAAAAAAGGCCTCCCCTTCTTCAAGTTACTCAAAGCCGGCGAAAAGTTCATCTGGTCAGAAGAAGCCAACAAAGCTTTCAAAGAACTAAAGCAATTCCTGGTGCATCCTCCGTTGCTCACAGCACCAGTGAAGACTGAAACCTTGCTGCTCTACATTGCCACGACCAGTAGGGTCGTCAGCACGGCCATTGTGGTCGAACGAGAAGAAGACGGCCATGCATACCCGGTCCAGCGTCCAGTATACTTCATCAGCGAAGTCCTGAACGAGTCCAAGGCTCGCTATCCGATGGTGCAAAAGCTGTTCTACGCCATACTCCTCACATCACGCAGGCTCCGCCATTACTTCGAAGCACATCCAATAGTGGTGGTCACCCAGCACCGTCTCGGCAACATCCTACGTAACAAAGACGCCAACGGCAGAATCATGAAGTGGGCTATGGAGCTGGGTACTTACTCCCTCGAATTTCATAGCCGAACAACGATCAAGTCACAAGCGCTAGCCGACTTCATTGCCGAATGGACAGAGATGCAAGAGTCAGCGCCTCTCGAACAGGAGGAACACTGGATAATGTACTACGACAGATCTCTCAGCATCGGAGGCGTGGGAGCCGGTGTACTTCTCATGTCACCATCCGGTGAACATCTTCGCTATGTGCTGAGGATATACTTCAAAGCCTCCAACAACGCAGCGGAATACGAAGCTACCATCCACAGTCTACGGATCACCGTCGAGCTCGGCATTCGTCGGCTCATGGTATATGGGGATTCTGCTCTGGTCGTCAATCAAGAAAACAAAGATTGGGACTAAAATAACGAGAAGATGGACGCCTACGTCGCCGCCATCAGGAAGCTAGAAGGCAAATTCTTGGGCATCGAGTTCCACCACTTCATCCGGGGAGAAAATCAAGCAATTGACGAGTTGTCGAAGCTCAGCTCATCTCGGGCCGATATCCCCCCTGGTTTCTTTGTCCAGGATTTGATCAACCCGTCCTTCCGGATAGACGAAGAAGCAGAAGCCTCCTCACCCGATTAGTTGGTGACGTGCGTCTCCAACTCCGCACATGATTGGCGAGCACCATTTATTGCTTACTTGCTCGAAGCCAAGATACCTGAAGATAAGGTTGAGGCAGAACGCCTCATACGATGCTCCAAGAACTACGTTCTTGTTGACAGCAAGCTCATGCGCAAAGACGCCAAGAGCGAAGTCCTCCAGAAGTTCGTCACACGCGAAGAAGGAGTCCAGATACTTTACGAAGTACACGGTGGCATGTGCGGCAACCACGTGGCTTCACGAACACTGGTCGGCAAAGCCTTCCAAGCAGGATTTTACTGGCCTACCGCTGTTCAAGACGCCGAGGAGGTCATGCGGCACTGTGAGGCGTGCCAGTTTTTCGCCAAATAGATACACGTCCCAGCGCAAGAGCTGCAGGCCATCCCTGCGTCCTGGCCTTTTGCCACTTGGGGACTCAACATCATAGGTCCTTTCAAGGCGGCCAAAGGAGGATACCGCTGTGTCTACGTGGCCATCGACAAATTCTCCAAGTGGATTGAGTACAAGCCACTGGTAAAAGCGACTGCGGCCAAGGCTGTGGAATTCTTCAATGACATTTCTCATCGCTTCAGCCTTCCGAACAGCATCATCATCGACCTCGGCTCTACTTTCACTGGAAGCGATTTCTGGGATTTCTGTGATGAAAGAAGCATCGTGGTGAAGTACGTCTTTGTGGCTCATCCTCGGGCTAATGGCCAGGTCGAAAGGGCAAACGGAATGTTGCTTGACGCCCTCAAGAAGCGCCTGCATGAAGTGGTCGAAAGAAGCCCAGGGAACTGGATCATCGAGCTACCAGCGGTAATCTAGGGTCTACGGACCCAGCCTAGCCGCAACACCGGCGTGTCTCCATACTTCATGGTCTACGGGTCTGAAGCAGTGCTCCCGGCTGACGTCGCCTTTCGAGCTCCCCAGGTTGAGCACTTTAATGAGGAAACATCCGACAGCGCCCGAGCAGATGACATCGACAGGCCTGAGGAAGAGCGCATGGTCTCCTGTGTATGAACAGCAAAGTACCTCGAAGGAGTACGGCAATACTACAACCGCAACGTCAATGGCAGGTTGTTGGCAGTCCTTATGGATCATTTCTATGCTGCCAATTTAGACTAAAAAGAAGAAAGACAATCATATTCTAGCACATATGCCTTTACTACTAACAAATTCCACTTGTACCCCTAGTATTCATGTTTTGCAGGTTTAATGGTGTAACAAGTAGAAATACACAAACATCATGAAGGAAGCGCAAAAGCCAAAGACGTATTCAGCAAATGCTCAAACAAGAATAATAAAAGAGCCCACCTTCAATGCATATCTGGGCCTGATCGTAACCATGGGAGAGGCCTAGGCCATGAGAGGAACCGACCACCAGAAGGCGGTGGCCAGATGGCACATCCAGGGGGCCGATCGCCCCCAGGTGCGGCCACCCTCTGGTGAGGCCTCCCGGGCCCAGTCTTCGATGGCGGTGCTCTAGGCGGTTTTCCAAAGGCGGTTTCACCTCCTTCCAAGTTTAGAGACGCCAAACCGTCCTAGTTCAACTATAAATAGATGGTGCTCCTTTCATTCAACACACACATCATTTTGGAGTCATCTACCTCACACCTCTCACTTGTATCTTTAGAGTAGTATTAGTAGTTTGTGAGCAAGGCAAGAGCTATCAAGGAGAGCTTGTCTCCTTGGAAGAAAAGGATCATCATGGTATGAATACAATTCAGTCTTCTTCCATAAGCAAGTTCTTATCTTATTTATATGATCATGCATATGAACTAGAGCAAAGTTATGATCTTGTTATGAGCATAATATATAGACTAGAATATAGTTTATGTGTCATGTTCTTGACTTGTTCATCACCGTTCTTCATTGTTCATCGAATTAGTATGAATAGAGGAAGAACTAGGAATGAGATGATGGTTCGTCGTGCCTTCTTGGTTGCTCTTAACCTAGCCTATCAATCCGAAGGGTTAGGGTCCGCGGGGGTTAGGAGTTGTTTCCAAGTACGTGAGCATGGTGCTCAGGTATGCGGAGATCGGCGAATATGTCGGTATCCCACGGGTAGAGGGGTAGGTGGGCAGGTGGTGACAGCCCTGTCCATCCCTAGCACTCCCCCACGTTTGGATATTGAAGTAGGAGTTAGTAAAGTCTCTATCGGCTGGCAGACCAGCTGCGGGGATCTCCCTATCACCCCAGACTTAGTCCTGATACTAGACTTGCTAATTAGATGTGTTGCTAGCAGTTCTTTGCATAATTATATATGACCAATGCCTGCTCAGTTAGTTATATTCTTTTATTCTTTATTTTTCCTTTTTATCCTTGAGGTTGACCCAGATGTTTGTCCACTATTTTAAAATCATGTTTTATTCCTGTTTACTCTATGCCTACCATTGCACTCAATAAGTGATCATGTTTACACCACGCTTGATGCATATTGCCCTCCTACGGGAAATTATAAATACGACACCCTTGAATACTCACGAGTTGAAATGCTACAATGATAGTTCTGTGCGCTTGCAGAGTAATCTTACTTCTTACTGAGCTATCGATTGGCGTACCTAAGTACCATTACTTAAGGATTGAAATTCTTGTGCACCCCACGGCGCCGTATCACAGTTTTGCATATCGTAAGTAATGACGGTTAGGAAGGCCAATCCAGCACTTTTATCTGCTATTACTAGACTGCATTACCTAGGCCGGCGCCATTAAGGGCCAAGGGTCACCTTTCTAAAGTAATGGTGGTTGGAAATGTCAACTTACGTTTCTAGTATTATTATTAAGGACAGACTCATAGTCTATCTTTATTAGTGATGCTAAGAAACGCCAACAAGCATTTCTGGCGCCGTTGCCGGGGATGGACTTTTAGTCTATCTTTTGTAACAACGTTAAGAAATGCCAACACAGGTTCTTCGTGATCGGTGACCTCGTCCTCCGACGGAAGCAGAGCACGGAGGGCATGCACAAGCTCTCTTCTCTATGGGAAGGTTCCTACATGGTCAAGGCTATCAGTCGGTCAGGGTCATACAGGCTGTGTGACCTCGATGGCATTGACATCCCCAACTCCTGGAACATCGAACATCTCCGTCGCTTCTATCCTTGACTGCATGTCAATGCAGATATGTGTATTTAAGTTTTTCGTTGCTTCAATAAAAAGTCATATAGCCTCCATGTACATGTATATCTAAAATTGCAGACCAAGAAAGCACCAACTTTCCTCGCCGTGTAAGCCCCGCAGCTGCTCGGACAGCATGACCTCGCCGATACGTAAGTCTAGCACCTACTCAGGCAGTCTCCCTTCATCTCCGCGTAAGCCCCGCAGCTGCTCGGGCAGCTCAGGTTCTAGAATCTTCCAATGTTTGTAAAATCTATATCTCTTTATTTCAGACTCCAAAAATAGCAAACCATAGGTCCGTTTTGATCGTCTCGACGAGCTCTATGCAATGGTGAACTCCAATTACTCATTTGAGATACTTTTAATCAGTGAAAAATTGAATATCCTTTTATACCTTGCAAAACAAGTGAGAACACCGAAACTCGTGGAACTTGTTAGAATCAAACCCCATAACTATGTTGTGTATTGTTTTATGCCCTTGATTCATGTTTATTTGATGTGTAAAAATGAGCAATAACTACCGTCAACAAGTTTCCCCAAGCTTACCCTTTGCTATTCCCTTAGCAAAGCCAAACTTTAGCATAAATCAAAAGTTATAGCTACCCCTCACAAGTATTCAGTTTTAAACCAAGAAGTACTCAAGGATTAGAGTAGACCAAGCTAACCTTCAGACTTACCTGTATTACCTTTACCATGGAGCTTGTAGCTTTCTCTTGAGTCTTGGGTAATTGAAGGATAGAATGTCTAAGTTAAACACTATGTCTCAAGCTCTATCGTTCAACTCTTATCCTGGAGCTTTTGCAAGTTTACAAAATAAAACTCAGAGTTTCCTTTGTATGACTCCCTCAAGTCTCTCAATATGAGATATTTGTGGATCCTGACCAAGGCAATAGTGATGCATGCCTTCTCTTCTCTCTCTCAGCCTATAACTAATAGCTTGTGTGGAGCTTATGGGTAAGGAGACAGCTCATACATACTTGCAATGAATATATTGTAAAGTCAAACAATGGATCCAAAAGAACAAGTCATACAATGAAATCAAGATGTGCATGTGTGTGGATGTGAGGTGGTACATGGATATATATGGTGGCTAATCCTAATTCTACTCGTTTGCTCCTTGAGACATCTCTCTCTTTTTCAAACACTAGGGAATTGTGTTGCAGGACAACATGTGCTATCTTTCTTTTCTTTTTCTTCTTTTTTTTGACGGGCATGAGAGTACCCATTGTTTTGATAAATTCGGACACTTGTCCATTTTTACCTCTCAGGCGGGCATCTTTGTACCCATTGTTTTCTCTCATCTCACTCTTTTGCATAGCCACATGCCTCTTCTGTGCAACAATACTTCCCTTTTTCTTTTTCTTTTGAGAGATAGTAACAAGAACCTTGGAGCATTGATCTGGGGTAACCAATGGGATATTTTTAGTGTTCACTCCTGGTGTAGGAGTAGAACATTTTTAGGTGGATTTAGATGGAAAATGTGGAATGTGGATGCGTCCACTCGGATATGAGTAGTGCATTATGGGAGAAGTGCATGTGATCTTGGTTGTAAAAGCATGACAAGTTCCTAAGGTATCAACAAAGCTTGACTAAACTCAAAACAAAGCAAGTAGCATATAATGTGTATGTTTTCCTAATCTAGCATGTATGGCTGTGGTGGCATTATAAAGCTCTTGTCATACAGGAACTCATCATGTGGTTTTAAGGATTTTCAAAATAAATCTCCAGAATTCAAGTATCACTAGGAACAAGATAAATAGCAGCTCAAACTTTGCATATCATATCTCTCAATTACTTAGACTTAGATCAAGCATTTGCTACCACAAGTTTCATGTTCAAATAGAATCTTCAAGTTAAAATGGTTGTATCTAAAACTTAGGATGATTCAAGGTTGAAAACTAAGTTGGAATGAGGAATCATGTTGGGGTGCTACTTATCAAATTCCTGAGCATGGTTTCCATTGAGTCCGAGCAAAATTATTGTAAGCACTCTCTTTTTATTTTATTCAAACACACTAACTAACCTAAACACTATTTATTTGGTTTTCAAATTTTATTTCACTAGCTAACTCACGCGAAAAGCAATATGGTACAATAATAAGGATGAGAAACTTATACTTTGTTGGATTTAAATGGAGGGCGCCCTCCCCCAAGCTGGATGTTGACGTGGTCTTTGATGTTGCAAGTTGAGCAATCCTTCTGGGAGCAGGCATACTGGCAGCGTAAAGGCACCAGGTTGACTAGCTCTTGATCTTGTATTGTCTTGTAAAACTCAATTGCCAACAAGAATACCAAATCTCATGGAGAGGGGTTAGGATAATACTACTTCATGGTAAGTGATTGATTTTATATTTCTAGCAAAAGTTTCCTAATTGGGTGGTCCTTCATGTGCCCACATATTTTTGGTTTTTTCTAAAAAGTGTGGACCTTCATGTGCCCACATATTTTTGATATTTTTAGATTTTTTTTATGGTACTATTGTGAACCTTCATGTATTCACATATTTTTGGTATTTTATGACTTTACAAAACAGACTCGATAATCGCATAGGTGTAGTTACATGATAACTATAGGATGCTCCTTCCCCAAGCTAGATGTTTGCAATACTTGGTGTTGATGATCTTCAGGGCAAGCTTGCCAGCAGTAGTCCTGGTGGGCTCCACTGATAGACTCACTCCTTAGTTAGAGTGTAATCCTGCATAATTATATTTCAACAAGAAAACCAAAACTCGAGGCTCGAATATGATAAGGGGTTAACGGTCAGCCAATAAGTAATTGATTATTCTCTGAGTTGATTTTAATTGACAGATTGTAGCAGGATTCTCTTTTTAGGGTTTTCTAACTTTCTTATGTAACAATCAAATATGTATGCATGCTATATATTTTTATGCCACCACGGAGAATATTTATTCTTATGGGGCTTAGGATTTGCATAATGCAAGAAAGTAAATACAAATGCTATTATCATTTTTTTTTATTTTTTATGCCACCATAGCGAATATTCGATAAGCTTATTCACATGGGGCTTTAATGTTTTATGATGCAATAAATAAGGCAATAAAGATTTTTCTCTTATTTTTTTATATACATAAAGATGAATATGCTAAAGTAAAATTACTAATGTAAATTATGAATACTAATTAATTAGATAACTACCATGTTACCTTCTGGCAAGGGTGCGGAATTTAAAGTGTACCGACAGGACTTTTTCTTTCAGTCTTGTGTATCTCTCTGTCTTAGAGATGAAGGTCTTGATGGTTGCACATCTGGTGATGATGATGTCACTTTTGTTTTTTGCTTGGCCAGCAGGTTGAAGTAGAGCATTAATAGTGCAAGCTGGCAGCATCTTGCTCAGCATGCATGTTCCCAGAACTTTCACTTGTAGAATTTTGAGAATTAACAAATTTGCTTGAAGTGTTGTCCTGTTTGCAAAACCAAGGTAGAGATCAAGTGCATGGGCTCTGCTGGTGGAAAAACACCAACATAACCGAATCTATTTCTTTATTTATTCTTCTCTAGCCTTAGGCACATTGAACAAGACAAAGTTGATGTTACACAATTTGTTTTACTCATGACATGAGTGGTGAGATCAGACAATTAAGCATTAATATTGCATTTAAGTTCATATGGCAGAAAAGATTTAAATTGCTTAACCAATGGAATGGTTGTCTATCTCTACATAATATATAAATTTTCACATGAGTATGACTATCATCTTCTAAAGATAGAATACAATGTTTTACCACATTTGGTTAAGATTGAGATCAAAAGAATGATGTCATGAACAATCTTAAAAGACAAAGCATATTGAGTTAATTAGGTTAATCAATTAAAGATGTAACTCTAATATATTTGTGTCTTTATTTATCTGCATTCCAAGATGAAGAGGAAAATAGTGAACACTTACCTTTAGATATTACCTTCATTATTAGAGCGTGATGGCACTAAGTAATGAAGGGTAGATGATTGGTGGTTCTTTCCTTCTCTTGCATCTTGAGTTGTTCATGAGCATCTGGTCTCCTTTGTTGCTTATCCTCTTTGCCATCTTTTGCTTCTTTGATCTTATGACATCTTGTCACTCCATTCATTATTATGCCTGCAACCGATTAGTGGACAACACATACCCGAAGGGATGTACAACTTTGGAACATAGGTTATTTGTCCAGAATTTTATCATGTTTCATCTATGCTACTAAGAAGATAAGGTTGATATTATGTTAGCATAGATCATGTTCTATACCGGCATGACTTGAGTCTAAGTAACTTGCAGCAGAAGATAATGTGAATGAATCATTAATACTCACAGTTCTTCCATCAATAATGAATGAACTATATCTTCCTCTGTAAAGTTATTGAAGTTCAGCATGTGCCCTATCTCATCTCTGATTTGAATTTATCTCATGACTTACCCAAATTAAATTAGAAGTTTTCTGCAAGGATTAGTCCAACAAAATATCCAATGTCTACTACAGCATATGAGCAGCTCAAAAATCAACCTAGACACCACGTCCAATTTGACTTAGGAAGGCATTTTAACCTAAGCACCATGCTTAATTCAAAAAGCCTTTGAAAGTAAAATCATCGCACCTCTTGGTTCGGAAATCAAACTAAACACCTTGTCTAATTATGATTCTAGAAAACAGTTTAAACTAAGCACCATGCCTAATTTAAAAGGTGTATGAAATTTCTCCAAACCTTAAGTATACTATTTTTATATCATCCTTCTACTTCAAGCCTGTAATGGTTAGTGACAAAAATACCCGAGGGAATATTTTTATAATTATAATTCTATGCTCAATTCTCAAGGGTATTACATCAAAAGGTACAAGCTCATGTTATTTTTCAAGAGTGGTTATTTTAGGAGACAAAGTCGTTCTTGGAAAACCTTCTAATTATTACACTTAAATTAAAAACCTTTGAAAGTAAGATCAAACACTCCTAAACTGGGCACCATGCTTCATTTAAGAGATGTATGAAATTATTCCAGCTGTAAACTATAGTAAGTAAAGGAAGCATGAAAGCATTATAAGGATTTATTCAAATAGAGATAAAATATTATGATCATAGTAAGGTATATATATTTTTTTCTTTTTAATATGCAAGTGGTATGGATGTATGCAAGGACTAAACATGCTATGGATTTGATATGAGGGAATATAAACTAAATGGTGTGGATGCATAGATTAAAATAAATATGCAATGAGATGCAAGAATTAAAAGATAACTACTCAAAAGTTTAAAGTCCATGAGCAAGGCTTTTTCACATTCTTGATCATACTTACCATGACTTGTGTGTAGCACAGCCTCTATGTTTGTCACTTGAGATGTGATTTGAATTGTTGTGACAACGACCTCCTTCTCCAATTTGTGAGATGGCAGGGTTCCATTATTGATGAATCTTGAAAGTTTAGGCACCCTGTACTCTTCAATGTATCTTCTTGTCTTGTGGAAACTTGCCGGAAGGTCAAAACGGTTTCTGCTGTCCTGTCTTATTCCACAACTCAACAGAATAGGGGTAATCCTATTAAATCTAGTAGTATCCTAAATTAGGAGACATCAAGATCACAATAAAACTCTTATGCCAATTGCTTCCCCGGCAACGGCGCCAAAAATGCTTGTTGGTATTTCTTATGCACAACTAAAATATGAAAGATTCCGCAAGCGCACAGAATACCATTATAGCATTTTACCGGGAGTGTTCCAGGTATCGTTATTTATATTTTACCACAGGTAAACAATTGTTAAAGAAGTTTGATAGTTGGCCATCATGTGTCTACTATTAATACACCAACTAGACTATAGTAGGGATAAGTGATAAATAATAGGAGTTATACTTAAATGACACAGACATAGAGGAGAATTCTATGATAAAAGAGTAGATAGCTAAAGTGAGAGGATAACGGGAGAGTTCAAGGTTCCTAAATACTTCTCTATTACTAGGGTTCTATAATAACTGATTCATGGTAAATAAAGCAATCACACAATAACACTTCGGAGCAACAGTACCTTTCCGATTCTCGAATAGACTGGGAAGGGGTAATCGGGAGAAGGCTGCCAAAAAGCTCAACGAAACACCAACTCCGACGTGGTGGAATACGAAGACCGATAGAGCTGTCACCTCTGGGGCTACCACAACTAACCGTAAGAATTGGGCGTAAACTCAGGTAAACACTGACACCACGTTACACCAATGAATACTACTCTAATCATGCAAACTAGAGCACTCAATACGAGCGAAGATCCCAAACAACTATACTAACCAATCACATAATAAAGCATATAAGTAAATAGAGAAGATAAATATATTAAAGCATAAGTCTTACAAAAATGAGATATAAAGATATACCAGACCCCTACAGACTTCTCCAAAACTGAAGCGCAGCTTTGCTCTCCCTAACTCTCAACTAGAACTAATCTACTACATTGGAAAGTCTAGCCCTAATTATCTAGAGTTGAGAGGTTATCCATTTGAAGGACGCCTCTACAACTCCATAATGGTGTCTTTGACTCAGGGGTCCTGGGTTCCTTATATGGGGGCGCCTACCCTCCCCTCCACCTTGGGCAAGCAATATGGTACTAAGCCTTTCCACTGTGTGCACAAAGGTTTTAATGAGCCAAATTCTGATTTAGGCCCAATTAATCCCACAGCCATTAATTAATCCCGCAGTTCAGGTTCTAGAATCTTCCAGTGTTTGTAAAATCCATATCTCTTTATTCCGAACTCCAAAAATAGCAAACCATAGGTCCGTTTCGATCGTCTCGATGAGCTCTATGCAATGGTGAACTCCAATTCCTCATTTGAGATACTTTTAATCAGTGAAAAATTAAATATCCTTTTATACCCTGCAAAACAAGTGAGAACACCGAAACTCGTGGAACTTGTTAGAATCAAACCCCATAACTATGTTGTGTATTGTTTTATGCCCTTGATTCATGTTTATTTAATGGGTAAAAATGAGCAATAACTACCGTCAATAACAAATTTATTTTATTTGTTTTATTTATTATGTATTTATTTACTTAGTCCTTGGTAATCACCTTATTGTATGCTTGACATTTTTAATAATGAAATTAAGTCATCACTGAATTTGATTAAATTAGGCTAAATAAATTAAACACCATGCTTAAAGAGCTTATGAAAGTATACCGGCGCTAAATTGTATTTTTATATCAAGAATGTAGCTAGTATAGAATAAAAATGATTAAGGGGTTCATTTTAACAAAGATTGATAAAGCCAAATTTGAGATTTTGGTGAGCGGTTTTACTTTATACTAAACCAAGTGATCAAAAAGTGGAACTCTTTTAAATCAAGACATTATTACTGGCAAAAGAATCGTTTTCAAAACTAAGTGGATTTTGTTTAGAAAGTGTGTTTATTTTATTACTCTTAGGAAGATAAGTACCGATTTACCTTCGGCAAGAGTTTACCTTTCAAATAGAGATGTGAAAGCATGATTGAAAGGTAACAGCAACCAATGATGAATTAGGAACATGGTATAGGATTTTTCAGAAAAACCCATCCCCCAAGCTTGAATTTTACAAGGCAAAAATTAAGTCTGGATGGATGTGATCAATGTTGCTTGATAATTGGTTGGACGTACCTTGGAGTCGTCATCATTCATCATTTTTGCTTTAGTCCTGAAATGGTCAATGACAATAATACCCGAATGAATATTTTCATAACTATGTTTCTATGCTACAAAGACATCACAGCAAAAAGGGTGCAAATTTGTTCTTTGTGAAACCTTCTAATTCCGTTCATATTGGTGAAGTGGTTTCCCCTCCAACACCAACCTTTCGGTGCCTATCTCAAGATTCATGCAATGAGATCTACAGAATTTATGATAAACATACGCATCTACAATCACCCTTTCAAAATCTTTTTGAATAGGAAGCTCGAGGGGGTTGAAAATCTCATGTGTGGCAATGTTAGAGAGACCAATTGATTCACGAGTTTGCATCTTGTGAGCCTGGATCTGATGAGGTGCTGCTGACAATTACTAATGCTATCACAAGAGTGTAGCCAAATCTATCCTTTAACAGTGGTAACAATACTTCTTAACGCAATCAATGGGGTTGTCAATCCCTATACACAAAGTATGTGGTTGTTGACATTTCTAACGTTGCTACTAGGAATAAAGTTATTTCTAGCAACTGTGCCAAAAATGCTAATGGGTAGCTCTATAGGGTAGGTGATGGGATTATGCAAGCGCACAGAACTATCGTGTAGCACTTTACCTGGGAGTACCAAGTTTCGAATTTTTATTTTCCCAAAGGAAGGTGGGGTTTGTGATTCCTAGGATCTGATAGTCAAGGACTTAGATATTGATAAATGGGTTAACAACCTTGGTGAGGATAAATCAATGAAGTATAATTAAGGTGGAAACACACTAGGATAGCTCTGAGTAGCTTTGGAGTTTATGGGAGAACTCTAACTCAGTAAAAGATCAATTGTTTGTTATACCAAAGAGTCTGCGATACCAGGGACACGCAAAGTCCTAAACTTGTCAGGGTCCGACTGATTAGGCACCGTACGTCTACAAGCCCTACGCTTAAAGAAACTAGACTGAACATGGTGGAATCCAGAGGATTTTAGGGCTGTCACCACCTAGAACCTACCACTACTAACCATGGGCCTAGTGGCACTCAAGGGTAAGATTATAGCCTAAGCACCGCGCTTAATCTATAAAACTTACTACTCTAACTCAAGCCTAAGAATTAGAGCACTCTAACCAAGCAATGAGCAAGTATACAGCTACTTAAAGTATAACAATAAATAATTGAAGAAGGGGGATCTTTATTACCGATAAGAATGAAGAACACCGCAGAAGAGGTCACCGACAAGCCCGGCTCCTCCACAGACTTCCTACTTCTCCCGACTTCTCTCTGACTACTCTACTCTTCTCTAGCTAACACTATTCCTATGAGCAGAGCTTCGCTAGAGAGAGAGCAGGAACTACTTCTGACTTATAGAATGAGCTAAATCTCTAGTGGCTTCCCTTTACAAGTGAGGAAACAAGTCCTATTTATAGTGTAGGAGAGCTCCAGGGGTACTTGTAGGCGTCCTGGAGGTTCGGTGGCATGAAAAGGCAGGGCGGGCGCCCCCTTGGAAGCACCTCCTTGCATCCAACGGTCCTCATTCCCCTAAATTGTGGTTGCAAGGTCGGTTGGTCTAACAGAACCGACCAATTTATAAGAACACAAGTACAAAAGCAATCACCGAAGTGATCAAAGCGTCATACTTGAGCCCATATAAACCCGGTAGTCCGCCGAATATGCCGAAAGACCTCGGTAAATCAACTTAACAACCAAGATCGCATGATTAAGTAAACACCAATCACATACACGGAGTTTTACAGCGGAATAAATTTACAAAGGAGTTCACAATATAATAATACAATAATTTCTTCAAGACCGATTTGAAAACAGACTAGCTTTAAATGATACATAATCATAAGTTCAAAATACATTGCTAGTATAAATGATAATCCTCAATTTGCAACACAGATGAGATAACTTATAGAAGGCCGAGCCCACCGGCGCTTATCCACCATCATCCGCAGGCCTAGACCTTCACCTGCAACATGGTGGGATAAAACCCTGAGTACTCAAATGTACTCAGCTAGACTTACCCATCATAAACCAAAAATAAAATGGCACTGAGAGGAATGTAAGGCTTATTTGGTGGAGCTGGCTGATATTATTTGCATAAAGGGCTTAAGTTTCATTATGCATAGTGACACCAGTTTTATTATCAAATTGATCAGATTGCCTGATTAATACCTGTCTGGGTGAGCACCTATTCAACTAGATATTAACATCGTCATTATTATGGAACCAGGATTAAGTAATTATCCTGCTTAGGTTTTTTGTGTTGCACAATCAAATCCTGCAACTAATTAAGAAATGATCATATTCATTTCCAGTTCATAAGTTACCAATCAGCCTTTCAACCATGTACATCCATTCATAAATTAGTTTGGAGTACACCGTGCCGCTGCTCATGTCAAGTTCTCACTAACAGGGAGAGACCGCGATTTGAATCGAATTACTATCCAGCTAGAGTAAATACCAATTGCTCGCCTTACACTTGCTCAGGTAAAAGTTAGTATGAATTCGCCCCGGCGCCGTATGCGAGGGATTCAACGGTGGCCAGGATGCTCAGATCTTCCCTAAACCGGTTTCGCCGGCCGGCCCACTAGGTCCCGCCCATGGTCCTATCCGCAACCTCCTGGGATACGCACTTCAACTAGTCGATGTATCACCCTGAGCTGGACTACTCGACTTCACGGTCGGAACGACTTATCCGGCCAGTTAAGCATAGGTAGGGTTCAACATGACATCGAGGACGCGCATCGGTGTTCTATCCTTATTGGCACAATTGGAGGTAGATACGTAGCAAGGACTGCCATCCTTTTTGCTCCTCTACGTTCCTCCTGCACCTTCTGATTAATTCAAACACCATGGTTAAGTTCCACAGTGGCCGTATGTTCATGAACTGGTCAGGGTAAGAATACCCATCACTATCTCGCGAATGAGAGGGGGTTCATTCGACTTCTACCATCTAAGCAGGGCTAAGCATAGTTTCGATCCTGGACCTAAATAGGAATCAGGTATCTTTTTGTGGTCAAGGAAAGGATATGCAATAGTAAGGGTTTCAAGCAACTCCTACCACTTAATGCAACATAACATACGAATAAAGACACAGGTAAATATTTGCAAAACATGGGAGGCTTAGAATGCTCCGGCGCTTGCTTGGAATCCAACACTAAGTCAGTGTTTGTTAGATGATACTCACTCGATGAGAATCTCTCATCCAAGCACTCGATTAGACCTTCCATCTTCGTGATCAGTCCACCACACCATCTTGTGGTTAACTCCAACATCACGTCCTTCACGTCCACGTGTTCATCATCTAGCGTACCTAAATGAGATGCACGATGCACATGTATGAATATAAAAGAAGACATAAATGACAATATAAGGGCATCAGGTATCTTAATTTATCACCTCTAAAGCCATAAGCTACAGCTACCAAACATGTTTAGCCAATACAATAGCAATCCAAAGCAATCAATCACACAAGCACTCTCGGGACAGCCGCACAGCAGTCACATCTTTTAGCAATAAATCAAGCTATACACACCCAAAAGGAATGATCTAAGACTCTTTAGAAAGTTATTTAAATTGTACATAACTTTGTTATTATCATCCAGAGCTAAATCAAAGGTTATCTAAGTCAAATAATCACAAACAAGCAGGTCTGTTCAATTATGGACAGAAAAGCTGACAGTAACTTCGGAGAAGCATAACTGCAGTTCTACCCATTCAACATGCATGATACTAGACTTTATGGAAAGCATACTAAATTATATAAAATCTACTATTATAATCTATAGGTGATTCAACACTTAACAAGGGCAAACAATACAAAAGGAGTACCTCTGTCCAGACTTGGACATATTCTGTCTCCTCACTTCAAACAATCATAACCTGAGATTCATACCACCAAAAGGTATGAACCTAGACATTTTAGAAAGTATAGTAAATTTACTACAACTTTTCTATTGTCACCAAGAAGTGATTCAGAGGTTAAATTAATCACACAATGCAATCTTTCAGATCTGGACAGAAAACATGCCAAACCTGACAGCAGAATTCCAAAATCTATAACTCCCAAACTATCTGGCTTAAGACCCTGAAATTTTAGGACAAGCTAGACATAGAAGTGAGTTACAACTTTTGTATGGAACACATTTACATGCAACATCATTTTCATGAAGAAAACACCACAACAACAGGGACTGCTCCTGCAGCCATTTTCAGCAGAAATATAATTTAGTTGTTTACTCATTTTCTAATCAAGGAATACATGCAGATGAGCTATGGACATAGCTCCAACCATCACAACATACCACACAACACCAAACTCAGGTAAATACATAACAAGCATCACAAGGATTATGCATATATTCATTTGCCTCTAACCATTCACTAACTATTGCATAAAAAGCCTATTATTTAATTATTTAAGATATATGGTAAACATCTCAAATGGAGCTGATATTTTTATGAGAGTTAGCTAAACACAATTTATGGCCAATGTAAAAATTTCACATGCTCTGGTGTTATAATTTTATTACCATAAAATAAACAAACCTCTAATGCAATAAATCACATTAGACCATGATAAATCTAAAACTCAACATTTTCTTCAAACACATGACCATATTATGTTTTCCCAGGTTACTACAATATAATGCAAGAACAGTGGAACACCATTTTCTATTTTTACATCTATATATTATTTATAACGGATTTAAATCTAACAAGTAGGCACCAAACAAGATAAATTAACAACTCAGTCATACATGCACCATAAATCATGAACTTTTAACCATACATCAATAATCACTCAGAGGACTCACAATTAAATTTTCATGTCATTTGGAGCAGCAAATCTCTAGATACAAAAATAACAAGCAAATCAGCCATTTATTTCCTATTTAACAAGATTAAAATAAAACACCTTTAAAACAGTAAACAACCCACATGTTTTATGTTCCTAATAGTTAGTACATGTCATGAGAAGACTAACAAAATTACAACCACTATTTTTCCACTCCTAAAACTCGAGATATAAATGAAAGCAAGTTAAATTCATTTTCAAACCACATTCTAAGAATGAATTTCTACAGCACAAATACATTTATGCATGGCACAACTAATTACACTAACATGCAGAACACTTAATAAGAAAACTAACAAAACTTATTTCACTATTTTTGGAGCTACCAAACTCTAGATTTAGTATTTTTAACATCCCGCCTCCCCGAGGTCCGGGGCCGCTTATATTTGGCAGCTTAACTAGGATGTAGACTGCCCTCACAGATCAACACCAATCTTTTCTGCGCACTTTGTCCTCACTCATGCGCACCCGGGAAGAACTTCTCGATCGGTCACCCATTGCTCCAGGGCCAAGCTCGCTTAACCTTGGAGTTCTTTGCAGATGGGCTTCCGGAAAAGAAGTTGCAACTTGTCGGTATGAGTATCCTATCAATCCTATTAAACCTTGGGCCAGGATGTTACATCCTCACCCCCTTCGACGTCCTCGTCGATCAATCCGAAGCCAGGAACGTCCCCTCTTGGCCACGTCCATGTGTCCAATGCCAGCGCATGGCCATGCTGTGTGACCACGCTGGATCCACACTAGCCATGCCCACCATGCCTGCGCAACTATGACACACGCCCCCGTGAAACCGTAAGAGTCAGCTCTGATACCATTCTGTAACGTCTCGCCTCCCCGAGGTCTGCCTCTCTATTTATAGCCCGGTGGGATGCACGTGCGCCGTAGGATTGAACCGACTTGAAATAAGGGCCGAGACGACTCCCCAAAGGCGGCGAAAGAAGACTCTAGAAGATAGGCCGAAACCCTAGTGGGGGGCGCCGACCAGACCCACCCTGGCACCGGCCGGCCCCACCCTGGTGGGTCTCGGGCCCCCGTGCTTCGGGTGTGTTCCAGATGCTTCTAGTGTTCTCGTGATGATGTTTCCTTGGCGGTTAAGTTACATGGTAATCATGCTCTTTAACCCTTCTTTTATGCTTTTCTGGAATAGCCCCTGGAAAATACAGAATATGCAAAACTCGTGAAAACTATCAGTTAAAACCCTCGACTAGCGTGTATTCATGTATCCTTTGGTGTCTAAAGTTCTAATAAAAGTTGACGTTATCCTCCGTCAACAGCGAGCACCATTTATTGCTTACTTGCTCGAAGCCAAGATCCCTGAAGACAAGGTTGAGGCAGAACACCTCATACGATGCTCCAAGAACTACGTTCTGGTCGATGGCAAGCTCGTGCTCAAAAACGCCAAGAGCGAAGTCCTCCAGAAGTGCGTCACACGCGAAGAAAGCGTCAAGATACTTCACGAAGTACACGGTGGCATGTGCGGCAACCACACGGCTTCACGAACACTAGTCGGCAAAGCCTTCCAAGCAGGATTTTACTGGCCTACCGCTGTTCAAGACACCAAGGAGGTCGTGCGGCACTGTGAGGCGTGCCAGTTTTTCGCCAAATAGATACACGTCCAAGCGCAAGAGCTACAGGCCATCCCTGCGTCCTGGCCTTTCACCACGTGGGGACTCGACATGATAGGTCCTTTCAAGGCAGCCAAAGGAGGATACCGCTGCGTCTATGTGGCCATCGACAAATTTTCGAAGTGGATTGAGTACAAGCCACTGGTAAACGCGACTGTGGCCAAGGCCGCGGAATTCTTCAATGACATTTCTCATCGCTTTGGCCTTCCGAACAGCATCATCATCGACCTCGGCTCTACTTTCACTGGAAGTGACTTCTGGGATTTCTGTGATGAATGAAGCATCGTGGTGAAGTACGTCTCTGTGGCTCATCCTCAGGCTAATGGCCAGGTCGAAACGGCAAACGGAATGTTGCTTGATGCCCTCAAGAAGCACCTGCATGAAGTGGTCGAAAGAAGCCCAGGGAACTGGATCATCGAGCTACCAGTGGTAGTCTGGGGTCTATGGACCCAGCCTAGCCGCAACACCGGCGTGTCTCCATACTTCATGGTCTACGGGTCTGAAGTAGGGCTCCCGGCTGACGTCGCCTTTCGAGCTCCCCGGGTTGAGCACTTTAATGAGGAAACATCCGATAGCGCCCGAGCATACGACATCGACAGGCTCGAGGAAGAGCGCATGGTCTCCTGTGTACGAACAGCAAAGTACCTCGATGGAGTACGGCGATACTACAACCGCAACGTCAATGGCAGGTTCTTCGTGATCGGTGACCTCGTCCTCCGATGGAAGCAGAGCACGGAGGGCATGCACAAGCTCTCTTCTCCATGGGAAGGTCCCTACATGGTCAAGGCTATCACTCGGTCAGGGTCATACAGGCTGTGTGACCTCGATGGCATCGATATCCCCAACTCCTGGAACATCGAACATCTCCGTCGCTTCTATCCTTGACTGCATGTCAATGCAGATATGTGTATTTCAGTTTTTCGTTGCTTCAATAAAAAGTCATATAGCCTCCATGTACATGTATATCTAAAATTACAGACCAAGAAAGCACCAACTTTCCTCGCCGCGTAAGCCCCGCAGGTGCTCGGGCAGCGTGACCTCGCCGATATGTAAGTCTCGCACCTGCTCGGGCAGTCTCCCTTCATCTCCGCGTAAGCCCCATAACTGCTTGGGTAGCGTGACTCTGCCGATACGTAAGTCCCGCATCTGCTCGGGCAGTCTAACTTCGTTGATGCGTAAGTCCCGCGATGACTCGGGCCGCTTAACTTCGTCAAGGCATAAGTCCCGCACCTGCTCGGGCCGCATAAACTCGCCAATGCATAAGCCCCGCACCCGTTCGAGCGGCGTTGGTTCGACAACGCGTAAGCCCTGCATTCATCAGGCCGCCTCTTACCACCGCTTCATCGACCGCCCCGATAAATTCGGGAAGCCATCGCCCACGATAAGCGTAAGCCCTGCCAGGCGCAGGCAGCTTCACCACCACGTAAGCCCCTGGGACGCCTGGGCCGTTAATCTTCGCTATCACAAAAGACCCGGCGGCGCTTGGGCAGGTTAGTAACGTCTCCACAAGCCCCGTCAAAAGGCACGGGCACCGGTCGCTGACTCCTCCAATGAGCTACGCGCTCTAACTCCTCGCCGACTACTCGGAAGGCCCCGACCGTGCTCGGGCACCCCGCAACTTACGCGGTTAAGCTCAAATAGCTTCGCTAATACGAATGGATCCAACTCAGATCAACAATAATTTAATACAAACCATGTTTGTGAAACTTCATATACAAGGATCTCGGTACCACAACCCAGTGTTTTTTGCAGATCAGTAACAGTTTCTGGCAGAGTCCAAAGTTAAATTCCCTCTGTGGGAAATAACTGCACGCCAGCCGCTGGCTTCGCCTCCTCTTCAAATTGGTCTTCTTGCTCTTCGGTGGTCCCCTAGGCGTACCCGTCCTTCACCCGGTCATTCTTCACACTAGGATAGTGCGAGCAGACCACTCCGAGCACATGCACGGCCACGTTCTCGGCGGCATCAGAGCAGAAAGCTTTGAAAAA
Source organism: Eremochloa ophiuroides (assembly GCA_038502445.1). NCBI lineage: Eukaryota > Viridiplantae > Streptophyta > Magnoliopsida > Poales > Poaceae > Eremochloa > Eremochloa ophiuroides. The sequence continues at coordinate 51,656,088 of JAHLJS010000002.1, forward strand.
CCGCAATGCTTGTTGGCTGCGGCGAATGATATCGAAGGGCCCCGGCACTCCAGCAGGCGGATCAGCACGGGCATACTCGATGATGTCAAGAACGGGCTTCATTCCTTCCGCCAAAGCGTCGTATCGTCCCTCGGTAGCCTCAAGTCATTGCGACAGATCGTTGAGCTGCGCCCGTGTCCTCTGCTCCATTTCTGCAAAAACAACAACAGTCAAAAGTCGTAACGAAACAAGCCACAAGCACGGGAAGCTTACCTAGGAAGGTCTCGTCATTTCTCCGAGCAACTTCTCGCAGCAGCGCTACCTCCTCCTCAAGCTCCTTGACTGAAAACCATGAAGAAGCAAATAAACACGCTTCGGTAGAACAACAGAGATATTTTTGAAGCAATGTGAATATACTCATACTTTGGTTCGTGGCACCATCGACCAACTCATTCAGATCTGCACAACAAGACTTTAAAGTTGAGAAGCAAGAAAGAGCTCGGATAAAATAATCAGCACCAAAACGGCCTACAAACCTTTTTTATCCTGCAAAAGCTTCTGCTCCGATTCCATCAGATCGCTGCAGTGCAATTGCAGTGTATCACACTGATCGCGAAGGGCATCCATTGCTGTCTCAAGACGTGCAGTTTCCTTCTGCAACCTCTCGTTCTCCAAAGCGAGAGTGTCTTCCGGCGATCTTCCGCCGTATCGTGCACCGCCTGATCGACAACGACAGGATATGATACAAAGCAAGTAGGAAAATCTAAAGTGAACACAAGAAGGGCGTCGCTACCTGAACTCGCGAAGACAGTTGCTCCAGCCAACGAACCACATTCCTCAGATCCACGCGGGTACCTGTTATATCAGCCTTCAACATCTCCAGCTCTTCGTCTGCTGCCTCCTCGTCCATGACGACGGCGTACGTATCGCGAACTCGACTCAAGGTCCTGAGCACCACCGGCGGAACCTCGCCCGCAGCTTGACGGGTGATCTCTTCGACATCGCGCTCGGAAGGAGAAGCGTCCACGGACGGCCGCTCGGGGCCTCCTAGCTTGATCTCGGTACCCCTACGAAAGAGGGGCTGCCGGTCTGTGTGTTCACCCCTTGATCGGGGCTAGTGGGTGGTACCGGTCCGCGGGTTTCATTCTCCGATGAGTGGCCTCCCCCGGTATCTGCAGGTTGTCTTTCCGCGTCCTGAGCAGAGGACAGGGTCGGCAGTGGCGGGGTTGCCTCACGCGGCTGTTCTGGCGGCGGCGGCTCCTCCTGCGGGCTAGAATCCCGCCGTGCACCCGGTGAATTCTTCGGTGTCTCGTGGTCAGAAGGCCACTCGCCGACAACGTCACCATCACCGCTCTTCTTCGGCTGTTTGTCTTCGACCAAACCTCCACCCGTCACCCCCTCAACATCATCCGTGGAGGGTCCCCTGGTCATTAATGTAGACTTAATAGTGAAACTACAGCAGAAAAAGTTACTCCGTGGCGAAACATGGGCACTCACATCTCCAACCGGCGGCGTTTGCGCATGAACTGCTTCTTCTGACCAGCGGTCCCTTCATCAACGCCGGGACTCTTGGTTGGCAGGACTTCTCCTTTCTGGCATTTTGGCGCTGGCTCCTCGTCTTCACTCGAGCTCGGAATCACCACTTGATGACTGTTGACAGTAGTTATACCATGTTTTTACCCCATCAAAACCGTCAACAAGACATTCTTTCTGGAAGGAAACCACCAAACACATAGTGACTTAGGTACAAATAACTTGGTTCCACATGTACTTGTCATTATTTGGTTGTAGGCACTCTGAACAGGTACTTTTCAGTGTCCAAAAGCTCTATATGAAGGTTGGGCAACCTACCAAGTATGGCCAAATGACAAACCAACATCACATTCAACAATATCACAGCTTCTGGAGACGATGTGCAAAAGATGGGCACAATGAGTGGTTCAGCCAAACCACCCAAAGGCAAGTTAGCACCACCAGTGTGTTTAGAATTGCATGGAGAAGATACCTGCAAAAGATAGGCCTTTGATTCCACCAAAGGTGGTTCGGCCAAACTGCACTTGGTGGGCCCGAAGTAACCAACACCTAGGATGGACTCTATGACAAGTGGGGACCACAGTGGTGGGCCCACCTCATCAAAGGTGGGTCGGCCGAACCACACATTGTGGGACCCAATCTGCCACTTCACCCCACCAACTTTAGCATCCCTTTAGAAGACCTGGGCTGGTCCCACCTGTCATTTGATGGTTCGACCGAACCACTATTTGTGGGCCCCGAAGCTCAGTAGCACGCCAGCAAGGTTGGGACACCTTCTAGAAGGCCCTGGCTGGGCCCACCTGCCATAGAGGGGTCAGCCGAACCCCTCCTTGGGCCTAGCCAGGTCGGTTGGTACTCCACCGCCTTCTTCATGTTGAACATGTGCTGGAAATCCTCCACCCTTGATCCTAAGGCGGTTATATGGCGGTTGATCCAACGGTGCATGCTGGAGGTCACGTGGATCGCTGACGTGGAGATGGAGTAGCCCCTACTCCACTTCCCCCTATAAATACCCCCTATAGGGCTTCACTTTAGAGCATGATTCAAAGGAGAAAACACTATGTAATAACTTAGCTCTACTATAGTGCTGTGCTAGTTGGGAGAGAGTGAGGGAAGTCTTCAGGAGAAAGCCCCGGGCCTGTCGGGAATCTTCTTCAAGGTGTACCTCAGCGGATGCAAATCTTCAAGTAAGTTTTACATTCGAGTCCTTCTAGTATTTGATATTCTAGTTCTGATATTTTAAGTATATACTGTCTTCACCCGTACATTGCTTTACTTAGTAAAGTGCTCTAGTCTCTCATGAAGGTTAGAGTAGTAAGTGTAGTGTAGACGTGGTGTCTAGACTATATCTTGCCAGCGTAGGCCGCTTGTCGCACGGATTGTTTGTGGTAGCCAGCAAGTGGTGACAGCCTTGTCTGGTCTTCGTATCCCACCACGTGTGTAAGACAAGTTATTAAAACGGCAAGGCATCAAGACAATAGTACAACCACCTCGGGTAGGGGTTTTGTCTCCTATTGTTTCGCCTGTCGCCTCTTGTGAAGGGAGGAGCTGACTAAGCTCTTTATACTTAGAACACCAAAACCAAATATCTTTTGCTACATAGGAACCCCTCTACCTAGCTATCATAGATCCTTTGTCTCATCACTGGACTGGCCTTGAACCTAGTTAGAACATTTCACGTTCCCCATGAAAATACGATACCTAGAATACTCCCGGTGAAGGCTACATTGACTACCGTACGCTTGCGGTATATCCGTTTGCCACTTCTGGTGTCAACAAGCTTTCTGGCGCCATTTCCAGGGAACGGTAGCTGTCTTAACTAGAATCGAGTCGTCCAAGTTACCCTTCTTTTCTCTTTCTTTTATTTTTATCCTTTCCACACCATGAACCAAACACCCATCTCTCATCTTGCCGCTCCAAAGGGCGCTAGTTTGGAGCCACCACCATCATCCCATCCTATTCTTTCGCCTAGCTATGAGCTTCGCCCTAGTTTCATAGCTAAGGTTCAGGAACAATCATTTGCTGGGGAAGAAGATGAAAACCCCTACACTCACTTACGTTATCTTGAGCAATTGTGTTCATGTCTTGAAATTGAAGGCATGACACGAGATACCTTGAAATGGAAGCTATTCCCGTTCTATTTGACAGGAGCAGCTAAACATTGGTATGCTCGACACATAGAGAGTGCACATGGAGAGTGGGAAAGCCTTCAATCTAAATTCTGCTTAGCTTTCTTCCCTATCTCTCGTGTTGTTCATCTTCGAAGAGAGATCATAACCTTCAAACAAAAGGAGAAGGAGACTCTAGGTGCGACATGGGCCTGTTTCACTGACTTAACATCTTCTGGCCCTGATTTAGCTATAACTGAGCCGGTACTCTTGCAACATTTCTACCTCGGTCTTAGCCAAAACTCCGCACAATTCCTTGACATATCTTCTAGGAGGAGCATTCCTTCGTTGTACGGTTGGTGAAGGAAAGACACTTCATGCTAAAATCCTGGAAAACACTCCCCACACCCAAGGGTATAATGAGCCTCCTAAGGAAGAAAAGGAATTCAGCCCCAAGCAAAAAGAAATCCCGATGGCCGAATCAAAATCAGTCTCATCCAAAAATTCCGCCATCGACCCTGAACCTCAAATACCACAAACATTGGAGGAGAAAGAAAATTGTCCTATAAATTGCTCCTTCGATTTCAAGGCTAATCTCTTATCTGACCTTGTTAGTTTTGGGAATTCCTACAATTATCCTATCCAAAAGAGACCTTCTAAGAAACATCATTCAAAACCTCTCAAGAAAGGATCTCTTCAAAAATCTCCCAAATTAGCATCATCTGACGCCTCGAATTCCCATGTGGCACATAGAAAAACATCTAGGATCTTGGATGAACCTCCAAAAGGAATGATGACTATGCCCATAGAAGGAGAACTAAAATGCTTAGAAGCAAAATCTATACTCTCCCCCTCTATGCCCACATCTGTCATGTCCTTTGAATCCATCTCTAAACTCATCCTTGATCCCGATAAATTCAATTGTGTCCTTTCTTCAAAGTCTTATGATGATCCGGTCATTGACTCTAGAGATTCATTAAGACACCCAAGGCATGAGAGTCATCAGGCCCATAAATCTAACCAAGAAGAGAAACAACAATAGTTGGAGAATCCACCCACTGCTGTAAGTCAAGAATGGTTAGAGGAGACCAAAGATTCTAATGAAATCACTAAGATGCCCACTCAAGTAAGGAGAATAGCTTGTCAAGTCATGGGCATCTATAGTGAAATTTGCTATGATCCTAGCCTTGGGATTAACATCATTCCTCACTTCCATGTTCAAGGTTCATTAAAGAATCACCCGCTACAATCCCAAAAACACCTTAGGCTCCCAAATGGTCAAATCCTTGATTGTTTAGGAGTCCTTCAAGGCGTACCTATAGTGATTGATGATCTAAAGATCTCCCTAGAGTTTCACATCTTTGACCTTCCTGGACGTTCCTTTCATCTCACATTCATTGGAAGGCCAATCATGCGAATCTTGGAGGACATTGGAAATGAGAAGCTTGGTCATAGAATAGGTGACGAGTATCTACCTGTTTGGTCTTCACACCTCTCAACATAGGGGTAGAATCTTAATCTGTTCTTGATCCAAGGGGTGAGCTTAAGATGATTTCACAAACAACCATGACATATCCAAGTCTTGAGGAGGATTTGGAATCTCATGAGAAGAAAATCGCTCACCCACTCCTTGAGACGGAGAATTTCATCAAAGGGCATGGAAGTTATCCGTCGATCCTCTCATCAAGTCCTTGCTCATTTGAGAAATCTCCTGAGTCAATCTTTCTTTCTACCACTACACAACAAGAGATCTACAACCCCTTCACTCTTCTTGTGTCCAAAACTTTTGCAATAGAGGTTGTAGATGCTTTTGTTTATCATAAGTTCTCCAAATCTCATAGTGGTATGAATTCTTGCAGTTAGGCCCCCACAAGTTGGCTTCAAATTAACATCATTGTACTTCTGTGCCTAACTTGAGTAGGGTAGTAAGACTTTTGGTTCTGTTGGTGTGTTGCCACCAACAGAACCCCTGCACTTGATGTTTTCTCTATTTTCCATGACTCAGGACACACCTTACACCAAGTGTGGGGGGTCATTTGACCCCCTCAAACACATTTGGGCGTTGATGGACATCCCGAGCAAAAAGCATCAGTGCATGAACACATCATTAGAGGTAAGAATGCACAAGGAAAGAACCAAAGTGGATGGAACCTCCAAGGTGGGGTCGGCCGACCCCACCATGGACACCCCAGCCCACCAGTCAATCTCCACTACGTTGAGCCATACTTTTTGACTGGTTTGTCACTTTCTCTTTCTCCTATTTAGTGCATTCCTCTTATGTTTGTCTTCAACCCTCTACAATAAAATAATAATAATAAAATGCTTCTTGTCTTCACCATTCACTCTATTGTCTCTAGTAGAATGAATCTTATTTATCTTATCATGCCTCCTTTTTCTATGTTAGCATGCCTTGGTTTGGATGTATTGATCGTTCGAAAAATCATACCTCCATAGTCTTTTTAAATTAAGCATGGTGCTTAGGTTAAAAGAGACCACCTTAATCAAACATGACATGGTGTAAAGTTGATTATTGAATCAAAACATACTTGCATGGAACTTGGTTGCACTTTTGGACTAACCCCTGTAGCAAGAACCCCGACATCTCTATGGGTAAGTCATAAGATCATTCAGGGAGATAGATTGAGATCCTCATGGTCAAAAAGTCAAGTTGTATGGGCAAGGAGAACTTTAACGCAACTGAAATTTCTTTTTCTACATGTCCTTCTTTCTTTTTTTTCAATTGTTTGTATAGTTTGATCACTAGATAGGTTCTCAATTAACTAGAAGTCCTTCCTTTCTTTACCTTGGGTCCCCAAAACCCCCAATTCGGTGACCACTTGGAACCAAAATTAGGCCAAGCTATATAATTTTCAAAAATGCATAATCTGGTCGCACTGGGCCATTCAAACCTAGGTTGGGCGACCCGCACATGGCACAATTTGAAATTTTGGAAAATGGGACAATGTTCAGGAGCTCTTGTAGGCCACGTGACAAAAGTTTAGGGCAAATATATGGGTCGGCCGACCCATACTGTTCATCCCCCAAACTCGTCACATTTAGGGAATCACTTGGCAAATGGGTGATGAAGTGGCCACGGCCATACGACCCATTATTGGTGTCGGCCAAACCACCAATGGCAACCTGGTGCCACCCGTCGGCTCCAGAACGTTGTGCCAATGTTCCCTCGATGTTTTCTCGTGATTTCGAAAAGGAGGACATTGGCACTCGTCTTCTTAACCCCTTCCTCTCCTTCTTCTTCCTTCCATCTCCATTCTTCACCATTCTAGCACCTTCCTTTGACCTTAAAACATCCGAGAGATCACTTTTTGAGACCCTAGAGGTCATCATGGAGGTCAAGGTGCTTGAGGTTGAGCCCTATGGAGTGTACCAGCTCCTACACACTTTCGACGCCCACCTTTCATGAAGAACCACATGGTCATTGGTGGTGGGCTGGGAGAAGGGGATGTTGTTCCCCAGCTCACATACGAGGAGAAGAAGTAGTTGCGTGAGTAGAGAAACACCACTGGCTCCCAAAGACCACCTGGCGGAAGGGTAATCCTCTAGGTCAAAGAAGCCGTCAAGGCTCTTCGAGGATGACTGTTGAGAAGAAACTCTTGAAGACGGACCTTAGTATAGTTTGCACTTAGAAACAAAAACAAAATGGGGTATGAGGACATCCTCCTTTGACCTTTTTCCCTAGATATCTCAAACCTCTTCACAAATATGCTAGGCACATTCAATCTTCATCCTAATAAGTTGTGCCTATGTTTAATAAAAATTTTGGTTCTGTTGGTGTGTTGCCACCAGCAGGGCCCCTGCACTTGACATTTCCTTTGTCTCTCTAACCCAGTATGCAGCAAGGCAAGTGTGGGGGAGGTTGGTGACCTCCCCAACACACTCAGGAACATGAGACACGTCTGCTCAACAAAACCTATCCTAGGAAGCCTTCAAATGCAGGTTGGCGACGAGCACAAAACACAAAAACGCAAGTGCAGGAGCACCTTCAAAGGTGAGGATTCGAATGGCGATCACCGGAGTGGCCAGAAGCTCCATGGTGGGGTCGGCCGACCCTACCTAGGACCTCTGGACCCACCAGTCAGCATCCACCCAGCGTCTACTTGCTCTCCTGACTGGTTTGCCACTCCTACTCCCCTCTGTTCTTTTCTTTTTACTTTTATTTACTTTCCTTAGATAAAATAAAATAAAAATAAAAAGAAAAAAAAAAAAAAATAAAAAAAGAAGACTTGCATCTGAAAATAGAAATGACATGATTCATGACATTTAAAGGGTAAAAGCGTCACAAAGTCTATGTAACACCCTAGTGTTAGTTACTATTTTCACACTTGCATTTGCATGGCATCAAGCCTAGATCATGTCATTCCATGCATCATCATCATTTCATTTGAATTGATTCCCTTTTATTGCTATATGTTTGTTTATATGTCCATAACATGCTAAATGTGTTGACATGCAAATGTGATGCTTGTTTACTGTTCTAAATGCTTTAGACATGTTTAGGATAACATTTGGAACAATGTTCATGTTGGTGAAATCCCCAAAATACCCCTCTAGCTCATAGTTGACTAGAGAGCCCTCTAAAAGCTATTCTGTTTGACCAAACAAGAAGGGCATTTTAGAGATTTTGCATGTCAGTGCACCCTTAATCAAAGTTGTGTAGAATTTTATAAGCAACAAACTTTATTTTTGGGTCAACTCATGAAAATGGGTGGAAGGTGGTCAAAAAGTTGAATTAGTGCAGATTTGGAGTTGTTTTGAAGTTTCAAAAATTTGCTAAGTCAAGAAGCTGATTTCAGTTTCGGTGTACCCATGTTCATCGATCTGTATCTCTCAATCCAGGCCAATTTAGAGTAAAGTGTTCGAATACCAAATGATCTACTCATGTAGCTCTTTGATCTATATTAGTGAAGCTTTCTCTGAAACGGTTTGGATCACGAGCTAGAGATCGAGCAAAAACCGGGTTTCAGTCGGTTTCGGCCAGACTGAATCGAGCCGATTCAGTCGCCGCTAACGTGGCCGCCGTCAGGCATCAGCCGCCAGGTAGCGCCGTACGCCTTCGTTGGCCGCTGCGCCGGTCGGCTTTACAAAAGCGACACTCCACCCTCGCTCTTGTCCAGTCCCCGCTCACTCTCGCTCGCTCTCGCCTCTCTGCCCGCCATTTTTCCCCTCCGCCGTCGCCATCACCGCCGCGCCGTCGCCGCGGTGAAATCCGCCGCCACCGAGCCGTCTCCGACCGCTCCATCTCCACCACAGCTCCACCACTCTCTGCTCTACAGCCCTCGACCCCTTTCCAAGTCAAGAAGACCTAAGGTATAGCTCCAGTGAGCGTCTCGCCGCCGCGACCTCGTCGGAGCACCGCCGAGCTCTCGGGTTGCCGCGACGAGGGCAATGTCGTAGCCCTTCTTTCTAGTTCTTGCTCGTCGTGGTGTCCTCGTGAGTCGTAGATCTAGCCTAGGTCGTTGGTAGGGTCGGTCTCGCCGTAGGTTCGCCGGAACCCAAGCTCGCCGTGAACCCGCCCGCCACCGCGTCGCCATGCGCGCGGTTAGAGCAAGCTGACGTGCACCGCTGTTCGATTCATCCAGCACGGAGCTCCGTTAGGGTCTAGGGCGTGCGGAACGTGGGTTGGTTTCGCCGGTGAAGGTCGGAATCGGCCGGCGCAAGTTCGCCGGACCGCCGCCGTCCGCCATTGCCGGCGACGAGCGTGCTCTGGTCCACGATAGGGCTCGGGAATTAGTCCATCTAGTTCGCCTCGTTGCCACGAGTCGGTAGGTCACCTTGGTGTCGCCGGAGACCTCGCCGTCGGCGAGCTCTCGCTGGTCAGCGCCGGCGGCCCTGTCTCTCTCTCTGACGAGTTGGGTCAGATTGACCCCGGGGCCCGCTGGTCAGCTGGCTGGGTGCGCCTCTGGTTCACTGAGCCGGGTGCGCGTAGCAGTTAAAGCCGGTTTTGGATTTTATGATTTATGAAATTGATTTCCAGAAAATGTGTAAAATCTTCCAAAATTCATATCTGGAGCTAAGAGTGTCCAATTGGGGTGAACCAAATTTTGTTGTGTTTGCATTTCTAGGCTCTATCAAGGAAAAATATAAAATGTATTTTTGGAATACTTTTTCTGTGTAGTTATATTTAAATTGTTAACTGCTTGCAAACTTGATAAATGGATAAGTAATTGTAGGAATGCGCTAAAAATGTGATTCCACTTGCATTAATCTTGTTTAGGGAAGTAGAATCTAAGAAAAATATGTTTTCTGGTGTTGCACTATTATTTGTATGATGTCTTGTATAATGTGCCTTTTATGCTTTAATCTTGCAAAAATCACCATGCTTAATGTGTTAAGGATAAGGTCATAAATATTTTTTCTGAACCATGTTATGTTGTGAAGAAGCTAAGAAAAATGGGAAATCTATTGTTTGATACTTTTCACTGTGTTAAGTATTTTCCATTGCTTAAAAGGCTGGTTGTTTGTTATTTTTGTGTAGCCTATTATACTTGTCCAAATGACTTGAAATTTTGTCAGTAGGCTAATATGGATGTGTAATAGCTACTGTAATTTTTCTGAATTTTTCTGGGACAGCAAACAGTAGGTCCAGTTATAGGCAAGGGTTTGTTTAATTGTTTTTAAGCAAATATCTTTTGGTTGGGAAGTGTTTTTATACATTTCTGTGATGTTCAGTATTATCACTGGTTTAAAACAGTGGAGTTGATCCTAATTTGAGCTTAGGGCAGCAATGTTAATGTTTTGTTTATATGATGTGCTCATGCTTGTTAGTTATAAGATGACTGTGGTAGGTTAGTTGATGCATATTAATTATTAAGTGCAGGTTGTAGACCTCTCACCCGGGACGAGAAATTGTTCTATGCTTTGCTTAAAAAGGATGAGTATGAGTTAGTTGTCTAGAGAAGAAATATGCACGTACTCAGTAAATGAGTGTGGATTGTTAAACTGATTGCATATCATAGGATAATTTGTGCATCTCTATCTTGCATTTCATGTGCATTCTCAGTTCTCATATATGCATATCATGCATACAGGATCGCCGGGAGGCGTGACGCTGTTGCAGTTCAATCCACCGGAGGAGGGAGTTCCACCGGAGATTGAAGTGCCAGAGGTTCCTGAAGGCCAGGAAGAAGAGGCTGAACTTCCTGAGTGCCCTGATCACCAACCTACTAACTTTGTGAAAGGCAAGCCCCGGAGCATCCCTAAGTCTCCACCTACTCTTTTTACAAATGCACTGGTCTTTATTAAATCGTATGATTGTGCACTTAAGTATAGGAGTTGATATGATACCGTTGCTGCATTTATACCTTGTCCACTTATACTTGATCCTGAAGTTATTACTAGACAAGGGATGGGTTCGATCTTATGCTTAGCCATGCTTAGACCGGTAGAAGTCGAGGGATTCCTTGTCCTTCACGAGCATAGGTGGTTACTAATGATGATGGGGTTGGATTCCACATGATGGTCTATATGTGCCACCTTGCCACCGTGTCTAATGAGAGAATCAAGGCTAGGTAGCGGGGAGCCGCATGACATGGTTGAGGTCATGCCGTCTTCGGTGCTGCTTGTGGCCGACTAGAACTGAGGCCACCAGACATCAGTTGAGATTGAAAGACGCCGTCACATAGCTGGCCAGATAAGTCGTTCTGACCGCGAAGCTGAGTATTTCTTTCTGAGCCGAGCTTTGGTGCGACTAGGCAGACATATTCTGGAGGTAGGAAGTATGTGCGGAGACACCATTTTGCCAAGGGCAGGTCAAGGACCTGATGCATCCTGGAAGTGGGTTGGACTCTGAGAATATGGTCCCCGCCAAACTCGCGACATATTGTGTCTCAGAAGGATTTAACGGTGGCCCAACAAGCCAGTGGCTCGGCTGACAGGGTTTGTGATTGGCATATTTGCCAGCTGGTACAATTGATTCGAATCGCCATCTCTCCTGGTTAGTGAGAAACTGAACTGATCTTCTGGTGAGGTAGAGGCTAATAACTTGAACATAATGATATTGGTGAGATGAGGTTGATATCCGTGGATATCGGAAATCATATGGTTTTATTGATTGCTATAATATTCAGTGAATGCTTAGTATAGTGGCAAATCTTAGTTTAAGTAGCTTAACTGGAATCGAAGCTTATCACAATTAAAATTAATAAGTTGAGGAACTACTGTAGTAATGCCTTTTATGCAAAATTGTTGCTATCCTCTGAGCTCCACCAAATAAGCCTGCATATCCTTGAGAGTCTTTTTATTTACTCCCTGTCAGGTAAGTCTAGCTGAGTACAATTGAGTACTCAGGGTTTTATTCCCATTGTTGCAGATGGTGTAGTCTACTACGCGTATTGCAAGAATTGCTTCACCCCTGCGGGCGAAGAAGACTAAACCCGAGGGCAGGGTCATTATCTATCCTTAGTCGTTGTAAGATTACTGTGACATGGTCACTTGATGGTACTCGTATTTGAACTCTGTGGTGTAAAACTATGTTGACTTCCGCTACGACTATATTTGTGTAAAAGACTATGTTGTACTCTGATGTTTAAATTCGGTTGCGAACTTATGTATCATGTGATCGGGTATCGCTGAATGAATGATCCTTGGGGTATGAAAATGTTTGAAATCCTTCGAGATTTCCGGACTACCGGGTTTATATTGGCTCAAGTGCGACTTGATTGCTATTAAAAATGCGATCGTTGTACTTGTGCTTGTATAAATTGGTCGGTTCTGTGACAGCTGGTACCAGAGCATAATTCAGCATATACCGTCACTTGACTATTTGAAAACTAAAAGTGTTTTGAGTTTTACAAACTAATTGCCAACTGGTAGTGTGTATAGGTGATTTAAACCGAGTGTTTGCAAAACTTATGAGTACCAATGACCAAGTCCTATAGCCCTATATATATATACGTGGTAATTAGGTGGCTTATGTAAGTACTGACTTGGGGGAAATTGCATCATGTTTCTATTTGTGGTTCGTTTGGTTTTATCGTGCGGATAATTATGAACTGTCGGTTTCTTATTGCTTCTTATGGGTCAATGTGCCACGTCGCCTGAGGTAAGGTGAGATGTGAGTGTAAGATCGAACAACCGTCGATCGATGGTGAGTGTTATGATTACGGGAGTGAGTACATGTGATCCATATGTGTACTTATGGAAGTAAGGTGGAGAAATTACTTTTGGGGTCGCAAATGTTCATGGGAACATTTCCGGCGAAAAGTGCTTCTTGTTGCCATGCATACATTGGAAATTGGGCTGAAATGAATCTTCTGCAGGTACACTAACCACGCTAAACGTATATCACAGTTAGTTACGTATATGAGAGCACGTGGTATGTCACCGACTATAACGTTAGTTAATATATACTATGTGTGAGGTCGTTGGCACGTGCATGCATCATGATCATGAGATTAATTCAAGCTATTTGTACTATTTCCCTCCCCTATGATAAAATTTGTGCTGCCCTATCTTATTCTAAATGCTGAAAGATGTTGTAATGTACCAGATGGCAGCTGAAGGTGAGCCGCAGAGTGGTCAGTTTCTGGAGCAGTTTGGCACACCCACTGTGCTATGAAGGTTGTTGAAGTCTGTGGGGTATGCAGAGCCACCACTGTATTTCTGGAAGCCAGCGAAAACCATGGTGCAGCCTTGGTTTGATGTTTGGGTGACTATCCCTGTGCTTGATAGGGGCTGGTCGTTTCCAGGAATAAAGGTGGAAGTTGACATGAGGACGCCATGGGATGGTGCGCAGCTTGCAGCTTTCGAGGTGTTGACAGACATTTGCACCAGGTTCAACAAGAGAGCTGATTTGGGGCCAGCAAATGTTTTTCCCAGGGTGGATGCTTCTCAGGGTGAGTGGGCTCAGTCTAGCCAAGCTTCTTTGGAGCGAGGCAGGGATGAGCATGCTCATAGCACGGGTGCTTCTATGAGTGCTATGTTTGCTGTCCTGAGGATGCATTATTCCACTAGGGAGGGTTGGATGAAGTGTGTTGAAGCCCTGCATGATGCTGTGGAGAAGAAGTTGGAAGCTGAAGAGTGGGCACGTATGGCTCGTCGTAGCTCAGATGACTTGGTGTTAGCTCTCACTGCCTGTCGCAATGAGTTGTTACGATGCACTGGCGCTTTGTTGGCAGCTGATCGCTGTGTTGAGGTGCTTGAGAGGGAGAATGCAGATCTTCGCCGCCAGCTTAAAAATCGCAATATGAGCTTGACACGTCAGCGCGATGAGTTTCTGCAGGAGTTGCGTACTAGTCAGCAGTAGGTTTGGGAGTTGCAGCAGGATGTTCATTGTCTGAACAACCGTGTTGATCCGTTTCATCCTCCGGGTGCAGCGGAGTTTGCTCCTGAGATCTTCGTTGCAGCTGATGATGGTGAAGCAAGTGAGGAAGAAGAGGAAGAAGACCCCGAGGAGATCGTGCCTATTGACGAGAGTGATGACTATGGTGGGAACGTGTCCGGCATGGACAGTGACCACGATGATTAGGCTCTTTCTAGTGCTCTTGCCATGATCGGCACCCTTTTGTATTGGAAAAATCTTTAATGTCATGTAATGGGTAGAACCTGAATTGTAATGTGTGAACCCTGTGTGTTCAGGGCTGGAACCATCAAAGTTTTAATTAAGTAATGGTAACTTATGCAGTTTGGAAACCCTTTTTGGTTGCGCCTTGTTATTGTGCGGTTGTGTGATGATTATTGAATTATTGTGCCATTTGTTGGTTATGAAAAATGATTATTGATATCTTCTGGGCATAATCTTTCGGTTTTCTTTGGCATAACTGACACCTAACAATGGTTGTGGTGTGTTGCTACAGATGGCACCTCATACCCATCGTCATGGGTCAACCAGTGGTGGTGGGAATGAGCATGAGGATGAGGAGTTACCGCCTCCTCCACCACGTACCTAGGAGCAGATGTTTGCTCAGTTCTTGGATACTCAGCAAGCGATTCTGCAGCAGATGGTTGCTAGTAACAACCACAATCGCAATCGAGATAGACGCCGCGGAAATGATGAGGACCAGTACAGTAACTATAAGGACTTCATGGACACTAAGCCTCCGGTATTCAAGCAGGCTGTTGAACCGCTGGAAGCTGATGAGTGGTTAAACACTGTTGAGCAGTCATTCTCTGTGCTGCGGTTGACTGAGACCATGAAGGCTAGCTTTGCTGCTATGTTGCTGCAAGGCCAAGCTGGAATATGGTGGGCCAATCACAAGACCGCCTACCCTGTGGTCGCTGATATCACCTGGGAGCAGTTCACCAGGGATTTCAGGGGACATTTCATTCCAGCAGGGTTAATCAAGATGAAGGTGAATAAGTTCATGTAGCTTACTCAGGGTACCAAGACCCTCACTCAGTATCATCATGCCTTTAACAATCTGTCAAGGTATGCTCCGTGGATGGTGGATACTGATGAAAAGAAGATTGAAACTTTCAAGAGAGGCCTTAGTACCAAGCTCATGAAGACTCTGGCGAACAACGCTCGTACAACTTTCAACGAGTTTATCAATGAAGCTTATATCCAAGAGAAACAGAACAACTTGCACACTGCTTCCAAGGGAGGCAAGAGGCCTTTTGAAGGAAGCTCTTCTCAACCAAGGACTCCAGCAGCTAGTCGCGCGATGGCAAATCACCCTGCTTATCGTCCAGCTGTTCCTGGAGCAAAATTCAGACCTCCTCCCAAGAAGCAGCAGCCAGCGCCACAACGCTACAAGAAAGGTTTCACAGTGCCTTTGAACAAGAACAATGCTCCTCCAGGCAATGCCATTCAAGTGAGGGCCAACCAAGGTCTGGGGCCGGGCAGGGTCGTGTGCATCACACTACTGCTGAGGAGCTTCCGGAAGGTGAACCAGTCACTGCGGGTATGTTTTCTGTGAATCAGTATCCTGCTATTGTTTTGTTCGACTCAGGATCATCGCATTCTTTCGTGAGTCAAGCATTTGCACAAAAGCATGCATTACCAATTGTTGAGTTGAGCCATAGTTTCCGGATAACTTCAGCTGGGGCTGAAATTTGTACGCGTCATGGTGTCGGGAATGTGACCATTGAGATTGGTAGTCGGGTTTTCGTCAGTAGTCTTATTGTGCTACCAGGGTTGAGTCTGGATGTTATTTTGGGGGTTAGTTAGATGGACAAGCGGCGTGCGGTGTTGGACGTCCCTAACCGGATGTTGACACTGAAGGAACCCCAAGGTGAAGACACTTTTCAGGTTCATCTGCCTCGTAGGGAAGATCTTTTTAGTCTCTCTCTCTCAGTTGAGGCCGTAACACTTCAGAGCATCCCTGTAGTGTGTGAGTTTCCTGATGTCTTTCCTGATGATCTACCTGGACTTCCTCCTAATCGAGATGTGGAGTTTGCAATAGAACTTATTCCCAGTACGGCACCTATTTCTCGAAGGCCATCTAGAATGCCTCCTCATGAATAGCTGAACTCAAGAAACAACTCCAGGAGTTATTGGACAAAGGGTTTATTCGCCCTAGTTCTTCTCCGTGGGGCTGTCCTGCAATCTTTGTTAAGAAGAAGGATGAAACTTTGCGCATGTATGTGGACTATAGGCCACTTAATGCTTAACAATTAAGAACAAGTATCCTCTACCTCGTATTGATATTTTGTTTGATCAATTGTCCAAGGCCAAGGTTTTCTCCAAAATTGATCTGAGATCTGGGTATCATCAAATTAAGATCAGACCACAAGATATTCCCAAGACAGCTTTCTCCACTCGGTATGGATTGTATGAGTATTTGGTTATGTATTTTGGGTTAACCAATGCTCCTGCGCATTTCATGTATCTAATGAATTCGGTATTCATGCCTGAGTTGGATAAGTTCGTGGTAGTCTTTATTGACGATATTCTGGTATACTCTGAAAACATGGAGGATCATGCTGAACACTTGAGAATAGTCTTGACTAGACTCAGGGAGCATAAGCTGTATGCTAAGTTCAGCAAGTGTGAGTTTTGGTTGACTAAAGTGCCTTTTCTGGGCCATATCTTATCTGCTGAAGGTATTTCTGTAGATCCGTCAAAAGTTCAGCAGGTGTTGGATTGGCAGTCACCTACCAATGTGTCTGAGGTTCGTAGCTTTCTGGGATTAGCTGGGTATTATCACCGCTTTATCCAAGATTTCTCTAAGATAGCTAAACCTATGACCAAGTTGTTGCATAAAGATACCAAGTTTGTGTGGAGTGAGGAGTGTGAAACAGCTTTTCGCACCTTGCGAACGTTGTTGACCACTGCTCCAGTTCTTGCACAACCTGATATTGAAAAGCCTTTTGATGTGTACTGCGATGCTTGTGGCACTGGGTTAGGATGTGTTCTCATGCAAGAAGGCCGAGTCATTGCTTATGCCTCGCGTCAATTGAGAAAACATGAGCAAAACTATCCTACTCATGATTTTGAACTTGCCGCTGTAGTTCATGCATTGAAGATTTGGCGCCACTATTTGATGGGTCATAAATGTCATATCTATTCCGATCACAAGAGTCTCAAGTACATTTTCACTCAACCGGAGTTGAACATGAGGCAAAGAAGGTGGTTGGAGTTGATCAAAGACTATGATCTAGAAGTACACTATCATCCGGGCAAGGCTAATGTCGTTGCCGACGCTTTGAGCCGAAAGCCTCATTGCAATGTATTGCAGCCTTTGCTAGCAGACGGATTCAATCTTGTGCATCCGGTGGTGTTGAATAATATTACTCTCAGTTGTACTTTAGGAAAGCAAGATTATTGAAGGTCAGAAAACAGATCCTGGCATATATCATATCAAGAGAAAGATGAAAGAACAAGAAATGCTTCATTTCCGAGTAGATGAAAAAGGTATATTGTGGTTCAATGATCGATTGGTAGTACCAAAAGACCGCGAGCTGAGGAATCAGATTATGGACGAGGCTCATTTGTCCAAGTTGTCTATCCATCCTGGTAGTAGTAAGATGTATCAAGACTTGAAACCTAGGTTCTGGTGGACCAAAATGAAGAAGGAAATTGCGGCTTATGTGGCCAGGTTTGATACCTGTTGTCGCGTGAAAGCTATTCATCTTAAGCCATCAGGTCTATTGCAACCTTTACCAGTTCCAGGTTGGAAATGAGATGAGATAACCATGGATTTCATATCTGGGTTGCCTCTAACGCAAAAAGGCCATGATTCTATTTGGGTGATTGTAGATCGATTGACTAAGATTGCACATTTCTTACCAGTTCGAACTACAGATTGTCCTCATCAGTTGGCACAGCTCTACTTTGCTCAGATACTTCGGTTACATGGTGTGCCGAGGACGATAGTTTCCGACAGAGGCCCGCAATTTATTGCACGCTTCTGGGAGCATCTACACAAGTGTTTGGGAACCAATTTGGTTCGCAGCTCAGCTTATCATCCTCAAACTTCTGGTCAGACTGAAAGGGTAAACCAAATCCTTGAAGATATGTTGAGAGCTTGTGTTCTATCGTCTAAAGGTTTGTGGGAAGAATGGTTACCTTTGGCCGAGTTCTCATACAACAATAGCTACCAAGAGAGTATTCAGATGGCTCCTTTTGAAGCTTTGTATGGGCGCAAATGTAGAATTCCTCTCAATTGGGTTGAATCAGGCGAAAGGAGGTACTATGGCATTGACTTTGTGAAAGAGGCCGAAGAGAGAGTGCATACCATTCAAACACATCTCAAAGCCGCTCAGACTCGTCAAAAGAGTTATGCGGACAAGCGAAGAAGGCCATTGGAATTTGAAGTGGGTGACTATGTATACTTGAAGGTGTCACCTATGAAAGGCGTACAACGCTTCGGAGTGAAACGAAAGTTAGCTCCAAGGTTTGTAGGTCCTTTTCAAATTCTGGAAAGAAGTGGGAAAGTAGCATACAAGTTACGGTTGCCACCACACATGTCCACTATCTTCAATGTGTTTCATGTATCCCAACTCAAGAAATGTTTACGAGTACCGGAAGAACAAGTGGATCTGGGTGATATCAAGTTGAAATCAGATTTGACCTATGAAGAAAAGCCTGTTGAAGTAATAGATTACAAAGAAAGAATCACCCGTAGTCGAGTGATCAAGTTCTACAAGGTGGTGTGGAACAACCAAAGTTATTGGGATGCGACTTGGGAGCGAGAAGATTATCTCAAGGAAGTCTATCCTTGTTTCTATAAACAATGGTAATTAACGCTAATCTCGGGGACGAGATTCTGTTAAGGGGGGAAGGGCTGTAACACCCTAGTGTTAGTTACTATTTTCACACCATTTGCATGGCATCAAGCCTAGATCATGTCATTCCATGCATCATCATCATTCCATTTGAATTGATTCCCTTTTATTGCTATATGTTTGTTTATATGTCCATAACATGCTAAATGTGTTGACATGCAAATGTGATGCTTGTTTACTGTTCTAAATGCTTTAGAAATGTTTGGGATAACATTTGGAACAATGTTCATGTTGGTGAAATCCCCAAAATACCCCTCTAGCTCATAGTTGACTAGAGAGCCCTCTAAAAGCTAATCTGTTTGACCAAACAAGAAGGGCATTTTAGACATTTTGCATGTCAGTGCACACTTAATCAAAGTTGTGTAGAATTTTATAAGCAACAAACTTTATTTTTGGGTCAACTCATGAAAATGGGTGGAAGGTGGTCAAAAAGTTGAATTAGTGCAGATTTGGAGTTGTTTTGAAGTTTCAAAAATTTGCTAAGTCAAGAAGCTGATTTCAGTTTCGGTGTACCCATGTTCATCGATCTATATCTCTCAATCCAGGCCGATTTAGAGTAAAGTGTTCTAATACCAAATGATCTACTCATGTAGCTCTTTGATCTATATTAGTGAAGTTTTCTCTGAAACGGTTTGGATCACGACCTAGAGATCGAGCAAAAACCGGGTTTCAGTCGGTTTCGGCCAGACTGAATTGAGCCGCTTCAGTCGCCGCCGACGTGGCCGACGTCAGGCATCGCTGCCAGGTGGCGCCGTACGCCGCCGTTGGCCGCCGCGCCGGTCGGCTTTACAAAAGCGACACTCCACCCTCGCTCTTGTCCAGTCCCCGCTCACTCTCGCTCGCTCTCGCCTCTCTGCCCGCCGTTTTTCCCCTCCGCCGTCGCCATCACCGCCGCGCCGTCGCCGCGGTGAAATCCGACGCCACCGAGCCGTCTCCGACCGCTCCATCTCCACCACAGCTCCACCACTCTCTGCTCTACACCCTCGACCCCTTTCCAAGTCAAGAAGACCTAAGGTATAGCTCCAGTGAGCTTCTCACCGTCGCGACCTCGTCGGAGCACCGCCGAGCTCTCGGGTTGCCGCGACGAGGGCAATGCCGTAGCCGTTCTTTCTAGTTCTTGCTCGTCGTGGTGTCCTCGTGAGTGGTAGATCTAGCCTAGGTCGTTGGTTGGGTCGGTCTCGCCGTAGGTTCGCCGGAACCCGAGCTCGCCGTGAACCCGCCCGCCACCGCGTCGCCATGCGCGCGGTTAGAGCAAGCTGTCGTGCACCGCTGTTCGATTCATCGAGCACGGAGCTCCGTTAGGGTCTAGGGAGTGCGGAACGTGGGTTGGTTTCGCCGGTGAAGGTCGGAATCGGCCGGCGCAAGTTCGCCGGACCGCCACCGTCCGCCATTGCCGGCGACGAGCGTGCTCTGGTCCACGATAGGGCTCGGGAATTAGTCCATCTAGTTCACCTCGTTGCCACGAGTCGGTAGGTCACCTTGGTGTCGCCGGAGACCTCGCCGTCGGCGAGCTCTCGCCGGTCAGCGCCGGCGGCCCTGTCTCTCTCTCTGACGGGTGGGGTCAGATTGACCCCGGGGCCCGCTGGTCAGCTGGCTGGGTGCGCCTCTGGTTCACTGAGCCGGGTGCGCGTAGCAGTTAAAGCCGGTTTTGGATTTTATGATTTATGAAATTGATTTCCAGAAAATGTGTAAAATCTTCCAAAATTCAGATCTGGAGCTAGGAGTGTCCAATTGGGGTGAACCAAATTTTGTTGTGTTTGCATTTCTAGGCTCTATCAAGGAAAAATATAAAATGTATTTCTGGAATACTTTTTCTGTGCAGTTATATTTAAATTGTTAACTGCTTGCAAACTTGATAAATGCATAAGTAATTGTAGGAATGTGCTAAAAATGTGATTCCACTTGCATTAATCTTGTTTCGGGAAGTAGAATCTATGAAAAATATGTTTTCTGGTGTTGCACTGTTATTTGTATGATGTCTTGTATAATGTGCCTTTTATGCTTTAATCTTGCAAAAATCACCATGCTTAATGTGTTAAGGATAAGGTCATGAATATTTTTCCTGAACCATGTTATGTTGTGAAGAAGCTAAGAAAAATGGGAAATCTGTTGTTTGATACTTTTCACTATGTTAAGTATTTTCCATTGCTTAAAAGGCTGGTTGTTTGTTATTTTTGTGTAGCCTGTTATACTTGTCCAAATGACTTGAAATTTTGTTAGTAGGCCTATCTAGATGTGTAATAGCTACTGTAATTTTTCTGTATTTTTATGGGATAGCAAACAGTAGGTCCAGTTATAGGCTAGGGTTTGTTTAATTGTTTTTAAGCAAATATTTTTTGGTTGGGAAGTGTTTTTATGCATTTCTGTGATGTTCAGTATTATCACTGGTTTAAAACAGTGGAGTTGATCCTAATTTGAGCTTAGGGCAGCAATGTTAATGTTTTGTTTATATGATGTACTCATGCTTGTTAGTTATAAGATGACTGTGGTAGGTTAGTTGATGCATGTTAATTATTAAGTGCAGGTTGTAGACCTCTCACCCGGGACGAGAAATTGTTCTATGCTTTGCTTAAGAAGGGTGAGTATCAGTTAGTTGTCTAGAGAAGAAATATGCACGTACTCAGTAAATGAGTGTGGATTGTTAAACTGATTGCATATCATAGGATAATTTGTGCATCTCTATCTTGCATTTCATGTGCATTCTCAGTTCTCATATATGCATATCATGCATACAGGATCGCCGGGAGGCGTGACGCTGTTGCAGATCGATCCACCGGAGGAGGGAGTTCCGCCGAGATTGAAGTGCCAGAGGTTCCCGAAGGCCAAGAAGAAGAGGCTGAACTTCCTGAGTGCCCTGATCACCAACCTACTAACTTTGTGAAAGGCAAGCCCCGGAGCATCCCTAAGTCTCCACCTACTCTTTTTACAAATGCACTGGTCTTTATTAAATCGTATGATTGTGCACTTAAGTATAGGAGTTGATATGATACCGTTGCTGCATTTATACCTTGTCCACTTATACTTGATCCTGAAGTTATTACTAGACAAGGGATGGGTTCGATCTTATGCTTAGCCATGCTTAGACCGGTAGAAGTCGAGGAATTCCCTGTCCTTCGCGAGCATAGGTGGTTACTAATGATGATGGGGTTGGATTCCACATGATGGTCTATATGTGCCACCATGCCACAGTGTCTAATGAGAGAATCAAGGCCAGGTAGCGGGGAGCCGCATGACATGGTTGAGGTCATGCCGTCTTCGGTGCTGTTTGCGGCCGACTAGGACTGAGGCCACCAGACATCAGTTGAGATTGAAAGACGTCGTCACATAGCTGGCCAGATAAGTCGTTCTGACCGCGAAGCCGAGTATTTCTTTCTGAGCCGGGCTTTGGTGCGACTAGGCAGACATATTCTGGAGGTAGGAAGTATGTTCGGGGACACCATTTTGCCAAGGGCAGGTCAGGGACCTGATGCATCCTGGAAGTGGGTTGGTCTCTGAGAATATGGTCCCCGCCAAATTCACGACATATTGTGTCTCAGAAGGATTTAACGGTGGCTCAAGAAGCCAGTGGCTCGGCTGGCAGGGTTTGTGATTGGCATATTTGCCAGCTGGTACAATCGATTCGAATCGCCATCTCTCCTGGTTAGTGAGAAACTGAACTGATCTTCTGGTGAGGTAGAGGCTAATAACTTGAACATAATGATATTGGTGAGATGAGGTTGATATTCGTGGATATCAGAAATCATATGGTTTTATTGATTGCTATAATATTCAGTGAATGCTTAGTATAGTGGCAAATCTTAGTTTAAGTAGCTTAACTGAAATCGAAGCTTATCACAATTAAAATGAATAAGTTGAGAAACTACTGTAGTAATGCCTTTTATGCAAAATTGTTGCTATCCTCTGAGCTCCACCAAATAAGCCTGCATATCATTGAGAGTCTTTTTATTTACTCCCTGTCGGGTAAGTCTAGCTAAGTACAATTGAGTACTCAGGGTTTTATTCCCATTGTTGCAGATGGTGTAGTCTACTACGCGTATTGCAAGAATTGCTTCACCCCTGCGGGCGAAGAAGACTAAACCCGAGGGCAGGGTCATTATCTATCCTTAGTCGTTGTAAGATTGCTGTGACATGGTCACTTGATGGTACTCGTATTTGAACTCTGTGGTGTAAAACTATGTTGACTTCCGCTACGACTATATTTGTGTAAAAGACTATGTTGTACTCTGATGTTCAAATTCGGTTGCGAACTTATGTATCATGTGATCGGGTATTGCTGAATGAATGATCCTTGGGGTATGAAAATGTTTGAAATCCTTCGAGATTTCCGAACTACCGGGTTTATATTGGCTCAAGTGCGACTTGATTGCTATTAAAAATGCGATCGTTGTACTTGTGCTTGTATAAATTGGTCGGTTCTGTCACAGTCTAACTCTTGCATATGCTTATGCTTGTGGATCACATATCTTGATAGGAATATCATATTGACTTAGTTGTTAACAAATAGGATATAGTTCTTAGCTCATGATTCATACCTTTTCTATTCAAAGTGCTTAGAGATTTATTTTTTGAAAACATCATAAAACCATAGTGTCACTCACTCCTCAATAGGAAGAAAATTCCTACCAAAGCCATATATGATCATACCGTGTTCAAAACCCTTCTAATCATGCTATTTGCAATTGCTTTGAGTTTGGTCAAACCTTGTTGACCCTAGTTGAGAATTATGTCATAGTCCCAAGATCAAGATCACACACACGCCACATATACACATACTGCTTCTACACTGGAAGTACGCAAAAACATGCCATCCACTTCGACCATATAGATGCTCTATGTTTTAAAGTTTAGAATATCTCTCTAAGTATAACTTAGTAGATGAGACACAAAGGCTATTAAAAAAAATGGACACATGAAGGTCCATTACCTTATTCAAAAAAAAGAGTGGACACATGAAGGTCCATTGCTTAAAAAAACAAGAAAAAAGAAAAAAATGCTAGCCATGTCTCAAATAAAATAAAGTAGAGAGATCTTATCAAATAAAGGAGCAATACATTCCATCATTTTCCACACACTTGCACATCTTGATCTAGGATTATGACAGTTTTCTCCTTGGATCCTTGTTTTGACTTTACAATATATGCAATACAAGTATGCTTTCTTATCCCTACCTGAGCTCCACATAAGCCTAATAGATGTAGGATAAAATAAAGAAAACAACCTCATGATATGCCTTGGTGAGGAATCATATACCTTATTAGTAACTTGAGAGTACTATTTGAGGAGTAAGAATGAACTATGTGCTTTCTTTTAAAACCATTATCCAAAAAAACTCTAAGTGCTAAGGATATGAAAATGGGAAGATGACTTTGCTTTGAGAACTGTTCCATTTTTCAACATCTGATGGATATATGCTAGACAATACCACATACCCCACTTGTATGAGATATGTCTTGAGTAAAGCTTTGTGTTAGCTAATACCTTAAAAATGTCATTTCATCATTCTCTCTCTAACCTTTGCTCGAGGACGATCAAAGACTTAAGTGTGGGGGATCTTGTTGACAGTAGTTATACCATGTTTTACCCCATCAAAACCGTCAACAAGACATTCTTTTTGGAAGGAAACCACCAAACACATAGTGACTTAGGTACAAATAACTTGGTTCCACATGTACTTGTCATTATTTGGTTGCAGGCACTCTGAACAGGTACTTTTCAGTGTCCGGAAGCTCTATATGAAGGTTGGGCAACCTACCAAGTATGGCCAAATGACAAACCAACTTCACATTCAACAATATCACAGCTTCTGGAGACGATGTGCAAAAGATGGGCACAATGAGTGGTTCGGCCGAACCACCCAAAGTCAAGTTAGCACCACCATTGTGTTTAGAATTGCATGGAGAAGATACCTACAAAAGATGGGCCTTTGATTCCACCAAAGTTGGTTCGGCCGAACCGCACTTGGTGGGCCCCGAAGTAACCAACACCTAGGATGGACTCTATGACAAGTGGGGACCACAGTGGTGGGCCCACCTCACCAAAGGTGGGTCGGTCGAACCACACATTGTGGGACCCAATCTACCACTTCATCCCACAACTTTAGCATCCCTCTAGAAGACCTGGGCTAGTCCCACCTGTCATTTGATGGTTCAGCCGAACCACTATTTGTGGGCCCCGAAGCTCAGTAGCACGCCAACAAGGTGGGGACACCTTCTAGAAGGCTCTGGTTGGGCCCACCTGCCATAGGGGGTCGGCCGAACCCCTCTTTGGGCCCAGCCAGGTCGGTTGGCACTCCACCGCCTTCCTCAGGTTGAACATGTGCTGGAAATCCTCCACCCTTGATCCTAAGGCGGTTATATGGTGGTTGATCCAACGGTGCATGCTGGAGGTCACGCGGATCGCTGACGTGGCGATGGAGTAGCCCGTACTCCACTTCCCCCTATAAATACCCCCCATAGGCCTTCACTTTAGAGCATGATTCAAAGGAGAAAACACTATGTAGTAACTTAGCTCTGCTATAGTGCTGTGCTAGTTGGGAGAGAGTGAGGGAAGTCTTCAGGAGAAAGCCCCGGGCCTGTCGGGAATCTTCTTCATGGTGTACCTCAGCGGATGCGAATCTTCATGTAAGTTTTACATTCGAGTCCTTCTTGTATTTGATATTCTAGTTCTGGTATTTTAAGTATATACTATCTTCACCCGTACATTGCTTTACTTAGTAAAGTGCTCTAGTCTCTCATGAAGGTTAGAGTAGTAAGTGTAGTGTAGATGTGATGTCTAGACTATATCTTGCCAGTGTAGGCCGCTTGTCGCACGGATTATTTGTGGTAGCCAGCAAGTGGTGACAGCCTTGTCTGGTCTTCGTATCCCACCACGTGTGTAAGACAAGTTATTAAAACGGCAAGGCATCAAGATAATAGTACAGCCACCTCGGGTAGGGGTTTTGTCTCCTACTGTTTCGCCTGTCACCTCTTGTGAAGGGAGGAGCTGACTAAGCTCTTTATACTTAGAGCACCAAAACAAAATATCTTTTGCTATATAGGAACCCCTCTACCCAGCTATCATAGATCCTTTGTCTCATCATTGGACGGCCTTGAACCTAGTTAGAACACTTCACGTTCCCCGTGGAAATACGATACCTGGAATACTCCAGTGAAGGCTACATTGACTACCGTACGTTTGCGGTATATCCGTTTTCCACTTCTGGTGTCAACAACGACGGGACCCCTCTGTGGAAACCTTCACTAGCCCTTTGGGACCTTGGGTTCCTCCACTCGACAAGCCAGCCTTCTCGGACATCAGCCGCTTACCTTGAGCTGCTCTCTGTGAAAGAGTTTCTTGGTCTTCTTCCTCTCCATCGCTCTCTGCGTCGGCCTCAGAATCTTTGAGTTCTTTGTCTTCACTGCCAGGTTGGTAGCTGTGTGGAGGAATCACACCTTGCGGCCACTCATCGGTCGGCACATCTGAGAAGTAAATCT
The DNA here is from genome assembly GCA_038502445.1 of Eremochloa ophiuroides. Taxonomy (NCBI): domain Eukaryota; kingdom Viridiplantae; phylum Streptophyta; class Magnoliopsida; order Poales; family Poaceae; genus Eremochloa; species Eremochloa ophiuroides. The sequence goes on from JAHLJS010000002.1 coordinate 51,682,366, forward strand.
TCCGGTCCTGGCCATTTTTCTTCAACAGATCAAATAATATATCAAAATCATCGTACGGCAAGACGGTGAAAAGGGAAAACTTCAAAGCAACATACCTCTAGTGGAGGCTTCCCAAGGTGCAAGGCCTTTTGCTGGCCACGTGTGTTGATAAAGGTGTCCTTGTCAAAAAGCTCCCTTAACCGTATGGTTGCTTCAGAAGCCGACATATGTTCCTCCACCTCTCTGGTCGGATCAGAAGAACCACGATACTCAAAGGCAGGATGAACCCTATCCTTGCACGGTTGAACACGGTGCCTGACGAAGCTAGCAACAACTCCAACGCCGTTCAGATTCATACTCTTCAAGATTTCTAACAGCTCGTCTACCTGAACCATCTCATCGGGACCTGGCTTTTCCGACCAGCTTCTTTTTCTCTCTGGGACCTGATCGACCACACTTCAAACTGGCGGGTCTTGGTTTGGGAGGTAGAACCACCTCTTGTTCCAATCCCAAATGCTAGTATTCAGAGGAACGGCAAGATAATGCGCAGACATTTCATCCCTAAGCTTCAGATATGCGCCTCTGGCAATCCGAGATCCCCCCGCTTGATTTCACAAGCATGAACAGATGGCGAAAGAGATAGAAATGGGGGAAGATACCAATAAAAGCCTCACAGAGATGGATAAAAATGGATACTCCAAAAATCGAGTTCGGATGAAGGTGGCATAAGGAGATTTCATAGTAATCCAGAAGTTTACGGAGGAAGGGGTGTCAAGGGACACCAAATCCGTGAAGAAAGTAATCAGAAAAGACAGTCATCTCGTTGGTGTTGGGCATCGGTACGGCTCACCTTCTGATGGCCTCCAGCCGGCAGTTGCGTGATTCGGCAGTAATCCCCTCTCCACCAACGACAAGATGCTCTCCTCCGTCATTGAAGACCCTTGCCACTCATAGTCTAACCGCAGTTCTCCAGGTTGCGGCTCCTTTGCTTTCTTCGAGGTCACTCGCGCACTCTTCCTAGGAGCCATTTTTTCAAAATTGATAGCGGATTTGGGTTGGCGAAAGGCCGAATCGGAAGGATTCAAGAGGAATCGGATTTTGGTTTGGTGGATTTGGAAAACCTAGACGGCGGCGGCTAGGGTTTGAAGCAACGGTTGCTTTTTCAAATGGTTGTTGTGCGTGGAAGGCGACCCATTCCAGGCCTATTATATAGTGGCGAGCGTCGGTTCGGCTATTCTGCACAAAAGCCATAGGATACCTAGACGCTTGAGTAGCGTCGCTTCATTTTTGCCACCGAGCAAAGGAGGTGCTTGGGGACTTCGCCACCGAGCACGGGAGGTGCTCTGGGACTTCGTCATTTTCGCCATTGAGCACAGGAGGTGTTCTGAGATTTTGTTCGCTTTGCCACCGAGCACAGGAGGTGCTCGGGGACTTCGCCACCGAGCACAGGAGGTGCTCGGGGACTTCGTCATTTTCGCCACCAAGCACAGGAGGTGCTCAAAGACTTCGTTCGCTTCGCCACCAAGCACAAGCGGTGCTTGGGGACTTCACCACCGAGTACAGAGTGTGCTCAGGGACTTCGCCATTTTTGCCACCAAGCACAGGAAGTGCTTGGAGACTTCGTTCGCTTTGCCACCGAGCACAGGAGGTGCTCGGGGACTTTGTCATTTTCGCCACTGAGCATAGGAGGTGCTCGGGGACTTCGTCGTTTTCGCCGCCGAGCACAGGAGGTGCTTAGGGACTTCGTCATCGCTTCGTCAGCGTTTCCGAGCACCAAATGTACTTGGGGACTTCGTCATCGCTTCGCCAGTGTTTCCGAGCACTAAATGTGCTCGGGCACTTCGTCATCGTCTCGATCAGCAAGAGTGAAGACTTAGACCCTGACACTATGTGCCTGCACCACCTACTATCAGGCTCGGGGACTAAGTGGATACACTTCACCTATCAGTGAAGGCATGGATTCTAGCGAATCACAAGTGGATACACTTCCATACGGAGAGGATTTTCTCAAATTTTTTCTGAGCTCCTTACATCCGTCCGGTCAAGCAACTCTGAAGATCTGCACCTCCTGACGAATGCAAGGTGCTCGGGGACTAGTTGTGGGGGTACAAACCCGTATACCCGCACGGCTATACGTGGGCCAAGACATTCGATCGGGCCCGAAATGCCAAGGACGCGTCGCCTACACGTTCTCTAGAAGATCACGTATATCCGCCGAAGTCTTGGCGGCCAAGGAGATAGCTTTCCTGATATCTAGCCGATTAGTTTCCCTGTCTGGCTAGGATTGTAATCTGTTATGTATGGCAAGGCCGACTTGTAACCCTGCCCCCCGGACTATATAAGGTGGGCAGGGGATCCCCTCGAAACATCTCATCTCATAATACAATATGGCAACACACAGGACGTAGGGTATTACGCCTTGCGGCGGCCTTAACCTGTATAAATCCCATGTCACACGCTGATCGCACAACTCTCGCTCGTCTCAGGCGCACCTTCACCGATCATCTACTACTTTGGGCATACCCCTCGGTAGACTGTTGGTATTTTTAACATCACTTCACGTTAAGTTGTCATCCCTAACATGATGGCAAAAACCAAAGGTAAAATAATGTTCTCTTGCCTCCTAAAAATAATACTATAGAATATATCCGCAAGCGCACAGATAATTCTCCTATTGTAGCACTTCACCCGGTAAGTATTCCGAGTATCGTTGATTTATTTTATGCCAAAAAGATAAAGGTGGCATTCTACTCATTGGGATAATCTACTAAAATAATTGGAAAGATAAATGTGCAGACCTATGATAACCCATAACTCTAGTGCTTTAGCGATAAATAAGTCAATGATAAATGGTAAATGATAACTGAGTAAATGAGGTAAATGGTATTTCAGAGATAGAATATAGAGACACGCTAATGTAGAAAAAGACAATCTCGAGATTCGGCTAAAGTAAAGGAAACCTATGTAATTACTAAATAGAAAGTCTACAGCCTACGCCACATTACACACATCTTCATCTATAGCACAATCAACTCAGAAAACATCATAAGGAGCATCATCTAATGAGGATATTAAGACACAAGGGTCACCTCCTTCGCGACCGTGCTCTGCTAGTCCTACGTACTGGGGGTGGACTACAGAGGAACCAACGCAGCTGTCACCTACGCGGACTACCACACGAGCCGGCACGTCAGGGTGCCACCGTAGGTACACAATATATCTAGACACCATGTCTACACAACGTATACCACCTAACTCACTCGAGTACTGAATTAGGCGCTTTACGATCATACGACAATAATCATCACCAATCACAACTATATCGAATATGCAACTAGAATAAACTAAGAACTGAATAAGTAGCAATATATTAAAATAAAGCAAAGTCATAATGAGATACAAGATAATATTACCGATCTCCAGACAAATGGATCTAGAATCCCGAGCGTAGCGCCCAACTTTACTTGAACCTTGCTAGACGCCTAAACTATGAACTTGAAGAATTAGAGCCCTATTTCTAATCTCTAGAAACCCTAACTTCTGTCTACTCTTGACGAATGAAGCAGGAGGAATGAATTGGTGCTCTGGGAGGGGGTCTGCCCCTTTATTTATAGCCCGGTGGGATGAACGTGCGTCGTGCGATCAAACCGACTTGAACAAAGGGCCTAGATGACTCCAGAGAGGTGGTGGAAGAAGACTCCAGAAGCTGGGCCAAAACCCTAGCAGGGGGTGTCGGCCGGCCCCACCCTGGCGCCGGCCGGCCCCACCCTGGTGGGTCCCTGGCCCCGGTGCTTCAGGTGTGTTCTGGATCCTTCTAACTTGCTGATGAAGTATGTTTCCGTCGTGATCAAGTTTCGTGGTAATTATGCTCTTTAATCCTTCTTTTAAGCCTTTCTGGAATAATCTCTGGAAAATACACAATTCATCAAAACTCATGGAATTTGTCAGTAATAACCCCTATGCTTCTATTATTGATCATCCCTTGGCATTAGTTGACAGTATAAAATTGGTACTTAACGACCGTCAACAATACCCCCAAGCTAAGTCTTTACTAGTCCCTTAGCAAAGTTGACTTGAAATAATTTATTCAGGGTTCCATAAAAAATGTATAACTCCCAACAAATACTTAAACATTTAAACAGAAATTCTTCTTCGGATTGAAATTCATTAATCCACCTTTCGAACTTATTCTTATTCTTTTCAATCATGGGGCTTTTAAACTAAGTCTTAGGTAATTGAGAGATAGAATAATCAAGCAAGCACGTCTTTCATCCTTTGTTTTAACCATTGCTCCAGATTTTTTTAATAAGTACATAGTTTTTATTTAGGAAATAATGAGTCTACTAAAAAAGATTGCAAAGGACTACTAAGCTATCCATCATGATTGAATGTGACTAAATTTCATTTTTTTGAACTCCTATGCATTATCCTCTCTTTTCTGTCTTTCTGAAGAGTGTAGGTTATCTCCCAGCGGATACTTTTTGTACCCATTTTTTCTCTCAGGCGGGTGTCTTTGCACCCATTGTTTTTCTCTCTTTTTTTGGCACATATCCTTTTGATATGGCATCTTTTAGGCTCATACTTCTATGGTATGGCATCTTTTAATTTTATAACCCACACTTTCTGTTAGACTTCTAAGAGAGAGACTTGTGGATAGAGTGAAAACTTTTTTTGTGCTTGTGAATTCAATCATGAATGCATAACAGAATAATCTACTTAAATCATATTAGCAGAACAAATTATTATATTTGTTTTGATTTTTGAAATATCTGGAGCTTAGGTGTCACTTAGGATGAAATAAATAGCGACTCTAACCTTCTTATATCATATCCGTCAATTACTTAGAAAAGTTTATGCTACTCACTGATATCAAGTTTCAGAATAAATTTTCATGGTAGATAAACTTCATGCAATTCGTAGGAGAATTTAAATTTAAATACTAAGCAATTGCAGGAAATTATATTTAAACAGTTTAAATATCTTTTTGATTTTTCTCTAGCTTCAAGTTCTAATTATTCAAAAGACAAACTAAATGCAGAATTTAAAGCAAACTTAATTATACACCTATTATTATTATTTTTGGATTTTCATTTTTAAACAAGCAGAAATTTAATGCAATAACTAAAGAAAGCGGTAAATAAATTTTTATTTGGTTTTCTTGTTGTTTTTAGCAATATTGAAATTGACAGAATTAAAGACTGAATTAAATACTGAAAAAAACATATATATAAAGGTGAGAGGTACTCACCTAGCGGGAATCTCCCCCAAGCTGGATGTTGCTGAGTAATGTGATGGAGGTGGCGGCGGGTATCCCATATGATGTATCAAATATTCCAATCCGCTCTGCGTCTGCTGCTGTCCCTGATATATCTGATCTAGTCGTTGGTCCGTGCTGTGCTGTCATTGTTCATGCTGGTAGAACCTGTCGTCGACCTGCTGCTGCCACTGCTCGTGCTGCTGCAGCGTGTCGCTTATTGCATTCTGCCCCTGTTCAATGTTAGTGAGACGCATAGATAAAGCTGGAAAATCATCAGCGGTAGTAGAAAAGTGTTGCTCAAGCGGGTGATAGTAGTCATCTTCTGGTGGTGCGTGGAATGGATACGGTCCACCGACAGTGAAGTCCGTGCTCCCTCGTGTAGAAAAAGATGCTCGTCCTCTCTGAAAATCAGTTGCTCCCCAACCTGCTGCTGCTGCCGATGAAGATTCTTCTTGCTGAAATGTGGTCTGTTCCTCCCATCCTGTATTTGCAGTCCAATGCTGGCATGACTCCTTTGTCGATACCTGTTCACCAAAATTAACATAATGGGAATAAGCTGGCCCAAATGGTGCTGGGTCAGCTCTAGTGAAGTTAGCTCTCGGCGCCCTGCTGATGCGCGTGGATGGACACCTGCCAATATTAGATCTAACAGCTAGAAAAATAAAACTCTGGACAAAATAAATTCCTAACTCCCTGTCTGGCAGTTCATACTCATTATCATAATTTTTATAAATCATAACTATTTTATTATTTCGGCGTCTGAGCATGTGAGCACGAAAGAAAAAATCATAACCAATAATTCTGTGGGCATCAGAAATATAAACAAGTGAAACATTCGATAATAATCCTGGCCCTGCAGCAAAACGAGTAATCTAGGAAGTAAAAGAAATGCTGCACTTTCTTAAGGAAGGGACAGTTCTCCAATAATTCAACATCATTTTTATAGATGATGCCTTCCACTTTTTAATCATGATATATAACAAATGCAGCTCATCCTGTTTAATAGTATTTAGCTCCTCTCTAGGAAAGAATATAAAAGCTAACAATTTAAACATAAATCTTAGTGTGGGATGATGAACTTTTTCAGTAGTATATTTTTGTTTTCTCTCAGATTTCTTTGCAGTGATACTCTCCCAAAAATCATCTTTATCAAAGTCTTGGAGAGTTTCAAAAATATTGACCACACAATGATTATTAAATCCCAATGCTAAACTAAGAGTTTTCCATGAGAGGGTGAAAGGTTTATTAAATATTCTAAAATTAACCTCATCATCATCAAAGTCTAGGGTGCTAATAAATTCTATAGTGAGTAACTTGCTACCCTACTCATTAATTTGCCATGCATTTTACCATCCAACATTTCTAAAAATAAGCTCAAACTCGGAATCCATTCCGGTTTCATGGAGCAAAGTGATATAAAAAATTGGAGTATGTGTGAATTCCTTATTTTTAACCACATTTAAAATTTCTTTTTGGGGTCTAATTGATAATGAAATTTGAGTTATGCTTGTGAGTTCAAACCTCTCTTCCGGTTGGGAAGAGGATGACGGGTTGTCATACGTGAAGGGTGACGGAGGATCGATATTCATGTCGGAGCCGACGAACAATGGCACTTGTGATGACGATTGACTTCTTGTTGTGCGGCATGAGAGGGCTCTTCCAAGGGATCGAATGACACCTTTCATTCTATTGCTCACCTTGCCTATAAAATGAAGAATACGAAGAACACCGCAAGAACGAACAAGAAAACAAGAACAAATCAAGAACAAGCAAGAACAAATGAAAAGAAGAAATCAAAGTGGTGATCTCTCTTCTAGGTCTTCTTGCTAATCTTCTTCTCTACCACTTTCTTGGCTTAAACTTGAATTAAATGATAGGATTATGGAAGTTTGAAATCACGAGCTGCAAAACAACTTGGCTATGTGCTCTCTGGAGTGTGTGTGAGTGTGTGAATGAGTGAGAGGAAGGAGAGGCAGAGAAATGGAGGAGGGGCACCGGCCGGCCCCACCTAGTCACCTTTGACTCTCTCCTTTAGCTAGTGTCGACACCAGCTTCATCTACTTCCAAATGCATGTGGGTTGATGCTCTCTCTGGCTGAATGGATGGATGATGGGTAGTGCATGTGCTTTAAGCTCTGCCAATTCCTTGGGAGGCATCCTATAGGCTCTACGAGAAATAGGCACCGTTCCAGGCTTGAACTCAATGGCAAATTCCACATCACGATCAGGAGGTAATCCAGGCAGATCCTCAGGAAATACATTCGGAAATTCACAGACTACCAGAATGTCCTGCACTTCTTTGACTGATGTGGCACATAACCTTTGCACGGACCTTTCAACTTTTCTCAAGGATAGTGGGAGTTGGATGAGGAGCTGAGACTTGCTATCAGGTATGTTCACTCTTATAGTCCTATTCAGCACATCTATAAGGGCCTTGTGCTGATACATCCAATTCATGCCTAGGATCACATCAATATCTTGATCTTTTAGCACTATCATGGTAGTAGGGAATATGTGCCCTCCCAATTCTGTAGGCACGCGTTGCACTACTTCCTTAGTACTTATACGTCCTCCGGGTGACTGTATAAGGAAATTTTCCCTTATTTCCCCAATTGGGATCTCATGCTTGCTGACAAAGGTACGATTGACGAATGAGTGAGATGCACCAAAATCAAAGAGCAGAATTGCAGGATGACCTGTGACAGGAAACCTACCTAGCATGACAGGTTCTCCCTCGGGAATCTGATCAACTTGGGTGTAGTAGACATGACCTGCTTTCTTGACCACCTTTCCTTTCTGAGCATGATGCTGGTGATGATGATACTGAATCTGCGGCTGCGATTATTGTTGTTGAGCACTAGGAACCTTGGATATACTCGGATTGTACTGCTTTGAAAAAGGACAATTACGGGACCAATGTCCCATCTTGCCGCAATTATAGCAAGGGTGGTTGTAATTGGTTTGGGGAGTAGTGATATGAACACTTGGGGCGTTCGGCTGGGTGGTGTTTTGTTGGTTGGAGGTATGGGAGGTAGCGGCAGTGCGAACAACGATCTGCTGCTGGGGGTATTGTGGTTGGTTATGGTGAGTGGGATGATAAATAATCCTCTAACGCTTCTGTTCGCCAGAAGACCCAGCTTTCTTCTTCTTTTTCTCATCCTGGTGCTTACGGTTGCTCTCTTCAAAGGCAATGGCACTATCGACAGCCTCATGATAGGTGCAGTTAAGGTTGTTAGACAAGCTTCTTTGAATCTTGAAGTTCAGACCCCTGACAAAGCAGTCCTTCTTCTTCCGATCGGTGTTGGTATGCTCAGGGGCGTATTGCGCCAAGTGATTGAACTGACTGACATATTGCATGACAGTAGATTCCTTCTACTGCAGTGCCAGAAACTGATCAAACTTCATCTTCATGACGCCAGCCGGAATATGGTGGGCACGGAAAGCCTCACGGAATTCCGTCCAGGTAAGTTGATGACCATCGGGCTGTGCGGAGAGGAGGTTTGCATACCAAGCGCTTGTGGGACCTCGTAGTTGCTGTGCTGCAAACAGCGGCTTCTGGATCTCGGTGCAGTGGATCAGACTAAACTTCTGCTCCATGGTACGGAGCCAATCATCAGCCCCCAGGGGTTCATCAGCTTTGGTGAAGACGGGCGGACAGGTGTTAGTGAAATCCACATACGTGGTCTCCTCATCATCGTGGCGGCCTCGACGCCCACCACGATTGTCCTGATTCTGCGCCATTGTATTGGCGGCATTGGCCAGGGCCGCAATGGCATCAGCCAGGGTTGGTCGAATAGGCGATGGGTTGGAAACACCAGCTCCATCCTCGGAGGTTCCAGCACCGGACGACCGAGTGTTGACAGGCATTTGTGGATAAGCAAGCCAAACTTAGGTCCGATATCATTTAACCAAAACCTAGAGGCAATACGGGCTTAAACATGGCATCACAATTGATACTTGTCGCACAAAGGCAGAATCCCCTAATAGTAACTAAGGTTTTACGGCAGGCAGGAAAAGAAGGTTTGGATTAGTGAGGACTTGATAGGCTAGGAAGAATAGGCTTACTAGATTCTAACCCAAAACCACTTTTAAGGAGGAAGTTAATTAATCATGTGAGATTATCATGATGTATGAATCGCACTTACGAATTTTAAATCATGCAATAGGAAAAATAAATATCACTTTAATATAGGGCAAAATAAATATGCTACCCACTTGCTACCGTAGATAGTTTATGGCGTAAGGTAAAAATTAGAGAATGAGGTAAGAACTATTGGATAAGGTAAGAATGAAGGGATAAGGTAAGAATGTAAGCATTTTGGACTAAAATACCAATTTAAATTTTGTGATCCAAGACATTTTGAAGTTTTCAAAAGTAACACTGTATTGATTTGGCAACCTCGCTCTGATACCACCTGTAACAGAACCGCCTAAATCATGTGGCCCACAGGCACTTGTCATCACCACTAATGACATCTAACAGCCGGGCCCGTGTTCCAGATGACCTAGGCAGGCTCTGCCGGGCTACATAAGCGCCTGTATTTTCCGACAGGATCCCATTGCGAAGCCATTACAGGGTTACAACATTTCATAATAAAATACATCAGAGTAAAGGTGCGGAAGACTTCATAGTACATAGGTTACAAACCAGATGTTCAAATATAAATTCAAGTACAGTTATTACAATCTATACCTAAATAGAAGTAGCATCAGGGTAGCAGATACACATAATAATACGAACCCTGCCCAAGGGTCCAACATCACTCATCATCACTTCCTTCACAAACGAGCATCACGCAGCAGAGAGCAAGACAGACCTCCGGCTGCTGACTTCCTGCAACTGGGGTTAACAAACCCTGAGTACTGGGGTACTCCGCAAGACTTACCCGACGAAAGGTGTAAAATTAGACTCAAGAATGCAGGCTGAAGGGGGTCAAGGTAAGGCTATAGCAAGAGTTCAGGAGTTTGGCGGAAAAGCATTACTATCCTATTTCAATATTTCATCTCAATATTATTTTAATCATAACCATAGTTCCAATATTCATTCTCATATGTCACACTCTTTCAATTACTTAATCATTCTCAAAAAACACCTAGTTCCGAACCACTTTTCGATGTAAGTCAATGGATCAAGTCTCCATTAACCGAGGAGCAATGTCGATTCGAATCCAGAAAGTACCGAGCTGGGGATCCCTATCCACACTGCATATGTAGCACTTAAGCTTGCATATGCCAACCCCGCTTACCACGGCTTTTCACACCCCGGAACCGGTCTTGCGCCACCCGAGAGCACAGTACTCCTCTAGTCTCCAGGCACGCCGGCCACGAGGGTACACGCTACTCTCGCCATCTCTCCACTCCCAGTGCGTGGTTGTCGGTTCTAGCAGTAGAGTCACCGGAGTCAGAGGCTTCCCGTAGTATGTGGCTAGTTACAAAGTCTCGATCCAGCATGCCGAGAACGAACGGTCCCTAAAGCATTTTTCCATTGGTTACCATGCATTGGGACTCTAACCCAAGTACAAAGTAGCCGAACAGTTCCAAATCCGTGCCCGTTGGTGACAAGACATGGGAACGCCGCCACATGTGCACATCCATCCGAACGGACTTCCTTTTTTATTTTCATTTTTCCGGCGGCGGCAATGCATCGGGACTCTAACCCAAAGTGAAAAGCCAACCGAACGGTTTCCAATCCGTCGATGACAATACATTGGGACTCTAACCCAAGTGCAAGTCACCCGCACGGTTGCAAATTCATATTCATCTCTAGTATATCATCATAGCTCAGAAAATAGTATTTTTTGCAAAACTAACTTTAAAGAGCAAAGCTAAGCATTTTCAAACATTTTCATTTTAAAACAGGTTTTGGGGTTATATATCAAGGCAGGTCATGCAGCAAGTAGGTGACAATCAACTCCTATTAACCTAATGCAATTATTTAACGCATGGTGATAAAATTTTTAAAACACAAGGAAGGGCTGAATGCACCGGGGATTGCCTTGGATTGCGTGAAGCGTCGGATCCGGATCAGAACCACAGATGTCAAAATCCAGAATGACCTCGAGAACAATCTCCTTAGTGATTGCCTTCACTTTTGCCTCCGGTTTCTCGGTCACTATACGCGTGCAATGATGAATGTTTCAATGCGATGCAACATGAAATGACAAATGCAAAATCCCAGAATAAATAATACCTAATTCAAGCATAACTGTACTTCATCACCTAGTCATAACCCTACTAGGCTAAGGTACCCTAGGTCATAAGGGTGTTTGACCTAGAACTAAAATCAATCCGAAATTCACATCAAACCCTAATCACCAGAGTTTCCTATTTATTTTATTAATCATTTAATCAAGCTTATAATTAATAATTAATTAAATTATTTCCATTTGACCTCAAACTTCACAAACAGATAGATCTTGACCTATAACAGTGCCAAATAAAATTTCATGATTTTTGGAATTACAGGGAATTAATTAAAAATGTTCAAAATTGCATTTATGAATTAAAATGCTGATTTTCAGGTACTACAGAGAATGTCCAAAACATGTATTTAATATTTTTATTAAATAATACATACTACAGAGAGCTTACACATTTATTTTCATTATTTTTCAATGACCAGATTAATTCACATGAAAATAGCAATGTTGAGCACTATTCATCAAAAATAGAAATGGAAAACCCTTTTTAATTTTCCGGGAAAAGTAAAAAGCCTTCTGGCCCGAATCGGCCCACCTAGGCATGGTGCGCCCAGCCAGCCCGCGCTCGCCTCCCCTCTCTTACAGCCACTGACAAACGGGACCCCCTTGTCAGCTTCTTCCCCTACCTCCAACACTCCCTCATGCTGACGCCCGACGCGGCGGCGATGCGCCACCAGCGCAGCCGTGCCGGCGGAACCGACACCGGTGAGAGCAACACTCCGACGAGCTCCCCACTAGCACCCGCACCCCAGCTACGGACTCCGCACCGCTCCCCGGCCTCCCAAGCACGACCGAGAGCGGCCATGGCGGCTCACCGCGGCAGCGACCCAAGTTCCGAGACCTACGGATCATCACAAGCCAAACCGGTGACATCGAGGGTACCACAGAGCTCACCAAAGGCTTAAACACAAGCGAGTCGAGGCGACTGACGACTGGAGTAGGGGTCGCGGCGACGACCGCGACACCGGCGATAAACTCTGGTGACGGAACCTTCGTTCGAAAGAACCTAGAGCGGTAGGGGTCAGACCACCAAGACTAGGGATAAGAGTGGAGCAAAGAGAGTTTACAACGCCAACAAGAGGAAGAAAGAACCCACCACAGCGCCTAGCAACGCTCCGGAGGACCACGGCGGTGTTCACGCCGGAACCGAGGAAGAAGACCTCGACCACTGGGCTACTCCGATGCCGAAACGATACCAATCCGGGCCCAAAGGATGCGCAAAGGAGTTAATTGAGGGACTACAAGACGGAGAGGCAAGTGGTGGAGTGGGGGTGGCGAATCCCGCCGGCGAACTCGAGCGGCGACCGACGAGACGAAAGAAGAAGAGGAACAGGGAGGGGCTCGTCGCTTCTTATGGGCAGGGAGGAGTGGATAGGGTCGAGGTGTCCCGAGCCCCCCCCCCCCCCCCCCCGCGGCGCACCACGCGGCGGTGCCCCGGCCCCGGCTGGCCGGACGGCAGCCGGCGCGCGGCGCGGCACGCGCGTACGGCGGAAGCAGGGCACCCCCCAGTCTACTGTAGCTAGGGCTCCTAGGTCAAATGATATTTCATCCAATTATGCCCTGCCCAAGCTGAATCAAAGAATGGTCCCAAAATAAAATTTGTGGAGAATTTTGTGTAGAATACTTTTGCTTTTTCAAGTATGTTCAAATTCAGTCAAATTTTCAAACTACAGAAAAGGGGGTAAAAAGGGTTTTGAATTTCAAAACTGAAATTCTAAAATTACTTTTAATTTTTCTCAACAATAGGAAAATGGTCAAAATAGAAGTTGCTCCTTTCAGTGGGCTCTACAACTCTTATTAAGGAGGTTTTGTCAAATTCCTAATATTTTTGAAATTGAGGTTTCAAATTTAAATTTAAACATAGTAATTTGAGTTTAATTTGAATTTCTGGAACATAACTTCAAAATCTCCAAAAATAAAATTTGTTGAATTTTAAAATATCTACAACTTTCACTAAGACCTTTTCCTCAGATTCTTTATAGATTTTGATTTAGGTTTTGGGACCAATTTAGAGCTTAAAAGCAATTTCCTATTTGAATTTATTTTATTAATTTTTTTAACTTCTATTAGGGTTTTACTTGTACAACCATCAAAATAAAATCACTCTAAGAACCCTAAGCACAATCATATGCAAATGATCAAATTAAACAAGATGACATGGCAGTTTAATTATGCAGTAATGCCAGAGGTATTACATAAAACTTGACAATAAATTAATGTTTATGCTTGCATAGGAAACCCCAGCCTATAGGTCTGTTTGATCAGCCTTGCATCCACTTTCCACAAAGCAACTGCTATCATAGGTGGGCTCCGTGGCCAGTACAAATCATACTGATAAATTTGCTGTCATGTGACGAGAAAGAGTACGACTTCGATGGAGACGATTGGGAAGAATAGGGTCGCGTGCTACACTCAAGTTGGCCGTGAAGGATGAATCGCTTCCGCATCTTATCAGCTTCTCTAAATTGTTGAATCCCGCCAGTGTGGCGATGTAATAATTTATGTAAGACTCTGTTATGAACTCATTGTATGGATCCTGGTATCAACTGAGATTTGGGTAATTTTATGGATTGTTCGATACAATCTATTTAATTATAATGCGTGCCTATGGATTTCCTTTCGTGGAAATCGAGGTCATTTCACAGGATCCGTGTCACCTCCCACTCAGCTCATTTCAGCCCTCAGATCAACATGTGTTTCCATTCGACGGTTGAGAAGCAAAGCACAAGGATTCAACGTGACAACATGCAAACGAAGTGGAACCAACACAAGGGGACAGTCTGTGATAAATGGGGACCACGGTGGTGGGCCCAACCCACCAGGGGTGGGTCGTTCGGACCACTATTGGTGGGCCCAAGCCACCTACACACTCCCTAACTAGTGGGGACTCCTTCTAGAAGACCTTGCTAGGCCCACCAGTCATAGGGGGTCGGCCGAAGCCCCCCTGGTGCCTAGCCAGGTCCTGTTGGCCTCCACTGCTTCCCAGCATGATGTCCACGTGATGAATTCACCTCTGCCGTCCATCTTGAGGCGGTAATAAGGCGGTTCATCCAAGGGTGGAGAGGCATGGAGCACACGGATCGCTAACGTGGCACCCCCTCACTCTCCCCTATAAATAGAGGCTGCTCACTCCTCTCCAAGACACACAAGACACAAGATACACAAGAGTCATAAGTCAGAAGAGTTCTACTCTTTAGTAGTAGTATTAGTCTAGTGTGGGAGTTAGAGTCGAGTCAAGCTACGCTCGGAGTCTCCGGAGTCGTCTGCTGGAGAGTCTGGTATAGCTCTTGTACCTTTCCTTCTGTAAGACTTTACCTTTATCAATATATATTATCTTTACTTTACTTTACTAAGTCTCTACTTAGTGCATTACTATTCTTTATAGTATTATTGTGTTTTGTCTTAACTTATAGTTGGGTCATATTGGATTGTAACTAGCTCACGTGTGTAGTTCATCGCCTGTCTTAGGGTACTTTAGTTGTTGGTATATAACTAGAGTAGTAAGGCTTAGTGTAAGCGTGGTGCTTAGACTAGATCTTGCCTTTGAATGCCTGCTTGTCGCACGGATTGTTTCTGGGTGCTAGCAGGTGGTGACAGCCCTGTCTAGTCTTAGTATCCCTCCACATGATTTAGGCAAGTTCTTAAAAGGCAGGCTCCCATAAGAGAATAGCCGCTTTGGGTAGAGGTTATATCCCCTACTGTCTCGCCTATCCCCTACACACCGGAAGTAAGGTAGTTGTCTTGATATACTTCATCTATTTGATAAGATAGTTCACAAGAGTAAAGTAAGTGTCATAGGAGTCTTATACTCACTCGTTGTCCTCCCACCTAGCTATACTCTACTAGTTATCTTTAGTTATCTCAAAACCTTGTCGTGTCTTGGTGTCATTACCCTTTCCTCTACATATCAATTTACCCCCTATCACTAATAGATACTAAGTTGCTATAGACTTAAGGATCTCTCTCTCTTTTTATTAATTATTCCTAGCAACCGCTTTCCCTTGGGATAAAAATAAATAATGATACCTTGGAATACTCCCGGGTGAAGTGCTCCAGCGGTATATTCTATGCGCTTGCGGAATTATCCAATAGACATAGGAAATACCCTAGGCACTTCTGGCACCGTTATCAGAGATAGCCTAACACCCTGTCTCTGGTGGTTGCGCTAAGAAGTGTCAACATGGAGCTGGCTCCCTTGATGAATGAGCTTGAGCAGCAATGGGTGTTTTTGATGGTAGCTTGAAATTGTCCCTCGCTTCTACAAACTTCTTTCTTCTCAGGAGTTTCTCTAGATCGTCAGTGAAATTATTTGGAAGAGAAAACCATTAATTCATCACCCTGCATAAGATAAGCAAATGATAAAAACAAGGGTGTGCCTATTTGAGTTAGAGATCAATCGGTAATACAACCTTATCCATTATGTATACATATGCTATCAATATTTCCTAAGTTTAATGTGCCTTCCCCGGCAACGGCGCCGAAAATGCTTGTTGATATCTACTAACGTTGCCAAATATAACCATATAACTTTTAATGTGAGAGGCGAGATTAGAAAATGAATGGTAATTAATTAACTTGTCATTAGCAACTAGCCACTTTTCTATTACCAACATTCTTATGGAAGAACTAGGTTGTCATCCCTAATTAATAATGCTAAGAATAAATAAAGGTTTCATATATTAATCTATGTGACTAGGCAGAAATATAAATAAATAATATAAACTAAGATCAGTTCTGCAAGCGGATAGATAATTATACCTATGTAACATTTTATCTAGGGAGTTCTACCAGGTTGTCGATTTATATTAATACAACTGGGAAGGACTAGTATAAACTTTAATCTATTATATTGATAGTGATGGTATACAATGGATAAGTGATATTACCGATATCATTTACTCTACTCATAACAGGAAGAGGTCACAAGGTAAATAAAGATAAAGGTGATAAGTATGATCAAGCATCATAAATAACAATGAATACACGTGATTGGAGTATTCTTTGCTGGAACATTCGGGGCATAAATTGATCAGATAAATGGGATGCAGTGCAAAATAAAATAGAAGAGAGTTCTTGTTCTATCATCTGTCTACAAGAAACAAAGCGAGAGGTTTTTGATATGCAGTACATCCGAAAATTTGCACCGAGAAGGTTTGATAATTTTGATTATATTCCTTCACTTGGAGCATCAGGAGGTATACTTGTGGTGTGGAACAGCTCAATTTTTGCTAGTAATGTGTTAGAAAAAAGGCAATATGGCATCACAGTGCAGTTTCAGTCTGCTCACACTAATGAAGTTTGGAAACTAACTACAGTCTATGGTCCTTGTGATGAACCGGCTAGATCAGAGTTCATTGAGTGGTTTCGAAATCAGGACATAGAGGACGAAGAAAACTGGATTCTTCTGGGAGATTTCAATTTCTATCGGTCACTTAGCAACAGGAACAGATCAGGGGGGAATCTTAATGACACCTTCATATTCAATGATGCAATTGGTCACTTGGGCCTGGTGGAGCTACCATTGAAAGGTAGAGCTTATACTTGGAGTAATATGCAGGATAGCCCATTATTAGAACAATTAGACTGGTTTTTTACATCAACAAATTGGACTATTGAGTATCCAAATACAGAAGTCTTGCCACTTGCTAAGATAACCTCTGATCACCTGCCATGTCAAATCTCCATTGGGACAAAAATACCTAAAGCTAATATATTTTGTTTTGAGAATTATTGGGCAGAACAATTGTTGACACTTCTTAGCGCAACCACCAGAGATAGGGTGTTAGGCTATCTCTGATAACGGCGCCAGAAGTGCCTGAGGGTATTTCTTATGTCTATTGGATAATTCCGCAAGTGCACAGAATATACCGCTTTAGCACTTCACCCGGGAGTATTCCAATGTATCGTTATTTATTTTTATCCCAAGGGAAAGCAGTTGGTAGGAATAATTAATAAAAAGAAAGAGAGATCCTCAAGTCTATACCAACTTAGTACCAACTAGTGGTAGGAGGGTAAATCAATAGGTAGAGGAAAAGGGTAATGACACCAACACACAACAAGTATTAAGATAACTAAAAGATAACTAGTAGAGTATAGCTAGGTAGGAGGACAACGAGTGAGTATAAGACTCCTATGACACTTACTTTACTCTTGTGACTTACCCTATCAAATAGATGACTTATACTAAGATAGTAACCTTACTACCGGTGTGCAGGGGTAGTGCGAGACAATAGAGGACAAAACCTCTACCCAAAGCGCCTACACTCTTATGGGAGCCTACCTTATAAGAACTTGCCTAAAACACGTGGAGGAATACTAAGACTAGACAGGGCTGTCACCACCTGCTAGCACCCACAAACAATCCGTGCGACAAGCGGTAATCAAAGGCAAGATCTAGTCTAAGCACCACGCTTACACTAAGTCTCACTATTCTAGCTGCGTACCAACAACTAGAACACCCTATGACAGTCGATGAATTAACACACGTTGAGTTGGGACAAGATCACTATCAAGTATAAGGCAACCATAGAATAAGACAAGACACAACAATACTATAACGAGTAGTAAAGCCTAAGTAAGAACTTAGTGAAGTAAAGTAAAGATAATATATTGAAAAGGATAAAGTCTTATAAAAGGAAAAGTACAAGAGCTATACCAGACTCTCCAGTAGATGACTCCGGAGACTCCGAGCGTAGCTCGACTCGACTCTAACTCCCACACTAGACTAATACTACTTCTAAAGAGTAGAACTTCACTCTAGCTTGCTTCTTGTGTTCTATGGTGTGTCTTGAAGAGGAGTGGGCAGCCTCTATTTATAGGGGAGAGCAAGGGGTGCCACGTCAGCAATCCGCGTACTCCTTGCCTCTCCACCCTTGGATGAACTGACCTCATTACCACCACAAGATGGATGGTTCTAGGTAATTCATCATGTGGACAGCATGCAGGAAGGCGGTGGAGGCCAACCGATCTGGCTGGGCACAAGGGGGTTCGGCTGACCCCCCTATGACTGGTGGGCCCAGCCAGGAGCTTCTAGAAAGAGTCCCCACCAGTAAGTGATGGTGTAGTTCGGCCGACCCACCCCTAGTGGGTTGGGCCCACCACTGTGGTCCCCAACTGTTATAGAGACTCCCCTGGTCTTTGTTATGTCTCGTTTGCTTTGTTTCACGCCTCAATCCGTGTGCCTTTGATCTCTACCGTTGAATGAAAGCACAAGTTGATCCGATGGATGAAATGACTTGGTTGGAGTGTCACACAGATCCTGCCATGTCACCATAGCTAGGTGGGCCCCATGGGCAGTTCGGATGACCCATGGATGGGCCCACCCTTGGCTCTGATCTCTTCCATTTGATGTTGTATGCACCATGTTGAAAGTTGGTGGCCCGGGGCAACATGACATGGTTCAGCCGAACCATGTAGTTAGCCCCTAGCTGCTCACTTTTGCACTGATTTGGTGTTCCCTGCAATCACAAGCTAAGAGTACAAGTGGAACTCGTTATTGATAAAATATGTTTATGTTGTGTTTATTCTCCCTTGGATCCGAGGCCTGTTGACGGTGTTTCAATGTGGAATTTTATGGTATATCCACCATCAACAAGATCCCCCAAGCTTAACCTTTGCTCGTCCCGAGCAAATGATCAAACTTAACCTCAGTGGATCAGGAGTTGCTACAATGTTATATTTCAATAATACCATGTGTACAACTAAATATTTCTCTTTTGAATGGAAAAATTGGCTATAGAAATTCACCCATTTTACCTTAGTCCTTTATGGGGCTAATGACTTTCCCTTTGCCTTAGGTGGTTGGGAGATAGAACAGTTTAACTTGAGCACTACTTTTCTCATTCTTTGCAAGTTTCATACTGGAGGTTTTAGCAATGTTTTGCAAAAGAAAACTTAATGTTCCTCGTATGGTTCTCTCATGTCGCTCTAATGGTGTATATTCCTTACCAAGGCATAAAGTAAATGTTGCCTTCTCTTTATCATCCTACTTCTAAAAATGGCTTATGTGGAGCTTAAGGTAGGAATGAAAGAACATAGCATACTTACTTTGCATATGTTGTAGAGTCAAAGCTTGGATCCAAAGAGAGAAGTATCATGCCCTTAGATCAAGATGTGCAAGTGTGTGGATGATGGTGTAATATAATGCTCCTCTATTTGAATTGTATCTCTCTCTAACAAATTTTAGAGACATGGCTATCATTTTTCCTTTCTTTTATTTATGAGCCTAGACTTGCTCAAATATTTTTCTTTTCTTTTCTATGGACTTTCTTGTGTCCATCTTTCTTTCTTTTTATTTTCATTTTGCATAGCCTTTTGTCTCTACTACCATAACGACTAAGAGAGATTTTCTATGACTTTATCACATGGAGCATTTATTTGGTGGAAATGAAAGGCATGTGGTTGCGTACTTCCTGTGTAGAAGCAACATGTATATATGGTGTGTACGTGATCTTGATCTTGGGAGCATGATAAGACTCTCAATAAGGGTCAACAAGGCTTGACAACACTCAATACAAAGCAAGTAGCTTAAGTGGAAGGTTTTAGACATGTGTAATATATATGGCTGTGGTAGGAATTTATCACCATTGAGGGACAATAAGGTTTTGATTGTTAAGAAATAAATCTCCAGTAATCATGCATGTTTAGAACAATATTATAGTAGCTCTTGTTTCACTATATCATATCTCACAACAACTTAGACTTAGTTCTAGCACTTAGTATCCATAAAGTTTTCAGGTTCATGATGATTTATATGAGCCAAGTGATCCATACTTAAAGAAATACTAAGTTGTAAACTAGGCATTAAAGAAACATTAACAGAGCAACTATTCATCATTTCCATGAGGAAGTTAAATATTCATGAGACATATGGAAATAAAGGAAATATTTTTGGTATTTTTATCTTATGCATTTTTTTATATGCAATAAATTATAATAGTGTAAATAGCTAAGATAAAATACTTGGTGGGGGAGAGGATCTCCCCCAAGCTTGTCCTTTTGCTCATTGTGGTGGCGGGTAGTATTGGAACCATCCCGTCCAGCGTTGTGCTTCTTCATCTTGGATAGCTTGCAACAGTTGAGCATTTTGTTTTGCCATATTCAAAGTTGCATCTTACTCAACTTGCATTGCGCCCATGTCATTGATAAGTTGGTCCATTTCTAATCCTTGGCTTCGACGGCCTCTCGCCCGTGCAGACGGACGGGGAGTGCGCACTCTTGGAGTGTGCTGTTGAGGCCGTTCCGTGGACCTTGAAATGTCCATGGAACTTGCCTCATCGCCTTCTTCTTCATATCTTCCTGCAGCTCGTGGTGTGCCACCTTACTCAAATTGAGCGGCTTGTGACACGCTCCTTGTCACCCTTCTTGGTCCTGCAACATTTTGACTTCTTGCCTCTCGGTCCCAATTTATAGTTAGCGTGCGCAGCGCATACAACCGACGCCTCTCACAAGGGAGAGAGATTTCGGCTGTATGGCCGGGATAAATCATTTTTATATCACCATTTTCATCTCTTTTTAGGACTTGATGCTTATGAAGAAAATCTTCGGTTACAATATCTCTAGGAGAGGCAATGTATTCAAAGAAATGTTTTTCATCTAGTAAGTCCATTGTTTCAGCAATGCGCGTGATAAAAGAAGTGAATAATATGGGCTCGCTTCTATGGTAAATACCAAGCCAAAAATGGACTAACATCTCAGCAGGTGAAACTTTTATTTTCTTTGTCATGGCATAGAGCAGTCTTAATTCATCATTGTAAAGAACTTGCACATTAGAGCCAGGAAGAAAAGTGATAGCCATCCAATATTTGATCAAGCGCAAAGTAGGATTATGAATTTCATCGGTTTTAGGGTCAGAGCAATCATTAGATCCTGTTATAGCTTTCCAAAATTCAGCTTTATCAAATCTTCTTGTTGCATTAACAAGATCTAGAAGACAGTCATTATCAAAACCAAGTGCCATGCTAAAAACTCACCATGTTAAATTATATTCTTGGTTAAACATGCAAAAGTAGACATTATTTTCAGTGGCTTGTAAAGAGCATAGAAATTCAATGGTGAGCTTTTCTATTCCAAGTTCTTGCACTTCCCAAAAACTTCCCCAACCGATTGTATTGAAAATAGTATTGAATTCCGCGGTCATACCTGTGCTGTCCAAAAGGACAGGGTCGATGATGCCGGTATGTTCATACCCTTGGTGTCGGATGGAGGTGTACCTTTGGTACTCTTCTTGATTTAGCATGAGGCCGCTCTCGGGGTCAAACGTCCTGTCGGAAGGCACTCCGAAGCTTCTTCTTGGTGGAGCTTCTCTTCCTTCATCTTCATCATGGCGGGGTCATCTAGAGAACTCCCTACGACGCTATTGGCCTTCTTGAGTGTGGAGGAGAACTTCTTCATCCTGCAACAATGAGCTTACACAAGAACACACTACAACAACAGGGATTAGCGTTAGCGTTAGCGTTAGCTATTCCACTGTTCGCAGTCCTTGCGGGGTATGGTTATCTCCACAAACAAGATTTTGAGAGCAAAGATGAGAGTGAGACAAGCTTCTACTTCTACAATATTTTTGGGTTTTTGGTTTGAGTGGCTAAACTTAAACTAAACTTGAGAAAGATCTTGCTCAAATGGAGAGAAAAAGGGAGATTGTGTGCTCGAGAGGATTCAGCTGGATTGAGTGTGGAAATGAGCACACATTGGAAGGATATTTATAAGGGGAGAAGGGCTGGTGGCCAGGCCACTAGGCCCAGTTCGGCCCCCCCATGGCCAGATCTTTGTTGTTTCCCCTTTGGACATGGAACCTAGGTGATTATTTGAATTTCTTAATGTCGTTACAAAAGATAGACTAAAGGTCCATCCCCGGCAACGGTGCCAGAAATGTTTGTTGGCATTTCTTAACGTCGTTACAAAAGATAGACTAAAAGTCCATCCCCGGCAACGGCACCAGAAATGCTTGTTGGCGTTTCTTAGCATCACTACTAAAGATAGACTATAAGTCCGTCCTTAATAATAATACTAAAAACAAAAGTTGATATTCCCAACCACCATTTCTTCAGAAAGGTAACCCTTGGCCCTTAATGGCGCTGGCCTAGGTAATGCAGTCTGGTAATAATAGTTAGAAGTTCCTGATTGGCCTTCCTAACCATTATTACTTACGATATGCAAAACTGTGGCACGGTGCCGTGGGGTGTAACAAGAATTACAATCCTTAAGTAACGGTACTTAGGTACGCCAATCGATAGTTCAGTAAGAATTAAGAATAAATCTGCAAGCGCACAGAACTATCATTGTAGCATTTCAACCCGTGAGTATTCAGGGGTGTCGTATTTGTAATTTCCAGTAGGAGGGCAGGACGAATGCATCTAACTTTGGTATAAACATGATCACTTGTTGAATGCATAGGTAGACATAGCATAGGCAGGGGTAAATCATAGTTCAAAAATTGTGGACACACATCTGAGCTGACCTCAAGGATAAAAGAGAAATAAAGAATAAAAGAATATATCTAATTGAGCAGGCATCGGTCATATATAACTATGCAAAGAACTGTTAGTAAACATCTAACTAGCATGTCTAGTATCAGGACTAAGTCTGGGATGACAGGGAGATCCCCGCAGCTGGTCTGCCTACCGATAGAGACTTTACAATCTCCTACCCAATATCCGAACGTGGGAGAGTGCTAGGGATGGACAGGGCTGTCACCACCTGCCCACCTACCCCTCTGCCCGTGGGATACCGACATATTCGCCGATCTCCGCATACCCAAGCACCATACTCGCGTACTTGGAAACAACTCCTAACCCCCTAGGACCCCACCCCTTCGGAGTGATAGGCTAGGCTAAGAGCAACCGAGAAGGCACGACGAGCCGTCACCTCATCCCTAGTTCTTCCTCTACTCATACTAAGTCGATGAACGATGAAGAACAACGATGAACATATCAAGAACATAACACATAACTATAAGCTAGTTCATATATCATGATCATAACATGACCAAGACTATACTCTAGTTCATATGCATTGCTATATAAATAAGATGAGAACTTGAACTTAGAAGTGAACTGCATTGTATTCATACCGAGGTGTTCCTTCTTCTCCCAAGGAGACAAACTCTCCTTGCTTGCTCTTGCCTTGCTCTAATACTAAAACTAATCTAAAGAATACAAGTCAGAGGTGAGGTAAATGGCTTCAAATGATGGTGTGTGTGTTGAATGACAGAGCACCATCTATTTATAGTTGAACTAGGAAGTTGGGCGTCTCTAAACTTGGAAGGAGGTGAAACCGTCCTTGGGAAACCGCCTAGAGTACCGCTACTGAAGACCGGGCCCGGAAGGCCCCAATAGGGGGGCGGCCGCACCCGGGGGCGGTCGGTCCCCTGGCTAGGCCCGTTGGCCACCGCCTTCGGGTGGTCGGTTGCTCCCTGGGCCTGGACCTCCCCCACGGTTACGGATGGATCCAGTTCAGTTCTTAGGTGGGCTTTCTCGTTTGGTTTGCGCCTTTTCTGAATACGCTTTCTGGTAGTGCGCTTTCTTGTGAATTTTATGTATTTTCACGTGTCAGACCTGCAAGTTACAGTATACAACAAAACTCGTGGAAATGTTAGATAAAAGCCCTACTTTCTATTTGATTTAGTATTAAAATGATGTTGCATTTTAGTTGCTAATGACCGCCAACAACTCCCCCACACTTGGTCCTTTGCTCGTTGTCGAGTAAAGTTCTAAAGACCAAATGGGTTCATCTTTCTTGTCAAAAGAGTCTCCATACAGGATATTCCATGCTTCACCTTGATTTATGAACTTCAAAGTGTCTACCGAATCACCTTGAGTAATTGAAAAAAATGGAATAGCTTGGAATCAAATCCTCTTACTCTTGTCCTTGCATAGAGACTTGGGTTTTTGCAAGATTTTGAAAACATAAAGATAGCTTGTGTTCCTTGAATGATTCTCTCAAGTCACTCATTTTTTTGTAAGTGGTTCCTCACCAAGGCATGAAAAGCTGATGCCTTCACTTTGATCATCCTACCTCTAAGAAGGCTTATCTGGAGTTTTAGGTAGGAATGAGAAATGATAAGGCACACTTACCCGACATTTGTTGTCAAGTCAAACCCTAGACCATACCGGAGGGAATGTGCCATACTCCTCGATCAGAATGTGCATGTGTGTGGAAAGTATGAAGGTGGAAACCTAATTCTAAATCTTTTTGGTACTCCATGCATCATGATTCTCCTTGGATAAAACTTAAGAAGATATGGGCTATAAGATCTTTATATTTTTATTTTATTATTATTATTTTTTTGAACGGGTATTTAAATCTTTTTTCATTTATTTTCTTATGCCCCTTGGCATGATCTTTCTTTATTCTTCTCCTTTTTTTTAAACATAGCCCCATATCTTTTATTGGCACATGAAAAACTTTTAAATGAGGAGATATCATGATGTTAGATGAATGGAGTAAAACTTTGTAGAAGGAATGCACGGTTCTTAGGATGAGAACCGACATCTTTTTATTTGGTGGAGAAAGCTGCGCAACTCTCAGTGTAAGAGTTGGCATATTTTATTTGGTGGGTGCAAGTGAATTCTGATCTTGGGAGCATGAAACATCTCTCAACAGCGGTCACAAAATTTGACCAAACTCAAAGAAAAATAAGCGGCATATGTGGAAGGTTTCATCAAATATAATCATATATGGCCTTGGTAGGTATTTGCCAATCATTCAAGGAGCATGCTATTGAGTTTTTGTTTTTGTAAGATAAATCCCAAGTATTTTGCAAAATTGAGCAAGCATCATGTCATCCTACTATATCTCATCCATCAATTACTTAGATAGAAACGGGGTCCCTAAACAGTGTTCAAAAATCTGTAGGAATTTTAGCAGGGAATAAAAAGTATGCAAATATTTCGAATGTAGGAAGACATGTTTGATGGAGTATGAAGGGGACATTATTTTAGATTTTTATCAAACTTTTCAGAATACGAGAGGGGGAAAGTTGCACAAACCGGATTTTTATTTTTGTTATTGTGCAATTGTCTTGGAGAGTCCTCCCCCCCCCCACTTGTTTTCTTTCCTGTCTTGGTTAGTCACAAAATATATATGTGGCGAAAACAAGTGCTCAACATAAAAAAATTTCATTGATAAACTCAAATAGGCACATTTACATTGATGGTAAAGGATCATGAAAGGGAGAAGTGTGTCTAATTATTCGTGCAGCAGGTGCATTCTAAAGATACTCAAGATGATGTTCAACACCTAGGGTTTCAGCGACTTTCCTTAGCTTAAGATTGAACTTGAAGCGGAAACTATTAACGTCATCGCTAAGGTTCCTAATCTCTGTGTTCTTGGTCTCTATGTCGTCTTCTAAAGTCCTTAGAAAAGCACGTAAGCTAGCATGTTTAGCTATGAGGTCATTGATGATACTAGAGTCATCTTCATCGTCACTGCTTTCGTACTATCCTGCATGATGTTTGATGGATGGCTGTGGTAAATGCCTCCTAATTCTAGGGAAGGTGCTAGCGGATGCTGTCTTTTTGGCCGAAAGTGCAGGCTTGCTAGCCGACTTTTCACCAGTACACTTGCTAGGCCCACTACCGCTAGGGGTCTTCCTCTTGAGGCCTAGAAAACTGGTAGGATGGGTAGCAGCGGTCTTCTTCTTGGCGCCACCTTCGGGTGCATGAGAGCGTGCTGGCAAGATCGCTAAAGGCTTCTCCTTCACAACACGGGCTTCTTCCCTTACTAATGAACTCTCTTGGTAAGGTGCTATGTCTAGGTTTGCTATGGCCTTTGGAGCATTGATCAGTGAAAGGGTGTAGCTAGACATGGTCGGCACTTCGAGATGGGAGAGCTTAGCAAGTTTTGTAAGAGGGAGAAGAAAAAGGTTGGTGTGAGGAAAAGAGAGACCTAAAGGGGTTTGAATAGGTGCTACCGAGGTCTCTAGCAAGGAAATAACTTGATCGTAACCAAGGTCATGATGCTGGAGTGATCAGAGGGAGGTACGAAAAAGATCGGCGCTGATTGGCCTAGCTAGGGGGCGACCGGTCCCGGGGGCGGTCGGTCCCCTGGGTCCACCAACCAGCCTCTGCTTTTTGGCCAGGTGCTTTGCTGACTGTGTAGATCCCTATCCTGGTTACGATTAGGCTTGATGCGCGGTGGATTAATGTGATGATGTGTGATAGAGTGTAAGATATGATTGATATTTATGAAAATATATTTTAAGATCACAATATCATGCATTTATGAAGGAATATTTCTATGATCTCAAAGATTCATGTTTATGAAAGGAAACAATCATAGGGTCATTTTAGTCAAAACATAAATGCAACACTAGCATCAAGCACGCATATATTTATTATATATGTATATTTTTACTTTTATTTTATTTTATTATTATTATTATTATATTTTTTTAGAGGAATCACTCAGGCATTTATTGGAAAACTTGCTAAATATTTATTTAAAGTAAAAATTGAGGATAACGTACCGATTTACCTTCGACAAGGGCTCAACTTTGTAAGTCCGTTTGAGCAGGACTTTTCTCCCTTCATTGATTGCTAGATGATGGTACATCCATCTTGGGAGAAATAGACGGTTGTACCTGGTTGGGCCTCCATACCTTTTGGGTAGTTTTGGGTGGTGTGGTAGTATGTTCAACTTTTTCTTTAGGTTTCCACACCGACTTCTTTTGTGAAGGCTTGGGGATTTTTTACCTCTTTTTAGGAGCCATTTTGTTTTTCTGCTCCTTATTTATATTTCTTTTAGGCGCCGCCTTTTCTTTTGGCTCCGGCTTTTTCTTTGATTCTTTTGAGATTTTTGATATGTTTTCAAAAGCTGAGGCTAAATCTCTACCTCCTTGATGCCTTGGGGGTTCGGCCCATATCGGATGTGTATCATGTTGCATTCTTCCTGATGGCAAGGCCTGAATTCGAATTTTTCTTCTTGTCCATTGATATTGAAGCAGATTTCTCCAGCTCCAACATCAACTTGAGCTCCGGCCGTACTCAAGAATGGTCTTCCCAGGATAAGTGGTGTTTCTTTGGTAAACTCCATGTTGAGCACCACAAAATCCACTGGGACGTAATACCCTCTGATTTTGACGGGGATATCTTGTGCTATCCCTGCTGGGTACCGAATCGAGGAATCAGCCAACTGGAGTGTCATGTTGGTGGGCTCCAGGTTGGTGAAATTCAGTCTATCAAAGGCTGATTTTGGCATGACGCTTACGCCCGCCCCAAGATCGCATAAGGCGTGGTTAAATTGCTGGGTGCCAATGGAGCATGTGATCATGGGGCACCCAGGATCTTGTTTCTTCTCGGGTAGATGTTTGAGTATAGCTGCGCTACACTCTTCCATCAGCTTGATAACTTCTGTGGACGACAATGGTCGTTTGTTATTGATGATGTCTTTGATGTATTTAGCGTAGGATGTTATGTGCAAGACATCCATCAGCGGAACACTGACGTGTGTCTTCTCGACCATTTCCACGAATCGGAGGAACTGCTCATCTCCGGCCTTCTTCTTCCTCCGTATTCTTGTTGGGAAAGGCAGCATCGTGGTGCCCACATAGGCTTCCGGTGTCGGCTCTTCTTCCGCGGATTCTTCTCGTGATTCCGACTCTACCGGTACTTCCTCTTGCTGTCTGGGTGCCTTGCCTATTCTATGGTTAGGGTGTGGTGGATCACGAGTGGTCTTACTCCCTCTCGTGGTCACCGAATTTATATTCTCAATAGAACTAGCAGGTTGCATGGCAGATTTAGCAGCAGAGGCAAGCTGGGCGATCTGAGTTTCTACTCTTTTATTAAAATTTACTTGGTTTTTAACAGATAAGGATAGGCTATCAAGCTTAGCATTTATGGTTTCAAACATTTTATCATTGAGAGAAAGCTTGTTTGTAAGGTTTTCGTTTATTTTAGCCTGTCCTATAATAAGATCTTTTAATGAAGGTTGGGAGGAATTAAAATTTGAATTAGAATTGGAAGAATTACCTTGGGAGCGATTCTAATTGTTCCACCCATTACCTGTTTGTTGATGTTGGCGAAACCCGTTGTTAACATATGAAGCTTCTTCTTGGGTTTTAGGACAGTTGTTCCCCGAATGGCCAACATCTCCACAGACCTCACACGTCATGTGTGAGTCAATGGCCTGGACGGTGCCGGTGGTGGGATCGGTGGCACGTCCCTCTAGTATCTTCATTAGTAACTCTATTTTTGCGGCAAGCAGATCCGTCTCCTTCACGGTGTGCATGCCTTTTTGTG
The DNA here is from genome assembly GCA_038502445.1 of Eremochloa ophiuroides. Lineage (NCBI taxonomy): Eukaryota > Viridiplantae > Streptophyta > Magnoliopsida > Poales > Poaceae > Eremochloa > Eremochloa ophiuroides. Next base: position 51,711,038 of record JAHLJS010000002.1, read on the forward strand.
TTTTGCGTCCTTCTCCCCAGCTTTGGTTGGCAACCATCTTCTCAATTAATGCCGTGGCATTTTCGATGGTGAGGGAAAGGAACGCGCCTCCAGCAGCGGCATCTACGTGCCCCTTAGACATGGCCATGAGGCCATCATAGAAATTCTAGAGCATGAGCCATTCTTCCATCCCATGGTAGGGACAGGCCCGGATGTACTCCTGGAGCCTTTCCCAAGCCTCAGGAATGAACTCGAGTGACGTTTGTTGGAAGTTAGATATCTTCCCCCGTAGAACATTTGTTTTGCTCATGGGGAAAAACTTTGCGAGGAATGCCACGGAACATTTGTCCCACGTGTTGACTGCTTCCTTGGCTTGGTAGAACCATTGCTTCGCCTTCCCCGAGAGGGAGAAGGGAAACAAGCGGAGCCTGATGCTGTCTTGAGCGACATCTTTAATGATGATTGTTTCACACAGCTCAACGAAGTTTTGCAGGTGTGCGTTTGCGCCCTCACTTGGCAAACCACAGAACTGGTTCGCCTGCACCATCGTGAGTAGGCCAGTGCGGAGCTCAAAGTTTCCGTTCCCGATATTGACAACGGGCCCAACGGGCACGTTGGCAACAGCGGGGGTGGAATACTCGCGGAGTGACTTGGCCATGGTGGTAGTAGCGGATGGTGCGGAAGTGACCGGTTCATTTGCCGGCTGAGTAGTAGAAGAAGAGATGGTACGAGGCCTTCTCTTCCTTAGGAGTGCCTCTAGATCTTTAACGAAGTTTTCCGGTAGATTGAAACCGCTCATACACTATCCTGTTTTCATTCCAATAAAAAGAGGAAGAAAAGAACAAAGTTAACCTACATAAGCTATGGCGACCAATGCTTATTTTGTAATCAAAGTTTATGCCAAAGCTAGATGTTTATATTTTCTTTTTGCCCTCCCCGGCAACGGCGCCAGAAATTCTTGTTGACGTTTCTTAGCGTTGCTACTAAAGATAGATTATAAGTCCATCCTTAGTGAAAACACTAGAAACGTGTGTTGACATTCCCAACCACCATTACTTCAGAAAGGTAACCCTTGGCCCTTAATGGCGCTGGCCTAGGTAATGCAGTCTGGTAATAATAGTTAGAAGTGCCTGATTGGCCTTCCTAACCGTCATTACTTACGATATGCAAAACTATGGCACGGCGCCGTGGGGTGCAACAAGAATTACAATCCTTAAGTAACGGTACTTAGGTACGCCAATCGATAGCTCAGTAAGAAATAAGAATAAATCTGCAAGTGCACAGAACTATTATTGTAGCATTTCAACCCGTGAGTATTCAGGGGTGTCGTATTTGTAATTTCCCATAGGAGGGCAGGAAAATGCATCTAGCTTTGGTATAAACATGATCACTTATTGAATGCATAGGTACACATAGCATACGCAGGGGTAAATCATAGTTCAAAGATAGTGGACACACATCTGAGCCGACCTCAAGGATAAAAGAGAAATAAAGAATAAAAGAATATATCTAATTGGGCAGGCATCGGTCATATATAACTATGCAAAGAACTGTTAGTAAACATCTAACTAGCATGTCTAGTATCAGGACTAAGTCTGGGATGACAGGGAGATCCCCGTAGCTAGTCTGCCAGCCGATAGAGACTTTACGAACTCCTACCCAATATTCGAACATAGGGGAGTGCTAGGGATGGACAGGGCTGTCACCACCTGCCCACCTACCCCTTTGCCCGTGGGATACCGACATATTCGTCGATCTCCGCATACCCGAGCACCATGCTCACGTACTTGGAAACAACTCCTAACCCCCTAGGACCTCACCCCTTCGGAGTGACAGGCTAGGCTAAGAGCAACCGAGAAGGCACGACAAACCGTCACCTCATCCCTAGTTCTTCCTCTATTCATACTAAGTCGATGAACGATGAAGAACAACGATGAACATATCGAGATCATAACACATAAACTATAAGCTAGTTCATATATCATGATCATAACATGACCAAGACTATACTCTAGTTCATATGCATTGCTATATAAATAAGATAAGAACTTGAACTTGGAAGAGAACTACATTGTATTCATACCGAGGTGTTCCTTCTTCTCCCAAGGATACAAACTCTCCTTGCGAGCTCTTGCCTTGCTCTAATACTAAAACTAATCTAAAGAATACAAGTGAGAGGTGAGGTAAATGGCTCCAAATGATGGTGTGTGTGTTGAATGAGAGAGCACCATCTATTTATAGTAGAACTAGGACGGTTTGGCGTCTCTAAACTTGGAAGGAGGTGAAACTGTCCTTGGGAAACCGCCTAGAGCACCGCTACTGAAGACTAGGTCCGGGAGGCCCAACTAGGGTGGCGGGCGCACCCAAGGGCGGTCAGTCCCCTGGCTGGGCCCGCTGGCCACCGCCTTCGGGTGGTCAGTTGCTCCTGGGCCTGAACCTCCCCCGTGGTTACGGATGGATCCAGTTCAGTTCTTAGCTGGGCTTTCTCGTTTGGTTTGCGCCTTTTCTGACTACGCTTTTTGGTAGTGCGTTTTCTTGTGAATTTTATGTATTTCCACGTGTCAGACCTGCAAGTTACATATACAACAAAACTCATGGAAAGGTTAGATAAAAGATCTACTTTCTATTTGTTTTAGTATTAAAATGATGTTGTATTTTAGTTGCTAAGGACCGCCAACACCGTGCCTGCTGGCCTACATACGGGGGGTGGACTACAGAGGACTCAACGCAGCTATCACCTACGGGATCTACCACACGACCCGGCACATCAGGGTGCACTCGTAGATAAACAAAATACCTAGACCCCACGTCTACATATCGTTCATCATCTATCCATCGTACGCATGAATAAACGCTATACAAGCAATTACATGAATTCAATAAGATCAAACCAACTATACTAGACATATAATCAAAGTAGACAAAGACTATTATAATCAAGAACATATGAACTATTAAGAACAATGTTTCCCTAATCATAATGAAGAATACAATAATAGAGAAAGAACTAGAATTATACCGAACTTCGTGCTCCAGACAGACGCCGGGGCTCTAGATCCGCCGAAGAACTAGAACTCCTCTACTCTCTAATCTAACTAGGCTAGAACTGAACTAGGAGGCTCTTGATGAACTAGGAGGCTCTTGATGAACTAGGAGGCTCTTGATGGCTTGAGGACTTGATGCCTTGAATGAATGATGGGTTGATTCCTCCAGGGGAGTCTGCCCCTTTATTTATAGCCCGGTGGGATGCACGTGCACTGTAGGATCAAACCGACTTGAAATAAGGGCTGAGATGACTCCACAAAGGTGGCGGAAGAAGACTCCAGAAGCTAGGCCGAAACCCTAGCAGGAGGGCGCCAGCAGGCCACACCCTGGCGCTGGCCGACCTCACCCTGGCCCCGGTGCTTTGAGTGTGTTCCAGATGCTTCTAGTGTTCTCGTGATGATGTTTCCTTGGTGGTTAAGTTACGTGGTAATCATGCTCTTTAACCCTTCTTTTATGCTTTTTTTGGAATAGCCCCTGGAAAATACAGAACTTGCAAAACTCGTGGAAACTGTCAGTTAAAACCCTAGACTAGTGTGTATTCATGTATCCTTTGGTGTCTAAAGTTCTAATAAAAGTTGACATTATCCATCGTCAACAATGACGTATGTTGCCTTGGCGTTCAAGTTTCGTGATAATTAAGCACTTTAATCCCTCTTTTAAGCTTTTCTAGATAATTCCCTGGAAAATATACAATTCACCAAAAATCATGGAAATTATTAGTAATAACCCTATTCTAGTAGATATTCATGTATAATGCAGGGATAATTGATAATAAAAATTAGACGTTAATGAGTGTCAACAATTACCCCCACACTACGGCTTTTACTCGTCCCGAGGAAAAGGTTGGTTTTAGGATATAAATTTTTAGAGAGAATGGAACATTTAAAACATAACTTGAGAATATATCACATAAAACTAGTCTAGTCATCCATGAACTGCGGAATTCACAGTGTCTACCAAGAATTCTTTGAGTAGTTGAAGAATAGAATAGCTTAAAACAGATCACTCTTTTCCTTTAGTTAAGTCAATTGCAGGGTAAGTTAATTTTGCAAATAAAACTTAGCTTTACCTTCTCCTTTTGTAGTACTATCGAATCACTGATATAGCTGGTATTTTTGTATCCTCACCAAGGCATTAATGATATTGCCTTCTTTATCCTATCTCTAAAATGCTTATGTGGATCTCAGGTAGGTATAAATGTGAAAGCATACATGCATTGTATTTATTGTAAAGTCAAACAATGAATCCACAGAGAAATGAGGCATATAATCGAATCAAGCTTTATTTGGTGGATTATGGTGAAACCTAATTCTACCTTGCTCCTTAGAAAAATAAATCTCTCTTTTAAACAATTGAGTTTATCCAGAGAGTATGAGCTATCTTTCTTCTCTTCTCTTTTTTTTTCTTTTTTTTCAAGGGAGGCGAGCATCTAAGTACCCATTGTTTTAATTTCTTTGGACACTTGTCCATTCTTTTATACTCCCTTTTTCTTTTGCATAGCTCATACCTCTTTTGAATTTAGTAGCCGAGAGAGTTTAACGAAACATGGAGCAATTATTTGGTGACTATGCTATATGATTATTTTTGGTGTTTTCTCCGAATACAGGATAGAAACATTTTTAGTGGAATAAACCCTTACTCTGGATTAGAGTAATGCTTATGTGGAAGTGGCACTTGATTCAACAATATGACAAATTTCTTCAAAGGGTTACAAAGGTTGACCAAACTCAACACAAAGACAAGTACTATATGTAGCAAGTTTCTATCTTATATATGGCTCTGGTAGGACATTATCTTTACCACAAAGGAGATGTATAACTAATTATTTTAAATTTTCGAAATAAAATCTCCAAAGACAAAACATTAGGGATTGAGTTTTCATTGTTCTACTATCTCATGTTCCACAACAACTTAAGCAATCATGGGGTCCCTATAAATAGTTTCCAACAGTAACATGACTCCTAGAAAAGTGTTATATAATTTATTCTTAAGCCATGAATCAAACAGTCTTTTCTTCTCTTTAAAAGTGATTTAACATGTGAACTTCAATTCGGATCAAAACGAAAATTGAAATATATGCAATTATACTTGTATTGGACTCAAACCTGACCGTGACCGAGGCGAGGAAGCAGAGGAGGTAGGGAGGCGCCGGCCGGCCCAGGTAGGGCGCCGGGCGGCGTGCCTCTGTGGCCCCTCGGGGCCTACTTCGGTGAGCGTGGTCCTGATTCGATTGTTTCCCAAATTACGTGATTTTCCCGAACGAATAGATTTCCGTGGTCACGATGTGCCTCCCTCACACTTGTTTTCCTGTATACTTTTCTGCGCAACATGTGGAGACAACATGCGTAAAAAAATAGAGAGTGGAGTAGATAAAAAATACTAAAACATTCATATTAATAAAAGAATAAGGCACTTTATTCATTAGCAATAATAGATAACTTTGATAACTGACTGAGCTAACGACTGCCCTAGCTCATTAGGCTTTGACCTAATATATAACCATGCAAACTTAATAATATAATCGAACCTAACACACTTGTGCCTTATTACATAGATAACTAGGGCAATTTAAGGCTGCCTTTTCTTTGTGAGATCCCTAATCTCTTCCTTAACCTCCTCAATCTCTTCTTTAAGCTTATCTTTATCGCGCTTGAGACTACAGATTAACTTGACATTGACTTCTATCTGCTTAGTCATGTCGCTCATAATCTTAGTCTTCAATTCCTTAGTCTTCTCTATACCCTTAATGGAGTTAGAGAGGGCTTCAATCTTCTCACTGAGAGTTCATAGAGAGAGCAGGGGCTGTCTAGGACCTTTCTCAAGTGCTAATGCTGATGCAACCCTCTGCTCTTGGGCAAAGGTGGTATGAAATCGGTGTAGCGGACTTGGCCTGGACGTGCACAAACTCCATGGATGGCAGGGCGAGCAGTGGTGTATTTCGCACATACCAGCGTCCTGTTCTTGTCGGTCTTGACTCACAGGAGTCATTCATTGTCTCTAGATGGAAGAAGCGGGATGCCTCGGGGAATAGCGACATGCTTTTCTTTGGTACCGTCTTCTAGCAACTGTCTTGCGGGTGGCGATGGCAGAGCGGGCTGAGCTTGCGTGTTGTAGTCTTGCTCATATTGCTGAGGTACCATAGCGAGGTGCTTCGGTGGCACGACAGTGAGAGGCTTTTGCTGCGCGAGGACGATGGCCTTCGAGTAGTCGCTTGGGGTCTTGTTGAACTCAGCGCCGACTATCGCTTCGTCTACCATTGCTACTTGATCTAAACTATAGAGTTTTTCTGAGGGTGAGAGAGAAGGCTATTGATGGAATGCAATTTCAGGGTGGTATAGGTGCGTATTTATATGGGTTTTCAGGAGACAGGATAAGGTCAAATCTAGGTTCTACACGATTCGTGCGAAAGAATATCCACACGCGACGGGATCATATGGGACTGTGTTTAGGAAAGGTGTGGAAAGGAAAGGAAATAAGAGACGGGACGAGAGGGGACAGGGGGGCGCCGCCCGGACCCTCTAGGGCACCGGCCGGCCCCAGACAGCGGCCTCTCGGGGTGGCCGTGCTCGTGGTGCCTCTAGACTCTATCTACTCCCAGTTGGTTGCGATGCACGATAAATTTTTTGTAACAGACGATGACGGGACTAAAAGTTGGTAATTGGACAAAGTCCAGTCCATCAACAACTTCTGAATTAAATGGTTCTAAAAATAATTTAAGTCGGTGACCATTTACCTTGAATAATGTACCTTCGTGTGATTGTAGAGTTACCGCTCCATGTGGCGATGCGTTCACAACCGTAAATGGTCCTTCCCATTTACTTCATAATTTTCCAAACCCGAATAATTTAAACCTGGAATTAAAAAGTAATACCTTATCTCCTGGTGCAAACTCCTTCTTGATCCTCTTGTCATGCCATCCTTCTATTCTTTCTTTGTAAATTTTTGAATTGTGATAAGCCTTTTCTCTCCATTCTTCTAATTCTGATAGTTACATATTTCTCTTTTCTCCAGCGGCTTCAAAGTCCATATTCCATCTCTTAATAGCCCAGTGAGCCTTATGCTCTAATTCTACCGGTAAATGACAGGTCTTACCATACACTAGCTGATAGAGTGACATGCCTAAGGGTGTCTTATAGGCGGTCCAATATGCCCAAAGTGCTTCGGGTAACCGGTCCTTCCATGCAGTACCCATCTCATTTACTGTTTTCTATAGAATATTTTTGATCTGTTTGTTTGATGTTTCTGCCTGGCCACTTGTCTGAGGATGGTATGGTGTAGCAACATTATGACAGATTCCATGAGCTTATAAGTATCGGTGAAACTTCTTATCAGTGAAGTGTGTTCCTCCATCACCAATGACCATCTTTGGTGTTCCAAACCTTGGAAATATAATCTCTTCGAACATCTTATTTGAATGTTTGGAATCAGCATTCATGCATGGCATAGCTTCTACCCACTTGGATACATAGTCAACTGCCACCAGAATGTATTCATAGTTTCTTGATTTCACAAATGGTCCCATATAATCAATTCCCCGGACATCAAAGAGCTCGATCTGGAGATTGTTGGTGAGTGGCATACCATCTCTTGCATTGATGTTTCCGTGCCTCTGACATGATCCACATCTCCGGACAAAATTTTTGGTTTCTTCATACATAGTTGGCTAAAAGAACCCACTCTGCTAGATCTTAGCATGAGTGCGGAATGCCCCATAACGACCTCCATATGGTGATGCATGGCATTTTTGAATGATCTGCATGCCTTCTTCCACTGGTACACATCTTCTAGGTAACCCATCTGAGCAAACTCTGAAGAGGTATGGTGGATCCCATATGTGGAGACGGCTTTCATAAATGAGCTTCTTTTTATTTTCCCCTGGTGGTACATAACCTGCAACCATAAAGTTGACAATATTCGCGTACCAAGGGTCAGACTTGGTCACTTTAAAAAACATGTCATCTCTTAATGAGCCATTAATAGGTAGTTCCTGAGGTTTCTCAAAGTGTATTCTAGACAAGTGATCAGCAACTGGATTTTCTATTCCTCTTCTATCTTTAATTTCTAAATCATATTCTTGAAGTAACAAAATCCATCTTATCAAACGAGGTTTAGCATCTTTCTTGGTGAGCAAATATTTCAAAGCAGCGTGATCAGAATAGACAATTACTTATGCTCCTACTAAGTAAGATCTGAATTTATCAATAGGAAAAACAACAGCCAGGAGCTCTTTTTCAGTTGTTGCATAATTTAGTTATGCTCCTGCCATAGTTTTACCAGCATAAGCAATTGCATGATGCTTCTTATCCTTTGTTTGTGCTAACACTGCCCCTACAGCATAATCACTAGCATCACACATAATTTCAAAGGGTAAAGACCAATCAGGGGGTTGAGTGATTGGTGCTCATGTAAGTCCTTCTTTCAGAATATTAAAAGATTTTAAACATGCATCATCAAATTCAAAAGGAACATCCTTAGCTAGCAAGCTAGTCAGTGGTCTAGTAATATGTGAAAAATCTTTTATAAATCTATGATAAAAACTACAATGACCAAGAAAACTTCGGATTCCTTTTATATTAACAAGTGGAGGTAGTTGTTCAATTACTTCAATTTTTGCCTTGTCTACCTCTATACCTCTTTCAGACACTAAATGTCCTAGCATTATTCCTTCTCTAACCATAAAATGACATTTTTCCCAATTAAGGACTAAGTGCTTTTCTTCACATCTTTGCAAAACCTTATCTAGATTTTCTAGATAATCATCAAAAGTTTTTCCAAAACTGAAAAATCATCCATAAAAACTTCCATGATTTCTTCTATCATTTCAGAAAATATAGACATCATACTTCTTTGAAAAGAAGCAGGTGCATTACATAATCCAAAAGATATTCTACGATAAGCATAGGTTCCATAAGGACATGTAAAAGTTGTTTTGCTTTGATCATCAGGGTAGATAGGAATTTGGTGATATCCAGAATAACCATCAAGGAAATAAAAGAAAGAATTATTTGCTAAGCGCTCTAATATCTCATCAATGAAGGGTTGCGAAAAATGATCTTTCTTTATTGCTTTATTAAGTTTTCTATAATCTATGCACATTCTCCATCCAGTGACAGTTCTCTGGGTATTAATTCATTTTTATCATTTTGAACTACGTTCATTCCACTCTTTTTAGGTACAACTTGAACATGGCTTACCCACTCACTATGCGGCACAGGATAAATAATTTCAGCATGCAAAAGTTTTAAGACCTCTTTCTTAACAACTTCCCTCATCGCATTTTGAAGCCTATGTTGGGGCTCTCTAGAAGGTGTAATTTCTGGGTTGGTTGGAATACGATGGGTGCATAAAATAGGACTAATCCCCTTAAGGTTTTGGAGTGAATAACCAAAAACAGCACGATGTTTTTCTAAAACAGTTATTAATCTAAAAGATTCTTCATCAGAAAGTTTATCACTTATAATCACTGGAGAATTGTGATCATCATTCAGAAAAACATACTTAAGACCAGAAGGTAGTTGTTTAAGCTCAATAGAAGGCTTAGGTGGCTCTAGTAATTCATCCCGAGGTTCAAGATCAATAGGATCCTCCTCCTCTTCATTAATGAAGAACTGAGTATCATCTTCTAACTTAGGTTCAATAAATTCTTCAAATGACACCGCCTTAACATCTTCTATTGGATCTAATTCAGGAAATGGCTCTGCCTTAGCTTTTAACGCATGTGTTATAGGCACAGAGAGATTAAATCCTTTCCGAAGTTTAATATCTAAATTGCCTGTACAACCTTATCGCAAAAGCTTTCCTATTGGTAATCCAATCATTACATCAAAATCCCACACATCAAAGATATAAAAATTCAGCAAAATTCAGAATTCATTAATCACAAGAGGAAAAGCACATAAAACTCCTGAACTAGGAATAATGTGTCCTGAACAACTTTTCAATAATTTATTTGTAGGAATTAATGGCATATCTTTCAAGAATTTTTCAGCAAATGTAAGAGACATAATATTGACATCTACTACAAGGTTGTAAAAGGCATCAAAAGGATATGCATCAATTTGACATTTAATAGTAATGGCAGGAGAATTTAAATGAATTATATAATTTGAAAGTTCATCAACCACTCATTACTCATAACAAAAATTAATTCTCTTGTTATTTCTCTAAGGAATTTTAAATCAGCAGAATATGAAACATTAAAAGTTTTAAAATTCATAGATTCTTGAGGTTTCATAATTTTATGATAACATGAGGTATTTCTATAATCATCAAAACGTTCATCCTTAAATTCAAGCATAAAATCAAAAATTGGAGTTATCTCCTTCTCATTAGATAGTTCAGGTTCTAAAGGTTGAGATGAATTAGACAAAAGTTTAGATTTAGGTGACAAAAATTCATCTTCTAACAACTATTCTTTTTCTTCAGGGAGATCATTTAAGATATTAGTAAGAATAGTTTTAGCATGTGTAGCAGTAATAATCATAAATGTTCCACCTACAGCAAAATTAAGGTATTCTTTATTTTTATCATTAAGGCCTAAAAAGAAATGTTGCAAAAGCATAGGTTCTGGCAAAGCAAGATTAGGTCCAGAATTTATAAATCTATCAAAGTGCTCCCAAGCCTTGACTAAAGATTTGTTATCTAATTGTTTAAATCCTATAATTTCAAAACGAAGTTTAGCGACTTTTTTGATAGGGAAAAATTTAAGACAAAAATTAGCGAGCAATAGTTCCCAATCTCCTTGACTACTCCCAATATGGCGATTATACCATCTCTTTGCTTTTCCCGTTAATGAAAACGGAAAAATTTTCCACCTTAAAGTTTCATCTGCCATGCCCTTAATGTGCAGACATGCACATGTCTGCTCAAAATCAGTTAAATGGGAATAGGGGTTTTCGCTAGAACTACCAGAAAATGTGTGCTCCTGAACTAACTTAATTAATCCCGGGCGTAACTCATAGCCAGATGATGTAATTGGTTTTGATGATTCTTTTAGCTAGAGATACGATCCCGATGGTGCTCCGTATTGATATAAAAGTTGGGATGTGGGTTCCATATTAAAAAAAGTAAAAGATAAAAGGTAAAAGTATAATACAAGAATAAGATAAACTAAGTTAAAATCAGCAGACCGTTCCCCGACAACGGCGCCAGAAATGCTTGTTGGTATAAATTAACTGCACTCTATTAATAATATTACTATCAAAGTATCCGCAAGCGCACAGATATAATACCGAAGTGGCACATCACTAGACAATCCCGGTTTTAATATCGAACCCAAAGGAACAGTAGATGATACTGACTAAGTTTATTGATTCTTAACCCTAGTGACTGTCTAGTTCCAACAACCGGTAAGCTTTGAATAATATCGTTCTAACTGGGCAGTGACCTGAATAAGAGTAGAAATCAGAGTTCTCTCCTACCAAGCACTTATACACCTATCGATCCTATCAATGGGAAGTGGACTACAGTGGAATCAACGTAGCTGTCACCTATGCGAACTACCACTACCCGGCTAATCAGGGGACATTCACAAGTAATTATAGCCTAGACTCCACATCTACACTACAAACTACTACTTCAATCTAGGAGCTACCAAGATCAAAGCACTCAATATGAGTTGCAAACTTAAGAACGAATAAGAACAAATGCTTACTTGAATCAGAATGTTGAATACAAAAGTACCTAAGAATGCAGCTCCGGGCGAGGGAGCTGAATCCAGACGAATACAGCTACGAAGAAGCTCCGGCAGGCCGGGACTCCTCCGAATCTCTACATATCTACTCTATCTCTCTAATCTCTCTAGATCTAATGGATATCTATCTAATGCTTCAGGATCTTCAGCTCTTGATCTGGCCTCCTCTAGGGGGTCTGTCCCTCTATTTATATAGCCCGGTGGGATGAATGCGTGCCGCAGGATCAAACCGACTTAACCAAGGGCTGAGATGACTCCTCAAAGGCGGTGGAAGAAGACTCCAGAAGGCGGCGCACAAAACCCTAGGGGGGCGCCGTCCGACCCCTTCCTTGGGGCCAGTCGACGCCACCACCTGCCAGGTGGGGCCCCGGTTGCTTCGGGTAGCTTCCAGATGCATCTATCTTGTCGATGACGTATGTTGCCTTGGCGTTCAAGTTTCGTGATAATTAACCACTTTAATTCCACTTTTAAGCTTTTATGGATAATCCCCTGGAAAAATACAATTCACCAAAACTCATGAAAATTATTAGTAATAACCCTATTCTACTAAATATTCATGTATAATGCAGGGATAATTGATAATAAAAATTAGACGTTAACGAGTGTCAACACCTGTCTAGTCTTAGCATCCCTCCATGTGTTTTAGGCAAGTTCTTAAAAGGCAAGCTCCCACAAGAGCGTATCTGCTTCGGGTAGAGGTTATATCCTCTATTTTCTCGGACTATCCCCTATACACAAAGAGTAAGGTATCAATCTTAGTGTGTCTCATCCATTTCATAGGATAGTTCACTGGAGTAAAGTAAGAAACATAGGAGTCCTATACTCACTCGTTGTCCTCCCACCTAACTATACTCTACTAGTTATCCTTAGTTATCCTGAACCTTGTCTTGTCTCGGTGCCATTATCTTCCCTCTACTTCGATTTACCCCCCTATCACTAGTTGATTACTAATTTGCAACAGACTTAAGGATCTCTCTTTTATTAACATTCCCAGCACCGCTTTCCCTTGGATAAAATAAATAACGATACCTTGGAATACTCCCGGGTGAAGTGCTACAGCGGTATATTCTGTGCGCTTGCGGAATTATCCAATAGACATAAGAAATACCCTAAGCACTTCTGGCGCTGTTATCAGAGATAGCCTAATACCCTGTCTCTGGTGATTGCGTTACGAAGTGTCAACAAGCATTTCTGAAGCCATTGCCAGGGAAAGCATCAGCTAGGAATAGTAGTAAAATTGAATCCGGAGTCTTTTATCAAATTAGTTATCAATTAGTGTTAGGGGCTTACCCCCCTGTCTGTGTTTCTCATTACCATGAAGCTAAACAGTGCATGAGTGGTTTCCAATTGCCGTCAAACTTTGTTGAAGATCCTGAGCAATTGTTGAGGAGAACTAGATGCCGTCAAGTTCCCCCTCAAAGGTTCATCTCAGACCTGAATCCGTTTGAGGAAAGAGGCTCCGCACTATCAACTAAGGAAGTCATGGCTCAAAAGACCATCTCTGAGTACTCTGCACTGTTGGCTGATAATGTCACCATCGGTCTGCAGCTTAACTTCGGGGATGCTGCTTTTGAACTGAAGCCAACACTTATCAACATGTTGCAAGCCAACCCGTTATGTGGCAAGCCGCACGAAGACGCCAATGCCCATCTCCAGCACTTCCTAGAGGTGTGTGGTATCTTCACCATCAAGAATGTCTCAGCAGACCCCATCCGTCTTCGCTTGTTCCCATTCTCATTGCTTAGGAAGGCGAAGCAATGGTTTTATGCCAATAAGAGTGAAGCTACCACTTGGGAGAAGTGTGCCAGTGTATTTCTCAAGAAATTCTTCCAGATGGGCAAAACCTGCGCTCTTCGTGGAAAGATCTCAAGCTTCCAACAACAAGCTGATGAGACGATTCTCGAAGCATGGGAACATCTCCAGGAGTACATTCGTGCCTATCCTCATCATCGGATCGAAGAATGGCTCCTCATCCAAGGTTTCTGCCATAGGCTGACTGGATTAGCCCGTAGTCACCTTGATGCTGCCGCTAGAGGAGCATTCCTGCAACCCAATGTCAAGGATGCTAAGGACCTTATTGAAAAGATGGTTATCAACCAAGGATGGAATGAGGAGCGTCTCTAGCCCAAGAAGAGGGATATGCACACCGTTCATGAGGTGGATATGCTCTCAGCTAAAATGGACCTCTTGATGAAGAAGATTGAGGAAGGTTCTAAAAGGGAACAAGAGGCCATTCGAACCATTGCCACCGCATGAGCCATTGAAGCTGATCCGTGGTGCGAGGTATGTGGAGGAGAAGATCATTCGTGCAATAACTGTCCCAAAACGAAGGAAGAGGTGAGCTTCATCAACAACAACAATAATGGGTATCGACCCCAGCAACAAGGAGGATGAAACTCGCGCCCCTTCTACCAAGGTAATCAAGGTAATGGTTACAATAACAATTACAATAATTCTTTTGGTAACCAACCTTCTCTGAAAGATCTTGTCTTAGGCCAATCTAAAATCAATGATGGTATAAACAAGAAAATAATGGCTAATGATAAGATTCTTGAAAATCTTAGTGAGAAAATGGATAGCTTTGCCACTGCTATGAAAAATCAATTGATCTTTAATAAAATGCTAAAAACACAATTAGCTCAAATAGCAGCAACTGTCCCATCCTTCGAACAAGGTAAGATCCCAGGGAAGCCTGAAGAATCCCAGGGAAGCCTGAGGAAGCAGTTGAGGGTGTCAGTTAATATCTATGAGGTTTGGTAAGCCTCCGCTTAGGTCAAATCCTGGTTACTTTCTTGATCCACCATTCATGACCAAGAAGAGTGACCCCGGCCATCCAACCATCACCTGCGAGATCGGGCCACACACCTTCAACAACACCTTCTGTGACCTTGGATCTGGAGTTAACATCATGTCTAAGGTGATGTATGAAAACTTGCTAGGGGGACCTTTGTACCCCGCATTTGTCAAATTACAGATGGCCGATCAATCCATTCAGTTCCCCGAGGGATTGGCAAAGGATATCCTTGTCAAGGTTTAGGACAAATATATCCCTGCCGACTTCAACATCCTTGACATTGGGGCCGATGACGAAGTCCCCGTCATCCTAGGAAGGCCGCTCCTCAACACCGTTAATGCCATCATCTATGTGGGATCCGGCCAAATCCATTTCCAACTCTCAGGTAAGAGAATTAAATGTCTTTTCAATAGTTATAAATCTATGCAACAGGCAAGAAGAACCTATGGAAGAACAAGCCTCAATATGCACCCCGTCAGAAAAATCAACCACCAATGGCTAAAAAGGCTGAACCGGTAAGTAATGCCGAAGTGGTAAAGAAGGACAACTCCACTGAGTCGCAAGCATCAACCAAGAAAGAATGGTGGAAGAAAGAGGTGCAATCATCACGGTCCCCATCTCCGGGACCAATCGAAGCACCCGAAGAATGAACCCGAAACGGAGAGGTCCTGCTCTACGGACTTAAAACATGGAGCCCTTGATGGTAAGGTAAATCAATATTTATCCCATATTTGATTCTTGCATTTTTGCATTGCATCTTCATATTTAATTTTTTTCAATATTTTATTTTGATAGAATAAGTTACCTAGATAAATAAAACTTGAGTAGAACTTGAGTGCTCACACCTGAGGTGGAGGACCACTCAAGGTGGGGTCGGTCGACCCCACCATGGGGCCCACTCACCTCAGGTGGTGTTGGCATGGGGTGCTGATTAATGTCTCAAATTTTAAGCATCATCTCCTTCTTATTTGTGGTCGACCACCTTTGGTCATGATCACTCTTAAACTTCCACATGCTCCAAGGAGAATCCAACATCACTACCATCCAAATTCTGAAAAGTGGTCACTTTGGCATGCATTAGTGCTTCCATGGTCCATGGGAATCACATCAAAGCATGTCTCCACTTTGATCATACATCTTTTCTCTTTCACAAAACACAAGAAAGGGAATCTTTGCAAAGTTTCACCACTTTGGTCCACCACTAATCTTTACTTTGCTGAACAAAGTGAAACACACTGATTAAAGACGACAAAGGAACTAGACATGGGTCGGCCGACCCATGATTAAAGGTTTCTCCGAAAAGTTTTTTCGGCAATCAATTGGATTCCCTATCCAAAGGTGAAAGCAGCTCTGTAGCCTTCATGGGGGGTCGGCCGACTTGGCCCTAGTGTCCCCGTCACCAGCCCTTCTCCCCCTATAAATTTCCTTGCATTGTGTGCTCATTTCCGCACCCAAACCAGCTGAATCATCTCAAGCACACAATCTCTCTTCTTCTCTCTAGTTGTGCAACTCTCTTCTCAAGTTTAGTAGTAGTTAGCCACTCAAATAAAAACCAAAAATATTGTAGTAGTAGAAGCTTGTCTTTGATCTCAAGAACACATTTGTGGAGTATTCCTACCCACAAGAACGGTTTTGTGGAGGTGACCCAAGGACTACTAACATTGGGACAACTAATGCTAACACTAACACTAATCTTTGTTATCCTAGTGCATTCTTGTGTTGTCTCATTGCTGCAGGAAAGATGAAGAAGTTCTCTTCCGCATTCAAGAAGGCCAAGAGTGCCGTAGGGAGCTTCTCCCGACGACCCGCCATGACAAAGAAGAAGGAAGAGAAGCTTCACCAAGAGAAGGCCACAAAGTGCTAGAAGTGCCTCCTGAGAGAGCACTCGACCTTGAGAGCGGCCTCACGTTGAACCAACAAGAGTACCAAAGGTATCTCTCCATCCGACACCGTGGGTTTGAATATACCGGCATAATCGACCCTGTCCTTTTAGACAGCATAGGTATCACCGCAGAGTTTAATACTGTGTTTAATACAATTGGTTGGGGGAGCTTTTGGGAAGTTCCTGAACTTGGGATTAAAAAGCTCACCATGGAATTTCTATGCTCTTTACAAGTTACAGATGATAATGTTCACTTTCACATGTTTAATAAAAAATATAATTTGACTTGGGGAGTTTTTAATGTGGCTCTTGGTTTTGATAACTACTGTCAGCTAGATTTAATTAATACCACAAGAAGATTTGATGGCGCTGATTTTTGGAAAGCCATTTCTGCATCTGGTGATTGCTCTAATCCTAATCCTGATGAAATTCATAATCCTACTCTGCGCTTTCTTCACTATTGGATGGCTATAACTCTTTTTTCTGGCTATAATGTGCAAATTCTATACAATGATGAGCTAAGGTTGCTTTATGCCATAACCAATAAAATAAAAGTTTCACCTGCAAAGCTCCTAGTCCGCTTTTGGCTTGGAGTGTTCCAAAGAGAAGATCCTATATTCTTTACTTCTTTTATCAGTCGCATTGCTGAAACAATGGATCTGTTAAATGAAACATATTACTTTGAATACATTGCCTCTTCTCGAGACACTATAACTGAAGACTTCTTCATAAGTGCTCAAATCTTAAAGAGAGGTTCAAAAGATGGCCTTAAAATGATTTATCATGGCCATAAAGCTGAGGCCCCTCTCCCATGTGAGAGACGTCGGCTGTATGCGTTTTGTACACTAACCATTAAACTGGACCGAGAGGCAAGAAGCCAACATGTTGCAGGACCAAGCAGAATGACTAGAAGTAGGTCACAAGCTGCTCAATTTGAGTAAGGCGGCACCTCACAAGCTGTAGGGGGAAACGAAGAAGTGGGTGATGAGGCAAGTTCACTCCAAGAGTGTAATACCTGTAACTAAAACCTGCCATATCATCACGATTGCATGCAAATCATCCCGCATAAACTCATTTTACTGTGCATTCACTGAAATAAATTTTATTACTACATATGATTATGCATAGGTGCCTTAGAGTGAATGTATGATATAAATGTTTGTTTGTGTGTATTTATCTAAATCCAATTGAAAATTTAAACAGAAAATCAATTATAAACTCTAAAATCGGACCCAAAACCGTAATTCAAAAACTAAAAAAATTTAGATATTGGGGCTTAAATAAAAGTTGTAAAGTTTTAAAAGTTGAGTAACTCCTATTTTGGATGATTTTGAAATCATTTAATAAAGATTCAAATAAAACCCTAATCTATGTTTAAAGGTTTAAATTTAAATTCTTATTTTAAAAATTATTAAGAATTACACAAAACGTATTATATGAAAGTTGTAAAATTCACTGAATTGAACAAGTTTGGTATTTGGAGATTTCGAAGTTATTATATAAAATTTTGATTTTTGAGTTTCTGTTCAGACTCCCGTTTAAACCCTATTTGGCCCTTTTACATAATTCAAAACCCATTCGAAATTTGAATATGGTTCAAAAAGCAAAGTTGTTCAATTCAAAATTTACCACAACTCTTATTAAGTGAATTTTTCAAGTTTCTACACAAAATAAAACGTAATTTGGAAAATTATTCGGAGACATTAGGGAATGGCTACAGTACTCAACCTCTGTTCACAGGCATGGCGTCAGCGTGCTGCACGTCGCCGGCCATCCCTGCCGCTGTGGCCAGTCCTGGCTGCCGCACACGTTCGTGGGGGCCCTAGCCATGTCGTGGAATCGCCCTTGTCCTATATAAGTCGTCGTCGACTGTCAGTTTCGCTTTCCTTCCATTCTTGCCGGTGTCGACGAGCTCTCTATCCATGGCGAAATTCATCGTCCACTAGTACACAGGAGCTCTACAGTGGCGCCATGTATTTCTTTACTGGCGGTTTCGCTTGATGTCCGTCACTAGAAATCAGCGCTATTTTTACAGGCGGGTCACTTAAAGAACCGCCACTAGAAATCGATTTTTAGTGGCAGTTCCTTAAGTGACCCGTCAGTAAAAATAGCTGGCCGCTGGATCCCTTTCCAGATTTAATTTTTTGTTTTTCTATTTCTAAAACACGATTTTTGGAAAAAAAATTTTACTGTCGGTTTCTTAAGTAAACCGTCAGTACAAATCGATTTGTACTAGCGCTTCACAAGCAACTGCCAGTAAAAATCGCTGGGCCCTGGCACTAGCGGTTCACAAAAATGGCAGTATAAATACGTTTACAACCGCCAGTGCTGAGCTCTAGTGTACTAGTGGTCGTCTCTCTCAGCTTGTGCATATCACCCCGCCACATCCTCGCGCTCCTCTATGAACCATTTTCACCAACTAATTTCGTCTAGAGCCGTGGCGCACGTCGTTCTTCTTCACGTCAGACCGCCATGGCCCGGAGCTCCACCTTCACGCGGCTGGCTCGCTACGGTGTGGCTCTCAATCTATTTTCTGCTGTTTTATGTTAGCCTTGATGCCTAGATGGTGGATCAATCCATAGTTTGAGCTGTAGAACTCTCGTCGTGCCGGAACGGCTCGCCTGCCACCGGAGCAGCTGCAGGCGCCGCCACCTGTGCACATGGCCAGCCTGCCACGGGCCACCTCCGGTCAAGCTGCGCATGTTCTCCCTCGTGGTTCCCCACCAGTCCATTGCCGTCGACGAGCATCAACCGGCCGGAAAATGCCGCTTCCGGCGCTTCTCTGTTCTGTTTTCGTGACCAGGGACCTCAGGTGACAAGACAACTCTTTCCAAGGGGCTAACTGCACATCCATAGACTCATATGTATAGTGCCTATAAGGACTTGTTTGCAGAAATCTGATTGAAATTTTGAAAATGCATATAAAATCATAGAAAAATCATAAAATATCAAATAACTACATTTTGGAATCCCTGTTAAATTTTCTATGCAGTGAATCTATTATATGAAATATTTTAGTTCAAAGTTTTTGCTATAGAATTGGATTTATGCAGATTAGGTCTTAATACAAGTTATATTTGCCTTTTTCATGACTGCGGTTTTCGTGTTCAAATAAATGTGAAATGTTTTTGGTGTGTTAAATAGGTGATATTTGATGTATGATAAAAATTTCAGGATTTTAGGACGGATAGTTTAGTAGTTATAAAAATAACAAACGCTCTGCCTTACTTTGCTTTTATTCGGAATAAGCCTAGAACTCTGTATTTTTTGGTCTAGTTAAGTTTTGAATCATGACTTGATGATAATAGAAGAGTTTGAGGGAATTACATAAACTAGTTGTTGTTTAAGTTTCATGATTTTAGAATTGATGGTTTGTGAGTTTTTGAATTTAAAAGATTGCTGTCTGCTTTTAATTCTAATCTGGATAGATCTGAATAATAGTCTTGTTTGGCTCAGTTAAGTGTGGAATCATGTGTTGGTGATAACATAATAGTTGTATTACTTTTCATTTTATTTTCAAAAAGTCTTGAATCACTATTTATGAAGGTCTATAACTAAAATTATAGTGGTCCAAAGTGGAAAGGCAGATTCTGTCCAAATCTGGACAGAGATATTTTCTTTGTGTTATTTGACTTGGTTAACTTTAGAAACAGCTCTGAGTGTTTATAACAAAGTTTTAGACAACTTCTTTAGCTTTCCAAAAAGTCTAAGGTCACCCCTTTTGGAGATCTGTACCTCTACTTATGGTCAAAACAAGTGGCGTTTATGCTATCATCCAAATTCTGTGAATATATTAAGTTGGTTGTTTTAACTTTGCTCTTGTTATAGCTAAGCTTCTCACTAACTCTTGATTGGTGAAGGTTGAGTATGACTGCATTCAAGTCATCTAGTATACTATGCTTGATATGCTTGCTATCTCTAGGCTTGACTTGATATGAATAGGTTGCTCTCTAGGTGCTTATGCCTTTTGAAGTGACTTTTGTATGTTGTGTGTAGAGCATAAAGCACTTCCCCTTTATTGCTCTATGACAATAATAAATTTTATTCACCAACTTTTATTTATGAAATTAAAATCAACTTTTCATGTAATAGGTAATTAGGAAAAAAATGCTTTGTTGTCTTGCACTTTATCATGAAGGAAAGTTGTACTCAACTTTCTAAATTAAGTTTACTTTTATTTATTAATTCACGATTTAGTGCATCTCCTGCATCATGGCATATGTATCACCATGTTAAGCATTGCATCATTATTTCGTGTCGTGAACGCGTGGTAATTATTATCGGAAGAAAGTCCCGAGTAAGGTCTTCACTCGGTGGACGTGGATCTTTCTCGGTGATTGACTTCAGGGTTCTATCTACTCCAGGCAACAGGCAAGTCCGGTGCATTCAGCCCTTTCCTTGTGATTTATAAAATGTTTATAACCTGGAGTTATTAATGAATTCGATTGATAGGAGTTGATTGTCACCTAAATTGCTGCATCACCTGCTTGGATATACCATCCTTGAAACCTGGTTTAAAATAAAATATTTAAAAAACACTTAGCCCTGCTTAATTAATTTTAGATTTGCACAAAATGCTATTTTTGAGCTATTGTGATATATTGTTGATTAATACATGAAAAAGGGAATTGATATTGTTCTCGTTCGGTGGCTGTGCACCTGATTAGTACATCATCACCGATGAGAAGGGATTTTCTGTTCAGTGGTCATGTACTTGGGTTGGAGTCCCAATGCATCGTCACCGATGGAAAAGGGATTCGAAAACCGTTGGGACATTTGTATTTGGGTTAGAGTCCCAATGCATTGTCGCCAACGGAAAAAGGAATTAGGGACCATTCGTTGTCGGCCTGCTGTGATTGAGACTTTGCAACTAGCCACATACTCTAGGAAGCCCTGACTCCGGTGACTCTATTACTTGAACCGACAACCACGCACTGGGAGTGGAGAGATGATGAGAGTAGCGTGTACCCTCGTGGCCGTCGTGCCTGGAGACGAGAGGAGTACTGTGCTCTCGAGTGGCGCAGGACCGGTTCAGGTTTTGGAAAAGCCGTGGTAGATGGGGTTGGCATATGCAAGCTTAGGTGCTACATATGCAGTGTGGATAGGGATCCCCAGATGGGTACTAATCGATTCGAATCGTCGTTGCTCCTCGGTTATGGAGACTCGATCCTCACACTTACATCGAAGAGTGGTTCAGAACTAGGATGTTTTTGAGAATGAATAATTAATTGGAATTGAAGGACACGTGAAATAACTGAGAGCAATGGTTCTTGATTAAAATAATATTGAGTTAAAATATTGAAAGTAGGATTCAAGATTAGTATTACTTTTCTGCAAAATACTTTGACTCTTGCTAAATCCTTACCTTGACTCCCCTCATCCTGCATTCCTGAGTCTTCTCCCCATTTTCTTTAGTCGGGTAAGTCTTGCAGAGTACCGCATGTACTCAGGGTTTGTTAACCTCCTGTTGCAGGTGAGTCAAGTGAACAGTACTACGTGGGACTGTGCCGGTTGACGGATCGTGCATGGACGAAGATATGTATATGATATGACCCTTGGTCAGGGTGTCTAGTTGTATACTGCTACTCCACTACGAAATTCTAGTTCGGGATAACGTAATTTATATTTGTAAACCTATGATTATGTAATACTTTTGCACTCTTTACTCTGATTCAAATTATTTATGTAAACTCTTGTAATACTGCAATTTTTACAATGAGATTCTCACGGAAATCAGGGTTTCCATGGAAACCCGGTAGGCTTCCTAGGTTACGGGGAACTCATGTAGACTGATCAGAGGTCCTTAGGGACGATGACGGTGCACGTGGGCCCGATGATCTGGGCGGTTCTGCCACAAAGAGTGCGCACTCCTCGCCCGTCCACACGGGCGAGGGGACGTCGGAATCAAAGGACGGAAGTAGATCAACTCATCGACGACATGGGTGTAATGCAAGTTGAACAAGACGCAACTCTAAGTGTGGCACAACAAAATGCCCAACTATTGCAAGCCATACAAGATGAAGAAGCACAACGTTGGGCCAGATGGTTCCAATACTATCCGCCACCACAATGAGCAAAAGCCAAGCTTGGGGAGATCCTCTCCCCCACTAACGTAAGTATTCTATCCCAGCATATTGCATTACTTTAATTTATTGCTTTGCTTAAAAAAATCCTTATCCCATATGTCTCATGAATGTTTATCTTCCTCATGGAAATGATGAATAGTTGCTCTATTAATATTTCTTTAATACCTAGTTTACAACTTAGTATTTCTTTGAGTATGGATTACTTGGCTCATTTAAAATCATCATGAACCTGAGCACTTTGTGGGTTCCAAATGCTAGAACTAAGTCTAAGTTGTTGTGAGACATGATATGGTAAGACAAGAGCTGCTATAATATTGTTCTAAGCATGCATGATTACTGGTGATTAATTTCTTTAAACAATCAAAACCTTATTGTTCCTCAATGGTAATAAACTCCTACCATAGCCAAATATGCTACATATGTCTTAGCCCTACCACTTAAGCTATTTGCTTTGTATTGAGTTTTGTCAAGTCTTGTTGACCCTTATTGAAAGACTTATCTTGCTCCCAAGATCAAGATCACGTACACACCACATATTCATGCTACTTCTATACTGGAAGTACGTAACAACAAGCCTTTCATTTTCACCAAATAAATGCTCCATGTGTTAAAGTCATAGAATAGCTCTCTTAGTTGATATGATTGAAGAGACAAAAGGCTATGCAAAATGAAAGAAAAAGAAAATTAAAGAAAGATGGACACAAGGAAGTCCATAGAAAAGAAAAGAAAATATAAGCCAGTTTAGGCTCATGAATAAAAGAAAGAAAAAATGATAGGCATGTCTCTAAAATTTATTAGAGAGAGATACAATTCCAAATAAAGGACCATTATAGTCCACTACCTTTCCACACACTTGCACATCTTGATCTAAGCACATGACACTTCTCTCTCTAGATCCAAGTTTTGACTCTACAATACATGCAAAGTAAGTATGCTATATCCTTTCATTCCTACCTTAAGCTCCACAAAAGTCATTTTTAGAAGTAGGATAACAAAGAGAAGGCAACATTTACTTTGTGCCTTGGTAAGGAATCATACACCATTTGAGCGACATGAGAGAACCATATGAGGAACATTAAGTTTTCTTTTGAAAAAATTGCTAAAACCTCCAGTATGATACTTGCAAAGAATGAGAAAATTAGTGCTCAAGTCAAACTGTTATGTCTCTCAACCAGCTAAGCCAAAGGAAAGGTCATTGGCCCCATAAAAGAACTAAGGTAATATGGATAAAATTTTTATAGCCAATTTTTTCATTCAAAAGAGAAGTAGTTTGTTGTACACATGGTACTATTAAAATATGAACATCGTAGCAACTCCTGATCCACCGAGGCTAAATTTAATTATTTGCTCGGGACGAGCAAAGGTTAAGCTTGGGGGATCTTGTTGATGGTGGATAAGCTATAAAATTCCACACTCTAACACCGTCAGCAACCTCGGTTTCAAGGAAGAATAAGCATAACATGGACATATTTTATCAATAACCAGTTCCACTTGTACTCTTAGCTTCTAATCGCAGCGAAATACAAAACAGAGCTCAAGGGACCCAAATAGGGGGACGACCGACCCCACTATGGGGCCATCTTGGCTTGAGCTTCGAGCATGATCCGTGTCAAGGTCCCTGGAGTCCATTTCAACCTCCAGATCAACTTGTGTTTCCATTCAACTGTGGAAGATCAAAGCACATGGATGAAGGGATGAACCAACGTGACAAACACTCAGCAAAAGGTGGAACCACTCCCTATGACAGATGGAGACACCTTCTAGAAGCCCCTGGCTAGGCCCACCTATCATGGGGGGGTCGGCCGACCCCCCTGGTGCCCAGCCAGGTCGGTTTGTTCCTCACCAACTCATGCATGTTTCCCACGTGCTGGTTTCATCACTGCCATCCATCTGAGGCGGTTTCAAGGTCAGTTCATCCAAGGGACAAGGTAGAAAGGCACATGGATCGCTGACGTGGCACCCCTCCACTTCCCCCTATAAATAGAGGCAGTCACCATCCTCTTCAAGACACACAAGGGACACAAGAAGCAAGGAAGAGTCAAGTTCCACTCCTTAGTAGTAGTATTAGTCTTGTGTGGGAGTTAGAGTTGAGTCAAGCTATGCTCAGGGTCTCCGGAGTCGTCTTCTAGAGAATCTGGTATAGCTCTTGTATCTTTCCTTCTGTAAGACTTTCTTTATATCAATATAATATTCTTGCTTTACTTTACTGAGTCTTCACTTAATGCATTACTATTCTAATAGTATTGTTGTGAGTTATATTATTACTTGGTCGGTTTACACTAGATTGTGATCCTGTAACCAACCCGCGTGTATAGTTCATCACCTGTCATAGGGTGCTCTGGTTGTTTGGTAACCAGCTAGAGAAGTGAGAAGTAGTGTAAGCGTGGTGCTTAAGCTAAGTCTTGCCTTTGAATGCCGCTTGTCGCATGGATTGTTAGTGGGTACTAGTAGGTAGTGACAGCCCTGTCTAGTCTTAGCATCCCTCCATGTGTTTTAGACAAGCTCTTAAAAGGTAGGCTCCCATAAGAGCATAGCCGCTTCGGGTAGAGGTTATATCCTCTATTGTCTCGGACTATCCCCTATACACAAAGAGTAAGGTATCAATCTTAGTGTGTCTCATCCATTTGATAGGATAGTTCACTGGAGTAAAGTAAGAAACATAGGAGTCCTATACTCACTCGTTGTCCTCCCACCTAGCTATACTCTACTAGTTATCCTTAGTTATCCTAAACCTTGTCTTGTCTCGGTGTCATTATCTTCCCTCTATTTCGATTTACCCTCCTATCACTAGTTGATTACTAATTTGCAACAAACATAAGGATCTCTCTTTTATTAACATTCCTAGCACCGCTTTCCCTTGGGATAAAATAAATAATGATACCTTGGAATACTCCCGGGTGAAGTGCTACAGCGGTATATTCTGTGCGCTTGTGGAATTATCCAATAGACATAAGAAATAGCCCCAAGCACTTCTGGTGCCGTTATCAGAGATAGCCTAACACCCTGTCTCTGGTGATTGTGGTACGAAGTGTCAACACTCGCCTAGACTGAGGTGGGTTGTCGACTAGCGTTACACCGCACGGAGCCACGCCCGGACTCCCCCGTGACGGTGGGAGGCGCGCGTCGACAAGCTTCCCATGCATGCCGGTCATCACCACTCCGCGCAGAGCCACTCCCGGACTCACCCGCGACGGAGGGAGGCACGCACCGGCAAGCATCCTCGTCTAGAGAGGGGTTGGTGCCGGTCACCGCCACACCACACGGAGCCGTTCTCGGACTCACCCGCATGGAGGGAGACGCGCGTCTCGCCGAGATAGATGGGGTTGTCGACCACCGTCACACCGCACGGAGTAGCGCTCGGACTCGCCCGCGACAGTGGGAGGCGCCCATCAACAAGCTTCCCATGCGTGCTGGTCGCCGCCACTGCACATAGCCGCTCCCGGACTCGCCTGTGATGGAGGGAGGCGTGCACCAGCAAGCATCGTCGTCTATACAGATAGGAGGTGTCGATCGCTGCCTCAACACATGAAGCCGCTACCGGACTCGCCCGTGAGGTAGGAGGCACGCACTGACACCGCCAACACCCTACCACTCATGATCCTGTCATGGTCGACGCCTCCATTCTGCCCAAACAGTGTTCTGCCCTTCATGCAGCTGCTGGCTCCTGCATAGAACACGAAATAGCCACGCTGTACCATCGCTAGCATGCCTGCGGCCAGGCCACACGGCCCACGATGCAGCAGGGCCAAAGCGCTCCCAATGGGGAGGCCTGCCGCCCCGGTCCTGGCCACTGTGGCCGGCCACTAGGCTGTCCTACCCCGCTAGCCCCGACCGAGCCAGATTGGCCAAAGAAAGGCCAATCAGTAGTGGCAGTCTGCCCTGGCCCGGGCCACTAGCCAGTAGATCTGGCAGTAGGGGGCCCGGATCCGGCCGGCTAACCACCCTAGCTCACTAGAGCTGTCGTGGGCCGGCAAATCCAGGCCTAGGAGAGGAGCGCCAGCTACTGCCTCCGGGCTCAGGGACACAAGAGGGCGAGGGCAAGGGGAGGGAGGGAGGCCGCACGACTCTGGAGTGGAAAAAGGACGCCCTCCACTGGAGCTTGCTGGAGGTGGGGGAGACGAGAGCTAGGTCGCCGAGCGTGCTCCCCGCACGGAGAGGTCACGACCCACCCCGGGGCGAGGAGGCCTCACCGCCGCCGTCCTAGGGAGCCGTGCAGGCTTCCCGACAGCGCCCTCTGGCAGCGGCGAGGGGGTGGGAGCGGTGGAATTCGTCCATCCATTTAGCTAGCCTCTCACTCTCTAGTCACTCACTGCTCCTGTAACTTTTAAGTTTCAAGCTACAAAAGTTTATTGGCAGCGAATGAATCACGTCATATCAAATCATGTGATTGTCTTCTATCTTTTTAACTTACGACAAACGAATGTAAGAGTCACCTATTTAAGTTGGTTCAATCTCCTATTAAATTTCAATATGGGATAAATATTTATGCGCTAAATCTATTTTTGGGCCTTAGAGTCTATTGTTAAATCTATTTTTGGGCTTTAGAGTTTGTTTGATTTAAGATTGGGCTAGACCAATATAATTTAATAAAATGACTACCCATATGATGGTTTGTACAGTTGGACTTAGAAGGTCTATATATCTATTTGCTATGTTTGGAGCTCAGTGCAAAAAGATATTAAAATATAATATAATCAATATATTTGGGTGGGACCCACGTGGTCCCACACACATGGGCCCAACCGAGTAGCCCACTCCACTACAACCCGGCAGTTACTAGAGCAGGCAGGCTACGCGAGGGGCGCGGCCCAGGTGGCGACAGCTGAGGCTGGGCACAGCCCACGGGCTGGGAGCGGCCCCTGGCTGGGCAAGTGCGGCCCACGCAGGGCGGCCCATCAGTAGGGCGCGCGGCCAGCCGGCCCATCGGCGCGTGCGCACCAGGGCGCAGCCTAGCTCGGCTGTTGCGGCCCAAGTGGGGGCAGTGCAAGGCCTAGCACCACGTGAGGGGGTGCAGCGGCCTGGGAGGCTTGGGAGCAGCTCAATCAAGCGCGAATTGGCCCAAACAGGCGCCCACGTGCATAGAACTGACTTTGGAGGTTGGTTTGGACCAATTAAGAGCTCCAAATTAATAGGGCATCAAGAGAATATGCCTAGAAATATTCCCTCCATTTCTCACTATATATAGAGGGCCTCACCCCCTCTCAAAACACACATTCTACACTGACACCCATGGCTACAGGTACATTGTATCGGATTAAGCAAACACCAGTTTAAAAGATCACACACACACACATACACGGCACATCGGATAGTGTTCCGGGACATGCAGGGTAATGATAAACCAAATGCACGATATAATTCGTGACAAAAGAAAAGGGAAACGAATAACCTCATGTGATGTGGTTGGACGTCTAGTGCATCTTTTGGGATTCTGATTGATCCTAGCGAAGTATTACGAGGGCTGAGGGCCTACCTGCAGTAACTGATGTGTTCCTTCCAGCGAAACAGTTGAGTGGATTACAATGTAGACTTGTTACTGATTTTTACCTTATTATGCCCGTGTGCAGAAGTTTTGGGTTGTATAGGATCGTCATTGTGCATGAAGGCGACGACAACTAGTGCATGTCGAAAGCTAGTGATTCCTATTGACTCTAGCCTCCCATTTTGAGGCCAGTCAATACAGCCATGATCCTTCCAGTCCAACAGAGCCCTTGATATTTCGTGCCAATTCAATATGTAATCCGCCAGTTGCTTGTTGAAATCCACGACTTTGTTCCAGCCACGTACAATTGTCTCAAAGACCTGTTTAATCTTCGCAGAACCGTAGATCATGACCATCAGGCCCACCAGTGCCTACCGGGGGTCATGACCATCCTCCATCTCTGGGTATCGCAAAAGCATGCATACGGTGTCTTCCGCGAAAGATCTGCCAAGACGCAGACCAACTTGTTCCATCAGTTTAGTTGTGACTTCCTCCACGTTTGTGACGCCAAGTATACTCCCATAGCACCACTGTAGAAGTTTTGAGTTATATTCTTTAGTGAGCTTCACCCTTCCGTGAGGGAGAAATTTGTTGAAAAACAATCGAAGCTGACTACTATCGCTAAGCTGGAACCAAACTCCATTGTGGTTGCTGAAGCCTTGGACGTGCAAGTCATAATCCCGCATGATTAGGGCTGTCGTTGATTTCCCATTGTCCACTTGAAGCTTGATGTGAAGCCACCTCGCTGGTTGTTCACCACCACGACACTTGGCAAGGATTGGGCTTGATGTGAAGCTTGATGTGAACCAATCCGCGTTGCCTAGATGTTCAGTGACCATGTTGCGTAGAGAAATTATCAATTCATTGAATGACATTTCATCCCCGATGTTGTACGCTAGAGTTGGACGCCCAGACACCATTTTGACCTGCATTCAGTATCGGAAATCAGTTCAAATAAACTCACGAAGGAAAGGCATAATTAATGCCTTCAAGGTTTGGCGCAAGCAACTATTGCTTGTTTCTATCTCTTCAATACAGTTCTAGTGTTTACCTCCACTAGGTGACTTGGTTCCAGTTTGACAACCTCTACAATGGGTTCCTATGGTTGGCCACTTCCTCGCGCGGTCTCTATTTCCTTCTGTAGTAATGATCAGTCAATAACGACATGATACATTTTATATACTAGTCAAAAGACAAGTTGATATTTATAATAATATATAATCCATCTACTCCAAGTTATAAAATGTTCTCACTTTTCAAATACATGCTTGATATACCCTACGTCTAGATACATAAATTTTATAAGCCAAAATGGCTAGTAAGTTAGGTTGTAACGGCGGAGTAAATGCCTTGAGGTTTGACACTGTCAACTGGCTACTGCATCTTTAGATAGGGCAACACACGCTATTATCCATAGAAGCCAATGCCACACTTGGTTCTCTGGCCAAAATAGTTATGCATGGTACTAGAATTAAGAAAGAAGGTCAATGGGTTCATATATAACTGCAACAAGTGGTTGTTCATCAGAAGTCGATGTGTGGGTCTCCGGTGGCTTGGGCGCTAAAAAAATAAGACACGACAATTTATCCTGGTTCAGGCTTATAAGCCATATGTCCAGCAGTATAGTGTTCTTCGTATGGAAAGACACTATTGACGGTAATTATTATATGATTTTACCCGTCAACCAAATATGAAATAAGGGTATAAAGGCAAACACCACCATAGAATAGGGCTTTAACTGACAGAATTCCATAGTTTTGGTGAATCAATGTTTTGCAGGGGGTTGATTAGAAAAGAACCAAGGGAGACCCACATGTCGGATTAAAACATCGAATTTCACCGCGAAAGGAGATCAAGAATATTCTAGAGAACACCAAAGACACAGCTGCCGAAGCAGGGCCTGTAACAACCCAGGTGTTAGTCATGAGCTAACCAGCGAGTGTGGCCCCAACCAAGTTATGTCAATAAATGATCTTGATCAGTGTCTCACATTCATGTCCATCTACCATGACTATTGGAAGAGTCTCATAAAGATCCAAATCAAGAATCCACTTGAAATAGCAAATCATATGCTTGTTTAGATTTATTGATTTAGGAAAGATGAGCATGCAAAGTCAATCAAATCTTGCAACCTTGGCCAAACAACTCTATTTGAACTCTACAACAAAAGTCATGAAGGACTCATGTTGAGCAAATGCCAAGAAAATACCTTTATTGGCCTAAACATCTACTTTGAGCTCTCTAATTACATTAGTTTGACCAAAATAGAAATATTATTTTGGAGCAAGAAATGAAGTTTGACCCAAAATAAAAGTTACAGATATTTTAGAGTAGAACAAATGTTATTTATGGACCAAGTCATGATTCAACTCCTAAGTGCCTCAAATAGTGGATACAATATAGAGGAAAAGCTAATTCCAGAGTTTGAATTAATTCTAAGTCTGGAATTCTATGCCGATTGCATTGACGTCCCACTTTCTTCAAATTCCTTTAAGCAACTCAAGTTGGACCAAAAATAGAAGTTGAAGGAAATTTGTTGAGGCACAACATATCAAAATTTGAGAGAAATCCAATGCCATTTGACAAGGTTTTGACATCAGTTCTCGTTTATCATCATCATGTTGACAGCAGCAGGTTCATGGCTAATTATCTCCTAATTGGGTGATCAAACTGCCGAGCACCCTTAATCAAAGTTGGAGAGCATCTAGAAGGAAACAACTTTCTTATTGGCGCCCAAGACCGAATATGCACTGAATATGCTAAAAAACGGGTTCAAATCTGCCTACACCGTCACTCTCCACGTGTTTGACAAAATGCCACAACGGGGAGGACGTGTCGGCCATGCACAGAGCTTCCTCTTCCATGGCTGCCACCTTGCTCCCCTCTGTCCTCGTCTCTGCCCGAGAAAAGGCGAGCACCAGAGTGCTCCACTCAATCCTCTCTCACTCCCGCTCTCCTTCTTCCTCGCTTCCTCGCTCTCAGGCGCCGCACGCACGCAAGCGCAGCATGCCGCCACCATTGCCGGCCAGGCACAGCTCGAGCGCGCCGTTGCTCTCCCCTTCCGGTCCCGACTGAGCTCTCCACCACCTTCCTCGTGTCATGCCGCCCCCACCGAAGCCCTCTCCTCGGCCCTCTGCTCGCCGGAGCGCTGCCAGCGACGGGCACCACTCGTCGGAGCCGCCGTCGTGCGCCGCCAGGCAACCTCGACTCACCTCGGGCCGCGCCACCGGCACCAACAGGTTCGTCGGAGGACGAGCTACCTTCAGCCCCGAGCTGCCACCGTCGGACGCCGGCTAGCCGGAGCTGGCCGAGCCGGCCGAGCTCTTTCCCCCGCGTGCGTTGTGAAGAAGAAGAAGAACAGCAGCTCTGTTTTGTATCTATGACAGGTGGGCCCCACTCAAATCAAATGGGATCAAATCTACAGATTTCATATTTGCTTTAGAAATTTATATCTCTAGTTTGGTAGATCCAAAAATTGTGAAACTTGTTTTTTTAGATTCGTGGTGAAGTGCTCTGCATGTTAGATCCATAAAATGTGCTATGTTATTTACATTTATGTGCTGTAGAAATTAATTAGGAAAAGTAGTTTTTAGGATTGATTAACTTACTTTTGGCCATAATTTGAGAAATAGAAGTCCAACATGTGTGATTCCAATTTTTTTAGGCTTCTAATGACATGCACTAGCTCATAAAAATATAAAACATATATGTTGTTTACTGTTTTCAAGGTGTTTCACATTAATCTTTTTAAATAGGAAATAAATGGTCGAATTGCTTGTTATTTTTGTATCTAAATTTATATTGCTCCAAATGGCATGAACATTTAATTTAGACTCTCTGTATGATGTGTAATGTATGGGTAAAATTTCATGATTTATGGTGCATGTATGACTAAGTTGTTGATTTATCTTGTTTGATGCCCATTAAGTAGATTTAAATGCTTTATAAATATTATATAGATGTAAAAATGGAAAATGGTACTCCACCATCTTTGTATGATGTTGTAGTAACCTGAGAAACACTAACATGGCCATGTGTCCACTGAAAGTGTGATGTTGTAGATTTATCTTGCTCTCCAATGCATTGTTGAATTATAAATTTGTCTATTTTGTGGTAATTAAATTATAATACCTGAGAAGGTAAAATTTGTTCAGTATTATGGGCAAATGAATATATATATGTTTCTTGTGATTCCATAATATGCTTTGGTCTGAGATGAATCTTGTATGACCATGCAATGATGTTTGGAGCTATCTAAATAGCCCATTCCTATGTGTGCTTGGGTGATATTTAAGTGAAAAGCATGTTTTGCTTACATGCCGAAAATGGCTGCAGGCATAGTCCCTATTGTTGTGGTGTTTTATCCATGAAAATGATATTGTATGAAAATTTATTCTATACAAAAGTTGTAGCCAACTTCTATATCTAGCTTTTCATAAAATTTCTTGGTCATAGGCCTAATAGTTTAGGAGTTATGGCTTTTGGATGACTGCCGTCAGGTTTTGCCAATTTTCTGTCTAGATCTGATTGATTGCATTATTTGACTGAGTTATGCTTTGAATAACTTCTTGGTGATAATAGATCAGTTGTAGTATATTTCTATGTCTTTTCCAATTGTCTATGATCATCCCTTTTGGTGGTCTAAATCTCTAGGTTATGATTGTTTGAGTTGGGAGGACAGAATCTGTCCAAGTCTGGACAGAGCTGTCTTCTTTGTGTTGTTTGACCTTTATATGAATTAAATCATCTGAAGAGGATAATACCAAAGTTGTAGACAATTTCAATATCTTTCCAGAAAGGCTTAGATTACCCTGGTTGGATGTATATAGCTTCAGTTATGGTTAAATCTTGTGCTTGCTGTCCTGCTGTCCTTAAACTGCATATATGAGATTAGGATTGCTTTCATGTTGCCTTGCTTGGTGGCATTGTTAGCTCATGGTTCAGTGATGCTAGATTAACATGTCTTGTATTACTTTCTCTTATTCATACATGTGTATTGTGCATCTCATTTAGGTACGATAGATAATGAACATGTGGAGTGAACGACATGATGATGGAACTAACCACAAATCGGTGTGGTCGACTAATCACGAAGGTGGAAGGACTAATCGAGTGCTTGGATGGGAAATACTCATCGAACAAGTGTAATCTAACAAACACTAACTTAGTGTTGAACCCCAGGCAAGCCCCGGAGCATCCCTAAGCCTCCACCTATCTCTTTTTATAAATGCACCGGTCTTTATTAAATCATATGTTTGTGCATTTAAGTATAGGAGTTGGTTTGAAACCTGTTGCTGCATATCTACCTTGTCTACTATATATGTGAACCTAATACTATTACTAGACAGGTGACTGATCTTATGCTTAGCCCTGCTTAGACCGGTAGAAGTCGGGTGATTTCCTGTCATCCGCGAGAAAGTCGGGTGATTTCCTGTCATCCGCGAGTGTAGGTGGTGACTGACGAGATCCACATGGTTGGCTATATGTGTCACCATGCCACAATGAAATAATGAGAGAATCAAGGCTAGGTAGCGGGGAGCTGCATGACATGGGTCATGTTGACTTCGGTGCTGCTTGCGGCCAACTAGGACTGAGGCCACCAGACATCAGTTGAGATTGAAGGACGTCGTCACATAGCTGGCCAGAAAAGTCGTTCTGACCGCGAAGCCGAGTATTTCTTTCTGAGCCGAGCTTTGGTGGGACTAGGCAGACATATTCTGGTGGTAGGAAGTATGTGCGGAGACACCATTTTGCCAAGGGCAGGTCAGGGACCTGATGCATCCTGGAAGTGGGTTGGTCTCTGAGAATATGGTCCCCGCCAAACTCGCGACATATTGTGTCTCAGAAGGATTTAACGATGACCCAAGAAGCCAGTGGCTCGGCTGACAGGGTTTGTGATTGGCATGTTTTGCCAGCTGATACAATCGATTCGAATCGCCATCTCTCCTGGTTAATGAGAAACTGAACTGATCTTCTGGTGAGGTAGAGGTTAACAACTTGAACGTGATTAATGGTGAGATGAGGTTGATATCTGTGGATATCGGAAATCATATGGTTTATTGATTGCTATAATATCAAGTGATTGCTTAGTATAGCTGCAAACCTTAGCTATAATAGTTGAACTGAAATCGAAAGCTGAACAATATCTAAAATTGATAAGTTGAGGGATTATTGTAGTAATGCTTTTTCTGCAAAAATGATGCTATCTCCTGAACTCCACCAAATAAGCCTTGCATATCCTTGAGAATCTTTTTATTTACTTCCTGTTGGGTAAGTCTAGCTGTGTACAATTGAGTACTCAGGGTTTTATTCCCAATGTTGCAGGAGGAATGTTTCGTTGACTAAAAGAATTACTTCTATCCTTCGTAAGAGGAGGACTAGACCTTGGGCAAGGTCATGTTATCTATCTTACCTTTGTTGCTGTGACTGGTCGACACTTGGCACTGTATTATGAACTTAAGTATGTGTAAATCTATTTCGTTTCCGCTACTGAACTTTTATGTAAAAGTCTATCTTGTACTCTGATGTATTTGAATTATGTGCGAATCTATGTATCATGTGTATGTGTGCTGCTGAGTTTCTGCTGATCTTTGGGTGAATACTGTATAAAAGTTTGAAATCCTTCGAGATTTCCGGACTACCGGGTTTATATTGGCTCAAGTGTGACTCGATTGCTAGTAAAACAGCTGTCGTTATACTTGTGCTCATATAAATTAGTCAGTTCTATTACAGTTGGTACCAGAGCAAAAATTTAGCATGTACTGTCACATGAGTATTTAAAAATAAAAAGTTTTGAGTTTGCAAAACTAATTACCAACTTATAGCTATATATATAGGTGTTTTAAACAAATGGTTTGAATAAACTAAGTGTGCCAAGGACCAAGTCTTATAGCCCATATTAGGATTATTAGGTCGCTTATTTAAGTACTAATTTGGGGAAATTGCATCATGTTTTTATTTGCGGTTCATTTGGTTTTATTGTGCGGATAATTATGAACTGTCGGTTTCTTATTGCTTCTTATGGGCCAATGTGCCATGTCGAATGAGGTAAGGTGAGATGTGAGTGTACGATCGAACAACCGTCGATCTATGGTGAGTGTTTATGGTTACTGAAGTGAGTACATGTGATTCATATGTGTACTTATGGAAGTATGATGGAGTAATTACTTTCTTGGGGTCGCAAGTGCTCATGGGAGCATTTCCGGCAAAAAGTGCTTCTTATTGCCATGCATACATGTGGGGTTGGGCTGAAATGAATCTTCTGCAGGTACGCTAACCTCGAATGCGTATATGGTAGTTAACAACTAGCTATATACTGAGAGAGTACGTAGGTTATGCCACCGACTTAGAACGTATTTGCCATGTTATATAGGCAACTAAGTGAGAACGAATAGGACGAGCATGCATCATGATTGTTGCATCATGTGATTGTTGCTTGTTGCATAAGTATGCTTCTTCTCACCCTTGTTCTACGTTGTCTGAATAGCCTTATTAAGTTTACAACTTGTGTTGCCTCTCTTCCTTGCTTGTTTTGAAATCATAAGAGTTGCTAAACCTTTAAGTAGCCTCTATAAGTATTTCTCAACCATAAATCTTGTCAGAAGCTAAACCAATTCTGCCTGTAGGCTTTTCATTTGGCACAATAGACCCACCTGAGTTTTCTCTTAATGCTAGCCTATGGTTGTCATATGTTCTTGTTCAAGATCTATGAAACCATGCCTGCATTTTCTTTCATCTAAAGCCTTATCCAAATCCTATCTGGAGTGTCTCCTCTAGTCCTTCTAGATGTCATGATGATAGCTTGATCTCTGTTAAATTAGATCTTATAATCTTTTCTTTGGAAATCAGGTTATGCAAAATCGATCACCCCTACAAATGATTTGATCTAATCTGTTCCTTACTTCCAGCAGTCTTCTCCATATCTAGAGAATGTTTAGATTTCATTCAGCAAGGCTTGCCTACATCATGTTCATTGGAGTCTTTGCCCAAATCCTTGATTTGAACCTCTTCTCAGCTTACCCAGAAGTTTCCTTGTAATCTTTTCATTATGGATCATGTTATGGTTTTATCAATTCAATCTCACAAATTATGCATTGAATCTGTCCCATGATCAAGTTGTTTTCCAAATCTCTCTAAAGGCCTAGCAATCTTGATCATTAAGAGTCTCCTAGTACTAATTAATGGTACACAAGCTCACGCCATTGGATGGTCTGAAGGTTTCTTGATAGATGCGAGATGCATGTGGAATTATAGAATCTCATGTTAGTTATTCTTGGTAGCTAACCTATAATTCTCTTATGCCATGTTTCTATCTAGACCCTCTCCTTGTTACTCACTTGAAGGAAACCATCTTGTGTGAGTTAAATCTCTCCTTCCCCATTTTCCTTGTATTCTTTCTGTATGAATCATGATGTTTGTCAACTCAACCTATGATTGTTGTATATAGTTGGTTCATGAGACATCTGGTTGTCTATGGTTATCTTCTTCTCAAGATGCTTGTCAATCTTTGTCTCATGATTTTCCCTCCTTCTATCTAATCTCTTGTAAATCATGGGTCTGGTAATCTCCATACTAGACACATGGAAACCGCGTGGGACTAAAGCAAAGCCTCATGTACTGCTATTTTGGCAACTAATCTATCTTCTAACTCATGTTTTCATTGCCAAATCATGCTCTTGTTGGCTATTAACCCTATAATTGATTGTAGTAGCTTACCTTCCCTCTGCGAAATGTCATCCTTGCACAAATCTATCCTTGCCACGCATGATTTTCTCATTGGTTGTATGTTCATTTATGTTGTTATGATCCGTGATCGATGATACTGCGACGAAACCAAGGACATCCTGTGGATCGCAACCACTAGGCTGTGTTGCTCGGCACGTGCGAATATCGAGGTCTCTGGTCATGATACATTGCAGAACTACACCGATGCGTAATATATCGTATCTCCCAATCTATCCATGTTTCTTAAGATTTCTCGTTGGTCATGTTTGATAGTGGTGTTATGATTATTGATTGATGGTGCCGTGACGAAACCGAGAACCTCTTTGTGGGGACGCCCAATAAAGTAGTGCTTCTCGGCACACGTTGGTATCACGGCCTCTAATCGTAATCCATTATGAAGTAATACCAATGTGTTGTCTTCCATGGATTTTCCTAAATCTATCTTTGAAGGTGTCTCTAATTCAAATTGATCTATCCCTATGTTTCTTGATCTATCTTGCAAAGTCTTTACTGACTCGATCCTTCAATGTTCTATCAGAAGGTACAGATGTTTGTCAAGTATATAGCTTCCTTCAGAAGTCACAAAGAGAATGATCTTTGAAGAGCAAGTCACTGACATCAACATTGACATAGTACAAGATGTGGTAAACAAAGAATCTGACATGATCTACTAGGGCATATCAACCAGCACCTGCCATTATTGTGGGATCAAAAGAGCACACGAACTTTAAAGTTATCTGCAAAGTATCAGTCAGGCAATAGTTAGCAGGATGTGATATGTTTTCTGATAGGTTATTTGCAAGTCCACTAGCTTCTATCCCAGTTCAATACCTATTTGCATGAAGATCATACAGTCAAAATAAATCTTCTCATGTGTTGCTTCATATCTGCTGACCGTGATGGTGACCTTGTGCATGTATATCATCTGCAACCATTTGCTACAGAAGCTGAAGATGTAGAGCCTTTTTAGGGACAACTAACTAGTTACCCCAGTGTGAAGAATAGTCTACAGCTAAGCAATGAAGTGTATTTGGTTCTTGTATCAAGAAGGAACAAGACCGGCCGTTATTAGTTTCTGCTCGATGAGATGATTGCCTCTGCTGATGAAATGCAGAAGTTTGTTCATTCGCTCTCTCATGTGAGCAATGTATTGCCCAATTGGATTAGTCTGTTTAACATAAAGAAATAGATGAATGAAATAGCCAAATAGATCACTATCAAGAAGTGTTGTTTTATGCTAACAAGTGTGTTCCGGGGGTATAAAGAAGTGTTTGACCATGTTTTTGAAGACCATGTCTCATAGAACCATGCTATGCAAGAAACCCCTAAGCCAAATGGTACTATTTGTGGCACCCTTACCTCCAAGGCCTTGCTATAATGAAGCCAATTCCATCTTTGTCAATCACTTAGATAGTGCAAACTATGGTTTCGGCCTAGTGAAGAGCTACAAAAGACACCCCAACAGATGAAGTCAATACCATAGTACATCTTGGTGCAATCAGGTGCCCTGTTTGATACTCTATGGTATGGACAACAAAAAGGACATTAAAAAAAATTAGTTCCTTATTCTTGATCGGTCAAGGTGTTCTACCACTTAACTCCTGAGAGTGTGAAGTGAAGACAAGTTGAATTATGTCAAACAATGTATTTCAGATTTCTATTTAGAAACCCTCTGATCTCGGATTGCTGATGCAAAAATAAGGAGGTTTACCCAATGTCAAAAGTAGTTCAACAAGTTGGTTTTGTTAATTCATGGTTGTATCATGAAGAAAGTTGTACTCAAGTTGTTGGTAGAGGACTGCTTCTCAAAACTTTGTGAGTAAACACTCTACACAATCAACCTCATTAAACCTGCCAATCCGCTTCAATCTTGTTTATTCTCGGCTGCAAATGAGAATACATAAGTTTGGGATTGCTCATCGGTTTTTCATGTGTACAAAAAGGTTTTTGATTCTATGTAGGAATTTGTGATTTGTCTCATCAACCTGCACAATTCATGTTTGTCTAGACTAACCATCGTGCAAATGTGTATGCCAAGTTGCATATTGCACAAACTTTTGCTACTGCATGGTGCACCCCAAACCATTGTCTCGGATCATGAACTATAGTTTTTCAGCTCATTTTGGAAGCATTTACAAGAATCACCTTACTCGAGAAAATGCCTGCCAGAATCTTGTGCCTTGGAAGAGAATGAAGTGTAACCATATGCATCTGTATGCATACAGTTGTCACTTGATGTCCTCTGTGCCTTTTATCACGGTGTGACAGAAAACTTTGTGTACATAATGAAACTAATCCAGAGTTCGTCCTATCTTCAGCATAGCATACCTCAGGCCAATCAGGAAGAATTGATCAAATCTTGAAATACATATTGAGAGCATATGTGTTTTGTTTTCAAGGATCTTGTTAGAAATGGCGACTGCTATCATTGTTTTCTTACAACAACTAGTTATAAAGAGGTTACCTCAGGCTCTACCCAAATGACTGTTGCTACATAGACACGAGGGTTCCCTTATTGATAGACATCAAAAGCACTGAGCCGACAGAGTCAACTATCGCATTCATCGTTCACTCAACAAACTCAAATAATACAGTGTTGCCATCAGAAAGAGAACTGTACACATGGAACATTATGTAGCTTTCCATCAGTCTGCATCTCAGTAAATTGTGTCTACAACCAACAGAAACTTGCATCTTG
This sequence comes from Eremochloa ophiuroides, assembly GCA_038502445.1. Classification (NCBI taxonomy): domain Eukaryota; kingdom Viridiplantae; phylum Streptophyta; class Magnoliopsida; order Poales; family Poaceae; genus Eremochloa; species Eremochloa ophiuroides. The sequence goes on from JAHLJS010000002.1 coordinate 51,750,420, forward strand.
TCAATCAATTTTCTCAGCTTCAATAACTATCTGCCTCGTCCATGATCTCATCCCATATGAAAATAGTGGTGTATGCTATATCCACTAGAGAATAAGATTTTTTGAAAACTACTCTTTGACGCTCCAATTCACACCCTGCATGCTGAAAGTGCTAATTGGGATGAGTTGTCTTGAAATCCTCCCAAATTAATTGGCAGTGTTATCTTGGATTCATCCCAAAGTAACAATGCTTCATAGAAGTCAATGAAGAAAATTCTTCAACCAAGAGTTAACTTCTAAGAATTCTTGAATGATTGGAAAGTTGTCCTATCCATAATGATCCCTCTTGCATTTGCATCCAAGTAAATGGGAGTACATGATCTCTCGGACTAACAACTGAACTAACCTTTATCGTCCGCACTTTATTGTGAGCCATGAGGTGATCACTCCTGCCTACCAGTGTTATGGAATTTTTACGTAGCCTTAGCTTGTACTAGCACCACCTTGAATGGGTTACATTCTTTTCTGCCCTTGAAAGCTGTTACGTTCCGAATCTCGGGACGAGATTCTTTTAGGCGGGGAAGGCTGTAAAACCCCAGGTGTTAGTCATGAGCTAACCAGCGAGTGTGGCCCTAACCAAGTTATGTCAATAAATGATTGTGATCACTGTCTCACATTCATGCCCATCTACCATGACTATTGGAAGAGTCTCATAAAGATCCAAATCAAGAATCCACTTGAAATAGCAAATCATATGCTTGTTTGGATTTATTGATTTAGGAAAAATGAGCATGCAAAGTCAATCAAATCTTGCAACCATGGCCAAACAACTCTATTTGAACTCTACAACAAAAGTCATGAAGGACTCATGTTGAGCAAATGTCAAGAAAATACCTTTATTGGCCTAAACATCTACTTTGAGCTCTCTAATTACATTAGTTTGACCAAAGTAGAAATATTATTTTAGAGCAAGAAATGAAGTTTGACCCAAAATAAAAGTTACAGATATTTTGGAGTAGAACAAATGTTATTTATGGACCAAGTCATGATTCAACTCCTAAGTGCCTCAAATAGTGGATACAATATAGAGGAAAAGCTGATTCCAGAGTTTGAATTAATTCTAAGTCTGGAATTCTATGCCGATTGCATTGACGTGCCACTTTCTTCAAATTCCTTTAAGCAACTCAAGTTGTACCAAAAATAGAAGTTGAAGGAAATTTGTTGGGGCACAACATATCAAAATTTGAGAGAAATCCAATGCCGTTTGACAAGGTTTTGACACCAGTTCTCGTTTGTCATCATCATGTTGATAGCAGCAGGTTCACGGCTAATTATCTCCTAATTGGGTGATCAAACTGCCGAGCACCCTTAATCAAAGTTGGAGAGCATCTGGAAGGAAACAACTTTATTATTGGCGCCCAAGACCGAATATGCTCTGAATATGCTGAAAAATGGGTTCAAATCTGCCTACTCCGTCGCTCTCCACGTGTTTGACAAAATGCCACAACGGGGAGGACGTGTCGGCCATGCACAGAGCTTCTTCTTCCATGGCTGCCACCTTGCTCCCCTCTGTCCTCGTCTCTGCCCGAGAAAAGGCGAGCACCAGAGTGCTCCACTCAATCCTCTCTCACTCCCGCTCTCCTTCTTCCTCGCTTCCTCGCTATCAGGCGCCGCACGCACGCAAGCACAGCATGCCGCCGCCATTGCCGGCCAGGCAAAGCTCGAGCGCGCCGTCGCTCTCCCCTTCCGGTCAATCTCCAGCCCGACTGAGCTCTCCACCACCTTCCTCGTGTCATGCCACCCCCACCGAAGCCCTCTCCTCGGCCCTCTGCTCGCTGGAGCGCTGCCAGCGGCGAGCACCGCTCGTCGGAGCCGCCGTCGTGCGCCACCAGGCCGCCTCAAGTCACCTCGGGCCGCGCCACCGGCACCAACAGGTTCGTCGGAGGACGGGCTACCTTCAGCCCCGAGCTGCCACCGTCGGACGCCAGCTAGCCGGAGCTGGCCGAGCCGGCCGAGCTCTTTCCCCCGTGTGCGTTCTGAAGAAGAAGAATAGCAGCTCTCTTTTGTATCTATGACAGGCGGGCCCCACTCAAATAAAATGGGGATCAAATCTACAGATTTCATATTTGCTTTAGAAATTTATATCTCTAGTTTGGTAGCTCCAAAAATTGTGAAACTTGTTTTGTTAGATTCATAGTGAAGTGCTCTGCATGTTAGATCCATAAAATGTGCTATGTTATTTACATTTATATGCTATAGAAATTAATTAGGAAAAGTGGTTTTTAGGATTGATTAACTTGCTTTTGGCCATAATTTGAGAAATAGAAGTCCAACATGTGTGATTCCAATTTTATTAGGCTTCTAATGACATGCACTAGCTCATAAAAATATAAAACATATATGTTGTTTACTGTTTTCAAGGTGTTTCACATTAATCTTTTTAAATAGGAAATAAATGGTCGAATTGCTTGTTATTTTTGTATCTGAAGTTATATTGCTCCAAATGGCATTAAAATTTAATTATAGCCTCTCTGTGTGATGTGTAATGTATGAGTAAAATTTCATGATTTATGGTGCATGTATGACTGAGTTGTTGATTTATCTTATTTGATGCTCATTAAGTAGATTTAAATGCTTTATAAATATTATATAGATGTAAAAATGGAAAATGGTACTCCACCATCTTTGTATGATGTTGTAGTAACCTGAGAAACACTAACATGGCCATGTGTCCACTGAAAGTGTGATGTTGTAGATTTATCTTGCTCTCCAATGCATTGTTGAATTATAAATTTGTCTATTTTTTGGTAATTAAATTATAATACCTGAGAAGGCAAAATTTGTTCAGTAGTCATAATTTGTATGCATCTGCCTCTCATAAAAGTTTGGGATGCCTTTGAGGTGTTTACCATATAACTTAAATAATTAAATAATAGGATTTTTTATGTAATAGTTAGTGAATAATTATGGGCAAATGAATATATATATGTTTCTTGTGATTCCTTAATATGCTTTGGTCTGAGATTAATCTTGTATGACCATGCAATGATGTTTGGAGCTATCTAAATAGCCCATTCCTATGTGTGCTTGGGTGATATTTAAGTGAAAAGCATGTTTTGCTTGATATTTTATGAAAATGTGTTCTATACAAAAGTTGTAGCCAACTTCTATATCTAGCTTTTCCTAAAATTTTTTGGTCATAGGCCTAATAGTTTAGGAGTTATGGCTTTTGGATGACTACTGTCAGGTTTTGCCAATTTTCTGTCTAGATCTGATTGATTGCATTATTTGACTGAGTTATGCTTTGAATCACTTCTTGGTGATAATAGATCAGTTGTAGTATATTTCTATGTCTTTCCCAATTGTCTATGATCATCCCTTTTGGTGGTCTAAATCTCTAGTTATGATTGTTTGAGTTGGGAGGACAGAATCTGTCCAAGTCTGGACAGAGCTGTCTTCTTTGTGTTGTTTGACCTTTATATGAATTAAATCATCTGAAGAGGATAATACCAAAGCTGTAGAAAATTTCAATAGCTTTCTAGAAAGGTTTAGATCACCCTGGTTGGATGTATATAGCTTCAGTTATGGTTAAATCTTGTGCTTGCTGTCCTGCTGTCCTTAAACTGCATATGTGAGATTAGGATTGCTTTCATGTTGCCTTGCTTGGTGGCATTGTTAGCTCATGGTTCAGTGATGCTAGATTAACATGTCTTGTATTACTTTCTCTTATTCATACATGTGTATTGTGCATCTCATTTAGGTACGATAGATGATGAACACGTGGAGTGAAGGACATGATGATGGAACTAACCACAAGACAGTGTGGTGGACTAATCACGAAGGTGGAAGGAGTAATTGAGTGCTTGGATGGGAAATGCTCATCGAACAAGTGTCATCTAACAAACACTAACTTATTGTTGAACCCAAGGCAAGCCCCGGAGCATCCCTAAGCCTCCACCTATCTCTTTTTATAAATGCACCGATCTTTATTAAATCGTATGTTTGTGCATTTAAGTATAGGAGTTGGTTTGAAACCGTTGCTGCATATCTACCTTGTCTACTATATATGTGAACCTAATACTATTACTAGACAGGTGACCGATCTTATGCTTAGCCCTGCTTAGACCGGTAGAAGTCGGGTGATTTCCTGTCATCCGCGAGAAAGTCGGGTGATTTCCTGTCATCCGCGAGTGTAGGTGGTGACTGACGAGATCCACATGGTTGGCTATATGTGTCACCATGCCACAATGAAATAATGAGAGAATCAAGGCTAGGTAGCGGGGAGCTGCATGACATGGGTCATGTTGACTTCGGTGCTGCTTGCGGCCGACTAGGACTGAGGCCACCAGACATCAGTTGAGATTGAAGGATGTCGTCACATAGCTGGCCAGATAAGTCGTTCTGACCGCGAAGCCGAGTATTTCTTTCTGAGCCGAGCTTTGGTGCGACTAGGCAGACATATTCTGGAGGTAGGAAGTATGTGCGGAGACACCATTTTACCAAGGGCAGGTCCGGGACCTGATGCATCCTGGAAGTGGGTAGGTCTCTGAGAATATGGTCCCCGCCAAACTCGCGACATATTGTGTCTCAGAAGGATTTAACGGTGACCCAAGAAGCCAGTGGCTCGGCTGATAGGGTTTGTGATTGGCATGTTTTGCCAGCTAGTACAATCGATTCGAATCGCCATCTCTCCTGGTTAGTGAGAAACTGAACTGATCTTCTGGTGAGGTAGAGGTTAACAAGTTGAATGTGATTAATGGTGAGATGAGGTTGATATCTGTGGATATCGGAAATCATATGGTTTATTGATTGCTATAATATCAAGTGATTGCTTAGTATACCTGCAAATCTTAGCTATAATAGCTGAACTGAAATCGAAGCTGAACAATATCTAAAATTGATATGTTGAGGGATTATTGTAGTAATGCTTTTTCTGCAAAAATGATGCTATCTCCTGAACTCCACCAAATAAGCCTTGCATATCCTTGAGAATCTTTTTATTTACTTCCTGTCGGGTAAGTCTAGCTGAGTACAATTGAGTACTCAGGGTTTTATTTCCAATGTTGCAGGAGGAATGTTTCGTTGACTAAAAGAATTACTTCTATCCTTCGTAAGAGGAGGACTAGACCTTGGGCAAGGTCATGTTATCTATCTTACCTTTGTTGCTGTGACTGGTCGACACTTGGCACTGTATTATGAAGTTAAGTATGTGTAAATCTATTTCGTTTCCGCTACTGAACTTTTATGTAAAAGTCTATCTTGTACTCTGATGTATTTGAATTATGTGCGAATCTATGTATCATGTGTATGTGTGCTGCTGAGTTTCTGCGATCCTTGGGTGAATACTATATAAAAGTTTGAAATCCTTCGAGATTTCCGGACTACCGGGTTTATATTGGCTCAAGTGTGACTCGATTGCTAGTAAAACAGCTGTCGTTATACTTGTGCTCGTATAAATTGGTCGGTTCTGTTACAGGGCCCACATGGCGGCCAGGGGAGGTCGGCCGACCTCCCTGACAGGTCGGCCAACCCACCCAAGGTGTCCTTTTCGTGTGCGTTTCGACGTGGACCCATATCCCGATTTTTAGAGCAATCTCCACCGCCCGTCGAAGTCGATTTGATCGAAGGGCTATGGTTCATCCCACCGGCCCATATAAATAGCACCAGACCCCCAGGGTTTCATATCAATCATCGATCAATCAGATATCAGATGAATCCAGTTCAGGGAGCCATAAACCCTAGAATCATTAGAGCTTCACCATCTAGAGCATAGCTACATAGGTTAGAAGTAGAAGGAGGCAAGTTCTACTTGAGTTCCAGATCTTGTCTGGAGCTAGAGGCTTCCCGGAGCCATTGTAAGCTCTCTCTTGTATCTTAAACCTCTCTTGAGTGCTTGAGATAAAGTTGATTGACATTGTTCTACTATTGATTATGTTCTCAATTATGCTATTCGTTGCTTATCTAGATTGTATACTTTGCATAGTTAGAAAGCATTCATATTCATATATAGGTTTGTATGGCTCTCATTCATTGACATCAAGGATGGGTGACCAACAGCATGTAAGCATGGTGCTTAGATGTAGTTTATTTGCAAATGTGCCTTATATTCTAGGTTCTGTGGTAGATCGCGGAAGTGACACTCCCGTTGAGTCCTTTGTAGTCCACAATCCGAATGTAGGGAGAGTAGGAAGTTATTATTACTTTAGAAGGCTGGCTATGACCTTGATCTTCCTTAGTAATATTCCCTTAAATATGAGTATGAAGTTTTTTTGCCATGATTGCTAGTATAATTGCACCAATCTAATATGTCTTTGTTAGTGTAGTTAGAATGACTTAGGATATCCTTATGCTTCTGCCTAATCCATGCTAGTGCCTAGATAGGAAATGCTGTAAGTGATCATTGATTGGTTGATTGATCATTATGCTTATCATGTATATCATTATTATTGTGACATAACCCCTGTTCTGAGTAAGTAGATCATTCATGGTTATCTCTATATTTGCATATGCATATGATATCTATCTATCTACCTGCATCCCATTTGTTGCCAACCCTTCCCAGTGATAAAATATAAATGACAACCCGGAATACTCTTGGGTAAAATGCTACAATGGTATATATTTTATCTGTGCGCTTGTGGATACAATATAATATATTTCAGTCACTTGCTATAAGGAGAGATCTTTTAGAATCATACTGGGGATGACAACCTAGTTACTTCTAAGAGATAGAGGATATGAGTTCAAGTGATCTGTAGACTAATCATGTGGCACATTAATCTATACCTCCCATCATTTTTGGCGCCATTGCTGAGAGTAGAGTCTAACTCTATTTTTGGTGGTGACGTTAGAAATGCCAACAGACACCCAACATGGTATAGGATTTTTCAGAAATATGGATGTGATCGATGTTGCATGATAATTTGTTGGACATACTGTTAACACCGAATTTTGGGCTGGGAGCTGATAGTCGATGCCAGAGGAAGATAGCCGATACCGGAGGAAGATAGCCGATCTCGGAAGCAGGTTCTGTCCAGCGGAAGGAAGGAAAATAGCCGATTGCACGGTGAATCAGTTATCGGGTGAAGGTGACAGAAGGCGTGCAGCGTCGGTATTTGTGACGTCATCCAGAGTCCGCGCCGCCAAGATGCGATCACGATCGGAGTCCGTTATGAAAGGGAAGGTGTGACTCCAAGTTACCTTAGATATAGGATAGTTTGTTGGTTTCCTTATCTATTGATGAGTTGTAATTTGACTAGGACTCTATCTACGCTCAGGGTATAAATATAAGCCCTCAGCCATTGTAAAAAAACAACAACATCAATACAACACAACTTTCGGCTCCGGCCAACAAACCCTAGAGTCAGTCGAGTCCGGCGAGTTACTTCATCCAGGCTGGGTGTCATCCGGTGGACGCAGGCTTGCTTGTAAGTATCGTCAACCCCCTGTTAAACTATGTCTTTTTAGCGTCATCCGGTGGACGTGGAAGTATGGCGGACCAGGGTCCTTGCTAAGCTCTGTTTCTTTGGCGTCATCTGGTGGACGCGGGAAGCATAGTGAGTCAAGGATGATTCACGCTGGTTTACCCGATCAATCTGTGTTAACCGTCATCCGGTGGACGAGATACAGATTAGGACGGTTTTCACGCGCGGATTAATTATCGATTCGTGTTTGTTTGCTTGATTAATCTATTAGTTAATGTCATCCGGTAGATAGGCTATAGATTGAAATAGTTTGCACGCATGGATTAGTTATCGGCTCTAGCTAAATATGGCAATTTAGTTAGATTCATTAAGTTATCAAGATGTTATTTGTTGTTTATTGTTTATTTATCAATATAACATCTCTCTGTCCGATCAAGATTGATAGATTTGGCCTTAGATTCACTTGAATTTGATCGTCGCTTATGCTTTTTTATGCTTATTTTACCATGATGATCGGTTCCATGCTTACATCGGCTAATTCCCTATCAATCTTGTTCGTTACATGTTGTGCGTTCGGTGCTAGTTGAGACATAAGTGGTTCTGAGGTTATCGTAAGTCTTATTTTTTGTGTCCTTGTTTAAGTTAAACTGAGCGTCATCCGGTGGAACAGGTTTAACCCAAACAAGTTTTTCACTAGATTAGACTTGTTTTAATTTGAAGTCTGTTTATGGCTACGCTAGCGTTCGTTCGTGCTTCATGGACCCTGCATCGGCTAAAGAGCCGATTCAGTTATGCTCTCACGAGTAGATCGTGTATATAGACTTATTTGGATATCAAACGATCTAGCTTTGTTTGCTGGGTTTGTTGAAGCCCGCTGGCCGTTAGACCAGGTGAATGCAGACTTGGTGAACGTAGCGAAGAGGATTTACTAAAGCCGCCGGCCTTCTAGACCAGCTTTACCCGATTTCTGCTTGTTTGATATACAGATCAGATCTGTATACATGATCTATTTTCTTTTATACATATTAATTGAATTAGATCGGCTAGCACGTTATTGTCTTCATATGAGTATTCTGATAGCCGTTTTACTTCATTATTATACTATCGGTTATAACATGACGGAATCGGCTTTCTAGACGATCTCCGATTGAATCGGCTCTGAGAGCCACATAATTGGAACTATCTGGACACACCGGTTAGTTCCGCCCTGTGATTACTAATTACTATTGTTTCCTTGTCAATTGCAGGTCAAATTGATTGGCACGCTTGGGTGTTACTGACACTCTCAGACCGGGTTCGAAGCTAGCTGGATCTACGAGAGCTCTACTGCCTTCAAGGGCCGTTTCCGGCTTCGCTGGTGTGTTGGGCTTAGGGAACCACTTTTTGCGCCAACACACTTTTTGGCACGCCCGGTGGGACAGAAGGCGTGCAGCGTCGATATTTGTGACGTCATCCAGAGTCCGCACCGCCAAGATGCGATCACGATCGGAGTCCGTTATGAAAGGGAAGGTGTGACTCCAAGTTACCTTAGATATAGGATAGTTTGTTGGTTTCCTTATCTATTGATGAGTTGTAATTCGACTAGGACTCTATCTACGCTCAAGGTATAAATATAAGCCCTCAGCCATTGTAAAAAAAACAACAACAACATCAATACAACACAACTTTTGGCTCCGGCCAACAAACCCTAGAGTCAGTCGAGTCCGGCGAGTTACTTCATCCAGGCTGGGTGTCATCCGGTGGACGCAGGCTTGCTTGTAAGTATCGTCAACCCCCTGTTAAACTATGTCTTTTTAGCGTCATCCGATGGACGTGGAAGCATGGCGGACCAGGGTTCTTGCTAAGCTCTGTTTCTTTGGCGTCATCCGGTGGACGCGGGAAGCACAGTGAGTCAAGGATGATTCACGCTGGTTTACCCGATCAATCTGTGTTAACCGTCATCCGGTGGACGAGATACAGATTAGGACGGTTTTCACGCGCGGATTAGTTATCGATTCGTGTTTGTTTGCTTGATTAATCTATTAGTTAATGTCATCCGGTAGACAGGCTATAGATTGAGATAGTTTGCACGCATGGATTAGTTATCGGCTCTAGCTAAATATGGCAATTTAGTTAGATTCATTAAGTTATCAAGATGTTATTTGTTGTTTATTGTTTATTTATCAATATAACATCTCTCTGCCCGATCAAGATTGATAGATTTGGCCTTAGATTCACTTGAATTTGATCGTCGCTTATGCTTTTTTATGCTTATTTTACCATGATGATCGGTTCCATGCTTACATCGGCTAATTCCCTATCAATCTTGTTCGTTACATGTTGTGCGTTCGGTGCTAGTTGAGACATAAGCGGTTCTGAGGTTATCGTAAGTCTTATTTTTTGTGTCCTTGTTTAAGTTAAACTGAGCGTCATCCGGTGGAACAGGTTTAACCCAAACAAGTTTTTCACTAGATTAGACTTGTTTTAATTTGAAGTCTGTTTATGGCTACGCTAGCGTTCGTTCGTGCTTCATGGACCCTGCATCGGCTAAAGAGCCGATTCAGTTATGCTCTCACGAGTAGATCGTGTATATAGACTTATTTGGATATCAAACGATCTAGCTTTGTTTGCTGGGTTTGTTGAAGCCTGCTGGCCGTTAGACCAGGTGAATGCAGACTTGGTGAACGTAGCGAAGAGGATTTACTAAAGCCACCGGCCTTCTAGACCAGCTTTAGCCAATCTCTGCTTGTTTGATATACAGATCAGATCTGTATACATGATCTATTTTCTTTTATACACATTAATTGAATTAAATCGGCTAGCACGTTATTGTCTTCATCTGAGTATTCTGATAGCTGTTTTACTTCATTATTATACTATCGGTTCATAACATGACGGAATCGGCTTTCTAGACGATCTCCTATTGAATCGGCTCTCAGAGCCACATAATTGGAACTACCTGGACACACCGGTTAGTTCCACCCTGTGATTACTGATTACTATTGTTTCTTTGTCAATTGCAGGTCAAATTGACTGGCACGCTTGGGTGTTAATGACACTCTCAGACCGGGTTCGAAGCTAGCTGGATCTGCGAGAGCTCTACTGCCTTCAAGGGTCGTTTCCGGCTTCGCTGGTGTGTTGGGCTTAGGGAACCACTTTTTGCGCCAACATACTTTTTGGCACGCCCAGTGGGACATTCACTGAAGACCATGGCAAAGGGGAAGACTGCGGCTGACGGATCCTCCAGGGATGACGGTGTCCTCAGGGTCAGGGTCAAAGATCTCAGCGAGGAGGACGCGGCCGTGCTGAACAAGATCGTTGAAGAATTCACTGATGCCTGCCTGCTCTCAGTCAGCAAGCAGCGTGACGGCTGTATAGTGAAGAAGAATGCATTCCCGAGATGGATCATGGACGGCCATTCTGATAAATCTGAAGAGTAGTGCAAGGCCGACCTCAAGCAGATGCTGGAAGAAGCAACCTGGGAGGCCGCCTATTCAGCAGTCGGTCATCACCATAAATTCTTCCTGCAAACATTCTATAACATCATGAAGACCGTTCTCAAGCGGCAGGATTGGGAGTCTTTGGGCCCAGTTTACTTCAATATACCCGCAGAAGATGCAGATCCGAAAGCAGCGGCAGGGACCTCCAATTCCTCACCGCAATAGCCGAGCCAGCCGAAAACACCAGTGCAGGGTGTCACTGCGGCCGGTTCGGCTCAAAAAATAATAGCTTCCCCCAGATTATACAAAGATCATACTCTAGAGGAGCTCGCCGCTTTCATGCAGGCCACTGGGCAGACGGTGAACTCGATGAATTCATCAGCAGTGAACCCGACGGCTAGAGATACGCCAGCAGCAGACACGGCCAACCCAACTCCTGGATACCATGAGGGGATCACATATCAAGACCTTCAGGCAGCACCGCATCCGGGGTATGCCCAGACGCCCAACAATCAACTGCTGGAGCAGATGAGTGCCATGCTCCGTGATACGTTCGGTTTGCAGCCGAAGACCGGGACTGAAATCAAGTATAGACGTCCTTACCCCGAGTGGTACGACCGAGTGACATTACCGCCCAGGTATCGCTTGCCCGACTTCTCCAAGTTCAGTGGGCAGGACGACATCACCACCATGGAACACATCAGCCATTACCTGACCCAGCTCGGTGAAGCTTCATATGAGGTAGCTCACAGGGTCCGGCTCTTTCCGCTATCACTGACAGGGCCGGCATTTAGCTGGTTCGCATCTATGGAGCCTGCCTCGATTCAAGGTTGGGAAGATCTAGAGACTAAGTTCCATAATTACTTCTTCTCTGGCACTAGGGAGAAAGACATTACAGATCTCACCAACATGCGCCAAAGGCCGAATGAACTTGGATCAGCTTTCATCAAGTGGTTCAGGGAGACCAGGAACATGTGTTACTCCTTGAATCTGAACGACAAGCAGCTCGCCAAGATAGTGGTCAGTGGGTTGCTCCCACACGTCCAAGAAAAACTGGTGGGCACCAACTTCAACAGCATCAGCGAGGTGATGCAGAGGGTGGCCGCATTAGAGCAGCAGGCCCAGAGCTTCAAGAAAGAATCGAAATACAAGCAGTCGGCCTACGTCTGTAATTCTAACTCAGAAGATGTGGAGAATGAAGAAGTGGCTGCGGTTGAGCTCAAATAGGGTACAAAGCCCATGGCCGTGCCGAAGGGTTGGAGCGCGGAAGATCAATACGACTTTGACACACGCAAGCTGGACAAGCTCTTCGACCTGCTAGTCAGTGTGGGCCACATTACCTTCCCGGCCGATTACGTTAAGCCGTCTCCTGAAGATTTGCAGGGGAAACCGTTCTGCCAGTACCATGGCCTCACCTCACACTCCACAAACAACTGCCGCAATTTCAAAGCAACAATCCAGAATGCTATTAGGCGCGGCCTGTTGAAATTTGAGGCCCCTCCCAAGGGGAAGATGAAGATCGACAAATTCCCATTCCTGAAGGGGCAGAACATGGTCCAGATCGCAAATCCTCTGACCAAGGTAAAGGTGTTAACCTCCGAACGGGCCAAGAAGAACTCCTCAGTTGATACCGATGCACAAATCATAGCTGAGGAGCTAGCGCTGATCAAAGGAAGGAGGGAGCAGAATCAGAGGCAGCTGGAGCAGGGACAGTCCAACGGCACCAAGAGCAGGAGGCCCACACACCAGCACCTTCTGAATAAGTGGCGACGACAGAAAGAGAAAGATCATCAGAGGCAGCTGCAGCGCGAAGAAGAGGAGTACCGCAGATGGCTCCGCGAGGAAGAAGAGGTGCGCTATCACGAAGAAATGGCTCGCCACCGGGAAGGTGAGGAGGATCACTGGCATTGCCCATTCTTCTGACACTGCTGGAACGAAGGCTTGAGATTGCCGACGCTGCGCAACTGTCCAGAATGCAGCGATCAGTACGGAGAGTACAGGCAGTCCCAGGTCACCCGCCGGTCCGTGCACCAGAGACTGGGGAGTCCCCATAGCCCGCGGGATCGGCGTGAAAAAAGGGACCTGCGCGATCGGCTTGATGAGGCGGTAGTTGAACGCCGACAGCCAGTTTGGCAAGAGAACCAGTGGTGCCCGGGGATCTAACTAGAAGCCAAAGGCGCCGGGTGCAGCGGCTCAGGAACAGAGAGCTCTAGGCTGAGGGGCGCGCCAAACAGGTGTGGCGCGAAAAGCCTTCACAAAATAATGGAAAGGCTGTAGCCGATGCACAGATGGTGTTTGTGCTGCCTGTAGAGTTCAGGGCTAGAAAGTACGATACCGATTCTGACTCAGACGATTCGGGATCAGAAGGAGGAGTGGCCAAGTTAGTGCTCGCACAGCAATCTACTTTTGATAAGCCGGCCAAGAATCGACATCTGAAGGCCCTCTATCTCAAAGGTTATGTCGACGGCATGCCCATGACGAAGATGTTGATGGACGGCGGCGCCACTGCCAATCTCATGCCCTACACTACATTCCGCAAGCTAGGCAAGGGTCCCGATGATCTAATAGAAACTGATTTAATGCTCAAGGATTTCGGGGGCAATTATTCCAACACTCGGGGGGCAATTAACGTTGAACTGACAGTGGGGAAGAAGACACTGCTTACTACCTTTTTTGTGATCGACAGTAAAGGTGCCTACAGCTTGCTGCTCGGACGCGACTGGATTCATGTCAACTGCTGCATGCCATCCACCATGCATCAGTGCCTCATTCAGTGGCATGGCGATGAAGTCGAAGTGGTCTCGGCCGACGACTCGGTCAGCGTGGCGACGGCGGATGCCACATTCTGGGAAGCTGGGGATCATGATTGTTTGTCTGGCAAGGCTTGGGAAGGAGGCTCCATCAAGGTCAGCGATGAGAGTCAACAGCCGATCAGGGCAATCGGCTCTGAGTCTTTTTATTAAATGGAGAATCCGATCGACGGCACAGGGGGTAAGTTGGGGCAAGGATTCACGTCGGCCGATAAGCTCGAAGAAGTGGATGTTGGATCCGGCGACAGGCCAAGGCCGACGTTTATTGCCGCCAATTTAGACCCGGAGTTCAGGCAGGAGCTGATTCAACTGCTGAAGGAATACAAAGATTGCTTCGCCTGGGAATATTATGAGATGCCTGGATTGGACAAATCTATTGTTGAGCACAGGCTACCTATCAAGCCAGGGTTTCGGCCACACAAGCAGCCTCCACGTCGTTTTAGAGAGGACGCTCTACCCGACATTAAGGCCGAAATCACGAGGCTGTTAGAAGCCAAGTTCATTCGAGCTTGCCGATATGCTGAGTGGATATCGAACATCGTCCCCGTGTATAAAAAAATGGTAAATTGCGAGTCTGTATTGACTTTAGGGATTTAAATAGAGCTACACCGATGGATGGCTACCCTATGCCAATAGCCGATATGTTGGTAGACTCGGCTGCTGGGCACCAGGTTATTAGCTTCATGGATGGCAATGCTGGTTATAATCAAATTTTTATGGCTGATGAAGACATCCCGAAAACTACTTTCAGGTGCCCTGGTGCGCTTGGATTGTTTGAATGGGTGGTCATGACGTTTGGTTTGAAGAATGCCGACGCGACCTATCAGAGAGCTATGAATTATATATTTCACAAGTTGATCGGCAAAATCATTGAAATCTATATAGATGACGTGGTGGTGAAATCCAAGAGCAATAAAGATCACTTGGCCGATTTGAGGGCCACTCTGGAGTGCACAAGGAGACATGGTTTGAAGATGAATCCTAACAAATGTGCGTTCAGCGTGTCGGCTGGCGAATTTCTGGGATTCATGGTCCACCGCAAAGGGATAGAGATCGGCAGCAAGAGTAAGAAGGCGATCGATGAACTTGTACCTCCAACCAATAAAAAGGAATTGCAGTCTTTGCTTGGTAAGATTAACTTTATCAGAAGGTTCATCGCCAACTTATCAGAAAAGGTACTGCCGTTCTCACCATTGTTGAAGCTCAAGAATGATCAAGAGTTCAAATGGGGTGACGTGCAACAGAAGGCTTTTGACGAAATCAGAGAATACATGAAGACTCCCCCTGTCTTAGTACCGCCACGGACAGGGAAGCCTTTTAAGTTGTACGTGACGGCCGAAAGCCATACCATTGGATCAGCCCTTTTTCAAGAGTTTGAAAGGAAAGAGAGAGCAGTTTTCTACCTGAGCAGGCGGCTCCTTGACC
Organism: Eremochloa ophiuroides; assembly: GCA_038502445.1. Taxonomy (NCBI): domain Eukaryota; kingdom Viridiplantae; phylum Streptophyta; class Magnoliopsida; order Poales; family Poaceae; genus Eremochloa; species Eremochloa ophiuroides. The sequence goes on from JAHLJS010000002.1 coordinate 51,765,477, forward strand.
CTGAGACAAGATACACACTGACCGAGAAGTTGTGCTTGTGCCTATTCTACTCATGCACCAAGTTGAGGCACTACTTGCTTGCCTCAGAGTGTGTGGTGGTGTCCAAGGAGGATGTCATCAAGCACATGCTTTCGATGCCTATTTTAAATGGTCGGATTGGCAAATGGATCCTAGCGCTCTCAGAGTTTGACTTGAGGTTCGAATCGGCTAAGGCAGTCAAAGGCCAGGCGATAGCCGATTTCATCACGCAACATCACGGGGGATCGGCTAATGTAACGGATATAGCGCCATGGACTATGTTCTTCGACGGCTCTTCGTGCAAGCAAGGTGGTGGCGCCGGAGTAGTGCTCATCTCACCGCGGGGTGTGCGTTTTGAGTATGCTTTCCAGATCGGGCCAATTGTCACAAACAATCAGGCTGAATATGAAGCCGCGTGGAAAGGATTTCAGCTTCTGCATGAAGCAAAAGTCAATGCAGTTGAAGTATTTGGCGATTCACAACTAGTCATCAACCAATTGCTCGGCTTGTATGAATGTAAAGACGAGATACTCAGAGGCTACTATGATCAGTGATAGGCTCTCATCAAGAAGTTCATGACGGCATCTCTCTGTCACATCCCCAGGGCCCAGAACCAGGAAGCTAATCGGCTGGCGCAGAACACGTCGGGTTATCGGCCGATGCAGGAGATTTGTAACAGCGAGCAATCAGCTGATGACTGGAGGGGCGAGATAGCAAGTTACCTGGCAAATCCTTCACAACAGGTCAACAGAAAGCTAAGGTACAAAGCCACCAAGTATGTGTTGCTGGATGGTCAGTTGTATTACAAGACTGTTGAAGGAGTGTTGCTCAAATGCCTGGGGACAGAGGAATCAGTGAAGCTGATGAGCGAAGTACACGATGGAGTCTGCGGTGCACATCAATCAGCTCACAAGATGAAGTGGTTCATCAGGAGGACTGGTTACTATTGGCCTACCATGCTGGAATATTGTTTCAAATATTATAAAGGGTGTCAAGAATGCCAAAAGTTTGGAAATATACAAAAGTCTCCAGCCTCTGCTATGAATCCTATAATTAAACCATGGCCGTTTAGGGGATGGGGTATTGATCTAATCGGCCAAATCTACCCACCATCGAGCAAGGGTCACAAATGGATCTTGGTGGCGACTGATTACTTCACCAAGTGGGTAGAAGCCATTCCTTTGAGGAACGCCACTTCAGCTGACGTGATCGAATTTGTAAAGGAGCACATTAATTACAGGTTTGGCATACCTCAGACGATCACAACCGATCAGGGGACAATGTTCACTTCAGAGGAGTTTATGACCTTTGCTGACGATATGGGCATCAAGATTTATAATTCATCGCCGTATTATGCCCAAGCCAACGGACAAGCAGAAGCCTCCAATAAAATTTTGATCAAGGTCATCAAGAAAAAGATTGAGCAGAACCCCAGAAAATGGTATTTGCATTTGAGCGAGGCACTATGGGCATATCGCATGGCATAGCATGGATCGAGCAAGGCTTCACCTTATGAGCTAGTCTATGGACACGCTGCCGTCTTGCCATGGGAGATTCAGTCTGAGACACGGCGTGTCACGTTGCAAAACAAGCTTACGGCCGGTGAATACAAAGACATTATGATGGATAGTTAGAAGATTTGCACTGTCATCGGCTTAGGGCTTTGGAATACATTGAAAAGAACAAGGTACGGGTGGCCAAGTATTACAACACTAAGGTAAGAAGCAAGAGCTTCATCGAATCAGAGCTAGTATGGAAAGTCATTCTGCCTATTGGTACCAAAGATAGCCGATTCGGTAAATGGTCGCCAAACTGGGAAGGCCCGTATCGTGTGGTGGAATGCGCTCCGGGTAACACTTACATCCTTGAAGACTTGGAAGGGCAGAGACTCGCCAGAGCCATCAATGGGAAGCATCTAAAGAAATACTACCCTAGCATCCCAGTTGGGGGATAATAGCCGATTCATGTGAATCTGGCTCTAATAGCCGATGCCGTGCAAATGGGTCGCCTTCAGGACAAAAATGGCCGACATCGTAGTAATGAGTCGCCCTTAGCACAAAAAACAAAAAATAAAAAAAGTAAAAAAAATAAAAAAAATGAAATGCCCTCGGTGGGGTGTAACAGCCGATGCGATAAGCGTCGCCTTTAGTCTAAAAAGAAGAAAATAATAAAGAAAAATATATATGTATCCGAACACATATGGAAATCAGATCGATGCTTTTGAAGGAAGTTTTATTTCTGATTGTGCTTACAGGAGCCCTATTACATTCTAATCATGCGTGGCTTTATCTATGATGTCCTGGGTGTCGGTGACAGCCACGACCTCGTCGGCGTGAGGGAAGAAGTTCGCCAGTTGGGCGCTGGCCTCCTCCATATTCTGGCCCTCCGGGAACCCAGGCTCAACGGCCTCCAGAGCAATGCCAGAGCGGAGTCGCGCGGCTGTGAGAGCCCCAATGGCGCCATGACGAACGCCGGCCATGGCCACCTGGGAGACGCGGTGGTGAACATCCAGGAGCCGCTCCGCCTGCGTGTTGCCATAAGCATTAACGGCATTGGCGGCGGCTTTGGCGGCCACACGTAACTCTTCAAGCTACTGCAGTCAGGACTGCAAAAGAAAGAAGTGTCAGCATGAAGGTGATTGTTAGCACGTCACAATTCAAGATGTTACCGGCCACTGCAGCGTCTGATTCGGCGAGTTGGGCTTGCACCCAGTCCACCTCGGTTTCGGCGGCCGTAAGGGCAGCGGCTTGGGCTTCGGTGACGCCCTGCAGCCGGCCATTCTCCTTCGTAGCCTCTGAGTAGAGGTTACGGTACTCTACCATCTGGTGATGGAATCGGCGACCGTCGACAGCGGTATAGGACCCGTCAGAAGACCCCGATTCTGATCCAGCGCTTGGGGCCGGATCTTGAGGGGGTTCCTGAGGAGGCGCAGTTCTGAGAGGCTGGGTGTCCACACCAATCGGTGCTCCCAGTGGGAAAGGAATCACGCGGGCCTGACTGAATGTTGACAAAGAAGCATATGTGTCAGAATAGAAAGAAAACCAATGTCTTGGGTACAAACTGATTTACCTGCTGTAGATGGCTAATTGCCAGGGCGTCACCCAGCGACGACGGCCTTGATGCGGGTCAGCAGCGGCATCCGAGCCAGGGGTGGCTCCAGCGGCTGCAGGGACGGCTTGAGACGGCCCGGCACCGGTTCCCGAACCTCCGACGTCGGCAGTGCCCGCATCGCTGCGCAGGACGGTGATGGTCAGATTAGATCAGGTCAATCTATCAAGAAGTGAGCAGCAGCCTTACCCTAACCAGGCCTGCAGGCGATGCCTCCGTTCACCCACGGCTCGCAGGCTCCAGGTGAAGTTGTCACCTTCGGCGGAACTCGAGGCCGGTCGCTTGCCGTGGTTTCCATCGCTAGCCATGGATTTGGGGGATTTTGTTTTCTCTGGTCTGAGGAGAGAAGGCCGGTGAGCGAAGGCTTTGATGTTGCGGTTGCTTGTCCAGGCCGAGTGTGTATTTATAAAGATGAGGGCATCGAGACGGTTCTTCCTCGGAAGGCGAGACGGCGCGGCGGATTTTAGGTTGCAGTTAATGCGCGTTTCTTGAATCCGGAACAGTTGCCAAATCAGGGAGACGAAGCGCCGCCATCAATGGTCACACACCGATCGGCTTTTTGGGTCAGGCTGTTTAGCCGATCCTATTGTGAGTGCCCACAAGCCGATTCGTAGTGAATCAGGCTGAGGGGTTGATTCTAAAGAAAAGTAGAACAAAGCCGATGCTACAAAACCGATGCTAAGAGGCACGCCCGAAAGCCGATTCGTATGCAGAACGGGTCAGGCTGAGTAATTGATTCTAAGGTACAAAGCAGTTCGAAAGCTGATTCGCATGCAGAAATATATCAGGCTAAATTGTCAAATTCAATGTGAACAGCGCGAAGACAGAGTTGCGAATAGAAAAGAACATGCCAAGCAGTACACCCATCATATTACAAAGATAATAGGGACCGAATCAATTCTACTAATTCGACACGGAGCGCGTGGCCAGCCTGCAACAATTGTTGATCTCGGTTTTCAGCAAACTGCAACAGGTTTAGGCGTTGGCATGTCTTCCTGTCTGCAACGACCAAGCTGCTGATTTCCTTCTTTTTCTGGGAGAGCTCGATCGTGCTGGTAGAGATGGTGATTTCGCGCTCACTGATAGCTGACTCAACTGCTTCCAATTCTTTTCTCAGCTGGTCTCATCTTGTTTTCAATGTCTCTAGTTCTATTTCGGCCGTGCTGATGGAGGATTTGAGCAACCTGGCTCGATCGGCTAATCCGGTGGCCTCTTGTCTGTTGATCGATTTATTGCTCCTTAGCTGTTCAAGCTCTGCCAGGTTCTTATGAGCAGTGATAATCTCTGATGCTGTAACTTTAAGATCATCAAGTCTTTGCAGGGATTTCAAGGCTGACAGATTAGGTTGCTGCTGGACAAGTTCCATTATTTGATCGATCAGTCCGGGATTCAAGGCCAGAGCGACTAGATCACCCTCTAGATGGGGTAACAGTGCACTTAGCCGATTGTTGAAATCTGGCTCTGAAAGTCTCTCGGAGGAGGAGGCCAGTTCGTCTTTATCACAGAACTCTTCTATGTCGAATGAAAAGCCAGGAGACAAAGGCTTCGGTGCCTACAATACATACATTCACTCATCAGAAAAGGTACAATATAGATTAATTGTTTCCTGGCAGAGATGGGATACCTGAATGAGGCCTGAAGGTTGTAGGGTCGATGCCGATGCTGTTTGTTCGACTAAGGCAGTTGTGTCTTTTGCGGCATGCGGATCCTCGGTTGTCACTGCCTCGGGTAGTTGGGTTTCTGCAAATCAGAAGTAAGAGTAGTATGGAAGCAAGGATAATTGCTAATAGCCGAATAGGAGTTACCTGGATTCCTCTCAAGGGGCAATTCCTCTTCTTCAAGGTTCACCCAGACTTCTTCAGAAGGGCTGTTCGGCTGTATTTTTGAAAAGAAAATTTGGTCAATCAGGACATTTAAGAAAGAAAAGCCCAATGACTAGTACCTGAATTTTAGCTCCTTCTTCCTGGATCCTTTCTTCTTGAGCTGCTGATCCCTCATGGCCGGTAGATTCTGGTGGTTCTTCGGCCTGTTTCTCTCCCAAGGTACTTTGAGTTGGTTGGGGATTCACCTGATAGAAAGCCGATTTAAGAGTCGGGGCGAACTACAGTAAAGGAAGATGCTACTGGGTACCTGAACTTTTCTTATCGAATGACGTTTCTTGGGAGCTTGCTTTTGAAGCTGAGATGCAGCTGGTCGTTTTGAAGCAGAAGGGGAGGTCATTACAGCAGGGCCTAGCATTAGTTGTCTCAGTGTCGGTGCTCGGGAGCCTAGCCTCGCTGTCGGACAAGGAGGATAATATTCCACTCGCTCTGGTGGATTGGATGATGGGTCCTGCGAGAGATATCTGTTAAGTAACATGTTTGAATAAAGCCGTTTTTTATTGGAATCGGCTGAGAACACTTACTGCTCGGGGGGATTGGAAGTGTGGGTCCAGGGCTCTGCATTTGTCGTGGACTGTTTGGCAGAACAAGTGAGCGTGCCATTGTTGCCACCAATCATCAAAACTCTGATGAGCGATGCAGATTTGATTCCACGGCTTTGGCGAGAATGTGGGCAGGTTTGCTCCGAGTTGAAAAATTCTGCCAGCTTGAAAGTGCTCTGTAATGTTCTCCCTGGGTTTCAAGGTATTCAAAAAAGGGAGCCGAGGGGGAAATTGGCCGAAACCTAGCTGTCTTGCTGCTATGTTTGGATGATAGAATTCATAAGAAGGATAGCTAGTTGCCTTGCCGCTTGCGCTCCGAAGGTGCTTGAAGTCTGCTGGCAAGGCACAGGGTTTGATGATTGCGTTCAAGATGCTGATAGCCTCGTCATCAGAACACCCATTGTTGAATTTGAAGCTGGAGGGCGCTGGGAATTCATCTTCATCTTCGTAGGGGAACCAGGTAGTAGCATTTGGTCCCAAGCCCCTGTATAATGTTTCCAACATGCTGCCCTTTGAGGTTGGGATGGTTATGGCAGAGGCAGCTTCACCAAAACTTTGATAGCCTCTGGTTTTTGGGTCCTCCTCTTCTGAATACTCGGTGGATGGAAAGTTAAGGCCCTGGAGTTGTGTCCTTACCAGCTTATGCATATATAGGTTGAGCCATAACTGTACTAGCCACCAAGGGCCTGTTATGCATTGCACTTCTTCACCTATAATCAAGGAACTGAATACCCGGCTCATAAGCCTGTATGCTGCACCCAACAAGAGTTTGCCCAGGGGGATGGAGTGCCCTTGAGCCAGTTTTTCTGCTAAGACCCGATAAGGATATGCTGGCCCGGCAGTGGCACCACAGAACACGAACCTCTCAAGCCACATGGTCAAGAACGCGACGTGTTCCTTCTCGCTGACAGAAGAGGAGTTTTTCTGGTGGTGTTGAATATAGCCACTCCACCCGTTGTATGTGTCCAGCTTCGGGAAGTACGGGTCCTTCTTGCCACTGGAGCGGAGATCCCAGAAATCATATGATCCAGTAATCTGAAGCCCGGTGAGCATATGGATATCGCCCAGGGTAATGGTTTTTGGACCATCTCCGAACACGAAAGCATTCAAGGAGTTGGACCAAAAATGACTGGCAGCAATCAGGAGCGGCTCATTCCTTGCCATCTCTGATAATGATAGGTCAAGACATTGGCTTAGATGGCGCATCTCCCAGTCCGCGCGCTTCTTCGCCGCGACGCAGCGGAACCAGTTCCTCCACCCAGCAGGTGCGTTTGGCCAGTTTCTAAAAGATTTGGCCCAAGAAGAGGCACCCATCATGGAGCTTCGGAATGGGAACTGGTTGGTTTCTTGAATGATGAAGTCTTTGGGGATCGGATCACCCATCGGGCCCAGATAGTAGGTATCGGGGATGTCCTTCAGTGGAATCAGAATATCATTCCTCAGCACCTGGATTTGAAACTCGTACTCAGTGAGGTTGAAGAGGGATTCACAAATCAGGGGGCAGATTGATGAAATTGATACCTCAGGGACTTCAGAAGGAGTCGCCATTAGCTCGAGGGTGATTTGGCGGCGATGAATCGAAGCTGACGGCGACGGATTGAAGCCCGTGGCGGAAGTTGCGATGGTTTAGGGTTTCATTTTGGTGCGAAAGTTTGAAGTGCCGAGAGGGAAGCTGCGGTTTGGCTATTTGAAGGCTCAAGCGCTAATTTCAGAATAAACCAGTTTATTCCAAAATTGGGGGGCATGTGTTAACACCGAATTTTGGGCTGGGAGCCGATAGCCGATGCCAGAGGAAGATAGCCGATACCGGAGGAAGATAGCCGATCTCGGAAGCAGGTTCCGTCCAACGGAAGGAAGGAAAATAGCCGATTCCACGGTGAATCGGTTATCGGGCGAAGGTGACAGAAGGCGTGCAGCGTCGGTATTTGTGACGTCATCCAGAGTTCGTGCCGCCAAGATGCGATCACGATCGGAGTCCGTTATGAAAGGGAAGGTATGACTCCAAGTTACCTTAGATATAGGATAGTTTGTTGGTTTCCTTATCTATTGATGAGTTGTAATTCGACTAGGACTCTATCTACGCTCAAGGTATAAATATAAGCCCTCAGCCATTGTAAAAAAAACAACAACAACATCAATACAACACAACTTTCGGCTCCGGCCAACAAACCCTAGAGTCAGTCAAGTCCGGTGAGTTACTTCATCCAGTCTGGGTGTCATCCGGTGGACGCAGGCTTGCTTGTAAGTATCGTCAACCCCCTGTTAAACTATGTCTTTTTAGCGTCATCCGGTGTACGTGGAAGCATGGCGGACCAGGGTTCTTGCTAAGCTCTGTTTCTTTGGCGTCATCCGGTGGACGCGGGAAGCACAGTGAGTCAAGGATGATTCACGCTGGTTTACCCAATCAATCTGTGTTAACCGTCATCCGGTGGACAAGATACAGATTAGGACGGTTTTCACGCGCGGATTAGTTATCGATTCGTGTTTGTTTGCTTGATTAATCTATTAGTTAATGTCATCCGGTAGACAGGCTATAGATTGAGATAGTTTGCACGCATGGATTAGTTATCGGCTCTAGCTAAATATGGCAATTTAGTTAGATTCATTAAGTTATCAAGATGTTATTTGTTGTTTATTGTTTATTTATCAATATAACATCTCTCTGCCCGATCAAGATTGATAGATTTTGTAACACCCTAGTGTTAGTTACTATTTTCGCACTTGCATTTGCATGTCATCAAGCATAGATCATGTCATTTCATGCATTATTATCATTGCATTTGATTTGATTCCCTTTTATCGCTATATGTTTGTTTATATGTCCATATTATGCAAGATGTGTTGACATGCAAATGTGATGCTTGTTTACGGTTCTAAATGCTTTATACATGTTTAGGATAACATTTGGAACAATGTTCATGTTGGTGAAATCCCCAAAATACCCCTCTAGCTCATAGTTGACTAGAGAGCCCTTTAAAAGCTATTCTGTTTGACCAAACAAGAAGGGCATTTTAGAGATTCTGCATGTCAGTGCACCCTTAATCAAAGTTGTGTAGAATTTTATAAGCAACAAACTTTATTTTTGGGTCAACTCATGAAAATGAGTGGAAGAAGGTCAAAAAGTTGAATTAGTGCAGATTTGGAGCTGTTTTGGAAGTTTTCAAATTTTCCTAAGTCTAAACCGGTTTTCAGTTTCGGTGTACCCCTGTTCATCGACTTGTATCTCTCAATCCAGGCCGAACTAGAGTAAAGTGTCTTAATAAGAAATGATCTACTCGTATAGCTCTTCAACCTATATTAGTGAAGTTTTCGCTGAAACGCCCTGGATCGCGAGTTATAGATCGATAAAAATCGAGTTTCAGTCGGGTCCGCGGAAACTGAATCGGAGCCGATTCAGTTCGACCCTCGGGCGAATCGCGGGCGAATCGCGTGACCGCGTCAGGCCTCGGCCGCCAGATGGCGCCGTACGCCGTCGTTGCTGCCGCGCGGTCGGCTTACAAAGGGGAACACGCAATGCTGTCTTCCGCACGCTCGCCCTCACTCTCCCCGCTCTCTCGCCCTCTGTTCGCTCGCTGCTCTCCTCTTTCCCCTCCGCCGTCGCCATTTCCGCTGTCGCCATTTCCGCCGCGACCGCCGCGGTGAAATCCGCCGCCACCGAGCCGTCTCCGACCGCGCCACCCTCGGCGCAGCTGCGGCTTGCTCTGCTCTTCGTTTCCGACCCGTTGCCGACCTCAGCCGACCTATGGTACAGCTCCAGCAAGCATCCCGCCGTCCGCCATTGCCGGAGCGCCGCCGAGCTCTCGGGTCGCCGCGACGAGGGCGATGCCGGGGTCGGCTTCGCTTTCTTTTGCTCGTCTAAGTGTCTCCGTTAGCCGTAGATCCTTTCCACACCGTCGGTTAGGTCTATCTCGCCGTGGTTTCGCCGGAACCCGAGTTCGCCGTGAAACCGCTCGCCACCGTGCCGCCATGCGAGCGCGGTCAGTGAGTTTCCGTGCGCAATAGTTCGATTAGTCGCGCGCACAGGTCCACTAGGGTTGCAGGAACACGGAACGAGGCCGAGCCGCGCGAGCAACGGCCGGAATCGGCCGGCGCAAGTTCGCCGGACAACCGCCGTCCGCCATTGCCGCCGTCGAGCTCGCTCCGGTGGAGTACGACCCTCGGCAGTTGGTCCATCGGGTTCGTCTCGTTGCCGCGAGTCGGTAGGTAGCCTCGGCGTCGCCGGAGACCTCGCCGTCGGCGAGCTCTCGCCGGTCAGCGCCGGCGGCTCTGTTTCCTCTCTCTGACGCGTGGGGTCGGGTCGACCCCGGGGCCCGCGAGTCAGCCGTTCAGGTGCGCCTCTGGTTCACTGAGCCGGGTGCACGTAGCAGTTCTATCGGGTTTAGGTTTTTTATTTATAAAATGAATTTCCAGAAAATGTGTAAAACCTTCCAAAATTCATATCTAGAGCTAGGAATGTCCAATGGGGGTGAACCAAATTTTGTTGTGTTTGTATTTCTGAGCTCTATCAAGGAAAAATATAAAATGTACTTTTTGAATACTTTTTGTGTGCAGTTATAATTAAATTGTTAATTGCTTGTAAACTTGATAAATGCATAAGTAATTGCAGGAATGTGCTAAAAATGTGATTCCACTTGCATTCATCTTGTTTAGGGAAGTAGAATCTATGAAAAATATGTTTACTGGTGTTTCACTGTTATTTATATGATGTCTAGTATAATGTGCCTTTTATGTTTTAATCTTGCAAAAATCACCATGCTTAATGTGTTAAGGTTATGGACATGAATATTTTTCCTGGGCTATGTTATGTTGGAAAGAAGCTAAGAAAATTAGGAAATCTGTTGTTTGATACTTTTCACTGTGTTAAGTATTTTCCATTGCTTAAAAGGCTGGTTGCTTGTTATTTTTGTGTAGACTGTTATACTTGTCCAAATGACTTGAAATTTTGTCAGTAGGCTAATCTGGATGTGTAATAGCTACTGTAATTTCTATGGATTTTTCTGGTCACAGTAAGCAGTAGGTCCAGTTATAGGCTAGGGTTTATTTAATTGTTTCTAAGCAAATATCTTTTGGTTGTGGTAGGTTAGTTGATGCATGTTAATTATTAAGTGCAGGTTGTAGACCTCTCACCCGGGACGAGAAATTGTTCTATGCTTTGCTTAAGAAGGGTGAGTATGAGTTGGTTGTCTAGGAAAGAAATAAATGAGTGTGGATTGTTAAACTGATTGCATATCATGGGTTAATTCGTGCATCTCTATCTTGCATTTCATGTGCATTCTCAGTTCTCATATATGCATATCATGCATACAGGATCGCCGGGAGGCGTGACGCTGCTGCAGTTCGATCCACCGGAGGAGGGAGTCCCGCCGGAGATTGAAGTGCCAGCGGTTTCCGAAGGACAAGAAGAAGAGGCTGAACTTCCGGAGTGCCCGGATCACCAACCCGCTAACTTTGTGAAAGGCAAGCCCCGGAGCATTCCTAAGTCTCCACCTACTCTTTTTACAAATACACTGGTCTTTATTAAATCGTATGATTGTGCACTTAAGTATAGGAGTTGATATGATACCGTTGCTGCATTTATTCCTTGTCCACTTATACTTGATCCTGAAGTTATTACTAGACAAGGGGATGGGTTCGATCTTATGCTTAGCCATGCTTAGACCGGTAGAAGTCGAGGGATTTCCTGTCCTTCGCGAGCATAGGTGGTTACTAATGATGATGGGGTTGGATTCCACATGATGGACTATGTGTGCCACCATGCCACAGTGTCTAATGAGAGAATCAAGGCTAGGTAGCGGGGAGCCGCATGACATGGTTGAGGTCATGCCGTCTTCAGTGCTGCTTGCGGCCGACTAGGACTGAGGCCACCAGACATCAGTTGAGATTGAAAGACGTCGTCACATAGCTGGCCAGATAAGTCGTTCTGACCGCGAAGCCGAGTATTCTTTCTGAGCCGGGAATTGGGCGTGATAAGGCAGACATATTCTGGAGGTAGGAAGGATGTGCGGAGACACCATCTTACCAAGGGCAGGTCAGGGACCTGATGCATCCTGGAAGTGGGTTTGTCTCTGAGAATATGGACCCCTACAAGCCCGCGATACATATTATGTCTCAGAAAGATTTAACGGTGGCCCAAGAAGCCAGTGGCTCGGCTGACAGGGTTTGTGATTGGCATATTTGCCAGCTGGTACAATCGATTCGAATCGCCATCTCTCCTGGTTAGTGAGAAACTGAACTGATCTTCTGGTGAGGTAGAGGCTAATAACTTGAACATAATGATTATGGTGAGGTGAGGTTGATATCTGTGGATATCGGAAATCATATGGTTTTATTGATTGCTACAATATTCAGTGAATGCTTAGTATAGTGGCTAATCCTAGTAAATAGTTTAACTGAAATCGAAGCTTATCACAATTAAAATGAATAAGTTGAGGTTCTACTGTAGTAATGCTTTTGATGCAAAATGATGCTACCCTCTGAGCTCCACCAAACAAGCCTTGCATATCCTTGAGAGTCTTTTTATTTACTCCCTGTCGGGTAAGTCTAGCTGAGTACAATTGAGTACTCAGGGTTTTATTCCCATTGTTGCAGATGGTGTAGTCTACTACGCGTATTGCAGGAATTGCTTCACCCCTGCGGGCGAAGAAGACTAGACCCGAGGGCAGGGTCATTATCTATCTTTAGTTGTTGTAAGAATGCTGTGACAGGGTCATGTGATGGTACTCGTATTTGAACTCTGTGGTGTAAAACTATGTTGACTTCCGCTACTACCCTATTTGTGTAAAAGACTATGTTGTACTCTGATGTTTAAATTCGGTTGCGAACTTATGTGTCATGTGATCAGGTATTGCTGAATGAATGATCCTTGGGGTATGAAATGTTTGAAATCCTTCGAGATTTCTGGACTACCGGGTTTATATTGGCTCAAGTGCGACTGGATTGCGGCTAAAATGCGATCGTTGTACTTGTGCTCGTATAAATTGGTCGGTTCCGTGACAGCTGGTACCAGAGCATAATTCAGCATATACCATCACTTGACTATTTAAAAACTAAAAGAGTTTTGAGTTTTACAAACTAATTGCCAACTGATAGTGTGTATAGGTGATTTAAACCAAGTGTTTGCAAAACTTATGAGTACCAATGACCAAGTCCTATAGCCCTATGTATATGTGGTAATTAGGTGGCTTATGTAAGTACTGACTTGGGGGAAATTGCATCATATTTCTATTTGTGGTTCATTTGGTTTTATCGTGCGGATAATCATGAACTGTCGGTTTCTTATTGCTTCTTATGGGTCAATGTACCACGTCGCCTAAGGTAAGGTGAGATGTGAGTGTAAGATCGAACAACCATCGATCGATGGTGAGTGTATGATTACTGAAGTGAGTACATGTTATCCATATGTGTACTTATGGAAGTAAGGCGGAGTAATTAATTTTTGGGGTCGCAAATGTTCATGGGAAAATTTCCGGCAAAAAGTGCTTCTTGTTGCCCTGCATACATTGGGATTGGGCTGAAATGAATCTTCTGCAGGTACACTAACCACGCAAAACGTTTAGCACGGTTAGTTACGTATATGAGAGCACGTGGTATGCCACCGACTATAACGTTAGTTAAAAAAATATTATGTGTGAGGTCGTTGGCACGTGCATGCATCATGAACATGAAATTAATTTAAGCTATCTGTACTATTTCCTTCCCTATGGTAAAATTTAGTGCAGTCCTATCTTATTCTAAATGCTGAAAGATGTTGTAATGTACCAGATGGCAGCTGAAGGTGAGCCGCAGAGTGGTCAGTTTCTGGAGCAGTTTGGCACACCCACTGTGCTATGGAGGTTGTTGCAGTCGGTGGGATATGCAGAGCCACCACTGTATTTCTGGAAGCCAGCGCAAACCATGGTGCAGCCTTGGTTTGATGTTTGGGTGACTATCCCTGTGCTTGAAAGGGGTTGGCCGTTTCCAGGAATAAAGGTGGAAGTTGACATGAGGACGCCATGGGATGGTGCGCAGCTTGCAGCTTTCGAGGTGTTGACGGATATTTGCAGCCGGTTCAACAAGAGAGCTGATTTGGGGCCAGCAAATGTTTTTCCCAGGGTGGATGCTTCTCAGGGTGAGTGGGCTCAGTCTAGCCAAGCTTCTTTAGAGCGAGGCAGGGACGAGCGTGCTCATAGCACGGGTGCTTCTATGAGTGCTATGTTTGCTGTCCTGAGGATGCACTATTCCACTAGGGATGGTTGGATGAAGTGCGTTGAAGCCCTGCATGATGCTGTGGAGAAGAAGTTAGAAGCTGAAGAGTGGGCACGTATGGCTCGTCGTAGCTTAGATGACTTGGTGGTAGCTCTCACTGCCTGTCGCAATGAGTTGTTACGATGCACTGGCGCCTTGTTGGCAGCTAATCGCCGTGTTGAGGTGCTTGAGAGGGAGAATGCAGATCTTCGCCGCCGGCTTGACAATCGTAATATGAGTTTGACACGTCAGCGCAATGAGTTTCTGCAAGAGTTGCGTGCTAGTCAGCAGCAAATGTGGGAGTTGCAGCAGGATGTTCATCGTCTGAACAACCGTGCTGATCCGTTTCATCCTCCGGGTGCAGCGGAGTTTGCTCCTGAGATCTTCATTGCAGCTGATGATGGTGCAGCAAGTGAGGAAGAAGAGGAAGAAGACCCCGAGGAGATCGTGCCTATTGACGAGAGTGATGACCATGGTGGGAACGTGTCCGGCGTGGACAGTGACCACGATGACTAGGCTTTTTCTAGTGATCTTGCCATGATCGGCACCCTTTTGTATTGGGAAAACCTTTAATGTCATGTAATGGGTAGAACCTGAATTGTAATGAGAGAACCCTGTGTGTTCAGGGCTGGAACCATCAAACTTTTAATTAAGTAATGGTAACTTATGCAGCTTGGAAACCCTTTTTGGTTGCGCCTTGTTATTGTGCGGTTGTGTGATGATTATTGAATTATTGTGCCGTTTGTTGGTTATCAAAAACGATCATTGATATCTTTTGGGCATAATCTTTCAGTTATCTTTGACATAACTGACACTTAACAATGGTTGTTGCGTGTTGCTACAGATGGCACCTCATACCCGTCGTCATGGGTCAACCAATGGTGGTGGGAACGAACATGAAGATGAGGAGTTGCCGCCTCCTCCACCACGTACCCAGGAACAAATGTTTGCTCAGTTCTTGGACACCCAGCAAGCGATTTTGCAGCAGATGGTTGCTAGTAACAACCACAATCGCGATCGAGGTGGACGCCGCGGAAACGATGAGGACCAATACAGTAACTATAAGGACTTCATGGACACTAAGCCTCCGGTATTCAAGCAGGCCGTAGAGCCGCTGGAAGCTGATGAGTGGTTAAATACTATTGAACAGTCATTCTCTGTGCTGCGATTGACTGAAACCATGAAGGCTAGCTTTGCTGCTATGTTACTGCAAGGCCAAGCTGGAATATGGTGGGCCAATCGTAAGACCGCCTACCCTGTGGTCGCTGATATCACCTGGGAGCAGTTCACCAGGGATTTCAGGGGGCATTTCATTCCAGCAGGCTTGATCAAGATGAAGGTCAATGAATTCATGCAGCTTACTCAGGGTACCAAGACCCTCACTCAGTATCATCATGCCTTTAACAATCTGTCGAGGTATGCCCCGTGGATGGTAGATACAGATGAAAAGAAGATTGAAACCTTCAAGAGAGGTCTTAGTACCAAGCTTATGAAGACTCTGGCGAACAACGCTCGTACAACTTTTAACGAGTTCATCAGTGAAGCTTATATCCAAGAGAAACAGAACAACTTGCACACTGCTTCCAAGGGAGGCAAGAGGCCATTTGAAGGAAGCTCTTCTCAGTCAAGGACTCCAGCAGCTAGTCGTGCGGTGGCAAATCGCCCTGCTTACCGTCCGGCTGTTCCTGGAGCAAAATTCAGACCCCCTCCAAAGAAGCAGCCAGCGCCTCAGCGCTACAAGAAAGGTTTCACAGTGCCTTTGAACAAGAACAACGCTCCTCCAAGCAACGCCGTTCCAGTGAGGACCAACCAAGGTCTGGGGCCATGCTTTAACTGCGGTCAACAGGGGCACCTTGCTCGCTATTGCCCTCATCCAAAGCAGGCTCGAGTGCATCACACCACTATTGAAGAAATTCCAGAAGGTGAACCAGTCACCGCGGGTATGTTTTCTGTGAATCAGCATCCTGCTATTGTTTTGTTCGATTCTGGATCATCGCATTCTTTCATAAGTCAAGCATTTGCACAAAGGCATGCCTTTCAGATCGTTGATTTGGGCTGTAATTTCCGGATAACCTCAGCTAGGGCTGAAATATGCACACGTGAGGGTATCAAGCAGGCGAGTATTGAGATTAATGATAGGAGTTTTATCAGTCATCTCATTGTGTTGCCTGGGCTAGGTCTGGATGTAATTCTAGGGGTTAGCTGGATGAACAAATGGGGTGCGATATTGGACGTTGCTAACCGAACTTTGACGTTGAAGGCGCCCCAGGGTGGGGGTACCTTTCAAGTTTCCTTACCTCGAAGAGGGGATCTTTTTAATCTCTCTTTCGCAGTTGAGGGCAAGACCGTCCAAGGTATTCCGGTAGTGTGTGAGTTTCCTGATGTCTTTCCTGATGATCTACCTGGACTTCCTCCTGATCGAGATGTGGAGTTTGCAATAGAACTTATTTCCGGTACGGCGCCTATTTCTCGAAGGCCATATAGAATGCCTCCTCATGAATTAGCTGAACTCAATAAACAACTCCAGGAGTTATTGGACAAAGGGTTCATTCGCCCTAGTTCTTCTCCGTGGGGCTGTCCTGCAATCTTTGTTAAGAAGAAAGATGAAACTTTACGTATGTGTGTGGACTATAGGCCACTAAATGCTGTGACAATTAAGAACAAGTATCCTCTACCTCGTATTGATGTCTTGTTTGATCAATTGTCCAAGGCCAAGGTTTTCTCCAAAATTGATCTGAGATCTGGGTATCACCAAATTAAGATCAGACCACAAGATATTCCCAAGACGGCTTTCTCCACTCGGTATGGCTTGTATGAGTATTTGGTTATGTCTTTTGGATTAACCAATGCTCCTGCACATTTCATGTATCTAATGAATTCGGTATTCATGCCTGAGTTGGATAAGTTCGTGGTAGTCTTTATTGACGATATTCTGGTGTACTCTGAGAGCATGGAGGATCATGCTGAACACTTGAGGATAGTCTTGACTAGACTCAGGGAGCATAAGCTGTATGCTAAGTTCAGCAAGTGTGAATTTTGGTTGACTAAGGTACCTTTTCTGGGCCATATCTTATCTGCTGAAGGTATTTCTGTAGATCCATCAAAAGTTCAGCAGGTGTTGGATTGGCAGTCACCAACAAATGTGTCTGAGGTTCGTAGCTTTCTGGGATTAGCTGGGTATTATCGCCGCTTTATTCAGGATTTCTCTAAAATAGCTAAACCTATGACCAAGCTATTGCACAAAGATACCAAGTTTGTGTGGAGTGGGGAGTGTGAAACAGCTTTTCGCACCTTGCAAACGTTGTTGACCACTGCTCCAGTTCTTGCACAACCTGATATTGAAAGGCCTTTTGATGTGTACTGCGATGCTTGTGGCACTGGGTTAGGATGTGTTCTCATGCAAGAAGGCCGAGTCATTGCTTATGCCTCGCGTCAACTGAGAAAACATGAGCAAAACTATCCTACTCATGATTTGGAACTTGCCGCTGTAGTTCATGCGTTGAAGATTTGGCGCCACTATTTGATGGGTCACAAATGTCATATCTAGTCCGATCACAAGAGTCTCAAGTACATTTTCACTCAGCCTGAGTTGAACATGAGGCAAAGAAGGTGGTTGGAGTTGATCAAAGACTATGATCTAGAAGTACACTATCATCCGGGCAAGGCCAATGTCGTAGCCGATGCCTTGAGCCGAAAGTCTCATTGCAATGTATTGCAGCCTTTGCTAGCAGACGGGTTCAATCTTGTGCATCTAGTGGTGTTGAATAATATTACTCTCAGTTGTACTTTGGAAAGCAAGATTATTGAAGGTCAGAAAACAGATCCCGGCATATATCATATCAAGAGGAAGATGAAAGAACAAGAAAAAGGTATATTGTGGTTCAAGGATCGATTGGTAGTACCGAAAGACCGTGAGTTGAGGAATCAGATTATGGATGAGGCTCATTTGTCCAAGTTGTCTATCCATCCTGGTAGTAGTAAGATGTATCAAGACTTGAAACCTAGGTTCTGGTGGACCAAAATGAAGAAGGAAATTGCAGCCTATGTGGCCAGGTGTGATACCTGTTGTCGCGTGAAGGCTATTCATCTTAAGCCAGCAGGCCTATTGCAATCCTTACCAGTTCCAGGTTGGAAATGGGATGAGATAACCATGGATTTCATATCTGGGTTACCTCTAACGCAAAAAGGCCACGATTCTATTTGGGTGATCGTAGATCGATTGACTAAGATTGCACATTTCTTACCAGTTCGAACTACAGATCGTCCTCATCAGTTGGCACAGCTCTACTTTGCTCAGATACTTCGGTTACATGGTGTGCCGAGGACGATAGTTTCCGACAGAGGCCCGCAATTTATTGCACGCTTCTGGGAGCATCTACACAAGTGTTTGGGGACCAATTTGGTTCGCAGCTCAGCTTATCATCCTCAAACTTCTGGTCAGACTGAAAGGGTAAATCAAATTCTTGAAGATATGTTGAGAGCTTGTGTTCTATCGTCTAAAGGTTCGTGGGAAGAATGGTTGCCTTTGGCCGAGTTCTCATACAACAATAGCTATCAAGAGAGTATTCAAATGGCTCCTTTTGAACCTTTGTATGGGCGCAAATGTAGAACTCCTCTCAATTGGGTTGAATCAGGCGAAAGGAGATATTACGGGATTGACTTTGTGAAAGAGGCCGAAGAGAGAGTGCATACCATTCAAACACATCTCAAAGCCGCTCAGACTCGTCAAAAGAGCTATGCGGACAAGCGAAGAAGGCCATTGGAATTTGAAGTGGGTGACTATGTATACTTGAAAGTGTCACCTATGAAAGGCGTGCAACGCTTCGGAGTGAAACGAAAGTTAGCTCCAAGGTTTGTAGGTCCTTTTCAAATTCTGGAAAGAAGTGGGAAGGTAGCATACAAGTTACGGTTGCCACCACACATGTCCACTATCTTCAATGTGTTTCATGTATCTCAACTCAAGAAATGTTTACGAGTACCGGAAGAGCAAGTGGATTTTGGCGATATCAAGTTGAAATCAGATTTGACCTATGAAGAAAAGCCTATTGAAGTAATAGATTACAAAGAAAGAATCACCCATAGCCAAGTGATCAAGTTCTATAAGGTGGTGTGGAACAACCAAAGTTATTGGGATGCGACTTGGGAGCGAGAAGATTACCTCAAGGAAGTCTATCCGTCTTTCTGTAAACAATGGTAATTAACTCTAATCTCGGGGACGAGATTCTTTTAAGGGGGGAGGGCTGTAACACCCTAGTGTTAGTTACTATTTTCACACTTGCATTTGCATGTCATCAAGCATAGATCATGTCATTTCATGCATTATTATCATTGCATTTGATTTGATTCCCTTTTATCGCTATATGTTTGTTTATATGTCCATATTATGCAAGATGTGTTGACATGCAAATGTGATGCTTGTTTACGGTTCTAAATGCTTTATACATGTTTAGGATAACATTTGGAACAATGTTCATGTTGGTGAAATCCCCAAAATACCCCTCTAGCTCATAGTTGACTAGAGAGCCCTTTAAAAGCTATTCTGTTTGACCAAACAAGAAGGGCATTTTAGAGATTCTGCATGTCAGTGCACCCTTAATCAAAGTTGTGTAGAATTTTATAAGGCAACAAACTTTATTTTTGGGTCAACTCATGAAAATGAGTGGAAGAAGGTCAAAAAGTTGAATTAGTGCAGATTTGGAGCTGTTTTGGAAGTTTTCAAATTTTCCTAAGTCTAAACCGGTTTTCAGTTTCGGTGTACCCCTGTTCATCGACTTGTATCTCTCAATCCAGGCCGAACTAGAGTAAAGTGCCTTAATATGAAATGATCTACTCGTATAGCTCTTCAACCTATATTAGTGAAGTTTTCGCTGAAACGCCCTGGATCGCGAGTTATAGATCGATAAAAATCGAGTTTCAGTCGGGTCCGCGGAAACTGAATCGGAGCCGATTCAGTTCGACCCTCGGGCGAATCGCGGGCGAATCGTGCGACCGCGTCAGGCCTCGGCCGCCAGATGGCGCCGTACGCCGTCGTTGCTGCCGCGCGGTCGGCTTACAAAGGGGAACACGCAATGCTGTCTTCCGCACGCTCGCCCTCACTCTCCCCGCTCTCTCGCCCTCTGTTCGCTCGCTGCTCTCCTCTTTCCCCTCCGCCGTCGCCATTTCCGCCATCGCCATTTCCGCCGCGACCGCCGCGGTGAAATCCGCCGCCACCGAGCCGTCTCCGACCGCGCCACCCTCGGCGCAGCTGCGGCTTGCTCTGCTCTTCGTTTCCGACCCGTTGCCGACCTCGGCCGACCTAAGGTACAGCTCCAGCAAGCTTCCCGCCGTCCGCCATTGCCGGAGCGCCGCGAGCTCTCGGGTCGCCGCGACGAGGGCGATGCCGGGGTCGGCTTCCCTCTCTTTTGCTCGTCTAAGAGTCTGCCGTTAGCCGTAGATCCTTTCCACACCGTCGGTTAGGTCTATCTCGCCGTGGTTTCGCCGGAACCCGAGTTCGCCGTGAAACCGCTCGCCACCGTGCCGCCATGCGAGCGCAGTCAGTGAGTTTCCGTGTGCAATAGTTCGATTAGTCGCGCGCACAGGTCTGCTAGGGTTGCAGGAACACGGAACGAGGCCGAGCCGCGCGAGCAACGGCCGAAATCGGCCGGCGCAAGTTCGCCGGACAACCGCCGTCCGCCATTGCCGCCGTCGAGCTCGCTCCGGTGGAGTACGACCCTCGGCAGTTGGTCCATCGGGTTCGTCTCGTTGCCGCGAGTCGGTAGGTAGCCTCGGCGTCGCCGGAGACCTCGCCGTCGGCGAGCTCTCTCCGGTCAGCGCCGGCGGCTCTGTTTCCTCTCTCTGACGCGTGGGGTCGGGTCGACCCCGGGGCCCGCGAGTCAGCCGTTCGGGTGCGCCTCTGGTTCACTGAGCCGGGTGCACGTAGCAGTTCTATCGGGTTTAGGTTTTTGATTTATAAAATGAATTTCCAGAAAATGTGTAAAACCTTCCAAAATTCATATCTGGAGCTAGGAATGTCCAATGGGGGTGGGTGAACCAAATTTTGTTGTGTTTGTATTTCTGAGCTCTATCAAGGAAAAATATAAAATGTACTTTTTGAATACTTTTTGTGTGCAGTTATAATTAAATTGTTAATTGCTTGTAAACTTGATAAATGCATAAGTAATTGCAGGAATGTGCTAAAAATGTGATTCCACTTGCATTCATCTTGTTTAGGGAAGTAGAATCTATGAAAAATATGTTTGTTGGTGTTTCACTATTATTTATATGATGTCTAGTATAATGTGCCTTTTATGTTTTAATCTTGCAAAAATCACCATGCTTAATGTGTTAAGGTTATGGACATGAATATTTTTCCTGGGCTATGTTATGTTGGAAAGAAGCTAAGAAAATTAGGAAATCTGTTGTTTGATACTTTTCACTGTGTTAAGTATTTTCCAATGCTTAAAAGGCTGGTTGCTTGTTATTTTTGTGTAGACTGTTATACTTGTCCAAATGACTTGAAATTTTGTCAGTAGGCTAGTCTGGATGTGTAATAGCTACTGTAATTTCTATGGATTTTTCTGGTCACAGTAAGTAGTAGGTCCAGTTATAGGCTAGGGTTTATTTAATTGTTTCTAAGCAAATATCTTTTGGTTGTGGTAGGTTAGTTGATGCATGTTAATTATTAAGTGCAGGTTGTAGACCTCTCACCCGGGACGAGAAATTGTTCTATGCTTTGCTTAAGAAGGGTGAGTATGAGTTGGTTGTCTAGGAAAGAAATAAATGAGTGTGGATTGTTAAACTGATTGCATATCATGGGTTAATTCGTGCATCTCTATCTTGCATTTCATGTGCATTCTCAGTTCTCATATATGCATATCATGCATACAGGATCGCCGGGAGGCGTGACGCTGCTGCAGTTCGATCCACCGGAGGAGGGAGTCCCGCCGGAGATTGAAGTGCCAGCGGTTTCCGAAGGACAAGAAGAAGAGGCTGAACTTCCGGAGTGCCCGGATCACCAACCCGCTAACTTTGTGAAAGGCAAGCCCCGGAGCATTCCTAAGTCTCCACTACTCTTTTTACAAATACACTGGTCTTTATTAAATCGTATGATTGTGCACTTAAGTATAGGAGTTGATATGATACCGTTGCTGCATTTATTCCTTGTCCACTTATACTTGATCCTGAAGTTATTACTAGACAAGGGGATGGGTTCGATCTTATGCTTAGCCATGCTTAGACCGGTAGAAGTCGAGGGATTTCCTGTCCTTCGCGAGCATAGGTGGTTACTAATGATGATGGGGTTGGATTCCACATGCTGGACTATATGTGCCACCATGCCACAGTGTCTAATGAGAGAATCAAGGCTAGGTAGCGGGGAGCCGCATGACATGGTTGAGGTCATGCCGTCTTCGGTGCTGCTTGCGGCCGACTAGGACTGAGGCCACCAGACATCAGTTGAGATTGAAAGACGTCGTCACATAGCTGGCCAGATAAGTCATTCTGACCGCGAAGCCGAGTATTTCTTTCTGAGCCGGGAATTGGGCGTGATAAGGCAGACATATTCTGGAGGTAGGAAGGATGTGCGGAGACACCATCTTACCAAGGGCAGGTCAGGGACCTGATGCATCCTGGAAGTGGGTTTGTCTCTGAGAATATGGACCCCTCCAAGCCCGCGATACATATTATGTCTCAGAAAGATTTAACGGTGGCCCAAGAAGCCAGTGGCTCGGCTGACAGGGTTTGTGATTGGCATATTTGCCAGCTGGTACAATCGATTCGAATCGCCATCTCTCCTGGTTAGTGAGAAACTGAACTGATCTTCTGGTGAGGTAGAGGCTAATAACTTGAACATAATGATTATGGTGAGGTGAGGTTGATATCTGTGGATATCGGAAATCATATGGTTTTATTGATTGCTACAATATTCAGTGAATGCTTAGTATAGTGGCTAATCCTAGTAAATAGTTTAACTGAAATCGAAGCTTATCACAATTAAAATGAATAAGTTGAGGTTCTACTGTAGTAATGCTTTTGATGCAAAATGATGCTACCCTCTGAGCTCCACCAAACAAGCCTTGCATATCCTTGAGAGTCTTTTTATTTACTCCCTGTCGGGTAAGTCTAGCTGAGTACAATTGAGTACTCAGGGTTTTATTCCCATTGTTGCAGATGGTGTAGTCTACTACGCGTATTGCAGGAATTGCTTCACCCCTGCGGGCGAAGAAGACTAGACCCGAGGGCAGGGTCATTATCTATCTTTAGTTGTTGTAAGAATGCTGTGACAGGGTCATGTGATGGTACTCGTATTTGAACTCTGTGGTGTAAAACTATGTTGACTTCCGCTACTACCCTATTTGTGTAAAAGACTATGTTGTACTCTGATGTTTAAATTCGGTTGCGAACTTATGTGTCATGTGATCGGGTATTGCTGAATGAATGATCCTTGGGGTATGAAATGTTTGAAATCCTTCGAGATTTCTGGACTACCGGGTTTATATTGGCTCAAGTGCGACTGGATTGCGGCTAAAATGCGATCGTTGTACTTGTGCTCGTATAAATTGGTCGGTTCCGTGACAGATTTGGCCTTAGATTCACTTGAATTTGATCGTCGCTTATGCTTTTTTATGCTTATTTTACCATGATGATCGGTTCCATGCTTACATCGGCTAATTCCCTATCAATCTTGTTCGTTACATGTTGTGCGTTCGGTGCTAGTTGAGACATAAGTGGTTCTGAGGTTATCGTAAGTCTTATTTTTTGTGTCCTTGTTTAAGTTAAACTGAGCGTCATCCGGTGGAACAGGTTTAACCCAAACAAGTTTTTCACTAGATTAGACTTGTTTTAATTTGAAGTCTGTTTATGGCTACGCTAGCGTTCGTTCGTGCTTCATGGACCCTGCATCGGCTAAAGAGCCGATTCAGTTATGCTCTCACGAGTAGATCGTGTATATAGACTTATTTGGATATCAAACGATCTAGCTTTGTTTGCTGGGTTTGTTGAAGCCTGCTGGCCGTTAGACCAGGTGAATGCAGACTTGGTGAACGTAGCGAAGAGGATTTACTAAAGCCGCCGGCCTTCTAGACCAGCTTTAGCCAATCTCTGCTTGTTTGATATACAGATCAGATCTGTATACATGATCTATTTTCTTTTATACACATTAATTGAATTAGATCGGCTAGCACGTTATTGTCTTCATATGTGTATTCTGATAGCCATTTTACTTCATTATTATACTATCGGTTCATAACATGACGGAATCGGCTTTCTAGACGATCTCCGATTGAATCGGCTCTCAGAGCCACGTAATTGGAACTACCTGGACACACCGGTTAGTTCCGCCCGGTGATTACTGATTACTATTGTTTCCTTGTCAATTGTAGGTCAAATTGACTGGCACGCTTGGGTGTTACTGACACTCTCAGACCGGGTTCGAAGCTAGCTGGATCTGCGAGAGCTCTACTGCCTTCAAGGGTCGTTTCCGGCTTCGCTGGTGTGTTGGGCTTAGGGAACCACTTTTTGCGCAACACATACCTTGGAGTCGTCATCCTTCATCATTTTTGCTTTAGTCCTGAAATGGTTTGTGACAATAATACCCGAAGGAATATTTTCATAATTATGCTTACTCTACACAGGCATCACAGCAAAAAGGGTGCAGGTTTATTCTTGGGAAACCTTCTAATTGCATTCATGTTGGTGAAGTGGTTTCCCCTCCAACCCCAACCTTCAGGTGCCTATCTCAAGATTCACACAACGAGATCTACAATGTTTATTATAAACATATGCATCTACAACCACCCTTTTCAAGATTCTATAAACAAGTAAAGTGAGGGGGTTGGAGATCTCTTGTATGGCAATGTTAGAGAGACCTATTGATTTAGAAGTTCTCTTGTGAGCCCGGATCTGATGAGGTGCTCATGGAATAATGTCCATGCTCACTGATGTCATCATCTATTTCAATCTCCAAGGATGTTTCTTCATGGATGTCTATGGGCAAAAGTATTTTCTCTATCATTCCATGCCTAAGATAGTCATTGGACATGTCATTGTCCAAGATTTCCTTCGGATGGGTGTCTCTCAGGTTGATCTCGCCTAGCGCCTCAATTCTTGGATGAGCTATAAGTTCATCAGCTGGATCTGAACCAAGTATGGATTCCATCCATAAGGCTTGTATCTGTCCATCCATTCAACACATTCCTGCCATTGTTGTAGCTCTTCTTGATCTTCCTTGTAGGCCTTGATGACTCCTACGCTTTGGATGTCTGAGTAGGTTTCTAGGATCATCATGGGTCCTAGGAGAGAGGGCACAAGAGGGATCATTGGGATCAAGGATGGGTTACAGATGGGTTCAGATAAGTCATCTACTGTGGGCATAGAAGGAGAGTGTTGGTATAAATTAACTGCACTCTATTAAATATTATTATTATCAAAGTTCCGCAAGCACACAGATAAAACACCGATGTAGCACTTCACCAGACAATCCCGGTTTTAATATCGAACCCAAAGGAACAGTAGGTGATACTGACTAAGTCTATTGGCTCTTAACCCGATAACACAATCAATCCAGAGAATATCAAGAATGAGGAGATAACTAATGATTATCTAGATCCGAAAACCTGTAAACTTTGAATAATATCATTCTAATCAGGCAGTGAAATGAATAAGAGCGGAAATCAGAGTTCCCTCCTACCAAACACTTATACACCTATCGATCCTATCAACGGAAAGTGGACTACAGAGGAATCAACGCAGCTATCACCTACGCAAACTACCACTATCCGGCCAATCAGGGGACATTCACAAGTAATTATAGCCCAGACACCACGTCTACACTACAAACTACTACTTCAACCAAGGAGCTACCAAGATCAAAGCACTCAAATAGAGTTGTTGTCGGTGTTTAGATTAGCGAGTGCTACACCGGCTAGTAAACTTAGAGATTGCAGTTGAGATCATGGATGGTGTGCAAGGAGGAACACAGGGTTTATACTGGTTCAGGCAATGAATGCCCTACGTCCAGTGTGAGATCGAACCATGTTGCCTTGCACCGGGGTGCTTGTAGTAGGGGTTACAAGCTTAGTCGAGAGAGGGAGGGGCTCCCACGTCTCTTGTGAGTGTGAGTGTTTTTGGTGTTCTTGAGCTTGTAGATTGTATGACTGGAGGTTCTGGTGGCGAGTGTGAATGTGTCTGAAGAGCGTAAGTTGAGAAGGTCATCCCTGTGATCGGCCTCTGCCCTCCCTTTTATAGTTACAAGGGAAGGGCTGGAGTTACATGTGTTGCCCTGTGGTTATAGTGCTCGGCATGGCGGAGTTGGTGATGACTGGTGGCTATCGTCAGGCACGCCCTCGTCCTGGCGCCTTGGCGGTATGGGATTAGTCATTCGGCTGATCCTCCTCTATTCCATTGGTGAGTTCTAAGGCATCTCACAGTGCTGGACATGGTTGGCTGCATGGCAATACGTCATGCCATCATGTCCGACCCTGCACAGTGCGACAAGTAGATAGGTTGAGCCCTGAGTATAAGCTCCTGAGGCTTGGGAGACCTTGGTACCATCGGGGACACGATGGGACGGTGCGGGAGGAGTGTCCTCCCTCAGGAGTTTCTTTTTCCTTGTGAGGTACATTCCAGGGGATCGGCGAAACCGGTCGCAAGGCTTTCCCATTCCCCCGGGTTGGTCGAGCGACTGTCGTTCCCCATTTCCTGGTGTCACACTGTGCGACCGGGGTATGGCAGTCGCCGTCGTAGTTGGCGAATCTCCTCGTCAGCCCAGGGAAGAGTAGGACCGTCAGATCGCCTGCTAGAGGGGATGGGGCAGTTGGTATGGCGAACGTGCACGTTCGGGGAGTCGTTGTGTCACGGTGCTCACCTGATGGGACCGTGCTTGTAAAGTGGTCAGGGAAGGTCCCTTGGCCAGTCAAGTTTGACCTGCTGATATCGGCAGGGCTCGGGCGAACCCGAGGGTGCTCGTGGCGGGGGGCTCGGGCGAATCGGAAGTCTATCGCCCGAGGTCCGCCTTCCCTAGGCCTATCGTGGAGGCTCAGGAGAATTGGAAGTCTATTGCCCGAGGGGCCCGCACGCCCGAGGGAGGCGACATGCTTCTGCACGGCTCTGTTTTGGGCCGCGCAGGAAGTTCTTGCATGGGCCGTCCCTGCGTGGGCTTCGGTTGGCGTCTTCTTGGGCCGGGCTTCATTCGGGAAATATGATTTTGCGTTGAAGTTGGGTACCCCATAGCTGGGTACCCGACAGTAGCCCCCGAGCCTGTGGTGGAGTGAAGGCTCTCCTCCAGAGGCTTAAGTTGATTTTTCTGTCACATTAGCAAAGTTTGTTTATTTTATCCGGTGGGTGCGCGAGAGCGCACCCGCCGGGTGTAGCCCCCGAGGCCTTGGAGGGATGATGCATCCCTTCAAGGGCTTGAAATCGAGCTTGTAGAGTCTTGGGTGCTTTCTTACTTGCTGGCGACTTGTCCCTTCGTAGGCGTTGAAGCCCCCGAGCCTTTGCCACGGGCGGGCGTCCTGTCCGGTGCGTCTTTTGTCCTACCAAGGCACAGAGAGAGTCCCCGAGCCCCTTTTTCGTATCGGGGGTCGATCGGGTCCTTTTTGGTTCGACCTTCGCACTCTTCTTTGAGAACAGAAAGGTTTGGCCATGCTTGACTTCCCATGGTGGGGGCGCGAGTCGGCATTTCTGTTGAGCTGCAAGCGGGTCAGTCCAAGTGGAGGTCCATGCCCCGTTCGTTGGGGGTCGGCTAGCGACCTGAGCAGACTCCAAAAGTTCCCCGAGGGTCGATTTACGGGTGTCGGGTCCCTTCGATGGGTCCTGAGGGCTTGATGCCTCCCCCGAGGGGATCCCATATCATCAACTCGCTACTGGGACTTGGACACAGCGTGGGGTGTCCCTTTTTGACGCTCGGGCATCGGGATACTGACCGTTTCGTGATCCACCCACTTGATGTCCCTTGCTCGATATCCTTGGGGTGACTGTTCGAGCCACAGAGGGCCAGTCTTCGATCCCCTCGGAACGTAACAGGTGCCCGAGCCCGAGGTTCCTTCGTCAGGAAGGAGAGCGATCGTCGGAATCGAGGGGGTTAGTGTAATGATTCGACGCACCTTTTGAGGAGGGAAGCCAGACGGACACGATGGTTCGGGGTAGACAGGATGTTTGCGTGCGCGAAGGTGGCGGCGAATGCAGAGAGTCATGGTGGGGCCCGCATAGTTAATGCGGCGGATTCACCGTATCCACTTCGTCCTTGTGGCCTAAGTATATAAGGAAACGACCGTTTCCTTTTCTTTCTACCCTAGCCATTTGCCTTCGCTTACCTCGGCCTCTTCGCTTTCATCTTTTAGAGCCACTCACAAGCTCCTTGTCCTCGCCGCCGGCATCCTTTCCTTCCTCTTGCGTCCTTTTCCTCCTGCAATGGCTGACCCAGCGCCTTTCGACGCCGCCACCGCCGTCGCGGCCCCGCTCGAGGTGGAGCCTTGGCTCCCCTCTTTGGTGATGGAGGCACAGCTTCAGGAGCTCGTGCAGTTGGGGCTCCTCCGCCCCCGCACCAACTCGCAGCATCCAGAGTGGATCGCAACGCCGCGCGACCACCTAGAGCCGCGACCCTTCGAGGGGCACGTGGTGAGCTTCGTTGCCTTCCACGAGCGGGGGCTCGGGTCGCCGCCGAGCCTGTTCCGCCGTGTGCTCCTCTTCAACAATGAGTTGGAGCTGCACAACTCTGTCTCGCAGGTGTCGATCTTTGCCGTTGTCTGCGAGGGCTATCTTGGGGTGATGCCGCACTGGGACTTCTGGCGGTTCCTCTTTCGCGTCGACGCATACACGAAGTCGTTCAGCTCGGGAACCCGCGGAAGGTCATCAGCGCCGGGGGCTGCAACTTCGCAGTCCGCACCACCGAGTACATCCCCTGCAAGGCCCAGTCGTCGAACAAGGGGTGGCGCGACGGCTGGTTCTACCTGTGGAACGACGACGGCGCCTTCCCCGAGTATACGAGGAAGGTGATCTCCACCCCCATTCCGCGATGAAAGTGGGGGATGCCCGACATGGGACACCAGGCACCTGAGCCCTTAGCTTGCCGCGTTGCATACGTTGCGAGACAAGGGTTTGACGGCAGCTGGGGTGGTGGCGCACTTTCATGCACGGACCGTGCTGTCCCTGATGGAGCGCCGCCTCGCCCTGTACGAGATGGAGGAGGAGTGTCGAGGGTGAGGACCTCGATGTTGACCCAGAACCTCAGCTCCGAGGAGATCATGCGTCGTGTAAGGTACACGGTGAGTGGTCACCCCACCCTCATCGAGCTGAACAAGGTGGCGATGCGCCCATGCCCGGGGTACATCCCGCTGATGAGTACCTTGTTTGTCTTCTGTCGTTTGTTTGTCTTTCTTCCCCTTCTGATCCTCCTTCCCCTTTCGGTTGAGGGCCACTCAAGGGAGGAAAGTCCTTCTCTGCCCCCCGTCCTGGAGTTTGCCCTCCTTTGGGCCCATAACCGCCTTCGGGGCGAGTGACAGATGGCGAAGAAGGAGAGAAAGACCTCAAAGAGGAGGAAGCGAGCTCGGGAGGCCCAAAGGCTCGCCCAGCGTCGCCGCCGTTAGCGGGAGGCCAGGGAGCTAGAGGAGTCGTCCCCCTCTTGAGATGACCTAGACGACAACGACAACAACAATGATGATGATGATGATGATGATGATGAGGCCACCCAGCACATGGTGGCCACAAAGCCCGCGGTGGGCACCGACGAGCCGAGGAAGGCTCCGATGCCGGCGCTTGCCGGTGGAAGCGCCGGGGGCCGTGCGCGGCGTTGGTTGGTGAGGCCTGTCGAGGCCGAGGATCCACCAACCGGCAGTCGCGAGGGCTCGGTGGAGAGGCCGGGAACGGGCTCAGGCCCGGCGCCCGAGACCGTCGAGACCGCGGCCTTGACCGCGGCTAGTGATGGGGCCCAGGGGCCCCTATTCCAGCGGCCCCTCCCTCTAGATGCGTCGCTGGACGCCGCGACAGCCGATGCCAAAGGGAGCGAGGAGAGGACACCGCCCACGACGGAGTTGGGCGACGCCGAGAGGCCAGACCTCAAGCTGGGGTCCGCCTGAACCTGGGCGTCCCCGCCGAAGGATGGCGGCGCCGAGATGACCCCTAGTGGCCAGGCGGATCCCCCGCCACTAGGGGTATCTGCCGGCGGCGACGACTCCGACGTCAAAGTGCTGCCCAACACTTCGCTGGCAGGGCAGCCTACACCGTCCGTCGAACTCGCCGCTCCGTCAAGCACCGGGGCGGCGAAGAAGACGGCGATCCCCAAGACCAAGTAAGTAGTTTCCGAATCGTTGCCTTACCGATTTTTTATCCCTTCATTGCGAACGCTGATATCTTCCCCGTCTTGCTTTAGGAAGCGCCCGGGGGCAGCCCTTCAGGTCTCTCACCAGAAGGTCTTGAAGGTGCAAGCCTGGAGCACTGCTGGGGAGGAGGGTCGGTTGTTGGCCGAGGAGGCTCCCTCGACGGAGGTTCGTCCGGCCGAGGGCTCAGTGGCGCCGGGGGCGGCCCCTTCCTCTGCGGTTGTCGTGGCTACGGCCGCCGTTGAGGAGGTGGCTCCGACTCTGACTTCCGAGGCACCCACGGTCGTAGTTCTCGGGGAGGCTTCGGCGAAGGCGACGGCCGCCCTTGCGCTGGAGGCGGCCGACACTGGTGCTGCCACCATGGACGTCGATGCTCCGTCATCGTCCGAGGCTGCGGCACTACCGCCCATGAGCTCCACGGCGCTGGTCGTCCACGGGGCACCTCCCCGGGTGTTGACGGGCTCCTACATTGAGTGGAGCAGCCAGGCGAACCGTGATGCCCCGTCGGTCTTCTTGCTGCGGGATGACGTCGAGGTCGCTCAGTGGGATGCCCTCCAGGACCTCAAGTCCCAGTGCTCAGAGAGCCTGCGCCTCCTCACGGACTCCCTCGACACGGAGTTCCAGGAGCGACTCCAGGTGAGTATATCCGTCTTACCTTTGTCACCTTGGAGTTTCCAGCTCACATCTTGGCTTGACTCATTGGCTTGCCTTTGCTTCTTTCTCCCTTAGGAGCTTATGAAGACCTCCGGGGAGAAGTCCCTTGGCCTCTGGAAGCAGCTAGAGCTGAAGAGCCGGGCTCTTGCTTGCTCTTAGGAAGAGCTCACCGGCGCGACTGGCTCGGCTAGCCGACGTGTCCCTCGACCACGACATCCTGAAGGTCGAGGTCACGGAGGCTCGGGGCCGAGTCGCTCCCCTGGAGGAGCGCGTCCAGCAGCTGGAGGCTGCCCTGGCGGAGGCAGCTCGGGAGGGGGATGCCACGCAGACGCTCGCCGCCGAGAAGGAGGCCGCCGCCGAGGTCCTGTCCTCGGACTTGGCCACCTCCCGGGAGGCCCTGAGTTTGGCGGTGGGCGAGGTCGACGCCGTCCGAGAGGAGGCGAGGAAGGCTCGAGAGGAAGTCGACGGTAAGTCTTACCCTTTTTACATTTCGTTTCGACTGCCTATGGTTCTTTCGCCGCAGCCTGACGATCCTGCTGCTGCAGTCTTGAAGATGGGTGCTGTCAGCGCCCAAGGGACCATCGACGTCCTCAACGCCGCGCACGACGCTGAGGTCGCCGAGCACCGGTACCTGCAGAGGGTGGCACGCGCGCTATGTGACACCCTCAGCACCGGTGATGGCGAGCCCTCGGGGACCTCGCTCAGGAGCCGCTTGGAAGCCCTCCATGGAAGGATGGGTGCCCAGCTCAAGGAAGCCCTCCGGACGGGCATTCAGAAGATGCTAGTGGTGGCGAAGTCTCATTATGAGAACTTCGATACCGACGCCGTCAGCGAGGGTTTCATCGAGGCTTCTGACGAGGAGCTCCTGGCGCTGATCAGCTCCATGGTGGTCCCCAGGGCGGCGCTGGTGGCCCTCTATGAAGAAGACGTGAAGCTCCCTCCCCTAAACCTTGGTTAGAAAAGCCGGGCCATCATGCCCAGAAAGAATTTTTGTAAGAACCAAACATGCGGCCCTTCGAGGCCTTAAATATTCATGTAAATATTCAGTGCATGTTCGTGTTCGTTATAGCGCTTTTCCTTAAGCATTTTCCTCGCCCACCCTGAGCCCGGACCATCGAGCCTCGGGGCACCTTTTCGGGCGTCGTAGCTTTAGGGGCGTAGACTCGGCCGTGGTCCTAAGAATTTCTGTACGGCGAGAGCTTTAGGAAAAGGGGTTCGTTCGATATCAGCCGATCCTTCTCCCCTTGCGAATGCTATCCTTATAAATTCATTTCTGAGCGCTAGTTGCCTTCAGGCGAACAGTGGCGAGTGGAGGTGCCGTATCCCGGAGGCATAGGTGGTCTCGCGGCTCGGCCGGCTCTGCCCTATGGGGCTTCCTTTGCTTATCCAAGGTTTATAAATTTTTGAAATTTTTGAGTTTTCGAATTCGGTTAGTCTCGGAGGAGTCCGGGGGTTCCCCTCGTCCTAGCCCCCGAGGGAGGGTCAGCCCTATTGGAGATAGGGCCGAGCCTCACTTTTGATTGCACGGTCCACCCATTCCCGAGGGTGGGCTCGGGTGGAGATCTTAAAATCAAACGAGAAAAAGAAGATCGGATCTTTATTGATTTCAAGATGTAATGTACAATGCTCAGAATTTTAGGGATAGAAGCGACGTAGATGTTCGATATTCCAAGCGTTGTTGTAGACTTTGCCCTTTTTGTTTGCCAGCTTGTATGTTATGGGGCGCAGCACCTCGGCGACGATGAATGACCCTTCCCATGGTGGCGTCAGCTTGTGACATCCTCGGTTATCCTGCCTGAGCCGCAGCACCAGGTCACCTACACTGAAGGCTCGGTCTCGAATGCGCCGAGCGTGGTACCTTCGTAGGGTCTATTGGTACTTGGCCGAGTGCAGCAAGGCCATGTCTTGGGCCTCATCGACTTGGTCCAGCGCGTCCTCCCGAGAGACCTGGTTGCCTTGCTCGTCATCGGCTCGAACCCTCGGGGCGCCGTACTCCAAGTTGGTGGGGAGCACAGCCTCGGCGCCGTAGACCAGGAAGAAGGGTGTGAAACCCGTGGCTCGGCTCGGCATGGTCCTTAGGCTCCATATCACCGCGGGGAGCTTGGTCATCCACCTCTTGCCGAACTTGTTCAACTTGTTGAAAATTCTCAGCTTGAGGCCTTTGAGAATCATGCCGTTGGCACACTCCACTTGGCCGTTCGTCCTTGGGTGAGCTCCCGCCACCCAATCCACTCATATGTGGTGGTCGTCGCAGAATACCAGGAATTTCTTCCCGGTGAACTGCGTTCCGTTGTCGGTGATGATGGAGTTCGGGACGCTGAACCGATGAATGATGTCGGTGAAGAACAACACTGCTTGGGTCAAACTGATCTGGGTGATAGGCCGAGTTTCAATAAACTTTGAGAACTTGTCGATGGCGACAAGAAGGTGGGTGAAGCCCCCGGGTGCCTTCTGGAGGGGATCGACAAGGTCCAGTCCCCACACGGCGAAAGGCCACGTGATAGGGATCGTCTGGAGAGCTTGGGCCGGGAGGTGAGTTTGCCGAGCGTAGTACAGGCACCCTTCGCAGGAGCGTACTACCTCGGTAGCGTTGGCCATGGTGGTTGGCCAATAGAAGCCCTGTCGAAAGGCGTTGACGACGAGCGTCCTCGGCGCGACGTGGTGACCGCAGGCCCTGGCATGTATCTCTTCAACCAGACCCTTGCCCTGGCTGAAAGGGATGCAGCGCTGAAGGACCCCGAACGGGCTACGCTGGTAGAGTTCACCATCGATCATCGTAAAGGACTCGGCTCTTCGTGCCAGCCACCGAGCCTTGGTCTTGTCCAAGGGCAAAATCCCTCGGACGAGCCAACTGACCAGCGGCTCTCGCCAATCTGGCTCGTCGTCGTCTAGCTCGGCTTCAATCTCCATCGCCTCGGCTTCGTCGTCGGCTTCAGCCACGGTCTTTGGTGGCTCCCCTTTGTCTGAGGGGTCGGCAGCCCCCGAGGGGCTTCCGCGGCTTGAAGACGCTCTGAGCTCTCCCGGGGGCTCAGGGGTCTCCTTCCCCTTGCCTCTCGAGGGATCGGTGCTAACCGAGGGATTGTGGAGATCGTTGGCAAATATGCCTGTCAGGACCGAAGCCCTTTAGGACGCGATCTTTGCCAATTCGTCGGCCTCCTCGCTGTACCTGCGCGCGACGTGCTTGAGCTCGAGGCCGTCGAATTTCTCCTCGAGCAACCTGCACCAGCTTGCAGTAGGCGGCCATCTTGGGTTCTGGCACGTCGACTCCTTCATGACCTAGTCCACGATGAGCTAGGGAGTCCCCTCGAACCTCGAGGTGTCGGATCTCGAGCTCGATGGTGATGTGGAGTCCGTTGACAAGAGCCTCGTACTCGGCCACATTGTTGGAAGCTGTGAAGTGCAGCCGCAGCAAGTACTTGAGCCGGACCCCGAGAGGTGAGACAAAGACGATGCCTGCGCCGGTACCAGTCTTCATCATCAACCCGTCGAAGTACATGACCCAATACTCTTCTTGGGTTGGGTGTGTTGGCAGCTGCGTCTTGATCCACTCTGCCACGAAGTCTGCTAGCACCTGGGACTTAATTGCCTTGCGTGGCACGTAGGTGATGCCGTCACCCATGAGCTCAATAGCACACTTGGCGATCCTCCCAGTCGTCTCCCAATTCTGGATTACCTCTCCAAGGGGGAAGGATGATACCACAGTCACGGGATGGGATTTGAAAGCAAGAATGATTGCGTACACCAGCTTCTGTATCTAAGGGTAGCGTGTCTTGGTCTCGGACAAGACTTCGCTGATGAAGTAGACCGGGCGCTGAACGGGCAGCGCGTGTCCTTCTTCCCGTCGCTCCACGACGATCGCTGCACTCACAACTTGATTAGTAGCAGCGACATATAGCAGGAGGTCCTCTCCTTCGGTGGGGGGCACGAGTACTGGAGCTTCCAAAAGCAGAGCTTTGAGCCTTTCGAGGGCTTCCTGGGCCTCGGGGGTCCAGGTGAAGTGCTCGGTCTTCTTCAGCAGCCAATACAGAGGCAAGCCTTTTTCGCCGAGCCGTGAGTTGAATCGGCTTAGGGCTACTAGACACCCCATCAACTTCTGCACGCCTTTGAGGTTGCAGATCGGCCCTATCCGAGTGATGGCCGATATCTTCTCCGGATTGGCCTCAATGCCACGCTCAGAAACAATAAACCCAAGCAACATGCCTCGGGGGACTCTGAAGACACATTTCCTGGGATTGAGCTTTATGCTCTTCTTTTTGAGGCACTCGAATGCCTCTTCTAGGTCGGCTACCAAGTCGTTTGCCTTTCTAGTCTTTATCACAATATCATCTACGTAGGAAGAGTGTAGAAGCTTCACGAGTTCGGCCAGCCAGGAAAGACACCTAGTGGGGCCGGCTGGCACCCTAGTGGGGCCGGGCGGCGCCCCCTATCCCCTCTCGTCCCAACTCAAGTTCCCTTTTCTCTCTCTATCTTTCCTAAGTACAATCCCATAGATTCCCGATGCGTACGAATAATCTTTCATACGAATCCTGTAGAACCTAGATTTGATCTTATCCTGTCTCGTGAAAACCATATAAATACGCACCTATACCACCCTTGAATGCCATCCCATCATCATTGCCTTCTTCTCCTCCAAAGAATCTCTCTAGTTTAGATCTAGTGGCAATGGCAAGCAAAGCGGTCGTCGGCGCTGACTCCGGCAAGCTCCAAGGCGACCACTCAAAGGCCATCATCCTCACGCAGCCGAAGCCCCTTGCCATCGTGCCGCCAAAGCACCTCGCCGTCGTGCCACCGAAGCATCTTGCTACGGTGCCCCAGCAGTTCGAGCAAGTCTACTACACGCATGCTCAGCCTGCTTTGCCATCACCACCTGAGAAACTACTACTAGAAGATGGTACCAGGGGGAAGTAGATCGCTATTCCCCAAGGCACCCCACTTCTTCCACCTAGAGATAATGAGCGACTCCTGTCGGTCAAGACCGACATGAACGGAACGCTGGTATGTGCGAAGTACACCACTGCTCGCCCTGCCATCCAAGGAGTTCGTGCACGTCCAGGCCAAGTCCGCTACACCGAGTTCATACCACCTCCGCCCAAGAGACAGCGGGCTACATCTACATCAGCACTAGAGAAAGTCTCTAGACAGCCCCCGCTCTCTCTACGCATCCTTAATGAGAAGATGGAAGCTCTCTCGTTAGGGGTATAGAGAGGAATGAATACTTAAGGAGCAAGATTATGAGTGACATGACTAAGCAGATAGAAGTTGATTTGCAGTCCCAAGCGTGAAAAAGATCAGCTGAAAGAAGAGATTGGCGAGCTGAAGGAAGAAATTAGGAAGCTCACGAAATAGGGGCAGCCTTAAGTCACCCTCGTTATCTATGTAATAAGGCACAAGTGTGTTAGGTTTGATTATATTATCAAGTGTGCTAGGTTTGATTTATAATATTAAGTGTGTTAGGTAAGCCTATGGAGTTAGGGCAGTCGTTAGCTCAGTCAGTATCAGAGTTATCTAGTATTATTAATAAATAAAGTGCCTTATTATTTTTATCAATATTAATGTTTAAATTTACTTTACTCTCTATATTTTTGGTACGCATGTTATCTCCACATATTGCGCAGAAAAGTATGCAGGAAAATAAGTGTGGGGGAGGCACATCGTGACTATGGAAATCAATTCGCTCGGGAAAATCACGTAATTCGAAAGATAATCGAACCAGGACCTCGCACACCGAAGTGGACCCGGTGGGGCCATAGAGGCGCGCCGCCCGGCGCCCTACCTGGGCCGGCTGGCCCCCCTCTGCACCCTCTACATCTCCTTCTCAGTCATGGTTAGGTTTGATCCCCATACAATATAATTGCATATGTTTCGATTTCCGTTTCAATCCAAATTAAAATTCACATGCTAAATTACTTTTAAAAAGAGAAGAAGAGATTGTTTAATTCATAGCTTAAGAATAAATTATATAACACTTTTCTAGGAATCATGTTACTATTGGACACTATTTATAGGGACCCCATGATTGTGTAACACCTGAAAAATTGCATTCTTTTAAATAGTAGAAATTTATTTAATTGTGCAATTAATTGATCATTCCAATATAGGGAAATAATAATTTTTCTCAAATATAAAATCAAACCTAGGTCATACACATGTATGATGCATTCATGCTGGAGCATTTCTTCTTTGTTCTATTGTAGCTTATATGAATTTCTCAAATATTCTAAAACCCAATTTGAAAATCCTTTTGGAAAATGGAAAAAGAAAATAGAGCAGAGCCCTTCCCCTCTCCTTTCTGGCCCGAGCAGCAGTTTGGCCTGTTTTCCACTCCCTGGTCCCAGCAGGCTCAGGTCGGATGGCCCGAGGACAGCTCGGCCGATCTGCTTCCTCCCTTCCCCTTTCCCCCTCTGACTGTCGAGCGGGACCCACGGGTCAGCCCTTCCTTCTCCACCTCCCTCGCCGCACGAACAGAGACGCCGCTGCTGTGTTCATCCGCCGTGGCCGAGCACGCG
This sequence comes from Eremochloa ophiuroides, assembly GCA_038502445.1. Taxonomy (NCBI): domain Eukaryota; kingdom Viridiplantae; phylum Streptophyta; class Magnoliopsida; order Poales; family Poaceae; genus Eremochloa; species Eremochloa ophiuroides. The sequence goes on from JAHLJS010000002.1 coordinate 51,802,697, forward strand.
CGCGCGAAGCGTCCCTCTGCCGTGACTGCCAGCCCGACCCCAGCGCTCGGTGCTACCGACCAGTGGGACCCCCAGGACAGCCCCTCCCCTGTTTCCCTCTGCTGCGCGCCGAGAGTCCGCCGTGGGCAAGAAAGAAAACGGCCGAAGACGAGTTCGTCGCCGCGCCGAGAGTCCGAAGTAGAGAAGAAACGGCCGAAGCCGATTTCTCCGCTATTCGAGTTTGTTTCAATCTCCGAGATTGTCGTCACACCTCGGGAGTATTTAAGCAGCGCCACACCCCCCCGTAGCCGTCACCTAACCCTAGCCGCCTCTTCTCGCCGCCACTGCCGAGCTCCCGCGAGAACCGAGCAGCCGCCGCCGTGAGCAATTAGCTCGATTCGCTACCAATTTCTTCTCGGTAAGCCTTTGAGGAGCTTCGCTGTGATCTTGTGAAGCTCCCGAGCACTTTCCCCCTCCATTTGTGCACTGACACGCCTCCGCCGCCGTTGCAGAGATCCACCATCCGCCGGATCATGCCGCGAGCTATCTCCGAGTCGATTTCCGACCTTCCCATCACCCTAGGTGAGCTTGCGATGCTCTTCCCGATCTATGGGTACCCTTCCCGACCTATTTCATGCATCGAAGGCCGAGTTCGCCTTCTCCGGCGGCCCTCCGGCCATGGCGCCGCCGTCGGCCTCTGTTTTTCCGGCCGAGAGCACCGCCACCCCTCCTCTCTTTTAATCTGATCCGCCGATTTTGAATCGGACGGCCGAGAGCAGCCCATACCGATTCGGCCAGCGTATAACCCCCTGCAGTTTTTAATGCTAAACCCGCGATCCCTTAGCGTATTCTGTGATTTGCGCTTTTCAATTTAGAAAACGTATTTTCTCCCGGTATTTAGAAAATGTGTTTTCTATTATTTACAGATTTGCCACTAAGCTTCATTTGATCATAATTTACTTGTTTTAGATCCGATTTGAACGATTCAAATTGCGTTAGATTCGTAATTTCATAATCTATCTGATGGTACCACTGTTTCATATATTTTCAACTTTGAGAATTCGAGATTATATTTAATCTATTATTATTCTATTATAAACCTTGTAAAATTCATATCTTCCTCGTTTTAAATCCGATTTGCGCAAACTTTATATCGATGTGATCGTAGCAACGTGTAGATTTGTTTTATAACCTTTTTAATTTATTTTCTCTCTGTTGGTGTACTGTTCTAATGAAAACTCTTGTTTGTATGTATGATTGCCCCTGTATGCGTGTGTGTTGTTATGATGGATCGAGTATAGACGGTGAGCTTTACGTGGGTGATCAAGATCAGTACTGCGACAACCCGGATCACCAGGAGTTTGCTGATCAAGGCAAGTATTAGTATGGATCATCCTTGTTGTCCTATTCACCAAATAAATAATTGCATTTGCATGTGTCTTCCTTGTTAACCATAGTTATTTCCTAGCATTGTTACCCTGTTCCTTGCCACCTATGGGATTATGCATATGGTAAATGTTGCTAGTGCGCTTTTGAGAATCATGATCATGTAAACTTGATTAATTGATTATGCAATATGATTAAAAGATGCCTTTTTAGCAACAGGGAACTAGGGGATTCGAGCATAGTTTTGTGATGCTCAAAATCCTTCACCTTTGATAATGATCTGTAAGTATGACACCGGGATTGACAGTGCAACTATGAGGGCTACATGGCTCCGGTTTTAGTCAAGTATGGGCACTTTTTCTAGCTTGTTAGAGGTTACCGAAAGGCGTGATGGGACCTGCCGACTCGGGTATAGTGCGGCTCCTGTCCGAGTGTGTATAATCTGCGTGACCTTGTGCCATGAAGAAGGGGGGCTCTACATTTGCTTGCCGGGTTCCTAGCGGCCCTAACTTGTTAGGCGAAGTTCTTTGAAAGACTTCATAGTGAGACCCTGCTCACTCACCTCGGTAGTGTTATGGGAGTAATTAACCCGAGAAAATGGGAATCACGGCTCATAGTGAAAGTGCACAACCTCTGCAGAGTGTAAAACTGGTATACTAGCCGAGCTCACGGTCAAGAGCGGCCTTGGACGTCTTACGGAGTAGTTATCTTTTGGGGTGATGCTTACCTATTGCTAAATCTATTTATTGCTACTCATTAATTATGTTTACTATGATCATGAGAATGGGCTTATTCATTTGTTGCTATCCAACTGCATAAAAGGATGATTAATTAAAAGCAACCTGCTGTTAAAACCGTGTCAACCTTTTTGAGCCTCATTAACCCATGCTAGTCTTGTTGAGTACGACATGTACTTACGCTTGTTTATTTTTCAATACTCGGTTAAAAATCCCGGATGGGTAACAGATGGTGATAGTGATGAGGACTACCCAGAGGACTACTAGACTTGTGCTTCACCAGTCGACGTCCCTGTGCTATGGAGCTACCGCGAGAGTTATCTTTATTTTCTGCTGTGTAATGACTTTGATATTATTCGCTATGTATTAAACATTGGTTACGATACAATTTATGCAATTTGTTGGCTTATGTGTGTGACTGATCCCTGGGCGCACATAAGATTATGCATCCCATTTTATTCTTAAAATTGGGTGTGACAAATTGGTATCGGAGCCGTGTTGACTGTAGGACGCAAGCCTAATTAGCACTGGATAGCCCTTAGCTTTATTATCTCTTTTTACTTGTTATATTAATTTGCTACAAGTTTTTGCTGATATCCTACCCTTGTCCATTGCAAAATTTTAACTTAATCTTAATTCCTGTAGATGGCCAACCTTAAACGCACTGCTCGCAAGCGTGTCATGCCACCTAAGAGGTACCTGCAGCGCTTCATCTCTGGCGGACGTGTTTCCCGACCGGAGGTACCCGTGGAAGACGTACCCGTGGAGGTGCCCGCAGAGGAGCCCAGTGAAGAGCCCTTGGAAGACAGCTCTGAAGACGTACCTATGGAGGACCCTCAGGAAGATGAACCCGAGAAGGTGGAGCCGCAGGGTGACCAGGAGTGTGCTGGCGACCCTGATGACAAAGATGATGGTGGACGACTCGGATGACTCCGACGACCCCGATGACGATGGCGACGATGATGGAGACCAAGGTGGAAAACCCTGGGTGGGAATGATTCACTATGATCATCATGGATATGACTACTACCACCCGCTACTTCTCGACTTGGTGCGCCGCTTCTTCCCCAACGCCTCGGTGCTGTACAAGACGGAGCACTGGAAGCACCCTGACTACGCCGACTACTATGAGTCGAGGGTGTACATCAAGGAGGGAAGCCAGGTGAAGAATATCCACTATGCTATCTCCGTTCGACTCTCCAAACCTGCCGCCATCAAGGATGCCGCACGACAAGCTCTTATGGTGCACCGCCACGAGAATTGGGACATCATCAAGTGGGAGATGCACCGCTACCTTCCCCGCCGTCAAAGTGGTCAAGCTAACTGCAGCGTCGGCGGTCCACTTGGAGAAGTGAACGCCCGACTCCACGCTGCCTTGGAATGTTTGGCCCAGACCAACACCTTTCTGGACCAGACAGTGGATGAGCTGAACACCAGGACTGAAGCTAACTACAAGCTCAGCCGGGCGGTGGATGAGTTGAACAGGCAACTCGGTGTTGGACCCCCTCCGCCATCACCAAGGTGTCCAGCTGAATCGCCGCCAAGGAACCGAGGAGACCATGGAGATGCTCACACCCGCACCGACATCGACCCCTAGAGGAGTTACCCCCAGTTAGTAGCAAAAGACGCTAGAAGCGCAAGTTGAGTCAAGTCGAGTCTAGTTCGTGTCTTGTGAACTTTTGTGCTAGATTGCTTTTCCTTATGAACAATGCTTGATTTGGAGTTTGTAGTGAGTGCTGAGATTGTGGGCATGTCCGCAAATCTCTTTATATAGGTTTGAATTAATGCATAATAGTTTGGGTTGATTATCTCAGTTTCCAGCAGTGCTGTTTTTCAGACCTCTCCGCCTTAGTTATTTTTTTTCTATTTAATTATATACGACCAAAAATCGTGAAATTTTTGTGAAAAACTAGACTTCTGTATTTCTTTGGCCGCAAGAATCATCTCAATATCAGTTACGGTTTGGGAGAAACAAATGTCACAAGTCAAAGTTTCTGCGCTGTCTGTTACTCTGAAACCGTTTCAAATCAAATCTATTTTTGATAAACTTAATGACAGAATCTGGAGAGATGGTCTGAATAAAAGTTGTAGAGTTTTTCTCATGCTTTCCAACCATGTATAGCATGTCTCTGTTTGACTTCGGAAACTCCAGATATGACTGTTTTTCTACTCTACCATTGTTGGATCGCGCCCGGAATTTCCTGTTCTAGTCTTTTAAGTGTTATTATAATGGAAAAGAATTCTAAACCTCACTTCAATGATTTGAACAGCAGATGGCCCACACCAGGAGGAACCCAAGGGGTGATGGTACCTCTGAAGAAAATGCTAATCCACCACCACCTCCGCCACAGCCTAATATGGAGCAGCTGATGATGATGCAAACACAGCTGATGCAGCAGATGGCCCAGAACATTCAACTACTGCAGCAAAACAATGGCAATGGGAACCCACCTCCACCACCCCGTGACAAGAGAAACGAATTCTTGAAGGGACGCCCGCCCACCTTCGATCATTCCAGTGATCCTCTCCAAGCTGATGATTGGCTGCGTACAATAGAAAGGCAGCTGGAGATCGCCCAATGCAACGACGTCGAGAAGGTTCTCTATGCATCTGGGCAGTTGCAGGGAGCTGCTCTGGATTGGTGGGAGTCTTTCCGTTTTGGACGTGCCGACCCCATCTCTTGGCAGCAATTCCGTGAGGGGTTCCGCAATCATCATGTGCCTGCAGGGTTGATGAAGCTGAAGAAGAAGGAGTTTCTTTCTCTGAAGCAGGGAGGAATGCTAGTTGCCGAGTACCGTGACAAGTTCATCCAATTGTCGCGGTATGCTCCAAAAGAGGTTGAAGATGATGCCAAGAAGCAAGAGCTCTTCTTGGAGGGACTGAATGATCATCTCCAGTACCAGTTACTCTCCCACACTTTCGCCAACTTCCAACAGTTGGTGGACAAAGCCTTGATCATCGAGAGCAAGCGCCGTGAGATAGATGAGAAGAAGAAGAAGAGGAAGTTTCAAGGGCAGTCGTCTGGAAGCAACAGCCGCTTCCGTAACAACCAGCAGCAGCCTCAGCAGCAACAACGTTTCCAGGGACAGTCTGGATTCAAGAACAATTTCCAGAATCAACAACGTTCCCAGAACCAGCAGCGTTCCCAGTACCAGCAACAAGGTGGCAACCAGGCGCCACAACTGACTGCTCCCAACAACATCCCAGTGAAGAATGGTGCCCCCAACAAGTGTTTCCATTGTGGCAAGGAAGGACACTTGTCCTACAATTGTCCTGAGAAGCAGAATTCCCAAGCCTCCCAGAAGCAGAACAACCAGCAGAGAGTGCCACCTCGCACCGGGAAGGTGAACCATGTGTCGGTTGATACGGCACAGGAGACTCCAGAGGTCATGATGGGTACGTTCAATATCGATTCCATCCCCGCTACAGTTCTTTTTGACTCTGGTGCTTCGCATACTTTCATTTCGCACACATTTGTTAGAAAGCATGGTATTCCCTTTAGTGTCATGAAACATCCTATTATGGTTTCTTCTCCGGGTGGTGTTATGCAAGCTACTCTTCAGTGTCTCCCGATTACTGTCTCATTAAGGGAGGTAGAATTCGAGATAACCCCTACTGTGCTAAATACTGCCGGAATTGATCTTATCCTGGGTATGGATTGGATGAAGAAATACAACACGAACATAGGGTGTAAGGAGAAGGTTGTAACTGTCACTACACCAAAGGGAGATGAGGTCCGAGTTGAGGTTGCTCTGCAAGTGCAACAACAAGCCACAGTACATCAGCTCAGAGAAGAAGTGCAGCCGGATAACTCAGTGGTGGATGAGTTTGAAGATGTGTTTCCAGATGAGTTGCCAGGTATACCGCCTGACCGTGACATTGAATTTATCATTGAGTTGTTACCTGGTACTGCACCTATAGCTAAACGTCCATATAGAATGGGAGTTAAAGAATTAGAAGAACTTAAGAAACAAATTAAAGAACTGTCAGAAAAAGGTTTCATTTGTCCTAGTTCTTCACCTTGGGGAGCCCCGGTTATTTTTGTTGATAAGAAAGATGGTAGTCAGAGGATGTGTGTTGATTATCGGTCACTGAATGAGGTCACCATTAAGAACAAGTATCCATTGCCTAGAATTGATGACTTATTTGATCAGTTGAGAGGTGCTTGTGTGTTCTCCAAGATTGATCTTCGTTCAGGTTATCATCAGTTGAAGATTCGTGACTCTGACATACCTAAGACTGCATTCACTACTCGGTATGGATTGTATGAGTATACGGTAATGTCCTTTGGTTTGACTAATGCACCTGCCTACTTCATGTATTTGATGAACAAGGTATTCATGGAATTCTTGGATAAGTTTGTTGTGGTGTTCATTGATGATATCTTGATCTACTCCAAGAATGAAGAAGAGCATGCCGAACATCTGACATTGGTTTTGCAGAAGCTCAGAGAACACAAGTTGTATGCCAAGCGAAGTAAGTGCGAGTTCTGGTTGAGAGAAGTTGCTTTTCTAGGACATATTGTGTCCAATGGTGGAATTTCTGTAGACCCAAGCAAGGTGGCAGACGTGTTGAATTGGAAGCCGCCAACTGATGTGACTGGCATTCGTAGTTTTCTTGGTTTAGCTGGTTACTACCGAAGGTTCATTGAAGGATTCTCCAAGCTTGCGAAGCCAATGACTTCCTTGGTAGAGAAGAATGCCAAGTTTGTGTGGTCTGAGAAGTGCCAAGCTAGTTTTGAAGAATTGAAGAAGAGATTGACAACAGCCCCAGTGTTGGTTTTGCCGGATCTGAGTAAGAAGTTCTCTATCTATTGTGATGCTTCCCGCCTAGGTCTTGGTTGTGTTCTCATGCAAGAAGGAAGAGTCGTAGCATATGCATCGAGACAGTTGAGGAAGCATGAGTTGAATTATCCTACTCATGATTTGGAGCTAGCAGCTGTGGTTCACTGCTCTGAAGTTATGGAGGCATTATCTGATTGGTCATAAGTGTGACATCTATACAGATCATAAGAGCTTGAAGTATATCTTCACCCAGTCAGAGTTGAATTTGAGGCAACGTCGTTGGCTGGAATTGATAAAGGATTATGACCTGGAATTGCATTATCATCCAGGCAAAGCAAATGTTGTGGCCGATGCTCTTAGTAGAAAAAGTTATGCTAATGAGATTCGAACAACCACTATTCCAGCAGAGTTGTGTGCAGAGATGGAGCGTCTCAACTTGGGAATTGTGATCAATGCTGTTGAGATGGAGGTTGAACCCACACTAGAGCAAGAGATACGAAAGGCTCAGTTGGAAGATGAGAAGCTCAAAGAAATAGCGGAGAACATTGTGGTTGGAAAATCACCCGGATTCAGGCTAGATGAGAATGGAACCTTATGGTTTGGGAAGAGACTCTGTGTACCTAAAGTGAAATTCATCCGAGATGCTATACTGCGTGAAGCTCATGAGTCAGCATATTCTATACTCCCAGGAAGTACCAAGATGTATTTGGATCTGAAGGAAAAATATTGGTGGGTTGGACTGAAGCGTGATGTAGCAGAATATGTGGCTATATGTGATACCTGTCAGAGAGTTAAAGCTGAACACCAGAGACCTGCAGGAATACTACAACCACTAAAGATACCTGAGTGGAAGTGGCAAGAGGTCGGTATGGACTTCATAGTTGGATTGCCACGTACTCAGAGAGGTCATGATTCAATCTGGGTAATTGTGGATCGACTAACTAACGTAGCTCATTTCCTTCCAGTCAAGACCACTTATGGAGGTCCTAAACTAGCAGAGTTGTATATGGAGAGAATAGTGTGTCTGCATGGAGTTCCAAAGAAAATTGTGTCTGATAGGGGCACTCAATTCACCTCACATTTCTGGCAAAAGATACATGAGTATCTAGGTACTAAGCTGAATTTCAGTTCTGCATATCATCCTCAAACTGACGGTCAAACTGAACGGATTAATCAGATTTTGGAAGATATGTTGAGAGCTTGTGCTTTACATTATGGAACGAGTTGGGATAAGAGTCTGCCGTATGCGGAGTTCTCTTATAATAATAGTTACCAGAAAAGTCTCAAGATGGCACCCTTCGAAGCATTGTATGGACGCAAGTGCAGGACACCCTTGTTTTGGGATCAAACTGGAGAAAGTCAAGTGTTTGGACCGAATGTGTTGAGAGACGCAGAGGAGCAAGTCCAGACAATAAGAGAGAACTTGAGAATAGCACAATCTAGACAGAAGAGCTATGCGGATACACGGAGAAGAGAACTAGCTTTTAATGTAGGAGACTATGTATATCTTAAAGTGTCCCCGATGAGAAGTGTGAAAAGGTTCAACAGCAAAGGAAAATTGGCACCAAGGTATATTGGTCCTTTCAAGATCCTAGAGAGACGTGGAGAAGTGGCATATCAGCTAGAACTTCCGGAAAGTTTGTCCGGTGTGCATGATGTGTTCCACATATCTCAGTTGAGAAAGTGTTTGAGAGTACCGGAAGAGCAGGTTCCTGTCGAGGAAATAGTTTTCAAGAAGGGTCTCACTTATGAGGAACATCTAGTGAAAATTTTGGAAACCGCAGAAAGAGTTACAAGAAGTCGAGTTATAAAGATGTGCAAGGTGCAGTGGCATCGGTACTCTGAGGAAGAAGCTACTTGGGAAAGAGAGGAAGATCTCAGAGAAAAGTACCCAGAGTTGTTTGAGTAAGCACCAACCGAATCTCGAGGACGAGATTATTTTTAAGGGGGGTAGAATTGTAACACTCGAAAAATTGCATTCTTTTAAATAGTAGAAATTTATTTAATTGTGCAATTAATTGATCATTCCAATATAGGGAAATAATAATTTTTCTCAAATATAAAATCAAACCTAGGTCATACACATGTATGATGCATTCATGCTGGAGCATTTCTTCTTTGTTCTATTGTAGCTTATATGAATTTCTCAAATATTCCAAAACCCAATTTGAAAATCCTTTTGGAAAATGGGAAAAGGAAATAGAGCAGAGCCCTTCCCCTCTCCTTTCTGGCCCGAGCAGCAGCTTGGCCTGTTTTCCACTCCCTGGCCCCAGCAGGCTCAGGTCGGATGGCCCGAGGATAGCTCGGCCGATCTGCTTCCTCCCTTCCCCTTACCCCCTCTGACTGTCGAGCGGGACCCACGGGTCAGCCCTTCCTTCTCCACCTCCCTCGCCGCGCGAACAGAGACGACGCTGCCGTGTTCATCCGCCGCGGCCGAGCACGCGCGCGCGAAGCGTCCCTCTGCCGTGACTGCCAGCCCGACCCCAGCGCTCGGTGCTACCGACCAGTGGGACCCCCAGGACAGCCCCTCCCCTGTTTCCCTCTGCTGCGCGCCGAGAGTCCGCCGCGGGCAAGAAAGAAAACGGCCGAAGCCGAGTTCGTCGCCGCGCCGAGAGTCCGAAGCAGAGAAGAAACGGCCGAAGCCGATTTCTCTGCTATTTGAGTTTGTTTCAATCTCCGAGATTGTCGTCACACCTCGGGAGTATTTAAGCAGCGCCACAGCCCACCCCCTCCGTAGCCGTCACCTAACCCTAGCCGCCTCTTCTCGCCGCCACTGCCGAGCTCCCGCGAGAACCGAGCAGCCGCCGCCGCGAGCAATTAGCTCGATTCACCACCAATTTCCTCCCGGTAAGCCTTTGAGGAGCTTCGCTATGATCTTGTGAAGTTCCCGAGCACTTTCCCCCTTCGATTTGTGCACTGACACGCCTCCGCCGCCGTTGCAGAGATCCACCGTCCGCCGGATCACGCCGCGAGCTATCTCCAAGTCGATTTCCGACCTTCCTATCACCCTAGGTGAGCTTGCGATGCTCTTCCCGATCTATGGGTACCCTTCCCGACCTATTTCATGCATCGAAGGCCGAGTTCGCCTTCTCCGGCGGCCCTCCGGCCATGGCGCCGCCGTCGGCCTCTGTTTTCCGGCCGAGAGCACCGCCACCCCTCCTCTCTTTTAATCTGATCCGCCGATTTTGAATCGGACGGCCGAGAGCAGCCCATACCGATTCGGCCAGCGTATAACCCCCTGTAGTTTTTAATGCTAAACCCATGATCCCTTAGCGTATTCTGTGATTTGCGCTTTTCAATTTAGAAAACGTATTTTCTCCTGGTATTTAGAAAATGTGTTTTCTATTATTTACAGATTTGCCACTAAGCTTCATTTGATCATAATTTACTTGTTTTAGATCCGATTTGAACGATTCAAATTGCGTTAGATTTGTAATTTCATAATCTATCTGATGATACCACTGTTTCATATATTTTCAACTTTGAAAATTCGAGATTATATTTAATCTATTATTATTCTATTATAAACCTTGTAAAATTCATATCTTCCTCGTTTTAAATCCGATTTGCACAAACTTTATATCGATGTGATCGTAGCAACGTGTAGATTTGTTTTATAACCTTTTTAATTTATTTTCTCTCTATTGGTGTACTGTTCTAATGAAAACTCTTGTTTGTATGCATGATTGCCCCTGTATGCGTGTGTGTTGTTATGATGGATCGAGTATAGACGGTGAGCTTTACGTGGGTGATCAAGATCAGTACTGCGACAACCCGGATCACCAGGAGTTTGCTGATCAAGGCAAGTATTAGTATGGATCATCCTTGTTGTCCTATTCACCAAATAAATAATTGCATTTGCATGTGTCTTCCTTGTTAACCATAGTTATTTCCTAGCATTGTTACCCTGTTCCTTGCCACCTATGGGATTATGCATATGGTAAATGTTGCTAGTGCGCTTTTGGGAATCATGATCATGTAAACTTGATTAATTGATTATGCAATATGATTAAAAGATGCCTTTTTAGCAACAGGGAACTAGGGGATTCGAGTATAGTTTTGTGATGCTCAAAATCCTTCACCTTTGATAATGATCTGTAAGTATGACACCAGGATTGACAGTGCAACTATGAGGGCTATATGGCTCTGGTTTTAGTCAAGTATGGGCACTTTTTCTAGCTTGTTAGAGGTTACCGAAAGGCGTGATGGGACCTGCCAACTCGGGTATAGTGCGGCTCCTGTCCGAGTGTGTATAATCTGCGTGACCTTGTGCCACGAAGAAGGGGGCTCTACATCTGCTTGCCGGGTTCCTAGCGGCCCTAACTTGTTAGGCGAAGTTCTTTGAAAGACTTCATAGTGAGACCCTGCTCACTCACCTCGGTAGTGTTATGGGAGTAATTAACCCGAGCAAATGGGAATCACGGCTCATAGTGAAAGTGCACAACCTCTGCAGAGTGTAAAACTGGTATACTAGCCGAGCTAACGGTCAAGAGCGGTCTTGGACGTCTTACGGAGTAGTTATCTTTTGGGGTGATGCTTACTTATTGCTAAATCTATTTATTGCTACTCATTAATTATGTTTACTATGATCATGAGAATGGGCTTATTCATTTGTTGCTATCCAACTGCATAAAAGGATGATTAATTAAAAGGAACCTGCTGCTAAAACCGTGTCAACCTTTTTGAGCCTCATTAACTCATGCTAGTCTTGTTGAGTACGACATGTACTTACGCTTGTTTATTTTTCAATACTCGGTTAAAAATCCCGGATGGGTAACAGATGGTGATAGTGATGAGGACTACCCAGAGGACTACTAGACTTGTGCTTCACCAGTCGACGTCCCTGTGCTATGGAGCTACCGCAAGAGTTATCTTTATTTTCCGCTGTGTAATGACTTTGATATTATTCGCTATGTATTAAACATTGGTTACGATACAATTTATGCAATTTGTTGGCTTATGTGTGTGACTGATCCCTGGACGCACATAAGATTATGCATCCCATTTTATCCTTAAAATTGGGTGTGACAGATTGCTTAAGTCGTTGTGAAACATGATATAGTTGAATAATGAGAACTCAATCCCTGATGTTTTGTCTTTGGAGATTTTATTTCAAAAATTTAAATGATTAGTTATACCTCTCCTTTGTGGTAAAAATATTGTCCTACAAGAGCTATATATATAGGATAGAAGCCTGCTACATTTAATACTTGTCTTTGTATTGAGTTTGGTCAACTTTTGTAACCCTTTGAAGAAATTTGTCATATTTTTGAATCAAATGCCAATTCCACATAAGCATTACTCTAATCTGGAGTAATAGCGAGTCATTCTATTAAAAATCTTTCTCTCCTACACTGGGAGAAAACACCAAAAAAATAATTATATAGCATAGTTACCAAATAATTGCTCCATGTTTTGTTAAAGTCCCTCAACTACTAAATTCAAAAGAGCTATGAGCTATGCAAAAGAAGAAGGGAGTATAAAAAAATAGACAAGTGTCCGAAGAGATTAAAACAATGGGTACTTAGATGCTTGCCTCCCTTGAAAAAAAAGGAGAAAGAGATAGCTCATACTCTCTAATTAAGCTCAGTTGTGTAAAAGAGAGACTTATTTTCTCAAGGAGCAAGGTAGAATTAGGTTCCACCATATTCCAGCAAATAAAGCTTGATTCGATTATATGCCTCATTTCTTTGTGGATTCATTGTTTGACTTTACAATAAATATAATGCAAGTATGTTTTCACATTTTACCTACCTGAGATCCACATGAGCTTTTTAGAAGTAGGATAAAGAAGGCAATTTCATTAATGCCTTGGTAAGGATGCAAAAATACCAGATATATCAGTGATTCGAGAGTACTACAAAAGGAGAAGGTAAAGCTAAGTTTATTTGCAAAATTATATACCCTCCAATTGACTTAACTAAAAGAAGAGAGTGATCTATTTTCAAGCTATTCTGTTCTTCAACTACTCAAAGATTCATGGTAGACACTTTGAATTCCATAGTACATGCATCACTAGACTAGTTTTATATAATGTACTCTCAAGTTATGTTTTAAATGCTCCATTCTCTCTAAGAATCTTACATCTTAAAACCAACCTTTTTCTTGGGGCGAGCAAAAGCCTAAGTGTGGCGATAATTGTTGACACCTGTTATCATCCAAACTTTATTATCAATTATCCCTGCATTAAACATGAATATCCAGTAGAATAGGGTTATTACTGACAGATGCCACGAGTTTTGGTGAATTATCTATTTCCTAGGGGATTTTCCAGAAAAGCTTAAAAAAAGGATTAAAGAGCATAATTACCACGAAACTTAACCCCCAAGGAAACATCACCACGAGAACACTAGAAGCATCTGGAACACACCCGAAGCACCGGAGCCCGAAACCCCATAGGGTGGGGCCGACCGGCGCCCCCCTAGAGTTTCCCCCGCGCCGCCTTCTGGAGTCTTCTACCACCGCCTATTAGAATTCATCTGGGCCCTTGGTTAAGTCGGTTTGATCTAACGGCGCGCGTGCACCCCACCGGCCTATAAATAGAGGGCCATACCCCCTGGAGGAGAGCCAGATCAAGAGATGAAGACCCTGAAGCATTAGATAGATATCCACTAGATCTAGTCTAGCAATCAAGAGAGAGATTAGAGAGATAGAGTAGATGAGTAGAGATTCGGAGGAGTCCCGACCTGTCGGAGCTTCTTCCTAGCTGTGTTCGTCTGGATTCAGCTCCCTCGCCCGTAGTTGCGTTCTGAGGTACTTTTGTATTTAACATCCTGATTCAAGTAAGCATTTGTTCTTATTCGTTCTTAAGTTTACAACTCTATTTGAGTGCTTTAATCTTGGTAGCTCCTTGGTTGAAGTAGTAGTTTATAGTGTAGACGTGGTGTCTGGGCTACAATTACTTGTGAATGTCCCCTGATTGGCCGAATAGTGGTAGATTGCGTAGGTGACAGCTGCGTTGAGTCCTCTGTAGTCCACTTCCCATTGATTGGATCGATAGGTGTATAAGTGTCTGGTAGGCGGGAACTATGATTTCACCTCTTATTCATGTTACTGCCCGATTAGAACGATATTATTCAAAGTTTACCAGTTGTCGGATCTAGATAATCATTTGTTATCTCCTCATTCTTGATATTCTCTGGATTGATTGTATTATCAGGTTAAGAGCCAATAGACTTAGTCAGTATCACCTACAATTCCTTTGGGTTCGATATTAAAACTGGGATTGTCTGGTGAAGTGCTACATCGGTTGTTTTATCTTTGCGCTTGCGGATACCTTGATAATACTAATCTTTAATAGAGTGTAGTTAATTTATACCAACAAATCGCCGGATGTAGTCCCTGAGGGACTCGCCCGGCTTCTGCTTGCAGCTGCGGAGATCCCAGGAGTTGCCAGGGTGCACGTATGTGCCCGGTAAGTTCCCTACGAAGATCTTGAACAGATCGCTCCAGTCGAAGATCAAACATGGGGGAAGATGTTCCAGCCAGGCTCGTGCTGAGTCAGCTAGGAACAATGGTAAGTTACGGATGATGATGAGGTCATCCTGTGCGCCGCCAAGCTGGCACACAAGACGATAATCCGCAAGCCAGAGCTCGGGGTTGGTCTCCCCCAAGTACTTGGCAATGTTTGCTGGTTGTCGAAAGTGGGGTGGGAACTTGGCCTTCTGGATAGCCTCGTTGAAGACGCGAGGACCCGGTGGCTCGGGTGAGGGCGCACGGTCCTCGTCAGAGTCGTATCGTCCTCCCCGGTAAACATTGTAGCCACGTGCGGCCCCGTCGGTCTTTCGTCGACCGTGGGCCTAGAGAATGGCTCGGACGTCGATGTCCTTGCCAAGCCGCTGGTGGACTGAGGGAGCCCTTGGTGCTTCGAGCTACATCGAGGCCTCTCATTCATTGTGCGTCGGGGCGCCACGATGGCGTTCCTCGGCACCACGGTGCCGGGATGCCGAGCTTTCTGCCTAGAGGACAGCGGCGTCCTCCAGGAGACCTTCAAGCTAGTCCTTGAGCTGCCGGGCCTCCATGATGGAAGGCTCAGGAATGCTCCGGAGGAGCATCGCAGCCTCTGTGAGCTTCTGGCTTGCCCGTGGTTCCGGCATTGGTGTCCTGGTGCCATCATCGGCGATGATGCGGGCTTGGACATTGCGGGCTCGGCGTCACGCTACTCCGCCATTTCCCCGCTCCTCCTCGTGCTCCAGGGCAGCTCGGAGTTGGGCGAGGCGCAAGCTGTCCTCGTCCATCTGGGAGAGTTGCTCAAGCTCCGGAGAACGATGGAGTGGGCGGGACGTTCCAGCCCTCGGGTCCTTCGAAGGCATGGGACCAGGGGCTGGTGGAGGCGGTGTGTGCGGCTATGCCTACTCCGCCGGTGCATCTTCCTCCTCCCCCAAGTAGACGTCCTCTAACGCAGCTTCCTCCGGGTGCACTAGGTGATAGCACTCCCGGGAGGGGTCGATGATGCTGTCGTCAGAGGAGTAGACACTAAGGGTGTTATCCCTCGCATCGTCGGAGGGGAGGGAAGCTTGAGGGTCATAGATGTCGAAGTCAACGCTCGCCCAGAAGTAGTCATCGTCGTCGTCGTCGCTGCCAAGATCCCACCACGACGGCGAGACGCGACCGTAGCGGTCCCATCCCCCCGAGTACTCTGGAGGGGTGGAGCTACTGCTGGAGTTTAACTTCCCACGCTGCATGCCCTAGGAGAGCTTGCAAGAGAGGATGGTGGAGAGTCGTCAAGGTCGCCCATGCCCTCCAAGCGGTGGACAGATGCCATTACTTGGTTGTGCCAGTAGGCACGAATGGCACGGACATGGGTGTCCACAGTAGTGTGGAGCCCAAAGGGAAATGGAGAGGGCGTCGCCGGCCTTCCCCAACGAGGTCGAAGGGAAAAGGCAGGCGATGCCATGGCCTCTCCCACATTACTCCGTGGAGTAGTGGGGGAGCGTGGCGCTTCCACCTCTCGTGGCGTCGAGCTGGTGGTGAGCGTGGGGGTGGTGTTCCGCGCAGGGGCACCGAGATGGCCGCATCACCCGTGGCGTGGCCCGGGTTGACGCGGTTGCGTCTTCCCCACCTAGCTTGGCCGGAACGGCGCGTGGCGTTCCCTCTGTCCCCTGAAACGGGTGGAGGTATCGCCGGGGTCCCTTTCCCAGCCTCCTCCTGGGCTAGGATCAGGACAGAGATGACACATGGCTCGGTCGGATGGGGGTTCATTTCGAGGCCGTGGCCAGTGGCCACGAACTCGAGGCTCCTAAGCCGAAGCACCGCGCCAGCAGGGAGTGCAGGAACAGTTGGCTGCCATCCACAACCTGTGTGACAAAACTGACCAATTTATAAGAGCACAAGTACGGCGATAGCCGTCGAAACAGCAAATCAACCCTACTTGAGCGCATATAAACCCGGTAGTCCGTGAAATCTCGAAGGATTTCAAACCAAATGGTAACACAACCAAGATCGTACATGGTTCAACAATATCCATTCATATTACATAGATTCACAATACGGAGTCCGCACAAGAGTTCTTAGATACAGAATTAAAAACTCAGATTTGCGGAAGCTAAATAGTTTTGCAATTACATTTACCCACATGTACTGTTGCAATGCAGTGCCAAGAGTGGATCATCTATAAGCAAGATAGATAGAGTAGAGATAACAGCTGCCCAAACTTCACTTGATATCCACAGAAAATATGCCCACCTGCAACAATTAGGGATAAACCCTGAGTACACAATTGTACTCCGCAAAACTTACCCGTCTTACCAAATAAAAGACTCTCAAGGATAATGCCAGGCTATTTGAGTGGAGTTCGCTTGACTCATTTTGCATAAAAAGCCATTTTTTGTTTAACTCCATGTTCAATACTAGCAACTGCTTTTAGTAGTATTAAATTCCTTATTTCTACTTTAGCACCTAGACTAAAGCAATCACTTGATTATTTCTAAACAAGCAATAATAATAACCATAGCAATTTTGGCATTTCTTTCTTTCGTAACCATGTTCATGTTCAGATTAATCCATTGCTACCATGAGGGAAGATCAGTCCAGTTTCTCACTATCCAGGAGAGATGGCGATTCGAATCGATTGCAAACCAGCTGGTGACAAATGCCAATCAAAAACCTAGACAGACCTGTACGGGGTCCCTTAGGTCACATTTCGTGGGTTTGACCGGAGCCACCACCTCAGGAACCAACCGACTGCCAGGACGCTCAGACCTGGCCGGTCTGCCCTTGGACTCACTTTTCGTGTTCCCGCACATCCTTCCTTCCTCCAGATGGTGCACTCAGCACGTCAACTCCCGGCCCGAATAGAGCTACTCGGCTTCGCGGTCGGAACGACTTATCCGGCCAGCTAAGTGATGGCGTCTTTCAATCTCGACTGAACTCCAACAGGGATATGTTCCTAATTAACTTGGTGAGGATTGGTACACAACCAAGACCTCCTTGTCTTGTTGTGTCCAATACATCGTCCCGCCCAATCTCAATTCATCACTCAACTCACATGGTTATTTCACGTTAGCAAATATAGCCAACCGTGCTTTTCGCCTTTTATATCGGTGACCGGTAATCACCATATCTACCGGTTCTAAGCATAGCTAAGCAGTATAAACGATCCTGAACTTACTTAGGTGAAGGATATTTAGTGGATCAAGGATATTAGAAATGCATCAACGGTTTCATTTCAACTCCTATACGTAATGCATCAATCACTATACTCAAGATTCATTAATTGTAAAAGCATAGGAAGTGGAAAATGCACCGGGGCTTGCCTTTCAGAAAAGACGCAGATTGAGAGTTAGTACACCCGTCAAGTCAATGCTTCCGTTGGCGTTTTGCTCGACCGCTTGAGGCTCCGGTGGAACTTCCTTCTTCACTGGGCTTACTTCCAACCGAGTGACCTTCGCTAGCGATCCTATATGCATGCAAGTGACATGAATGAATTGGGTGCATGAAAGACCACATCTTGTAGGATGCAATAACATGATGCGTAGGTATCCATGTTTTCAGGAAATGGACAGTGCATTTGAAATCAAATTAACTCCCTAAGGAATAGCAATAAACCTTAATACACCATCCTATAACTTGATACCCTAAGGAATCATCCATCAGGTCATGACCATGTATCCCAACACACAACATCTCTACTCATTACTCAAAATATGACTATGGTTAATCATAGTTAACTCATATGAACCCTTAATCACATAGTTATTGGGTTAGCTTATAACTAGACCCACAACTTCCTGTTCTCAGAAAATTCTGGTAAAATTCCAGTAGACTAAACATGTTCATACAAGTCTAGTGTCCAGATTTCACAACATTTGGATACCTACAGCTGCCTACACAAAAATAACAATTAGACAGGCTGAAATTAGGTAGACAGTGAAGAGTATCAAACAACATATACATTATTTTTCCCATACTTATTGATATATATAAACATCACAGAAAACTATTCAGGCTCATATCTTAAGTATATTTTCTTTAATGAATTTATCAAGATTCTAGCCACAACTAAGGCTTGAATTGCAAACCCCATTTAAAACAGAGAAAACCCCTAACCAATATTTTTCCTAGGTTCTACATGCCAATACAAATTTAACATAAGTGGAATCATGATTTTAGGCATATTCCTAGAATTACTTATGCATTTTCAAAGTTCACTGCCTAAATAGAAATTATTTTATAAAGCACAGAAACATCATGTAAGGGCTACGGGTTAATATTTTTCCTTGATAGTACTGATTAACAGAAAACTAACAAGCTTTGTTCCACCTTATTTGGATAAGTACAGCTCCCTATAGAATTTTTACAAGCATTTGACAGATTTCTGGAAATAGGAATAAAAGTATTTTCGAAAATCTAGTGAATCCTAGGTGCTCCACGCACCCAAAACTGCACACAGGAACCGGTCAGAGGAGCTGACGTCTGGGTCCCTCAGTCAACCCGACCCCACATGGAAGAGAGACAGAAGAGGCCACAGCCTTGACCGAAGAAGAGCTCGTCGACGGTGAGGTTTCTGACGAAACCAAGCACACCGTCATGATCTCTGAACCAAGACGCATCTATAGAGGTAGCTGGTTGGGCTAGAGGCACACCGGAGTGACCTCGCCGCCGGCAATGGCGGACGGTGGCGCTGCGTAGCGCAGCACAGACCAACCCCGACCACCTCGAGAGCAATTGATGCTCGGGACTGCTTCGTGATAACCTAAAGACACTACAGATGCAAGCAATTGGAAAACAGAGCACCGGAACATACACAACCTCGTCCATGGCGGACGGTGACGAGTTTGCCAGGTGACACGACCGTTCCGGCGAGCACGGAGCACCAATGGATGAACCAATCGCGGGTTCACCAAGGGTTCACCAAATTAAACACCAAAGAAGCTAGGAACGTGATTTGGACGAGGAAGAGACTAACCACAGCAGCGTAGCCGCGACGAGCTGCACGGCGGCGGAACTCCGTCGAGCTCTGACGGTGGCGCAAGGGCGCAGGCGGCTCACCTAGGGGTTCAGCGGCTCGGAAGAGTTGCCAATAAAGCAAAGGAGAGGGTGGCAAGGCTAGGGACACGGTGGTTTAGGCAGCGGCTAGCCGGGCGACGAGCTTTTCGCCGGCGACACCATGGGTTCTCGATGGTGCTCACAGTTTGGGCACGGGAGTAGATAGAAAAGGCAAAGACGACGACGGAGACGAAGAGAAGGGAGTGGGATAAGGTTCAGGAAGCTCTCAGTTGCATCTCTGGAGAGTCTACGGCGGTGGAGTTCGTCGTTCGTCGACACGGGGCTCTGCCGGTGGCAAAATATGAACGTGCCACGTCACTACTCGACAAAATGTGCAAAAGGAATTTGGGTACGGTTTCATTGTTCTGAACCTGAATTTTCAACCTCGATTATCTCCTAATCTGTTGAGGTTCATGACAAACTCTTCAAATATGAGTTGGAGCACTATAGGAGTTCTACCACTGTTAGTAATGCACTTTGGGATAGTTTGGCTTGGTTTAAGAGATAAAAGATAGCAAAGCATGGTACAATGAATCTGCCCAACCCTGACTTAACCAAATTTTCAGAATTGGAGTTCCTAACCCTAATCTGCATTGGTAGCTAGTTTTGACCAAGTAAAAAGTATTTTCATGACTTGTACCAAAAATAACTGTTGTCACAAATTAAATTTCCCACAAACTTTATTCAGGGCTCTAGGTCATTTAAATAATTTAAATTAGACTTTTCATTGAAATTAGCAAAAGTACTCCAAATAGACCTAAGTCAAATTCTAGGTCAAGTCCTATTTAGAGACCAAATGAAGTGATGGTTTCAACATGAAAAATGTTTGATTAGGCACTCTAAACAAGATTATCAACTTTGATTCTATGAAAAAATCATTTTTTAATTGGAATCCACTTTTTAAGCATATGTAAGCACATAAATATTCCTATATATGTATATATGACATGACTCACATCAGGCTATCATCACATGTACTCTAAAATGTAATTATGAAATGATGCACATGCCCATGAAATGAGATGACATGCATGCTTAACACCAGGGTGTTACAACCTGGGTTAACACGCAAAAGACCCCTACCTAACGCGCCAACTGTCGGTGTTTAGATTAGCGAGTGGTACACTGGCTAGTAAACTTAGAGATTGCGGATTGAGATCGCGGATGGTGTGCAAGGAGGAACACAGGGTTTATACTGGTTCAGGCAATGAATGCCCTACGTCCGGTGTGAGATCGAGTCGTGTTGCCTTGCACCGGGGTGCTTGTGTAGAGAGACGGAGGGGCTCCCAAGTTTCCTGTGAGTGCGAGTGTTTTTGGTGTTCTTGAGCTTGTAGATTGTATGACTGGAGGTTCTGGTGGCGAGTGTGAATGTGTCTGAAGAGCGTAAGTTGAGAAGGTCATTCCTGTGATCGGCCTCTGCCCTCCCTTTTATAGTTACAACGGAAGGGCTAGAGTTACATGTATTGCCCTGTGGTTACAGTGCTCGGCATGGCGGAGTTGGTGATGACTGGTGGCTATCGTCAGCCACGCCCTCGTCTTGGTGCCTCGGCGGTATAGGATTAGTCATCCGGCTGATCCTCCTCTGTTCCATTGGTGAGTTCCAAGGCGTCTCACAGTGCTGGACATGGTTGGCTGCATGGCAATACATCATGCCGTCACGTCCGACCCTGCACAGTGCAACGAGTAGATAGGTTGACCCTTGAGTATAAGCTCCCGAGGCTCGAGAGACCTTGGTGCCGTCGGGGACATGATGGGACGGAGCGGGAGGAGTGTCCTCCCTCGAGATTTTCTTTTTTCTTGTGAGGTAAATTCCAGGGGATAGGAGAACACAGTCGTAAGGCTTGCCCATTCCCCCGGGTTGGCCGGGCTACTGTCGTTCCCCATTTCCTGGTGTCACACGTGCGACCGGGGTATGGCAGTCGCCGTCGTAGTTGGCAAATCTCCTCGTCAGCCTGGGGAGCCGTGCGGTTGACTGTCCCTGTAACGGCATGGGAGGAGTAGGACCGTCAGATCGCCTGCCAGAGGGGATGGGCAGTTGGTACGGCGAACCTGCACGTTCGGGGCGCCGTTGTGTCATGGGGCCCACCTGATGGGACCGTGCTTGTAAAGTGGTCAGGAAAGGTCCCTTGGCCATCAAGTTTGCCCTGACGTCGGCAGGGCTCGGGTGAACCCGAGGGGTGCGCCCGAGGGTGCTCGTGGCGGGGGGATCGAGCGAATCGGAAGTCTATTGCCCGAGGTCCGCCTTCCCTAGGCCTATCGCGGAGGCTCGGGCGAATCGGAAGTCTATCGCCCGAGGGGTCCGCACGCCCGAGGGACGCGACGTGCTTCTGCATGGCTCTGTTTTGGGCCGCGCGGGAAGTTCTTGCATGGGCCGTCCCTGTGTGGGCTTTGGCTGGCGCCTTCATGGGCCGGGCTTCATTCAGGAAGTATGATTTTGCGTTGAAGTTGGGTACCCCATAGCCGGGTACCCAACAGTTGTAAACTTAAGAACGAATAAGAACAAATGCTTACTTGAATCAGGATGTTGAATACAAAAGTACCTCAGAACGCAACTCCAGACGAGGGAGCTGAATCCAGACGAACACAGCTACGAAGAAGCTCTGACAGGCCGGGACTCCTCCGAATCTCTACTCATCTACTCTATCTCTCTAATCTCTCTCTTGATTGCTAGCCTAGATCTAGTGGGTATCTATCTAATGCTTCAGGGTCTTCATCTCTTGATCTGGCTCTCCTCGAGGGGGGTCTGGCCCTCTATTTATAGACCGGTGGGATGCACGCGCGCCGTTAGATCAAACCGACTTAATCAAGGGCCCTAGATGACTACTAAAAGGCGGTGGTAGAAGACTCCAGAAGGTGGTGGGTGGAGACCATAGGGGGGCGCCACCCGGCCCCCCTTAGGGCCGGCCAGCTCCACCTGGCCAGGTGTGGGCCTCCGCTTGCTTCGGGTGTGTTCTACACTCTTTCAAGGTCTTCATGATGATGTTTCCTTCGCAGTCAAGTTTCGTGTCTTTTATGCACTTTAACCCCTCTTTTATGCTTTTTTGGAATAATCCCAGGAAAATATACAATTCAGCAAAACTTGTGAAAATTATTAGTAATAATCCTATTCTACTGGATATTGATGTTTAATGCAGGGATAATTGCTAATAAATTTAGACGATAACAGGTGTCAACAATTACCCCCACACTTAGGCTTTTGCTCGTCCCGAGAAAAAGATTGGTTTTAAGTGTAAGATTTTTAGAGAGAATGGAGCATTTAAAATATAACTTGAGAGTGCATTATATAAAACTAGTCTAGTAATGCATGTACTATGGAATTCAAAGTGTCTACCATGAATCTTTGAGTAGTTGAAGAACAGAATAGCTTGAAAACAGATCACCCTCTTCCTTTAGTTAAGTCAATTGGAGGGTATACAATTTTGCAAATAAACTTAGCTTTACCTTCTCCTTTTGTAGTACTCTCGAATCACTGATATATCTGGTATTTCTGTATCCTTATCAAGGCGTTAGTGATATTGCCTTCTTTATCCTACTTCTAAAAGCCTTATGTGGATCTCAGCTAGGTAAAATGTGAAAAACATATTTGCATTGTATTTATTGTAGAGTCAAACAATGAATCCACAGAGAAATGAGGCATATAATCGAATCAAGCTTTATTTGGTGGAATATGGTGGAACCTAATTCTACCTTGCTCCGTGGGGAAATAAGTCTCTCTTTTATACAATTGAGCTTATTCAGATAGTATGAGCTATCTCTTTCTTTTTTTTCAAGGGAGGCGAGTATCTAAGTACCCATTGTTTTAATTTCTTCGGACACTTGTCCATTTTTTATACTCCCTTCTTTTGCATAGCTCATACCTCTTTTGAATTTGGTAGTTTGAGAGACTTTAATAAAACATGGAGCAATTATTTGGTAACTATGCTATATAATTATTTTTGGTGTTTTCTCCCAGTGTAGGAGAGAAACATTTTCAATAGAATAACTTGCTATTACTCTGTATTAGAGTAATGCTTATGTCGAATTGGGTTACAAAGGGTTACAAAGGTTGACCAAACTCAATACAAAGACAAGTATTATATGTAGCAGGTTTCTATCCTATATATGGCTCTGGTAGGATAGTATTTTTACCACAAAGGAGAGGTATAACTAATCATTTAAATTTTCAAAATAAAATCTTCAAAGACAAAACATCAAGGATTGAGTTCTCCTTTTTCAACTATATGATGTTTCACAACGACTTAAGCAATCATGGGGTCCCTATAAATAGTTTCCAATAGTAACATGATTCCTAGAAAAGTGTTATATAATTTATTCTTAAGCCATGAATTAAACCATCTCTTATTCTCTTTTAAAAGTAATTTAGCATGTAAATTTTAATTCGGATCAAACAGAAATCAAAACATATGCAATTATATTGTATGGGGATCAAACCTGACCATGACCGAGAAGGGGATGCAGAGGGTGCATAGGGGGGCCGGCCGGCCCAGGTAGGGCGCCGGGCGGCATGCCTCTGTGGTCCCACGAGGTCCACTTCGGTGCATGAGGTCCTGATTCGATTGTCTTCCGAATTACGTGATTTTCCCGAGGGAATTGATTTCCATAGTCGCGATATGCCTCCCCCACACTTGTTTCCTGCATACTTTTCTGCGCAACATGTGGAGACAACATGCGTACCAAAAATATAGAGAGTAGAGTAGATTAAAACATTAATATTGATAAAAAGAATAAGGCACTTTATTCATTAACGATACTAGATAACTCTGAGAACTGACTGAGCTAACGACTGCCCTAGCTCATTAGGCTTGCGTAACACACTTAATATAAATCAAACCTAACACACTCGATAATATAATCAAACCTAACACACTTGTGCCTTGTTACATAGATAACGAGGGCAACTTAAGGCTGCCCTTTCTTCGCGAGCTTCCTAATTTCTTCCTTAAGCTCATCAACCTTTTCTTTCAGCTGATCTTTTTTGCGCTTGAGACTACAAATTAACTTGACATTGACTTCTATCTGCTTAGTCATGTCACTCATAACCTTGTTCTTTAAGTCTTCATTCCTCTCTATACCCCTAACGGAGCTAGGGAGAGCTTCCACCTTCTCATTGAGGATTCATAGAGAGAGCGGGGGCTATCTAGGGACTTTCTCTAGTGCTGATGTTGATGTAGCCCATTGTCCCTTGGGCGGAGGTGGTATGAACTCGGTGTAGCGGACTTGGCCTGGACGTGCACGAACTCATTGGATGGCAGGGCGAGCAGTGGTGTACTTCGCACATATCAGCGTTCCGTTCTTGTCGGTCTTGACTGACAGGAGTCGCTAATTGTCTCTAGGTGGAAGAAGTGGGGTGCCTCGGGGAATAGCGATTTGCTTCCCCCTGGTACCATCTTCTAGCAGTAGTCTCTCAGGTGGCGAGGGTAGAGCAGGCTGAGCATGCGTGTAGTAGACTTGCTCGAACTGCTAGGGCACCGTAGCAAGATGCTTCGGTGGCACGATGGCGAGGGGCTTCGGTGGCACGATGGCAAGGGGCTTCGGCTACGCGAGGACGATGGCCTTCGAGTCATCGCCTTGGATCTTGCCAGAGTCAGCGCCGACGACCGCTTCGCCTGCCATTGCTACTAGATCTAATCTAGAGAGTTTCTTTGGAGGAGAGGAAGGCAATGATGATGGGATGCCAATTGAGGGTGGTATAGGTGCATATTTATATGGGTTTTCAGGAGACAGGATAAGATCAAATCTAGGTTCTACAGGATTCATACGAAAGGTTATTCATACGCATCGGGAATCTACATGATTGTGTTTAGGAAGGATAGAGAAAGAAAAGGAAACGAGAGTCGGGACGAGAGGGGACATGGGGGCGCCGCCCGGCCCCATAGTGGCGCCGACCGGCCCCACCTGGTGTCCTCCTAGGGTGGCCGTGCTCGTGAAGCCTCTAGACTCTTCCTACTTTCTGTTAGTTGCGATGCATGATAATTTTTCGTAACGGACGATGACGGGACTAAACAGTTGGTAGTTGGACAAAGTCCAGCCCGTCCACAACTTCTGAATTAAATGGTTTTAAAAATAATTTAAGTCAGTGACCATTTACCTTGAATAACATACCTTCGTGTGATTGTAGAGTTACCGCTCTATGTGGCGATGCATCCACAACCATAAACGGTCCTTCCCATTTGCTTCGTAGTTTTCCAAGCCCGAATAATTTGAACCTGGAATTAAAAAGTAATACCTTATCTCCTGATGCAAACTCCTTCTTCTTGATACTCTTGTCATGCCATCTTTCTATTCTTTCTTTATAGATCTTCGAATTGTGATAAGCCTTTTCTCTCCATTCTTCTAATTCTGATAATTGCATTTTTCCTCTTTTCTCCAGCGGCTTCAAAGTCCATGTTCCATATCTTAATAGCCCAGTGAGCTTTATGCACTAACTCCACTGGTAAATGACAGGTCTTACCATATACTAGCTGGTAAGGTGACATGCCGAAAGGTGTCTTGTATGCGGTCCGATATGCCCAAAGTGCTTCGGGTAATTGGTCCTTCCATGCAGTACCCATCTCATTTACTGTTTTCTGTAGAATATTCTTGATTTGTTTGTTTGATGTTTCTACCTGGCCACTTGTCTGAGGATATTATGGAGTAGCAACATAGTGACGGATGCCATGAGCTTGCAAGTATCGGTGAAACTTTTTATCAATGAAGTGTGTCCCTCTGTCACTAATGATCATCCTTGGTGTTCCAAACCTTGGAAATATAATCTCTTCGAATATCTTCGTTGAATGTTTGGAATCAGCATTCATGCATGGCATAGCTTCTACCCACTTGGATACATAGTCAACTGCCACCAGAATGTATTCATAATTTCTTGATTTCACAAATGGTCCCATGTAATCAATTCCCCAGACATCAAAGAGTTCGATCTGGAGATTGTTGGTGAGTGGCATAGCATCTCTTGCATTGATATTTCCGTGCCTCTGACATGATCCACATCTCTGAACAAAATCTTTGGTGTCTTCATACATAGTTGGCCAAAAGAACCCACTCTGCCAGATTTTAGCATGAGTGCGGAATGCTCCATAATGACCTCCATATGGTGATGCGTAGCATTTCTGAATGATCTGCATGCCCTCTTCTTCTGGTACACATCTTCTAAGTAATCCATTTGAACAAATTCTGAAGAGGTATGGTGGATCCCATATGTGGAGACGACTTTCATAAATAAGCTTCTTTTTATTTTCCCCTGGTGGTACATATCCTGCAACCATAAAGTTGACAATATTCGCGTACCAAGGGTCTGACTTGGTCACTTTAAACAACATGTCATCTCTTAATGAGTCATTAATAGGCAATTCCTGAGGTTTCTCAAAATGTACTCTATACAAGTGATCAGCAACTGGATTTTCTATTCCTCTTCTATCTTTAATTTCTAAGTCAAATTCTTGGAGTAACAAAATTCATCTTATCAAACGAGGTTTAGCATCTTTCTTAGTGAGCAAAGCATGATCTGATAAACAATTACTTTTGCTCCTACTAAGTAAGATCTAAATTTATCAATAGCAAAAACAATAGCCAGGAGTTCTTTTTCAGTTGTTGCATAATTTAATTATGCTCCTATCATAGTTTTACTAGCATAAGCAATTGCATGATGCTTCTTATCTTTTGTTTGTCCTAATACTGCCCCTACAGCATAATCACTAGCATCACACATAATTTCAAAATGTAGAGACCAATCAGGGGGTTGAATGATTGGTGCTGATGTAAGTGCTTCTTCAAGAATATTAAAAAATATTAAACATGCATCATCAAATTCAAAAGGAATATCCTTAGCTAGCAAGTTATTCAGTGGTCTAGCAATATGTGAAAAATCTTTTATAAATCTGTGATAAAAACCACAATGACCAAGAAAACTTTGGATTCCTTTTATATGGACAGGTGGAGGTAGTTGTTCAACTACTTCAATTTTTGCCTTATCTACCTCTATACCTCTTTCAGACACTAAATGTCCTAGCACTATTCCTTCTCTAACCATAAAATGACATTTTTCCTAATTAAGGACTAAGTGCTTTTCTTCACATCTCTACAAAACCTTATCTAGATTTTCTAGACAATCATCAAAAGTTTTTCCATAAACTGAAAAATCATCCATAAAAACTTTCATGATTTCTTCTATCATTTCAGAAAATATAGACATCATACATCTTTGAAAAGAAGCAGGTGCATTACATAATCCAAAAGACATTCTACGAAAAGCATAAGTTCCATAAGGACATGTAAAAGTGGTTTTACTTTGATCATCAGGGTGGATAGAAATTTGGTGATATCAAGAATAACCATCAAGGAAACAAAAGAAAGCATTATTTGCCAAACGCTCTAACATCTCATCAATGAAGGGTAGCGAAAAATGATCTTTCTTGGTTGCTTTATTGAGTTTTCTATAATCTATACACATTTGCCATCCTGTAACAGTTCTCTAGGGTATCAATTCATTTTTATCATTTTTAACTACGGTCATACCACCCTTTTTAGGTACAACTTGAATAGGGCTTACCCACTCACTATGTGGAGCAGGATAAATAATTTCAGCATGCAAAAGTTTCAAGACCTCTTTCTTAACAACTTCCCTCATCGCATTTTGAGGCCTACGTTGGGGCTCTCTAGAAGGTGTAATTTCTTGGTTGGTTGGAATACGATGGGTGCATAAAACAGGGACTAATCCCCTTAAGGTCTTGGAGTGAATAACCAAAAGCAGCACGATGCTTTTTTAAGACAGTTATTAATTTAAAAGACTCTTCATCAGAAAGTTTATCACTAATAATCACAGGAGAATTTTGATCATTATTCAGAAAAACATACTTAAGACCAGAAGGTAGTTGTTTAAGCTCAATAGAAGGCTTAGGTGGCTATAGTAATTCATCCAGAGGTTCAGGATCAATCGGATCCTCCTCCTCATCATTAATGAAGAACTCAATATCATCCTCTAAATTAGGTTCAATAAATTCCTCAAATGACACAACCTTAACTTCTTCTATCGGATCTAACTCAGGAGGTGGCTCTGCCTTAGCTTTTAATGCATGAGTTATAGGCACTGAGAGATTAAATCCTTTTCCAAGTTTAATATCTAAATTGCCCGTACAACCTTCTCGCAAAAGCTTTCCTATTGGTAATCCAATCATTATATCAAAATGCCAAACATCAAAGATATAGAAATTCAGTAAAATTTGGAATTCATTAATCACAATAGGAAGAGAACATAAAACACCTGAACTAGGAATAATATGTCCTGAATGATTTTTCAATAATTTATTTGTAGGAATTAATGGCATATCTTTTAAAAACATTTCAGCAAATGTAAGATACATGATATTGACACCTACTATTGGATTATAAAAGGCATCAAAAGGATATGCATCAATTTGACATTTAATAGTAATGGCATGAGAATTTAAATGAATTATATCATTTGGAAGCTCAGATTCTATCAACCACTCATTACTCATAACAAAAATCAATTCTTTTGTTCTCTCTCTAAGGAATTTTAAATCAGCAGGATATGAAATATTAAAACTTTTAATATTTAGAGATTTCTGTGGTTTCATAATTTTATGATAGCGTGAGGTGTTTCCATAATCATCAAAAAGTTCATCCTCAAATTCAAGCATAAAATCAGAAATAGGAATTATCTCCTTCTCATTAGATAGTTCAGGTAAAGGTTGAGATGAATCAGACAAAAGTTTAGAATTGAATAACAAAAATTCATCTTCTAACAACTCTTCTTTTTCTTCAGGAAGATCAATTAAGATATTAGTAAGAATAGTTTTAGCATGTGAAGCAGTAATATGAATAAATGCTCCTCCTGCGGCCAAATTAAGGTATTCTTTATTTTTATCATCAAGGCCTAAAAAGAAATGTTGCAAAAGCATTGGTTCTGCCAAAGCAAGATTATGTACAGAATTTATAAATCCATCAAAGCGCTCCTAAGCATTGCCTAATGATTCGTTATCTAATTATTTAAATCCAATAATTTCAAAATGAAGTTTAGCGACCTTTTCGATAGGGAAAATTTAAGAGAAAAATTAGCATGCAATACTTCC
This sequence comes from Eremochloa ophiuroides, assembly GCA_038502445.1. Classification (NCBI taxonomy): domain Eukaryota; kingdom Viridiplantae; phylum Streptophyta; class Magnoliopsida; order Poales; family Poaceae; genus Eremochloa; species Eremochloa ophiuroides. The sequence continues at coordinate 51,832,154 of JAHLJS010000002.1, forward strand.
CAATCTCCTTGGCTACTCCCAACATGGCGATTATACCATTTTTTTGCTGTTCCCGTTAATGAAAATGGAAAGAGTTTCCATCTTAAAGTTTCATCTGCCATGCCCTTAATGTACAAACATGAACATGACTGCTCAAAATCAGCTAAATGGGAATAGGGGTTTTTCGCTAGGACTACCAGAAAAAATGTGATCCTGAACTAACTTAATTAATCCCGGGCGTAACTCATAGCCAAATGATGTGATGGGTAAAGATGATTCTTTGGCTGGAGATACGATCCCGATGGTGCTCCATATTGATATAAAAGTTGGGACGTGGGTTCCATACTTGAAAAGGTAAAAGATAAAAGATAAAATTATAATACAAGATTAAGATAGACTAAGCCAAAATCAGCAAACCGTTCCCCGGCAATGGCACCAGAAATGCTTGTTGGTATAAATTAACTGCACTCTATTAAATATTATTATTATCAAAGTATCTGCAAGCGCATAGATAAAATACCGATGTAGCACTTCACAAGACAATCCCGGTTTTAATATCGAACCCAAAGGAACAGTAGGTGATACTGACTAAGTCTATTGGCTCTTAACGCGATAACACAATCAATCCAGAGAATATCAAGAATGAGGAGATAACTAATGATTATCTAGATCCGACAACCGGTAAACTTTGAACAATATCGTTCTAATCGGGTAGTGAAATGAATAAGAGCGGAAATCAGAGTTCCCTCCTACCAAACATTTATACACCTATCGATCCTATCAACGGGAAGTGGACTACGGAGGAATCAACGCAGCTGTCACTTACATGAACTACCACTATCCGGCCAATCAAGGGACATTCACAAGCAATTATAGCCCAGACACCACATCTACACTACAAACTACTACTTCAACCAAGGAGCTACCAAGATCAAAGCACTCCAATAGTGTTGTAAACTTAAGAACGAATAAGAACAAATGCTTACTTAAATCAGGATGTTTAATACAAAAGTACCTCAGAACGCAACTCCGGGCGAGAGAGTTGAATCTAGACGAACAAAGCTACGAAGAAGCTCTGATAGGCCGGGACTCCTGCGAATCTCTACTCATCTACTCTATCTCTCTAATCTCTCTTGATTGCTAGCCTTGATCTAGTTGATATCTATCTAATGCTTTAGGGTCTTCATCTCTTGATCTGGCTCTCCTCCAGGAGGGTCTGGCCCTCTATTTATAGACCGGGGGATGCATGCGCGCCGTTAGATCAAACCGACTTAACGAAGAGCCCAGATGACTCCTAAAAGGTGGTAGAAGACTCCAAAAGGCGGCAGGTGGAAACCCTAGGGGGCGCTGCCCAGCCCCCCTTGGGGCCGGCCGGCCCCACCTGGCCAGTTTAGGCCTCCGCTTGCTTCGGGTGTGTTCTACACTCTTCCAAGGTCTTTGTGATGATGTTTCCTTTGCGGTCAAGTTTCGTGTCTTTTATGCACTTTAATCCCTCTTTTATACTTTTCTGGAATAATCCCTGGAAAATATACAATTCACCAAAACTTGTGAAAATTATTAGTAATAACCCTATTCTACTGGATATTCATGTTTAATGCAGGGATAATTGCTAATAAAATTTAGACGATAACAGGTGTCAACAGGGAGAAGATAGGATTGGCTTCTAATTGGCTTGGCTCTCCTTCTATGGCATCACTAGACATGCCATCCTAGAATTCTTCCCAAAGTCCTATGTAAGGACGCTTTCTTAGAGACTCTTCCATAAGAGGATTTGAAATATGATCACTTGGAGGTCTCTTATGCGGACGAGAGTTATTTCTCCCAGAATCAATGAGGTTACCTTCAAATTCAAAAGGATTTTCCAAAGGTGGAATTCCTTTTTCACTTGGTGAATTTTGGGGTATTGATGATTTGGGATAGATAGCCAAATCTTGGGATTGGAATGGTTGTGATTTGGCTATCAAAACTTCCTCTCTCTGATCAGGAGATGATTCCTCCTTCGCTTCTTGGTGAGTGTAGGATGAATGCTAGAGCAATAGGTCTTTCCAATAAATCTATTAAGCACAGACCTTGCTTCAATAGCAGTCAAAGGGAAAAGATCCTCCAGAGGCACAATTAAGGTCTTGCTTATCATCCTTGCTAAGACCCATATAAAAATGTTGAAGAAATATGGGTCTTGAATAGCAAGGTCTGGGCCAGTAAGGATAAGATCATTGAAATGCTCCCAGGATGTAACAAGAGACTCATGCTTGTCTTGTTTGAAGGATAAAATTTCCTTTCGAAGGCTGACTACCATAGAGATGGGAAAGAATTTTGAATAAAATTTAGAGCAAAGTGTTTCCCAATCTCCCTGCATACTACCTACGGTCTGGTTGTACTAATTTCTAGCTTTTCCAGTCAAAGAGAACAAAAAGCACTTCCATTGTAAAGCTTCGTCTAGCATGCTAGCAATGCACAAGCATGCACAGATGAGGTAGAATTCTTTTAGGTGTGAGTATGGGTTTTCATGGCCTTCTCCCAAGAAGGGTTGTTTTTGGATCAGCTCTATAAGACACGGGCTCAGCTCGTAGCTAGGTGCTAAGATAGGCTTTGAAGATTCTGGTGGCATGGAGCTAGAGGTCGTGGGTTTAGCATATTGATAGATAGGAGTGGAATCCATGCTAATAATAAAAATAAAAAGGTTAAGCTAGGCTTTTAGCAACAGTTTCCCGGCAACGGCGCCAGAAAGCTTGTTGGTATTTTGAAGACGCACACAGACAAATCCGCAAGCACATGGATACCATTGTAGCTTTCACCCGGAGGGTTTTAAATGTCGTATCCACAGGGAAACAAGTGTGGTTAACTACGATCTAACTTAACCAGGGATAATCAGTAAATATACAAACTAGGTTAAAAGGTGGCAGTCAATGATAAGTGTAGTGATGCAATCAAGTATGTTGGTGTTACAACTAAGGTTATGGCTAATACTGTAAAGTAATCAAGTGAGTAGATAATATGGTTATGGTGATCTAGGTTGCAGATAATAGGAGTGTAGAGAGGATAACTCAGGGTTTCTACTTCTGACTTGGGCAATCTATGTCTTCTACTGTCTATCTGAGGAAATCACTTAAGGAAAGATATCTGCAAGGATATTTCCCTTAGAAATTAGGAGATCCTACTGGACCTACAGACAAGAGTTGAACTACAAAGGACTCAACGGTTATGTCCAGGACTAAGTCTACCGTGATCTACCACCAATCCGGAAAGCAGGATGCATTTACGAGTAACCTAGTCTACGCACCAAGCCTACACAAGGGATTACTACTCTACTCCCTCTAGAATAGGAATAAAGCACTCAAAAGGGAATCGTAAACCAGATGAACAACATAAACAAAGACTTTTGTGAATCAGAAGTTGGTTGTTCGAGACATCTTAAGAGCTAGCTCAAGTAGAGCTAGATCCTACCGAAGTACAAGTCGTAGAGGGATCACTGATAGGCCGGCAACTCCTCCTAACTCTTCCCTCGCTCTCCATCTCTCTACTATCTAGTCCCTAGATCCTAATGAGAGGTTATCCTTTCATGGGACACCTCTCGATTAGAGCTTACATATGATTGAATGAATTGGTATGAAACCCTGGGGGTCTGGGGCCGTATATATAGGCCGGTGGCATCAACCGTAGCCCTCGGATCAAATCGACCTTGATAGACGGTGGAGATTAATCCTCAAAGACGGTGGAGAGTACATGTTGAAGGGGACGTGGAACGGAGTGCGGGCTAGGTCGGCCGGCCTACTTTAGTGGCCAAACGGGTCCTGCCTTCTCTAGTGGATCTCTAGTGTTCTCTAGAATATTCTTGATCCACTATCACCGCGTAATTTGTGGGTCTCCTTTGGCTCTTTTCCTGATAACACCCTGCAAAACACTGATTCACCAAAACTCGTGGAATTCTGTCAGTTCAATCCCTAAACCTATGTTGGTGTTTGCTTTTATACCCTTTTTCATGTTTAGTTGATGGGTAAAATCATACAATAACTACCGTCAACAGTGAGAATCACTTCTTCATTTATACTATGACCTGAGAGCTAAAAAACCCCGCTCGCCACCGCTTCCCACTGCTTCTCATTCATTTGCCATAGGAATCACTCCAAAAATGACTCTTGTCTGCTTTCTACCTCACTCCCCACCAGAATCGCTCCTTTAGAAAATCAAGAACTGAACCTAGGGAATCAATAAATGAAGCTCTACCAAAGTAACCCTCGGTATTTGTCCACTCTATGGGCTCTACCTATGCACCCTGCTTATTACGCTAGCACAACGGTTTCAAGTGTTGTCACCTACAGTCGCGAGCTTTTTGGATATAAACCATTATGGATAGTGGGCTTCGGTGATACGCGATCCCGCAACGGGGCTTCACCAACTTGCCATTATGAAACATGATGCACCCGTTATAATACCATGCGATGAGTTTAGAACCATTTTATTCCTCTTTTGCCCCTGCCCCTTCAATTTTTCTTTCACGGAGGTAGCGACGATGAGTAGCAGCACCCCCACATGTAGAGATGATGAAGGTTCTACTAGTCGGGCACAGCGGCTGCTGACGGAGGTGAAAGCCCTAGTTTAGTGTTGAGTAATTGATGAAACCTAAGTACTAACCTTCTATCTAAGTGTTGTGATTAAAGAATTGGTTAAGTACATCCCAAGTGAGGCGCTATGACGGTGTCCATACAAGTGGTGTTAGTCCATCAATAAGTATTCATTAAGTGCTTCTCGTTTGGAGTTTGGAATGGAGCTCAAGGAAAAGGTAAAATTTGAAGCTCTTTGCTTTTGGTGATCAAGACATTGTACAGTGTGTGATCATATTTAGGATAGATAGTGGTACTATTAAGAGAAAAGAAAATTCATAGTCAAATATGGTTATCAAGTGCCACTAGTTGATCCACTCTTTGCATTGCATGTAGATCTAGTGAGATAACTAAAACCCTTTACAAAATACTTTGAAAGTGGCTTAACACACCTTGAAAAATAGTTTACATCTCAATAGTGTTAGCAGTATAGTGTTGAAAAATAGTATACAGATCGAAAACGTTGAAAAATAATCACCAGAAGCTATGACAGTCTAGCACCAAACTATAATCACGCGTCCGGTGACTAACAGTGTCGTGCACATCAACCGAGCACCGGACGAAAATCATTTGTTCGGACATTAGCAGTAGCAGAGCACCGGACCAATTCCTCTTTGTCCAGTTCACTGACATAACACGCAGGAAACTCATTTTTGAACTACCGGATGCAAAGTTAGTCCAGAGCCTACCACTGGATGTTCGAAGGCTTGCACTGGTAGCTTTTGGCCACCATCAGATGCTGCCTTTCTTTAGTCTAACGCTAGGACTATTCACTGTCTGACGCTCATGTCTGGTCACCCACGAAGGAGTCGTTATGCACCAATGGTAAACTTCATACGATAACACACACGTGGCGCATAGGAACCGGCTGAAGAAGGAGCACCTGACGTTAAGCGTTTGTCCGGTTCCCTCGATACTAGTGCCTGACGCACTGTTGAAAGATTCTTATTTGGTTTTGATAACTGAGTGATAACTTAGGTGAACTAATTATATTTGAGTGATGATTACATATTAGATTAGTCAACATGTACATATGTGTGAGCATCTATTCCTCACACCTGTGATGATGGAGGAGATTAATACATGAGACATGACATGGAGTCGTGTGGCTAGGTGAAGAAGATCATGACATCACTTGGCTTGATTGACTCATTGCGAAGGACAAAGGGCAAGTTAGAGGTTTTGAAGCCATTGGTACCGAGTGTCGGGAAGCTAAGCAAGACTTGGCGCCGGAGGCCGAAGCAAGGTGAAGATCAAGTGAAGTCAAAGATCGATAGACCAAAAGCCACGTGATGATATGAAGTGGATCATATCATTCATGAGATGTTGATGCATGTGTTGCATCAGCATTGATGGTGATGGAGATGGAGATGAAGACGTTGATGGAATGGAAAGCACAAGGTAAAGGTATAACCTAGAGAATTTCCATTTCATCGGCCTAAGGTTGAGAAGAGAAGTCCTTGACCGGGTTTAGAATAGATGACCATACTATCAAGAGGAACAAACTTATTTGCATAGGTCATCTAGTGTCACTTGAGTGATCTAACTTTGCATAAGTTGTGTAACACCCTAGGTGTTAGTCACGAGCTAACCAGCGAGTGTGGACCTAACCAAGTTATGTCAATAAATGATCTTGATCACTATCCAACATTCATCTCCATCTAACATGACTATTGGAAGAGTCTCATAGAGATCTAAATCAAGAATCCACTTGAAATAATAAATTATATGCTTGTTTGGATTTATTGATTTTGGAAAGATGAGCATGCAAGTCAATCAAATCTTGTAACCTTGACCAAACAACTCTATTTGAACTCTACAACAAAAGTCATGAAGGACTCATGTTGAGCAAATGCCAAGAAAATATCTTTATTGGCTTAAACATCTACTTTGAGCTCTCTAATTACATTAGTTTGACCAAAGTGTAAATATTATTTTGGAGCAAGATATGAAGTTTGGCCCAAAATAAAAGTTACAGATATTTTGGAGGAGAACAAATGTTATTTATGGACAAAGTCATAATTCAACCCCTAAGTGCCTCAAATAGTAGACACAAGATAGAGAAAAAGCTGATTTCAGGACTTTAAATATTTCTAAGTATAAAATCTACCCCAATTGCAATGACGTGTTGCTTTCTCCAAATTTTGTTAAGCAACTCAAGTTGGACCAAATATAGAAATTGAAGGGAATTTGTGAGGGCACAATATATCTAAATTTGAGGCTAAGCCGACACCGTTTGACAAGGTTTGCCACTCGATCTTTGACCGTAATTAAGCTGCTGACACTCTCAAATTGGGACATCATTATCAACTAAACCGTTGATCAAGAGGCCGAGAGCCCTTAACCAGTTTTGAAGAGCAGCGCGTGGGCAACAAGTTTCGTATTCGCACCCAATTCGGAATATGCGCAGAAGATGCCAGAATCGGCCGCCCAATTTGCCACACCGTCGCCTGCCACGTGTTCAGTCGAAATGCTGCCTCGGGATGCGCGAGGTCAGGCCCGGGCCCCTGCGGATGCGGCTCGGCTTCCTGCCTGCATGGTCGGCCTTCGCCGCCGTCGGCCTGTTGCTAGCCACAGCTGACCGGCCAAAACCGCGCGCGACGCCCTGCTCTTTCCGTGCAAGGAGGAAGAAGGCAGCCAGCTCTCTTTTGTGTCTATGACGAGCGGGCCCCACCCGAGTTCAATTGTGTCCCCAAATTTCGGATCTTGTTATTCCTTCTAGTTTTCATATCTCATGTCTGGTAGATCCAAAAATTATGAAACAAGTTTTGTTAGTTTACTCCTGAAGTTCTCTGCATGTTAGATCCATAATATGTGCTATGTTGTTTATACTTTTGTGCTGTAGAAATTGTTATTGAAAAGTGGTTTAAGAAATGATTTAACTTGCTTTTGCTCATATCTAGGGTTTTAGAAGTCCAAATATAGTGGTTCCAATTTTATTAGACTTCTCTTAAAATGCACTAGATGATAGGAGTATAAAACTTGCAGGTTGTTTACTATTTTAATGGTGTTTTGGTTTAATCTTGTTAAATAGAAAATAAATGGCTGATTTGCTTATTATTTTTGTAACTGAAGTTGTATTGCTCCAAATGGCATGAAAATTTAATTGTAGATTCTCTGTATGATGTGTAATATATGGTTAAAATTTCATGATTTATGGTGCATGTATGACTGAGTTGTTGATTTATCTTCTTTGGTGCATATTAAGTAGATTTAAATACATTATAAATAATATATTATGGTAAAAATAAAAAATGGTGTTCCACTACCTTTGTATGATATTTTTTTAGCCTGAGAATCAATAATATGGTCATGTTGTTTCAGAAAATGTTGAGTTTCATATTTAATTTGCTCTCCAATGCTTTATTGCATTATAGAATTGTGTATTTTGTAATAATTAAATTATGAAACCTGAGCATGTAAGATTTGAACCTTGGGCATGAATTGTGATTAACTATCTCTCATAAAAATATCAGCTTCCATTTGAGGTGTTTATCACATGACCTAAATAATTAAATAAAAGACTTTTATGCAAAAGTGGTGAAAGGTTGGTGAAAAATGGGCACATGCATACTTCTTATGACTCCTTGCTATATGTTGGATTGAGATAAACATTGTGCTAACATATTATGATGGTTGAAGCTATTTAATTAGCTTAAATATGTGTGCTCATGATGGGAAAGCATGTATGTAGTTTATCTGTGCTTTGCTGAAATTTGGCTGCAGGAGTAGGCCCTGTTGTTGTGATGTTTTACACATGAAAATGTTGTTGCATGTAAATATGTTCTACACAAAAGTTGTAGTTAACTTCATTTACTTGCTTGTCCTAGAATTTTATGATTGTAGACCTGATAGTTTTAGAGTTATAGAATTTAGAAATCTGCTGTCAGGTTTTGCCTGTTATCGGTGCGGACCTGAATGTTTGCTTTGTTTGACCAATTTATGCTTTGAATCACCTCTTGGTGATAATAAAGAAGTTGTAGTAGATTTCATTGGCTTTCCAAATTGTCTGGAATCATCCCTTTTGGTGGTTTAGATCTCTAGTTTTGATTGTTTGAAGTGTGAGGACAGAATCTGTCCAAATCTGGACAGAGCTGCCTTCAATGTGTTGTTTGACCTTTATATGTATTGAATCATCTTAAGATTATAATAACAAAGTTGTAGATAATTTCAATATCTTTCCATAAAGGCTTATATCACCCTGGTTGGATATGTATAGCTTGAGTTATAGTGAAATCTTATGCTTACTGTCCTGCTGCCCATAAACTGCATGTGTGGGATTGTGATTGTTTTGACTTTGCTTTGCTTGGTGTGATTGTTAGTTTATGGTTCAGTGATGGTAGATTAACATGCCTTGTATTACTTATTTTTATTCATACATGTACATTGTGCATCTCATTTAGGTACGATAGATGAACACGTGGAGTGAAGGACGTGATGATGGAACTAACCACAAGACGGTGTGGTGGACTAATCACGAAAATGGAAGGACTAACCGAGTGCTTGGATGGGAGATACTCGTCGAGCGAGTGTCATCTAACAAATACTGACTCTGTGTTGAATCCCAGGCAAGCCCTGAAGCATCCTTAGGCCTCCACCTATCTCTTTTTATAAATGCACCGGTCTTTCTTAAATCGTATGATTGTGCACATAGGTATAGGAGTTGGTTGATACCGTTGTTGCATAATTACCTTGTCCACTCTATATATGATCCTTGGTACTATTACTAGATAGGTGATCGATCTTATGCTTAGCCCTGCTTAGACCGGTAGAAGTCGGGTGATTTCCTGTCATCCGCAAGAAAGTCGGGTGATTTTCTGTCATCCGCGAGCATAGGTGGTGACTGATGAGATCCACATGGATGGCTATATGTGTCACCATGCCACAATGTTTAATGAGAGAATCAAGGCTAGGCAGTTGGGAGCTGCATGACATGGGTCATGTTGACTTCGGTGCTACTTGCGGCCGATTAGGACTGAGGCCACCAGACATCAGTTGAGAGTGAAAGATGTCGTCACATAGCTGGCCAGATAAGTCGTTCTGACAGCGAAGCCGCGTAGTTTCATTTGAGCCGATTGTTGGTGCGATCGGCAGACACTTTCCAGTCGGGGACACCATAACGATGGCAGGTGCGTCCTGAGAGACCGGATGGATCGGATCCCTGAGATTGTGGTCCCCACCAACTTCGCGAGACATTAAGACTCAAATGGGCTAACGGTGACCCAAGAAGCCACTGATCAGGCTGACAGGGGTTTGTGATTGGCATATTTGCCAGCTTGTACAATCGATTCGAATCACCATCTCTCCAGGTTAGTGAGAAACTGAACTGATCTTCTGGTGAGGTAGAGGTTAACAACTTGAACGTGATTATTGGTGAGATGAGGAAGATATCTATGGATAATAGAAATCGCTATGGTTTATTTATTACTATAATATCAAGTGAATGCTTAGTATAGCTGCAAACTTTAGCTATAATAGCCGAATTGAAATTAAAGCTGAACAATATTTAAAATTGATAAGTTGAGGAATTATTGTAGTAATGTTTTTTATGCAAAATGATGCTATCTCCTGAACTCCACCAAATAAGCTTTGCATATCCTTGAGAGTCTTTTTATTTACTTCCTGTCGGGTAAGTCTAGCTGAGTACATTTGAGTACTCAGGGTTTTATTCCCAATGTTGCAGGAGGAATACTTCGTTGTCTAAAAGAGCTACTTTCATCCTTCGGGAGAGGAAGACTAGACCTTGGGCAAGGTCATGTTATCGATCTCATCTATGTTGCTGTGACTGGTCGGTACTTGGCACTGTATGATGAACTTAAGTGTGTGTAAATCTATTTCGTTTCTGCAACTGAACTTTTATGTAAAGTCTATCTTGTACTCTGATGTAATTGAACTATGTGCGAATCTATGTTTCATGTGTATGTGTGCTGCTGAGTTTCTGCGATTCTTGGGTAAGTGCTGTGTAAAAGTTTGAAATCCTTCGAGATTTCACGGACTACCGGGTTTATTTTGGCTCAAGTGTGGCTTGATAGCTGGAAAAACAACTGTCGCTGTACTTGTGCTCGAATAAATTAGTCGGTTTTGTTACAGTTGGTATCGGAGCAAAAATTCAGCACGTACCGTCACATGAGTATTTGAAAATAAAAAGTTTTGAGTTTTCAAAATTAATTGCCAACTTATAGCTATATGTAGATGTTTTAAACTAATGGTTTATACAAACTAAGTGTGCCAAGGACCAAGTCTTATAGCCCATATAAGGATTATTAGATGGCTTATGTAAGTACTAACTTGGGGAAAATTGCATCATGTTTTTGAGTGCTTCTTATTGCCTTTGTTTCATTTTTTTTATCGACGCCCAGGTAAGGTGAAGACGGGCCAAATGTGCCACTTCGGATGAGGTAAGGTGAGATGTGTGAGCATGATCAAACAACCGTCGATCTAAGCGGAGTGCTTATTAATTACTGAAGTAAGTACATGTTGTCCATATGTACTTATGGAGGTATCTCTGTGTGGTGTAATTACTTTCTGGGGTCACAAGTGCTCATGAGAGCATTTCCGGCAAAAAGTGCTTCTTATTGCCATGCATACATGTGGGGTTGGGCTGAAATGAATCTTCTGCAGGTACGCTAACCTCGAATGCATAAATGGTAGTTAACGACTAGCTATATACCGAGAGAGTACGTATGTTATGCCACCGACATAGAACGTATTTGCCATGTTATATGGACAACTGAGTGAGAACGAATAGGACGAGCATACATCATGATTATTGCATCATGTGATTGTTGCTTGTTGCACAAATATGCTTCTCTCATCCTTGTTCTATGTTGTCTGAATAGCCTTATTAGGTTTTCAACTTGTGACTGCCTCTCTTCCTTGCTTGTTTTGAAAGCCAAATAGTTGTTAAACCTTTAAGTAGCCTCCATAAATGTTGTCAACCATAAATGTTGTCAGAGACTAAACCAATTCAGCCTGTAGGTCATTCATTTGGCACAATAGACCCACCTGAGTTTTGTCTAATGCTAGCCTATGGTTATCATATGTTCTCGTTCAAGATCTGAGGAACCATGCCTGCATCTTCTTTCAACTAAAGCCTTATCCAAATCCTATATGGTGTGTCTCCTCTACTCTTTCTAGATGCCATGATAATTGCTTGATCTTTCTTAAATTAGATTTTGTAATCTTTTCTTTGGAAATCAGATTATGCCCAATCAATCACATCTACAAATGATTTTATCCAATCTGTTCCTTGTTTCCAGCAGTCATCTCCACATCTAGAGAATGTTTTGGTTTCAGTCTGTAAAGCTTTCCTATATCATGTTCGTTGGATTCTTTGCCCAAATCCTCGATTTAGACCTCTTTTCAGCTTATCCAGAAGTTGCCTTGTAATCTTTCATTATGGATCATGTTATGGTTTTGGTAAATTCAATCTCATAAATCATGCATTGAACCTATTCCATGATCTTGTTGTTTTCTCCAACTCTCTCCAAAAGCCTAGCGATGTTGATTAGTAAAAGTCTTATGGAACTAATTAATCGTACACAAGCTCATGCAAATGGATGGTCTGAAGGTTTCTTGATAGATACAAGATGCATGTAGAATTAAAGAATCTCATGTTAGTTATTCTTGGTAGCTAACCTATAATTCTCTTATGCCATGTTCCTATCTAGAACTGTATCCTTGTTACTCACTTGAAGGAAACCATCTTGTGTGAGTTAAATCCCTCCTTCCCCGCCATCCTTACATTCTTACTTGTTGATCATGTTGGCGCTTTATCAACTAAATCTAGGAATTGTGTATCCGCTTGGTTGCATGAACCATGTTGTTTTTATGGTTCTCACATGTCTCTAGAGTGTCAATCTTTGTCTCATGATTGTTTCCTCCGTGTATCTAATCACTTGCAAATCATGGGTTTGGTAATCTCCATACTAGACACATGGAAACCGCGTGGGGCTGAAGCAAAGTCTCATGTTCTGCTATTTTGGCAACTAATCTATTTTCTAACTCATTTCTTCGTTGCCAAATCATACTCTTGTTGGCTCTTAACCTTGTAGGTCATCCTTGTTTGTTGACCTTCCTCTATGTAATGTTATCCTTGCATAATCTATTTTTGCCGTGTGGGATTTCCTTATTGGTTGTATGATTGGTAGTATTTTTATGATCCGTGACTGATGATGCAGCAACGAACCGAGAGCCTCTTTGTGGGGGCGCACACAAAGTAGTGCTACTCGGCACGCGCTGATGTCAAGATCTCTGGTCATGAAACATTGTAAGAACTACACCGATATGTTATCTTTCGTAGAATTATCCTAAAATTTATCCATGTCTCATAAGATTTCTTGCTGGTTATGTTTGATAGTGGTGTTATGCTTAACGACTGATGGTGCCACGACGGGACCTGGAAGCCTGCTTGTGGACCGGCCGGCACATGGTTGTGCTGCTGGATGCGCGTTGGTATCACGGTCTCTAATCGTAATCCATTATGAAACAATACCAATGTGTTATCTTCCATGGACTTTCCCAAATATATCTTTGAAGGTGTCTCCAAATCAAATTGATCCATCCCTATGTTCCTTAATCTATTTTGCAAAGTCTCTACTAAATCTATCCTCCGATGTTCGATTAGAAGGTACGTATGTTGGATCAAGTATAGTAGAGCTTCCTTCTGAAGTTACAAAGAGAATGACCTTTGAAGAGCAAGTCACTGACATCAACATTAACAGACTACAAGAAGTGGTAAACAAAGAATTTGTCATGATCTACCGAAAAAAATCAAGCACCATATGCCATTATAGTTGGATTGAAAGAGCACATGAACATTAACGTTGGACAAGAATCAGTCAGTAATAGTCAGCAAGATATGATATGTTTCTGATAGGTTTCCAACAAGTTCAAAAATTTCTATCTTGGCTCAATGTCCGTTTGCATGATGATCATACAGTTAAGATCAATCTTCTCATGTGTTGCTTCATGTCTGCTGTGCATGTATATCATCTGCAACCATTTGCTACAAAAGCTAAAGACGTAGAACCTTTTTAGGGACAACTGACTAGTTACCTCAGTGTGAAGAATAGTCTACAGATAAGTAATGAAGTGTACTTGATTCTCGTGAGAGGGAAAAAGCAAGACCGACCCAATATCACTTTCTGCTCGATGAGATAGTTTTTTCTGCTGATGAAATGCAGGAGTTTGTTCATTCGCTCTCTCATGTGAGCAATGTATTGCCCAATTGGATCAGTCTGTCTGACATGAAGAAATGGATGCATGAAATAGCCGAATAGATCTCTATTAAGAAGTGTTGTTTCATGCTAACAAGTATGTCCCGTGGTTATAAAGAAGTAGTTAACCTCGTTTTTGGGGCCATGTCTCATAGAACAATGCTATACAAGAAACCTATAAGCCAATTGGTACTGTTTATGGTACTCTCACTTCCAAGACCCTGCTATAATCAAGCCAATTCCATCTTGGACAATCACTCAGATAGTGCAAACTATGGGTTCAGCCTAGCGAAGAGCTACAAAAGACACACCGATAGATGCGATCAATGCCATAATACATGTAAGTGCACTCAAGTGCCCTGCTTGATACGCCTTTGGATGAAAAACAAAAAGGACATTTGTAATTAGTCCCTTATTCTTGATCGGTCAAGGTGTTCTACCCACTCAACTCATGGAAGTGTGAATTGAAGACAAGTTAGAGTGTTAATAAATGGATTTCTGAATTATGTGAGGACTCTCAAACTTTGGATCGCCACTACATAATATAAGAGGTTTACCTTGTATCAAAGGTACTTCAACTTTGGTTTTGATGACTACAGACGGATCGCAAGGAAAAAAATTGTACTCAAGTTGTTGGTAGAGGACTGCTTCTCAAACTTTGTGAATAAACACTTAACTTTGAGGATAAACACTCTTCACAACCGACCTCATTGAACCTGCCAATCCATTTCAGTGTTGTTTATTCTCAGCTGCAAGTGAGTACGCAGAGTTGCATATTGCACAAAACTTGCAACTACATGTTGTACCTCAGTCCATTGCCTCAACTCGTGAAACTGGAGTTTATAGCTCATTTTCGGAAGCATTTACAAGAATCACCCTTGCTCGAGTAAATGCCTGCAATAATCTTGTGCTTTGGAAGAAATAGAGTGTAGTCATACACGCCAAATCCGGCTACCCTTTTAGCCTGTCATCCTCTGTTATCTCTACCACAGAGTTATGGAAAACCTTGCTTACATCATGAGCCTAATCAAAAGTTCATCCTATCTTCAACATAGCATACCTCAAGCCAATCAGAAAAAATTAATCAAATTTTGCAATACTTATTGAGAGCATACATGTTTTGTTTTCCAGAATCTTGTCAGAAATGGCTGCTGCTATTAGTGTTTTTTTCTTACAACAATAGTTACAAAGAGGTTGCCACAGACTCACCCAAAATGATTGTTGTTGCTTGGACAAAGATTTCTTTATTTTAACGGTCACCAAAGGCACTGAACCAATATAATCAGCTATCACCTTTACTGTTCATTCAACAACCTTAGATAATTCCGTGTTGCCATAGGGAAAAGAAAACTGCACACATGGAACCTTATGTAGCTTTCCATTAGTCTGCATTTCAGTATTTTGGCCTCTACAATACACATAAATCTTGGATGTTGGTTAGCCGATTTCCTAAGCTTAGCAAATATCTGCCTCGTCTATGATCTCATCCCACATGAAAATGGTGGTATATGCTATTACCTCTAGGGAAATAGATGTTCTAAAACTACTCTTGGACACTCCAATTCACACCCTCATACTAAGAGTGCTAATTGGGACATTTTTTCTTGGGTTCCTCCCAAATTAGCTGTGTTGTCTTGGATTCCTCCCAAAGTAACAATGCTTCATAGAAATCAATGAAGGAAAATTCTTCAAACAAGAGTCAAATACTAAGAATTCTTGAATGATCACAAAGTTGTCCGATCCTTAATGATCTCTCTCGCATTTGCATCAAGGTAAATGGAAGTACATGATCTATCAAGAATGACAGCTGAACCAACCTTTATCGCCTGCACTTTATCGTGAGCCATGAGGTGATTACCCCTGCCGATAAGTGCTATGGAATTTCTAAGTAGCTTTGTACTAGCACCGCCTTGGAAAAGGGGCTGACATGCTTCTCTACCCTCGAAAGCTCTTACGTTCCGAATCTCGGGACGAGATTCCTTTAAGGGGGGAAGGCTGTAACAGCACAGGTGTTAGTCACGAGCTAACTAGCGAGTGTGGACCTAACCAAGTTATGTCAATAAATGATCTTAATCACTGTCTCACATTCATCTCCATCTACCATGACTATTGGAAGAGTCTCGTAAAGATCCAAATCAAGAATCCACTTGAAATAGCAAATTATATGCTCGTTTGGATTTATTGATTTAGGAAAGATGAGCATGCAAGTCAATCAAATCTTGCAACCTTGACCAAACAACTCTATTTGAACTCTACAACAAAAGTCATGAAGGACTCATGTTGAGTAAATGCCAAGAAAATACCTTTATTGGCCTAAACATCTACTTTGAGCTCTCTAATTACATTAGTTTGATCAAAGTGGAAATATTATTTTGGAGCAAGATATGAAGTTTGACCCAAAATAAAAGTTACAGATATTTTGGAGGAGAACAAATGTTATTTATGGACCAAGTCATAGTTCAACCCCTAAGTGCCTCAAATAGTGGATACAAGATAGAGAAAAAGCTGATTTCAGGACTTCAAATATTTCTAAGTCTGAAATCTGCCCATATTGCAATGACGTGTTGCTTTCTCCAAATTTTGTTAAGCAACTCAAGTTGGGACCAAATATAGAAGTTGAAGGGAATTTGTGAGGGCACAACATATCCAAATTTGAGGCTAAGCTGACACCGTTTGACAAGGTTTGCCACTCGATCTTTGACCGTAATTAAGCTGCTGACACTCTCAAATTGGGACATCATTATCAACTAAACCGTTGATCAAGAGGCTGAGAGCCCTTAACCAGTTTTGAAGAGCAGCGTGCGGGCAACAAGTTTCGTATTCGCACCCAATTCGGAATATGTGCAGAAGATGCCAGAATCGGCCGCCCAATTTGCCACACCGTCGCCTGCCATGTGTTCATCGAAATGCTGCAAAGATGGACGCGTGCTGCTCATGTCCAGAGCTTCACCCCACCATTACCAGTGCACCCCACCTCCATTTCCTTCGCCCCAGCTCAATGGAAAGCACCAGAGCACTTTCCTGCTCGTCCTCTTCCATTGCCCATTCATCCTCTCGCCTTCCCATCCCTTCCCTTGCTCTCTGGCCATAGGCACGGACGCGACCACCATTGCCGACGAGCTTGAGCCCCTCTGCCCTTGCCGTTCCTCCACCTCCGGTGTTCCTCCGACCAAACCAACAGCGCCATCGCCTTTCCCCGCGTCGTGACGCATCCGGAAGACCCCTTCTCCGAGCTTTTTATCGCCGGTGTGCGGGTCGCCACGACCACCGCCGTGGCATGTCGCCGGCGTGAGCGGCTGAGCTGCCTCAGGATGCGCGAGGTCAGGCCTGGGCCCCTGCGGATGTGGCTCGGCTTCCTGCCTGCATGGCCGGCCTTCGCCGCCGTCGTCCTGCTGCTGGCCGCAGCTGACCGGCCGAAACCGCGCATGACGCCCTGTTCTTTCTGTGCTGGTGCAAGGAGGAAGAAGGCAGCCAGCTCTCTTTTGTGTCTATGATGAGCGGGCCCCACCCGAGTTCAATTGTGTCCCCAAATTTCAGATCTTGTTATTCCTTCTAATTTTCATATCTCATGTCTGGCAGATCCAAAAATTATGACACAGGTTTTGTTAGTTTACTCTTGAAGTTCTCTGCATGTTAGATCCATAATATGTGCTATGTTGTTTACACTTTTGTGCTGTAGAAATTATTATTGAAAAGTGGTTCAAAAAATGATTTAACTTGCTTTTGCTCATATCTATGGTTTTAGGAGTCCAAATATAGTGGTTCCAATTTTGTTAGATTCTCTTGAAATGTACTAGATGATAGGAGTAAAAACTTGCAGGTTGTTTACTATTTTAATGGTGTTTTGGTTTAATCTTGTTAAATAGAAAATAAATGGCTGATTTGCTTATTATTTTTGTAACTGGAGTTGTATTGCTCCAAATGGCATGAAAATTTAATTGTAGATTCTCTGTATGATGTGAATGTATGGTTACAATTTCATGATTTATGGTGCATGTATAACTGAGTTGTTGATTTATCTTCTTTGGTGCATATTAAGTAGATTTAAATACATTATAAATAATATATTGTGGTAAAAATAGAAAATGGTGTCCCACTACCTTTCTATGATATTGTGTTAGCCTGAGAATCAATAATATGGTCATGTTGTTTCAGAAAATGTTGAGTTTCATATTTAATTTGCGCTTCAATGCTTTATTGCATTATAGATTTGTGTATTTTGTAATAAGTAAATTATGGAACCTGAGCATGTAAGATTTGAACCTTGGTCATGAATTGTGATTAACTATCTCTCATAAAAATATCAACTCCATTTGAGGTGTTTATCACATGACCTAAATAATTAAATAAAAGGCTTTTATGCAAAAGTGGTGAAAGGTTGGTGGAAAATGGGCACATGCATACTTCTTATGACTCCTTGCTAAATGTTGGTTTGAGATAAACATTGTGCTAACATATTGTGATGGTTGAAGCTATTTAATTAGCTCAAATATGTGTGCTCATGATAGGAAAGCATGTATGCAGTTTATCTGTGCTTTGCTAAAATTTGGCTGCAGGAGCAGGCCCTGTTGTTGTGATGTTTTACACATGAAAATGTTGTTGCATGTAAATATGTTCTATACAAAAGTTGTAGTTAACTTTATTTAGTTGCTTGTCCTAGAATGTCATGATTATAGACCTGATAGTTTTAGAGTTATAGAATTTAGAAGTCTGCTGTCAGGTTTTGACTATTCTCGGTGCGGACCTGAATGTTTGCTTTGTTTGACCAATTTATGCTTTGAATCACCTCTTGGTGATAATAAAGAAGTTGTAGCAGATTTCATTGGCTTTCTAAATTGTCTAGAATCATCCCTTTTGGTGGTCTAGATCTCTAGTTTTGATTGTTTGAACTGTGAGGACAGAATCTGTCCAAATCTGGACAGAGCTGCCTTCAATGTGTTGTTTGACCTTTGTATGTATTGAATCATCTTAAGATTATAATAGAAAAGTTGTAGATAATTTCAGTAGCTTTCCAGAAAGGCTTATATCACCCTGGTTGGATGTGTATAGCTTGAGTTATGGTTAAGTCTTATGCTTGCTGTCCTGCTGCCCATAAACTGCATGTGTGGGATTATGATTGCTTTGACTTTGCTTTGCTTGGTCTGATTGTTAGCTTATGGTTCAGTGATGGTAGATTAACATGCTTTGTATTACTTTCTTTTAATCATACATGTACATTGTGCATCTCATTTAGGTACGATAGATGAACACGTGGAGTGAAGGACGTGATGATGGAACTAACCACAAGATGGTGTGGTGGACTAATCACGAAGATGGAAGGACTAACCGAGTGCTTGGATGGGAGATACTCGTCGAGCGAGTGTTATCTAACAAACACTGACTCTGTGTTGAATCCCAGGCAAGCCCGGGAGCATCCCTAAGCCTCCACCTATCTCTTTTTATAAATGCACTGGTCTTTCTTAAATCGTATGATTGTGCACTTAGGTATAGGAGTTGACTGATACCGTTGTTGCATAATTACCTTGTCCACTCTATATATGATCCTGGTACTATTACTAGACAGGTGATCGATCTTATGCTTAGCCCTGCTTAGACCGGTAGAAGTCAGGTGATTTCCTGTCATCCGCGAGAAAGACGGGTGATTTTCTGTCATCCGCGAGCATAGGTGGTGACTGATGAGATCCACATGGATGGCTATACGTGTCACCATGACACAATGTTTAATGAGAGAATCAAGGCTAGGTAGTGGGGAGCTGCATGACATGGATCATGTTGACTTCGGTGCTACTTGCGGCCGATTAGGACTGAGGCCACCAGGCAGCAGTTGATATTGAAAGACGTCATCACATAACTTGCCAGATAAGTCGTTCTGACCGCGAAGCCATGTAGTTTCATTTCAGCCGATTGTTGGTTCGATCGGCAGACACTTTCCAGTCGGGGACACCATACCGATGGCAGTTGCGTCCTGAGAGACCGGTTGGATCAGATCCCTGAGATTGTGGTCCCCGCCAACATTCGCGAAACATTAAGACTCAAATGGGATAACGGTGACCCAAGAAGCCACTAATCAGGCTAACGGGGTTTGTGATTGGCATATTTGCCAGCTGGTACAATCGATTCGAATCACCATCTCTCCTGGTTAGTGAGAAACTGAACTGATCTTCTGGTGAGGTAGAGGTTAACAACTTGAACGTGATTATTGGTGAGATGAGGAAGATATCTGTGGATATCAGAAATCGCTATGGTTTATTTATTGCTATAATATCAAGTGAATGCTTAGTATAGCTGCAAACTTTAGCTATAATAGCCGAATTGAAATCAAAGCTGCACAATATTTAAAATTGATAAGTTGAGGAATTATTGTACTAATGCTTTTTATGCAAAATGATGCTATGTCCTGAACTTCACCAAATAAGCCTTGCATATCCTTGAGAGTCTTTTTATTTACTTCCTGTCGGGTAAGTCTAACTGAGTATATTTGAGTACTCAGGGTTTTATTCCCAATGTTACAGGAGGAATACTTCGTTGTCTAAAAGAGCTACTTCCATCCTTCGGGAGAGGAAAACTAGACCTTGGGCAAGGTCATGTTATCTATCTCATCTATGTTGCTGTGACTGGTCGGTACTTGGCACTGTATGATGAATTTAAGTGTGTGTAAATCTATTTCGTTTCTGCAACTGAACTTTTATGTAAAGTCTATCTTGTACTCTGATGTAATTGAAGTATGTGCGAATCTATGTTTCATGTGTATGTGTGCTGCTGAGTTTCTGCGATCCTTGGGTAAGTGCTGTGTAAAAGTTTGAAATCCTTCGAGATTTCACGGACCACCAGGTTTATATTGGCTCAAGTGTGGCTTGATAGCTGGGAAAACAGCTGTCACTGTACTTGTGCTCGTATAAATTGGTCATTTCTGTTGCAAGTTGCAACGATCGAGTGGCGTGGTGAAGTGGGTGAAAATCGTTTGGAAAATGTTTGTGAAAAGCTAACACACAAGCACAATAGGTTGTACACTTGTTGGTTTTAGCACAGTTGCAAAGGTGGAGTCATTTAGAACAAAACATTGTTCTCTAGGAGCCCAAAAGCTGAGGCACAGCGACAAGATACGTCTAGTCATGTCTGGCTCAGAGAGAAGCTCCGGAGCATCGGACGTGGGTGGCACACAATGCATTCATCAGGTGGTGGTGATATGGCACTCGCAGAGAAGAAGAGGGAGCACCAGAGGCTGCTAATCGTCCGGTGGGTGGTGACCGGACGCGTCCAGTGATGAGTTGGTGCTCTCAGGAGCCCTCTGTAGAGCGACCAGACGCAGGGCGTTGAGCATATGATGATGGTGTTGAATCTTCCAGTGCTTGAGTGTTGAGGGCGCACAGTGACTAGTTGTTGGTGTGCAACAGCCAGTACACGTGTCAATGGGCGTAACATCGGACGCTGGGGACCGGACGCATCCGGTGCCCCAACCTATGCGTCCGATGCATGCACAGAGAGCCCAGTGAAGGGTCAACGACTATTTCAGCCCTAGGGGTTATAAATAGCAGGTGTGGCCAGCTTGGCCAAGTGCTTAGTATTGGCATTCCTTAACGTCGCTACTAGAAACAGAGTTAGACTCTATCCCTGGCTACGGCGCCAGAAATGCTTGGGGGTATTTCTTATGTCTTTTGGATAATTCCGCAAGCGCACAGAATATACTGCTGTAGCACTTCACCCGGGAGTATTCCAAGGTATCGTTATTTATTTTATCCCAAGGGAAAGCGGTTGCTAGGTATGTTAATAAAAGAGAGATCCTTAAGTCTAATGCAACTTAGTACCAACTAGTGATAGGGGGGTAAATCGATATATAGAGGAAAGGGTAATGACATAGAGATAAGGCATGGTTTAGGATAACCAAGGATAACTAGTAGAGTATAGCTAGGTGGGAGGATAACGAGTGAGTATAGGACTCCTATGACTCTTACTTTACTCCTGTGAACTTAACCTTAACAGGTAGATGAATTAAGTAGACCGCTACCTTACTTCTTGTGTGAAGGGGATAGTCCGAGACAATAGAGGATATAACCTCTACCCGAAGCGGCTATGCTCTTATGGGAGCCTATCTTTTAAGAACTTGCCTAAAACACGTGGTGGGATGCTAACACTAGATAGGGCTGTCACCACTTGCTAGTACCCACAAACAATCCGTGCGATAAGCAGCAATCAAAGGCAAGATTTAGCCTAAGCACCACGCTTACACTAACTCTCACTACTCTAGCTGTGTACAAAGCAATTAGAGCACCCTATGACAGGCGATGAACAACACACAACAGCTGGTTACAGGATCACAATCTAGTATAAGTCAACTATAGGCTAAGATAAGACACAACAATACTATAACGAATAGTAAAGCATTAAGTAAAGACTTAGTAAAGT
This sequence comes from Eremochloa ophiuroides, assembly GCA_038502445.1. Taxonomy (NCBI): domain Eukaryota; kingdom Viridiplantae; phylum Streptophyta; class Magnoliopsida; order Poales; family Poaceae; genus Eremochloa; species Eremochloa ophiuroides. The sequence goes on from JAHLJS010000002.1 coordinate 51,854,355, forward strand.
AAAGCAAAGATAATATATTGATAAAAGTAAAGTCTTACAGAAGGAAAGGTACAAGAGCTATACCAGACTCTCCAGCAGATGACTCCGGAGATCCCGAGCATAGCTCGACTCAACTCTAACTCCCACACTAGACTAATACTACTACTAAAGAGTGGAACTTGACTCTAGCTTGCTTCTCTTGTCTCTTGTGTGTCTTGAAGAGGATGGTGGCTGCCTCTATTTATAGAGAAGAGTGGAGAGGAGCCACGTCAGCGATCCATGTGCCTTTCCACCTTGTCCTTTGGATGAACCGCCTCAATACCGCCTCAAGATGGACGGCAGTGGTGAATCCAGCACGTGGGAAGCCTGCAGGAGGTCGGTGGAGTATGGCGGTGGCCTGGACCCACCAGGGTGGTGTCGGTCAACCCCCCTATGATAGGGTAGGCCCACCACCATGGTCCCCACCAGTCATAGAGCATGTCCTTGCGCTGGTTCTATCTTTATTGTGTCGGTTAACTCCTTGATCCTTGTGCTTTGCTTCTCCACCGTTGAATGGGAACACAACTCTTATCCAAAGGTGGAAATGAGCTGAGTGGAGTGTCATGAGGATCATGACACGTCACCAGAGCCTTGTGGGCCCCATACATGGGTTGGCCGACCCATGCATGGGCCCACCTTGAGCTCCAGTCTCTTCCATGTGATGTTGTACGCCGTATTTTGAAGTTTCATGGCCTGTTTGGTCTTTCTGCATTCACAAGCTAAGAGTACAAGTGGAACTAGTTATTGATATAATATGTTCATGATACGCTTATTCTTCCTTGAATCTGAGGCACGTTGACGGTGTTAGAGTGTGAAATTTTATAGCTTATCCACCGTCAACAAGATCCCCCAAGCTTAACCTTTGCTCGTCCCGAGCAAATAATTAAACTTAGTCTCGGTGGATCAAGAGTTGCTACAATGTTCATAATTCAATAGTACCAAGTGTAAAACAAAATACCACTCTTTTGATTAGAAAAATTGGCTATAAAAACTCACCCATTTTACCTTAGTCCTTTATGGGGCTAATGGCCTTTCCTTTGCCTCAGGTGGTTGAGAGACAGAATAGTTTAACTTGAGCACTAATTTTCTCATTCTTTGCAAGTTTCATACTAGAGGTTTTAGCAATGTTTTTCAAAAGAAAACTTAATGTTCCTCATATGGTTCTCTCATGTCACTCAAATGGTGTATGATTCCTTACCAAGGCACAAAGTAAATGTTGCCTTCTCTTTGTTATCCTACTTCTAAAATTGGCTTATGTGGAGCTTACGGTAGGAATGAAAGGATATAGCATACTTACTTTGCATGTATTGTATAGTCAAAGCTTGGATCCAAAGAGAGAAGTGTCATGCCCTTAGATCAAGATGTGCAAGTGTGTGGAAAAAGTGGACTATAATGCTCCTCTATTTGAAATTGTATCTCTCTCTAATAAATCTTAGAGACATGACTATCATTTTTCCTTTCTTTTATTCATGAGCCTAGACTTGCTCATATTTTCTTTCTTTTCTATGGACTTCCTTGTGTCCATTTTTCTTTATTTTTCTTTTATTTTGCATAGCCTTTTGCATCTTCTATCATATTGACTAAGAGAGATATTTTATGACCTTAACACATGGAGCATTTATTTGGTGGAAATGAAAGGCATTTGATTGCGTACTTCCAGTGTAGAAGCTGCATATATATGTGGTGTGTACGTGATCTTGATCTTGGGAGCATGATAAGTCTCTCAATAAGGGTCAACAAGACTTGACAAAACTCACTACAAAGCAAATAGCTTATGTGGAAGGGCTAGGACATGTGTAGCATATATGGTTGTGGTAGGAATTTATTACCATTTGAGGAACAATAAGGTTTTGATTGTTTTACGAAATCAATCTCCAGTAATCATGCATGCTTAGAACAATATTATAGCCGCTCTTGTTTTGCCATATCATGTCTCACAACAACTTAGACTTAGTTCTAGCACTGGCAACCCACCAAGTTTTCAGGTTCATAATGATTTTAAATGAGCCAAGTGATCCATACTCAAAGAAATACTAAGTTGTAAACTAGGCATTAAAGAAACATGAGCAGAGCAACTATTCATCATTTCCATGAGGAAGATAAACATTCATGAGACATATGATATTTTTTAAATGCAAAGCAATAAATTAAAACAATGCCATAAGCTGGGATAGAATACTTACCTTAGTGGGGGAGAGGATCTCCCCCAAGCTTGGCTTTTGCTCATTGTGGTGGCGGATAGTATTGGAACCATCTGGCCCAACGCTGTGCTTCTTCATCTTGTATAGCTTGCAATAATTGGGCATTTTGTTGTGCCACACTTAGAGTTGCGTCTTGTTCAACTTTCATTGCGCCCATGTCATCGATGAGTTGATCTACTTCCGTCCTTTGATTCCGACGTTCCCTCGCCCGTGTGGACGGACGGGAAGTGCGCACTCTTGGAGTGGGCTGTGGAGGCCTTTTCATGGACCCTAAAATGTCCATGGAACTTACCTCATCACCCTCTTCTTCGTTTCCCCCTACAGTTTGTGAGGTGCCGCCTTGCTCAAATTGAGTGGCCTGTGACCTGCTTCTAGTCATCCTGCTTGGTTTAGTTTAATGGTTAGTGTACGAAGCGCATACAACCGACGTCTCTCACGTGGGAGAGGGACATCAGCTGTATGGCCACGATAAATCATTTTAAGGCCACCTTTTGGACCTCTCATTAAGACTTGAGAAGTTATGAAGAAATCTTCAATTATAGTGTCTTGAGGAGAAGCAATGAATTCAAAGTAATGTGTTCCATTTAGCAGATCCATTGTTTCAGCAATGCGAGTGATAAAGAAAGCAAAGAATATAGGCTCTTCTCTTTGGAACACTCCAAGCCAAAAGCGGACTAAAAGCTTAGTAGGTGAAACTTTTATTTTCTTAGTTATGGATTAAAGCAATCTTAGCTCATCAATGTATAGAACTTGCACATTATAGCCACGAAAAAGAGTGATAGCCATCCAAGAGTGAAGAAAGCACAGAGTAGGATTATGAATTTCATCAGGATAAGGATTAGAGCAATCATCAGATGCAGACATGGCTTTCCAAAAATCAGCTCTATCAAATCTTCTTATGGCACTAATTAAATCTAGCTAATAGGTGTTATCAAAACCAAGAGCCACACTAAAAACTCCCCAAGTCAAATTATATTCTTTATTAAACATACGAAAGTGAATATTATCATCTGTGACTTGTAAAGAGCATAGGAATTGCATGGTGAGCTTTTTAATCCCAAGTTCAGGAACTTCCCAAAAGCTTCTCCAACCAATTGTATTAAACATAGTATTAAATTCTGCGGTCATACCTGTGCTATCCAAAAGGACAGGGTCGATTATACTGGTATGTTCGAACCCGCGGTGTCAGATAGAGAGATACTTTTGGTATTTTTGTTGGTTCAACGTAAGGCCGCTCTCAGGATCAAATGTTCTCACGGGAGGCACTTCTAGCACCTCGTGGTCTTCTCTTGGTGGAGATTCTCTTCCTTCTTCTTCGTCATGGTGGGGTTGTCAGGAGGAGTTCCCCACGGCACCCTTAGCCTTCTTGAACGCGGAGGAGAACTTCTTCATCTTCTTGCAACAATGAGACAACACAAGAACACACTAGGACAACAAAGATTAGCGTTAGCGTTAGTTGTCCAAAGTTAATAGTTCTTGCGGGGTATGGTCACCTCCACAAAACCGTTCTTGTGGGTAGGAATACTCCATGAACGTGTTCTTGAGAGCAAAGACAAACTTCTACTACTACAATATTTTTGGGTTTTTGTTTTGAGTGGCTACTACTACTAAACTTGAGAAAGAACATGCTCAATGTTGATGGTGGATATACCATAAAATTTCACATTCAAACACCGTCCACAGGCCTCGGATTCAAGGGAAGATAAACATATCATGAGCATATTTTATCAATAACTAGTTCCACATGTACTCTTAAGCTTGTGAACGCAGGGAAGATGAAACAGAGCAGAAATGAACACTTGGAGCCCAATAATGTGGTTCGGCCGAACCATGTATTTGGGAACCAAGTCATCACACATCAAGACATGGTACAAAACATCACTTGGAAGAGAGGAGAGCCAAGGGTGGGCCCACCCATGGGTCGGCCGAACTGCCCCTGGGGCCCACCTGGCTCTGGTGACGTGGCAGGATCCGTGTGACCTTCCACTCAGTTCATCTCAGCCCTCAGATCAACATGTATTTCCATTGAACGGTTAAGAGGCAAAGCACAAGGATTCAACGTGACAACTATTGGCATTTCTTAACGTCGTTACAAAAGATAGACTAAAAGTCCATCCCTGGCAACGGCGCCAGAAATGCTTGTTGGCGTTTCTTAGCATCACTACTAAAGATAGACTATGAGTCTGTCCTTAATAATAATACTAGAAACATAAGTTGACATTCCCAACCACCCTTACTTCAGAAAGGTAACCCTTGGCCCTTAATGGCGCCGGCCTAGGTAATGCAGTCTGGTAATAGCAGTTAGAAGTGCCGGATTGGCCTTCCTAACCGTCATTACTTACGATATGCAAAACTGTGACACGACGCCATGGGGTGCACAAGAATTACAATCCTTAAGTAATGGTACTTAGGTACGCCAATTGATAGCTCAGTAAGAAGTAAGATTACTATGCAAGCGCACAGAACTATCATTGTAGCATTTCAACCCGTGAGTATTCAAGGGTGTCGTATTTATAATTTCCCGTAGGAGGGCAATATGCATCAAGCGTGGTGTAAACATGATCACTTATTGAGTGCAATGGTAGGCATAGAGTAAATAGGAATAAAACATGATTTCAAAATAGTGGACACACATCTGGGTCAACCTCAAGGATAAAAAGGAAAAATAAAGAATAAAAGAATATAACTAACTGAGCAGGCATTGGTCATATATAATTATGCAAAGAACTGTTAGCTACACATCTAATTAGTAAGTCTAGTATCAAGGACTAAGTCTGGGGTGATAGGGAGATCCCCGCAGCTGGTCTGCCAGCCGATAGAGACTTTACGAACTCCTACTTCAATATCCGAACGTGGGGGAGTGCTAGGGATGGACAGGGCTGTCACCACCTGCCCACCTACCCCTCTGCCCGTGGGATACCGACATATTCGCCGATCTCCGCATACCTGAGCACCATGCTCACGTACTTGGAAACAACTCCTAACCTCCGCGGACTCCAACCCTTCGGATTGACAGGCTAGGTTAAGAGCAACCAAGAAGGCACGACGAACCATCACCTCATTCCTAGTTCTTCCTCTATTCATACTAACTCGATGAACACTGAAGAACGATAATGAACAAGTCAAGAACATGACACATAAACTATATTCTAGTCTATATATTATGCTCATAACAAGATCATAACTTTACTCTAGTTCATATGCATGATCATATAAATAAGATAAGAACTTGCTCATGGAAGAAGACCGAATTGTATTCATACCAAGATGATCCATTTCTTCCAAGGAGACAAGCTCTCCTTGATAGCTCTTGCCTTGCTCACAAACTACTAATACTACTCTAAAGATACAAGTGAGAGGTGTGAGGTAGATGACTCCAAAATGATGTGTGTGTTGAATGAAAAGAGCACCATCTATTTATAGTTGAACTAGGATGGTTTGGCGTCTCTAAACTTGGAAGGAGGTGAAACCGCCTTTGGGAAACCGCCTAGAGCACCGCCACCGAAGACTGGGCCCGGGAGGCCTCACCAGGGGGCGGCCGCACCTGGGGGCGGTCGGTCCCCTGGATGTGCCATTTGGCCACCGCCCTCTGGTGGTCAGTTCTTCCCTGGGCCTGGACCTCTCCTGTGGTTACGATCAGGCCCAGATATGCATCGAAGGTGGGCTTCTTTATTATTTTAGTTTGCGCATTTGCTGAATACGTCTTTGGCATTTGCACTTTCTTCATGATGGTTGTGCATTTCCACTTGTTACACCATTAAACCTACAAAACATGAATACTAGGGGTACAAGTGGAACTTGTTAGTAGTAAAGGCATATGTGCTAGAATATGATGGTCTTTCTTCTTTTTAGTCTAAGTTGGCAGCATAGAAATGATCCATAAGGACTGCCAACAACAACATGCAAACGAAGTGGAACCAACACAAGAGGACAGTCTGGGACAGATGGGGACCACGGTGGTGGGCCCAATCCACCAGGGGTGGGTTGGCCGAACCACTATTGGTGGGCCCAAGCCACCTACACACTGCGTGACTAGCGGGGACTCCTTCTAGAAGACCCTGGCTAGGGCCCACCAGTCATAGGGGGGTCGGCCGAACCCCCTGGTGCCCAGCCAGGTCGGTTGGCCTCCACCGCCTCCCAACATGATGTCCACGTGATGAATTCACCTCTGCCGTCCATCTTGAGGCGGTTCATCCAAGGGTGGAGAGCATGGAGCACACGGATCGCTGACGTGGCACCCCCTCACTCTCCCCTATAAATAGAGGCTGCCCACTCCTCTCCAAGAGACACAAGATACACAAGAGTCAGAAGTCACAAGAGTTCTACTCTTTAGTAGTAGTATTAGTCTAGTGTGGGAGTTGGAGTCGAGTCAAGCTACGCTCGGAGTCTCCGGAGTCGTCTGCTGGAGAGTCTGGTATAGCTCTTGTACCTTTCCTTCTGTAAGACTTTACCTTTATCAATATATTATCTTTACTTTACTTTACTAAGTCTCTACTTAGTGCATTACTATTCTTTATAGTATTGTTGTGTTTTGTCATAACTTATAGTTGAGTTATATTGGATAGTGATCCTGTAACCAGCTCACGTGTGTACTTCATCGCATGTCATAGGGTACTTTAGTTGTTGGTACGCAACTAGAGTAGTAAGGCTCAGTGTAAGTGTGGTGCTTAGACTAGATCTTGCCTTTGAATGCCGCTTGTCGCACGGATTGTTTGTTGGTGCTAGCAGGTGGTGACAGCCCTGTCTAGTCTTAGTATCCCTCCACATGTTTTAGGCAAGTTCTTAAAAGGTAGGCTCCCATAAGAGAATAGCCGCTTCAGGTAGAGGTTATATCCCCTACTGTCTCCCCTATCCCCTACACACCGGAAGTAAGGTAGCTGTCTTAGTATAATTCATCTATTTGATAAGATAGTTCACAAGAGTAAAGTAAGTGTCATAGGAGTCTTATACTCACTCGTTGTCCTCCCACCTAGCTATACTCTACTAGTTATCTTTAGTTATCCCAAAACCTTGTCTTGTCTTGGTGTCATTACCCTTTCCTCTACATATCGATTTACCCCTATCACTAGTTGATACTAAGTTGCTATAGACTTAAGGATCTCTATCTTTTATTAATTATTCCTAGCAACCGCTTTCCCTTGGGATAAAAATAAATAACGATACCTTGGAATACTCCCGGGTGAAGTACTACAGCGGTATATTCTGTGCGTTTGCGGAATTATCCAATAGACATAAGAAATACCCTAGGCACTTCTGGCGCCGTTATCAGAGATAACCTAACACCCTGTCTCTGGTGGTTGCGCTAAGAAGTGCCAACAAGCATTTCTGGCGCCGTTGCCGGGGAAAGCATCAGTCTAGGAATATTAGTAAAAAAATTGAATTCGGAGTCTACTATCAATTTAGTTATCGATTAGTGTTAGGGGCTTACCCCTGCCTGTGTTTCTCGTTGTCATGAGGCTAGACAATGCATGAACGGTTTCCAATTGCCGTCAAATTTCATTAAAGACCCTGAGCAATTGTTGAGGAGAACTAGACGCCATCAAGTTCCACCTCAAAGGTTCATCTCAAACCTGAATCCGTTCGAGGAAAGAGGCTCCGCACTATCAACCGAGGAAGCTATGGCCCAAAAGACCATCTCTGAATTCTCTGCACCGTCGGCTGACAACATTGCCACTGGTCCGCAGCTCAACTTGGGGGATGCTACCTTTGAGTTTAAGCCAACTCTGATCAACATGGTGCAAGCCAATCCATTCTGTGGGAAGCCGCATGAAGACGCCAATGCCCATCTCCAGCACTTCCTGGAGGTGTGTGGTACCTTCACTATCAAGAATGTTTCGGCTCACGCCATCCATCTTTGCCTGTTCCCATTCTCACTGCTTGGGAAGGCAAAGCAATGGTTTTATGCCAACAAGAATGAAGCTACCACCTGGGAGAAGTGTGCAAATGCATTTCTCAAGAAATTCTTCCCAATGGGCAAAACCCGCTCTCTCCGTGGAAAAATCTCAAGCTTCCAACAGCAAGCTGACAAGATGATTCCCCAAGGATGGGAACGTCTCCAGGAGTACATTCGTGCTTGTCCTCATCATGGGATTGAAGAATGGCTCCTAATTCAAGGTTTCTATCATGGGCTGACTGGATTAGCCCGTAGTCACCTTGATGCTGCCGCTGGAGGAGCATTCCTGCAACACATGTCAAGGATGCCAAAGACCTCATTGAAAAGATGGTTATCAACAAAGGATGGAATGAGGAGCATCTCCAGCCCAAGAAAGGGGTATGCACACCGTTCACGTGGTGGACATGCTCTCTGCGAAAATCGACCTCTTGATGAAAAAGATTGAGGAAGGTTTCAAAAATGAACACCACTGCCACCGCTCGAGCAATCGAAGCTGACCTATGGTGCGAGGTATGTGGTGGAGAAGATCACTTGGGCAACAACTGTCTCGAGACGAAGAAGGAAGTGAGCTCCATCAACAACAACAACAACAATGGGTATCGACCCAGCAACAAGGAGGATGAAACTCGCGCCCCTTATACCAAGGAAACCAAGGTAATGGTTACAGCAATAATTTTAATAATTCTAATGGTAATCAACCTTCTCTTAAAGATCTTGTCTTAGGACAATCTAAAATCAATGATAGTATAAACAAGAAAATAATGGCTAATGATAAGATTCTTGAAAATCTTAGTGAGAAAATGGATAGCTTTAACACTGCTATGAAAAATCAATTGAGCTTTAATAAAATGTTAGAAACCCAATTAGCTCAAATAGCAGCAGCTGTCCCATCCTTTGGACAAGGTAAGATCCCAGGGAAACCTGAGTAACCAATTGAGGGTGTTAAGTTAATTTCCACGAGGTTTGGTAAGCCTCCGGTTAGACAAAACCCGGGTTGTCTTCTTGATCCGCCATTCATGGCCAAGAAGAGTGACCCCGGCCATCCTACCATCACCTGCGAGATCGGGCCACACACCTTCAACAAAACCTTCTGTGACCTTGGATCTGGAGTGAACATCATGTCCAAGGTAATGTACGAGAACTTGCTAGGGGGACCTTGGTACCCCACTTTTGTTAAATTGCAGACGGCCGATCAATCCATCTGGTTCCCCAAGGGATTGGCAAGGGACATCCTTGTCAAAGTTCAAGATGAATACATCCCCGTCGACTTCATCATTCTTGACATGGGGGCCAATGACGAAGTCCCCGTCATCCTGGGAAGGCCGTTCCTCAATACTGTGAATGCCATCATCTACGTGGGATCCGGTCAAGTCCACTTCTAACTCCCAGGTAAGAGAATTAAATGTCCGTTCAATGGTTACAAATCAATGCAACAGGCAAGGAAGAATCTGTGGAGAAACAAGCCACAATATGCACCCCGCCGAAAGAATCAACCGCCAAGGTCCAAAAAGGCTGAACTGGTAAGTAAGGCTGAGGTGGTAAAGAAGGCTAACTCCACTGAATCACAAGCATCAACCAAGAAGGAATGGTGGAAGAAAAAGGTGCGATCATCACGCTCCCCATCTCCGGGACCGATCAAAGCACCTGAAGAATGAACCTGAAACGGAGAGGTCCTGCTCTATGTACCTAAAATATAGAGCCCTTGCTGGTAAAGTAAATCAGTATTTATCTCATATTTAATTCCTGCATTTCAATTTTTGCATTTTCTTCATTGCATTTCATATTTAAATTTTGCAATAATTTATTTTGACAAAATAAAATACTTAAATGAATAAAACTTGAGAATGAACAGTAGTGCTCACACCTGAGGTGGTGGGACCACCTAGGTTGGGTCGGCCGACCCCACCATGGGGCCCACCCACCTCTGGTGGTGTTGGCCTGGTGTAGTGATCCACTTTCTAAATTTTGAGCACCATCTCCTTTTGAATTTGGCCGACCACATTTGGTTATGACCACTTTCACTTGCTCCAAGGAGAATCCAACATCCACTACTATCCAATTCTAAAAAGTGGACACTTTGGCATGCATTAGTGTTCCCATGGTCCATGGGAATCACTTTAAACATGTCCCTACTTTTGTGAAACACCTTTTCTCTTTCATCAAACACCAGATAAGGGAATATCTGAAATTTTCAAAACTTTTGGTCCACCACTAGTCTCTACTTTTTTGGACACACTGTGTAAAGCTGAAAGGGGACAAAACCTGGTTCGGCCAAACCATGTTTTGGCTCCCTTCAAGAAAGTGGTATTTAAATTCAAATAGATTCCCTGTGTAAAGGTAAAAGCAATACTGAACCTGTCATAAGTGGTTCGGCCGACCCATTATTGAGGTCCTCTCTGCAGAGTTGCGTTTGAATTCAAATAGATTCCCTGTCCAAAGGCAAAAGCAACACTGATCATGTCATAATGGGTTCGGCCGACCCATAAATGGAGAGCTGTCAGGAAGGTCGAGTTTGAATTCAAATAGATTCACTTTCCAAAGTTGAAAACAACAAAGACCTGTCCTAGGGGGGTCGGCCGAACTGGCCATGGTGGCCTGGCCACCATCCCTTCTCCCCCTATAAATACCCTTGCACTGTGTGCTCAAATCCACACCCAAACCAGCTGAATTATCTCGAGCACACAATCTCCCTTCTTCTCTTCATTTGAGCAAGGTCTTTCTCAAGTTTAGTTTAAGTTTAGCCACTCAAACCAAAAACCCAAAAATATTATAGTAGTAGAAGCTTGTCTCACTCTCATCTTTGCTCTCAAATTCTTATTTGTGGAGGTAACCGTACCCCGCAAGGACTACTAACAGTGGGATAGCTAACGCTAACGCTAACGCTAATCCCTGTTGTTGTAGTGTGTTCTTGTGTTAGCTCATTGTTGCAGGATGAAGAAGTTCTCCTCCGCACTCAAGAAGGCCAAGAGTGTCGTAGGGAGTTCCTCCCGACGACCTCACCATGATAAAGATGAAGGAAGAGAAGCTCCGCCAAGACGAAGCTTTGGCGTGCCTTCCGAGAGGACGTTCGACCCCGAGAGCGACCTCATGCTAAATCAAGAAGAGTACCAAAGGTGCACCTCCATCCGACACCGAGGGTATGAACATACCGGCATCATCGACCCTATCATTTTGGACAGCATAGGTATGACCGCGGAATTTATTACTATTTTTAATACAATCGGTTGGGGAAGTTTTTGGGAAGTCCAAGAACTTGGAATAGAAAAGCTCACTATTGAATTTATGTACTCTTTACAAGCCACTAAAAATAATGTCTACTTTCGCATGTTCAACCAAGAGTATAATTTAACTTGGGGAGTTTTTAGCATGGCACTTGGTTTTGATAATGACTGTCATCTAGACCTAGTTAATGCAACAAGAAGATTTGATAAAGCTGAATTTTGGAAAGCTATAACAGGATCTAATGATTGCTCTGATCCTAAAACCAATGAAATCCATAATCCTACTTTGCGTTTGATCCGTTATTGGATGGCTATAACTTTTCTTCTTGGCTCTAATGTGCAAGTTCTTTATAATGATGAATTAAGACTGCTCTATGCCATGACAAAGAAAATAAAAGTTTCACCTGCTAAGTTGTTAGTCCACTTTTGGCTTGGTATTTTCCATAGAAGCGAGCCCATATTCTTCACTTCTTTTATCACGCGCATTGCTGAAACAATGGAATTGCTAGATGGAAAATATTACTTTGAATACATTGCTTCTCCTAGAGATATTGTAACCGAAGATTTCTTCGTAAGTACTCAAGTCCTAAAAAGAGATGAAAATGATGATATAAAAATGATTTATCCCGACCATATAGCCGAAATCTCTCTCCCTTGTGAGAGGCGTCGGTTGTATGCGCTGCGCACACTAACCATAAATTGAGACCGAGAGGCAAGAAGCCAAAATATTGCAGGATCAAGAAGGTTGACAAGGAGCATGTCACAAGCCGCCCAATTTGAGCAAGGCGGCACATCACGAGCTGCAGGGAGATATGAAGAAGAAGGCGATGAGGCAAGTTCCATGGACATTTCAAGGTCCACAGAACGGCCTCAACAGCACACTCCAAGAGTGCGCACTCCCCATCCGTCCACACAGGCGAGAGGTCGTCGAAGCCAAGGATCGGAAATGGAGCAACTCATCAATGACATGGGCGCAATGCAAGTTGAGCAAGACGCAACTCTGAATATGGCACAACAAAATGTTCAACTATTACAAGCCATCCAAGACGAAGAAGCACAACGCTGGGCGGGATGGTTCCAATACTACCCACCACCACAATGAGCAAAAGGACAAGCTTGGGGGAGATCCTCTCTCCCACCAAGGTAAGTATTTTATCCTAGCTATTTAAATTTTAATTTATTGCATATAAAAAAATGCATAAGATAAAAAATACTAAAAATATTTCTTTTATTTCCATATGTCTCCTGAATATTTATCTTGCTCATGGAAATGATGAATAGTTGCTCTGTTAATGCTTCTTTAATGCCTAGTTTAGAACTTAGTATTTCTTTGAGTATGGATTACACTTCTCATTTAAATCATCATGAACCTGAAAACTTTTATGGATGCTAAATGCTAGAACTAAGTCTAAGTTGTTGTGAGATATGATATAGTGAAACAAGAGCTACTATAATATTGTTCTAAGCATGCATGACTACTGGAGATTTATTTCTTAAACAAACAAAACCTTATTGTTCCTCAATGGTGCTAAATTCCTACCACAGCCATATATGTTACATATGTCTAAAACCTTCCACTTAAGTTATTTGCTTTGTATTGAGTATTGTCAAGTCTTGTTGACCCTTATTGAGAGTCTTATCATGCTCCCAAGATCAAGATCACGTACACACCACATATATATGCTACTTCTACATTAGAAGTACGCAACCACATGCCTTTCATTCCCACTAAATAAATGCTCCATATGTTAAAGTCATAGAAAATCTCTCTTAGTCATTATGGTAGTAGAGACAAATGGCTATGCAAAATGAAAATAGAAAGAAAGAAAGATGGACATAAGAAAGTCCATAGAAAAGAAAAGAAAATATTTGAGCAAGTCTAGGCTCATAAATAAAAGGAAAATGATAGTCATGTCTCTAAAATTTATTAGAGAGATACAATTCAAATAGAGGTGCATTATAGTTCATATTTTCCACACACTTGCACATCTTGATCTAGGGGCATGACACTTCTCTCTTTGGATCCAAGTTTTGACTCTACAACATATGCAAAGTAAGTATGCTATATTCTTTCATTCCTACCTTAAGCTCCACATAAGCCATTTTTAGAAGTAGGATGATAAAGAGAAGGTAACATTTACTGTATGCCTTGGTAAGGAATCATACACCATTTGAGCGACATGAGAGAACCATATGAGGAACATTAAGTTGTCTTTTGCAAAACATTGCTAAAACCTCCAGCATGAAACTTGCAAGGAATGAGAAAAGTAGTGCTCAAGGTAATATGTTCTGTCTCTCAACCACCTAAGGCAAAGGAAAAGTCTTTAGCCCCATAAAGGACTAAGGTAAAATGGGTGAATCTTTATAGCCAATTTTTCCATTCAAAAGATAAGTATTTAGTTGTGCACAAGGTATTATTGAAATATGAACATAGTAGCAACTCCTGATCCACCGAGGCTAAGTTTAATTATTTGCTCGGGATGAGCAAAGGTTAAGCTTGGGGGATCTTGTTGACGGTGGATATACCATAAAATTTCACATTCAAACACCGTCAACAGGCCTCGGATTCAAGGGAAGATAAACATATCATGAGCATATTTTATCAATAACTAGTTCCACATGTACTCTTAAGCTTGTGAGCGCAGGGAAGAAGAAATAGAGCAGAAATGAACACTTGGAGCCCAATAATCTGGTTTGGCCAAACCATGTATTTGGGAACCAAGTCATCACACATCAAGACATGGTACAAAACATCACTTGGAAGAGAGGAGAGCCAAGGGTTGGCCCACCCATGGGTCGGCCGAACTACCCATGGGGCCCACCTGGCTCCGGTGATGTGGCAGGATCCGTGTGACCTTCCACTCAGTCCATCTCAGCCCTCAGATCAACATGTGTTTCCATTCAACGGTTAAGAAGCAAAGTAGAACCAACACAAGGGGACAGTCTGTGACAGATGGGGACCACGGTAGTGGACCCAACCCACCAGGGGTGGGTCGGCCGAACCACTATTGGTGGGCCCAAGCGACCTACACACTCCCTGACTGGTGGGGACCCCTTCTAGAAGACCCTGGCTGGGCCCACCAGTCATAGGGGGGTCGGCCGAACCCCCATGGTGCCTAGCCAGGTCGGTAGGCCTCCACCGCCTCCCAGCATGATGTCCACATGATGAATTCACCTCTGTCGTCCATCTTGAGACGGTAATGAGGTGGTTCATCCAAGGGTGGAGAGGCATGGAGCACACGGATCGCTGACGTGGCACCCTCTCACTCTCCCCTATAAATAGAGGCTGCCGACTCCTCTCCAAGAGACGCAAGATACACAAGAGTCACAAGTCACAAGAGTTCTACTCTTTAGTAGTAGTATTAGTCTAGTGTGGGAGTTAGAGTCGAGTCGAGCTACGCTCGGAGTCTCTGGAGTCGTCTACTGGAGAGTCTAGCATAGCTCTTGTACCTTTCCTTCCGTAAGAGTTTACCTTTATCAATATATTATCTTTACTTTACTTTACTAAGTCTCTACATAGTGCATTACTATTCTTTATAGTATTGTTGTGTTTTGTCTTAACTTATAGTTAAGTTATATTGAATAGTGATCCTGTAACCAGCTCACGTGTGTACTTCATCGCATGTCATAGGGTACTTTAGTTGTTGGTACGTAACTAGAGTAGTAAGGCTTAGTGTAAGCGTGGCGGTTAGACTTGATCTTGCCTTTGAATGCCGCTTGTCGCACGGATTGTTTGTGGGTGCTAGCAGGTGGTGACAGCCCTGTCTAGTCTTAGTATCCCTCCACGTGTTTTAGGCAAGTTCTTTAAAGGTAGGCTCCCATAAGAGAATTGCCGCTTCGGGTAGAGGTTATATCCCCTACTGTCTCGCCTATCCCCTACAGACCAGAAGTAAGGTAGCTGTCTTAGTATAATTCATCTATTTGATAAGATAGTTCACAAGAGTAAAGTAAGTGTCATAGGAGTCTTATACTCACTCATTGTCCTCCCACCTAGCTATACTCTACTAGTTATCTGTGGTTATCCCAAAACCTTGTCGTGTCTTGGTGTCATTACCCTTTCCTCTACATATCGATTTACCCCCTATCACTAGTTGATACTAAGTTGCTATAGACTTAAGGATCTCTATCTTTTATTAATTATTCCTAGCAACCGCTTTCCCTTGGGATAAAAATAAATAACAATACCTTGGAATACTCCCGGGTGAAGTGCTACAGCGGTATATTCTGTGTGCTTGCGGAATTATCCAATAGACATAAGAAATACCCCAGGCACTTCTGGCGCCATTATCAGAGATAGCCTAACACCCTTTCTCTGGTGGTTGCGCTAAGAAGTGTCAACACTCAACTAGAGAAGAGAAGAGAGATTGTGTGCTCGAGATGATTCAGCTGGTTTGGGTGTGGGATTGAGCACACAATGCAAGGGTATTTATAGGGGGAGAAGGGCTGGCGACAAGGCCACTAGGGCCAGGTCGGCCGCCCCCCCCCCCCCCGCCATGAGGGTTGTAGGGTTGCTTTCACCTTTGGACAGGGAATCCATTTGAACGCTGACAAAATTTTTCAGAGGTGGCTTTAAACATTGGTCGGCCAACCCGTGTCTATTCAGCTTTAATCAGTGTGTTTCACTTTGTTCAGCAAAGTAAAGACTAGTGGTGGACCAAAAGTGGTGAAATTTTCGGAGATTCCCTTGTCTAGTGTTTGATGAAAGTGAAAGGTGTATGATAAAAGTGGGGACATGCTTTAAATGATTCCCATGGACCATGGGAGCACTAATGCATGCCAAAGTGACCACCTTTCAGAATTTAGATGGTAGTGAATGTTAGATTCTCCTTGGAGTATGTGAAAGTAATCATGACCAAAGGCGGTCGACAAAATTCAAAAGGAGATAGTGTTCAAAAGTTAGGATATGGATCAACACACCTGGCCAACACCACTAGAGGTGGGTGGGCCCCATGGTGGGGTCGGCTGACCCCACCTTGGGTGGTCCTCCACCTCAGGTGTGAGCGCTAAAGTTCTACTCAAGTTTTATTTGCTATGATAAATTATTTTGTTGAAATAAATTATGCAAAAATTTAAATATGAATATGCAATGCAAGAATTGAAATGCAAGAATTAAATATGGGATAAATACTGATTTACCTTACCAGCAAGGGCTCCATGTTTTAGGTCTGTAGAGCAGGACCTCTTCATTTCGGGTTCATTCTTCGCGGGCTTCGATTGGTCCCAGAGATGGGGACCGTGATGATTGCACCTCTTTCTTCCGCCATTCCTTCTTGGTTGATGCTTGTGACTCAGCGGAGTCATTCTTCTTTACTGCCTCGGCTTTACTTACCCGTTCGGCCTTTTTGGCCTTTGGCGATTGATTTTTCCGGCGGGGTGCATATTGAGGCTCCTTCTTCCTTAGGTTCTTCCTTGCCTGTTGCATAGATTTATAACCATTGAAAGGACATTTAACTCACTTACCTTTGAGTTGGAAGTGGATTTGGCCGGATCCCACGTAGATGATGGCGTTAACTGTGTTGAGAAACGGCCTTCCCAGGATAACGGGGACTTCGTTATCCACTCCCATGTCGAGGATGATGAAATCAGCAGGGATGTACTCATCTTGAACCATGACAAGGATGTCCCTTGCCAATCCCTCGGGGAACCGGATGGATTGATCGGCCATCTGCAATTTGACAAATGTGGGGTACAAAGGTCCCCTAGCAAATTTTCATACATTACCTTTGACATGATGTTCACCCTTGATCCAAGGTCGCAGAAGACGTTGTTGAAGGTGTGTGGCCCGATCTTACAGGTGATGGTTGGATGACTGGGGTCACTCTTCTTGGCCATGAATGGTGGGTCAAAAAGGCAACCTTGGTTTGACCTGGGTGGAGGCTTACCAAACCTCATAGATATTAATCTGACACCATCAACCGGTTCCTTAGGTTTCCCTGAGATCTTACCTTGTTCGAAGGATGGGACAGTTGCTGCTATTTGTGCTAATTGTGTTTCGAGCATCTTATTAAAGCTCAATTGATTTTTCATAGCAGTGGCAAAGCTATCCATTTTCTCATTAAGATTTTCAAGAATCTTAACATTAGCCATTATTTTCTTGTTTATACTATCATTGATTTTAGATTGGCCTAAGACATGATCTTTCAAGGAAGGTAGGTTACCAAAAGAATTATTGAAATTATTGTTGTAACCATTACCTTGATTACCTTGGTAGAAGGGGCGCGAGTTCTATCCTCCTTATTGCTGGGATCGATACCCATTGTTGTTGTTGTTGATGAAGCTCACTTCCTCCTTCGTTTCGGGACAGTTGTTGCCCGAATGATCTTCTCCACCACATACCTCGCACCATGGATCAGCTTCAATTACTCGTGTGGTGGAAGTGGTTCGAGTGCCCTATTGTTCCCTTTTGGAACCTTCCTCAATCCTCTTCATCAAGAGGTCCATTCTGGCTGAGAGCATGTCCACCTCATGAACGGTGTGCATACCCCTCTTCTTGGGCTGGAGACGTTCCTCATTCTATCCTTGGTTGATAACCATCTTTTCAATGAGGTCCTTAACATCCTTGACATTGTGTTGTAGGAATGCTCCTCCAGCGGCAGCATCAAGGTGACTACGGGCTAATCCAGTCAGCCCATGGTAGAAACCTTGGATTAGCAGCCATTCTTCAATCCCATGATGAGGACAGGCACAAATGTACTCTTGGAGACATCCATGCTTCGGGAATCGTCTCATCAGCTTGCTGTTGGAAGCTTGAGATTCAGCTAAAGTAAAGGAAACCTATGTAATTACTAAATACAAAGTCTACAGCCTACGCCATATTACACATCTTCATCTATAGCATAATCAACTCAGAAAACATCATAAGGAGCATCATCTAATGAGGATATTAAGACACAAGGGTCACCTCCTTCGCGACCGCGCTCTGCTAGTCCTACGTACGGGGGGTGGACTGCAGAGGAACCAACACAGCTATCACCTACGCGGACTACCATACCACCCGGCATATCAGGGTGCCACCGTAGGTACACAATATATCTAAACACCATGTCTACATAATGCATACCACCTAACTCACTCGAGTACTGAATTAGGCGCATTACGATCGTACGACAATAATCATCACCAATCATAACTATATCGAATATGCAACTAGAATAAACTAAGAACTGAATAAGTAGTAATATATTAAAATAAAGTAAAGTCATAATGAGATACAAGATAATATTACCAATCTCCAGACGAACGGATCTGGAATCCCGAGCGTAGCGCCCAACTCTACTTGAGCCTTGCTAGATGCCTAAACAATGAACTTGAAGAACTAGAGCCCTATTTCTAATCTCTGGAAACCCTAACTTCTGTCTACTCTAGACGAATGAAGCAGGAGGAATGAATTGATGCTCTGGGAGGGGGGTCTGCCCCTTTATTTATAGCCCGGTGGGATGAACGTGTGCCGTGGGATCAAACTGACTTGAACAAAGGGCCCAGATGACTCCAGAGAGGCGGTGGAAGAAGACTCCAGAAGGTGGGCTGAAACCCTAGCAGGGGGCGCCGGCCGGCCCCACCTTGGCACCGGTTGGCCCCACCCTGGTGGGTCTCGGGCCCCGGTGCTTCGGGTGTGTTCTGGATCCTTCTAACTTGCTGATGAAGTATGTTTCCGTCACGATCAAGTTTCGTGGTAATTATGCTCTTTAATCCTTCTTTTAAGCTTTTCTAGAATAATCCCTGGAAAATACACAATTCACCAAAACTCGTGGAATTCGTCAGTAATAACCCCTAGGCTTCTATTATTGATCTTCCCTTGTCATTAGTTAACGGTATAAAATTGGTACTTAACGACCATCAACAATACCCCCAAACTAAGTCTTTGCTAGTCCCTTAGCAAAGTTAACTTGAAATAATTTAATTAGGGTTCCATAAAAATGTATAACTCCCAACAAATACTTAAATATTTAAACAAAAATTCTTCTCCGGATTGAAATTCATTAATCCACCCTTCAAACTTATTCTTATTCTTTTCAATCATGGGGCTTTTAAGCTAAGTCTTGGGCAATTGAGAGACAGAATAATCAAGCAAGTACTAAGTCTTTCATCCCTAATTTCAACCATTGCTCTAGAGATTTTTTTTTGAATAAGTATATAGTTTTTATTTAGGAAATAACGAGAGTCTACTAATAAGATTGCAGAGGACTCCTAAGCTATAAATCATGATTGAATGTGATTAAACTTTATTTTTGTACTCTTATGCATTATCCTCTCTTTTCTGTTTTCCTAAAGAGTGTGGGTTACCCATTTTTTTTCTCTCAGGCAAGTCTTTGCACCCATTGTTTTTCTCTCTTTTTCTTCTTTTTTTGGCACATACCTTTTGATAGGGTATCTTTTAGGCTCATACTTCTTTGGTAGGGCATCTTTTAATTTTGACAACCCACACTCTCTGTTAGACTTCTAAGAGAGAGACTTGTGCATAGAGTGAAAACTTTTTGTGCATGTGAATTCAATCATGAATGCACAACAGAATAGTCTACTTAATCATATTAGCAGAACAAATTATTATATTCGTTTTGATTTCAGATTTTTGAAATGTTTGGTGGTTAGGTGTCACTTAGGATAAAATAAATAGCAACTCAAACCTTCTTATATCATATCCGTCAATTACATAGAAAAGCTTATGCTACCCACTGATATCAAGTTTCAGAATATATTTTCATGGTAGATAAACTTCAAGCAATTCGTAGGAGAATTGAAATTTAAATACTAAGCAATTGCAAAAAATTATATTTAAACAGTTTAAATATCTTTTTGATTTTTCTCTAGATTCAAGTTATAATTATTCAAAGGACAAACTGAATGCAGAATTTTAAAGCAAACTTAATTATATAATCTATTTTATTTTTCTTAGATTTTCATTTTTAAGCAAGCAGAATTTTAATGCAATAACTAAAGAAAGGGGTAAATAAATTTTTATTTGGTTTTCTTGTTGTTTTTAGCAATATTGAAATTGAAAGAATTAAAGACTGAATTAAATACTAAAATAAAAAGCATATATAAAGGTGAGAGGTGCTCACCTAGTGGGGATCTCCCCCAAGCTGGATGTTGCTCAGTAATGTGGAGCTGGTGGCGGGTATCCCATCTGATGTATCAAATACTCTAATCCGCTGTGCGTCTGCTGTTGTCCCTGATATATCTGATCCAGTCGTTGCTTCGTGCTGTGCTGCCATTATTCAAGCTAGTAGAACCTGTCGTCGACCTGCTGCTACCACTGCTCGGGCTGCTGCAGCATGTCGCTTATTGTGTTCTGCCCCTGTTCAATGTTAGAGAGACGCATAGATAAAGCTGGAAAATCGTTAGCGGTAGCTGTAAAGTGCTGCTCAGGTGGCCGATAGTAATCATCTTCTGGTGGTGCATGAAATGGATACGGTTCACCGGAGGTGAAGTCCGTGTTCTCGCGTGTAGAAAAATATGCTCGTCCTCTCTGAAAATTAGTTGCTCCCCAACCTGCTGCTGCTGACGAAGGTTCTCCTTGCTGAAATATGGGTTCTTCCTCCCATCCTGTATGTGCAGTCCATTGCTGGTGTGGCTCCTACGTCGATATGTGTTCACTAAAATCAACATAGTGGGAATAAGCTGGCCCAGCTGGTGCTGGGCCAGCTCCAGTGAAGTTAGCTCTCGGCGCCCTGCTGATGCGCACGGACAGACACTGCCAGTATTAGTTCTAACAGCTGGAAAAACAAAATTCTAGACAGAATAAATTCCTAACTCCCTGTCTAGCAGTTCGTACTCATTGTCATAATTTTTATAAATCATAACTATTTTATTATTTCGGCGTTTGAGCATGTGAGCACGAAAGAAAAAATCATAACCAATAATTCTGCGGGCATCAGAAATATAAACAAGTGAAGCATTTGATAATAAACCTAACCCTACAGCTAAACGTGTAATCCAGAAAGTAAAAAAATACTGCACTTTCTTAAGGAAAGGACAGTTCTTCAATAATTCAACATCATTTTTACAGGTGACACTTTCCTCTTTTTAATCATGATATATAACAATTGTAGCTCATCTTGTTTAATAGTATTTAACTCCTCTCTACGAAAGAATGTAAAAGCTAACCATTTAAGCATAAATCTCAGTGTGAGATGATGAACTTCTTCAGTGGTATATTTGTGTTTTCTCTCAGGTTTCTTTGCAGCGATACTCTTCTAAAAATCATCTTTATCAAAGTCTTGGAGAGTTTCAGAAATATTGACCACACAATGATTATTAAATCACAATGCTAAACTAAGATTTTTCTATGAGAGGGTGAAAGGTTTATTAAACATTCTAAAATTAACCTCATCATCATCAAAGTCTAGGTGCTAATAAATTCTATAGTGAGTAACTTGCTACCCTGCTCATTAATTTGCCATGCATTTTCCCATCCAACATTTCTAAAAATAAGCTCAAACTTGGAATCCATTCCAGTTTCATGGAGCAAAGTGGCATAAAAAATTGGAGTATGTGTAAATTCCTTGTTTTTAACCACATTTAAAATTTCCCTTTGCGGTCTAGATGATAATGAAATTTGAGTTATGCTTGTGAGTTCATACCTCTCTTCCGGTTGGAAAGAGGACGACGGATCGTACGTGAATGGTGACGGAGGATCGATATTCATGTCGGAGCCGACGAACGATGGCACTTGTGATGATGATTGACTTCTTCTTGTGCGGCGTGAGAGGGATCTTCCAAGGGATCGAATGGCACCTTCCATTCTATTGCTCATCTTGCCTATAAAATGAAAAACACGAAGAACACGGCAAGAACGAACAAGAACACAAAAACAAAATAAGAACAAACAAGAACAAGAGGAGAGAAGGAATCAAAGTGGTGATCTCTCTTCTAGGTTTTCTTGCTAATCTTCTTCTCTACCCTTTTCTTTGCTTAAACTTGATTCAAACGATAGGATTATGGAAGTTGGTGATCACGAGCTGCAAAACAACTTGGCTACGTGCTCTCTGGAATGTGTGAGGGTGTGAATGAGTGAGAGAGAGAAGAGGCAGAGAAATAGAGGAGGGGCGCCGGCCGGCCCCACCTGGTCACCTTTGGCTCTCTCCTTTAGCTAGTGTCGACACCACCTAGATTCTCTTCCAAATGCATATGTTTCTCTGGTGAAATGGCTGAATGGATGGATGGTGGGTAGTGCATGTGTAAATAATGAAGTTTGGATAGTAGTGAAAGGTGGTGGTTGATGATAATGCATGATGTGACATGATGTGATGGTAGTGGGTCCCAAATGTTTCCCGTCTCTATACCGTATAATGACACAAGAATGAAAAACTAAATTACTTTTATGAATTTATAAAAAATTAGAATTCTAATGATGGTCTTTTTATAATTTTCTGCCACCACAGCAAATTTCACTGACGGGGGTTTAACACTCCATTAGTAATAATCACATGGGGCTTAAGCTTTAATCATGCTATGCTTATTTTTATTTCTTTTAATAATGCAATTTATGAGAAAGTAAATATGCAAATTTAAATGCAAGAATTAAATTACCGATAACTACCGAATTACCTCCCGACGATGGTTCGGGGTTTTTGAGTCCGCCGATCCAAACTTCTCCAGTTGATTTATTCTTCATGATTTACCTCAGGTGTTGGAGATGTTGTTGCATCTTGTTCTTCATGACACTTCAATGTTTGGCATTGCTCCAGTCTTGGCTTGAATACGAATCGCTCTTCTTGTCCATTGATGGTGAATGTGATCTCTCTGGCTCCGACGTTGATGGTCGCATTTACAGTGTTTAGGAATGATCGCCCGAAGATGAGGGGTATCTTCCTCTCTTCCTGCATGTCAAGTACTACAAAATCTACAGGAATGAAAAAATTACGGATTTTTACCGGAATATTTTCTGCGATTCCTGCGGGATAGCGAATCGATTGGTCAGCTAATTGCAAACACATCGTGGTTGGTGTGAGTATAGAATAGTTGAGTTTATCGAAGACAGTCTTGGGCATGACGCTGACACTTGCTCCAAGATCACATAAAGCATTCTCGAACATCTAGTCTCCTATTGAACAATCAATAGTGGGACACCCCGGATCCTTCTTCTTAATAGAAGAAGAACTCAGAATTGCCTCACTACACTCCTCCATTAGCTTGACAACTTCAGTAGAAGGTAATGGATCTTTGTTGTTGAGGATAGTTTGAAGATACCTCGCATATGTAGGGTACCTGCATGGCATCTAACAACGGGATATTGACATATAACTTCTGAATTACCTCTACAAACTTACCAAATTAATCATCTATTTTAGCTCTTTTTCTTCTGCGTGGAAACGGTAGGAGGGTTGTGTCATGAAAATCTTGAGTTAATTCTTGATCTTGTAGTTCAATTGGTGGTGAAGGTGGTATAACTTCTTCTTCTTCTCTGTTGTCCTTCTAAATTTCTTCTTCTACCTGCACTAAATGTGATGGTCTGCGTGTCCCTTTTGGGTAAGGTGGATCACGTGTAGACTTACCTCCTCTAGTAGATATTCCTTTTATTTGTTCATGGTTAGTGGTAAACAAAGTAGAAGATAATTGTGAAATTTGTAATTCTATCTTTTTATTAAATAATATTTGATCTTTAACAGCAGAAGAGAAATTATCCAACTTAGAATTAATTCCTTCTAAAACTTTATCATTAAAAGCAAGCTTCTTATAAATACTTTCATTAATTCTAGCTTGTTCTAATATTAATTCTCTCAAGGGTGGTTGTCTATGATTTGAAAAATTAGAATTGCCTTGGTACTTACCTTGACTGGTTGACCGAGGTTGATTCCATCCTTGTTTCTGAGCAGTAGACTTGATGACAATACTAATATCTTCTGGGGGATTTGCAAACTCAATTTCTAAAGATCCTTCATATTGATTCTGTGAGTTGAATGCATCTTGAATAGCTTAACGATCTCTTTTATGATTGGCTCTTTGCTCTAACCAGTTCAACAGTATATCCATCTTGGTTGACAGTGTACACATTTCCTCTGAAATTTCTTCACTCTTATGGCATGTCTAAATGTTGTTTGTCCAATTCTGATTTTCTGCTATCTTTGCCATAATATCTTCAGCTGTTTCAGGGGTGAGTGACATAAATGATCCTTCAGTAGTGGCATCTAGTTGCTCACGTGACCTTTGAGTTAGTCCATGATAAAATGTTTGCATGAGCAACCACTTTTCCATTCCATGATGGGGACAATATGATATGTAATCTTGAAAACGTTCCCAGGCTTCTAAAATAGATTCACCTTTCTGTTGACAAAATTCTGAAATCTTTCCTAGTAGAGCATTGGTTTTGCTTACTTGGAAAAACTTTTCTAGGAAAGCTTTTGAACATTCTACCCATGTCTTGACTCGATCTTTATTCTGATAAAACTACTGCTTCGCCTTTCCCTCCAATGAGAACGGAAACAAACGAAGTAGCACGACGTCTTGAGGAATGCCTTTGATGTTGATGGTATTGCCAATCTCCAGGAAATTCTGCAATTGGATACTTGCATCTTTATCTTTCTTTCCAGTAAATATGATAGCTTGCACCATTTTGATGAGGCTTGGCTTGATCTCATAATCTTGATTTCCAATGTTCAAAGTTGGCCCAACGCGAATATTCTCAGTGCTTGGGGCAGAGAATTCACGTAGAGTCTTCTCAGCCATGGCTTCACAAAATAATGTAAGACCCTTCTTCCTATGGTTCTTCCTGATTGATAAGAGTTAAAGTACACAACCAATCCTGCACTTACCCTATATAAGATATTTAAATATAAACAAAACACGGGTAAGTCTGCTAGAGCAAAAGGTTATGATTATCTCTAAGTATTTATGTTTATAGTTATTTTTTATGTTTTTCTAATAATATTATCTATGAAGAACTCTCCTATACGAAATTCTAGAATAAATATCCTAGCGAATAAAATCAACGAACTCAATAAATTATCCTAATGAATACAATTGCTGTCCCCTGCAACAGCGCCAGAAATGCTTATTGGTATTTTTAACATCACTTCACGTTAAGTTGTCATCCCTAACATGATGCCAAAAACCAAAGGTAAAATAATCTTCACTTGCCTCCTAAAAATAATACTATAGAATATATCCGCAAGCGCACAGATAATTCTCCCATTATAGCACTTCACCCGGTAAGCATTTCGAGTATTGTTAATTTGTTTTATGTCAAAAGGATAAAGGTGGCATTCTACTCATTAGGATAATCTACTATAATAATTGGAAAGATAAATGTGCAGACCTATGATAACCCATAACTCTAGTGCTTTAACGATAAATAATGTAACACCCCCGGTGTTAGTCATGAGCTAACCAGCGAGTGTGGCCCTAACCAAGTTATGTCAATAAATGATCTTGATCACTGTCTCAAATTCATGTCCATCTACCATGACTATTGGAAGAGTCTCATAAAGATCCAAATCAAGAATCCACTTGAAATAGCAAATCATATGCTTGTTTGGATTTATTGATTTAGAAAAGATGAGCATGCAAAGTCAATCAAATCTTGCAACCTTAGCCAAACAAATCTATTTGAACTCTACAACAAAAGTCATGAAGGACTCATGTTGAGCAAATGCCAAGAAAATACCTTTATTGGCTTAAACATCTACTTTGAGCTCTCTAATTACATTAGTTTGACCAAAGTAGAAATATTATTTTGGAGCAAGAAATGAAGTTTGACCCAAAATAAAAGTTACAGATATTTTGGAGTAGAACAAATGTTATTTATGGACCAAGTCATGATTCAACTCCTAAGTGCCTCAAATAGTGGATACAATATAGAGGAAAAGCTGATTCCAGAGTTTAAATTAATTCTAAGTCTGGAATTCTATGCCGATTGCATTGACGTGCCACTTTCTTACAATTCCTTTAAGCAACTCAAGTTGGACCAAAAATAGAAGTTGAAGGAAATTTGTTGAGGCACAACATATCAAAATTTGAGACAAATCCAATGCCGTTTGACATGGTTTTGACATCAGTTCTCGTTTGTCATCATCATGTTGACAGCAGCAGGTTCATGGCTAATTATCTCCTAATTGGGTGATAAAACTGCCGAGCACCCTTAATCAAAGTTGGAGAGCATCTGGAAGGAAACAACTTTCTTATTGGCGCCCAAGACCGAATATGCTCTGAATATGCTGAAAAACGGGTTCAAATCTGCCTACTCCGTCGCTCTCCACGTGTTTGACAAAATGCCACAACGGGGAGGACGTGTCGGCCATGCACAGAGCTTCCTCTTCCATGGCTGCCACCTTGCTCCCCTCTATCCTCATCTCTGCCCAAGAAAAGGCGAGCACCAGAGTGCTCCACTCAATCCTCTCTTACTCCCGCTCTCCTTCTTCCTCGCTTCCTCGCTCTCAGGCGCCGCACGCACGCCAGCGCAGCATGCCGCCGCCATTGCCGGCCAGGCAGAGCTCGAGCGCGCCGTCGCTCTCCCCTTCCGGTCACTCTCCAGCCTGACTGAGCTCTCCACCACCTTCCTCGAGTCATGCCGCCCCCACCGAAGCCCTCTCCTCGGCCCTCTGCTCGCCGGAGCGCTTCCAGCGATGGGCACTGCTCGTCGGAGCCGCCGTCGTGCGCCGCCAGGCCGCCTCGAGTCACCTCGGGCCGCGCCACCGGCACCAACAGGTTCATCGGAGGACGGGCTACCTTCAGCCCCGAGCTGCCACCGTCGGACGCCGGCTAGCCGGAGCTGGCCGAGCCGGCCGAGCTCTTTCCGCCACGTGGGTTCTGAAGAAGAAGAAGAACAGCAGCTCTCTTTTGTATCTATGACAGGCGGGCCCCACTCAAATCAAATGGGATCAAATCTACAGATTTCATATTTGCTTTAGAAATTTATATCTTCAGTTTGGTAGCTCCAAAAATTGTGAAACTTATTTTGTTAGATTCGTGCTAAAGTGCTCTGCATGTTAGATCCATAAAATGTGCTATGTTATTTACATTTATGTGCTGTGGAAATTAATTAAGAAAAGTGGTTTTTAGAATTGATTAACATGCTTTTGGCCATAATTTGAGAAATAGAAGTCCAAAATGTGTGATTCCAATTTTGTTAGGCTTCTAATGACATGCAATAGGTCATAAAAATATAAAACATATATGTTGTTTACTGTTTTCAAGGTGTTTCACATTAATCTTTTTAAATAGGAAATAAATGGTCGAATTGCTTGATATTTTTGTATCTGAAGTTATATTGCTCCAAATGGCATGAAAATTTAATTATAGACTCTCTGTATGATGTGTAATGTATGGGGCAAATTTCATGATTTATGGTGCATGTATGACTGAGTTGTTGATTTATCTTCTTTGATGCCCATTAAGTAGATTTAAATGCTTTATAAATATTATATAGATGTAAAAATGGAAAATGGTACTCCACCATCTTTGTATGATGTTGTAGTAACCTGAGAAACACTAACATGGCCATGTGTCCACTGAAAGTGTGATGTTGTAGATTTATCTTGCTCTCCAATGCATTGTTGAATTATAAGTTTGTCTATTTTGTGGTAATTAAATTATAATACCTCAGAAGGTAAATTTTTTTTAGTAGTCATTATTTGTATGCATCTACCTCTCATAAAAGTTTGGGATTCCTTTGAGGTGTTTACCATATAACTTTAATAATTAAATAATATGATTTTTATGTAATAGTTAGTGAATAATTATGGGCAAATAAATATATATATGTTTCTTGTGATTCCTTAATATGCTTTGGTCTGAGATGAATCTTGTATGACCATGCAATGATGTTTGGAGCTATCTAAATAGCCCATTCCTATGTGTGCTTGGGTGATATTTAAGTGAAAAGCATGTTTTGCTTACATGCCGAAAATGGCTGCAGGCATAGTCAATGTTGTTTTGGTGTTTTCTCCATGAAAATGATATTGTATGAAAATGTGTTCTACGCAAAAGTTGTAGCCAACTTCTATATCTAGCTTGTCCTAAAATTTCTTGGTCATAGGCCTAATAGTTTAGGAGTTATGGCTTTTGGATGACTGCTGTCAGGTTTTGCCAATTTTCTGTCTAGATCTGATTGATTGCATTATTTGACTGAGTTATGTTTTGAATCACTTCTTAGTGATAATAGATCAGTTGTAGTATATTTCTATGTCTTTCCAAATTGTCTATGATCATCCCTTTTGGTGGTCTAAATCTCTAGTTATGATTGTTTGAGTTGGGAGGACAGAATCTGTCCAAGTCTGGATAGAGCTGTCTTCTTTGTGTTGTTTGACCTTTATATGAATTAAATCATCTGAAGAGGATAATACCAAAGTTGTAGACAATTTCAATAGCTTTCCAGAAAGGCTTAGATCACCCTGGTTGAATGTATATAGCTTCAGTTATGGTTAAATCTTGTGCTTGCTGTCCTGCTGTCCTTAAACTGCATATGTGAGATTAGGATTGCTTTCATGTTG
Organism: Eremochloa ophiuroides; assembly: GCA_038502445.1. NCBI lineage: Eukaryota > Viridiplantae > Streptophyta > Magnoliopsida > Poales > Poaceae > Eremochloa > Eremochloa ophiuroides. The sequence goes on from JAHLJS010000002.1 coordinate 51,883,114, forward strand.
CCTTGCTTGGTGGCATTGTTAGCTCATGGTTCAGTGATGCTAGATTAACATGTCTTGTATTACTTTCTCTTATTCATACATGTGTATTGTGCATCTCATTTAGGTACGATAGATGATGAACACGTGGAGTGAAGGACATGATGATGGAACTAACCACAAGACGGTGTGGTGGACTAATCACGAAGGTGGAAGGACTAATCGAGTGCTTGGATGGGAAATGCTCGTCGAACAAGTGTCATCTAACAAACACTAACTTAGTGTTGAACCCCAGGCAAGCCCCGGAGCATCCCTAAGCCTCCACCTATCTCTTTTTATAAATACATCGGTCTTTATTAAATCGTATGTTTGTGCATTTAAGTATAGGAGTTGGTTTGAAACCGTTGCTGCATATCTACCTTGTCTACTATATATGTGAACCTGATACTATTACTAGACAGGTGACCGATCTTATGCTTAGCCCTGCTTAGACCGGTAGAAGTCGGGTGATTTCCTGTCATCCGCGAGAAAGTCGGGTGATTTCCTGTCATCCGCAAGTGTAGGTGGTGACTGACGAGATCCACATGATTGGCTATATGTGTCACCATGCCATAATGAAATAATGAGAGAATCAAGGCTAGGTAGCGGGGAGCTGCATGACATGGGTCATGTTGACTTCGGTGCTGCTTGCGGCCGACTAGGACTGAGGCCACCAGACATCAGTTGAGATTGAAGGACGTCGTCACATAGCTGGCCAGATAAGTCGTTCTGACCGCGAAACCGAGTATTTCTTTCTGAGCCGAGCTTTGGTGCGACTAGGCAAACATATTCTGGAGGTAGGAAGTATGTGCGGAGACACCATTTTACCAAGGGCAGGTCAGGGACCTGATGCATCCTGGAAGTGGGTTGGTCTCTGAGAATATGGTCCCCGCCAAACTCGCGACATATTGTGTCTCAGAAGGATTTAACGGTGACCCAAGAAGCCAGTGGCTCGGCTGACAGGGTTTGTGATTGGCATGTTTTGCCAGCTGGTACAATCGATTCGAATCGCCATCTCTCCTGGTTAGTGAGAAACTGAACTGATCTTCTGGTGAGGTAGAGGTTAACAACTTGAACGTGATTAATGATGAGATGAGGTTGATATCTGTGGATATCGGAAAATCATATGGTTTATTGATTGCTATAATATCAAGTGATTGCTTAGTATAGCTGCAAACCTTAGCTATAATAGCTGAACTGAAATCGAAGCTGAACAATATCTAAAATTTATAAGTTGAGGGATTATTGTAGTAATGCTTTTTCTGCAAAAATGATGCTATCTCCTGAACTCCACCAAATAAGCCTTGCATATCCTTGAGAGTCTTTTTATTTACTTCCTGTCGGGTAAGTCTAGCTGAGTACAATTGAGTACTCAGGGTTTTATTCCCAATGTTGCACGAGGAATGTTTCGTTGACTAAAAGAATTACTTCTATCCTTCAGAAGAGGAGGACTAGACCTTGGGCAAGGTCATGTTATCTATCTTACCTTTGTTGCTGTGACTGGTCGACACTTGGCACTGTATTTTGAACTTAAGTATGTGTAAATCTATTTCGTTTCTGCTACTGAACTTTTATGTAAAAGTCTATCTTGTACTCTGATGTATTTGAATTATGTGTGAATCTATGTATCATGTGTATGTGTGCTGTTGAGTATCTGCGATCCTTGGGTGAATACTGTATAAAAGTTTGAAATTCTTTGAGATTTCCGGACTACCGGGTTTATATTGGCTCAAGTGTGACTCGATTGCTAGTAAAACAGCTGTCGTTATACTTGTGCTCGTATAAATTGGTCGGTTCTGTTACAGTTGGTACCAGAGCAAAAATTTAGCATGTACCGTCACATGAGTATTTAAAAATAAAAAGTTTTGAGTTTGCAAAACTAATTACCAACTTATAGCTATATATATAGGTGTTTTAAACAAATGGTTTGAACAAACTAAGTGTGCCAAGGACCAAGTCTTATAGCCCATATTAGGATTATTAGGTGGCTTATTTAAGTACTAATTTGGGGAAATTGCATCATGTTTCTATTTGCGGTTCATTTGATTTTATCGTGCAGATAATTATGAACTGTCGGTTTCTTATTGCTTCTTATGGGCCAATGTGCCACGTCGAATGAGGTAAGGTGAGATGTGAGTGTACGATCGAACAACCGTCGATCTACGGTGAGTGTTTATGGTTACTGAAGTGAGTACATGTGATTCATATGTGTACTTATGGAAGTATGATGGAGTAATTACTTTCTTGGGGTCGCAAGTGCTCATGGGAGCATTTCTGGCAAAAAGTGCTTCTTATTGCCATGCATATATGTGGGGTTGGGCTGAAATGAATCTTCTGCAGGTACGCTAACCTCGAATGCGTATATGGTAGTTAACGACTAGCTATATACCGAGAGAGTACGTAGGTTATGCCACCGACTTAGAACGTATTTGCCATGTTATATAGGCAACTAAGTGAGAACGAATAGGACGAGCATGCATCATGATTGTTGCATCATGTGATTGTTGCTTGTTGCATAAGTATGCTTCTTCTCACCCTTGTTCTACGTTGTCTGAATAGCCTTATTAAGTTTACAACTTGTGTTGCCTCTCTTCCTTGCTTGTTTTGAAATCATAAGAGTTGCTAAACCTTTAAGTAGCCTCTATAAGTATTTCTCAACCATAAATCTTGTCAGAAGCTAAACCAATTCTGCCTGTAGGCTTTTCATTTGGCACAATAGACCCACCTGAGTTTTCTCTTAATGCTAGCCTATGGTTGTCATATGTTCTTGTTCAAGATCTATGAAACCATGCCTGCATTTTCTTTCATCTAAAGCCTTATCCAAATCCTATCTAGAGTGTCTCCTCTAGTCCTTCTAGATGTCATGATGATAGCTTGATCTCTGTTAAATTAGATCTTATAATCTTTTCTTTGGAAATCAGGTTATGCAAAATCGATCACCCCTACAAATGATTTGATCTAATCTGTTCCTTACTTCCAGCAGTCTTCTCCATATCTAGAGAATGTTTAGATTTCATTCAGCAAGGCTTGCCTACATCATGTTCATTGGAGTCTTTTCCCAAATCCTTGATTTGAACCTCTTCTCAGCTTACCCAGAAGTTTCCTTGTAATCTTTTCATTATGGATCATGTTATGGTTTTATCAATTCAATCTCACAAATCATGCATTGAATCTGTCCCATGATCAAGTTGTTTTCCAAATATCTCTAAAGGCCTAGCAATGTTGATCATTAAGAGTCTCCTAGTACTAATTAATGGTACACAAGCTCACGCCATTGGATGGTCTGAAGGTTTCTTGATAGATGCGAGATGCATGTGGAATTATAGAATCTCATGTTAGTTATTCTTGGTAGCTAGCCTATAATTCTCTTATGCCATGTTTCTATCTAGACCCTCTCCTTGTTACTCACTTGAAGGAAACCATCTTGTGTGAGTTAAATCTCTCATTCCCCATTTTCCTTGTATTCTTTCTATATGAATCATAATGTTTGTCAACTCAACCTATGATTGTTGTATATAGTTGGTTCATGAGACATCTGGTTGTCTATGGTTATCTTCTTCTCAAGATACTTGTCAATCTTTGTCTCATGATTTTCCCTCCTTCTATCTAATCTCTTGTAAATCAAGGGTCGAGTAATCTCCATACTAGACACATGGAAACCGCGTGGGACTGAAGCAAAGCCTCATGTACTGCTATTTTGGCAACTAATCTGTCTTCTAACTCATGTTTTCATTGCCAAATCATGCTCTTGTTGGCTATTAACCCTATAATTGATTGTAGTAGCTTACCTTCCCTCTGTGAAATGTCATCCTTGCACAAATCTATCCTTGCCACGCATGATTTTCTCATTGGTTGTATGTTCATTTATGTTGTTATGATCCGTAATCGATGATACTGCGACGAAACCGAGGACATCCTGTGGATCGCAACCACTAGGCTGTGTTGCTCGGCACGTGCGAATATCGAGGTCTCTGGTCATGATACATTGCAGAACTACACCGATGAGTAATATCTCGTATCTCCCAATCTATCCATGTTTCTTAAGATTTCTCGTTGGTCATGTTTGATAGTGGTGTTATGATTATTGACTGATGGTGCCGTGATGAAACCGAGAACCTCTTTGTGGGGACGCCCAATAAAGTAGTGCCTCTCGGCACATGTTGGTATCACGGCCTCTAATCGTAATCCATTATGAAGTAATACCAATGTGTTGTCTTCCATGGATTTTCCTAAATCTATCTTTGAAGGTGTCTCTAATTCAAATTGATCTATCCCTATGTTTCTTGATCTATCTTGCAAAGTCTTTACCGACTCGATCCTTCAATGTTCTATCAGAAGGTACAGATATTTGTCAAGTATATAGCTTCCTTCAGAAGTCACAAAGAGAATGATCTTTGAAGAGCAAGTCACTGACATCAACATTGACATACTACAAGATGTGGTAAACAAAGAATCTGACATGATCTACTAGGGCATATCAACCAGCACCTGCCATTATTGTGGGATCAAAAGAGCACACGAACTTTAAAGTTATCTGCAAAGTATCAGTCAGGCAATAGTTAGTAGGATGTGATATGTTTTCTGATAGGTTATTTGCAAGTCCACTAGCTTCTATCCAAGTTCAATACCTATTTGCATGAAGATCATACAGTCAAAATAAATCTTCTCATGTATTGCTTCATGTCTGCTGACCGTGATGGTGACCTTGTGCATGTATATCATCTGCAACCATTTGCTACAGAAGCTGAAGATGTAGAGCCTTTTTAGGGATAACTAACTAGTTACCCCAGTGTGAAGAATAGTCTGCAGCTAAGCAATGAAGTGTATTTGGTTCTTGTATCAAGAAGGAACAAGACCGGCCGTTATTAGTTTCTGTTCGATGAGATGATTGCCTCTGCTGATGAAATGCAGAAGTTTGTTCATTCACTCTCTCATGTGAGCAATATATTGCCCAATTGGATTAGTCTGTTTGACATAAAGAAATGGATGCATGAAATAGCCAAATAGATCACTATCAAGAAGTGTTGTTTCATGCTAACAAGTGTGTTCTGGGGGTATAAAGAAGTGTTTGACCATGTTTTTGAAGATCATGTCTCATAGAACCATGCTATGCAAGAAACCCCTATGCCAAATGGTACTATTTGTGGCACCCTTACCTCCAAGGCCTTGCTATAATGAAGCCAATTCCATCTTTGTCAATCACTCAGATAGTGCAAACTATGGTTTCAGCCTAGTGAAGAGCTACAAAAGACACCCCAACAGATGAAGTCAATACCATAGTACATCTTGGTGCAATCAGGTGCCCTGTTTGATACTCTATGGTATGGACAACAAAAAGGACATTAAAAAAAATCAGTTCCTTATTCTTGATCGGTCAAGGTGTTCTACCACTCAACTCCTGAGATTGTGAAGTGAAGACAAGTTGAATTATGTCAAACAACATATTTCAGATTTGTATTTGGAAACCCTCTGATCTCGGATTGCTGATGCAAAAATAAGAAGGTTTACCCAATGTCAAAAGTAGTTCAACAAGTTGGTTTTGTTAATTCATGGTTGTATCATGAAGAAAGTTGTACTCAAGTTGTTGGTAGAGGACTGCTTCTCAAAACTTTGTGAGTAAACACTCTACACAACCAACCTCATTAAACCTGCCAATCCGCTTCAATCTTGTTTATTCTCGGCTGCAAATGAGAATACATAAGTTTGGGATTGCTCATCGGTTTTCCTCGTGTACAAAAAGGTTTTTGATTCTATGAAGGAATTTGTGATCTGTCTCATCAACCTGCACAATTCATGTCTGTCTAGACTAACCATCGTGCAAATGTGCATGCCAAGTTGCATATTGCACAAACTTTTGCTACTGTATGGTGCACCCCAAACCATTGTCTCGGATCATGAACTATAGTTTTCAGCTCATTTTGGAAGCATTTACAAGAATCACCTTACTCGAGTAAATGCCTGCCAGAATCTTGTGCCTTGGAAGAGAATGGAGTGTAACCATATGCATCTGTATGCCTACACTTGTCACTTGATGTCCTCTATGCCTTTTATCGCGGAGTGACAGAAAACTTTGTGTACAAAATGAAACTAATCCAGAGTTCGTCCTATCTTCAGCATAGCATACCTCAGGCCAATCAGGAAGAATTGATCAAATCTTGAAATACATATTGAGAGCATATGTGTTTTGTTTTCAAGGATCTTGTTAGAAATGGCGACTGCTATCATTGTTTTTCTTACAACAACAGTTATAAAGAGGTTACCTCAGGCTCTACCCAAACGACTGTTGCTACATAGACACGAGGGTTCCCTTATTGATGGACATCAAAAGTACTGAGCCGACAGAGTCAGCTATCGCATTCATCGTTCACTCAACAAACTCAAATAATACAGTGTTGCCATCAGAAAGAGAACTGTACACATGGAACATTATGTAGCTTTCCATCAGTCTGCATCTCAGTAAATTGTGTCTACAACCAACAGAAACCTTGCATGTTGTCAATCAATTTTCTCAGCTTCAGTAACTATCTGCCTCGTCCATGATCTCATCCCATATGAAAATAGTGGTGTATTGTATATCCACTAGAGAATAAGATGTTTTGAAAACTACTCTTTGACGCTCCAATTCACACCCTGCATGCTGAAAGTGCTAATTGGGATGAGTTGTCTTGAAATCCTCCCAAATTAATTGGCAGTGTTATCTTGGATTCATCCCAAAGTAACAATGCTTCATAGAAGTCAATAAAGAAAATTCTTCAACCAAGAGTTAACTTCTAAGAATTCTTGAATGATTGGAAAGTTGTCCTATCCATAATGATCCCTCTTGCATTTGCATCCAAGTAAATGGGAGTACATGATCTCTCGGACTAACAACTGAACCAACCTTTATCGTCCGCACTTTATTGTGAGCCATGAGGTGATCACTCCTGCCTACCAGTGTTATGGAATTTTTATGTAGCCTTAGCCTGTACTAGCACCACCGTGAATGGGTTACATTCTTTTCTGCCCTTGAAAGCGCTTACGTTCCGAATCTCGCGACGAGATTCTGTTAAGGGGGAAGGCTGTAACACCCCAGGTGTTAGTCATGAGGTAACCAGCGAGTGTGGCCCCAACCAAGTTATGTCAATAAATGATCTTGATCACTGTCTCACATTCATGTCCATCTAGCATGACTATTGGAAGAGTCTCATAAAGATCCAAATCAAGAATCCACTTGAAATAGCAAATCATATGCTTGTTTGCATTTATTGATTTAGGAAAGATGAGCATGCAAAGTCAATCAAATCTTGCAACCTTGGCCAAACAACTCTATTTGAACTCTACAACAAAAGTCATGAAGGACTCATGTTGAGCAAATGCCAAGAAAATACCTTTATTGGCCTAAACATCTACTTTGAGCTCTCTAATTACATTAGTTTGACCAAAGTAGAAATATTATTTTAGAGCAAGAAATGAAGTTTGACCAAAATAAAAGTTACAGATATTTTGGAGTACAACAAATGTTATTTATGGACCAAGTCATGATTCAACTCCTAAGTGCCTCAAATAGTGGATACAATATAGAGGAAAAGCTGATTCCAGAGTTTGAATTAATTCTAAGTCTGGAATTCTATGCCGATTGCATTGACGTGCCACTTTCTTCAAATTCCCTTAAGCAACTCAAGTTGGAACAAAAATAGAAGTTGAAGGAAATTTGTTGAGGCCACAACATATCAAAATTTGAGAGAAATCCAATGCCGTTTGACAAGGTTTTGACATCAGTTCTCGTTTGTCATCATCATGTTGACAGCAGCAGGTTCACGGATAATTATCTCCTAATTGGGTGATCAAACTGCCGAGCACCCTTAATCAAAGTTGGAGAACATCTGGAAAGAAACAACTTTCTTATTGGCGCCCAAGACCGAATATGCTCTGAATATGCTTAAAAACGGGTTCAAATCTGCCTACTCCGTCGCTCTCCACGTGTTTGACAAAATGCCACAACGGGGAGGACATGTCGGCCATGCACAGAGCTTCCTCTTCCATGGCTGCCACCTTGCTCCCCTCTGTCCTCGTCTCTGCCCGAGAAAAGGTGAGCACCAGACTGCTCCACTCAATCCTCTCTCACTCCCGCTCTCCTTCTTCCTCGCTTCCTCGCTCTCAGGTGCCGCACGCACACAAGCGCAGCATGCCGCCGCCATTGCCGGGCAGGCAGAGCTCGAGCGCGCCGTCGCTCTCCCCTTCCGGTCACTCTCCAGCCCGACTGAGCTCTCCACCACCTTCCTCGTGTCATGCCGCCCCCACCGCAGCCCTCTCCTCGGCCCTCTGCTCGCCGGAGCGCTGCCATCGACGGGCACCGCTCGTCGGAGCCGCCGTCGTGCGCCGCCAGGCCGCCTCGAGTCACCTCGGGCCGCGCCACCGGCACCAACAGGTTCGTCGGAGGACGGGCTACCTTCAGCCCCGAGCTGCCACCGTCGGACGCCGGCTAGCCGGAGCTGGCCGAGCCGGCCGAGCTCTTTCCCCCACGTGCGTTCTGAAGAAGAAGAAGAACAGCAGCTCTCTTTTGTATCTATGACAGGCGGGCCCCACTCAAATCAAATGGGATCAAATCTACAGATTTCTCTCTTGTATGTACCATGCAATGATGTTTGGAGCTATCTAAATAGCCCATTCCTATGTGTGCTTGGGTGATATTTAAGTGAAAAGCATGTTTCGCTTACATGCCGAAAATGGCTGCAGGCATAGTCCCTGTTGTTGTGGTGTTTTCTCCATGAAAATGATATTGTATGAAAATGTGTTCTATACAAAAGCTGTAGCCAACTTCTGTATCTAGCTTTTTCTAAAATTTCTTGGTCATAGGCCTAATAGTTTAGGAGTTATGGCTTTTGGATGACTGCTGTCAGGTTTTGCCAATTTTCTGTCTAGATCTGATTGATTGCATTATTTGTCTGAGTTATGCTTTGAATCACTTCTTGGTGATAATAGATCAGTTGTAGTATATTTCTATGTCTTTCGAAATTGTCTATGATCATCCCTTTTGGTGGTCTAAATCTCTAATTATGATTGTTTGAGTTGGGAGGACAGAATCTGTCCAAGTCTGGATAGAGCTGTCTTCTTTGTGTTGTTTGACCTTTATATGAATTAAATCATCTGAAGAGGATAATACCAAAGTTGTAGAAAATTTCAATAGCTTTCCAGAAAGGCTTAGATCACCCTGGTTGGATGTATATAGCTTCAGTTATGGTTAAATCTTGTGCTTGCTGTCCTGCTGTCCTTAAACTGCATATGTGAGATTAGGATTGCTTTCATGTTGCCTTGCTTGGTGGCATTGTTAGCTCATGGTTCAGTGATGCTAGATTAACATGTCTTGTATTACTTTCTCTTATTCATACATGTGTATTGTGCATCTCATTTAGGTACGATAGATGATGAACACGTGGAGTGAAGGACATGATGATGGAACTAACCACAAGACGGTGTGGTGGACTAATCACGAAGGTGGAAGAACTAATCGAGTGCTTGGATGGGAAATGCTCGTCGAACAAGTGTCATCTAACAAACACTAACTTAGTGTTGAACCCTAGGCAAGCCCCGGAGCATCCCTAAGCCTCCACCTATCTCTTTTTATAAATGCACCGGTCTTTATTAAATCGTATGTTTGTGCATTTAAGTATAGGAGTTGGTTTGAAACCGTTGCTGCATATCTACCTTGTCTACTATATATGTGAACCTGATACTATTACTAGACAGGTGACCGATCTTATGCTTAGCCCTGCTTAGACCGGTATGGGCTTCAAAACACCGCCGCCAAATCGAAACCCTAAACCGTCGCAACTTCCGCCACGGGCTTCAATCCGCCGCCGCCAGCTTCGATTCGCCGCCATCAAATCACCCCCGAGCTAATGGCGACTCCTTCCGAGGTCCCTGAGGTATCAATTTCATCGATCCACCCCCTGATTCGTGAATCCCTTTTCAACCTCACCGAGTACGAGTTTCAAATCCAAGTGCTGAGGTAATGATATTCTGATTCCACTGAAGGACATCCCCGATACCTACTATCTGGGCCCGATGGGTGATCCGATCCCCAAAGACTTCATCATTCAAGAAATCAACCAATTCCCATTCCGAAGCTCCATGATGGGCGCCTCTTCTTGGGCCAAATCATTCAGAAACTGGCCAAGCGTACCTACTGGGTGGAGGAACTAGTTCCGTCGCGTCGCGGCGAAGAAGCGCGCGGACTGGGAGATGCGCCATCTGAGCCAATGCCTTGACTTATCATTATCAGAGATGGCAAGGAATGAGCCGCTCCTAATTGCCGCCAGTCATTTTTGGTCCAACTCCTTGAATGCTTTCGTGTTCGGAGACGGTCCAAAAACCATTACCCTGGGCGATATCCATATGCTCACCAGGCTTCAGATTACTGGATCATATGATTTCTGGGATCTCTGCTCCAGTGGCAAGAAGGACCCGTACTTCCCGAAACTGGACACATACAACGGGTGGAGTGGCTATATTCATCACCACCAGAAAAACTCCTCTTCTGTCAGCGAGAAAGAACACGTCGCGTTCTTGACCATGTGGCTTGAGAGGTTCGTGTTCTGTGGTGCCACTGCCGGGCCAGCATATCCTTATCGGGTCTTAGCAGAAAAACTGGCTCAAGGGCACTCCATCCCCCTGGGCAAACTCTTGTTGGGTGCAGCATATAGGCTTATGAGCCGGGTATTCAGTTCCTTGATTATAGGTGAAGAAGTGCAATGCATAACAGCCCCTTGGTGGCTAGTACAGTTATGGCTCAACCTGTATCTGCATAAACTGGTAAGGACACAACTCCAGGGCCTTAACTTTCTATCCACCGAGTATTCAGAAGAGGAGGAACCAAAAACCAGAGGCTGTCAAAGTTTTGGTGAAGCTGCCTTTGCCATAACCATCCCAACCTCAAAGGGCAATATGCTGGAAACATTATACAGGGGCTTTGGACCAAATGTTACTACCTGGTTCCCCTACGAGGATGAAGATGAATTCCCAGCGCCCTCCAGCTTCAAGTTCAACAACGGGTGCTCTGATGATGAGGCTATCAGCATCTTGAATGCAATCATAAAACCTTGTGTCTTACCAGTAGATTTCAAGCACCTCCGGAGCGCGAGTGGCAAGGCAACTAGCTATCCTTCTTATGAATTCTATCACCCAAACATAGCAGCAAGACAGCTAGGCTTTGGCCAATTGCCCCCTTGGCTTCCTTTCTTGGATACCTTGAAACCCAGGGAAAACATCACAGAGCACCTTCAGGCTGGTAGAATCTTTCAACTTGGAGCAAATCTGCCCACATTCTCGCCGAAGCCGTGGAATCAAATCTGCATCGCTCATAAGAGTTTTGACGATTGGTGGCAACAATGGCACGCTCACTTGCTCTGCTAAACTGTCCATGACAAATGCAGAGCCCTGGACCCAAACTTCCAATCTCCCCGAGCAGTAAGTGTTTTCAGCCGATTCAAATAAAAACGGCTTTATTCAAACATGTTACTTAACAGATATTCCTCGCAGGACTCATCATTCAATCCACCAGAGCGAGTGGAATATTATCCTCCTTGTCCAACAGCGAGGCTAGGCTCCCGAGCACCGACGCTGAGACAACTAATGCAAGGCCCTGCTGTACTGACCTCCCCTTCTGCTTCAAAACGGCCAGCTGCATCTCAGCTTCAAAAGCAAGCTCCCAAGAAACGCCGTTCGATAAGAAAAGTTCAGGTACCCAGTAGCATCTTCCTTTACTGCAGCACGCTCCGACTCTTAAATCGGCTTTCTATCAGGTGAATCCTCAACCAACTCAAGATACCTTGGAAGAGAAATAGGCCGAAGAACCACCAGAATCTACCGGCCATGAGGAGTCAGCTGCTCAAGAAGAAGGGATCCAGGAAGAAGGAGCAAAAACTCAGGTACTACTCATTGGGCTTTTCTTTTCTCGACACAACTGTCCTGATTGACCAAATCTTCTTTTCAAAAATTCAGCTGAACAGCCCTTTTGACGAAGTCTGGGCGAACCTTGAAGAAGAGGAATTGCCCTCTGAGAGGAATCCAGGTAACTCCTATTCGGCTGTTAGCAATTATCCTTGCTTCCATACTGCTCTTACTTCTGGTTTGCAGAAACCCAACTATCCGAGGCAGTGACAACCGAGGATCCGCATGCCGCAAAAGACACAACTGCCTTAGTCGAACAAACAGCATTGGCATCAACCCTACAACCTTCAGTCCTCATTCAGGTATCCCATCTCTGCCAGAAAACAATTAATCTATATTGTACCTTTTCTGACGAGAGAATGTATGTATTGTAGGCACCGAAGTCTTTGTCTCCTGGCTATTCATTCGACATAGAAGAGTTCTATGATAGAGACGAACTGGCCTCCTCCTCCGAGAGACTTTCAGAGCCAGATTTCAACAATCGGCTAAGTGCTAACACTTAAAGTCTTCAACACTTGTGCACAGTGTGTTAGCATTTTGCAAACATTTTTCAACGGTTTTCAAAGAGGTTCTCTAGGTTGGTTAGATCAATGCACATGAGATGCAACCTAGAGCACTTGAAGGTAATCCAATAGATTAGTTCTCCCCTTGATAGTCGGCTATCTATCCTAAATGTGATCACTCCCACTTGGAGTCTTGATCACTAAAAGAAAAGCCCTATTTGGATATACCTTAGCCTCTAGCTTTTCTTCTTTAAGTCCTTTTCTTTCTCCTTGATCACTCCATCTTGATCTTCACTTAAACTCATGTCATCTTCCTCCTTATTACTAATCTTCTCTTGGCTACACATACTTAGCACTTAGATTAGTAACTAGGTTTCATCAATTACCAAAATCAAACTAGGGTCTTTCAATCTCCCCCTTTTTGGTAATTGATGATAACCCTTTTACAAAAGAAATATGCATTAAGATTTTGAATTTATCATGCTTGTCCATGAGTAGATTATGAAAGGATTTGGACAACCATCATAAGTTCTATTTTGGTAGTATTGGCTCCCCCTACATACGTGCATCGAGTTTGGATTGAAAGCTAGCACATATGTATTGAATAGAGAGTAATTCTACCAAGATTGTGCTAATGGTGTATAGAATGGACCTTTGAAGCGTGATACCATCGGAGTTGCCATGTACACCATCCATAGCACTTTAGTAACTAGAAGATCACAAATACTAGAGCATACCATGAGATCACATTATAAGCAAGCTCTAGTTGCCACTTGAAGAAATACGGCCAACTAGTTACCCCTACACATGCTAGTTGATCAAATCATCATTCAAATCCTACTACTAGCAATACACTACACAAGCATGTATAAGAAAGTAAATACAAATGCAATGAGCAATCATATGATTATCTCCCTACTTGTGTGCTTTAAAATTTTAATTACCCCTTTCCGTTGGCCTATTGCTCTCCCATCATCGGCCTAATGATGGTTCATCGCGCTTTCTCTTTCTTTTATAACTTTCTCTCCCCTTTGTCAACAATTGCACAAAAAGGTTCATTTTAGTAAAGAAAAATTAGTCAAGTTCATTTGATTTTGAAAGAGAGATTATTGTTCACTTTGGCTCAATCTAGTGCACTTGCCTAGGATATATAACTAAGTTTGATCCAAGGACAAGCTTCTTCATGCCACTAGGGGTTATCTTGCCCATGTTAAGTTATACACCTTGAGCTAATGAACTAGATTGAACACTAGGGGATTGAGCACACATGCATGTCATACTGTTACCACTAGATCATACAATCAAACAAGGCAATAGTGGTAGCATATATCCATCAAAAACATTTTAATTTCCATGAATGATCCTTAGAGGTGAATATATCTATAAGCTCTAAACATGTCCTAGCAAGTGTGATGTTATGTCAAATAATTTTTCCTTGCTTTGTCGGAGTAGAGGCATGTCATATATGTGTGGGGATGATCTTAACTCATATTGGAGAAATCAAGAATATTCAATTCATTCCTAAGCTTGCAAAACCTCTTCTCATCTAGTGGCTTGGTGAGTATGTCGGCTAATTGATCATCGGTTCCAATGCTTTAAATGTCAATGTCACCCTTTTGTTGATGATCCCGGATAAAATGGTGCCTCACATCAATATGCTTGGTTCTTTGATGTTGAACCGGATTTTGAGTTAACTTGATAGCGCTCTCATTGTCACAAAGCAATGGCACTTTCTTGAAGTTGATTCCATAATCCCTCAAAGTTGCTGTCATCCATAGGATTTGAGCACTACAACTCCCCGCACTAATATATTCGGCTTCGGCGGTGGAGAGTGATATGCTATTTTGCTTCTTTGATGACCATGAGACAAGAGATCTTCCCAAGAGTTGACATGTGCCCGATGTACTCTTTCTATTTATCTTGCAACCGGCATAGTCCGTATCGGCATATCCAATCAACTCAAATTTTGCACCCTTGGGATACCATAATCCAACATCTTGAGTGTGCTTCAAATATCTCAATATCCTCTTTGCGGCCTTCATATGACTCTCTCTAGGAGATGCTTGATATCTAGCACACATGCACACAGCTAAACATGACATCCGGTCTTGATGCGGTGACATAGAGCAAACTTCCAATTAGAGACCGATATGCCTTTTGATCAACCATATTGCCACTTTTATCTTCATCCAAGATTCCACTAGTCTCTATGGGAGTGCTAATTGGTTTTGCATCTTACATTCCAAACTTCTTGATCGTGTCTCTTGTGTACTTGCCTTGACTTATGAATGTGCCATTCTTCATTTGCTTAATTTGAAGTCCAAGGAAGTATGTGAGTTCACCCATCATAGACATCTCAAATTCTTTAGCCATAATCTTTTCAAACTCTGCACACAAGGCTTGACTAGTTGATCCAAAGATAATGTCATCAACATAGATTTGCATGATCATCAAGTCATCATCAACCTTCTTGGTGAATAGAGTGGTGTCAACCTTGCCCATCTTGAAACCTTTAGAGAGGAGAAAATTCCTTAGCCTCTCATACCATGCTCTTGGTGCTTGTTTCAAACCATAGAGTGCTTTCCTTAGCTTGTACACATGATTTGGTTTCTTCTCATCTTCAAAACCGGGTGGTTGTTCAACATATACTAACTCATTGATGAATCCATTGAGAAATGCACTTTTGACATCCATTTGGTAGAGCTGGATGTTGTGAGCACAAGCATATGCTAGAAGAATTCTTATTGCTTCTAATCTTGCAATCGGAGCATAGGTTTCACCAAAGTCCAATCCTTCTATTTGAGTGTACCCTTGTGCCACTAATCTTGCCTTGTTCCTTATTACAACACCATCTTGATCTTGCTTGTTTCTAAATACCCATTTGGTGCCAATAACATTGTAGTTCTTTGGTCTCTCTACCAATTCCCAAACTTCATTTCTTTCAAAATTGTTGAGCTCTTCATGCATAGCATTTACCCAATCACTATCTTTCAATGCCTTCTCAGTGTTCTCCAGCTCTTCAAATGACACAAATGAATAGTGAGCACAAAATGATACTAGTCTTGATCTTGTTTGCACACCCTTTTGAATATCACCAACAATTTGGTCCAAAAGATGATCTCTTGCAATGTTTGTGGGTTGAAGCACTTGAGGTTAATTGCTTGAGCTTGATTGTGCATTTGATTGATTTGCTTGAGAGGAACTAGCTTGATCTTGATTTTGCACTTGAGAGTCACTAGCTTGATCATTTGAAGGAACTTGCACTTGATCTTTGTCATCTTCTATGTCAACCACTTGAGTCGGCCTTATGTCACCAATGTTCATTTCTTGCATAGCCTTTGCCAATTGAGGTCCACTCACATCATCTAGATTCTCATTTTGATCTTGAGACCCATTGGTTTCATCAAATTCAACATCATGAACTTCCTCAAGTTGACCATTTCCCAAGTTCCAAACTCTATAAGCTTTACTAGTGGTGGAGTAACCAAGCAAGAATCCCTCATCACATTTCTTCTTAAATTTGCTCAATCTAGCTCCTTTCTTCAATATGTAGCACCTACAACCAAACACCCGAAAATATGCAATATTTGGCTTTCTTCCATTCAAGATCTCATATGGAGTCTTCTCCAACATAGGATGGCAATAGAGTCTATTGGAGTAGTAACATGCCGTGTTGATTGCTTCGGCCCAAAAAAATTGACTCATATTATACTCACTAAGCATAGATCTTGCCATATCAATGAGAGTCCTATTCTTTCTTTCAACTAGGCCATTTGATTGAGGTGTGTACTTAGCCGAGAATTGATGTTTGATTCTTAAGTTATCACAAAGCTCATCAACTCTTGTGTTCTTGAGCTCACTACCATTATCACTTCTCACCCTCTTGATGGTTGTTTCAAATTCATTGCAACTTCTCTTAACAAAAGATTTGAAGATATCATAAACATCACATTTGTCAAACATGAAGAAAACCCATGTATATCTTGAGAAGTCATCCACTATCACCAAACCATACTTGTTGTCGCCAATGCTTGTATATGTAGTTGGTCCAGACAAGTCCATGTGCAATAACTCAAATGGTTTGCATGTGCTCATCATGCTCTTCTTAGGATGAGTGTTGCCTACTTGTTTTCTGGCTTGACATGCACTACATAACTTGTCCTTCTCAAACTCAACATCTTTAAGATCTCTAACCAAGTAATGCTTCACAAGTTTGTTCAATTGCTTCATTCCAACATGACCAAGACTTCTATGCCATAACCAACCCATGCTTGACTTAGAGAGTAAGCATGTTGACAATTGTGATTCTCTACCACCAAAGTCCACTAGATAGAGATTCTCATATCTAAATCCCTTGAATATCAAATTTGATCCATCCACGCTAATGATTTCCACATCATCAATACCAAAGATGCATTTGAAACCAAGATCACAAAGTTGAGCCACCGACAATAGGTTGAAATTTAAACTCTCAACTAATAGCACATTGGAGATGCTTAGATCATTTGATATTGCAATCTTTCCAAGACCCTTGACCTTGCCTTTGCTATTATCCCCAAATGTGATACTATCATACTCATTGCCACTAGAATTGATTTGGTTGAACATTCTTGAATCACTGGTCATGTGTTGAGAACACCCACTATCAAGAACCCAATGCCTCCCTCTGGCTTTGTAATTTACCTACAAAACAAATCAATATCTTTTAGCTACCCATACTTGTTTAGGTCCTTGGAGGTTAGCAACCAAAGCCTTTGGTACCCAAATAGTCCTTCAACATTGGGCTCTCTTTAAGTGTACCAATGTATTTGGCTTTGACACCTTTCTCACCCTTGGTAAGCATGTAACAAGAATCAAGTCTATTAGATTTAGCACTTGCAAATTTTATTTGCCTGTTCTTGTTGTTAGTGATGCAATTGGCCTCAATATGCCCTACTTGCTTGCACTTGTAGCAAAAACGACCATTGCTCCTCACAAAGCTAGGCTTTGGAGTTACAAAGGCCGCCTTGCCTTTCTTGGGAGTTTAGCCAAGTCCCTCCTTAGAGTTACTATATCTTTGGCTACCCAAGCATTGTAGCAAGCGGGCATCCCCACCATAGGCATTGCCTAATGCGCGGGTTAGCTTGTCCACTTCCTTCTTCAATTTCTCATTTTCAACTTTTAGTGTTGGATCAACACTAGTAGTGAAGGTAGAAGTAGAAGTGTATGATGATGAAAAGCTAGTGTTATTAGGTGTGGTTGCGACAAGTGTTTCATTAGTTGATTCATTCATTAGATCACAAGTTACACCCACATCACATGTTATAACAACATCCTCTACCCTACTTAGCTCTAATAGTGAAGAGTGAGCTTTCTCAAGCTTGGTGTGAGCTAGTTTGAGATCCTCATGGTCTTTCTTTAGACACTCATAAGAAGCATTTACCTCATCAAAAGATTGTTCAAGAGTTTTTAATTTCTTGGACAATTCTTTGCACTTCTTAGACTTGGAGCTAATAAGATATTCGGCTTGCTCTAACATATCCATGAGTTGTGCTACACTAGGCTCATCATCATCACTATCACTATCATTATCATCTTTTTCACCATCAGTTGAGTCATCGTATTTTACCTTAGTGGACTTAGCCATAAAGTATGATGAATCAAATGATGAAGACTTCTTGTTGATAGCAATAGAAGCCTATGGCCTTCTTCTTGGATGTCTTCCTCTCATCATCATCACTAGAGTCATCATCATCGGAGGAAGCATCACTATCTCATGTCACCACATAGGATCCACCCTTCTTTTTGGAGAAGTTGAACTTCTTTTTCTCCTTCTTTTCCACCTTGTCCTTCTTGTCCTTCTTGCCTTTCTTCTTGTAATCATCTTCATCATCACTAGCATTAGGACAATCCGCCACAAGATGATCCATGCTCTTACAATTGTAGCACTTCGTTACTACATTATTGCCTTTGAAGTTGTCTCTTCTCTTTCTTGCACCATAGCCCTTCTTCTTCATGAATCTTCTAAACTTGCGCACAAAGAGAGCTAGTGCCTCATCATCACTATCAAGGCTAGATGCATCATCATCACTAGATTGTACTTTCTTGCTCTTGCCCTTGTTCTTGGAAGAAGAGGTGGTGGACTTGAATGCCACAGTCTTCTTGCTCTTGTCATCCTCCTTCTTCACTTCTTCACTATCACTCTTCTCATTGTATTGATCCTTGGTCATCACATCACCAAGAACCTCATTTGGAGTGACACCCTTCAAGCCGCCTCGGAAGATGATAGTTCTCAAGGTCTTGAACCTCTTGGGCAAGCACATGAGAAACTTGTGAGAGAAGTCCTCATCACTTGTTTTCTCACCCAAGGCCTTGAGATCATTGACAATCACTTGAAGCCTATAGAACATTTCTGGAATGCTCTCTCCATCATCCATCTTGAAGTTTGAGAGCTTGTCCTTGAGCATGTACAACTTGGCACGCTTTACCGTTGAAGTGCCCTCATAGGTTTGCTCTAATCTTGCCCATACTTCACTTGCTCTATCCAAATCCTTAATTTGTTCAAACACCTTTGAGTCAATGCCATTGTAAATGGTGTTGAGAGCCATTGTGTTACATTGGTTGTTCTCTTGCTCTCTAGGTGTGGGGCTTGCAGGATCAAGCACAATGTATTCCTTCTCGGTGACCCCCCACACCTTCTCATGAATTGAGCCAAGATACATCCTCATCTTTCTCTTTCAATAATCAAATGAGCTTGTGCCATCAAAGTGAGGTGGTTTGCCCCCAACATGATTGAACATGATATGAGCCATTTCAATGCACCGAAGGATGTTAAGCCTTGACTAAACGGTGACCACGGCTCTGATACCACTTGAAAGGTCCTAGTATGGCTAGAGGGGGTGAATAGCCTAATAAAATTTCTACAAAGAACTTAGGCCAAGAGATTAGTAACAAATATGGCTAAATGTGCAATGCTAGTGCAACTACTAACCTAGGCAAGCCACCTACACAATTCTAGTTAATTCTTAGTTCTAAACCACACAAGCAAGCTAGCAAAAGCTAAAAGACTACACAACTACACAAGACAAGAAAACAAACTACTTTGCACAAGAATAAGAAAGGAATGATCGTCGATTAAACCTTTGCCTTGTGAGGAAGCCAATCACCGGGACAATCAATAAGTCACTCACTCGAAGGTGAGGAAATCAATAGAGACACCAAGATTTATCCCCGAGATTCACGTGCTTGCCGGCACGCTACGTCCTCGTTGTGTCGACTTCAACCGGTGGTTCGGTGGCTAATCGGTATCACACACCGAGCCTACACTAGGCGCCACAAGAACCTACCATGGAGGAAGTAACTCAATGACACGAGTAATTCACTAGAGTTACCTTTGAGCTCTCCGCTCGGGGAAGGCACAAGAACCCCTCACAATTGCCGGGTGTGGGCAAGCACAATTACCAAGCTTGTCCACACCTTCTTCTCCTCCAAGCCATCTAGGGACACGGCAATGTCCAAAGAGAATAAGAACTGAACCAAGGACTTGCTCTCAAGTGCTCTAGAATGCAAATCACAAGCAACGATGCACTTGAGGTTCACTCAATCTCACTAAGGATGATCAAGATAATGAAGTAGTGAGAGAGTGGGAGGCTAGAATGCAACAAAGTGTATGACAATGATCCAAGTGTGAAAGAGAGTCACCAAGTGACCAGGGAGGGAGTATAAATACCCCTAAGTGCAAATATAGCCGTTACCCCACTCAAAACAGCCGTTAAACACAATTTTATGCCGTCGGACAGAACCGTCGGACTGAGTCCGTCGGACTAACCGATTGAGTCCGACGCTCACGATCTAGCCACGTGTCAATTGGATCAACGACGTTCGTTCGATCGCAACGGATACCGCATCGCGCGCTTTTTCAAACTGTCGGACTAAGGGCGTTGGACTAAACACTTGCGTCCGACGCTCTCTCAGTTCACTGTGCGCATCCCGTCGGACGATCACGAGTCAGTGCGTCAGACTAAAAATTCCCAGGGTCCGACACTTCCAGAGAGGTTCAGAAACACTAAAACATCATCAGACACCGTCCGACGCTCGCCGTCGGACTATTCTCAAGCGTTCGACGCTCTCCCGAATGCCACGCGTCACGCCGACACCGCTCGCCACCATCGGACTGAAGTGGGCAATGGTCCGACGCTCGTTTACCGAGCGTCCGACGCTCGCTGTTGGCCAGAACTAGGGTTAGGCGTCGGACTCTACTCAATGGTCCGACGCTGCCCTTCCACACAGTCCGACGCTCCTTTTTTAGCTAATTTCAAGTTTATTTCTCACCCCTTGGTTCTATGTGCTAACACTTAAGGTCTTCAACACTTGTGCACAGTGTGTTAGCATTTTGCAAATATTTTTCAACGGTTTTCAAAGAGGTTCTCTAGGTTGGTTAGATCAATGCACATGAGATGCAACCTAGAGCACTTGAAGGTAATCCAATAGCTTAGTTCTCCCCTTGATAGTCGGCTATCTATCCTAAATATGATCACTCCCACTTGGAGTCTTGATCACTAAAAGAAAAGCCCTATTTGGATATACCTTAGCCTCTAGCTTTTCTTCTTTAAGTCCTTTTCTTTCTCCTTGATCACTCCATCTTGATCTTCACTTAAACTCATGTCATCTTCCTCCTTATTACTAATCTTCTCTTGGCTACACATACTTAGCACTTAGATTAGTAACTAGGTTTCATCAATTACCAAAACCAAACTAGGGTCTTTCAGTGGTCAGTATTCTCCTCTTGATCTTGGTATGCAGATAAATAAAGACACAAACATGTTAGAGTTACAACTTTAGTTGATTAACGTAATTAACTCAACATGTTTTGTCCTTTAAGATTATTCATGGCACCATTCTTTTGACCTCAGTCTTAACCAAATGTGCTAAAACATTGTATTCTATCTTTGGAAGATGATGGTCACACTCATGTGAAAATTTATATATTATGTAGAGATAGATAACCCTTCCATTGGTTAAGCAATTTAAATCTTTTTTGCCATATGAACTTAAATGCAACATAAATGCTTAATCTTTTGATCTTACCACTCATGTCATAAGAAAACAAATTATGCAACACCAATTTCGTCTTGTTCAATGTGCCTAAAGATAGAGAAAATAAAGAGATAGATTCGGTTCTGTTGGTGTTTTTCCACCAGCAGAACCCATGCACTTGATCTCTACCTTGGTTTTGCAAACAGGACAACACTTCGACCAAAGTTTCTTAATTCCCCAAATTTCACAAGTGAAAGTTCTATGAACATGCACGCTGAGCAAGATGCTGCCAGCTTCCACTATTAATACTCTATTTCAACCTGCTGGCCAAGTAAAGAACAAAAGTGACATCACCATCACCACAGGTACAACCATCAAGACCTCCATCTCTAAGACGGAGAGATACATAAGAGTGGAAGAAAAAAGTCTTGTCGGTACACTTTAAATTCCGCACCCTTGCCATAAGGTAATATGGTAGTTATCGAATTAATTAGTATTCCTGTATACATTAGCAATTTCACTTTAGCATATTCATTGCCTCATTTACTGCATCATAAAATATTAAAGCTCCACGTGAATAAACTTATGGTAACCTGTAGGAGTATTTACTATGGTGGCATAAAAATAAAAATAGTATCTGTATTTATTTGTTGCATTATAAAAATCCTAAGCCCCATGAGAATAAATATTCTCCGTGGTATCATAAAAATGAAATATACATCATGCATACATATTTACTTTTCTGCATAAGAAAGTTAGAAAACCCTAAAAAGAGAATCCTGCTAGAATCTGTCATTTAAAATCAACTCAAAAGAATAATTAATTACTTATTGGCTGATCGCTAACCTCATATTAAATTCGAGCCTCGAGTTTCGGTTTTTCTTGTTGGAGTATAATTCTGCAGGAATGACATTATGACTGAGGAGTGAGTCCATCAGTGGAGCCCACTAGGACTGTTGCTAACAAGCTTGCTCTAAAAGATCATCAACACCATGTATTGCAAACATCTAGCTTGGGGGAGGAGCATCCCCCTAATTATCAGGTAACTATACCTATGCGATTATCGAGTCTGTTTTATAAAGTCATAAAATACCAAAAAATATGTGAGCACACGAAGGTTCACAATAGTATCATAGGAATATCTAAAAATACCAAAAATATGTGGGCATATGAAGGTCCACACTTTTTAGAAAACCCAAAAAAATATGTGGGCACATGAAGGTCCACCCAATTAGGAAACTTCCGCTGGAAATATAAAATCACTTACCTTGGAGTCGTACTAAACCTAACCCCTCTCCATGAGATTTGGTATTGTTGTTGAAAATTGAGTTTCACAGGAAAATACAAGATCAAAGAGCAAGTCAACCCGACGCCCTTACACTGCCAATACACTTGCTCCTAGAAGGATCATTCAATTTGCAACATCAAAAACCCTATCAAACATCCAGCTTGGGGGAGGGCACCCTCCATTTAAAATCCAGCTAAGATTAAGTTTTCCACCTTATTATTATTGTACCATATCGTTTTTTCGCATGAGTTAGCTAGTAAGATAAAATTTGAAAACCAAATAAAAACTTAGCTATATATTAGAGTGGTCTTAGAGTGTGTCCATAGACAGTCTAGGTTAGAGTCAAATAAAAACTGGAGAACATTAAAATTTTATCTTGGAGATGATGAATAGTTGCTCTGCCGTAATTCCTTTCAAGTGTCTAGTTTTCAACCTTAAATTCTCCTGAGTTTTGGATATTACTGTTTTGGCTTAAAAATTTACTCTGAACCTAAAACTTGTGGAGGCATATGCTTGAGCTAAGTCTAGATGATTGATTGATATGATACATGAAGATTGAGCTGCTATTTATCTTATTCCTAGCAATACTAAGTTCTGGAGATTTATTTTAAATTTAAAATCTTACATGATGGGCTCTTGTATGACAAAGTGTAAATTCCTACCAAAGCCATATATGATACATTTAGAGATAGGAAAACATTTACACATTTATGCTGCTTGCTTTGCATTGAGTTTAGACAACCTTTGTTGTATACCTTATGAGAGTCTTGTCATGCTTTTAAAATCAAGATCACTTACACACTCCACCCACATATGCATTACTCCTACTCTGAGAGTAAGCGCAATCATTTTCCACTTCCAACCAGATCCACCTTAAAAATGTTTTTCTCCTACACTGGGAGTAAACACCCAAAAATATACCCAATAGGACAGCCCCTGTTTAATTGCTCTAAAATCTTATCATTATCTATCCAATTATTTTTATTCAAAGGATGCATGTGGTTATGCAAAAGTATTAAAAAAAGAAGAAAAGGGAGTAAAAGATGGATAAGTGTCCCAGCAATTAAAACAATGGGTACTGAGATGCCCGCCTCCCTGAAAAAAAGAGAGAGAGAAAGAAAAGAAGAAAAAGAAAATAAAAGATAGCCCATGTTTCCTACGAAAGTTCTATGTTCCAAAAAGGAGAGTGAATCATCTTCAAAGAGCAAAAGTAGAATTAGGATTAGCCACCTTATATACACCTATCCACCATATTTCATACACATGCACATCTTGGTTTGATTGTATGACTTAACTCTCTGTGGATCCATTGTTTGATTTTACAATATATGAATTGCAAGTATGCTCATCCTTGTTATTGCCACTCCTATAAGCTACACTATAATCCTTAGTTGTAGGAAGGCATAACATCATTAATGCCTCAGTGAGATCCATAAATACCACATATACTAAGAGACTTGAGGTTGTCATACAATTAAGCTCTGAGTTTTATTTCGAAAACTTGCAAAACTACGGAATATAGGTACTGTGAAGAATTTGAGACATAGTGCTTGACTTGATTGTTCTGTCTTTCGATTGCTCAAGACTTATGCAAAAGTTGTAAAGCCCCATAGTTAAAGGTAAAATGGGTAAATTTGAAAGTTAGAGCAGTTTTGTCTAATCCAGAGGAGAATTTCTGTTTGAAAGCACGTGTACTTGGAAGGCATGAAAGCATTGTAGCAACTCCTGATCCAAATATATTAGTAATTAGGGTTAGGTTGTTTGCCAAGGGACTGGCAAAAGGTAAGCTTGGGGGAGTTGTTGACGGTGGATAATGTCAACTTTTATTAGAACTTTAGACATGAAAGGACACAAGAAAACACACTAGTCCAGGGTTTTAACTGAAAATTTCCATGAGTTTTGCATATTCTGTATTTTCCAGGGAGTATTCCAGAAAAGCGTAAAAGAGGATTAAAGTGTAAAAGGCACGAAACTTAACCGTGAAGGAAACATCATCATCAGGACATGGGAAGGATCTAAAAGACACCCGAGCAGCCGGGGCCCCGGATCCCACAAAGTGGGGCCGGCCGGCCCTAGGGTGGGGCCGGCCGGCGCCCCCTACTGGACTGCAGGCCCTGCCTTCTGGAGACTTCCTCCACCACCTTTGATGAGTCATATCGGCCCTTGGTTAAGTTGGTTTGATCCAACGGCGCGTATTCATCCCACCGGGCTATAAATAAAGGGGCAGACCCCCTTGAGGCATCTCTATTCCTGAGCTTCAATTCAGTATCTCCAATTAGGGTTAGATGTAGCAATTAGGAGAGACTAGTTCTTCTAGATCTAGCCTTGTTTAGATAAGTAGAGAGATAGAGTAGAGGAGTAAAGTTCTAGAGGAGTTCCGGCCTGTCGGCGCTTCTCCGTAGCTGTATTCTTTTGGATTCAGCTTCCTCGTCCAGAGCTGCGTTCTAAAGTACTTTTGTATTCAACTTTTAATTTAAGTAAGCTTTTGTTCTTATTCGTTCTTAAGTTTGAAACTCATATTGAGTGCTTTGATCTTGGTCATTACTTGATTGTAGTAGTATTTCATAGTGTAGGCGTGATGCCTAGGTTAGGTTTACTTGTGAATGCCCCTTGATTAGCCGGATAGTGGTAGTCCGCGTAGGTGACAGCTACGTTAGTTATTCTGTAGTCTAGTTCCCGTTGATAGGATTGGTAGGTGTATAGGTGCTTGGTAGAAGAGAACTCTGATTTCTGCTCTTATTCAGGTTACTGCCCAGTTAGAACGATATTATTCAGATCTTACCGGTAGTTGGAACTAGAAGTTAATAGCTATTTCCTCTTTTTTAATATTATCTAGCCTAATTGTAGGGTTAAGTTCATCGGCTTGGTTATTATCACCTACTGTTCCTTATGGATTCGATATTTAAAACCTCCGGGTGAAGTGCTACATCGGTATTACATCTGTGCGCTTGCGGATAATCTGATAATAATAATATTTAGTAGAGTGCAGTTAATTTATACCAACATGGAGCATCCGCGATCTACCACAGAATCCAGAATATAAGGTGCATTTGCAGACAAACCACATCTAAGCACTAGTCTTACATGCTGTTCATCACCCACGCATGATATCAATGAATAAGAGCTATACAAACCTATGTATATGTTGACACTTGTTAACGTCTAATTTTTATTATCAATTATCCCTGCATTATACATGAATATTTATTAGAATAAGGTTATTACTAATAATTTCCATGAGTTTTGGTGAATTGTATATTTTCCAGCGAATTATTCAGAAAAGTTTAAAAGAGGGATTAAAGTGTTTAATTATCACGAAACTTGAACGCGAAGGCAACATACGTCATCAGTAAGGTAGAAGCATGTAGAAGACACCGAAGCAACCGGGGCCAAGGGGGGCTTGTCACATTCCAAAAATTGCTACTTTTGAAAAATATGGAAAATAAATTAATTTGGTATTTTTAAGCTCATGAAAACCTAGGAAAATTAAATTTTTTCATTAAGTTAAAATTCAACTAAGTTTTAGTAACATGTTTATGCACTTATGCTCTTGCATATGATTTATTTTGGTTGAGTTGTCTTTTCCAAAATTCAAAGGATTCAAATCATTTGTAAATTAGTTTATGATTTCAGTCAATAAAGTTTCAAAACGTGTTTAGTACAATGATCTTTTCTGCGGCATCAAATTCTGTGTTTCTCATCTCCATCTCTTCCACCGGTGTTCATCAGAACCTTTTCTTCAGCTCCAAATTATTCTTTGATGCTCATTATTCATCAATTTCTCTTTAAAAGCTTCCGGGGAATTTTTCCAGCTTTTTCTGGACCTTTTTTCTATTTTCTGGGAGGAACTCTAATTTTTAGATGCTTCAAAATATCTTTTCTTGAGCTCCAAATACTTTATTTGTGTTCGTCATGTTCCAAAATATCTCCGAAAATTTTTCTATAATTTTTGGAGCCTTCGAGATATTTTTCAAGGCCCAAATATCAATTTTGGACTTTTCTAAAATTATTTAATTCGGAATATTTAATAATTCCAAAAATAATAAAATATCTCGTTTTTCCACCGACCTCAAACCCTACAACTATTAACGCGCTGATTCCGAAAGTACGACCCGTTTTCGCAGCCGCCGCTTGTAGTCTCTTAGATCTAAAGTCGAAGTTGGGAACACCTAAGTTTCCTACGAACTCTCCGACGAGCGTTTTCGGCCATCTCAACCGTCTCCGGCAAAAACCATCACCACCACGAATTTCCGGCGAGGTCCACCATCGGAGGAGTCAAGTCTCTTCGTTTGCCGGCGAACTACGGCCGTCTCGTCGCTGTGGACAACTCCGGCCGGCCGAACCTTTACCTGCGCGCCAGCCTGCCCCTCCTCGCGGCCTCCACCCACGGCCGGATCCTCCCTGCGTTCTGCTGCCGAACAGCAGGCAGGCAACGAGCAAGCAAGATCAGCCAGCAAGCAGCTGCAGCGTTCCCCCTTCGGCTCCTTCTCTGCGGGCCCGTGCGGTCAGGTGTGCCACCCGCACCAGTCCCTGCCGATTCCCTTCTTCCCCTGCGAAGCACGAACGTGAGCAGCAGCAAGGTCATCATGGACTGCCTGTACGTGCACAGCAAGAACGAAGAAGCAGCCCAAGGTTGAAGATCAAGTATTCATGAGTTTGCCACCGGTTTGTTTTTTTCCGTCGTTTCTCCGTTCTAACGCCGTTTTGATCCATTAAAATTGCGTTAGGTTCGTATTTTTGTCCACCACATGTTTTTACAACTGAACATTAATTTTGGCACTTTTAAATTTCGTAATTAAATTCAATCTATTATTTTATAAAAGTAAATCTTGCTTAAATCATAACTTCAACGTTTCAAATCCGTTTTTGATAATCTTTATGTCGATGTGATCGTGGCAACGAGTAGAATAGTTTTATAATCTTTTCAAACTATTTTGCTACTGTTGGTGTATTGTTCTAATTAATATTCATTGTTTGCTTCGTGTATGCTTCCTCGATGTTTGTGTGGTGATGTGGTGATCGATCGAGTATATTCGGTGAGTGTTACGTGGTGATTCTCGGAGCTATCAATTGAAGATTTGTATCAGAGAAAGGATCTCATGTTTAAGACAAGTATAACATGGACCATCCTGTTGTCCTATTCACAATAATCACAATTGATATATGCATCTCTCCACCTTGATAACCTTTGAGATTATAACATAGACTTGCTATCTTGATTCCTTGATCACCTATAGGATGTGCATTGGGTAGCTATTGCTAGTGCTTTATTAATGCCAATAATCTTGTGATTTCATTAATGGATTATACAATGAACAATTTAATATGATTTTATTCTTGTTCAAAAGGGGCTAGAGCTCGGGGTCATGTGGCTCTAGTTTCTTTCCATAGGATTTCTAAACCTGATGACCCGGGACTTATTGTACAGCTGTGAGGGCTACATGGCTCTGGCTCTAGTTATTTAAAGGACATTTTCTAGCTTGTTAGAGGTTACCCGAAAGGGCGCAGTTGGGGGCTTGACACCTTGGGTGTAGTACGGCTCCTAGTCTTATGAGTATAGCCGTGAAGGGGTGTGCCATTTAAGAAAGGGGGGTTTCTACATCTCGCTGCCACTCACCCTTGCGGCCCTAACTTGTTAGACGAACCTTTAAATGGCTTTATATGGTTGGCTGGTGTTTGGTATGGCCCACCCAAGCATTAGAAAATCATGACTCGCAGTGAAAGTATGCACCTCTGCACAGAGTTTAATAAACTGTTATAACAGTCGCGCTCACGGTCATGAGCGGGCTTGGGCACACGTTGTGCTAGATGTATATATTGTTCATCATGCTATGTTTATTATTGCTGTTAATATCTTTGCTATTTATTAACCTTGTCACAATTGATCATTGGATTAATAATGGGATTTGGAATACCCTGATGCTACTCAACTGCTAAAAAGAATCTGAATATTAAAAGCTAAATGCAGTCAAACAGTGTCTAGCCTTTTGTGTCTCATGTTATACTTGTTGAGTACGAAATGTGCTCACCCTTGCAATTCCCCACCACTGATGAAGATTGGAGTGAAGATTATCGCAATGAATTTTAGGCTTGGTGTCTCCTAGTCGACCTTATTCCTATGATGGAGCTTCCGCAAATGTGACGTCATAGTTATTATTTATATTTGTTCAAGACTCTGTAATAAATATTGTTTCGTTATGTATTTAGCACTATGACGATACATTTGTAATTTGTCAGCTTATATGTGTGACTATTCCTGGGGCACATATGAGTCTTTTATACATCCTATTTTTATCCTTAAAAATGGGTGTGACAGGGCGGGCGGCACCCCCCCTGGGATTTCTAGCCGCCGTCTTCTGGAGCCTTCCACAACCGCCTATGAGGAGTCATCTTAGCCCTACGTTTAGTCGGTTTGATCCAATGGTACACATTCATCCCACCGGGCTATAAATAAAGGGCCAGGCCCCCTGGAGGAAGCCAGATCAAGAGCTGAAGAGCCTGAAGCATTAGATAGATATCCATTAGATCTAGATAGCAATCAAAGAGAGAGATTAGAGAGATAGAGTAGAGGTGTTGAGATTTGGAGGAGTCCCGGCCTGTCGGGGCTTCTTCGTAGCTGTATTCGTCTGAATTCAGCTCCCTCGCCCGGAGCTACGGTCTGAGGTACTTTTGTATTCAACATTCTAATTTAAGTAAGCAGTTGTTCTTATTTGTTCTTAAGTTTGCAACTCATATTGAGTGCTTTGATCTTGGTAGCTCCTAGATTGTAGTAGTAGTTTGTAGTGTAGACGTAGGTGTCTAGGCTATTACTTGTAAATGTCCCCTGATTGGCCAGATAGTGGAAGTTCGCGTAGGTGACAGCTATGTTGATTCCTCTGTAGTCCACTTCCCGTTGATAGGATCGATAGGTGTATAGGTGCTTGGTAGAAGAGAACTCTGATTTCTGCTCTTATTCAGGTTACTGCCCAGTTAGAACAATATTATTCAAATCTTACCGGTAGTTGGAACTAGATGTCAATAGTTATTTCTTTATTCTTGATATTCTCTAAATTGATTGTGCCATTGGGTTAAGAATCAATAAACCTAGTCAGTATCACCTACTGTTCCTTTGGGTTCGATATTAAACCAGGATAGTCTGGATGAAGTGCTATATCGTTATTATATCTGTATGCTTGCGGATAATTTGATAATAATAATATTTAATAGAGTACAGTTAATTTATACCAACAAGCATTTTTGGCGCCATTGCCGGGGAACGGTTTGCTGATTTTGACTTTAGTTTATCTTAATCTTGTATTATACTTTTATCTTTTTACCTTTTTAAATATGGAACCCATATCCCAACTTTTATATCAATACGGAGCACCATCGGGATCGTATCTCCAGCCAAAAGAATCATCTAAACCTATTACATCATCTGGCTATGAGCTACGCCTGGGATTAATTAAGTTAGTTCAGGAACATATTTTTTCTGGTAGTTATAGTGAAAACCCCTATTCCCATTTAACTGATTTTGAGTAGATATGTGCATGTCTACATATTAAGGGCATGACAGATGAAACTTTAAAATGGAAACTCTTTTCGTTTTCGTTAACGGGAAAAGTAAAGAAATGGTATAATCGCTATGTTAGGAGTAGTCAAGGAGATTGGGAAGTATTGCGTGCTAATTTTTGTCTTAAATTTTTCCCTATCAAGGAAGTCACTAAACTTCGTTTTGAAATTATAGGATTTAAACAATTAGATAACGAATCATTAGGCAAGGCTTGGGAATGCTTTGATGGATTTGTAAATTCTAGATCTAATCTTACTTTGCTAGAACCTATGCTTTTGCAACATTTCTTTTTAGGCCTTAATGATAAAAATAAAAGATACCTTAACTTGGCCGCGGGTGGAGCATTTATGCATATTACTACTACACATGCTAAAACCATTCTTACTAATATCTTAAATGATCTTCCTGAAGAAAAAGAAAAGTTGTTAGAAGATGAACTTTTCTTACCTAAATCTAAACTTTTTGATTGATCTTAACCTTTAGCTAAACTAGAACCTGAACTATCTAATGAGAAGGAGATAACTCATATTTCTGACTTTATGCTTGAATTTGAGGATGAACTTTTTGATGATTATAGAAATACCTCATGTTATCATAAAATTATGAAACCTCAAGAATTTATGAATTTTTAAAAATTAAATTTTCACATACTGCTGATTTAAAATTTCTTAGAGAAATAACAAGAGAATTGATTTTTGTTATGAGTAATGAGTGGTTGATAGAATCTGAACTTTCAAATGATAATTCGTTTAAATTCTCCTGCCATTACTATTAAATGTTAAATTGATACATATCCTTTTGATGCCTTTTATAACCCACTAGTAGGTGTCAATATTATGTTTCTTAAATTTGCTGAATAATTCTTGAAAGATATGCCATTAATTCCTACAAATAAATTATTAAAAAGTCGTTCAGGACATATTATTCCTAGTTTAGGAGTTTTATGTGCTCTTCCTATTGTGATTAATGAATTCCTAATTTTGCATGCTGGGATTATTTATCCTGTTCAAGTTGTACCTAAAAAGGGTGGTGTGACCGTAGTTAAAAATGATAAAAATGAATTGATACCCCAGAGAACTGTTATAGGATGGCGAATGTATATAGATTATAGAAAACTCAATGAAGCAACCAAGAAAGATTATTTTCCGCTGCCCTTCATTGATGAGATGTTAGAGCATTTGGCAAATAATGCTTTCTTTTGTTTTCTTGATGGTTATTCTGAATATCACCAAATTCCTATCCACCCTGATGATCAAAGCAAAACCACTTTTACATGTCCTTATGGAACTTATGCTTATCATAGAATGTCTTTTGGATTATGTAATGCACCTGCTTCTTTTCAAAGATGTATGATGTCTATATTTTCTGAAATGATAGAAGAAATCATGGAAGTTTATATGGATGATTTTTCAGTTTATGAAAAAACTTTTGATGATTGTCTAGAAAATCTAGATAAGGTTTTGCAGAGATGTGAAGAAAAGCACTTAGTCCTTAATTGGGAAAAATATCATTTTATGGTTAGAGAAGGAATAGTGCAAGGACATTTAGTGTCTGAAAGAGGTATAGAGGTAGACAAGGCAAAAATTGAAGTAATTGAACAACTACCTCCACCTGTGAATATAAAAGGAATCCGAAGTTTGCTTGGTCATTATGGTTTTTATCGCAGATTTATAAAAGATTTTTCACATATTGCTAAACCACTAACTTGCTAGTTAAGGATGTTCCTTTTGAATTTGATGGTGCATGTTTAAAATCTTTTAATATTCTTAAAGAAGCACTTACATCAGCACCAATCATTCAACCCCCTAATTGGTCTTTACCTTTTGAAATTATGTGTGATACTAGTGATTATGCTGTAGGGGCAGTATTAGGACAAACAAAAGATAAGAAGCATCATGCAATTGCTTATGCTAGTAAAACTATGACAGGAGCATAATTAAATTATGCAACAACTGAAAAAGAACTCTTGGCTGTTGTTTTTTCTATTGATAAATTTAGATCTTACTTAGTAGGAGCAAAAGTAATTGTTTATTCTGATCATGTTGCTTTAAAATATTTGCTCACTAAGAAAGATGCCAAATCTCGTTTGATAAGATGGATTTTGTTACTCCAAGAATTTGACTTAGAAATTAAACATAGAAGAGGAATAGAGAATCCAGTTGCTGATCACTTGTCTAGAATACACTTTGAGAAACCTCAGGAATTGCCTATTAATGATTCATTGAGAGATGGCATGTTGTTTAAAGTGACCAAGTCCGACCCTTGGTACGCGAATATTGTCAACTTTATGGTTGCAGGTTATGTACCACCAGGGGAAAATAAAAAGAAGCTTATTTATGAAAGTCATCTCCACATATGGGATCTACCATACCTCTTCAGAATTTGTTTAGATAGATTACTTAGAAGATGTGTACCAGTAGAAGAGGGCATGCAGATCATTCAGAAATGCCATGCATCACCACATGGAGGTCATTATGGAGCATTCCGCACTCATGCTAAAATCTGGCAGAGTGGGTTCTTTTGGCCAACTATGTATGAAGACACGAAAGATTTTGTCCGGAGATGTGGATTATGTCAGAGGCACGGAAATATCAACGCAAGAGATGCTATGCCACTCACTAACAATCTCCAGATCGAGCTCTTTGATGTCTGGGGAATTGATTACATGGGACCATTTGTGAAATCAAGAAATTATGAATACATTCTGGTGGTAGTTGACTATGTATCCAAGTGGGTAGAAGCTATGCCATGCATGAATGCTGATTCCAAACATTTAAAGAAGATGTTCGAAGAGATTATATTTCCAACGTTTGGAACACCAAGGATGGTCATTAGTGACGGAGTGACACACTTCACTGATAAGAAGTTTCACCGATACTTACAAGCTCATGGGATCCGTCATGATGTTGCTACACCATACCATCCTCAGACAAGTGGCCAGGCAGAAACATCAAACCAACAAATCAAGAATATTATACAGAAAACAGTAAATGATATGGGTACTGCATGGAAGGACCGATTACCCGAAGCACTTTGGGCATATCGGACCGCATACAAGACACATTTAGGCATGTCACCTTACCAGCTAGTATATGGTAAGACCTGTCATTTACCAGTGGACTTAGAGCATAAAGCTCACTGGGCTATTAAGAGATGGAACATGAACTTTGAAGCCGCTGGAGAAAAGAGAAAAATGCAACTATCAGAATTAGAAGAATGGAGAGAAAAGCCTTATCACAATTCAAAGATCTATAAAGAAAGAACAAAACGATGGCATGACAAGAGGATCAAGAAGAAAGAGTTTGCACCAGGAGATAAGGTATTATTTTTTAATTCCAGGTTCAAATTATTCGGGCTTGGAAAACTACGAAGCAAATGGGAAGGACCATTTACAGTCGTGAATGCATCGCCACATGGAGCGGTAACTCTACAATCACACGAAGGTACATTATTCAAGGTAAATGGTCACCAACTTAAATTATTTTTAGAACCATTTAATTCAGAAGTTGTTGACGGGCTAGACTTTGTCCAACTACCCACTTTTTAGTCCCGTCATTATCCGTTACGAAAAATTATCGCGCATCGCAACTAACAGGAAGTAGGAAGAGTTTAGAGGCTTCACGAGCACGGCCACCCTGGGAGGACACCAGGTGGGGCCGGACGGCGCCCCCCTGTCCCCTCTCGTCCCGACTCTAGTTTCCTTTTCTTTTTCTATCTTTCTTAAACACAATCCCATATATTCCCGATGCGTATGGATAATCTTTCGTACAAATCCTATAGAACCTAGATTTGATCTTATCCTGTCTCATGAAAACCATATAAATACCCACCTATACCACCCTCAAATGGTATCCCATCATCATTGCTTTCCTCTCCTTCAAAGAAACTCTCTAGTTTAGATCTAGTATCAATGGCAGGCGAAGCGGTCGTCGGCGCTGACTCCGGCAAGATCCAAGGCGACTGTAACACCCTAGTGTTAGTTACTATTTTCACACTTGCATTTGCATGTCATCAAGCATAGATCATGTCATTTCATGCATCATCATCATTTCATTTGACTTGATTTCCTTTAATTGCTATATGTTTGTTTATATGTCCATAACATGCTAAATGTGTTGACATGCAAATTTGATGCTTGTTTACTGTTCTAAATGGTTTAGACATGTTTGGGATAACATTTGGAACAATGTTCATGTTGGTGAAATCCCCAAATTACCCCTCTAGCTCATAGTTGACTAGAGAGCCCTCTAAAAGCTAATCTGTTTGACCAAACAAGAAGGGCATTTTAGAGATTTTGCATGTCAGTGCACCCCTAATCAAAGTTGTGTAGAATTTTGTAAGCAACAAACTTTATTTTTGGGTCAACTCATGAAAATGGGTGGAAGGTGGTCAAAAAGGTCAATTAGTGCAGATTTGGAGCTGTTTTGAAGTTTCAAAATTTTCCTAAGTCTAAAACTGGTTTTCAGTTTCGGTGTACCCATGTTCACCGACCTGTATCTCTCAATACAGGCCGATCTAGAGTAAAGTGTCTTAATACCAAATGATCTACTCATGTAGCTCTTCAATCCATAGTAAGGAAGTTTTCTCTAATACGCACTGGATCAAGAGTTATGGCGCGGCAAATATCGAGTTACAGTCGGGTTCAGTGAAACTGAATCAAACTGATTCAGCTCGGCAGTCGGTCGTCGCCGCACGACCGAATCAGGAATCGTGCGCCAGGTGGCGCCATACGCCGTCGTTGCCTCCCCGGCCAGCCTGCAAGGCTAAAATGGCACTCTATCCGGTCCCCTGGCTGCTTCACTCTCACTCTCCATCGCTCTCGCCTCTCTGTTCACCGCTTTCCCCTCCGCCGTCGCCATTTCCGCTGCGCCGTCGCCAGCGATGAAATCCACCGTCACCGAGCCGTCTCCGACCGCTCCATCTCCGCCATAGCTTCGCCTTGCTCTGCTCTATCTCCTCGACCCGTTGCCGATCTCAGCCGAGCTAAGGTATAACGGTTTGGTCTTTCTCGCTGCCGCGCCATTGCCGGAGCACCGCCGAGCTCTCGGGTCGCCGCGACGAGGGCGTTGCCGGGGTCGGCTTCTCTCTCCATTGCTCGTCTAGGAGTCTCCGTTAGCTGTAGATCTAGCCTAGGTCGTTGGTCGGGTCGGTCTCGCCGTAGGTTCACCGGAACCCGAGCTCGCCGTGAACCCGCTCGCCGCCGTGCCACCATGCGTGCGCGGTCAGTGAGCTCCCGTGCACAATAGTCCGATTCGTCGCACGCATAGGTCCGCTAGGGTTCCAGGGTCTCGGAACGGAGCTTAGCCGCGCGAGTAACGGCCGAAATCGGCCGGCGCAAGCTCGCCGGACCGCCACTGTCCGCCATTGCTGCCGTTGAGCTTGCTCCGGTGGGGGACAACCCTCGGCAGTTGGTCCATTGAGTTCGCCTCGTTGTCACGAGTCGGTAGGTAGCCTCGGCGTCGCCGGAGACCTCGCCGTCGGCGAGCTCTCGCCGGTCAGCGCCGGCGGCTCTGCCCCTTTCTCTGACGGGTGGGGTCAGATTGACCCCGGGGCCCGCGAGTCAGCCGCCCTGGTGCGCCTCTGGTTCACTGAGCCGTGTGCACGTAGCAGTTTCAGTCGGGTTTGGATTTTATGATTTATAAAATGAATTTCCAGAAAATGTGTAAAGTCTTCCAAAATTCATATCTGGAGCTAGGAGTGTCCAATTGGGGTGAACCAAATTTTGTTGTGTTTGTATTTCTGAGATCTATCAAGGAAAAATATAAAATGTACTTTTGGAATACTTTTTCTGTGCAGTTATATTTAAATTGTTAATTGCTTGCAAAATTGATAAATGCATAAGTAATTGTAGGAATGTGCTAAAAATGTGATTCCACTTGAATTAATCTTGTTTAGGGAAGTAGAATCTAAGAAAAATATGTTTGCTGGTGTTGCACTGTTATTTATATGATGTCTAGTATAATGTGCCTTTTATGCTTTAATCTTGCAAAAATCACCATGCTTAATGTGTTAAGGATATGGTCATGAATATTTTTCTTGGACCATGTTATGTTGTGAAGAAGCTAAGAAAAATGGGAAATCTATTGTTTGATACTTTTCATTTTGTTAAGTATTTTCCATTGCCTGAAAAGCTGATTGCTTGTTATGTTTGTGTAGGCTGTTATACTTGTCCAAATGACTTGAAATCTTAGCAATAGGCTAATCTGGAAATGCTTTACTTATTGTAATTTTAATGGATTTTTCTGGGCACAGCAAACAGTAGGTCCAGTTATAAGCTAGGGTTGGTTTAATTGTTTTTAAGCAAGTATCTTTTGGTGTGAAGTGTTTTCATGCATTTCTGTGATGTTCCAGCATTGTCACCTATTTTAAACAGTGAAGCTGATCCTAATTTGAGCTTAGGGCAGCAATGTTAATGTTTTGTTTATATGATGTGCTCATGCTTGTTAGTTATAAGATGACTGTGGTAGGTTAGTTGATGCATGTTAATTATTAAGTGCAGGTTGTAGACCTCTCATCCGGGATGAGAAATTGTTCTATGCTTGGCTTAAGAAAGGTGAGTATGAGTTAGTTGTCTAGAGGAGAAATATGAACGTACTCAGTAATTGAGTGTGGATTGTTAAACTGATTGCATGAGTTAGTTGTCTAGAGGAGAAATATGAACGTACTCAGTAATTGAGTGTGGATTGTTAAACTGATTGCATATCATAGGTTAATTTGTGCACCTCTGTCTTGCATTTCATGTGCATTCTCAGTTCTCATATATGCATATCATGCATACAGGATCGCCGGGAGGAGTGACGCTGTTGCAGTTCGATCCACCGGAGGAGGGAGTTCCGCCGGAGATTGAAGTGCCAGAGGTTCCCGAAGGCCAGGAAGAAGAGGCTGAACTTCTAGAGTGCCCTGATCACCAACCTACTAACTTTGTGAAAGGCAAGCCCCGGAGCATCCCTAAGTCTCCACCTACTCTTTTTACAAATGCACTGGTCTTTATTAAATCGTATGATTGTGCACTTAAGTATAGGAGTTGATATGATACCGTCGCTGTATTTATACCTTGTCCACTTATACTTGATCCTGAAGTATTACTAGATAAGGGATGGGTTCGATCTGATGCTTAGCCATGCTTGGACCGGTAGAAGTCGAGGGATTTCCTGTCCTTCGCGAGCATAGGTGGTTACTAATGATGGTTGGGATGGATTCCACATGATGGACTATATATGCCACCATGCCACAGTGTCTAATGAGAGAATCAAGGCTAGGTAGCGGGGAGCCGTAAGACATGGTTGAGGTCATGCCGTCTTCGGTGCTGCTTGCGGCCGACTAGGACTGAGGCCACCAGACATCAGTTGAGATTGAAAGACGTCATCACATAGCTGGCCAGATAAGTCGTTCTGACCACGAAGCCGAGTATTTCTTTCTGAGCCGGGAATTGGGCGTGATAAGGCAGACATATTCTGGAGGTAGGAAGGATGTGCGGAGACACCATCTTACCAAGGGTAGGTCAGGGACCTGATGCATCCTGGAAGTGGGTTTGCCTCTGAGAATATGGACCCCTCCAAGCCCGCGATACATATTATGTCTCAGAAAGATTTAACGGTGGCCCAAGAAGCCAGTGGCTCGGCTGACAGGGTTTGTGATTAGCATATTTGCCAACTGGTATAATCGATTAGAATCGCCATCTCTCCTGGTTAGTGAGAAACTGAACTGATCTTCTGGTGAGGTAGAGGCTAACAACTTGAACATAATGATTATGGTGAGATGAGGTTGATATCTGTGGATATCGGAAATCATATGGTTTTATTGATTGCTATAATATTCAGTGTAGTGGCTAATCTTAGTAAATAGCTTAACTGAAATCGAAGCTTATCACAATTAAAATGAAAAAGTTGAGGATCTACTGTAGTAATGCTTTTGATGCAAAAATGATGCTACCCTCTAAGCTCCACCAAATAAGCCTTGCATATCCTTGAGAGTCTTTTTATTTACTCCCTGTCGGGTAAGTCTAGCTGAGTGCAATTGAGTACTCAGGGTTTTATTCCCATTGTTGCAGATGGTGTAGTCTACTACGCGTATTGCAGGAATTGCTTCACCCCTGCGGGCGAAGAAGACTGGACCCTAGGGCAGGGTCATTATCTATCCTTAGATGTTGTAAGAATGCTGCGACAGGGTCATTTGATGGTACTCGTATTTGAACTCTGTGGTGTAAAACTATGTTGACTTCTGCTACTACTTATTTCGTGTAAAAGACTATGTTGTACTCTGATGTTTAAATTCTGTCGCGAACTGATGTGTCATGTGATCGGGTATTGCTGAATGAATAATCCTTGGGGTATGAAATGTTTGAAATCCTTCGAGATTTCTGGACTACCGGGTTTATATTGGCTCAAGTGCGACTGGATTGCGATTAAAAATGCGATCGCTGTACTTGTGCTCGTATAAATTGGTCGGTTCTGTGACAGCAACGAATCAAAGGCCATCGTCCTCGTACAGCCGAAGCCCCTTGCCATCGTGCCGCCAAAGCACCTCACCACCGTGCCACCGAAGCATCTTGCTACGGTGCCCCAGCAGTTCGAGCAAGTCTACTACACGCATGCTCAGCCTGCTCTGCCATCGCCACCTGAGAGACTACTACTAGAAGATGGTACCAGGGGGAAGCAGATTGCTATTCCCCGAGGCACCCCACTTCTTTCACCTAGAGATAACAAGCGACTCCTGTTGGTCAAGACCGACAAGAATGGAACACTGGTATGTGCGAAGTACACCACTGCTCCCCCTGCCATCCAAGGAGTTCGTGCACATCCAGGCCATGTCCGCTACACCGAGTTCATACCACCTCCACCAAAGAGACAGTGGGCTAAATCTACATCAGCATTAGAGAAAGTCCCTAGACAGCCCCTGCTCTCTCTACGAATCCTTAATGAGAAGATGGAAGCTCTCTCTAGCACCGTTAGGGGTATAGAGAGGAATGAAGACTTAAGGAACAAGATTATGAGCGACATGACTAAGCAGATAGAAGTCAATGTCAAGTTAATTCGCAGTCTCAAGCATGAAAAAGATCAGCTGAAAGAAGAGATTGGTGAGCTTAAGGAAGAAATTAGGAAGCTCACGAAAAAGGGATAGCCTTAAGCTGCCCTCGATATCTATGTAATAAGGCACAAGTGTGTTAGGTTTGATTATATTATCGAGTGTGCTAGGTTTGAATTTATAATATTAAGTGTGTTAGGCAAACCTATTGAGCCAGGGCAGTCGTTAGCTTAGTCAGTTGTCAGAGTTATCGAGTTCGTTAATGAATAAAGTGCCTTATTCTTTTTATTAATATTAATGTTTTAGTTTACTCTACTCTCTATATTTTTGGTATGCATGTTGTCTCCACATGTTGCGCAGAAAAGTATGTAGGAAAATAAGTGTGGGAGAGGCACATCGCGACTATGGAAAATCAATTCGCTCGTGAAAATCACGTAATTCGGAAGAAAATTGAACCAGGACCTCGCGCACCGAAGTGGACCCCGCGGGACCACAGAGGCATGCCGCTCAGCGCCCTACCTAGGCTGGCCAGACCCCTCTGCATCCTCTGCATCCCTTTCTTTGTCATGGTCAGGTTTGATCCCCATACAATGTAATTGCATATGTGTCGATTTCTGTTTCGATCCGAATTAAAATTCACATGCTAAATTACTTTTAAAAGAGAAGAAGAAGATTGTTTGATTCATAGCTTAAGAATAAATTATATAACACTTTTCTAGGAATCATGTTACTATTGAAAATTATTTACAGGGACCCCATAAGTCGTTGTGAAACATGATATAGTTGAATAATGAGAACTCAATCCCTGATATTTTGTCTTTGGAGATTTTATTTCAAAAATTTAAATAATTAAGTTATACCTCTCCTTTGTGGTAAAAATACTATCCTACCAGAGCCATATAAAGGATAGAAACCTGCTACATATAATACTTGTCTTTGTATTGAGTTTGGTCAACCTTTGTAACCCTTTGAAGAAATCTGTCATATTTTCGAATCAAGTGCCAATTCTACATAAGCATTACTCTAATCCGGAGTAATAGCGAGTCATTCTATTAAAAAATTTTCCTCCTACACTGGGAGAAAACACAAAAAAATAATTATATAGCATAGTCCACAAATAATTGCTCCATGTTTTGTTAAAGTCTCTCAATTACCAAATTCAAAAGAGGTATGAGCTATGCAAAAAAAGAAGGGAGTATAAAAAAATGGAAAAGTGTCCGAAGAAATTAAAACAATGGGTACTTAGATAGTCGCCTCCCTTGAAAAGTAAAAAAAAAGAAAGAGGAAGAGAGATAGCTCATACTCTCTGAATAAGCTCAGTTGTATAAAAGAGAGACTTATTTTCTCAAGGAGCAAGGTACAATTAGGTTCCACCATATTCCACCAAATAAAGCTTGATTCGATTATATGCCTCATTTCTCTGTGGATTCATTGTTTGACTTTACAATAAATACAATGCAAGTGTGTTTTAACATTTTACCCACCCGAGATCCACATAAGTTTTTTAGAAGTAGGATATAGAGGACAATTTCATTAACACCTTGGTAAGGATACAAAAATTCCAGATATATCAATGATTCGAGAGTACTAAAAAAGGAGAACGTAAAGCTAAGTTTATTTACAAAATTACACACCCTCCAATTGACTTAACTAAAGGAAGAGAGTGATCTGTTTTCAAGCTATTCTGTTCTACAACTATTCAAAGATTCATGGTAGACACTTTGAATTACATAGTACATGCATGACTAGACTAGTTTTATATAATGCACTCTCAAGTTATGTTTTAAATACTCCATTCTCTCTAAAAACCTTACATCTTAAAACCAACCGTTTTCTCGGGACGAGCAAAAGCCTAAGTGTGGGGGTAATTGTTGACACTTGTTATCGTCCAAATTTTATTATCAATTATCCCTGCATTAAACATAAATATCCAGTAGAATAGGGTTATTACTAACAGATTCCACGAGTTTTGGTGAATTATTTATTTCCTAGGGGATTTTCCAGAAAAGCTTAAAAGAAGGATTAAAGAGCATAATTACCACGAAACTTGCACGCGAAGGAAACATCATCACGAAGACCCTGGAAGAGTGTAGAACACACCCGAAACAAGCGGAGGCCCACACCTGGCCAGGTGGGGCCGGGCGGCGCACCCTTAGGGTTTCCTCCCGCCGTCTTCTGGAGTCTTCTACCACCGCCTTTTAGGAGTCATCTGGGCCCTTAGTTAAGTCGGTTTGATCTAACGGCGCACGTGCATCCCACCGGCCTATAAATAGAGGGCCAGCCCCTCTGGAGGAGAAACAAATCAAGAGATGAAGACCCTGAAGCATTAGATAGATATCCACTAGATCTAGGCTAGCAATCAAGAGAGAAAATAGAGAGATAGAGTAGATGAGTAGAGATTCGGAGGAGTCCCGGCCTGTCGGAGCTTCTTCATAGCTGTGTTCGTCTGGATTCAGCTCCCTCGCCCGGAGTTGCGTTCTGAGGTACTTTTGTATTCAAAATCCTGATTCAAGTAAGCATTTGTTCTTATTCATTCTTAAGTTTACAACTCTATTTGAGTGCTTTGATCTTGGTAGCTCGTTGGTTGAAGTAGTAGTCTGTAGTGTAGACGTGGTGTCTGGGCTATAATTACTTGTGAATGTCCCCTGATTGGCCGGATAATGGTAGATCGCGTAGGAGACAGCTGCGTTGAGTCCTCTGTGGTCCACTTGCCGTTGATAGGATCGATAGGTTTATAAGTGTTTTGTAGGAGGGAACTCTGATTTCCGCTCTTATTCATTTCACTGCCCGATTAGAACGATATTATTCAAAGTTTACCGGTTGTCGGATCTAGATAATCATTTGTTATCTCCTCATTCTTGATATTCTCTGGATTGATTGTGTTATCGGGTTAAGAGCCAATAGACTTAGTTAGTATCACCTACTGTTCCTTTGGGTTCGATATTAAAACCGGAATTGTCTGGTGAAGTGCTACGCGGGTGTTTTATCTGTGCGCTTACGGATACCTTGATATTATTAATCTTTAATAAGTGCAGTTAATTTATAC
Source organism: Eremochloa ophiuroides (assembly GCA_038502445.1). NCBI lineage: Eukaryota > Viridiplantae > Streptophyta > Magnoliopsida > Poales > Poaceae > Eremochloa > Eremochloa ophiuroides. The sequence continues at coordinate 51,925,485 of JAHLJS010000002.1, forward strand.
CAACAGCAAGGTAGAATTAGGTTCCACCATATTTCACCAAATAAAGCTTGATTCGATTATACGCCTCATTTCTCTGTGGATTCATTGTTTGACTTTACAATAAATGCAATGCAAGTATGTTTTCACATTTATACCGACCTGAGATCCACATAAGCCTTTTAGAAATAGGACAAAGAAGGCAATATCATTAATGCCTTGGTAAGGATACAAAAATACCAGATATATCAGTGATTTGAGAGTACTACAAAAGGAGAAGGTAAAGCTAAGCTTTATACGCAAAATTAACTTACCCTCCAATTGATATAACTAAAGGAAGAGAGTGATCTGTTTCAAGCTATTCTGTTCTCCAACTACTCAAAGATTCATGGTAGACACTTTGAATTCCGCAGTACATGTATGACTAGACTAGTTTTATGTAATATATTCTCAAGTTATGTTTTAAATGTTCCATTCTCTCTCTAAACTTTTATATCTTTAAACCAACCTTTTTCTCGGGACAAGTAAAAGCCTAAGTGTGGGGGTAATTGTTGACACTTGTTAACGTCTAATTTTTATTATCAATTATCCCTGCATTATACATGAATATCTATTAGAATAGGGTTATTACTAATAATTTCCATGAGTTTTGGTGAATTGTATATTTTCTAGGGAATTACCCAGAAAAGCTTAAAAGAGGGATTAAACGAAACTTGAACGCGAAGGCAACATACGTCATCGGCAAGGTAGAAGCATCTAGAAGACACCCGAAGCAACCGGAGCGCCACCACCTGACAGGTGGGGCCGGGCGGCGCCCCCCTAGGGTTTCTGGCCACCATCTTCTGGAGTCTTCCACAACTGCCTACGAGGAGTCATCTTAGCCCTACATTATGTCAGTTTGATCCAATGGTACACATTCATCCTACCAGGCTATAAATAAAGGGCCAGATCCCCCTGGAGAGGGCAATTCAAGAGCTGAAGAGTCTGAAGCATTAGATAGATATCCATTAGATATAGGCTAGCAATCAAGAAAGATATTAGAGAGATAAAGTAGAGGAGTAGAGATTCGGAGAAGTCCCGGCCTGTCGGAGCTTCTTCGTAGCTGTATTCGTCTGGATTCAGCTCGCTCGCCCGGAGCTGCGTTCTGAGGTACTTTTGTATTCAACATTCTAATTCAAGGAAGCAGTTGTTCTTATTTGTTCTTAAGTTTGCAACTCATATTGAGTGCTTTGATCTTGGTAGCTCCTAGATTGAAATAGTATTTTGTAGTGTAGACGTGGTGTCTAGGCTATGATTACTTGTGAATGTCCCTTGATTAGCCGGATAGTGGTAGTTCGCGTAGGTGACAGCTACTTTGATTCCTCTATAGTCCACTTCCCATTGATAGGATTGATAGGTGTATAAGTACTTAGTAGGAGAGAACTCTGATTTCTGCTCTTATTCAGGTTACTGCCCAATTAGAACGGTATTATTCAAAGCTTACCGGTAGTTGGAACTAGATAGTCACTAGCTATTTCCTTATTCTTGATATTCTCTGGATTGATTGTGCCATTGGGTTAAGAATCAATAAACTTAGTCGGTATCACCTACTGTTCCTTTGGGTTCGATATTAAACCGGGATAGTCTGGGTGAAGTGCTACATCGGTGCGCTTGCGGATAATTTGATAGTAATAATATTTAATAGAGTACAGTTAGTTTATACCAACAGTATGAATATGAATGCATCATTACTATGCAAAGTATATGTTGACGGTCGCTAACACCCTGTTTTACCGTCAACATTTCACCCATAATCAAGGAAAAACCACATGAAAAGCAAAGAACTCACCTTGAAACTCACCTAGTTCCACATATCCTTGGAGAAATATTGTGTATGCAGGAAAAATGGTGAAAATAGGCAAAAACGAAGCATACCAAGACAGTTTGGCATCTCAGCTGCCACATGGGAACTAGAAGGGGCGGCCGCCCCCTACATAGGGCGCCCGCCCTATGAATCTTGCCAAATGGACATGCCACCTCACGGATCCGTGTGCCATCCTCCCAAATAGCCTATGGAACATAGATTTAACATCAACGGCTCAGAAACAAGTCACGAAGATCCGGTGGCCCTACCAACAGGACGCCCGCCCTGTCCAAACTGGGTGCCACGTCCACAATCTGAGGGAAGGCCCCCAGGAGTAATCCAAGCCATCAAATGAAGACGGTTTTCATCCAATGGTGATCAAGAGATGTGCCATGGATCGAAGGACCCACATGTCATCCTCCCGGGGGTTGCAAACCGCCAACACAGGGCACCAACCGACCTTGCAACCGCCGTACAGGAGGAAGGAGGGCCATTGGATGCAAGGCGGTGCATCCAAGGGGGTGCCCGCCCCCCTAGGAGGGCGCCCTCCCTGCCACTTCGCGCCACCGACCTCCAGGACCCCTACAAGTACCCCTGGAGCACTCCTACACTATAAATAGGACCAGTTTCCACACTTGTAAGCAGAAACCACTAGAAAACACTAGAGGATCACTGGCAAATCACTAGAGATTCAGCTCATAGTCTATAGTGGCTCCTCTCTCTCTAGCAAAGCTCTGCTCTTAGGAATAGTGCTAGCTAGAGAAGAGTAGAGTAGTGAGAGAGAAGTCGGGAGAAGGAGGAAGTCTGTGGAGGAGCCGGGCTTGTTGGCGACCTCCTCTGCGGCGTTCTTCACTCTTATTGGTAATAAAGATCCCCCGCTTTATTTATTTATTGTTATACTTTCAAGCAGTTGCATACTTGTCTCATTGCTTGGTTAGAGTGCTCTAATTCCTTGGCCAGAGTTAGATTAGTAAGTTTTACAGATTGAGCGTGGTGCTTAGGCTATAATCTTACCCATGAGTGCGGCTAGACCCACGTATAGTAGTGGTAGGTTCTAGGTCGTGACAGCCGTAGAATCCTCTGGATTCCACCACGTTCGGTCTGGTTTTATCAGCGTAGGGCTTGTAGACGTACGGTGCCTAATCAGTCGAACCCCGGCGAGTTTAGGACTTTGCGTGTCCCGAGTATAGCAGTCTCTCTGGTATAACAATTACTTGATCTTTTACTGAGATAGAGTTCTCCTATAAATTACAGAGCTACTTCAATTTATCCTAGTGTGTTTCCACCTTAGTTATACTTCATTGATTTATCCTTACTAAAGCTATTACCCATTTATCCATATCTAGATCTTTGACTATCAGATCCTAGGAATCACAAACCCAGCCTTCCTTTGGGAAAATATAAACTCGACACCTGCTACTCTCAGGTAAAGTGCTACATGATAGTTCTGTGCGCATGCAGAATCCCATCACCTATCCTATAGAGCTACCCATAGCATTTTTGGCGCAGTTGCTAGAAATAACTTTATTACTAGTAGCAACATTAGAAGTGTCAACAGCCACAGACTTTGAGCATAGGGATTGACAACCCCCATGATTGCGTTGAGAAGTATTGTTACCACTGCTAAAGGATAGATTTGGTCACACTCTTGTGATAGCATTAGTAACTGTCAACAAGCATTTTTGGTGCCGTTGCAGGGGAAGGCAACTGTTGAATTCCTCTGATTTGAGTCAAGTCTAGATAGTTGTCCTTTGAATCACGAATATGGCCGAAAGGACTATCCGTGAATTCTCTGCAGCGTCTGCTGCTAATATAGCAACAGGCCCTAGTGTCATCAAGGTGAATACTCAGTTTGAGTTAAAGCCTACATTAATCACAATGGTTCAAGATAGCCCATTTTATGGCAAACCTCATGAGGATGCTCATGCACACCTCCAACATTTTTTGGAGATATGCAGCACCTTTACCATTAAAGGAGTAACCCTAGACGCAATTCGTTTGTGACTCTTTCCTTTCTCCTTGTTAGGAAAAGCCAAGCAATGGTTCTATATGAACCAAAATGATGTGGACACATGGGAAAAGTGTTCCAACTCTTTCCTAGTAAGATTCTTTCCTCTAGGCAACACCAATGCTCTTCTCAATAAGATCTCTAGTTTCCAACAACAAACCGATGAATCAATTCCCGAGGCTTGGGAACGAATGCAAGAGTATGTCACTGCCTGTCCACACCGTGGTATGGAAGATTGGCTTTTGATCCAAAACTTCTACCATGGATTAACCCCTCTTGATAGAAACCATTTAGATGCTGCCGCTAGTGGAGCATTCTTTTCTCTTAAAGTTACAGATGCAAAGGCTTTGATCGAGAAGATGGTGTCCAATCAAGGATGGAACGAGGAACGTCTGCAACCGCGCAAGCGAGGTATGCATTCTTTAAAAGAAGCTGACATGATTGCAGCTAAGGTGGACCTACTGGCCAAAAGGCTAGAAAACTGCGAGAAGATGCGTACACCTGAGACCGTGCAAGCCATGGAGAATCACATGACGTGTGAAGTCTGTGGAGAAGTTGGCCACTCTGGACTCCATTGTCCTGAGACACATGAAGACCTCAACTTCATCAGCAATGATAACAGTTTTCGTTCTTCCAACCAAGGATGGACTCAGCGTCCAATTCTCAAGGTAACACTTTCAATTCCTCGCAACGTCCAAACAACCAAGGTAATAATTATCCTTCTCTTAAAGATCTTGTCTATGGTCAAGGTAGAATGACCGATAGCATAAACAAGAAGCTTCATGCTAATGATAGGATGCTAGATAGCATAAATGCTAAATTGGATGATTTCTTTTCTGCAATTAAGAATCAATTTAGTTTCAATAAGATGCTTGAAACCCAATTATCACTAACTAGCTGTTGTAATTCCATCTTTTGAAAAAGATAGAATACCAGGAAAGCCTGAAACAACCATGGAATCTGCTAATCTTGTTACTATTAGTTATCATGGCTATGAACTAGATGGATGGAATTTTCCAACTAAAAAGGGAGATCCTGGAACCTCTATCATATCTTGTTCTATTCAATCTCAAAAGTTCCATAATGCTATATGTGATCTAGGATCTAAGATCTAGCATTAACATCATGTCTAAAGAACATTATGAAAAGTTGTTCTACACTGAGCTAGTACCAATGTCTGCGTATGTGCAATTAGCTGATCAAACAACTTGCTACATAGAAGGAGTACTTTGTGATGTTTTGGTGAGAGTAAGAAACAACTTTGAGCCTGCTGATTTCATGATTTTAGACATGGGTAATAGGGACAACTTATCCCTCATTCTTGGCCGACCTTTCTTGAATACTATGAATGCATGCATATTTGTTGCTAGTGGTAGCATGGATTTCTATATAAATGGGAAGAAAGAGAGATTTGTTTTCTCTTGTGCACCGCACCATGAAACTAACATGTAGAAAAATAAGAATCAATCCATGATGAGGAGGAAACCAAGAATCTGGAGGAACAAGAAAGACAGAGATACGGTCAAGAAGGAACCATCATCTACAGCCTCTACACCAAACCCCGCTATCGTCAAAGAAGGACAAGTTGAGAAGAAGACATCGGTCAAGGAAGAACCTCCTTCCGAGGAAGGACAATTATGGGAGTAAGTATTCTATCTCTCTCTTTAATTGTTGCATGGCATATTTCCCTTCTTCATGCATTAAATCAATTAATTATTAGAAGCATGTTTAATTTTATATCTTGCACTTAGTAAGGATTATTTAATAATTAAAGAGAGATGATCTAAAAAAATAAATAATAATAATAATAATAATAATAATAATAAATATATATATATATATATATCAATTTATCATAGTAGCAAAGGCAAAGCCTAGTGATCATAAGAAATAAGAAGCAAAAGAGGAAATAACCCGACCAAGAAGAAACTCCGACCCTGGAAAAGAAGCTAGCTTGGGGGAGCCATCATCCTCACCAAGGTATGATCTCTATCCCCAGCACTTTATCTATTTTTGCTGTGAGTTATAACATGAAAAGTAATTCTAAAAGTTTGCCTCGAAAATACCCAAGAAAAGAACATAATATGTCTTTGTTGAAAATGATGAACAATTGCTCTGTGATGATTTGCAAAATCATGTTATACAACCCTTGCTATGAAAGTTTTGAGTGTGATATCTAAAAACTTGTCTTAAGTCAAATACTATTGTGGATTGCACATGCTAATAACCTAAATTATGTTCTTGCAAGATTGAAATTGGTATAAGTAGATCTTCTGCCCTGCCTAAGGAATGAGTGAGAACCAACTAGAATTTTTTATTTATAAAATTAAAATTCTTTCTCATGGTTCCTTTATGGAGTTAACTACCTACCATTGAGCCATACATCCACAAACAATTGAAACCACCAAAAGAAAGAGTTCTTGTCTGTTTTGAGCCTGCTTAGATCTTATTTGATCTAGGTAGATAAACTAGTCATATTCTTTGATCAAGGCCACGTACACATTCCGCCTATGTATTACTTCTACACTGGAAGTATGCATCTATGCTCCATACACCAATTGAGACAAACAACCTTTGTCCTTTGATAGATGGGGAGTATAGGTTATTGAAAAAAAGAGAGAGAGCAAGTGCTCAAAGGAAAAAGACGACAAATGTCCCATGGGCAGGTGCCCATATATCTACCCTTCCTCATTTAAAAAACTATGTATTCAGTAACCATGCTCTCCCCTGTCTAAGGCAAGGGAATAAGTCTCAAGTAGCCCACCAAATAATTTACACCTACACTTCTTGATCATCTTATATGACTTGTTGCTCCCTGGGATCTAAGAGTGTAATCTTGCAATATATTCAGTTCAAGTATGCCTTTGCTCCAATCCTATAAACCCCACATAAGCTTAGGATAGACATGAAAAGCTCTCTTGAGCTCTTGTGAGGTCCATCACACTAAGAAGTGGTTGAGAGTACCATTAAAGGAACCAAAGCAAGATTTTCTTTTCAAAAGGATAAAAACTCTCTACTGTATGATCTCACTCTACCAAAGTAAAGGACAAAGTATCTGCTTACCTACTCTATCTTGTTTTTACATAACCCAAGGTGAAAAAGCTAAAAGCCCCATATAGTTAAGACACAAGATAAGTGTCTGAACCATGCTCAATACTAGAACAGTGTTGGTTTGTATATAAGATCTTTGTGAATTATTACATTGAAGCAGTTCCTGACCCAACATTGCCATGTTAAAACCACATCTTTGCTTGAGGACAAGCAAAAGGTTAGCATGGGGGAGTTTGTTGACAGTCGGTAACACCCGGTTTTACTGTCAACATTTCACCCATAATCAAGGTAAAACCACATGAAAAGCAAAGAACTCACCTTGAAACTCACCTAGTTCCACATGTCCTTCGAGAAATATTGTGTACGCAGGAAAAATAGTGAAAACAGGCAAAAACGAAGCATACCAAGACAGTTTGGCACCTCAGCTGCCACATGGGAGCCAGAGGGGGGCGGCCGCCCCCTACATAGGGCGCCCGCCCTGCCACTTCATGCCACCGACCTCCAAGACCCCTACAAGTACCCATGGGGCACTCCTACACTATAAATAGGACCAGTTTCCACACTTGTAAGTAGAAACCACTAGAAAACACTAGAGGATCACTAGCAAATCACTAGAGATTCAGCTCATAGTCTGTAGTAGCTCCTCTCTCTCTCTAGCAAAGCTCTGCTCTTAGGAATAGTGCTAGCTAGAGAAGAGTAGAGTAGTGAGAGAGAAGTCGGGAGAAGGAGGAAGTCTGTGGAGGAGCTGGGCTTGTCGGTGACCTCCTCTGCGGTGTTCTTCACTCTTATTGGTAATAAAGATCCCCTGCTTCATTTATTTATTGTTATACTTTCAAACAGTTGCATACTTGTCTCATTGCTTGGTAAGAGTGCTCTAATTCCTTGGCCAGAGTTAGAGTAGTAAGTTTTATAGATTAAGCGCGGTGCTTAGGCTATAATCTTACCCTTGAGTGCGGCTAGACCCACGGATAGTAGTGGTAGTTTCTAGGCGGTGATAGCCCTAGAATCCTCTGGATTCCACCACGTTCGGTCTAGTTTTATCAGTGTAGGGCCTGTAGATGTACAGTGCCTAATCAGTCGAACCACGGCGAGTTTAGGACTTTGCGTGTCCCAAGTATAGCAGTCTCTCTGGTATAACAATCACTTGATCTTTTACTCCGATAGAGTTCTCCCATAAACTATAGAGCTACTTCAATTTATCCTAGTGTGTTTTCACCTTAGTTATACTTCATTGATTTATCCTCACTAAGGTTATTACCCATTTATCCATATCTAGATCTTTGACTATCAGATCCTAGGAATCACAAACCCAGCCTTCCTTTGGGAAAATATAAATTCGACATCTGGTACTCCCAGGTAAAGTGCTACACGATAGTTCTGTGCGCTTGCAGAATCCCATCACCTATCCTTTAGAGTTACCTATAGCATTTTTGGCGCAGTTGCTAGAAATAACTTTATTCCTAGTAGCAACGTTAGAAGTGTCAACAACCACATACTTTGAGCATAGGGATTGACAACCCCCGTGATTGCGTTGAGAAGTATTGTTACCACTGCTAATGGATAGATTTGGTCACACTCTTGTGATAGCTTTAGTAACTGTCAACATATACAATCTAAATAAGCAAGGAATAGCATAATTGAGAACATAATCAATAGTAGAACAATGTCAATCAACTTTATCTCAAGGACTCAAGAGTGGTTTAAGATACAAGAGAGAGCTTACAATGGCTCAGGGAAGCCTCTAGCTCTAGACAAGATCCGGAACTCAAGTAGAACTTGCCTCCTTCTACTTCTAATCATGTAGCTATGCTCTAGATGGTGAAGCTCTAATGATTCTAGGGTTTCTAGCTCTCTAAACTGGATTGACTGATATCTGATTGATTGATGATTGATATCAAACCCTAGGGGTCTGAGGCTGTTTATATAGGCTGGTGGGATGAACCGTAGCCCTTGATCAAACCAACTTCAACGGGCGGTGGAGAATGATCTAAAAATTGGGATGTGGGTCCACGTCGAAACACACGCGGGAAGGACTCCTTGACAGGTCGATAAACCTGTCAGGGAGGTCAGCCGACACCCTTTGGATGACAGGTGGGTTCCGCTTCCTTCGGTGAGTCTCTGGTGTTCTCTAGAATATTCTTGATCTCCTTTCACGGTGAAATTTGAAGTTTTAATCTAACATGTGGGTCTCCCTTGGTTTTTTCTGGTTAACCCCCTGTAAAACACGGATTCACCAAAATTGTGGAATTCTGTCAGTTAAAGCCCTATTCTATGGTGGTATTTGCCGTTATACCCTTATTTCATGTTTGGTTGACGGGTAAAATCATACAATAATTACCGTCAACAGGCATCATCCATATTCTCTGCCAATTTCTATGTGGTATTCATTCCAAGACATGCATGGTTATCCCTTAGCTTCTTATTTTGATCCTTGGTATCGGTCTCTATATTATGGACGGTTGACAAATCATTATGCTTATCGTTGACTTTCTGTGGATGAATTCATATGGCCGATACTTTGCTATCGCCCTTAGCATAGAACATAGTTGATTAATGCTTTCAACCATCATGCTATTAGAAAAGCCCCCATTATTGGCATTTCTTAACGTCTCCACTAGAAACAGAGATAAACACTATCCCCAATAATGGCGCCAGAAATGTTAGAAGTAATAAATTAACTTGCAACTTGACTTAACTACATATCACTTGAACTCTTAACCACTATCTCTCAGAAATAACTAGGTTGTCATCCCTAGCATGATTCTAAAAGATCTCATGGACTTCCTCTAGTAAGTGACTAAAAATAATTATATTATATCCGCAAACGCACAGATAAATAAACACCATTGTAGTATTTTACCCAAGATTATTACAGGTTATCGATTTATATTTTACCACTGGGAAGGGCTTGGCAATAATGGGTGTAGATAGATAGTTGTCATATTAAAATATGGAGATAACAATGCATGATCTACTTACTCAAAATAGGGGTTATACAATAATAATAATGATATGTATGATAAGCATAATGATCAATCCATAGATAATAATGTAATCACTTAGAGCACTTCCTATCTAGGCACCAACATGGATTAGACAGAAGCATAAGAATATTCTTATGTCATTCTAATTATACTACCAAAGACATATTAGATTGGTGCAATTATACTAGCAATCATGGCAAAGATACTTAGAGGAATATTACTAACAAGATCAAGAACATAGCCAGCCTTCTATAGTAATAATAACTTCCTACTCTCCCAATATTTGAGGTGTGGACTACAAAGGACTCAACGGGAGTGTCACATCCGTGATCTACCACAAACCCAGAATATAGGGTGTATTTGCAGACAAACCACATCTAAGCACCATGCTTACATGTTGTTGGTCACCCATCCACGACATCAATGTTTACACCAAAATTTGGACCGAGAGCTGATAGCCGATTTCAAGAGAAGAGTCAATCAGACGGAAGCTGAGATAGCCGATCGGGTCCCAGATCGAATGTTGGGCTAAAAAAAGGAAGGCGCAGTCAAAAGTGGAATCGATTGGTGGACGACGTCAGCATGGATCTTTGACGCCGAAAAGCGATCACGGCCAGAGTCCGTTCAGGAAAGGGAAGATTGGGCTCTTAAGTTATCTTTAAAATAGGAGAGTTTGTTAGTTTCCAAGTTTGTTACGAGTTGTGATTAGAATAGGACTCTACCTTGTCATCCCAGGGTATAAATATAAACCCCTGGCTATTGTAACAAAGAGACATCAATATACAACACACTTTCAGCCCCGGCCAAACCCTTAGGATTAGGAGTAGAGTAGATCTCGGCGAGTTTCTTCAAACGGGCTGAGTGTGATCCGGTGGACGCAGGCTTGCTTGTAAGTACCGTCATGCCTCGCTAAGCTTTGTTTCTTTAATGTCACTCGGTGGACATGAGAGCATAGTAGATCGGGGTTGATTCTTGTTTGGCATGGGTTTAGCGTCTTCCGGTGGACGTGAGACTTAGATTGAGCAAGGATTATCTATCGATTCATGTTTATCTTCTTGATTAATCTATGTTTAGCGTCATCCAGTGGACGAAGGCTTAGATTAAACTGGTTAATGAGCATGAGTTAGTTATCGACTCTAACTAAATTGGTCTCTTAGTTAGATTCATTAAGTTATCGGTGATTTTTTAATCTATTTGTTTGTTTATGTACAGCATTCACCAAATTTGCCCAATCTTGATCTAGTTATGTCGGCTTACTATTTAATAGATCTATTTGCTCAATGGATGATGATTGTCACGTGTTTATGCATTGATAAATAGAATATATCAGCATTAGCCGATAGATCTAGATCTTGATTGTATACAGGTTGCATTCATGTAATAAGATAAATATTGTTTAGATTCGATAACCAATAGATTTAAGTCGTGGTTTATATTACAGCTGTCTCGATCCGTTTGATCCCTAATGTTGTAAACGATGAATTGGATATATTGGTTTAATGGTCAAAACATTGTTTATTTTATAGGCTTGTATGTTGTCTGTATTTGTTGAATTGGCTAAATAGCCGATTTCTCTCTATTCTACACTCAGACACTTTATGTTGAATAAGTTTGACATGTGTGTATTAATTATGTTATGATCTGTCATATGTGAATTGTTATCTTTGTTTATGTACATGAATTGGTTATACGACAACGTAATGCTTATTCTATGCAAATCGACTCATGCAATTTGGATATCAACACTTTAGTCAATAGCCTAGAAACAGGGCCTGTGAGGCCGAATATTTAAAACTGCCTAGACACACCAGCTAGTTCCGCCTTGTGTTACCGATCATTATCTTTTCCATGTCAATTGCAGGTCAAATTGACTGGCATGCTTGGGAGTCATCGATACTCTTAGACCGGGCTCGAAGCTAGCTAGATCTACAAAAGCTCGAGCGTTTCTGGGATTGCTTCCAGCTTTGCTAGTGTGTTGAGCGCAGAGAACCAATTTTTGTGCCAACAGTCAATGAATCAGAGCTAAACAAACCTATGTATGAATATGAATGCATCCTAGCTATGCAAAGTATACAATCTAGATAAGCAATGACTAGCATAATTGAGAACATAATCAATAGTAGAACAACGTCAATCAAGTTTATCTTAAACACTCAAAATAGGTATTAGATACAACAGAGAGCTTACAATGGCTCCGGCAAGCCTCGCTCCAGACAAGATCTAGAATTCAAGGAGAACTTGCCTCCTTCTGCTTCTAAACCTATGTATCTATGCTCTAGATGGTCAAGCTCTAATGATCTTGGGTTTCTGGCTCTAATTTCTAGATGTTACGAACTAGATATGAATTGATATGAAGCCCTGGGCGTCTGGGGTCGTATATATAGTCCGGTGGGATGAACCATAACCCTTGCATCAAATCGACTTCAATAGAGGGTGGAGATTAATCCTCAAAGGTGGTGGAGAGTCCACGTCAAAGAGAACGCGGAGAGGAGCTTCTGATAGGTCAGATGACCTGTTAGGGAGGTCGACCGACCTCCCCTGGTTGCCAAGTGGGCCCCGCTTCTGCAGACGCGTCTCTGGAGTTCTCTAGATGTTCTTGATCCACTATCATGGCGGAATTTGGTGTATTAGTCCGACATGTGGGTCTTCTTTGGTTCTTTTTTGTTTAACACCCTGCAAAATATTAATTCACCAAAACTATGGAATTCTGTCAGTTAAAACCCTATTCTATGGTGGTGTTTGCATTTATACCCTTATTTCATGTTTGGTTGATGGGTAAAATCATACAATAATTACCGTCAACAAGCTCCCCCAAGCTTAACCTTTGCTAGTCCCTTAGCAAAGCCAAACTTTAGCAGATATCAAAAGTTGTAGCTACCCCTCACAAGTATTTAAAATAAAACCAAGAGTTACTCAAGGATTAGAGTAGACCAGGCTAACCTTCAGATTTACCTTTAAGCATGGAGCTTGTAGCCTTCCCTTGGGTCTTGGGTAATTGAAGGACATAATGTATAAGCAAAGCACTATGTCTCAAGCTCTATCGTTCAACTCTCATCTTGGAGCTTTTTCAAGTTTTTAAAATTAATCTCAGAGATTCCTTTGTATGACCCTCTTAAGTCTCTCAATATGTGGTATTTGTGGATCCTCACCAAGTCAATAGTGATGTATGCCTTCTCTCTCTTACCCTATAACTAATGGCTTATATGGACCTCATGGGTAAAGATACAGCTCATACATACTTGCAATGAATATATTGTAAGTCAAACAATGGATCCAGAGTAACAAGTCATACAACCGAATCAAGATGTGCATGTGTGTGGATGTAAGGTGGTAGGTGTATATATATAGTGGCTAATCCTAATTCTACTCTTTTGCTCCTTGAAAACATTTCTCTCTCTTTTTCAAACACTAGGGAATTGTGCTGCAGGACAACATGGGCTATCTTTCTTTTCTTTTTCTCTCTTTTGTTTATGTGGGCATCGGAGTACCCATTGTTTTGATAATTCAGACATTTGTCCATTTTTACCTCTCAGGCGGGTATCTTTGTACCCATTGTTTTCTCTCATCTCACTCTTTTGCATAGCCACATCCCTCTTCTCTGCAACAGTACTTTACTTTTCTCTTTCTTTTGAGATATAGCAACAAGAACTTTGGAGCATTGATCTAGGGTAACCAATGGGGTATATTTTTGGGTGTTTGCTTCTAGTGCGGGAGTAAACTTTTTGGGTGGAAAAGGTGGAATGTGGATGCGCCTACTCTAATATGAGTAGTGCATTATGGTTGGAGTACATGTGATCTTGATTGTAAAAGCATGACAAGTTCCCAAGGTATCAACAAAACTCACAAAACTCAAAACAAAGCAAGTAGCATATAATGTGTATGTTTTCCTAATCTAGCATGAATACTTGTGGTAGGAATATAAAGCTCTTGCATACAGGAACTCATCATGTGGTTTTAAGGATTTTCAAAATAAATCTCCAGAACTCAAGTATCACTAGGAACAAGATAAATAGCAGCTTAAACTTTGCATATCATATCCCTCAAATAATTGGACTTAGATGAAACACACAAGTTTTGGGTTCAAAATAAATATTCAAGTTAAAATGGTTGTGTCTAAATCTTGGGATGATTCAAAGTTGAAAACTAAGTATTATGAGGACTCATGGTGGGGTGCTACTTATCAATTCCTATACATGGTTTCCATCTTGTCTGAGCAAAAATTATTACTCTCTTTATTTTATTCAAGCCTAAGAACACACTAACTAATCTAAGCAAATCTTTTTTTATTTTCAAATTTTATTTTACTATCTAACACATGCAAAAAGCAATACGGTACAGTAATATGGATGGGAAACTTATACTTAGCCGGATTAAGTGGAGGATGCCCTCCCCAAACTGGATGTTGACGTGGTCTTTGATGTTGCAGGTTGAGTGATCCTTCTGGGAGTAGGTGTACCGGCATCGTAAGGGCGTCGGATTGACTAGCTCTTTGATCATGTTTTTTCCTGTAAAACTCAATTGCCAACAAGAATACCAAATCTCATAGAGAGGGGTTAGGTTAATACCACTCCATGGTTAGCGATTGTTTTAATAGTTCCAGTAGAAAGTTCCCTAAGAGGGTGGACCTTCATATGCCCACATATTTTTGGGTTTTTTCTAAAAAGTGTGGACCTTCATGTGCCCACATATTTTTGGTATTTTTAAGTTTATGAATGCAAAAAGTAATGCAAAAGTCTATCCTAGATGCATGCAAATTATTTTTGTGCCACCACAGTAAATAGTTCTCATGAGCTATGCCACAAGATTAGTCACATGGAGATTTTAGTTTTATAATGCAATGCAGAAAAGTAAATATGCAATTACTAAGATGCTAATGCAGTGCTGAAATATGGATAAGTACCAAGTTTACCTTTTGGTGAAAGCCCGATGGTTTATAGTCCTCCGAACAAGGCTTCTTGTCTTTTCATTCTTTGCTTGGTGCATCTTCGGGTTGAGATGGTGACCCTTGCTACACTTCTGATGATGATAAGATGGAAGGTGACTCCTTTCTCCATTCCTTCCTGGTTAGTGAAGTTGATGCTGATGTTGAGGTTGAAGTTGGGGGCTCATCCTTCACAGTCTCTTCATCCTTCTTCTCTTCTGGTTTGATGTAATCACTCCTTTTGACTCTCCTTCATAATCTGCCCAACCATCTTTGAGTAGTTGGTTCTTTTGGCGTAGCGATGAACAGTGTCTTCTCCTTGATCTGTGTTGACACAAAAAGTGGTTCCTCGCGCTCAACACACCAGCGAAGCCGGAAACGACCCTTGAAAGCAATGGAGCTTTCGCAGATCCAGCTAGCTTCAAACCCGGTCTGAGAGTGTCAATGACTCCCAAGCGTGCCAGTCAATTTGACCTACAATTGACAAGGAAAAGACGATAATCATCAGTAACACAAGGCGGAACCTACTGGTGTATCCAGATAGTTCCAAATTTTCGGCCTTATAGGCCCTGTTTGCAGGCTATTGACTAAAGAGTCGATATCCAAGTGATATGAACCGATTTTCATGAGATAAGCATTATAACGTAATGCAACCGATTCACATGCATCAATGAGAATAATAACTTGCATGAGACAGATTATAACATGATTAATGCACACACGCCAAGTTAGTTTAATCGCAAAATGTCTGAATGTAGAAACAGAGTGAAATCGGCTAATTAGCCGATTCAGCACATACGAGCAACATGCAAGCCTATAAGATAGACAATGTTTTGACTTTCAAACCAACATATTTGATTCATCGTTTTACAACAGTGGGGATCGAGGGAATCGAGACAGCCGTGATGTAAACCATGACCTAAAGCTGTTGATTATCGAATCTAAACAGTGTTTATCTTATTGCTTGAGTGCAACTCGTACACAATCAAGATATAGATCTATCGGCTAATGCAGATACATTCTATTTATCAATGCATAAACATGTAACAGTCATCTTTCATTGAATAAATAGATCTATTAAATATAAAGCCGACACAAATAGATCAAGATTTGGCAAATTTGGTGAGTGATAAATGTAAATAAACAAATAAAATCAAACATCCCCGATAACTTGAGGAATCTAACTAAGATGCCACTTTTAGTTAGAGCCGATAACTAATCCATGGACATTAACCATTTTAATCTAAGTCCTCATTCACCGGATGACGCTAACCATAGATTAATCAAGTAAACAAACATGAATCGATAACTAATCCTTATTTGATCTAAGCCCACGTCCACCGGATGACGCTAAACTTATATCAAACAAGAATCGACCTTGATCTACCATGTTCTCATGTCCACCGGATGACATTAAAGAAACAAAGCTTAGCAAGGCATGATGGTACTTACAAGCAAGTTTGCGTCCGCCGAATGACACTCAGCCCGTTCGAAGAAACTCGCCGGAATCTACTCTACTCCTACTCCTAGGGTTTTTTGGCCGGAGCTGAAAGGTGTGTTGTATTGATGTGCACGTACGTATTACAATGGCTGAGGGCTTATATTTATACCCTTAGGCTAATAAGATAGAGTCTTAGTCGAATTATAACTCAAAATAAATATGGAAACTAACAAACTTTCCTATCGATCGTGATCGCTTCCGACACTGAAGATTCGTGCTGACGTCATCAATCAATCAATTTTGTCCTCGACCACGCCTTCCTCTGTTTTGGCCCAATACTCGATTCAGGACCTGATCGGTTCTTCCCAGCGCTCCACCAAGTAGATTCTGCACCCGAAATCGGCTATCTGCCCCTGGCATCGGCTATCTGCTCCTGGCATCGGCTATCTGCTCTCGGTCCAGATTTTGGCGTAAACAATTTGTTCTTCTTCGGTTGCTCATAAGTTGTGTAATTGTTGAAGTAGCAGCGGACTTTCTCCTTGTGGAACTGGAAGTGGACCTTCCCTGATCTCATATAGATGATTGCTATTGTAGTGTTCAGGAACGGTCTTCCAAGTACGAGTGGTGGATCGTACTCTTCTTCTCCCATATCTAGGACCAAGAAGTTAACGGGGACATAGTGATTGTTGACACTTGTTAACGTCTAATTTTTATTATCAATTAACCCTGCATTATATACATGAATATCTATTAGAATAGAGTTATTACTAATAATTTCCATGAGTTTTGGTGAATTATATATTTTTCAGCGGATTATCCAGAAAATCTTAAAACAGGGATTAAAGTGCTTAATTATCTCCAAACTTGAACGTGAAGGCAACATACGTCATCGACAAGGTAGAAGTATCTAGAAGACACCCGAAGCAATCGAGGGCCCACCACCTGACAGGTGGGGCCGGCCGGCGCCCCCTAAGGGTTCCTGGCCGCTGTCTTCTGGAGTCTTCCACAACCGCCTATGAGGAGTCATCTTAGCCCTATGTTAAGTTGGTTTGATCCAACGGTACACATTCATCCCACCGGGCTATAAATAAAGGGCCAGACCCCCTGGAGAGGGCAGATCAAGAGCTGAAGAACCTGAAGTATTAGATAGATATCCATTAGATCTAGTTAGCAATCAAGAGAGAGATTAGAGAGATAGAGTAGAGGAGTAGAGATTCGGAGAAGTCCTGGCTTGTCGGAGCTTCTTCGTAGCTGTACTCGTCTGGATTCAGCTCCCTCGTTCAAAGCTGCGTTCTGAGGTACTTTTGTATTCAACATTCTAATTCAAGTAAGTAGCTATTCTTATTTGTTCTTAAGTTTGCAACTCATATTCAGTGCTTTGATCTTGGTAGCTCCTAGATTGAAGTAGTACTTTGTAGTGTAGACGTGGTGTCTAGGCTACGATTACCTGTGAATGTCCCCTAATTAGCCGGATAGTGGTAGTTCGCGTAAGTGACAGCTACGTTGATTCCTCCCTGGCCCACTTCCCGTTGATAGGATCGATAAGTGTATAAGTGCTTGGTAGGAGAGAACTCTGATTTCTGCTCTTATTCAGGCTTCCCATTTAGAACAGTATTATTCCAAGCTTATCGGTAGTTGGAACTAGATAGTCACTAGCTATTTCCCTATTCTTGATATTCTCTGGATTGATTGTGCCATTGGGTTAAGAATCAATAAACTTAGTCGGTATCATCTACTGTTACTTTGGGTTCAATATTAATCCGGGATAGTCTGGGTGAAGTGCTACATCGGTATTATATATGTGCGCTTGCGGATAATTTGAAAATAATAATATTTAATAGTGTACAGTTAATTTATACCAACAAGCATTTCTGGCGCCGTTGCCGGGGAACGGTTTGCTGATTTTGACTTTAGTTTATCTTAATCTTGTATTATACTTTTATCTTTTACCTTTTTAAATATGGAACCCATATCCCAACTTTTATATCAATACGGAGCACCATCGGGATCGTATCTCCAGCCAAAAGAATCATCTAAACCTATTACATCATCTGGCTATGAGCTATGCCTACGATTAATTAAGTTAGTTCAGGAACACATTTTTTCTGGTAGTTCTAGCGGAAACCCCTATTCCCATTTAACTGATTTTGAGCAGACATGTGCATGTCTACATATTAAGGGCATGGCTGATGAAACTTTAAAATGGAAGCTCTTTTTGTTTTCGTTAATGGGAAAAGCAAAGAAATGGTATAATCGCCATGTTGGGAGTAGTCAAGGAGATTGGGAAGTATTGCGTGCTAATTTTTGTCTTAAATTTTTCCTATCGAATCATTAGGCAAGGATTTAAACAATTAGATAACGAATCATTAGGCAAGGCTTGGGAACGCTTTGATGGATTTATAAATTCTGGACCTAATCTTGCTTTGCTAGAACCAATACTTCTGTAACATTTCTTTTTAGGCCTTAATGATAAAAATAAAAGATACCTTAACTTGGCAGTGGGTGGAGCATTTATGCATATTACTGCTACACATGCTAAACCCATTCTTACTAATATCTTAAATGATCTTCCTGAAGAAAAAGAAGAATTGTTAGAAGATGAACTTTTGTAACCTAAATCTAAAAATTTTTATTTATCTCAACCTTTAGCTAAATTAGAACCTGAACTATCTAATGAGAAGGAGATAACTCCAATTTCTGACTTTATGCTTTAATTTGTGGATGAACTTTTTGGTGATTATGAAAATACCTCATGTTATCATAAAATTATGAAACCTCAAGAATCTATGAATTTTAAAAAATTAATTTTTTCACATCCTGCTGATTTACAATTTCTTAGAGAAATAACAAGAGAATTGATTTTTGTTATGAGTAATGAGTGGTTGATAGAATCTGAACTTTCAAATGATATAATTTGTTTAAATTCTCCTACCATTACTATTAAATGTCAAATTGATGCATATCCTTTTGATGCCTTTTATAACCTAGTAGGTGTCAATATTATGTCTCTTATATTTGCTAAAAAATTCTTGAAAGATATGCCATTAATTCCTACAAATAAATTATTGAAAAGTCGTTCAGGACATATTATTCCTAGTTTAGGAGTTTTATGTGCTCTTCCTATTGTAATTAATGAATTCCGAATTTTGCTGAGTTTTTATATCTTTGATGTTTGGGATTTTGATGTAATGGTTGGATTATCAATAGGAAAACTTATGCGAGAAGGTTGTACGAGCAATTTAGATATTAAACTTGGGAAAGGATTTAATCTCTCTGTGCCTGTAAAGCATGCATTAAAAGCTAAGGCAGAGCCACTTTCTGAGTTAGATCCAATAGAAGAGGTTAAGGCTGTGTCATTTGAAGAATTTATTGAATCTGATTTAGAAGATGATACTCAGTTCTTCATTAATGAAGAGGAGGAGGATCCTATTGATCCTGAACCTCTGGATGAATTACTAGAGCCACTTAAGCCTCCTATTGAGTTTAAACAACTACCTTCTGGTCTTAAATATGTTTTTCTGCATAATGATCAAAATTCTCCTGTGATTATAAGTGATAAACTTTCTGATGAAGAATCTTTTGATTAATAACTGTCTTAGAAAAACATCGTGCTGCTTTTGGTTATTCACTCCAAGACCTTAAGGAGATTAGCCCTGTTTTATGCACCCATCGTATTCCAGCCAATTCAGAAATTACACTTTCTAGAGAGCCCCAACGTAGTCTTCATAATGCGATGAGGGAAGTTGTTAAGAAAGAGGTCTTAAAACTTTTGCATGCTGAGATTATTTATCCTATGCCGCATAGTGAGTGGATAAGCCCTATTCAAGTTGTACCTTAAAAGGGTGGAATGACCGTAGTTCAAAATGCTAAAAATGAATTAATACCCTAGAGAATTGGCACTGGATGACGAATGTGCATAGATTATAGAAAACTTAATAAAGCATGAAAGAAAGATCATTTTCCGCTACCCTTCATTGATGAGATGTTAGAGTATTTAGCAAATAATTCTTTCTTTTGTTTCCTTGATGGTTATTCTGGATATCACCAAATTCCTATCCATCCTAATGATCAAAGCAAAACCACTTTTACATGTCCTTATGGAACTTATGCTTATCGTAGAATGTCTTTTGGATTATGTAACGCACCTGATTCTTTTCAAAGATGTATGATGTCTATATTTTCTAAAATGATAGAAGAAATCATGGAAGTTTTTATGGACGATTTTTCAGTTTATGGAAAAAATTTTGATGATTGTCTAGAAAATCTAGATAAGGTTTAGCAAAGATGTGAAGAAAAGCACTTAGTACTTAATTGGGAAAATGTCATTTTATGGTTAGAGAAGGAATAGTGTTAGGACATCTAGTGTCTGAAAGAGGTATAGAGGTAGACAAGGAAAAAATTGATGTAATGGAACAACTACCTCCACCTACTAATATAAAAGGAATCCGAAGTTTTCTTGGTCAATGTGGTTTCTATCATAGATTTATAAAAGATTTTTCGCATATTGCTAACCACTGACTAACTTATTAGCTAAGGATGTTCATTTTGAATTTGATGATGCATGTTTAAAATCTTTTAATATTCTTAAAGAAGCACTTACTTCGGCACCAATCATTCAACCCCCTGATTGGTCTTTGCCTTTCAAAATTATGTGTGATGCTAGTGATTACGCTGTAGGGGTAGTATTAGGACAAACAAAGGATAAGAAGCATCATGCAATTGCTTATGCTAGTAAAACTATGACTGGAGCACAACTAAATTATGCAACAAATGAAAAAGAGCTCCTAGCTATTGTTTTTGCTATTGATAAATTCATATCTTACTTAGTAGGAGCAAAAGTAATTGTCTATTCTGATCATGCTGCTTTGAAATATTTGCTCACTAAGAAAGATGATAAACCCCATTTGATAAGATGGATTCTGTTACTTCAAGAATTTGACTTAGAAATAAAAGATAGAAAAGGAATAGAAAATCCAGTTGTTGATCACTTGTCTAGAATGCAATTTAAGAAACCTCAGGAACTACCTATTAATGACTCATTAAGAGATGACATGTTGTTTAAAGTGACCAAGTCAGACCTTTGGTACGCGAATATTGTCAACTTTATGGTTGCAGGTTATGTACCACTAGGGAAAATAAAAAGAAGCTCATTTATGAAAGTCGTCTCCACATATGGGATCCACCATATCTCTTCAGAATTTGCTCAGATGGGTTACTTAGAAGATGTGTACCAGTAGAAGAAGGCATGCAGATCATTCAAAAATGCCATGCATCACCATATAGAGGTCATTATGGGGCATTCTGCACTCATGCTAAGATCTGGTAGCATGGGTTCTTTTGGCCAACTATGTATGAAGACACCAAAGATTTTGCCCGGAGATGTGGGTTATGTCAGAGGCACGAAAATATCAATGCAAGGGATGCTATGCCACTCACCAACAATCTCCAGATCGAGTTATTTGATGTCTGGGGAATTGATTACATGGGACCATTTGTGAAATCAAGAAGTTATGAATACATTCTGGTGGCAGTTGACTATGTATCAAAGTGGGTAGAAGCTATGCCATGCATGAATGCTGATTCCAAACATTCAAAGAAGATGTTTGAAGAGATTATATTTCTAAGGTTTGGGACACCAAGGATGGTCATTAGTGACGGAGGAACACATTTCACTGATAAGAAGTTTCACCAATACATGCAAGCTCATGGAATCCGTCATAATGTTGCTACTCCATTCCATCCTCAGACAAGTGGCCAGGCAAAAACATCAAACAAACAGATTAGGAATATTTTACAAAAAACAGTAAATGAGATGGGTACTGCATGGAAGGATCGATTACCCGAAGCACTTTGGGCATATCGGACCGCCTACAAGACACCCTTGGGCATGTCACCCTATCAGCTAGTGTATGGTAAGACCTGTCATTTACCGGTGGAATTAGAGCATTAGGCTCACTGGGCTATTAAGAGATGGAATATGGACTTTGAAGCCGCTGGAGAAAAGAGAAAGATGCAACTATTAGAATTAGAAGAATGGAGAGAAAAGGCTTATGACAATTCAAAGATTTATAAAGAAAGAACAAAAAGATGGCATGATAAGAGGATCAAGAAGAAGGAGTTTGCACCAGGAGATAAGGTATTACTTTTAATTCCAAGTTCAAATTATTCGGGCTTGGAAAATTACGAAACAAATGGGAAGGACCATTTACGGTTGTGAATTCGTCTCCACATGGAGCGGTAACTCTATAAACACACGAAGGTACGTTATTCAAGGTAAATGGTCACCGACTTAAATTATTTTTAGAACCATTTAATTCAGAGGTTGTTGACGGACTAGACTTTATCCAATTACTAACTTATTAGTCCCGTCATCGTCCGTTATGAAATACTATCACGCATCGCAGCCAACAGAAGTAGTTAGAGTTTAGAGGCACCACGAGCACGACCACCTCGAGAGGCCGCCATGTGGGGCCGGCCAGCACCCTAGTTGGGCCGGGCGGCGCCCCCCTGCCCTCTCTCGTCCCGTCTCTCGTCTCCTTGCCCTCCTACACCCTTCCTAAGCACAGTCCCGTAGGATCCCGTCACGTGCGGATATTCTTTCATACGAACCCTGTAGAGCCTAGATTTGACCTCATCCTAACTCCTGTAAACCCATATAAATGCGCACTTATACCTCCCTCAATTGTATCCCATCAATATCCTCCTCTCTCCTCCAGAGAAACTCTCTAGTTTAGATCTAGCAGCAATGGTAGACAAAGCGGTCATCGGCGCTGACTTCGACGAGATCCCAAGCGATGACTCGAAGGCCATCGTCCTCGCACAGCCGAAGCCTCTCGCCATCGTGCCACCGAAGCACATCTCTACGGTGCCTCAGCAATACGACCAAGTCTACTACGCGCAAGCTCAGCCTGCTCTGCCATCACCACCCGCAAGGCTGCTGCTAGAAGATGGTATAAAGGGAAAGCAGATCGCTATTCCCCGAGGCATCCCGCTTCTTCCACCTAAGGACAATGAATGACTCCTGTCGGTTAAGACCGACAAGAACGGAACACTGGTATGTGCGAAATACACCACTGCTCGCCCTGCCAACAGTGGAGTACGTGCACATCTAGGCTAAGTCCGCTATACCGATTTCATACCACCTCTGCCCAAGAGACAGAGGGCTGCATCAGCATTAGCACTAGAGAAAGGTTCTAAACAGCCTCCGCTCTCTCTATGAATCCTCAGTGAGAACATTGAAGGCCTCTCTAATTCTATTAAAGGCTTAGAGAAGACTGATGATATGAGGACTAAGACTATGGCCGACATGACTAAACAGATAGGAACCAATGTCAAGTTAATTCGCAGTCTCAAGCGCGACAAAGATAAGCTTGAAGAAGAGATTGAGAAGCTTAAGAAAGAGACCATGGATCTCACAAAGAAAGGGCAGCCTTAAGTTGCCCTAGTTATCTATGTAATAAGGCACGCGTGTGTTAGGTTCAATCATATTATTAAGTCGTTTGGGTCATATATATTTTATTAGGACAAAGCCTAATGAGCTAGGGCAGTCATTAGCTCAGTCAGTAAAGCGTCCGTCAAGTTATCTATTATTACTAATGAATAAAGTGCCTTATCTTTTATTAATATTAATGTTTTAGTATTTTTTTATCTACTCTACTCTCTATTTTTGGTACGCATGTTGTCTCCACATGTTGCGCAGAAAAGTATACAGGAAAACAAGTGTGGGGGAGGCACATCACGACCACGGAAATCAATTCGCTCGGGAAAATCACGTAATTCGGAAAACAATCAAACCAGGACCACGCTCAGCGAAGTGGGCCCCAAGGGGCCACAGGGCACGCCACTCGGCGCCCTACCTGGGCCGGCCGGCACCTCCCTACCTCCTCTACGTCCTCGCCTCGGCCACGGTCAGTTTTGAGCCCAATACAGTATAATTGCATATGTTTCGATTCCCGTTTCAATCCGAATTAAAATTCACATGTTAAATCACTTTTAAAGAGAGAAAAAGACTGTTTAATTCATGATTTAAGAATAAATTGTATAACACTTTTCTGGGAGTCATGTCACTGTTGCAAACTATTTATAGGGACCCCATGATTGCTTAAGTTGTTATGGAATACGAGATAGTAGAATAATGAGAATTCAATCCCTGATGTTTTTGTCTTTGGAGGTTTTATTTCAAAATTTTAAAATAATTAGCTATACCTCTCCCTTGCGGTAAAGGTAATGTCCTACTAGAGCCATATATAAGATAGAAACTTTCTACATATAGTACTTGTTTTTTTGTTGAGTTCGGTCAACCTTTGTAACCCGTTGGAGAAATTTGTCATATTTTCGAATCAAGTGCCACTTCCACATATGCATTACTCTAATCCGGAGTAATAGCAAATTATTCCACTAAAAATGTTTCTCTCTTACACTGGGAGAAAACACCAAAAATAATCATATAGGATAGCCACCAAATAAATGCTCTATGTTAAAATCTCTCGGTTACTAAATTCAAAAGAGGTATGGGCTATGCAAAAGAAAAAGGGAGTATAAAAAAATAGACAAGTGCCCAAAGAAATTAAAACAACGGGTACTTAGATGCTCGCCTCCCTTAAAAAAAGAGAAAAAGAAGAAAGAAGATAAAAGATAGCTCATACTATCTGGATAAACTCAATTGTTTAAAGAGAGATTTATTTTTCTCAAGGAGCAAGGTAGAATTAGGTTCCACTATTTTCCACCAAATAAAGCTTGATTCGATTATATGCCTCATTTCTCTGTGGATTCATTATTCGACTTTACAATAAATGCAATGCAAGTATGTTTTCACATTTATACCTACCTAAGATCCACATAAGCTTTTTAGAAATAGAATAAAGAAGGCAATATCATTAATGCCTTGGTAAGGATACAAAAATACTAGATATATTAGTGATTCGCGAGTACTATAAAAGGAGAAGGTAAAGCTAAGCTTTATTTGCAAAATTAACTTACCCTCCAATTGACTTAACTAAAGGAACAGAGTGATCTGTTTCAAGCTGTTCTGTTCTCCAACTACTCAAAGATTCATGGTAGACACTTTGAATTCCGCAGTACATGTATGACTAGACTAGTTATATGTAATATATTCTCAAGTTATGTTTTAAATGTTCCATTCTCTCTCTAAGCTTTATATTAAAACCAACCTTTTTCTCGGGGCGAGTAAAAGCCTAAGTGTGGGGGTAATTGTTGACACTTATTAACGTCTAATTTTTATTATCAATTATCCCTGCATTATACATGAATATCTATTAGAATAGGGTTATACTAATAATTTCCATGAGTTTTGGTGAATTGAATATTTTTCAAGGGATTATCCAGAAAAGCTTAAAAGAGGGTTAAAGTGCTTAATTATCTCCAAACTTGAACGTGAAGGCAACATACGTCATCGACAAGGTAGAAGTATCTAGAAGACACCCGAAGCAATCGAGGCCCCACCACCTGACAGGTGGGGCCGGCCGGCGCCCCCTAAGGGTTCCTGGCCGCTGTCTTCTGGAGTCTTCCACAACCGCCTATGAGGAGTCATCTTAGCCCTACGTTAAGTCGGTTTGATCCAACGGTACACATTCATCCCACCGGGCTATAAATAAAGGGCCAGACCCCCTGGAGAGGGCAGATCAAGAGCTGAAGAACCTGAAGCATTAGATAGATATCCATTAGATCTAGTTAGCAATCAAGAGAGAGATTAGAGAGATAGAGTAGAGGAGTAGAGATTCAGAGATGTCCCGGCCTGTCGGAGCTTCTTCATAGCTATATTCGTCTGGATTCAGCTCCCTCGCCCGGAGCTGCGTTCTGAGGTACTTTTGTATTCAACATTTCAACATTCTAATTCAAGTAAGCAGTTGTTCTTATTTATTCTTAAGTTTGTAACTCATATTGAGTGCTTTGATCTTGGTAGCTCCTAGATTGAAGTAGTATTTTGTAGTGTAGACGTGGTTTCCAGGCTATGATTACTTGTGAATGTCCCCTGATTAGCCAGATAGTGGTAGTTCACGTAGGTGATAGCTACGTTGATTCTTCTGTAGTCTACTTCCCGATGATAGGATCGATAGGTGTATAAGTGCTTGGTAGGAGAGAACTCTGATTTCTGCTCTTATTCAGGTTACTGGCCAGTTAGAACAGTATTATTCAAAGCTTACCGGTAGTTGGAACTAGATAGTCACTAGCTATTTCCTTATTCTTGATATTTTCTGGATTGATTGTGCCATTGGGCTAAGAATCAATAAACTTAGTCAGTATCACCTACTGCTCCTTTGGGTTCAATATTAATCCGAGATAGTCTGGGTGAAGTGCTACATCGGTATTATATCTGTGCTCTTGCGGATAATTTGATAATAATAATATTTAATAGAGTGCAGTTAATTTATACCAACAGTGGTCAATCCACTGTACATCTGCAGGCTCAATATGGTATTGGGTTGCATTGTGAATATCAACAAGGTTAGCAGTTTCTAAATCTTTTGGCTGACCCGGAATCTTACCTTTCTCAAGTGGAGGGACAGCAGCAACTAGCTGAGCTAATTATGATTCTAACATTTTAATAAAGCTGTGCTGATTCTTAATAGCAAAAGCAAAGGTATCCATTCTAGTATTAATGTTTTCTAAAGCTTTATCATTATAAGCTACCTTTCTAGACATTTGATCTAACAATTTAGATTGACCAGCAACTAAATCTCTTAAAGGTGAAAGATTATAATTATTATAATTATTACCTTGGTAGTTACCTTGTCGAGGTTGCTGATTCCATCCTTGGTTTGGCTGGTTCCATCCTTGACCTTGCTGAGGACGATAGTAGGTGTTATTATTGATGAAGTTCACATCCTCTTGCAGCGTAGGGCAGTTGACAGCTGAATGCCCGTAATCTCCACATTTTTCACAGGTCATGCGAGAATCATCAATGTGCATGACTTTCTTCTTCTCTATATCAAGCTTCTTCATGATGAGGTCTAGCTTGGCAGTGACCATGTCAGTTTCCTTGAGATGATGGATGCCTCCTCCTCTCTTGCGAGGTTGAGTACGTTCTTCATTACAGCTTGAATTTGAGGCCATCTTCTCAACAAGTGCTTTAGCGTCTGAAAGCTTAAGTGACAGGAATGCTCCTCCAGCTGCAGCATCTATAGACTCACTGGTGCTAGAGATAATCCCGTGGTAGAAGGTCTGTATCAATACCCAATCCTCTATCCCATGATGAGGACAGTCTTCAATATAATCTTGAAATATGGGCGATACACCGAATGCATCTGGTGCAAACTAAC
Organism: Eremochloa ophiuroides; assembly: GCA_038502445.1. Classification (NCBI taxonomy): domain Eukaryota; kingdom Viridiplantae; phylum Streptophyta; class Magnoliopsida; order Poales; family Poaceae; genus Eremochloa; species Eremochloa ophiuroides. The sequence continues at coordinate 51,952,988 of JAHLJS010000002.1, forward strand.
TACGTGTCTGGTGCCCCCGAAACTGAGCATAACGGTTGGATTTTGAGTTGGGGGCTTTATAAGGTGGAGTAGCCGGCTTGTGGGATACCTCTTGGCCATTCTCATTCACTCTACAAGCTAGTGGGCCTCTCCGCTCCTCTCTCACACATCCTACATGATTGTAACATCAATTTGGTGAGATTGGAGAGCATCAAGTGCGTTGCATGAGTGAGTTCATCTAGAGGCACTTGATAGTTGGATTTTGTAACGGGTTTTCTTGTTACTCTTGCAGTTTGCCGACTCCTAGATGGGTTGGGGTTGCGAGGATCGTTGAGGGGAGTTGGTGATTATCTACGCCTCCGATCGGTGAAGTTGTAAGGGGTTCTTGAGCCTTCCCCGCGGGAGATCGCAAATTGGCTACTCTAGGATTGCTCATACCTTGGTGGATCTCCATCTTGTGTTGGTTGTGCGGCATCCTTGAGAAATATTTGACGTGTGATGCCAATAACCTCCAAGTGGGTGTATTGCTACAATGAGGAGTAACTCGGCGGCAAGCAAATGAACCTCGGTAAAAAATCTTGTGTCATCTCTCTCTACCGAGGATTTCTCTTGTGATTGTGTATTTATTGATTGGTTCATCTTCTCTACAACCGGACATATAAAAATCACCGCTCTACCTTTTACATTCTTGTATTTACATTTTACTAGTATACTTGTGTAGCTAGCTCACCTAGGAGTAGAGTAAAGTAGTGACCTAGAAACTAGAGACAATAGCCTAGAATGAGGCTTGCTTCTTGTAGTAGGCTAGCGCAAAATTCGCTTCGCCTCATAATTGTCTAACCACTTTACTTAAGTGTTGTTCGTAGAATTTTTATAGGCTATTCATCCCCCTCTAGCCATTTAGAATCTTTCACACCTGCAGGAGGTGGAAGAGATGCCACAGCTTGAAGAAATGCCTACGGGTTCCAGTGATGATGAAGATTTGATACCTTTGAGAAAGAAATGTGCTTGTTCTTCTTCTTTCACATATTTTATACTTATATTGGTTCTAGGCATGTTCATTGGCAAGTTAGTTACTTCACCACAGTAAATTCTTGTGCCAATTTATGTGTCAGGACTCAAATCTGTCACTTTTGTACACCTATTATTGAACTAAATGCAAGATGATTAACCAAATACTCAATTTATTAAACTGACAATGCAACTAGATCCAAGTATCAATTTTTTTTTATTCCGATCCAGGTATCAATTAACATGTCCAAGGCATCCTCCTTCCCTGGGGCTCTGGTTAAGCCTACTAACGGGGCAGAATGGAACGGGTTTTTCGGGGCGGAATTTAATACGGGGGAAATGAGTTTTTCTACTTACGGATCGGGTCGGGTTCATAGACAAACGGGTTGGGTCGGGTTGTGTTGTGAACGGCAGCTATGCTGCGAGGTGTGTGGGTTTTGTGGGTTGAGCGGTGGAATGGGACGGGTTAGTGAGCTACAATTTCGGGACGGGTCGGCTTTGTAAATTGTTAAATAAAAAACGAGGCAGAGTGAATTTGGGGCAGGTTTAGCCCCGTTAGCTGGCTTAGCTCTGGTACAGGACAACGAGTTTACTGAATTATATGTACACTCCAATGGCCCTACCATATATTCCTCCCATCCATTCCCTACTCTACAATTTGAGATGAAGTATTTGGTACCTCTTGCAACAAGTACTTTTACTTGTTACATAATAAATTACAGTCCCTTTTTAACATTATATAAATATATAATAGTAAATGTACATGTGACGCAACAAAATTTATATTTTAATATATTGTGTCATCTATTATAATACATTTTAGCATTCGACTCTATATTTTTGTTGGACATATACTGTTATAATTCGTATAAATATAAATCATGAGTTTAGACCACGGGTAAGACAATAATAAATTAAAACTCTAATTTCTAATATTTCAAATACATGTACTATTACTATCACTGTATCACAAGTTATGACTTTTGTTCCGAAGAGTTAAGGAACAAGTGGACAAAGAGAGGAAGAAGGATGGATCAAATTTTTGGAACAAAAAAAAAACGCTCTTTAACATTGTATAGTAACAGACATGCTCATGCATCAGCCTATCCCAACATATTTTGACATCAAACATTACAACTGAGTGAGTGAACCCTATTCTAATTTCTAGAAGCACAGCTCGTGAATGCAGGTCATGGACTAAACATTAGACTTATCTCTAATTCATAAGCTCTAATTTATAACGTAAGACTACTTTTAGTAAAAAATGATGTCACTTTTGCGATGGAGTGGAAGGACAAACGGACTGAGAGCCTGAGAAAAATCGTCGCTCTTTAAGATTATAATATATATAGGTATAAAAAAGGTATAGATTACACGACGATATAACGAATAAGCATATCACAAGTCACGACTTATTTCATAGTCTCATCCTCACAGAATACAGCAAATTTATAAACCTCCACATTATTCCTCATAGCTTACATGTAAATTGTGAAGCTTTTATGCTATGTTTTTGTGTTATAGGTGGACGAAATGAGAGCAGGGAATAGTGAAAAGGAAAAGGTAAGCCTAGTTCTAACAGAATCTTCTGTACACGACAAGTATCAACAAATAATTCTGTTTCAAAGCAAGCAAAATGCTTGTGGTATTTACAGTAAGCACTATTGGAAGATCTGCTGGATAACTGTCTCTGCATTTCCATTGTACTGCATGAGGAGTTGGATGGCATCCGCCCTTGGCAACGCAAGGAATTCCTACATAGATACATTAAGATGATAATAGCCAATTAAATTCAATCTCACAGGTTATTGATATCTTAGGTGATGACAATAAAATATTCTTGTGATCTCTAAACAAAGTACAAAAAGTGCAATAAATTCCACTACGGGTACCTTCTGTCCTAGGCAATACCAATTTGAAAAGTAGATTTCAAAAACCTACAGCTAGTTTGAGACATGTTGCCGAAACTACAACCTTGGTGCCCACTGCAGAAACCCTGTGTTGACACATAACTAATAAATATCAAACATACGTTATTTTCCATGTTCATAAGAAATATATGTTGCCACACTACACTGTAAACTCAACAACCATCCTCACTAAGATATGAAGATATAGCACATGCTTGGTGTCATCCCTAAAACTGGTCGTGGAGAGTCAGTCCATTGCCTGTAAAGGCAAGAAAATCCTTGCCCACATTGCCAAAACCAAAGGCCCAGGGGTACAGAAAGAAATTGACACCTGTCTCCTAAATGTGGTAGGCAAGGGAACCAAATATCATCATATATTACTTACCATAACCTTCAGTATAGCATTTTCATCACAGGCAACTTCTGACGAAACTTGAGGGCTACTACCTTCATCTGGCACCTTGCCACTTGAACATGTTGTGATTTGAGATGATCCATTTCCACATTCATCTGTAAGGACCTTCGACATACTATGACTCCCCAATGATGGATCAACCTCTTTCAGAGAATCAATCTTCAAAAAGTGCTCAAAACGGTCCTTGCACATCTGAAGCTTAAACCATTCAGTGTGTGTATGGATTGTTGTTCTGACTATCTTCATTAGCTGAGGCTCTTCAATACCAAGCCTTCTGCTCATGGCAACCTACAAAGGAGAATATGCCTGATTCCATCCCACATCACTCTAAATAAACATAATAAAATACATGCTCATTTATTTGATTAAGGGAACTAAGATCTAGAGCCAAGTAAATTTTCCTTGTACTGTCACTAATAGTCTATCACAGCAGCCATATTGACTCGCAATATGCAAACGTCGAACAAACCTGGAGAGAACTGGCAAGTACTGGCAATGATAATGCATTCATGACTCCATCTTCATTGGGTCGAATTAGTGTCACCAATGTTTCCTTCAAGGGCTTCAGTAGAGCTTCGTTATTGGCAGCAAGTGGTCCCAGATGAGTGGATGCAACCTTGAGAGCAGATACATGATCACCAGCAGCTACCAGCTTAAGAAATTCAACCTGAAATGGACAAAATATATTAAGTAGGTATGGTTCCTATCAGAGCAACAGATAATTATGGGTGTTAGGTTGGGTTTACCTGTTTCAGCTGAAACAGAAGAATAGGGTTCTGTTGAAAGAAATCAGGATCTATGCTGCTTATCTCCTCAACAACTTTGGAAGCCATCCCTTTTCGTGTGAGGTCGCGCATCTCCAAAATAATTTCATATTTCCGATCTTCCATGTGTATATTATCAGAGAAATTAAAATTTACCACCAAGTCCTAGAGAATGGCATACAAACATCAATTACTATTTATCAATTATCAATAATCTAGTTTTTCATGCAAGGAAAAAAATAATCATGAAAGCTCACCTGTTTTTCTACCATAGTATCTTCGTCCATATCAAGGGTAGGAGACAAACTATCATGCTTACTGGAATCCAACAAGGTGACACAAGCATAATCAAGATCATCTAGTCGTCCTCTCCATCTCTTTCGTCTTCGCTGCCCAGACATACTATTTCTAACCCTATGTAACCTCCTGGACCAAGAATCATCACGAGTGATACCGCTGGTGCTACAATGTCCATTCTGACTGTTGGTCATTTCACACTCAAGCTGTGTTTCATTATTAACATCATTATTATGATTACATTTCAAATCAGCAGTTCCTACAAAATAAAAAGAACAAACAGTTCTTATTAAAGCTATGGAACCAAAAATTATTTCTAAGAGTCATCTTAGCAATAGAGCACTACACAAAATTGCTTATTTGCAGCAAATAAAATTTTCTTGTAGCATGTAGTACAGGTTCAGCCATTTACCAGAAAGAACATGCGAACTGCCTTCAACCAGTCCCCTGTATACACAATACTCGTGTACAAGTTCATCCAGAAGTGTCAGGTCCAGCTTCATCCGGCACAATTCGTTCTGGCATTTTTACACAGATAAACTTACACCATGAGCATCAAACCAAGGAAGCAATAAGGGAACACTTGTTGAAACATAAGCTCATGCCATATCAAATAACAATCAAACAAATTATGATCGAAAAATACATTATTTCCCTATATTTAGTCAATGAAATGAAAAGAAAGCATGAAATGTAATGTAATCTTTTGGCCCCTAAACCCTAGGAGATATATAACCTTCAAATATAACTACAAGCAGGAAAACAGGACTCCCGGCTTATTTACCCTGTTGTAATGCTGTTCCCTTAACTACTTCATGATCATCATCTTACATAGACCTAACTAGCATGCATACATATCAGTGAACCACAAACTGGATGTAACAGAAAGAATCAATCAACTTGAGGCAAAACCATAACTAGACTCCATCACTCCAAAACGTTGATACAAATCCTAAACAACTCTCAGAAAGGTAATCCCAGCACTCCAGTGAGCATATCAGAGACGATCAAACAAAAAGAATTCCCAAGTTCGACATGTCAACTCCATACCTTTGTAAAAAGGACAGGATAAGCTGGCCAATTGTAAGCCCAAGAAGGAGGTGTTGGGAAATGAAAACAGTGGCAATATGGCCTCGCTCCTAGGTCTGTCCTGTGCGTTTTCTTAAGCTATTCCGCTCATCACAAAGGATACCGCTATCATGCCCTGTTTGGCACGCCACCGACATATGATCATCTACGAGTCTTTGGCTGCAAGTGTTATCCCAGCAGGCCTGCCTCCACACACACGACCCCCATGAGCCTAACCTTGCAGCCTTGAAGCGGATTCTTTGCTATGTTTGAGGCACCCTCCAACTTAGTCTCCTGCTAGTGACCGTCTGCTTCGATTGATCTTGTCGTCTACACCGACGCTGAGGGTTGTCCGGACACCCACAAGTCCACCTCAGGCTATGCTGCGTTCCTTGGTAACAATCTTGTCTCCTGGTCCTCCAAGTGCCAGAACACAGTGTCAAGATCCAATGCTGAAGCCAAGTATCGTGTGGTGGCCAATGGAGTTGCAGAGGCCACCTGGCTACACCAGCTCCTCCAAGAGCTGCATGCCCCTCTCCGACGCGCCACACTGGTGTATTGTGACAACATCAGTGCCGTCTACATGACCTCCAACCCGGTCCAGCATCAGCGAACCAAGCACATTGAGATCAATCTCCACTTCGTCCAGGAGCGAGTCACTATTGGTGATCTTCGTGTTCTGCATGTTCCCACCTCCTCACAATATGCATATATCTTCACCAAAGGGCTGGCTCCAAACTTGGCTCTAGGAAAACAGATGGGAAAGTCGTTTTCTGGGAGCCAGGCTTGCGCCAGCTCCTTCATCAATTCTCGTCACCTCCTTATGCCGCTGCATCGCGCCTTGCCTGCTGCCTTCCCCAAAGGCGATGCCACCACCATGACCGACGCCACCATGGCTTGACTGGCTGGAATCTTCGCGTCCCACGAGCAGCGGTGGTTCGCCGAGCGCAAGTCCCTGCGTCGGCAGGTGCACGCTGTCGTCGCCACGGCGCAGTGCGCGAGGCCAAGCACGAGGAGCGGGACATGGTGGTGCTCAAGGACAGGGCCCTGGAGGAGGAGGTCCAGAGGCGGCAGGGCGCGGAGGAGTGAATACGGGCCGCGGAGGAGCTGCGGGAGTGCGCGGCCAGGGAGGCAGTAGAGCACGCCATGGAGGTGCGCAAGCACAAGGCGGTATTCGTGGAGCTGGGCCTCCATTGGCTTCCCAAAAGACGATGACGCTCACAGACTGATGTGTTGTGCTTCTCCGTGGACGAGCTGTGCTCCTACCCGTGCTCTTGCTGCTAGTAGCCGACCGTGCCTCACTCCATCTCCTGCTGCTAGTAGCCGACCGTGCCTTGCTACATCTGCTCTCCTCCGCTCTCTTTGTTTGCCTCGAAGATGTTCGACGAATTGCTTCAATGGTGGTGAAGTTACCTGTACAAAGAAGAGGTGACTCTATCCAAGCCAAACCAGTCAACCAAACACACTAGTTGCTAGTCAAGCTTAGATAATGCATGCAACCAAACAAGTCCATCTTGACTTGTTAGAGACTGGTTTAGGCTAGCCTGGCTTATTTTCTAGCCAGGCTAGAAGAAATACATGAAACCAAACAGACCCTATGTGGCTGTGCTGCCTGGAATTAAGATTGGTTAGGCAAGGATCACCGTTAATTGGGTGTTCCTATAAACCCTGACGATCCTTGCCTATATATTGTACTTGGCTTTCATCAATCAATCACTAATTCCAAGACCAAATCAAGTTTCATTTATGAAGACATCGAGTCTCCATTGGGATTTTCTGTGGTGGAATTTCTCAGAAATGACCACTTTGGTGTGGTGCATTCCAAAACTTTCCACTTTTTTATTCATTCAAGCAGACAGTTATTGGCTGGTATATATCATCAGAAGCTTGAAACTTGACTCTTGTGACAGGGGGAGAAGTTCAACAGAAAGTAAGTCTTGGAAGGAAGAAAAATTTGGATTCATGGCATAGAAAAGGAAATGTCTATTGCCAAGTTCTGTACGAAGACCAAAAAGTTTTGTTACTCCCTCTGTTCGGAATAGAATGCAATTTTAGCATAGCATATTGAGTCAAACATTCTGAATTTGACCAAGAGTATTAAAAAATATCAATATTTATGATACCAAATAAGTGTCGTTAGATTCATCATGATACTTATTTTGTGTTTATAAATTTTGATATTATTTTCTATAAACTTGGTCAAACTTAAAAAAAATTGTCTAAGGGTAGAGCTAGAATTGCATACTTTTCTGTACAGAGGCAGTATCTCTAAACATTTATAGCAGTGCTTAAAAAGTAACAAGCCATTAAAAAAGATTTAACAATGCTGCTTAAAGTTGCATGAAACATAAATTTGCATGTTTCACAGAAACTATTAAAATGACAAATTTCTTTTCAGTTATGAAATCAGCATAAATGGCAACAAAAATTCTATGGTCATGGTTTGACTAGTTTTATACCAAAATCTTGTAATATAATACAACCTGAAAAGCTTGGTATAAATTTCCTTTTGCAAACTTCAAGCTATCCACAGCACCTTGTCTTGTCAACTCCACAGCATGCGCCAGGGCTTGAACATCAACCTAATATCCAAATATCAAAAGCTGGTGCAAAGAGTGTATATGTATATTCAATAATTATTATGAAGTGCTTGCCTCATCAAATGGTGGTGCTTCAAGTGACCATTCCTGAGGAACCACAGGGGGATCGCGATCCTCAAATAGCAGTCGTTCAGTGAGATCAGATATAGGTGATGGAATTCCTTGACGCGTGCAAAATGCCTTGTGAATGCTATTGAAGTGTTGTAAAATTATCAGAGTGGCATAGAAGATAATTTGACCAAATATGATTTGAAAGACAGGAGAACATATGTATTGTATAAGGTTACCTTATTAAGTATCTTAACGTCAGCGACAGAATAGGGTCATAAGCTTCTAAATGAGCTCTTAGTATAGATGATAGTAAACCAGCAAGTTCAAACCTCCTCTTTATAGACCACTGTAGAACAAAGGGTTTAAGAAGGAAGAAAGGATTAATACCAGAAACATTAAGAACTTTCTTGCAGTACATCATGAAGTGCTGAAACATGCAACATAGCAATACCATCCTCTATAAATTTGAGAAACATATCTTCCAAGCAGCAGTAAGCATAATAGTTCCTAACATAGAAGTTCTAACATGCAAAAAAGTATAGTAATTTTCTATTGGTAATAATTGTTTGCTCACAATCGCTGGTTGTGGTTAAGGTTTTTTCTATTTATGAATCCTTTTTGTAACTTCTTTGTCCCTATAGAGGTTGTACGAGTCATCTAGACTCCTTTCTTCTTATAAATAATGATGCACAGGAGTTAGCTAGTGTGAAATAACAGTACAGTAGGTGTCAAGGGCTTTGGGCCCGAGGGTAGCAGGACCTCGGCTACAGAGCTCGTAGCCGCGGTTGGTAATGGCGTCAGGATTTTCCTCCAAGCGCTCAATGGCGAAGGAGATGAGATGGAGAGAGAAAGAGGGAGATTAGGAAGGTTTTTGTTACTGCCTAATCCGATCACGAAGAATACATTCAAATAAACAGGGTCTCACCCTAACAAACTTGGAAAGGAAGCTTAGATTAACATCCTGGCCGCTTGCGCGGCAGTTCCTTGCCGCTACGACGCGGCCGGCGCGGCTCTTGCCGCGTCCCTCTTGCGGGCCCTGCGTGTACAGTGCCAGCCCCACATGACAGTAGAGTCTCCATAGTGAGTAGTAGGCTTATGCTGGTTTCCTCCCTTCTCTGAACCCCTTCCACCTCGTCCCTGCTCTGGCCTCCTTCGTCTTCGCCTCCTGCATCTCGCCGGTAGCTAGAGGGAGGTGGGCCGACCCGGCTCTCTTTGTACATACTAGCTTCTACCCAGTTTTAAGTTTGTGTTGAGTGTTTTTCAGATGTGTGTAACTCGCCGATGTTCTCTTGCCATGGAGGCTGTAGTGCTGTACTAGCTCTCTTCCTTGAGCTATGTGGCGGCTGCAATGGATTCAAGGAGAGCACCAACCAAATAAAGAGGTTTCGAGCGGATCATCAGAATCTACAGGCGTGAGCAGAAGCATATGCACACGCCACTTACACGGCGACCTTCTTCCAAGTCTCCGGTCAGCCAACTACAACATTTACAGACATGGAGCAGCTGGCGCACTCACGCAGTGTGGAGCCGGTTCACGCGGAGGTGATGATGCAGATGGGAAGTCACCGGGCTTCCTTTCTCCTCCGTGGATGGTACAACACGGGACGACGGGAGCCGGAGCGGGAGCCACGGTTTTGCTCCCATATTCCCTGACAGCGTCGATGCTAGTCCTCGGATTTAATTTCAGAAGTAGCACCAGTCCCTTGAGTCCGGTGAAGCTCATACAAGATCTACGACTAAAGATCTCAAATCCTCATAGACACAAGCCGATCAGACAGCCGAGGGTTGTGCCGACTGTGCTATCGGAGTGCACCAATGAGGATCCCCAATGTCTCCGTCATGGTCCGGCACCCCCGATGGGGTCATCACCACCTGTATTTTCTTTAGCAGAAAGATCATCTTTTTGAAGAATGGCAGATGCCGAAGAGGATAGGCTTTTTTATCCGATACATTTCATTGACTCCTTTCTAGTAGCTAGAGAACTAACCTCTGTTGTACTCTGTTCTAATCGTTATAATATATGTGTTATTGTCGAAAAAAAAATTATGCATAGTGGTCGAGAAAAAAAAAGTATAGTATTTTAATGGTAAGACACTCATGGGCAAGTGCAAAGCGATGTATTGTCAAATAATTCAATGACAATCAAAGCTCCTTAATTAAGTCATAAACTCTGGAGAAGTTGATTCCTTACTTACCAAAGCAGCTGTCAAACAAAGCTACGTAAACTCTAGAGAAGTCAATACCTTACTTACCAAGAAATATCATAAGTTGTCTGCTTGAGTGTATTAATTGGTCTATGTTGCTATGCATTATTTAAAGAAGTAATGTCCCCAAATATACCAATGTATGAATAAATAATTAACATATCCGTGCCATTATTTTAGCTGATAAGCTCAGGAAGCAGAATATGGACATAGGGACCCTGCATACCTCATTAACAACCGGGGAAGATTGGTCATCTTTGTCATATATCAACACAAGCATTATATGCTTGAACTCCTCATAAGCTTCCTTCAGGGCATATTAAAACATCAACATTGTGTAAGCAAGCTCCAAACAAGCACAAAGAAACTCAATTAAACATGCTAAGGATAAATGTGTTTATTCAGGTTTAGATGTATAATAATATATCATAGGTGCTGCATGATGCTCTTTTAGTGTTGTGTTCAATATATGGCTTTCTAATACATTTAAAATTTGCCCTCCCAAGGATTGAACACGAAAGAATTAAATGAGCATCATAATCAACAGGCGGAGTCGAGAAACCCAAGTAGTATATCCATTCATTGTGAATTAAATCGAAACTGTAAAATGCACCAACGGTCCCTAAAGGCCTAAACTTACAAATAACCTGACAAAAAGAAAGTCAGTTGTTGCATGCTTTGAATATTTCTGAGAAATTACCACTTAGCCATGTCAAGATTCAAAAAACATACGTTTCATAACAGTCAAATCGTTTCTGTAAAAAGTACGTTGTATGTTTCTGTAACTTGTTTTGTGCAAGTTAACTCTTGTAAAGCCAATTATTATAACAGTAGGACCATCATAAACATCCCTTCAAAAACATCTTGTAGTTCAGGCAAAATTAACCTATGCTAATGTACCAGTAACTAGTGCTTTTCTAAATATCAGCTGCTACAACATAAGTGGCCCTACCTCAACAATTGAACAATATATACATAATCACATAAGTCAGTTGTTGAGTTAGGATCTGCTTGGTTGGCTACCACAGTACCACGTCTAGCTGCAATTACCTCAGACAAAGTGCGGCAAGACAGCTGTTGTGCTGAAGGCTAGATTGTGACAACTTAAGCAAAATACAATATGGCACATCAGTGCAAAAGCAACCAAAAAAATGCAACAAAAACAAAAACTTTCCATCTTTTGTGTATGGCAACATGATAGGCGTGCAATCTTAGCTCTTAGGGCACATTTGGTATGCACCTAACATCACCTAATCCCAGTCACACACCAGTTTCCCAGATAGCTGCTTGCTTGACTCACAATTGTGGCCGCAGACACTTTCCTAGCACCATACCCTACACATCATATATGTTCAGTTGTTTGACTAACTTTGCGACACTTGTGGGAAACGATATGTTGGCCACACTTTGCCTACATCACAACTCAAGAAATTACCTCTTTCATATATTTTCCTCAATGCGATAGCTCAAACTAGCAGGAATAGTTTCCTAGCAATATGTCCTTATATGAAGCAATATATTATCCCGCCCCCCCCCCCCCCCCCCCCCAAGCTTTTTTAAAAAAAGAAATCCAATTTCCGTAACAAAGATTTCAAGGCTGCATAGCACCCAATAACCACTGGATACCAGAATTACCTCCACACCCATGTCCAAATTGTTCGGACAAATTGGGCATTCTGAATCCAAAATCAGATTCTGAAGACTATCTCACTCTAAGAAGTATTTTGCACAGCCATACTTATTTGCCAAGCCAAACTCCTGAATACGTGATATTTGAAACAGGGGTTCCTGACCACCAAGGCCATCAACTGGCAAGGGTGAGGTGGCCAGCTGCACAGGCCCCAAAATCCTAAGCCACTTTTTTTTTTCAACGCACACAAGAGCTACGCATCATTGCATTAATACAAAGATACACAGACACAAAAAAAATGTTTAACCAATACATGAATGTGAAGTGAAACTGTGAAGGAATATCAATTGTGATCACCGATCTGCCTAACAACTGGTCCATCAAATCTGATCAATTTCTCTCTGCTTGTCTCCCAGTCCCAGGTCACCGCCCACCCAGCAAGGCAGCAACACAACCCCTCTGCCAGTCTGCCAATCAAGTGCCACATCTGCTGAGTGCCAATATGGAGACGGAGGACGCACCCTGTCGCTGCTGCAGTAAATGGTAAGCGGTAACCTGAGACTGCTAGTTGATACTAGCGTGCGGAGTGCAAAAAATTGAGCAGCTTAATCTGTGATGTGATTTCATTTTATGATTTTTTTTTCCAATTTAACGGCCCTATCTTGCATTTCTACTAGGGCCTCAAATTCCTATAGACAGCCCTGCTGAGTTAGAGGAGACTAACTTGTAGGTTCAGCTCATTCAGAACCAACAACAACAAGCCTGACAATTCCCATAATTTTCACTAATTCATGACCCACTACTCATACTATTAACTAGCATATGCAAGCTTTACTTGTTGCTCGATACCGAGCCAGCATGATATGAGTCACACACGCAAGTTTAGTACACAGTTACAATACTTAATCCGCTATCCACATGGAGTATATTAATTTGAAGCTTGAAAACCTCAACTTGAATCAGAGCATCAGGTCAGGCCGTCAGGCGTGAGGAGGGGAGTCACAGCAACAGCACTCACCGGGTAGGCGTCGAGCGCACAGGGCGCAACCGCCGTGCGGAGGCAGTCGAGCGCCGCGTCCCTGTCCGCCTCCGTGCCCCTCCTCACCAGCTCCACAAACCTCTGCACCGCCAGGCAAATTCAATCATGTCTCAGTTTGATCCACAAGCGCCAGGGGTATCGGGAGACCGAGGGAACGGCGCGCACCTGCTTGTGGAGATGGAAGAGGAGGCGGTGGTCGGCGAGCGCGGCGGGCGCGTGGGCCCGGAGGAGCGCGAGGGCCGCGTCGACGTCTCCCAGCTCGAGCGCACGGCGCGCGCAGCGGATGAGGAGGCGCGACCGGTAGGACGAGGAAGAAGACGACGAAGACGAGGATGGGGCCGAGGAGGTAACGGTGGTAGTAGAGGAGGGTGAGGACGGCGGCGAGGGGGAGGCGGATGCAGCGGGAGGAGGGGCCACAAGGCGGTCGGATCTGGCGAAGTCGAGGACAAGGGCGTCCAGCGCGTCCCAGTTCACCTGCAGAGGAGAATTCGGCTGCGGCCAGTCCATCGGCGGCGAGGCAGTAGCGGGCGGTGGCGCGGGGATTAGGGGAAGGAACTGTTGGGGTGGTCGGGACTCGGGTGGAGGTCGTTGAGACGACGCGATGAAGTCGGTGGAGCGTCGAGGGCCGCGTGCGTACATGGAGCGAATTGGGGTGAGGGCCTCATAACCTTTTTTTTATTATTATTAATGGGCTCTCATAACTTGATACGCATTGAAGCCTACTGCTCCTCTCTTTATAATTATACCAGCAAAACATGCTCGTGCGTTGCAACGGAAGATTAGAAACTCTTTAAAGTTTATAGGAAATGTTAAAATCAGCATCAGGTAAAATCAACGTTTGTGTAGTTCACTTTCCATAAGTATCAAACAATGGCGATATTTTTATATGTTATAATCTGTACTCGTATGAATTAGAACAGCTTGCATATAATAACAACTGATAGATTATGATTTTAAATAATTTAAACTCATGACTCATGCTCATAAGACTATCCTCTAAAAGAAATATTTTGCCTTGGTCATCGAGATTCTCTTCTCTATACCATTTTTTTCACACACATCCATCCTCTATATCTCATCCTCTATATTAACTTCCAATATCGGCCCCACTTGTCATTTTCTATAAATTTTATCTAAATATATTTATGTGAGATCTTGTTTTGAAGGATTTATTGAAACGAATTTAATAGTGTAATTGGAATTTAATTTGGTGTTTTGGTTTGTGACTTATAACATTTTTTTTATTTTAAAGAATTTATTGAAATGAATTTAATAGTGTGTTAACACCGAATTTTGAGCTAGGAGCCGATAGCCGATGCCAGAGGAAGATAGCCGATACCGGAGTAAGATAGCCGATCTCGGAAGCAGGTTCCGTCCAGCGGAAGGAAGGAAAATAGCCGATTGCACGGTGAATCGGTTATCGGGCGAAGGTGATAGAAGGCGTGCAGCGTCGGTATTTGTGACGTCATCCAGAGTCCGCGCCACCAAGATGCGATCACGATCGGAGTCCGTTATGAAAGGGAAGGTGTGACTCCAAGTTACCTTAGATATAGGATAGTTTGTTGGTTTCATTATCTATTGATGAGTTGTAATTCGACTAGAACTCTATCTATGCTCAGGGTATAAATATAAGCCCTCAACCATTGTAAAATAAACAATAACATAAATACAACACAACTTTCGGCTCCGGCCAACAAACCCTAGAGTCAGTCGAGTCCGGCGAGTTACTTCATCCAGGCTGGGTGTCATCCGGTGGACGCAGGCTTACTTGTAAGTATCGTCAATCCCCTATTAAACTATGTCTTTTTAGCGTCATCCGGTCGACGTGGAAGCATGGCGGATCAGGGTCCTTGCTAAGCTCTGTTTCTTTGGCGTCATCCGGTGGACGCGGGAAGCACAGTGAGTCAAGGTTGATTCACGCTGGTTTACCCGATCAATCTATGTTAACCGTCATCCGGTGGACGAGATACAGATTAGGACGGTTTTCACGCGCGGATTAGTTATCGATTCGTGTTTGTTTGCTTGATTAATCTATTAGTTAATGTCATCCGGTAGACAGGCTATAGATTGAGATAGTTTGCACGCATGGATTAGTTATCGGCTCTAGCTAAATATGCCAATTTAGTTAGATTCATTAAGTTATCAAGATGTTATTTGTTGTTTATTGTTTATTTATCAATATAACATCTCTCTGCCCGATCAAGATTGATAGATTAGGCCTTAGATTCACTTGAATTTGATCGTCGCTTATGCTTTGTCATGCTTATTTTACCATGATGATCGGTTCCATGCTTACATCGGCTAATTGCCTATCAATCTTGTTCGTTACATGGTGTGCGTCCGGTGCTAGTTGAGACATAAGTGATTCTGAGGTTATCGTAAGTCTTATTTTTGTGTCCTTGTTTAAGTTAAACTGAGCGTCATCCGGTGGAACAGGTTTAACCCAAACAAGTTTTTTCACTAGATTAGACTTGCTTTAATTTGAAGTCTGTTTATGGCTACGCTAGCGTTCGTTCGTGCTTCATGGACCCTGCATCGGCTAAAGAGCCGATTCAGTTATGCTCTCACGAGTAGATTGTGTATATAGATTTATTTGGATATCAAACGATTTAGCTTTGTTTGCTGGGTTTGTTGAAGCCCGCTGGCCGTTAGACCAGGTGAATGCAGACTTGGTAAACGTAGCGAAGAGGATTTACTAAAGCCGCCGGCCTTCTAGACCAGCTTTAACCGATCTCTGCTTGTTTGATGTACAGATCAGATCTGTATACATGATCTATTTTCTTTTATACACATTAATTGAATTAGATCGGCTATTACGTTATTGTCTTTATATGAGTATTCTGATAGCCGTTTTACTTCATTATTATACTATCGGTTCATAACATGACGGAATCGGCTTTCTAGACGATCTCCGATTGAATCGGCTCTCAAAGCTACATAATTGGAACTATCTGGACACACCGGTTAGTTCTGCCCTGTGATTACTGATTACTATTGTTTCCTTGTCAATTGCAGGTCAAATTGACTGGCACGTTTGGGTGTTACTGACACTTTCAGACCGGGTTCGAAGGTAACTGGATCTGCGAGAGCTCTATTGCCTTCAAGGGTCGTTTCCGGCTTCGCTGGTGTGTTGGGCTTAGGGAACCACTTTTTGCGCCAACACACTTTTTGGCACGCTCGGTGGGACATTCACTGAAGACCATGGCAAAGGGGAAGACTGCGGCTGACGGATCCTCCAGGGATGACGGTGTCCTCAGGGTCAGGGTCGAAGATCTCGGCGAGGAGGACGCGGCCGTGCTGAACAAGATCGTTGAAGAATTCGCTGATGCCTGCCTGCTCTCATTCAGCAAGCAGCGTGACGGCTCTATAGTGAAGAAGAATGCATTCCCGAGATGGATCATGGACGGCCATTCTGATAAATCTGAAGAGGAGTGCAAGGCCGACCTCAAACAGATGCTGGAAGAAGCGACCTGGGAGGCCGCCTATTCAGCAGTCGGTCATCACCATAAATCCTTCCTGCAAACATTCTATAACATCATGAAGACCGTTCTCAAGCGGCAGGATTGGGAGTCTTTGGGCCCAGTTTACTTCAACATACCCGTAGAAGATGCAGATCCGAAAGCAGCGGCAGGGACCTCCAATTCCTCACCGCAACAGCCGAGCCAGCCGAAAACACCAGTGCAGGGTGTTACTGCGGCCGGTTCGGCTAAAAAAATAGCAGCTTCCCCCAGATTATACAAGGATCATACTCCGGAGGAGCTCGCCGCTTTCATGCAGGCCACTGGGCAGACGGTGAACTCGATGAATTCATCAGCAATGAACCCGACGGCTAGAAATACGCCGGCAGCAGACACGGCCAACCCAGCTCCTAGATACCATGAGGGGATCACATATCAAGACCTTCAGGCAGCACCGCATCCGTGGTATGCCCAGACGCCCAATAATCAGCTGCTGGAGCAGATGAGTGCCATGCTCCGTGATACGTTCGGTTTGCAGCCGAAGACCGGGACTGGAATCAAGTATAGACGTCCTTACCCCGAGTGGTACGACCGAGTGACATTACCGCCCAGGTATCGCTTGCCCGACTTCTCCAAGTTCAGTGGGCAGGACGACATCACCACCATGGAACACATCAGCCGTTACCTGACCCAGCTCGGTGAAGCTTCATATGAGGTAGCTCACAGGGTCCGGCTCTTTCCGCTATCACTGACAGGGCCGGCGTTTAGCTGGTTCGCATCTATGGAGCCTACCTCGATTCAAGGTTGGGAAGATCTGGAGACCAAGTTCCATAATTACTTCTTCTCTGGCACTGGGGAGAAAGACATTACAGATCTCACCAACATGCGCCAAAGGCCGAATGAACTTGGATCGGCTTTCATCA
Organism: Eremochloa ophiuroides; assembly: GCA_038502445.1. NCBI lineage: Eukaryota > Viridiplantae > Streptophyta > Magnoliopsida > Poales > Poaceae > Eremochloa > Eremochloa ophiuroides. Next base: position 51,970,337 of record JAHLJS010000002.1, read on the forward strand.
AGCGGTTCAGCTAGACCAGGAACATGTGTTACTCCTTGAACCTGAATGACAAGCAGCTCGTCAAGATAGTGGTCAGTGGGTTGCTCCCACACGTCCAAGAAAAACTGATGGGCACCAACTTCAACAGCATCAGCGAGGTGATGCAGAGGGTGGCCGCATTAGAGCAGCAGGCCCAGAGCTTCAAGAAAGAATCGAAATACAAGCAGTCGGCCTACATCTGTAATTCCGACTCAGAAGATAAGGAGAATGAAGAAATGGCTGCGGTTGAGCTCAAATGGGGTACAAAGCCCATGGCCATGCCGAAGGGTTGGAGCGCGGAAGATCAATATGACTTTGACACACGCAAGCTGGACAAGCTCTTCGACCTGCTAGTCAGTGCGGGCCACATTACCTTCCCGGCCGATTACGTTAAGCCGTCTCCTGAAAATTTGGAGGGGAAACCGTTCTGCCAGTACCATGGCCTCACCTCACACTCCACAAACAACTGCCGCAATTTCAAAGCAGCAATCCAGAATGCTATTAGGCACGGCCTGTTGAAATTTGAGGCCCCTCCCAAGGGGAAGATGAAGATCGACAAATTTCCATTCCCGAAGGGGCAGAACATGGTCCAGATCGCAAATCCTCTGACCAAGGTAAAGGTGTTAACCTCCGAACGGACCAAGAGGAACTCCTCAGTTGATACCGATGCACAAATCACAGCTGAGGAGCTAGCGCTGGTCAAACGAAGGAGGGAGCAGAATCAGAGGCAGCTGGAGCAGGGACAGTCCAGCGGCACCAAGAGCAGGAGGCCCACATACTAGCACCTTCTGAATAAGTGGCGACGACAGAAAGAGAAAGATCATCAGAGGCAGCTGCAGCACGAAGAAGAGGAGTACCGCAGATGGCTCCGCGAGGAAGAAGAGGCGCGCTATCACGAAGAAATGGCTCGCCACCGGGAAGGTGAGGAGGATCACTGGCATTACCCATTCTTCCGACACTGCTGGAACGAAGGCTTGAGATTGCCGACGCTGCGCAACTGTCCAGAATGCAGCGATCAGTACCGAGAGTACAGGCATTCCCAGGTCACCCGCCGGTCCGTACACCAGAGACTGGGGAGTCCCCATAGCCCGCGGGATCGGCGTGAAAAAAGAGACCTGCGCGATCGGCTTGATGAGGCGGTAGTTGAACGCCGACAGCCGGTTTGGCAAGAGAACCAGTGGTGCCCGGGGGATCTAACTAGAAGCCAAAGGCGCTGGGTGCAGCGGCTCAGGAACAGAGAGCTCCAGGCTGAGGGGCGCGCCAAACAGGTGTGGCACGAAAAGCCTTCACAAAATAATGGAAAGGCTGTAACCGATGCACAGATGGTGTTTGTGCTGCCTGCAGAATTCAGAGCTAGGAAATACGATACCGATTCCGACTCAGACGATTCGGGATCAGAAGGAGTGGCCAAGTTAGTGCTCGCCCAGCAAGCTACTTTTGATAAGCCGGCCAAGAATCGACATCTGAAGGCCCTCTATCTCAAAGGTTATGTCGACGGCATGCCCATGACGAAGATGCTGGTGGACGGCGGCGCCACTGTCAATCTCATGCCCTACACTACATTCCGGAAGCTAGGCAAGGGTCCCGATGATCTAATAGAAACTGATTTAATGCTCAAGGATTTCGGGGGCAATTCTTCCAACACTCGCGGGGCAATTAACGTTGAACTGACAGTGGGGAAGAAGACACTGCTTACAACCTTTTTCGTGATCGACGGTAAAGGTGCCTACAGCATGCTGCTCGGACGCGACTGGATTCATGTCAACTGTTGCGTGCCATCCACCATGCATCAGTGCCTCATTCAATGGCATGGCGATGAAGTCGAAGTGGTCCCGGCCGATGACTCGGTCAGCGTGGCGACGGCGGATGCCACATACTGGGAAGCTGGGGATCATGATTGTTTCTCTGGCAAGGCTTGGGAAGGAGGCTCCATCAAGGTCAGCGATGAGAGTCAACAGCCAATCAGGGCAATCGGCTCTGAGTCTTTTTATTAAATAGAGAATCTGATCGACGGCACAGAGGGTAAGTTGGGTGTCGCACCCAATTTTAAGGATAAAATTGAATGAACCAACTTATGTGCGCCCAGAGATCAATCACACACATAAGCGACAAATTACATAGTACCATCACAAGGTTCAATATATAACGAATAATATCACAGAGTCTTTACATAAATAGCAGCGGTCTAATAATTATAATCTCTCGCGGAAGCTCCAATTCACAGGGAAGTAGTTGACTGGTGAACCACAATCCTAGTAATCCTCAGAAGAATCATCATAGTCGTCTGTTACCCATCCGGGATTTTAATCCAAATATGAAAAATAAAGCAAGCATAAGTACATGTCGTACTCAACAAGAATAACATGGGTTTATGAGGCTCAAACAAGGCTTGACACTGGTTGACAGCGGTTGCTTTTAATTGATCATATTTTAGCAATTTGAGTAGCAGCAATAGAATATTCCAAGGACAAAGATTTGCATGATCATATAAACATGATAATTAATATGGAATAAACATCAATAGAAACTCCAAATAAATCAATATTAAATTAGTTAAGTTCCTGTAAGACGTCCAAGGCCGCTCGTGACCGTGAGCGCGGCTGATATATCAGTTTTACACTCTGCAGAGGTTGCACACTTTCACCATGAGTCGTGATTCCCATATGCCAAGGGTCATGACTCCCATGTCACCTCACCAAGGAAGTGCGGCAGGGTACACTATGAAGTCTTTCAAAAGCCTTCCTAACATGCCACTAATCAATCCGGGCGCAATGGCAAGGGGTGGTAGAGCCCTCCTTCTAGTGGCACACACACGCAGCAGTACATACAAAGACAGGAGCCGCAAAACAACCAGCTCGGCAAGGAACCTTTCAAGATTAACAACATAATAGCAAGTAACTTCATACTTGACTAAAGTCAGAGCCATATGACCCTCATGGTTGCGCTGTAAGTTCCGGTGTCATACTTACAGTTAAGTCCTTAGTCCATGTTGCTAAAAAGCATCTTTAAATCTTTATTTCATAATTAATTAATCAACTTCATAAGATCATGGCATCATCAAGCGCTAGCATCACTACTCAAATGCAATCTCATAGGTAACAAGGATCAAGTGATCAAAACTTAGGAATAAATACTATGGTTGCCAAGGTAGACACATGCATCATGAATTTAGTGATTAAGGTGAATAGGCAACAAGGATGGTCCATGCTATACTTGCCTTGATCAAAGTGCTCACGTCGGCCGACAAGCTCGAAGAAGTGGATGTTGGACCCGGCGACAGGCCAAGGCCGACGTTTATTGCCACCAATTTAGACCCGGAGTTCATGCAGGAACTGATTCAACTGCTGAAGGAATACAAAGGTTGCTTCGCCTGGGAATATTATGAGATGCCTAGATTGGACAAATCTATTGTTGAGCACAAGCTACCTATCAAGCCAGGGTTTCGGCCACACAAGCAGCCTCCACGTCGTTTTAGAGAGGACGCTCTACCCGACATTAAGGCCGAAATCACGAGGCTGTTAGAAGCCAAGTTCATTCGAACTTGCCGATATGCCGAGTGGATATCGAACATCGTCCCCGTGTATAAGAAAAATGGTAAATTGCGAGTCTGTATTGACTTCAGGGATTTAAATAGAGCTACACCGATGGATGGCTACCCTATGCCAATAGCCGATATGTTGGTAGACTCGGCTGCTGGGCACCAGGTTATTAGCTTCATGGATGGCAATGCTGGTTATAATCAAATTTTTATGGCTGATGAAGACATCCCAAAAACTGCTTTCAGGTGCCCTGGTGCGCTTGGTTTGTTTGAATGGGTGGTCATGACGTTTGGTTTGAAGAATGCCGGCGCGACCTATCAGAGAGCTATAAATTATATATTTCACAAGTTGATCGGCAAAATCGTTGAAATCTATATAGATGACGTGGTGGTGAAATCCAAGAGCAATAAACATCACCTGGCCGATTTGAGGGCCACTCTGGAGTGCACAAGGAGACATGGTTTGAAGATGAATCCTAACAAATGTGCGTTCGGCGTGTCGGCTGGCGAATTTCTGGGATTCATGGTCTACCACAAAGGGATAGAGATCGGCAGTAAGAGTAAGAAGGCGATCGATGAACTTGTACCTCCAACCAATAAAAAGGAATTGCAGTCTTTGCTTGGTAAGATTAACTTTATCAGAAGGTTCATCGCCAACTTATCAGAGAAGGTACTGCCGTTCTCACCATTGTTGAAGTTCAAGAATGATCAAGAGTTCAAATGGGGTGACGTGCAACAGAAGGCTTTTGACGAAATCAGAGAATACATGAAGACTTCCTCTGTCTTAGTACCGCCACGGACAGGGAAGCCTTTTAAGTTGTACGTGACGGCCGAAAGCCATACCATTGGATCGGCCCTTTTTCAAGAGTTTGAAGGGAAAGAGAGAGCAGTTTTCTACCTGAGCAGGCGGCTCCTTGACCCTGAGACAAGATACACACCGACCGAGAAGTTGTGCTTGTGCCTATTCCACTCATGCACCAAGTTTAGGCACTACTTGCTTGCCTCAGAGTGTGTGGTGGTGTCCAAGGAGGATGTCATCAAGCACATGCTTTCGATGCCTATTTTAAATGGTCGGATTGGCAAATGGATCCTGGCGCTCTCAGAATTTGACTTGAGGTTCGAATCGGCTAAGACAGTCAAAGGCCAGGCAATAGCCGATTTCATCACGCAACATCACGGAGGATCGGCTAATGTAACGGATATAGCGCCATGGACTATGTTCTTCGACGGCTCTTCGTGCAAGCAAGGTGGTGGCGCCGGAGTAGTGCTCATCTCACCGCGGGGTGTGCGTTTGTCACAAACAATCAGGCTGAATATGAAGCCGCGTGGAAAGGTTTTCAGCTTCTGCATGAAGCAAAAGCCGATGCAGTTGAAGTATTTTGCGATTCACAACTAGTCATCAACCAATTGCTCGGTTTGTATGAATGTAAAGACGAGATACTCAGAGGCTACTATGATCAGTGCCAGGCTCTCATCAAGAAGTTCATGACGGTATCTCTCTGTCACATCCCCAGGGCCCAGAACCAGGAAGCTAATCGGCTGGCGCAGAACGCGTCGGGTTATCGACCGATGCAGGAGATTTGTAACAGCGAGCAATCAGCTGATGACTGGAGGGGTGAGATAGCAGGTTACATAGCAAATCCTTCACAACGGGTCAACAGAAAGCTAAGGTACAAAGCCACTAAGTATGTGTTGCTGGATGGTCAGTTGTATTACAAGACTGTTGAAAGAGTGTTGCTCAAATGCCTGGGGACAGAGGAATCAGTGAAGCTGATGAGCGAAGTACACGATGGAGTCTGTGGTGCACATCAATCAGCTCACAAGATGAAGTGGATCATCAGGAGGACTGGTTACTATTGGCCTACGATGCTGGAAGATTGTTTCAAATATTATAAAGGGTGTCAAGAATGCCAAAAGTTTGGAAATATACAAAAGTCTCCAGCCTCTGCTATGAATCCTATAATTAAACCATGGCCGTTTAGGGGATGGGGTATTGATCTAATCGACCAAATCTACCCACCATCGAGCAAGGGTCACAAATGGATCTTGGTGACGACTGATTACTTCACCAAGTGGGTAGAAGCCATTCCTTTGAGGAACGCCACTTCAGTTGACGTGATCGAATTTGTAAAGGAGCACATTATTTACAGGTTTGGCATACCTCAGACGATCACAACTGATCAGGGGACAATGTTCACTTCAGAGGAGTTTATGACCTTTGCTGACGATATGGTCATCAAGATTTATAATTCATCGCCGTATTATGCCCAAGCCAACGGACAAGCAGAAGCCTCCAATAAAATTTTGATCAAGCTCATCAAGAAAAAGATTGAGCAGAACCCCAGAAAATAGTATTTATATTTGAGCGAGGCAGTATGGGCATATCGCATGGCACAGCATGGATCGATCAAGGCTTCACCTTATGAGCTAGTCTATGGACACGCTGCCGTCTTGCCATGGGAGATTCAGTCTGAGACACGGCGTGTCACGTTGCAAAACAAGCTTACGGCCGGTGAATACAAAGACATTATGATGGACAGTTTAGAAGATTTGCACTGTCATTGGCTTAGGGCTTTGGAATACATTGAAAAGAACAAGATACGGGTGGCCAAGTATTACAACACTAAGGTAAGAAGCAAGAGCTTCACCGAATCAGAGCTAGTATGGAAAGTCATTCTGCCTATTGGTACCAAAGATAGCCGATTCGATAAATGGTCGCCAAACTGGGAAGGCCCGTATCGTGTGGTGGAATGCGCTCCGGGTAACGCTTACATCCTTGAAGACTTGGAAGGGCAGAGACTCGCCAGAGCCATCAACGGGAAGCATCTGAAGAAATACTACCCTAGCATCCCAGTTGGGGGATAATAGCCGATTCATGTGAATCTGGCTCTAACAGCCGATGCCGTGCAAGCGGGTCGCCTTCAGGACAAAAATGGCCGACATCGTAGCAATGAGTCGCCCTTAGCACAAAAAACAAAAAAAATGAAATGCCCTCGGTGGGGTGTAACAGCCGATGCGATAAGCGTCGCCTTTAGTCTAAAAAGAAAAAAAAATAATAAAGGAAAATATAAATATGTATCCGAACACATATGGAAATTAGATTGATGGTTTTGAAGGAAGTTTTATTTCTGATTGTGCTTACAGGAGCCCTATTACATTCTAATCATGCGTGGCTTATCTATGATGTCCTGGGCGTCGGTGACAGCCACGACCTCGTCGGCGTGAGGGAAGAAGTTCGCCAGTTGGGCGCTGGCCTCCTCCATATTCTGGCCCTCCGGGAACCCATGCTCGACGGCCTCCAGAGCAATGCCAGAGCGGAGTCGCGCGGCTGTGAGAGCTCCAGTGGTGCTGTGACGAACGCCGGCCATGGCCACCTGGGAGACGCGGTGGTGAACATCCAGGAGCCGCTCTGCCTACGTGTTGCCATAAGCATTAACGGCATTGGCGGCGGCTTCGGCGGCCACACGTAACTCTTCAAGCTGCGCAGTCAGGACTGCAAAAGAAAGAAGTGTCAGCATGAAGGTGATTGTTAGCACGTCACAATTCAAGATGTTACCGGCCACTGCAGCGTCCGATTCGGCGAGTTGGGCTTGCACCCTGACCACCTCGGTTTCGGCGGCCGTAAGGGCAGCGGCTTGGGCTTCGGTGACGCCCTGCAGCCGGCCATTCTCCTTCGTAGCCTCTGAGTAGAGGTTACGGTACTCCACCATCTGGTGATGGAATCGGCGACCGTCGACGGCGGTGTAGGACCCGTCAGAAGATCCCGATTCTGATCCAGCGCAAGGGGCCGGATCTTGAGGGGGTTCCTAAGGAGGCACAGTTCTGAGAGGCCGGGTGTCCACGCCAATCGGTGCTCCCGGTGGGAAAGGAATCACGCGGGCCTGACTGAAGGTTGACAAAGAAGCAGATGTGTCAGAATCGAAAGAAAACCAATGTCTTGGGTACAAACTGATTTACCTGCTGTAGATGGCTAACTGCCGGAGCGTCACCCAGCGACGACGGCCGTGATGCGGGTCAGCAGCGGCATCCGAGCCAGGGGTGGCTCCAGCGGCTGTAGGGACGGCTTGAGACGGCCCAGCACCGGTTCCCGAACCTCCGACGCTGGCAGTGCCCGCATCGCTGCGCAGGACGGTGATGGTCAGATTAGATCAGGTCAATCTATCAAGAAGTGAGCAGCAGCCTTACCCTAACCAGGCCTGCAGGCGATGCCTCCGTTCACCCACGGCTCGCAGGCTCCGGGTGAAGTTGTCACCTTCGGCGGAACTCGAGGCCGGCCGCTTGCCGTGGTTTCCATCACTAGCCATGGATTTGGGGGATTTTGTTTTCTCTGGTCTGAGGAGAGAAGGCCGGTGAGCTAAGGCTTCGATGCTGCGGTTGCTTGTCCAGACCGAGTGTGTATTTATAAAGATGAGGGCATCGAGACGGTTCTTCCTCGGAAGGCGAGACGGCGCGGCGGATTTTAGGTTGCAGTTAATCCGCGTTTCTTGAATCCGGAACAGTTGACAAATCGGGGAGACGAAGCGCCGCCATCAATGGTCGCACACCGATCGGTTTTTTGGGTCAGGCTGTTTAGCCGATCCTATTGTGAGTGCCCACAAGCCGATTCGTAGTGAATCAGGCTGAGGGGTTGATTCTAAAGGAAAGCAGAACAAAGCCAATGCTACAAAACCGATGCTAAGAGGCACGCCCGAAAGCCGATTCGTATGCAGAACGGGTCAGGCTGAATAATTGATTCTATGGTACAAAGCAGTTTGAAAGCCGATTCGCATGCAGAAATATATCGGGCTAAATTGTCAAATTCAAGGTGAACAGCGCAAAGATAGAGTTGCGAATGGAAAAGAACATGCCAAGCAGTACACCCATCATGGAGCTTCGGAATGGGAATTGGTTGGTTTCTTGAATGATGAAGTCTTTGGGGATCGGATCACCCATCGGGCCCAGATAGTAGGTATCGGGGATGTCCTTCGGTGGAATCAGAATATCATTCCTCAGCACCTAGATTTGAAACTCGTACTCAGTGAGGTTGAAGAGGGATTCACAAATCAGGGGATAGATCGATGAAATTGATACCTCAGGGACTTCAGAAGGAGTCGCCATTAGCTCGAGGGTGATTTGACGTCGACGAATCGAAGCTGGCGGCGGTGAATCGAAGCTGACGGCGGCGGATTGAAGCCCGTGGCGGAAGTTGCGACGGTTTAGGGTTTCGTTTTGGTGCGAAAGTTTGAAGTGCCGAGAGGGAAGCTGCGGTTTGGCTATTTGAAGGCTCAAGCGCTAATTTCGGAATAAACCAGTTTATTTCAAAATTGGGGGGCATGTGTTAACACCGAATTTTGGGCTGGGAGCCGATAGCCGATGCCAGAGGAAGATAGCCGATACCGGAGGAAGATAGCCGATCTCGGAAGCAGGTTCTGTCCAGCGGAAGGAAGGAAAATAGCCGATTGCACGGTGAATCGGTTATCGGGCGAAGGTGACAGAAGGCGTGCAGCGTCGGTATTTGTGACGTCATCCAGAGTCCGCGCCGCCAAGATGCGATCACGATCAGAGTCCGTTATGAAAGGGAAGGTGTGACTCCAAGTTACCTTAGATATAGGATAGTTTGTTGGTTTCCTTATCTATTGATGAGTTGTAATTCGACTAGGACTCTATCTATGCTCAGGGTATAAATATAAGCCCTCAGCCATTGTAAAATAAACAACAACATCAATACAACACAACTTCCGGCTCCGGCCAACAAACCCTAGAGTCAGTCGAGTCCGGCGAGTTACTTCATCCAGGCTGGGTGTCATCCGGTGGATGCAAGCTTGCTTGTAAGTATCGTCAATCCCCTGTTAAACTATGTCTTTTTAGCGTCATCCGGTGGACGTGGAAGCATGGCGGATCAGGGTCCTTGCTAAGCTCTGTTTCTTTGGCATCATCCGGTGGACGCGGGAAGCACAATGAGTCAAGGATGATTCACGCTGGTTTACCCGATCAATCTGTGTTAACCGTCATCCGGTGGACGAGATACAGATTAGGACGGTTTTCACGCGCGGATTAGTTATCGATTCGTGTTAGTTTGCTTGATTAATCTATTAGTTAATGTCATCCGGTAGACAGGCTATAGATTGAGATAGTTTGCACGCATGGATTAGTTATCGGCTCTAGCTAAATATGCCAATTTAGTTAGATTCATTAAGTTATCAAGATGTTATTTGTTGTTTATTGTTTATTTATCAATATAACATCTCTCTGCCCGATCAAGATTGATAGATTTGGCCTTAGATTCACTTGAATTTGATCGTCGCTTATGCTTTGTCATGCTTATTTTACCATGATGATCGGTTCCATGCTTACATCGGCTAATTGCCTATCAATCTTGTTCGTTACATGTTGTGCGTCCGGTGCTAGTTGAGACATAAGTGGTTCTGAGGTTATCGTAAGTCTTATTTTTGTGTCCTTGTTTAAGTTAAACTGAGCGTCATCCGGTGGAACAGGTTTAACCCAAACAAGTTTTTTCACTAGATTAGACTTGCTTTAATTTGAAGTCTGTTTATGACTACGCTAACATTCGTTCGTGCTTCATGGACCCTGCATCGGCTAAAGAGCCGATTCAGTTATGCTCTCACGAGTAGATCGTGTATATAGACTTATTTGGATATCAATCGATCTAGCTTTGTTTGCTGGGTTTGTTGAAGCCCGCTGGCTGTTAGACCAGGTGAATGCAGACTTGGTGAACGTAGCGAAGAGGATTTACTAAAGCCGCCGGCCTTCTAGACCAGCTGCTTGTTTGATGTACAGATCAGATCTGTATACATGATCTATTTTCTTTTATACACATTAATTGAATTAGATCGGCTAGCACGTTATTGTCTTCATATGAGTATTCTGATAGCCGTTTTACTTCATTATTATACTATCGGTTCATAACATGACGGAATCGGCTTTCTAGACGATCTCCGATTGAATCGGCTCTCAGAGCCACATAATTGGAACTACCTGGACACACCGGTTAGTTTCGCCCTGTGATTACTGATTACTATTGTTTCCTTGTCAATTGCAGATCAAATTGACTGGCACGCTTGGGTGTTACTGACACTTTCAGACCGGGTTCGAAGCTAGCTGGATCTGCGAGAGTTCTATTGCCTTCAAGGGTCGTTTCCGGCTTCGCTGGTGTGTTGGGCTTAGGGAACCACTTTTTGCGCCAACATAGTGCAATCGAAATTTAATTTGGTGTTTTGGTTTGTGAGTTATAACATTTTTTAATTGGTTGAATCAGTGGGGCCCACCCATTGCATGTCAGAGGCCTGTCTCTCCCGCTCGTTGCCTCCCGCGCGTGTTCTGGCTCCCGCGACGCGATTGGTCAGCATTTTGTACTGGACGCACTGTTTTTCGCTGGGAATTGCAGACCGCCAGTCCATCCGTTTAGATAGCAGAGCAGATAGACTATGCACTGTGGGGGTTTCATCTGCTAAAACTATCCTCTAGGATCTTTTTAGAGGACCCAGTGCAGATGGTCTAAAAAAAGGAAACACTATCCTAAAGCTGAAAAGAAAAAAAAACTTATAGGGTGGTCTCCTTTTCTCCCGTGGCGGCGGTGTTCTTTTTCTCCCGTGGCGGCGGTGTTCTTCACATCTCTGTCTCTCTCTTCCCGTCCTCCGTCTCGCTCTCTTCGCACACGCATAGAGAGCTCCCTTCATGCACGCATGGAGCAGCGTTGGCACATGTGCTTTTGTGTGCCAAGCCGATGTTGGATTTATTATGGGCTAGGCTCATTTATATATTCAATAAATCAATAAACTTTATGGTGTGTAATGGTGGACAATAATAATTGTACCGGAGTAGAATTTCAAAGGTCATACGTGACTCTTAACTTTCCCACTCTTTCCCCTTCCTGCGCATGGTATGAGATAAAGGGGAGACCCCTGTCTCTTCGGTACGCGAGAGAGAAACACACCAGAAGCAGAGTTCCGCTGCAAGAAAGTCATCCCATTGTTGATGGTGGATATACCCTAAAATTCTACATTCAAACACCGTCAACAGGCCTCGGATTTAATGGAGAATAAACATAACATGAACATATTTTATCAATAACTAGTTCCACTTGTACTCTTAAGCTTGTGAATGCAGGAAGACCAAAACAGTGCAAAAGTGAGCAGCTAGGGGCCACCTATGTGGTTCGGCCGAACCATGTTTGGTTGCCCCAGGCCACCACATTCCAACATAATACATACAACATCAAATGGAAGAGAGTAGAGCCCGAGGTAGGCCCATGTGTGGGTCGACCAAACCCTACATGGGGCCCACCTGGCTCCAATGACGTGTCACGATCCGTGGGACACTCCACCTAACTCAATTTAGCCATCAGATGAACATGTGTTTCTATTCAACGGTGGAGATTCAAGGCACACGGATTAAGATGTGAAATAACACAATCAAAACAGAACCAGCACAGGAGGACACCCTATGACTGGTGGGGACCACACCTGGCCGGGTCCCACCTATCATAGGGGTCGACTGAACCACCCCAGGTGGGCCCCGGCTACCGACTTCCTCCACCGACCCTCAACATGTTTCCCATGTGCTGAAATCACCAAGGCCATCCATTTTATGGCGGTTCAAGGGTGGTTTATCCAAGGGAGGAGAGGCAAAAAGCACACGGATCGTTGACGTGGCGCCCCTCAACTCTCCCCTATAAATAGAGGCAGCCATCACCCTCTTCTAGACACCCAAGATACACAAGAGCCACAAGAGACAAGAGAAGCTCCACTCTTTAGTAGTAGTAGTAGTATTAATCCAGTGTGGGAGTTAGAGTCGAGTCGAACTACGCTCGGAATCTCCGGAGTCGTCTGCTGGAGAGTCTGGTATAGCTCTTGTATCTTTCCTTCTGTAAGACTTTACCTTTATCAATATATTATCTTTATTTTATTTTACTAAGTCTCTACTTAGTGCACTGCTATTCTTTATAGTATTCTTGTGTTTTGTCTTAACTTATAGTTGAGTTATATTAGATAGTGATCCTGTAACCAGCTCACGTGTGTAATTCATCGCCTGTCATAGGGTGCTTTAGTTGTTGGTACGCAACTAGAGTAGTAAGGTTTAGTATAAGCGTGGTGCTTAGACTAGATCTTGCCTTTGAATGCTGCTTATCGCACGGATTGTTTGTGGGTGCTAGCAGGTGGTGACAGCCCTGTCTAGTCTTAGTATCCCTCCACGTGTTTTAGGAAAGTTCTTAAAAGGTAGGCTCCCATAAGAGAATAGCCGCTTCGGGTAAAGGTTATATCCCCTACTGTCTCGCCTATCCCCTACACACCGGAAGTAAGGTAGCTGTCTTAATATAATTCATCCATTTGATAAGATAGTTCACAAGAGTAAAGTAAGTGTCATAGGAGTCTCCTTGGTGTCATTACCCTTTCCTCTATATATCGATTTACCCCCTATCACTAGTTGATACTAAGTTGTTATAGACTTAAGTATCTCTCTCATTTTATTAATTATTCCTAACAACCGTTTTCCCTTGGGATAAAAATAAATAACGATACGTTGGAATACTCCCGGGTGAAGTGGTACAGCAGTATATTCTGTGCGCTTGCGGAATTATCCAATAGACATAAGAAATACCCTCAGGGCACTTCTGGCGCCGTTATCAGAGATAGCCTAACACCCTGTCTCTGGTGGTTGCGCTAAGAAGTGTCAACAAGCATTTCTGGCGCCGTTGCCGGGGAAGGCATCAGTCTAGGAATATTAATAAAAAAATTAAATCCGGAATCTACTATCAAATTAGTTATCGATTAGTGTTAGGGGCTTACTGTCCGTGTTTCTCATTATTGTGAAGCTAGACAGTGCATGAACGGTTTTCAATTGCCGTCAAATTTCATTGAAGACCCTGATCAATTGTTGAGGAGAACTAGACGCCGTCAAATTCCACCTCAAAAGTTCATCTCAAACCTGAATCCGTTCGAGGAAAGAGGCTCCGCACTATCAACCAAGGAAGTTATGGCCCAAAAGACCATCTCTGAGTTCTCTGCACCGTCGGCTGACAACATTGCCATCGGTCTGCAGCTCAACTTGGGGGATGCTACCTTTGAGCTCAAGCCAGCTCTTATCAACATGGTGCAAGTCAATCCATTCTGTGGGAAGCCGCATGAAGACGCCAATGTCCATCTCCAACACTTTCTGGAGATGTGTGGTACCTTCACTATCAAGAATGTCTCGGCTGACGCCATCCGTCTTCGCTTGTTCCCATTCTCACTGCTTGGGAAGGCGAAGCAATGGTTTTATGCTAACAATAATGAAGCTACCACCTGGAAGAAGTGCGCAAATGCATTTCTCAAGAAATTCTTTCCAATGGGCAAAACCAGCGCTCTTCGTGGAAAAATCTCAAGCTTCCAACAGCAAGCTGATGAGACGATTTCTGAAGCGTGGGAATGTCTCCAGGAGTACATTCGAGCTTGTCCTCATCATGGAATCGAAGAATGGCTCCTAATCCAAGGTTTCTACCATGGGCTGACTGGATTAGCCCGTAGTCACCTTGATGCTACTGCTGGAGGAGCATTCCTGCAACACAATGTCAAGGATGCCAAAGACCTCATTGAAAAGATGGTTATCAACCAAGGATGGAATGAGGAGTGTCTCCAGCCCAAGAAAAGGGGTATGCACACCGTTCATGAGGTGGAAATGCTCTCAGCAAAAATAGACCTCTTGATGAAAAAGATTGAGGAAGATTCCAAAAAGGAACAAGAGGCCATTCGAACCACTGCCACCGCACGAGCAATCGAACCCGATCCATGGTGCGAGGTATGTGGAGGAGAAGATCACTCAGGCAATAACTGTCCCAAGATGAAGGAGGAAGTGAGCTTCATCAACAACAACAACACCCTAACAACAAGGAGGATGGAATTCGCGCCCCTTCTACCAAGGTAATCAAGGTAATGGTTACAGCAATAGTTTTAATAATTCTTATGGTAACCAACCTTCTTTTAAAGATCTTGTCTTAAGCCAATCTAAAATCAATGATAGTATAAATAAGAAAATAATGGCTAATGATAAGATTCTTGAAAATTTTAGTGAGAAAATGGATAGCTTTAACACTGCCATAAAAAATCAATTGAGCTTTAATAAAATGTTAGAAACCCAATTAGCTCAAATAGCAGCAGCTGTCTCATCCTTTGAACATGGTAAGATCTCAGGGAAACCTGAGGAACCAATTGAGGGTGTTAAGTTAATTTCCACGAGGTTTGGTAAGCCTCCGGTTAGGCAAAACCCGGGTTGTCTTCTTGACTCGCTATTCAGGGCCAAGAAGAGTGACACTGGTCATCCTACCATCACCTGTGAGATCGGACCGCACACCTTCAACAACACCTTATGCGACCTAGGATCTGGAGTGAACATCATGTCCAAGGTAATGTATGAGAATTTGCTAGGGGGACCTTTCTACCCCACTTTTGTCAAATTACAAATGGCCGATCAATCCATCTGGTTCCCCGAGGGATTGGCAAGGGACATCCTTATCAAAGTTCAGGACGAATACATCTCCGCCGACTTTATCATTCTTGACATGGGGGCCGATGACGAAGTCCCCGTCATCCTAGGAAGGCTGTTCCTCAACACCGTGAACGCCATCATCTACTGTAACACCCGAAAAATTGCATTCTTTAAAATAGTGAGAATTTATTTAATTATGCAATTAGTTGATCATTCTAATATAGGGAAATTAATATTTATTGAGATATAAAATTAATGTTAGGCCATATACATGTTTGTTGCATTCATGCTGGAGCATGTATTTTTGTATTGTTTGGTTTATGATTGAGTTTAAATATTCAAAACCCAATTTGAAAATCCTTTTGGAAAATGAAATTAGAAAATAGAAAAGGGAAATAGGAAAACCTTCCCTCTCTGATTTTGGACCGAGGGCCCAGTCCTCCTCTTCCTTTCGGCCTGCCCGCTCCCTTGCTAACTTGGGCCGAGGCCCAGCTAGCTAGCCAGCCAGCCGGCACAGCAAGCTGAGCGCCCCCTCTTCCCATCTTTGGATGACAGGCGGTCCCCACAGGGCAGCCCCTCTTCTTCTCCCTTCTTCCTCCTCTGGCTGAGCCGAGGGCAGAGCATCGCAGTGGCCGAGCGCGTGCGCGCTGGGCTTCCCCCTGCAGCCACTGCCACCCGGACCCTCAGCCATGTGCCGCTGCCAAGCGGGCCCCACCGGGCAGCCCCTTCCCCTGTTTCCCTCTGCTGCTCGCCGAGAGTCCGACGCGGGCAAGAAAGAAAATGTCCGAAGCCGAGTTCGTCGCCGCGCTGAATCCGTTGCAATCCCCTACAAACTAGTGTCCCTATCCCCCTCACCTCGGGACTATATAAGTCGAGGCGGGCCCCTGCCGCCGCCACACAACCCAAGCTGCCGCCATCACCGCGCCCTCTGCCGAAACAGAGCCGCCGTTTGGAGCTTTTCGCCGCCGCCGAGTGCAATTCGACGGGTCCATCGCCGTCTTCCTCACGGTGAGCACCCTACCGAGCCTTGTACGGCCTTTGCGAAATCACCAAGCCCCTTATCTCCCTTGAATCGAGCTCTAACATGGCCTAATCACCGTTGCAGGGGACTGCCGACCGCCGAGCTCCGCCGCCGGGGCCAAATTGGCAAGCAGGAGCCCTTTAACCTCACTGTAAGACCCTCCCGAGCACTATCTCGATCCCACGAACTCACCGAGCCTTTTTCCTCTCTTATCCGTGCACTGACGTGGCCTCGCCGCTGTTGCAGGGACCCACCGCCCGCCTCCGCACGACGCCAGCCGCCTCGAGTCGTTTTCCGTCCGGGATTTTGCCCTAGGTAAGCTCGTGGACGCTCTCTCTATCTCTCCCGAGCCCTTTCCCGTGCCAAATGGTGCACTGCAGCGCCGTCTCATCCTCGCCGGCGAAGGTCCGGCCATGGCGCCGCCGCGGTCAGCTCTGCTCCGGCCGGGAGCACCGCCACGCCTTACCCCCGATCTAATCTCGGCCGTCGGTTTTAAATCGGACGGCCCAAAATAGAAGATACCCCTTCGGTCGCCTTTTTGCAAAAGAGGCCCCGACGTTTTTAATGCTTAACCCGCAGTCCCTTGGCGCATTCCTCAATTTACGCTTTCCAATGTAGAAAACGTATTTTGCCTCGGTGTAGATGAAAATGTGTTTTCAGATTTGAAATCAAAATTGTTTCATTCATAATTTCCACGTTTTAGCTCCGATTTGAACGATTCAAATTGCGTTAGATTCGTAATTTCATAATCTATCTGATGGTACCACTGTTTCATATATTTTCAACTTTTAAAATTTGAGATTATATTTAATCTATTATTATTATATTATAAATCTTGTAAAATTCATATCTTCCTCGTTTTAAATCCGATTTGCGCAAATTTTATATCGATGTGATCGTAGCGGCGTGTAGATTTGTTTTATAACCTTTTTAATTTATTTTCTATCTATTGGTGTACTGTTCTAATGAAAACTCTTGTTTGTATGCATGATTGCCCCTGTATGCATGTGTGTTGTTATGATGGATCGAGTATAGACGGTGAGTTTTACGTGGGTGATCAAGATCAGTACT
This sequence comes from Eremochloa ophiuroides, assembly GCA_038502445.1. Lineage (NCBI taxonomy): Eukaryota > Viridiplantae > Streptophyta > Magnoliopsida > Poales > Poaceae > Eremochloa > Eremochloa ophiuroides. The sequence continues at coordinate 51,987,445 of JAHLJS010000002.1, forward strand.
TTGACAACCCGGATCACCAGGAGTTTGCTGATCAAGGCAAGTATTAGTATGGATCATCCTTGTTGTCCTATTCACCAAATAAATAATTGCATTTGCATGTGTCTTCCTTGTTAACCATAGTTACTTCCTAGTTTTGTTATCCTGTTCCTTGCAACCTATGGGATTATGCATATGGTAATTGATGCTAGTGCGTTATTGACATCATGATCATGTAAACTGATTAATTGAATATGCAATAAGGATTAAAAGATGCCTTTTTAGCAACATGGAACTAAGGGATTGGGGCCTAGTTTTGTGATGCTCCATGTCCTTCCCCCTTGGTAATGATCTGTCAGCAAAAGCTGGGACTTACAGTGCAACTATGAGGGCTACATGGCTCTGGTTTTAGTCAAGTATAGGTCCTTTTTCTAGCTTGTTAGAGGTTACCGAAAGGCGTGATAGGGCCTGACGACTCGGGTATAGTGCGGCTCCTGTCCGAGTGTGTATAACCTGCGTGACCTTGTGCTACGACGAAGGGGGGCTCTACATCTGCTTGCCGGGTCCCTAGCGGCCCTAACTTGTTAGACGAAGTATTTTGAAAGACTTCATAGTGAAACCCTACTCTCGCACCTTGGTAGTGTTATGGGAGTAATTAACCCGAGCAAATGGGAATCACGGCTCATAGTGAAAGTGCACAACCTCTGCAGAGTGTAAAACTGGTATACTAGCCGCGCTCACGGTCACGAGTGGCCCGGAAAACTCACGGAGTAGTTATTTTTCGGGGTGATGTTTACTTGTTGCTAGTCTATTTATTGCTACTCATTAATTGTGTTTACTATGATCATGAGAATGGGCTTATTAACTTGTTGCTATTCAATTGCATAAAAGGTGATTAATTAAAAGCAAACAGCTGTTAAACCCGTGTCAACCTTTTGAGCCTCATGAACCCATGCTAGTCTTGTTGAGTACGACATGTACTTACGCTTGTTTATTTTTCATTACTTGGTTAAAAATCCCGGATGGGTAACAGATGGTGATAGTGATGAGGACTACCCAGAGGACTACTAGACTTGTGCTTCACCAGTTGACGTCCCTGTGCTATGGAGCTACCGCGAGAGTTATCTTTATTTTTCGCTGTGTAAAGACTTTGATATTATTCGCTATGTAATAAACATTGGTTATGATACAATTTATATAATTTGTTGGCCTAGGTGTGTGACTGATCTCTGGACGCACATAAGTTCATGCATCCTATTTTATCCTTAAAATTGGGTGTGACAGATTGGTATCAGAGCCGTGTTGACTGTAGGACGCAGGCCTAGTTAGCACTGGATAGCCTTTAGCTTTATTATCTCTTTTTACTTGTTATATTAATTTGTTACAAGTTTTTGCTGATATCCTACCCTTGTCCATTGCAAAATTTTGACTTAATCTTAATTCTTGTAGATGGCCAACCTTAAGCGCACTGTCTGCAAGCGTGTCATGCCACCTAAGAGGTACCTGCAGCGCTTCATCTCTGGCGGACGTGTTTCCCGACCGGAGGTACCCGTGGAAGACATACCAGTGGAGGAGCCCCAGCAGGAGGTGCCCGCAGAGGAGCCCAGTGAAGAGCCCTTGGAAGACAGCTCTGAAGACGTACCTATGGAGGACCCTCAGGAAGATGAACCCGAGAAGGTGGAGCCATAGGGCGACCAGGATTGTGCTGGCGACCCTGATGACGAAGATGATGGAGGCAACTCGGATGACTCCGACGACCCCGATGACGATGGCGACGATGATGGAGACCAAGGTGGAAAACCCTGGGTGGGAATGATTCACTATGATCATCATGGTGATGACTACTACCACCCGCTGCTCCTCGACTTGGTGCGCCGCTTCTACCCCAACGCCTCGGTGCTGTACAAGACGGAGCACTGGAAGCACCCTGACTACGCCGACTACTATGAGACGAAAGTGTACATCAAGGAGGGAAGCCAGGTGAAGAATATCCACTATGCTGTCTCCGTTCGACTCTCCAAAGCTGCCGCCATCAAGGATGCCGCACGACAAGCTCTTATGGTGCACCGCCATGAGAATTGGGACATCATCAAGTGGGAGATGCACCGCTACCTTCCCCGCCGTCAGAGTGGCCAAGCTAACTGCAGCATCGCTGGTCCACTTGGAGAAGTGAACGCCCGACTCCACGCTGCCTTGGAGTGTTTGGCCCAGACCAACACTTTTCTGGACCAGACACTGGATGAGCTGAACACCAGGACTGAAGCTAACTACAAGCTCAGCCGGGCGGTGGATGAGTTGAACAGGCAACTCGGTGTTAGACCCCCTCCGCCATCACCAAGGTGCCCAGCTGAATCACCGCCAAGGAACCGAGGTGACCATGGAGATGCTCACACCCGCACCGACATCGACCCCTAGAGGAGTTACCCCCAGTTAGTAGCAAAAGACGCTAGTAGCGCAAGTTGAGTCAAGTCGAGTCTAGTTCGGGTCTTGTGAACTTTTGTGCTAGTTTGCTTTTTTTTTATGAACAATGCTTGATTTGGAGTTTGTAATGAGTGCTGAGATAGTGGGCATGTCCGCAAATCTCTTTATATAGGTTTGAATTAATGCGTAATAGTTTGGGTTGATTATCTCAGTTTTCAGCAGTGCTGTTTTTCAGACCTCTCTGTCTTAGTTATTTTTCCTATTTAATTATATACGACCAAAAATCATGAATTTTTTTTTTGAAAAACTAGACTTCTGTAGTTTTCTTTGGCCGCAAGAATCATCTCAATATCAGTTACGGGTTGGGAGAAACAAATGTCACAAGTCAAAGTTTCTGCGCTGTCTGTTACTCTGAAACAGTTTCAAATCAAATCTGTTTTTGATAAACTTAACGATAGAATCTGGAGAGATGGTCTGAATAAACGTTGTAGAGTTTGTCTCATGCTTTCCAACCATGTATAGCATGTCTCTTTTTGACATCGGGAACTCCAGATATGACTGTTTTTCTACTCTGTCGCTGTTGGATCGCGCCCAGAATTTCCTGTTCTAGTCTTTTAAGTGTTATTTTAATGGAAAAGAATTCTAAACCTCACCTCAATGATTTGAACAGCAGATGGCCCACACCAGGAGGAACCCAAGGGGTGATGGTACCTCTGAAGAAAATGCTAATCCACCACCACCTCCGCCACAGCCTAATATGGAGCAGCTGATGATGATGCAAACACAGCTGATGCAGCAGATGGCCCAGAACATTCAACTGCTGCAGCGAAACAATGGCAATGGGAACCCACCTCCACCACCCCGTGACAAGAGAAGCGAATTCTTGAAGGGACGCCCGCCCACCTTCGATCATTCCAGTGATCCTCTCCAAGCTGATGATTGGCATGCGGGCAATAGAAAGGCAGCTGGAGATTGCCCAATGCAACGATGTCGAGAAGGTTCTCTATGCATCTGGGCAGTTGCAGGGAGCTGCTCTGGATTGGTGGGAGTCTTTCCGCTTTGGACGTGCCAACCCCATCTCTTGGCAGCAGTTCCGTGAGGGTTTCCGCAATCATCATGTGCCTGCGGGTTTAATGAAGCTGAAGAAGAAGGAGTTTCTTTCTCTGAAGCAAGGAGGTATGCTAGTTGCCGAGTACCATGACAAGTTCATCCAATTGTCGCGGTATGCTCCAAAAGAGATTGAAGATGATGCCAAGAAGCAGGAGCTCTTCTTGGAGGGACTGAATGATCATCTCCTAGTACCAGTTGCTCTCCCACACTTTCGCCAACTTCCAACAATTGGTGGACAAAGCCTTGATCATCGAGAGCAAGCGCCGTGAGATAATTGAGAAGAAGAAGAAGAGGAAATTTCAAGGGCAGTCGTCTGGAAGCAACAGCCGCTTCTGTAACAACCAGCAGCAGCCTCAGCAGCAACAACGTTTTCAGGGACAGTCTGGATTCAAGAACAATTTCCAGAATCAACAACGTTCCCAGAACCAGCAGCGTTCCCAGTACCAGCGACAAGGTGGCAACCAGGCGCCACAACTGACTGCTCCCAACAACATCCCAGTGAAGAATGGTGCCCCCAACAAGTGTTTCTGCTGTGGCAAAGAAGGACACCTGTCCTACAATTGTCCTGAGAAGCAGAATCCCCAAGCCTCCCAGAAGCAGAACAACCAGCAGAGAGTGCCACCTCACACCGGGAAGGTGAACCATGTGTCGGTTGATACGGCACAGGAGACTCTAGAGGTCATGATGGGTACGTTCAATATCGACTCCATCCCCGCTACAGTTCTTTTTGACTCTGGTGCTTCGCATACTTTCATTTCGCACATATTTGTTAGAAAGCATGGTATTCCCCTTAGTGTCATGAAACATCCTATTATGGTTTCTTCTCCGGGTGGTGTTATGCAAGCTACTCTTCAGTGTCTCCCGATTACTGTCTCATTAAGGGAGGTAGAATTTGAGATAACACCTACTGTGCTAAATACTGCCGGAATTGATCTTATCCTGGGTATGGATTGGATGATGAAGAATGACATCAATATAAAGTGCAAGGAGAAGGTCGTGACTATCACTACCCAGAAGGGAGATGAGGTCAGAGTTGAGGTTGCTTTGCAAGTTCAACAGAAAGCCACAGTACATCAGCTCAGAGAAGAAGTGCAGCCGGATAACTCAGTGGTGGATGAGTTTGAAGATGTGTTCCCAGATGAGTTGCCAGGTATGCCGCCTGACCGTGACATTGAATTTATAATTGAGTTGTTACCTGGTACTGCACCTATAGCTAAACGTCCATATAGAATGGGAGTTAAAGAATTAGAAGAACTTAAGAAACAAATTAAAGAACTGTCGGAAAAAGGTTTTATTCGTCCTAGTTCTTCACCTTGGGGAGCCCCGGTTATTTTTGTTGATAAGAAAGATGGTAGTCAAAGGATGTGTGTTGATTATCGGTCACTGAATGAGGTCACCATTAAGAACAAATACCCACTACCTAGAATTGATGACTTATTTGATCAGTTGAGAGGTGCTTGTGTGTTTTCCAAGATTGATCTCCGTTCAGGTTATCATCAGTTGAAAATTCGTGACTCTGACATACCTAAGACTGCATTCACTACTCGGTATGGATTGTATGAGTATACGGTAATGTCCTTTGGTTTGACTAATGCATGTGCCTACTTCATGTATCTGATGAACAAGGTATTCATGGAATTCTTGGATAAGTTTGTTGTGGTGTTCATTGATGATATCTTGATCTACTCCAAGAATGAAGAAGAGCATGCCGAACATCTGACATTGGTTTTGCAGAAGCTCAGGGAATATAAGCTGTATGCCAAGCGAAGTAAGTGCGAGTTCTGGTTGAGAGAAGTTGCTTTTTTAGGACATATTGTGTCCAATGGTGGAATTTCTGTAGACCCAAGCAAGGTGGCAGACGTGTTGAATTGGAAGCCGCCAACTGATGTGACTGGCATTCGTAGTTTTCTTGGTTTAGCTGGTTACTACCGAAGGTTAATTGAAGGATTCTCCAAGCTTGCGAAGCCAATGACTTCCTTGCTAGAGAAGAATGCCAAGTTTGTGTGGTCTGAGAAGTGTCAAGCTAGTTTCGAAGAATTGAAGAAGAGATTGACAACATCACCAGTGTTAGTTTTGCCGGACCTAACTAAGAAGTTCTCTATCTATTGTGATGCTTCCCGCCTCGGTCTTGGTTGTGTTCTCATGTAAGAAGGAAGAGTCGTAGCATATGCATCGAGACAGCTGAGGAAGCATGAGTTGAATTACCCTACTCATGACTTGGAGCTAGCAGCTGTGGTGCACGCTTTGAAGATTTGGAGACATTATCTTATTGGTCATAAGTGTGACATCTATACAGATCACAAGAGCTTGAAGTACATCTTCACCCAGTCAGAGTTGAATTTGAGGCAACGTCGTTGGTTGGAGTTGATAAAGGACTATGACCTGGAAGTGCATTATCATCCAGGCAAAGCAAATGTTGTGGCCGATGCTCTTAGTAGAAAAAGTTATGCTAATGAGATTCGAACAACCACTATTCCAGCAGAATTGTGTGCAGAGATGGAGCGTCTCAACTTGGGAATAGTGATCAATGCTATTGAGATAGAGGTTGAACCCACACTAGAGCAAGAGATACGAAAGGCTCAGTTGGAAGATGAGAAGCTCAAAGAAATAGCAGAGAACATTGTGGTTGAAAAATCACCCGGATTCAGGCTAGATGAGAATGGAACCTTATGGTTTGGGAAGAGACTCTGTGTACCTGAAGTGAAATCCATCCGAGACGCTATACTGCGTGAAGCTCATGAGTCAGCATATTCTATACACCCAAGAAGTACCAAGATGTATTTGGATCTGAAGGAAAAATATTGGTGGGTTGGACTGAAGCGTGATGTAGCAGAATATGTGGCTATCTATGATACCTGTCAGAGAGTTAAAGCTAAACACCAGAGGCCTGCAGGATTGCTACAACTACTAAAGATACCTGAGTGGAAGTGGGAAGAAGTCGGTATGGACTTCATAGTTGGATTGCCACGTACTCAGAGAGGTTATGATTCAATCTGGGTAATTATGGATCGACTGACTAAAGTTGCTCATTTCCTCCCCGTCAAGACCACCTTTACCGGAGCAAGACTTGCAGAGTTGTATATGAAAAGGATTGTGTGTCTACATGGAGTTCCAAAGAAGATAGTGTCCGATAGGGGTACGCAGTACACCTCACAGCTTTGGCAACAAGTGCATAGATCATTGGGAACACGGTTGAATTTCAGTTCTGCATATCACCCTCAAACTGACGGTCAAACTGAACGGATTAATCAGATTCTGGAAGATATGTTGAGAGCTTGTGCTTTACAGTATGGAACAAGTTGGGATAAGAGTCTGCCGTATGCGGAGTTCTCTTATAATAATAGTTACCAGAAAAGTCTCAAGATGGCACCCTTCGAAGCATTGTATGGACGCAAGTGCAGGACACCCTTGTTTTGGAATCAAATGGGAGAAAGTCAAGTGTTTGGACCGGATGTGTTGAGAGACGCAAAGGAGCAAGTCCAGACAATAAGAGAGAACTTGAGAATAGCACAATCTAGACAGAAGAGCTATGCGGATACACGGAGAAGAGAACTAGCTTTTAATGTAGGAGACTATGTATATCTTAAAGTGTCCCCGATGAGAAGTGTGAAAAGGGTCAACAGCAAAGGAAAATTGGCACCAAGGTATATCGGTCCTTTCAAGATCCTAGAGAGACGTGGAGAAGTGGCATATCAGCTAGAACTTCTGGAAAGTTTGTCCGGTGTGCATGATGTGTTCCACATATCTCAGTTGAGAAAGTGTTTGAGAGTACCGGAAGAGCAGGTTCCGGTCGAGGAAATAGTTTTCAAGGAGGGTCTCACTTATGAGGAACATCCAGTGAAAATCTTGGAAACCGCAGAAAGAGTTACAAGAAGTCGAGTTATAAAAATGTGTAAGGTGCAGTGGCATCGGTACTCTGAGGAAGAAGCTACTTGGGAAAGAGAGGAAGATCTCAGAGAAAAGTACCCAGGAGTTGTTTGAGTAAGCACCAACCGAATCTCGAGGACGAGATTATTTTTAAGGGGGGTAGAATTGTAACACCCAAAAAATTGCATTCTTTAAAATAGTGAGAATTTATTTAATTATGCAATTAGTTGATCATTCCAATATAGGGAAAATTAATATTTATTGAGATATAAAATTAATGTTAGGCCATATACATGTTTGTTGCATTCATGCTGGAGCATGTATTTTTATATTGTTTGGTTTATGATTGAGTTCAAATATTCAAAACCCAATTTGAAAATCCTTTTGGAAAATGAAATTAGAAAATAGAAAAGGGAAATAGGAAAACCTTCCCTCTCTGATTTTGGCCCGAGGGCCCAGTCCTCCTCTTCCTTTCGGCCTGCCCGCTCCCTTGCTAACTTGGGCTGAGGCCCAGCTAGCTAGCCAGCCAGCCGGCACAGCAAGCTGAGCGCCCCCTCTTCCCATCTTTGGATGATAGGCGGTCCCCACAGGGCAGCCCCTCTTCTTCTCCCTTCTTCCTCCTCTGGCTGAGCCGAGGGCAGAGCATCGCAGTGGCCGAGCGCGTGCGCGCTGGGCTTCCCCCTGCAGCCACTGCCACCCGGACCCTCAGCCATGTGCCGCTGCCAAGTGGGCCCCACCGGGCAGCCCCTTCCCCTGTTTCCCTCTGCTGCTCGCCGAGAGTCCGACGCGGGCAAGAAAGAAAATGACCGAAGCCGAGTTCGTCGCCGCGCTGAATCCGTTGCAATCCCCTACAAACTAGTGTCCCTATCCCCCTCACCTCGGGACTATATAAGTCGAGGCGGGCCCCTGCCGCCGCCACACAACCCAAGCTGCCGCCATCACCGCGCCCTCGCCGAAACAGAGCCGCCGTTTGGAGCTTTTCGCCGCCGCCGAGTGCAATTCGATGGGTCCATCGCCGTCTTCCTCACGGTGAGCACCCTACCGAGCCTCGTATGGCCTTTGCGAAATCACCAAGCCCCTTATCTCCCTTGAATCGAGCTCTAACATGGCCTAATCACCGTTGCAGGGGACTGCCGACCGCCGATCTCCGCCGCCGGGGCCAAATTGGCAAGCAGGAGCCCATTAACCTCACTGTAAGACCCTCCCGAGCTCCATCTCGATCCCACGAACTCACCGAGCCTTTTTCCTCTCTTATCCGTGCACTGACGCAGCCTCGCCGCTGTTGCAGGGACCCGCCGCCCGCCTCCGCACGACGCCAGCCGCCTCGAGTCGTTTTCCGTCCGGGATTTTGCCCTAGGTAAGCTCGCGGACGCTCTCTCTCTCTCCCGAGCCCTTTCCCGTGCCAAATGGTGCACTGCAGCGCCGTCTCGTCCTCGCCGGCGAAGGTCCGGCCATGGCGCCGCCGCGGTCGGCTCTGCTCCGGCCGGGAGCACCGCCACGCCTTACCCCCGATCTAATCTCGGCCGTCAGTTTTAAATCGGACGGCCCAAAATAGAAGATACCCCTTCGGTCGCCTTTTTGCAAAAGAGGCCCCGATGTTTTTAATGCTTAACCCGCAGTCCCTTGGCGCATTCCTCAATTTACGCTTTCCAATTTAGAAAACGTATTTTGCCTCGGTGTAGATGAAAATGTGTTTTCAGATTTGAAATCAAAATTGTTTCATTTATAATTTCCACGTTTTAGCTCCGATTTGAACGATTCAAATTGCGTTAGATTCGTAATTTCATAATCTATCTGATGGTACCACTGTTTCATATATTTTCAACTTTTAAAATTCGAGATTATAGTTAATCTATTATTATTCTATTATAAATCTTATAAAATTCATATCTTCCTCGTTTTAAATCCGATTTGCGCAAACTTTATATCGATGTGATCATAGCGACGTGTTGATTTGTTTTATAACCTTTTTAATTTATTTTCTCTCTGTTGGTATACTATTCTAATGAAAACTCTTGTTTGTATGCATGATTGCCCCTGTATGCGTGTGTGTTGCTATGATGGATCGAGTATAGACGGTGAGCTTTACGTGGGTGATCAAGATCAGTACTTCGACAACCCGGATCACCAGGAGTTTGCTGATCAAGGCAAGTATTAGTATGGATCATCCTTGTTGTCCTATTCACCAAATAAATAATTGCATTTGCATGTGTCTTCCTTGTTAACCATAGTTACTTTCTAGTTTTGTTATCCTGTTCCTTGCAACCTATGGGATTATGCATATGGTAATTGATGCTAGTGCGTTATTGATATCATGATCATGTAAACTGATTAATTGAATATGCAATAAGGATTAAAAGATGCCTTTTTAGCAACATGGAACTAGGGGATTGGGGCATAGTTTTGTGATGCTCCATATCCTTCCCCCTTGGTAATGATCTGTCAGCAAAAGCTGGGACTTACAGTGCAACTATGAGGGCTACATGGCTCTGGTTTTATTCAAGTATAGGTTCCTTTTTCTAGCTTGTTAGAGGTTACCGAAAGGCGTGATGGGGCCTGAAGACTCGGGTATAGTGCGGCTCCTGTCCGAGTGTGTATAACCTGCGTGACCTTGTGCCACGACGAAGGAGAGCTCTACATCTGCTTGCCAGGTCCCTAGCGGCCCTAACTTGTTAGACGAAGTATTTTAAAAGACTTCATAGTGAAACCCTGCTCTCTCACCTTGGTAGTGTTATGGGAGTAATTAACCCGAGCAAATGGGAATCACGGCTCATAGTGAAAGTGCACAACCTCTGCAGAGTGTAAAACTGGTATACTAACCGCGCTCACGGTCACGAGTGGCCCGGAAAACTCACGGAGTAGTTATTTTTCGGGGTGATGTTTACTTGTTGCTAGTCTATTTATTGCTACACATTAATTGTGTTTACTATGATCATGAGAATGGGCTTATTAACTTGTTGCTATTCAATTGCATAAAAGGTGATTAATTAAAAGCGAACAGCTGTTAAACCCGTGTCAACCTTCTGAGCCTCATGAACCCATGCTAGTCTTGTTGAGTACGCCATGTACTTACGCTTGTTTATTTTTCATTACTTGGTTAAAAATCCCGGATGGGTAACAGATGGTGATAGTGATGAGGACTACCCAGAGGACTACTAGACTTGTGCTTCACCAGTCGACGTCCCTGTGCTATGGAGCTACCGCGAGAGTTATCTTTATTTTCCGCTGTGTAAAGACTTTGATATTATTCGCTATGTAATAAACATTGGTTATGATACAATTTATGCAATTTGTTGGCTTAGGTGTGTAACTGATCTCTGGGCGCACATAAGTTCATGCATCCCATTTTATCCTTAAAATTGGGTGTGACATCTACGTGGGATCCGGCCAAGTCCACTTCCAACTCCCAGGTAAGAGAATCAAATGTCCTTTCAATGGTTATAAATCGATGCAACAGGCAAGGAAGAACCTGTGAAGAAACAAGCCACAATATGCACCCCGCCGAAAGAATCAACCGCCAAAGGCCAAAAAGGCCGAACTAATAAGTAAGGCTGAGGTGGTAAACACGGCTGACTCCGCTGAATCACAAGCATCAATCAAGAAGGAATGGCGGAAGAAAGAGGAGCGATCATCACGGTCCCCATCTCCGGGACCAACCGAAGCACCCGAAGAATGAATCCGAAATGGAGAGGTCCTGCTCTACGGACCTAAAACATGGAGCCCTTGCTGGTAAGGTAAATCAGTATTTATCTCATATTTAATTCCTGTATTTCAATTTTTGCATTTTCTTCATTGCATTTCATATTTAAATTTTACAATAATTTATTTCGACAAAATAAAATACTTAAATGAATAAAACTTGAGAATGAACAGTAGTGCTCACACCTGAGGTGGTGGGACCACCTAGGTGGGGTCGGCTGACCCCACCATAGGGCCTACCCACCTCTGGTGGTGTTGGCTGGTGTAGTGAATCACCTCCTAAATTTTGAACACCATCTCCTTTTGAATTTGACCGACCACCTTTGGTCATGCCCACTTTCACTTGCTCCAAGGAGAATCCAACATCCACTACCATCCAATTCTAAAAAGTGGACACTTTAGCATGCATTAGTGTTCCCATGGTCCATGCGAATCACTTTAAACATGTCTCCACTTTTGTCATACACCTTTTCTCATTCACAAAACACTAGGCAAGCGAATCTCTAAAAATTTCAAGACTTTTGGTCCACCACTAGTCTCTGCTTTGCTGTATAAAGTGAGACACACTATTTAAAGCTGAAAAGGGGACAAGGCCTGATTTAGCCGAACCACGTTTTGGCGCCCCTCAAGAAAGTGGTGTTTGAATTCAAATAGATTCCCTGTCCAAAGGTAAAAGCAACACTGAACCTGACATAGGGGGTTCGGCCAACCCGTAATTAAGGTCTTATCTGCAAAGTTGTGTTTGAATTCAAATAGATTCCCTATCCAAAGGCAAAAGCAACTCTGATCATGTCATAATTGGTTCGGCCGACCCATAAATCAAGAGCTGTCAGCAAGGTTGAATTTGAATTCAAATAGATTCCCTGTCCAAAGGAGAAACCAGCCCTGAACAGGCTAGGGGGGTCGGCCGAACTGGCCTTTGTGGCCTGGCAACCAGCCCTTCTTCCCCTATAAATACCCTTACATTGTGTGCTCAATTCCACACCTAAACCATCTGAATTCTTCCGAGCACACAATCTCCCTTCTTCTCTCCATTTGAGTAAGTTCTTTCTCAAGTTTAGTTGTAGTTAGCCACTCAAACCAAAAACCCAAAATTATTGTAGTAGTAGAAGCTTGTCTTTGCTCTCGATATCTTGTTTGTGGAGGTAACCATACCCCACAAGGACTACTAACAGTGGGATAGCTAACGCTAACGCTAACGCTAATCCCTGTTGTTGTAGTGTGTTCTTGTGTGATCTCATTGTTGCAGGATGAAGAAGTTCTCCTCCGCACTCAAGAAGGCCAAGAGTGTCGTAGGGAGTTCTTCTCGACGACCCCGCCTTGATGAAGATGAAGGAAGAGAAGCCCCACCAGGACGAAGCTTTGGGGTGCCTTCCGAGAGGACGTTCGACCCTGAGAGAGGCCTCATGTTGAACCAAGAAGAGTACCAAAGGTTCCTCTCCATCCGACACCGCGGTTATGAACATACCGGCATCATCGACCCCGTCCTTTTGGACAACATAGGTATGACCGCAGAATTTAATATGGTTTTCAATACAATTAGGTGGGGAAGCTTTTGGGAAGTGCAAGAACTTGGAATCGAAAAAACTCACCATTGAATTCTATTAGGCGCAAAAAGTGGTTCCCTAAGCCCAACACACCAGCGAAGCCGGAAACGATCCTTGAGGCAGTGAAGCTCTCGCAGATTCAGCTAGCTTCGGACCCGGTCTGAGAGTGTCAGTAACACCCAAGCGTGCCAGTCAATTTGACCTGCAATTGACAAGGAAAAGATAGTAATCAGTAATCACAGGGCGGAACTAACCGGTATGTCCAGGTAGTGCCAGCTGTATGGCTCGAAGAGCCGATGTAATGGGAGATCGACTAGAAAGCCGATTCCTGTCATGTTATGAACCGATTGTAGCGAAACATGCATTATAACTCAAGTTAACCGATTCAGACATGAATTCAATGACATACACTTGCATTAGACGGAAATATGCTATAAAAGATGTAGTCACAGCAAGCTAACATGATCATAAGATGTCTCAATGTAAAATAAGATGAAATCGGCTACTTTAGCCGATTCAGTGTATACGGGCAACATACAAGCCTATAAAGCAAACAACGTTTCAACTCTCCGGCTAATGGATCTAGATCGCAATCTTGCAACAGTGGAGATCGAGCGGATCGAGGCTGTCATGATGAAGTTGCAACTTAGATCCGTTAACCCTTGAATCTAGACAATGTTTATTTTATTACTTGAGTGCGACCCGTATCTAATCTAGATCCAAAATACAACCGGCTGGTGCAAAACATTCTATCTTATCAATATAAAACGAATGGCAAACATAATTCGTTGAACATATAGATCTATTAGATATAAGCCGACGCATATGGATCAAGACGGGCAAGTTGATGATTGCTTTAAATAATAAACAATAAACATAAGCAACATCGGTAACTTAATGAATCTAGCTAAACTGCCAAATTTAACTAGAGCCGATAACTAATCCATGCATGCAAACTGTCTTAATAAATAGCCTGTCCACCGGATGACGTTAACTAATAGATTAATCAAGCAAACAAACACGAATCGATAACTAATCCGCGCGTGAAAACCGTCCTAATCTGCATCTCGTCCACCAGATGACGGTTAACACAGATTGATCGAGTAAACCAGCGTGAATCATCCTTGACTCACTGTGCTTCCCACGTCCACCGGATGACGCCAAAGAAACAAAGCTTAGCAAGGACCCTGGTCCGCCATGCTTCCACGTCCACCGGATGACGCTAAAAAGACATAGTTTAATAGGGGGTTGACGATACTTACAAGCAAGCCTACGTCCACCGGATGACACCCAGCCTGGATGAAGTAACACGTCGGACTCGACTGACTCTAGGGTTTGTTTGGCCGGAGCCGAAAGTTGTGTTGTATTGATGTTGTTGTTGTTTACAATGGCTGAGGGCTTATATTTATACCCTGAGCGTAGCTAGAGTCCTAGTCGAATTACAACTCATTAATAGATAAGGAAATCAACAAACTATCCTATATCTAAGGTAACTTGGAGTCACATCTTCCCTTTCATAACGGACTCCGATCGTGATCGCATCTCGGCGGTGCAGACTCTAGATGACGTCACCAATACCGACGCTGCACGCCTTCTGTCACCTTCGCCCGATAACCGATTCACCATTCAATCGGCTATTCTTCTTCCTTCGGTATCGGCTATCGGCTTCTGGCATCGACTATCGGCTCCCAGCCTAAAATTTGGTGTTAACAAATTCATATGCTCTTTATAAGCCACTGATAATAATGTCTACTTTCGCATGTTCAACCAAGAGTATAATTTAACTTGGGGAGTTTTTAGTATGGCACTTGGTTTTGATAATAATTGTCATCTAGATCTAGTAAATGCCACACGAAAATTTGATAAAGTTGAATTCTGGAAAGTTATAACTGGATTCAATGATTGCTCTGATTCTAAAACTGATGAAATCCATAATCCTATTTTGCGCTTGATCCATTATTGGATGGCCATAACTTTTCTTCCTAGCTCCAATGTGCAAGTTCTTTACAATGATGAATTAAGACTGCTCTATGCCATGACTAAGAAAATAAAAGTTTCGCCTGCTAAGATGTTAGTTCACTTTTAGCTTGGTATTTTCCATAGAAGCGAGCCCATATTCTTTACTTCTTTTATCACTCGCATTGCTGAAATAATGGACTTGATAGATGGAAAACATTACTTTGAATATATTACTTCTCCTAGAGATATTGTAAGCGAAGAATTCTTCATAAGTGGTCAAGTCCTAAAAAGAGATGAAAATGATGATCTAAAAATGATTTATTCTGGCCATACAGCCGAAATCTCTCTCTCTCTCATGTGAGAGGCGTCAGTTATATGCACTGCGCACACTAACCATAAATTGGGACTGAGAGGCAAGAAGCCAAAATATTACAGGATCAAGAAGGGTGACAAGGAGCATGTCACAAGCCGCTCAATTTGAGCAAGGCGGCACATCACGAGCTGCAGGGAGATATGAAGAAGAAGGCGATGAGGCAAGTTCCATGGACATTTCGAGGTCCATGGAACGGCCTCAACAGCACACTCCAAGAGTGCGCACTCCCTGTCCAGCCGCACGGGCGAGGAGTCGTCGAAGCCAAGGATCGGAGATGGACCAACTCATCAAGGAAATGGGCGCAATGCAAGTTGAGTGAGATGCAACTCTGAGTATGGAATAACAAAATGCCCAACTATTGCAAGCTATCCAAGACGAAGAAAAACAACGCTAGGCGGGATGGTTCCAATACTATCTGCCGCCACAATGAGAAAAAGGACAAGCTTAGGGGAGATCCTTTCCCCCACCAAGGTAAGTATTCTATCCTAGCTATTTACATTATTTTAATTTATTGCATTTAAAAAAAATACATAAGATAAAAATACCAAAAATATTTTTCTTATTCCCATATATCTCATGAATGTTTATTTTCCTCATGGAAATGATGAATAGTTGCTCTGTTAATGCTTCTTTAATGCCTAGTATACAACTTAGTATTTCTTTGAGTATGGATTACTTGGCTTATTTAAAACATCATGAACCTGAAAACTTTATGGATGTTAAGTGCTAGAACTAAGTCTAGGTTGTTGTGAGATATGATATAGTGAAACAAGAGCTGCTATAATATTGTTCTAAGCATGTATGATTACTGGAGATTTATTTCTTAAACAATCAAAACCTTATTGTTCCTCAATGGTGATAAATTCCTACCACGCCATATATGCTATACATGTCGAAAACCTTCCACATAAGCTATTTGCTTTGTATTGAGTGTTGTCAAGTCTTGTTGACCCTTGTTGAGAGACTTATCATGCTCCCAAGATCAAGATCACGTACACACCATATATACATGCTACTTCTACACTGGAAGTACGCAACCACATGCCTTTCATTTTCACCAAATAGATGCTCCACGTGTTAAAGTAATAGAAAATCTTTCTTAGTTATTATGGTAGAAGAGACAAAAAGGCTATGCAAAATGAAAAGAAAAAGGAAAGAAAGATGGACACAAGAGAGTCCGTAGAAAGAAAAGAAAAATATGATGAGTAAGTCTAGGCTCATGAATAAAGAAAGAAAAAATGATAGCCATGTCTTTAAAATTTATTAGAGAGATACAATTCAAATAAGGAGCATTATAGTTTATATTTTCCACACACTTGCACATCTTGATCTAAGGGCATGACACTTCTCTCTTTGGATCCAAGCTTTGACTCTACAACATATGCAAAGTAAGTATGCTATACCATTCATTCCTACCTTAAGCTCCACATAAGCCATTTTTAGAAGTAGGATGATAAAGAGAAGGCAACATTTACTTTATGCCTTCGTAAGGAATCATACACCATTTGAGCGACATGAGAGAACCATATGAGGAACATTAAGTTTTCTTGTGCAAAACATTGTTAAAACCTCTAGTATGAAACTTGCAAAGAATGAGAAAATTAGTGCTCAAGTTAAACTATTCTGTCTCTCAACCACCTAAGGCAAAGGAAAGGTCGTTCGCCCCATAAAGGACTAAGGTAAAATGGGTGAATTTCTATAGCCAATTTTTCCATTTAAAAGAGAAGTATTCTGTTGTGCACTTGGTACTAAAGAAATATGAACATTGTAGCAACTCCTGATGCACCGAGGCTAAGTTTAATTATTTGCTCGGGACGAGCAAAGGTTAAGCTTGGGGGATCTTGTTGACGGTGGATATACCCTAAAATTTCACATTCAAACACCGTCAACAGGCCTCGGATTCAAGGGAGAATAAACATAACATGAATATATTTTATCAATAACTAGTTCCACTTGTACTCTTAAGGTTGTGAATGCAGGGAAGACCAAAACAGTGCAAAAGTGAGTAGCTAGGGGCCACCTATGTGGTTCGGCCGAACCATGTTTGGTTACCCCAGGCCACCACATTCCAACACAATGCATACAACATCAAATGGAAGAGAGTAGAGCCTGAGGTGGGCCCACCTAGTTCTAGGGACGTGGCACGATCCATGGGACACTCCACCCAACTCAATTCAGCCATCAGATGAACATGTGTTTCTATTCAACGATAGAGATTCAAGGCACAGGGATTAAGGCGCGAAATAACACAATCAAGACAGAACTAGCATAGGAGGACACGCCATGACTGGTGGGGACCACACCTGGCCGGGCCCCACCTATCATAGGGGTCGGCCGAACCACCCCAGGTAGGCCCCGGCCACCGACTTCCTCCACCGACCCTCAGCACGTTTCCCATGTGCTGAAATCACCAGGGCCGTCCATCTTATGGCGGTTCAAGGGCGGTTTATTCAAGGGAAGAGAGGCAAAGAGCACACAGATCGCTGATGTGGCGCCCCTCAACTCTTTCCTATAAATAGAGGCAGCCATCACCCACTTCAAGACACCCAAGATACACAAGAGCCACAAGAGACAAGAGAAGCTCCACTCTTTAGTAGTAGTAGTAGTAGTAGTATTAGTCTAGTGTGGGAGTTAGAGTCGAGTCGAGCTACGCTCGAAGTCTCTGGAGTCGTCTGCTGGAGAGTCTGGTATAGCTCTTGTACCTTTTCTTCTGTAAGACTTTACCTTTATCAATATATTATCTTTACTTTACTTTACTAAGCCTCTACTTAGTGCACTACTATTCTTTATAGTATTGTTGTGTTTTGTCTTAACTTATAGTTGAGTTATATTAGATAGTGATCCTGTAACCAGCTCATGTGTGTAGTTCATTGCCTGTCATAGGGTGCTTTAGTTGTTGGTACGCAACTAGAGTAGTAAGGCTTAGTGTAAGCGTGATGCTTAGACTAGATCTTGCCTTTGAATGCTGCTTGTCGCATGGATTGTTTGTGGGTGCTAGCAGGTGGTGACAACCCTGTCTAGTCTTAGTATCCCTCCACGTGTTTTAGGAAAGTTCTTAAAATGTTGGCTCCCATAAGAGAATAGCCGCTTCGGGTAGAGGTTATATCCCCTACTGTCTCGCCTATCCCCTACACACCGGAAGTAAGGTAGCTGTCTTAATATAATTCATCCATTTGATAAGATAGTTCACAAGAATAAAGTAAGTATCATAAGAGTCTTATACTCACTCGTTGTCCTCCCACCTAACTATACTCTACTAGTTATCTTTAGTTATCCTAAAACCTTGTCGTGTCTTGGTGTCATTACCCTTTCCTCTATATATCAATTTACCCCCTATCACTAGTTGATACTAAGTTGTTATAGACTTAAGGATCTCTCTCTTTTTATTAATTATTCCTAACAACCACTTCCCTTGGGATAAAAATAAATAATGATACTTTGGAATACTCCCGGGTGAAGTGCTACAGCGGTATATTCTGTGCGCTTGCGGAATTATCCAATAGACATAAAAAATACCCTCAGGGCACTTCTGGCGCCGCTATCAGAGATAGGCTAACACCCTGTCTCTGGTGGTTGCGTTAAGAAGTGTCAACACCCATCTCGTAACTTCGCGCGCACGGAGGAGCGAGAGGGCAGGTGCCTCCGAAGCCCTTGCCGTTTGAGACCTTGCACGGGGATCGGCAATTAGGTTTTTGGGGAGCGTCTTCGCAGCTGCCCAAATCACCGCCACCGTTTGTCATCTTCTACCTCGAGTCGCCGGCGACATCGTCTTCATCCTCCACGCGGGCGGACTTCATCATCTTCCTGGAGGTATGACACTGTAAGTTGGACAAGGATCCGGATCATCAGAGCGCATGGGAGGGTTTGATCCCTTCATCTTTAATCTGTTTTTCATTCTGCAGTTCCTGCTAGTTTCGATAGTTCTTTCATATCGTTTCATATACTGTCCTGAGTCTGTTTCATTAGTTCTATCAAATCATTTCATATCTTGCCTGATGTCTGTCTCTTCTAGCTTCATGTTCTGCCTATCTGTTTCTGCTATAAGTTATATGTGTGTCTTCATGTTTCAGTGGTTCAGTTATGTTGTTTCATATGCCGCTGCTCATATGTTTCACCTGTTCTGTTATGTTGTTTCACATGCTGTCCTAAGTATGTTGCTTTTATGAGATATGTATCATGCTTTTATGTTTTTAATATGCATATGCTCCATATATTTATTATTCACATGTTCCATATTCTTAAGGATATATTTGTTATCATGTTTTCAATGATTAAATATCTTTTATATGTCGTCATCATAATGTTAATTTACAGAATTAAAATGACATGGAAAATGCCTAATTATCTAACAATCCAAAAACCTAATTATTGGCATTTTTCTGTCAGAGGTTTTGCTGCTGTGTTAAAACCTGATCCATTTGATGGTAAAAACTTCTTGATTTGGAAAGCTAAGATGGAATTGTGGCTTACTGCAATGTCATGTTTTTATGCCTCTGAGGGCAAGCCTGCTAACTTACCTCCTGAGAATGAGGCTAAGTTTAAGGCTGATGACAACCTCTTTCGAGGTGCAGTGATTAGCGCACTTGATGCTAAATTCCAGAAAAGTTATATCATCCTTCCAACAGGGAAAGAGCTGTGGGATGCACTTGTAGGAAAGTTTGGAGTTACTGATGCTGGTAGCAAGCTGTATCTCATGGAGCAGCTGTATGACTACAAGATGGCTAAGAACCAATCTGTAGTGGAACAGGCTCATGAGTTTCAGGCACTAGCTAAGAAACTTGAGCTTTTTTCTTGTCCATTGCCTGACAAGTTTGTGGCTGGCGGTATAATCGTCAAGTTGCCACCTTCTTGGAAGGACTTTGCTACCTCCCTCAAACATAAGAGACAGGAGTTCAATGTGGAATAGCTCATTGGTACTCTTGATGTTGAGGAGAGGGCAAGAGCTAAGGACAATGGAAATAGTGTTAAGATCTCTATTGCTAATGTGGTGCAGAAGAGAATTTCCGCAAGTTTAATAAGAAGAAAAACCAGAACAAGCAAGAGAACATAAATAAACCTGTTCAAACAGCACAGTTTAAAAAGAATAGCAACAACAACGACAAAAGAAATGGAGGCTGCTTTGTGTGTGGCAGTGAACAGCACTGGGCAAGTGAGTGTCCTAATCGCAAGTTCAAACAGGAAAAGAAATCAGCCAATGTTGTCACTACTGAAACTGGAGAAGGAACATCTGGGTATGGTAATTCTTACCATTTGTTCTCTTAGTTTGTAATTCACCTGAGTGGTGGATGGACAGTGGTGCAAATATACACGTGTGTGCTGATGTTTCTTTGTTTTCTTCCTTCCAGGTCGGGAGATCTGGTGCCTTGTTGATGGGAAATGGGTCGCATGCTCATGTTCTTGGTGTTGGTACAGTCGTTCTGAAGTTTACTTCGGGAAAGACGGTGCCATTGAAGAGCGTGCAACATATGCCCTCTATCAAGAAAAATCTTGTTAGTGCTTCCATGCTATGTCGAGATGGCTACAAAGTTATTTTTGAGTCAAATAAATGTGTTGTGTCGAAACATGGTACCTTTGTTGGTAAAGGATATGATTGCGGAGGCTTGTTCCGTTTATCACTGCATGATGTGTGTAATAAGATGGTGAATTCTGTGAATATTTCTGATGAGTCGGATTTATGGCATTCACGCTTTTGTCATGCAAGTTTTGGCTGTCTTATGCGGTTAGCAAATCTGAATTTAATTCATAAATTTAACTTGGTCAAAAAGTCTAAGTGCCATGTATGTGTTGAATCAAAACAACCTCGCAAGCCACACAAGGCTGCTGAGCCGAGGAATCTGGCACCTCTAGAACTTGTTCATTCTGATCTGTGCGAGATGAATGGAATTTTGACTAAAGGTGGTAAAAGATACTTTCTCACTTTTATAGATGACTCCACTAGATTTTGCTATGTGTATCTATTAAAAACTAAAGATGAAGCGTTTAATTATTTTAAGGCATATAAAGCTAAAGTTGAGAACCAACTTGAAAGGAAAACAAAACGGTTAAGGTCCGATCGAGGTGGAGAATATTTCTCTACTGTGTTCGATGAGTTCTGCGTGGAACATGGCATTGTTTATTAGAGGACACCGCCATTCTCACCACAATCCAATGGGTTCGCTGAAAGGAAAAACCGCACTCTACCAGATTTGGTGAATGCCATGTTGAATACAGCGGGATTATCCAAGGAATGGTGGGGTGAGGCGATTTTTACAGCGTGTCATGTTCTGAACAGAGTTCCAACAAAGAACAAAGAGATCACTCCATTTGAGGAATGGGAAAAGAGAAGATTAAATCTCTCATATTTGCGCACTTAGGGTTGCTTGGATAAGGTGAATGTGTCAATCAATAAGAAGCGTAAACTTGTGCCTAAAACTGTTGATTGTGTATTTCTTGGCTATTCCTTTCACAGCATAGGATATAGTTCTTAATTATAAAATCTAATGTGCCCGATATGTATGTTGATGATATCATGGAATCAAGAGACGCTACATTATTTGAAAATGAGTTTTCCATGAAGAATACACCTAGTGAAACAAGTCATGAGACTATAATTCTCCATGAGCACGAACTGTCTATTTCTATAGATCATGCTGAGGATTCTCACATTCACATCCTTGAGATGGATGACACTATAGTCACTCGAAAGAGCAAGAGACTGAGGGTTGCAAAATCTTTTGGTGATGACTTTATAATGTACCTTGTGGAAGACAAACCAACCACCATTAGAGAGGCATATTCCTCTCCTGACACTGACTTGTAGAAGGAAGCAGTAAGGAGTGAGATGGATTCTATTATGTCTAATGGCACATGGGAGGTTGTTGACCATCCTTATGGTTGTCAACCTATAGGGTGCAAGTGGATCTTCAAGAAAAAGCTTAGGACTGATGGTACAATTGAGAGGTACAAGGCAAGGCTTGTGGCCAAAGGATATACCCAAAAGGAGGGTGAAGATTTCTTTGACACTGTTGACGGTCGTTAAGTACCAATTTTATACCAGTCAACTAATGCCTAGGGAAGATCAATAATAGAAGCAAAGGGGTTATTACTGACAAATTCCACGAGTTTTGGTAAATTGTGTATTTTCCAGGGATTATTTGAGAAAGGCTTAAAAGAAGGATTAAAGTGCTTAATTACCACGAAACGTAACCGCCAAGGAAACATCATCACGAAGACCCTGGAAGAGTGTAGAAGGCACCCGAAGCAACCTGGGGCCCAGCCCTGGCCAGGTGGGGCCGGCCGGCCCAGGGGTGGGGCCGACCGGCGCCCCTCCTAGGGTTTCGCCGCCGTCTTCTGGAGTCTTCATCCACCGCCTCTTTGGAGTCATCTGGGCCCTTTGTTCAAGTCGGTTTGATCCCACGGCGCACGTTCATCCCATCGGGCTATAAATAGAGGGGCAGATCCCCTCCCAGAACACCAATTCATTCCTCCTGCTTCATTCATCAAGAGTAGACAGAAGTTAGGGTTTTCAAAGATTAGAAATAGGGCTCTAGTTCTTCAAGTTCATAGTTTAGGCGTCTAGCAAGGTTCAAGTAGAGTTGGGCGCTACGCTCGGGATTCCAGATCCGTTCGTCTGGAGATCGGTAATCTTATCTTGTATCTCATTATGACTTTGCTTTATTTTAATATATTGCTACTTATTCAGTTCTTAGTTTTTTCTAGTTGCATATTCGATATAGTTCTGATTGGTGATGATTATTGTAATATGATCGTAAAGCGCCTAATTCAGTACTCGAGTGAGTTAGGTGGTATACATTATGTAGACGTGGTGTCCAGATATATTGTGTACCTACGGAGGCACCCTGACATGCCGGGTCGTTTGGTAGTTCTCGTAGGTGACAGCTGCGTTGGTTCCTCTGTAGTCCAGCCCCCGTACGTAGGACGAGCAGAGCACGGTCGCGAAGGAGGTGACCCTTGTGTCTTAATGTCCTCATTAGATGATACTCCTTATGATGTTTTCTGAGTTGACTTTGCTATAGATGAAGATGTGTAATGTGGCGTTGGCTGTAAACTTTGTATTTAGTAATTACATAGGTTTCCTTTACTTTAGCCGAATCTCGAGATTGTCTTACTACATTAGTGAGTCTCTATATTCTATCTCTGGAATACTATTTACCTCATTTACTCATTTATCATTTACCATTTATCATTGACTTATTTATCGCTAAAACACTAGAGTTATGGGTTATCATAGGACTGTACATTTATCTTTCCAATCATTATAATAGATTATCCTAATGAGTAGAATGTCTCTTTATCCTTTTGGCATAAAATAAATCAACGATACTCAGAATACTTAACGAGTGAAGTGCTACAATGGGAGAATTATCTATGCGCTTGCGGATATATTCTATAGTACTATTTTTAGGAGGTAAGTGAAGATTATTTTACCTTTGGTTTTTGGCATCATGTTAGGGATGACAACTTAACGTGAAGTGATGTTAAAAATACCAACAAGCGTTTTTGGCACCGTTGCCGGGGATGGCAACTGTATTCATTAGGATAATTTATTGAGTTCATTGATTTTATTCGCTAGGATATTTATTCTAGAATTTCATATAGGAGAGTTCTTCATAGATAATATTACTAGAAAAACATAAAAATAACTATAGACATAAATACTTAGAGATAACCACAACCTTTTACTTTAGCAGACTTACCCGTGTTTTGTTTATTTTCAAATATCTTATATAGGTTAAGTGCAGGATTGGTCGTGTACTTTAACTCTTATCAATCAGGAACAACCATAGGAAGAAGGGTCATACATTATTTTATGAAGCCATGGCTGAGAAGACTCTACGTGAATTCTCTGCCCCAAGCACTGAGAATATTCACGTTGGGCCAACTTTTAACATTGGAGATCATGATTACGAGATCAAGCCAAGCCTCATCAAAATGGTGCAAGCTATCACATTTACTGGAAAGAAAGATGAAGATGCAAGTGTCCATCTGTAGAATTTCCTGGAGATTGGCAACACCATCAACATCAAAGGCATTCCTCAAGACGTCGTGCTACTTCGTTTGTTTCCGTTCTCATTGTAGGGAAAGGCGAAGCAGTGGTTTTATCAGAATAAAGATCGAGTTAAGACATGGGTAGAATGTTCAAAAGCTTTCCTAGAAAAGTTTTTCCCAGTAAGCAGAACCAATGCTCTATGAGGAAAGATTTCAGAATTTTGTCAGCAGAAAGGTGAATCTATTCCAGAAGCCTAGGAACGTTTTCAAGAATACATATCAGATTTTCCCCATCATGGAATGGAAAAGTGGTTACTCATGCAAACATTTTATCGCGGACTAACTCAAAGGTCACGCAAGCAGCTAGATGCCACTGCTGAAGGATCATTTATGTCACTTACTCCTGAAAGAGCTGAAGATATTATGGCAAAGATAGCAGAAAATCAGAATTGGACAAACAACACTCAGACATGCCATAAGAGTGAAGAAGTTTCATAGGAAGTGTGTGCACTGTCAACCAAGATGTACTGTTGAACAGGTTAGAGCAAAGAGCCAATCATAAAAGAGATCGTCAAGCTATTCAAGATGCATTCAATCAATGTGAAGGATCTTTAGGAATTGAGTTTGCAAATCCCCTAGAAGATATTAGTACAGTCATCAAGTCTACTTCTCAGAAACAAGGATGGAATAACCTCGGTCAGCCAGTCAAGGTAAGTACCAAGGCAATACTAATTTTTCAAATCATAAACAACCACCCTTGAGAGAATTAATATTAGAACAAGCTAGAATTAATGAAAGTATTTATAAGAAGCTTGCTTTTAATGATAAAGTTTTAGAAGGAATTAATTCTAAGTTGGATAATTTCTCTTCTGCTGTTAAAGATCAAATATTATTTAATAAAAAGATAGAATTACAAATTGCACAATTATCTTCTACTTTGTTTACCACTAACCATGAACAAATAAAAGGAATATCTACTAGAGGAGGTAAGTCTACACATGATCTACCTTACCCAAAAGAGGCACGTAGACCATCACATTTAGTGTAGGTAGAAGAAGAGATTGAGAAGGACAACAGAGAAGAAGAAGTTATACCACCTTCACCACCAGTTGGACTACAAGATCAAGAATTAACTCAAGATTTTCATGACACAACCCTCCTACCGTTTCCACGCAGAAGAAGAAGAGCTAAAATAGATGATCAATTTGGTAAGTTCGTAGAGGTAATTCAGAAGTTATATGTCAATATTCTATTGTTAGATGCCATGCAGGCACCTACATACGCAAAGTATCTTTGAACCATCCTCAACAACAAAGGACCACTACCTTCTACTGAAGTTGTTAGCTAGGAATGTAGTGAGGCAATTCTGAGTTCTTCTCCTAGTAAGAAGAAGATCCAGGGTGTCCCACTATTGATTGTTCAATAGGAGACCAGATGTTCGAGAATGCTTTATGTGATCTTGGAGCAAGTGTTAGCGTCATGCCCAAGACCGTCTTCGATAAACTCAACTATTCTACGCTCACACCAACCACGATGTGTTTGCAATTAGCTGACCAATCGGTCCGCTATCCCGCAGGAATCGCAGAAAATATTCCGGTAAAAATCCACAACTTTTCATTCCTATAGATTTTGTAGTACTTGACATGCAGGAAGAGAGGAAGATACCCCTCATCCTCGGGCGACCATTCCTAAATACTGCAAATGCAACCATCAACGTCGGAGCTGGAGAGATCACATTCACCATCAACGGGCAAGAAGAGCGATTCGCATTCAAGGCAAGACTGGAGCAATGCCAAACGTTGAAGTGTCATGAAGAACAAGATACAACAACATCTCTGACACCGGAGATGACTCATGAAGAATAATTCAACCGGAGAAGTCTGGATCGGCGGACTCAAAAACCCCGAACCATCGCCGGGAGGTAACTCGGTAGTTATCGGTAATTTAATTCTTGCATTAAAATTTGCATATTTACTTTCTCATAAATTGCATTATTAAAAAGAAATAAAAATAATCATAGCATGATTAAAACTTAAGCCCCATGTGATTATTACTAACGGAGTGTTGAACTCCCCGTCAGTGAAATTTACTGTGGTGGCAGAAAATTATAAAAAGACCATAATTAGAATTCTAATTTTTCATAGATTCATAAAAGTAATTTAGTTTTTCATTCTTGTGTCATTATACGGTATAAATACAGGAAACATGTGGGACCCACCATCATCACATCAAGTCATTTCAAGTTCCATTATCAACCACCACCTTTTACTACCATTCAAACTCCACCATTCATCCATGTACTACCCTCCACTCATGCATTCATCAGAGAAAGCATGCACACACATGCATTTGGAAGGGCATCAAGGTGGTGCCAACATTGTCTAAAGTAGAGAGCCAAAGGTCACCAGGTGGGGCCGGCCGGCCCCAAGGCCACGCCGGCCGGCGCCCCTCCTCCACTTCTCTGCCTCTCCTTTCTTTTATTCACTCACTCACTCACGTACACTCCAGAGAGCACACAGCTATGTTGCCTTGCTGCTCGTGATTACAAACTCTCACAATCCTTTCATTTGATTCAAGTTTAAGCAAGGAAAGGAGTAGAGAAGAGGATTAGCAAGAAGACCTACAAGAAAGATCACCACTCTGATTCCTTCTCTTCACTTGTTCTTGCTTGTTCTTTTTTTGTTCTTGTGTTCTTGTTCGTTCTTGCCGTGTTCTTCGTGTTCTTCATTTTTTAGTCAAGGTGAGCAATAGAATGAAAGGTGCCATTCGATCCCTTGGAAGAGCATTCTCACGCCGCACAACACGAAGTCGATCATCACAAGTGCCATCGTTTGTTGGCTCCGACATGAATATCGATCCTCCGTCACCCTTCACGTATGACAACCCTTCATCCTCTTCCCAACCGAAAGAGAGGTATGAGCTCACAAGCATCACTCAAATTTCATTACCAACTAGACCGCAGAGGGAGATATTAAATGTGGTTAAAAATAAGAAATTTACGCATACTCTAATTTTTTATGCCACTTTGCTTCATGAAGCCGGAATGGATTCTGAGTTTGAGCTTATTTTTAGAAATGTTGGATGGGAAAATGCATGGCAAATTAATAAGCAGGGTAGCAAGTTACTCACTATAGAATTTATTAGCACCCTAAACTTTGATGATGATGAGGTTAATTTTAGAATGTTTAATAAACCTTTCACCCTCTCATGAAAAACTCTTAGTTTAGCACTAAGATTCAATAATCAGCGTGTGGTCAATATTTCTGAAACTCTCCAAGACTTTGATAAAGATAATTTTTGGGAGAGTATCACTGCAAAAAACAAGAGAGAAAATAAAAATATACTACAGAAGAAGTTCATCACCCCACACTGAGATTCATGCTTAAATGGCTAGCTTTTACATTCTTTCCTAGAGAGGAGTTAAATACTATTAAACAAGATGAGCTGCATTTGTTATATATCATGATTTAAAAGAGGAAGGCGTCACCTGTAAAAATGATGTTGAATTATTGGAGAACTGTCCCTTCCTCGAAAAAGTGCAGTATTTCTTTTACTTCCTGAATTACACGTTTAGCTGCAGGGCTAGGATTATTATCAAATGCTATACTTGTTTATATTTCTGATGCCCGCAGAATTATTGGTTATGATTTTTTCTTTCATGCTCACATGCTGAAACGTCGAAATAATAAAATAGTTATGATTTATAAAAATTATGACAATGAGTACGAACTGCCAGACAGGGAGTTAGGAATTTATTCTGTTCAGAATTTTGTTTTTCCAGCTGTTAAAGCTAATGTTGGCAGGTGTCCGTCCGCGCGCATCAGCAGGGCGCCGAGAATTAATTTCACTGGAGCTGACCCAGCACCATCTGGGCCAGCTTATTCCCACTATGTTGATTTTGGTGAACAAGTATCGACGCATGAGCCACGCCAGCAGTAGACTGCACATGCAGGATGGGAGGAATAGCCCACATTTTAGCAAGGAGA
Source organism: Eremochloa ophiuroides (assembly GCA_038502445.1). NCBI lineage: Eukaryota > Viridiplantae > Streptophyta > Magnoliopsida > Poales > Poaceae > Eremochloa > Eremochloa ophiuroides. The sequence continues at coordinate 52,015,371 of JAHLJS010000002.1, forward strand.
ATCTTCGTCAGCTGCAGCAGCGGGTTGGGGAGCAACTGATTTTCAGAGAGGTCGAGCATCTTTTTCTACACGTGGGAACACGGACTTCACCACTGGTGGACCGTATCCGTTCCACGTACCACCAGAAGATGACTACTATCGGCCACCTGAGCAGCACTTTTCGGCTACCGCTAATGATTTTCCAGCTTTATCTATGTGTCTCACTAACATTGAACAGGGACAGAACACGATAAGCGACACACTACACCAGCACGAGCAGTACCAGCAGCAGATCGACGACAGGTTCTATCAGCATGAACAATGGCAGCACAGCACGGACCAACGACTTGATCAGATCTATCAGGGACAGCAGCAGATGCAGAGTGGATTGGAGTATTTGATACATCAGATGGGATACCCACCGCCATCTCCACCACATTACTGAGCACAGCAACATCCAGCTTGGGGAGATCCCCGCTAGGTGAGTACCTCTCACCTATATATATGCTTCTTTATTTCAATATTTAATTTAGTCTTTAATTCTGCCAATTTTAATATTGCTAAAAACAACAAGAAAACCAAATAAAAATTTATTTACTGCTTTCTTTAGTTATTGTATTAAATTCCTACTTGTGTAAACAAATGAAAATAAAAAAAAATAGATTGTATAATTAATTTTGCTTTAAATTCCGCATTCAACTTGTCTTTAAATAATTAAAACTTGAAGCTAGAGAAAAATCAAAAAGGTATTTAAACTGTTTAAATATAATTTCCTGCAATTGCTTAGTGTTTAAATTTAAATTCTCCTACGAATTGCATGAAGTTTATTTACCATGAAAATTTATTCTGAAACTTGATATCAGTGGGTAGCATAAGCTTTTCTAAGTAATTGACGGATATGATATAAGAAGGATTGAGTTGCTATTTATTTTATTTTAAGTGACACATAAGCTCTAGACATTTCAAAAATAAAAATCAAAATCAAAACAAATATAATAATTTGTTCTGCTAATATGATATAAGTAGACTATTCTGTTATGCATTCATGATTGAATTCACATGCACAAAAGGTTTTCGCTCTATGCACAAGTCTCTCTCTTAGAAGTCCAACAGAGAGTGTGGGTTATAAAATTAAAAGATACCATACCAAGGAAGTATGAGTCTGAAAGATGCCATATTAAAAGGGTATGTGCCAAAAAAAAGAGAAAAACAATGGGTGCAAAGACACCCGCCTGGGAGAAAAAAGGGTACAAAAAGTATCCGCTGGGGAGATAGCCCACACTCTTTAGAAAGACAGAAAAGAGAGGATAATGCATAGGAGTTCCAAAAATAAAATTTGATCACATTCACACATTCAATCATGATGTATAGCTTAGTAGTCCTCTGCAATCTTATTAGTAGGCTCTTATTATTTCCTAAATAAAAATTACATATTCAAAAATAATAATAATAAAATATCTGGAGCAATGGTTAAAACAAAAGATGAAAGACTTAGTGCTTACTTGATTATTATGTCTCTCAATTACCCAAGACTTAGTTTAAAAGCCCCACGATTGAAAAGAATAAGAATAAATTTGAAAGGGTGGATTAATGAATTTCAATCCGGAGAAGAATTTCTATTTAAATATTTAAGTATCTGTTGGGAGTTATACATTTTTATGGAACCCTGAATAAAATATTTCAAGTCAACTTTGCTAAGGGACTAGCAAAGACTTAGTTTGGGGGTGTTGCTGATGGTCGTTAAGTACCAATTTTATACCAGCAACTAATGCCCAGGGAAGATCAATAATAGAAGCATAGGGGTTATTACTGACAAATTCCACGAGTTTTGGTGAACTGTGTATTTTCAGGGATTATTCCAGAAAGGCTTAAAAGAAGGATTAAAGTGCTTAATTACCAAGAAACGTAACCGCTAAGGAAACATCATCACGAAGACCCTGGAAGAGTGTAGAAGGCACCCGAAGCAACCTGGGGCCGAGCCCTGGCCAGGTGGGGCTGGCCGGCGCCCCCCTAGGGTTTCGCCGCCACCTTCTGGAGTCTTCTTCCACCGCCTCTTTGGAGTCATCTGGGCCCTTTGTTCAAGTCGGTTTGATCCCACGGCGTACGTTCATCCCACCAGGCTATAAATAGAGAGGTAGATCCCCCTCCCAGAACACCAATTCATTCCTCCTGCTTCATTCGTCAAGAGTAGACAGAAGTTAGGGTTTCCAGAGATTAGAAATAGGGCTCTAGTTCTTCAAGTTCATAGTTTAGGCGTTTAGCAATGTTCAAGTAGAGTTGGGCGCTACGCTCGGGATTCCAGATCCGTTCGTCTGGAGATCGGTAATCTTATCTTGTATCTCATTATGACTTTGTTTTATTTTAATATATTGCTACTTATTCAGTTCTTAGTTTTTTCTAGTTGCATATTCGATATAGTTGTGATTGGTGATGATTATTGTTATATGATCGTAAAGCGCCTAATTCAGTACTCGAGTGAGTTAGGTGGCATACATTATGTGGACGTGGTGTCTAGATATATTGTGTACCTACGGAGGCACCCTGACGTGCCGGGTCGTGTGGTAGTCCGCGTAGGTGACAGCTGCGTTGGTTCCTCTGTAGTCCACGCCCCGTCCGTAGGACAAGCCGAGCGCGGTCGCGAAGGAGGTGACCCTTGTGTCTTAATATCCTCATTAGATGATGCTTCTTATGATGTTTTCTGAGTTGATTATGCTACAGATGAAGATGTGTAATGTGGCGTAGGCTGTAGACTTTGTATTTAGTAATTACATATGTTTCCTTTACTTTAACCGAATCTCGAGATTATCTTACTACGTTAGTGCGTCTCTATATTCTATCTCTGGAATACCATTTACCTCATTTACTCAGTTATCATTTACCATTTATCATTGACTTATTTATCGCTAAAGCACTAGAGTTACGGGTTATCATAGGACTGCACATTTATCTTTCCAATCATTATAGTAGATTATCCTAATGAGTAGAATGCCTTTTATCCTTTTGGCATAAAATAAATCAACGATACACGGAATATTTACCTGGTGAAGTGCTAAAATGGGAGAATTATCTGTGCGCTTGTGGATATATTCTATAGTATTATTTTTAGGAGGCAAGTGAAGATTATTTTACCTTTGGTTTTTGGCATCATATTAGGGATGACAACTTAATGTGAAGTGATGTTAAAAATACCAACAGACACCTACTCGCCAGTTGATCGATTGACTACAATTCGCATGTTGATTGCCGTGGCAGCTTCTTATGGTCTTATCATTCATCAGATGGATGTTAAGACAGCTTTCCTAAATAGAGAGTTGGAAGAGGAGATCTATATGGATCAGCCAGAAGGGTTCATTGCGGATGGTCAAGAGAACAAGGTGTGCAGGTTGTTAAAATCATTGTATGGCCTAAAACAAGCACCTAAGCAATGGCATAAAAAATTTGATAAAACTCTTACAGCTACTGGTTTTGCTGTGAATGAGGCAGATACGTGTGTGTATTATCGGTATGGTGGGGGTGAGGCTGTTTTGCTCTGCCTATATGTTGATGACATTTTGATCTTTGGATCAAATCTCAACGTGATTGAGGAAGTAAAGAAACTTCTATCGAGGAATTTCGAAATAAAAGATTTGGGAGAAGCTGATGTCATTCTAAACATTAAGCTTAGTAGAGAAGGTGATGGTGGGGTAACTTTGTTACAATCCCATTATGTGGAAAAGGTGTTAAGTCGCTTTGCTTTTAGTGACTGTGATCCTGCTCCCACACCGTATGACACTAGTGTGCTATTGAGGAAAAATCGGAGAATAGCAAGGGACTAATTGACATACTCCTAGATCATAGGCTCACTCATGTATCTTGCGAGTGCAACAAGGCCTAACATCTCATATGCTGTGAGCAAATTGAGCCGGTTTGTGTCAAACCCGGGAGATGATCATTGGCGTTCTCTTGAGAGAGTGTTGCGCTATCTTAAAGGTACTATGACATACGATATTTATTATACTGGGAACCCTAGAGTGCTGGAAGGCTACAGTGATGCCAACTGGATCTCTGATGCTGATGAGCTTTATGCCATGAGTGGATATGTGTTTCTGCTTGGAGGTGGCGCTGTTTCCTGGAAGTCTTGCAAGCAGACTATCTTAACGAAGTCTTCAACTGGAAGTAGAACTCGCAGCATTAGACCCTGCTGGGGTTGAGGCTGAGTGGCTACGTGATTTTCTATTGGATTTACAGGTAGTTGAAAAACTGATACCGGCTATTTCCATGAACTGTGATAACCAGACTGTGATTACCAAATTTAACAGTTCTAAAGATAACATGAAGTCCTCGAGACATGTAAAGAGACGTTTTGAAATCTGTCAGAAAACTGAAAAACTCCGAAGTTATAACGGTAGATTATGTCCATACGTCGAATAATCTGGCAAATCAATTCACTAAGGGTCTGTCACACAATGTGATAGAAAGTGCATCGAGAGAGATGGGTATGAGACCCACATGTAATCTACTATAGTGGTAACCTGCTTTATGTGATCGGAGATCCCGTGAAGTAGAGTGGTGAAACAAGCTAGAAGTAAATTGAGAGAAAAGATCCCTTTCTTGACTCATCTCTGATGCACATCTTTCCTATCTGTAAGGCAGGATAGTATTTAGCTTAATGTATTCCAAGAGTCTTATAAAGGTGAGATGTTGTCCTACAGAACATCTTTTGAGGAGTACACCTATATGAGTCAGACTGCTGGTCACAGTCTATGGGATTTGGATAATCTCTAAATACTCATGAAAGGCACTGAAGTGTGAGTTATATGCTTCAAACAGCGGGGATGCCTTATGCAGCCTAGTATCAGCAAAGGACTTGAGTGAATCTCACCTCACACAAAACTGTCAATTCAAGGCATAGTCCATTGTTCAGTTATGACTGAGTGAAACTCTTGCTCTAGGTGGATGTTCAACTTAATAGTCTCCATCGAAACACTGGTATATCAATGAATTGTGATTCTAAAACTACACGGTTACAAACCCTAGAGTTTGGTGGGATTGTTGGATTTATTATGGGCTAGGCTCATTTATATATTCAATAAATCAATAAACTCTATGGTGTGTAATGGTGGACAATATTAATTGTACCGGAGTGGAATTTCAAAGGTCATGCGTGACTCTTAACTTTCCCACTCTTTCCCCTTCCTGCGCATGGTAGGAGATAAAGGGGAGACCCCTGTCTCTTCGGTACGCGAGAGAGAAACACACCAGAAGCACAGTTCCGCCGCAAGAAAGTCATCCCCGTCTCGTAACTTCGCGTGCACGGAGGAGCGAGAGGGCAGGTGCCTCCGAAGCCCTTGCCGTTCGAGACCTTACACAGGGGATCGGCAATTAGGTTTTTGGGGGAGCGTCTTCGCGACTGCCCAAATCACTGCCGCCGTTCGTCGTCTTCTACCTCGAGTCGCCGGCGACATCGTCTTCATCTTCATCGTGGGCGAACTTCATCATCTTCCTGGAGGTATAACGCTGGAAGTTGGACAAGGATCCAGATCATCGGAGCGCATGGGAGGGTATGATCCTTTTGTCTTCAATTTGTTTTTCGTTCTGCAGTTCCTGCTAGTTTTGATAGTTCTTTCATGTCGTTTCATATGCTGTCCTGAGTCTGTTTCATTAGTTCTATCATATCGTTTCATATCTTACATGATGTCTGTCTCTGCTAGCTTCATATTCTGCCTATCTGTTTCTATTATAAGTTATATATCATGTCTTCATGTTTCAGTGGTTCAGTTATGTTGTTTTATATGCTGCTACTCATATGTTTCACCTGTTCTGTTATGTTGTTTCACATGCTGTCCTGAGTATGTTGCTGTCATGAGATATGTATCATGCTTTTATGTTTTTAATATACATATGCTCTACATGTTTATTGTTCACATGTTCCATATTCTTATGGATATATTTGTTATCATATTTTCAATGATTTAATATCTTTTATATATCGTCATCATAATGTTAATTTACGGAATTAAAATAACACGAAAAATGCCTAATTATCTAACAGCCGAGGCCCTGCGGCGTCGGCGCCAAGCTGCTTAACAGCGGTTGTGTTGGCGTGGCAAGCGGAGGCAACATGGTGACGCGTAGCGGCGGGGCTCGCGACGCTAGGAGCGCGCAACGGCGGCCGATGCTCGTCTTCACGGCAATGGCATGCGGCAAGGGACGCAACCATGGCTCGACGACGGCTACAGCGACACGTGGCGGGGGTCGCGTCCGTGTGGTGGCGGCTCGACGACGCGCCGGAGCAGGCCGGCACGGGCCCACTGGGCGGTCGTGCCTGTTGGTGCGGCGCGAACTCAGCGGCTGATGGGTCCAGGCGATATGCCTGCAGCTTTGCAGGCGAGCTAAACAGGTGGGAGCGCTATGACGCTACCTCAGCTCTTGCCGATTCTCTTTCTGATGACAGAGCTGATGGATCCGATCATTTGATTTGATTTTTTTTGTGTGATTTTGTTTTGTTCTCAAAATCTTTTTTATGTGTATTTATATGTAGCACAACTACCTAGGTGGCCGAGTAGACTTTCTATTTGAGAAGGATATAAGTTACTCGTGTCCCTTTCAGATTTCATACAGGAGTCCATCTTCAAACGTGACAGGTTGGGACTTCCTCGGTGCTGACCAAAAATACCAGACGAAAAACAAGTGACGAAAAAAGCCGAAGAAATTTTCCCACCGTATTATTATAAAAATAAGGTAGTCCTTACATAAAAAAAAGTTGTATCGTATTTTGAACTGTGGATTTATTTTCTATTTGTTTAGAGCTGTATTTATTTTGGACTATATAATTGTATCCTATATTAGACATGAGACATTATCCATTACATGGGTAGTTAAAGAAGGCTTGACGAAAAAAGAGTGGAGAAACTTTGCATCTTTAGTATTAAAAAAATAAAAAAAAAGTATAGATTAGGAAGCGTGCCCGTGCGTTGCTACGGGATATCTAAGCTTTTGTGCTACAAACACACGGATCGCACGATAAAATAATAATACTGTGAAATTAAAAATCAACATTAAAGTGAGATTTAATCTAAAAGGCAAAGTTCGTAAAATTTACAATAACAAAGAGTGCGCTGTCGCAGGCTCAACAACTCTAGTGTATAGACCAACTCTACACCAGAATTATACCGTTCCATTGCATCAGAAGCAAAATATCATAATAATTTAAAATTAAACATGTTATAATATTATTATCAAAATATGGCCCACCTCAGCACATGACAACAATCTCAGCACGAGACGAAGTGACAAATGCAATTGGCGACTATAGGCTCTGATGGAGCAATACATGCCATGACGGGATGTAAAGACGACGAAGTCTTGGGTGCGAAGTATAGGGCTTTACATTGGTATATATGAAACTATGGTATTGTGTCGGCTAATCAAGTGAAGTAGCAAATATCCATCTATAGAAGCACAACTTTAGTTCCATCTTCTCATCACAATTCAATGGAACACAATTTACAAGGGAATGCTATACTGGACAACCTTAATGCCACATTGCCACAACCTAAGCAACAATATCTGGGCAATGAACGACAAAAGATTGACGAGAGCGACTGTGTACCACAATTAGAAGGCTACATGTTTGGTACACTACAATTTATTCACCAGATTAATATATTCAAACAAAAAACATCTGATATTAAAAAAATCATAGATCAATTCTATTTCTCATCAAAACATATTGCTTTAAGCAATTGGCTCAATAAACAATTACTATCTCAACCAAATGAAATTTGAAAAAAATATTTTGTGTGATTTGAATATAGCAGGTAACAACTGACTGGTTACAGTTACTGATTAAGTGTATGATCACATACAGTTACTGCTCAAACTGATCAGATACTGGGAGCATAGAAAGTTACAATCAACTTTCGCTTGTCCAGCTTTACTGTCTTTGCATTCCAACCAAACCAGGTAGTACATGTGCCCCATCAGAAAGTGAGGGAAGTTCCCACTTGACCCTTGAGCTGTCACACAAACACTTCGCTCTAAACGCAGACAGTGTTAGAACGCTTCTAGCTGAGACAAAAATGCCCTATAATAAATTGGTTGGTGAGTTGGATAGTATAATCCATACCATAGAACATTATCAATAGCTGCTGTATTTGGAACATTATCAATAGTATAATTCATATGCTTTACTCTGTGTAGGGGTAGCATCAATAAGATATGTCCAAGCAACATTTGAACAATAACTGCTGCATTTGGAACCAATTGCACAGATGATAACACTTGCTGAATCATAATACAAGTAATCGTCATTGCTAGACGCACCAGGCTTGAGATCAAACTTGCCCCCGCTTTGAAAGACTGGAGGGTAGCATATATCAACATTATCAGGCTTCAATTTCACCTTGACGTTGAGCGGATCAAGAATAGCCTTCTCTGTGTCATCCATCAACGATGAGTGTGAGACTTTCTTCTCCTCATCGATAACCTTCTCTAACTTAGGAACCACAAAAATTTTTAGAACAGATGAAGTTAAGTAAGCTGCCTTCTTCACAGGTGTAACCTCTGAGGTGTCCTTCATAGCAAAGAGCTCAGAGAAGCCATTTGTTACATCTGCAAGTCGCAGGCCTGATCCAGATAACTTTTCTGTCCATGTTTCAAGAAGCTTACCCTCAGGTACCTCTTTGGCAATGTGTCCAACAACTGGCTTGCCTGATTTCGATTGACTACGAGAAGCCTGCACTATGTCATCCATCAAGTCAGCACCATCACCATTCTTGGTTTTCACATGCAACACAATGTCAGCACCAACAGCCTCATGTGCAGCCTTCTTGAGGGTCCCAATAAGATTTGCTTTCTTCTGACAGCATAAAACATGTATTTGTTTGGGCATGAAGACAATTATCGTTTCTGGAAATTCATATCCAAGTAACCAAATATCCAGGGTTGATGATTTCAAATAGCGAAGATCGTCAGAAGGAGGTGGGGTAGCAATGGCAATAGCATCAGACGGACTCCATAGATCAGACTTGTGCTCCTTCCAATGGTCATAGAATACCTTCAGCCGCTTACTGAAGGTCTCATATAGGCACCAGATCCCCCTTTGGCATTACCATTATCAGCCATCTTTGTCAGTAAGCTAACATTAACCAAGGCAACTGCAGAAAGAATTGATCCGAAGTTAGCAAACAAGAAAATCTCAAGGTTATCCTAACAGTGCCATGAAAGTGTGAGCATTAAGAAATACTTGAGAACCAAACAAAAGTTGTACAGGCAAAAAAAATGATGGAGCACTAACCATACAGAATATCAAAACTGATAGTGGTTATCAAAATAACATTTCCCTTATAGAAAGGAGAGCACTTGCAAGTTGCAAGTTACTTCAGTTACTATGGTTTAGCTACAGTCCCAACAGGAAATCATCGCAAATCGGAGTCTCCAAATCTGGTGACAGCAGGGAAGCAGGCAGGGGGGGGTCGCCATTTACCTCTCTCGGCGCTCGGCGCCGTGCGGCGGTCGACCTTGGGGCTGAGGCCGGTGGGTGACTTGGCCATCCTCGCCGTCCGCCCGGCCTTGTTGCTGCCCTGGGAGGACGTCCGGGTGGGGTGTTCCAAGGAGCCATTCCTTCACGCCAAAAGAAATTTAGCCACAACATCAGTCAGGTATGAATCCGAGGACCTCAAAAATCACAGAGGGCAGGCGAGGCAAGCACACACCCACCCACAACCGAGCAGGGAGCGGCACATTACCTCCCTTGAGCCTGGAGTCGTTCTTGATGTTGAGGTGGTAGAAGGAGATGCGGCCAGCGAGGTGCAGCAGCGAGGGGTCGACGAGTTGGCAGATCTTATCGGAGTAGACGTTGACAGCGAGTACGATGTGGCGCGTCTCAGCCATGAGCTTCCCGCAGAGGTGGGAGCCGAAGAAGCCGCCGGCGCCGATCATGCAGATGGTGAGGGGCGCGATAGGGTTGCCGTCCAGATCTAGTTGCACGGCCGCCGCCACCGGAGAGGGAGACGACGACGACATATCCTCCTTCCCGGTGGTTGGGATTGACGGCGGCGCGGGCGTACGTCCACGACTGTGCGAGGGAGGGGCGACGGCGGCGCGGGATTGCACAGGCGTGCGTCGACGGCTGCGCGAGGGAGGGGCGACGGTGGCGCGGGCGACGGCTGCGCGGGGGAGGGGTGCGGCTAGGGTTTGAGAGAGGCGTTTCCTTCTTTCTTTCGTCGCAGACTCGCAGGGGAGCGGAGAGCGTGCGGGTAGGGGGTCGAACCCTGCCTGCCGAGTGGGGCAGAGGGATCGGAGGGTGCCGCGGGACTGCGGGAGGGCAGGAGCGCGCGGGGAAGGATCGCACGGGGAGCCGGACGGACGACCAAAACAGATGTCGCCCTAAAAAAACTATCTTCTCTTTAGATTTATTAGTTATATATATATAGATATAATTATAATTAATGTATCTATATATATACACGTAGAGTATATAAAATACACCCTATATATATATGGAAATTATTTCTTACTTTCAGAGAGTAGTTACTCCCATGTCTATTTCTCTAGATTTAGATCCTCTATGGTCCCATAGACGAAGTATATGATCATACTAAATCATGTAGTGTAGTATGTGGTTATACTATTTTGTCATCCATATAGTATATGGTTATACTTTTTAATATACTACTGCAGTGGTATTTTATTAATATATTTAAAAATATGGGCTTTGTTGAAAATTTTTTGTATATTAAGATTTGAAGTATCTTAAATTGAATATCTAAACATACTCAAAATGATAAATTAATATGCACGCATACACAATATGATTTATATATATATATATATATATATATATATATATATATATATATATATATATATATATACCTCATAAATAAAATATATCCAAGCACAATTGCTCATACTTTGACTTGAGATGGCATGGGATGATGTTTTTTTTCCTTTTACTGATGCAGGAAGAACCTCACGCCCTTGACTAATCGTGCACGAAATTTCCTGGAATAGAACATCTTTTTTATCTGTATGTTAGAGGGTCGATGGACTAAGGCCAAGATTAGAGAATCCTGGGCGAGAGAAGAGAGCTCTTCAGGATTAAAAAACTGAGTTTATTAGGGATGATCACCTAAATCACTTAGGTTTTGAAATGTATGCATTTCCCCAACTATAATTGCAATACTCCTATCAATAAGTGTGGTTGCCTGTCGTTTGAATAATTTAAGAACTACTTGTTGCATCCAACCTTTTTCTATACCTGAATTAGTGTAAAATCCTATGAAAATGAAATTGTATTACAGAGTGCAAATGTCTGCTAAAGTTTTAGAAGTTGATACTTTTGTATAGTTCTTTGTTCTGACAAAACTATTTTATTATGGCAGAGGGATGCTGATGGTGTCTGGTGTATTGCTACTTAAATCTGTTGTTAAGTTAGAGATATGGTGATGTGAGATCTTAAAGGTAGTAATATATGTTTCTGTAATAGTAGTGATTAGCAGGATATAGTCCCACCACATTGTATTGTTCATGCTAGATTCTATCAGCCGGTGCTGATGTTAGTGAAGCTGAGGTTGGGAAGAAGGTAAGCAACACTTTTTGCCTGTGGTCGTGTTGCTGGTGGCAGTTTGGTTGGAGGATAGTGGTCTGTGTTCCACTTTCTCATGGCATGCTTGTTGAAATGCCTTAGATGATTTTGTATTTCTTTTCTCATACCCTGTGCTTTTGGATAGAAGCCCCTGCCTCACCCAAGATTCCTCGTTATTAGTTGGGTCTTGTTTTTAATCCATTCTTCTCTTCAGGAAGAGTGGGAGCAACAAGATGAAGCTGGAATTTGCATGGAGCCGACCAATGAACAGGTGAGAATGCAATCTACCCGGACATTTCTTCTAGGATCTTATTTGATCTAGTTGTTGCTTTTATTGGCCGTTCTTTAGGTAGACTAGTGAACTAAGCCAATACAGTTCATTCTTACTGCTAATTATTAAAGTAATTATGAGGTGTACATGCATGCAAGCAACAGTTTGTCAAGCATCTAATCACAAATGTGCATGAACTCTTATGGCCTTAGGTTTGCTGATTAATGATTCATTTTGATGGAAATAAAAGTACCAAGTGGAGTCGAGACTATAACTAAAGGCAACGGATCATATGCAAACCACAATCTTCGTGAAAACTCACGTAAACCATGGCAAAAATGTCGTCTAAATTCAAAAAACAATCACACATATAAATGATATGATAATACACAACTTGTAAAATATCTTGTCTAAACTCGAGTTCGTTTGTGAGATATAAAAATAGCAAATTTCAAGCCAAAAAGCCGTCCAGATGATTTGTTCGAAATTTGTTATTTTTATATCTCACAAACGAAGTCAAGGTTGGATAAGATATTTTATAAGGTTATGTATCATCATATCATCTGCATGTGTGATCTTTTTGGTGAATTTAGACGGTTTTTTTAGCATGGTTTGTACGGATTTTCACGAAGGCTGTGGTTTGCACCTGATCTGTTGTAGCTTTGCTATGGTACCTTCAAATAACCGTGAGCTATTCATTTAATTGGATCGGATAGTTGTGATTACATATAATATGAATATATTTATTTATTTTATAAAATAGGCTAGATATGAAAACTTTTAGATTAGAAAATCTTCTTTTAATCTAAGTGATACATACATGATTTATTGGATATGGCAACTTTAAAATTTGGAAACTTTAATTTAGACGTGACATATTTGAGGCTTGTAACATCTACTAGGTAACGTGCTCATGCATTGCTACGGAACAACTAACTCTTATATTAAAAATACATGGATCGCATGATAAGATAATAATACTGTGAAATTAATAATGACATTAAACTGACATTTAATCTAAAAAGCAACAAAGAGCACAGCACCACAAGCTCATAAACTCTACTGTATAAACTGTTCTGTGACGCGGCTAAGATAAGTATAGCAGCAACTCTACCTAGAAAATCGAATAATGTTGACAAAGAATAAATATGACATGGGAATAGTATTGATACGAATTGAACATATCACAGGTGGTATTTATGTCCTCTACTCAGATCACAGCTAGGCCAACAACATGCTTGTTGAATCTCAAGCTAAATTTCTAAAACAGCAGTGAGATGTTCATGACTTATATCTTCATAAAAAGTTGATTAAACATGATACATTACAGGCTACGCTGATATCAACAGGCTAACATTGGTAGACCATTGCTCTTCACCAGGCAACAAAAATACAAAAATGTTGAATGCAAGAATTTTTTCAGCGACACAGATAAGCGTAGTTAGTCAATGTGTTGCAAGCCGAAGGGGCTGGACATACAACAATGAAATCTGACACTGAAAGCGCAACTGCAGGCCTAAACAGACCAGAAGGAAAACAAAACAGCTGATTTAAAGAAACTCATCGAACCTCGCTGATCCATTGAATTCGATTTCCTGGAAGCAACACCACCATTTCACTGGCCACCCTGCAGCATAGAGCATGCAGAAAAGAAGCATCACGAACAATGCAAGAAAAAATTGGAAGAATCGTGCAAAAGGCAAAACGAAGACCAATTAGAGAACTTAGGCACGTTCACCAAGATTCCGAGGCCACCGAAGGTTAAAAAATTAAACACAAGCAGATAAGGAAAGAAAAAAAGAAGCATCCGCGTGAAAATAGAAACTAATCCATGGAAATTATAGTCCACAAAATAAGAAACAATGCTATCTAAGTTCTAGAGATGACCTCGATCGGAGGCGGTCAACATAACATCTGCCCACTGAATTCCAATGCAGAAGAAGCCACTTAACTCGCACCCATATTGGAAAATTAGCAGAGATTTACACCACTACAGATGCTATCTCAACTATGTACGGATATCTCAAAAGGTAGAAAAAAACATCCAGATGATAGATGCAAGGGTGGAAATTAGCGTAACGAAATAAAAAAACCAGAAAAGACCTTTTTTCTTGATATAAGAAATAAATAAGTGAGCTGTAGCTTCAGAGTTTACCTGATCATCCAGATCAGATTGTCCAGAAATCCCCAATGGCTTCATCAGCATTGCCCTTGCAGGCTTGCACTATAAAGGAAAGACCAACCCTCAATGAAACTGCAAATATATGGTAACATAATCCATTATAAATATGTATCCCTTCAAAGAGTAGTAAAACAATCCATTATTGGCTGGATTTTAAATAATATCATATGCACAAGTACTTGAGCTGTTTCAGATTTGGAAGTTCTAACAATCTTTCAACTGAATAAGATTATTATAACTAACCCTGAATGTACTTTCACATGTTATGAAACAGTAAATGGCAATACGTAAAAATTTTTATGATGACATGTGCAAAAATATGCTGGATTGAACCATGTGTTATCTCTGAAGTTTATTACCAAGAAGAAACATTGTTAAATTAATTAATGAGCCCGCATGATCTAAAAGAGCAGCATTAAATTTATCTCCATGATTAATTGTCTCACATCTTTCTCTCCTTTGTTCTATTCAGTAGAACACAAGGGTGACAAATAGGAAAGGCTTACATTCAGAATACAAGAGCACCAAATGGGACCGGCATACCCTACGTCACCTACATAAAACCAACATCCTCACTACTAAAATATCAATAGTTATATGAACCAAAAGATTAGAAGCTCATAGCTCAAATTCTAGCCATAAATCAATGTATAAATGCAATTCAGAACATGAAGGAAAGCCGAAGGGCCCATGTTGCTGTCAATGGAAGAGGTACCAAACTACCAAGACATTATCTCACCATGGAAGCTGCTCCTGAATTTCTTCAGCCTATAGCTTCAAGCACTAAGACACTAAGGATTAGTTGTGGTAAGTAACAAGAAATGCAAGAAAGGAATGGTGCCAATTTTAAGTTCTTGGATAATATGCCTCGAGCGGCACGGCGCCGCTCTCGACGTCGTTGACGGATTAATAATAATTAATAGATCAACTATTCGCTGATGCTTCATAGTCTTTATGGATTTATTGCAAGGTCGAAAGGCAAATTGAAGTTATCAGATGAAACTATACTACTGCAACTCTGCCAAATGAGGGCCGCCAGGCCTTAAAACTAATAAACTGAAATCACTTATTCACTTACCGACCGCAGCGCCGCTGTGTCAACTGCCGCCGCTGGTCAGATACGATCATGGATTCACAGGATTACGGAGGGAGTGCCGAAACGGCCACAGCAGAAGTCGCGACTTGCGAGAATACATAGGGGCGCGACGCGAGGATTAATAAATTTGCCTGTCATCGCGATGGAGGTAGCCGCCATCGGATGGATTAGGATTTGGGAGAGATGGGATCAGGGATGTCACACCGGATGGAGGTGGTTGTTTCCTGATTTCCTCGTCGTATGATCCTATCGCACGGCACTGCGCGGCCTTCTCTCCTTTCCCTCGCTGTCGTTGTTTCCTTCTGTGCGCCGCGATCAGCACCGCGAGGCTTTCCCTCGTATCGCACGCGGCACGCGGATGGCAGGACAAAAGGATTGTCGCACCAAACGTTTATCTACACTTTAGTCTTAGTGCTCATGCGTTGCAACGGTATCATTTTACACTATTGCAATTTCTAAGTTAGCATATGATCGATCATAGTTTTCTCAACTCTAAGCTTTACCATCGTTTGTTATCAAGGAGGGATGCTGTCAGCTTCTATACATGAAGCAGCAATGTACGTAGGGCTGATAAACAAGAGATCTAGGGATTTGCTATTTTTCAACAAAATATGCAACTTGAGACTCTAGAAGAGACATTGGAATAATAAGGAAATTATTGAAATCTAAATAAGTAGGACTTACTGGAATACGATTGGTCTAAATTATCAAACACCATCTCAACAAAAAGCATATCAATAGAGTGCCCAGTACCTTCCTCGTAATTGTTATTAATAGGGTATATCAAACACCAGCCACCGATTCCAACTATCTAGGTTCCTTAAAGAAAGAGTAGGCATACATGGAGAAGGACACCTCCTATCTTCACTTTTCAGGTTCCGAAAGATATCACTCAGGACAAATCGTTTACTTGGAGTATTAAGATTCATTTGCACCAACTGTAGCAAATAATAAAATACATGTCAGTTCGTTAAGAGCAGAAAAATATGCATTAAATTTCTAGTTAATGTATAGTACTTGTAATGAGTTGCATCAACAACCAAACCAAAAAATGAGTTTTTTTAATCACAGATTACAATGAAATCAGAGCAGGAAACACATCAATACATATAAGAACACTCAGTGAGGAGGCTAACCTTGTGGATCATGTGTATAGCGATATTAGAATATTTGGTTATTGCTTAGCTCGGCCAGATAAGAATTTGAAGGAGAGGTTTGTATGGCAAGATGAGGTGCTTCTCCGCTTGGCGAATCAGGTGCTCGACGAGACGCTTCTCAAGTCGGTGAAATCAGGTGCTCGTAAATTCAAATCTTTGCCAAACTCAGGATCTATCAGTTCTGAATATTTGGGGTCTCTTTATAGGACAACCCTCTGCATTCACTCTATTCGGCTGGGCTGAATTCTACGACTGAATTGTTGAGAAGAAAATATTATTTTATGGCTGAAAATAAGCTGAACCTACCTCAAGGGAACCAAGTGAATTTAATATTTAAATGATCCATATTCTGCGAGTTAAAAAACCAGAATTTAAAAATAAGAGATGTCGCAATATAGCTATAAACTATGAATATAAGCTCTAATCTGAATGGAGTAGTTAATAACACACCTATATTTTCAGAATACAACATATCTAAAATTTCGTAGCACCTGCTGCTGCGGCATCTAGCCGTCGGTGCAGTAGTCCGAAAGCAACAAAACTATGGCCCTCGACGGACTTGTTCAGCTCAGCAAGATCGAGACTTCTAAACATGGAGATCCCAATGATCCAACAGATTATATAAGTAGAAAAAAAAGGAAAAGAAATAAGACTCGAAATTGGATTGAAAGAAATTAAGCTCGAACTTGTATCGGAAGAAATTAGACTCAAACTCGGAGTTTATGACAAACAAACCTTGGAATTAAATCAACACGGCGAACGAACAGCCTATCGTCGGCCTAGGCCACTTTCCCCGCCATCGTTGGTGCCACAGCACAGCCAAAACGGAACGGCCTGTCATTTGGAAGAGCAGCGTCGGTCGATCATCTAGGAGTGCAGCGAGGAGGCTAAACCCCAAGCGCAATGCGCAAGTAAGAAGATGAGGGTGAACGGCCAAGGACAACGTCGAGCTCCTCGCTCATGTCTCCAACATCGAGATCGGTGGCCAGCATATCCTGCCATCGAGTTCACTGACCACGACGCTACATGTCCCCGTCGTCGAACTTGCGGATCCGCGACTTAACCCGTCCAATCCAAATCTCTGAAGGTCGATCTGTTATTTTGTTGTTGTCTTGTACATGGAGCTTATATAGTGGATTAATTTGTCTTGATGCTTTCAAGTGGTGGGAGGGCTTGGAGAGTCCTGCTCTCGGTCCAGCTTTTTTCATTATTACGATGTTAAACAGGAAGTCCTAGCGGACCGGAATAGGATGGCCGCCGGAACAAAAAAAAAACCTATTGAACAAAAAAAAAACCAAAAAAATAGGGAAGAAATCTTCTCGTTTTATTAGTAGGTATAGATTAGTAGTAAGTAGAAGTAGATTCATAAACCCTTGATGTGATTAAACGTGACATGTTTGTACATTTTGACCACGTTATTCATAAACCCTTTATGTTGTTTAATTTTATTCGTATCTCATTTACGTGCTACAGTACATGATAAATAAAAAGCTTCTAAAAACGCATGGCGGTAGCACTAATGGTCCTCCTATCTATAGCTATTAATAAAGTGAGAAGATTTCTCCACCAAAATTTTCATCAGCCTCCCCCACCTACTACGGACTCTTGTCTGGTCGGTTTTCCTGTGGCTAAAGAGTAGGGATGAAAATGGTACGGATATTTATTCGACCGTCCGTTCGACCGAATCCGTTTAGATGTGTTCAGATCTGTTCGTATCCGAGTCCGGATATTCAATATCCGATACCGTATCCGTATCCGAATACTCAAATCGTATATTTATGATATCGACGTCCAATCGTATTCTATTCGACATGACTGACACTATCCGTATTCGAATCCGAATCCGACCAGAAATATGAAAACAAATATGATATCAGTGATATCCGTCCGTATCCGATCCGTTTTCATCCCTACTAAAGAGGCAAAGTTTCTTCCTTAGAATTTTCGTCCGCCCATCTATCTACATCTGGCCTAACCGTTCCGACACTTGCTTTCGGATTTTCAACTAATCTTGCACGCTTCGGTGAAGACAGAGATCGGACACAACACGTATTCATTCAGAAGAGGCAAGATGAATAACAAATAGAACCAGATCGGGACACTACGGGCCAAAAGCGAGGCAGCTGCAGATCAAAATCGGACCAAATAAGACAGAGATCGGACACAACACGTATTCATTCAGAAGAGGCAAGATGAATAACAAATAGAACCGGATCGGGACACTACGGGCCAAAATCGAGGCAGCTGCAGATCAAAATTGGACCAAATAAGAAAATCAGACAAAAATATAACTCGCAGCCATGCCTACACATCACCGACCGGCGTGCCCGTGATGCTACCCACGGCGACGAGGTGGAGAGTGGGCGCAGGCCGCAACGGCAAGGCGTCGTCGGAGCACAGGGTCGCAATGGCGACATGCCGTCGGAGTACGGGCACGAGCGGCACCAGCGAGGCAGAGTGCGGGTGCGGGCACGGCTGCCGGCAGGTCTCCTTAGTGGCTCCTTCGTGCTTGCATGCTTGAGCAGGACGCCGAGGCGAGCTGGAGGCTGGAGAGGCGATGCGTGCGTGCAAGCGCTGGACGTCGGGGCGAGCTGGAGGCTACAGAGGCGATGGAAGCAGACGCGACTTCTGGCGAGTGAGCATGTTTCCATTTGGTTTTGTTTTTCTGAGTGTACTTAGTTGGTGTTTTCATTGGTTCTTTCGTCTGTTGATATGTTTTTTCTACCAGTTCCTTCACCCACTTGGTTCAATTGTTTTCGACCTGTTCAATAACTCTGATGGCTATTCATTTTTTCATCATCAACCGTGAAAAAAATATTCGATACAATATTATTTGTCCTTGGATCATTAATCCTTCTCTAAAAAAATAGTTCCATCACCAAATCATTATAGTTTTGATTAAAAACAAAACCTATTTTTAGCACTAAAAAAATAGTTCCATCACCAAATCATTATAGTTTTGATTAAAAACAAAACCTATTTTTAGCAAAATCTAGATCAGTAAACTGAAATCTCGAGATGCAGTCTAAATATTTAGATCAATGCTTTACATTTCAGTAACATTCTTTGGTGACTTTAATTACATTAATATTAAAAATATATATTTTTAAGGGTTTTATAAAGAAGGCAATGGACTCAATATATATAGTAGCACATAGAAAGTTTGAAAATTGAAGTTATGATATACTTACATCTAAAATATTTCTTTGTTTTCCAACAAGAGAAAAAATATAATAACTTGCGTCTAACGTTGATAGAGTTTGATTCCCGTTGCAACGCACGGGCATATTTTGCTAGTATATATACATAAACTCATAATGCGATATTGATGGAGGACATATACCTGTACACATGTATGCGTTCACATGAAACCATAACAGTGGTGGATATGGACACGACGTAATTAGAACACTAAACATTGATAAAATAGTTGCGATAAGTTACATGTTTCTAACTTTAGTTTCAATAATTTTAATAGACTAACACAAGTTTGCAGCTACAGCTTCACATGTCGTTCCACCATGGCTTGAAAGCGTTTAATGATATCTTCATCGCTTACACGTCGGAAAAACTCACGCTCATTATAAGTGACCAAACAATCATTTAAGTGCTGATCACCCATCTTATTCCGAAGCTTGGTCTTCACATAGTTCATTGCTGAAAATACTCTCTCAACACTTGCAGTGGCTACAGGAAGGATGAGGACCAATTTCAGTAATAAATAAACCTGTTTAACGCGATCATGCTTCTTTGTCTCAACTAGTTTGATAGATAGCTATTAAGATTCTTCACATGTTGAAACCTTGAGTCGTTACGCACATTAACAATAAACATGTTTAAGTTGCGAAGAAAATTGGACCAAATCTGTACTTGTAAATTCTTGAGGATAAAACTTTGCAAGTTTCATAAGTTTATCTTTGTCAAAAGAATCAAATGAATTAGCTGGATTCAGAGTAGCCATGCAAACAAGAAGCTCTGTATTAATCTCATCAAACCTGCCCCAGTGAGGAGAAAATAAATTATTATGAAACGAAAAACAGAAAAGATTAATAATGATAAACTAATAAGCAAGATATATTATCAAACCTGCTATTGAGCTCTTGGAGTTGCATATCAATGACACTTAGAAACATTTTCAACATGGAAACAATGAAGATTCTTTACTTTCACAAAGTAACGTTTTGGCCTCCCCATAGGCACATAAAAACCATCCATATCAGGAACCTTGATTCGATGCTTAACACAAAATGATGTGACATCCTTCACAAAGGTTTCCCATTCACTATCCTGTCGCAACACTTTGTCCTGGCAAATGGAAACCTTTCTGAAGACTTTCACTGTAGAAGAGGAGTGAGGCTTAATATATCACATCATTTGCCACTAAATACCCCAATCTGCACTCCTACAAGTGGCCAATCTTCTAGACTTATTTTGGTTACCGATGTCCAGAGCAGCTTATAATGAATTCATCATCTTTAGAGAAGATCTGGTAACTCTGAGAATGGAGGACGACAGTAATGACTTATGGCTTTGCATGTGGAGTACAGGGCTTTATAGCTCCAGCAAGTTTTACCAAGCTCACTTTGAGTTGGTAATACCTCCTAAGCCACTAGCCTGGGTCTGGAGTGCGGAAACGATGCCAAAGATTAAGTTCTTCATATGGTTACTGATGGTTGATAGGCTTAATACAAGAGAGATGCTAAGATGAAGAAACAAACATCTTGATGATGGTTACCACTGTGTAATGTGTCATGAGCAAGTAGGTGAAATAGTCAAACACTTATTCTTCGAATGCTCAGCTGCAGTGACCAGATGGTATGCTCTCGGTGTGCAATGGAACTTGCAAGGCTCTATCTATGAGATGCTGGCTCAACAAAAGGAAAATTTCAATGGTCCTTTCTTTACAGATCTATTTATGATCGCTGCTTGGTGCATCTGGAAGGAAAGAAAGTATTTTATTTTTCAGCGCAGGACCCCTTCACTTCGTCGATGGAAGCAAACTTTGAAGACTGAAGTTAAGCTTCAGCTCTATAGAGTTCCCAGTCGTTTGCATTCGTTTATTATGAATTGGATCAACCTGTTGTAATGTAGTCTCCTTATCTCGCTCCTATAGCTCCTCTAGCTCGCTAGGTCTGTTAGCAGCTAGCTAACACACCAGCTTGTAACTTTTGGTTTGTTCAGTTTTAATATATTTGCCGGGGAGCAATTGATAGGCACCTGGGCCCTGCCCTTGACCGATCGTAGGTTGTAGGAGTGCGAAATCGCTGGGCGAGGTTTGAAGCGAGAGGAAGAGCGGCGAGGTGCCGTGGTCGCGCTGGCGCAGGAAGGCAGCGGCGGCGCGCGAGTAGAGAGGAGGCGCTAGGGCAATCCCGGCTCCCTGAAGAAGCCGGAAACAATCTTGTTGTTTCTGCTTATTCATCCAAACCAGGTTATAAGATATATATAGTCCCCTCTCTAACAATAACTTCCTAATAGGACTCTCTAATAATAATAGGAATAGGACTCTATAATAGGAATAGGACTCTCTAATAGTAATAATAGTAATAGGACTCTCTGAATACTAACAGAAATAGCACTCCTACGCAGCCCTTAGCCACTAACAGGTTGTCGCCTTGTATACGGAATGCCGGTCATAACATCTCTCCCCGCCTTCGCAAACAGCTCGTCCTCGAGCTGGAAGTCGGGGTAGAAGCGACGGAACTCGTCGACAGCCTCCCAAGTTGCGTCATCTTCGGGGAAGCCGTGCCACTGGATGAGCACGTGCCAGGCGCCCCGGCGCTGCTGTGCCTGAAGCGCCCGGGCAGGAGCCGGGAGAAGGCGACCCTCGAGGGTCGGCGCAAGGTCGCTCGGCGTCACTGGAGGGTCCCCGCGGTGTCATTTGAGGAGCCCGACGTGGAAGACATCATGTAGCCGGGCGCCTGCTGGAAGCTGAAGACGATAGGCCACGCTGCCGATGCGTTCGAGGACACGGAACGGCCTGGCGTAGCGAGGACCGAGCTTCCCTCTGGCGTTGGGCACGAGGGACTGGGCTGGGCGGTGAAGCAGGCGCAGCCACACCCAGTCGCCCTGCTTGAACTCGACGTCGTGGTGACCTGCATCATAATATTTCTTGGAGAGTTGTTGGGCCTGCAGGAGGCGTTGTCGAACTTCGGCCAGCATGTCGTCGCGGGAGCGGAGGAGAGCATCTGCAGCTTCGGTACTGGCCGTCCCCAGTTTGTATGGCAACATCGGGGGAGGGGGGCGGCCATAGACCACCTCGAACGGAGTGGCGCGCAGGGCGGTGTGGAAGGATGTGTTGTAGCAGTATTCCGCCCACGCGAGCCAGTCCACCCACGCCCGGGGCCGGTCGCCGGTCACACAGCGCAAGTACATGGCGATGATCTTATTGACCACCTCTGACTGGCCATCCGTCTGGGGGTGGAATGCCGTGCTCATGCGTAGTTGGACGCCCGCCATCTTGAATAAATCGCGCCAAACATGGCCGGTGAACACGGGGTCTCGGTCGCTGACGATGGAGAGTGGGAACCCGTGGAGGCGCACGATGCCGTCGAAGAAGGCCTGGGCGACGGTCGTGGCAGTGTAGGGGTGACCGAGCGCGATAAAGTGGGCGTATTTGGAGAAGCGATCGACGACGGTCAGAATGACCGATTTGCCGGCCACCTTGGGCAGCCCTTCAATGAAGTCCATCGAGATATCAGCCCACACCTGAGTGGGGATCGGAAGGGGCTGCAGCAGCCCAGCCGGCTGAGCGGCCTCTGTCTTGTTGCGCTGACACGTAACGCAAGACCGCACCCAGTCCTGGACCAGGATGCGATCCCGCGGGATGTAGAAGTCTGCGCGAAGCCGGTGAAGAGTCTTCTGCACCCCCTCGTGGCCGGCCGAGTGGGCGAGGAGGAGGACCTGGTGGCGCAGGTCGTCGGCGTCTGGTACAAAGATGCGGGAGCCATGGAGCAGCAGCCCCTCAGAAACGCGCCACGGCGCCCCCAGGTCACCGGCGTGCAGCTGGTCCAGCAAGCGGCAGCTGTCAGGGGCAGTCGCCGTTGCCCGCCTGATGTCATCCAGTAGCGCGAAGGAGGGCCCGGACACGGCCAGCGAGGCCGCTGCTGTCGGCGCTGGTGTAGGCGTGCCCCCTCCGTCCATGTCGCGTCGGGACAAGGCGTCCGCCACCGTGTTCAGGCGCCCCGGGCGGTACTCGACGGAGAAGTCGAACCCGAACAATTTGCTGATCCATTGGTGCTGCGGGACCGTCGACAAGCGCTGGTCAAGCAAGAATTTAAGACTGTAATGGTCAGTACGCACCATGAAGTGGCGCCCCCACAAGTACGGGCGCCAATGCCGCACTGCTTGCACGAGGCCGATCAGCTCCCGCTCATAGGCCGCAAGCTTCAGATGGCGGGCAGCGAACGGCCGGCTGAAGTAGGCGAGGGGTCCGGCACCTTGGTGGAGCACGGCGCCGAACCCCGCGCCCGACGCGTCGCAGTCCACTATGAAGGGGGCGGTGAAGTCTGGCATCTGGAGAACCGGTCCGGTCGTCAGGGCGCGCTTGAGCTGCTCAAACGCGGCTGTCGCGTCGTCGCCCCACACAAACGCGTCTCGCCGCAAGAGACGTGTAAGCGGGGCGGCGATGATGCCGAAGTCCTTGATGAATTTCCGGTAGTAGCCCGCAAGGCCGAGGAAGCCGCGAAGACCACGGGCGGAGCGGGGAAGAGGCCAGGCCGACACGGCGGCAACCTTGTCGGCGTCCATGGCGGACACCCCCCTCGGAGATGATATGGCCGAGGTAGGCTACTGACGACGCTCCGAAGGAGCATTTGGAGCGCTTCAGGTGAAGATGGTGTTCCCGCAGCGCGTGGAGGACGATGTTGATGTGCTGCAGGTGTTTGGCCCACGACGAGCTATAAATCAGGATGTCATCAAAGAATACCAGGACGAACTTCCGGAGGTAGTGGCGAAGGACGTCGTTCATCAAGGCTTGAAACGTCGCCGGGGCATTGGAGAGGCCGAAAGGCATCACCAAGAACTCGAAGTGGCCGTGATGAGTGCGGAAGGCTGTCTTGTCGATGTCATCGGGGTGCATCCGCACTTGGTGGTACCCGGAGCGCAGATCAAGCTTGGTGAAGAACCGGGCTCCATGAAGTTCATCCAGCAACTCGTCGACCACCGGGATCGGGAATTTGTCTTTGGAGGTCCTGGCATTGAGGGCGCGATAGTCGATGCAGAAGCGCCAGGACTTATCCGCCTTCCGTACGAGCAGGACCGGGGCGGAGAAGGGGGAGGTGCTCGGCCGGATGATGCCCTGGTTGAGCATAGCGGCGCACTGGCGCTCGAGCTCGTCCTTCTGCAGCTGGGGGTAGCGGTAGGGGCGAACCGCGACTGGAGCGGTACCCGGCAGCAGGTAGATGCGATGGTCGTAGGGGCGTGCCGGCGGAAGACCGTGCGGCTCGTCGAAGGTGGCGCCGTGCTGAAGGAGGAGGCTGTCCAGCAGTGGCAGCTGGGCGTCGGTAGCAGTCACCGCGCGCAGCTGCTGGTCCCTAGGCGCGGAGGGGATGCCCACGCCCTGCCATGTGACGCGGCGGCCGTTCTTGCAGAACGACAAGGAGAGGGCCGCATAGTCCCACAGGATCGGTCCCAGCGTCCGGATGAAGTCGAAGCCCAGGATGAGCTCGAACCCGCCCAGGTTCAAGCCGACGCAGGTGATGGCGAAGTCCTCGGTACCGATGCGGATGGGGACGTCGTGTGCGACGCCTTCGCACGTCAAGTGGTCGCCGTTAGCGACGGTGACCCGGAGGTGGGCGCCGTCCGTCGGCGAGAAGCCCAGACGACGCATTGCTGCGCCTTGGATGAAATTGTGCGTCGAACCGCTGTCGAGGAGGGCGATGACATGCTCGCCCTTGATGGTGACGGGCAGCAGCATAGCGTCAGTGGGGCGAACACCGGCGACAGCATGCAGGGAGATCCGGAAGGCATTGGCGGCAGCGTCCTACTCGTGCACCACCGGTCCCACCGGAGGGTCGCCCTCATTGTCGTTGAGTGGGGCAGCGCCAGCCGGGTCCGCGTCAACGAAGTCTGCCGATTCGAGGTAGAAGAGCCAGGGGCAGACGTGACCGCGAACGTACGGTTCATCGCAGTTGAAGCACAACCCCTGGCGGCGGCGTTCCAGCTGCTCTGCTGGGGTGAGACGGCGAAATTGGCGCCCCGGGGGTGCCCCGTTGCCCGGTGTAGGACCGCCTGGAGGAGCAGGGGCCCCGGCTGGAGGGAGGGCTGCCCCCGGCGCGGCTGGAGCGCGGGGAGGCAGGCCAGGGCGCTGTGGAGGCCTCGCGCCGCGGTGGGGCAGTGGTGGTGGGATGGCCACTGCCCTGCGCTCGAAGGCACGCGCCAGGTACATGGCGGTTTGCAGGTCTTGAGGTTCCCGCAGCTCCACGTCCACCCGGAGGTGCTCCAGAAGCCCAGCGACGAAGAGTTCCGCCTTCTGCGTGGTGGAGATGCCGCGTGCGTCGCTCAAGACGGCCTGGAAGCGATCGGCGAACTCCTGGACAGTGGTCAGGAAGGGAAGGCGTCCCAACTCAGCCAAGCGGGTACCCCGGACAGGAGGGCCGTAGCGGAGACGACACAGCTCCTTGAAGCGATCCCACGACGGCATCCCCTCGTCCTGCTCAAGGGCGTAGTACCATGTCCGCGCCGGGCCCTTGAGATGGTAGGAGGCCAGCCAGGTGCGGTCAGAGGGCGGTGTGCGCTGACCCCGAAAGAACTGCTCGCAGTGTGCGAGCCAATTCAGGGGGTCCTCCGTCCCGTCGTACGTCGAGAACTCCAATTTGTAGAACTTCGGGGGTAGGAGGCCGGCTTCGGCTCCTGGCGCGTCGATCTGCTCACGGGCCGCGTTGGTCACCGGGGCGCGGTCCGCAATCAGCGACACCGCGGTGGAGGGCTGCATGCCCATGGCGGAGGGGGGCTGAAGAGCGCCCTCGGGGAACAGCGTGCCGTCCACCCTGCCGTAGAGAGTGCCCGACGCAACGGGCCCCCCATGAGCAACCCCGGCGGCTGTGGACATGGCCGGCGGAATGGAAGTCCGTGGCGGCAGGGAGGAGTAGATGGGTGCTGCAGTCGTGGTCGCCCACGCAGGGAGAGGCGATGGCGATGGGGGAAATCGAATTTGGTGGATGGGCAGCGGCGCCGACGAGGGCAGCGCCACATCCGGCATCCCGTAGGTGTAGGGGAGCGCCGGGTAGGAAGCTGCTGGCAGGGACGGCGAGGGTTGTGGTGGGGGTGGTGGAGGATTCGGCGGCTGGAGGGCGAGCTGCCCCTGCAGAAGGGCGCGCAGCGTCTCCTGGACCTCCCGCATGCAGTGGCTGAGGTCGACGATGGCGGCGGTGGTCTGCTC
Organism: Eremochloa ophiuroides; assembly: GCA_038502445.1. Taxonomy (NCBI): domain Eukaryota; kingdom Viridiplantae; phylum Streptophyta; class Magnoliopsida; order Poales; family Poaceae; genus Eremochloa; species Eremochloa ophiuroides. Next base: position 52,042,003 of record JAHLJS010000002.1, read on the forward strand.
GGGGGAGAAGACGCGGCGCGGCAGCGCGGCCCCCTCCGGGATCACGAGGGCGCCCGACACGGCGACTGTCGCCGCAGGGGGCGGGGCACCGGTGGAGGGCACCGGCGCGACGGTCTCGGAGGAGGACGCCGGGGTGGATGCGGCGGAGGTGTCCATGATCGGCGAGGTCTCCGATACCAGATTGATAGGCACCTGGGCCCTGCCCTTGACCGATCGTAGGTTGTAGGAGTGCAAAATCGCTGGGCGAGGTTTGAAGCGAGAGGAAGAGCGGCGAGGTGCCGTGGTCGCGCTGGCGCAGGAAGGCAGCGGCGGCGCGCGAGTAGAGAGGAGGCGCTAGGGCAATCCCGGCTCCCTGAGGAAGCCGGAAACAATCTTGTTGTTTCTGCTTATTCATCCAAACCAGGTTACAAGATATATATAGTCCCCTCTCTAACAATAACTTCCTAATAGGACTCTCTAATAATAATAGGAATATGACTCTATAATAGGAATAGGACTCTCTAATAGTAATAATAGTAATAGGACTCTCTGAATACTAACAGAAATAGCACTCCTACACAGCCCTTAGCCACTAACAGGTTGTCGCCTTGTATACGGAATGCCGGTCATAACAGCAATGCTCCATGGGTTTTCCCAAAAAAGAGTCAATTAGAGTTTGTGCGCAAAACAATGAACATAGTATGCTGAAGGAGATTCATCCATATTTTTGGTTTTCAGCCCATTGATTTCCCCCTTCATGTTACTAGCTCCATCATATCCTTGACCACGACATTTAGATAACTTCAAATTGTGCTCCATAAGAAGAGACACTATTGCATCTTTTGCTGTTGAAGAAGTAGTATCCTGAACATGAACAATACCAAGGAATCTTTTTGTAACCCTCCCTTTTTGTCAACATACCTTATGCAAAGAGCTAACTGTTCCTTTTGGTAAACATCACTAGATTCATCAGCAAGTATAGAAAAGTAGTCATCTCCAAGATCTTCAATGACAAGTTTGCTAGTTTCTTTTGCACAACAATTGATGATATCAGTTTGTATGGAATGGGCAGTCATCTGACAATTCTTAGGAGCATTCTGTCCTGTGACCTTTCTAACATCTTCAAACATTTCACCCGAACATTTTAGGAGTTTCTTAAAATTTCCCATATTGCTAGATGTGTCACTTTCATCATGTCCCCCACAAGGCATCCCTTGATGCAAAAGAAACCTCACACAACCAATTGAGTAGGTTAAGCGTTTCTTATATTTAACTTTTTCTTTTGTGGTGTATTTAATGCAAGTACTTGCTATTGATGCTCTTGGCCTAATGAAATTATAAAATTTCTCAAGAGTTTCATTGTGGGTACTTGTAATGCCTCCAACATGCAAGTCAAGTTTATTGGGATGGTTCCATTTTCTAAACCCTCTATTCACAAAAGCATCACCGCCAACATAATTAGTTGTATCCACAAACAAATAACAAACAAAGCAGAAGGCAGCATCCTTTTCGACACTGTACTCAAGCCAATCATACTTGTCAAACCATCTAACTAGAAAGCGGTGCTTACGACCAATTTCTCGCTGTCAAAAATTATATGTCCTTGGCTAGCATGGCCCTTTCGCAATATATCCTCTTCGCACTGCATCTTGCTCATTTGTAGAATATTGGATGATGGGGATCCTCTTTCCAGGATCATGGGGAAGACGATCAACATCATAAACTCCTTCTTCTATCTCTTGTGCCTCATGTATTTCTTCGTCACTAGGACTTTTAGGTCTTTCTTCTTGATCATGTATTTCTTCCTCACAAGGAATTTCAGGTCCTACTTGCTGATCATGAACAGTTAGCTAATTTGGAGTGGGAGAAGACACCTTTTGTGCTTTCTGTTTCTGAGCATGAGCATTCCATAGAGATGCAAGAATGTTATTCTTCTTCATGCTGCTTGATCCTTGATGTTCTGCAGTCTGCAATAATCGGTCAAATTAGAAGAGAAATTCCGCAAACAAGAACTAATGATTGATCGGAATATTTTAGTAAATAAAATGATTGATCTCAATAGAACAAGACTGAATTTTTACCCTTTGCAAGTTGTCAGTCCAGAGAAGAGAAGACCATCTACAAGAATGTCAATTCCAGCGGGAGACCCTTCTATGAAAATAACAGCTTTGGTAAAGGAAGCATGAAGGAGGAACTTTCCTTACAAATGTGTCCATTGCTTATTATCAGAAATCTAGTTTCTTTGGTTATAGAAAAAAATAGTTATGTAATAATATCATTGACTCCTAAAAAGAGCATTGTCAACAGAGAACAACAAACAAAAACAACTTACTTGGCAAGTCCATGTATCGCTCACGACCATATTCTTGTACCCACATAGTAGCATGCACTTCAGTATCATTGGCACTCCTAAATATTCGAATAGAAGAACTGATCTTTCCGCTGCATGCTGCCTGTGATCTCTTGCTGGATGCCATTCCAATTGTGAAGCTGTCCAGATACTGAAGCGAAATAGCTGCCATTTAAAGGCCGAAAATTCCCATATGCAGAACTCATGTCTGCAGACATTGCACCCACTTCCTTATCAATTTTTTAACCCATCTGAAGTGAGGGCAATGCTATGTTACACGCATTACCTCTTAGGAGGTAATACCCCGAATAAATCTGAGCCTTTGATTTATTTAGACTTTCTAAATTACTTAAATAAATAAGTAACTCAAGGAAAAAGAAAAAAGATCCTCTAAATCCATATTCACAGGAGAAACGGAAGCGGTCCTTCCTTTATTCACGCACAAAAGGAGGCATAGAAGAGGGATTCCATCTTTGTGTTATCGGTTTTCCTTTTCTTTTGGTTGCTCTCATGTTGAAGATTTTTCATCCATCTCATAGATCTTTTGTTGGAGACACTATACATTTAGCTAAATTCGTACATGCCGTATGTTCTTTGGCTGACAATATAGTAGGTGCATGGGGCCGCGCATCGGGCCAGAATAGAATAGCCGCTAGGACAGAAACATATCAAGTTTGTTCCTTGGTTTTAGGAAAGGATTACTCCTTTCAGTTAGATTACTTCTTTCGGTTAGCAGCCTTGGGTTATTTAGCCATGTAATCGGCACCTTTGAGAATTAAGCAAGAATTACTTATTATCTCCTTCCTCTACCTCCGAGCAAGCCTAGGCAGCTGATGGGCTAAACCTCACCCTAGAGGAGAGATCAAGACCATGAACTCCATAGTCAAGGTCCTGCTACCTTGAGGGTTGACGCCCTTGACAACCTAGTATCACGTTTTAGGCGATCCTCTCCTGCCCAATCCCCTCCGCAGCCGCATGACACCACCGCCACCGTGCCAACCTCACCATGCTCCACATCCTCATCTTCCTCCTGCACCACGATGGGGGACAACCTCAAGGCCACCCTGGGAACCCTGGCCGCTGCCATCAAGACGCTGTAGTCCACGGCCGCAGGCGATCCAACACCTGTCCGTCGAACCGCGACCGTCGCCGTCGTCATCTTCCTCCAGCGGGTGCGGCCACCACTCCGACCGGCCTCCCAAGTTCTAGAAGATGGACTTCACGCGGTATGGTGGCAAATCCGATCCGTTGATTTTCATTAATCGGTGCGAATCATACTTCCACAAGCAACGGATCATGGCATAAGAGAAGGTTTCGATGGCCTCCTACAATTTGGAGGAGGGTGCTCAGATGTAGTACATCCAAGTCCAAACGGATGAAGGCACACCACCTTGGTATCGTTTCATGGAGCTGCTCAACCTGCCGTACGGGCCACCGCTACGCTTCGCCCCCCCCTCTTCGAGCTCACTGAATGCCGTCGCACCAGCACCGTCGCTTATAAGGGAGAGCCCATATGACAACCTTTTACTTATCTCTCCTCATAGTTTCGTGTAAAGATTTCTTTTTTAGGTGGCACATAATTTAATATGCATGATATCCCTTATGAAACCCTATTGACGCTGGCCTAAAGATCGTTCCTCGGATTTAGTTTGTTATAACGGCGTTCGTCCATTCGCTAGATGCACGATGTAGTTCTACCCAAGGATATGGGATTTGCCCTGAAAGGGCCGAATTTCAGTGAAATTCGTCCATCTCGGTTGGGCTCAAAAAAAAGTGAATTTGGTTAAAAATGTTCGGCCCCATTTGAATTTTGGACTCAGCCCAAGGCCCATAACGCTCTAGACATACATTCCTTTGGTTGAAAAGTAAGGATTCAGGCCCTATTTGGATACAAAATATTGTAGTTTTAGAAAAATACCATGATTTTCAGAAATACTTTGGTTTTAGAATGCAACAAAGTGTTTGGGTGCAACAATCTTTGTGGTTTTGAATACTATGATATTGCTAAAACTATAGTCTTTTGGAGTTTAAAATACTCTACTCTAGACTTCTTTTTTCTAAATCACAGTTTTTCACATCATTGCTTCTAAAACTGTAGTATCTTGATTTTTTTTAATAAAGGATAGTTTATACCGGGCTTCATCTACCTTATGGTAGAATCAGACCAATTATTACAAAGTTCGATCCAAAGACCAACGCTCAATGTACAGGGTCCTCGAGCTTACAAACGAACACAAGGGAAACAAGGCGCGAAGTAAAGTGATGACTAATGAAGACCAATAAACCTAGTTGATAACCATCCATTAGAACTAAAAAAGTGCAAAGCTGAAGTCTCCAACTGCTGCCCAATAAGAGTCAACTGCTCTCGTAATCCATCAAGCTGCTGCAGCTTTGCCCATTGCCAAAGTCAATGGGTTCCTCTGAATAGTACCTGCAAAAATTTTTTTGTCTGAATTTATCAAACACCACTTCATTTCTTGTTAACCAAATTGTCCAGCATAAAGCTGTCGCTGCAGTTAATAACAATGAATTATGTATGTTTCCACCCGCCTTAGACCAGTTTACAAATAAATCGTGTATACTGAGGGGAGACGATAAACCAAACATTAGATGTTACAACACGCCACAAGAACTTAGCATAATAACATTGGAAAAAAGAGTGTTGAATAGTTTCTAGATGATGACAGAAACAACATTTCGTATCACCATACCAGTTCCACCGTGCCAAATTATCCTTGGTTAATATAACACTTTTTTTTAGGTACCACAAGAATATTTTTATTCTCGAAGGGATTTTAATTTGCCATAAATCCTATGACGCTCTGACCCGATTGTTAATTAGTGCAGCATACATAGATTTGACTGCAAAAGTACCAGATGAATGTAAAGCCCAAACGAACACATCCCTTTCCTACTGTAAGTTCACCTCTTGGAGAGAGGCAACAATCCTATACCAATCTCTTAGATTTGTATCCCCAAATTTCGGTGGAAGTAAATGTTCCAAGGGATTGATGCAAGTACAGTTGCCACATAATCATGTTTTCTTCTGACAATGTTGAACAACGAGGGGAATTTATCTTCTAGTGGTTGGTTTCCTATCCAGGTGTCCATCCAAAAGCGAGTTTGTGACCCGTCTTTTACTTCGAATGAACCAAAAGACATGAAAATATCCTTTACATTCATCAGCCCTTTCCAGAAGTAGGAGTCATTGGGCTTTTTGGTACAACTTCCTAGCGTTTTGTCTTTTATATATTTATTTCTCAATACTTCTTGCCACATGCCATCCTCATTAAGCAGCTTGAAGAGCCATTTACTCATCAAGCATTTGTTCTGAAGATCCAAATTATGTATGCCTAAACCATCCTGAATTTTTGGCTGGCATATAATTTCCCATTTGGCCAATCTATATTTTCACTTGTGGTGATTGCTTTGCCAGTAGAACCTAGATCTAAAGCGGTCTATCTTTTGTAAAACTTCTTTTGGAAGTTCAAAGAAAGACATCATAAACATTGATAAGCTAGAAAGCACCAAGTTTATTAAGACCAATCTACCTCCTACAGAAAGCATCTTACCTTTCCAACCACTAAGCTTATTTTCAATTCTATTAACTCCCAATCTTTATTACTCAACTTCCTGGTGTGCATAGGAAGACCAAGGTACCGAAAGGGGAACTTACCCACTCCACATCCAAACAACTGCGAATAGAACACCTCATGTTCTTTTGCTTTACCAAAACAAAATATTTCACTCTTATAAAAATTAATTTTGAGTCCCGAAAGTTATTCAAACGTTCTTAGAATCAAATTCATGTTTACCGTCTTCTCAACATTATGACTCATAAAGATCACTGTGTCATCCGCATATTGTAAGATGGACAAACCATCTTGGATGAGATGAGGAATGACCCCTTCGATTTGGCCTACTTCCTTGGCCCTAGCAATTAGTATAGCCAATATGTCTGCCACTATATTAAATAGTATTGGAGACATTGGGTCACCTTGCCTTAAGCTTTTTTTGTTTGGAAATATGAACCAAGTTGGTCATTCACTTTAATATTTACATTTCCTCCCTGTGTAAATTGTTGTACCCAAGAGCACCATTTCTGAGAAAATCCTTTCATCGCTAGGGTTTGTTGTAAGAAGTTCCACTTTACTTTGTCGTAATCCTTTTCAAAGTCTATCATCTTGCCTTTTCGAATGAAGTTCGTGGATCGTTTCATGTAGGATAACTGCACCCTCCATGACATTTCTACCTGGGAGAAAGGAAGTTTGAGTTTGTCTAATGACCTTTTGGGCGTCAGTAGACAGTCTATTAGTCGCAACTTTGGTAAAGATCTTAAAGGAGACATTCAACAAACAGATCGGTCTGTATTGTTGAACAACTTTCACATCTTTTTTCTTTGGTAATAGAATTATGGTGCCAAAGTTGAGACTATTTGTAGGTAGAGTTCCTGCATGGAATTCCAAAAATAAAGCCATCAGATCTTCTTTTATTAAGTCCCAGAAGACCTGATAAAACTCAGGTGGAAAGCCATCTGATCCTGGTGCCTTATTGTGTTCCATATGAAACATCGCAGCTCTAACCTCAGATTTAGAGAACACATCGGTTAGAAACTCATTTTCCAAATCAGAGACTTGAGGTATGTCTTGGACCCGGTGCTCCTCCAGCACTATAGAAGAGCTCTCTGGGGGACCAAACAGGTTTTTATAATAGTTGGTAATATGCTGTTTTAGTTTAGCATCACCTTCTATTATATTGTTACCATCCTCCAATTGGAAAATACAAGTTTTTCGATGTCTACCATTAGCCAACAAGTGATAATATTTAATATTAGCATCTCCTTCTAGTAGATGTTTTGCCTTTGCCCTTTGGTACCATTTAATTTCCTCTTCTCGTAGCAGCTTGGCCAATCGTTCATTTAACACATATCTAAGATTTAATTCCAACTGATTAAGCTCATAGAGTTCTGCCTTTTTGTCTAGCTCGTCAAGTTTGGCTAACAGTTCCTTTTTTCTTCTTATAAGCCCCACTCACATTTTTTGCCCAGCCTCTGAGATATTGGCGAAGCCTCCTGATCTTCGCCTGCCACCTTTCTAATGGGCTGCCCTCGACAGTCACACTGAGCCAAACATCTCGCACCATATCACAAAACCCATCCCTAAACAACCAACCCAATTCAAATTTGAACTGGGGTTGGTAAGCCGAAGATGGATTATTTGTGTAAAATAAAAGGGGAGTATGATCAGAGAACTCTATGCTCAAAGCAGCCACGTTTGAAAGTGGGTACTTGGACTCAAAATCCGTACAAACCAGAATCCTATCTAGCTTTTCAAAAGTCTGATTCTGTGAACGATTAGCCCAAGTAAATTTTCTACATGTTAGCTCTAGTTCTCTGAGATTAAGCGAGTCAATGACCGCATTGAAAAGAAAAGGCCATCTATCATTATAATTTTCATTGTTTTTTCCTTCTGGACTACGAATAATGTTAAAATCACCACCTATAATAATAGGTATGGTATCTTTCGAACATACTCTTACCGGTTCAGATAAGAAATGTGATTTACAATCTAATTGAGCTGGGCCGTAAACTGAGATTAAATTAAATTTAAAATCATTCGCCTTGTGCCTCAACATGAACCGAATAAAGAAATCCCCTTCTTCTATCTGACCAATGTAAAAAATTAAAGGGTTTATACCTAGCATCATGCCACTGGACCGACCCCTTGGAGCCATGCAATGCCAAAGAAAATCTCTGCCAGTGCAGATATTATTCAGAGTTGATTGCGGGAAGTTGGCTCTCCCAGTCTTCGATAAGGCGATGAAATCGAGGTTTTTTTCTTTTGTCAAGTCAGACAAAAATCTATACATTTTAGGATCAGCAAAACCATTACAGTTCTAGAAAATACCTTTCATTTGGAAAGACTTTTAATTTTTTTCTTAGAATTTTTCGACCTAGCTTTTTTAGAATGTGATACGGGGGTTTGTAGACATAACGGGTCACATCCCCCATCACCTAGGTCTTCCGTTCTGCACAAATAATATTTAAGGCATCTAAATCCGAATTCTCCTCTAATGAGCAAACAGACGGTGTACCATCCCCTATGTCCTTGCTACAATCTTCTGAATTAAAAAACTCAGAATGTCTACGTGACTCCACAGCTTTTAGAGAATTTAAAGAGTAAGAAACCTCATGCTCGGTAACTCCGAGTGAAACTCCTAGTGCACTGGTAGAGGCTAGCAGAATAGAATCATATAAAGCATCAAAAGAAATTAGTCGTGGTTCTTAATACTACAACATCCAAATAAGGCCTCAGTGTTGAAACCGAGACCTGTTCGTTTTATCCTCTCCCTTGACGGCTGGCTGCGAGCGAGCGGCGGCGCGGCAGCAACAGCGGCGACTCGGCAATGCGTAAAGTTGCCTGGCTCCTGCTTGGCTCCCTCATGGCCATCTCCATCCATTCCCTTCCAGCTTCTTGTCAATCTGCTGCTTATGGAGGTTTGACAGGCTCAAATGGTGAAGATGCAGATCGACCTGTTCTTTGTTCAGTTCCTTTCCCTCTCGTATTCTCTATTTGTCCGTTGCATGGTTACGAGGTGCAGCTATTAAATCATAGCTGTCCCATTTATGTAGCTGGATGCAACTATGAATTTGAGTCCAAATTTAGACAAATTTTTTCAAAATATGATTTTTTTGACTGGTCAAACAACTGAATCTCGGTCCAAATTTCATCCATCTCGGTAGGCTCCGAAATTTTTCAGCTTTTGAATCCCAGAACCTTGGTGTCGGGTACCAAAGTATGGGGTACCCAACTTCGATACGAAAATATACATTCCCAACACGGCCTAGCCCAGGTAAGGCCAGCGGGAGCCCACGAAGGCCACGCCTACGGAGGCCCATGATGATGCATCAAAGCAAACCTACCCTCGGGGAAGCGGCACCCTCGGGTGCCAATTCTCCGATTCGCCCGAGCCTCTCCGAGAGAGCTCGGGAAAGCGGCATCTTCGGGCACCAATTCTCCGATTCGCCCGAGCCTCTCCGAGAGAGCTCGGGAAAGCGGCACCCTCGGGCGCCAATTCTCCGATTCGCCCGAGCCTCCCCGAGAGAGCTCGGAAAAGCAGCACCCTCGGACGCCAATTTTTCGATTTGCCCGAGCCTCGCCGAGAGAGCTCGGGAAAGCAGCACCCTCGGGCACCAATTCTCCGATTCGCCCGAGCGTCACCATCCCTCTCGAGCGCAATCTTTCAAAGGCATCCCATGCATAGTTGATGTCAGTAGAAGCAATCTTAGACCGCATGGGACCTCTCTGACCACTTTACAGGCATAGTCCCATCGGATGGGCCCCTCGACACAACAATGCCCCGAACGCGCACGTTCGCCGTACCAACTGCCTCATCTTCTCTAGCAGGCGATCTGACGGTCCTCCTCCTCCCACGCCGCTACAGGGACGGTCAACCGTACGGCTCCCTGGGCTGACGAGGGGATTCGCAACTACGACGGCGACTGCCATACCCCGGCCACACGTGTGACACCAGCAAGTGGGGGACGACGGTCGTCCGGCCAACCAGGGGGAATGGGCGAGCCTTACGATCGGTCTTGCAAACCCCCTGGAATGTACCTCACAAGGAAAAAGAAGCGCCTGAGGGAGGACACTCCCCCCGCTCTATCCCATCAGGCCCCGGATGGCACCAAGGCTTCCCGAGCCTCGGGAGCTTGTACCCGGAAGTCAACCTATCTACTCGTCACACTATGCAAGGACGATACGACGGCATGACGTATCACCATGCAGCCAACCATGAACAAGCACTGTGAGGCGCCTCGGAACTCTCCAATGGAACAGCGGCGGATCAGCTGAATGACTAATGCCATGCCACCGAGGCGCCAAGACGAAGGTGTGGCTGACGATCGCCACCAGTCATCACCAACTCCACCATGCCGAGCACTGTAACACTGGGAAACACGTGCAACTCTAGCCCTTCCCTTGTAACTATAAAAGGGAGAGCTGAGGCCAGCCTTAGACGATCTCTCTCAAGCCCACTCACACTCACAGTCACTCAACAACAAACAACAACAAGTAATCTGTGCGCACTTAGACACTCGCAAGAGATTTGGGAGCACTTCCCTCTCTCGCTCAGCTTGTTACCCCTACCTACGAGCACCCCGGTGCAAGGCAACACGACTCGATCCCACATTGGACGTAGGGCACTCATTGCCTGAACCAATATAAACCCTGTGTTCCCCCTTGCACACCACCCGTAACCTCAACCGCAAAACACAAATTTACTAGCCGGTGTTAGCACTCGCTAAAACTAGCACCGACAGTTGGCGCGCTAGGTAAGGGCCTTTTGTGTGTTGACTTAGGTTACGGATGGCAGACGCCTCCATGACGCTTCCTGCTGGCGCGGTGCTCTGGTTCGGGAGTCTTGAGTTCGTGGCCACCGGCCACGGGCTCGAGATGAACCTGCGCCCAACTGAGCCCCGCACCATCATCATCCTAACTCCAGCCCATCAGGTGGCTAGGGAAAGGACCACGGTGACGCTTCCTCCCGTCCCAGAGGATGAGGGGGAACGCCGCCCGCCGCGCTTCCCGGTGGACCAGGAGGAGGAGGCGCAACCACGCCAACCTGCCCCTGGTCGTGGAAGGCGCGGCCAACCATGTGCCCCCAGCAGGGGACGCCAACCCGGCACCGGCCGCCACCCTGACACCTCCGGCGCCGGCAGCTGCACACCTGTCAACCGTCCAAAGGCCGGGCGGGGGCGGGATCGCGGCGTCAACAGGTCTCTCTCCCCGCCCTCATGGCGGGAGAGGGACGGTGCCATCATCTCTCTTCGGGCTCCAGAGCGCTATGGACGCCCACGTCCGCGCGGTCCGCGCTCTGCTGTGTGATCTGACCTGTCCACCGCCTCGAGCGTCTAGATGACCTCGTGGGTGACCACGTGGTCTCCCCACCGTCTTCTCCCGGGAGCAGTCCCAGGGGCGTACGGCGGGGGGGGAGGGAGGGGAGGAGACGGACTCCACTGATAGCCTCACTTCCCGAGAATACTCGGAGGAGTGGGATCGTCGCGGTTGGACCTCGCCGTCATGATGGGCCTCAGCGACGACGACGACGAGTTCTGGGCGAGCGTGGACTTCACCGTCCACCTCGACGACTCAAGGGAGAACACCCCGAGCGTCACCACTGACTCCGACCAGTCCTACACCGACCCCTACTCGGGAATGCTACCACTTGGTGCACCCCGAAGATGGACGGGTGGAGGACGCCTATTCAGGGGATGACAATGACGTAGTCCCCTGCTTCAGCCACAGCACACCCTGCCTCCGGCAACACCACGGGCTGCGCGATCAGCTCTGCCGCGGGACCCGGGGGCTGGGACATCTCGCCCCGCGCACCAGTCTCCAGAGCTAGAGCAGCTCCGGGAACTCGAGGCGCGGATGGATGAGGACCGCCTACACCTCACCCAGCTGCGAGCCGCGCTCGAGCGCGAGGAGCAGCAGGGCACCGGTGGAGCAGCTCGTCGCAGGGCCCTGGACGTTCAGGTTTGTATCATCGCCGACGATGGAGCCGAAACACTAGGAGCCCTGCCTCGAGCAAGCCGCAAGCTCACAGAGGCGGCAATGCTGCTCCGGGGCCTGCCTGAGCCCTCCACCGAGGAGGCACGGCAGCTCCGGAACCAGCTCAAGGACCTCCTGGATGATGCAGCCGTCCTCCAGGCGGAAAGCTTAGCGTCACGCCAGCGTGGCGCAGAAAGCCACCAACGTGGTGGCGCAGCATGCCACGAGCACGAGCCCTCGGTACATCCCGAGGTCCCGAGAGCCCCGTCGGTTCACCAATGGCTTGGCAAGGATGTCGACGTCCGAGCCATCCTTCAAGGCCGCAGTCGACGGAAGACCGACGGAGCTGCACGTGGCTACCATGTCCATCGGGGCGGGCGCTACGACTCGGACGAGGACCGCGAGCCCTCGCCCGAGCCCTCGGGTCCTCGCGTCTTCAGCAAGGTCATCCGAAGGGCCAGGTTCCCACCCCGGTTCTGACAGCCGACAAACATAGCCAAGTATTCGGGGGAAACCAACCCCGAAATATGGCTATCGGATTATCGTCTTGGCCAGCTTGGCGGTGCACAGGATGATCTCATCATCATCCGTAACCTCCCCCTGTTCCTCGCCGAATCTGCAAGAGCTTGGTTGGAACATCTTCCCCCGCGATTGATCTTTGACTGGAACAATCTGGTCAAGATCTTCGTAGGGAACTTTCAGGGCACGTACGTGCGCCCTGAAAACTCCTGGGACCTCAGGAGCTGCAAGCAGAAGCTGGGTGAGTCCTTCAGAGACTACATCCGGTGATTCTCCAAGCAGTACAATGAGCTGCCCCAGGTCACCGACTCCGACGTCGTCGGAGCATTCACTGCAGGAACTTCCTGCAAGGAGCTCGTTCATGAGCTCGGACGCCAGACCCCACTAGCGTTTCCGTGCTCACGAAGATAGCAACCAGCTTCGCCTCGGGGGACGAGGCGGTGGGAGCCCTCTTCTCCGACCCAAAGGGCAAACGAAAGGAGGAGGCCCCCGTGGGCACCTCTTCCTGGGGCCCAAACAGCAAGAAAAAGAAGGGAAAGGGAAAGGCCCTCCTCCGCAGTGACCCGCTCGTGGCAGCGACCGAACCCAATAGGGAACGACCCCCTCGGGGCCGCTTCGACGAGATGCTTAGCAAGCCGTGCCCTTATCACCAGGGTCTGGTGCATCACACGCTTGGGCAGTGTGTGATGCTCAAAAAGCATTATGGCCGGCAGGCGTTCCGAGACGCCGCTGGCAAGAAGCCCGCCGAAGACAAGGAGGACAAGGACGGGAAGGACGACGAGTTCCCGCCCATCGACAAGTGCCTCATGATCTTCGGTGGACCCGGGACCGCTCCCACGCCGCGCCAGCGAAAGCGTGAGCGTCGGGAGATCTACTCCGTTGGACCAGCGACGCCACGCTTCCTCGACTGGTCCCACGACTGCCATCACCTTCAACCGGGACGATCACCCGGACTACGTCCCATCGCCGGGGCGTTACCCGCTCGTTGTCGACCCCAGTCGTCGGCAACACGAGGCTCTCCAAAGTCCTCATGGACGGAGGCAGTGGCCTCAACATTCTCTACGCTGAGACCCTCGACTTGATGGGGATCAGCCGCTCTCTTCTCCGGCCAGTGACTTCCCTGTTCCACGGGATAGTCCCGGGGAAGAGCGTACAACCCCTCGGGCAGATCGACCTGCCTGTCTACTTTGGGACTCCTGATAACTTCAGGAAGGAGACCCTCACCTTCGAAGTGGTAGGTTTCCACGGCACCTACCACGCCATTCTCGGAAGGCCATGCTACGCCAAGTTCATGGCCATCCCGAACTACACCTACCTCAAGCTCAAGATGCCGGGCCAAAGGGGGTGATCACCATCGGCACTTCCTACTAGCACGCGTACCAGTGCGATATCGAGTGTTGCGAGTACGCCGGCGTGCTGGTGGAGTCCGAGGCCCTCATCGCTGACACCGAAAGGCTGGCAAAGGAGGTCCCCGACCCCAAAAAGGTCACGGGCACCTTTGAGCCCACTGAGGGGGTGAAAGAGGTGCCCCTCTACCCAAGCTCTCCCGACGGCAAGGTGCTGAAAATCAGTGCCACCCTTGATCCGAAATAGGAGGCTGTGCTCGTCGACTTCCTCTGCAAGCACGCCGACGTGTTTGCTTGGAGTCCCTCGGATATGCCAGGCATACCGAGGGAGGTCGCTGAGCACTCCTTGGACATCCAGGCCGGGTCCAAGCCGATGAAGCAGCGCCTGCGCCGATTCGATGAGGAGAAGCGCCGAGCCATCGGGGAGGAGGTGCAGAAGCTTTTGGCGGCCGGATTCATCAAGGAGGTCTTCCATCCAGAGTGGTTAGCTAATCCTATTTTGGTTAAAAAGAAAAATGGAAAATGGAGAATTTGTGTTGATTACACTAGTTTAAATAAAGCTTGTCCTAAGTATCCTGTTGGCACAAAATGTGGTTCTTGTGTCACAACACACCAGTGAAGCCGGATACGATCTCAAGAGCGTCAGAGCTTCCAAGATCCTAGCTAGCTTCAAACCCGAACAGAGAGTGCCGATAACCCTCAGGCGTGCCAGTCAATTTGACCTGCAATTGACAAGGAAAAAAATAGTAATCAGTAATCACAGGGCGGAACTAACTAGTAAGTCCAGGTAGTTCCAACTATGTGGCTCTGAGAGCCGATTTAATCGGAAATCAAGTAAAGAGTCGATTCCGGCATGTATGCATGTTTTGCCATGAAAATAGATACTGAATTGATGCATAATCGATTAGTATGTATGGTCAGATAGATCAATTTACATAAAACAAGTCTATGCAGGTAGTTGTAACAGATTAAAGCACAATCGATTAATGTTAACATGTCGAATCATTCATTTCAGGCTGTCTGAACGTCAAACAGACAGAAATCGGCTATTTAGCCGATTTGGCGGGGAACAATCGGTTAACTGGTTTTTCTCGTGAAGCACAACTGCATCGGCTAATTAGCCGATCCAGGGTCCGTGAAGCAGAAAACTTAGCGGTGATTAGTTTCAAATATAAACCTAAGATTGATACGAAGCTGGTCTAGAAGGCCTGCGGCTTTGCATCAATTTAGATTTATTCCCGAAAATAATTACAAGTAGATCTAAAAGAATATAAAGCTGGTCTAGAAGGCTGGCGGCTCCTGCATTCATTCAGATCGACTCTTGCTCAGCTCTCTCATCAAGTACGAACAAGATTACGATAGTACTGGCCGAATCGAGTGAATATCATAATAAAGCATAAACATGGATGAGACGTAAATAACATTTTTCATGTGGATCTAAGTCCAATATTATGCAATCTTGATCGGGCAAAGAGATGTTATATTGATAAATAAACAATAAACAACAAATAACATCTTGATAACTTAATGAATCTAACTAAGATGCTAAATTAGTTAGAGCCGATAACTAACCCATGCACATAATCAAGCTTAACCTAACCCCTCGTCCACCGGATGACGTTAAACATAGATTAAACAAGAAAACAAAAATGAATCGATAACTAACCCTTATTTGATCTAAGCCCACGTCCACTGGATGATGCTAAACTCATATCAAATAAGAATCAACCCCGATCTACGATGCTCCCATGTCCACCGGATGACATTAAAGAGACAAAGCTTAGCGAGGCATGACGGTACTTACAAGCAAGCCTGCGTCCACCGGATGACACTCAGCCCAATTGAAGAACTCGCGGAGATCTACGTTACTCCTACTCCTAAGGTTTGGCCGGGGCCGAAAGTTGTGTTGTATTGATGTGTGTCTTCTGTTACAATAGCCGGGGCTTATATTTATACCCAGGGCTTTGATAGAGTCCTACTCGAATTACAACTTAAGATGAATACGAAAACTAACAAACTTTCCTAAATTAAAGGTAACTTGGAGCCCAACCCTTCCTTTCTTCATCGGACTCCAAACGTGATTGTTCCTTGGCACCAGAAACCCATGCTGACGTCATCAATCGGCTATTTCCTTCAACTGCACCGCCTACGCTCCAGCCCAACAGTCGATTCCGGGACCCGATCGACTATCTGTCTGGGCCTCTGCTCCGAAATCGGCTATCTGCACTCGGTCCAGATTTTGGTGTAAACATATCCATTTCCATTACCTCGCATTGACCAAATAGTTGATTCCACTGCTGGCTGTGAGCGACTTTGCTTTCTTGATGCATATTCCGGTTACCATTAGATTCATATGATAGAGTCCGATGAATTAGTGACTTCTTTCATTACTCCTTTCAGGCACATATTGTTACGTAACCATGCCATTTGGCCTAAAAAACGTGGGCGCAACTTACTAGCGCTGCATGCTCAAAGTTTTTGGGGACCTCATCGGGAGGACCGTTGAGGCTTACGTTGACCATATAGTGATACAATCTAGGAAGGCCAGCGACTTAGTAGCCGACATAGAAAAGGCATTCGACTGCCTCAAGAAGAAAATATAAAGCTAAACCCCGAGAAGTGCGTTTTTGGGGTCCCTCAGGGCATGCTCCTCGGGTTCATCATTTTCGAGCGTGGCATCGAAGCCAACCCGGAAAAGATATCGGCCATCACACAGATAGGTCCGATTCGGAACCTCAAGGGAGTACAAAAGCTTATGGGGTGTCTCGCGGCCTTGAGTCGATTCATCTCGAGGCTCGGCGAAAAGGGACTTCCCTTGTATCGGTTGCTGAAGAAAATGAGCACTTTACCTGGACCACCGAGGCCCAGGAAGCCCTCGAAAGGCTTAAGGCTCTACTTTTGAAAGCACCGGTCCTCGTGCCTCCTACAAAAGAGGAAAATCTCTTGCTGTATGTCGCTGCTACTAACCAAGTTGTAAGCGCAGCAATAGTCGTGGAATGGCAAGAAGGGCACGCATTACCGGTACAGCGGCCGGTCTGTATTATCAGCAAAGTCTTGTCCGAGACCAAGACGCGCTACCCTCAGATCCAGAAGTTGGTGTACGCAACCATTCTTGCCCGGCGCAAGTTGCGGCACTACTTCGAATCCCATCCTGTGACCGTGGTATCATCGTTCCCCCTCGGGGAGGTGATCCAGAATCGGGAGACGACTAGGGAGGATCACTAAATGGGCTATCGAGCTCATGGGTAATGGCATCACCTACGCGCCACGCAAAGCCATTAAGTCCCAAGCGCTAGCGGACTTCGTGGCAGAGTGGACCGAGACGCAGCTACCCCCACTCCCGACCCAAGATGAGTATTGGGTCATGTACTTCGACGGGTCGATGATGAAGAACGGTGCTAGCGCAGGCATCGTCTTTGTCTCACCCCTCGGGGTCCGGCTCAAATACCTGCTGCGGCTGCACTTCGCGGCTTCCAACAACGTGGCTGAGTACGAGGCTCTGGTCAACGGTCTCCACATCGCCATCGAGCTCGGGATCTGATGCCTCGAGGTCCGAGGGGACTCGCAGCTCATTGTGGACCAGGTCATGAAGGAGTCGACGTGCCAGAACCCCAAGATGGCCACCTACTGCAAGCTGGTGAGATTGCTCGAGGAAAAGCTCGACAGCCTCGAGCTCAACCACATCGCACGACGGTACAATGAAGAGGCTGACGAGTTGGCAAAAATTGCGTCCGAATGGGCTACGGTCCTGACGGGCTTATTTGCGAACGACCTTCACAAGCCCTCGGTCAGCATAGATCCCTCGGGGGCCAAGGGGATGAAGACCCCCGAGCCCCCGGGAGAACTTGGATCGTCTTCAAGCCTCACAAGCCCCTCGGGGGCTGCCGACCCCTCTGACAAAGGGGAGCCACCTGAGACCCTGGCTGAAGACGGCGACGAAGCCGAGGTGATGGAGATTGAAGCCGAGATGGACGACGATGAGCCGGACTGGCGCGAGCCGCTGGTCAGCTAGCTTGTCCGAGGAGTTTTACCCTCGGACAAAACCAGAGCACAACGGTTGGCACGTAAAGCCAAGTCTTTCATGATGATTGACGACAGCCTCTATCGACGGAGTCCCTCGAGTGTGCTCCAGCACTGCATTTCCTTCAGTCAAGGCAAACGCCTACTCGAAGAAATACACGCCGGAGCCTGCGGTCACCACGCCGCACCAAGAACTCTAGTCGGTAACGCTTTTCGGCAAGGCTTCTACCGGCCAACCGCCGTGGCCGATGCTACCGAGGTGGTACGCTCCTGCGAGGGGTACCAATACTACGCTCGGCAGACACACCTACCGGCCCAAGCTCTCCAGATGATCCCCCTCACTTGGCCGTTCACCATATGGGGACTGGACCTTGTCGGGCCCCTCCAAAAGGCGCCCAGGGTGCTTCACCCACTTGCTTGTCACCATCGACAAGTTCTCGAAGTGGATCGAGGCTCGGCCGATCACCCAGATTAGCTCGGCACAAGCGGTGTTATTCTTCACCGACATCGTTCATCGGTTTGGTGTCCCAAACTCCATCATCACTAACAACGGCACGCAGTTCACCGGAAAGAAGTTTCTGGCCTTCTGCGACGAGTACCATATACGAGTGGACTGGGCGGCCATAGCCCACACAAGAACGAACGGTCAAGTAGAATGTGCCAATGGCATGATTCTCCAAGGCCTTAAGCCGAGAATATTCAACCGATTGAATAAGTTCGGACAAGAGGTGGCTGACGGAGCTTCCAGCGGTGATATGGAGTCTAAGGACTACGCCAAGCCGAGCCACGGGCTTCACGCCCTTCTTCCTGGTGTACGACGCCGAGGCCGTCCTCCCCACGAACTTGGAGTACGGCACCCCAAGGGTCCGAGCCTACGATGAACAAGGCAATCAGACTTCCCGTGAAGACGCGATGGATCAAGTCGACGAAGCTCGGGACATGGCCCTATTGCACTCGGCCAAGTTCCAACAGTCACTACGCAAGCACCATGCCCGGCGCGTCCGGGGCCGAGCCTTCAGCGTAGGCGACATGGTGCTGTGGCTCAGGCAGGACAACAGAGGGCGCCACAAGCTCACTCCGCCGTGGGAAGGACCATTCATCATCGCCGAGGTGCTACGCCCCGGCACGTACAAGCTCGCGAACAAGAAGGGCGTGGTCTACAACAACGCTTGGAACATCGAACAGCTACATCGCTTCTGTCCTTTAATTTTCGAGCATTGTACAATTTGTAAAATCTTGAAATCAATAAAAAGACCCGACTTCTACTCTTTTTACCTGATTTTTGGATTTTCGATCCGAGCCTACATTCGGAAGTGAAACGACTTTTCATTTCGCTACGCAATAGAAAAGTGAGGCTCTACCTAACCTACAGAAAGGCCGACCCTCCCTCGGGGGCTAGGATGGGGGGAACCCCCGGACTTTTCCGAGTTTCAACGATTTCGAAAACGTAAAAATTTTAAAACTCGTTGAAATCGTTTCTCCCTAAAACACGCTTCTGTCCTAAAAACCAAGCATGAACCTATAAGACTCGGAAGAGTAAGAGAAGTCCCAGAGGACAGAGCTGGTCGAGACGAGGAGAACGCTTACGCCCCAGGGCTACAGCATCTCCCCTCGCCACTCCACGTCCGAAGGCTAACTCGCGCTCAGAAGAAAACTTATAAGAACTACGCTCGGCAAAAGGAGGAGGCTCGGGAAGAAACAATTAAGCTTTTTTTCCAAGATTTCTTTCTGCCAAGACTCCTAGGACATCGGCTCTGTCTACGCCGCCAAAGCCACGACACCCGATTTAAGTCCCCCGAGGCTCGATGGCCCGGGCACAGGATCGGCAAGAAAAAACGACTGAGGAAAAAAGCACGAAACAAAACAAAACATACAGCAAATATTTACATAAATATAAAGGCCATGAAGGGCCACTTGTTTGTTTCCTCCCAGCCACTCACGAAAGGTTACTTTTACAAGGGCACTATGGCCCGGCTTTTCTTCATGGCAGATTCAGAGGAGGAAGCTCGACTTCGGCTTCGAAGAGGCCCGCCAGCGCTTTGTTGGTGGTCCTTAAGTCACATTTTATACCACCAATAATAATATAAATCCATGGAACATCATAGAAAAATATTCTTTAATTAACAAGTTCCACGAGTTTTGGTGTTTTCCACTATGTTGCAGGAATATCCGAGTTTTCACAACATAAAAGTATCTCAAATAATAAAATGGACTATGCCATTGCGGAGAGCTCATCGCACTGATCAAAATGCATATATTATTTGCATTATTTGGAGTTCCCAATAAAAAAGATATATAAGTTCGAATCCAATTTAGGACTCCACGAGTAGGTTTGAGTATTTTGGCCATAACTCACTCATCCGAACTCCGATTGGGCTGAATCACTAGTCAAAACGAAGCTATCGACGAGGCCCATGTGCTCCGAAAAGGCAGGTGGCCAGATGGGCCCACCAGGGGACCGGCCGCCCCCGGGACCGGCCGCACCCCTGGTGGGGCCTCTCGGGCCCAGTTTTCTTCTGACAGGTGTAGGGCGGTTCCCCAAGGACGGTCCCACCTATGATCAAAATAGATGGCAACTAGAAACCGCCCTTTGGAGGTCAGTTTGGGTCTTTCCATGTGGGAATGATCCTTTTGCATAGAACCCCCTCCTCTCAAGCTATAAAAGGAGGCCTCCTCTCTACACCTATGATGGGATTCACCAACACAAGAGGTCACAATGTAGAGAGGAAGAGTAAGCTCCATTCTATTAGCTTATAGCTAATTTAGTATAGGGAGTGAGAGAGGGACAAGAGCTGGAGAAAGAGCGGAGTCGAAGCAGTTCTGCCTCCGGGTGGACGAAGTGCCGGGCTTGTCGGCTCTCAATCCAACTTGTACCTCTACGATCGTCTAGCTACTTGAAGTAAGAAGTTCGTGTTCAACTTTGGTTTGATTCATTAAGCATGTTACTTCCATAAAGCTACTTGTTTGTGGGATCGTCGTTTGTCCTTTGAACGGATGCTCTAGTAAGAGGACTCCTAATAGAGACAGATGTTCCTGTACGCCGCTGGAGTAGTAGTCGCCTTCGTAGACGTGGTGTCTAGGTCGGAGTCTACCTTCGTATGTTGCGTGCGCCCACGGCAGAGGGGTAGGTGGCTGGCGGTGACAACCCTGTCCACTCGTACCAGCATCCCCCCACATTCGGATGCGGAATAGCGTTGATACCGGTATCGCCTGGGCAGACTAGGTGCGTCAGTGGGCCTGAAGCAAGCAAGTAGTGGGGAAGTTTCCATTGGTTATATGCGTTTAACCTTAGAAGAGCCTCTCTCCAAGCTATCCCTTCCGTCTCTTCTGAGTAAACTAATTTAAGAGACTAAGTACAAAGACCGTTCCTTAGGGAAATTACGATACCCTGAATACTTCCGGGTGAAGGCTACAACGGTACTTCCGTGCGCTTGCGGACTTTTCTGCTGACGCTAAGAAGCGCCAACACGCTTCTCCTGGCTCCTTCATCGAGTCCTCCAGCGCCATGAGCTCGATGTCGTCGGCCTCAAGGAAGCCTTCGCTGATAGGGCCGACGTCAAAGTTCCCATAGTGGGACTTCACGACCGCCAATGTCTTCTGGACACCCGTCAGTAAGGCCTCCTTGACCCGGCCGCTGACGCTGATGTAGAGTGCTTCCAGACGGCTCCGGAGCGAGATCTCCGAAGGTTCCCCACTGGCGCCGATGGAGTCGCACAGCGTGCGCGTGACCTTCTGTAGTTCCAGGTGGTCGGCCGCTTCGCCGTCATAAGCCGCCTGCAGAACTGTGGGAGCAAAACATGGAGGT
The DNA here is from genome assembly GCA_038502445.1 of Eremochloa ophiuroides. Taxonomy (NCBI): domain Eukaryota; kingdom Viridiplantae; phylum Streptophyta; class Magnoliopsida; order Poales; family Poaceae; genus Eremochloa; species Eremochloa ophiuroides. The sequence continues at coordinate 52,063,573 of JAHLJS010000002.1, forward strand.
GAACAAAGATGCAGCAAGCAACCAAGATGAATAGGACGAAAAGCACGACATTGCACATACCGCCAGCCTCTTCCCAAGCCTTCTGTGCCTCTTTCGGGGCCGAGTCCGCTGCGCCAACCGCCAGGCGCAACGCCTCTTGAGTGTCACTCAGGTCAAGAGCCAAGGCCTCAGTGACATAGGTCTTCTCAGCGGTGAGCTCTCGGGCGGCGTTGCGCTCCCTCGTCATCTCGGCCAGGGCGCTCTCCAGCTCGCACACCCGTGTTGCTGAGGTAGCGGCTTGGCCCCTCGCCTCCGTGACCTCCTCCTTCAAGATGGTGTTGTCAACACTCGCTTCGGCGAGCTTGGAGGTCACGGCGGCGAGCTTGTTCTGGGCACGGGCAAGGGCTTTCCCCTTGAGGTCAAGCTGCTTCCAGAGCTCGAGCCCACCGCGAAGGAAGCGGGACTTGTCCTGGGAGGTATGCATGAGGTCCTGGAAAGGAGAGAGGAGCGGAGACGGTAAGAACAATGCTCATACATAGGAAAGGTTACAAGACACGTGGACTCACCTGAAGCTAGGCCGGGAGGTCCTTCTCGAGGACGTCGGCAATTGCGCGGAGACCCACCGCCGAGCTGAACCCGAGCTCCTGAACGGCGTCCCATTTGGGAGCCTCGAGGTCGTCCCGGAGCGAGAAGACGGGCGGTGCATGAGGGTCCGCTCGGTCCGCCCACTCGATCCGGGTGACGGTTAGCTCCCGAGGCTGAGGCTCCCTCAAGGCCAATGCCCAGGGACCCTCCTTGTAACACCCTAGTGTTAGTTACTATTTTCACACTTGCATTTACATGTCATCAAGCACCTATCATGTCATTTCATGCATCATCACTATTCAAGTTAAATTGCATTTCTTATATACTATAGGTTTTCCTTTATGCTTATGTGTGGTAGATATGTTAGCATGCAAAGGTGATGCTTGTTTACTGTTCTAGATGCTTTAGACTTGTTTAGGGTAACATTTGGAACACTGTTCATGTTGGTGAAATCCCCAAAATACCCCTCTAGCTCATAGTTGACTAGAGAGCCCTCTAAAAGCTATTCTGTTTGACCAAACAAGAAGGGCATTTTAGAAATTTTGCATGTCAGTGCACCCTTAATCAAAGTTGTGTAGAATTTTATAAGCAACAAACTTTATTTTTGGGTCAACTCATGAAAATGGGTGGAAGGTGGTCAGAAAGTTGAATTAGTGCAGATTTGGAGTTGTTTTGAAGTTTCAAAAATTTGCTAAGTCAAGAAGCTGTTTTCAGTTTCGGTGTACCCATGTTCTTCGATCCATATCTCCCAATCCAGGCCGATCTAGAGTAAAATATCTTAATACCAAATGATCTACTCATGTAGCTCTTTGATCCATATTAGTGAAGTTTTCGCTGAAACGCACTGGATTACGAGATATGGCGCATCAAAGATCGGGTTTCAGTCGGTTTTCAGAACTGAATCGAGCCGATTCAAATCGGCATTCGGCCGAGCAGCTGGCGCGGCCGCAGGCAAACGGCGCCAAGTGGCGACCGTACGCCAGCATCGGGCCACGCCCGCCTGCCGTCGCCCTGCAAAGGTGAAAAGGGCACCCCCTCCTGTCCCCCAGCACGCTCCACTCGCACTCTGGCTCGCTCTCGCCTCTCTGCTCGCCTCTTTTCCCCTCCGCCGTCGCCATCGCCACCGTGCCGTCGCCGCGGTAAAATCCGACGCCACCGAGCCATCTCCGACCGCTCCATCTCCGCCATAGCTTCGCCTTGCTCTGCTCTTCATCTTCGACCTGTTTCCAGTCTCAGTCGAGCTAAGGTATAGCTCCAGCGAGCTTCTCGCCGCCGTGACCTCGTCGGAGCACCGCCGAGCTCTCGGGTTGCCGCGACGAGGGCAATGCCATAGCCGTTCTTTCTAGTTCTTACTCGTCGTGGTGTCCTTGTGAGTCGTAGATCTAGCCTAGGTCGTTGGTCGGGTCGGTCTCACCGTAGGTTCGCCGGAACCCGAGCTCGCCGTGAACCCGCCCGCCACCGCATCGCCATGCGTGCGGTTAGAGCAAGCTGTCATGCACCGCTGTTCGATTCATCGAGCACGGAGCTCCGTTAGGGTCTAGGGTGTGCGGAACGTGGGTTGGTTTCGCCGGTGAAGGTCGGAATCGGCCGGCGCAAGTTCGCCGGACCGCCGCCGTCCGCCATTGCCGCCGTTGAGCTTGCTCCGGTGGGGGACCGGCCTCGGAAGTTAGTGCGCTGGGTTCGTCTCGTCGTCAGGAGTCCGTTGGTGCTCGTGGTGTCGCCGGACACCTCGTCGTCGGCGAGCTCTCGCCGGTCAGCGCCGGCGGCTCTGCCCCTCTCTCTGACGTGTGGGGTCGGATTGACCCAGGGGCCCGCGAGTCAGCCGCTATGGTGCGCCTCTGGTTCACTGAGCCGGGTGCACGTAGCAGTTTCAGTCGGTTTTGGATTTTAATGATTTATGAAATTGATTTCCAGAAAATGTGTAAAATCTTCCAAAATTCATATCTGGAGCTAGGAGTGTCCAATTGGGGTGAACCAAATTTTGTTGTGTTTGTCTTTCTGAGCTCTATCAATGAAAAATATAAAATGTATTTTTGGAATATTTTTCTGTGTAGTTATATTTAAATTGTTAATTGCTTGCAAACTTGATAAATGCATAAGTAATTGTAGGAATGTGCTAAAAATGTGATTCCACTTGAATTAATCTTGTTTAGGGAAGTAGAATCTGGGAAAAATATGCTTGTTGGTGTTGCATTGTTATTTATATGATGTCTTGTAAAATGTGCCTTTTATGCTTTAATCTTGCAAAAATCACCATGCTTAATGTGTTAAGCATAAGGTCATGAATATTTTTCTTGAACCATGTTATGTTGTGAAGAAGCTAAGAAAAATGGGAAATCTATTGTTTGATATATTTCACTGTGTTAAGTATTTTCCATTGCTTAAAAGGCTGGTTGCTTGTTATTTTTGTGTAGCCTGTTATACTTGTCCAAATGACTTGAAATTTTGCTAGTAGGCTAATCTGGATGTGTAATAGCAATTGTAATTTTTATAGATTTTTTTGGGCATAGTAAATAGTAGGTCCAGTTATAAGCTAGGGTATGTTTAATTGTTTTTAAGCAAGTATCTTTTGATTGGGGAGTGTTTTCATGTATTTCTGTGCTATTCCAGCATTGTCACTTGTTAAAAATAGTGGAGCTGATCCTAATTTAAGCTTAGGGCAGCAATGCTAATGTTTTGTTTATATGATGTTGCTCATGCTTGTTAGTTATGAGATGATTGTGGTAGGTTAGTTGATGCATGTTAGTTATTAAGTGCAGGTTGTAGACAAGGGATGGGTTCGATCTTATGCTTAGCCATGCTTAGACCGGTAGAAGTCGAGGGATTTCCAGTCCTTCGCGAGCATAGGTGGTTACTAATGATGATGGGGTTGGGTTCCACATGATGGACTATATGTGCCACCATGCCACAGTGTCTAATGAGAGAATCAAAGCTAGGTAGCGGGGAGCCGCATGATATGGTTGAGGTCATGCCGTCTTCGGTGCTGCTTGCGGCCGACTAGGACTGAGGCCACCAGACATCAGTTGAGATTGAAACACGTCGTCACATAGCTGGCCAGATAAGTCGTTCTGACCGCGAAGCCGAGTATTTCTTTCTGAGCCGAGCTTTGGTGCGACTAGGCAGACATATTCTGGAGGTAGGAAGTATGTGCGGAGACACCATCTTACCAAGGGTAGGTCAAGGACCTGATGCATCCTGAAAGTGGGTTGGTCTCTGAGAATATGGTCCCCGCCAAACTCGTGACATATTGCGTCTCAGAAGGATTTAACGGTGACCCAAGAAGCCAGTGGCTTGGCTGACAGGGTTTGTGATTGGCATATTTGCCAGCTGGTACAATCGATTCGAATCGCCATCTCTCCTGGTTAGTGAGAAACTGAACTGATCTTCTGGTGAGGTAGAGGCTAATAACTTGAACATAATGATATTGGTGAGGTGAGGTTGATATCTGTGGATATCGGAAATCATATGGTTTTATTGTTTGCTATAATATTCAGTGAATGCTTAGTATAGTGGCAAATCTTAGTTTAAGTAGCTTAACTGAAATCGAAACTTATCACAATTAAAATGAATAAGTTGAGGAACTACTGTAGTAATGCCTTTTATGCAAAATGTTGCTATCCTCTGAGCTCCACCAAATAAGCCTGCATATCCTTGAGAGTCTTTTTATTTACTCCCTGTCGGGTAAGTCTAGCTGAGTACAATTGAGTACTCAGGGTTTTATTCCTATTGTTGCAGATGGTGTAGTCTACTACGCGTATTGCAAGAATTGCTTCACCCCTGCGGGCGAAGAAGACTAAACCCGAGGGCAGGGTCATTATCTCTCCTTAGTCGTTGTAAGATTGCTGTGACATGGTCACTTGATGGTACTCGTATTTGAACTCTGTGGTGTAAAACTATGTTGACTTCCGCTGCGACTATATTTGTGTAAAAGACTATGTTGTACTCTGATGTTTAAATTCGGTTGCGAACTTATGTATCATGTGATTGGGTATTGCTGAATGAATGATCCTTGGGGTATGAAAATGTTTGAAATCCTTCGAGATTTCCGGACTACCGGGTTTATATTGGCTCAAGTGCGACTTGATTGCTATTAAAAATGCAATCGTTGTACTTGTGCTCGTATAAATTGGTCGGTTCTGTGACAGCTGGTACCAGAGCATAATTCAGCATGTACCGTCACTTGACTATTTAAAAATTTAAAAGAGTTTTGAGTTTTACAAACTAATTGCCAACTGGTAGTGTGTATAGGTGATTTAAACCAAGTGTTTGCAAAACGTATGAGTACCAATGACCAAGTCCTATAGCCCTACATATATATGTGGTAATTAGGTGGCTTATGTAAGTACTGACTTGGGGGAAATTGCATCATGTTTCTATTTGTGGTTCATTTGGTTTTATCGTGCGTATAATTATGAACTGTCGGTTTCTTATTGCTTCTTATGGGTCAATGTGCCACGTCGCCTAAGGTAAGGTGAGATGTGAGTGTAACATCGAACAGCCGTCGATCGATGGTGAGTGTTATGATTACGGAAGTGAGTACATGTGATCCATATGTGTACTTATGGAAGTAAGGTGGAGTAATTACTTTTGGGGTCGCAAATGTTCATGGGAACATTTCCGGCGAAAAGTGCTTCTTGTTGCCCTGCATACATTGGGAATTGGGCTGAAATGAATCTTCTGCAGGTATACTAACCACGCAAAACGTATAGCACGGTTAGTTACGTATATGAGAGCACGTGGTATGCCACCGACTATAACGTTAGTTAATATATACTATGTATGAGGTCGTTGGCACGTGCATGCATCATGATCATGAGATTAATTCAAGCTATTTGTACTATTTTCCTCCCCTATGATAAAATTGGTGCTGCCCTATCTTATTCTAAATGCTGAAAGATGTTGTAATGTACCAGATGGCAGCTGAAGGTGAGCCACAGAGTGGTCAGTTTCTGGAGCAGTTTGGCACACCCACTGTGCTATGGAGGTTGTTGAAGTCTGTGGGGTATGCAAAGCCACCACTGTATTTCTGGAAGCCAGCGGAAACCATGGTGCAGCCTTGGTTTGATGTTTGGGTGACTATCCCAGTGCTTGAAAGTGGCTGGTCGTTTCCAGGAATAAAGGTGGAAGTTGACATGAAGACGCCATGGGATGGTGCGCAGCTTGCAGCTTTCGTGGTGTTGACAGACATTTGCACCAGGTTCAACAAGAGAGCTGATTTGGGGCCAGCAAATGTTTTTCCCAGGGTGGATGCTTCTCAGGGTGAGTGGGCTCAGTCTAGCCAAGCTTCTTTGGAGTGAGGCAGAGATGAGCGTGCTCATAGCACGGGTGCTTCTATGAGTGCTATGTTTGCTGTCCTGAGGATGCATTATTCCACTAGGGATGGTTGGATGAAGTGCGTTGAAGCCCTGCATGATGCTGTGGAGAAGAAGTTAGGAGCTGAAGAGTAGGCACGTATGGCTCGTCGTAGCTCAGATGACTTGGTTGTAGCTCTCACTGCCTGTCGCAATGAGTTGTTACGATGCACTGGCGCTTTGTTGGCAGCTAATCGCCGTGTTGAGGTGCTCGAGAGGCAGAATGCAGATCTTCGCCGCCAGCTTGAAAATCGCAATATGAGTTTGACACGTCAGCACGAGGAGTTTCTGCAGGAGTTGCGTGCTAGTCAGCAGCAAGTTTGGGAGTTGCAGCAGGATGTTCATTGTCTGAACAACCGTGTTGATCCGTTTCATCCTCCGGGTGCGGCGGAGTTTGCTCCTGAGATCTTCGTTGCAGCTGATGATGGTGAAGCAAGTGAGGAAGAAGAGGAAGAAGACCCCAAGGAGATCGTGCCTATTGACGAGAGTGATGACCATGGTGGGAACGTGTCCGGCATTGACAGTGACCACGATGACTAGGCTCTTTCTAGTGCTTTTGCCATGATCGGCACCCTTTTGTAGTGGAAAAACCTTTAATGTAATGCAATGGGTAGAACCTGGTTTGTACTATGTGAACCCTGTGTGTTCAGGGCTGGAACCATCAAACTTCTAATTAAGTAATGGTAACTTATGCAGTTTGGAAACCCTTTTTGGTTGCGCCTTGTTATTGTGCGGTTGTGTGATGATTATTGAATTATTGTGCCGTTTGTTGGTTATCAAAAATGATTATTGATATCTTCTGGGCATAATCTTTCGGTTTTCTTTGGCATAACTGACACCTAACAATGGTTGTTGTGTGTTGCTACAGATGGCACCTCATACCCATCGTCATGGGTCAACCAGTGGTGGTGGAAATGAGCATGAGGATGAGGAGTTACCGCCTCCTCCACCACGTACCCAGGAGCAGATGTTTGCTCAGTTCCTGGATACTCAACAGGCTATTTTGCAGCAGATGATTGCTAACAACAACAACAACAATAATTGTGATCGTGATAGGCGTCGCAGGAATGGCGATGGCCAGTACAGTGACTACAAGGACTTCATGGACACTAAGCCTCCGGTATTCAAGCAAGCTGTTGAGCCACTGGAAGCTGATGAGTGGCTGAACACTATTGAGCAGTCATTCTCTGTGCTGCGGTTGACTGAAACCATGAAGGCTAGCTTTGCTGCTATGTTGCTGCAAGGGCAAGCTGGAATATGGTGGGCCAATCGCAAGACTGCCTACCCTGTGGTTGCTGATATCACCTGGGAGCAGTTCACTAAGGATTTCAGGGGACATTTCATTCCAGCAGGCTTGATCAAGATGAAGGTGAATGAGTTCATGCAGCTTACTCAGGGTACCAAGACCCTCACTCAGTATCATCATGCCTTTAACAATCTGTCAAGGTATGCTCCGTGGATGGTGGATACTGATGAAAAGAAGATTGAAACTTTCAAGAGAGGCCTTAGTACCAAGCTCATGAAGACTTTGGCGAACAACGCTCGTACAACTTTCAACGAGTTTATCAGTGAAGCTTATATCCAAGAGAAACAGAACAATTTGCACACTACTTCCAAGGGAGGCAAGAGGCCCTTTGAAGGAGGCTCTTCTCAGCCAAGGACCCGGCAGCTAGTCGCGCGATGGCAAATCGCCCTGCTTATCGTCTAGCTGTTCCTGGAGCAAAATTCAGACCTCCTCCCAAGAAATAGCAGCCAGCACCACAGCGCTACAAGAAAGGTTTCACAGTGCCTTTGAACAAGAACAATGTTCCTTCAAGCAACACTTCCCAAGCGAAAACCAATCAAGGTCTTGGGCCTTGTTTCAATTGTGGTCAGCAGGGGCATATCTCTCGCTATTGTCCTGATCCCAGGCAGGGTCGTGTGCATCACACTATTGCTGAGGAGCTTCCGGAAGGTGAACCAGTCATTGCGGGTATGTTTTCTGTGAATCAGTATCCTGCTATTGTTTTGTTCGACTCTGGGTCATCGCATTCTTTCGTGAGTCAAGCATTTGCACAAAAGCATACATTACCAATTGTTGAGTTGAGCCATAGTTTCCGGATAACTTCAGCTGGGGCTGAAATTTGTACGCGTCATGGTGTCGGGAATGTGGCCATTGAGATTGGTAATCGGGTTTTCGTCAGTAGTCTTATTGTGCTAACAGGGTTGAGTCTGGATGTCATTTTGGGGGTTAGTTGGATGGACAAGAGGGGTGCGGTGTTGGACGTCCCTAATCGGATGTTGACACTGAAGGAACCCCAAGGTGAAGGCACTTTTCAGGTTCATCTGCCCCGTAGGGGAGATCTTTTTAGTCTCTCTTTCTCAGTTGAGGCCGTAACACTTCAGAGCATCCCTGTAGTGTGTGAGTTTCCTGATGTCTTTCCTGATGATCTACCTGGACTTTCTCCTGATCGAGAAGTGGAGTTTGCAATAGAACTTATCCCCGGTACGGCACCTATTTCTCGAAGGCCGTATAGAATGCCTCCTCATGAGTTAGCTGAACTCAAGAAACAACTCTAGGAGTTATTGGACAAAGGATTTATTCGTCCTAGTTCTTCTCCGTGGGGCTGTCCTGCAATCTTTGTTAAGAAGAAGGATGAAACTTTGCGTATGTGTGTGGACTACAGGCCACTAAATGCTGTGACAATTAAGAACAAGTATCCTCTACCTCGTATTGATATCTTGTTTGATCAATTGTCCAAGGCTAAGGTTTTCTCCAAGATTGATCTGAGATCTGGGTATCATCAAATTAAGATCAGACCACAAGATATTCCCAAGACGGCTTTCTCCACTCGGTATGGATTGTATGAGTATTTGGTTATGTCATTTGGATTAACCAATGCTCCTGCACATTTCATGTATCTAATGAATTCGATATTCATGCCTAAGTTGGATAAGTTCGTGGTAGTCTTTATTGACGATATTCTGGTGTACTCTGAAAACATGGAGGATCATGCTGAACACTTGAGGATAGTCTTGACTAGACTTAGGGAGCATAAGCTGTATGCTAAGTTCAGCAAGTGTGAGTTTTGGTTGACTAATGTGCCTTTTCTGGGCCATATCTTATCTGCTGAAGGTATTTCTGTAGATCCGTCAAAAGTTCAGTAGGTATTGGATTGGCAGTCACCTACCAATGTATCTGAGGTTCGTAGCTTTCTGGGATTAGCTGGGTATTATCGCCGCTTTATCCAAGATTTCTCTAAGATAGCTAGACCTATGACCAAGTTATTGCACAAAGATACCAAGTTTGTGTGGAGTGAGGAGTGTGAAACAGCTTTTCGCACCTTGCGAACGTTGTTGACCACTGCTCCAGTTCTTGCACAACCTGATATTGAAAAGCCTTTTGATGTGTACTGTGATGCTTGTGGCACTGGGTTAGGATGTGTTCTCATGCAAGAAGGCCATCATTGCTTATGCCTCGCGTAAATTGAGAAAACATGAGCAAAACTATCCTACTCATGATTTAGAACTTGCCGCTGTAGTTCATGCATTAAAGATTTGGCGCCACTATTTGATGGGTCACAAATGTCATATCTATTCCGATCACAAGAGTCTCAAGTACATTTTCACTCAGCCTGAGTTGAACATAAGGCAAAGAAGGTGGTTGGAGTTGATCAAAGACTATGATCTAGAAGTACACTATCATCAGGGCAAGGCCAATGTCGTAGCCGATGCTTTGAGCCGAAAGTCTCATTGCAATGTATTGCAGCCTTTGCTAGCAGACGGATTCAATCTTGTGCATCCGGTGGTGTTGAATAATATTACTCTTAGTTGTACTTTGGAAAGCAAGATTATTGAAGGTCAGAGAACAGATCCTGGTATATATCATATCAAGAGGAAGATGCAAGAACAAGAAATACTTCATTTTCGAGTAGATGAAAAAGGTATATAGTGGTTCAAGGATCGCTTGGTAGTACCAAAAGACCGCGAGTTGAGAAATCAGATTATGGACGAGGCTCATTTGTCCAAGTTGTCTATCCATCCTGGTAGTAGTAAGATGTATCAAGACTTGAAACCTAGGTTCTGGTGGACCAAAATGAAGAAGGAAATTGCGGCTTATGTGGCCAGGTGTGATACCTGTTGTCACGTGAAAGCTATTCATCTTAAGCCAGCAGGTCTATTGCAACCCTTACCAGTTCTAGGTTGGAAATGGGATGAGATAACCATGGATTTCATATCTGGGTTACCTCTAACGCAAAAAGGCCATGATTCTATTTGGGTGATTGTAGATCGATTGACTAAGATTGCACATTTCTTACCAGTTCGAACTACAGATCGTCCTCATCAGTTGGCACAGCTATACTTTGCTCAAATACTTCGGTTACATGGTGTGCCAATGACGATAGTTTCCGACAGAGGCCCGCAATTTATTGCACGCTTCTGGGAGCATCTACACAAGTGTTTGGGAACCAATTTGGTTCGCAGCTCAGCTTATCATCCTCAAACTTCTAGTCAGACCGAAAGGGTAAACCAAATTCTCGAAGATATGTTGAGAGCCTGTGTCTTATCGTCTAAAGGTTCGTGGGAAGAATGGTTACCTTTGGCCGAGTTCTCATACAACAATAGCTATCAAGAGAGGATTCAAATGGCTCCTTTTGAAGCTTTGTACGGGCGCAAATGTAGAACTCCTCTCAATTGGGTTGAATCAGGCGAAAAAAGGTACTATGGCATTGACTTTGTGAAAGAGGCTGAAGAGAGAGTGCATACCATTCAAACACATCTCAAAGCCGCTCAGACTCGTCAAAAGAGTTATGCGGACAAGCGAAGAAGGCCATTTGAATTTGAAGTGGGTGACTATGTATACTTGAAGGTGTCACCTATGAAAGGCGTACAACGCTTCGGAGTGAAACGAAAGTTAGCTCCAAGGTTTGTAGGTCCTTTTCAAATTCTGGAAAGAAGTGGAAAAGTAGCATACAAGTTATGGTTGCCACCACACATGTCCACTATCTTCAATGTGTTTCATGTATCCCAACTCAAGAAATGTTTGCGAGTACCGGAAGAACAAGTGGATCTTGGTGATATCAAGTTGAAATCCGATTTGACCTATGAAGAAAAGCCTGTTGAAGTAATAGATTACAAAGAAAGAATCACCCGTAGCCGAGTGATCAAGTTCTACAAGGTGGTATGGAACAACCAAAGTCATTGGGATGCGACTTGGGAGCGAGAAGATTATCTCAAGGAAGTCTATCCTTCTTTCTATAAACAATGGTAATTAACTCTAATCTCGGGGACGAGATTCTTTTAAGGGGGGAAGGGCTGTAACACCCTAGTGTTAGTTACTATTTTCACACTTGCATTTGCATGTCATCAAGCACCTATCATGTCATTTCATGCATCATCACTATTCATGTTAAATTGCATTTCTTATATACTATAGGTTTTCCTTTATGCTTATGTGTGGTAGATATGTTAGCATGCAAAGGTGATGCTTGTTTACTGTTCTAGATGCTTTAGACTTGTTTGGGGTAACATTTGGAACAATGTTCATGTTGGTGAAATCCCCAAAATACCCCTCTAGCTCATAGTTGACTAGAGAGCCCTCTAAAAGCTATTCTATTTGACCAAACAAGAAGGGCATTTTAGAGATTTTGCATGTCAGTGCACCCTTAATCAAAGTTGTGTAGAATTTTATAAGCAACAAACTTTATTTTTGGGTCAACTCATGAAAATGGGTGGAAGGTAGTCAAAAAGTTGAATTAGTGCAGATTTGGAGTTATTTTGAAATTTCAAAAATTTGCTAAGTCAAGAAGCTGTTTTCAGTTTCGGTGTACCCATGTTCTTCGATCCATATCTCTCAATTCAGGCCGATCTAGAGTAAAGTGTCTTAATACTAAATGATCTACTCATGTAGCTCTTTGATCCATATTAGTGAAGTTTTCGGTGAAACGCACTGGATTACGAGATATGGCGCATCAAAGATCGGGTTTCAGTCGGTTTTCAGAACTGAATCGAGCCGATTCAAATCGGCATTCGGCCGAGCAGCTGGCGCCGCCGCAGGCAAACGGCGCCAACTGGCGACCGTACACCGGCGTCGGGCCACGCCCGCCTGCCGTCACCCTGCAAAGGTGAAAAGGGCACCCCTCCTGTCCCCCAGCACGCTCCACTCGCACTCTCGCTCGCTCTCGCCTCTCTGCTCTCCTCTTTTCCCCTCCGCCGTCGCCATCGCCGCCGTGCCGTCGCCGCGGTAAAATCCGACGCCACCGAGCCATCTCCGACCGCTCCATCTCCGCCATAGCTTCGCCTTGCTCTGCTCTTCATCTTCGACCCGTTTCCAGTCTCAGTCGAGCTAAGGTATAGCTCCAGCGAGCTTCTCGCCGCCGTGACCTCGTCGGAGCACCGCCGAGCTCTCGGGTTGCCGCGACGAGGGCAATGCCGTAGCCGTTCTTTCTAGTTCTTACTCGTCGTGGTGTCCTCGTGAGTCGTAGATCTAGCCTAGGTCGTTGGTCGGGTCGGTCTCACCGTAGGTTCGCCGGAACCCGAGCTCGCCGTGAACCCGCCCACCACCGCGTCGCCATGCGTGCGGTTAGAGCAAGCTGTCGTGCACCGCTGTTCGATTCATCGAGCACGGAGCTCCATTAGGGTCTAGGGTGTGCGGAACGTGGGTTGGTTTCGCCGGTGAAGGTCGGAATCGGCCGGCGCAAGTTCGCCGGACCGCCGCCGTCCGCCATTGCCGCCGTTGAGCTTGCTCCGGTGGGGGACCGGCCTTGGAAGTTAGTGCGCTGGGTTCGTCTCGTCGTCAGGAGTCCGTTGGTGCTCGTGGTGTCGCCGGAGACCTCGTCGTCGGCGAGCTCTCGCCGGTCAGCGCCGGCGGCTCTGCCCCTCTCTCTGACGTGTGGGGTCAGATTGACCCAGGGGCCCGCGAGTCAGCCGCTATGGTGCGCCTCTGGTTCACTGAGCCGGGTGCACGTAGCAGTTTCAGTCGGTTTTGGATTTTAATGATTTATGAAATTGATTTCCAGAAAATGTGTAAAATCTTCCAAAATTCATATCTGGAGTTAGGAGTGTCCAATTGGGGTGAACCAAATTTTGTTGTGTTTGTCTTTCTAAGCTCTATCAATAAAAAATATAAAATGTATTTTTGGAATAGTTTTTCTGTGCAGTTATATTTAAATTGTTAATTGCTTGCAAACTTGATAAATGAATAAGTAATTGTAGGAATGTGCTAAAAATGTGATTCCACTTGCATTAATCTTGTTTAGGGAAGTAGAATCTGAGAAAAATATGCTTGTTGGTGTTGCATTGTTATTTATATGATGTCTTGTAAAATGTGCCGTTTATGCTGTAATCTTGCAAAAATCACCATGCTTAATGTGTTAAGGATAAGGTCATGAATATTTTTCTTGAACCATGTTATGTTGTGGAGAAGCTAAGAAAAATGGGAAATCTGTTGTTTGATACTTTTCACTGTGTTAAGTATTTTCCATTGCTTAAAAGGCTGGTTGCTTGTTATTTTTGTGTAGCCTGTTATACTTGTCCAAATGACTTGAAATTTTGCCAGTAGGCTAACCTAGATGTGTAATAGATACTGTAATTTTTATACATTTTTTTGGGCACAGTAAGCAGTAGGTCCAGTTATAAGCTAGGGTATGTTTAATTGTTTTTAAGCAAGTATCTTTTGATTGGGGAGTGTTTTCATGTATTTCTGTGCTATTCCAGCATTGTCACTTGTTAAAAATAGTGGAGCTGATCCTAATTTAAACTTAGGGCAGCAATGCTAATGTTTTGTTTATATGATGTTGCTCATGCTTGTTAGTTATGAGATGATTGTGGTAGGTTAGTTGATGCATGTTAATTAGTAAGTGCAGGTTGTAGACCTCTTACCCGAGACGAGAAATTGTTCTATGCTTTGCTTAAGAAGGGTGAGTATGAGTTGGTTGTCTAGAGAAGAAATATGCACGTACTCAGTAAATGAGTGTGGATTGTTAAACTGATCGCATATCATGGGTTAATTTGTGCATCTTTATCTTGCATTTCATGTGCATTCTCAGTTCTCATATATGCATATCATGCATACAGGATCGCCGGGAGGAGTGACGCTATTGCAGTTCGATCCACCGGAGGAGGGAGTTCCACCGGACATTGAGGTGACAGAGGTTCCCGAAGGCCAAGAGGAGGAGGCTAAACTTCCTGAGTGCCCTGATCACCAACCTAGTAACTTTGTGAAAGGCAAGCCCCGGAGCATCCCTAAGTCTCCACCTACTCTTTTTACAAATGCACTAGTCCTTATTAAATCGTATGATTGTGCACTTAAGTATAGGAGTTGATATGATACCGTTGCTGCATTCATACCTTGTCCACTTATACTTGATCCTGAAGTTATTACTAGACAAGGGATGGGTTCGATCTTATGCTTAGCCATGCTTAGACCGGTAGAAGTCGAGGGATTTCCTGTCCTTCGCGAGCATAGGTGGTTACTAATGATGATGGGGTTGGGTTCCACATGATGGACTATATGTGCCACCATGCCACAGTGTCTAATGAGAGAATCAAGGCTAGGTAGCGGGGAGCCGTATGACATGGTTGAGGTCATGCCGTCTTCGATGCTGCTTGCGGCCGACTAGGACTGAGGCCACCAGACATCAGTTGAGATTGAAAGATGTCGTCACATAGCTGGCCAGATAAGTCGTTCTGACCGCGAAGCCGAGTATTTCTTTCTGAGCCGAGCTTTGGTGCGATTAGGCAGACATATTCTGGAGGTAGGAAGTATGTGCGGAGACACCATCTTACCAAGGGCAGGTCAAGGACCTGATGCATCCTGGAAGTGGGTTGGTCTCTGAGAATATGGTCCCCGCCAAACTCGCGACATATTGCGTCTCAGAAGGATTTAACGGTGACTCAAGAAGCCAGTGGCTCGGTTGACAGGGTTTGTGATTGGCATATTTGCCAGCTGGTACAATCGATTCGAATCGCCATCTCTCCTGGTTAGTGAGAAACTGAACTGATCTTCTGGTGAGGTAGAGGCTAATAACTTGAACATAATGATATTGGTGAGGTGAGGTTGATATCTGTGGATATCGAAAATCATATGGTTTTATTGTTTGCTATAATATTCAGTGAATGCTTAGTATAGTGGCAAATCTTTGTTTAAGTAGCTTAACTGAAATCGAAGCTTATCACAATTAAAATGAATAAGTTGAGGAACTACTGTAGTAATGCCTTTTATGCAAAATGTTGCTATCCTCTGAGCTCCACCAAATAAGCCTGCATATCCTTGAGAGTCTTTTTATTTACTCCCTGTCAGGTAAGTCTAGCTGAGTACAATTGAGTACTCAGGGTTTTATTCCCATTGTTGCAGATGGTGTAGTCTACTACGCGTATTGCAAGAATTGCTTCACCCCTGCGGGCGAAGAAGACTAAACCCGAGGGCAGGGTCATTATCTATCCTTAGTCGTTGTAAGATTGCTGTGACATGGTCACTTGATGGTACTCGTATTTGAACTCTGTGGTGTAAAACTATGTTGACTTCCGCTACGACTATATTTGTGTAAAAGACTATGTTGTAGTCTGATGTTTAAATTCGGTTGCGAACTTATGTATCATGTGATCGGGTATTGCTGAATGAATGATCCTTGGGGTATGAAAATGTTTGAAATCCTTCGAGATTTCCGGACTACCGGGTTTATATTGGCTCAAGTGCGACTTGATTGCTATTAAAAATGCGATCGTTGTACTTGTGCTCGTATAAATTGGTCGGTTCTGTGACACTCCTCACGGGCGGGGGGAGCTCCTGCGCCAACATCCATGACCGACGACCCCGCGGCGGCAGGCTCCGTGGGGGCGGCATCGGCTGGCTCTCCCGAGGCGCCTCCAAAACTGACGGCCTCGGCCTCGGGAGCCCGTGCTGGCTCTGCCTCCAGGTCGATGACGGGCGCGACGATGGCGGCCACGGCCGGAGCAACCTCCCCCGAGGGAGGAACCTCGGACGCCACGACCGGACCCGTAGGGGGACGGTTTTCTTCGTCTTATCGACCGGGCGCTCCCCCCGGCCGTGTCATGGCCCTGCGCCTTCAGGACCTTATGGTGCGACACCTGGAGGTCTGACCCCGAGCGTTTCCTGAAATAGAGGAGGGAGAAAGGAACATTCAGAGCGCCAAACAAGATCTCCGACGAAAGGAATAACAGGTAAAGAGACCTACCTCGTCTTCGGCACCACCCTCCTCTTCTTCGGCGCCTCCGCGCTCGGCAGAACGACGGACGGCGTGGGCTGCGCCGGCAGCGGAGGAGTTGGCGCCGTCGCAGCGTCCGGGCCGGCACCGCCCTGAGGCAGGGGCCCTGCCTAGGCGCCAAGGGTCGCCTCGATGTCGCCGCTCCTCGGCGGGGAAGCTTGAGTCTGGGAGGACCCTAGCACAAGTTCCGGCGTCTTGGCACGGGCTGGCTCTGGCTCCGATGGTTTCCGCTCACCGCTCCCCCCGCCTTCGGCCATCGCACCAATCAATGACGCGTGAGAGGGGAGGGTGCGCGGAAATAGGATCTCCCCACTCCTGCCGGCAGTGGCCAGGCTCGGCTCGGGCGCCGGGTCAGGGCCCATTTCCGGCCTCTCCAGCGAGCCCTCGCGGCCGCTGGAAGGCGGAGCCGTGGCTCCTGTAGTCACGCTGCCAGAGGCCGCGCCTTCAGACGCGGCCCCCGGCAGTTTTGCCTGGGGGCTCGGGTCACGAGCCCCGGCACTTCCACCGGTGGGCGCCGACATTGGAGCCTTCCCAGGCTCGTCGGTGCCCACCACGGGCTTTGTGGGCACAAGGGGCCGGTCCAACACTGTGAAATCAAAATATTCTTCTTCTTCATCCTCCTCGTCTTCGTCGGAGAGGGTGTCCTCCTCCGGCTCCCCCGCCTCCTGATGGCGACGATGGCGCTAGGAGGATTCCTCCGTCCTCCGAGCCTTCTTCTGCTTCAACGCGGTCTTCCGGTCCTTCTCCAGCCTTCGCCGCCTGGTCCCGAAGGCGGTTCTGGGTTCGCTGAACCTTGTGCTCTGGGACGGGCGGGAGGGAAGGCTTCCCGGTCTGGGAAAGACCCTACGACGAACGAAGAAAGAAGTCAAGAAAAAGACCGACAGAACTGGAAAATCGACGAAGCAGACGACACTCACCAGCGCGATGAAGCCCGTACGGGGGGCGCATGGGTATTCGGTTCACCTCATCCCAGGTATGGTGACCGCCCACCATGTACTTAACCCGGCGCATGATCTCTTGCTGGCCGATGTCCTGGGGCAGCATCGCCGTGCCTCTCCCGCGATGACCCGACGAGCATCTGGTTCAGCGCTAGCCGACGGTCCATCAGCGGCAACACCGTCCGCGCGTGAAACTGCGCCGCCACGGCGGCTCCCTTAAGGCCCCAGTCGCGCAGCGTCTGGAGCGCGTCGAAGTAGGCGTTGAGGTGCTTAGCCACCTTCGCCGGGCACCCCCAATCCCATTGAGGAAGGGGAGCGATGAACGCCCTTCCCTATACTTGGGGAACGCGTCCCCATCGTTGCGGAGGTAGAACAAGCCGTGGTGCTAACCCTTGTTGGAGGAGGGGGCCTTGCAGGGGATGTACTCGCTGGAGCGGATCACGAAGCCGCATCCCCCCGCGCGTGGGATCTCCCGCGGCTTCTTCGGACCGGCCATCTTGGTGTACCAGTCGACGCGGGAGAAGCGTCGCCATAGATTCCTGTGCGGGGGTACCCTGAGGTACCCCTCGCACAGGGCGGTGTAGATCAACGCCTGCATAATGGAGTTGGGGGTGAGGTTGTGGAGCTCCAACCCGTTGACGATGAGCAGTGCCCGGCAGAAGCGGCTCGGCGGTGACCCGAGTCCGCGCTCGTGGTAAGCGATGAAGCTCACCACGTACCCTCATCGGGCTTCGGCTCATCGTGGTCGTTCGACGGCACGACCCACTTCGGGCGCTCCGCGTTGGTGCGGGGGCGTAGGAGCCCCAGCCCCACGAGACGCTCCAGATCCGCCTCGGTCATGAAGCTGCGAGGCCATGGCTCCATCCTAAGGATGCCAGCAGCGGCGGCAGCGGCGTCGGTGCGAACCAGGGAGGAAGACATGGCGAGCTAAAGGAGAAGAATGGGGGGAAGGCAATGATGTCGGTCGCGGCGGCGCTTCTCACTCGAGCAAGCAACGAAGGCGAAAGGACGGACGATGAAGGAAAGAAAGCGAACGGTCCCCACGTCGCCGCCGGGCGATGGATCAAAGGAGATGCGCAGGATCTGGCGCATTAACTGCATGGGGCCCACCATGATCCCCACGTCACCGCCGGCTTCACGCACGCAACCGCCTTGACTGCCCCAAACTGTCACGTCCGTCAGGCTGCGCGCCTCCAAAGGTGAGCCGAAACATTACGCCAGCCTGCCTCGATTCTGCTGATACATTCCCCTTCTCGACGAAGGAACCTCGGGCTCGGGCGCTCGTTACGTTCCCAGGGGATCGAAGACTGGCCCATAGTGGCTCGAACAGTCGCCCCAGGGAAACCGAGTTAGGGACAGCTAGCGGATGGGTAACGAAAACGGCCAGTATCCCGACGCCCGAGCGTCACAAGGGACATCCCGTGCTGTGTCCAAGTCCCAGTAGTGAGTCGGTTACGTGGAATCCCTCCGTGGGAGGCATCAGGCCCTCAGGACCCATCGAAGGGACACAACATCCACTAATTGACCCTCGGGAAACATTTGGAGTGTGCTCAGGCCACTAGCCGACCCCTAACGAACGGGGCACGGACCTCCACTTGGACCAACCCGTTTGTAGCTCACCAGAAATGCCGACTCGTGCCCCAGCGGAGAAGTCGAGCAGGACCAAACCTTCCTCTTCCCGAAAAAGAACGTGAAGGTCGAATTAAAAGAGACAGGGAAGAGCCCGATCGATCTCCAATACGAAAACGGAGGCTCGGGAACTTGCTCTGCAGCTTGGAAAGACCACCGAACTACCTCCCTAACACGATGGGAGGCTCGGGGGCTCCGCTTCCGAAGGAACAACCCCCCAAAATAAATCGAAATAACACCCGAAGACTAATAATCACGATTTTAAGCCTTTGGAGGGATATAACATCCCTCCAATGCCTCGGGGGATATAACAACAACCCATACTTCATCTATTTGATAGGAAGAACTGGCATGAACCTGTGCAGGAGTGCCTTCACTCCACCACAGGCTCGGGGGCTACTATCGGGTACCAAAGTATGGGGTACCCAACTTCGATGCGAAAACATACATTCCCAATACGGCCTGGCCCAGGTAAGGCCAGCGGGAGCCCACGAAGGCCGCGCCTATGGAGGCCCATGATGATGTATCAACGCAAACCTACCCTTGGGGAAGCGGCACCCTCGGGCGCCAATTCTCAGATTCGCTCGAGCCTCTCCGAGAGAGCTCAGGAAAGCGGCATCCTCGGGAACCAATTCTCCGATTCGCCCGAGCCTCCCCGAGAGAGCTCGGGAAAGTGGCACCCTCAGGCGCCAATTCTCCGATTCGCCTGAGCCTCCCTGAGAGAGCTCGGGAAAGCGGCACCCTCGGGCTCCAATTCTCCGATTCGCCCGAGCCTCGCCGAGAGAGCTCGGGAAAGCAGCACCCTCGGGCACCAATTCTCCAATTCGCCCGAGCTTCACCATCCCTCTCGAGCGCAATCTTTCAAACGCATCCCATGCATAGTTGACGTCAGTAGAGCAATCTTGGACCGCAAGGGACCTCTCTGACCACTTTATAGGCATAGTCCCATTGGATGGGCCCCTCGACACAACAACGCCCCGAACGCGCACGTTCGCCGTACCAACTGCCCCATCTCCTCTAGCAGGCGATCTGACGGTCCTCCTCCTCCCACGCCACTACAGGGACGGTCAACCGTACGGCTCCCTGGGCTGACGAGGGGATTCGCCAACTACGACGGCGGCTGCCATACCCTGGCCACACGTGTGACACCAGGAAATGGGGGACGACGGTCGTCCGGCCAACCAGGGGAAATGGGCGAGCCTTATGACCGGTCTTGCCAACCCCCTGGAATGTACCTCACAAGGAAAAAGAAGCACCCAAGGGAGGACACTCCCCCCGCTCTGTCCTATCAGGCCCCGGATGGCACCAAGGCTTCCCGAGCCTCGGGAGCTTGTACCCAGAAGTCAACCTATCTACTCGTCACACTATGCAAGGACGATTCGACGGCATGACGTATCGCCATGCAGCCAACCATGACCAAGCACTGTAAGGCGCCTCGGAACTCACCAATGGAACAGTGGCGGATCAGCCGAATGACTAATGCCATGCCACCGAGACGCCAAGACGAAGGAGTGGCTGACGATCGCCACCAGTCATCACCAACTCTGCCATGCCGAGTACTGTAACACAGGGAAACACGTGTAACTCTAGCCCTTCCCTTGTAACTATAAAAGGGAGAGCTGAGGCCAGCCTTAGACGATCTCTCTCAAGCCCACTCACACTCACAGCGACTCAACAACAAACAACAACAAGTAACCTGTGCGCACTTAGATACTCGCAAGAGACTTGGGAGCACTTCCCTCTCTCGCTCAGCTTGTAACCCCTACTACGAGCACCCCGGTGCAAGGCAACACGACTTGATCCCACACTGGACGTAGGGCACTTATTGCCTGAACCAGTATAAACCCATGTGTTCCCCCTTGCACACCACCCGTATCCTCAACCGCAAAACATAAGTTTACTAGCCGGTGTTAGCACTCGCTAAAACTAGCACCGAAACTTGGTTCTACCCTGAATTGTTTGTAAAGGATTAGCTACGACTGATGTCTACAGAACTGTGGTGGCTATTGTGGTGCCCGAGGTTGAGCTTTTCCAACAGTGTGCAGCTTGTTAAAACATCTGGGATTTTTAGTTGCTGCTTGGATGTGAAGCCCTTGATGCATGTTGTTGTTTTACTGTTTATTCATTTGAAGAATGTGGCCTTGAGATATACTTGGTACTCGATCTCATTTAGGCTCCCTTTTTAATAATTTGAATTTATATACTACGTGATACTGATCATTGAGTAGTGTGAGATATATACTGAAAGACGTGGTTAAATGTGCTTCTGTCTATATTCATGTGCATACTTAAAGTTTTGTCTCCAGTCTAAGTTCTATTTTGAACGAAAAATTTGTTTTGAATTTGGCAGGAAGTGACTCCAAGAGTGTTTTATGCCCCTCATAGAATGTCCATCTCAATGATACAATCTAAAGGAATCTAATCTTCAACTGCGTGCATCAAAGTTATTGAAATTTCACGAGGTAATAACTTTTCACAATCTAGTCAAGTAGCTCTATCCTTTCTTCATTGAATAGACCAGCCAAAGTTTCATCATATGGCAGACTGTTATTGATTTTCTGAATTAACTATTTTTCAATATCACACGTACAGGATGGCATTCCAGCAGATTTTCATGCTCAGATGGATCTTCAGGCTAAAGATCTGTTGCTTCTCACACAGTTTTCGTACTACATCAGAGGGGTATGCACTTCTATAGTGGATTTGCGGCACTACTGGATAAACCACCCCGGATATATTATATAGTTAATTGAAAAGGAAATGAAAATCCGGTGACTCCACCGCACCCCGTCCCTTCTGACTATGCCCTCCTTCGGTGATCGTCACACAATCCGAAAGTGATGGCGTCCTTTTCGAACCTTGCATCCCACCTGAACTTTAAATGCTCGGCACACCACCCGAAATTTGATCGAGAACTAGAATTCTAGGATGGAATTCATCAACGCTTTAAATGCTCGGCACACCACCCCTTCCCCTCTCTAGATGATCTTTCTTTCTGCTTGCTAATTTCTGAAGATTTTTGTTCCATTTGATGGAGGAATCATCTGGTTTTGTGCTGCAATCTTGTCTTGGTTTCACATTCAATTCTTGAGCACAAATCACTTTCAGTTCTCGGTTTTCTCCAAAGATATGGGCTTCTAGATCTAGAAACTTCGTCATGTCATCATCTCTATATTTGATGTATATTTTCATATTTGGAGTAATTGTACCCCTTATTGGGAGCACGAGAAACATCTTTGGGAGATTGAACAAGTAAAAGAATGGACCAAGATCCTCTCCAAATCTTCCAAATATAAGGGAAGAAAGAAAGAAAATGTCCAGAAGCGAGTTTAGCCTGCCAAGAAACTTGTTCAATCACCTCCCATATTTAAGTTCCAGACATAGGCTCAACCTCAAATTCTCTAGCTTTTGGATATTTCCCTAGTTAAGTTGGTTTTTTGTGATCATGCATCCCCCGATTCATTTAGATCTTCAGAGGCCTATGGATCTCTATGTAAACAAGTCTGGAATGATCGGCCCGTGATCAAGGTCATTCCAACGGTGGGTTCCGCTAATGCTAGTTTGAATACAAAATCCTCTTCCAGACCTCCAAATTGCTCCAAATACCTTGTTTTGGGCTGTAGTTGACACACATGCACATCCTCAGTCAGGTGCTGAAAGCCCTAGTTTGGTTTTGGATAATTGATGAAACCTAATTACTAACCATGTACTTAAGTATTGTAATTACAAGAAATGGTTAGCAGTGAGGAGCTATGACGGTGTCCATGCGAGTGGTGTAAGCCCATCAATAAGTTGTGATCAAGTGCTTCTCGACTTGGATTTGAAAAGGAGCTCAAGGCCAAGGTAAAACAATAGGAGCTCTTCGATTTTATTGATCAAGACACTATAGAGAGTGTGATCACATTTAGGATAGATGACCGTACTATTAAGAGGGGAGAAATTCACTTGCAACCTCGGTCATCAAGTGCCACTAGATGAATTAACTTGAGCATTTGCATTTACGTCTAGTGCACTAACTTAAAAGCCCTTGAAAATTGTTTGAAATACAACCAACATTCATCCCTAAGTGCTTAGAAAACTTAGATGTTAGCACGTGAGAACTAGGACGGTGAGATGAGCTTGAGGGTGTGTTCAAAAGATCCCCGAACGCTGTCTCGATGACATTGAACGCCGGTTCTGGACGTCCGGTGGCTAACCATAGACGACACCAGCATACAATCAAGCACCAGACACTGGGCTGAGTCCCGTGGAGAGGCAACAGACATGTCCAGTGCGTATTTGCACTCTCTGGAACCTCTCTAGATGCGTACTGGGCACTGCTACTTTATCAACTCCGCATCTGGTGAGTTCAAATGTGCGTCCGGTGTTGGCAAGAGCAGCTGAGCATCATTGAAAGGTCCTAGTATGGCTAAAGGGGGGGTGAATAGCCTAAATAAAAATTCTACAAACCACTAAACAAGTAATTAGAACCACAAGAGGCTATAAATGCAATGCTAAGGCAACCACTAACCTAGGCAAGCCACCTACACAATTCTAGTTAAACCTTAGTTCTAATCCACACAAATGAGCTAGCAAAAGCTAAACAACTACACAACTACTCAAGACAAATGAACAAGCTACTTTGCACAAGAATAAGAAAGAGATGATCGTCGAATAAACCTTTGCCTTGTGAAGAAGCCAATCACCGGGACAATCAATAAGTCACTCACTCGAAGGTGAGGAAATCAATAGAGACACCAAGATTTATCCCCGAGGTTCACGTGCTTGCCGGCACGCTACGTCCTCGTTGTGTCGACTTCAACCGGTGATTCGGTGGCTAATCGGTATCACACACCGAGCCTACACTAGGCGCCACAAGAACCTACCACGGAGGAAGTAACTCAAAGACACGAGCAATCCACTAGAGTTACCTTTGAGCACTCCGCTCGGGGAAGGCACAAGAACCCCTCACAATTGCCGGGTGTGAGCAAGCACAATCACCAAGCGCCTTCACACCTTCTTCTCCTCCAAGCCGTCTAGGGACACGGCAATGTCCCAAGAGAATAAGAACTAATCCGAGGCTTGCTCTCAAGTGCTCTAGAATGCAAAACACAAGCAATGATGCACTTGAGGATCACTCAATCTCACAAGGATGATCAAGATGATGAACTAGTGAGAGAGTGGAAGGCTAGAATGCAACAAAGTGTATGACAATGATCCAAGTGTGCTAGCTAGTCACCAAGTGACCAGGGAGGGAGTATAAATACTCCCAAGCGAACTCCTAGCCTTACACTCTCTGAAACAGCCGTTAACCTCGTTTTTATACCGTCGGACTGACCGTCGGACCGACAGCGTCGGATCAAACGGCAGCGTCCAACGCTCGGATAAATGCCACGTGTCAACAGGTTTAAACGCCGTTCGTCCGATCTCAACGGTAACTGATTTTTCGCGTTTGACTACCGTCGGACTGGGAGCGTCGGACTAAACCACAGAGTCCGACGCCCTCTCTTAGCTCACTGTGCGCGTATCGTCGGACGATCGCGCGAGCACCGTCGGACTAAAGAACCTCAGCGTCCGACACTTCCAAAGAGGTTTGAAAACGCTAAATCATCGTCGGACTTCGTCCGACGCTTGCCGTCGGACTTTTCTCAAGCGTCCGACACTCCTCAGCGTGCCACGCATCACACCTCGCTGCTCGGCACCGTCGGACTGAAGACCACAATGGTCCGACGCTCGATAAACGAGCGTCCGACGCTCACTGACAGCTCAGGCATCGGACCGAATCAATGGTCCGATGCTACGCCCACTATCAGTCCGACGCTCTGGAAACAGCCCTTTTCAAGTCTATTTCTCACCCCTTGCTTCTATGTGCTAACACTCAAGGTCTTCTACACTTGTGCACAGTGTGTTAGCATTTTGCAAACATTTTTCAAGGGTTTTCAAAGGGATTCTCTAGGTTGGTTAGATCAATACATATGAGATGCAACCTAGAGCACTTGAAAGTAATCCAATAGCTTAGTTCTCCCCTTGATAGTCGGCTATCTATCCTAAATGTGATCACTCCCACTTGGAGTCTCGATCACTAAAAGAAAAGCCCTATATGAATATACCTTAGCCTCTAGTTTTCCTTCTTTAAGTCCTTTTCTTTCTCCTTGATCATTTCATCTTGATCTTCACTTGAGCTCATGTCATCTTTCTCCATATCACTAATCTACTCTTGGCTACACACACTTAGCACTTAGATTAGTAACTTGGTTTCATCAATTACCAAAACCAAACTAGGGTCTTTCAATCATGGGAGCAGCAAACACTAAGCCATCCAGTGGTCTAGCACCCGCGTGTCCGGTGTCAACCCTGTGCTCTCGGGTGAATTCTACGCAGTCTCTAGACTGACATACCCGACGCGTCCGGTGTGACGAACCCCGCGTCCGGTGCAACACTAACAGCGCGTGGGAAATTCTGACCATTGGGATCTGACGAACCGTGTTCAAATGGGGAGACACGTGGACGACTGTAGAGCACCGGACTTTGGCGCACCAGACGCTGAAGCATCTGGTGGCTGCGTCCAGTGCCCTCGCAGAAACTACAAAATGACTAGTTTTTTCACCCTCACTTATAAATAGCAACTCTAACAGTTTGGAATGTCTATATTGTATATTTTACTGACCATAAGACTTCTTTGAGCCATCCCAAGCCTCTCCCACTCATCTAGAGCTTTGATTTGTATCTTTGGTGAGATTGGAAGTGATCCAAGTGCATTGTTCATCCTAGTTCATCCTTTGGCACTTGTTGATTTTTGTTGCTGCGGATTTCTCGTTTCTTTTGGTGATTTTTGTCACCTAGACGGTCTTGGAGCAGCGGAGGAGTTTAGCAGAGTTGAAGATTGTCTCCGGCCACTCCTGGTGATCTTATAAGGGGTTTGGTGCCTTCCTCAACATAAAGCCAAAGGTAATGTTATTGGATTACTCGTGTCATTGAGTTACCATGCTCGTGGTAGGTTCTTGTGGCGCTCTTTTGTAGAGCTTGATCTTGGTGATCGATTAGCCACCGAACCGCCGAGCAGTGGTCGACACAACAAGGACTAGTGTGCTGGCAAGCACGAACCTCAAGATAAATCTTGGTCTTCAATTGTGTTCATCACCATCGAATGATTGATTGGATTTATCTTTATTGTGGTGATTGGCTTTTTCCACTCTACTCGGCGGTATAACCTTTCAACCTACTCTTGTATTTACTTTGTTGCTTTCACTTGTGTAGTGGTAGACTTGCTAGATTGCTCACCTAGAGTAGCTAAGTACTAGCGACTTAAGTTTCTTGGTGTGAAACTAGAGACATAGCTTAGAACTAGGTAGATGGCTTGCAATGCTTGATTAGGCTAGTGCAAAACTTGTTTTGCCATTTAATTTTTTAACCTCTTGTGTCAAGTGTTGTTTGTAGATTTTTTATTATGCTATTCACATCCCTCTAGCCATTTAG
Source organism: Eremochloa ophiuroides (assembly GCA_038502445.1). NCBI lineage: Eukaryota > Viridiplantae > Streptophyta > Magnoliopsida > Poales > Poaceae > Eremochloa > Eremochloa ophiuroides. The sequence goes on from JAHLJS010000002.1 coordinate 52,089,715, forward strand.
GACCTTTCAGGTCACACTGTTGTCTCAAACCAGGCCACTTGAGATGGCAATGTTGTGTCAAGGCCTGCCTAGCCATACCGTGGAGGCCCAAGGCCTTCCCGTCACAGCATTCCGATTTGGGGAAAACTCAGGTTATGCCTGTTCTCTTTTGGAGGCCCAAGATTCCACTGCCATCCACCTCAGAGCCTCCACTGGAGAAGATATCCATTGACCATAACAAGCACCTTGATTCACGTGCCTAAAAGTCCTAGTTTGATTTTAATAATTGATGAAACCTATGGACTAACCTCTTTGTTTGAGTGGATGATTAAAGGAGGTGGTCCATGACATGGAGTGGAGCTAGTAGATGGTGTAGATGAAGTGTTCAACCAAGGTGATCAAGTGATGTGGAGCAAAGCAAAGGAGCTAGAGGCTAAGGTATAACCGATAGGGCTCTTTGTTTTGGTGATCAAGACACTTAGAACAGTGTGATCACATTTAGAATTGGTAGCCGACTATCAAGGGTAGAAGTGTGAAGTTAACTCAGTTATCAAGTGCTTCTTGGTTACATATTCATTCACATTTGCATTTGGACCTAGAGAAAACTAACAAACCCTTGAAAATGTTTTTGAAAAGGCTAACACACCGTGCACAAGTGAGTAAAAAATCTTAAGTGTTAGCTCATGAGAACAAGGGTGAAGACTTGGTTCAATATCGCTAAGAAAAGAGCTTGGGACGCTGTGAACAGTGATCACACCAGACCATTGTCACCGTTCAGAGGAGCTGCCGACTGTCTGAGAGGATCAGACGCTAAGTGAAAAGCCCTAGTTTGGTTTTTACAATTGATGAAGCCTAGTCACTAACCTATATTGCTAAGTGTGTACCTTTATGAAAGGTCGTTGATGTGGAGGAAGGTGATTACATGGAGCTCCAATGAAGATCAAGTGGTGAAATAGAGAAAGATAAGAGACAAGGAACTAGTGGCTAAGGTTAAAAGAAAAATAGCTCTTTGTTTTAGTGATCAAGGCTCTTAGTGAGAGTGATCACATTTAGGAAAGATGACTAGACTATTAAGAGGAGAATTGCTTTGTGACTCGGTCATCAAGTGCTCTAGGTTGCATTTAGTTGGATACATGTGGAATCTAACCTAGAGAGACTAACGTCGCGTTGCAATTAACTCATTTTTTTATCTATATTTTCATGGGCCAGTTTCTTCATTGAATCCTTCTAGATCAGTTTCGCACCAGTTTTTTAGATGCCAAAACCTGCTAACATACATGCCTAAGAGTGTAGAACACCTAGATGTTAGCACATGAGAGCAAGGGGGTGAGAAAGACTTGAGAGCGTGCTTAAAGGAGCATCGGACACTGCACCGGACACTGTGTCGTCGATGCATTCGGTGGCTAACCCTAGTGTAGTTTCAGTGACACAGAGTGCACCGGATGCTCATTTGTGCTCTCTAGAACCTCTCTGTTCTCGCACTAGACACGTGAACAGTGACGGGGTCATGTCTAGTCAAGACGAATGTGCAGTCAGGTGCGAGCAGTGGCAATAAGTGCACCGGCCCTTCACTTGGACACGTCCGGTGATCAGCTGTAGCTCTCAAGTGAACAACTATACAACTTTGGGTTTTTCTCTAGTGTTGTACAACGGATGCGTCCGGTCTGCCAGCAGACGCGTCCAGTGAAACATTAATAGTTTGCGCGCGTGTTTTGACCGTTGGAATCTGACGAGTGATGTTCAAAAGAGTTGACACGTGGTCGGCGTCCGTTCACCGGGCGCTCAGCACCGGACGCTGGAGCATCTGATGGGCACAGTCGAGATCCCCATAGTCCTCATCATCACCGATGAGGTTGATCATGGCACAGTCGCTAGGGATGTCGACCAAATCCCAATTGATTTTGATAAAGAGCCTCTGTGCAAACTTCCTATCACCACTCATGTCAACCATGGTGGTGGCGCAAGGAGCCGAGGGCCGAGTGCTAGAAGACAAAGGTCCACCAGGCGAGGGCCCGACATCGGCAGCAACGACGATGGAGGCACCCAAACCCTCCAACTAATCATCCAAGAAGTTGATCATCGATCAAGTAACCACCTATCTGTCCAGAAATGAGTATTTTTTTTCCATTTCCTACTACTGTCTTAACAGCCATATCAAAAAAAGCTTGGACTTGAGACTGAGCTTGGATGGGGAGAAAAGCCCAGGCCTTGTTAGGTTCTGTTTTCTGCAGCCACAACCATCTGAGCTTCAGAGCCCATCCCAAATTCTGAATATTAAAAATACCAAGGCCCCCCATATTCCATCACTCTTGGCCAAAAGTCACTAGACCCTCATAGGCCCTTCCACACTTATTCAACTCTATAGCAGTCAGAGCTAGGAAAAGATCAGCATATGATGCTATTACAGGGGAAAACTGGATTTCTGATATAAGAGGTGCATTAGATATGCCTGTTCTGATTGAGTACCTTCACCTTTGGGGGCTTCTTTCAGGGGTGGTGCTGCAGCCTAAAGTGGAAGATACTCACATCTGGAAATTTTCAGCCACCGGCTTATACTCAAATAAATCAGCCTATGAGGCCTTGTTCGTGGGAGCCATTCACTTCTATCCTTGGGAGATGATTTGGAAGAGCTGGGCTCCTGGGAAGTGCAAGTTTTTCATGTGGGTAGTAGCTCATAACAGATGTTGGACAGCTGATAGACTTGCACGTCGGGGTCCTGACCACCTTTCTCGGTGCCCACTCTGTGATCAGGTTGATGAATAAATCAACCATTTCTGATCTCTTGTGTTTTCGCTCGGCAATATGGTACAACATACTCCAGATTTTTAGACTACAAGCTGTGGCTCCACGGATGGATGATCTGGTGTTTGTGGACTAGTGGAAGAAAGCTGGCAGCAGATTCTATGGTCAAGTAAAAAAGGGCCTCAACTCCATCATTATTTTGGGAGCTTGGTTACTATAGAAGCATCGCAATTACTGTGTGTTTGATGGAGGGATCCCTAATCTGACGAGGGTCATTTCGGCCTTTAGTGAAGAAGCACAGCAGTGGTCAGAGGCAAGGGCTCAAGGAGTATCTTATCTCCTTGCCCTGGCTACTACTTCCTAGATCTTTTTGGGTCTTGTGGTCTGGTCCTGTTCTTTTTTCTCTAGAAAGACTTAGTACTGTTGTTTTTAGGGTGTGTCATGGACCCTTATTCCTGTGAATTTTTGTATTAGGGTTCTTTTCCCCTCCTTTTTTCTTCTTAATATATTGATGCGCAGTTCTCCTGCACATTCGAGAAAAAAAAGAAAAAAAGAAGTCGATCATCTTCGGCAATGATGCAATAGGCCCTGGCTCCTCTAGGACCCCAAAGATGACCTGCTCGGTGGGTGCCTAGGTCTCTGTCGCCTCTTTCTTCACTATGATAGTGGCACCTTGCGGTTCTACCACATATGATGGAGGAGCGGCTACTAGCAAGAAAGTCATGGCTGTCGGCGCCGAGGGAGATGGCGGGGCCAGGAACTCATGCTTCGACTAGGTGAGATCTCATTGAGCAATTGTGGCTTCTTCTGATGGCGAGCGAGGGTTTGGGTCCTCATGATGTCAAGATTGGTGGCGCTAATGGAAACCTAACCACTCTCAACGCCTCTTTATAAAGATAACCAGCGTGATTGGGCAAACCAACCATCCACTAGAAGTCGAAGCAACACACAAACCACTCACTAAAGTGTGACCACTTGAGTGTCTGCCACTACCGTCTGACTTGTGTGTGAAATGCATCTAACAAGACTTGATGGGGGATTCTAGAGTATGGCTTCCATTATTGAACACTCATTGTTTGACTACAAAACTGATTGACTTCCACTAGACCAACCTTTTTCGACCGATCACAAAAATCATGACCTTGATATTTATACCTAGGGCGTTAACATGAATCCTAGTCGAATATGATTACAAAACTAAAAAATGATAAATAGATAGATAACTTGAACTCTATTCTTTCCTTCTTGATAGAGCCCGTCACATTCATGTTTCTTCATGCTTGGCGTAGGTTTTCCTTTTTCACAATTCCCTTCGTCACTAAACCGTTCAGCTGATTCAGATGCAGAGTTTGACTAATACGGAACCTGTTGACTATAGCTTCTCTATATTTTTTAACTAAAATTCCGTTACCAAATTTTGGTGTCAACAGGTATGCTCTAGTCCTTGTGCTCATCTTGTTACCTATAGTGCTAAGGAAGGTGTACATGGCAACTCTGATGGTATCATGCTTCAAAGGTTCATTCTATACACCTTAGCATCATTTTAGTAGAATTATTCTCCGTGACAATGTATGTGTAAGATTCCAATCAAAACTCAATGCATATATGTAGGGGGAGCTAATATTACCAAAATGGAAATTGTGGTGTTTGTCCAAATCCTTTCATGATCAACTCATGGACAATCATGTTAAGTTCAGAATCTTTATTGCAAATTATCTTTGTAAGGGGTTGTCATCAATTACCAAAAAGAGGGAGATTGAATGGTCTAGTTTGGTTTTGGTAATTGATGAAATCTAAGTACTAACCTACTTACTAAGTGATGTCATTGAGATAGGTTAAGTACTAGGATCAAGGAGTGGAGCTAGCAAAGAAGATGGACTTGGATCATGAAGATCAAGTCGCTCATTCTCGGAAGATTTGGAGAAAAGCAAATCAAAGCAATGGAGCTAGAGGCTAAGGTATAAGCATAGGACTCTTTGTTTTGGTGATCAAGACATTTAGAAGAGTGTGACCACATTTAGAATAGATGACTGTACTATAAAGAGGGGAAATGCATCGCTAACTCGGTCATTAATTGCTCCTAGGTTGCATATTTCTTTGCATAGTCATTTGGACCTAGGGAGAACTAACTATGCCTTGCAAATGATTTGAAAACTAGCTAACACATGTGCACAAGTGAGTAGAACACTTGAAATGTTGGCACATGAGAGCAAGGGCAGTGAAAAGACGTTGAAGGCATGCTCAAAGGAGCACCATACGCTGCACCGAACACAGCATTGGACGCGTCCGGTGGCTAACCCTTGGTGCTTTGACTATGAGAGAGCACCAGGCGCTGGCAATCATCTAGTGGTATTCAAACGGATGTGTCTGATCATGAAAAACTCTCTCTAGAACCTCTCTAGTGCCTCATCGGACGTGTGAATAGTGTCGTTGCCGCATCTGGTGGTCAAATGATTACTCAATGTGAACTCCGGATTGTATGCTCCAATTGTCAGGTGCGCTTCAACCGGACGCATTCGGTGCCTACTTGTAGCTCTCTATACCTAACCATTGGGATCTGATGGCTGTACTAAAATAAAGAGATTCATGGCAGCCATCCATGCACCGGACGCGCATAGACCGGACGCAGTGCGTCCGGTGCTAGCTGCTAGTTCCCCCGTCTCTGAGTATAATGATTGGATTTCATTGTGGGAGTTATAAATAGGACTTGGGCTGGCATAGGGTTACTCTCTTGCACATTTCAGACATTCTAACATCTTGTGATCCTATTCCAAGCCTTCCAACTTATATCTCGTGACTCTAAGGATTGCATTGAGTGCTTGCATCTAGAGCACTGTTGGCATTTCTAACGTCACCACCAAAAATAGAGTTAGACTCTACTCTCAGCAATGTCGCTAAAAACGATGGGAGGTATAGATTAATGTGCCACCTGATTAGCCTACAGATCACTTGAACTCTTATCCTCTATATCTTAGAAGTAACTAGGTTGTCATCCCCAGCATGATTCTAAAAGATCTCTTATTCTAGCAAGTGACTGGAATATATATTATATTGTATCCGCAAGCGCACATATAAAATATGCACCATTTTAGCATTTTACCCAAGAGTATTGTAGGTTGTCATTTATATTTTACCACTGGGAAGGGTTGACAATAAATGGGATGTAGGTAGATAGATAGATATCATATGCATATGCAAATATGGAGATAACCATGAATGATCTACTTACTCAGAACAGAGGTTATGTCACAATAATAATGATATATATGACAAGCATAATGATCAATCAACCAATCAATATATAATAATGATCACTTAGAGCACTTCCTATCTAGGCCCTAGCATGGATTAGACAGAAACATAAGGATATCTTAAGTCATTCTAACTATACAATCAAAGACATATTAGATTGGTGCAATTATACTAGCAATCATGGCAAAGATACTTTATACTCATACTTAAGGGAATATTACTAAGGAAGATCAAGATCATAGCTAGCCTTCTGAAGTAATAATAACTTCCTACTCTCCCTACATTCGGAGTGTGGATTACAAAGGACTCAATGGGAGTGTAACATCCATGATCTACCACAGAACCCAGAATATAAGGCGCATTTGCAGACAAACCACATCTAAGCACCATGCTTACATGCTGTTCATCACCCACCCATGATATCAATGAATGAGAGCTATACAAACCTATGTATGAATATGAATGCATCCTAGCTATGCAAAGTATACAATCTAGATAAGCAAGGAATAGCATAATTGAGAACATAATCAATAGTAAATAATGTCAATCAAGTTTACCTCATGCACTCAAAAGAGGTTTAAGACACAAGAGAGAGCTTATAATGGCTCTGGGAAGCCTCTAGCTCCAGACAAGATCCGAAACTCAAGTAGAACTTGCCTCCTTCTACTTCTAACCTATATGGCTATGCTCTAGATGGTGAAGCTCTAATGATTCTAGGGTTTCTGGCTCTCTGAACTGGATTGATCTGCTGATTGATTGATGGGGGGTCTGGGGCTGTTTATATAGGCCGGTGGGATGAACCGTAGCCCTTGGAACAAACCGACTTTGACGGACAGTGGAGATTGCTCTAAAAATCAGGTTGTGGGTCCACGTCGAAGCGGAGGCCGGACGACCTCACTGACAGGTCGGCCAACCTGGTCAGTGGGTCGGTCGAGCCCCTCTCTCTGAGTTGCGGGTCCCGCTTCGGCAGGCATGTCTCTGGTGTTCTCTAGAATATTCTTGATCTCCTGCCGCGGCAAAATTCAGTGTTTTAGTTCAACATGTGGGTCTCCCTTGGTTTTATTTTGATTAACACCCTGCAAAATACTGATTCACCAAAACTGTGAAATTCTATCAGTTAAATCCCTATTCTATGGTGGTGCTTGCCTTTATATCCTTATCTCATATTTAGTTGATGGGCAAAATCATACAATAATTGTTGATGGTAGTTATTGCTCATTTTTACCCTTCAACTAAACATGAATCAAGGGCATAAAACAATACACAGCATAGTTATGGGGTTTGATTCTAACAAGTTCCACGAGTTTTGGTGTTCTCACTTGTTTTGCAGGGTATAAAGGGATATTCAATTTTTCACCAATTAAAAGTATTCAAATGAGGAATTAGAGTTTACCATTGCATAGAGATCATCGAGACGATCGAAATGGACCTATGGTTTGCTATTTTTTGAGTCCGGAATAAAGAGATATGGATTTTACGAGCACTGGAGGATTCTAGAACCTGAGCTGCGAGATTAATTAAAGGCTGCGGGATTAATTGGGCCGAAATCAGAATTTGGCCCAATAATGCCTATGTGCAGATGGTGGAAAGGTTTAGTACTATATCGCTTGCCCAAGGTGAAGGGGAGGCCAGGCGCCTCCATATAAGGAACCCAGGACCCCCCGAGTCAAGTGCACCAATATGGAGTTGTAGAGGCGTCCCTCGAATGGATAACCTCTTAACTCTAGAGAATTAGGGCTAGACTTCCCAGTGTAGTAGATTAATTCTAGTTGAGAGTTAGGGAGAGCCGAGTTGCGCTTCGGTTCTGGAGAAGTCTTCAGGGGTCTGGTATATCTTTGTATCTAATCTTTGTAAGACTTATGCTTTAATATATTTATCTTCTCTATTTACTTTATGCCTTGAATTTGATTGGTTAGTATAGTTGTTATACTTTGGCATAGGATCTCCACTCGCATCGAGTACTCTAGTTTTCATATGGGATTAGAGTAGTAATTAATAGTGTAAACATGGTGTCTAAACTAGAGGTTACCTGAGATTGCACTCAACCTTACGAATAGTTGTGGTAGCCCCAGGAGATGACAGCTCTGATGGCCGACATATTCCACCTCATGTAGGTTGATGATTGTAGGATCGTAGTCAGAACTTCCTAGTCCCATTCTCATCCCGTTTCGTGGCTAGTGTTCTGATGTCCCGAAGTGTTATTGTGTGATTGCTTTATCTATCATGAATCAGTTATTATAGAACCTCAGTAATAGAGAAGTATTTAGGAACCTTGAACTCTCCCGTTGTCCTCTCACTCTAGCTATCTACTCTTTTATCAAAGAATTCTCCTATGTGTCTATATCATTTAAGCATAACTCCTATCATTTATCGTTTGTACTAAGTTAGTAGATACATGATGGTCAATTATCAAATTCTTTAACCATTGCTTCCCTGTGGTAAAATATAAATAACGATATCTGGAATACTCCCGGTAAAATGCTACAATGGTATTCTGTGCGCTTGCAGAATCTTTCATATTCTATTTGCACTTAATAAATACCAACAAGCATTTTTGACGCCTTTGCCGGGGAAGCAATTGGCATAAGAGTTATATAGTGATCATGATGTTTGCTAATTTAGTGTACTATTAGATTTAGTAGGATTACCCCTGTTTTGTTGAGTTGTGGAATAAGACAGGACAACAGATGCCGTTTTGACCTTCCGGCAAGTTTCTACAAGACAAGAAGATACATTGAAGAGCCCAGGGTGCTTGAACATTCAAGATTCATCAACAATGGAACCCTGCCATCTCACAGGTTTGCACAAATATATGTATTTCTTTCTAACCCTGTGTAGATTGGAGAAAAGGACATCGTCACAACAATTCAAATCACATCTCAAGTGACGAACATAGAGGCTGTGCTACGCACAAGTCATGGTAAGTATGATCAAGAAGATGAGAAAGTCTTGCTCATGGACTTTAAACTTTTGAGTAGTTATCTTTTAATTCTTGCATCTCATTGCATATCTATTTTAATCCATGCATCCACACCATTTAGTTTATATTTCCTCATCCATAGCATGTTCAGTTCTTGCATACATCCATACCACTTGCATACTAAAAATTATATATATATATATATACACCTCACTATGGTCATATTGTTTTATCTCTATTTGAATAAATCCTTGTAATGCTTTCATGCTACCTTTACTTACTATAGTTTATATCTAGAATAATTTCATACATCTCTTAAATGAAGCATGGTGCCTAGTTTAAGAGTGTTTGATCTTACATTCAAAGGTTTTTAATCTAAGTTTATTAACTAAAAGTGTAATAATTAGAAGGTCTTCCAAGAACGACTTTGTATCCTAAAATTACCACTCTTGAAAAATAATGTGAGCTTGTACTTTTTGATATAATACCCTTGAGTATTTTTCTCACTAACCATTCCAGGCTTGAAGTAGAAGGATGACATCATTAGGTATGTCCAACCAATCATCATGCAACATTAAACCATCCAAACTTAACTTTGCCTTGCAAAATTCAAACTTGGGGTTATGGGCTTATTTAGAAAATCTTATGTTGCTAATATTGGTTGTCTCTACCTTGTTGTTAGTATAAATTAACTACACTCTATTAAAGATTATTATTATCAAGGTATCCGCAAGCACACAGATAAAACAACCCGATGTAGCACTTCACCAGACAATCCCGGTTTTAATATCGAACCCAAAGGAACTGTAGGTGATACTGACTAAGTCTATTGGCTCTTAACCCGATAATACAATCAATCCAGAGAATATCAAGAATGAGGAGATAACAAATGATTATCTAGATCCGACAACCAGTAAACTTTGAATAATATCGTTCTAATCGGGCAGTGATATGAATAAGAGGTGAAATCAGAGTTCTCTCCCACCAGACACTTATACAGCTATCGATCCTATCAACAGGAAGTGGACTACAGAGGACTCAACGCAGCTGTCGACTACGCGATCTACCACTATCCGGCCAATGAGGGGACATTCACAAGTAATTATAGCCCAGACACCACGTCTACACTACAAACTACTATTTCAACCAATGACCTACCAAGATCAAAGCACTCAAATAGAGTTGTAAACATAAGAACAAATAAGAACAAATGCTTACTTGAATCAGGATGTTGAATACAAAAGTACCTCAGAACGCAACTCCGGGCGAGGGAGCTGAATCCAGACGAACACAGCTACGAAGAAGCTCCGACAGGCTGGGACTCCTACGAATCTCTACTCATCTACTCTATCTCTCTAATCTCTCTCTTGATTGCTAGCCTAGATCTAGTGGATATCTATCTAATGCTTCAGGGTCTTCATCTCTTGATCTGGCTCTCCTCCAGGGGGGTATGCCTCTCTATTTATAGGCCGATGGGATGCACGCATGCCGTAGGATCAAACCGACTTGAAACAAGGGCCCAGATGACTTCTAATAGGCGGTGGTAGAAGACTCCAGAAGGCGGCGCGGGAGAAACCCTAGGGGGGCACCGGCCGGCCCCACCTTGGCGCCGGTCGGCCCCACCCTGTGGGGTTTCGGGCTCCGGTGCTTCGGGTGTGTTCCGGATCCTTTTAACTTGCTGATGAAGTATGTTTCCGTCTCGATCAAGTTTCGTGGTAATTATGCTCTTTAATCCTTCTTTTAAGCTTTTATGAAAAATCCCCTGGAAAATAAACAATTCACCAAAACTCGTGGAATCTGTCAGTAATAACCCTATTCTACTGGATATTCATATTTAATGCAGGGATAATTGATAACAAAATTTGGATGATAACAGGTGTAAACAATTACCCCCACACTTAGGCTTTTGCTCGTCCCGAGAAAAAGGTTGGTTTTAAGATATATATAAGATTCTTAGAGAGAATGGAGCATTTAAAACATAACTTGAGAGTACATTATATAAAACTAGTCTAGTCATGCATGTACTATGGAATTTAAAGTGTCTACCATGAATCTTTGAGTAGTTGAAGAACAGAGTAGCTTGAAAACAGATCACTCTAATCCTTTAGTTAAGTCAATTGGAGGGTATCTAATTTTGCAAATAAACTTAGCTTTACCTTCTCCTTGTGTCGTACTCTCGAATCATTGATATATCTGGTATTTTTATATCCTTACCAAGGCATTAATGAAATTACCTTCTTTATCCTACTTCTAAAAAGCTTATGTGGATCCCAGGTAGGTAAAATGTGAAAATATACTTGCATTGTATTTGTTGTAAAGTCAAACAATGAATCCACAGAGAAATGAGGCATATAATCAAATCAAGCTTTATTTGGTGGAACCTAATTCTACCTCGCTCCTTAAGAAAATAAATCTCTCCTTTCTACAGTTTGAATTTATGCAGAGAGTAAGAGCTATCTCTTTCTTTTTTTTCAAGGGAGACGAGCATCTAAGTACTCATTGTTTTAATTTCTTCAGACACTTGTCCATTATTTATACTCCCTTATTCTTTTACATAGCTCATACTTCTTTTGAATTTAGTAGTTGAGAGACTTTAATAAATCATGGAGCAATTATTTGGTAACTATGCTATATATATATTTTTTTTTTTTGTGTTTTCTCCCAGTGTAGGAGAGAAACATTTTCAATAGAATAACTTGCTATTACTCCGGATTAGAGTAATGCTTATGTGGAATTGGCACTTGATTCGAAAATATGACAAATTTCTTCAAAGGGTTACAAAGGTTGACCAAACTCAATACAAAGACAAGTATTATATGTAGCAGGCTTCTATTCTATATATGGCTCTGGTAGGACAATATTTTTACCACAAAGGAGGGGTATAACTAATCATTTAAATTTTCGAAATAAAATCTCCAAAGACAAAACATCAGGGATTGTGTTCTCATTATTCAACTATATCTTGTTTCACAACGACTTAAGCAATCATGGGGTCCCTATAAATAGTTTCTAATAGTAACATGATTCCTAGAAAAGTGTTATATAATTTATTCTTAAGCTATGAATTAAACAATCTCTTCTTCTCTTTTGAAAGTAATTTAGCATGTGAATTTTAATTCGGATTGAAACAGAAATCAAAACATATGCAATTATATTGTATGGGGATCAAATCTGACCACGACTGAGAAAGGGATGCAGATGGTGCGGAGGGGGCTGGCCGGCCCAGGCAGGGCACCGGGCGTCGTGCCTCGATGGCCCCACGAGGTCCACTTCGGTGTGCGAGGTCCTGGTTCTATTATCTTCCGAATTACGTGATTTTCCCGAGCGAATTGATTTCCATAGTCGCGATGTGCCTCCCCCACACTTATTTTCCTGCATACTTTTCTGTGCAACATGTGGAGACAACATGCGTACCAAAAAATATAGAGAGTACAGTAAACTAAAACATTAATATTGATAAAAAGAATAAGCACTTTATTCATTAATAATATTAGATAACTCTGATAACTGATTGATCTAACGACTGCCCTAGCTCCATGGGCTTACCTAACACACTTGATAATATTACCAAATCTAACACACTGGTGCCTTATTACATAGATAACGAGGGCAACTTAAGGCTTCCCTTTCTTTGCGAGCTTCCTAATTTCTTCCTTAAGATCACTAATCTCTTCTTTCAGCTGATCCTTTTCGCGCTTGAGACTGCGAATCAACTTGACATTGACTTCTATCTGCTTAGTCATGTCGCTCATAATCTTGCTCCTTAAGTCTTCATTCCTCTCTATACCCCTAATGGTGTTAGAGAGAGCTTCCATCTTCTCATTAAGGATGCGTAGAGAGAGCTGGGGCTGTCTAGAGACTTTTTCTAGTGCTGATGTAGATGTAGCCCGCTGTCTCTTGGCCCGAGGTGGTATGAACTTGGCGTAGCGGACTTGGCCTGGACGTGCACGAACTCCTTGGATGGCTGGGCGAGCAGTGGTGTACTTCGCACATACTAGCGTTCCATTCTTGTCGGTCTTGACCGACAGGAGTCGCTCATTATCTCTAGGTGGAAGAAGTGGAGTGCCTCGGGGAATAGCTATCTCCTTCCCCCTGGTACCATCTTCTAGCAACAGTCTCTCGGGTGGCGATGGCAGAGCAGGCTGAGCATGCGTGTAGTAGATCTACTCGAACTGCTGGGGCACCGTAGCAAGATGCTTCGGTGGCACGACGGCGAGGTGCTTCGGGGGCACGATGGCAAGGGGCTTCAACTGTGCGAGGACGATGGCCTTCAAGTCGTCGCCTTAGAGCTTGCCGGAGTCAGCGTCGACGACCGCTTTGCTTGCCATTGCTACTAGATCTAAAATAGAAAGTTTCTTTGGAGGAGAAGAAGGCAATGATGATGAGATGGCATTCAAGGGAGGTATAGGTATGGTATAGGTGCGTATTTATATTGGTTTTAGGTGACGAGATAAGATCAAATCTAGGTTCTACAGGATTCGTACGAAAGATTATTCGTACGCATCTGGAATCTATGGGATTGTACTTAGGAAAGATAGGGAAAGAAAAGGAAACTTGAGTCGGGACGAGAGGGGACAAGGGGGCGCCACCTGGCCCCACTAGGGCGCTGGCCGGCCCCACCAGGTGTCATTCCTGGCTGGCCGAGCTCGTGAAGCCTCTAGACTCTTCCTACTTACTGTTAGTTGCGATGCGCGATAATTTTTTGAAACGAATAATGACGGGACTAAAAAGTGGGTAATTGGACAAAGTCCAGCCCATCAACAACTTCTAAATTAAATGGTTCTAAAAATAATTTAAGTCGGTGACCATTTACCATGAATAACGTACCTTCGTGTGATTGTAGAACCGCTCCATGTGGTGATGCATTCACAACCGTAAATGGTCCTTTCCATTTGCTTCGTAGTTTTCTAGGCCCAAATAATTTAAACCTGGAATTAAAAAGTAATACCTTATCTCCTGATGCAAACTCCTTCTTCTTGATCCCATTGTCATGCCATCTTTTTGTTCTTTCTTTATAGATCTTTGAATTGTGATAAGCCTTTTCTCTCCATTCTTCTAATTCTGATACTTGCATTTTTCTCTTTTCTCCAGCGACTTCAAAGTTCATGTTCCATCTCTTAATAGCCCAGTGAGCTTTATGCTCTAATTCCACTGGTAAATGGCAGGTCTTACCATATACTAGCTGGTAAGGTGACATACCCAAAGGTGTCTTGTATGCGGTCCGATATGCCCAAAGTGCTTCGGGTAATCGGTCTTTCCATGCAGTACCCATCTCATTTACTGTTTTCTATAGAATATTTTTGATTTGTTTGTTTGATGTTTCTGCCTGGCCACTTGTCTGAGGATGGTATGGAGTAGCTACATTGTGACGGATGCCATGAGCTTGCAAGTATCGGTGAAACTTTTTATCGGTGAAGTGTGTTCCTCCATCACTAATGACCATTCTTGGTGTTCCAAACCTTGGAATCTTTGAACATCTTCTTTGAATGTTTGGAATCAGCATTCATGCATGGCATAGCTTCTACCGACTTGGATACATAGTCAACTGCCACCAGAATGTATTCGCAATTTCTTGATTTCACAAATGGTCCCAAGTAATCAATTCCCCAGACATCAAAGAGCTCGATCTGGAGATTGTTGGTGAGTGGCATAGCATCTCTTGCATTGATATTTCCGTGCCTCCGACATGATCCACATCTCCGGATAAATTCTTTGGTGTCTTCATACATAGTTGGCCAAAAGAACCCACTCTGCCAGATTTTAGCATGAGTGCGGAATGCCCCATAATGACCTCCATATGGTGATGCATGGCATTTCTGAATGATCTACATGCCCTCTTCTACTGGTACACATCTTCTAAGTAATCCATCTGAACAAATTTTGAAGAGGTATGGCGGATCCCATATGTGGAGACGACATTCATAAATAAGCTTCTTTTTATTTTCACCTGGTGGTACATAACCTGCGACCATAAAGTTGACAATATTCATGTACCAAGGTTCTGACTTGGTCACTTTAAATAGCATGTCATCTCTCAATGAGTCATTAATAGGAAATTCCTGAGGTTTCTCAAAGTGTATTCTAGACAAGTGATCAGCAACTGGATTTTCTATTCCTCTTCTATCTTTAATTTCTAGTCAAATTCTTGGAGTAACAAAATCCATCTTATAAAACGAGGTTTAGCATCTTTCTTAGTGAGCAAATATTTTAAAGCAGCATGATCAGAATAAACAATTACTTTTGCTCCTACTAAGTAAGATCTAAATTTATCAATAGCAAAAACAACAGCCAGGAGTTCTTTTTCTGTTGTTGCATAATTTAATTGTGCTCCTATCATAGTTTTACTAGCATAAGCAATTGCGTGATGCTTCCAATCTTTTGTTTATCCTAATACTGCCCCTACAGCATAATCACTAGCATCACACATAATTTCAAAAGGTAAAGACCAATCAGGGGTTGAATAATTGGTGCTGATGTAAGTGCTTCTTTAAGAATATTAAAAGATTTTAAACATGCATCATCAAATTCAAAAGGAACATCCTTAGCAAGCAAGTTAGTCAGTGGTCTAGCAATATGTGAAAAATCTTTTATAAATCTGCGATAAAAACCACAGTGACCAAGAAAACTTCGGATTCCTTTTATATTAATAGGTAGAGGTAGTTGTTCAATTACTTCAATTTTTGCCTTATCTACCTCTATACCTCTTTCAGACACTAAATGTCCTAACAGTATTCCTTCTCTAACCATAACATGACATTTTTCCCAATTAAGGACTAAGTGCTTTTCTTCACATCTCTGCAAAACCTTATCTAGATTTTCTAGACAATCATCAAAAGTTTTTCCATAAACTGAAAAATCATCCATAAAAACTTCCATGATTTCTTCTATCATTTTAGAAAATATAGACATCATACATCTTTGAAAAGAAGCAGGTGCATTACATAATCCAAAAGACATTCTATGATAAGCAAAAGTTCCATAAGGACATGTAAAAGTGGTTTTGCTTTGATCATCAGGGTGGATAGAAATTTGGTGATATCCAGAATAACCATCAAGGAAACAAAAGAAAGAATTATTTGCCAAATGCTCTAGCATCTCATCAATGAAGGGCAGCGGAAAATGATCTTTCTTGGTTGCTTTATTAAGTTTTCTATAATCTATACACATACACCATCCTGTAATAGTTCTCTGGGGTATCAATTCATTTTTATCATTTTTAACTACGATCATACCACCCTTTTTAGGTACAACTTGAATAAGGCTTACCCACTCACTATGCGGAACAGGATAAATAATTTCAGCATGCAAAAGTTTCAAGACCTCTTTCTTAACAACTTCCCTCATCGCATTTTGAAGCCTGCGTTGGGGCTCTCTAGAAGGTGTAATCTCTGGGTTGGTTGGAATACGATGGGTGCATTAAGGTCTTGGAGTGAATAACCAAAAGCAGCACGATGTTTTTCTAAGACAGTTATTAATCTAAAAGATTCTTCATTTGAAAGTTTATCACTAATAATCACGGGAGAATTTTGATCATTATTCAGAAAAACATACTTAAGACCAGAAGGTAGTTGCTTAAGCTCAATAGAAGGCTTCGGTGGCTCTAGTAATTCATCCAGAGGTTCAGGATCAATTAGATCCTCTTCCTCTTCATTAATGAAGAACTGAGTATCATCCTCTAAATTAGGTTCAATAAATTCCTCGAATGACACAGCCTTAATTTCTTCTATCGGATCTAACTCAGGGGATGGCTCTGCCTTAGCTTTTAATGCATGGGTTATAGGCACTGAGAGATTTAATCCCTTTCCAAGTTTAAATTCTAAATTGCCCACACAATCTTCTCGCAAAAGTTTTCCTATTGGTAATCCAATCATTACATCAAAATCCCAAACATCAAAGATATAGAAATTCAGCAAAATTCGGAATTCATTAATCACAATAGGAAGAGAACATAAAACACCTAAACTAGGAATAATATGTCTTGAACGATTTTTCAATAATTTATTTGTAGGAATTAATGGCATATCTTTCAAAAAAATTTCAGCAAATGTAAGAGACATAATATTGACACATACTACTGGATTATAAAAGGCATCAAAAGGATATGCATCAATTTGACATTTAATGGTAATGGCAGGAGAATTTAAACGAATTATATCATTTGAAAGCTCAGATTCTATCAGCCACTCATTACTCATAACAAAAATCAATTCTCTAGTTATCTCTCTAAGGAATTTTAAATCAGCAGGATATGAAACATTAAAACTCTTAAAATTCATAGACTCTGGTGGTTTTATAATTTTATGATAGCGTGAGGTGTTTCCATAATCATCAAAGAGTTCATCCTCAAATTCAAGCATAAAATCAGAAATAGAAATTATCTCCTTCTCATTAGATAGTTCAGGTAAAGGTTGAGATGAATGAGATAAAAGTTTATAACCAAACGACAAAAATTCATCTTCTAACAACTTTTCTTTTTCTTTAGCAAGATTAATTAAGATATTAGTAAGAATAGTTTTACCATGTGAAGCAGTAATATGCATAAATGCTCCTCCTGCGGCCAAATTAAGGTATTCTTTATTTTTATCATCAAGGCCTAAAAAGAAATGTTGCAAAAGCATAGGTTCTGGCAAAGCAAGATTAGGTCCAGAATTTATAAATCCATCAAAGCGTTCCCAAGCCTTGCCTAATGATTCGTTATCTAATTGTTTAAAGCCAATAATTTGAAAACGAAGTTTAGCGACCTTTTCGATAGGGAAAAATTTAAGACAAAAATTAGCACGCAATACTTCCCAATCTCCTTGGCTACTCCCAACATGGTGATTATACCATTTCTTTGCTTTTCTTGTTAATGAAAACGAAAAGAGTTTCCATCTTAAAGTTTCTTCTGCCATGCCCTTAATGTGCAAACATGAACATGTCTGCTCAAAATCGGCTAAATGGGAATAGAGGTTTTCGCTAGAACTACCAGAAAAAATGTGATTCTGAACTAACTTAATTAATCCCGGGCGTAACTCAGAGCCAGATGATGTGATAGGTAAAGATGATTCTTTTGATTGGAGATATGATCCCAATGGTGCTCCATATTGATATAAAAGTTGGGACGTGGGTTCCATACTTTAAAAGGTAAAAGATAAAAGATAAAAGTATAATACAAGATTAAGATAGACTATGCCAAAATCAGCAAACCGTTCTCCGGCAACGGCGCCAGAAATGCTTGTTGGTATAAATTAACTGCCCTCTATTAAAGATTATTATTATCAAGGTATCCGCAAGCGCACAGATAAAACAACCCGATGTAGCACTTCACCAGACAATCCCGGTTTTAATATCGAACCCAAAGGAACAGTAGGTGATACTGACTAAGTCTATTGGCTCTTAACCCGATAATACAATCAATTCAGAGAATATCAAGAATGAGGAGATAACAAATGATTATCTAGATCCGACAACCGGTAAACTTTGAATAATATCGTTCTAATCGGGCAGTGAGATGAATAAGAGGCGAAATCGGAGTTCCCTCCTACCAGACACTTATACAGCTGTCGATCCTATCAACGGGAAGTGGACTACAGAGGACTCAACGCAGCTATCACCTACGCGATCTACCACTATCCGGCCAATCAGGGGACATTCACCAGTAATTATAGCCCAGACACCACGTCTACACTACAAACTACAACTTCAACCAAGGAGCTATCAAGATCAAAGCACTCAAATAGAGTTGTAAACTTAAGAACGAATAAGAACAAATGCTTACTTGAATCAGGATATTGAATACAAAAGTTACTCAGAACGCAACTCCGGGCAAGGGAGCTGAATCTAGACAAACACAGCTACGAAGAAGCTCCGACAGGCCGGGACTCCTCCGAATCTCTACTCATCTACTCTATCTCTCTAATCTCTCTCTTGATTGCTAGCCTAGATCTAGTGGATATCTATCTAATGCTTCAGGGTCTTCATCTCTTGATCTGGCTCTCCTCCAGGGGGGTATGCCTCTCTATTTATCGGCCGGGGGGATGCACGCATGCCGTAGGATCAAACCGACTTGAAACAAGGGCCCAGATGACTTCTAATAGGCGGTGGTAGAAGACTCCAGAAGGCGGCGCGGGAGAAACCCTAGGGGGCGCCGGTCGGCCCCACCCTGTGGGATTTTGGGTGTGTTCTGGATCCTTCTATCTTGTCGATGAAGTATGTTTCCGTCGCGATCAAGTTTCGTGGTAATTATGCTCTTTAATCCTTCTTTTAAGCTTTTTTGGAAAATCCCCTAGAAAATAGACAATTCACCAAAACTCGTGGAATCTGTCAGTAATAACCCTATTCTACTAGATATTCATATTTAATGTAGGGATAATTGATAATAAAATTTGGATGATAACAGGTGTCAACACTTGTCAATCCATGTTCAAATTGTTAATCAATGATCATACTCTTTCATCTCTGTTTGCATAACTCTCTCTAAACTTTCATGTTACCTTTGTTCACTATAGTATACTTAAGGTTTGGAGAAATTTCATACACCTTCTAAATTAGGCATGGTGCTTAGTTTAAACTGTTTTCTAGAATCATAATTAGACAAGGTGTTTTGTTTGATTTCCGAACCAAGAGGTGTGATGATTTTACTTTCAATGGCTTTTTGAATTAAGCGTGGTGCTTAGGTTAAAATGCCTTCCTAAGTCAAATTGGACGTGGTGTCTAGGTTGATTTTTGAGCCGCTCGTATGCTATAGTAAACATTGGATATTCTGTTGGACTAACCCTTGCAAAAAGCTTCCAATTTAATTTAGGTAAGTCACGAGATAAATTTAAATCAGAGATGAGACATGGCACATGCTGAACTTCAATAACTTTGCAGAGGAAGACATAGCTCATTCCTTATGGATGGAAGAACTGTGAGTACTAATGATTCATTCACTTTATCTTCTGCTGCAAGTTACTTGGACTCAAGTCATGCCGGTATAAAACATGATCTTTGCTAACATAATATAAACCCTATCTTCTTAGTAGCGTAGATGGAACATGATTCTGGACAAGCAACCTATATTCCAAAGTTGTAAATCCCTTCGGGTATGTATTGTCTACTAATCTGTTGCAGGCATAATAATGAATGGAGTGACAAGGTGTCATAAGATCAAAGAAGCAAAAGATGGCAAAGAGGATAAGCAACAAAGGAGACAAGATGCTCATGAACAACTCAGGATGCAAGAGAAGGAAAGGACCACCAATCATCTACCCTTCATTACTTAGTGCCATCACGCTCTAGTAATGAAGGTAATATCTTAAGGTAAGTGGTCACTATTTTCCTCTTGATCTTGGAATGCAGATAAATAAAATATGTTAGAGTTACATCTTTCATTGATTAACTTAATTAACTCAACATGCTTTGTCCTTTAAGATTGTTCATGACATCATTCTTTTGATCTCTATCTTAACCAAATGTGCTAAACATTGCATTCTATCTTTGGAAGGTGATAGTCATACTCATGTGAAAATTTATATATTATGCAGAGATAGACAATCATTCCATTGGTTAAGCAATTTAAATCTTTTCTGTAATATGAACTTAAATGCAACATTAATGCTTAATTGTCTGATCTTACCACTCATGTCATGAGTAAAATAAATTATGTAACATCAACTTTGTCTTGTTCAATGTGCCTAAGGCTAAAGAAGAATAATAAAGAAATAGATTCGGTTCTGTTGGTATTTTTCCACCAGCAGAGCCCATGCACTTGATCTCTACCTTGGTTTTGCAAATAGGACAACACTTCAAACAAATTTGTTAATTCCCAAAATTCTACAAGTGAAAGTTCTGTGAACATGCACGCTGAGTAAGATGCTGCCAGCTTGCACTATTAATGCTCTACCTCAACCTGCTGGCCAAGCAAAGAACAAAAGTGACATCACCATCACCAGAGGTGCAACCATTAAGACCTTCATCTCTAAGACGGAGAGATACACAAGAGTGGAAAAAAGTCCTGTCGGTAGACTTTAAATTCCGCACCCTTGCCATAAGGTAACATGGTAGTTATCTAATTAATTAGTATTCATAATTTACATTAGTAATTTTACTTTAGCATATTCATCTTTATGCATATCAAAAAAAGAGAGAAAAATCTTTATTGCCTTATTTACTGCATCATAAAATATTAAAGCCCATGTGAATAAACTTATAGAATATTCGCTATGGTGGCATAAAATAAGTAAATAAATAAAAATGATAATAGCATCTGTATTTACTTTCTTGCATTATGCAAATCCTAAGCCCATGAGAATAAATATTCTCCGTGGTGGCATAAAAATATATAGCATGCATACATATTTGATTGTTGCATAAGAAAGTTAGAAAACCCTAAAAAGAGAATCCTGCTAGAATCTGTCAATTAAAGTCAACTCAGAGAATAATCAATTACTTATTGGCTGACTGCTAACCCCTTATCACATTCGAGCCTCGAGTTTTGGTTTTCTTATTGGAGTATAATTATGGAGGATAACACTATGTCTGAGGAGTGAGTCCCTCAGTGGCGCCCACCAGACTGCTGCTGGTAAGCCCACTCTAAAGATCATCAACACCAAATATTATAAACATCTAGCTTAGGGGAGGAGCATCCCCTAGTTATCAAGTATCTATACCTAGGCGATTATCGAGTCTATTTTATATAGTCATAAAATACCAAAAATATGTGAGCACATGAAGGTTCACCATAGTATCATAGAAAAATTAAAAAAATATGTGGCCACATGAAGGTCCACACACTTTTAAGAAAAACCCAAAAATATGTGAGCACATGAAGGTCTACGTTTTTTTAGAAAGTTCCCTAAGTGGGTGAAGTAAAGGAAACTTTTGGCTGGAATGATAAAATTAATCACTTACCATAGAGTGGTATTAACCCCTCTCCATGAGATTTGGTATTCTTGTTGGCAATTGAGTTTTACAAGACAATACAAGATCAAGAGCTAGTCAACCTGGCGCCCTTACACGGCCAGTATGCTTGCTCCTAGAAGGATTGCTCAACTTGAAACATCAAAGATCACGTCAACATCCAGCCTGGGGGAGAGCACCCTCCATTTAAATCCATCTAAGTATAAGCTTCCCATCCTTATTATTGTACCATATTGCTTTTCGCGTGAGTTAGCTAGTGAAATAAAATTTGAAAACCAAATAAATACTGTTTAGGTTAGTTAGTGTGTTTGAATAAAATAAAAAGAGAGTGCTTACAATAATTTTGCTCAGACTCGATGGAAACCATGCTCAGGAATTTGATAAGTTTTCAACCTTGAATCATTCCAAGTTTTTAACCTTGAATCATCCCAAGTTTTAGATATAACTATTTTAACTTGAAGATTTGCTTTGAACCTGAAACTTGTGGGTAGCAAATGCTTGATCTAAGTCTAAGTAATTGAAGGATATGATATGCAAAATTTGAGCTGCTATTTATCTTGTTCCTAGTGATACTTGAATTCTGGAGATTTATTTTGAAAATCCTTAAAACCACATGATGAGTTCTTGTATGACAAGAGCTTTACAATCCTACCACAGCCATACATGCTAGATTAGGAAAACATACACAGTATATGCTACTTGCTTTGTTTTGAGTTTAGTCAAGCTTTGTTGATACCTTAGGAACTTGTCATGGTTTTACAATCAAGATCACATGCACTCCACCCATAATGCACTACTCATATCCGAGTGGGCGCATCTACATCCACATATTCCATCTAGATCCACCTAAAAATGTTCTACTCCTACACTAGGAGTGAACACTAAAAATATCCCATTGGTTACCCCAGATCAATGCTCCAAAGTTCTTGTTGCTATCTCTCAAAAGAAAAATAAAAAGAAAAAGGAAAGTATTGTTGCAGAGAAGAGGCATGTGGCTATGCAAAAGAGTGAGATGAGAGAAAACAATGGGTACAAAGATGTCCGCCTGAGACGTAAAAATGGACAAGTGTCCGAATTTATCAAAACAATGGGTACTCTGATGCCCGCCTGAAAAAAGAAGAAAAAGAAAAGAAAGATAGCCCATGTTGTCCTGCAACACAATTCGCTAGTGTTTGAAAGACAGAGATGTCTCATGGAGCAAAGGAGTATATATATTTATGTACCACCTCACATCCATACACATGCACATCTTCATTTGATTGTATGACTTGTTCCTTTAGATCCATTGTTTAACTTTACAATATATTCATTACAAGTATGTATGAGTTGTCTCCTTACCCATAAGCTCCACACAAGCTATTAGTTATAGGGTGAGAGAGAGAGAATAGAAGGCATGCATCACTGTTGCCTTGGTGAGGATCCACAAATATCACATACTGAGAGACTTGAGAGAGTCATACAAAGGAAACTCTGAGTTTTATTTTGAAAACTTGTAAAAGCTCCAGGATAAGAGTTGAACGATAGATCTTGAGACATAGTGTTTAACTTAGAAATTCTATCCTTCAATTACCCAAGGCTCAAGAGAAAGCTACAAGCTCCATGGTAAAGGTAATACAGGTAAGTCTAAAGGTTAGCTTGGTCTACTCTAATCCTTGAGTACTTTTGGTTTAAAACTGAATACTTGTGAGGGGTAGCTATAACTTTTGATATATGCTAAAGTTTGGCTTTGCTAAGGGACTAGCAAAGGGTAAGTTTGGGGGAACTTGTTGACGGTAGTTATTGCTCATTTTTACCCATCAACTAAATATGAATCAAGGGCATAAAACAATACACAACATAGTTATGGGGTTTGATTCTAACAAGTTCCACGAGTTTTGGTGTTCTCACTTGTTTTGCAGGGTATAAAGGGATATTCAATTTTTCACCAATTAAAAGTATCTCAAATGAGGAAATAGAGTTCACCATTGCATAGAGATCATCGAGATGATCGAAACGGACCTATGGTTTGCTATTTTTGGAGTCCGAAATAAAGAGATATGGATTTTACAAACACTCGAAGATTCTAGAACCTGAGCTGCGGGATTAATTAAAGGCTGCGGGATTAATTGGGCCTAAATCAGAATTTGGCCCATTAATGCCTATGTGCACATGATGGAAAGGCTTAGTGCCATATCACTTGCCCAAGGTGGAGGGGAGGTACTTTCAAAAACAAAGGTGGAGGGGAGACCAGGCGCCTCCATATAAGGAACCCAGGACCCCTCGAGTCCAGTGCACCATTATGGAGTTGTAGAGGCGTCCCTCGAATGGATAACCTCTTAACTCTAGAGAATTAATGCTAGACTTTCCAATGTAGTAGATTAGTTCTAGTTGAGAGTTAGGGAGAGCGGAGCTGCGCTTCGGTTCTGGGGAAGTCTTCAGGGGTCTGGTATATCTTTGTATCTCATCTTTGTAAGACTTATGCTTTAATATATTTATCTTCTCTATTTACTTTATGCCTTGAATTTGATTGGTTAGTATAGTTGTTATACTTTGGCATAGGATCTTCGCTCGCATCGAGTGCTCTAATTTTCATATGGGATTAGAGTAGGTAATTAATATTGTAGGTATGGTGTCTAGACTAGAGGCTACCTGAGATTGCACTCAACCTTACGAATAGTTATGGTAGCCCCAGGAGGTGATAGCCCTGATGGCCGACGTATTCCACCTCGTGTAGGTTGATGATTGTAGGACCGTAGTTAGAACTTCCTTGTCCCATTCTCATCCCGTTCCGTGGCTAGTGTTCTGATGTCCCGAAGTGTTATTGTGTGATTGCTTTATCTACCATGGATCAGTTATTATAGAACCTCAGTAATAGAGAAGTATTTAGGAACCTTGAACTCTCCCGTTGTCTTCTCACTTTAGCTATCTACTCTTTTATCATAGAATTCTCCTGTGTGTCTATATCATTTAAGTATAACTCCTATCATTTATCGTTTACCCCTACTATAGTCTAGTTGGTGTACAAAGTTAGTAGATACATGATGGTCAATTATCAAATTCTTTAACCATTGCTTCCCTGTGGTAAAATATAAATAACGATACTTGGAATACTCCCGGTAAAATGCTACAATGGTATTCTGTGTGCTTGCGGAATCTTTCATATTCTATTTGCACTTAATAAATACCAACAATAATTTCCGTTAACAAGCACTTGGTGGCTTAGTTGACGATGTAATTCTTGCTACTCTTGGTGATTGTCGTCACCTAGCCGACTTGGAGAAGTTGAGGAGGTGTGGAATTCGTGGTGATTGTGATTGCCCACCTCGGGTTGTTGTGAGGGGTTCTTGTGCCTACTGTTGGTATTAATTGTCACCTGGTTAATTATTTAGCCACCTGTTGATGGTGGATAACGTCAACTTTATTAGAACTTTAGACACTAAAGGCTACATGAATACACACTAGTCTAATGTTTTAACTGACAGTTTCTATGGGTTTTACATGTTTTGTATTTTCCAGGGGCTATTCCAGAAAAGCATAAAAGAAGGATTAAAGAGCATAATTACCACGAAACTTAACCGCCAAGGAAACATCATCACGAAGACCCTAGAAAAGTCTAGAACACACCCGAAGCGACCGGGGCTCGAACCCCACCAGGTAGGGCCGGCCGGTGCTAGTGTGGGGCCAGCCGATGCCCCCTTAGGGTTTTGGCCCCGCCTTCTGGAATCTTCTTTCGCCACCTTTGCGGAGTCATCTCGGCCCTTGTTTCAAGTCGGTTTGATCCTATGGCGCACAGTGCATCCCACCGGGCTATAAATAGAGGGGCAGACCCCCTGTTGGAGGAACCCATCATTCATTCAAGGCATCAAGTCCTCAAGCCATCAAGAGCCTCCTAGTTCATCAAGAGCCTCCTAGTTCATAGTTCTAGCCTAGTTAGATTAGAAGTAGAGGAGTTCTAGTTCTTACGGCGGATCTGGAGCCCTGGCGTCTCTCTGAAGCATGGAGTTTGGTATAATTCTAGTTCTTTCTCTATTATTGTATTCTTCATTATGATTAGGGAAACATTGTTCTTAATAGTTCATATGATCTTGATTACAATAGTCTTTCTTTACTTTTATTATATGTCTAGTATAGTTGGTTTGATCTTATTGAATTCATGTAATTGCTCGTATAGCGTTTATTCATGCGGACGATGGATAGATGATGAACAGTATGTAGACGTGGTGTCTAGATATTTTGTTTATCTGCGAGTGCACCCTGATGTGTCGGGTCGTGTGGTAGATCGCGTAGGTGACAGCTGCTTTGAGTCCTCTGTAGTCTATGCCCCGTATGTAGGCCAGCAGGCACGGTCGCGAAGTTGGATGATGACTCTGTTTCACATCCTTCCTAGATGATACCCTTTGCATGTGATTATGATATAGGATTAGTCTAACAATGATTGTTAGATGTAATTGCACTAATTAGAGTTATTCATTGATGTAGTTATAGAATTATCTTAGGTATTAATTCCTTAGTTTCTCCATTGGCTAGCTATTACTATGACTAGATAGTGCTCTGATGATTATCTTTTATTTATGATGCTTGATCATACTTATCACCTTTATCTTTATTTACCTTGTGACCTCTACCTGTTATGAGTAGAGTAAATGACATCGGTAATGTCACTTATCCATTGTATACCATCACTATCAATATAATAGATTAAAGTTTATCCTAGTCCCTCCCAGTGATATAAATATAAATCGACAACCTGGTAGAACTCCTAGGTAAAATGCTACAATGGTATAATTATCTGTCTGCTTGCAGAACTGATCTTATCTTATATTTATATTTATTTGTGCCTAGTCACATAGATTAATATATAAAACCTTTATTTATTCTTAGCATTATTAATTAGGGATGACAACCTAGTTCTTGCATAAAAATATTGGTAATAGAAAGTGGCTAGTTGCTAATGACAAGTTAATTAATTACCATTCATCTTCTAATCTCGCCTCTCACATTAAAAGTTATATAGTTATACTTGGCGACGTTAGTAGATGTCAACAAACATTTTTGGCGCCGTTGCCGGGGAAGGCACATTAAACTTTGGAAATATTGATAACATATGTATACATAATGGATAAGATTGTATTACCGATTGATCTCTAACTCAAATAGGCACACCCTTGTTTTTATCATTTGCTTATCTTATGCAGGGTGATGAATGAATGGTTTTTCTCTTCCAAATAATTTCACTGACGATCCAGAGAAACTCCTGAGAAGAAAGAAGTTTGTAGAAGCGAGGGACAATTTCAAGCTACCATCAAGAACACCCATCGCTGCTCAAGCTCATTCATCACAGGAGCCAGCTTTAACATTGGAAGAAGAACACTTAGGAGAAGATTTATCTCCTGTGTTTGAAAACATGGCTGAGAAGACGCTGCGTGAGTTCTCTGCCCCAACAACAGAAAACATCCGCACTGGACCAGCAATCAACACTGGGGAGAATGGATTCGAGCTCAAGCCTGCTCTTATCACCATGGTTCAAGCCAGCCTAGTTTTGTGGAAAAGCTCATGAAGATGTAAGTGCACACTTACAACACTTTCTAGAGATCTGCAGCACCTTCACGATTAGAGGAGTACCAAGAGATGCTATTTTACTCTGTCTTTTCCTATTTTCACTTCTGGGGAAAGCCAAGTAGTGGTTCTACGCCAACAAGGACAATAACACTACATGGGACCGATGCTCAACTGCTTTCCTGGCAAAGTTCTTTCCTACAGGCAAGACGAATGCTCTGCGTGGGAAAATCTCAAGTTTTCAACAACAACATGACGAATCATTCACTGAAGCATGGGAGAGATTCCAAGATTGCAGTGAAGACTATCCTCATCATGGGATAGAG
Source organism: Eremochloa ophiuroides (assembly GCA_038502445.1). Lineage (NCBI taxonomy): Eukaryota > Viridiplantae > Streptophyta > Magnoliopsida > Poales > Poaceae > Eremochloa > Eremochloa ophiuroides. The sequence goes on from JAHLJS010000002.1 coordinate 52,117,348, forward strand.
GGATTGGCTACTATTGCAGACCTTCTACCACGGGCTAGTCTCTAGCACCCGTGAGTCCATACATGCTGCAGTTGGAGGAGCTTTCCTGTCACTTAAGCTTCCAGAAGTTAAAGCACTTGTTGAGAAAATGGCCTCAAATTCAAGCTGTAATGAAGAACGTACTCAACCTCGCAAGAGAGGAGGAGGCATCCATCATCTCAAGGAAACTGACATGGTCACTGCCAAGCTAGACCTCATATGAAGAAGCTCGACATAGAGAAGAAGAAAGTCATGCATATCAATGATTCTCGCATGACCTATGAAGAATGTGAAGATTACGGGCATTCAGCTGTCAACTACCCTATGTTGCAAGAGGATGTGAACTTCATCAACAATAACACCTACTATCGTCCTCAGCAAAATCAAGGATGGAACCAGCCAAATCAATGATGGAATCAGCAACCTCGACAAGGTAATTACCAAGGTAACAATTACAATAATTGCAATCTTCCGCCTTTAAGAGATTTAGTTGCTGGTCAATCTAAATTGTTAGATCAAATGTCTAGAAAGGTAGCCTCAAATGATAAAGCTTTAAAAAAATATAAATACCAGAATGGATACCTTTGCTTCTGCTATAAAGAATTAGCACAGCATTAATAAAATGTTTGAATCACAATTAGCTCAGCTAGCTGCTGCTGTCCCTCCATTTGAGAAAGGAAAAATTCTAGGCTAGCCGGAGGATTTAGAAACTGCTAACCTTGTTGATATTCATAATGCAACACAATACCAAATCGAGTCTGCAGATATATAGTGGATAGATCACTCACTACCTGAGAAGATGGGAGACCCTGGAAGACCTGTGATTCCTATCTCCATAGGATGTCACAGCTTTCCAAAAGCTATCTATGATTTCGGCACAAGTGTCAACATAATGCCCAAGGTAATCTATGAGAAAATTTTAGGTGATCCTTTGTTGTACACAGATATGCATTTGCAGCTTGCAGATCAGTCCATTTGCTACCCCGAGGGAGTACTAGAAGAAGCTGTCATCAGAGTGGGGTAATCATATGTCCCAATTGACTTTGTGATCATGGATAACGGAGGAGATGAGAAGGCACCCATTATCTTGGGACGACCATTCTTATGCACAACCAAAGCCATCATCTATGCGGAACACGCCAAGATTGTCCTCTCCATCAAAGACAAGAAGGAGAGATTTTCATTCAAGAACCGCATCCTCAAGAATCCAGCAGTCCCGAAGCAATTCTATCAACAAGAAGAGCAACAACAACCAGTGCCCAAGAAGAAGAACAATAGAAGATGGAGGAAGAACAAGCCCCAACATGTACCTGAAGAAACCGCTCAATTAATCAATGCTATTAACACAGAAAATGATCATATGCTCCCAAAACCATTCCCAATAAAGAAAGGTGACCCAGGTGTACCAATCATCGAATGCACAATCAGAGACATCACTTTTCCTGACACCGTCTGCGACACTGGATCAGGCGTCAACGTAATGTCCAAAAAGGTATATGATGAATTATTTGATGATTTACCATTATACCCATACATTCAGTTGTAGCATGGCAGACCAATCACTTAGATTCCCTGAAGGCGTAGTCAAGGACGTAATGGTAAGAATTCAAAATAAATATATACCCACAGATTTTCTAGTTCTTGACATGCAGGAAGACAACGAATCACCTATTCTTTTGGGAATACCGTTCCTCTACACCGCCAATGCTATCATCTACATCGGGTCCAGACAGATCCACTTCAACCTACCCACTGGAAAGGTACACTGTCAATTTAGAACACATCTTAACCATGAGCAGATCAGGAAGCAATGCAACAGGAGAAAACGCCAAGCCCACCGTCAGGCTGCCCAGCATCACTGTGGATGGGAGGAGTTCCCGGGTAAAATTGTGAAGTATGAAGACAGCTACAAGGAGCAAGAAGAAGCCGTACAAGCACCACGCTGGAGTGAGTGGGAAGCGGAAGCTGAGAGGATGGACCAGATTGGTAAGGCAGAGAAAGAAGAGATCCAGGCACAAGTAGAAGAATGGATGAAGAGAGATGAAGAATCAAGAGAAGCATACAAGGAAGAGCTGGAGCTAGAAAAGAGAGAAGCAGAAGAGACAGAAAGGAGATGAAAGGAAAAAGAAGAAGCACCTGCTACACCACCACAAAATGGGGAATTGACTGAGGTAACCTCAGACGATGAACCTACTAAGTAAGTACTCTCCTCTATCTAAGTCATATCGGTAGACTTTAAATTCCGTACCCTAGCCACAAGGTTAGAATGGTAGTTATCTAATTAATTTAGCATTCATTAGTAATTTTGTTTAGCATATTTATTAGTACAATCATTTTTTGCATATTAAAAATAAAACCAACAAAAATATTTACTACCTTGTTTACTGTATCATAAATACTAAGCCCCATGTGAATAAACCTATGGTGACCCTATCCGCATATTTACTGTGGTGGCATAAAAATAACAATCTATATTCACTTTGATGCATTATGAAAATCCTAAGCCCCATGGGAATGAATATTCCCTGTGGTGGCATAAAAAACACATATAGCATGCATACATTTTTTGATTGCTACATATGAAAATTAAAAAATCTTAAAAAGAGAATCATGTTGGATTCCTGCTAAAATCTATTAATTAAAATCAATTCAGAGAATAATCAAAGTGCTCATTGGCTGACCGCTAACCCCTTGATAGTTCGAGCCTTGAGTTTTGGTTTTCTTGTTGGAGTATAACTATGCAGGAATAATATTATGACTAAAGAGAGAGTCTATTAGTGGCACCCACCAGGACTGCTACTAACCAACTCACTCTGAAGAACATTCAAGCACCAAGTATTACAAACATCAAGTTTGGGGGAGCATCCCCTAGTTATCAGGTAATTTTACCTATGCGATTATTAAGTCTACTTTATACAAGCACAAAATACCAAAAATATGTGAACACAAGAAGGTTCATCATAGTATCATAGGAAAATATTAAAATACAAAAAATATATGGGCACATGAAGGTCCACACCTTTTAGAAAAAAACCCAAAAATAAGTGGGCATATGAAGGTCCACTCAGTTAGGAAGCTTCTGCTAGAAATATAAAATCTATTACTTACCATGGAGTGGTATTAAACCTAACCCCGCTCCATGAGATTTGGTATTTTTATTAGCAATTGAGTTTCATAGGACAACACAAGATCAAGGAGCTAGTCAACCAGATGCCCCTACACTGCCGACACACTGCTTAGAAGGATCACTCAATCTGCAACATCGAAGACCCTGACAAACGTCAAGCTTGGGGGAGGGCACCCTCTAATTAAAAATCCAGCTAAGTATAAGTTTCCTATCTTATTATCATTATTACTATATCGCTTTTTCCCGTGAGTTAGCTAGTAAGATAAAATTTGAAAACCAAATAAATATCTATCTATATTTGAGTTTGTTTAGTGTCGGTCTAGGCTAGACTTAATAAAAAATTGAAAAAATGATGAACATTAAAATTTTGTCTTGGAGATGATGAATAGTTGCTCTGTCACAATACTTTTCAATGCCTAGTTGTCAAACTTAAATTCACCTAAGTTTTAGATATTGCTGTTTTAACTTAAGAATTTACTCTGAACCTGAAACTTATGGAGGCATATGTTTGAGCTAAGTCTAGGTAATTGATTGATATGATTCATGAAAGTTGAGCTGCTATTTATCTTATTTCTAGCATTACTAAATTCTGGAGATTTATTTTGAAAATTTGAAATTTACATGACGAGCTTTTGTATGACAAAGTATGAATTCCTATCAAAGCCATATATTATACATTTAGAGATAGGAAACTTTTGCACATTCATGCTTCTTGCTTTGCATTGAGTTTAGTCAACCTTTGTTAAATACCATATGAGAGTCTTGTCATGCTTTTAAAACCAAGATCACGTACACACTTCAGCACATATGCATTATTCCTACCCTGGGAGTAATCGCAACTATTTCCACTTTCATCAATGTTCATCATGAAAATATTTTCTCCTACACTGGGAGTAAACACTCAAAAGTATACCCCGTAGGACAGCCTTGATATAATTGCTCTAAGTTCTTATTATTATCTCTCTAGTTATTTATATTCAAAGGATACATGTGGCTATGCAAAAATATGAAAAAGGAGTAAAAGATGGACAAGTGTCCCAGCATTAAAACAATGGGTACTAGATGCCCGCCTCCCGAATAAAATAAAATAAAATAAAGAATAAAGATAGCCCATGTGTTCCTCCAAGTTACAAAGAAGAGTGAAACATTTTCAAAGAGCAAAAGTAGAATTAGGAATAGCCACTAAATACCACATATACACCTATCCACCATATTCCATACACATGCACATCTTGGTTTGATTGTATGCCTCGATTCTCTATGGATCCATTGTTTGATTTTACAACATATGAATTGCAAGTATGTTTAAACCTTGTTATTGCCACTCCTATGAGCTCCACTATAATCCTTAGTTATAGGAAGGCATAACATTAATGCCTTAAAGTGAGATCCACAAATACCATATATATTGAGAGACTTGAGGGTGTCATACAATTAAAGCTCTGAGTTTTATTTTGAAAACTTGCAAAACTCCGGAATATTGGTACTGTGAAGAATTTGCTACATAGTGCATGACTTGATTGTTCTTTCTTTCAATTACTCAAGACTATGGCAAGAATTGTAAAGCCCCATAGTTAAAGGTAAAATGGGTAAGTTTAAAAGTTAGAGCAGTTTTGTCTAATCCGGAGGAGAATCTATGTTTGAAGCATGTGTACTTGAGAAGTATGAAAGCATTGTAGCAACTCCTGATCCAATTACATTAGTAATTAGGTTTAGTTTGTTTGCCAAGGGACTGGCAAACAGGTAAGCTTGGGGGTGTTGTTGACTGTGGATAACGTCAACTTTTATTAGAACTTTAGACACTAAAGGCGACATGAATACACACTAGTCTAGGGTTTGAACTGACAGTTTTCACGAGTTTTGCATGTTCTGTATTTTCCAGGGGCTATTCCAGAAAAGCATAAAAGAAGGGTTAAAGAGCATAATTACCACGAAACTTAACCGCCAAGAAAACATCATCACGAAGACCCTGGAAGAGTCTAGAACACACCCGAAGCGACCGGGGCCCGAACCCCACCAGGTGGGGCCGGCCGGCGCCCCCCTTAGAGTTTTCGGCCCTGTCTTCTGGAATCTTCTTCTGCCGCCTTTGTGGAGTCATCTCGGCCCTTATTTCAAGTCAGGTTTGAACCTACGGCGCACGTGCATCCCACCGGGCTATAAATAGGGGGACTAGATCCTCCCTAGAGGAGGAACCCATCATTCATTCAAGGCATCAAGTCCTCAAGCTATCAAGAGCCTCCTAGTTCATCAAGAGCCTCCTATTTCATAGTTCTAGCCTAGTTAGATTAGAAGTAGAGGAGTTCTAGTTCTTTCTCTATTACTGTATTCTTCATTATGATTAGGGAAACATTGTTCTTAATAGTTCATATGTTCTTGATTACAATAGTCTTTGTCTACTTTGATTATACATCTAGTATAGTTGGTTTGATCTTATTGAATTCATGTAATTGCTCGTATAGCTTTTATTCATGCGGACGATGGATAGATGATGAACAGTATGTAGACAGTGGTGTCTAGGTATTTTGTTTATCTGCGAGTGCACCCTGATGTGCCGGGTCATGTGGTAGATCGCGTAGGTGACAGCTGCGTTGAGTCCTCTGTAGTCCACCCCCCGTATGTAGGTCAGGAGGCACGGTCACGAAGTTAGATGATGACTCTGTTTCACATCCTTCCTAGATGATGCCCTTTGCATGTGATTATGATATAGGATTAGTCTAACAATGATTGCTAGATGTAATTACACTAATTAGAGTTATTCATTGATGTAGTTATAGAATTACCTTAGGTATTAATTCCTTAGTTTATCCATTGGCTAGCTATTACTATGACTAGAGAGTGCTCTGATGATTATCTTTTATTTATGATGCTTGATCATACTTATCACCTTTATCTTTATTTACCTTGTGACCTCTACCTGTTATGAGTAGAGTAAATGACATCGGTAATGTGAATTATCCATTGTATACCATCACTATCAATATAATAGATTAAAGTTTATCCTAATCCTTCCCAGTGGTATAAATATAAATCGACTAACCTGGTAGAACTCCTAGGTAAAATGCTACAATGGTATAATTATCTGTCCGCTTGTAGAACTGATCTTATTTTATATTTATATTTATTTCTGCCTAGTCACATAGATTAATATATAAAACCTTTATTTATTCTTAGCATTATTATTTAGGGATGACAACCTAGTTCTTGCATAAGAATGTTGGTAATAGAAAGTGGCTAGTTGCTAATGACAAGTTAATTAATTACCATTCATCTTCTAATCTCGTCTCTCACATTAAAAGTTATATAGTTATACTTGGCGACATTAGTAGATGTCAACACCACCTCTCTTAAACCTATATCTCTTACAATAACAAAGTTGTCATCCCTCGCATGAATACAAAATATATGTTTAGAAACTATCCAGAATAATACTAATTAGTTATTATAATACAAGTGACTTGAGAGAATAAAATACAATTAATCATTAATCGAAAGTATCTGCAAGGGCACAGGTTAACACATACCATTGTAGTATTTTACACGAGTATTCTAGGGTTGTCGGTTTATTTTTTTACCACAGGGAGGAGGTATGGAGTAGACAGGAGTGGATAGATGCAAATACACTACTTATGACAAAATGAATCAAATAACACACACTTAAACAAGGGTAAGAGAATGATAAAATATAGAAAAATATGAAAACCAAAGCTAAAGATGGCTACAGAGATAGGTGTAGACTACTCAAGTTAAAGTAAACCAAACATGAGATTAGTTAAGAGATTGAATTCTTATGTTATTCCTAATTTACTAAGTTATTCATCTACTCTAGCAAATATACAATCATGTATAACATAATGACTCTTTATCTATGCATAAGGAACATTATTCAGGAAGAACAAGAACATGGCAAGTCTACCATCAAAATTATCAGGTTCTACAATCTCTATATACGAGGAGTGGACTACAGAGGACTCAACAGGAATATGACACCCACAATCTACCACATGACCTGTCATATAAAGTGCATTCGCAGGCAAACAATATTTAAACACCATGCCTACATAATGTTGACCACTTAACCTGCTTGTAACACCTAGAATTTTGCAACATTTTAAAATTAGAGAATTTACTTAATTATGCAATTAATTGTTCATGCTAATATAGGGAAAATAGAATTTTTGGGAAAATTAAAATAAAAACCTAGTCAAAACATGGTTGTTGCACTCATGCTGCTGCATATTTATTTTGTGATGCTTGAATTATTATTTGGTCTCTCAAATATTTGAAAATTTCTTTTGAAAACTTGTTGGAAAAATAGAAATAGAAAAAAAAGAAGAGGTAGAAGTAGAGTGCAGCAGCAGCCCAACCCAACCCAGCCTGCTACCCCTCTTCCTCTCTCTCGGCCCACTCGGCCTCTCTCCTCCCCCTCTCCTCTTGGGCCGCGGCCGCGCGAGCCGGCCCAAACGGACGCCAGGCGCCGTCGCGCCCGTTCTCTCTGCTCGCTCTCGCTGGCGACCTGGACCCACACGTCAGCGGCCTTCTCCACCTTCCTTCTTCCTCCCGCTCTGTTTCCTTCCCGAGCCACGCCGTCGCCGCCGTGGAATCCGGCACGAATTTGCCGCCTTCCTCCAACATTGGCACGGCCCGAGCCTTTATAAGACCGTGCTCGACCTCCCCTGACCCTTTCCGAACCCTAGCCGCCACCCGTGCCCTCTCTGCCAACCTCGTCGACACCGCCGCCGAGAACTTTCCGCCGCCGAGACCAATTCGTCGAGCTCGGCGACGATTTCCTCTCGGTGAACCCCTCTTGAGCTTTGCGCCGTCTCGGTGAACTCCCCGAGCCGTTTTCCCCCTCGGATTGTGCACTGACGCCGCCTCCCCGCTGTTGCAGGACCCCGCCGCCGCGCCGAGCTCCGCCCTCGCCGTTGAGGTCCATCACCGAGACCTCCTCCGTCCAATTCAACCGTCACATAGGCATCGTTGTGAGGTAAAGAAGCCTCGCCCACCAATTTTTGTTCGTTTCGCTCCTTCCCGAGTCGCCGGCTAGCTCACCGGTGAAGCCCGGCCGCCATAGGCCCTGCTGCACTTTTCCCATCCCGTTGCGTACCAAATGGTGGCCTCCATAGTTCTCGCAGCAAGCCTAGCTACCTCCCCGGACTTTTTCCGGCCCAAACCAGGCACGTAGCCCCGAGATCGCTGTCTCCGGCGAGGGCGCCGCCGCCGGCCGCCCAACTCCGGCGAACAGAGCAACTCCTCCCTGGGCGGTCTAATCCTGGCCGCCCATCTCTATATCAACGGCACCGAGAGCTCGATACCCCTTCGGTGCACGGCTACAGCGTGGCCTCGGTCCACCCGCGCACGCGCGCTGGTCCACGGACAGCGTGGTGGACCCGACCAATCACATCGCGCCACGTGGCCGCAGACTCGGTCAAAGCCACCAGCCCCGCGCGCTCTCAGTTTACGCTTTCCGTTTTCAAAAGCGTATTTCTCTCTGTTCAAATGAAAATACGTTTTCAGACTTTACAAATTTGCCACTCATTTTGAATTGGCCATAACTTATGCGTTTTAGCTCCGATTCGAGCGATTCAAATTGCATTAGATTCATAATTTCACCCTCTATCCAGTGATATAACTTTTGTCTATGTTAAAAGTATTTTTATTTTAAGTATTATTTTAATCCCTAAAAATGCATTAAAACTTGGAAAATTCATATCTTTCACGTTTTAAATCCGTTTTCGATGATCTTTATATCGATGTGATCGTAGCAACGTGTAGATCAGTTTTATAAACTTTTTAATTGGTTTTCTCACTGTTGGTGTACTGTTCTAATTTATACTCTTGTTTGCCTTGCATGAATGCCCCTGTATGCTTGTATTATGGTGTTTGATCGAGTATAGACGGTGAGCAATTCGACGTTGGTTACGACCCGCACTTCGAGGAACCAGCAAGACCAGCAAGACTTCCCTGAGCAAGGCAAGTAATTCATGGGACTATCCTTGTTACCTACTTGTGAAAGCTTTTTATAAATATCATATGCATGCAATTCCCTGTCAACCCTAGTTGAATTCCATAGATTTGTACCTGTTACCTTGATACCTATGGTTTATGCATGTGGATGGGTTGGCTATGCTATTAATATCATGATCTTGTAAATTGTCTAATGGTAATGCAATGAACTTTAAAAGATGACTTTATCCGTAAGTGAACCTCCGGGAAAACCGCGCAACTATGAGTGCTAATGGGCTCTGGTTTTAGTTTAGTAAAATGCTCTTGTCTAGCTTGTTAGTAGTTACCGAAAGGCGCAAGTGGGGTGTGATTAACCGGGATAGCTTATAGTTTGGCCCCTGTCTGGAATGATGTGTATAGGCTGCGGTTATGTGCCATCAGGCAGGGGAAATATTATAAGAACAGGCACAGTATCCATAGCGGCCCTAACTTGTTAGACAAGACTTTTGAAAGACTTCATAGTGATACCCTGCTCACTCACCTTGGTAGTGTTTTTGGGAGTAATTAACCCGAGCAAATGGGAATCACGGCTCGTAGTGAAAGTGTGCAACCTCTGCAGAGTGTAAAACTGGTATACTAGCCGCGCCCTCGGTCATGGGTGGCTTGGAATCCTCATGGAACAGAAAATATTGTCATTGTTTAATTGTTTATGCTTACTACTTCACTTTACATTGATCATGAATATGGGAATTTATGAAACACCATTGATGCTACTTATTGTGCTATAATTAATTGTCTTTAAAAATGCTCCCGCAACATAACCACATACAGCTAGTTGAGCCTCATGAACCCTGTGTTTTACTTGCTGAGTACGAAATGTGCTCACCCTTGCTATTACCACACAACAGATGAAGATTGGAGTTATGATTACCGCAACGAGTTCTAGACTTGTTGTCAACCAGTCAACGTCCCTGCGATGAAGCTGCCACGAGAATTATCTTTTCCGCTGAGATGTTGTAATAAAGTACTATGATTTAAATATTGTTCGCTAAGTAATAAACTCTGCAATGGTACTATTTAATTTTGTCTAGCATGTGTGGACTTGATCCTTGGCACACATGTGAGCTTTTATACATCCTGGTGTTGTTTTTAATATCGGGGTGTGACAAATTGGTATCAAAGCTTTGTTGACTGTAGGACGCAAGCCTAGATAGTAAAAATCACATAGGTTTATTTTTGCACTTAAACTTCAGTCTTGACTATTTTATTACAATTTTGTTTTATGCTATACTTCCTTATTCTATTACAAAAAGTTTGACTCTAGCTTCTCTTTTCTGATTTTGTAGATGGTTCTCACTCGTTCCGCCGCTAGCCGCTCTGCTGCTGAGGCTGCTTCATCTCGCGGCGTCGCCTCCTACGTCGCCCAGTTCACTCCCAGCGCACCCAGAGTGGAGCCAGCACCGCCGGTGGAGCCCGAGGTCGTGGTTCTCTCCGACGATGAGGAGGACCCCACTGAGGTCCTCATGTTCGATGACGACGTGGAGGAGGAGATCGTGCCAGTCACTCCGACGTCGCCAGCTCCTACACCGACGCCTGCACCTGCACCGACTCCCCCTGCACCTGAGCCAGTGATGGAGTGGTTCCGTGTTACCACCATCAAGGACCCGGCGCCGAACGCGTATCAACACTCCCTGCTGCAAGAAGTGTTGACTACGTACTACAGTGACAAGCACCAGGTCATCGAGTACCTCTGCTCGAGGCACACCCACCCTGAGGAGGCGACCTACTATAAGACCCTGTTGGCAGTCATCTACTGGGAGCCTGGACAGCCGAAGCCAGCTCCTCATCAGGTCTTCTTTTCGCCTGCCAGGAGGACTTCAGCTCACGCCAGCATGGAGGATGCTGCGCAAGTGGCGTACGCATTCTACCATGGTCTTCGCAATGAGCTCATGGAGGAGGATCGCTTTCGCCACCTGCCCCGCTTTGAGCCCTGGGCTGGACGAGCTGTGGTGACCCAGGCTGATCCCCTGCATCCGACGTTGAACACCACCGCTCTGCACGTCAATGCCTTGACGGAGCAAGTGGTGGGGCTCCAGGGAGAGCTGAAGGGAGCACACTCAGCGTCACGGCGCCTCCAGAAAGAGAATGATTGTCTGCGGGCTATGCTCAAGAAGTCCCCCCGCTACACGAAGAATGAAGACTTCACGCTTCACGTTAATAAGTTCTAGGTTACCCTTGGGATTCATGTAATAAATCGTTAGCTGCGTCTAGTGAGTCTTGGTGTGCTTGTAAGATTGGTGTGAGAACATGATTTATTATTATGCACTTGTGTGATTTGGATCTTTGTTATGAGTGTTGGAGTGCTGTAGACTTGTCTATGGTACTTCTCGAACAAGTAAAAATTAAGTTGAGGTCTTTTTATATATTGTTGGGTTGGTTTATATTCTCGTTACCCTTGCTGTTTTCTGGAGTCACCTGAGGTATTTTGGTTATAACTGGAGATCTGATAATGCAAGTGTCATGAAATTTTTATGAGATAAACTAGACTTCAGTGCCTTTCCAGCGCCGTATCAATCACCTTCATATCTATTATGGATTAAGAGTTATGACTGTTGCAATCTGGTATAACTGTGCTGTCTGGAAGTGCTGAACAGCTTCTGTAAATTGTGAATTTGGACCTGGTAACTGTCAGAATCTGGTAAAGTGGTCTAAATGAAAGTTGTAGAAAATTTTATAAGTTTTCCAGCAATGTATAGAACGTCTCGTTTGGAGTTCTGTAGCTCCCTGTACGATCGATTTACTGCACTTCTGTTTCTGAGAACTCGTCCTGAAATTTCAGTTTCTCTATTCATGTTGGTTATTTGGGTATTGTCTGAGAATCGTTATGTATGTTGGGTTGACAGATGGCCGGAAGGAGGAACCCCAGAGGCAACCCACCACCTCCACCACCCCCCATGATCATCCCTGAACAATTCATGCAGATGCAAGGGCAGTTCATGGAAGCAATGACTCACTTCATGCAGAATGTTCAGCAGGGTGGAGCACCACCGCCACCCTAGGGACAGGCGCAAGGACTTCCTTCAGGGACGTCCTCCAGTGTTCACACATGCCACAGACCCCCTAGAGGCCAATGATTGGGTCCGTGCTGTGGAAAAGCAGCTTAACATTGCGCAGTGCAATGACATGGAGAAGGTCCTGTATGCTTCAGGGCAGTTGCAGGGTGCAGCCCAAACCTGGTGGGAGTCTTACCAGGATGCATGGCCTGCGAATGCTCCTGATGTTACTTGGGATGAGTTCACCAGAGAGTTTAGAGCTCATCACATTCCTCAAGGTTTGATGGATCAGAAGGCTGAAGAGTTCCGGTCCCTCCGGATGGTGTCCATGTCTGTCAGCGAATATCATAACAAGTTCGCTGAGCTGGCACGCTATGCACCCAGGGAAGTTGCTGACGATGCTGACAAGCAGCGGTTATTTCTCAAGGGCTTATATTATGAACTCAGGCTGCAGTTGGCTGGTAACACCTACCCCAACTTTCAAGCTCTTGTCAACCGTGCTATTGTGTTGGACAACATGCGCCAGGATCAGGACAAGAAGAGGAAGTTCTCTGGTCAGTCTTCTAGGGAGCAACAACCGTCCACGCTATGGTCACCAGCAGAATTCCCAGCAAAGGTACCATGGTGGTAACAACCAGCGCTTGCCTTTCCAACAGCGCCAGCCGTTCCGTCAGTCGGGAGGGACACAAAACTCCCAGAATGGAAAAGCTAATGGTCCCCCTGCCAAGAATGGAGCCCCTAGAGCCCCCACCGTCTGTTACAGCTGTGGCAAGGAAGGCCACATGTCCTTCCACTGCCCCAACAAGAAGCCACTCTATGGGAAGGTGAATCATGTGACCACCGACACTGCTCAGGATGGGCCGAACATCATGCTGGGTACGTTCGACCTCAACTCCACTCCTGCGACTGTATTATTTGATTCTGGAGCATCGCATACATTTATCTCCCATATATTTGTTAGAAAACATAGTATACCCCTGCTTGCAATGAAGACTGAGATGGTAGTAAACTCTCCTGGTGGTGTCATGCCTGCTACTCATTTTTGTCCATCAGTAGTATTGTCTTTAAGGGGGGTAGAGTTTTCAGTCAGTCCGATTGTCCTGAGAGCATCTGGCATTGATTTGATACTGGGTCTGGACTGGATGAAAGAACATACGATCAACATCAAATGCAAAGAGAAGGTTGTGGAAATGAATGGACCTAAGGGAGACAGAGTCTCAGTTAATGTTGTAGTGAAGCCACCTCCAGCTGCTGTCATCAACATGATTGAAGATGAAGGGAAGCCTGAGGATCGTGTTGTGGAGGAATTTTTGGATGTCTTCCCCGAGGATTTGCCAGGTATGCCACCTGATCGAGATATTGAATTCATTATTGAATTATTACCTGGTACTGCACCCATAGCTAAGCGTCCATATAGAATGGGGGTAAATGAGTTAGAAGAACTTAAAAAGCAACTTAAGGAGTTATTAGATAAAGGTTTTATTCGTCCTAGTTCTTCTCCATGGGGTGCACCTGTTATCTTTGTTGACAAGAAGGATGGTACTCAAAGGATGTGCATTGATTACCGATCATTGAATGAAGTGACCATTAAAAATAAGTACCCTTTGCCTAGAATTGATGATTTGTTTGATCAATTGAGAGGTGCATGTGTGTTTTCCAAGATTGATTTACGGTCTGGTTATCACCAATTGAAGATTAGAAACCAAGATATACCGAAGACAGCGTTCACTACCAGATATGGGCTATATGAATACACAGTTATGTCTTTTGGTCTTACCAATGCACCTGCCTACTTCATGTATTTGATGAATAAGGTGTTCATGGAATATCTTGATAAGTTTGTGGTGGTATTCATTGATGATATTCTGGTGTTCTCCAAGACGGAAGAAGAACATGAAGAACACTTGAGATTGGTCTTGCAGAAATTGAGAGAGCATAAGTTGTATGCAAAAAGGAGTAAGTGTGAGTTTTGGCTAAAGGAAGTGGCTTTCTTAGGCCACATTGTCTCAAATGGTGGAATTGCTGTAGATCCTAGCAAAGTGAGGGATGTGCTGGATTGGAAGCCACCTACTGATGTTAAGGAAATTCGCAGTTTCCTTGGTTTGGCTGGTTACTATAGGAGGTTCATTGAAGGGTTCTCCAAGCTCGCTAAGCCTATGACTGCATTGTTAGAGAAGAATGCCAAGTTCGTGTGGTCCGAACAGTGCCAAGCTAATTTTGATGAGTTGAAGAAGAGGTTGACTTCTGCCCCAGTGCTGATATTGCCTGATCTAAGTAAGAGCTTCTCTATCTACTGTGATGCATCTAGACAAGGTTTGGGATGTGTACTTATGCAAGAAGGTAGAGTTGTTGCCTATGCGTCTAGACAGTTGAGAAAGCATGAGTTAAACTACCCTACTCATGATCTTGAGTTAGCAGCGGTTGTTCATGCTTTGAAGATATGGAGGCATTACCTGATGGGGCATAAAACTGACATATATACGGATCATAAGAGCTTGAAATACATCTTTACCCAGTCGGATCTGAACTTGAGGCAACGTCGATAGTTGGAATTGATTAAGGACTATGATCTAGAAGTGCATTACCATCCTGGGAAAGCCAATGTGGTGGCCGATGCACTTAGCAGAAAAAGTTATGATAGTGAAGTTCAGGAAACAATGATGCCTAAGGAGTTAAGTGCAGAGTTGCAACGTCTGAACTTGTGTCTGGTTAACAATATCATGGAGATTGAGATAACGCCTACCTTGGAAGAAGAAATACGCAAAGGTCAGATGGAGGATGAAGAACTCAAAGAGATAGCTGAAAATGTGGTTGTTGGAAAAGCACCCGGATTCAGGCTTGATGAGAATGGCACATTGTGGTTGGGAAAAAGGATATGTGTGCCAGCAATAAAGGCTATCCGAGATACAATTCTTCGGGAAGCTCATGAGTCTGCCTACTCTATTCACCCTGGAAGTACCAAGATATATCAGGATCTCAAGGAGAAGTATTGGTGGAAAGAAATGAGACGAGCTGTAGCTGAGTATGTAGCTCTGTGTGACACTTGTTCAAGAGTCAAGGCCGAACATCAGAGGCCTGCTGGATTGCTACAACCCATGAAGATACCGGAATGGAAATGGGATGAAGTTGGTATGGATTTTATAGTGGGACTACCTCGGACATCCACAGGTTATGATTCAATATGGGTGATTGTCGATCGGTTGACGAAAGTTGCTCATTTCTTGCCTGTGAATACTAAGTATGATGGTCCAAAGTTGGCAAAGCTTTACATGGAAAGGATAGTATGTCTTCATGGAGTGCCTAAGAAGATTGTGTCTGATAGGGGATCTCAGTTTACTTCTCATTTCTGGAAACAAGTACATGAAGCTTTGGGAACTAAATTGAACTTCAGCACTGCTTATCATCCTCAGACAGATGGGCAGACAGAAAGAACCAATCAGATTCTCGAGGATATGCTGAGAGCTTGTGCCTTACAGCATGGTTCTAGTTGGGACAAGAGTCTACCTTATGCAGAGTTCTCTTACAATAATAGCTATCAGAAAAGTCTTGGAATGGCACCATTTGAAGCATTATATGGGCGTAAGTGTAGAACACCCTTATACTGGAATCAAACGGGTGAGTCACAGTTGTTTGGGCCTGATGTTATAAAGGCTGCTGAAGAACAAGTCAGTAAGATAAGGGAGAACTTAAGGATAGCTCAATCTCGACAAAAGAGTTATGCGGATAAGCGAAGAAGAGACTTGAGTTTTGAAGTAGGTGATTATGTGTATCTCAAGGTATCACCGATGAGAAAGGTGAGAAGGTTTAATATGAAGGGAAAGCTAGCACCAAGGTATGTTGGTCCCTTCAAGATTATAAAGAGACGTGGAGAAGTTGCATATCAATTAGAGTTGCCTGAGCATCTATCAGCTGTACATGACGTGTTCCATGTGTCTCAACTCAAGAAGTGTTTGCGGGTACCTGATGAACAAATACCCATGGATGAACTTCAAGTTAAGGAAGATCTGACATATGAAGAGTATCCTGTAAGAATTTTGGAGACAGCTAAAAGACTCACTCGGAGTAGGGTGATTAAGATGTGCAAAGTACAGTGGAATAGGCACTCGGAAGAAGAAGCAACTTGGGAAAGAGAAGAGGATTTGAGGAAAGAGTATTCACACTTGTTTGAGTAAGCATCCAATCTCGAGGACGAGATTCTCTTTAAGGGGGGTAGAATTGTAACACCTAGAATTTTGCAACATTTTAAAATTAGAGAATTTACTTAATTATGCAATTAATTGTTCATGCTAATATAGGGAAAATAGAATTTTTGGGAAAATTAAAATAAAAACCTAGTCAAAACATGGTTGTTGCACTCATGCTGCTGCATATTTATTTTGTGATGCTTGAATTATTATTTGGTCTCTCAAATATTTGAAAATTTCTTTTGAAAACTTGTTGGAAAAATAGAAATAGAAAAAAAAGAAGAGGTAGAAGTAGAGTGCAGCAGCAGCCCAACCCAACCCAGCCTGCTACCCCTCTTCCTCTCTCTCGGCCCACTCGGCCTCTCTCCTCCCCCTCTCCTCTTGGGCCGCGGCCGCGCGAGCCGGCCCAAACGGACGCCAGGCGCAGGCGCGCCCGTTCTCTCTGCTCGCTCTCGCTGGCGACCTGGACCCACACGTCAGCGGCCTTCTCCACCTTCCTTCTTCCTCCCGCTCTGTTTCCTTCCCGAGCCACGCCGTCGCCGCCGTGGAATCCGGCACGAATTTGCCGCCTTCCTCCAAAATTGGCACGGCCCGAGCCTTTATAAGACCGTGCTCGACCTCCCCTGACCCTTTCCGAACCCTAGCCGCCACCCGTGCCCTCTCTGCCAACCTCGTCGACACCGCCGCCGAGACCAATTCGTCGAGCTCGGCGACGATTTCCTCTCGGTGAACCCCTCTTGAGCTTTGCGCCGTCTCGGTGAACTCCCCGAGCCGTTTTCCCCCTCGGATTGTGCACTGACGCCGCCTCCCCGCTGTTGCAGGACCCCGCCTGCCGCGCCGAGCTCCGCCCTCGCCGTTGAGGTCCATCACCGAGACCTCCTCCGTCCAATTCAACCGTCACATAGGCATCGTTGTGAGGTAAAGAAGCCTCGCCCACCAATTTTTGTTCGTTTCGCTCCTTCCCGAGTCGCCGGCTAGCTCACCGGTGAAGCCCGGCCGCCATAGGCCCTGCTGCACTTTTCCCATCCCGTTGCGTACCAAATGGTGGCCTCCATAGTTCTCGCAGCAAGCCTAGCTACCTCCCCGGACTTTTCCCGGCCCAAACCAGGCACGTAGCCCCGAGATCGCTGTCTCCAGGCGAGGGCAGCCGCCGCCGGCCGCCCAACTCCGGCGAACAGAGCAACTCCTCCCTGGGCGGTCTAATCCTGGCCGCCCATCTCTATATCAACGGCACCGAGAGCTCGATACCCCTTCGGTGCACGGCTACAGCGTGGCCTCGGTCCACCCGCGCACGCGCGCTGGTCCACGGACAGCGTGGTGGACCCGACCAATCACATCGCGCCACGTGGCCGCAGACTCGGTCAAAGCCACCAGCCCCGCGCGCTCTCAGTTTACGCTTTCCGTTTTCAAAAGCGTATTTCTCTCTGTTCAAATGAAAATACGTTTTCAGACTTTACAAATTTGCCACTCATTTTGAATTGGCCATAACTTATGCGTTTTAGCTCCGATTCGAGCGATTCAAATTGCATTAGATTCATAATTTCACCCTCTATCCAGTGATATAACTTTTGTCTATGTTAAAAGTATTTTTATTTTAAGTATTATTTTAATCCCTAAAAATGCATTAAAACTTGGAAAATTCATATCTTTCACGTTTTAAATCCGTTTTCGATGATCTTTATATCGATGTGATCGTAGCAACGTGTAGATCAGTTTTATAAACTTTTTAATTGGTTTTCTCACTGTTGGTGTACTGTTCTAATTTATACTCTTGTTTGCCTTGCATGAATGCCCCTGTATGCTTGTATTATGGTGTTTGATCGAGTATAGACGGTGAGCAATTCGACGTTGGTTACGACCCGCACTTCGAGGACCAGCAAGACCAGCAAGACTTCCCTGAGCAAGGCAAGTAATTCATGGGACTATCCTTGTTACCTACTTGTGAAAGCTTTTTATAAATATCATATGCATGCAATTCCCTGTCAACCCTAGTTGAATTCCATAGATTTGTACCTGTTACCTTGATACCTATGGTTTATGCATGTGGATGGGTTGGCTATGCTATTAATATCATGATCTTGTAAATTGTCTAATGGTAATGCAATGAACTTTAAAAGATGACTTTATCCGTAAGTGAACCTCCGGGAAAACCGCGCAACTATGAGTGCTAATGGGCTCTGGTTTTAGTTCAGTAAAATGCTCTTGTCTAGCTTGTTAGTAGTTACCGAAAGGCGCAAGTGGGGTGTGATTAACCGGGATAGCTTATAGTTTGGCCCCTGTCTGGAATGATGTGTATAGGCTGCGGTTATGTGCCATCAGGCAGGGGAAATATTATAAGAACAGGCACAGTATCCATAGCGGCCCTAACTTGTTAGACAAGACTTTTGAAAGACTTCATAGTGATACCCTGCTCACTCACCTTGGTAGTGTTTTTGGGAGTAATTAACCCGAGCAAATGGGAATCACGGCTCGTAGTGAAAGTGTGCAACCTCTGCAGAGTGTAAAACTGGTATACTAGCCGCGCCCTCGGTCATGGGTGGCTTGGAATCCTCATGGAACAGAAAATATTGTCATTGTTTAATTGTTTATGCTTACTACTTCACTTTACATTGATCATGAATATGGGAATTTATGAAACACCATTGATGCTACTTATTGTGCTATAATTAATTGTCTTTAAAAATGCTCCCGCAACATAACCACATACAGCTAGTTGAGCCTCATGAACCCTGTGTTTTACTTGCTGAGTACGAAATGTGCTCACCCTTGCTATTACCACACAACAGATGAAGATTGGAGTTATGATTACCGCAACGAGTTCTAGACTTGTTGTCAACCAGTCAACGTCCCTGCGATGAAGCTGCCACGAGAATTATCTTTTCCGCTGAGATGTTGTAATAAAGTACTATGATTTAAATATTGTTCGCTAAGTAATAAACTCTGCAATGGTACTATTTAATTTTGTCTAGCATGTGTGGACTTGATCCTTGGCACACATGTGAGCTTTTATACATCCTGGTGTTGTTTTTAATATCGGGGTGTGACACTGCTCGAGCATCGAATTAAGCGCTTTGCGATCTTATGCATAAACTCATTATCAATCATGACTAATATCGAATATACTAGGAACTTAATAAACAGAAATATAATAGTGAAATATAATAGAGTAATAACAAGAGGAAATTCAAAAAAATTACCGGCCTTCAGATGACAATGGCTCTAGAATCCTAAGCCGGAGCCCAACTCTACTTTAATCTAGCTACATAGGTCTAAACTATAACTATGAGTAGCTAACGCTAATCTTTGGTGGAAGAGATGTCTTCTGCTTCTATCTTCTCTTCTTCATCTCCTTCATATGAAACCCTAGCAGTCTCGACTGTATATATAGGCCAGAGGAGTGAATCTTAGCCGTCGGATCAAACCGACCATGAGAAACGGACCAGATGCATCCTCAAAGGTGGTGGAGAGTCCACGTCGAGGGGGAGAAGGGTTGGCCCCTGAGCTGGTTTCGGCCAAACTAGAGGCTTGCTCGGCAGAACCACTCTCGTGGTGGTTCGGCCTCGTCTTCAGTCGGTAGTTCTCTAGTGTTCTCTAGATTATTCTTGATGCGGAATCCACGAGTAATTAAATGTATGTGTGCGGCATGTGGGTCCTCCTTTGGCTCTTTTCCTGTTTAATCCCTGCAAAACACAGATTCACCAAAAACCCATGGAATTCTGTCAGTTTAAACCCTATTCTAAGTTGGTGATTGGTTTTATGCCATTTTTCATGTTTAGTTGATGGTTTAAAATAGACAATAACTACCATAAACAAACTTCCCCAAGCTTAACCTTTGCTCGTCCCTGAGTAAACAATCTTTCTCAAGTTGACTCAAGCACAAATGCTTCTAATTAAAAATTCTCTACCAGACCAGAGTGAATAACCTGACTTTCAACTCTTTCATACTACCTGCAATTATGGGGTTTTGACCTTCACTTGGTCTTGGGTAATTGAAGGATAGAACAATCAAGTCAAGCACTATATCTCAACTTCATTATTTCACCTCTGTTTTGGAGTTTTTATTTATTTTCAAAATAAAACTCAAAGTTTGCTTTGTATGACCCTCACAAATCTCTCATGTATGTGGTATTTGTGGATCCTTACCAAGGCGATATGGTGGTATGCTGTCACACCCGATTTTAAGAACATAATCAAATGCACAATATATATATGCTAGGATCAATATTCATACATAGGGTAACATTATTACAAAAATGAACCATTGGTCTAAAAGAAAAATATATAATTATTAAATAAAAACTCTAGCGGAAATCTTGGACACCATCTCCACAGGAACGTTGACCAGGAAAAGCACCAATACACATCATCGGGGTCGAAGGCACCATCTTCTATATACTCCTCCTCGTCAACTCCGGTGTCTGGGTGGGGTAGCAGGGGGACAAGGAGGAAGGGTGACTACATTCAAATGTACTCCACAAGTGTAGAAAAATATGACATGTGGCTTGTAACAAGGGTAGGCTGACTTGGCTGGACACAGCATCTAAAGCAACAAAATCCTATCACTTTAATTCCCTAAGAACCTATTTAACTAAATGAAATATCATCTTCTTAGAGTAACCAACACTCAAAAATCCCATCCGAGTAACCACACTTGGAAATCGATCCAAGCAACCAACAATTGAAACTCCATCCAAGCAGCATGTTCCTTTTCCCAGGAACCACCCAACCAAAGCCATTTAACCAACTAATATCTAAGAAGTCCAAGCCAGCTCTAGACCGCAAGCACGGCTGATATATCAATTTTACACTCTACAGAGGTTGCACACTTTCACCACGAGTCATGTTTTTCCCATTTCACCGAGCACTGCCTAGGTGCACAGCGAGGTCACACTATAAGACCTTTACAAAGCCCCTCTAAGCCTGTTTTACACGTTCCTCTAAGGTTTCGCCCCAATGGGCCCCTCTGGAGCCACAAAACCATCCCCATATAAACCAAACTTAGAGAGACTAATTAGTTAGATAGGTCCATATCATTTTAGCCTCATGGTTGCACTGTAAAGCCGGATTACATGCTCTGGGAACCGAGTCGTATGGATCTAGGCAGGATTATATCTAGCACAAATCCAATCCACCAACATCAGCCGCCAAATCCATGGCACAAACAAAACCCCACCAATCTTTACATCCTACCAGATCTGCCTAATCACCATGTTACTAAAAAGATTACCATCCCCACATACTGCATAGATCATTAATCAACATTTAATTATACTCTTTCTCAACCATTGACTGCAGTGCTAAGCAATGACTCCCACCAATTTCCCAACCCTAACATGGGATTCATATTTAGACTCTGCATGCAACTAATGGTCTAACTACTCTAACTCAAAAGGTAAAATAAATGTAGGTGCAAGATGGTCAAGGACACTTCATGCCTTTGAAAAGCTTTCCCAAAGTTTTAAACCTTTCCTTTTCGGTCAACCTTGTGCAGCTCCACTCTAACGGTGGCAATCAACAGGTCACAATCATCACAAGAGGACCTAAACAGTACACCAAACATTACCAAAGCATACTATAATGGTTACTAACATACACTACTCGTCGTTATAAACTCGTGAGCGCAAGAACCAACTAAATCGAACCTACGGTTTAAAGTTATAAGCTTTTGAAGTTTTGGGGCATTTTTGTAATTAGAAAGGTTTTATTTATATATACTTTTCAAAAGCAAATGAGAAAAAATGTAATTTATTTGAACACAAAACTATTTTATAAATGCTAAAGGATTTAGTAACATTTTTAGAGTTATTTTGTTAAATAAAACACATTAGTGATATCATTAATAAAATTTATGGCACCATTATTCATCTTATAAAACTAAATAGAATAAATATATTTTATAATTTTAATAAAGAGAAATAGATTAAGTAAATATTATTGGTTTTATAAAGATAATATATTGAAACTAGTTTTCTAATTCAATTTCACTAATTAAGAGTGATAGCATTTTGGTAAATATAATACATTTAATCTCTTTAAACATTTTAGATTAACATTTTATAAATCAAAACATATATGTCATCATTTTAATTGAACTATCTCTGTCCAGGGGTTTTGTGTAAGTTTGCTAGGCCGAAGGGGTATCGTGCTTTGAGGATCGTTGGACTTTAGATCGACGGTTAAGACGGTTAAGATTAGAAGGGGAGAGCGGAATGAAAAGAAACTCACCGGCCGGAACAGGGCCGACCGCGGTGGCTCGCCGGAGAGCGGCCGGAATGGGCTCCGGTGCGCCATCGTCGACGACGAGCGGCGGAGGATCAGGAGGAGCTGATGGAGAATGTTTTTGGGGTGGTTTTTGCAGCGCGAAGATGCTGGTGGTGGTGGACCGTGAAGCAGAGCGGCCGGTCGGCGGTGGCGCTCGTGGAGATTGCTCTGTGTCGGTGGTTCGGTGCTGTGGAGCAGCGAGGCGAGTTGGCGGCACCACCGCGAGTCTAAAGCAGGCGACGGGGAGACGAGTGGCGCTCTGGGTGGGGCTGTCGTCGCCGGAGCTTGGAGCTCGGCCATGGCATGGCGGCGGAGGGGGGAGGTGGCCCACGGAGGGGCTAGGCGGAGGCAGAGTGCTTGCGCGAGTGTCTGATGGCGCTCATGGATGTCATGGAGGGCCCGATGAACGACACTGCAACGTGAAACGACGAACTCCTGTGTTGTTTCCTCGAGCAATGGCGGTTTTCCACCGCATCTTTGATGGAATCGACCATAACGTTCATTGAAGGTATGGGATTCACCATCTTCTACCTTGAATTGACAGTGGGGCCAGCGAGAACTCTGGCGAAGTCTCCAAGCGACGAGATCTTCTTTATGGTTTTTTCGCGACTCAGTGGAGCAGTTGGCAGAGCATGCATGCAGATAACGTAGGAGTATAAAGACTGCATTTAAATGCAGTTGGAATTCTGTAGCAGCGGGAAATCTTTTCCAATTAGTGTCCAATCATGATCTAAATAAATTTAAAAGATTTATCTCGTGATTTACATATAAACTATGTAATATGTAAACATTTCATTTATATTTTCTTGTACTACAATATTGATGTGACTAGTTATAATTAAAAATTACAGGGTATTTAAACAAGGCCAAAAGTGAAAGTTAGCGTGCGATGAAAAAGTCACTGTGTTATAATAATGATGTATAATGTGTGTGCGTGTATATAGACCAATGGGCACACAGTCAAAAAAAAAAAAAAAAACGCACACCCGGTGGCCAATGGGTGTCGGATGACCCCAAAAGTGTCTATCTGTGCCTACCGTACAACCATCATTAGCAGTTGCTAATCACATGATTAATCTAGTTGACCATCAATTAATTAATTCTTCACACTTTCAAAGTCTACGCTTCGTCGGTATAGTTGCGGAAGACCATGAGTCATGCACGTGTTTCTGACTTAGGGCACGTTGGGTTGAAGGGGAACGACGGGCTGGAATTATTGCTGGCTGAATTTGTTATAACGTGTGCGCTGTGGCACACTGGCACTGCATTATTAGCAATGGTCAAGTCAAACACATGCCACCTGCGTCGTGTCTCATGATATGACCAAGACATCGTGCCAGTGGACAAAGACTTTCTCAGACAATGAAGCAGTCAAACATGCAAGTCACCAAGTAAAGGAAACTAGCATCTCATATATTTGTAAATCTATAAGACGTTTCTCCTGTACAAGCCATTACTGCACTAGTACACAAATAATTTATCTTGGCGCTGGGATTTCTTTTACAGACAGTTTCTGTTAACGGATGCGAGTAGAAATAGATTTTTACCTATAAAAATCATGCATCTGTACATGCGGTTTAGTAAGAAAACCGCTGGTTGAAATCGATTTCTACTATTGGTTTTCTTAAAGAACCGCCTCTACAGATAATTTAAAATTAGTTTTTTGAATTTTCTAAATCACCTCATATGAAAAACCATCGAAATAAAAGTTGTAGCTCCTAAAAAGTTATGAAAGTTTATAGTTGACAAATATTTTATTTGAAATCATCTTGTTAATGAAAACTTTGTTTGAATTTGTCAAATTTGAAATTCAAAATAAAAGTTGTAGATTTTGAAAAGTTATGGAACTTTGTATTTAACAACCTTTTCACTTGAATTCGTTTAAGGCCTCAAATAATCAATTTATGCCCGTTTAGAATAATATAGACACAAGTGACTGATGGATGAACTGGTAGAGGAGGCTACGCGCGAGGCTAAGGTTGCGGGTTCAAACCCTCGAGGACTGGAAAAATAATATGATGAAAATGGACGAAGACAATTTATAATAATCTAAAACCGTTATTTTGGGTAATAACACAGTATAGGAAATGAAGTCTTCAAAAGAAACATAATGTAGACATCTTAGTAACAGGTGATTTGATCACTGCTATGGTATGGATCTTTAGGTAGGATAATTTACAAGTGAATTAAATGCAACCAATACCATATACTGCATTACCTTGTGTTAATTAACCAAAATAGTCAAGATATTTATATTGCAATTATAATTCTACAGGGATTAAAGTTTTCTAATTCTATAAATAACTTTCTTAAATTGTGACTAAGTCAACTAGCAAATTTAACTTGTATGTGGTGCAAAAGATGGTTTGGGTGCACTAACATACCCAATTCTATTGTAAAACTACAAATGCAACATATATGTTGGTGCAAAATTGTAACACCCTAATTTTTAAATTTCTAGCAATCTATAATATTAATAATTTTAAATTGTATTATTGCTAATCAATAGTAGGGTAAAATAAAATTTTTAAAATAGAAAAAGAATTTGTTTTGTTGCATTCATGCCGCTAGAATAAATTTTATTGTATGAAAATTTATTATTTAAAACTCAAGTAGGGTCCCGTCTATTTTATTTTAAAATAAATAAAATGTTTAAGGTTTTGTTATTAAATAATCCCAAATGCTATTTTCATAACTTTAGAATTTATTCCTAAAGTGGGTACAATAAAAAGAAAAGAAAAAGAAAAGGAAAAGAAAACATAAAAAAAGAAAAGGAAATCCCTATCTCCCTCTCATCGGGCCCAGCCATTTCCCTTCTCTCCCTCTCCCCACTCTCTACTCAGGCCGAGCGGCCCAGCGCACATGCCGACCCAAAACCAGGCTGCCAACACACTCGTCTCAATCCCCTCTCCCTCTCTGCGAGCACCGATAGGCGGGCCCCACAAGGCGGGTTCATCCCCTTCCTTCGTCCTCGCTCTGCAGGACACACGCGACCACGCAAACGCCCCTGAGTCGGCCACCACTGAACGCGTGCCCGCCTCCTCACGTCTCTCGCTACCAAACTGAGCCTCGTTTGCGCCTGCACACCTCTTTGTGACCGCTCTAGCCCTTCGCCTCGTGCGAGTCACGCGGCTGACTCTCTGGAACGAAGTTGTGCTCATCCGCACATGCATGGAGTCGCCATTGCTCCGCCATGCGTGCACTGTGTGCCACCGAGCGCCCAGGCCACCTCCCGTGCATGGATCCGCCATCCGCGCCAATTCAAACCCAGTCGCCGCTCCCCTTTTTCCGCCTCTTCCCTCCTCCTCTCTGTGCATAGGGACCGAGCCAAACCACCATGAACGGCATGACGCCAAACCTCGCGACCGAGCCCTGTGGCTCCTCTCCCCCTCAATAAACGGCACCGGAAGCACCGCAATGGCCTACCAAAGCCACACCGCCCCTCCCTGAGCCTCCTCCCTCCCAGCAGCGCCCTTAACCCTTAGTCAAGCTGTAGCTACAGATACCGAAGTACACTGCCACCATTCTACGTCGTCGGGCGCCTCTAATCCTTCTCTGGACGAATTGTCACCTTGGTGAGGTTTCCCGTGCCCCTCTCTCTCCTCTAGCCTTCAATTTTGCGAATTGAGGCCTCTATGCCTGATTTCCATGTGCGCCGAGGAGCTCCAGCCAGCCGGCCATGGCACCCACTGCTCTGAGCCCCTTACCCGGCTCCAACAAGGACCTAGATCGGTCTGTGGTGGCGCCCTCTCCATTTCGGTGTTTTTGTACGGTCGAACGGAGGCCTGTAGCCCCTAATTCGGCCGCGCCGGCGAGCTTCCGCCCCCGGCAACGACTGAGCCGCCGCGTAGCTCCCCTCCGGCCAGAGCACCGCTATCCAGCTCTCTTGTTTTAATCTCAGTCATCCATCCGTGATCCAACAGCCCAAAACTGAGGATACCCCTTCGTGTGGACAATTAGCAAAAAGCACCCTGTTTGTTTTTAATATAGAACCCGCAGTCCAAGTGCATTGTGCTATGAGCCTTGCTTATCTCTTATTTTGGCCCCTGGGTTTATTTGGAATTAGGAACAATATTCGGTTAGGTTTAAATCTGAAATTTATTTGTTTTAAATCAATAATAGTTTGGTTTATTTACAGTTTTGCCACTCATTGGTATTTAGGTCATAATTTCTTCAATTTTGATCCAAAATGATCATGGCATACATATATATTGCATTCGATTTTATCCTTGAAATTGGATTTGATAGAATGGTACCAAAGCCATGTTGACCGTAGGACGCTAGCCTAGATAGTCATTTCGCAAAACTAATTTAATAAAAGATTCCCTTCTCTTCCGCTTGAACTATAAATTATTTTGATAAAAACTTTCCTTTTTGTCATCTAAATTTTAACTATTTTGTGCAAAATAGAGTGATCTAAACTTTAACTATTTTGCCATCTAATTTTTTTTGGTAAAACTAATTTAATAAAAGATTCCCTTCTCTTCTACTTCAACTGCTGAATTTTAACTATTTTGTGCAAAATAGAGTCATCGAAATTTAAGGTGCCCTCCCTAAAAATTTTGATTCCTGTTGGGTCGTTGTATTGCTATGTACTTGTGCATATGATTGATTTGGATCTTTGTAATGATTGTTGGTGTGTAGTAGTCCCACAACTGCTATGACACGTTTTGTTAAAAAATTAAATTTTATAATTATCATAAATATATTTAGCTAGGGTTTTTATTTATCTCATTATATCAATCTTTAGCTTGGTCATATCAGATAACGAACACCAGGAATGGTCTCAGAGACAACAACCAGAATGGTGCCAATGATCAGAATGGTGCCGGAGGCAATGATCAGAATGGCCATACCCAAGCACTGCCACCACCACCGCTAGTCTATGATCCTGTACAGATGGCTACCATGCAAATGCAGATGATGCAGACCATGACCCAGTTGATGCCCAGCATATAGCATATGCGGCAGCAGATCCAGCTGGCACCCGTTGCACCAGAACCCCAACCACTGCAGCCGCTAGATACTCTTAGGAGGTTCATGCTATCTCAACCTCATGTCTTCAAGCATGCTATGGAGCCACTTGATGTAGTTGATTGGCTCACTATGAGGACAAGCTGGATATTGCTCACTGTGAGATCCATGATAAGGTCCTTTATGCTGCCCATCAGTTGCAGGGCCAAGCGAAGAAGTGGTGGACAGCCTATACAGCCTCCCATGAGGATGCTTAGTCTATCACATGGGAGGAATTCCATCACAGCTTTTGGGCCCATTAGGGTTCGTCCGAAGAGATCAAGGTGAAGTGCTAGGAGTTCCTAGAGTTCAAGTAGGGTGGGACGTTAGTTCGTGACTATCTCCTGAAGATGCTAACACAGATGAGGAGAAGCTGGACTATTTCAGGAGAGGCCGATCCACTACGCTATGGCCTCTAATGACTACCCGTCATTCCAGAAAATAGTGGATAATGCCTTTGATGTTGAGAGAGAAAAGCAAGGCATGGAGGCAGTTTGTAAGAGGCAAATGTCCTCTCAGGGTAAGTCCTCTGGAATCAACGCACGTGCCCATTTCAGCTAGCCTGGGCCAGTTAAAAGGCAAGGAGGTCATTTTCATCAATAGATAAATTCCAGGCAGCAGGGTCAGCCTCAGCAGCAGCTGTAGCACAACCAGGCACCTCGCTCAGTTGCCCTAGCTCAATAGCAGACCCATCCAGCACAAGGGTTTGGTCAGATTGGCTCTTGCTTCAAGTGACAGCAGATGGGACATCTCGCTAACCAGTGTCCTAACAAGCAGCAGGGGCCACCATAGTAGAGTCGTAATGGTGGACAGATCGTGAGGCATGGGAAAGTGAACCATATGGCTATGAAGTCAGCTCAGTAGGCTCCCCATGTGGTGATGGGTACGTTCTTTGTTGATTCTCATCCCGTTACCATATTGTTCAATTCTGGAGCTTCTCATTCTTTCATATCAACCTAATGTGTAACAAGAAACAACATGCCTAGAGTTTTGATGAAAAATCAATTACTAGTTAATACTCCTAGAGGGAAAATGATATCAAGGCATGTATGCCTGAATGTAAGCATATCCATAAGGGGGTAGTTTTCCCTTTCTCTCTTATTGTGATGGAATCTAATGGGTTAGATGTGATCTTGGGAATGCATTGGTTGACCAAGTATCATGAAGTGATAGATTGTGCTCGGAAGACAATAAGGGTGATGTAACCAGATGGCATTGAGGTTTAGTACCAAGCCCCATCAATGCTAGCAGGAGAAGTTCAAGTGAACCAAGTGGAAGCACTCAATGATATTCGAGTGGTGAAGGAATTTTCAGATGTCTTTCAAGAATTGCCAAGTATGCCACCAGATCGAGAAATTAAATTTGAAATCAATCTAGTACCTAACACTGCACCTATATCTAAGATACCTTATAGAGTGGATGCTAATAAATTAGCTGAGTTGAATGAGTAGATCTAGGAGCTCCTAGAAAAAGGTTTTATCCATCCTAGTACATCGCCTTGGGGAGCCTGTGATCTTTGTTCCAAAGAAAGATGGAGGTGGGCGAATGTGTGTCGATTATTAAGCACTGAATGAAGTCACTATTAAGAAAAGTGCCCTATTCCTTCGGATTGATGATTTATTTGATCAGCTGAAGGGTGCACATGTGCTGTTCAAAATTGATTTGAGATCGGGCTATCATCAGCTGAAGACATCCCTACGACAGCTTTTGTGTCTCGATATGGTTTATACGAGTACACGGTGATGTCTTTTGGGTTGATAAATGCTCCGGCATACTTTGTGTACCTTAGAAATATTTAGACAAGTTAGTGGTGGTATGCATTGATGATATTTTGATATTCTCCAAAAATAAAGAAGAGCATAAAGAACATTTGAGATTGGTTCTTCAGAAGCTTAGGGATCATCAGCTATATGCTAAACTTAGCAAGTGTGATTTTTGGCTGAAGGAAGTTTCCTTTTTGGGTCATGTCATCTCTGAAGGACGAGTGTGTGTTGATCCTGGCAAAGTGAAGGATATTTTGAATTGGCAGGCACCTCAGAATGTGGGTGAAATCCGGAGTTTGTTGGGAATGAGTGGTTATTATCGTCGTTTCATCGAAGGATTCTCCAAGTTAGCAAAGCCCATGACCCAATTGTGGTAAAAGGGAACCAAATTTGTATGGTCCCCGAATTGTCAGGCTAATTTTGAAGAGCTCAAGAAGAGGTTAACCATCGCTCCAATCTTAATCATGCCAAATGTCGAGAAGAAATTCTCTGTCTATTGTGATACCTCTCGCCAAGGTCTTGGATGTGTCTTGATGCAATAAGGACATGAGGTAGCCTACGCTTCGAGGCAGCTCATGAAGCATAAACTAAATTATCCTACTCATGATTTAGAGCTAGCAGCTGTTGTACATGCTCTGAAGATTTGGAGGCATTACTTGATCAGGAAGAAGATGGAGATTTATACCAATCCTAATAGCCTAAAGTACATCTTCACACAGCCTGATTTGAACCTTTATTGGTATAAGATAACTCAAACCAAATAAACACTAGGATTATCTGCAAGCGGACATATACCGATATAGCACTTCACCCGGGAGTATACCAGGTATCGTTATTTATATTTTACCACAGTCAAAATGGGATGACTAGAATCTAGACTTAACCCCTGAGCTGCTATCAAGGACGGAGAAAATAGGTGATATAGGAGATTGCTAAGGCTTCTAGTTCTAATCCTCACAAGAAATGTCGACGGAATACCGGCGATAGTCTACCGAGGGGTACGCCCAAGGTAGTAGATGATCGGTGAAGGTACGCCTGAGACTGAGCGAGAGTTGCACGATTAGCGCGAGACACGAGATTTATACAGGTTCAGACCGCCGCAACGTGTAATACCCTATGTCCTGTGTGTTGTTGTATTGTATTGCTAGTAGATGAGATGTTTTGAGGAGGTCCCCTGCCTGCCTTATATAGTCTGGGGTCAGGGTTACAAGTCAGTTTTACCATACATATCAGATTACAATCCTAGCCGAACAAGGGAAACTAATCGGCTAGATACTACGAAAGCTATTTCTTTGGCCGCCAAGACTTCTAGTCCTGGCGGATATACGTGATCTTCTGGAGAACGTGTAGACAACACGTTCTTGGCAGTCCGGGCCTGATCGGATGACTTGGTCCATGTATGGCTATGCGGGTATATGGGTTTATACCCCCGCAGCTAGTTCCCGAGCACCTTGCATTCGTCGGGAGCTGCATGCCTTCAGAATTGCCTGACCAGACGGATGTAAGGAGCTCAGAAAAAATTTGAAAAGCTTCTCTTTGGTGAAGTGTATCCACTTTTGGCACGGCAGAGCCAATACCTTCACCGTTAGGTGAAGTGTATCCACTTAGTCCCCGAGCCTGATAGTAGGTGATGCAGGCACGTGGTGTCAGGGTTAAAATCTTTGTCTTTGTTGATCATGTGAAGTGCTATCGAAGTTCCCAAGCACATCCAGTGCTCAAAAATACTGACGAAGCGATGATGAAATCCCTAACCACATTTGGTGCTCGGAAATGCTAACAAAGCGGTAACGAAGTCCCCGAGCACATTTGGAGCTCGGAAATGCTGACGAGGCGGTGATGAAGTTCTCGAGCACATTTGGTGCTCGAAAATGCTGATGAAGCAATGATGAAGTCCCCGAGCACATTTGGTGCTTGGAAACGCTGACGAGGCTGTGAAGAAGTCCCCGAGCAAATTTGGTGTTCGGAAACGCTGACGAGACGGTGACGAAGTCCCCGAGCACATTTGGTGCTCGGAAATGCTGACAAAGCGATGATGAAGTCCCTGGGCAGATTTGGTGCTCAGAAACACTGACGAGGCGGTGACGAAGTCCCCGAGCACATTTGGTGCTCGAAAACGCTGACTGAGGCGGTGACGAAGTCCCCGAGTACATTTGGTGCTCGAAAACGCTGACGAGGCGGTGACGAAGTCACCAAGCATATTTGGTGCTCGAAAATGCTAACAAGCCAGTGACGAAGTCCCTGAGGACATTTGGTGCTCGGAAATGCTGACGAAGCGATGACGAAGTCCCCGAGCACATTTGGTGCTCGAAAACGCTGACAAGGCGGTGACGAAGTCCCCGAGCAATTTGGTGCTCGGAAACACTGACGAGGCGGTGACTGAATTCCCCGAGCACATTTGGTGCTTCGAAACGCTGATGAGGCGGTGACAAAGTTCCCAAGCACATTTGGTGCTCGGAAACGCTGACGAAGCGATGGCGACTCGTAGGCTTTTTATAGATTGAGCATCAAGAAGTCCTTATATGAGCATTCAAAACTGACATGCTTCCCTTTATATTTGACTTGGAGGCGACTGAAAATGGTTCGCCTTCTTCTTCCATTGCACGACGCGCAGTACCCATTCGAGTGAGTAACAGCCACTTCTTGCCGTAGCCGCCGCCGTCTAGGGTTACCAAACTACTAAACCAAAATCCGATTCCACTTGAATATCTCTGATTTGCCCCTCCACCAATCCAAATCTACAATCAATTTGAAGAAAATGGCACCCAGGAAGAGTGGCGTGTGCCTCCGAAGAAGGCGAAGGAGCCGCAACCTGGAGAGTTTCATCTTGACAACAAGTGGCAGCCTTCGATGATGACGGAGAAGGCCATTTTGGCCTTGGTGGCGAAAGGATTGCTGCCGAATCGTGCCACCGCCGGATGGAGGCCATCCGAAGGTGAGCAATACCCAATGCCCAATACCAATGAGATGACTATCTTTGCCGATTATTTCCTCCGCGGATTTGATGTTCCTTGCCACCCCTTTCTTCGCAAACTTCTCGATTATTATGAGATTTCTCTATGCAATCTTCATCCCAACTCAATCTTCCACGTTTCTATCTTCATTCACCTGTGCGAGGCCTTCATTGGAATCCTCCCCCATTTCAATCTATTCCGTCACCTCTTCATGCTTGTAAAGTCGAGCGGCAGAGGGTCTCGGATTGCCAGCGGTGTTTATCTAAAACTGAGGGAACGGGATGTCCGCTCACTATCTTTCTATTCCCCTGAACACGAGCCTCCGTGACTGGAATAAAAGGTGATTCTACATCCCGAACCAAGATCCTCTTGTTTGGTGTGCTGTCGATCGGTTGCCAGAGAGGAAGCTGAGCTGGTCAGACAAACCGGGGCCAGATGAGATGGAACAAGTTTGTGAGCTGTTAGAAATTCTGAAGGGCTTGAAGTTGAATGGGGTTGGAGTAGCTGCCAATTTCGTAAGGCACCGAGTACAGCCCTGCAAGGAGAGGGTTCACCCTGCTTATGAGTGGATTGGTGAGTCTGATCCGACCAGGGAGGTGCCTGAACACATGTCATCTTCTGAGGCGACGCTGAGATTGAAGGAACTTTTTGATAGTCGGACGCATATCGATAACCGAGGGTAGCAGAAGGCTTGTACATTGGGAATCCGCCACCTGATATATGCTGCTTGTGGATTCTTCCTTTACTCTTTGCACTGAATGAAGATCCTTGATATATTGTATGATTGGTTGAAGATAAATGGCCAGGACCGGAAGGTCTATTTCTCCGACTTTCCCACCATGGAGTGGCCTGAAGGTGTCATCCCTCGACATCGCTATCAATCTAGAAGTGAAGACGAAGACTTCGCGGAGCCCTCTGACGATGAGGCCAACGCTGATGATGAAGAGGAGGATCAAGAGACTCTCTCTCTCTCAGAGGGTATCCCATGGGAAGCGACCAATGGCCGAGAAGATCAGTGCATCGAGTGGAGGAGCTCGGAGGCCCGACGGGCCTGTGAAGATTTCTGAGGAGCAAACCCATCGTCAGGCGGTGGTCCCGGGCTCCAGTGACGACGAGGAACCGGTGCCAAAACGTCGGAAGGGTGAAGTCCCTCCGACCAGGAGTCCTAGCCTTGACGAGGAGACCGCTGGTCAAAGGAAGCAATTTGCACGAAAACACCGCCGGTCGGAGATGTGAGTGTTCGTCTCTCGTCATTGTTATTTTGCAGTCGAGCAATATTCTTAGCTGTATTGTGACTATGGAGTCTGCGTTGTTGTCCAGGAGACCCTCCACCGAGGATGTTGAAGGGGCGACGAGCGGGAGCACCGTTGGAGATGAACCACCGAAGAACGAGGGAGGAGGTGGTGTTGCTGCCGGGTGGCCATCCGATCATGAATCACCGAAGAGCCCGTCAGGGATACAGCCGGATCCAAGCACACTGGAGCAACTGCCACCACCTGGTGCAGCCTCCGCAATTTGCCTTCATGCCATCAACCTCATTGTTGGCCCGAGATTCAGAGCAGCAGCCTACCGACGAAAGAGATCGCGGCTCCATGCCATATCCAAGTGGACTAGTATCACCGGTTTGAAATGAACAGAGGGCTGGTATGCCGGCCAGTGGTTCTTCTCATGGGGCGGTGCCGAGGTCAAACCCAGAGCGCCCTGATCGGCCGTCTTCGAGTGCCGCTCCTCCTGACCCAGATGTCGAGGGGATCTCTCGGGAGGCTGCAGGCGAAGTCCCTCCGGCTGTGATTCGGACCTTCCGGTGGGTTGGGGATACTTATGCCATTGCGGTGGAGGAGCTGGCAGATGATGAAATTGAAGCTCTAAAGGCCAAAATTCAGGATACCCATGCTGACCTGAGGAAGGTGCTTGGTCGCCTGGGTTGACTATATTCTCGTGTGCAGGTATTTGATTCTTTCTTCTTGAAGTGCTTTTATTGCCAATCTGCTTGCCAGTGACTACCTTGCTGGCTATCGATCAGGTGGTCCATGACACGGCTGAAGACCGCCAGAAAACCCTTCATCGTCTTGCTGGTGCTGATTTGAAGAGCGAGGAATTGTAGAGGGAAGTAGATCATCTTGTTGGAGCGATGCAGATCTTCGCGAGCAGCGTGACACGCTGCAGGAGCATTGCGCCGACCTGATGGACTCCGAGCAGAAGCTGTTGCAGGAGAAGAGAGGTATAAGGGCCGTCAATTTGTTGGTCGTTTGACCCTAGCTTCTTATTCCTCTCAGTTGTGAAGTTTTGATATGCAGATCTTCAAGACTTGTTTGAGGGCGCAGTGAAGCGGAGTACGCGCGTCTTCACCTTAGTTAGTCGCTTAGACACTCATCTGATAATGTGTGCTAAATCACCTCTTTATTGGTGCAGCCATGGAACTGGAGAACGAAGTTTTGATGCTTCGTGAAGCAGCTCAGAGGAACAAGGAAACACGCTTAGGTGAGCTTCAAATGCTGGGACACTGCTTTGTTATGTCTTGTTAACAGTTCTTGTCCTTGCAGAAATGGAGCAGAGAACCCGGGCGCAGCTCAACGATCTGTCAGAGCAACTTGAGGCCACTGAGGGACGATACGACGCCCTGGCGGAGGGAATCAATCCCGTTCTTGTCAAGTATGCCCCCGTTGATTCGCCTGCTGGAGCGCCAGGGCCCTTTGACATCATTCGTCGTGGTCGGCAAGCGTTATGGTTCTTCAAGGCCTTTTGCTATGACACCACCTGAGAATGTGGCCGCCCATGTGCTCGGTGTGGTGCGCTCGCACTATCCCGGCGTGAATAACGATAGGGTGAAGGGCGGGTACGCCCAGGGGACCACCGAAGAGCAAGAAGACCAATTTGAGGAGGAGGCGAAGCCGGCGGCGGTGCTCTTGGCGGCTGACATGCAGTTATTTCCCACATAGGGAATTTAGTCTTGGACTCTACAAAAAACTGAAACTGATCTTTATGCAAAAATACTGAGTTGTGGTATCGAGATCTTTGTATATATATGAAGCTTCACAAACTTAGTTTGTCTGGATTTATTTTTGATCTGAGTTAGATTCACTCATATTTAGGTGCTGGCGAAGCTATTTTAGCTTAACCACGTAGGTTACGGGGCGCCCGGGCAAGGTCGGGGCTTTCAGAGTAGCCGACGAGGAGTCAAGGCGTGCGCCTTTTGGAGAAACTCGGTGATCGGTGCCCGTGTCTTTTGACGGGGCTTGTGGAGATGCTGCTAACCTGCTCAAGCGTCCCCGGGGCTTACGTGATAGCGAAGATTAACGCCCCAGGCGTCCCTGGGGCTCACGTGGTGGTGTTGACATCTACTAACGTCGCCCAATATAACTTTATAACCTTTAACACTAGAGACGAAATTAGAAGATGTATGGTAATTAATTAACTGATCATTAGCATTTAGCCACCTATCTATTACCAACATTCTTTAGCATGAACTGGGTTGTCAATCCTAAATATATATGCTAAGAATAAATAAAGGTTTTACATATTATTCCATGTGACTAGGCAAAAATATAAATAAATATAAACTAAGAACAATTCTGCAAGCGGACAGATAATTATACCATTGTAGCATTTTACCTAGGAGTTCTACCAGATTGTCGATTTATATTTATACCACTGGGAAGGACTCGGATAAACTACAATCTATTATATTGATAACCACTATATACAATGAATAAGTGAAATTACCGATGTCATATACTCTACTCATAACAGGTAGAGGTCACAATATAATAAGGATAAATAGGGTGATAAGTATGATCAAGCATCATTAATAAAGATAAACATCAGAGCACTTTCTAGTCATAGTAATAGCTAGCCAATGGATAAACTAAGGAATTAATATCTAAGGTAATTCTATAACTACGTCAATGAATAATTCTAACTAGTGCAATTACATCTAGCAATCATTGTCAGATTAGTCCTATATCATGATCACATGCAAAGGGCATCATTTAGGAAAGGTGTGAAACAGAGTCATCACCCAACTTCGCGACCGTGCCTGCTTGCCTACATACGGGGGGTGGACTACAGAGGAATCAGCGTTGCTGTCACCTACGTGAACTACCACACGACCCGGCACATCAGGGTGCACTCATAGATAAACAAAATATCTAGACACCACGTCTACACATTATTCATCATCTACCCAACGATCGATTGGACAAACGCTATACGAGCAATTACATGAATTCAATAAGATCAAACCAACTATACTAGACATATAATTAAAGTAGACAAAGACTAATGTAATTAAGAACATATGAACTATTAAGAACAATGTTTCCCTAATCATAATGAAGAATACAATAATAGAGAAAGAACTAGAATTATACCGAACTCTGCGCTCCAGACGATCGCTGGGGCTCCAGATCCCGCCGAAGAACTAGATCTCCTCTACTCTCTATTCTAACTAGGTTAGAACTATGAACTAGAAGGCTCTTGATGAACTAGTAGGCTCTTGATGGCTTGAAGACTTGTTGCCTTCGATGAATGATTGATTGATGCCTCCAGGGGGGGTCTGCCCCTCTATTTATAGCCCGGTGGGATGAACGTGTGCCGTAGGATCAAACCGACTGAAACATAGGGCCGAGATGACTCCTAAGAGGCGGCGGAAGAAGACTCCAGAAGGCGACGGCGAGACCCTAGGGATGGCGCCTCCCGGCCCCACCTGGCTAGGTACGGGCCTCCGCTTGCTTCGGGTGTGTTCTACACTCTTCCAGGGTCTTCGTGATGATGTTTCCTTCGCGGTTGCATTTTGTGATAATTACGCAATTTAATCCCTCTTTTATGCTTTTCTGGAATAGTCCCTGGAAAATACAGAACATGCAAAACTCAAGAAAACTGTCAGTTAAAACCCTTAGACTAGTATGTTTTCATGTATCCTTTTGTGTCTAAAGTTCTAATAAAAGTTGAGGTTATCGACCGTCAACAGGTGGCGAAGCTGCCTGCGCCTGGCAGGGCTTACGCTTATTGTGGGCGATGGCTTCCCGAATCTATCAGGGCGGTCGATGAAGCAGTAAAGTTGGGCGGTCTGTCAAATGCAGGGCTTATGCGGTGACATAGTCGGGCTGCCCGAACAGGTGCGGGGCTTACGCGGCGACGAAGTTAGACTGCCGAGCATGTGCGGGACTTACGTATCGGCGAAGTCACGCTGCCCGAGCAGTTGCGGGGCTTACGCAGTGATGAAGTTAGACTGCCCGAGCAGGTACGGGACTTACATATCGGCGAAGTCACGTTGCCGAGCAGTTGCGGGGCTTACGCGGCGATGAAGTTAGACTGCCCGTGCAGGTGCGGGACTTACGTATTGGCGACGAATGTTGGTGCTTTGTTGGTCTGCAAATTTCGACACATATGTGCATGGGGGAAATATAGATTTTATTGAAGTAATAAAAACGGAAATACACATATCTGTCTTGACATGTGTTGACACCTGTTATCGTCCAAATTTTATTAGCAATTATCCCTGTATTAAACATGAATATCCAGTAGAATAGAGTTATTACTAATAATTTTCACAAGTTTTGGTGAATTGTATATTTTTCAGGGATTATTCCAGAAAAGCATAAAAGAGGGATTAAAGTGCATAAAAGACACGAAACTTGACCGTGAAGGAAACAGCATCATGAAGAACTTGGAAGAGTGTAGAACACACCCTGAAGCAAGCGGAGGCCCGCACCTAGCCAGGTGGGGCCGGCCGGCCCCAAGGGGGGCCGGGCGACGCCCCCTAGGGTTTCCACCCGCCGCCTTCTGGAGTCTTCTACCACTGCTTTTTAGGAGTCATCTGGGCCCTTGGTTAAGTTGGTTTGATCTAACGGCACGCGTGCATCCCACCGGGCTATAAATAGAGGGCCAAACCCCCTGGAGAAGAGCCGGATCAAGAGATGAAGACCCTGAAGCATTAGATAGATATCCACTAGATCTAGGCTACCAATCAAGAGAGAGATTAGAGAGATAGAGTAGATGAGTAGAGATTCGGAGTCCTGGCCTGTCGGAGCTTCTTCATAGCTGTGTTCGTCTGGAGTCAGCTCCCTCGCCCAGAGTTGCGTTCTGAGGTACTTTTGTATTCAATATCCTGATTCAAGTAAGCATTTGTTCTTATTCGTTCTCAAGTTTACAACTCTATTTGAGTGCTTTGATCTTGGATAGCTCCTTGGTTGAAGTAGTAGTTTGTAGTGTAGACGTGGTGTCTAGGCTATAATTACTTGTGAATATCTCCTGATTGGTCGGATAGTAGTAGTTCGCGTAGGTGACAGCTGCGTTGATTCCTCTGTAATCCACTTCCCATTGATAGGATCGATAGGTGTATAAGTGTTTGGTAGGAGGAACTCTGATTTCCGCTCTTATTCATTTCACTGCCCGATTAGAACGACATTATTCAAAGTTTACCAGTTGTCGAATCTAGATAATCATTAGTTATCTCCTCATTCTTGATATTCTCTGGATTGATTGTGTTATCGGGTTAAGAACCAATAGACTTAGCCAGTATCACCTACTGTCCCTTTGGGTTCGATATTAAAACTGAGATTGTCTCGTGAAGTGCTACATCGGTGTTTTATCTGTGCGCTTGCGGATACTTTTATAATAATAATATTTAATAGAGTGCAGTTAATTTATACCAACAAGCATTTCTGGCGCCGTTGCCGGGGAACTGTTTGCTGATTTTGGCTTAGTCTATCTTAATCTTGTATTATACTTTTATCTTTTATCTTTTACCTTTTTAAAGTATAGAACCCACGTCCCAACTTTTATATCAATATGGAGCATCATCGGGATCGTATCTCCAGCCAAAAGAATCGTCTTTACCCATCACATCATCAGGCTATGAGTTACGCCTGGGATCTATTAAGTTAGTTCAGGATCACATTTTTTCTGGTAGTTCTAGCGAAAACCCCTATTCCCATTTAGCCGATTTTGAGGAGATATGTTCTTGTTTGCACATTAAGAGCATGACAGATGAAAACTTTAACATGGAAACTCTTTCCGTTTTTATTAACGGGAAAGGCAAAGAAATGGTATAATCGCCATGTTGGGAGTAGCCAATGAGATTGGGAAGTATTGCGTGCTAATTTTTGTCTTGATTTTTCTTTATCAAAAAGGTCGCTAAACTTCGTTTTGAAATTATTGGATTTAGACAATTAGATAACGAATCATTAGGCAAGGCTTGGGAACGCTTTGATGGATTTATAATTTCTGGACCTAATCATGCTTTGCCAGAACCTATGCTTTTGCAACATTTCATTTTAGGCCTTGATGATAAAAATAAAGAATACCTTAATTTGGCCACAGGAAGAGCATTTATGCATATTACTGCTTCACATGCTAAAACTATTCTGACCAATATCTTAATTGATCTTCCTGAAGAAAAAGAAAAGTTGTTAGAAGATGAATTTTTGTCATTCGATTCTAAACTTTTGTCTGATTCATCTCAACCTTTACCTGAACTATCCAATGAGAAGGAGATAATTTCTATTTCTGATTTTATGCTTGAATTTGAGGATGAACTTTTTAGTGATTATGGAAACACCTCACGCTATCATAAAAATATGAAAC
The DNA here is from genome assembly GCA_038502445.1 of Eremochloa ophiuroides. Lineage (NCBI taxonomy): Eukaryota > Viridiplantae > Streptophyta > Magnoliopsida > Poales > Poaceae > Eremochloa > Eremochloa ophiuroides. Next base: position 52,157,248 of record JAHLJS010000002.1, read on the forward strand.
CACAAGAATATCTGAATTTTAAAACTTTTAATATTTCATATCCTGCTGATTTAAAATTCCTTAGAGAGATAACAAGAGAATTGATTTTTGTTATGAGTAATGAGTGGTTGACAGAATCTGAGTTTTCAAATGATATAATTAGTTTAAATTCTCCTGCCATTACTATTAAATGTCAAATTGATGCATATCCTTTTGATGCCTTTTATAATCCAATAGTAGGTGTCAATATCATGTCTCTTACATTTGCTGAAAAATTCTTAAAAGATATGCCATTAATTCCTACAAATAAATTATTGAAAAATCATTTAGGATATATTATTCCTAGTTCAGGTGTTTTATGTTCTCTTCCTATTGTGATTAATGAATTTCAAATTTTGCTGAATTTCTATATCTTTGATGTTTGGGATTTTGATGTAATGATTGGATTACCAATAGGAAAGCCTTTGCGAGAAGGTTGTGCGGGTAATTTAGATATTAAACTTGGGAAAGGATTTAATCTCTCAGTGCCTATAACTCATGCATTAAAAGCTAAGGCAGAGCTACCTCCTGAGTTAGATCCGATAGAAGAAGTTAAGGCTGTGTCATTTGAGGAATTTATTGAACCTAATTTGGAGGATGATACTCAGTTCTTCATTAATGAAGAGGAGGAGGATCTGATTGATCCTAAACCTCTGGATGAATTACTAGAGCCACCTAAGCCTTCTATTGAGCTTAAACAACTACCTTCTGGTTTTAAGTATGTTGTTCTGAATAATGATCAAAATTGTCCTGTGATTATTAGTGGTAAACTTTCTGATGAAGAGTCTTTTAGATTAATAACTGTCTTAGAAAAACATCGTGCTGCTTTTGGTTATTCACTCCAAGACCTTAAGGAGATTAGTCCTATTTTATGCACCCATCGTATTCCAACCAACCTAGAAATTACACCTTCTAGAGAGCCCCAACATAGACTTCAAAATGCGATGAGGGAAGTTGTTAAGAAAGAGGTCTTGAAACTTTTGTATGCTGGGATTATTTATCCTGTTCCGCATATTGAGCGGGTAAGCCCTGTTCAAGCTGTACCTAAAAAGGGTGGTATGACCGTAGTAAAAAATGATAAAAATGAATTGATACCCCAGAGAACTGTTACAGGATGGCGAATATGTATAGATTATAGAAAACTCAATAAACCAATCAAGAAAGATCATTTTTCGCTGCCCTTCATTGATGACATGTTAGAGCATTTGGCAAATAATTCTTTCTTTTGTTTCCTTGATGCTTATTCTGGATATCACCAAATTCCTATCTACCCTGATGATCAAAGCAAAACCACTTTTACATGTCCTTATGGAACTTATGCTTATCGTAGAATGTCTTTTGGATTATATAATGCACCTGCTTCTTTTCAAAGATTTATGATGTCTATATTTTCTGAAATGATAGAAGAAATCATGGAAGTTTTTATGGATGATTTTTCAGTTTATGGAAAAACTTTTGATGATTGTCTAGAAATCTAGATAAGGTTTTGCAGAGATGTGAAGAAAAGCACTTAGTCCTTAGATGGGAAAATGTCATTTTATGGTTAGAGAAGGAATAGTGCTAGGACATCTAGTGTCTGAAAGAGGTATAGAGGTAGACAAGGCAAAAATTGAAGTAATTGAACAACTACCTCCACCTATCAATATAAAAGGAATCCAAAATTTTCTTGGTCTTTGTGGTTTTTATCACAGATTTATAAAAGATTTTTCACATATTGCTAGACCACTGACTAACTTGCTAGCTAAGGATGTTCCTTTTGAATTTGATTATGCATGTTTAAAATCTTTTAATATTCTTAAAGAAGCACTTACATCAGCACCAATCATTCAACCCCCTGATTGGTCTTTACCTTTTGAAATTATGTGTGATGCTAGTGATTATGCCTGTAGTGGCAGTATTAGGACAAACAAAAGATAAGAAGCATCATGCAATTGCTTATGCTAGTAAAACTATGACTGGAGCACAATTAAATTATGCAACAACTGAAAAAGAACTCCTGACTGTTGTTTTTGCTATTGATAAATTTAGATCTAACTTAGTAGGAGCAAAAGTAATTGTTTATTCTGATCATGCTGCTTTAAAATATTTGCTCACTAAGAAAGATGCTAAACCTCGTTTGATAAGATGGATTTTGTTACTCCAAGAATTTGACTTAGAAATTAAAGATAGAAGAGGAATAGAAAATCCAGTTGTTGATCACTTGTTTAGAATACACTTTGAGAAACCTCAGGAATTGCCTATTAATGACTCATTGAGAGATGACATGTTGTTTAAAGTGACCAAGTCAGACCCTTGGTACGCGAATATTGTCAACTTTATGGTTGCAGGTTATGTACCACCAGGGAAAATAAAAAGAAAGCTCATTTATGAAAGTCGTCTCCACATATGGGATCCACCATACCTCTTCAGAATTTGTTCAGATGGATTACTTAGAAGATGTGTACCAGTAGAAGAGGGCATGCAGATCATTCAGAAATGCCATGCATCACCATATGGAGGTCATTATAGAGTATTCCACACTCATGCTAAAATCTGGCAGAGTATGTTCTTTTGGCCAACTATATATGAAGACACCAAAGATTTTATCCGAAGATGTGGATCATGTCAGAGGCACGGAAATATCAATGCAAGAGATGCTATGCCACTCACCAACAATCTCCAGATTGAGCTCTTCGATGTCTTGGGAATTGATTACATGGGACCATTTGTGAAATCAAGAAATTATGAATACATTATGGTGGCAGTTGACTATGTATCCAAGTGGGTAGAAGTTATGCCATGCATCAATGCTGATTCCAAACATTCAAAAAAGATGTTCAAAGAGATTATATTTCCTAGGTTTGGAACACCAAGGATGGTCATTAGTGACGGAGGGACACACTTCACTGATAAAAAGTTTTACCGATACTTGCAAGCTCATGGAATCCGTCACAATGTTGCTACTCCGTACCATCCTCAGACAAGTGGCTAGGCAGAAACATCAAACAAACAAATCAAGAATATTCTACAGAAAACAGTAAATGAGATGGGTACCGCATGGAAGGACCGATTACCCGAAGCACTTTGGGCATATCGGACCGCATACAAGACACCTTTGGGCATGTCACCAAGATAAGAGAGAGTGCTTACCAGCTAGTATTAAGGTTCGGGAAGTGTGGGGGTAATTGTTGACACCTGTTATCGTCCAAATTTTATTATCAATTATCCCTGCATTAAACATGAATATCCAATAGAATAGGGTTATTACTAATAATTTCCACAAGTTTTGGTGAATTGTATATTTTCCAGGGATTATTCCAGAAAAGCATAAAAGAGGGATTAAAGTGCATAAAAGACACGAAACTTGACCGCGAAGGAAACATCATCACGAAGACCCTGGAAGAGTGTAGAACACACCCGAAGCAAACAGAGGCCCACACCTGGCCAGGTGGGGCCGGCCGGCCCCAAAGGGGGCGGGGCGGTGCCCCCCTAGGGTTTCCACCCGCCGCATTCTGGAGTCTTCTACCACTGCCTTTTAGGAGTCATCTGGGCCCTTGGTTAAGTCGGTTTGATCTAACGGCACGCGTGCATCCCACCGGGCTATAAATAGAGGGCCAGACCCCCTGGAGGAGAGCCAGATCAAGAGATGAAGACCCTGAAGCATTAGATAGATATCCACTAGATCTAGGCTAGCAATCAAGAGAGAGATTAGAGAGATAGAATAGATGAGTAGTGATTCAGAGGAGTCCTGGCCTGTCGGAGCTTCTTCGTAGTTGTGTTCATCTGGATTTAGCTCCCTCACACGGAGTTGCGTTCCGAGGTACTTTTGTATTCAACATCCTGATTCAAGTAAACATTTGTTCTTATTCGTTCTTAAGTTTACAACTCTATTTGAGTGCTTTGATCTTGGTAGCTCCTTGGTTGAAGTAGTAGTTTGTAGTGTAGACGTGGTGTCTGGGCTATAATTACTTGTGAATGTCTCCTGATTGGCCGGATAGTGGTAGTTTGCATAGGTGACAGCTGCGTTGATTCCTTTGTAGTCCACTTCCCGTTGATAGGATCGATAGGTGTATAAGTGTTTGGTAGGAGGAACTCTGATTTCCGCTCTTATTCATTTCACTGCCCGATTAGAACGATATTATTCAAAGTTTACCGGTTGTCGGATCTAGATAATCATTAGTTATATCCTCATTCTTGATATTCTCTGAATTGATTGTGTTATCGGGTTAAGAACCAATAGACTTAGCCAGTATCACCTACTGTTCCTTTGGGTTCGATATTAAAACGGGGATTGTCTGGTGAAGTGCTACATCGGTGTTTTATCTGTGCGCTTGTGAAAACTTTGATAATAATAATATTTAATAGAGTGTAGTTAATTTATACCAACAACATGCTGTCAAGGATAGAAGCGACGAAGATGTTCGATGTTCCAGGAGTTAGGGATGTCGATGTCGTCGAGATCACACAGTCTGTATGAGCCTGGCCGAGTGACTACCTTGACCATGTAGGGCCCTTCCCATGGTGAAGAGAGCTTGTGCATGCCTTCCTTGCTCTGTTTGCGGCGGAGGACGAGGTCGCTGACGACGAAGAACCTGCCGTTGACGTTGTGGTTGTAGTATCGTCGCATCCCCTCGAGGTATTTTGCTGTGCGTACACAGGAGACCAGGCGCTCTTCCTTGAGCCTATCGACGTCTTCTGTTCGAGCGTTGTCGGATGTTTCTTCGTTGTAGTATTCGACTCGAGGAGCTCGGAAGTCGACATCGGAGGGGAGCACCGCTTCAGATCCGTAGACCATGAAGTAAGGGGATGCGCCGGTATTGCGGCTGAGCTGGGTTCTTAAACCCCAGATTACCGCCGGCAGCTCAAGGATCCAGTTTCCTAGGCTTCTTTCGATGATTTCATGTAGACGCTTTTTGAGGGCGTCGAGCAGCATTCCATTTGCTCTTTCCACCTGGCCATTAGCCCGAGGATGAGCCACCGAGCTGTATTTCACCACGATGCTTCTTTCGTCACAGAAATCCCAGAAGTCGCTCCCCGTGAATGTAGAGCCGAGGTCGGTGATGATGCTGTTTGGAAGACCGAAGCGATGAGAGATGTCGTTAGAGAACTCCGCGGCTTTCGCGGCTGTTGCTTTGACCAACGGCTTGTATTCGATCCGTTTGGAGAATTTGTCGATGGCCACGTAGACACAGTGGTATCCTCCTTTGGCCGCCTTGAAAGGGCCTATCATGTCAAGTCCCCACGCGGCAAAAGGCCAGGACGCAGGGATGGTCTACAGCTCTTGCGCTGGGACGTGTATCTATTTGGCGAAAAACTGGCACGCCTCGCAGTGCCGCACGATCTCCTCGGCATCTTGAACAGCAGTAGGCCAGTAAAATCCTGCTCGAAAGGCTTTGCCGACTAGTGTTCATGAAGCCGCGTGGTTGCCGCACATGCCTCCGTGCACTTCATGAAGTATCTTGACGCCTTCTTCGCGTGTAACGCACTTTTGGAGGACTTCGCTCGTGGCGTTTTTGCGCATGAGCTTGCCGTCGACCAGAACGTAGTTCTTGGAGTGCCGTATGACGCGTTCTACCTCGACCTTGTCTTCAGGGATCTTAGCTTCGAGCAAGTATGCAATCAAAGGTGCTCGCCAATCATGTGCAGAGTTGGAGACACATGCCACCAACTGATCGGGTGATGGTGCTTCTGCCTCTTCGTCTATCTGGATGGACGGGCTGATCAAATCTTGGACGAAGACGCCAAGAGGAATGTCGGCCCGAGATAAGCCAAGCTTTGACAGCTCGTCAGCTGCTTGATTTTTTCCTCGGACAACGTGATGAAACTCAATGCCCAGGAACTTGCCCTCTAGCTTTCAGATTTTGGCAACGTAGGTGTCCACCTTCTCATTGTTGCAATCCCAATCTTTATTTACTTGGTTGATAACTAGGGCGGAGTCCCCGTATACCATGAGCTGCCGGATGCCAAGCTCCGTGGTGATCCGTAGACCATGGATGGCGGCTTCGTATTCAGCGGCGTTGTTGGAGGCTTTGAAATATATTCGTAGCACGTAGCATAGGCGTTCACCGGAAGGTGATATTAGAAGTACACCGGCGCCTGCTCCTCCAATGCTGAGGGATCCGTCGAAGTATATCGTCCAGTGTTCCTCCTGCTCCGGAGGTACTGCCTCTTCCATCTCTGTCCACTCGGCGATGAAGTCCGCCAGTACTTGTGACTTGATCGTTGTTCGGCTGCAGAACTCAATGGAATATGTCCCCAACTCCACAGCCCACTTCATTATTCTGCCGTTGGCGCCTTCGTTACGGAGGATGTTGCTGAGGGGATGTTGAGTGACCACCGCTATTGGATGTGCCTCGAAATATGGTGGAGCTTGTGGGATGTGAGGAGGATGGCGTAGATCAACTTTTGCACCGTCGGGTATCGAGTCTTGGACTCGTTCAGGATTTCGCTGATGAAGTATACTGGACGCTGGACCGGGTACGCATGGCCGTCTTCTTCTCGCTCGACCACAATGGCTGTGATGACGACCCTGCTGGTCACGGCAATGTAGTGCAGCAAGGTTTCAGCCTTCGCCGGTGCTGTGAGCAGTGGAGGATGCACCAGGAATTGCTTTAGCTCTTTGGAAGCTTTGTCGCTTCTTCTGACCAGATGAACTTCTCGTCGGCTTTGAGTTACTTGAATAAGGGGAGGCCATTTTCGCCTAATCTGGAGATGAATCAACTTAGAGCAGCCATTCACCCTGTAAGCTTCTGGACGTCTTTGATGTTGGTCGGTGGCCTCATTCGCATGACGGCCTCTATCTTCTCTGGATTAGGGAGGATGCCATGTTTCTGACGATGTTGCCGAGTAGATTGCCCGATGAAACGCCGAAGATGCACTTGGACAGGGTTCAACTTCCATTGGAAGGCAGATAGCTTCTCAAAAACTGCTTCAAGGTTGGAGATGAGGTCTTCAGCTTTCTTGGATTTTATGATGACATCATCGACATAAGCTGCGGCGATGTCTGGAATGAGGCCGTTGAGGCATGCCTGGATAGCTCGCTAATACGTTGCACCAGCATTCTTCAGGCCGAAGGAAAGGTCTTATAGCAGTAGGCCCCGAAGGGGGTGATGAAGGAGGTCTTCTCCTGGTCTTCTTCATTCAGGGCGATCTGATGATAACCGGAGTAGCAATCGAGAAAGCTCAGTAGCTCACAGCCGGCAGTGGAGTCGACGACTTCATCGATGCGCGGGAGACCGAAGGGGTCTTTAGGGCAGTGTTTGTTGAGATCGGTGTAATCAACGCGCATTCTCCATTCATTATTCTTTTTTCTTACAAGAACTGGATTGGCTAGCCAATTGGGATGATACACCTCTTTAATAAAGCCGGTAGCTAGGAGCCGAGCTATTTCTACCCTAATAGCCTCCTTGTCTGGAGAGAATCGTCGGAGCTTCTGCTTGACGGGCTTTGTGGTCTTCGAGACATTCAAGGAGTGCTCGATCAGCTCCCTGGGTACACCAGGCATGTCTGTAGGTTTCCATGCAAAAACACTGATGTGTTTTCTGATGAAGCTGACGAGCGCGTCTTCCTATTTGGGGTAGAAATCTGTCCTGATGCGAGTAATTTTACTTGGGTCACCGGGGACAAGGACCATGCCCTTTGTCTCCTTGTTCTTGGTCGTAGCTCTGGGCGGGGTCTTCTCTGGGATGACTTGTTCTTCAGGCGCTAGCTTTTGTGCGTCTACTGCGCACGTGTTCATCAAGATGGAGACGTCAGTAGCTTTAGCCATGGCGATGGCCTCCTTCTCGCAATCGTACGTGGTCTGGAGGTTGGAGCGCGCCGTGAGGATGCCGGTCTCCATTCGCATCTTCATGACGAGGTAGGTGTAGTTGTGGATGGCCCCAAACTTGGCCAGCGCTGGGCGGCCGAGGATGGCGTGGTACACGGCGTCGAAGCTGGCCACCATGAAGTCGATGTGCTCGACGCGAAAGCACTGTGGAGTCCCGAACTGGACGGGCAAGTTGATCTGTCCCAGGGGGTAGGAGGACTGTCCTGGAACGATTCCCCAGAATGGAGCCGTGGTCGGCTCTAGATCTTCTTCCCGCAGACCGAGCTCTCTGGCGGCACCGGAGAAGAGGATGTTGAGGCCGCTGCCACCGTCAATCAGCACCTTGCGGAAGCGGGTCATGCGTATGACTGGATCGAGGATAAGAGGGAAACGTCCCAAGTACGGTATCTCCGTCCACTGGTCGTCTCTACTGAAGGTGATGGCTTGATGCGACCAGGGAGGGAACTTCGGATCGGTGATGGAGGCGCCATAGTTGGGGACGAAGTTGACACGCCTGGCGATGAGTTTATACTCCCTCTTTGACTCCATGGCGATGCGGCCGCCAATGATTGTGGAGATGGTGCGATGAGCATCGGTGAAGCCGGGAGGTGGGCCATCATCGCCATCACGTTTGTTCTTATCGGACTCGATGCGAGCCTTTTTCTTCTCTTCTTCTTTGAGTGCTCTAGTGAAACCGTAGCAATCTCGCAAGGTGTGCTTGTGGAACTTGTGGACGGGACATTGACCGTCGAGGATCTTATCGTAAGACTCTTCATAGTTGCGCTTCGGAGCTGTCCGGGTGTTGTAGACCTGGTAATGGCGACGCCTTTCTCCAGCGCTGGAGCCCTCTGGTTCATCATGTCGGCGCCGATGAGGACGGCGCTGGTCGTGGTGGTCGGGTTTGTCACGGTGGTAATCCCGCCAGGATCCACGATCGTCGTGGCACCGATCAGTTTGGCGGTCGCCATCTTCATGTCGTGGGTGATCGGGGAAGCGAAGGCGGCTATGGATGGAGTGACGGGTGGCTTCGTTCCCATCGGCATACTTGTTGGCGATGCGCAACATCTCGGCAATGGAGCTTGGCCTGCTGTGGTACAGTTTTCGTTGAAGCTCTTCGTCAGGTCGGAGGCCACGTATGAAAGCGGAGACGGCCTCTGCATCTGTGACATCTGGGATATTGTTTCTGGTCTCCGAGAGTGCCAAATGTAGTCTCGCAGAGACTCCTATGATGCCTGTTGAAGCTTCTCGAGATCAAACTTCGTGCCCGGTTGTTTGCAGGTGGCACGGTAGTTGTTGATGAACTTCTTCTTCAACTTCTCCCAGTTGTCGATGGAGTTTGGCTTCAGGCTGAGCAGCCAATTGTTGGCAGACGTGTTCAACATGACGGGCAGATAATTCACCATGTCATCCGAGTTGCCTCCGGCAGCCTTGATCGCAATCTCGTAGACGGTGAGCCACTTGATGGGGTCAGCCGTGCCGTTGTAGGTCTCGACGCCGACGACCTTGAAGTTTGGTGGCCAGCGTACCGCCTAGAGTTCTGCTATGAACAGCAGCTCATGGGCGTTCTTGTCGCTGGTCAAAGGACCATGGGTCTCGTCATATTCTTTGCGCCGCTCAGTCTCTGCTGAGTGTCTGGCCTCCTTCCGATTCTCGATGCACCCACGGAGATCTTTATTCTTCAGCTTCTCACGGAGGTCAAACTGATTCACTTCCTGGTCTCCATCCTGGCGACGATGTCTCCAGCCGCCGCGGGAGTGGCCGCCATCTTCATGGATAATCTCGGTGGCCGATGCAGTGGAGTGTTACGGTGGTGGTGGCAGGCGTTCTTCATTAATCTAAACGTCGGCTGCCTGGAGGTAAGCCGTAAGGCGCTCAACTTTTGGAGTTGGGGCCAATCTTTTGGCCTCCGCTATCGCAACAGCGACATTCATGCTTGGAGTCTTGTAGACCTGGTGTTTTCCAACCGGATCAAATTCTTGCTCCAGGTTCCGCACGGTGCTCTTCCTCGCCTCAGCTCGCTGCTCGCGACGCCGTCTCCGGTCGATGTTTCTCCCCTCACGAGCTCCTCGAGCTTCTTCAGTTTCATTCGAAGCTGGAGCGCTATCTTCACTGATGACGAGAATAGGGCCACCGATGAATCGACCAGTGGGAGGGGGCAAATCAGTGAGACTGCCGCTTTCTGCGCTGCCGTGGTCAGGATGGTATTTGTCGGCGACGATGAAGGACGAGCTAGAGCCGACGTGGTCGGGGTTGTTGTGACCGGGGCGGTGTAGCAGATGCGTGAAGCTGGAGGCCGTGTTCCTCAGGCCAAAAGGCATGTAGCCCCACGGGAGGTCGCGGCCGACTGCTCGGGGCCGAATTTCGACAATGCGGCCCTGAGGGGCGGCGGTGACGACCAACGTCGTGTCCCGCCGCACCGTGGGTGCAGTGGAGCGCCGCGCCGCCGAAGCAGGTTGGAGACGATTTGCGGCGAGTTGATCCGCCACTGATTCCAGGAGGTGGAGGCTCTTGGACAGGCCTTGGGAGACCTGATCTATAGATCCAATCAGGTCGCTGTTCTCGATGATCCTCCGGGTGTAACGTGGGAGCCTTCTTGCTGGAGAGGAGGCCGTCGATGAAGGTGGAGCAGATACGATCTGAGCCGAATCCAAGATCTTTCCCTCGCCGTCAGGACCGATGACCCAGGTGATGGAGCCCACCATGAAGATCTGGCCTAGCGTCGGGAGCTCTATGGAGCTTGAAAAAATGACCATCTTGCTCGCCATGGATCAGGAAAGCACACCCCCTACCTGGTGTGCTAACTGTCGACGGAATACCGGTGATAGTCTACTGAGGGGTATGCCCAAGGTAGTAGATGATCAGTGAAGGTGCGCCTGAGACGAGCGAGAGTTGCGTGATTAGCGCGAGACACGAGATTTATACAGGTTCAGGCCACTGCGAGGCGTAATACCCTACATCCTGTGTGTTGCTGTATTATATTGCTAGTACATGAGATATTTTGAGGAGGTCCCCTGCCCGCCTTATATAGTCTGGGGGACAGGGTTACAAGTCGGTTTTACCATACATATCAGATTACAATCCTAGCTGAACAAGCAAACTAATCGGCTAGATACTAGGAAAGCTATTTCCTTGGCCGCCAAGACTTCTAGTCCGGCGGATATACGTGATCTTCTAGAGAACGTGTAGACGAGGCGTCCTTGGCAGTCCGGGCCTGTTCGGATGACTTGGCCCATGTATCTCTATGCGGGTATATGGGTTTATACCCCCACAAGATATGATATGATTGTTCTTGAAGCGGAATTACTATAGGAATATACCAACAAAGGGTAAATTCCCTAGTAATGGAAACCTACGGTCCTACAGACGGGAGGTGGACTGTGTAAGACTCAACAAGGCTAGGTCACCCTCGCGATCTGCCACCGATCCGGAGAGTATAGGGCATTTATGAGCAAATATAATCTAAGCACCACGCTTAAACTATAAATCACTACTTCAATCAAGGAGCTACCAAGACTAAAGCACTCAAAAGAATCATAAACCATAAGAACAATAATAGCAACGTTACTCACTTGGATTAGAAGTTGAACTCCGAAGAAATCTTCAGAAACAAGCCCCAAAGAAGGACTTGAATCCGCGGGTACAAGTCGTAGAGCAGTCACCGACAGGCCAACAACTCCCCCAACTATCTCCAGCTCTACTACCACACCACTTCTAGAATAAGAATAACCCTAATCTGGAGAGACAACAAGGCTAATCATCTACTTGATGCTTGGCTCTAGATCCTATCTTGGGTTTCTACTCTACTACAGATATTTCGGTGGAATTCTGAAACCCTGGATTGATTTCTCTCTGGATCATATAAAACCCTGGGGGTCTGGGGCTCCTTATATAGGCCGATGGGATGAACCGTAGCCCTTGGATCAAACCGACTTCGACGGACGGTGTAGATTGACGTAAAAATCGGGATGTGGGTCCACGTCGAAGCGGAGGCAGAAAGCCCTCACTGACAGGTCAGCCGACCTGGTCCATGGGTCGGCCGACCCCCTCTCTCTGAGTTGTGGGTCCCGCTTCAGCAGGCGTGTCTCTGGCGTTCTCTAGAATATTCTTGATCTACTGCCACGGCGGAATTCGGTATTTTTCTCTACGGTGTGGGTCCTCCTTGGTTCTTTTCCTATATAGTCCCTGAAAAACACAGATTCACCAAAACTCATGGAATTATGCCAGTTTAAACCCTATTCTAGGTGTTGGCTCTCATTTATATCATTTTTCATGTTTGGTTGACGGGTAAAATCATATAATAACTCCCGTCAACAAGCTCTCCCACACTGGATCTTTGCGTCCCGAGTAAAGGATGGAATTAAGCAAACTTAACCTTAGGATTAGATATCATCATTTCACCATTCCTAGTCATACTTGCACTATGGGATTCATTGTGTCTACCATGAAACTTTAAGCGGTTGAAGAATAGAACAGCCAGAAACTGGTCACCTTCTTCTGTCAATCTAGTGAGTTGGGGGTTTTTGAATATTTTGAAAATAAAGCATAGCTTACCTTCTCCTTCTTTGTAGTACTCTCACGTCACTCATATGTGGTGGTGCTGATCCTTATCAAGGCATAGATGATGTTGTCTTCTCTGTTGCCTACTTCTAAAGCTTATGTGGAGCTGAGGTAGGGGTAAAGTGAAAACATACTTGTATTGCACATATTGTAAAGTCAAAACAAGGATCCAAGGAGAAAGGTGCCATACTCTTAGATCAAGATGTGCATGTGTGTGAAATATATGGTGGCTAACCTAATTCTACTATGCTCATTTTGAGGATTTTCTCTCTCTTTTTCTTCTACAGGACAGCATACGCTATCTTTCTTTTTCTCTTTTCTTTCTTTTTATTTCAGGCGGGCATCTAAGTACCCATTGTTTTGGCATTCCAGGACACTTGTCCATTTTTACCTCTCAGGTGGGCATCATTGTACCCATTGTTTTCTCTCTTATCACACTTTTGCATAGCCACATGCCTCTTCTCTGCATACTTTTGAGAGATGATAACAAGAACTTTGGAGCATTTATTCCTAACTTCTTTTTTGTGCTTCCTCCAATATCGGAGTGAAACATTTTTGGGTGGAAAGACATGTTGCTGCGTATTCCTAGTGTAGGAATAGCAGATATATGTGGAGTGTATATGATCTTGATCTTGGGAGCATGATAAATTTCTCAACAAGGGTCACTCGGATTGACAAAACTCAAAGCAATAGCAAGTAGTAAATGTAGAAGGTTGATTCTATCCTATTTTTGGCTCTAGTGGGTAAATGCTTTTTACTACAAAGGAGAAGCATAGCTATTGGTTTTAAGTTTTTGCAAATAAAATTCTCCAGCAACAAGATATCAAGAATCAAGCTTTCATTATTCTTACTATCTCGTATTCCACAACAACTTAAGCAACATGGAGTCCCTAATTTAAGTTCCCAATAGTAGCAAGACTTCCAAGAAAAGTGTTACGTGTGTCTACCCATAAGTCAAGGCTACTCAGGTTAATCCTTTCATGTTTTAAAGTTGTTTAATCAAAGATTTTCAATTCAATGCAAAACAGCGAGCGGTGTACGAGAAATAGGAAGTTCAGGGTACGTACCTGACCATGGACGAAGCTCGCGGCGAGGTGGTGATCGGGTAGGTCGGTCGACCAAGGGCAGGGGTCATCCGACCCCTCCTGGTGGCCGTTCGTGCCCCGTCTCGTCATGTGCGATCTGTGCGTCGATTGCTTCTGTTTTGGTGTACTTTCATCTTCGGTGTTCGTCGTTCCATCATGTGCTCCTCTCCCACACTTGTTTCCTGTTTTCTTTTATGCATAACAAAGTGGAGACAAGCATAAATATATCCAAGCCAGATAATATTGACTCAAACTAACATTTATTAATAGGGCAATTTTATTACACAAGATATTCTAACTAAAACGAACTAAGCAAACTAAAGTGAACTAATCGAGCTAAAATGAACTAAACTAAGGGTGCCCTAATGGATACATGATTCTAATACTTCCTAGGATTGTTCTGAGAGAAGAGCTTAAATTTGATCTCTAATTCCCTATGCTTTCCTTCTTTCAGATCAATCCTTAGGTTGGTATTAGCTATAGTTCTAGTAAGGAGCCTATTCTGATTCTTCATGATCTCCATCTTGTGTGTCATCTCAGCCATCTGTTGCTGGAGTTCTGTGTTGGTGACATTGGAACGCTTCCGTGGAGGTTGCTCTCCACTTGGTGCTTCCTTGGGTGGTATGAAGCTTGACCTTGGATGGCTCGGCGCGGACTCCGTCGAAGGTTGGGCGAGTGGTGTACTTGGCATATGCAACATGGCCGTCCTTGTCGAGCTTCACCTTTGTCAGCGTCTCATTCGGCTTCGGTGGCAGGAGCTTGACATCCTTCGGGAGCATGATGATCGGTTCCTTCCGTGGTGCGTCCTTCTGGTATAGGGTCTCCGGCGGTGATGGAAGGGCTGATCTTGTACAAGCACGAAAGGATTGCTCATGCTTGCGAGGCTGGTTTGGTGGAGCAATGGCGAGGGGCCAAGGTGTTCTAGCAGGGATGATGACTTGGGAGTCGTTGGCGGGAACCTTGCTTGGATCCATCCCGTAGGGGATGATCTTGTTGTCAGCTATGGGAGTCTTGGAGGAGAGCTCGTAGGCACAAGGAAGAGGATGGCTTGGATGAAATGAGATGGTAGGCTAGCAGGGGCTGGTTATATAGTCGTCCGGTGGGCACCAGGGCTTCGAAATTTTCCCTACGAGCTTACGGCGGCGGCGGATGGCCTAACAAAAGCGAAAGTTGGAAAATATGCGAGAAGAGACCCAAGGGATCACGTCACGAAAAGGTGGCAGAGTTTGGAGTCGTAGGGGGGTCGGCCAACCTGATAGGGTGGTCGGGCGACCTGCCCCCATGTCCATTTGGCTCCGGTCTCTTACGTGCGGCTTTCTCGCGATATTTAGTTTCCAAAAATTGGACTTTCCCTTGCGGGAAAGCAGAAAGAAGGCTTAGGCCCTAATATACTTGGTAAATTAATAAATACAAAAATATCTATTTCCTCTAGGCCTTTAATTGGTTTTAGAAAGAGTTTGAGGTGGTGACCATTTACCTTGAATAACGTACCTTCGTCGGTTTGAAGTGTGACCGCTCCATGGGACGAAGTGTTGATCACCTTGAATGGTCCTTCCATTTGCTTCATAGCTTTCCGTGACCAAATAACTTCACCCTAGAATTAAAAAGCAATACCTGATCTCCGGGTGAGAAGTCCTTCTTCTTCAACCTTTGTAGATCTTGGAGTTGCGATATGCTTTCTCACGCAATTCATCTAGTTCAGAGAGTTGCATCTTCCTTTTCATTCCTGCAGCATCCAGATCCATATTCCATCTCTTGATTGCCCAGTGAGCTTTGAACTCGAGCTCTACTGGCAAGTGACAGGTCTTTTCATAAACAAGCTGGTATGGTGACATTCCAATTGGTGTCTTGTAGGCTGTTCTGTAAGCCCACAATGCTTCTGGTACTCTGTCCTTCCAAGCTTTTCCCATTTCGTTGACCGCCTTTTGTAGAATGTTCTTGATCTGTTTGTTTGATGTCTCTGCTTGCCCACTTATCTAAGGATGATATGGAGTGGTAATGTTGTGACGGACCCCTTGTTTTGGTAAATATAGTTGGAATCTCTTGTCAATGAAGTGGGATCATCCGTCACTAATCACCATCCTTGGAGTACCAAATTTTAGAAATATTATTTCTTCAAACACCCTCTTTGAGCTTCTGAAATCTGCAGCTTTGCATGGCATAGCTTCTACCCATTTCGAGACGTAGTCTACTACCACCAAAATATACTCACACTGCTTAGACTTTAGAAATGGTCCCATGTAGTCGATTCCCCAGACATCGAAGAGGTTGTTGACGAGGGGCATGGCATCTCTTGACAGGGTTGGAAATCGGGATAGCTGAGAATTGGGATGTTGACGGTAAAGGTTCAAGATCAGCTACCCTAAGCTCTTCTTCTAACTTCTCCTTGGGTTGGTTATCTAGGATATTGTGTAGGATCTTTCATGCTTCGGAATCTGAAATATGGGCAAAAGATCCTCCCGCAGAGTAGTTGAGATGCTTCTTGGATTTTCTTCTCAGACCCAAAAAAAATGTTGAGTGAGAATCGGGTCCGGAATGGATAGGTTTGGTCCAGATTTGATGAGATTGTTAAAACGTTCCCAGGATGTGGCCAAAGATTCATTATCTTTCTGTTTGAAAGATAGGATCTTGGTTCTGAGGTTGACAATGTTGGAAAGGGGGTAGAATTCTAGACAAAAGTCTGAACGAAGTTTTCCCCAATCTCCTCCGTTCTCTACGGTTCGGTCATACCAGGTTTTAGCTCTTCCTCTCAAAGAGAAAGGAAAATGCTTCGACCTTAGGGTATCATTGGACATGCCCTCTATATGGAGGCAGTCACAGGTCTGTTCGAACTCTCGTAGGTGAAGATGAGGATTATTATCTTCCTCTCCTGAAAAGGATTGGCTTTGGACCATTTCAATCAGACACGGGCGTAGCTCATAGGTAGGGGTTTGGATAGGCTTTGAGGATTGTCTAAGCCTATGGCTTGTGCTCGTGGATGCAACATATTTATAGATGGGTGTGGTTTCAATGACATCCATAAGGATAAAAACAAAAATAAGGAGATAATAAAGGTAAAAATATGAATACAAAGTTAACATAGACTCTAGATGTTTCAACAGTATTCCTCTACAATGGCACCACAAATGTTTGTTGGTGTAAGATAACTCAAACAAATAAACACTAGGATTATCTACAAGCGGACAGATACCGATGTAACACTTCACCCGGAAGTATTCCAGGTATCGTTATTTATATTTTACCACAGGGAAGCTGGATGACTAGAATCTAGACTTAACCCCTGAGCTGCTATCAAGGAGAGAGAAAATAGGTGATGTTGGAGATTGATAAGGCTTCTAGTTCTAATCCTCACAAGGTATGATATGATTGTTCTTGAAGGGGAATTACTATAGGAATACACCAACAAAGGGTAAATTCCTTAGTAATGGAAACCTATGGTCCTACTGACGGGAGGTGGACTGTGTAAGACTCAACAAGGCTAGGTCACCCTCGCGATCTACCACCGATCCGGATAGTATAGGGCATTTACGAGCAAATATAATCTAAGCACCACGCTTAAACTATAAATCACTACTTCAGTCAAGGAGCTACCAAGACTAAAGCACTCAAAAGAATCATAAACCTTAAGAACAATAATAGCAACGTTACTCACTTGGATTAGAAGTTGAACTCTGAAGAAATCTTCAGAAACAAGCCCCAAAGAAGGACTTGAATCAGCGGGTACAAGTCGTAGAGCAGTCACCGACAGGCCGGTAACTCTCCCAACTATCTCCAACTCTACTACCAGACCACTTCTAAAATTAGAATAGCCCTAATCTAGAGAGACTATAAGGCTAATCTTCTACTTGATGCTTGGCTCTAGATCTTGGGTTTCTACTCTACTATAGATATGTCGGTAGAATTCTGAAACCCTGAATTGATTTCTCTCTGGATCATATAAAACCCTGGGGGTCTGGGGCTCCTTATATAGGCCGATGGGATGAACCGTAGCCCTTGGATCAAACCAACTTCGACGGACGGTGTAGATTGACGTAGAAATTGGGATGTGGGTTCACCTCGAAGCGGAGGCGGAAAGCCGTCACTGACAGGTCGGCAGACCTGGTCAGTGGGTCGGCCGACCCCCTCTCTCTGAGTTGCGAGTCCTGCTTCGGCAGGCGTGTCTTTGTTATTCTCTAGAATATTCTTGATCTCACGCCATGGCGGAATTCGGTATTTTTCTCTGCGGTGTGGGTCCTTCTTGGTTCTTTTCCTGTATAGTCCCTGAAAACATAGATTCACCAAAACCCATAGAATTCTGTCAGTTTATACCCTATTCTAGGTGTTGGCTCTCATTTATATCCTTGTTCATGTTTGGTTGATGGGTAAAATCATACAGTAACTACCGTCAACAACCTTCGACAGCGTAGATGGTTGGAATTGATGAAGGACTATGACTTGAATATCAATTATCATCCAGGTAAGGCCAATGTGGTTGCACATGCGCTGAGCGGAAGGTTTAATGCAACGTGCTAGATATAGAGAAGCATCAACCTGAGTTGTATGAGGAGTCTGCCAAATTCAACTTGGGTATTCTGAGTCACACTGAGGCTATGGCCATGGAAGTAAAATCAACCTTGGAGCAAGATATCTGGAAGGGACAGTGTTGACGGTAATTATAGTACGATTTTACCCGTCAACTAAATATGAAATAAGGGTAGGCAAACACCACCATAGAATAGGGCTTTAACTAACTTAATTCCACAGTTTTGGTGAAACAGTGTTTTGCAGGGGGTTATCCGGAAAAGAACCAAGGGAGGCCCACATGTCGGATTAAAATAACAAATTCCACCGCGAAAGGAGATCAAGAAGATTCTAGAGAACACCAGAGACTCACCAGAGGAAGCAGGGCCCACATGCCAGTCAGGGGGGATCGGCCGATCCCACTGACAAGGTCGACCGATCCCCCAGAGAGTCCTTTCTGCCTCCGTTTCGACGTGGCCCCACATCCTGAAATTTCATGCAATCTCAACCGTCCTTAGAAGTCGGTTTGATCCAAGGGCTATGGTTCATCCCACCGGCCTATATAAGGACCCCCAGACCCCCAGGGTTTCATATCAATTCATTCATCAATCAGTCATTTGAGTTGTAGAGAGCCAGAAACCCTAGAATCATTAGAGCTTCACCATCTAGAGCATAATTACATAGGTTAGAAGTAGAAGGAGGTGAGTTCTACTCGAGTTCCGGATCTGTCTAGAGCTAGAAGGATTCCCAAAGCCATTGTAAGCTCTCTCTTGTATCTTAAACCTCTTTTGAGTGCTTGAGATAAAGTTGATTGACGTTGTTCTACTATTGATTATGTTCTCAATTATGCTATTCATTGCTTATCTAGACTGTATACTTTGCATAGTTAGGATGCATTCATATTCATACATAGGTTTGTATAGCACTCATTCATTGATATCATAGGGGGTGATGAATAGCATGTAAGCATGGTGCTTAGATGTGGTTTATCTGCAAATGCACCCTATATTCTGGATTATGTGGTAGATCGTGGATGTGACACTCCCGTTGAGTTCTTTGTAGTCCACACTCCGAGTATAGGGAGAGTAGGAAGTTATTATTACTTTAGAAGGCTGGCTATGATCTTGATCTTTCTTAGTAATATTCCCTTAAGTATGAATATGAAGTGTCTTCGCCATGATTGCTAGTATAATTGCACCAATCTAATATCTCTTTAATAGTATAGTAAGAATGACTTAGGATATCCTTATGCTTCAACCTAATCCATGCTAGTGCCTAGATAGGAAGTGTTCTAAGTGATCATTATATACTTATTGGTTGGATTAATCATTATGCTTATCATATATATCATTATTATTGTGACATAACCCCTATTCTGAGTAAGTAGATCATGCATGGTTATCTCTATATTTGCATATGCATATGACATCTATTTATCTACTTACATCCCATTTATTGCCAACCCTTCCCAGTGGTAAAATATAAATGACAACTCGGAATACTCCTGGGCAAAATGCTACAATGGTATAATTAATCTGTCCGCTTGCAGATACTTAATATTTTATACCCTCTCTAGTCACTTGCATTAATAATAACTGCTTAGTATTAATCTGAGTAGTTTCCTTACATATCTCTTATATTCATGGTAGGGATAACAACTTAGTTATTGTGAGAGATATAGGTTTAAAAGAGGTGGCTAAGTAAATTACCAAGTGACACTTAATTATTACCAGCGAGCATTTTTAGCGCTGTTGCCAATATAGAGTGTAACTCTATTTTTGGTGATGACGTTAGAAATATCAACAGACAGCTCACTGATGAGAAGATCCTAGAGATCATAGAATTAATCAAGATTGATAAGGCTCCGGATTCACAGAAGATGATCAAGGAGTGGTATGGTTCAAAGGAAGAATCTATTCCTAACATAAAAGAAATCAAAGAGTTGACTCTGAGGGAAGCATATAATTCAACATATTCTCTTCACCCTGTAGTACCAAGATTTACAATGATCTGAAGCAGTACTATTGGTGGTACGGCATGAAGCGAGAAGTGGCTGAGTATGTAGCAATTTGTGATACCTGTCAAAGGATCAAGATTGAATATCAAAGACCAGCTGGATTACTACAACCGCTAAAAATTCCTGAGTGAAAATGGGAAGAAATAAGCATGGACTTCATAGTTGGACTACCTCGCACACAGTCGGGTTATGATTCCAAATGGGCCATAGTGGATCGCTTGACCAAGGTTGCTCACTTAATTCTGGTCAAGGAGGTATATCAAGGAGCCAAGCTTGTAGAGTAGTATATATCTCGGATTGTATGTTTACATGGAGTGCCCAAGATCATAGTTTCAGACAGAGGTTCACAATTTACATCGAGATTCTGGAAGAAATTGCATGAGTCTATGGACACTCGATTGCATTTCAGCTCCGCTTATCACCCTCAGACCGACAGTTAAACAGAAAGAGTGCATCGAATATTAGAGGACATGTTGAGAGCTTGTGCACTTCAGAACAATGAGAGTTGGGATAAGAACCAACCGTATGCAGAGTTTTCTTATAACAACAGCTACTAGGCAAGTCTCAAGACGGCATCTTTTGAAGCCTTGTATGGGAAGAAGTGTAGAACTCACTTGTTTTGGAGCCAAGTTGGAGAAAGAAAAGTATTTGGCCCTGACTCAATAAATTAAGCAGAGGAACAAGTCAGAGAAGTCCAAAGCAATTTAGAGACAGCTCAATCGAGACAGCAAAGTTATGCAGATAAGAGAAGAAGAGAGCTAGTCTTTGAAATCAGGGATTTTGTGTATCTCAAGGTGCCACCGATCAGGGGTCTCAAAAGATTTAATGTCAAAAGAAAACTTGGACCAAGTTATATTGGACCATTCAAGGTGATTGACAAGAAAGGTGAAGTGGCTTATCAACTGGAATTACCACCACAGTTTTCAGCTATATATGATGTGTTCCATATTTCCCAATTAAAGAAATATCTGAGAGTCTCCGAAGAAGAACTACCTATTGATGAGCTAGAGTTGAGAGAAGATTTATCTTTCTCGGAACCAGTGAAGATTTTGGACACATCGGAGAAGGGTACTCGAAACAAGAGGATTAAAATGTGCAAAGTCCAATCGAAGCACTATTTAGAAAAAGAATCCACTTGGGAAAAAGAAGATCATTTATGGGCAGAGTTTTCACATCTCTTTGATGATCTTTAGGAGATTCCTTTTAAGGGATAACACCCTAATTTTTAAATTCAATATATAATATTATTAACTAATAAATTGTATTATTGCTAATCAATAGTAGGGTAAAATAAATTTTTTAAAGATTGAAAAAGAATTTGTTTTGTTGTATTCATGCCGTTTGCATAAATTTTATTGTATAAAAAATTATTATTTAAAACTCAAGTAGGCTCTCATCGATTTTATTCTAAAGTAAATAAAATATTTAAGGTTTTGTTATTAAATAATCCCAAATGCTGTTTTCATAATTTTAATTAGAATTTATTCCTAAAGTAGGTAGAATAAAAAGAAAAGAAAAGGAAAAGAAAACAGAAAAAAAAGACAAAGAAAGGAAATCCCTCTCTCCCTCCCCTCAGGCCCACCCCATTTCCCTTCCCTCCCACTCCCCACTCTCTACTCAGGCCGAGCGGCCCAGCGCACATGCCGGCCCAAAACTAGGCTGCCAGCGCACTCGTCTCAACCCCCTCTCCCTCTCTACGAGCACCGATAGGCAGGACCCACAAGGCGGGCTCATCCTCTTCCTTCGTCCTCACTCTGCAGGACATGCGCGACCGTGCAGATGCCCCCGAGCCGGTCACTGCGAACGCGTGCCCACCTCCTCACGGCTTCCACTGCCAGATCGAGCCTTATCGGCACCTCCACACCTCTTTGCGACCGCTCTAGCCCTTCGCCTCGTGCGAGTCACACAGCAGACTCTTCGGAACGAAGCTGTGCTCATCTGCGTATGCACAGAGTCGCCACTGCTCCGCCATGTGAGCACTGCGCACCACCGAGCGCCCCGGCCTCCACCCACGCATGGATCCTCCCTCCGTGCCAATTCGAAACCAGTTGCCGCTCCCCTTTTTCCTCCCCTTCCCTCCTCTTCTCTGTGCGCAGGGACCGAGCCAAACCGCCATTAATGGCATGACGGTGAACCTCGCGACCTAGCCCTATGGCTCCTTTCCCCCTCAATAAATGGCACCGGAAGCACCGCAATCACCTGCCAAAGCCACACCGCCCCTCCCTGAGCCTCATCCCTTGTAGCAGCACCCTTAACCAAGCCGCAGCCACAGACAATTCTACGTCGTCGACCGCCCCTAATCCTTCTCGGACCGAATTGTCACCTTGGTGAGGTTTTCCGCACCCCTCTCTCTTCTAGCCTTCAATTTTGCAAATCGAGGCCTCTATGCCTGATTTCCATGTGCGCCGAGGAGCTCCAGCCGCCGGCCATGGTACCGCCGAATGGAGGCCTGTAGCCCCTAAACCGGCCACGCCGGTGAGCTTCCGCCGCCGGCAACAACTGAGCCGCCACACAGCTCCCACCTTCGGCCAGAGCACCGCCATCCCACTCCCTTTTTAATCTCAGTCATCCATCCGTGATCCAACGGCCCAAAACCGAGGATACCCTTCTGGTGGAAAATTTGCAGAAAGCACCATGTTTGTTTTTAATATAGAACCCACAGTCCAAGTGCACTGTGCTGTGAGCCTTGCTTATCTCTTATTTTAGCCCTGGGTATATTTGGAATTAGGAAACAATCTTCGGTTAGGTTGAAATCTGAAATTTATTTATTTGAAATCAATAATAGTTCGGTTTATTTACAGTTTAGCCACTCATTGGTATTTAGGTCATAATTTCTCCAATTTTGATCTAGATCTTTGCATACATATATTGTGCATTCGATTTTATACTTAAAATCAGGTGTGACAAGAATAGAGGGGTTTGGGGCACCAACATATCCCAAAATTACAAGTGTCATTTGTATGTGGTGCAAACAGGGGTTTGAGTGCACCACATACTTCGACGGAGCGGACGGGTGGCTAACCAGTGGACCTCTCCCGAGATTAAATATATTTTTCCTATTATTTTTAAAACCTGATTTTCGGAAAAATATTAGTACGGACGTTTTCATGGGTGGTGGCCTGAGAATATCCAGTACAAAAACCGCTCGTGAAAATGTTGATTTTCATTGGCCTCTACCACTGGCGGTTGCGAAAAACGCCAGTAAAAATGACTTTAGGACTGCCTATAGCATCCTTCTGTGTACTTAAGTACACTCCAATTCAAATATTACAATGTTTAACAAGCTTTGTTTTTTTACAGCATTGGGACAAGTTGGTCGCAATTACTAACGTGTATCTGCATGGACGAATTTAGAAAAATATTTAGGAAGGCTGGACTAAACATAGAGTTCGACTAACTTAACTTAATTTAAGTCTAAGTTGAGCGCAAATGACGATTATTGTCTTCTTCAACCTGTATATCGCATTGCCAGCCACTGCTACCCTTAAAAAATATTGTAAACTTAATAGAAATTTCATGAGTAGTTTCATGGGTTCACCGGCGGTTAGTGCGCTAGCTTCGTCACTATATCTGTGCGTGCATTGAACGGAGGACCAAATACTAATAGTTCTTTGACTAATCGCGAACCAAATACTAATTCACAGGAAATCATTCTCACAGAATGTCAAACTCTAATGAAATCAGTTCATGACGGTGACCTCTCACCAATACCAAAAAAAACGCCATCATGAAATATTGATGCGAACCTTTCAGGGGGTGGCCGTTAGGGACTCCAGTCACGAAAATAATCTATGGCGTCGGACTCTCACGAACTCGTCACGAAAATAATTTGTTTCTCTCTCAAATGACGACTGCGCTTGAATAACTGCAAGATTCAGGGCCCTGGTAGACTATAAGTATGGCCGAAGATCGAGCTCACTGTGTATTCATTTGAGGAAGACGCAATAAGCACATAAGTGTCCCAGAACAGCAATGGCTCACGGGTCATGGAGAGTGCCAACCATAGTGCAAGAATTGGCCGCAGGCAAGGTGGAGCCACCTAGCCAGTTCGTGTGGCAGGAGCAGGATCGTCCTGGAACTGGCCTGCAATTGGTCACTGACATGCCAGAGCCCATTCCCCTCATAGACCTCAGCAGGCTGGCGGCTGCCGATGACGATGAGGCTTCCAAGCTGCGGTCAGCACTGCAGACCTGGGGACTCTTCCTGGTGAGTTGTTCAGTTCTTGATCTTCCCATTTGCATCATGCAGTGCTTGCTCAGGCACGGACACACGGTGTGCAACTAACAGCAGCATCGTCTACGTCTACTTTGTGCAGGTTACTAACCATGGGATAGAAGCATCTCTGATAGACGATTTGATGGCCGCATCACGAGATTTTTTTAAACAGCCGCTCCAAGAGAAGCAGGAATACAGTAACTTTATAGGCGGCAAGGGGTTCCAGATGGAGGGTTATGGTCAAGACATGGTAACATCCCAAGACCAGATACTGGACTGGCAAGATCGGATCCATCTCACTGTGGAACCAGAAGATCAGACGAACCGTGCTTATTGGCCCAAAAATATCAGGTTATCTACTCGTTTACTCAAACAAAAATTCTTCTCTATTTGTTACTAAAGGATCGGAACACCGAAACTCCGGGGAAGAGGAGTGGGGTGGGGTGTTAAAATGAACGTTAATCTTAAAAATTCTTGGCATGAATAAGGGCCCGCCCGGCTATCCCAAATTCGAGTAGAGGAGAACTTGCTGCAGACAGTCAGGGTAAGTACTCAACATACGTTTTTTTTAAAAAAAAAAAGGATGTCACAACATACTTAGTAGGCCGAACTTTACAATGCAAAAAAGAAGCCACCACGAAATGAAACTAGAGAACACCTTCAACTTGAATGGTCATCTCACTTATTTTAGGCTAATGGAAAAATAAATCACATTGAGTGTTCACATAATGATCATTTGAGCCAATGTAAGCAATTTTTTTTTTTTTACGACAAGAACCTATAATTACTAATACAGTTAGCAAATAGAATCTCTATAATAAACTATTCTAGGAACTTGTTTGCAGGGACCTTCTGGAGAAGTATGCATCAGAAACCAAGAAAGTTAGGGACAATGTCCTAAGGGCGATAGGCAAAATTTTGGAGCTTGGCGAAGATTATTTCATCGGCCAGATTGGTAAGGCCACAGGAGCTGCTAGGTTCAACTACTACCCTCCCTGTTCAAGACCGGATGTTGTCTTTGGCATTAGGCCTCACACTGACGCTGGCGTTGTCACCGTACTTCTCGTTGACAATGAAGTTGGGGCGCCTGCAAGTTCAGAAAGATGGAATTTGGTACACTGTTCCATCCAAACCTCACACGTTGATTATCAACTTGGGAGACTCCATGGAGGTAAGTATATCTGAAAATCCAAGTCGCTTCCTCATTGGAATCTTCATAGATCCAGTTAACAGAAACAAAGTGAGTCTATATGTATGCATAAGTCAGTTCCTAAATGCATTGCTGAATTTGAGCGTAAAATTCTGACGCAGATAATGAACAATGGGATCTTCAAAAGTCCGGTGCACAGGGTTGTGACGAATGCAGAGAAGGAGAGACTCTCACTGGCCATGTTCTACAGCGCGGAAGGTCAGAAAGTGCTTGAGCCAGCAGATGGTTTGCTGGGTGAGGAGCGACCAGCACGGTACAGGAAAATTAAGTCCTTAGACTACATTCTTGGGTTCCGTCAAGCATTTGCGAAAGGAAAGAGATTGATCGAGACTTTGATGATCTAAGTTATTATTCATATATTTAAAAATCATTCAGGGAATGGTGAATGCACAAGAGCTGCTTTGTTGATTGCTAAAGTTTAGTCTCCATGGAGTGTTTTGTACACAGGACTACCATATGAGGTTTTGTGTTGATAACTGTGCCAGAGAGTTTCATTCAGATGAAACCCTATGAAATTCTCTCTATCTGTCTTCATAAATAAGCTGCCAAGTCAGCGAATTTGTTGATGTGTCACTATATTAAATAAGAATGAAACTCTTTTGAAACTCCCAATATGACTGGTCAAAATTGCATCAAAGTTCTAGTTCAGTGTCCAATGTCCATGTTGTAATGTATTATCGCATTGTTATACATTCTCACTAGACTGTAGAAAATATGTAATCCTGCTCATGTTACAAAATTTGGGGCATTAATATTTGATAAAATGAAAACACATGCATGGTGAGATGACAAGCTTGAGATGTACCCTTGATATTGTGGATAATGAGTGGTCGTCAAAGTGAGATGATCGAGTTTTGGTTGAGTTTGTTCTGGCATGAGTTGAACTAACCAATGCATCAAGTTGACATCTGTTGTGGACTCCTTCATCGGGCACCAGTACAATAGAGGAAGAAGTTGTGGCTACCAAGTGGCTAGAATTGGTTGGACTTGGCCAAGTATTTGGATTAGCTAGCTAATAATAGGACATATGAAATAATAGGAAGTGTCACTGCAACTCAAACATTGCTGAAAAATCTGGTGTGCACTTGGCCTTCCAGCGTGCACCGGATGTGCAACACCGGTGGGATCTGGTGCCATTAGAGCCAAGGATGGGGGATTCTTGTTGCCTCACCAGAGGTCTCTAGTGCAGCTACCGGAGCTCGCACTAGACCATTATACCATAGAGCATTGCAATCGGGCTCTTGACACTAATCAAAGCATGCGCACCAGACCTCTAACAATGGGCAATAGATAGTTCACAAAGCCATTAGAATTTGACCGTTGTGGTGTCTAGTGCTTTGTGGAGTTCCCACGCAACCTGTGTTGAGAGGGTAACGATTGGATCTAGTACGGGGCCAATAAATAGCCCTTGTGGCCAGCCATGGCACTCTCTTGGACTCTCACATGCTTGTGCACATACTCTAGAGCCGAGAATACACCCCAACTACCACTCTCTCTCTTGACTTAATGATCACAAATGTGGGATATTGGGAGCCTCTTAGTGTGTTGCATTTGATTGAATTTGGTGGGACTATAGTGATCTTTGTTAGCTTGGGATTTCTTGTTTCCCTCGATGATTGTCATCGCCTAGCCAGTTTGGCACTTGAAAGGGATCGTTGAGGAGCTCTTGGATATTGTTGTCACTTCTTACCATTGTCTACCGTGAGGGGTTGTGCTCACCCCACGGGAGATCTGCAAAGGAGTAACTATGTTGAAATCACTACACCACAACCCCAATATAGCATCACACTGTGTGTCATTATAAATATACTAATATAGTTAAACTGTTGGTCGTTATAGCTCGCCCACAGATCAAGTGTCAGTAAATGTACATATGATGATAAACCATCGGTCGGTATACATATTTACCTATACCGTTAAACTGTCGGTCAAGATAGACCAGTGTAGTGGACGAACCTTTGGTTGCTATAGGGCCCTCGGTGAGGTCTTTTGTCTCAGAGCCCTTTGGCGCAGTCAAAATTGAAAGAAGGAAAACGTTCACGGGTTGCGGGAAACTTAAAAAGAAACCAGGCCTGTTCATGGCAAAATTATTGGGCCCGAATATATATGCGCTCTCTAAACCCTAAACCTTGGTGATCGCTATTCTGGGGCTGTGGTGTAGTGAATCAACCTAAGGTTTTTAGAGGTCCTTGGTGATCTACCTGCTTGTAGTGGTGCCCTATGTCATAGGGCACAACCTTGTATGCTCGCTAGGCAAAGTGAAGTGGTGATTTAAGGATCCACCAGAATGAGGATTGAGTTGTCAGCAAACAACCGAACCTCATGATAAATACCGCCACTTGCCTTTGGCCGTTTGTACCCTCACAGCACTTGTATTTATGTTTCATATATTGTTCTTGTGGTGTTGCTTGGTAGCTATAGCTCTCTAGTTTGTTTAGTTGCTAGCTTTCTAGTGCGTAGCGTTGTTTAGTTGCTCTTTTGTTAGCTCACTAGTGTAGTAGTAGAGCTTCTAGTTGTTTTGTATGCTTGAGTGCTTATTTAATTATTCTTGCAACTAATTTTGTGTAGGGGTAGTGCTTTGCTTTGATTAGGCTAGGTAAAGTAGCGTATTAGGATTTTCTTATATCCTAAAGGACTTTTCCTAGGGTTCTTCGTGCTTGTAGAATTTTTGAAATGCTATTCACTCCGTCCCTCTAGCCATATATAGATCCTTTCAATCACTGAGTGAAACATTGAGCACCATGGATTGATAGAGCACTTGAGTGGAGCCTCAAATCTGTCCCTATATATGTTTCTCAACTCCTTCCTGCACCAAATGGGGATTATGGTATTGTTTATAGTGCCCTTGACATAAAACTAGTGATTTTTCCTTTGATCTCATGCTGAGCAGGACCTGGTGGTCGAACCACCATGCATGGCAATCCAACTATTAGGAAAGCTAATGGATACTTTATGATGGTCACATGCAACCGACTGACCTACTCGTTAGCCTCTCTTCCTGGCAATCCAATCGACAGACATGGCGGTCCAACCAGGAGAAGTGCCAATGCTACTCTGCACCAACATACAGTTACTTGCAACCAAAGCACCCACATGTCAGTTGCTCTTCCTATGGTCCTATTGCCACTCATGGCGGTCCAACCGTGAGGAATCCATCAGCAGCCCAAGCTCCCTACTTGCATATCCTTTGCCACTCTTTAGTTTGTGCTTCTTCTTCTTCGTGACATGGAATTATTAGCATGTTTTGTCGGTCTCCAACATTGCTTTTAATGTCTGGATTGAGATGTTGACCACTTTGCCTTGGTCAAAGTCCACTTTGTATCCTATTGAGCTAATCTTTATATACTAGAAAAAGTTATTTATCCAAATAGTCATTTTGTTCATCAAGGTTGTTGAAGCCCAGGAGTATGATGGGCAACCGCTGATGGTCGTTAACACCCTGTTTTACCATCAACATTCTACCCATAATCAAGGAAAATCAACATTAAATGGGAAGAACTTAGTTTATAACTTACCTAACTCCACATGTGCTTGGAGAAATTATTTGTATGTAGGAAAATGACAAAAATGGATAAATAATATGAGGTGGATATGACATATGGGACCCCTAGTGCCACGTGGGTACCAGTGAGGGGGCGGCCACCCTATCCAACAGGGCTCCGCCCCTGTTACTTGGCCTGCCATGTTCACAATCCATAGGAGAGGCTTCCCATAACTTGTACACCGTCCATTTGTGCCGGTTTCATCCAAGGGTGGCTAGAAGGCAAGTCAAGGATTCATGGGCCCACATGCCATCCACCAAAGATGCCAAACCAACCTTGCAACCTCCAACCAGACCTCCTCCGACCTGAATACCGATTTTGGGGAGGATCTGGGGCCACAGTATTGCAAGGCGGTGAATCAAATAGGGCGGGCACACTGTTGGAGGCGGTGCTCGCCCCCTCTTTGGTGGCCACCAACCTTCACTGCCTCTACAAGTACCAAGGGAGCTCCCAAGTTCTATAAATAGAGGTCTTAGGCTTACTTGTTCATCAACCACTAGAGAAATAGATCCACTACTAGAGAGTTAGTTCAGAAGAGTAGCTCTCAGCCTCTCTCTCTCTCTCTCTCTCTCTCTCTCTCTCTTTCTCTCTCTCTAGTGAAGCTCTGCTTTTAGGAATAGTAGTTAGCTAGAGAAGACCAGAGTTGGGGAGGAGTCTCTACTTGGAGCCTCGAAGTGGAAGAATCTTCCGGGAGTGCTAGTAAAGCTCCTTTGTAATCTTACATCATCCTCTTCAATATAGTATTTACTTTAAGTACTTCACTTTGAGTATTTACTATTTGAGCATTTACTTTACTACCTTTATTCAAGTCTTGTTGATATCCGAGTTCTTGCTTCATTGGTAGTAAGTATCTGAGTTTTCTTAGTGTTAGCATGTAACGATTAGTAATTGCTTCTCGCCCAGTTAAGGTGTCTCTATCTTTGAGCTCGGATAGATATAGTAAGTTAATAGATTAAGCGAGGTGCATAGGTTGTTGCTTACCTTCAATTGCGGTTAGGCCCACAGATAGTTGTGGTAGGTCCTAGGTGGTGACAACCATAGGATCCACTGGATTCCACCACGTTTGGATTAGTTATTGAATCATAAAACTATAGAGTGCGAGGCAGCCCGTTCAATTGGGAGCCCGCATGTCTCTTTGCTAGTTGGTACACCCGCACTCTAGTTGGTACAAGCGTCAGAATGCCTAAGATTGGTGCCTTAGGGTGTGTTCGGTTCGTTTCCTAGACAAGCCTCGCTAGCAAACCTAAGCCTAGATAGGCTTGGCCTGTTCCAACGAAGCCAATCTCTAGTTGTTTGGTTCCCTACCTTGTCTAAGCTTGGCCAAACACAAGTTTGTTTGGTTGGTTGGCTTGCATTGCATTGCATACAATCACCTCTTCTGTGAGCGGTGAAATCACCCCTTTTAGGCATTTTCTTGAACACATGCTAGCCATGCTCATCGCTCACCTCCGCCTCCCGCTAGCTCCTCTGCTCAGCCAACACAGTGCTTGTCGAAAGTCAGTCACCTCCGCCGCCCATTAGCTCCTCTGCTTGGGCATCGCAGTGCTCACCGGCCAGTGACGAGTGTGAAGGAGGCGCGAACATCCTCTTCTTTCTCATCGCCATGGCTAGCGCTCCGCCGACCGGGTACACTAAAGGGCACCATGAGTCCACCCACCAGAGCATAGTGGCGGGCACATCTGTGACCACGTAGACGACTCCATGGCTAGGGACAGTGGAGCTCGCACGGTGCTCAGTGGATCTCACGCAAAAGCATGGCAGAGCTCACGCAGTCACATGGGGGAGCTCGTGCAGGCCCAAAGGAGCCCACATGGGGTACGACAGATCTTGCCCGAGGCACGACAGAGGTCGCGTGGGGCTGGGCAAGATCTCATGCCATGGAGGGAGAGAGGCGACGCACGGCGCTTCAGCGAGGAGCTCATCGACGCGGGAGATGGTGCGCTGTGCGATGCAACAAGGAGCTCGTCAGGGCAGAAGATGGGGCGCCGCATGGTGCTCAGCGAGGAGCTCGTCAAGGCGGGAGATGGGGTGGCGTGCGGAGCTCTAGTGAGATGCTTGTCGGGGCAGGAGATGGGGAGGCGGGCAGAGCTCTAGTGAGGAGGTTGTTGGGGCTGGGGGTGACCGGTGACGTGTCCCTGGAGCTCCAGTGAAGAGCTCGCTGAGTTGGGTTGGAGGTGACGAGCCGGTAGACAAGCCTAGCTCCGTGGAAACGGCCAACCCCCCTCGTTTCCCCTCCTAAGCCAGGCTAAGGGTTAGTGGATGCATTGCTGGAGACAGGCTATGATGCCTTTGCAAGCAACCAAATAGGTCAAGCCTGCGCAGGAGCTAAAACAGGGAACCAAACACACCCTTAGTGTACTAAGTTTTATTTAGGACCAATGTTCCTATCGAAAGTGTTGGTCATGCTTAGCGTGACCGTTCCTTCTTGGAACTTAAGTGGGTGTACTGCACTAAAAGTGTTGATCTTCGAATTTTTTAGTTGCTTTATTGGTCCGATTAAGTTCAATTGTGGAAGAATAGTCAAACAGGTCAAACAACTACACCAGTTGCTCGACAAGTGCTTAGCACTGGTCCGAAGGGTACTTAGGTTGATCGGATACCCGTTTAACTGGTCGGAATATCAATTCAAATAAGTTGATGATGTTCAGGCAAAGCTCGGAACGGCGCTCAACGGATGCAATGTGCTCCGGGACTAACTGTGGGGTACAGACCTATATATCCACATGACGCTACATGTACCATGCCATCAAGGGAGGCCCATCTCGTTAGGAGACGTCACCAGTGCATGTTACAGGTTGGCATGTACCACACGAATACGGGAAGCATCCTTAGCCATCAATGAAAGATCCGGTAGGCATGCTAGATATTTATATTCTTTGTAAACCAGATCTTGTAGTCTGTTAGAAATATAAGTAACCGATCTATAACATTATTCTTGTACGATGTGGAATACTCAGACTCGTCCTAAGGGAGGTGCCCGATGCAGACTCTTTGATTCTCCGGGAGGAGCGGAGGGGTGCTGATGTGGACTCTGTAGGAGGTGGCGGCCAACGGCGCAAACGATTTCCACGGGAGCGGGGTGACGTGGAAACAACACAGACGCAGATCCTATAACTCGATGGATGGGAGCACAACTCCGGTGGAGCAGCAGCTTCACAGTATAGGTGAAGCATTTGGCGGCAGTGGCAGTTGCAGTAGCACGAACCCCAAGGAGGGTGGCGCACTCCTCCATCAGCTTCTGGCCGGTGTAGGGGCTAACCGAGCGGGCTGAGAGGAAAAGGCGAGCGGGGCTAGCAGTAAGTTTGGGCGCACGATCGGAGCGGCGGCAACAGTGGGGGTTGTAGAAGCAGCGAGGTTCCGGGAAGCACATGCCATGGAGAAGGAACGTGGCGGCGGCTTCTTTTTTGCCGATCAACATCTATTCTTTAAATGTAACCTGTCTGACCAGGTTTGGTCCACGGCCAACCCACCACTACACACTAACAATCTTTCAGTTCAGCTTGATGGCACTCAAATGACTCTCCCACAACTTATCACTCCTAATCCCACTGAAGAAATTTTATCAAAAACTTTATTCATCCTCTGGTATATTTGGAAGGCTCGAGATGACAACAGGTTTCAAAGGAGGACCTAGACTTCTGTCCAGATTCATCAAGCAGCAAACGCCCACATGAATACTCACGTAGGAGCACTTAGGGAGCCAGATGGAACAACGATACCAATACCTGCTACCACACCGAGCCAAGCCCATGTTCATTCTGCATCCACACCTGCTAGCCAAGGTATGATACCTTTCAATGCAGGGAACCAAGGCAGATGGCAACACCAAGTGGCGGCTCCAAGTACAAACACTTCTCTTGCAGGAAATAATCAACAACCTACCCAGAACAATCCCCCCGCCACCACAGTAGTGATGGACAGGTTTCTGGTTCCGCTTCCATCAGCACTCGACGGCACAAGGTGCTACAGTGATGCCTCAACTCAACCAGACCTGCTTGTCTCTGCTCCTAGAGATGCAGGGATTGGAATCTTCATTGTCTACACTGACATATAGCCATCGCTAAGTATCTTCATCAAGGCCGCAATGCAGGACTCTTCTTCAGTACTGATGGCGAAATCTACAGCTTTTGTGCTTGCAGCAACCCTGCTGAATAAGTTGGGATGCTACAATGCAACCCTATAAAACAATCAGCAGCTGGTTCACTTCCTTATTGGCTCAGATCTCACCAATCCACCGAACTGGAGAATTAAGCCATTCACTAATACCATCAGCTCCATAATAGCAGGAACAAATGCAACCGTCCGAAGGATCAAAAGAGCATAGAATCAGATGGCAGACTCTCTAGCTAACAGACACTAAGTGATTTACATTCTAATCAGCACAATTTCTCAGGTGTCTGTACTAATCTAGGTCATTTCCAAGGGTGTCCTCTACTAATGACACTCCCTGATGTAACCATTAACTCTGTAATGGTTCTAACATCTTCTTAAATGTGTTTCCTTGTAAAAAAAAGATAGATGGATGTGGGCGAATGGAAGCCACAGGGCGTGAGCGAATGAGTGGGCCAGAAGCGATGGAAGCAGTGGCATGAGCAAGTAGGCCGGTAGCTGGTATAAATGTCGACGGCACGGGCACGGTCCTTTATGGCACGGCCCAAGCACGACACGGTCCATTGCCCTTGCGAGCTGTGCCCATGGCACGCTGGGCTAGCACGAGCACGGCCCGATAGCTCTCTTGGCACGATAAGGCCCAACATCTCCAATCCCTCTATTCCTATTCTGTATTCTCCCGTCACCAGTCACGAATCACGACTCCTCTTTCCATCGCCCGTCTCGGCGTCTCCCCTCCCATGACTCCCTCTCCCCGTACTGTCGACGTCTCCCGTCTTCTCCCCAGATCTAGGCCACCAGCCTCCTCCCCTGTCTCGTTTGATCCACGTGCAAGGGCATGGCGCCCCTCTCCCATCGGAATCGCATGGCATGACGCAGCGGTTTCCTCCGGTCCACCCCCTCAGATCCATGGGCAGGGAGGCGGTGTGGCGCAGGCGCCTCCTCCTCCTCAAATCTGCGCGCAGGGGCGGGGCGATGCGGTGGCCTCCTCGGCTCCTCCCCCTTGGATTCGCAGGCAGGTGGCGGCGCAGCACCTCCTCCCCCTCGAATCTGAACGCAGGGGTGGCGTCACCTCCACTTACTGGTGTTCTTCAGCACGGCAGCGAGTCTCTTTTCTGAAACCTCTCTCCCTCTCTCTAATTTGTGTGAATGGAAATTCTTCTTTGGTGAACTTTGATTTTTATTGGGTTTTTTCGATTTTTTTACTGGAAAGCTTGAGCGCGCCATGGCCATCGTGCCTCTCGTGCTGGCACGGGCGCGTTGTGCCTGGCATGCCAGTCGGGCCAGCACGGCACAATTAATTCATTCTAGTGCCGTGCTTGGGCTGTGACCTAGGCACGGCAGGGCATGGTAGTCGTGCCTATCGTGCCTGTGCTCTAGCGTGCCGTGCCTAATCGTGCCTGTGTCGTGCCATGCCAGATGGCCCGAATGGACATGTATAGTGGCTGGGTCTGAATAGAATTGGCCGGATCAAATAAATCAGGTGATGAGAAATTTTGCTTTTTTATTATGGACACATTAAAAGGCGGAAGAAATTTTACCATTTTATTATTATGTATGATTAGGTACAGATATTGATTTGGTTAAACTTGAAAACCTTTGACTATCCGTAATTCTGAATGACATATAATTTGGGATGGATGGAGTAGTACACTATCACCGAATGATGTGTGTATATTATTTGTCAAATCCCTGTGTTCCAATCATGTGTACACTGTACAGTGGCAGATATATAGAATATTAGGATAGCTTGTGACTGAGGGCGTGATTAGCCGTGCTCTGCCTCCGGCCCACGGAAGCAGAGCCGCACCAAAGACCAAACACAAACAGCAAAGGAGGGAGGAAAGGCGGAGCCTGGGCGATTGAGCAGCGCGGGCGGAGCGCAGCCAAAAGCGCCCTAAAACCCAGACCCAAAGCTGGTCCGCTTCATCATCTTCATGAACTCCTCCAGGTCGATCTCGCCGTCACCTGCACGGACCATTGATCGACTTGGGTTGGGTGTTCATCGATCGGCGGGCAGGCCAGCAAAGCAAAACAATAAAAAGGCAAAGCAAGCTCACCGTTCTCGTCAGCGGCCTCTATCATCTCCCTGACCTCGTCGAGTGTGAAACGCTCGCCGGTCTCGATGGCCAGCCGCTGAATGTCCATGTCCGAGATCTTGCCCTGCAGCAGCCAGCAGTGTATCTATCGATGGTTGCATTTCAATTTTCAATCGAATGATATATAGCGTAATACATGGTAGTACGTACGTTGGCGTCCTGGTCGATGATGCGGAAGGCCTTGTGGAGCTCGTCCCGGGCATCCCGCTCGCCCATCTTGTCCGTCATCATGTGCACGAACTCGTCGAAGTCGATGGTGCCGCTGCCGTCCTTGTCCACCTCCGCGATCATCTGGTTGATTTGCTGCAGACGCCAGATTTCGATCGCAAGTCACCACACCACACCACCCTAGCTAGTTCGTCTCCTCACCACGCACCTAGTACAACTACGTCACTTACCTCCGGTGTCATCTCGAATCCA
Source organism: Eremochloa ophiuroides (assembly GCA_038502445.1). Taxonomy (NCBI): domain Eukaryota; kingdom Viridiplantae; phylum Streptophyta; class Magnoliopsida; order Poales; family Poaceae; genus Eremochloa; species Eremochloa ophiuroides. The sequence goes on from JAHLJS010000002.1 coordinate 52,192,807, forward strand.
AGGGCTCTGCACAAGCACACCATATAGCATGCGAATTAGCTAGCCAGCAAATGGATCATATTGAAGCGCATAAATATAGGCATCCGTAAGATACAGTAGTTACCTCATTGCGACGTTGAGCTCCCTTGCATCGATGGTGCCTGGATGCATATGCATGCAGGTGAAAGAAAGACAAATTAATAATGGCCGTAAGTCATCACACGTATTACCGCCATGGGCCAACTCAAGAGCATATATACAACTATTAAACAGGATTACTACACCGACCAGAGCCATCGATGTCGAAGAGATCGAACGCCTCTTTGATCTCTTTCCTCTTCTGCGCCGTCAGCCGCTTCCGCCGGACTTTGTCTTTGTCTGTCCGGTAGCCGGAGGAGTTGGAAGGAGGATCGGAGGCCTTGTACTTGTACGCGTCGGCCTGCAGGCACCCCCCAACATTATTCAGTTTTCTGCACTGCTTTTCTTTTTTCATCAAATCATGGGGGGCCAAAACACAGTGCTGCTTCTGATCCGAGAAGCATACATCTATCGGATAAACCACTGTACTACTCGTGCATGCTAGTAACTAACTAACGCCTGTCTCAAACCCTCTGTTTCTAGCAAGAACCTTTTTTTAAGAAATATACTAGTATACAAACTACTGGTATTAATAATCATATTAAGAAAAAATTAGGCTGCTTTGGGTGCTGTTGTGTATCCATATCCTATCCATATTCTACAGAACAAACGGGATCTGCCTTGCCATGATTTGGTAATTCTGACTCAAAACTAAGCCACTCTGTCTTGGTTTCTCAGAGCTCATTGGTTCCTCTGTTTGCTTCCTAAATCTAGTGGACTGAACTTAAACCGACTAGTGCTTCATGTTACAGACATACAGCATCTAGGGCCCACTACTGTCTCTAGGATAATCAGGCAGCTAGTGCAAATAAGTTAGATTTTCATATAACAGTGCCTGAATAACATATTTGAGCTTCAGGAGCACCAGCGTAGCCAAGTGGCAAAAGGCAACCAAACAACTCGCGGCATCCAACTACTCTCTTAGTTTCTTGCAGAAGAGAAATTGAAACAAACAGAGTAATTGTTATCAGGGAACGACAAACACAATTGATCCGAGACTTAGAACAAGAACAAAGCAGTCTATGAGCTGAGAAATCAAAGGAGATATCTCCTCAGGCCGTCGGCAGAGTCGCGTACCATTCGTGTGGTAGTTGGCGTTGAAATTCACCCAAGCCCAAGGGGTGGCAGCGACGAAGATGATCGCTGATCGGGGGAGGAACGAATGAATTCTGCTCCTCAAGCCTTTGTTGGGGCTGCTGGCAGGCAGAAGCTGTTGGTGCAGCTTCAGCTCGGCTGGGTTTCTTGAAGCAAGTAGAAACAGCAGCAGAAAGGCGAATGAAAGAAAAGAATGGTTGGTTTCTGGCACTCTCACGACTCACCAAGGAGAAGACTGACAGCGACGCAGAGAAAGAAAGAAAGAAAGACGGCGACGGAACGGGTGCGTGGCAGCTACAAGGAAACCGCCCCCTCGTCACGCATACGTACTCGCAGGATTAGGAGCGTTCGAGTTTGAGGCATCAGACCGAGATTAATAACATCTCAAAGTGAAACTAAAACGTGCAATTTGGATTCTTACCGCGATCATGCTCCATATATAAAACTGGGGGTTAACTTTTAAAACCAAAGTCTCGGGTCTATTTCTTGTTCAAATGACCAGTGGCCACCTTACAGGAGATAAGGCTGTCCACACTGCTATTTCTCTAAATTCATCTTTTAAAATAAATACTCCGTCCTAATCATCGAGATTCTCTTCTCTATATCACTTTTTCCCGCACTCATCCATCCTCTATATCATCTTCTATCTACAGTGAAGTCTACATGTCTGTAAATAAATTTTATCTAAATATATCCATGTGAGATCTAGTTTTGAAGGATTTATTGTAACGAATTTAATGGTGCAATCGAAATTTAATTTGCATTTTCGGTTCGTGAGTTGTAGCTTTTTTTCGAGTTGAAAAAAGTGGGGCCCACTGCTGCTGCTCCCACTACTCTCTCCTGTCAAGAGCCTTATGATCTAGGGTAGGCGGCCCTCGACTACGGAGTTCGTAATCTCCGGCCGTGGTCTTCCGATGTGGAGGTTATCCCCCTCACTGCCGATCGGGCTTGAGAGCTAGAGGTAGGAGAGCAGGTAATTGATCTTGCTTGATTCAATCTTTCAGGTTTACAGGGAATATATGGCCATCGGCCCTAACCAACGGAGGAAACAAACTCCTCAATTCAAGGAACTAATCAAAGATAGTAAATAATATCTTAACAACTAAAAATAGCTTTCCAACTTCAGCCACTTGCGCTGATCGCTTCATCCTCGGTTGCATGCGCCATGCCCACGATCACCGCGCGTTCTGCGTCCATGCGTGCGCCCGCACGTTTTGCTGCCCGGCGCACATCTCTGGCTCGGTGTCTCCTGGTGTAGGTCTTCCCCCACATGACATCTCCTCCCTCCTCAAGACTCAGCTCGTCCTCGAGCTGAAGGGTAGGGTACTTGGCACGGAGAACGTCGATGTCCTCCCAAGTTGCAGAAGCCGGAGACTCACCCTTCCACTGAACAAGGGCCTGGCGCACGCCTCGCGCCAAACGAAACCGAACAGCACGCTCCGGCTCAGGGGCGATGGCGCCATGATGGAGAGGAGGCAGCGCCGGTGGTGCACCCGGTGGCGGCCCGTGGAACTTCTTGAGCAGGCCAATGTGGAACACGTCATGGAGACGAGCGCCGGCCGGTAGCTCCAGGCGGACGGCCACGTCGTTGATGAGCTCGGTGATGCGATACGGCCCATAGAAGCGGGGCTTCAGCTTGCCCGTGCCGGACTGAGGGAGCGACGCGGCGGGTCGCTGGCGCAGGCGGAGGAGCGCCCAGTCGCCCCCCTGGTATGCAACGTGGCGGTGGTGCTTGTCATAGTGCAGCTTCTGGACCGCCTGAGCTTGCTCGAGCCGGTAGCGGATGTCGGAGAGGAACTCAGCCCGCTCCTCCATGCTCTTGGCGACGGCGGCGACCCGCGTGTCCCCCGGTTCGTAGGAGCGGATGGAGGGTGGATCCCTGCCATAGACGACCCGGAACGGGGTGTCCCGAAGCGAGGACTGGTACGCCGTGTTGAAGATGAACTCCGCCCATGGGAGCCAACGCAGCCATTGCCGTGGACGGTCCCCTGTCAAGCAACGCAAGTACATAATAATCACCCGGTTAGCCGCCTCGGACTGCCCATCCTACTGTGGGTGGAATGCCGTCGTCATGTGCAGCTTGGTGCCCGTCGGCCGCATGAGTTCGCGCCAAAACGTCGAGGTGAAGATGGGGTCGCGGTCCGCCACTATGGACTGCGGAACGCCATGTAGACGAACGATCTCGGCGAAGAAGGCTTGAGCGACGGACTCGGCGGAGTACGGGTGCGCCAGCGGGATGAAGTGGCAGTATTTGCTGAACTTGTCCACCACCGTCAGGATGACGGACTTGCCGCGCACTCGTGGCAGCGCCTCGACGAAATCTAGAGCGATGTCGGTCCAAACGCCCTGGGGCACCGGCAGGGGCAGCAGGAGGCCGGCCGGGCTCAAGTGCTCGGACTTGTAGCGTTGGCACACTGCGCAGGAGCGTACCCAGTCCTGGACGAGCTGCTTCATGTTGGGGATGTGGAAGTCGCGCCGGAGGCGGTGCAGGGTGCGCTGGACACCCTCGTGCCCGTCCTCATGTGTAGACTCGATGATCTCCCGAGCTAAGGGCGATGCCGGGGAAATGTACAGCCGGCTGTTGTACTGCAGCAGGTCGTCGACGAGCGCCCAGGGGCCCGTGCGCGTGCCGGCGCTGACCTCGTCGCGGAGGGCAGTGAGCGCTGGGTCCTGGCGCTGCGCGTCATGCAGCTTGCTGATGAAATCAAAGCGAGGCGCAGACAGTGCCAAGATGGCGCCCTCCTCCGTGTCGCGTCGTGACAGGGCGTCCGCAACAGCGTTCGCAGCGCCCGGCTTGTATTCCACGGCGAAGTCGAATCCCAGCAACTTGCCCACCCAATGATGCTGAGGGATGGTGGCGAGGCGCTGGTCCAGTAGGTACTTGAGGGAGTAGTGGTCGGTCTTGACGACGAAGCGCCGGCCCCATAAGTACGGCCGCCAGTGACGGACGGCGTGCACCAGGCCGATCAGCTCCCTTTCGTAGGCAGCGAGGGCACGATGACGCGGCGCGACGGGGCGGCTGAAGAACGCCACGGGATGGCCGTCCTGGACCAGCACCGCGTCGAACCCGTGGGTGGACGCGTCGCACTCGACGGTGAACGGCTTTGCGAAGTCCGGCATGGCGAGGACGGGCGCCGATGTCACCGCTGCCTTAAGGGCGTCGAAGGCAGCGGCGGTGTCCTCTGACCAGGAGAACCCGTCTTTCTTGGTGAGGGCCGTCAGCGGGGCGGCGATGGTGCCGTAGTTGTGGACGAACTTCCGGTAGTAACCGGCGAGGCCGAGAAAGCTGCGCACCGCCCGCGCCGAACGGGGAATCGGCCACTCGTGGATAGCCTGAACCTTGGCCGGATCCATGGCGACGCCCGCCTCGGATATGATGTGGCCGAGGTAGGACACCGAGGGGGAGCCGAAGGTGCACTTGCTGCGCTTGACGAAGAGTCAGTGCTGACGGAGCACGGAGAGGACGGTACGCAGGTGCCGCAGGTGGTCGGTCCAAGACTCACTGTAAATCAAAATGTCATCAAAGAAGACAAGCATGAAGCGTCGCAGAAACAGTCGGAGCACGTCGTTCATCAGCGCCTGGAACATTGCCGGGGCGTTGCACAGCCCGAACGGCATGACGAGGAACTCGTAGAGGCCGTCGTGTGTACGGAAGGCGGTCTTGTGGACGTCCTCGGGCTTCATCCGCACTTGGTGATACCCTGACCGCAGATCGAGTTTGGTGAAGAAGCGGGCGCCGTGGAGCTCGTCGAGGAGCTCGTCGACGACGGGAATCGGGAACGCGTCCTTGACGGTGAGGGCGTTGAGGGCGCGGTAATCAACGCAGAAACGCCACGAGCCGTCGGCCTTCTTGACGAGCAGGACCGGGGAGGAGAAGGGCGAGTCGCTGCGGCGGACGACGCCCTGCGCGATCATCGCAGCGCACTGGCGTTCCAGCTCGTCCTTGTGCGTCGCTGGGTAGCGGTACGGACGGACCGCCACGGGAGCAGAGCCAGGCTTGAGGACGATGGCGTGGTCGCGGCCACGTGGAGGTGGGAGGCCCGTCGGTTCGCCGAAGACGTCCTCATATGCGACCAGGAGCTCATCCAGGAGCGTCCCACTAGCCGCGGCGAGGGTGCGCAGTGGCGCTGTCGAGGTTGAGGCCACGCCCATCCAGGCGACGCGTTGCCCGTCTCGCTGGAACGCCATCGACCAGGAGGCGAAATCCCACACGATGGGACCCAACGTGCCGAGCCACCGAGTGCCAAGCACCACGTCGAAACCTGCGAGGGGCATCACAAAGAGATCGGTGTGGAATGTGGAGCTGTTGATGGTGAACGCCGCGTCCCGGATGACACCAGGGCAGGCCACGCGTCCGCCGTTGGTGACGATGGCCGTCATGCGCGGACTGGACTGGATCGGGAGGCCGGTGCGCCTCGCCGCCTCCTCACCGATGAAGCTGTGCGTCGAGCCTCCATCCAGCAAGGCGAGGAGGGAGGCGTCGCCGACGGTCACCTGGAGCTGGATCGTGTCCGCGAGGGGCACGCCGGCGACGGCATGCAGGGAGAACACGGGTGCCTCCGTATCCCCGGCGGCGGCGGCTGCGTCACCCTCGACCGCGACGTCGTCGATCTCCACCCCGTCGACGAAGAAGAGGCGACGACAGAACCTGTTGTGGCCACGGGTGAATTTGTCGTTGCAATTGAAGCACAGACCTTGGCGGCGGCGTTCGGCCATCTCTTCCGGCGTCAGGCGCCGTGGGTTGGCCTGCGTCGCGACCCTGTGGGGCGGCCGCTGGTGGGGCAGGGAGTGCCAACTGCTGCGCGGCCGCGGGTAACGCGAGCCGTGGCGCAGGCGCAGGTAGCAGCCCACGCGGCGGGGCTCGTGGTGGAGGTGGCGCCGGCCGATCGCGGTCCATCAACTCCACCTGGCGTGCCAGGCTCATGGCGGCGGCGAGCGTCTCCGGATGGTGGATGCGGACGGCGTGGCTGAGAGGCGGCAGAAGACCGCCGGTGAAGAGCTGGACGCGCTGGGACTCGTCGAGCCGACCCGCGCGCGGTAGGAGGGCCTGGAAGCGGTTAGGAGTATTCCTCCACTGTTCCCGTGCGCCGGCACTCGGAGAGTTCGAAGAGCGGGGCCGAACGCAGGGGTGGCCCGAAACGCAGGTTCACGAGTTCCTTGAAGCGCCCCCACGTCGGGGCTCCCTCATCCTCGAGCAGTTGGGTGTACCAAGTCTGCGCGACGTCGTCCAGGTGGTAGGACGCCATGCCGACGCGCTCTTCGGCCATGGTATGGTGGTGACGGAAGTACGCCTCGAATTTGTTGAGGAAGAGCCGCGGATCCGTGGTGCCGTCGTAGTGGGGAAAATCCCACTTCTTGGGCCGGGGGGGCAGGTCGAGGTCGCGCGACCCATCAGGGTGGCGAGGCTCGGTGCTTTCGGCCGTCGAGGCCTTGCCCTTCATGGTTGCCATATCGGCCTTCAGGGAGGTGAGTTCGACGGACATGTTCTTGATCTCCTTCAAGAGGTCGGCGATGGTGGGCTCGGCCATGTCGGCGGCTGGGTTGGCTGCGGAGGCGGGTAATGGGACTGGGGATGGCGGCGCTGGTGGTGGGCTAGTAGCGGCGTCTGGTGTGGAAGATGAAGGTGCGGCAGCTGTTGGGGCTGAGGATCGAGTGGATCGCGATACCAGGTTGTCAAGAGCCTTATGATCTAGGGTAGGCGGCCCTCGACTACGGAGTTCGTAATCTCCGGCCGTGGTCTTCCGATGCGGAGGTTATCCCCCTCACTGCCGATCGGGCTTGAGAGCTAGAGGTAGGAGAGCAGGTAATTGATCTTGCTTGATTCAATCTTTCGGTTTACAGGGAATATATGGCCATCGGCCCTAACCAACGGAGGAAACAAACTCCTCAATTCAAGGAACTAATCAAAGATAGCAAATAATATCTTAACAACTAAAAATAGCTTTCCAACTTCAGCCACTTGCGCTGATCGCTTCATCCTCGGTTGCATGCGCCGTGCCCACGATCACCGCGCGTTCTGCGTCCATGCGTGCGCCCGCACGTTCTGCTGCCCGGCGCACATCTCTGGCTCGGTGTCTCCTGGTGTAGGTCTTCCCCCACATGACATCTCCACTCTCTCACGCGCATATACTCTGCCTGGTCCGGTACCACCCCAAATCTCTACTAATATGAAGATCACTAGTTAGAATTATTCTAAGAGCAGCCACCAAAATATTTTCATAGTTTATCTCTCCTAATCTTCACTAAACACATCCCAAAACGTGTACTCATAAAAATAACTCTGTTTAATCCAACGCTCCTAATACACTTTTACCCTATAATTTCTTACTCACTCAGATCCGGATCAAACATCATCGCTCATTTTCCCCTCCTACCTCCACCTCCCGCGCCACCGAAACAGTCCCTGACACCCAGGTTCGAATCGCCATGTTGCAACAAAAGAAACACCGATTTTTTTTAAACAAAAGAAAAGCACAGATACACTAAAATTACTCGGGCCCAATCCTGGTCCAGATTAGCGGCAGCACAACGCACCCTCGCCCGCAAAGCGGTAATCACGCACCCCGCTGCTCGCATGCCGTAATCATGCGGCGTCTTTTTTTTCGTAAGGCCGCCGGCGGGTCGACGAAGGTTCATCACGTACGTAGCCGCCGATTCATACTTGCCGATTCACGTAGCCGCCGGGCTGCGCCGCCGATTCACGACGCCACCGGGGCTACCAACACCGCCATTCTCCCGACGGCCACGAGAAGTGCCCAGGACGCCAGCCCCGTCAGGTATGCCGCTGCATTCTCTTCCCCGTCAGGTAATGATCGAACGAATGTACAGTAGCGATAGCAAACGAAGGATTCTGCATATCGAACTTGCTTGTACAGTAGTGATAGCAAACGAATGTACAGTAGTGACAGCAAACGAATGTACAGTAGATCGAACTTGCTTATGCTTTTTGTTGATCATAACTATTTCAAAATCAAACGAAGGATCAATAGTGATAGCACTTTTGCTTTAGCACCATAATTTTGATTACAAATGTACACTGCAAGCCAATCCAATCTGATACATTAGATGGATTCTGCAGGTTTTCTATTGGTGGAAGCTGAAATTCAACGATGATTCAGATGCACTGTTCCTTTTATGCACTGTTCCTTTTATGCAAAAATTGTAAAACTGAAAAATTACTAAATTGAAATATATATTTCAGGATAATCTAGTTGTTTTAGTTTGCATATATATTTCAGTTTCATTTTGAATTTATATTTGGCCCAGGTGCTGGGCATTTGCCCTTCTGTTCAAGCTTTAATTTTCTTCCTGCCTACGGCTCATGTTCCGACAACTGCTAAAAACTGCAATTGTACTGACATTCTGGATGTCTGACTCATACACAAAAGAACACACACACACCTGATTAGAGCACCTCTTTGTGCATAGATATATCTCTACATAGATATATCATTGTAGTGGCCATTTTTTTAAAGATGAGATATGATCCTGATAGCTAGGCAAAAATATTTCCACTGCAATCATACAAGTTAGTTTTGAGATTAGTTAATTTCTGCTTGTTTGAACACTAACTCTACATTGGTCATGTTATAATGAAACGCTATATTGCCTTTTCTGAAATTTAATCTGAAACACTATAAAGCCTTTTTAGTTTGCATATATTCACTATTAGAAATATTAATTTCTTTTGCTCTGATAGAAGTGGTTCATCATAGGATTGCTTGCTTTTCATGGGGGAGAGGCGAGCAACCCCAACTTTCAGTTTAAGCCTGCACACTGAATTTCAGTTTTGTTTCACTGCAGATATTAGGCCTTGAGGAGTGCCAAATTTCAGATTTAGACTACTTGATAATTGTAAAGCCAACTTGAATAATTGCCAGGTAATAAAAACTCATCGCTTCCTCGCTATGCTGAAAGTTATTTAGGTTGGTTGGTTTATATTGCCACACCCTTCACAGTAGTGTTACCTAAGCTCATGTTTCGTTTATTCTGGCTCCTGACATAGTAATAAACGGCTTCTCTTCTAAAGCCAGACGATATGATAGCATTCTCCTGTGTCCACTACGAACATTGCGATTATTCAGTTCTGTTAATCCCACCATGTCAACTATGCGTGTTGGATTGTACCCAAATCTGTCTTTCTAGGCTAGATCTGATTAAGGAAAAGTTGTATGGGCTAGCATGCTAAACACACGGTATGCAGGTAAGCCTTTTGATGAAATGCCCTTTAAACTCACCCTTAGAAGTTGTGTAGCGGTTGTTCTGTTACTGCTCACTGACGAGATGAATCAGCGCTCTAGTGTCAAACATATCTTATCTATAAGTCAGCATTTATACGAAAGAACCATTAACAAGATACTCTGTATCTGCTACTTTCCTTTTGAACCTTTCATTATTTTATTCGTTTGTTTCATGTTGTAGAAAAAAAATTATATGGGTCGTGCATTCTCTTCTTTTAATGCAGAATTTTGGGCAATCCAAGAAAGTTGGCCAGACATTGCTTCATTACCTTATTACAAGATAACTTTCCCAAAGTGGCCACATGTGGTAAGTAATAAACAAATTCTTCTTAATATTGCAAATAGTGGGATGCGGTTTTGAGATGTGGTTGTGGATGAAAAATTCACCGTGTACTGCTCTGTTTTAGATATTTTTTTTTTTTTTTTTTTTTTTTGCGAATGTGTTGTAGATAAGTTTGGAATCTCCTTTTTTTCTTGTTTATGAGGATAATTCAACATTGGTGTGATTACCATTTTTGGCTCTAACATGAGGTTCATGCTACTAGGATTTTGCAACGGTACGGTGGTCCCAATTTGTTTTTCTCATCTATCAACTGAATACTGCTGCAACTCTAGCTAAAGCTCAGTTTTAAGATAAGGTGTCAGATTAACATCCATGGTATGGCATGCAAGAGAGGATTTTTCATGTTTAGATTATTTAAGGGCCTCAAATGGATTTTTGTTGCCTCGAGAGGTGTAGGTTTTTTCATAGGCTTTCTAGATTGCCAAAAAAGATTTTTAGAGGAGCTCATGAACTCCTGATATGAATTTTTTAGGACTGAAAAAATATGTGATCAGGTGATTTCAGCTAAGTTGAGAGGGTGCTTGAGCTGAAAAGAGGGCTCTTGAGCTGATCTTGTTAGTGCTATGGATGTGCAAGCCCCGGTATCCGGTTTGCTTAATATCGTAGCGGTTTGTTGGAATTTCTTTCCATGTTGCAGTTTCATGAGATTAAGATTAAATCAAGCCTTACTATTTGCAGTGCCATCTTTATTTTCATGCAATGCAGAGCTCACACCAGAGCTCACATCTTTGTTTTCCTGGGCGATGCCGATGTTGATGTGGGTTTTTGTATGACAATGAAAAATTGACAATCAACTCATGTTACCTAGCTTTTCTTTTGCCATTTTCCGGTAAATGTTTCGTACTAAGGGGCTGTTTATTTGGGTGAAAAGGGATGAAAAGTGTATTGTAGCCACTTTCGTTTGTATTCGATAACTTTTGTCCAATCATGGCCTAAGTAGACTCAAAAGATTCATCTCGAGGTAGCCAAGGTAAAAAGTACAAACATACAACAGCTGCTACTTCATTTAATGCTCTATGCAGACGTAAAGGATAATCGATGTGATGAGGAAAGAAAAAAAATTTTAGGAAGTAAACAGGGCCTAATATACGATCTAATTTGCATTGATAAGTATATACTACTTCGTGCAGGAATCAGGCCTCCGGCTCCCAATTGGCAAGAAAGGCGTCATGCTGGGTTAAATAAGGCTTGTTTAGGTAGCATGACAATAATGAAAATACAAGGTAGTTTAACATGCCAAATATTTATAAAAAGAAAGCCTGTGTCAATCCAGGCTAGCCCCAAATTAAAGATTTGACAAGATCAGTGAAACGCAACGTAAGTGGTGTATTTTGCACGTGAATTTTTAGTTTGCTCCATTATTTGTATTCCCTTAGAATGTTCAATAAAAAATATTTGTTTTATTCTGAGAACTCTCGATGTTTCACTAACTTTAAGTGAAAGCCATCAGAAGTTTAGAGCATCATACTCTGAAAATTTGAAGATTGCTATTGTAATTTTACAAAGTTATCTTTTTTCATTTGCATTTTTAAATGATACCGTAGCGTTAGCACGGACAATATACTAGTATAGCAAAGAGCTCGCTGGTGCTGGCGTTTAGTGTACACTTTAGGGTATCCGGTGCAGCAACTTTCGTTCGCTATGTGATCCTCCGTATTTTTTACAGGACTGCAGTGCGGGTAGCCTAAGATGTCTATAAGATGGAGTACCTTTATTTTAAAAGAAATTTTATAATGATTGAAAAAAGTACGAGCCATCTACGAGATCAGATTAGACTGTGCACACATAGAACATACCTGTGTGAAGTACTCCCTCTGTTCCAAATTGACTGTCGTCGTTGGTGTGTGTACCACAAATTTGAATCGTATTTTAAAAAATGCTTGCAACATTTATATCTCCAAATAAATTTATTAAAAAACTAGATTCAAAGATTTTTCTAATGATACTAATTATGTATTATAAATATTAATATTTTTTAATATATAATTGCCGCTTGTTGTTTTTCGAGAAGCGCAAGTGATAAATATTTTGGAACGGAGGGAGTATTCATAAGTCAAATTAATAGGGAGGGTAGTACCAAAATATGTGGAACCAATACCAAAAATAAATGGACTGGTTTCAGATTTTTTTTATCTATATTTTTAGATGAGGGTAATTTGGTAATTTTAGTATAGTCAACCGCTATAAAATATAATTGTCCTACTCCTCGGCCCGGCATACTCCCTCCTTCGCTGAAACTAAAAATAAGCGTGGATTTTTAGCTGATGCTAATTTGTTATGAGAGAAAAAAACTGTTACAGAGCTAAAAATATGCTTTATGCTTAACTTTGACTTAATATTTCTATAAAAACATTTATTAAAAAGTGATATGCATATTTTTATGAAGTATATGTAAAGAAAATTTATCTATATAATTTTTATATTTCAAAACTCAACAATTTAATTTTTTTTATCATTTATATTCCTAATGTTTGATCTACACCGTGTCTAAAACGATTATCTTTACTGAGTACCGAGGAAGTACTGTGCTGCTGCTGCTGCCGCGTGCTGCCGACTCCTGCCGCTTCTTTGACGGAGACAACGGCGACGGGCGTGGCCAATCGCATGTGTACGGCGCTGTTCAGATGCACTTCAAAATTCTAAAATTTTCATCACATTCAATATTACGGTACATGTATAAAACATTAAATATAGATAAAATTTTTATATGTTTGCATAGTTTAGACGTAAATCACGAGACGAATCTTTTAAGGCTATTTGAACCATGATTGAACATCTAGCCTCTGTTCGCTAAACTTTAAAACTATTTATTTTTCAGTCCTTTTATAGTATTTTTCTCTCGCAAAAAATCAGTATTAAGCACTTATTTTCAAAGGTTTTCAGTTTCAGCGAACAGAGCCTTACTGAAAAAGATTTCTTTTCCAAATTTCAAGGCCCTGCCTTCGCTGCCGTGGTGGAGAAGATGGTGTCGTAGTGAGCTGAGCTGGTGTACATGTTCGGACCAGGATCCGGTGCAGTTGGTAGTACTACTGCAACATAAGCAGTAGCAGCATCTCAGCCATTTAAGGAGCCAGCAACGGCCTAGATGAGAGCCTCTTTCTCTCTGATTTTTTTCTCTCCGTGTGCTATCTGTTTTTTAAAGTGAAAGAGCGCGGTGAGCATAGAAAAGTTAATGCTATTTTTCTCTGTCCTTGAGAAAAACAACTACACTTTTCATAAAATTATTTTACCTAAATTGGTGGAATGGCTTTTGAAGTGAAAATAAAATTATTTTTTCCGCATGTGCTTTTACCTAAATTTTTATCTGGTGGAACGATTTTTTGAAGTGAAAATAAAATATTTTTTGCCGCATGTGATTTTACCTAAATTTGTTTTCTATGAAATAATTTTTGAAGTGAAAATAAATTATTTTTGCCGCATGTGATTTTACCTAAATTAGTCCTTTTTGGTAGAAACGACGTGGCGACGCCAACTTCTCAGAAGAACCGGACAGCATGGCCCACGAGAGGCGGAGCTGATTGCTCTATTTGAGCACCGACGCTGCATGTGGGACTGGAGCAACGACGGCGCTACACACTATGCCGCCATTGCTTCCATCTTATGTTGTTGTCTTATGGTACACCGCCGCAGCTTCGCGGCACACCGTCGATTTTTCTTATTTCACGTGCAGCGCCGTACCATCGTTGCTCCAGTCCCACGTGCAACGCCAGTGCTCAAATAGAGCAATCTGCACTGCATTTTCCTAGGGCCATGCTGTCGGGTTCATACCACAAGCTGGTTGTCGGTGCTAGTTTTAGTCGGGGTTAACAGCGGCTAGTAAACATGTGTTTTGCGGTTGATGCTACGGATGGTGTGCAAAGGGAAATACAGAGATTATACTGGTTCAGGCCAAGCAAGCCCTACCTCCAGTGAAGAGGAGAGTCGTGTTGCCTTGCACCGGGGTGCTTGTAGTAGGGGGTTACAAGTTAGGCGAGAGAGTGAAGTGCTCCCAGGTCTCTTGTGTTGTCTAAGTGTACTCAAGTCGTTCGCTATTGATGTGTATGTATCAGTGAGAACTTAGAATTTCCGGGGTGGTTCCTCTAAAGCTGGCATTTGCTCTCCCTTTTATAGTCGCAAGGGAGAGGCAATGGCAGCGCTTACAATGCTACGTATGAGTTGCTGTTCCTCGTTTGACTATGGTCAGCTACGGTCTTTTCTCCGCGTCTCCGGGGTATGGCCGTAGTGGTTCGCACGATCTTGGTGAGTTCCAAGGCGGCAACAGTTGTCGGATTACGGCATATCGTCAGCTACGGTCTTTTCTCCGCGTCTCCGGGGTATGGCCGTAGTGGTTCGCACGATCTTGGTGAGTTCCAAGGCGGCAACAGTCGTCGGATTACAGCGTGCCGTAGGGTCACACCTGACGGCTGTCCTTCCGCACGATGTGACAAGAGGGTGAGTCGTCTTGGGGCGTTGTCTCCCGAGTCCGGACTCCTGAAGGCGTGATGGGATGGAGCAGGGTGATATCTCCCCATGGTCATATTTCCGGCCTTTGAACAGTACTTCCCGAGGGTTAGGTGGGCCCGGATGGAAGGCGTGCTCGTCCTTTGAGTGGACAGTGCAGTAGGCGTCATTCCCGTTCTTGCGTAGCCCGTTGTCAGGCGCTCGGACTGTCGCAGTCGGAGTTGATAGACCCTGGCGGAAAATGGGGCGGCGCATCGTAGACCATACCGTGGAGAGGACGGCCGTAGTAGGCCTATCAAATCCGCTGCCGGGGAAATCCTGACAGGTGGTATGGCCGTCAGAGGGCGTGCGAAGCACAGTTGCTCGCCTGACGGGACAATGCCTGTAAAGTGGTCAGGGAGGTCTCTTGTGGTCCAAGATTGCTCTGCTGACATCACCGGTGCCTTGGATGCCTTTGTGAGATTGCGCTTGAGGTGGATGGGGAAGCTCGGGCGAATCGGAGAATGGGCGCCGAGGGCGCCGCTCTCCCGAGCTCTCCTGGGGAGGCTCGGGCGAATCGGAGATTTGGGCGCCGAGGGTGCCGCTCTCCCGAGCTCTCCTGGGGAGGCTCGGGCGAATCGGAGAATTGGCTGTCATTAGTGCAATGACGTCGTGGGCCTCCGTAGGCGCGGCCTTCGCGGGCTTCGGGCGCGGCCTTCATGGACTTCCACTGGCCTTACTTGGGTCGGGCTGCGTTGGGAATGATCGTTTTTGCGTTGAAGTTGGGTACCCCAAACTTTGGTACCCGACAGTAGCCCCCGAGCCTTTGGCGGAGTGAAGGCACTCCTCCACAGGTTCACGCTGGTTCTTCCTGTCAAAAAGGGTAAAGTGTGGGTTGTTTTTTCCGGTGGGTGCACGCGAGCGCACCCGTCGGTTGTAGCCCCCGTGGCTTTGGAGGGATGGTATATCCCTTCAAAGGCTTAGAATCGTGTTTGTTAGTCCTCGGGCGTTTTTTGATTTATTTAGGAGGGTTGTTTCCTTGGAAGCGGAGCCCCCGAGCCTCCCATCGTGTTGGGAGGTCGTTCGGTGGTGTTTCCAAGGTGCAGGGCAAGTTCCCGAGCCTCCGTTTCGCATCGGAGATCGGTCGGGTCCTTCCCTGTCTTTTTTAATTCGACCTTCACGCTCTTTTTTCGGGAAGAGGAAGGTTTGGTCCTGCTCGACTTTCCCGCTGGGGCACGAGTCGGCATTTCCGGTGAGCTACAAACGGGTTGGTCCTAGTGGAGGTCCGTGCCCCGTTCGTTAAGGGTCGGCTAGTGGCCTGAGGACACTCCAAATATTTCTCGAGGGTCAATTAGTGGATGTCGGGACCCTTCGATGGGTCCCGAGGGCATGATGCCTCCCACGAAGGGATTCCACGTAACCGACTTGCTACTTGAGACTTGGATACAGCATGGGATGTCCCTTGTGACGTTTTGGGCGTCGGGATACTGGCCATTTTCGTGAGCCATCCATTAGCTGTCCCTAACTCGGTTTCCCTGGGGCGACTGTTCGAGCCACGGAGGGCCTGTCTTCAATCCCCTGGGAACGTAACGGGCGCCCGAGCCCGGGGTTCCTTCGTTGGGAAGGAGAAAATGTAGGCGGAATCGAGGTGCGCGGTTGTAATGATTTGGCTCACCTTTTTAGGCGCGACGCGTGACGGACACGACGGTTCGGCTTAGTCGAGGCGGTTTGCGTGCGCGGCGATGGCGGCGGCGTGGGGATCGTGGCGGGCCCTGCGCAGTTAATGCGGCAGATTCCCCGCATCCACCCACGATCCGCCGGCGGAGTTTATAAGAAAAACTTACGGTTTTTCTTTCTACCCTAGCCATTCGCTCGCTCGACCGTTCGCTTTCTTACCTTCGTCGCCTGCTCTTTCGCCTTCGTTGCCTGCTTCGAGAGAGATTGTTGCCGCGGTCGTCGTTCTTCCCGCAGCCCTTTCCCTCTTCTTTTGCCATGGATTCCTCCTCCGCTGCTGTCGACGCCGCCGCTGATGTCGCTGCCACCGACGCCGCCGCGACCGACGCCGTCGCCACCGATGCTGCCGCGGCCGCCGCCGGCATCCTTAGGCTGGAGCCGTGGCCGAGGAGCACTGTGACGGAGGCACAGCTGGAGCGCCTCGTCTCCCTAGGACTGGTGCGTCCTCGTACCGACGCGCAGCACCCGGAGTGGGTCGTGCCGCCGCGCGACCACGAGGAGCCGAACCCCGACGAGGGGTACGTGGTGAGCTTCGTTGCTTACCACGAGCGCGGGCTCGGCTCGCCGCCGAGCCGCTTCTGCCGGGCCATCCTCTTCGAGAACGGGCTGGAGCTCCACTGACCTCACCCCGAATTCCATCACACAGACGTCGATTTTCGCCGCCCTGTGTGAAGGATACTTCTGGGTGCCCCCGCACTAGAACCTGTGGCGCCGCATTTCCCGCGTCGACTGGTACACCAAGTGGGTCGGCGCGAGGAAGCCGCGGGAGATTCAGCGCGCAGGGGGATGCGGCCTCGTGATCCGCTCTTCGTTGTACATCCCCTGTAAGGCCCCCTCCTCCAACAAGGGGTGGCACAGCGGCTGGTTCTACCTCCGCAACGACGGGGGTCTCTTCCCCAAGTTCACAGGAAGGGCACTCATAGCCCCCCTTCCCCAATGGGAGTGGGGGTGCCCGTCGAAGGAGTCAAAGCACCTGGACGTGTACTTCGACGCGCTCAAGGAGTTGAACAGGAGGGGCCTTACAGGGGCCGGCGTGGCGGGGAACTTCCACATGCGGATGGTGCTACCTCTGATGGAGCGCCGCCTGGCGCTTCATCAGATGGTGACCGGGTCGCAGCGGGAAGGCACGGCGATGCTGCCCCGTGACCTTGGCGAGGCGGAGGTCATGCGCAGCGTCGGCTACATGGTGGGGGGTTATCCCACCTGGGAGGAGGTGAACCGGGTGCCTATGCGTCCCTGCGCGGGCTTCCCGGCGTTGGTAAGTGTTGTTCATTCGATCGGGCCGCTGGCTTCCCCATCTTTCTTCTGACCTTTCTTCGTTCTTCGTAGGGCCTCTCGAGGACCGGGAAGGCTTCCCTTCTGCCCGTCCCGGAGGATAAAGAGCGGCGAACCCAGAACCGCCTCCGGGCCACGGAGGAGAAGGCGAGGAAGGATAAGGTGATCGCCCGGAAGCAGAAGAGGGCGCGGAAGGTGGAGGAATCCTCCCAGCGCCGCCATCGCCTGAGGGAGGCCGGGGAGCCTGAGGTGGATACCCCCACCGATGATGACGGCGACGACGACGATGAAGAAGAAGATGACTTTTCCATTTTTGATCTGATGGAGTCTGCCCGGCCGCTTGCGGCCACACAGCCCGTGGTGGGTGCTGACGAGCCTGGAAAGGCTCCGCTGTCAGCGTCCGCCAGCGGAAGTGCCAGGGTTCGTGATCCGAACCCTCGGGCAAACCTACCGGAGGCCGCGTCCAAGGACGCGGCTCCTGGCAGGGCAACATCAGGAGGCGGGGCTCCGCCCGCCATCAGCGGCGTGGCTCGGCCGGAGGGGCCGGGGACGGGCTAAGGCCCGGCGCCCGAGATGCCCCGAGGTTCCAGTAGGGGGACCGAGAGTCCCCTGTTTTGGCGGACCCTCCTTGCCGACACGTCGTTGGTCGGCGCGGCGGCCGAAGGCGGGGGGAGTGCTGGGAAGACGCCGCCGGAGCCAGGAGCCTACCGGCGCCAAGACGCCGGCGCTTGAGCTGGGGCCCTCCCAGGCTCAAGCTTCCTCGTCGAGGGGCGATGAAGTCGGGACGGCCCCCGGCGCCCAGGCGGAGCCCTTGTCACTGGGCGGCACTGGCCCGGACGCCGGGTTGGTGCCCATTCCCCCGCAGCCCGCACAGCCCACTCCAGCCGTCGTCTCGCCGAGCGTAAGTATCTTTACCTGTAATTCCTTCTAGTGGGGATCCTTTCCTGAGCGTTCCTTTCTTCCTTCTCTACTTCAGGAAACGCTTGGGGGCGGACCTCCAGGTGTCGCACCTGAAGGTCCTGAAGGTGCGGGGCCATGACACGGCCGTGGGGAGTGCCCGGTCGGCGGGCGAGGAAGTTCCTGCCCCCGCGGGTCTGCCCGTGGCGTCCGAGGCTCCTCCCTCGGGGGAGGCTATCTCGGCGGCGGCCGCCGTCGTCGTGCCCGTGATTGACCTAGAGGCGGAGCCAGCGCGGGCTTCCAAAGCCTCGACCGTCGGTTCCGGAGACACCTCGGGAGGGCCAGCCGATGCCGCCACCACGGAGCCTGCCGCCACGGGGTCATCGGCCGCGGATGTCAGCACCAGAGCTCCCCCCGCCTATGAGGAAGGCCCCTGGGTGCTAGCCTTGAGGGGACCTCAGCCTCGGGAGCTGACCGCCTCCCAGATCGAGTGGGCGGACCACGCGGACCCTCAGGCGCCGCCCGTCTTCTCGGTCCGAGACGACCTCGAGGCCCCCAAGTGGGACGCCGTTCAGGAGTTCGGGTTTAGCTCAGCGGCGGGGCTCCGCGCGATTGCCGACGTCCTCGAGAAGGACCTCCCGGCTCAGCTCCAGGTAAATCCCTGTGTCTTGTAAAATTTTTCTGCATATGAGCAACTTTCTTACTGTTTTCACTTCTTCCTTTTTTCCAGGACCTCATGCACACCTCCCGGGACAAGTCTCACTTCCTTCGTGGCGGGCTCGGGCTCTGGAAGCAGCTCGACCTCAAAGGGAAAGCCCTTGCCCGCGCCCAGGGCGAGCTCGCCACCGCGACCTCCAAGCTTGCCGAAGTTAGTGTCGATAACACTATTTTGAAGGGGGAGGTCGCGGAGGCACAGGGCCGAGCCGCTGCCTCGGCGACGCGAGTGCAGGAGTTGGAGAGCGCTCTGGCCGCGATGACGAGGGAGCGCGACGCCGCCCGAGAGCTCACCGCCGAGAAGATTTCGGCTGCCGAGGCCTTGGCTCTCGACCTGGATGAGACTCGGGAGGCGTTGCGCCTGGCGCTCGTCGCGGCGGACTTGGCCGGGAAGAAGGCACGGAAGGCTCAGGAAGAGGCTAACCGTAAGCGCGGCATTGTATTTTTTCCATTCTGCTCGTCTCGGTTGCTTGCTGTATTTTTATTTATCTTCGTGCTTTGTTCCCACAGTTCTGCAGGGGTCCTACGACGGCGAGGTGGCCGAACACATGGACATGCAGAAGGTCACGCGGGCGCTGTGTGACTCCGTCGACACCGGTGGAGAACCTTCTGGGATGTCAGTCCGGAGCCGACTGGAGGCACTCCACGGTAGCATGAGCGGCCGCGTCAAGGAGGCCCTTCTGACGGGTGTCCAAAAGACACTGGCGGTCGTAAAGTCCCACTACGGGAATTTTGACGCCGGCCCTGTCAGCGAGGGCTTCCTTGAAGCCGACGACGCCGAGCTCCTGGCGCTAGAGGATTCGATGAAGGAGCCAGGAGAAGCGCTGGCGGGCCTCTTCCAAGCCGAGGTCGAGCTCCCTCCCCTGAACCTGCCGTGAAGAAGGAGCGGGCCATAGTGCCCTTGTAAAAAGTAACCTTTCGTGAGTGGCTTGAAAGGAAACAAACAATATGGCCCTTCGTGGCCTCAATATTTATGTAAATATTTGCTGAATGTTTGTTTCGCTTTGTTTCGTGCTTTTTTCCTTAGGCGTTTTTTCTTGCCGATCCTGTGCCCGGGCCATCGAGCCTCGGGGGACGCTTTTCGGGTGTCGTAGCTTTAGCGGCATAGATGCAGCCGATGTCCTAGGAGATTTGGCAGAAAGAATCCTTAGAAAAAAAAAGCTTAGGTGTTTCCTCCCAAGCTTCCTCCCTTGGCCGAGCGTAGATCTTATAGCTTTTCTTCCAAGTGCGAGTTAGCCTTCGAACACGGAGTGGCGAGGGGAGATGCTGTGGCCCTGGAGCGTAAGCGGTCTCCGACTCGGCCGGCTCTGTCCTCTGGGGCTTCCCTCATTCTTCAAATTCTATAAGTTCATGCTTGATTTCCGGAAGGAAGCGTGTTTTAGGGAGAAACAAATTCAACAAGTTTTGAAATTTTTGCGTTTCCAAAATTGTTGAATCTTGGGAAAGTCCGGGGGTTCCACCCATCCTAGCCCCCAAGGGAGGGTCGGCCTTTCCGTACGTTAGGCCGAGCCTCGCTTTTACTGTGCGGTGAAATAAAGGGTCATTTCACTCCCGAGTGTAGGCTCGGATTGAAAATCTAAAAATCGTGTAAAAAGAGTAGAAGTCGGGTCTTTTCATTGATTTCAAGATTTTCAAAATAGTACAATGCTCGGAAACTTAAGGGTAGAAGCGACGTAGCTGTTCGATGTTCCAAGCGTTGCTGTAGACCTCGCCCTTCTCGTTCGCGAGCTTGTATGTGCCGGGGCGTAGCACCTCGGCGACGATGAACGGTCCTTCCCACGGCGGAGTGAGCTTGTGGCGCCCTTTGTTGTCCTTGCCTGAGCCGTAGCACCAGATCGCCTACGCTGAAGGCTCGGCCTCGAACGCACCGAGCATGGTACTTGCGTAGGGATTGCTGGTACTTGGCCGAGTGCAACAGGGCCATGTCCCGAGCTTCGTCGGCTTGGTCCAATGCGTCTTCGCGGGACGTTTGATTGCCCTGTTCATCGTAGGCTCAGACCCTCGGGGCGCCGTACTACAGATCCGTAGGGAGGACGGCCTCTGCACTGTACACCATGAAGAAGGGCGTGAAGCCCGTGGCTCGACTTGGCGTAGTCCTTAGACTCCATATCACTGTCGGGAGCTCCGTCAACCACCTCTTGCCGAATTTATTCAATCGGTTGAATATCCTTGGCTTAAGGCCTTGGAGAATCATGCCGTTGGCACATTCTACCTGGCCGTTCGTTCTCGGGTGGGCGACGGCTGCCCAGTCCACTCGTATGTGGTACTCGTCGCAGAAAGCCAGAAATTTCTTTCCGGTGAACTGCGTGCCGTTGTCAGTGATAATCGAGTTCGGGACACCAAACCGGTGGACGATGTCGGTGAAGAATAACACCGCTTGAGCCGAGCTGATTTGGGCGATCGGCCGAGCCTTGATCCACTTCGAGAACTTGTCTATGGCGACAAGCAAGTGGGTGAAGCCCCCGGGCGCCTTCTGGAGGGGGTCCGACAAGGTCCTAGTCCCCATACAGCGAATGGCCAAGTGATTGGGATCGTCTAGAGGGCTTGAGCCGGCAAGTGAGTCTGCCGAGCATAGTACTGGCACCCTTCGCAGGAGCGTACCACCTCAGTAGCATCGGCCATGGCGGCTTGGCCAGTAGAAGCCTTGTCGAAAGGCGTTACCGACCAGGGTTCACGGCGCTGCGTGGTGACCGCAGGCTCCAGCGTGTATCTCTTCGAGCAGGCATTTGCCCTGACTGAAAGGAATACAGCGCTGAAGCACGCCCGAGGGACTCCGTCGGTAGAGGCTACCTTTGATCATAGCGAAAGACTTGGCTTTGCGAGCCAGTCGTCGTGCTCTGGTCTTGTCCGAGGGCAAAACGCCTCGGACGAGCCAGCTGACCAGCGGCTCGCGCCAGTCTGGTTCGTCGTCGTCCATCTCGGCTTCGATCTCCATTGCCTCGGCTTCGTCGCCATCCTCAGCCAAGGTCTCGGGTGACTCTCCTTCGCCGGAAGGGTCGGCAGCCCCCGAGGGGCTTGCGTGACTTGGAGACGGTCCGGGTTCTCCGAGGGGCTCGGGGGTCTTCTTCTTCCCCTCAGCCCCCGAGGGATCGGTATTGACCGAGGGCTTGTGGAGGTCATTGGCGAATACGCCCGTCGGGACCCTGGCCCTTTCGGATGCGATTTTCGCCAACTCATCGGCCTCCTCGTTGTACCGACGCGCGATGTGGTTGAGCTCGAGGCCGTCGAATTTTTCCTCGAGCAACCGCACCAGCTTGCAGTAGGCGGCCATTCTAGGGTTCTGGCATGTCGACTCCTTCATGACCTGATCCACGACGAGCTGGGAGTCGCCTCAGACCTCGAGGCGTCGGATCCCGAGCTCGATGGCGATGTTGAGACCATTGACTAGAGCCTCGTATTCGGCCACGTTGTTGGAAGCCGTGAAGTGTAGCCATAGTAGGTACTTGAGCTGGACCCCGAGGGGTGAGATGAAGACGATGCCTGCGCCAGCACCAGTCTTCATCATCGACCCGTCGAAGTACATGACCCAATATTCTTCTTGGGTCGGGAGTGGCGGTAGCTGTGTCTCGGTCCACTCTGCCACGAAGTCCGCAAGCACCTGGGACTTGATGGCTTTGCGTGATGTGTAGGTGATGCCAGTCACCCATGAGCTCGATGGCCCACTTGGCGATCCTCCCAGTCGTTTCCCGATTTTGGATCACCTCCTCGAGGAGGAAGGATGACACCACGGGCACGATGGGATTCGAAGTAGTGCCGCAACTTGCGTCGAACAAGAACGATCGCGTACACTAGCTTCTGGATCTGAGGGTAGCGTATCTTGGTCTCAGACAAGACTTCACTGATGAAGTAGACCGGCCGCTGTACCGGTAAGGCGTGTCCTCCTTCTTGCCGCTCTACGACGATCGCTGCACTCACAACCTGGTTGGTAGCAGCGACATACATCAAGAAACTCTCCTCCTTCGTAGGAGGCACAAGAACCAGTGCTTTTGAAAGTAGAGCCTTAAGCCTTTCGAGGGCTTCCTGGGCCTCGGCGGTCCAGGTAAAGTGCTTGTTTTTCTTTAGCAACCGATACAAGGGAAGACCCTTTTCGCCGAGTCTTGAGATGAATCGACTCAAGGCCGCGAGACACTCCATGAGCTTCTGCACGCCCTTGAGGTTCCGGATCAGACCCATTTGCGTGATGGCCGATATCTTTTTCGGTTTGGCTTCGATGCCACGCTTGGAAACAATGAACCCGAGGAGCATGCCCCGTGGGACCCTGAAAACGCACTTCTCGGGGTTTAGATTTATGTTTTTCTTTTTAAGGCAATCGAATGCCTTTTCTAGGTCGGCTACTAAATCATTCGCCTTCCTAGATTTTATCACTATATCGTCTACGTAAGCCTCAACGGTTCGCCCAATGAGGTCCCCAAAAACTTTGAGCATGCAACGCTGGTAAGTTGCGCCCGCATTTTTTAGGCCAAATGGCATGGTTACGTAATAATATGTGCCGAAAGGAGTAATGAAAGAGGTCGCTAATTCGTCGGACTCTTTCATGCGGATCTGATGGTAACCGGAATAAGCATCAAGAAAGCAAAGTCGTTCACAGCCAGCAGTATAATCAACTATTTGGTCAATGCGAGGTAATGGAAATGGATACTTAGGACAAACTTTATTTAAACTAGTGTAATCGACACACATTCTCCATTTTCCATTTTTATTTTTTAACCAAAACAGGATTTGCTAACCATTCTGGATGGAAGACCTCCTTGATGAATCCGGCCGCCAAAAGCTTCTGCACCTCCTCCCCGATGGCCCGGCGCTTCTCCTCGTCGAATCGGCGTAGGCGCTGCTTCACCGGCTTGGACCTGGCCCGGATGTCCAAGGAGTGCTCGGCGACCTCCCTCGGGATGCCTGGCATATCCGAGGGACTCCATGCAAACACGTCGGCGTGCTTGCGGAGGAAGTCGACGAGCACAGCCTCCTATTTCGGGTCGACGGTGGCGCTGATCTTCAGCGCCCTGCCGTTGGGGGAGCTCAGGTCGAGGAGCACCTCCTTCACCCCCTCAGCGGGCTCAAAGGTGCCCGTGGCCTTCTTAGGGTCGGGGACCTCCTTTTCCAACCTTTCGAGGTCGGTCATGAGGGCCTCTGACTCCACCAGCGCGCCGGCGTACTCGCAGCACTCGACGTCGCACTGGCACGCGTGCTGGTAGGAGGCGCTGATGGTAATCACCCCCTTTGGCCCTGGCATCTTGAGCTTGAGGTAGGTGTAGTTTGGGACTGCCATGAACTTAGCGTAGCATGGCCTCCCGAGGATGGCGTGGTAGGTGCCGTGGAAGCCTACCACTTCAAATGTCAGGGGCTCCTTCCTGAAGTTGTCAGAAGTCCCGAAGTAAACGGGCAGATCGATCTGCCCGAGGGGTTGCACGCTCTTTCCGGGCACTATCCCGTGGAACAGGGGATGTCGTGGCCTGGAGAAGTGAGCGACTGATCCCCATCAAGTCGAGGGTCTCAGCGTAGAGAATGTTGAGGCCGCTGCCTCCGTCCATGAGGACTTTGGAGAGCCTCGTGTTGCCGACAACGGGGTCGACAACAAGCGGGTAGCGTCCCGGTGATGGGACGTAGTCCGGGTGGTCGTCCCGGCTGAAGGTGATAGCGTCGTGGGACCAGTCGAGGAACCGTGGTGTCGCTGGTCCAACGGAGTAGACCTCCCTGCGCTCGCGCTTTCGCTGCCGTGGCGTAGGGGCGGTCCCGGGCCCGCCGAAGATCATGAGGCATTTGTCGATGGGCGGGAACTCATCGTCCTTCCCGTCCTTGTCCTCCTGATCCCTGGCGGGCTTCTTGCCGGCGTCGTCCTTGAACGGCTGCCGGCTGTAGTGCCTCTTGAGCATCACACACTGTCCGAGTGTATGATGCACCGGACCCTGGTGATAAGGGCACGGCTTGCTGAGCATGTCGTCGAAGCGGCCTCGAGGGGGTCGTTCCCTCTTGGGCTCGGTGGCCGCCACGAGGGAGTCGTCGCGGAGTGGGGCCTTTCCCTTCCCCTTCTTCTTCTTGTTGTTCGAGCCTCGGGAAGAGGTGCCCTCGGGGGCCTCCTCCTTCCGTTTGCCCTTGGGGTCGGAGAAGAGGGCTCCTACCGCCTCATCCCCCGAGGCAAAGCTGGTAGCGATCTTCATGAGCTCGGAGACACTGTTGGGTGTCTGGCGCGAAGTTCCTGCGGCAAACGCTCCGACGATGTCTAAATCGGCGACCTGGGGCAGCTCGTTGTACTGCTTGGAGAAGCGCCGGATGTAGTCCCGGAGGGACTCGCCCGGTTTCTGCTTGCAGCTGCGGAGGTCCCAGGAGTTACCAAGGAGCACGTACGTGCCCTGGAAGTTCCCTACGAAGATCTTGATCAGATCGCTCCAGTCAAAGATCATCCGCGGGGGAAGGTGTTCCAGCCAAGCTCTTGCAGAGTCGGCGAGGAACAGGGGGAGGTTGCGGATGATGATGAGGTCATCCTGCGCGCCGCCAAGCTGGCACGCAAGACGATAGTCCGCTAACCAGAGTTCGGGGTTAGTTTTCCCCGAGTACTTGGCTATGTTGGCCGGTTGTCGGAACCGAGGACGGGAACTTGGCCCTTTGGATGGCCTCGCTGAAGACGCGAGGTCCTGAGGGCTCGGGTGAGGGTTCACGATCCTCATCCGAGTCGTAGCGCCCGCCTCGATGGACGCTGTAGCCGCGCGCGGCTCCATCAGTCTTTCGCCGACCGCGGGCTTGTAGAATGGCTCGGACGTCGACGTCGTTGCCAAGCCGTTAGTGGACTGGCGGGGCCCTTGGAGCCTCGGGTCAAACCGAGGCTTCGCGCTCGTGACGTGCTATGCCACCACGCTGGTGACTTTCAGTGCCATGGTGTCGCGACGCTGAGCTTTCTGCCTGGAGGACGGCTGCATCCTCCAGGAGGTCCTTGAGCTGATTCCTGAGCTGTCGTGCCTCCTCGGTGGAGTCAGGTATGCTCCGGAGCAGCATCGCTGATTCCGCGAGCTTTCGGCTTGCCCGGGGGACGGCCCCTGGTGTCTCGGCCCCGTCGTCAGCAACGATTCGGGCCTGGACATCTCGGGCTCGACGCCGAGCTGCTCCTCCATCGCTCTGCCGCTCGCCGCGCTCCAGCGTAGCTCGCAGCTGGGTGAGGCGCAAGCGGTCCTCGTCCATCCGCGCCTCAAGCTCCCGGAGCTGCTCTAGCTCCGGGGTTTGAGGTGCGGGGCGAGAAGTTCCTGCCCCCTGATCCAGCGGCGGAGCTGACCGTGCGGGCTGCGGGGCCGCTGGAGGGGGCTTGACTTGCTCGTGCTGGGGTTGCGATGGAGGGGGTATGTCATCGTTGCCCCCCGAGTGGACATCCTCCACCCGCCCCTCATCAGGGTGCATCAAGTTGTAGCACTCCCGAGTAGGGTCTATGTAGGACTGGTCCGAGTTAGAGATGACGCTCGGTGTATTCTCCCCCGAGTCGTCGGTGTGGGCGGCGAAGTCCACATTTGCCCAGAACTCGTCATCATTGTCGCTGTAGCTGCGACGAGACGACGAGGTCTGGCCATAACGGTCCCTCCCCTCCGAGTGTTCTCGAGGGGTGATGTTGATGGTGGTATCTGTTTCCCCACCGCCATGTGTCCTGGCACTTTCCCCAGGGGATGGCGGTGAGGATGCCACGTGGTCTCCCACGAGGCTGTCCTGGCACTCGAGGCGCTGGACTGGAGTGTCCGACAGCTCGTGCAATAATGCAAGAACTGCACGAACGTGGGCATCCATGGCGGTCCTGGAGCCCAAAGAGGGACGACGGCGCCGTTCCCCACCTCCGGTGAGGGCGGAGAGAAAGATCGGCTGGCGTCGCGTTTCCGCTCTCGCCCGTCCTTCGGGCAGTAAGCGGATACGTGACCGCTGGTGCCGGAGATCCCTGAGACAGCGGCCGGTGCAGTATTGGCTTCCCCCGTTGGGGGTGCCTAGTTGGCCGCATCTCCCGCGGCGAGAGACTGGTTGGCGCTGCTGCGCCTCCTCCTCCTGATCCGCCGAGAGCGGCGTGCAACGTTTCCCCCGTCCTCTGAGGCGGGTGGAAGCGTTGCGGGGGTCCCTTCTCCGGCCGCCTGCGGGGCCGGAGTTGGGACGACAACGACGCGGGGCCCGATCGGGCGCAGGTTCATCTCGAGCCCTTGGCCGGTGGCCACGAACTCGAGAGTCCCGAACCGGAGTACCGCGCCAGCGGGAAGCGTGGTGGAGCTGGCTGCCATCCGAAACCTACGTCAACGCGCAAAAGGCCCCTACCTGGCGCGCCAACTGTCGGTGCTAGTTTTAGTCGGGGCTAACACCGGCTAGTAAATATGTGTTTTGCGGTTGAGGCTACGGATGGTGTGCAAAGGGAAATACAGAGATTATATTGGTTCAGGCCAAGCAAGCCCTACGTCCAGTGGAGAGGAGAGTCGTGTTGTCTTGCACCGGGGTGCTTGTAGTAGGGGGTTACAAGCTAGGCGAAAGAGTGAAGTGCTCCCAGGTCTCTTGTGTTGTCTAAGTGTATGCAAGTCGTTCGCTATTGATGTGTATGTATCGTGAGAACTTAGGATTTCCGGGGTGGTTCCTCTAAAGCTGGCATCTGCTCTCCCTTTTATAGTCGCAAGGGAGAGGCAAGGGCAGCGCTTACAATGCTACGTATGAGTTGTTGTTCCTCGTTTGACTATGGTCAGCTACGGTCTTTTCTCCGCGTCTCCGGGGTATGGCCGTAGTGGTTCGCACGATCTTGGTGAGTTCCAAGGCGGCAACAGTCGTCGGATTACAGGCATGTCGTCAGCTACGGTCTTTTCTCCGCGTCTCCGGGGTATGGCCGTAGTGGTTCGCATGATCTTGGTGAGTTCTAAGGCGGCAACAGTCGTCGGATTACGGCGTGCCGTAGGGTCACACCTGACGGCTGTCCTTCCGCACGATGTGACAAGAGGGTGAGTCGTCTTGGGGCGTTGTCTCCCGAGGCTCGGGACTCCTGAAGGCATGATGGGATGGAGCAAGGTAATATCTCCCCATGGTCATATTTCCAGCCTTTGAACAGTACTTCCCGAGGGTTAGGTGGGCCCGGATGGAAGGCGTGCTCGTCCTTTGAGTGGACAGTGCAGTAGGCGTCTTTCCTAGTTCTTGCGTAGCCCGTCGTCAGGCACTCGGACTGTCGCAGTCGGAGTTGATAGACCCCGGCGAAAAACAGGGGCGGCGCACCGTAGACCATACCGTGGAGAGGACGGCCGTAGTGGGCCTATCAAATCCGCTGCCAGGGAAATCCTGACAGGTGGTATGGCCGTCAGGGGCGTGCGAAGCACAGTTGCTCACCTGACGGGACAATGCCTGTAAAGTGGTCAGGGAGGTCTCTTGTGGTCCAAGATTGCTCTGCTGACATCACCGGTGCCTTGGATGCCTTTGTGAGATTGCGCTCGAGGGGGATGGGGAAGCTCGGGCGAATCGGAGAATGGACGCCGAGGGCGCCGCTCTCCCGAGCTCTCCTGGGGAGGCTCGGGCGAATCGGAGATTTGGGCGCCGAGGGTGCCGCTCTCCCGAGCTCTCCTGGGGAGGCTCGGGCGAATCGGAGAATTGGGTGTCATTGGTGCAATGACGTCGTGGGCCTCCGTAGGCGTGGCCTTCGCGGGCTTCGGGTGCGGCCTTCGTGGAGTTCTACTAGCCTTACTTGGGTCGGGCTGCGTTGGGAATGATCGTTTTTGCGTTGAAGTTGGGTACCCCAAACTTTGGTACCCGACACTAGTGTTGCCACATCTTTTCAACGCATAAGCATGTTCAATTTTCAAAAAAATCATTTGACCAAAAAACTAATTTAGGTAAAATCACATGTGGGAAAAATAATATTATTTTCAATTCAAAAATGTTCCACAGAAAACGAATTTAGGTAAAATCACATGCGAGGAAAATAATTTTATGTTCGCATAAAAATTTATTCCAGCAAAACACGAATTTAGGCAAAGTAATTTCATGAAAAAATGTAATTGCTTTTCTCAAGGACACAGAAAATAGCATTAACCCTTTTGTGCTCACCGCTTTCCTTAAGAAACAGAGATAGGAAGCACATGGGGGAGAAACAAAAAATAGAAGAGAAAGAGGCTCTCATCCAAACTATTACTGGCTCCTTGGATGGCTGAGATGTTGGTACTGCCTATGTTGCAGTAGTAGTAGCAACTACATGGGATCATGGTCCACATGTTCGTGCTGGAACACGAATAGAGGTAGTCGAACTTCGACCCATATAATGTAATCCATCCAGATCGACTCAACCTAAACCCGGCCGCATAATTAATTAGTTTATGGGTAACCATCTAAATCCACCTATGCGCTCGGAGCTGTTCATTCATCAGTGCAGGTCGAGGCGTCAAGCTATGGCGGGTTCCGGGCGAAGGCGGTCAGTGGTCGTTGCAAATCTGAAAACAACACGTGGGATCAGATGACACAACCTCAAATGACCAAAAATATCTGACTGAAGCCGATGTCACTATGAACGCGACACTAGGCTGTTTTGTTTTCTCGCTGCAGAAAACGATTGTTCTAAACTCACATGCTTGGCTACGGCTTTCACGACGAACATATACTAACCTCGCTCAGGATTATTACTAGTGCATGCTAGCTGTACTAAGCGGTAAAGATAACAAATTTCAGCCAAACTGATTTTGGTTCGGCTCGTAATCTCATTTCTCAAGGAGTTAGGGAGCCACCACCGTTGCCCAAGAATCAGGACTCAGGAGGCGATCGAGCATATTTGCTACTCCAGATGTGAAGTACACAAGTGGTCACCCTAGCACAAATCAAAATTTCTACCATGTTTTTTTTATGATGCAAAATTCTGGCATCAATTCTCTTCAAAGAAGAGACATCAGTCCAAAGTTAAACAAACCACTGCTCTTCCTAGCTCTCTCCGACGCATCATAGCTGCGACGTCAGACCACACATACGGTGACAAATTCCGTCTATGATATGCTATTGTTGGGGGCAACCAAAAAGACACCGGACCCGTTTACATAAAAAGCTTTTGTAATTTTAACATTATATCATGTGTGCTAACTTTTATAATAAATATCTAGTCATGACTTAAATAGGTTTAAAAGATTCGTTTTATAGTTTAGTTTTTTTTGTCTACTTTTAATGCTCTATGCATATGTTCAAACATTCAATGTGACTCAATATGATTATAAAGTTGGAAATTTGAGGGGGAAGTAAACAAGCCTCAAGATTATGTCATCCTATGCTGATTGTTGTCCACCTTAGATGTTGTCCTGCATCCCAGCTTTTTTCTGAGAACTTCATGTCAACATGACCTACTCCACACTCTCATCGGGATTCTGGTGTGAGAGCACCCTATATATGGAGAAGATGAGAAGGAGATCAAAGAGTGGATGGAAATCAAACGGATGTATAAGGGTGTCCTATCAACTAGCTATTATAATGTGAATAGTAAAAAAATAGGAGAGAGTAGCCACTAATGACCAATAAATAGCTCATCTATTTCACGTAACCCTAAATATGTGAGAGGGGCATGTGGGTCAAGTCATATAAGAATGTAGAGAATAATCTTTCCTATTATCTTTCACCCTTCACATAAGCTAATTACCTAACTGCCATCATTGCGGACTCCTTAAGTGCCGTAGGGTTCTCACAAATCTATTGTGCATCCTTTTTTAGATCATTTTTTTAGAAAATAATAGGACTGCAACCTTTTTGGGATGAGGGAGCACACACGATCTCGAACGCCGCTGGTGTCGGAGTAGATTGCTATAATCAAAACACCTTGGACTTGCAGAACAAAAATAGGATTACTATGTATAATCAAAACAGCATATATTATAATAATCCTATAGTCCACCCTAGACTTGCTTTTTTGTAATTATGAGCATTTTTTTCACTTGAGCTAAGAATAATCCACCACAAGAATCCATGAAACCAAAGCTCCAAATATTATAGTTCGTAATCCACCACAAGCTGAAAAGCTGAGCTGATTTTGGCTGAAGCTGATTTATTGTGAGGAGAAATACTGTTCCAGAGCTGAAAAATATGTGCTGTTTAGCTGAAGCGAACACAGCCAATAATGATATGTATGATTCAGATTATGACCAAACAGGGCCCTAAGTTCCATCGTACACATAAAAAATTTGCGCCCAAGTTACCGAAGAACCACTGCATCTCTGAAAAGCGCATGTATGTAAAGAAGTTTGGCCAAGCCACGTGCTTGATTACGGAGGAGCAGCATAGCAAGCTTGCCCGCGACGAAACGTTTGCTCAGACGTTCAGAAGGCTCAGGCCGTGTAAAACTAGTTATTTATGGCTCCCAACTCCTGTTCTGACCCCTGTCCCTCTCGCTCGTTTCGTGCTCTCAGCTTCTGCCGAGCCCTCCCGAACATCTTCTGATCTCTATTTACATTATGAGGTGAGAGCTAAAAAAAAAATTTACTCTCTACTGCTTCCCGTTGCTCCTCATTCATTTGCTACGGTAAGCACTTTAGAATTAATTCTCGCCTACTCCCTACCCCACTCTCCATCAGAATCACTCCTTTAAATAATAAAAAATAAAGGAAGATAATCAAGAACTGAAGCTCCAAAGTTCCCTTTATTACATTGCCTGCTCCGCCAAATTTTTCTTCAGCTGGTCTATTTTCTTTACGCCCTGCCTGATCCAGGACATATCATTAGTTTGTTATTACCTTATATTTTGTTTAATTTTTCACAAGCAGCCAACAACAGCCATGCTGCGTTTTGATTTTTGAATGAAGCAGGAGCTTTGGTCAGTTCTTGCTTATCAGGCGCCAATGAAATTACTGCTGCTGCTGCTTCTCTGAATTCCGTATTATTTTGTTTCATCAAAAGTCCGTATTATTTCGTTTCATCAAAAGTTCTGTATTATTTGCTTTCGTGAAGTTTAACTTAGCTTCCACGCGCCAGTGACGAATCCATAATATATACGTACTAGGTTGAATAATGATGGGCCTGCGGCGGTGACCTGTGTGGTGCTTCCACATGCATGGTCCATTTGATTACCTACGTTCCTCTCATATGAGGCGCGCTGGAAACTCTTCGCCTTTTTTTTTAGCTTGCTGGTTTTATTATTGATCGAGCAAATGATCGATTTTGGTTTATCCCTTACCTTGCTAAGAGATCGAGCAAAAGGTTGCATTTAATTTTATTCTCTTCCTGGTGACATTATTATGCATGATGAGGGCCACATATGTTTGACTTTTTTTCCTCCTTTGTTATCTGCGTTTGAATGTCAAACTTCTATCTGCCAATATGTATTATACTGTATTATATTTACTAGCAAAAATGCCCGTGCGTTGCAACAGGAGAGTATTAAAATAATTTTTTATCAACTCAATTATCAGTGATCACGCGTTGCAGTTGGAGAGTGTCAAAATAAATTTTCGTTAACTCAAATTGGTTTTGTAACCAATCTAGAAAAAAATTAATTATCATACGTGTTTAACTTGTGTATCAACGTTTCTTCTCCTTTTGCAAAAAAAAAAAATCAAGAAAGATATAAGTTTTCTTAGCAAAATATCTTTTATTTTATTTACATCTCACTTGGTTGTTTTCCCTCACTTTACCGTATGGTACTGATGTTAACCGGGCACATAAAACTAAATCGCTAGAGATGTTGATGAATTGGCCGCGTGGGCCGTGGCATCGGGTAAACCTGCCCCAAATCACCGAGCGCTCAATTCCAGTTCTTTGGTTTCACCGCAGATCGAATCACGGCCGGCCGGATCTTGATCGCCAGTACTGGTCTGCTTGGTGCTTAGCGTGTAGCGTTGTTGTTAGAGCAGTCTCAATAGTTGAAACTATGCTCGGTGTCTAAGAAAACCATGTCAGCAAAAATCATCCCTAGAAACTATCCTTCCCAATACAAGTTTGTTAGTATAATAAATATCTATATTTTTTACGGTCCATATCCATCCTCCCTGCTATACTCTTTCCGGCATAGTTCTCTCCCAGCCACACAAACGAAGTCATTCTCTCTCGGCCGAAAAAAAAAAAAAAAAAGACAAAAGCCACGCACGAGCGGAGCGGACAGCGAGCGAGCAAGCGTACGCGACGGCCGGCGAGCAAGCAAGCGCACGCGGCGCGGCGGCGGCCGGCGAGTGAGCAAGCGCACGGCCCCTCTTCTCCACTTGCTCTCTGCACGGCAAGCAAGTGCACGGGCCCCTCCTCTCCACTCGCGCACCAGCATGGCGGGCGAGCGCGCACCTCCAGCATCCAGTGCCGGACCCAGGATTTAAACGCAGGGTAGTACTAGTCAAAATTTTCACATGCAATATAGTAAAATCTAAGAAAAATCAGCCCAGTCTCTAAGCCCATGTTTTGTGAATTTACAGTCCAATCTCTAAGCCCATGTTTTGGACGAATTGATTCACATTCATTTTTGTATTATGAGCATGAAGTTAATTATGCACACCTAAGTGGGATATATAAACATTCATAAGTAATCTCAACCTATCAGACATGCCCTGCAACCCCTATTCATATGTAACCATCAGTAATGTTACTATGTTAGCACGGAGAGATCAGTAATGTTACTGGCTTGAGTTCCTAATATAAAGACCAACATGTTTAAAAGTCTGAAGCACAAGCACTCACCAAGGAGCAGGGGCCAGGGCAGGGCAGCGCACGACGCAAGTCTGACTAGGTGGCCACCAGCGCACGGCCAGCTGCTTGGCACTCCCAGCGCCGGCGGACTGGCGGACCACAGCCACGCCGCATGCAGGACCGGCGAGGGTGGCAAAGGTGCCGGCCATGGCACCACGAGAGGCGGCGGGATGGGGTCAGCGGCCGGCAGGAGTGCGGCGGGCGAGCGGCTACCAGCGTCCAGCGGGGAGGGGGCGTGGGGAATCGGCCGAGGCACGCGAAATCACGCGATTCAGCGAGCTCGTGCTGACTAGCTGAATATTGGGCGTCTCAGTCTGGGCCAAATTATATTGGGCTGCATAGTATTAGCACTTTGTTGGGCCAAATTTCAGAGTAGTCTTGGGCCTATCTGGACTACCCGCTGGGCCCGCCACTACCAGCATCTTCGGCGGGCGAGCGCGCGGTGAGCACGGCTCTAGCACCCACGGACGAGCACGCGGCCGAGCGCACGCGAGCCACCAGTGAGCCCGAGCGCGCGGGCCAGCAGGGCGGACACGGCCGCGGCGGCGCGGGCGAGCTCGCGGCGGAACAAATAGATGGGTCCTTGTGTTTATGGTCCATGGCCCACGGGAGGCAACACGGATGCCGCGCTTTCTGATGCGGCGCGTGCGGTCGGGAGACCGGACGAAAAATTCGACAGGAGAAGAAATCTTCCCGTTTTATTAGTAGGTATAGATATGGGTTTTTATTTTATCTGTCATTTTATATTCGCTTTTAATCTCGACCGATCAATGTGGGTTTTAGTGGATTTCTAATGTCTGTCAGTTTTTTACCACAATTTTTTCTTTTGTAGAGTGCCTCTGAAATGTTCATGCAAAATCAAGCCGATCAAGTCAAGACGGGTCTATTTGCATGAATCCATTAATTTTTAGCTAGCCAAATTTAGTTGCATCCAAACAGTTCAACTAAAAGCCTAACTAAAAATTTAGCTGAGTTTAGCTACTTCAACCTAGTTAAGGCCAACTAAAATTTAGCTGAATCTATTAACTAGAGTATCGAAACATCCCGGTTAAAGTTTAGTCGAAAAATCTTTTAACTAGATAAAATTTAGATTTTAACTTTTAGCTAGATAAATTTTTGTTGGGTGAATCTAAACTGAACCTTAGTATGGTAAATGTTTATGTGTTACGTACATGCCTAGCTAGACCTAGCTGTCTGTGTAAAATCTTGTCTTGCAATAGTAGCTATTCACAATGCCACGCTGTTTTCTACGTGCAAACCTGTTTACGAGATCAGTGCTCGTTACGCAAATCAGCTGCAATTGAGCCATACAGCATCAAGGCCTGCATGGTTTGATCGAGCAACTCCCAATGTACCCTGAACCAACCCCAAAAACCCGTGTTTTAATATGAAATAATAAAGGAACCCTATCAAACGGCAATCAAAACAATATTGGGACTATTGCATAACTGGCTTTGTTTTGAGGTCTAAGTGTACGTTTACTCTTTTTTTAAAAAAAAATTGCACGTTTGCCTCTGATTTTCGAAATCAAAGGCACCATGCGCCCCTGTTTCTCAACACCGTGAGCAAAGTTGAATAATAGGAAAAAAAACGTTGCAAAAAAAGAAAAAAAGGAAAAATACTATCCTTCCCCTTATCCAATACACACAACCCGTCTCCTCACATTCTGTTTCGTTCAATCGACTCACTCGCACCGTACGCTAGGGATAGGGCCGGTGGCGGCGTGCTGGACGGCCGGGGGCGGGTGCGGCCACGGGGACGTGGCGGTTGGGCACCAGCGCCGGGCCGACAACCCGGCCTGGGTGCGTGACGGGCGGCCACGGACCGGCCCTGCTCGGTGCCACCCGACGAGGCGTCTGACGACCGACGCTGTGGCAGGGTAGGCGGGGACTGTGACTGCACGCGGCTAGCATGTCCACATCGAGCAGCCCTGCGCTGGGCAGTTGACGGGTGGGTATGGGGGCACGACGGCCAGGCCCAGCGCCACCCGATGAGGCGGCCGCGCCACCTGACATGGCGACCAGGGACTGGCCCCTGCTTGACGCCACCCGACAAGGCGACTGGTGTGTCCGCGCTGAGCAGCCCAGCGTTCGTGTGCGACTAGCCTGGCCGCCGTACTGTGAAGAAAGATAATGAGCGATATCGAGCCATGTGAAAAAAGATATCCGTATTGTGAACTTGGCATGTGGGAATAGGGGCAATTCTTGGGTGATTCATGTCAAGGGCATTATGTCTGTTTAGCCCATTGACACCATTAACTCTCTTTCATGGAATAGGAGAACTGGAACCTTCAGATTCAGAAAATATGGGTAAACATGCAAAGTTAACAAAATAAGGGTAAATATATATACTTAGAACTTAAAATAAAAGCAATTATGCAATTGTCCGAGGAATGTTTTATGCTAGGAATCCTTTGTAGGCTCTGCCACC
The DNA here is from genome assembly GCA_038502445.1 of Eremochloa ophiuroides. Classification (NCBI taxonomy): domain Eukaryota; kingdom Viridiplantae; phylum Streptophyta; class Magnoliopsida; order Poales; family Poaceae; genus Eremochloa; species Eremochloa ophiuroides. The sequence continues at coordinate 52,228,687 of JAHLJS010000002.1, forward strand.
ATCGCGCTTGCAAGGCATGCCGCAGCAGCCCGGGCAGTCGCCGGGCTATGGTGCATAATACATCTAGCAGAGCATGGGTTATACTTGTACATTTACTCGGTAGCGTGCCCTTGCGTTGATACGGAACATCTAAATTTTTATATAAAAAATACACGGATAAGATAACAATGTATGAAAAACATGGGAATCACACGTTAAGAAAACATTACGCTAAAAATAAATATCAACGTTAAAGTGAGATTTGTCTTTAATTAAAAAAAGGCAAAGTTTGTGAATGAAGTCATGGGAGTGCGTCGCAGGCTCATAAACTCTCTATAATATAGGTCCTTTACTTTATGCGGCTAAGATAATATTTTACATCGACGGAAAGATATCTCTGATATCCATTTCTTTCTTGCGCTAATAAAATCCACGAATAAGTTCAGCCACATTTCTATACTATCTTGTACATAGACATAGGTTGGAATATTATGTAAATCTCTCACAAACCTTAAAACAAAGTATGTTAACATACAATAAAATAGTTAAAGCATAATTCTTATTATTGCAAGCCACGCATTGACTTTAATTTATTTACCCAACTATTATAGTTACAATGTTATGTTCACGGATGAATTTCTATTTGGAGATATTCTCATCCCATCCAGGATTACGTAGATTCATCGCTTTCTTATACAATAATAATCTTCAGCTCACGTTTGGTTCTGAACTTCACGTGGACTCCTCCGGCTCACTCCACCGCGGAGGCAATCTCCAGCTCGGCCCACCACAGCGGGTTATCCTTCGGCATCACCTGCTCCGGCGATAACCCGGTGACGCCTCTCAGCGTCCTCGCAGCCTCGCCCATGGCCGGTCTTCTCTCCTCCCCGTCGTCGTCCGATCGAGCGGACGCACAGACTCACGACGTCGCGCAGCGCCTGTAGCTCTTCCTCGGGCATGGCCGACCTGACCGTCGGATCAACCATCCCGCGCGGCGGCCTCTTGTCGTCCAGGTAGCTCCACGCCCAGATGACGAGCAGGCCGTGGTCCTCGGAGAATGGCAGCCGCTCAGTCACGCACTTGCCGCACGAGAAAGGGATAAGAGCGTCCGAGCGTGCGCACGCATGCGGCTGTGAAGAGAGAAGACACAGCTGATTGGTGAGGAGGGCATGGAGCAAGGACGCGTGATTGGGATTGGGTGATGGAGGCCTTCCTTATCATAGAGCGCTGATTGGGAAAGTCTGTTTGCCACGATTTTTGCCGCGATTTTCGCACGCGTTAGTTATTTCACATGGGGTGGAAGGTGGGATCGCAGGTGTAGGCAGATGGAAGTACCAAACGTTACTCGCACTAAAAGCTGTCCACTCTTTAGTCTTATTAGTTGTATTGTAGAGATTAATGGTCTGTTTGGTTCTAAATTAATACTGATGTATCTAAACAGACTTGCTAACTATTAATTAGAGGGTTGCTAATTCTATTAGTGGGTTTGTAGTTGCTAATAGGTCCTAATAGTTGATATGCACTGTCGAACCACCTATTTGCAGATATTAGAGCATCTCCAAGAGTTTGGTAAATGAGGTTGTTATCCTTGAAAATTTAGTAAAACAAGAAAATTATCTCTCCAATAAATTGACAAATGAACTTTGCATTTTTATCAACTTGCCATTCCTCCCCTCTCCACACTCTTGGAGATGCTCTTAGTAGATGGATCAAACTCTTCTGCTAAAAACTAGTTGCTAAAAGGATCCAACCATTCACCAGTTGCAGGGGGGCAGGAGCCCCCTAGCCCTCCCTTTGGATCTGCCCCTGGTTGTGTTCATCTTGGCTCAAGCTATACAACAATGTTTGGAAACATATACCGTGCAAATTAATCTCTTTGGTGAAACATGAACGCTCGTTCAAAAATCAAAATACATATTTCGGTCGGTCACTCGGTTAAAATTGAAACGTCGCACACCCATACTGTTGCCATAGGTGTCTTCAGTTACAAAAAAATTGAGATGTAAATTCATCTTATACAAATTCATATGAAATGATAAATTTGTATGCACGTGCAAAAGAGAGAAGAAATCCATGTCTACAATTCATTTTTTTCAAGCGACCGAAATGCGTACTTTGAACGATTTTTCATGTATTTACCAAGGGATGTGAATTCAGAATTCAGGCTACATATCCTACTGCAGTTAGAATTAGAAAGTGAGAAGACCCATCCCACGATGGCCTCTGAAAGCTGCGCGAATGGATCCCAGCCCTCTGTTGGTGGAGTAGCGGTCCCTAGCGGTCGTGCACTGGATGGGTCCATCCACGCGGAGCCGGAAAAGATCACGGCAGCAGCGGGACAATTGGAGCCGCTGGATGATCGACACGGCGCGGCCAGATGCCATCACTGCCGTCCGTCCCGCGGCGGCCCGGCTATTTAAGGACCAGACGAGCGGCGCCTCCGTTTAGACTTGTTGGGAAACCCTGCCTGGTCTAGGTGTACCTCCCAGTAGCGATTGGCCTGCCTTCTCTGCTTCTTGCTGATTTTTCTCTCTTTTGTTTTTATAAATTTTTTTCCATGGATCAGCTCGGTAGCTGCTGCCCTCTTTGTGTGTGACAACGAGATTCCTTATTGCAGATATGGTAATGCAATTATTTGAGATTTTTTTATTCTGATCTTGCCGGTTGTACATGAGAATTGAGATCGATCTGAAAGGCTTATTCGTGCCTCCCATACATGATACACCAGGTCGATCTTGAATTTCGTTGAGTTTTTCTTTACACCACTTTATTTATTCTGTGCTTGATCTTTGCCAGATGCATTCGCTTTGGCGATTCTTGAAAAAAAGCAAAAAAAGATTCTGTTTGGTGGTTGTATTATTCGATTGCACCTCAACTTTACTTTGCTACTCTCTTTTTTATTCCGTGCCAATGATGATGTACTTTCAAGGTGAATTCTTTGAGTGATTTGTGATGTTCTTGAGGCGTTCAACTGAGGCACGGCCGAATCTGACTTTAATTCTTGCTTTGTATTGCAACAAAATCTTGGCTTTAATTCAGTACCCGAAAATTAGACATGTTATTGGTCTCAAATCTTTATTTTATCTGACTCGTTTTTGTTTGTTGTCCCTCAAACTAAGTGAGCCAATGAATGCCGAATTCTGGATGACTTTATATGTTGGTTCATAGCTATGGTGATATGCACTTGAGGTGTTCATCTGAGGCACGCCGTACGCTTGAAGCTGTCTAATATATCCCTGTGTCGTGGGGGTTGAAACCTCTGAATGTCTGAAGCCTATCCACTTGTTCTTTCTGATCCAAGTTTACTCATCAATCAGTTCTTTGGTCTTGCGAATGTTAAGCAGCTAATTTCTTGATTGAAAATAGCGAATTGCTTATATTGTTCTGCATCTGCTTCCAACAAATACTCCCTCCGTCATTCTCGTTTCCCGAGAAATGTCTTTGACTAAATTTATATAAAACTATTAATATTTATAATATACAATTAGTATCATTGAATAGATCTTTAAGTCTAGTTTTTTAATAAATTTATTTAGAGATGTAAATGTTGCACATATTTCCTGCAAATATAGTCAAACTACTGGCACGAACATAAAAAACGACCCTTTTTAAGGTTCGGAGGGACTATGTCGTATTTTTTTTCTGTTTCATTTGTGTTCTTGTTGCTGCTCTATGTTAGATAATACTTGATTAGTACAGTATCGTGTGCCCCTTTTTCGTTGATAGTATTCAACGTCAATTAGAATAACTATTGGGATTTGTGTAGCTGCATATCAATTTGCATGTATGTTAGTTTGGACATTGGACATACCCTAGAATTAGTTTCGATGGTGGGATATTTATCTATGTGGATAGTTTTTGCAAAATAAGATTAGTTTGACAAGAATCATGCTCTAATTATTAACTAGAGCAACTTTAGAGTCTGTAAATTCTTTCTATCTGTCTGTAACTTTTGTTGTGCACAGCTGAGAAGACTGCCTATATTTGACTTAAGTTTTATATTCAAATGTACTCGCTTTCTCCCTAATTAAGTGTCATCCTCGCTGAGGTGCGTTTTAGTCATATATTTTTAAATTTTAACTAGAAAATATTAGCAAAATTTATATCTCCAAATAAATTTACTATTAAAATATATTTAAAGGTAAATATTTTTTTTTAAAAAAAATATATATCTTGTCTAGGTTTGGATATGTTTGACTTGTTGGCAAGTGATAATGACCGTATGTGTTGGATATATAATTGTTTTGAAAATTTGTATTGAAGACTTACTAATTTGACTCTAGAAAACATAGAGTAAGGCTCAAGAATGTTATATTTGTTTGAAAATAGATGCTTCCTATGATGAATATCAGGGATGTGGGAATACAGGTGCAGTAATCAGAGATGGCATGGGTGGCAGCTCAGCACATTGGAGGAAATCATGTGACGTTCAGTCTGATTTTATGGAGGTCGTTCAAATAATGGGTTGGAGGTTTTATGGCAAATTGAGCGACTGTAATCTATGAGGAATGTAACATTATTCGATGAGATGAGCACTTGAGCAGAAAACCAACCCGAGTGCATGAAGTAGTTAGGCAAGCTATGCTTACAAAAGAAAATTGTATCTACGACTATGATCCCAGCCTCAATTTTATTGTTGATTCTTTAGCCAATGATGTAACTATCCTCAATCGATAAAGCTTGCCTAAGGATTTGTCATAAAAAAGGTGGCATGTCGAATCCAAGTCGGATGGTAGACAACGTTAATCTCGTTTTCTAAGGAGTCAAGAAAATCTTTATGTTCGACTAAGTTTATAGAATATATTATCTACATTTAAATATTCAATTGGGTTTATTATAAAAATATATTCTATAACTAATCCTATTGTACTTTTATATATCATAAACATCAATATAGTATCTTTATTTATGTGGTTAAAATTAAGAATTTTTTAACTCCGTGGATATGAGCGTTACAATTTTGTTTGAATGGTTCATTGGTTGCGGGTGGGAGATTCGCCGGCTATGGTTGCGAGATCCAATAGACCTTTGCCGACAGACGACAGTGGGGTGCACCTTCGCCGGCTGTGGCTCCATGCCGGGAAGAGGATGAAGTGAGGAAGAGAGGGAAGATTAGGACATGTGGGGACCTAGGAAATAATAAAATAAGCTATGAAACTGTATAATAAAATTTGCACCGTGAGAAAGACCTATTTCAAGTCAAAGTTTTATCTCTTGGAAACACAGAAGAGTTTCAGTGCTTTTGATTTGAACATGAGTTTCACATATGTCATGCTTGGTTGGGAGGGCAAATGAATCTATAATCTTTCTGGAGACAATCACTGAACCGGAAAATGGCCACTATCGTCACACAGAAAATACTATCTTGTGGACAAACGCTCTAGAAGTTTACCTCTTGGAAATTGAGAGGCAAAACTTGCTATTGAGACTGGCAAGTCTTTCATATAATATTAAATGCTGTCCATATATACCAACGGGTTCAAATAGAAATTTAGGGGGGTAGCAGAGGGAGACCAAAGGGGCTGCGTTAAATGCAACTGAGATTATGAGGTGGATTAGAGTGGGTTCGGTGGACCATCCACCATAGAAAATTGATTGTTTCGTGAACATATTTTCTTTCAGGAACTGAGGGAGTATATCCAAATAAACAACGCTCCTATGAGTCATGTTTATTTGAGTACCGAAACGACTTTCCGAAGTGATAGATGGTATGTTCTACTGTCGCCGTTCATGTTTCTGCTATATATTTTAAGTTATTTGAAGTTTTTTAAAATAAGTTATTTGATAATATGTAATGCACTATTTATGAGTTACCAATAATGCTATTATTTTATGTCTGTGAAACTTATTCAAGTGTACATATAATACACGCTTAGTGTTTCTTTAAAACCTAGTGTTACATTGACTTGGTTCACCAGTCCAGAAAATCGATTTCTATGGGCAATTGGCATAAGAAATGCCCCTAAATGGATTTTTTATTGGTGGTTGTTTTATGTCAAAAAAACAGCTAGAGTTTGAGGGACCGTTTTACCGGGTCAACATGTCCTGAAATTTGATTTTGAGGATAATTTAGAAGCTGTATTGTAGCACAATTGTTCTTTCTAGAGCCAAGAATATACTTTGAAAAAATGGCTAGGCATGTGTAAAAGTTATATGTGTAGCGGATAGGCATGTGACCCAATGGTGGGAGAAGCTGGCCAGCGAGGTTCGATCCCCCGTCCCTCACTTGGCCTTCTATGGCAGCCCACCTCTCTGAGTCGCAAGAAGGAGACCGGGAAGAAGGGTCACCATGGAAAAGAAGGGCAATATGTGTAATTTGTTGAAGTTTTAGAGGTAGTGTCTCGTGAGTGTATGGAAGGAGCTCTATGATTGTTTTCTCCTTTAAAAAAAGCTATGTAAGAGCATGTTTTAAGAGTCTTCACATGATGGAGTCATTTCATTTTACCTTATATTTGATAAAAAAACGGTTTCAAGCGAACTTCTGAAGCCGCTGCCAAATCAACCTAGTCGATGCCGCATATGTGGCGTCCGTCGTCCGCGCATGTGCGGGCTAGCCGGATCGGAGGGAAGCATCATTCGTCTATCCGCTGATGAATGCTGATACAACACGGTGGTGGGTGCACATATCTATCTCGGCCGTCCATCCCGCGACGCCAGGCTATTTATTGAGGACTTGAGGCTACCGCCTGCCAGTAGCTCCCTTCCAAGTCCGCCTCTTCACCACCGCTCGTTTGGAACCACTCTTTTTGGTGGCAAAATTGTCAAGCAGTACTATCTATCATGTTGCGTTGTTTTTGCTTCTTGGTGTGGCCAATTTGCATCTCTTCTTTTGGAGGGGTTCTTGCGCATCCAATCTGGTTTTCTGGTCCAGTTCTTGTTTCCTGCAGCCCTACCTACCACCAGTGCAGAACCTCTATGTCCGTCCCGTTCTTGTTTTTGTTTTTGTTTTGGCTCCTCTTGTTAGGCGCTCTAATATTTTTCTTGGCACTGTAATTGTATTTTGGCGGAGATCGATCTGAGAGGATTCAGCATCCCTTCGTGGTTCCATCTCCAGATGGATCTGAAGCTCGATTTGTTTGGAGTTCGTCTCTTTTTCTCACACAATTGGTGCCAGTGATGATTCACGCAATTGGTGAATTCTGGATGAATGTCCTGCTGCACAGGCATTGTGATATGCTTTTCCAAAGCGTTCATCTGAGGCACTCGTTAAATCTGGAACTCTCTTTTTCTATCTGTAGCCTGGATTCCCAATTTGCAGTTTTAGCTTCAACTTTTGCGTTTCATCTCATATTCCCATGCAAGGCTTTTGGGTTGCCTTTGTTAACTTTGGGGTTGCCTTTCTTTTCTCTGTGTCCCATGTGGAGAAATACGGGATCCGGTAAAAATTAAAAAGCAGTCAAACCTCGTCAGTGTTCATCTTGGTATAAATGAATACTCCATGTAAAATGTCATAACAATCCCAAAGTGATTATGAACTCATTTCGGCTGGAATTCTCATTTCCCTTTATCCTTTGAAGATACCTGGACATATTATCCTCAATCATTTGACTACTCTGATTTGTTTAGTGTACTACTTTCAACTAAAAATATAAATTCACTTATTGAATTCAAAACTTGTCCATGCAATGAGGCACTACGCAACATGTGTCAACATGTTACTATCGTCCACAATTGTATACATACGTGAATTTAATTGGGAAACAGATTTTCATCTTATGTCAAAAGTCTAAAAGTATAATTGATGTAGAGTCCAGCAAATGCATAACCGGAAAGGCCGTCACGAGTTATCCAACGCCCACAGGTAACGAAGTACTGATGCCCAAAAGACACTAGCTACTTATTTGAAGCCCCTTTCGGATCAAAAGAAATTTCGTAGGAAAAGACACACCTTTTATCAACAGTCATATGCATCCGAGTTCTGAGGAGTTGCTGCTGCTAATCTTGCCTGCCACACTAGCGGCTAGGAACAACCACGTTGTACCATTTATGATATACACAACACAAGCTGCGGCAAAATACAGAACTCCATTCATTACAGCAGGGAAGGAACTTGTGATGAGATTCTGTTACTGGAAACCTGGTCCTAACTGATCATCTTCACCTGCATTTCTCACTTTCATCATCTCAGTTGGCACTTGGCAGTATATAGTATATACACAACATATCACATATACTCACAATTGTTCAAACAAGATGATTTATGGACTCGTAACAATGTTCTCTACAATAAATTAAGTACATGCTTGTATTTATGAATGACTTATGGCTCTTGTACACCAAAGGCCTTGCGGATTTCAGTTATAACCCGACTAGAAACATCTGGACCAAACATCCTCGGAAGATTTGCAGTCAGGTCAACCTCAATCGATTTCGATCTTACAATCTGGTCCCTCTTGAGCAAACAGTCCCTCTCCACCTCATCCATTTCTGTGGTGGAATCAGCACAGTTGTCAAGCCAAATCTGAAGAACCTCCTGAATGACTGTTGCTAATTGTCCATACATTATCTCTTCCAAGGCTTTCTCACCTCCGTGTCCACAGTCAATGCTGACCATTATTGCTGTAGGTGAGCATGCGCTGCGCACAAAGAGTGACGGTGATCTGTATGGACGAGTCTGTGGTAGCTCTTCAATCTTTCCACGCTGCTCATCCGTTCGAGTTTCTTCATAGTACTTCTGCAAGTAATCTGAGTGAAATGCGAGGTCTTTCCGGGGAAGCAGGTCCAGAATCACCACAATTGAAGTTGAGCTGCCTTGTATAAGCTCCAATAGGAAATGTGGTGCATCTGTCGAGGCATTCAGGAAAATGAGGATTGAGGTGATGTCAATGGCACCATTTGGGACTTTACAGTGAAGCGAGGACTGCAGCATGAAATCAATCTGTAGACAAGGAAACACATATCAGGTCTGTTATCATTTCTTTTTACATCTTACGGCAGTATCAAACAGTGCAAGCTTTTGATAGCAAGAGATTGTTCTTCCATTCTCAATGACATTGTTATTTTCAATGACTGAAATCGCATTTTCAGATTGAACAATCAGCTCAAGGAAAACAGCAGATATGACAGTGATATTCAGACTGGATTGCGATTACCGTTTCAGTTTTGACTTCATCGCATTGTCAATTCAGCAGTTCTCTCTTTATCAGGAAATCTGCAGTCTAACAACAATATTCCAAGAGACTAGGACTCAGATGGACAACTGTCAATTTATAATTTACAAGATGCTTTGGTAGAGTTGTATCAGCAATATTTGCATCTAAAACTTTCACAATTCACCTTGAATCCAGTGGACAACAATTACCCAAGGCAAATACCCACCCACAATCTTGTGGAGAAGTAGGCGGTCAGCAAGTGCCCCAAACCATCTCTATAAGACACATCCTGACCCTGGTATCAGGCCAAAATCGAGCACTCATAAGGCCATGTCGCCAATTATTTTTGGCCGTTCGATTGGTATCCTATTTTGATCCAATGGCTGGAACACGGGCCAGAGCTAGGGTTGTTTCCAGCGCCTTCCTGAAGAAGTGCTGTGGTTCCCAACATATCACACGGCTTCATATATCGCAGCGACTCTTCCCGTGCACAACAGCGACTGCTTCCATTCTTCTGCAACGCTCAGACTTGAGAGGTTCCTGTTCCTCAAAAAAAAAAAAAAAAGAGAGGACTGGAAAGGTTCCCGTGCTTCCTCATGGCCTCCCCAGCCCTCTTCTTCTTAAACACGCCCCTGCTCCCCTTTTGTGCCAAGCCAGCAGCTGCTCCCGCGAGCAGCACCGCCAGCGCCTCTGTTCACTGCGGCGGGTGACCTCCACATTCCTCCATCCCTTACCATCGCACGGTGAGCACATTCATCTTTCTGCAACCTCCCCCGACCCCTCAACCACACCTAGTAGCAGAGCCGAATCAAACCTCTGCCAAAGTCCGGATGAACACCGCCGTGAGCACCGGTTGCTCCAGCGATGCCATGCCCCAACCCACAGCCGAGATGACCGTGGTGTTCCCTGCACTCCCTCCGCACTCAAGTGCAAGAAGCGCTGCCGCGTCAAAGCACCGGCCAAACGCCATGTTGTTCTGCCTTGCTTTGAATATTGATTATTGAACGAGCAATGCCATAGATGACAACTTGCTGATTTCCTTCAGAAAAATAAAGAAGAAATACAATGGAAATACAAGGATCCATATTCTTCATCGTGGACTTGGTCCATGCTGGACAACTCACAAACACACCACCGATCGACGGTCCATGGACCCAGCCAGAAGCATAGTGCACGCAGTCTTGCGGTCTAGCCCCGATTTATATTTTATTTTTGGATCCGAAAACTCTATGCAAGGCGTAGCAAGTCACGGTGACTTGCGTTGCACTGCATGCTCTGCCTCATGTCGCTAAGTAAACCTTAGCACAATGATTAATACAGTTGGTTCATTTTGTTAAATTCTGTTATCATTACATGTTACTGCAACTGCCCCTGAAATTAGCTTAAGTGATGTTCTCCTTTGTTTTAAAACCTTGAACCTAATTAAACTGTTGTTATTTTCTGTTTTCAAGGTCCAAAAATGATATTTTTAATTTTATTTCCTTCCTAAAGGAAAATTACCCAAGAGCCATCGTTGTGATCAGGAGGCGGTTTATAACTGTAGGAACCGTGATGATCTATCATATAGAAACGAGCAGTACTACTCGCAGGTTCTCTACTGGAACAGCCCGAGCTGGCGTGGCAACGCTGAGCCCAATGTTTTTCTAGTACTAAACTGAACTGAAACACAAGCAATGTTTTGACATTCAATATGGTACGCACCCACACAAGAAGCTGTATGGTACGGTAGTACCACAAGAAAAAAGAAAGAGGAGCACTAAAGAACATACCGACGAGTCAGGCGAGCCCCATTGCACGTCGAGCGAGCCGACAGCGTTTCCGGAGCCGTTGCGGAACTCGGCGACGTCGGCAGGCACGGCGGACGGCAACAGCCGCGCGCCCAAACGCGCTACCGCCTGATCTGCGACCGCCCGCGCCACCTCCCGCTGAGCCATCTCGGGCGCGCGCCTCAACGTAGCGTCTGGCCCCACCGAGGCGCGCACGGCGCTCGACGTTTTGCCCCTGGGCGGGGGAGGCCGCGAGCGGGCAAGCCGGAGGGCGCTGAGGCGGGAGAGAGGACAGGAAAGGAAAGAGGAACTCGAGATCAACGCGGGCGTTGTGGCGAGGGTGGTCGCTGGCAGCAACCGGAGATATTGCTCCAGCCGGAGCATCGCCGGGAAGCTGATGCCTGTCCGGACGTCGGATGGGGAGAGTGAGATGCGGAAGTTACAGTGACGTGGGAGAGGAGCTCCGCAGGTGCGTGACTCGCGCAGGCGAAGAGCTCCGGTGTCGGCAGGCGGCGCCGACTAGCTGCTCCTACTAAGCGGCAGCGCGGACGAGCTGTTCCCCGGCCCGCGGCACCAGGGCGGCGGCGTGGGCGTGGAGGAGCGGACGATGTGGGCGATGGTACTCTCGAAGCGTCGGAACGAAGAAGATAAATTAAAGACCGAACAAAAAAAACGAAAAGAAAATGTGGAAATCGGGCCGACCTAAAATTCTGCTGGTTAATTGCACGACTGAATTTATTGCATGAAGAAAATATTATCTTCTAGCTAAAAATTAACTGAACCTAGATTAGGCGAACTGAGTACAGCTCATTTAAACTATTTTTAGCTTATCTCTTCTCTACAACTAACAATAAGTATGGATACTTTTTCGTGCGGCAAATTTTCCGACCGTATTCGGGGCCGAATCCATTTATAGGAGTTTTTATCTGTGCATATCCGAGTGTGGGTATTCCACGTTCGATACTATCCGTATTCGAATCCGAATCTGAGTGGAAACATGAAAACAAATGTAATATCAGTGATATCCGTCCGTTTCCTCTTTTGATTCCATCAATTGAAATGAAACAAATTCTGATTGTTGAATCTGCATTGTTTCATCTTCTTCTTTCCAACGGAACAGACTAACGTAATCGTCTATTTGTTAGGCAGGCGACTTGAACATAGAATCTTTGACCCAGATGATCAGGACTCGTACAAGTATTTGACGTGATTAGACGGGGACATGATTCAAACCTATAGCCTTCAGGTCATGAGCCTGATGAGTCGACCAATTCCTCTACCCCGCTTCTTCCCCTGATCTTTCTTTCCCTTTTCCCACTAGGTTCCCCTTGCTTGCTTGGCCGAGATAGAATCAGCATTTAGGTTGCGGCTAGGCGCGGAGGTTGGAGCTCCCTCCTTGACTGACGACTGGTACGAACTCGCTGAAAATTCGATCCGTTTTGATCCATACCGGCGATTAACTGAATGACTGATGCATTGAATGACTGAATCACTGATTGCACTGAATTAATGATGCACTGAATTCAACACACAAAGGAGGCTGCTTCGATCATGTCTGCAGCATCAGTATACACCATAGTCATCCATGTCCTCGATCATTACCTTTCTGTTTTGTGGCATTTCTTCAAATCTGAGGATGAGTATTCGACTTGGCATCAGGATGTTTTGTATTGTATATACCAAGTAGCATACTATTGTCAATTATTCGTTAACAGTGCAGCTAGCAAAATCATGTGCATGTTTTGTCAACCTATTGACTAGTTAGTCGATGTGGTCATTTCAATGAAATAATATGAAAAAATATCCAAGTTCCATTGAGGCTTACCTGATCATTTGTTGCAGCTCATGGTCTTGATTAGTAGCTTGAAAATTGAGGTTGAAATTATCTTGTTCATGTGAAGCATCAAAGATGATATCTCCATCTTGTTGATGGGCTTCGTGAACAGCAAGAACTGCAGTAGGGTCGAGCATAGATGTCATTGATGAATGAAAGGTGTGTTTACATGAAATTTTTACTTGCTTTTAGTAATGAAATTGAGAGAAAAATTACCTTCATGAGCTTCTTCTTGTCACTCAGAAGAAGCAATATTGAGATCTGTGGCATGCACAACATCGTCTTGGTCTTTCTGCAGATAGTGGGATTGACCTGTGAGTGGATGCACTTCTTCATTGATGAGATGAAATTGGTCTTCGAGGTTTTGGTTTCCTCTCCTTCCTCAGCAAGCTCTTGATTTAGGTCTAGTAGGGGCTCTTCAATTCCTTCCCCTAAAACTATGTTTAGATCTAAGGGCATGGCTGAAGATGGAATGGATTGCAGGCTGATGGAGGTTGGTGCTACATTTAGATTAGGTAGGGGCTCTCTATCTCCTTCATGTGGAACTGTATTTAGATCAATGAGCATGGCTGATAAAATGAATTGCAGGTTGATGGAGGTTGTAATAGTTGGAGAAGGGGGGGGAAGCCTGTCATTAGTGGAGTCTTTATAATGGGGGCAAAATGGTGCCCAATTCAAATTTTAGGCTCCAGACAAAATGGGCGCCAGAATGGGGGACCAGAACTTTCTCTAGTATTCGTGGGGCATTCTACTCCTTTACAACTACTGTTGATGTTTTGTCTATATTCTGAGCTGGTGAAATTGTGACCACATGTTTGTGTTGTGGCTTTATTCCACCTCTGCTTTGATCTGTACTGCACCAGTGATGTCAGCAGCACTTTTTAGGGGTAGAATTGTAGTTTCTCATGTACAGTAAATTTCCAATTTGAATCCCAAACGTTAAGTTAATCGTAGATGGAGGGAGTAATTCTGATTTCTTCAATTTGTCCTGAGCTGATGTAGCCTTGTAAATATGGAGGTGCCCGTGCCTTGCAATCTCTACAAAAGGGGTCAGTTTCACGTTGCTATGTCATTTTTTCTTCTCAGTACATTATGGACTATATTCATTCCAACTAGATAACCGTGTAGTTTAACATTATTTTTCTTGTCATATGCTTGCTAAATTGTGTGATTCAGATATGATATAGGTTTCTATGCCACCTATTTGAAATCACTGAATTTTCTGCAAGTTCAATCATGTGCCTTCGTTTATCTTGCCTTGGTCGATATGGAGACATGGGCTATAACTCTTATTGCACATACTAATTTATACCCAGCACAAATAGACTCCTATTGAACTGAATAATAACATGCTTATATTACTGAATTTTTTTACTGATTTGCTGATTTCGAATCAGGTGTTACAGTTTCTCTGAAAACATGGATTAATCACCAGCTTGAAAGTCCATGTGACATATACACAAGTTCACACAATTCTACAAGATATTTCAAAGCTCATCTCATACATGAATCTCAATGACTTAATCTGACCTAGGAATCTGAATTACACTCCTTACTTGTTGCAGAAATTAATAGTGAGACAGGAAACGGAACCATATAATTTTTGTCCACTCATGTATTGGTGCTTCCACAAAAAAATATTTTGTTTAATGTATATGGTTCTTTTACTGAAGAACAGGAACACATTTCCTTCTGGACAACTAACAAATGCGATCCATTATCCATTTAATTAACTTTTTTTTGCAATAATGAAATTTATTGGACACATTTCAAAAGCACAGTATATTGCTTGTAGTTTGACACGCCAAGGCCAACTGGTCATCGGGTACCTTTGGGTGACCTTACAAACACAACCCATGGAAATATATAAACTTTTGACATATATACATGTTGTTATTTGTGCATATGCTTGCAACTCCTCACCAAGATTCATTGAAAGGAATCATACCCAACCGGGGTTGGTGCCGTTAGATGGTGATCCTAATGAGAAGAAGAGACAGAGGGAGAGAGAACGACGGTACGCAACAATATCTGCTGAAAAGAGGGCTCAAATAAACAAGAGATGCCATGAGAGATATAAGATTAATAGCCAAGGTCGTGTTGATCTTGATAGCAAGCCCCTCTTCTGGAGTAGATGTAGGATCACAGATTGGCCTAGAAGGGGGGTTGAATAGGCCTGAAAAATTTCTTCGCAAACTGATGTCAGAACCTAGCGCGGCAGTGCCGGCCTGGGGGCGGCACTGTCGGGCTGCCCGGCACTGCTGCTCCTAGAGCGGCAGTGCTGGACCTCACAGAGCAAAGTCTACACAGTTCAAAAACTACTTGAGGAAATTTAGATCGGATAAATTACTGATGTTTCCTGGTATGTGTAGATTCTAGCACACCCTTTCCTTACAGCTAGAACACCACCAAATTGTAGATCGGGACCAAACCCTAGAAATCAAGAAACTCAACAAATAGAAAATAAAGCAAGCGACACAAGTGACACAAGATTTATCCCGTGGTTCAGCTCGCCACCAAGGCTTGCCTACTTCACGTTCTTGAGGTTCCACAAAGAAACTTGGGTTCACAAAGTCCAATCCTCGTTCTCAAGTCAAGAGAGTTAACTCTTGAAAAGAGGGGGTGATTCCACTAGCTTATGAGGGTGATTCCAAACCTCCGGGGGCTACCACAAGATTGGCAAGCTCACCGGACGACGCTCTAGCCGGCTAGGAGCAAGCTCCATGAGTAACAAATGCAAACCACCGGCTTGAACGTGAACCAAGTGCTTGAGGAAGTTGAAGATCAGTGGGAGAAGCTTGTTCTTGCTGAAAATTAGCTCACACTCTTCTAGATTCAAACTTGGATTCGAAATGGAGAGTGGAGAGCTTGTTGGGAGTGAGAGAGAGCAAGGGAGGAGCTTCTCTGGTCTGGAAACTGAGCAAATGGAATAGATGACCGTTGGGGGCGACGGGAGGGAGACTAAGAAGTCCCCTCGAGTCTAACGGTCAAAACAAGTCGTGGCAGTGCCGGGCCAAAGGCCGGCAGTGCCGCGCTGCCTAGACAGAGCTGAAAGAGCTGGAATTTTGTGGCTGTCTAGGGCAGAGGAAATGAGGATGTTTGGTGTAAAGATTTGCACTTGGTTATACTTTCAAACCTATCTTTTGCATTCCCCTTAATAGTACGGCTTTTCTATACTCAAATTCAATATAAAAACGAATTTAAACCTCCTTTGAGCTGGATGCCGCATCTTTTAGTTGTTAGGGGTCCACTTGCATAAAAATACATCCTCCTAAAGCTTTTGCCTATCAATCATCTCGATAAATCTCATTAGTCTTCTAATCGCGTGGTCATTATCACCAAAACCCACTTTAGGGCTTGATTGCACTTACAATCTCTCCCTTTTTGGTGATTGATGACAACACGATTAGAGAGATAAAAGATAATGTACAACAAGATTTAAATGAGATTTTGAATTTAGAGTCTCCCCTGGAATGTGTGAATGGAATTGGAATTTCCAAACTTAGCATAAAAGGCTAAGTTTCACACACTAGAGTGAAACAGGGTCTGCTCCTACATCCATGGTCTCTGTGGGGTGCAGCACACAGTGTCAAGAATATAAACGTGATGCGAATGACATGTGAGACAATCAGAGTGAGCTTTTGCAGTCAGATAGGGCGGCACTGCTGCTCTGGGGCCGGCACTGGCGTGGGCATGGCACTGCCGCTCCAGGGCGCGGCACTGCCGCTCTGCCTGAACACAGAAACTTCGTGAAAGCAGAGCACCTACACAGAGCATATATAAAGTAAAGCTAGTTTACGCACAAACACAGACTGGTTCTCAATTAAAGTACTAATGTTCACAACCAAATGAAAATAGAGTGCATCAAAGTACTTATTGCAACCAAATGAGTTTGAGAAACACTCTCAACTCTACAACTAGCAGCTCTCAAAGATAAATAACATGCTCACAAGCTGCACACTACTGAACACTAGTAAAAATGATGAAAAAATTGTTGTACCCACTCTAATCCCGTTCTCCCCCTTTGGCAACAAGCACCAAAAAGGAAGAAAAGAGAGAAAAGCGAAATACAACTACTCATCATCATCATCCTCACTAGACTCCTCCTCGTCATCCTCGTCGTCGTTGTCGTTGCCATCATCTTCTTCCTCCTCATCGTCGTCTGACTCGACAACGGCACGTCCCTGGCAGTGAGTGCTGGCGGTGAAGCGAACGCCGCGGGACAACATGCCGGGACGGTCCTCCTCCTCACTGGCAAGCTGATCCCAATCGACGTCCTCAACGTCGGAACCAGACATCTCACTGAACTCTAGAGGTGGTATAGGAGGGTCAATCTGTCACAAACCCTGAAGCTCACGTAACTCCCTATTCTCCAACCGGGCCTTGTATGCGGATTCAGAAGCATGCATACAAGCCCCAAAGATCCTCTGTAGCATATGGGAGAGACGACTCTTCTTCTTGGGACGCTGCTGGGAGCCAGAATGGGAAGGACCTGGAATGTCTGAAGAAGGGGCAGCCCTCCTGCTGGAAGATCGAGTGGCTGCCCTGCTCTCACCAACGCCTGAATGGTGAGTCTTGTCAACCCGAAATGGCTCATGGGACACATCCTTCTTGAATATGATGCCAGACACACGCTCAATCACAAACATAAGATATGGTGCATAGGGTAGAGCCTTCCTCGCATCCTCTGAAGTGGTAATCAACTCGCGCCAAAGAAAGCGAGACATAGAGAAAGACTCACTACCTGGCTGTGTCCTGGCAAGCATGTTTC
Source organism: Eremochloa ophiuroides (assembly GCA_038502445.1). NCBI lineage: Eukaryota > Viridiplantae > Streptophyta > Magnoliopsida > Poales > Poaceae > Eremochloa > Eremochloa ophiuroides. The sequence continues at coordinate 52,246,129 of JAHLJS010000002.1, forward strand.
TCGCTGTCCCATATAGGTTGGAAGTTGATCCAACCTTGGGATGAAAAGTCTAGCGAAATAAGTTGTTCAAGATATAATACCGACTCTTCAACCCCTTCACCAAACCATCTGCCTGACTGGGACGATCATATAGGGCTACCAACTCGCTGTCAGTGAGTGCCCTCTCATCATGAAGATCAAAGGCATCACTGTCCCACTCACCAAAACCAAGTATACGAGCAAAAGTGGTGAAGTCAACTCGGTAGTAGTGAACATCAGTCATCCAATGCAACTCATCATCCTCTCTGTCAAAGTAACAGGTAGCTAGGAACTGATATAGAATCTCGGTGTTTCAATCATACCTGAAACCCATCAAATCATAGATGCCTCTGTTCTTGCAGAAAGTGATGACCTAGTTGCATACTCTGTCATTTTTGCCAGCCAAATGCTCCCAATCAATATACCTCATAGGAACAATCTTGGGCTTCTTGGAAGCAAAAAGAACTGGCTCATAGAAATCAGACTGAAAGGCAGACCAAAATCTGTAGTCAAGATCAACATCCTTACGCCTAGCATAAGGGTTGACCTGCCTCTGCTCCTGCATAGCCCTGAACTGATTGTAGTACTGATCTTGTGCCTCTGCCTCCTCTCAACCGGAGCACGCACATGATGATCATGCTCATCCCACTCCAGATATGCCCCATCAAACATGGTGAGATCATCTGGAGTCTCGGGGCAAGCACCATCTGAAATGGTCCTGCCAGCTTGCTCAATCAGTTCGGCATCACGGATCGACTGCCTGTCTATCCTGCCTCCGCGATGGGCTGGCTGCTTGGTACGCGGGTGTTGATGGTCGATAGCGTCAACTTTTATTAGAACTTTAGACACAAAAGGATACATAAAAACATACTAGTCTAGGGTTTTAACTGACAGTTTCCACGAGTTTTGCATGTTCTATATTTTCCAGGGACTATTCTAGAAAAGCATAAAAGAGGGATTAAAGTGCGTAATTATCACGAAACGTAACCGCAAAGGAAACATCATCACGAAGACCCTGCAAGAGTGTAAAAGGCACCCGAAGCAACCTAGGGCCGAGCCCTGGCCAGGTGGGGCCGGCCGGCGCCCCCCTAGGGTTTCGCCGCTGCCTTCTGGAGTCTTCTTCCACCGCCTCTTAGGAGTCATCTCGGCCCTTGTTTCAAGTCGGTTTGATCCTACGGCGCACGTTCATCCCACAGGGCTATAAATAGAGGGGCAGACCCCCCTGAATGAAGGAATCAATCATTCATCGAAGGCAACAAGTCCTCAAGCCATCAAGAGCCAATTAGTTCATCAAGAGCCTTCTAGTTCATAGTTCTAGCCTAGTTAGATTAGAGAGTAGAGGAGATCTAGTTCTTCCGCGAGATCTGGAGCCCTGACGATCGTCTGGAGCGCAGAGTTCGGTATAATTCTAGTTCTTTCTCTATTATTGTATTCTTCATTATGATTAGGGAAACATTGTTCTTAATAGTTCATATGTTCTTGATTACATTAATCTTTGTCTACTTTAATTATATGTCTAGTATAGTTGGTTTGATCTTATTGAATTCATGTAATTGCTCGTATAGCGTTTATCCAATCGATCGTTGGGTAGATGATGAACAATGTGTAGACGTGGTGTCTAGATATTTTGTTTATCTGTGAGTGCACCCTGATGTGCCGGGTCGTGTGGTAATACGCGTATGTGACAGCTATGTTGATTCCTCTGTAGTCCACCCCCTGTATGTAGGCAAGCAGGCACGGTCGCTAAGTTGGGTGATGACTCTATTTCACACCTTTCCTAGATGATGCCCTTTGCATGTGATCATGATATAGGACTAATCTGACAGTAATTGCTAGATGTAATTGCACTAGTTAGATTTATTCATTGACGTAGTTATAGAACTACCTTAGATATTAATTCCTTAGTTTATCCATTGGCTAGCTATTACTATGACTAGAAAGTTCTCTGATGTTTATCATTATTAATGATGCTTGATCATACTTATCACCCTATTTATATTTATATTTATCTATCTTGTGACCTCTACCTGTTATGAGTAGAGTATATGACATTGGTAATTTCACTTATTCATTGTATATGGTTATTATCAATATAGTAGATTGTAGTTTATCCAAGTCCTTCCCAGTGGTATAAATATAAATCGACAACCTTGTAGAGCTCCTAGGTAAAATGCTGCAATGGTATAATTATCTGTCCGCTTGCAGAATTGTTCTTAATTTATATTTATTTATATTTCTGCCAAGTCACATGGAATAATATGTAAAACTTTTGTTTATTCTTAGCATATCTAATTAGGATTGACAACCCAGTTCATGCTAAAGAATGTTGGTAATAGATAAGTGGCTAGTTGCTAATGATCAGTTAATTAAATACCATACATCTTCTAATCTTGTCTCTAGTGTTAAAGGTTATAAAGTTATATTGGGCGACATTAGTAGATGTCATCAAGCATTTTTGGCGCCGTTGCTGGGGAAGGCACATTAAACTTAGGAAATATTGATAACACATATGCATCATGGATAAGATTGTATTAGCGATTGATCTCAAACTCAAACAGGCACACCCCTGTTTTTTATCATTTACTTATCTTATGCAGGGTGATGAATGAATGGTTTTTCTCTTCCAAATAATTTCACTGACGATCCAGAGAAACTCCTGAGAAGAAAGAAGTTTGTAGAGGCGAGGGACAATTTCAAGCTACCATCAAGAACACCCGTTGCTGCTCAAGTTAGTTCATCAAAGGAGCCAGCTCCAACATTGGAAGAAGAACACTTAGGAGAAGATTTATCTCCTGTGTTTGAAGACATGGCTGAGAAGACACTGCGCGAGTTCTCTGCCCCAACAACAGAAAACATCCGGACTAGACCAGCAGTCAACACGGGGGAGAATGGATTCGAGCTCAAGCCTGCTCTTATCACCATGGTTCAAGCCAGCCAGTTTTGTGGAAAAGCTCATGAAGGTGCAAGTGCACACTTACAACACTTTTTATAGATCTGCAGCACCTTCACAATCAGAGGAGTACCAAGAGATGCTATTTTACTCCGTCTTTTCCCATTTTCACTTTTGAGGAAAGCTAAGCAGTGGTTCTACACCAACAAAGACAAGAACACTACATGGGACCGATGCTCAACTGCTTTCCTGGCAAAATTCTTTCCTACAGGCAAAACAAATGCTCTGCGTGGGAAAATCTCAAGTTTTCAACAGCAACATGACGAATCATTCACTGAAGCATGGGAGAGATTCCAAGATTACATTGAAGATTGTCCTCATCATGGGATAGAGGATTGGCTACTGATGCAGACCTTCTACCACGGGCTTATCTCAAGCACCCGTGAGTCCATAGATGCTGCAGCTAGAGGAGCTTTCCTGTCACTGAAGCTTCTAGAAGCTCAAGCACTTGTGGAGAAGATGGCCTCAAATTCGAGCTGTAATGGAGAACGTACTCAACCTCACAAGAGAGGAGGAGGCATCCATCATCTCAAGGAGACCGATATGGTCACTGCCAAGCTAGACCTCATCATGAAGAAACTTGACATAGAGAAGAAGGAAGTCATGCATATTGATGATTCCCATATGACCTATGAAGAACGTGGAGATTACGGGCATTCAGCTGTAAACTGCCCTACGCTGCAAGAGGATGTGAACTTCATCAACAACAACACCTATTATCGTCTTCAGCAAGGTCAATGATGGAACCAGCAAAGCCAAGGATGGAATCAACAACCACGACAAGGTAATTACCAAGGTAACAACTAAGGTAATAATTATAATTACAATCTTCCACCTTTGAGAGATTTAGTTGCTGATAAATCTAAATTGTTAGATCAAATGTCTAGAAAGGTAGCCTCTAATGATAAAGCTTTAGAAATTATAAATACCAGAATGGATACCTTTGCTTCTGCTATAAAGAATCAGCACAGCTTTAATAAAATGTTAGAATCACAATTAGCTCAGTTAGCTGCTGCTGTCTCTCCATTTGAGAAAGGTAAGATTTCGGGCCAGCTTGAAGATTTAGAAACTGCTAACCTTGTTGATTTTCACAATGTAACACAATACCAAATTGAGCCTGCAGATATACAGTGGATAGATCACTCACTACCTGAAAAGATGGGAGACCCTGGAAGACCTGTCATTCCTGTCTCCATAGGATGTCACAGCTTTCCAGAAAATATCTGCGATTTCAGCGCAAGTGTCAACATAATGCCCAAGGTAATCTATGAGAAAATATTAGGTGATCTTTTGTACTACACAGATATGCGTTTGCATCTTGCAGATCAGTCTATTTGCTACCCCAAAGGAGTACTAGAAGAAGCTGTTATCAGAGTGGGGCAATCATATGTTCCAATTGACTTTGTGATCATGGATACCGGAGGAGATGAGAAGGCACCCTTTATCTTGGGACGACCATTCTTATGCACAACCAAAGCCATTATCTATGTGGAACACGCCAAGATTGTCCTCTCCATCAAGGACAAGAAGGAGAGATTCTCATTCAAGAACCGCATCCTGAAGGATCCAGCAGTCCCGAACCAATTCCATCAACAAGAAGAGCAGCAACAGCAAGTGCCCAAGAAGAAGAACAATAGAAGATGGAGGAAGAACAAGCCCCGACATGTACCTAAAGAAACAGCTCAACTAATCATTGCTATCAACACAAAAAATGATCATATGCTCCCGAAACCATTCCTAATCAAGAAAGGTGACCCAGGTGTACCAATCATTGAATGCACAACCAGAGACATCACTTTTTCTGACACCGTCTGCGACACTGGATCAGGCATCAACGTAATGTCCAAAAAGGTATATGATGAGTTATTTGATGATTTACCATTATACCCAATATATATTCAATTGCAGATGGCAGACCAATCACTAAGATTCCCTGAAGGCGTAGTTAAGGACGTCATGGTAAGAATTCAAGACAAATATATACCTGCAGATTTTCTAGTTCTTGACATGCAGGAAGACAACGAATCGCCTATTCTTTTGGGAAGATCGTTCCTCTACACCGCCAAAGCTATCATCTACATCGGGTCTGGACAGATCCACTTCAACCTACCCACTGGAAAGGTACGCTGTCAATTTAGAACACATCTTAACCATGAGCAGATCAGGAAGCAACGCAATAGGAGGAGACGCCAAGCCCGCCGTCAGGCTGCCCAGCCTCACTGTGGATGGGAGGAGTTCCCTGGTAAGATTGTGAAGTATGAAGACTACTACAAGGAGCAAGAAGAAGCAGTACAAGCACCACGCTGGAGTGAGTGGAAAGCGGAAGCTGAGAGGATGGACCAGATTGCTAAGGCAGAGAAAGAAGAGATGCAAGCACAAGTAGAAGAATGGACGAAGAGAGATGAAGAATCGAGAGAAGCATACAAGGGAGAGTTGGAACTAGAAAAGAGAGAAGCAGAAGATACAGAAAAGAGATGGAAGGAGAAGGAAGAAGCACCTGCTACACCACCGCAAAATGGGGAATTGACTGAGGTAACCTCAGACGATGAACCTACTGAGTAAGTACTCTCCTCTATCTAAGTCCTGTCAGTAGACTTTAAATTCCGTACCCTAGCCATAAGGTTAGAATGGTAGTTATCTAATTAAGTTAGCATTCATTAGTAATTTTGCTTAGCACATTTATTAGTACAATCATTTTTTGCATATTAAAAATAAAACAACAAAAATATTTACTACTTTATTTACTGTGGATCCATTGTTTGACTTTACAATATATAAATTGCAAATATGCTTAAACCTTGTTATTGCCACTCCTATGAGCTCCATTATAATCCTTAGTTATAGGAAGGCATAACATTAATGCCTTAAGTGAGATCCACAAATACCACATATTGAGGAACTTGAGCGTGTCATACAATTAAGCTCTGAGTTTTATTTCGAAAACTAGCAAAACTCCGGAATACCGGTACTGTGAAGAATTTGAGACATAGTGCTTGACTTAATTGTTCTATATTTCAATTGCTCAAGACTTATGCGAGGGTTGTAAAGTTCCATAGTTATAGGTAAAACGAGTAAGTCTTAAGGTTAGAGCAGTTATTGTCTAATCTGGAAGAGATTTTCTGTTTGGAAGCATGTGTACTTGGAAGGCATGAAAGCATTGTAGCAACTCCTGATCCAAATACATTAGTAATTAGGCTTAGTTTGTTTGCCAAGGGACTGGCAAAAGGTAAGCTTGGGGGAGTTGTTGACGGTCGATAACGTCAACTTTTATTAGAACCTTAGACACAAAAGGATACATGAAAACATACTAGTCTAGGGTTTTAACTGATAGTTTCCACGAATTTTGCATGTTTTGTATTTGCCAGGGACTATTCTAGAAAAGCATAAAAGAGGGATTAAAGTGCGTAATTATCACAAAAGGTAACCGTGAAGGAAACATCATCACGAAGACCCTGGAAGAGTGTAGAAGGCACCCGAAGCAACCTGGGGCCGAGCCCTGGCCTGGTGGGGCCGGCCGGCCTAGGGGTGTGGCGGTGTCCCCCTAGGGTTTCACTGCCGCCTTCTGGAGTCTTCTTCCACCGCCTCTTAGGAGTCATCTTGGCCCTTGTTTCAAGTCGGTTTGATCCTACGGTGCACGTTTATTCCACCGGGCTATAAATAGAGGGGCAGACCACCCTGAATGAAGGAATCAATCATTCATCGAAGGAAACAAGTCCTCAAGCCATCAAGAGCCTACTAGTTCATTAAGAGCCTTCTAGTTCATAGTTCTAGCCTAGTTAGATTAGAGAGTAGAGGAGATCTAGTTCTTCGGCGGGAGCTGGAGCCCCGGCGATCGTCTGGAGCGCAGAGTTCGGTATAATTCTAGTTTTTCTCTATTATTGTATTCTTCATTATGATTAGGGAAACATTGTTCTTAATAGTTCATATGTTCTTGATTACATTAGTCTTTGTCAACTTTAATTATATGTCTAGTATAGTTGGTTTAATCTTATTGATTTCATGTAATTGCTTGTATAGCGTTTATCCAATCGATCGTTGGGTAGATGATGAACAATGTGTAGACGTGGTGTCTAGATATTTCGTTTATCTGCGAGTGCACCCTGATGTGCTGGGTCATGTGGTAGTTCACGTAGATGATAGCTACGTTGATTCCTCTGTAGTCCACCCCCCGTGTGTAGGCAAGCAGGCACGATCGCGAAGTTGGGTGATGACTCTGTTTTACACCTTTCCTAGATGATGCCCTTTGCATGTGATCATGATATAGGACTAATTTGACAATGATTGCTAGATGTATTTGCACTAGTTAGAGTTATTCATTGACGTAGTTATAGAATTACCTTCGATATTAATTCCTTAGTTTATCCATTGGCTAGCTATTACTATGACTAGAAAGTGCTCTGATGTTTATCATTATTAATGATGCTTGGTCATACTTATCACCCTATTTATATTTATATTTATATTTATCTATCTTGTGACCTCTACCTGTTATGAGTAGAGTATATGACATTGGTAATTTCACTTATTCATTGTATATGGTTATTATCAATATACTAGATTGTAGTTTATCCAAGTCCTTCCCAGTGGTATAAATATAAATCGACAACCTTGTAGAACTCCTAGATAAAATGCTACAATGGTATAATTATCTGTCCGCTTGCAGAATTGTTCTTAGTTTATATTTATTTATATTTCTGCCTAGTCACACGGAATAATATGTAAAACCTTTATTTATTCTTAGCATATATAATTAGGATTGACAACTCAGTTCATGCTAAGGAATGTTGGTAATAGATAAGTGGCTAGTTGCTAATGATCAGTTAATTAAATACCATACATCTTGTAATCTCGTCTCTAGTGTTAAAGGTTATAAAGTTATATTGGGCGACGTTAGTAGATGTCAACAAGCGGGGGACGCGCTGGGTTGCTGGACCCAGCCCCTACATCGAAGTTGCCCTTCGTCATTCCTTCACGCCTTCCACCATCCACCATCTATGCAAGTGAGAGAAATAAGTGCAAATAATGGGAAGAAATGAGCGCTGAGCAAATCAGTAGGATGAAAGTGGCAAATTTGTGGTGTCAATGGTTGAGACAAAGATTGAGTGGCAGGGGCTCATTGCACAGGGCCCGGCACTGCCGCGCCTGTGCAGTGAGGCCCCTCTGCCCTCAATCTTCCTCAGCGGGTGAAACGACGGATCGGCAATTTTCAACCCATGGATTTGACTCTAAACTCATCAAACTACCCATAGCAACACTTCTTTCTATACAAATGCTCCACATTGCATAGATTGGGGAGAAACTTTCACTTAGGGCTTGAAGTTACCTTGAGAGCGGGAAGGAGAGGGATGGCGCCTGTGCCTTCAAGGGGTCCTCGCCGCTAGTAGAAAGGAGAGAATATCTCCTCACACCCAGCAGACACCGTGGCATGGGGAACGCCGGAAGGGGAGGAGCGGCGGTGCCAGGGAGGGGCGTCGTCGCCCTTTTCTCGGTTTGCAAGAAGAGAGAGAGGGAGACCAAGAGAATGGAGAGAGGGAGGAATGGTCACGAGCCTAGAAAGAACTTAGAAGATATGCCTGACCGTTCTGACTAAGGTGGCCCACAGGCCGCCAAGCTGGCAAGGCGCGGCACTGCCGGGGCACGGCACTGCCACCCAGCCTTCCAGCAGAGATCCTAGTTCTAAACTGGGCTTCACCTAGGTCATGGTTACAGAGTAATATTTGTGCAATCACTTGGTCAGAAAGAGTAGAAATTAAATATAGTAACCAAGATTGCACAAGCACTCAACCAAAGTAGTTTTGAAAGACATAATTGAACTTTTCAAATCCTTTGCAATCAACCTAGCTTAAGCAAACAGGTATGTGTTAGGTTTCAAACCACGTTTCGAGAATCAAGGATATTTAGTTCAATATGCAAAGCGCAAAACCTTGACTCGTCGAGAGGCTTAGTCAAGATATCGGCTAGTTGCTTTTCGGTGCTCACATGGCGTATTTCAATATCTCCTTTGGTTTCGTGGTCTCTCAAGAAGTGATGTCGGATGTCAACATGCTTTGTTCTTGAGTGGCTTACGGGATTGTTTGCAAGCTTTATGGCATTTCATTATCACACAATAATGGGATTTTGGTAAAGTGACATCCGAAATCACGAAGGGTTTGCCTCATCCAAAGTAGTTGGGTGCAACATGCATCAGCTGCAACATACTCGGCCTCGGCAATGGAAAGGGCTACACAATTTTGTTTCTTAGAACTCCAAGACACTAGGGACCATCCAAGGAATTGACATGTCCCCGAAGTGCTTTTTCGATCTACTTTGCAACCGGCGTAGTCGGAATCCGAATACCCAAGCAAATCAAACTTAGAGCCCTTAGGATACCACAAGCCAAGGTTTGGGGTGTGCACTAGATATCTCAAGATTCTTTTAGCGGCAATCAAGTGGTACTTTTTCGGGTTAGCTTGAAATGTAGCACACATGCACACACTAAGCATAATATCGGGCCTAGATGCACACGAATAGAGTAGAGAGTCGATCATGGAGTGATACACCTTGATGTCCATGGCTTTCCCTTCCTCATTAAGATCAAGATGTCCATTGATTGGCATGGGAGTTTTGATAGCCTTTGCATTTGCCATGTCAAACTTCTTTAGCATGTCATGGGTGTACTTGGTTTGACTTATGAAAGTTCCTCCCTTCAATTGCTTGACTTGAAACCCGAAGAAGAACTTGAGCTCACCCATCATGGACATCTGAAATCTTTTAGTCATTGTCCTACTAAATTGCTCACAAAAGACATGGTTAGTACTACCAAATATTATGTCATCGACATATATTTGGCACACAAATAAATCTTTACCAACTTTGTGAGTAAAAAGAGTAGGATCAGCTTTGCCTATTTCAAAGTCTTGTTTAAGCAAGAATTCCTTAAGGCATTTATTCCATGCTCTTGGTGCTTGCTTAAGCCCATAGAGCGCCTTATGGAGTTTGTAGACATGGTTTGGGAACTTGGGATCTTCGAAACCTGGTGGTTGCTCTACATACACCAACTCTTGTATTGGGCCATTGAGAAATGCACTCTTCACATACATTTGATATAACAAGAAGTTGTGATGGGCAGCATAGGCTAGAAGCATTCGGATTGCTTCTATTCTTGCTACCGGTGCATAAATTTCTTCAAAGTCCAAGCCCTCTACTTGAGTGAATCCTTGAGCCACCAATCTTGCCTTGTTCCTTGTCACCATTCCATCTTCATCTTGCTTATTTCTGAAAAACCCACTTGGTGCCGATGATGTTGGTGTTGGGTCTTTCAACTATAGTCCATACTTGGTTTCTCTCGAAGTTGTTCAACTCTTCTTACATGGCTAACACCCAATCCAGATCACTAAGTGCTTCTTCTACCTTGAGAGATTCCCAATAGGAGACAAAAGAGTAAAATTGACAAAAATTTGCCAAATGTGAACGAGTAGTTACCCCCTTCGAAGACTCCCAAGGCTGTTATCAACGGGATGATCCCGTTGAATGGTTTGACGTAGCCTTGGATGATCAATGGATTCTTGTTCTTCTTCTCCTGCCCAATCATCTTCATCTACTTCAAGAATAGGTGCTAGATCATCCCTTGGAAGCGGTGTCCTCTCAGCTGTTGCAGGAGTTGATGGCTCTGCTGGCTGGGGGAGCGGCACTGTCGCGCCAGAGGCCAGGCACTGCCAGGCTCCCTTCAGCAGCAGCCTCTGCAATGGCCTTTTCTTGAGGCCCTTCCACCTCTGTAGCCTTGTCTTCTTGTGATCTTATATCACCAATGGCTACTTGTGTTGACGGTGGATACACTATAAAAATCCACATTCAAACACCGTCAATAGTCCTTAGATTCAAGGAAGATCAACATAACATGAACATATTTTTTTATCAATCACAAGTTCCACATGTACTCTTAGCTTGTGAATGCAGGAAAGGTCAAGCAGACCTTGAAACATCAAAATATGGTACACAACGCCACTTAGAAGAGAGGAGAGCCCAGGGTGGGCCCATGTATGGGTCGGCTGAACCCTACATGCGGCCCACCTGGCTCTGGTGACATGACATGATCCATGTGACCCTCCACTCAGCTCATTTCATCCATCAGATCAACATGTGTTTCTATACAACGGTGGAGAAACAAAGCACAAGTATTCAACGTGACAAACATGCAACCAAGGTGGAACCAAAACACGGGGACAATCAATGACAGATGGGGACCATAGTGGTGGGCCCAACTCACCAGAGGTGGTTCGACCGAACCACCCAAAGTGGGACAAGGCCATTGCTGCACTCCTATGACAGGTGGGGACTCCTTCTAGAAGACCTTAGCTGGGCCCACCTTCCACAGGGGGATCGGCCGAACCCCCCTGATGCCCAGCCAGGTCGGCTGGCCTCCACCGCCTTCCTGAATGCCTCCCACTGTGCTCATTTCATCATTGCCGTTGATTTGTGGCGGTTGCAAGGACGGTTTATCCAAGGGCCAAGGTGGAAAGGCACACAGATCGCTGACGTGGCACCCCTCCATCTCCCCCTATAAATAGAGGCTGCATCCACCGTCTCAAGAGATGATTCATTCAAGATACAAGTGAAGAAGTAGTGCAGTTCCACCTTTAGTAGTAGTTGTAGTCTAGTGTGGGAGTTAGAGTTGAGTCGAGCTGCGCTCGGGGTCTCCGGAGTCGTCTGCTGGAGAGTCTGGTATAGCTCTTGTATCTTTTAATTTCTGTAAGACTTATCTACTTTAATATATTATTCTTGCTTTACTTCACTGAGCCTTTACTAAGTGCATTATTTTAATATTATTGTTGTGAGTTATCATATTACTTGGTCGGTTTGCATTAGATTGTGATCCTGTAACCAGCTCACGTGCGTAGTTCATCGCCTGTCATAGGGTGCTCTAGTGGCCTTGATCACAGCTAGAGTAGTAAGACTTAGTGTAAGTGTGGAGCTTAGACTAGATCTTGCCTTTGAATGCCACTTGTCGCATGGATTATTTGTGGGAGTTAGCAGGTGGTGACAGCCCTGTCTAGTCTTAGTATCCCTCCATGTGTTTTAAGCAAGTTCTTAAAAGGTAGGCTCCCAAAAGAGAATAGCCACTTTGGGTAGAGGTTATATCCCCTATTGTCTTGCCTATCCCCTACACATCGGATGTTAGGTAGCAGTCTTAGTGTATCTCGTCCAATTGATAGGATAGATCATAGGAGTAGAGTTTGAATTACAGGAACCTTTCTCACTCATTGTCCTCCCACCTAGCTACACTACACTAGTTATCTTTTAGTAATTCATTTATTATCTTTGAATCATCACCTTCCTATCATACTTCGATTACTCCCTCTGCACTAGTGGTGTTAAGTTGAGATAGATTTAAGGATCTCATTCTATTAATATTTCTAGCAATTGCTTTCCCTTGGGTAAAATAAATAACGATACCTTGGAATACTCCCAGGTGAAGTGCTACAGCGGTATATTCTGTGCGGTTGCAAAATTATCCAATAGACATAAGAAATACCCCCAGGCACTTCTGGCGCCATTATGAGAGATAGCCTAACACCCTGTCTCTGGTAGTTGCACTAAGAAGTGTAAGTATCAATTAGTTGTAGTAGGGCTTACCGTTGCCTCTGCTTCTCTTTATCGTGAAGCAAGGCATACATGAGTGGATTTCAGTTTCAAGCCACAGCAATAGAAAATCCAGAGGCATCCACCAGGAGTTCTCGATACCATTCAGTCTCCGATCGGAGGTCCGATTTGTTATTGGAACCACTCAAGGAAGGAGGCTCAGCACTATCATCTAAGGGAGCTATGGCCCAAAAGACCATCTTCGAGCACTCTGCACCGTCGGCCAACAATGTCGTCACCGGTCCGCAGCTTAGCTTGGGGGATGCCACTTTTAAGCTCAAGCCATCTCTTATCAACATGGTGCAAGCCAACCCATTCAGCGAAAAGCCCCATGAGGATGCAAATGCACATCTCCAGAATTTCCTAGAATTGTGTGGCACCATTGCCATAAAAGGAGTCAAAGTGGACGCCATCTATCTTCGCTTTTTCCGTTCTCCTTGATCGGAAAGGCAAAACAATGGTTCTATGCTCATCCCGAAGACATTGGCAATTGGACAAGCTACGCCGATGCATTCCTCAAGAAGTTCTTCCCGATGGGCAAAACCACCACTCTTCGAGGAAAGATCTCAGGCTTTACACAGCAATTGGATGAGACAATTCCCGAAGCATGGGAACGTCTCCAAGAATACATTCGGGAATGTCGTCATCCTGGAATCCAAGAATGGCTCCTGATTCAAGGTTTCTATCATGGGCTAACCCCACTAGCTCGTAGTCACCTTGATGACGCTGCTAGAGGAGCATTCACTTCACTCAATGTCACACAAGCCAAGAATCTGATAGAAAAGATGGTGACAAACCAAGGGTGGAATGAAGATCGACTCCAATCCAAGAAGAAGAACACACATACCATCCATGAAGTAGATGCAATCTCTGAGAAGATGGATCTCCTCTTGAGAAGGTTGGAAGAACGTGCTAATTTCAAGAAAGACCGAGAGGCCATTCAATACTATGCTTCTAAGCATCAATGGAATCAGGTATGTAGTGTATCTTATTCCAAATTAAATCCTGAGAAGGTAGACGCCATCAACAACAATTCGAAATATCCTCAACAAGCAAGATGGGCGTCGAACTCCAAGTTTCAAGGTAATGAAAATTTTGGTAATCAATTATCATTAAAAGATCTTGTTATGAGTCAATCTAAAATAAATGAAAGTATGAATAAAAAGTTGATAGAAAATGACAAGACCCTTGAAACATTAAATTATAAAATGGATGCTCTCGCTTCTTTTGTTAAAGAACAAATGAGTTTTAATAAAATGTTAGAATCTCAATTAGCTCATCTTGTTGCTACTACTTCATCTCCTAAAAATACTTGCAATACTCCAAATGTCAATGCGATGATCACGAGGGGAGGTAAGTCCACTCGCGATCCACCACATCCTAACATGGCAGGGAAGGCTGCAAGAAAAGACAAGGAAGATGATGAAGAAGAAGAATTGCCTAGCACTTGATGACAACACCAAGTTCCAAGGAAAGACAGCCCCGCATGAATATTATGACACCAATGTGCTGTTACCTTTCTCAAGAACAAGGAAGCAAACCACCGACGAACAATTCGGAAAATTCATTGAGGTAATTCGTCATCTTTATGTGCATATTCCATTACTTGACGCAATGCAGGTACCAACCTATGCCAAGTACCTAAGAGACATCCTCAACAATAAACGCCCATTGCCATAATGGAAATTGTCAAATTAACAGAGGAATGCAGCGCGGCCATATTGAACCAACTACCAATCAAGAAGAAAGACCCTGGGTGTCCCACCATTGACTGCTCCATTGGGACACAATACTTTGAACATGCACTGTGCGACTTGGGAGCAAGCGTCAGCGTCATGCCAAAGGTAATATTCGACAAACTCAATCATACTATCTTGTCCCCTACATCAATACGTTTGCAGCTGGCGGATCAATCGGTCCGTTACCTGGCGGGGATAGCGGAAAACATCCCCATCAAGATACGCGGATTCTTTGTCCCCGTGGACTTTGTGGTCCTGGACATGGAAGTAGATGAAAAGACTCCACTCATCTTGGGGAGACCGTTCCTCAGCACCGCCAATGCACATATTGATGTTGGAGCTGGAGAAATTCAATTCACCATCAATGGGACCCTGGAGACATTCAAATTCTGACCGAAGGTTGAGCAATGCTCATTGATTATGTTAAGGGAAATACATGCCTTTGCTATCGTAAAAGACTTGAAGAAGCCCAAATCACAACCATGAGCAAAGAGCAAGCAAGTATGGAAGAGAAAGGTAATACAACCGGCAACACCTTAAAAGAAAATTTCTACACCAGCCCAAGGAGATGGTCTTACTCCAAGGACTTGAAGGATCAACTCTTCCATTAAGGTAAGTACACTAACATTTAATTAAAGTTTACTTCCTTTATTTGCTTAATTTATTTTAGCATTTATCTCTAACCCTTGTTCTGTCGATCAATAATTTAGCTCAATATTAAAATAATCAATTATTTTACCTGCTAAGTAAATTGACACCAGGTGGGGCCCATGGTGGGGTCGGCCGAACCCCATCATGGTGCCACCCATCTGCCATCTTTTCTCCAATTCAATCCATGCCATGCTCTGATATGTCCCATGCACGACAACACCTTAAAATATTACATGTAATCTTAATCATCTATATGAACTAGCATGGCAATCTGAAAGTTTTCTCAGTCACTTTTCTGTGCATTCACATGTTCTAGTATTCTTTTTCCTATAAAGTGCAACAAAGACATATAGCTGTCAATTTGCACTCTAGGAGCTAGAATTTCTCCCTCTCAGCTCTTGCTTTAATAAAATGCTGACGGGAGAAATGCACACACAACAACCATGAGTAGGCCTAGAGAAAAATTTGTCATGACAAAAATCCATTCCATTTCTCTCTAACTCCACTCATGATCAAATCAACCTTTGCTAATCAAAAGAAATCAAGCATGGCAATCACTCGAGCTATCCCATGAAGCATCTCATGAGCAAACTTTTACCAGCCATAGTCATGTCTTGCCTCCTCCTTTGGCCCTTTATTCCATTCACCACTCACTCCAAGAGAGGATCTCATGAGCAAGCATCCAAAGGAGAGGAAAATGAGTGCTCCACCAGGCAAGAAGAGACCACCATTGACACTAACGTTTGGCACGTAGCAAATGGAGGGAAGGATGGGTTCGGCCGATCCATGGCCTGGCATCCCACCTCTCAAGCTTGAGCCCATTTCATTGTGTCAAAGATTCCTACGATTCCTTGTGCAAGTGGAGAGGAGACATGGTTCGGCCAACCCATCAATCTCCACCAAATCACACCATCTTTCTCTCCTTTCTACAAAACAGAGATTCCACTAATATTGAATGCAAGTGGAGGCACTACAGGGTTCGGCCGAACCTGTCCATGTGCTCATTCACCTCTATCTCCTTCCCTATTTTATTCCCTTGCTCGTGAGCACAACTCTCCAACCAAACCAACAGCAGAGCACTTCAACATTTCAAACTCTCCTCTCATCCTTGCTCTTCAAGTGTTCATCACCCAAGGGAACCAAAGAAGGTAATCAACTGGTAAGAAGGTTCAATTAAGCTAACCCCTATCATCCGAAGCTTGGTTCATGCCTTTGTTTTGTGCAAATATGAAGAACCCATTCAAGGCCGCAGCAAAGAAAGTGCGCTCAGCATTGAGCGGGAGTTTATCGCGATGATCATCCTCCCATGACACTGAGATACGACTCTCGGGGTCGCAAGATAAATATTTGTCTGAGACAACTGAGCCAAGCAATAACATGGAAAATGTTGAACAACGTCCTCATGACCATGAAGAATCCGAAGAAGAGGAAGAACCTGTTAGAACACAAGACCAAGAAACAGGCATTTGGGTCACTCCACAAGAACTTCTCGTCCTCAACTCCATCCGCAATCGCAACTTTGAACACACCAAGGTAATTGATTTAGGACTCCTCCAACGCACAGGTATGTATGAGGAGTTCTTTGATGTTTTTGGTGCAATAGGATGGGGAGAATTCTGGGATTTTTCTGGGTACCAAGGTAGCAAGAGTCTCACCTTAGAATTTATGTGCACAGTAAAAACAACTAGAGACAACATCTATTTTCGCCTGTTTAATCAAGCTTATGATCTTACTTGGGACCAGTTTAGTGCTTGCCTAGGCTTCATGAACTGCACCTCAAATTTAGAATCTGCTACTCGTAGGTTCAATAAACTTGAATTTTGGCATGACATAACTGGGAAAAATAGAATGGGGAAACCGCGCACTAGTCACATTTGCAACCCCTACACTACGATTTTTGCATAGATGGCTAGGAATCACTTTGTTTCCCCGGGATGATGTGAGACCCGTGAGAGAAATTGATTTAAGAATAATCTATGCCATGGTATATAAAATCCGAGTATCACCTGTAAAGCCATGGTAGAGCATTGGATTTCTGCACCATCAAGAAATGGATCATTTGATTTCACATCCATCATCACAAAAATGTGTAGCTACCTTGAACTGCTAAATGGATTTAATGATTACATACTTGCACATAGAACCATTCTTGGTGAGGAATATTTCATAAAAGCTCATATTATTGCCGGTGGTCCCCAAGGAACAATAGAATTTAAATTCCATAATAGCGATGCAAGACTCACTTTGCCATGCCTAGAATTAAAACTATATGGGGGCTACCCTTTAGTGCCTAACATTGCAGGAGTAGGCGGCCGATGGAGTTTTTCAGGACCTGCTACCCGTGCAAGAACGCGTGCTGCACAGCGTAATGAATCATTTGAAGAAGACGACGTCACCTATGCAGGCAGCTCAAATGCCATGCAAGCCTCCAGCTCTGGAGGAGGGCGCTGGTCAGGGGCACAAAGTGCTAGATTTTCTTACTCATCTATGCAGGATGCAGGGACGCGAAGCCATCGATATGACATGGAGTTGCTAACACATCAGTTTTGTGTACTGCGGGCTGGCCATGAGGCCATTTACAACATCACTACACAAACCCAGCAGCAGCTCCAAATTTTTTAGGAGCAGACTGGCAGACAGTGGGCTGCCCTCTATGCACATCACAACATACCTCCACCTCCATATATCCCACAGTACCCACAGCAGTTCCCGCGACCATATCCACCACAATATCCTTCTCACTATCCACCATCACATCCGCCACGTCCACCTCAGTGAGATAACTGCAAAAGTGCAAGCTTGGAGGAGATTCTTTTCCCCACCAAGGTAAGTATTCTACCTCAGTATTTTATATTGTTTTTAATTTAATGTATTTAAATAAAATAAAATAAAAATACCAAAAATATTTTCTGTTCATGTATGTTAATCTTTCTCTTTGGAAATGATGAATAGTTGCTCTGTTAAAATTTCTTTAATGCCTAGTTTACAACTTAGTATTTCTTTGAGTATGGATTGGTTGGTCTATTTAAAATCATCATGAACCTGAAAACTTTATGGATGCTAAGTGCTAAAACTAAGTCTAAGTTGTTTTGAGATATGATATAGTGAAATAAGAGCTGCTATAATATTATTCTAAGCATGCATGATCACTGGAGATTTATTTCTTAAACAATCAAAACCTTATTGTTCCTCAATGGTGAAAAAATTCCTACCACAGCCATATATGCTATACATGTCTAAAACCTTTCACATAAGCTATTTGCTTTGTATTAAGTTTTGTCAAGTCTTGTTGACCCTTATTGAGAGTCTTATCATGCCCCCAAGATCAAGATCACGTACACACCACATACATATATGTTGCTTCTACACTGGAAGTACGCAACCACATGCCTTTCATTTCCACCAAATAAATGCTCCATGTATTAAAGTCATTGTAAATCTCTCTTAGTTATTATGGTAGAAGAGACAAAAGGCTATGCAAAATAAAAAGAAAGAAAGATGTACACAAGAGAGTCCATAGAAAAGAAAAGAAAAATATATGAGCAAGTCTAGGCTCATGAATAAAGAAAGAAAAATTGATAGCCATGTCTCTAAAATTCATTAGAGAGAAATACAATTCCAAATAGAGGAACATTATAATATTTTCCATACACTTACACATCTTGATCTAAGGGTATGACACTTCTCTCTTTGGATCCAAACTTTGACTTTACAATACATGCAAAGTAAGTATGCTACATCTTTTCATTCCTACCTTAAGCTTCACATAAGCCATTTTTTAGAAGTAGGATGATAAAGAAGGTAACATTTACTTTGTGCCTTGGTAAGGAATCATACACCATTTGAGCGACATGAGAGAACCATATGAGAAACATTAAGTTTTCTTTTGAAAAATATTGCTAAAACCTCCAGTATGAAACTTGCAAGGAATGATAAAATTAGTGCTCAAGTTAAACTGTTCTGTCTCTCAACCACCTAAGGCAAGGGAAAGGTCATTAGCCCCATAAAGGACTAAGGTAAAATGGGTGAATTTTTATAGCAAATTTTTCCATGCAAAAGAGAAGTATTCTGTTGTGCACTTGGTAATAAGGAAATATGAATATTGTAGCAACTCCTGATCCACCGAGGTTAAGTTTAATTATTTGCTTGGGATGAACAAAGGTTAAGCTTGGGGGATCTTGTTGACGGTGGATATACCATAAAAATCCACACTCAAACACCGTCAACAGGCCTCGGATTCAAGGAAGATCAACATAACATGAACATATTTTTTTATCAATAACTAGTTCCAGTTGTACTCTTAGCTTGTGAATGCAGGAAAGGTCAGCAGACCTTGAAACATCAAAATATGGTACACAACGCCACTTAGAAGAGAGAAGAGCCCAGGGTAGGCCCATGTATGGGTCGGCCGAACCCTACATGGGGCTCACCTGGCTCTGGTGACGTGGCATGATCCATGTGACCCTCCACCCAGCTCATTTCATCCATCAGATCAACATGTGTTTCTATTCAACGGTGGAGAAACAAAGCACAAGGATTCAACGTGACAAACATGCAACCAAGGTGGAACCAAAACACGGGGACAATCAATGACAGATGGGGACCACAGTGGTGTAACACCCTAGTGTTAGTTACTATTTTCACACTTGCAATTGCATGTCATCAAGCATAGATCATGTCATTTCATGCATTATTATCATTGCATTTGATTGGATTCCCTTTTATCACTATATGTTTGTTTATATGTCCATATTATGCAAAATGTGTTGACATGCAAATGTGATGTTTGTGTACGGTTCTAAATGCTTTATACATGTTTAGGATAACATTTGGAACAATGTTCATGTTGGTGAAATCCCCAAAATACCCCTCTAGCTCATAGTTGACTAGAGAGCCCTTTAAAAGCTATTCTGTTTGACCAAATAAGAAGGGCATTTTAGGGATTCTGCATGTCAGTGCACCCTTAATCAAAGTTGTGTAGAATTTTATAAGGAACAAACTTTATTTTTGGGTCAACTCATGAAAATGAGTGGAAGAAGGTCAAAAAGTTGAATTAGTGCAGATTTGGAGCTGTTTTGGAAGTTTTCAAATTTTCCTAAGTCTAAACCGGTTTTCAGTTTCGGTGTACCCCTGTTCATTGACTTGTATCTCTCAATCCAGACCGAACTAGAGTAAAGTGTCTTAATATGAAATGATCTACTCATATAGCTCTTCAACTCATATTAGTGAAGTTTTCGCTGAAACGCTCTGGATCGCGAGTTGTAGATCGATAAAAATCGAGTTTCAGTCGGGTCCGCGGAAACTGAATCGGAGCCGATTCAGTTCGACCCTCGGGCGAATCGCGAGCGAGTCGCGCGACCGCGTCAGGCCTCGGCCGCCAGATGGCGCCGTACGCCGTCGTTGCTGCCGCGCGGTCGGCTTACAAAGGGGAACACGCAACGCTGTCTCCCGCACGCTCGCCCTCACTCTCCCTGCTCTCTCGCCCTCTGTTCGCTCGCTGCTCTCCTCTGTCCCCTTCGCCGTCGCCATTTCCGCCGCGACCGCCGCGGTGAAATCCGCCGCCACCGAGCCGTCTCCGACCGCGCCACCCTCGGCGCAGCTGCGGCTTGCTCTGCTCTTCGTTTCTGACCCGTTGCCGACCTCAGCCGACCTAAGGTATAGCTCCAGCGAGCTTCTCGCCGTCCGCCATTGCCGGAGCGCCGCCGAGCTCTCGGGTCGCCGTGACGAGGGTGATGCCGGGGTCGGCTTCCCTCTCTTTTGCTCGTCTAAGAGTCTCCGTTAGCCGTAGATCCTTTCCACGCCGTCGGTTAGATCTACCTCGCCGTGGTTTCGCCGGAACCCGAGTTCGCCGTGAAACCGCTCGCCACCGTGCCGCCATGCGAGCGCGGTCAGTGAGTTTCCGTGCGCAATAGTTCGATTAGTCGCGCGCACAGGTCCGCTAGGGTTGCAGGAACACGGAACGAGGCCGAGCCGCGCGAGCAACGGCCGGAATCGGCCGGCGCAAGTTCGCCGGACCACCGCCGTCCGCCATTGCCGCCGTCGAGCTCGCTCCGGTGGAGTACGACCCTCGGCAGTTGGTCCATCGAGTTCGTCTCGTTGCCGCGAGTCGGTAGGTAGCCTCGGCGTCGCCGGAGACCTCGCCGTCGGCGAGCTCTCGCCGGTCAGCGCCGGCGGCTCTGTTTCCTCTCTCTGACGCGTGGGGTCGGGTCGACCCCGAGGCCCGCGAGTCAGCCGTTCAGGTGCGCCTCTGGTTCACTGAGCCGGGTGCACGTAGCAGTTCTATCGGGTTTAGGTTTTTGATTTTATAAAAGGAATTTCCAGAAAATGTGTAAAACCTTCCAAAATTCATATCTGGAGCTAGGAATGTCCAATGGGGGTGAACCAAATTTTGTTGTGTTTGTATTTCTGAGCTCTATCAAGGAAAAATATAAAATGTACTTTTTGAATACTTTTTGTGTGCAGTTATAATTAAATTGTTAATTGCTTGTAAACTTGATAAATGCATAAGTAATTACAGGAATGTGCTAAAAATGTGATTCCAATTGCATTCATCTTGTTTAGGGAAGTAGAATCTATGAAAAATATGTTTGCTGGTGTTTCACTGTTATTTATGTGATGTCTAGTATAATGTGCCTTTTGTGCTTTAATCTTGCAAAAATCACCATGCTTAATGTGTTAAGGTTATGGACATGAATATTTTTCCTGGGCTATGTTATGTTTGAAAGAAGCTAAGAAAATTAGGAAATCTGTTGTTTGATACTTTTCACTGTGTTAAGTATTTTCCATTGCTTAAAAGGCTGGTTGCTTGTTATTTTTTTGTAGACTGTTATACTTGTCCAAATGACTTGAAATTTTGTCAGTAGGCTAATCTGGATGTGTAATAGTTACTGTAATTTCTATGGATTTTTCTGATCACAGTAAGCAGTAGGTCCAGTTATAGGCTAGGGTTTATTTAATTGTTTCTAAGCAAATATCTTTTGGTTGTGGTAGGTTAGTTGATGCATGTTAATTATTAAGTGCAGGTTGTAGACCTCTCACCCGAGACGAGAAATTGTTCTATGCTTTGCTTAAGAAGGGTGAGTATGAGTTGGCTGTCTAGGAAAGAAATAAATGAGTGTGGATTGTTAAACTGATTGCATATCATGGGTTAATTCGTGCATCTCTATCTTGCGTTTCATGTGCATTCTCAGTTCTCATATATGCATATCATGCATACAGGATCGCCGGGAGGAGTGACACTGCTGCAATTCGATCCACCGGAGGAGGGAGTTCCGCCGGAGATTGAAGTGCCCGAGGTTTCCGAAGGACAAGAAGAAGAGGTTGAACTTCCGGAGTGCCCGGATCACCAACCCGCTAACTTTGTGAAAGGCAAGCCCCGGAGCATTCCTAAGTCTCCACCTACTCTTTTTACAAATACACTGGTCTTTATTAAATCGTATGATTGTGCACTTAAGTATAGGAGTTGATGTGATACCGTTGCTGCATTTATTCCTTGTCCACTTATACTTGATCCTGAAGTTATTACTAGACAAGGGGATGGGTTCGATCCTATGCTTAGCCATGCTTAGACCGGTAGAAGTCGAGGGATTTCCTGTCCTTCGCGAGCATAGGTGGTTACTAATGATGATGGGGTTGGATTCCACATGATGGACTATATGTGCCACCATGCCACAGTGTCTAATGAGAGAATCAAGGCTAGGTAGCGGGGAGCCGCATGACATGGTTGAGGTCATGCCGTCTTCGGTGCTGCTTGCGGCCGACTAGGACTGAGGCCACCAGACATCAGTTGAGATTGAAGGACGTCGTCACATAGCTGGCCAGATAAGTCGTTCTGACCGCGAAGCCGAGTATTTCTTTCTGAGCCGGGAATTGGTGCGACTAGGCAGACATATTCTGGAGGTAGGAAGTATGTGCGGAGACACCATCTTACCAAGGGCAGGTCAGGGACCTGATGCATCCTGGAAGTGGGTTGGTCTCTGAGAATATGGTCCCCGCCAAGCCCGCGACATATTGTGACTCAGAAAGATTTAACGGTGGCCCAAGAAGCCAGTGGCTCGGCTGACAGGGTTTGTGATTGGCATGTTTGCCAGCTGGTACAATCGATTCGAATCGCCATCTCTCCTGGTTAGTGAGAAACTGAACTGATCTTCTGGTGAGGTAGAGGCTAATAACTTGAACATAATGGTTATGGTGAGATGAGGTTGATATCTGTGGATATCGGAAATCATATGGTTTTATTGATTGCTATAATATTCAGTGAATACTTAGTATAGTGGCTAATCCTAGTAAATAGTTTAACTGAAATCGAAGCTTATCACAATTAAAATGAGTAAGTTGAGGTTCTACTGTAGTAATGCTTTGATGCAAAAATGATGCTACCCTCTGAGCTCCACCAAATAAGCCTTGCATATCCTTGAGAGTCTTTTTATTTACTCCCTGTCGGGTAAGTCTAGCTGAGTACAATTGAGTACTCAGGGTTTTATTCCCATTGTTGCAGATGGTGTAGTTTTCTACGCGTATTGCAGGAACTGCTTCACCCCTGCGGGCGAAGAAGACTAGACCCGAGGGCGGGGTCATTATCTATCTTTAGTTGTTGTAAGAATGCTGTGACGGGGTCATGTGATGGTACTCGTATTCGAACTCTGTGGTGTAAAACTATATTGACTTCCGCTACTACCCTATTTGTGTAAAAGACTATGTTGTACTCTGATGTTTAAATTCGGTTGCGAACTTATGTGTCATGTGATCGGGTATTGCTGAATGAATGATCCTTGGGGTATGAAATGTTTGAAATCCTTCGAGATTTCCGGACTACCGGGTTTATATTGGCTCAAGTGCGACTGGATTGCGGCAAAAATGCGATCGTTGTACTTGTGCTCGTATAAATTGGTCGGTTCTGTGACAGCTGGTACCAGAGCATAATTCAGCATATACCGTCACTTGACTATTTAAACACTAAAAGAGTTTTGAGTTTTACAAACTAATTGCCAACTGATAGTGTGTATAGGTGATTTAAACCAAGTGTTTGCAAAACTTATGAGTACCAATGACCAAGTCCTATAGCCCTATGTATATGTGGTAATTAGGTGGCTTATGTAAGTACTGACTTGGGGGAAATTGCATCATATTTCTATTTGTGGTTCATTTGGTTTTATCGTGCGGATAATCATGAACTGTCGGTTTCTTATTGCTTCTTATGGGTCAATGTACCACGTCGCCTAAGGTAAGGTGAGATGTGAGTGTAAGATCGAACAACCATCGATCGATGGTGAGAGTATGTTACTGAAGTGAGTACATGTTATCCATATGTGTACTTATGGAAGTAAAGTGGAGTAATTAATTTTTGGGGTCGCAAATGTTCACGGGAACATTTCCGGCAAAAAGTGCTTCTTGTTGCCCTGCATGCATTGGGATTGGGCTGAAATGAATCTTCTGCAGGTACGCTAACCACGCAAAACGTATAGCACGGTTAGTTACGTATATGAGAGCACGTGGTATGCCACCGACTATAACGTTAGTTAAAATATATTATGTGTGAGGTCGTTGGCACGTGCATGCATCATGATCATGAAATTAATTTAAGCTATCTGTACTATTTCCTTCCCTATGGTAAAATTTGTGCTGTCCTATCTTATTCTAAATGCTGAAAGATGTTGTAATGTACCAGATGGCAGCTGAAGGTGAGCCGCAGAGTGGTCAGTTTCTGGAGCAGTTTGGCACACCCACAGTGCTATGGAGGTTGTTGCAGTCGGTGGGATATGCAGAGCCACCACTGTATTTCTGGAAGCCAGCGCAAACCATGGTGCAGCCTTGGTTTGATGTTTGGGTGACTATCCCTGTGCTTGAAAGGGGTTGGCCGTTTCCAGGAATAAAGGTGGAAGTTGACATGAGGACGCCATGGGATGGTGCGCAGCTTGCAGCTTTTGAGGTGTTGACGGATATTTGCAGCCGGTTCAACAAGAGAGCTGATTTGGGGCCAGCAAATGTTTTTCCCAGGGTGGATGCTTCTCAGGGTGAGTGGGCTCAGTCTAGCCAAGCTTCTTTAGAGCGAGGCAGGGACGAGCGTGCTCATAGCACGGGTGCTTCTATGAGTGCTATGTTTGCTGTCCTGAGGATGCATTATTCCACTAGGGATGGTTGGATGAAGTGCATTGAAGCCCTGCATGATGCTGTGGAGAAGAAGTTAGAAGCTGAAGAGTGGGCACGTATGGCTCGTCGTAGCTCAGATGACTTGGTGGTAGCTCTCACTGCCTGTCGCAATGAGTTGTTACGATGCACTGGCGCCTTGTTGGCAGCTGATCGCCGTGTCGAGGTGCTTGAGAGGGAGAATGCAGATCTTCGCCGCCAGCTTGACAATCGCAATATGAGTTTGACACGTCAGCGCACTGAGTTTCTGCAAGAGTTGCGTGCTAGTCAGCAGCAAGTTTGGGAGTTGCAGCAGGATGTTCATCGTCTGAACAACCGTGCTGATCCGTTTCATCCTCCGGGTGCAGCGGAGTTTGCTCCTGAGATCTTCATTGCAGCTGATGATGGTGAAGCAAGTGAGGAAGAAGAAGAAGAAGACCCCGAGGAGATCGTGCCTATTGACGAGAGTGATGACCATGGTGGGAACGTGTCCGGCGTGGACAGTGACCACGATGACTAGGCCTTTTTCTAGTGATCTTGCCATGATCGGCACCCTTTTGTATTGGGAAAACCCTTAATGTCATGTAAGGGGTAGAACCTGAATTGTAATGGGAGAACCCTGTGTGTTCAGGGCTAGAACCATCAAACTTTTAATTAAGTAATGGTAACTTATGCAGCTTGGAAACCCTTTTTGGTTGCGCCTTGTTATTGTGCGGTTGTGTGATGATTAATGAATTATTGTGCCATTTGTTGGTTATCAAAAATGATCATTGATATCTTTTGGGCATAATCTTTCGGTTATCTTTGACATAACTGACACTTAACAATGGTTGTTGCGTGTTGCTACAGATGGCACCTCATACCCGTCGTCATGGGTCAACCAGTGGTGGTGGGAACGAACATGAAGATGAGGAGTTGCCGCCTCCTCCACCACGTACCCAGGAACAAATGTTTGCTCAGTTCTTGGACACCCAGCAAGCGATTTTGCAGCAGATGGTTGCTAGTAACAACCACAATCGCGATCGAGGTGGACGCCGCGGAAACGATGAGGACCAATACAGTAACTACAAGGACTTCATGGACACTAAGCCTCCGGTATTCAAGCAGGCCGTAGAGCCGCTGGAAGCTGATGAGTGGTTAAACACTATTGAACAGTCATTCTCTGTGCTGCGATTGACTGAAACCATGAAGGCTAGCTTTGCTGCTATGTTACTGCAAGGCCAAGCTGGAATATGGTGGGCCAATCGTAAGACCGCCTACCCCGTGGTCGCTGATATCACCTGGGAGCAGTTCACCAGGGATTTCAGGGGGCATTTCATTCCAGCAGGCTTGATCAAGATGAAGGTCAATGAATTCATGCAGCTTACTCAGGGTACCAAGACCCTCACTCAGTATCATCATGCCTATAACAATCTGTCGAGGTATGCCCCGTGGATGGTAGATACAGATGAAAAGAAGATTGAAACCTTCAAGAGAGGTCTTAGTACCAAGCTTATGAAGACTCTGGCGAACAACGCTCGTACAACTTTTAACGAGTTCATCAGTGAAGCTTATATCCAAGAGAAACAGAACAACTTGCACACTGCTTCCAAGGGAGGCAAGAGGCCATTTGAAGGAAGCTCTTCTCAGTCAAGGACTCCAACAGCTAGTCGTGCGGTGGCAAATCGCCCTGCTTACCGTCCGGCTGTTCCTGGAGCAAAATTCAGACCCCCTCCAAAGAAGCAGCCAGCGCCTCAGCGCTACAAGAAAGGTTTCACAGTGCCTTTGAACAAGAACAATGCTCCTCCCAGCAACGCCGCTCCAGTGAGGACCAACCAAGGTCTGGGGCCATGCTTTAACTGTGGCCAACAGGGACATCTTGCTCGTTATTGTCCTCATCCCAGGCAGGGTCGTGTCCATCACACTACTGCGGAGGAACTTCCGGAAGGTGAACCAGTCACCGCGGGTATGTTTTCTGTGAATCAGCATCCTGCTATTGTTTTGTTTGACTCTGGATCGTCGCATTCTTTCGTGAGTCAAGCATTTGCACAAAAGCATGCATTACCAATTGTTGAGTTGAGCCATAGTTTCCGGATAACTTCAGCTGGGGCTGAAATTTGTACGCGTCATGGTGTCGGGGATGTGACCATCGAGATTGGTAATCGGGTTTTCATCAGTAGTCTTATTGTGCTACCAGGGTTGAGTCTGGATGTTATTTTGGGAGTTAGTTGGATGGACAAGCGGGGTGCGGTGTTGGACGTCCCTAACCGGATGTTGACACTGAGGGAACCCCAAGGTGAAGGCACTTTTCAGGTTCATCTGCCCCGTAGGGGAGATCTTTTTAGTCTCTCTTTCTCAGTTGAGGCCGTGACACTTCAGAGCATCCCTGTAGTGTGTGAATTTCCTGATGTCTTTCCTGATGATCTACCTGGACTTCCTCCTGATCGAGATGTGGAGTTTGCAATAGAACTTATTCCCGGTATGGCGCCTATTTCTCGAAGGCCATATAGAATGCCTCCTCATGAATTAGCTGAACTCAAGAAACAACTCCAGGAGTTATTGGACAAAGGGTTCATTCGCCCTAGTTCTTCTCCGTGGGGCTGTCCTGCAATCTTTGTTAAGAAGAAGGATGAAACTTTACGTATGTGTGTGGACTATAGGCCACTAAATGCTGTGACAATTAAGAACAAGTATCCTCTACCTCGTATTGATATCTTGTTTGACCAATTGTCCAAGGCCAAGGTTTTCTCCAAAATTGATCTGAGATCTGGGTATCACCAAATTAAGATCAGACCACAAGATATTCCCAAGACGGCTTTCTCCACTCGGTATGGCTTGTATGAGTATTTGGTTATGTCTTTTGGATTAACCAATGCTCCTGCCCATTTCATGTATCTAATGAATTCGGTATTCATGCCTGAGTTGGATAAGTTCGTGGTAGTCTTTATTGACGATATTCTGGTGTACTCTGAGAGCATGGAGGATCATGCTGAACACTTGAGGATAGTCTTGACTAGACTCAGGGAGCATAAGCTGTATGCTAAGTTCAGCAAGTGTGAGTTTTGGTTGACTAAGGTACCTTTTCTTGGCCATATCTTATCTGCTGAAGGTATTTCTGTAGATCCGTCAAAAGTTCAGCAGGTGTTGGATTGGCAGTCACCAACAAATGTGTCTGAGGTTCGTAGCTTTCTGGGATTAGCTGGGTATTATCGCCGCTTTATTCAGGATTTCTCTAAAATAGCTAAACCTATGACCAAGCTATTGCACAAAGATACCAAGTTTGTGTGGAGTGGGGAGTGTGAAACAGCTTTTCGCACCTTGCAAACGTTGTTGACCACTGCTCCAGTTCTTGCACAACCTGATATTGAAAGGCCTTTTGATGTGTACTGCGATGCTTGTGGCACTGGGTTAGGATGTGTTCTCATGCAAGAAGGCCGAGTCATTGCTTATGCCTCGCGTCAACTGAGAAAACATGAGCAAAACTATCCTACTCATGATTTGGAACTTGCCGCTGTAGTCCATGCATTGAAGATTTGGCGCCACTATTTGATGGGTCACAAATGTCATATCTATTCCGATCACAAGAGTCTCAAGTACATTTTCACTCAGCCTGAGTTGAACATGAGGCAAAGAAGGTGGTTGGAGTTGATCAAAGACTATGATCTAGAAGTACACTATCATCCGGGCAAGGCCAATGTCGTAGCCGATGCCTTGAGCCGAAAGTCTCATTGCAATGTATTGCAGCCTTTGCTAGCAGACGGGTTCAATCTTGTGCATCCAGTGGTGTTGAATAATATTACTCTCAGTTGTACTTTGGAAAGCAAGATTATTGAAGGTCAGAAAACAGATCCCGGCATATATCATATCAAGAGGAAGATGAAAGAACAAGAAATGCTTCATTTCCGAGTAGATGAAAAAGGTATATTGTGGTTCAAGGATCGATTGGTAGTACCGAAAGACCGTGAGTTGAGGAATCAGATTATGGATGAGGCTCATTTGTCCAAGTTGTCTATCCATCCTGGTAGTAGTAAGATGTATCAAGACTTGAAACCTAGGTTCTGGTGGACCAAAATGAAGAAGGAAATTGCAGCCTATGTGGCCAAGTGTGATACCTATTGTCGCGTGAAGGCTATTCATCTTAAGCCAGCAGGCCTATTGCAACCCTTACCAGTTCCAGGTTGGAAATGGGATGAGATAACCATGGATTTCATATCTGGGTTACCTCTAACGCAAAAAGGCCACGATTCTATTTGGGTGATCGTAGATCGATTGACTAAGATTGCACATTTCTTACCAGTTCGAACTACAGATCGTCCTCATCAGTTGGCACAGCTCTACTTTGCTCAGATACTTCGGTTACATGGTGTGCCGAGGACGATAGTTTCCGACAGAGGCCCGCAATTTATTGCACGCTTCTGGGAGCATCTACACAAGTGTTTGGGAACCAATTTGGTTCGCAGCTCAGCTTATCATCCTCAAACTTCTGGTCAAACTGAAAGGGTAAATCAAATTCTTGAAGATATGTTGAGAGCTTGTGTTCTATCGTCTAAAGGCTCGTGGGAAGAATGGTTGCCTTTGGCCGAGTTCTCATACAACAATAGCTATCAAGAGAGTATTCAAATGGCTCCTTTTGAAGCTTTGTATGGGCGCAAATGTAGAACTCCTCTCAATTGGGTTGAATCAGGCGAAAGGAGATATTACGGGATTGACTTTGTGAAAGAAGCCGAAGAGAGAGTGCATACCATTCAAACACATCTCAAAGCCGCTCAGACTCGTCAAAAGAGCTATGCGGACAAGCGAAGAAGGCCATTGGAATTTGAAGTGGGTGACTATGTATACTTGAAAGTGTCACCCATGAAAGGCGTGCAACGCTTCGGAGTGAAACGAAAGTTAGCTCCAAGGTTTGTAGGTCCTTTTCAAATTCTGGAAAGAAGTGGGAAGGTAGCATACAAGTTACGGTTGCCACCACACATGTCCACTATCTTCAATGTGTTTCATGTATCTCAACTCAAGAAATGTTTACGAGTACCGGGAGAGCAAGTGGATTTTGGTGATATCAAGTTGAAATCAGATTTGACCTATGAAGAAAAGCCTATTGAAGTAATAGATTACAAAGAAAGAATCACCCGTAGCCGAGTGATCAAGTTCTATAAGGTGGTGTGGAACAACCAAAGTTATTGGGATGCGACTTGGGAGCGAGAAGACTACCTCAAGGGAGTCTATCCGTCTTTCTTTAAACAATGGTAATTAACTCTAATCTCGGGGACGAGATTCTTTTAAGGGGGGAGGGCTGTAACACCCTAGTGTTAGTTACTATTTTCACACTTGCAATTGCATGTCATCAAGCATAGATCATGTCATTTCATGCATTATTATCATTGCATTTGATTGGATTCCCTTTTATCACTATATGTTTGTTTATATGTCCATATTATGCAAAATGTGTTGACATGCAAATGTGATGTTTGTGTACGGTTCTAAATGCTTTATACATGTTTAGGATAACATTTGGAACAATGTTCATGTTGGTGAAATCCCCAAAATACCCCTCTAGCTCATAGTTGACTAGAGAGCCCTTTAAAAGCTATTCTGTTTGACCAAACAAGAAGGGCATTTTAGGGATTCTGCATGTCAGTGCACCCTTAATCAAAGTTGTGTAGAATTTTATAGGGAACAAACTTTATTTTTGGGTCAACTCATGAAAATGAGTGGAAGAAGGTCAAAAAGTTGAATTAGTGCAGATTTGGAGCTGTTTTGGAAGTTTTCAAATTTTCCTAAGTCTAAACCGGTTTTCAGTTTCGGTGTACCCCTGTTCATTGACTTGTATCTCTCAATCCAGACCGAACTAGAGTAAAGTGTCTTAATATGAAATGATCTACTCATATAGCTCTTCAACTCATATTAGTGAAGTTTTCGCTGAAACGCTCTGGATCGCGAGTTGTAGATCGATAAAAATCGAGTTTCAGTCGGGTCCGCGGAAACTGAATCGGAGCCGATTCAGTTCGACCCTCGGGCGAATCGCGAGCGAGTCGCGCGACCGCGTCAGGCCTCGGCCGCCAGATGGCGCCGTACGCCGTCGTTGCTGCCGCGCGGTCGGCTTACAAAGGGGAACACGCAACGCTGTCTCCCGCACGCTCGCCCTCACTCTCCCTGCTCTCTCGCCCTCTGTTCGCTCGCTGCTCTCCTCTGTCCCCTTCGCCGTCGCCATTTCCGCCGCGACCGCCGCGGTGAAATCCGCCGCCACCGAGCCGTCTCCGACCGCGCCACCCTCGGCGCAGCTGCGGCTTGCTCTGCTCTTCGTTTCCGACCCGTTGCCGACCTCAGCCGACCTAAGGTACAGCTCCAGCGAGCTTCTCGCCGTCCGCCATTGCCGGAGCGCCGCCGAGCTCTCGGGTCGCCGTGACGAGGGCGATGCCGGGGTCGGCTTCCCTCTCTTTTGCTCGTCTAAGAGTCTCCGTTAGCCGTAGATCCTTTCCACGCCGTCGGTTAGATCTACCTCGCCGTGGTTTCGCCGGAACCCGAGTTCGCCGTGAAACCGCTCGCCACCGTGCCGCCATGCGAGCGCGGTCAGTGAGTTTCCGTGCGCAATAGTTCGATTAGTCGCGCGCACAGGTCCGCTAGGGTTGCAGGAACACGGAACGAGGCCGAGCCGCGCGAGCAACGGCCGGAATCGGCCGGCGCAAGTTCGCCGGACCACCGCCGTCCGCCATTGCCGCCGTCGAGCTCGCTCCGGTGGAGTACGACCCTCGGCAGTTGGTCCATCGAGTTCGTCTCGTTGCCGCGAGTCGGTAGGTAGCCTCGGCGTCGCCGGAGACCTCGCCGTCGGCGAGCTCTCGCCGGTCAGCGCCGGCGGCTCTGTTTCCTCTCTCTGACGCGTGGGGTCGGGTCGACCCCGAGGCCCGCGAGTCAGCCGTTCAGGTGCGCCTCTGGTTCACTGAGCCGGGTGCACGTAGCAGTTCTATCGGGTTTAGGTTTTTGATTTTATAAAAGGAATTTCCAGAAAATGTGTAAAACCTTCCAAAATTCATATCTGGAGCTAGGAATGTCCAATGGGGGTGAACCAAATTTTGTTGTGTTTGTATTTCTGAGCTCTATCAAGGAAAAATATAAAATGTACTTTTTGAATACTTTTTGTGTGCAGTTATAATTAAATTGTTAATTGCTTGTAAACTTGATAAATGCATAAGTAATTACAGGAATGTGCTAAAAATGTGATTCCAATTGCATTCATCTTGTTTAGGGAAGTAGAATCTATGAAAAATATGTTTGCTGGTGTTTCACTGTTATTTATGTGATGTCTAGTATAATGTGCCTTTTGTGCTTTAATCTTGCAAAAATCACCATGCTTAATGTGTTAAGGTTATGGACATGAATATTTTTCCTGGGCTATGTTATGTTTGAAAGAAGCTAAGAAAATTAGGAAATCTGTTGTTTGATACTTTTCACTGTGTTAAGTATTTTCCATTGCTTAAAAGGCTGGTTGCTTGTTATTTTTGTGTAGACTGTTATACTTGTCCAAATGACTTGAAATTTTGTCAGTAGGCTAATCTGGATGTGTAATAGTTACTGTAATTTCTATGGATTTTTCTGATCACAGTAAGCAGTAGGTCCAGTTATAGGCTAGGGTTTATTTAATTGTTTCTAAGCAAATATCTTTTGGTTGTGGTAGGTTAGTTGATGCATGTTAATTATTAAGTGCAGGTTGTAGACCTCTCACCCGAGACGAGAAATTGTTCTATGCTTTGCTTAAGAAGGGTGAGTATGAGTTGGCTGTCTAGGAAAGAAATAAATGAGTGTGGATTGTTAAACTGATTGCATATCATGGGTTAATTCGTGCATCTCTATCTTGCGTTTCATGTGCATTCTCAGTTCTCATATATGCATATCATGCATACAGGATCGCCGGGAGGAGTGACACTGCTGCAATTCGATCCACCGGAGGAGGGAGTTCCGCCGGAGATTGAAGTGCCCGAGGTTTCCGAAGGACAAGAAGAAGAGGTTGAACTTCCGGAGTGCCCGGATCACCAACCCGCTAACTTTGTGAAAGGCAAGCCCCGGAGCATTCCTAAGTCTCCACCTACTCTTTTTACAAATACACTGGTCTTTATTAAATCGTATGATTGTGCACTTAAGTATAGGAGTTGATGTGATACCGTTGCTGCATTTATTCCTTGTCCACTTATACTTGATCCTGAAGTTATTACTAGACAAGGGGATGGGTTCGATCCTATGCTTAGCCATGCTTAGACCGGTAGAAGTCGAGGGATTTCCTGTCCTTCGCGAGCATAGGTGGTTACTAATGATGATGGGGTTGGATTCCACATGATGGACTATATGTGCCACCATGCCACAGTGTCTAATGAGAGAATCAAGGCTAGGTAGCGGGGAGCCGCATGACATGGTTGAGGTCATGCCGTCTTCGGTGCTGCTTGCGGCCGACTAGGACTGAGGCCACCAGACATCAGTTGAGATTGAAGGACGTCGTCACATAGCTGGCCAGATAAGTCGTTCTGACCGCGAAGCCGAGTATTTCTTTCTGAGCCGGGAATTGGTGCGACTAGGCAGACATATTCTGGAGGTAGGAAGTATGTGCGGAGACACCATCTTACCAAGGGCAGGTCAGGGACCTGATGCATCCTGGAAGTGGGTTGGTCTCTGAGAATATGGTCCCCGCCAAGCCCGCGACATATTGTGACTCAGAAAGATTTAACGGTGGCCCAAGAAGCCAGTGGCTCGGCTGACAGGGTTTGTGATTGGCATGTTTGCCAGCTGGTACAATCGATTCGAATCGCCATCTCTCCTGGTTAGTGAGAAACTGAACTGATCTTCTGGTGAGGTAGAGGCTAATAACTTGAACATAATGGTTATGGTGAGATGAGGTTGATATCTGTGGATATCGGAAATCATATGGTTTTATTGATTGCTACAATATTCAGTGAATACTTAGTATAGTGGCTAATCCTAGTAAATAGTTTAACTGAAATCGAAGCTTATCACAATTAAAATGAGTAAGTTGAGGTTCTACTGTAGTAATGCTTTGATGCAAAAATGATGCTACCCTCTGAGCTCCACCAAATAAGCCTTGCATATCCTTGAGAGTCTTTTTATTTACTCCCTGTCGGGTAAGTCTAGCTGAGTACAATTGAGTACTCAGGGTTTTATTCCCATTGTTGCAGATGGTGTAGTTTTCTACGCGTATTGCAGGAACTGCTTCACCCCTGCGGGCGAAGAAGACTAGACCCGAGGGCGGGGTCATTATCTATCTTTAGTTGTTGTAAGAATGCTGTGACGGGGTCATGTGATGGTACTCGTATTCGAACTCTGTGGTGTAAAACTATATTGACTTCCGCTACTACCCTATTTGTGTAAAAGACTATGTTGTACTCTGATGTTTAAATTCGGTTGCGAACTTATGTGTCATGTGATCGGGTATTGCTGAATGAATGATCCTTGGGGTATGAAATGTTTGAAATCCTTCGAGATTTCCGGACTACCGGGTTTATATTGGCTCAAGTGCGACTGGATTGCGGCAAAAATGCGATCGTTGTACTTGTGCTCGTATAAATTGGTCGGTTCTGTGACAAGTGGTGGGCCCAACTCACTAGAGGTGGTTCGGCCAAACCACCCAAGGTCGACCAGGCCACTACTGCACTTCATGATAGGTGGGGACTCCTTCTAGAAGACCCTAGCTGGGCCCACTTGCCATAAGGGGATCGGCCGAACCCCCCTGGTGCCCAGCTACGTCGGTTGGCCTCCACCGCCTTTCTGCATGCCTCCCACGTGCTCATTTCATCATTGCCGTTGATTTGTGGTGGTTGCAAGGATGGTTTATCCAAGGGCCAAGGTGGAAAGGCACCCCTCCTTCTCCCCCTAAAAATAGAGGCTGCATCCACCCTCTCAAGAGATGAATCATTTAAGATACAAGTGAAGAAGTAGTGTAGTTTCACCTTTAGTAGTAGTTGTAGTCTAGTGTGGGAGTTAGAGTTGAGTCGAGCTGCACTCGGGGTCTCTGGAGTCGTCTGCTAGAGAGTCTGGTATAGCTCTTGTATCTTTCTCTTTCTGTAAGACTTATCTACTTTAATATATTATTCTTGCTTTACATCACTGAGTCTTTACTTAGTGCATTACTTTAATAGTATTGTTGTGAGTTATCATATTACTTGGTCGATTTGCATTAGATTGTGATCCTGTAACCAGCTCACATGTGTAGTTCATCGCCTGTCATAGGGTGCACTAGTTTCCTTGATCACAGCTAGAGTAGTAAGGCTTAGTGTAAGCGTGGTGCTTAGACTAGATCTTGCCTTTGAATGCCGCTTATTGCAAGGATTGTTTGTGGGTGCTAGCAGGTGGTGACAGCCCTGTCTAGTCTTAGTATCCCTCCACGTGTTTTAGGCAAGTTCTTAGGCTCCCATGAGAGAATAGCTGCTTCAGGTAGAGGTTATATCCCCTACTGTCTCGCCTATCCCCTACACACCGGAAGTTAGGTAGCAGTCTTAGTGTATCTCGTCCAATTGATAGGATAGATCACAGGAGTAGAGTTTGAATTACAGGAACCTTTCTCACTCGTTGTCCTCCCACCTAGCTACACTACACTAGTTATCTTTTAGTAATTCATTTGTTATCTTTGAATCATCACCTTCCTATCATACTTCGATTACCCCCTCTGCACTAGTGGTGCTAAGTTGAGATAGATTTAAGGATCTCCTTCTATTAATATTTCTAGCAATCGCTTTCCCTTGGGATAAAATAAATAACGATACCTTGAAATACTCCTGGGTGAAGTGCTATAGCGGTATATTTTGTGCGCTTGCGAAATTATCCAATAGACATAAGAAATACCCCCAGGCACTTCTGGCGCCGTTATCAGAGATAGCCTAACACCCTGTCTCTGGTAGTTGCACTAAGAAGTGTGAATACTTGCTTGATTGCTTCACATGGTGTATCCTCCGTTACTACAACACTTAAATCAATTTGCTCTACTTGAGAGCCATTAGATTCATCAAATGTCACATCTATCGCTACTTCAACAGGACCGGTGGTCTTATTGAAGACACGATAGGCGTGCTCATTTGATCCATAACCAAGTAAGAAAGTCCCATCAACTTTAGGTGCAAACTTAGAGGTTTTAGGCCTTTTGTTAAGTATGAAACACTTGCACCCAAACACTCTAAAGTAAGACACCTTTGGTTTGTTACCGGTGAGCAGCTCATACGAGGTCTTCTTCAACTTCTTGTGTAGATAGAGACGGTTAATTGCATGGCCTGCGGTGTTGACGGCATCACTCCAAAAGAGATCCGGCGTCTTGTACTCATCAAGCATTGTTCTTGCCATGTCAATGAGAGTCCGGTTCTTCCTCTCTACTACACTATTTTGTTGAGGGGTGTATGGAACTGAAAACTCATGCTTGATGCCCTCTTCATCAAGGAATCTATCAACTTGGGTGTTCCGGAACTCGGTCCCATTATCACTTCTCACTTTCTTGATGGGAAGCTCGAATTCCTTTTGTGCCCTTCTAATGAATGTCACTTTGTCTAGTACCTGGGACTTATCAAACAAGAAAAATACCCATGTGAAACGGGAATAATCATCAATAATGACAAATCCATATTTGTTACCCCCGATGCTTAAGTAGGCCACCGGTCCAAAGAGATCCATGTGAATCAACTCCAATGGCTTGATGGTGGTCATGATGCTCTTTGGTGGATGTGGTGCTCCTACTTGCTTTCTGGCTTGGCATGCACTGCATATCCTATCTTTCTCAAAGTGAACATTCGTTAGTCCAAGAATGTGGTTGTCCTTTAGAAGTTTAGCCAAGTTCCTCATCCCAACATGAGCTAGCCGGCGATGCCATAACTAACCCATGCTAGATTTTGCCACTAAACAAGTCTCAAGGTTAGCTTTACTTTTGTTGAAGTCAACTAGGTAAAGCTTCCCTTTCAAGCGACCCGTAAAAGCAATAGAGGAATCCTCTCTTCTAGTGACTTCCACACCCTTATCCGTAAAGAAACAATTGTAGCCCATCTCACACAATTGTGATACGGACAACAAGTTGTAACTCAACGAATCAACATGTAAAACATTAGTAATTGAATGTTCATAAGTTATAGCAATTTTACCAAGACCGATTACTCCCCCTTTCGAGTTGTCTCCAAAGACTATGTTTTCACTTGGATTCTCAATAGGGGAGTATGAGCTGAACATACTTGTGCATCTGCTATCAAGCACCCAACTTGACCCATCGGAGGAGTATGCCTGCAAAATAATTTAGTTCCTCGATTTAGGTCCCCAAGTAACATTGGGGCCTTGCATGTTAGTCACAAGTATCTTAGGAACCCAAATTTCCCTTCCTACATGCTTGCTGGCCTCTTGACCAACAATCTCAACAACTTTACCATGGTTGTTGCACTTCAACACATAGCAAGATTCCAAGCTTCCACAGGTGACACTTGGCTTTGGTTGATGCACAAACTTGTTTTTGGCCACCCATATAGATTCCTGTGGCTTCTGTGAAACCTGCTTCTGCTGGGGCACCCTCTGGACATATGCTTTGAAATGATCAGGCATCAGGTTGGTGGCCTTCCCTTTCTTGGGGCGTGGCACTGCCGCTCTAGGCCCGACACTGCCGTGGTCCGGCACTGCCGCGATCTGTGCAGGCCTAGCTGTATCAATCTGAGCCTTCCTCTCAAACTTGACACACTCCACTCCATTTATGATGTGCCTTCCATTGGTTTTACCCCCAGCAACATGGCCTAAGCCACTTTTGATGTGAGGATGCTTTCCATCCTTGTATTGCATCTTTGGTTGCTCTCTAACCTTGCCCTTGCTGTTTTGCACCTGAAAATTCATGCCCTTACCAGCAGCTAAGGCATTGAGCCTTGCTACTTCCTTCTTCATTGTTTCTAGGTTAG
The DNA here is from genome assembly GCA_038502445.1 of Eremochloa ophiuroides. Lineage (NCBI taxonomy): Eukaryota > Viridiplantae > Streptophyta > Magnoliopsida > Poales > Poaceae > Eremochloa > Eremochloa ophiuroides. The sequence continues at coordinate 52,284,117 of JAHLJS010000002.1, forward strand.
TGGCATAAGCATGTAAATCAAGTTTGGTGCATTGTTCACATGTTTGACTAGTGGAAGAGCTAGATGCACCAATGCTTTCGAGGAGAAGTGAGTTACTATCAGCAAGAAGTTTATGTTGTTCCTCAAGTTCATTGTGCTTTTTCAACAAGCTATTGTATCTTTGGTTGAGGTCAACATTAACCTTCCTAATGATAGTATGGGCCTTTTGCTCTTTGGCCAAAGCCTCTTGCAAAGAGTCCACCTCACTATTCTTCAAAGCAAGAGCTTCCTTGCTAGCAATATAGAGATCTTCTTGTTTGATAAGTCTTTTCTCTAGATGCTAATTCAGCTTGTGTGCTTTCTAGTTCTTCCATTAGTCTAGCTATGAACATTTTGGTTTTGTTATCCAAGTTCTTAGTTAGCTTATCAATTTCTTCATCAATAGATTCATCATCACTAGAGCAATCACTTGTATCACTACTAGAGATGTCACTAGGAGAGGGAGTTTTGGACTTGGATTTGTTTCGTACCTTCTCACCCTTTGCCATGAGACAAAGGTGAGTGGAGTGTTCATCATCATCATCATCGGACATGTTGTTGAAGAGCTTCGATGTAGAGGTTGGTGCATGAATGGCATTGGTTGCAACTTTTCTATCCTCTTCAGTTGAACTATCCATGGTTGAGTCCCACTCATGTCCAATGTGAGCTTCTCCTATATCTCTCTTATATCTTCTCTTGCTGTCCTCTTTGTAATTTTTCTTATCTTGTCTCTTATCTTTCTTTTCATGAGGGCAATCGGCTATGAAATGCTCCGTGCTACCACAATTGTAGTATGTTCTCTTTTTTCTTGTTTGGAAAGGTCCTCTTCACTAACTTGTAGCCATTGCTTTTGATTCACTTGCGAAACCTTCTCATGAATAAAGCAAAGTCATCAATTTGCTCTTGTTGCTGCTCACTATCACTTTCTTCTTCACTAGATGATGAAGTTGTTGGCACTTTTTTCTTCACTTTCTTGGCTGCCCTTGACTTGAAAGATGCACCTTGTTCGCTGCCCTTGTGCTTGCTTGATGTGGACTGCTTGCTTGCTGCGGGCAGCAAGCTCTTCTTGCTTGCCTTAAGTGCTACATCCTTGATCTTCATGTCTTCAAGCTTTGTTTGCAGCTCCCCAAGCCTTTGCCTCTCAAGAGCTTCCTCTCTATGTATGTCATGAGTCAAAAGCCTTCCAAAAACATCACTAGGAGTGAATTGCTCAAATCTCTTCTTCTCTCTAATCAAAGTCACAAGGGTCTCATTTCTTGGTGTGAAAGCTTCCAACATGACCCTCACAACCTTGTGATCATTTACCTCGGTGCTACCAAGGCCTCTAATCTTGCCAACTATGACCATCAACCTATCAAACATTTCTTGTGTCCTTCTCCTTCATGGATTGCAAACCGGTTGAGCTTGGCCATCAATATCTCAACCTTGGACCTTCTCACCTTGTCAACACCCTCATGTGCCATGTGCAAGGTGTCCCATATCTCCTTGGCCACCTCCAAACCCATCACTTTGTTGTACTCATCTCCATCCAAAGCACTAAGCAAACACACTAGTGGCTTGGGCATTGAGATGAATGTTGTGGAACTCAGCTTGTGTGGGCTTCTTTGGATCAACTGGTGCCTCCAAGCCATGATGTACAATCTCCCAAATCCCGGGATGAAGACCTACAAGATAAGTTTTCATCAAGTGCTTCCACTTGGCAATGTTGGTCCCATCAAAATGAGGCAACTTTCCCGCGGGCACATTGATGACACGTCTAGTGTCAAGGTTAGAAATGGAAGAATAATCAAAGGATACGGCTCCATAGTCGGTGTAGCCGCTGTCCTTCTTGTTCTTGCTGCTCTTGGTAGGTTGATAGGTGCTATCATCATCTCCATCTTCGGTACTACTTGAGTCATCGTCACTTGACCCCTTCTTCTTGCCCTTTTCTTCTCTTTTCTTCTTCTCTTCTTCTCTTCTTTTCTTTTCTTCTCTTCTCAGCTTTCTATCTTCTCTTCTCTTTAGTGTTTCTTCTTTTCTTCTCAGCTCCTCCTTTTCTTTTCTTCTTTCTTCTCTTCTAGCTTCTTTTGCTTCTCTTTTCAATCTTCTCTTCTTCTTGCTCTTTCTCCTTCGGAGATATCAGCCGGTGGCAGTGTGGATTGGCTTGCTATTGACACGCTATCACTGCTGCTGTCGATGGTGTGAAGATCATCACCATCAAAACGAACAAGAATCTGACGAGATGTACTCGCCTCCGCTTCACCTTCCTTGGCCATACCTCACGTGGTTAAGTGTAAAGCTGAGGTAACCTGCTCTGATACCACTTGTAGGATCACAGATTGGCCTAGAACGGGGGATGAATAGGTCTGAAAAATTTCTTCGCAAACTGATGTCAGAACCTGGCACGGCAGTGCCGGCCTGGGGACGGCACTGCCGGGTTGTCCGGCACTGCTGCTCCTAGAGCGGCAGTGCTGGACCTCACAGAGCAAAGTCTACACAGTTCAAAAACTACTTGAGGAAATTTAGATCAAATAAATTACTGATGTTTCCTAGTATGTGTAGTGCCTAGCACACCCTTTCCTTGCAGCTAGAACACCACCAAATTGTAGATCGGGACCAAACCCTAGAAATCAAGAAACTCAACAAATAGAAAGTAAAGCAAGCGACACAAATGACACAAGATTTATCCCGTGGTTCAGCTCGCCACCAAGGCTTGCCTACTCCACATTGTTGAGGTTCCACAAAGAAAACTTGGGTTTACAAAGCCCAATCCTCATTCTTAAGTCAAGAGAGTTAACTCTTGAAAAGGAGGGTGATTCCACTATCTTGTGAGGGTGATTACAAACCTCCCGGGGCTGCCACAAGATTGGCAAGCTCACCGGGCGACACTCTAGCCGGCTAAGAGCAAGCTCCAAGTGTAACAAATGCAAACCACTGGCTTGAACATGAACCAAGTGCTTGAGGAAGTTGAAGATCACTGGGAGAGGCTTGTTCTTGCTGAGAATCAGCTCACACTCTTCTAGATTCAAACTTGGATTTGAAATGGAGAGTGGAGAGCTTGTTGGGAGTGAGAGAGAGCAAGAGAGGAGCTTCTCTGGTCTGAAAACTGAGCAAATGGCAGAGATGACCATTGGGGGCGATGGGAGGGAGACTAAGAAGTCCCCTCGAGTCTAACGGTCAAAACAAGTCGCTGCAGTGCCGCTCGGCCGGCAGTACCGGGCCAAAGGCCGGTAGTGCCGCGCTGCCTAGACAGAGTAGAAAGAGCTGAAATTTTGTGGCTGTCTAGGGCAGAGGAAATGAGTATGTTTGGTGTAAAGATTTGCACTTGGTCACACTTTCAAACCTGTCTTTTGCATCCCCTTAATAGTACGGCTTTCCTATACTCAAATTCAATATAAAAACGAATTTAAACCTCCTTTGAGCCGGATGCCGCATCCTTTAGTTGTTAGGGTCCACCTGCATAAAAATACATTCTCCTAAAGCTTTTGCCTGTCAATCATCTTGATAAATCTCATTAGTCTTCTAATCGCGTGGTCATTATCACCAAAACCCACTTTAGGGCTTGATTGCACTTACAGTAGAGAGTCTATAAACCTGCGAATTAGCACTCCCGTGACTATTCATTTCACATACTATGCTTTTTTATTAAAGAGACAAATCTTACTTTAGCGTCGGTATTTAATTTCACCGCAATGTTACCTTATCATGCTATTCGTATGCTTGTTATATATAAATTTACCATACTTGTAGCAACGCACGGACACGCTACCTAGTTTAATCATAGAACTATATTTTTTCAGAAAAACCAGCCATGCAAGACAGTCATAGCGGAAACAAATCCTAACAAATAGAATAAAAAAAATGAAAAATTGACATATGAATCCAGTAAACAATGACTAACGTTGTTAAATACACCTTCCATCGTTTTTTTTCGTGTCTCTTGCCAACAACAAATAAAGTCCATCACCAAATAGATAATAGGAACCGTTCCATCCCTAAAGCTAGGCTTGGCCTGTCCCATCCTACTATTTATCCATAGTAGCTAGCCGCTAGCGCCTAATGCAGGCACAAAGAAGAGTTCGTGTGATTATGTATTTGGTCTGACTTAGAGGATAGTTCAGGATAGTAAGTCAAGTCTATATTTTTATTGAAGTTTCAGAAAAGAGAAATATGTTAAATGCAGTTGAGGTTATAAATTGTATTTTCTTTTCATTTCTTACCTTTAAACCACAAATAGTATACTTGAATATCATTTTTCCTCTCACCAGATTTGGGCCCATAGCTACTGCCTTCTTACACACACATAAGGAAAAACAACACAAAACAATACATATAAGACCTACCAAGCTCAAAAAATTTTCACAAGATGCTAGTAATGTACTTGAATTGGATGCTCTCAAGGATCAAGCAACTAAATCAACATGTGGGGGATGTACTCCTAGGTACCCATGACTACAAACATGGAGTCTGATGAAAGCAGATGTTATTAAGGGTGTCTTAGAATTTTTCAGAACAGGTTGTATGCCGAAAGGGGTAAACGACACCTGCATAGTATTAATTCCAAAGGTACAGCATCCAGGTAATCTTCGAGAATTCAGACCCATAAGTTTGTGTAATGTGATTTATAAGGTGGTTTCAAAGTGCATTGTAAATCATTTCACACCATTTTTGCATGACATCATCTCACCAAGTCAGAGTGCTTTCATCCCTGGTAGGATGATTACCGATAATGCTTTAATTGCCTTTGAATGCATGCATGCCATTAGCACTAACAATGATGATCGAGGGAATTTTTGTGCGTACAAATTGGATCTATCCAAGGCATATGACTGAGTGGACTGGGGATTTTTGAAAAAAGTTCTTCTGAAGCTGGGCTTTCAAAGTGAATGGGTGCAGCGGTGATGTGTGCCACCTCGGTGCGCTACTCAATTCGCTTCAACGGGATGCAGTCGGCGTCCTTCGCCCCTTCACGTGGTCTTTGCCAAGGTGATCCACTTTCACCGTACCTCTTCCTTTTTGTTGCTGATGGTCTGTTGCAATTAATAAACAGGAAAATCCGAGATGACTCCTTAAGAGAGCTGAAAGTATGCAGAGGAGCGCTGGGGATATCTCATCTACTATTTGCTGATGACACTCTCCTATTTTTTTGAGCAGTAGCAGATCAGGCTACGGTGGTTAAGGAAATTATTAAGTGCTCTGAAAGGTGCACAGGACAACTTATCAACTCATCGAAGTGCTCTGTCATGTTCAATCCAAAAGGGACCCCCACGGAGCATGAAGAAGTAGCGTCCATCTTAGAAGTACAAGTGACGGATTTTGATGCTAAATACCTTGGTCTCCTGACTGCTCGGGGCGATTAAAAAGGACAAATTCCAAATGATCAAAGAAAAAAATGGATAAGCGACTGATGGATTACTCAGAGAAATGTATGTCAGCAGGCGTGAAGGAAGTTCTCATCAAATCCGTTGCACAGGCACTGCCAACATATATTATTACTGTGTTTCAATTATCACTGACATTGTGTGATGACCTTACTGGTTTAATCCGTGAGTTCTGGTGGGGTGCAAAAAATGAAAGAGGAAAATGGCATGGATCGCCTGGGACAAATTGACAATGAAAAAATGTTGGGGAGGCCTGGGTTTCAAGGATCTAAGACTATTTAATAAAGCATTGCTAGCAAGGCAAGTGTGGAGGCTCCTAGCACATCCTGAGAGTTTGTGTGCAAGAGTACTAAAAGCAAGATATTACCCAATTGGACATTTGACAGATACAACTTTCAGCTCCAACCCTTCCACACGAGTGCTGCTCAATGGGATTCCTGGTAACTCTATTTCTCACCAGCGTGGTCTAAGACAGGGGGATCCCCTATCTCCTATGTTGTTCATCCTAGTTATGGGGGAGTACAGGTGCAATTTGTGCTCACTGCTATGTTGGTATATCTTCTAATGGCCATTGACTTCCCTCCCTGGGCCATTAAAGCTGTGGATAAATTGAGGCGTGGTTTCCTTTGGAGAGGAAGAAAAGAGGCAAAATGGGGGCATTGTCTTGTGGCTTGGGGTAAAACATGCCGTCCACTTGAGCTTGGAGGCTTGGGCATTTCAGACCTGAAATGCTTCGGTTGGGCACTGCGGACGCGTTGGATTTGGCTTAAGAAAACTGAACCTAGCAAACCTTGGGCGAGCTTACCGGTCCAGATGCCCAGACAGGTTCAAACTTTCTTCAAATTAGCTGTCGTCTCGGTGGTTGGCAGTGGGGCAAACACACTTTTTTGGATGGACAGGTGGCTGAATGGTCAATCCATTGTAGACCTTGCCCCTCATCTTCTTGCGTTTGTTCCTAAGAGAATTGCGAATAGACGCACGGCTGAGGAAGCTATGGCTGATCGTTCTTGGGTTATAGATATTCGTGGTGACCTACCAGTGGAAGCAATATTGGATTTTCTCTGTCTATGGGATCTCATATATGATTTTCAGCTACAGCCAGACATTAAGGATTATCACATTTGGTGTTTTTCTTCCAGTGGACAATACTCGGCTAAGTCTGCTTATGCTAGTTTCTTCATCAGGTCTACTTAATTTGGCCCTTATGAGAGGATCTGGAAATCTTGGGCTCCATCCAAATGTCATTTCTTTATGTGGCTAGTTGCACATGATAGGTGCTGGATGGCAGATCGTCTGGCAAGGTGGGGGCTGCCACACCCTGGAGCAATGTCCTCTCTGTGATCAAGAGGAGGAAACCATCAACCATCTCCTTGTTTCCTGTGTTTTCACTCGGCAGTTTTGGTTCTCCCTATTTCAGCATTTTGGTATCCATCAGTTTTCCCCACAGCCTATAGATTCATCCTTTGATTTGTGGTGGGAAAGATCAAGCATTTCTGCTGCTGGGTTAACAAAAAAAGGATTCAACTCTCTGGTGATCCTAGGAGCATGGACATTATGGATTCATCGCAATAGCTGTGTTTTTGATGGGGCTGCTCCAAACTTAGCTGGTGCTTTGGGTTTTGCTTTGGAGGAGTGTCGGCTGTGGGCTTTGGCGGGGGCTCGGGGGTTATCTTCCTTGGCACCCCCACCCCCACCCCATCCCTCGCTTCCTAAGGTTTCTCTTTTTTCTAGTTTTGGTCGCCTCTTTGGTCTCATAGGCGCGTGTGTATGTCTTGTGTCTGGGTTGGTGTGGTGTGTGTTGTACGGGGTTTCTCCCCCCTTTTTTATTCTTAATATAATGAAGCGCAGTTCTCCTGCAGTTTTCGAGAAAAAAGCTCCAACCCTTCATCAATTTGGCAAGCGATCATGTATGGCTTGGAACTACTAAAGAAAGGCATCATTTGGCGCATCGGAGATGGGCGCCAAATCCGTGTTTGGCGAGATCCATGGATACCGAGGGACCACTTGCATAAGGTTACTACTCTAAGGGGTAGGAATCGTACAAATTGGGTGTCAGATCTACTAAATTCAGAAGGTATGGACTGGGACGTAAACATGATCTCAAGAGTGTTTAACCCAGCTGACAGTGAAGCGATCTCCAAAATCAGGCTACCCTCACAAAGAACTGAAGATTTTGTTGCTTGGCATGCAGAAAAATCAGGAATTTTTCTGTCCATAGTGTGTACAACATCGCGTTGAAGGAACAAAACCAGTGACAATAGTTCAGCTTCAAGCAATAGTCCAGATGGGGATAGGAAGCTTTGGGGCAATACTTGGAAGTGCCAGGTCCCACCAAAAATTAAAATATTTGTCTGGAAGCTAAGCAGGGACATTCTACCCACAAAACAAAATAAATACAGAAGGGATCTTGAGCTAACACCAGCTGTGATATCTATGGTTATGAGTGTGAATCCAGCCATCATGCGGTTGTTTGGTACCCATAAGCTTTGGCCTTACGAGATGCTATGAGACAATATTGGCCATTACCAAAAGAACATTAGTTCAGTTTCATTGGGAAAGATTGGCTCTTGTTGCTCCTCGAGGGCTGCACACCAGATCAGTGATGTTTCATCCTGCTAATCCTCTGAAGGACATGGCATGTTTGTAATGCTATTACACATGATGCTGGGTATATGCCGGTGCCTGATTCGGTTGGTTTCCTACTTAGCTATTGTGAGAGTTTAATTCTCAGCAAAGAGCCACTAATGGGGGGGGGGGGGGTAACAAAGGAAAACAACCAGTTACTGCACCAAAGGCAACCGATGGACGCAAGCACCGAAACCACCCACAACCATCTCGCTGGACTGCCCTCTCACCCCCCGCCAGGATGGATCAAAGTTAATATTGATGGTGCGTTTGTTGATCAAGTTGGGGAAGCGGGAGCAGGAGCTGGAATCATGGCTCGTGATTGTAATGAAAAGGTAATTTTCGCGGCATGCCATTATTTTAGTAGATGTGGAAGTGCTCCAGAAGCTGAAGCTCTAGCCTATGTCGAGGGGCTACGACAAGCTATGCAATGGGCCATTCCACGGATCGTCATTGAAACAGATTGCATGAGGGTCATTGAAGCTATGAAGAGTACATCAAGGGATATATTAGAGATCAGCTTTATCATTGAAGAGGCAAAGGGAATCACTCGACTTCTGTGAGTGGAAAATCGTCCATGTAAAGAGAGAGCGCAACCAAGTTGCAAATGCTCTTGCTAGTTTAGCTAGGTGTAGGAAGATGTCTGAAGCTTGGTGGGGGAAACACCTGCGTGTGTTACAAACCTACTCAAAGCTGATTGTATGAACACCATACCTAGCTAATAAAAATCTCTCTTTGTTCACAAAAAAAACATGGGCCCTCTAGGAGAGGCCAAGCCCATGACACCAAGACTTGCGACGCAAGACACCAGTCGTCGTTCCCCCCTAAGTCATCTAGATTACTTTCCATGTAACGGTTAGGAACTTTTCTTGTAATCCTACCCCTCTGTAGTATATAAAGAGGGGCAGGAGTCCCCTAGTCGGCGACCCAACCTATCTCAATACAATACATCGAAACATAGGATGTAGAGCATTACATCATATTGACGACCGGAACATGTCTATATCTTGTGTCTCGATGCTCTTGTGTTACGTCCGAATCATCTCAAGCACACCTCCACCAATTCATCTACTACCACGCATATACCCTTGGTAGACTGACGATGATATTCCGTCGACAGTGGCACACCAGGTATGGTAATTTTACAACAGATAGGAAGCAACATGATTCCATGGCGAGCTAGATGGTAAGGTTTCTGAGCTCCATGATTTTCCCCGAATGAGGTCAGATCTTCACGGTAGATCCATCACTTGGGTCCTCAACTCCAACAGCGAAGGCGAGATCCTAGAGATGATGCAGGGCTCCCCCGCACCAACCACGACGAGGTCTCTAATTAACTAGGATGCTTCCCACTACGTTAGGAGATCAAACGACAACAATGATCTGATCGAATCCATTGATCGGGTCACCAGGGGCTTATTCAAAGGTCTCACCCCTGTGGAGTTAATCTCAGATTGATCTACCACGAACCGGCATTGTCGTGTGCATCAAGATCGCCGACCTGCTACAACAGGGCAAATTACCTGGCATCAACCCGGGTGGCAAGATTCCGATATAGTCAAACCACTCCAGAAGGGCGTACTATGTAGTGCCGACCCCACCCAGGCACTGGCCTGCACCTTGCCGATTACGAAGCCCAACTGCGGAGCATGCTGCACCCTCTTCCTTACGGGCTTGACGAACACAAGAGCATCGTATCAGTGCTCCGTTTGCCATCTTCATAGTCATCACATGTGGTTAAATGTATACCCGCAGTAGTAGATGAATCAATGGAGGTGCGTTTCAGACGGGCTAGCAAAACAGAAGAGCCAAGGACATGACAATTTAGACAGGTTTAGGCCATCAGTGTGACGTAAAACACTAATCCTGTATTCTATGAATTATGAGATATGAATCGAGGGTGTCCCTACCCGCCTTATATAGCACGAGGTAGGTTTACTTTCGGTTGTCTCTATTTCTAACAAATTATAAGATCTGTCTTATAAGGAATACGAATATCTAGTATATCTACAGTATCTTTCCCTTGATTGTCCTGTAGTCATGTGGTACGACCTGTCTCGTGCACCGGCCGCGTCGTCTGGCGAGCTGGGCCTCCCCTGATGGCGTAGGCCATGTAGTATCATGTGGGTATATGGGTCTATACCCCCACAGCTAGCCCTCGAGCACATTGTATCCATTGGACAACACCGTTCCAAGCTATTAGGAGCAGCTAGACCTTTTATCAACCAGTGAGATTGATCCCCCAACCACTTAAACAGGTGTCCGGACAGCTAAGGTAACCTCCCGACTATTCATATAATCGCACACCGAGTAGTTGGAGTGGTTGTTCAACCTATTTAACCAGTCTTCCGACCTCAGACTTACACATAGTAAAGTTGGTCGAAAGGATGTAAGGAGCTCCAATTAAAAATATTTGAAAGTCAGCACATGTGGTGAAGTGTGCCCATTTAAGCTCGAAGCGGTGATGATGATGCTTACCATCAGTCAAAAAATTCGATAGGGAAGAATGCTAGTCCTCAATAGAACTTAACATGTGGAGGCACCAATGCCTTAGACATTCAGAAGTCTGTAGAGCAGAATGACTTAACTTAGTCATGCATTGAGGAACTTAGTTCCTCAGCAGCACTTAGTACTGCTAAAGGCTATGCCTTAGGCATAATGGGACTCTTAGAGCCCAAGAAGCATGACTTAGTCTTGCATCGAGGAACTCTGTTCCTTAGCAGCACTTAGTACTAGTAAAAACTAAATCTTAGGCATGATGGAACTCTTAAAACCCAAATTGCATGACTTACTCATGCATCGATATACCCAGGCCTAGAAATAAACGCATTCACCTGCTAGGTGAAGTGTGCCCACTTAGTCCCTGAGCCTGATAATAAGTGACTTAGTCACTTGGTGCCAGGGTTCAAAAGAGTAGCTAGGACCTTAACACTATTCATAACTTGGCTGCTAAGATAAGGAAACACAGTCATTGCAAGGTTAGTTCTCGAGTCTGCTGGAAGATGAAGATACATATTGTAGCAAGGTCAAATAGTCAAAACATGTAGCTAGTCCCCATCTTAGCAGAAAACAGTTGAATCCCAGTAGAAGCAGTCCCTGAACCTGTTGTAATGCGTTGATTTACATGCAAGAGGATCGAACGCAGGAGCATCATATCAGCGTCATTGTCAGGGAGAATCATGGAACATCATTAGGTATGGTAATTTTACGTCAGATAGGCAACAACATGATTATGGAAGTTTTTCCACCTTCTTATCCCCACCCCAGTTCATCTTTACATAATTTTGTTATGTGAATGAAATTACAAAATGTTTGTGAACATAGTTCTGTCTCCTCACTACTTTCACCTGATTACTGCTGCATTCAGTTGGAATGAAGTTACAGATTGTTAGTGTACGTTGTTATTACGTACCTTGGATCTACAAGTGTCTACAGATTGTTTTTGATGTGGTTCTTGCCTTGGATTTGCTAGTGCCTATACAAGTGTCATCAAACCTATAACAAAGGCCATGAACTGATATTAGACGATTGAAGTGTACTGAGAATTTGAGTATGTTGCCATTTAATTTGCCTATGAAAGTACTAATAGTTTTGTTAGTAGTTGCCTAATAGTTTTGCAATAAAATGACCGAAAGATTACATGAATTGATTGTTTGAAATGTGAAGAAAAGAGATGATCTGAACGAGCTTCCAGCAGAGGCATATGATGTATTGCACCTATCATGTGTTACAATATATCAATTTATAATAACATGGTCAATTAGAACACAAAAACTACTTTACTATAAGAGTATTAGTAACATTCTTTTTTCTTCGAGTGCTCTTTGCCGAGTGCAACACTCGGCAAAACCATTGCCGAGTGCATTTCTGGCTTGGCAAAGCACTTGAATCCAGTAGTTAATAGTAACACCATCCATGTGTTGTGGTAGCGATGAGAGCACCTGATATACACAGTAGCATTTTCAAGGGAGCTCTATTTCCTCAGTGTATCGGTTTGCTTCCAAGTAGCATGTGCAAAGCAACTGTGTGCCCTTTCACCAACGACTGTTAGATAATTAGGCAATTTCCATGTCATTTTAATTTCGTAAATTAACAGTATCATAATGACATATAAAAGATATTTAATCATTGGAAACATGATAACAAATATATCCATAAGAATATAGAACATGAGAACAATAAATATATGAAGCATATGCATAATGAAAACATAAAAATATGATACATATCTCATAGCAGCAACATACTCTGGACAAAATGCAAAACAACATAACAAAACAGGTGAAATATATGGAGAGCAACATATGAAACAACATAACTGAACCACTAGAACATGCAGACATGACATATAATTTATAGCAGAAACAGATAAGCAGAATATTAAACTAGCAGAGACAGCCATCAGGCAAGATATGAAACGATATAACAGGACAGATGAAACAGAATTAGGACAGCATACGAAACGACATGAAGGAACTAACGAAACAGGAATAAAGTGCAGAGTGAAAAATAGAAAGGAGATGAAAAGATCATACCCTCCCATGCGCTCCGATGATCCGGATCCTTGTCCAACTTCCAGCGTCATACCTCCAGGAAGATGATGAAGTCCACCCGTGAGGAAGATGAAGATGATGTCGCCGGCAACTCGAGGAAGACGACGATGAAAGACGGCGGCGGTGATTTGGGAAGTCGCGTAGACGCTCCCCAAAAACCTAATTGCCGATCCTCCATGCAAGGTCTCGAACGGCAAGGGCTTCAGAGGCACCTGCCCTCTCGCTCCCCCGTGCGCGCGGAGTTACGAGATGGGGATCACTTTCTTTGCTGCGAAATTTGTTCTTCTGGTGTTTGTCTCTCGTCTGTACCGAAGGGACAGGGTGTCCTCTATATCCCTCCCTGCACACAGTAGAGAGGAGAGGAGGAGAAAGGTCTCGCAGTAGTCCAGCAGTCAGGCATACGGAGAGATCAATTTAAGGTTGTAACTCCCGTGGTTAGTGAGTGCTAAAAATTTAACACGCACGCACGCCACGTCTGCCTGCCTACCCACCTCGCCTCGCCTTGCCTCACCTCGCCACGCCACGCCACACCCACGCCCACGCTATCACACCCGGATTTACGAAGAAATCCGAACGAGAGTATATGTGGACCCAGGAAGTCCAAAACCACATATACCACAAATTGAACATCATTATGCACGAAACAACGGGTAATAACTTATTACATCACGGGAATTCACATCATTGCCAACGGCATTGTCTTATTACAGCGGATACGTAGAAAGGTAAAAGCTCCCACCCACGGGGACACCAACTAGGGGGCACGCCAGTCTCCATCAGTTCTGGATATCCTCCGGGAAGTCGTCGAAGTCTCCATCATCTGGTACCCATCCGGGATTTTTGTGTAGGTGATAACCACAAGTGTCAGCTCACCCAGCTCAGCAAGTATACTTATGGGGGAATGCAAGGCCCAAACGGTTGACACAGGCTTATAGCAGTTGCTTTTAGTTGGTCAAGTTTTATTTAAAATCTACTTTACTATTTTAATGAACAACCAATATCCCAAGTAAAACAAGTTTATCTCTGAGCATCTTATTTTAACAAAACCCCTCAACACTTCCATAGGTATCAACTGATACAAAAAGTATGCCAGGCTACTCATGTCCGTGAGCACGGCTGATATATCAGATTGGAAGAATTCTGCAGAATTTGTACAGCTTTAACCCCGAGTCGTGATTCCCATATGCCGGGGTTTGCAAGGCCCACTTCACCTCCTCTATGGAAATGCGGCAGGGTTTGACTCCTAAGCTTTTCACTAGTCACCCTAACAAGATAGTAGCCACGAGGTTTCAAGCAGCAAGGCAAATGGAGGCCCTCTTCAAGAATGGCACACCATGTGACCGTAGCCCAGCACACATCTTGACAGGCTCGGAACCCATTCTAAAACCCAGGCTCCCCCTCTTGCGCCTTTCGGTAACCACTAACAAGCTAGAGAAAAACTAGTTACCTAGCTAAGATCAGAGCCCATTGACCCTCGTGGATGTATGGGTTTCCTGGGAGGTCAACTTTCAATGGAAGTCCTGACGGAGGGCAACAAGAGTACAAAAACTCATACTCCAGTACCCTTCGAGCTTTGTTGATAAAAACATATTTTATCCATTATTTCATAATTCTTAAGTCAAGATTCCATAATAGCATTGTTGAGCATAGCAGCTAGTAACTCTAATATTGCATAAATTTCCCCCTATAGGTAACAAGGTGATTGATCAGTAAAACCTAAATGGGTACATATATGTGGCTAGGGCTTACAAGATTAGACACATGCACATGAGTATATGTTATTTAATAATTGCTAGGTAACAAGGAAGACCATAGGTTATATTTGCCTTCAAAGTTAGCTTGGTCTTGATCCTGCTCAAAGTCCTGATCCTCAAACACGTCGTCCTGTAAACGCGAGATTTCCAATCAACAAGCATACAGACAATCATCACATGCAAGAGATAATATCATAATTAGAACAATACACCATAAACAATGACATAAAATGGAAAAAAATATATAGATAAATAAAATCTACACGTTGCTAGGAACACATGAGCGCGAGAATCACTTAAATCAGACCTAAAATGAAAAAGATATGAAGAAAACCATTTTCAGGGGCCTTTTTGTAAATAAAAAACATTTTGCTAAGGGCCTACAACTAATACCGAGGCCTATACTGCGAGGATATTAAAAACAGAGGGGATTTTAGGCTTAAAAGGAGTCCCTGGTCCTTAAAGAAAAGAACCAGAAAAACCAGGGGCTAAACTGCAAGAAAACAGGGCCTAAATCGAATGTTTTTGAACTGCTCTGGATTGCGGGCCAATTTCCGAGATGATCAGGGGCTAGGCTGCAAAACCGGCCAGAGCTGTCGGCCTCCGGCCGGCTGTGTGCCACGTGGCAGGCTGGTATTGGCTGGGTCCACGGCACCGCGTGGTCTGGCTGCGCGGGGCTGTTTGCCTCGGTCCACCATGGACCGAGCGCAGGGGCTAGCGGGTGTGCGGCCGTCGGGATGGCGGTCGTGCGGTGGCACACCATGGGCAGCGCGGCGGTACTCACCAGCGAGCGGCTAACAGCACTGCTCGGATCGGGTGCGGATGCGGAGGAGCCCCGGGGTGACGCGCGGGAGAAGGCGAGTACGGTGGTGAAGTCGGGACGGCCTCCTGAGGTGGCCGGTACGCGGCGGCACCATAGCCGTGAGCTTCAAGCTCACCGGCGTGCGCACAAAACACCGATTCGGGCCACGAACCATGAAGAGGAGGGCACAGGGGCGAAGAGAGAGTCACTGCGAACACGACGGAGGACTCGGATTCACCGGAGAGCTCACCGAGGCACGGGACGACGGCGGCGGCGATCTGCAAAATGGTGGCGAGCTCTGGTAAGCGAGAACTCACAGAGGTGAGGGGAGGAGAGGCACGGGGAAGGCTCGGGTGAGCGCGGTGCTTACCCCGGGAGTCAAATCGTCGCGGCAGGGCGACGAGAACGGCCAGCGGCGAGCTCACGCATGGCGGCAATGGCGGTGGGCGAGGCGGACGGGAAAAGGAGGGGCTCGGGGCTCGGCTACGCCCTTTATAGGGCTCGGGGAGGCCGGCAAAGGGTCGCGGGGGTTTCCACTCGCCCGAGAACGTGGCATTGGTGGCCATTAAGGCACCGCGGCGGCCGTTACCGGGAGGAAGAGCGGCGGCGGCGTGGCGGTTCGGCCAGAGGTAGGGGAAAGGTCCCCCCGGTCACTGACCAGCGGGCCCAAGCTGGCAGAGAGAGGGCTGGCGCAGCAGCAGTGGGCTGGCTCGTGCGAGAACGGGCCGAATGGCCTGGGCCGCGGCCTGCTAGCGCGTGCGCGGGGAAGGGGGAAGGGAGAGCTGGGTGGGCCGCCAGGCCAAGCTGGGCCAAAAGAGGAGGGAGGGAGAGGAGAGAAAATAAAACCCTTTTTATTTTCAGTTTTCACAGACCAAACCTTTTTTTGAATTTAATTTTTGAAAACTAGCACAAGCAAGCTACCCTCCACAACCCAGAATTTTTATGCACCAGCATGTATGCAACAAACAAATATAAAACATATTTTCCCCAAAACTTTTATATATAAATGAAAGAAGGATTTTTCTTAAGCCCTTGTCAACTTGAAATAACTACACATATTTAAATAAATAGTTTCAATTTTTTTTCAAGGTGATTTTTAGGATGTTACAAGCCTACCCCTACTTAAAATGAATCTCGCCCTCGAGATTCGATAGATTCAAAAAGATGAGGGTAAGCTGTTTTAAGGTCTTCTTCCCTTTCCCATGTTGCTTCATCCTCTGAATGCCTATTCCACTGAACCTTGGACATTCTGATGATCTTACTTCTAGTGATCCTTTCTACAATGTCCAAAATCTTGATAGGGACCTCTTCATAAGTGAGACTCTCTTTGAGTTTTACTTCTTCCAAAGGCAACTGTTCCTCGGGTACACGCAAACACTTTTTAAGCTGTGACACATGGAATACATCGTGTACTCCTGATAGGTTTTCTGGCAACTCGAGTTGATAAGCCACTTCCCCTCTTCTTGCTAGGATTTTGAAAGGACCCACATATCTTGGTGATAATTTTCCTTTGACGTTGAATCTCTTGACTCCTTTCATAGGTGTAACCTTGAGATATACGTAATCTCCTATTTTGAACTCCAAATTCCTCCTTCTTACATCTGCATAACTTTTCTGCCTAGTTTGTGCCACTTTCGGATTCTATCTAATAGTCTGTACCTGTTAATATGTCAGGTCCAAACACTTGTTGTTCTCCAGCCTGATTCCAGAACAAAGGTGTTCTACACTTTCTGCCATATAAAGCTTCAAACGGTGACATGTTCAAGCTTTTCTGATAACTATTATTATAAGAGAATTCTGCATATGCCAAACTTTTATCCCAACTGTTACCGTATTGCAGTGCACAAGCTCTCAGCATGTCTTCTAGGATTTGATTAGTTCTCTCTGTTTGTCCATCTGTCTATGGATGGTAAGCGGAACTAAATTTTAATTTTGTGTCCATCGACTCATGAAGTTTCCGCCAAAATTGCGACGTAAACTGAGTTCCTCTATCAGAAACTATCTTCTTAGGAACTCCATGCAAACATACAATCCTCTTCATATACAATTCTGCCAACTGTGCACCGGTGTAAGTTGTTTTGAGAGGAATAAAGTGTGCCACTTTTGTCAATCTGTCAACAATAACCCAGATAGAATCATATCCTCCTTGTGTACGTGGCAAACCTACTATAAAATCCATACCCACCTCTTCCCATTTCCATTCGGGTATTTTCATGGGTTGAAGTAATCCAACGGGTCATTGATGTTCTGCTTTAACTCGTTGACACGTATCACATATGGCCACATATTCTGCTATATCTCGTTTCATTCCGCACTACCAATACCTACCTCTCAGGTCAAGGTACATCTTTGTACTCCCTGGATGAATGGAGTACGCTGAGTCATGAGCCTCTCTTAGTATCATGTCCTTAATTTCCTTGGAGTCGGGTACACAGATTCTGTTTCCACACCATACTATCCCTTGGTCATCCATACGAAACCTAGGAGCCTTGCCGACTATAATGTTTTCGGCAATCTCCTTGATCTTTTCATCTTCCAACTGTCCTTTTTGGATCTCCCGTTCAAGGGTAGGTTCAACCTCTAGTTCCACTGTGTGAGTCACCATTACCATATTGAACCTTGCAAAATCTTCACACAGCTCTTTTGGTAGTTGAGACACACTAGTCACATTAGCATAGCTTTTACGACTGAGAGCATCAGCTACCACGTTTGCCTTTCCGGGATGATAATGTACCTCAAGATCACAGTCCTTAATCAATTCAAGCCATCTTCGCTGTCTCAGGTTTAGATCCGACTGAGTGAATATATATTTCAAACTTTTGTGATCAGTATAAATCTCACACTTGTGACCAATCAAATAGTGTCTCCATATTTTTAATGCATGGACCACGGCTACCAATTCCAAATCATGGGTCGGATAGTTCAACTCATGTTTTCTTAACTGCCTCGAGGTGTATGCAACAACTCTGCCTTCCTGCATAAGGACACAACCTAATCCTTGTCTTGATGCATCACAATATATGGAAAAACTCTTAGAAAGATCTGGCAACACTAACACTGGAGTAGTGGTTAGTCTTCTCTTTAACTCTTCAAAACTTGCTTGACACTTATCAGACCAGACAAATTTCACATCTGTTTCAAGCAAAGATGTCATTGGTTTTGCTAGCTTCGAAAACCCTTCGATGAACCTCCGATAATATCCAGCCATACCCAAAATACTTCGAATTTCACTCACATTCTTAGGAGGATTCCAATTCACCACATCCTTTACTTTCTTTGGATCAACTGCCACTCCACCATTTGAAACGATGTGTCCAAGAAAAGACACTTCTATCAACCAGAATTCACATTTACTTAATTTGGCATATAGCTGATGTTCCCTTAGTTTCTGCAACACTAGCCTCAAGTGTTGTTCATGTTCTTCTTCGTTTCTAGAATATATGAGGATGTCATCTATGAATACTGCCACAAACTTTTCAAGGTATTCCATAAAGACATTGTTCATCAAGTACATAAAGTACGCAGGGGCATTCGTCAATCCGAAGGACATCACTGTGAATTCATACAACCCATAACGAGTCATGAAGGCAGTCTTTGGTATATCGGATGCACGGATTCTCAGTTGGTGGTAACCAGACCTCAAGTCAATCTTGGAAAATACACAAGCACCTTTCAATTGATCAAACAAATCATCAATTCTTGGCAGAGGGTACTTATTTTTGATTGTCACTTCATTCAAGGATCTGTAGTCTATGCACATTCTCTGTGAACCATCTTTCTTTTCCACAAATAAAATGGGAGCACCCCAAGGTGAGGAACTAGGACGTATATAACCCTTGTCCTGCAATTCCCTTAACTGTTTCTTAAGTTCTTCTAATTCATTCACACCCATTCTATAAGGTCTTTTTGCTATTGGTGCAGTGCCATGTAAAAGTTCTATTATGAATTCAACATCTCGTTCAGGTGGCATACCTGGCAGATCGTCGGGGAAGACATCAGGAAATTCATTCACGATGTGGATATCCTCTATAGCAGCATCCTTCATATGGTTCTGCTGGCAATCATCTTGTACAAATGCTGATAATCGAAACTCAGTTCTTTCACCAGACTTTGTCCTCAACACAACTATTCTGGCAGAACATTTAATCTCTGCATCGTGTGCTGACAACCAATCCATTCCAAGGATCACATCTAAACCGGTAGAACTTAATACCACTAGATTTGCTGTGAAGTCTACCCCACTTATATTAAGCCTAACTTTAGGACACATGAGGGTTGCCTTCATTTCACCCCCGGGTGAACTAACCGTCATATTTCTTTGCAAGGGTTGCATAAGCATAGCATGTTTCTTCACAAATTGAGTAGAGATAAAAGAATGCGATGCAACAGAATCAAACAAAACTGAGGCAGGATGGGAGTTGACTGAGAACGTACTGATTACTATGCCAGGTCCCTCCTGCACGGACTCGGAAGTCACATGGTTCACTTTGCCTCGAGCATAAACCTGTTGGCCTTGCTTGCTTGGGGTGTGAACACCCTGCTTTTGGTTGTTAGGAGCAGTCAACGGACCTTGGTTTGTCCTCTTCGGGCAATTATAGGAGATATGCCCTGTCTCACCACATACATAGCATTTGTTGTTGTTGTTAGGGTTGTAAGCACTTGAGGTGTTGGTCTTCACAGGTGTGTTTCCACCTTGATTCTGGCGGGCACCTTGATTACGGAACTGGGACTGTTGGGAATTGTTCTTCAACTAAAACTGTGAACGGGTAGCTCCAGATTGCTGACTCTGGTACCTCTGCTGATTGTTTTGCGGCTGGTTAAAACGGGGGCGGCTGTTGCTGCCAGACTTCCTCTCTTGAAACTTGCGTTTCTTTACTTCAATGTCACATTTCTTGCTTTCAATCACGAGGGCTTTGTCAACTAACTTCTGGAAACTCTCAAATGTATGCGAGAGCAGTTGATACTGTAGACTATCATTTAACCCTTCCATGAAGAGTTCCTGCTTATCTTGATCATCTTCCACATCATGTGGAGCATAACGAGAGAGCTGGATAAATTTATCCCGGTACTCACTCACAGACATACTGCCCATTTTCAAAGAGAGGAACTCCTTCCGCTTGAACCTCATGATGCCAGCAGGGACGTGATGAGAGCGAAATCTCTCCCTGAACTCTTGCCATGTAATTTGATTTGCATTCGCATGACCATTTTGAAATGCTTCCCACCAATCAAGAGCGGCTCCTTGAAGCTGCCCTGAAGCATAGAGAACCCTCTCGCGATCATTGCATTGAGCTATCTCGAGCTGGCGCTCCACTACACGGAGCCAATCATCCGCTTCAAGCGGGTCAGGGGAACTGTTGAAAACCGGCGGGCGACCTTTCAGAAATTCGCCCCGCTTATCACGAACTTGTTGAGGGGCCTGAGCTGGAGGGTTGTTTTGAAGGTTCTGCATAGCCTGTGTTATTTGCTGCATAAGCTGCGTTTGCATGGCCATGAGTTGCTCCATCGATACAGGCGGTGGCGGTGGTGGTGGGTTCCTATTGCCACCCGCACTCCTTGTGTCCACCATCTGTGACAAGTACATACCTTGGATGAGTTCTTTGTTGTAGGGGTCAATAACACTCAGGTAAGATCAGCATGATAAGTGATTAGGTGCACAACTTGGTTACATATGAAATGACATACAATCTGAATTTTTCAGGCGATAGACAAAGTCAGCAGTGCAGTAATCTGATCATAATTTATTCTCTGAAAGCAATCTGAATACATGGGCTATATTGCTGGAAAGGTTGAAAAATTTTCTACAACTCTTATGTAGATCACTTTTGCTGATTCAGTGGCGAAAAATGGGTAAAAATTGCAATCATTCAGATCTGTTCGAAATTTCCTGATAGCAGACAGTGACGTCTTTGAACGGCCATAATTCTCAAACCGTGACAGATATGAACGCGAAACCAGTTGCAAATGGTAGGCAGAGAAGTCCAGTTTTACTCACAAAATTTTCACAGCCATAGGATGAATATATTTTGAGACATGATCCAAACATTGCAGGGTACTCAGGCAAAAACAGATTGGGAAAATTTTGAAGCAAACCCCAAACCACTTATTTAGATAAACATAACCAAAAAGTATTAAGTTTGATGGTTGTGAACATACCCCACACTCATCACAATCAAACAAAAATCCAAATCATGCATGATCCATCATCACAAGCATTAAGCCACATTATTAAACTCAAGTTCTTAGACCGACTCAAATGACACAAGACTCGACAACTGACAAACTCAGGACATGACTCAAACTCGCATTACTCACAACTTGATAGCATGAGAAGAGCTCCTAGGGGTCCACAGTAGTGCGGGAGCAGGTGCAGCCTGGGTGGTGCCTCTTGCGCTGAGAGACGATAGCCGGGTCGTGCGCCATGGAAGATGGTAGTCTTCCTGGCTGTTCCCCCTGCTGCTGATGCTCCAAGTCGTCGACCCGGTCCTGCAGCCTTTCAAGCTCCAGCCTCATGGTCCTCTGGTCCATCAGAGCTCGATCCAGGGCGCTATTGAGCGTGACCACCAGTGGCACAATTGCAGCCAGCCTGGCGCCCTCACCCTCCTGAAGCGTAGCAACCCTGCAACCAGACTCACTCTGGCGGCGTCGAGGAAAGTAGCGGTCGTCGTCCTCCTAGATGGTGGGGTACATCGTCTCCCGGTGCATGTAGAGAGCCTGCCTCGCTGCATCCTCGACTCGAAACTCATGGGTGTAAGTAGGAGTCAGGGCACGGGTGACAGTGCTGATCCTCCAGGCCCTCTCGTCGTCGCACCAGGTCTTCACGAAAGCCTTCGTGACCCAGTACTCAGTGTGGTCGGGCTGGGAGAACCTCCTGCTCCTGTACTCCACCCAAACGGAGAGAGTGGCGTACTACCGCTGCACGAGTCCCAAGAGCTCGGGATGGTAGAACTCGTCTCCATCCGGGGCGGTGTAGGTATCTCGAGTCCAACCTGGATGCGGCTCCTCGTCCTCGTCGTCGTCCTCAGGCGGCGGGTCGTCTCCTCCTCCGCTCTGGACCTCGTCGTCGCCCTGGTCCTGTTCCTCGTCAGAGCGGGTACGGCTGTCGGAGTGGTCAGAGGACTCGTCGCCACTAAAGTCCCCCGAGTCGTCGCTCGGATCTCCAGCTGCAACCTGGTCGGCGATGTCCTGCTGCGGAATGAACTGACTCAGGTACTCAGCTCGTGTGGGAGCGCGGCCTCCAGTGCTCTTGCGGGCAGTCTGCTTGGTACGCGCCATCGACCTGTTTTTAAATATGAGTTAGATCAGAGGTTTTTTCAAAGACCAAGAGTAGTGTACCAGAAAATTTGTAGTAAATTAGTAAAAGCAATAAAATTTTCCAAGTATTCTTAGGGGGGTATCCAGTTCTACCTAAAGAGGGCGTCCTACAGTCAGTTCAGCTTTGATACCAATTTGTCACACCCGGATTTACGAAGAAATCCGAACGAGAGTATATGTGGACCCAGGAAGTCCAAAACCACATATACCACAAATTGAACATCATTATATACGAACAACGAGTAATAATATATTACATCATGGGAATTCACATCATTGCCAATGGCATTGTCTTATTACAGCGGATACGTAGAAAGGTAAAAGCTCCCACCCACGGGGACACCAACTGGGGGCACACTGTCTCCATCAGTTCTAGATATCTTCTGGGAAGTCGTCGAAGTCTCCATCATCTGGTACCCATCCGGGATTTTTGTGTAGGTGACAACCACAAGTGTCAGCTCACCCAGCTCAGCAAGTATACTTATGGGGGAATGCAAGGCTCAAACGGTTGACACAGGCTTATAGCAGTTGCTTTTAGTTGGTCAAGTTTTATTTAAAATCTACTTTACTATTTTAATGAACAACCCATATCCCAAGTAAA
Organism: Eremochloa ophiuroides; assembly: GCA_038502445.1. Classification (NCBI taxonomy): domain Eukaryota; kingdom Viridiplantae; phylum Streptophyta; class Magnoliopsida; order Poales; family Poaceae; genus Eremochloa; species Eremochloa ophiuroides. Next base: position 52,307,144 of record JAHLJS010000002.1, read on the forward strand.
ACAAGTTTATCTCTGAGCATCTTCTTTTAACAAAACCCCTCAACACTTCCACAGGTATCAACTGATACAAAAAGGATTCCAGGCTGCTCATGTCCGTGAGCACGGCTGATATATCAGATTGGAAGAATTCTGCAAAATTTGTATAGCTTTAACCCCGAGTCGTGATTCCCATATGCCGGGGTTTGCAAGGCCCACTTCACCTCCTCTATGGAAATGCGGCAGGGCTTCACTACGAAGCTTTTCACTAGTCACCCTAACAAGATAGTAGCCGCGAGGTTTCAAGCAGCAAGGCAAATGGAGGCCCCCTTCAAGAATGGCACACCATGTGACCGCAGCCCAGCACACATCTTGACAGGCTCAGAACCCATTCTAAAACCTAGGCTCCCCCTCTTGCGCCTTTCGGTAACCACCAACAAGCTAGAGAAAAACTAGTTACTTGGCTAAGATCAGAGCCCATTGACCCTCATGGATGTACGGGTTTCCTGGGAGGTCAACTTTCAATGGAAGTCCTGACGCAAGTGTACAAAAACTCATACTCCAGTGCCCTTCGAGCTTTGTTGATAAAAACATATTTTATCCATTATTTCATAATTCTTAAGTCAAGATTCCATAATAGCATTATTGAGCATAGCAGCTAGTAAGTCTAATATTGCATAAATTCCCCCCATAGGTAACAAGGTGATTGATCAGTAAAACCTAAATGGGTACATATATGTGGCTAGGGCTTACAAGATTAGACACATGCACATGAGTATATGTTATTTAATAATTGCTAGGTAACAAGGAAGACCATATGTTATACTTGCCTTCAAAGTTAGCTTGGTCTTGATCCTGCTCAAATTCCTGATCCTTGAACACGTCGTCCTCTAAACGCGAGATTTCCAATCAACAAGCATACAGACAATCATCACAAGCAAGAGATAATGTCATAATTAGAACAATACACCATAAACAATGGCATAAAATGGAGAAAATATATAGATAAATAAAATCTACACGTTGCTAGAAACACATGAGCGTGAGAATCACTTAAATCAGACCTAAAATGAAAAAGATATGAAGAAAACCATTTTCAGGGGCCTTTCTGTAAATAAAAACCATTTTGCTAAGGGCCTACAACTAATACCGAGGCCTATACTGCGAGGATATTAAAAACAGAGGGGATTTTAGGCTTGAAAGGAGTCCCTGGTCCTTAAATAAAAGAACCAGAGAAAACCAGGGGCTAAACTGCAAGAAAACAGGGCCTAAATCGAATGTTTTTGAACTGCTCTAGATTGCAGGCCAATTTCTGAGAAGATCAGGGGCTAGGCTGCAAAACCGGCCAGGGCTGTCAGCCTCCGGCCAGCCTTGTGCCACATGGTGGGCTGGTATTGGCCGGGTCCACGGCACCGCGTGGACCGGCTGTACGGGGCTGTCTGCCTTGGTCCACCATGGACCGAGCGCAGGGGCTGGCGGGTGCATGGCAGTCGGGACGGCGGTCGTGCGGTGGTGCGCCATGGGCGGCGCGGCGGTACTCGCCGGCGAGCGGCGAATAGCACTGCTCTGATCGGGTGCAGATGCGGAGGGGCCCCGGGGTGACGCGCGGGAGAAGGCGAGTACGGTGGTGAAGTCAGGACGGCGTCTCGAGGTGGCCGTTGCGCGGCGGCGCCATAGCCGTGAGCTTCAAGCTCACCGGCGTGCGCACAAAACACCGATTCGGGCCACGTACCGCGAAGAGGCGGGCACAGGGGTGAAGAGAGAGTCACTGCGAACACGACGGAGGACTCTGATTCACCGGAGAGCTCACCGAGGCACGGAACGACTGCGGCGGCGATCTGCAAAACGACGGTGAGCTCTAGTGAGCGAGAACTCACAGAGGTGAGGGCAGGAGAGGCACGGGGAAGGCTCGAGTGAGCGTGGTGCTTACCCCGGGAGTCAAATCATCGCGGCAGGGCGACGAGAACGGCCGGCGGCGAGCTCACGCACGGCGGCAATGGCGGTGGGCGAGGCGGACGGGAAAAGGAGGGGCTCAGGGCTCGGCTACGCCCTTTATAGGGCTCAGGGAGGCCGGCAAAGGGTCACGGGGGTTTCCACTCGCCCGAGAACGTGGCAGTGGTGGCCATTAAGGCACCGCGGTGGTCGTTACCGGGAGGAAGTGCGGCGGCGGCGCGGCGGTTCGGCCGGAGGTAGGCGAAAGGTCCCCCCGGTCACTGACCGGTGGGCCCAGGCTGGCAGAGAGAGGGTGGGCGCAGCAGCAGTGGGCTGGCGCGAGAATGGGCCGGACGGCCTGGGCCACGGCTTGCTAGCGCGTGCATGGGGAAGGGGGAAGGGAGAGCTGGGCGGGCCGCCAGGCCGAGCTGGGCCAAAAGAGGAGGGAGGGAGAGAAGAGAAAATAAAACCCTTTTTATTTTCTGTTTTCACAAACCAAACCTTTTTTTGAATTTAATTTTTGAAAACTAGCACAAGCAAGCTATCCTCCACAACTCAGAATTTTTATGCACCAGCATGTATGCAACAAACAAATATAAAACATATTTTCCCCAAACTTTTATGTATAAATGAAAGAAGGATTTTTCTTAAACCCTTTTCAACTTGAAATAACTACACATATTTAAATAAATAGTTTCAATTTTCTTTTCAAGGTGATTTTTAGGATGTTTCACAAGCCCCGGCCCGGCCCGGTCGGCGGCGGCGGTGGCACGCGCGTGCGCGTGTGGCACGCCTTGGTCCCTCCTTAACTCCTCAAATTAAGTGGAATATTTCTCACCATATAAGTTAAGTCGATCTTAGGAATTCCAATCCAGTACAATTAATAATACCCACTATTACACACCATAGAGTTATTGATTTATTGAATATATAAATGGGCTTGGCCATAATAAATCCAACAATCCCCACCAAACTCTAGGGTTTGTAACCGTGTAGTTCTAGAATAACAATTCTTTGATATACCAGTATTTCGATGGAGACTGTTAAGTTGAACATCCACCTAGAGCAAGAGTTTCACTCAGTCACAACTGAACAATGGACTATGCCTTGAATTGACAGTTTTGTGTGAGGTGAGATTCACTCAAGTCCTTTGCTGATACTAGGCCGCAACAAGCATCCCCGCTGTTTGAAGCATATAAGTCAGACTTCAGTGTCTTTCATGAGTATTTAGGGATTACCCAAGTCCCATAGACTGTGACTAGCAGTCTGACTCATATAGGTGTACTCCTCAAAAGATGTTCTATAGGACAACATCTTGCCTGTATAAGACTCTTGGAATACATTAAGGTAAATACCTATCCTGCCTTACAGATAGGAAAGATGTGCATCAGAGATGAGTCAAGAAAGGGATCTTTCCTCTCAATCTACTCCTAGCTTGTTTCGCCACTCTACTTCATAGGATCTCCGATCACATAGAGCAGGTTACCACTACAGTAGATTTCATGTGGGTCTCATACCCATCTCTCTCGATGCACTTTCTATCACATTGCGTGATAGTTAGTGAATTGATCTACCAGATTATTCGACGTGTGGACACAATCCACCGTTATAACTCCGGAGTTTCTCAAATTTTTGACAGATTTCAAACGTCTCTTTACATGTCTCGAGGACTTCATGTTATCCTTAGAACTGTTAACCTTGGTAATCACAGTCTGGTTATCACAGTTCATGAAAATAGCCGATATCAGTTTTTCAACTACCGGTAAATCCAATAGGAAATCATGTAGCCACTCGGCCTCAGCCCCAGCAATGTTTAATGCTGTGAGTTCTGCTTCCATTGTAGACTTCGTTAAGATAGTCTGCTTGCAAGACTTCTAGGAAACCGCGCCACCTCCAAGCAGAAACACATATCCACTCGTGGCATAAAGCTCATCAGCATCAGAGATCGTTTGATAAGATGGATCCTGTTACTTCAAGAATTTGACTTAGAAATTAAAGATAGAAAAGGAATAGAAAATCCAGTTGCTGATTACTTGTCTAGAATACACTTTGAGAAACCTTAGGAACTACCTATTAATGACTCATTAAGAGATGACATGTTGTTTAAAGTGACCAAGTCAGACCCTTGGTACGCAAATATTGTCAACTTTATGGTTGCATATTATGTACCGCCAGGGGAAAATAAAAAGAAACTTATTTATGAAAGTCGTCTCCACATATGGGATCCACAATACCTCTTCAGAATTTGCTCATATGGGTTGCTTAGAAGATGTGTACAGTAGAAGAAGGCATACAGATCATTCAGAAATACCATGCATCACCATATGGAGGTCATTATGGGGCATTCCGCACTCATGCTAAGATCTGGCAGAGTGGGTTCTTTTGGCCAACTATGTATGAAGACACCAAAGATTTTTTCCGGAGAAGTGGATCATGTCAGAGGCACAGAAATATCAATGCAAAAGATGCTATGCTACTCACCAACAATCTCTAGATCGAGCTCTTTGATGTCTGGGGAATTGATTACATGGGACCATTTGTGAAATCAAGAAATTATGAATACATTCTGGTGGCAGTTGACTATGTATCCAAGTGGGTAGAAGCTATACCATGCATGAATGCTTGATTCCAAACATTCAAAGAAGATGTTCGAAGAAATTATATTTCCAAGGTTTGGGACACCATGGATGGTCATCAGTGACGGAGGAACACACTTCACTGATAAGAAGTTTCACCGATACTTACAAGCTCATGGAATCCGTCATAACGTTGCTACTCCATACCATCCTCAGACAAGTGGCCAGGCAGAAACATCAAACAAATAGATCAAGAATATTCTACAGAAAACAGTAAATGAGATGGGTACTGCATGGAAGGACCAGTTACCCGAAGCACTTTGGGCATATCGGACCGCCTATAAGACACCTTTAGGCATGTCACCTTATCAGCTAGTGTATGGTAAGACCTGTCATTTACCAGTAGAATTAGAGCATAAGGCTAACTAGGCTATTAAGAGATGGAATATGGACTTTGAAGCCGTTGAAGAAAAGAGAAAAATACAACTATCAGAATTAGAAGAATAGGAGAGAAAAGGATTATCACAATTCAAAGATTCACAAAGAAAGAACAAAAAGATGGCATGATAAGAGGATCAAGAAGAAGGAGTTTGCACCAGGAGATAAGGTATTACTTTTTAATTTCATGTTTAAATTATTCGGGCTTGGAAAGCTAAAAGCAAATGGGAAGGACCATTTACGGTTGTGAACGCGTCGCCACATGGAGCGGTAACTCTACAATCACATGAAGGTACGTTATTCAAGGTAAATGGTCACCGACTTATATTATTTTTAGAACCATTTAATTCAGAGGTTGATGACGGGCTGGACTTTATCCAATTACCAACTTTTTAGTCCCGTCATCGTCCGTTACGAAAAACTATCGCGCATCGCAAACAACAGGAGGTAATTAGAGTTTAGAGGTATCACGAGCACGGCCGGTGCCCTAGTGGGGCCGGGCGGTGCCCCTGTCCCTTCTCGTCCTGTTTCTCATTTTCTTTTCTTTCTACACCTTTCCTAAACACATTCACGTAGGATCCCATCGCGTGCGAATATTATTTCATACGAATCCTGTAAAACCTAGATTTGACCTTATCCTGTCTCCTGTAAACCCATATAAATACGCACCTATACAGCCCTCTAAATAGCATCCCATCAACAGCCTCCTCTCTCCTCTAGAGAAACTCTCTAGTTTAGATCTAGCAGCAATGGCAGATGGAGCGATCATCGGCGCTGACTTCGACAAGATCCCAAGCGACGACTCGAAGGCCATCGTCCTCACACAGCCAAAGCCTCTCGCCATCGTGCCACCGAAGCACATCACTACGTTGCCTCAGCAATACGAGCAAGTCTACAACACGCAAGCCCAGCCTACTCTGCCATCACCATCCAAAAGGCTGCTGCTAGAAGACGGTACCAGGGGAAAGCAGATCGCTATTCCTCGAGGCACCCTGCTTCTTCCACCTAAGAACAATGAACGACTCCTGTCGGTCAAGACCGACAAGAACAGAACACTGGTATGTGCGAAATACACCACTGCTCGCCCTGCCATCAATGGAGTTCGTGCAGGTCCAGGCCAAGTCCGCTACACCAATTTCATACCACCTCCGCCCAAGAGACAAAGGGCTACATCAGCATTAGTACTAGAGAAAAGTCCCAAACAGCCCCCGCTCTCTCTGCGAATCCTCAGTGAGAAGATTGAAGCCCTCTCCAACTTCATTAAAGGCATAGAGAAGACTGATGAATTGAGGACTGAGATTATGGGCAACATGACTAAATAGATAGAAATCAATGTCAAGTTAATCCGCAGTCTCAAGCGCGACAAAGATAAGCTTAAAGAAGAGATTGAGGAGCTTAAGAAAGAAATCAGGGATCTCACAAAGAAAGGGCATCCTTAAGTTGCCCTAGTTATCTATGTAATAAGGCACAAGTGTGTTAGGTTCGATTATATTATTAAGTCTTTTGAGTCATATATTTTATGAGGACATAGCCTAATGAGGTAGGGCAGTCGTTAAGCTCAGTCAGCTATCAAAGTTATCTATTATTGCTAAAGAATAAAGTGCCTTATTCTTTTATTAATATTAATGTCTTAGTATTTCTCTATCTACTCTACTCTATTTTTTTGTATGCATGTTATATCCACATGTTGCTGCAGAAAAGTATACAGGAAAAACAAGTGTAGGGGAAGCACATTGTGACCACAGAAATCAATTCGCTCGGGAAAATCACGTAATTCAGAAAACAATCGAACCAGGACCACGCGCACTGGAGTGGGCCCCAAGGGGCCACAGAGGCACGCCACCCGGCGCCCTACCTGGGCCGGCCGGTGCCTCCCTACCTCCTTTGCATCCTCATCTCGGTCACGGTCAGGTTTGAGTCCAATACAAGTATAATTGCTTATGTTTTGATTTCCGTTTCAGTCCGAATTAAAATTCACATGTTAAATCATTTTTAAGAGAGGAAAAGACTATTTAATTCATGACTTAAGAATAAATTATATAACACTTTTCTAAGAGTCATGTCACTGTTGAAAACTATTTATAGGGACCCCATGATTGCTTAAGTTGTTGTGGAACACGAGATAGTAGAATAATGAGAACGCAATCCCTGATGTTTTGTCTTTGGAGATTTTATTTCAAAAATTTAAAATAATTAGCTATACTTCTCCTTTGTGGTAGAGATAATGTCCTATCAGAGCCATATATAGGATAGAAACTTGCTGCATATAGTACTTGTCCTTCTGTTGAGTTTGGTCAACCTTTGTAACCCGTTGAAGAAATTTGTCATATTTTCGAATCAAGTGCCACTTCCACATAAGCATTACTCTAATCCGGAGTAATAGCAAATTATTCCATTGAAAATGTTTCTCTCCTACACTGGAAGAAAACATAAAAAATAATCATATAGGATAGCCACCAAATAATTGCTCTATGTTTCGTTAAAATCTCTCGGTTACTAAATTCAAAAAAGGTATGAGCTATGCAAAAGAAAAAGGGAGTATAAAAAATGGACAAGTGTCCTAAGAAATTAAAACAATAGGTACTTAGATGCTCGCCTCCCTTGAAAAAAGAAGAAGAAGAAGAAGAAGAAAGAAAGAAGATAGTTCATACTCTCTGGATAAACTCAATTGTTTAAAGAGAGATTTATTTTCTCAAGAAGCAAGGTAGAATTAGGTTCCACCATATTCCACCAAATAAAGCTTGACTCGATTATATGCCTCATTTCTCTGTGGATTCATTGTTCGACTTTACAATAAATACAATGCAAGTATGTTTTCACATTTATAACTACCTGAGATCCACATAAGCTTTTTAGAAATAGGATAAAGAAGGCAATATCATTAATGCCTCGGTAAGGATAAAAAAAATACCACATATATCAATGATTTGAGAGTACTACAGTAGGAGAAGGTAAAGCTAAGTTTTATTTGCAAAATTAACTTACCCTCCAATTGACTTAACTAAAGGAAGAGAGTGATCTGTTTCAAGCTGTTCTGTTCTCCAACTACTCAAAGATTCATGATAGACACTTTGAATTCCAGCAGTACATGTATGACTAGACTAGTTTTATGTAATATATTCTCAAGTTATGTTTCAAATGTTCCAGGGGATTATCCATAAAAGCTTAAAAGAGGGATTAAAGTGCTTAATTATCATGAAACTTGATCGCGAAGGCAACAAACGTCATCAGCAAGGTAGAAGCATCTAGAAGGCACCTGAACCAATCGGGGCCACACCTGGCAGGTGTGGGGCCGGCCGGCCCCAAGGGGGCCTGACAGCGCCCCTCCTAGGGTTTCTCTCGCCGTCTTCTGGAGTTTTATTCCACCGTCTCCCTTGGTTAAGTCGGTTTGATCCTACGGTACGCATTCATCCCACCGGGCTATAAATATAGGGTCAGACCGCCCCTGGAGGAGGCCAGATCAAGAGCTGAAGAGCCTGAAGCATTAGATAGATATCCATTAGTTCTAGGCTAGCAATCAAGAGAGAGATTAGAGAGATAGAGGATATGAGTAGAGATTCGGAGGAGTCCCGGCCTGGCGGAGCTTCTTCGTAGCTGTATTCGTTTGGATTTAGCTCCCTCGCCCGGGGCTGCATTCTGAGATACTTTTGTATTCAACATTCTGATTCAAGTAAGCATTTGTTCTTATTTGTTCTTAAGTTTGCAATCATGTTGAGTGTTTTGATCTTAGTAGCTCCTAGATTGAAGTAGTAGTTTGTAGTGTAGACGTGGTGTCTAGGCTATAATTACTTGTGAACGTCCCCTGATTAGCCAGATAGTGGTAGTTCGCGTAGGTGACAGCTACGTTGATTCCTCTGTAGTCCACTTCCCGTTGATAGCATCGATAGGTATATAAGTGCTTGGTAAGAGAGAACTCTGATTTCTACTCTTATTCAGGTCACTGCCCAGTTAGAACGATATTATTCAAAACTTACCGGTTGTTGGAACTAGATAGTCACTAGTATTTCCTTATTCTTGATATTCTCTGAATTGATTGTGCTATCGGGTGAAGAATCAATAAACTTAGTCAGTATCACCTACAATTTCTTTGGGTTCGATATTAAAACCGGGATTGTCTGGTGAAGTGCTACATCGATATTCTATCCGTGCGCTTGTGGATAATTTGATAATAATAATATTTAATAGAGTACAGTTAATTTATACCAACACTACCAGATCTTAGCATGAGTGTGGAATGCCCATAATGACCTCCAGATGGTGATGCATAGCATTTCTGAATGATCTGCATGCCTTCTTCTACTGGCACACATCCTCTAAGTAACCCATCTGAGCAAATTCTGAAGAGGTATGGTGGATCCTATATGTGGAGACGACTTTCATAAATGAGCTTCTTTTTATTTTCTCCTGGTGGTACATAACCTGTAACTATAAAGTTGACAATATTCGCGTACCAAGGGTCTGACTTGGTCACTTTAAATAACATGTCATCTCTTAATGAGTCATTAATAGGTAGATCCTGAGGTTTCTCAAATTGCATTCTAGACAAGTGATCAACAACTGGATTTTCTATTCCTTTTCTATCTTTTATTTCTAAGTCAAATTCTTGAAGTAACAGAATCCATCTTATCAAACGAGGTTTAAGCATCTTTCTTAGTAATAGAATCCATCTTATCATGCGTACCAAAAATAAAGAGTAGAGTAGATAAAGAAATACTAAAACATTAATATTATAAAAGATAAGGCACTTTATTCATTAGTAATAGTAGATAACTTGACAGACGCTTTACTGACTGAGCTAACGACTGTCCTAGCTCCTTAGGCTTTGTCCTAATAAAATATATGACCCAAAAGACTTAACAATATAATTGAATCTAACACACTTGTGCCTTATTACATAGATAACTAGGGTAACTTAAGGCTGCCCTTTCTTTGTGAGATCCATGATCTCTTTCTTAAGCTTCTCAATCTCTTCTTCAAGCTTATCTTTGTCGCGCTTGATACTGCGAATTAACTTGACATTGGTTCCTATCTATTTAGTCATGTCACCCATAATCTTAGTCCTCATATCATCAGTCTTCTCTAAGCCTTTAATGGAATTAGAGAGGCCTTCAATCCTCTCACTGAGAATCCGTAGAGAGAGCGGAGGCTGTTTAGGACCTTTCTCACGTGCAGGAGGAGAGAGGAGGCTATTGATGGGATACAATTGAGGGAGGTATAGGTGCGTATTTATATGGGTTCACAGTAGACAGGATGATATCATATCTAGGCTCTACAGGATTCGTACGAAAGAATATCCGCACGCGATGGGATCCTACGGGAATGTGCTAAGGAAGTGCAGAAGGACAAGGAAACGAGAGACGGGATGAGAGGGGGACAGGGGGCACCGTCCGGCCCCACTAGGGCGTCGGCTGGCCCCACATGGTGGCCTCTCGGGGTGGCCGTGCTCGTGGTGCCTCTAGACTCTAACTACTTCCTGTTGGTTGCGATGCGCGATAATTTTTCGTAACGGACGATGACGGGACTAATAAGTTGGTAATTGGATAAAGTCCAGCCCATCAACAACCTCTGAATTAAATGGTTCTAAAAATAATTTAAGTCAGTGACCATTTACCTTGAATAAAGTACCTTCGTGTGTTTGTAGAGTTACCGCTCCATGTGGCGACGAATTCACAACCGTAAATGGTCCTTCCCATTTGCTTCGAAACTTTCCAAATCCGAATAATTTAAACCTGGAATTAAAAAGTAATACCTTATCTCCTGGTGCAAACTCCTTCTTGACCCTCTTATCATGCCATATTTTTTTGTTCTTTCTTTGTAAATCTTTGAATTATGATAAGCCTTTTCTCTCCATTCTTCTAATTCTGATAGTTGCATCTTTCTCTTTTCTCCCGCGGCTTCAATGTCCATGTTCCATCTCCTAATGGCGCAGTGAGCCTTATGCTCTAATTCCAATGGTAAATGACAGGTCTTACCATACCTAGCTGATAGGGTGACATGCCGAAGGGTGTCTTGTAGGCGGTCCGATATGCCCAAAGTGCTTCGGGTAACCGATCCTTCCATGCAGTGTAGAATATTCTTAATTTGTTTGTTTGATGTTTCTGCCTGGCCACTTGTCTGAGGATGGTATAGAGTAGCAACATTATGACGGATTCCATGAGCTTGCAAGTATCGATGAAACTTCTTATCAGTGAAATATGTTTCTCCGTCACTAATGACCATCCTTGTTGTCCCAAACCATGGAAATATAATCTCTTCAAACATCTTCTTTGAATGTTTAGAATCAACATTCATGCATGGCATAGCTTCTACCCACTTGGATACATAGTCAACTTGCCACCAGAATGTATTCATAATTTTTTGATTTCACAAATGGTCCCATGTAATCAATTCCCCACACATCAAAGAGCTCGATCTGGAGATTGTTGGTGAGTAGTACAGCATCTCTTGCATAGATATTTCCATGCCTCTGACATGATCCAAATCTCCGGACAAAATCTTTGGTGTCTTCATACATAAGTTGGCCAAAAGAACCCACTCTGACAGATCTAAGCATGAGTGCAGAATGCCCCATAATGACCTCCATATGGTGATGCATGGCATTTCTGAATGATCTGCATGTCTTCTTCTACTGGTACACATCTTCTAAGTAACCCATCTGAGCAAATTCTAAAGAGGTATTGTGGATCCCATATGTGGAGACGACCTTCATAAATAGGCTTTTTTTAATTTTCCCCAAGTGGTACATAACCTGCAACCATAAAGTTGACAATATTCGCGTACCAAGGGTCTGACTTGGTTACTTTAAACAACATGTCATCTCTTAATGAGTCATTAATAGGTAGTTCCTGAGGTTTCATCAAATTGCATTCTAGACAAGTGATCAGCAACTGGATTTTCTATTCCTTTTCTATCTTTTATTTCTAAGTCAAATTCTTGAAGTAACAGAATCCATGTTATCAAACGAGTTTAAGCATCTTTCTTAGTGAGCAAATATTTTAAAGCAGCATGATCAGAATAGTCAATTACTTTTGCTCCTACTAAGTAGATCTGAATTTATCAATAGCAAAAACAACAGATAGGAGCTTTTTTTCAGTTATTGCATAATTTAGTTGTGCTCCTGTCATAGTATTACTAGCATAAGCAATTGCATGATGCTTCATATCCTTTACTGCCCCTACAGCATAATCACTAGCATCACACATAATTTCAAAAGGTAAAGACCAATCAGGGGGTTGAATGATTGGTGCCGATGTAAGTGCTTCTTTAAGAATATTAAAAGATTTTAAACATGCATAATCAAATTCAAAAGGAACATCCTTAGCTAATAAGTTAGTCAGTGGTCTAATAATATGTGAAAAATCTTTTATAAATCTACGATAAAAACCACAAAGACCAAGAAAACTTCGGATTCCTTTTATATTAATAGGTGGAGGTAGTTGTTCAATTACTTCAATTTTTGCCTTGTCTACCTCTATACCTCTTTCAGACACTAGATGTCCTACCACTATTCCTTCTCTAACCATAAAATGACATTTTTCCCAATTAAGGATTAAGTGCTTTTCTTCATATCTTTGCAAAACTTTATCTAGATTTTCTAGACAATCATCAAAAGTTTTTCCATAAACTGAAAAATCATCCATAAAACTTCCATGATTTCTTCTATCATTTCAAAAAATATAGACATCACACATCTTTGAAAAGAAGCAGGTGCATTACATAATCCAAAAGACATTCTACGATAAGCATAAGTTCCATAAGGACATGTAAAAGTGGTTTTGCTTTGATCATCAGGGTGGATAGGAATTTGGTGCTATCCAGAATAACCATCAAAGAAACAAAAGAAAGAATTATTTGCTAAACGCTCTAACATCTCATCAATGAAGGGTAGCGGAAAATGATCTTTCTTTGTTGCTTTTATATGTTTTCTATAATCTATGCACATTCGCCATCCAGTGAGAGTTCTCTGGGGTATTAAATCCTTTTTATCATTTTGAACTACGGTCATTCCACCCGTTTTAGGTACAACTTGAACAGGGCTTACCCACTCACTATGCGGCACAGGATAAATAATCCCAGCAAGCAAAAGTTTTAAAACCTCTTTCTTAATAACTTCCCTCATCGCATTATGAAGCCTACGTTGGGGCTCTCTAAAAGGTGTAATTTCCTGGATTGGTCGGAATACGATGGGTGCATAAAATAGGGCTAATCCCCTTAAGGTCTTGGAGTGAATAACCAAAAGCAGCACGATGTTTTTCTAAGACAGTTATTAATCTGAAAGATTCTTCATCAGAAAGTTTATCACTTATAATCACAGGAGAATTTTCATCATTATTTAGAAAACATATTTAAGAGCAGAAGGTAGTTGTTTAAGCTCAATAGGAGGCTTAAGTGGCTCTAGTAATTCATCTAGAGGTTCAGGATCAATAGGATCCTCCTCCTCTTCATTAATGAAGAACTGGGTATCATCTTCTAAATCAAGTTGAATAAATTCTTCAAATGACACAGCCTTAACCTCTTCTATTGGATTTAACTCAGGAAGTGGCTCTGCCTTAGCTTTTAATGCATGTGTTATAGGCACAGAGAGATTAAATCCCTTCCCAAGTTTAATATCTAAATTGCTCGTACAACCTTCTCGCATAAGTTTTCCTATTGGTAATCCAATCATTACATCAAAATTCCAAACAACAAAGATATAAAAATTCAGCAAAATTTGGAATTCATTAATTATAATAGGAAGAGCACATAAAACTCCTAAACTAGGAATAATATGTCCTGAACGACTTTTCAATAATTTATTTATAGGAATTAATGGCATATCTTTCAAGAATTTTTCAGCAAATATAAGAGACATGATATTGACACCTACTTACTGGGTTATAAAAGGTATCAAAAGGATATGCATCAATTTAACATTTAATAGTAATGGCAGGAGAATTTAAATGAATTATATCATTTGAAAGTTCAGATTCTATCAATCACTCATTACTCATAACAAAAATCAATTATCTTGTTATTTCTCTAAGAAATTTTGAATCAGCAGGATGTGAAAAATTTAAATTTTTAAATTCATAGGTCCTTGAGGTTTCATAATTTTATGATAACATGAGGTATTTCTATAATCATCAAAAAGTTCATCCTTAAATTCAAGCATGAAATCCAAAATTGGAGTTATCTCCTTCTCATTAGATAGTTCATGTTCTAATTTAGTTAAAGGTTGAGATGAATCAGACAAAAGTTTAGATTTAGGTAACAAAAATTTATCTTCTAACAACTCTTCTTTTTCTTCAGGAAGATCATTTAAGATATTAGTAAGAATGGTTTTAGCATGTGTAGCAGTAATATGCATAAATGCTCCACCCGCGGCTAAGTTAAGGTATCTTTTATTTTTATCATTAAGGCATAAAAAGAAATGTTGCAAAAGCATAGGTTCTGGTAAAGCAAGATTAGGTCCATAATTTACAAATCCATCAAAACTTTCCCAAGCCTTGCCTAATGATTCGTTATCTAATTGTTTAAATCCTATAACTTCAAAACGAAGTTTAGCGACTTTTTCGATAAGAAAAAATTTAAGACAAAAATTAGCACATAATACTTCGCAATCTCCTTGACTACTCCCAACATGACGATTATACCATTTCTTTGTTTTTCCCGTTAACGAAAACGAAAAGAGTTTCCATTTTAAACTTTCATCAGCCATGCCCTTAATATGTAGACATGCACATGTCTGCTCAAAATCAGTTAAATGAGAATAGGGGTTTTCACTGGAACTACCAGAAAAAATATGTTCCTGAACTGACTTAATTAATCCCGGGCGTAGTTTATAGCCAGATGATGTAATAGGTTTAGATGATTCTTTTGGCCGGAGATACGATCCCGATGGTGCTCTGTATTGATATAAAAGTTGGGATATGGGTTCCATATTTAAAAAGGTAAAAGATAAAGTATAATACAAGATTAAGATAAACTAAAGTCAAAATCAGCACACCGTTCTCCCGGCAACGGTGCCAGAAATGCTTGTTGGTATAAATTAACTATACTCTATTAAATATTATTATTGTTATCAAATTATCCGCAAGCGCACAGATATAATACCGATGTAGCACTTCACCCAGACTATCCCGGTTTAATATCGAACCCAAAGGAATAGTAGGTGATACTGACTAAGTTTATTGATTCTTGACCCAATGGCACAATTAATCCAGAGAATATTAAGAATAAAGAAATAGCTAGTGACTATCTAGTTTCAACAACCGGTAAGCTTTGAATAATACCGTTTCTAACTGAGAAGTAATCTGAATAAGAGCAGAAATCAGAGTTGTCTCCTACAAAGTACTTATACACCTATCGATGCTATCAATGCGAAGTGGACTACAGAGGAATCAACATAGCTGTCATCTACGTGAACTACCACTATTTGACCAATCAGGAGACATTCACAAGTAATCATAGCCTAGACACCACGTCTACACTACAAACTACTACTTTAATCTAGGAGCTACTAAGATCAAAGCACTTAATATGAGTTACAAACTTAAGAACAAATAAGAACAACTGCTTACTTGAATTAGAATGTTGAATACAAAAGTATTTCAGAACGCAGCTCCGGGCGATGGAGCTAAATCCAGAAGAATACAGCTACGAAGAAGCTCAGACAGGCCGGAACTCCTCTAAATCTCTCTACTCCTCTACTCTATCTCTCTAATCTCTCTCTTGATTGCTAGCCTAGATCTAATGGATATTTATCTAATGCTTTAGGCTCTTCAGCTCTTGATCTGGCTACGAGATAATTTGAGTGGCGGCGAGAATCAATGAGGACATTGAACAAAGGAAAAGAGCTCTCCAATAGGGCTACTAATCCTTTGAGGATGTGTGCTCTAGTGTGTGTGGCTTTAGTTTACGTGGTTTGCTTTTGACTTCGTGTTGCGCGTCACTCTCTATACATAAAACTCCGTTTCTTCTTACTTAATTGAAAGGCAGAGCTCCTGCCATTGTTCTAAAAAAAAGTTCTTGAAACAATTATTGTGAATCACAGGCAATTTGTATGAACCACAGACATAAATGAACGAGATTGATATCTTTATCGAATCAATGGATCACACTAGACCGGGTGCTGCCGTTGATGCTTCTTCTTGGTGTCCCTTATCCAGCACTTTTTGTTGATGATTCTTCTCTTCTTGCCCATCTTGTACAACACCGATCGTATTACCACCAAACTCCACAATCTGAATTTCCCTGGTTTTACCCCATAGCACACTATAAAGGCCACAAACCAAGAGGATTCCACCTACAATGCTGCCAATGAGTGAAGAGGAAGAAGATTCATTGTTCAGCATTAAGCTTCATTATCGAAGTCAGCTCCTTTGCTCTTGCAAAATGCCACTATATATTTACCTGCCGAGGTGAACAATCTCGCCGAGGAAGAAGGAGGAACAAAATATGGTCAGGACAAAGCAGAGTGGGCTCCAGACAGCAAGGAAGACAGGTCCCTTCATCTGCAGGCACCAAGCTTGCAAGTAGTAGGATACGCCAGTTACCAGAAACCCCTATCATCAGAGCCATATATAAGTTGGATCAGTGGATCAAGCAAGCAATGCAACAGGTTGCAGTCACACTTACGTACAATAGCCAATGTTCTTGGAATGAAATTAAACTTGCAGTAGGATATAATTAACTGACGAAACGAAACGAAACGAAGTCACCATGTATTACAGTGTAGGCGACAGCGAGCAAGCTGACATCAAGCTTAAGTGCCCATTTGGAGAAGTCCCTCTCGGCCACTGCTGCGACAACAAACGACTGCACCGTGCTGAACAAACACTGGGTGGTTGTGATGAGGATCTTGTTGGGGTATTCCTTTAGTAGCCCGGCCTGCAGAACCATCCACAGGGACCATGTCACGTTGGACAGAAACATCAGAAACGTTCCAATTATCCATGTCCCACGGCTTGGAGCTTTATTCAAGCCATGGGCAGCAGCATGGGCGCCGCCGCCAAAGCCACGGTGATGGTTGACTGGGCTGAGTGACGGCCCGGTGTACAAGGCGATGACCAATGCTCCGGCCAGGCAGAGTGCTACGCCGGTGACCTTGGCTATGCCAGAGATGCTCCTTAACTTCACCACCTCCATCCTGCCATGTCGTCAGAAATCAACACTCGTAAGACAGAAATAATGGTCGAGATCACTTTCTGATAGGTGGTTCATCGAAAATGTTTCCTGCTACAAGTCTACTACACCTCAGGATGAAGTACAACACGCTTGATGCTCAAGTGAATTATTTAGCAGTGAGTGTTAATTACCTCAGTAGCAGTGCCAAGCAGAAGGTGACAACAGGAGTAGAGTTTCCTGTTGCCGATGCCACGGTTGCAGACGTGAGCGTCACACTTGCATTGCACAGATTCAAGCCTAACGTGCTCCTGGAAATGACACACATAGTAATAGGGATGTAACTGCCCTGTGCCCCCTAGTCAAATATTTATTTCATGGAAAAATTAGCTATGTGTAGCACTGAAACAACAGATAGTTATTGGGAAACGCCACTAAATGACCTCCATCACTTGAAATGAAATACAACCAAAAGATTGAACCAAAAGTAGCAGTCTATCACGTCAGTAGATAACACCGTGACCAAAAATAGTCACTGTGGTGCAATTTTTCAAGACACTTTAGTCAAACACTAAAAATGAAATCTTGCATATATAACATGTTTAAATCTTAGTCAAATGCCTTAGATTATTCTCAAGTTTATGAATTAATGTTGCAAAAGAGAATTTGCACTAACTGACTGGACATCTGTGTTTTGAAATTTGAACCATCTAGTGCACAAATTATATTACTATATGACGACCATGTCATGATAAACAGAAACAGCTGTATATACATGCAAATCTATCGTTCCTTGTTTAAGAACAGTAAGAATCCGGAAAATTAACCGTGAATCAAAGAAGATGTAATAAATCAGATGCTTACCCAATTAGGGCAAGGAAAAACAACTTCAGGATCAACCCAAACGGCATGGATGGCACATTTTTCCTGGACCGGGAGGAACCAATTCGGTAATAAGCACTCATATGATATATATAATGTTAGAAGCTGGACACTTGCGAGTTTTCAGTTTCCATAACACTACCTTTCTAGAAGAAGCGCGATGGGCAGGAGGAGAACCAAAGCCGCAGCCTGGCGGTAGAAGACGAAGACGAAGCTGTTCATTCCCTGGTTGAAGGCAGCCTTTGAGATCACGTACATGCCGGTGTAGATTGCTATTATAATACAAGCCAGCATGTATGGTTTCTTTGTGTCCATCTCCGTTCAATCTTCTTCAGTTTAACTGTTACCAACCAAGAATGGACGGTTTTATATATGGATCTAAACGCACCAAAGGCTGCTCGATTCTGAACTCTACTATATTTTAATTTCAACATGCAAACTATCCACCTTAGGAGTTCACTATCAGATACATTTATATACAACTAGCATCTATAATTATGATATACATATCACCAAAACTGATCTAATACGCAATCAGTTGTCTACATCAATGTGTCACATCTTCCACTAACATTAATCTAGTATATTTATTTATTTATTTATTTATATAAGTAATTTTATTTTAAATCATCAGAAATTTTCGTAGCAAAGCACGAGGTATGCTTACACTAGTGTTAACTAGCAACGACCGGCCAGCTGATAATAATACATATATGTACATAAAGAAGATGCATGAGCAAAGAGTAAACTGTAACTGACTCAAACGTGCTTCTTGCGTGTAGCGTGCACGCCTGTGCGAGCATATTAGATTATTGCTATTTGCCAAAAAAGCGAAAAATTTGCCTTATCTACAACAAACTATTTTAGATTCCATTAAATTTATACAAAATAGTATGAATATTTATGACACTAAGCAAATATATTCTACTGAATTTAATGATACATATAGAGTTCAATTTCAACATGCAAGTTATCCACGTTTACCCAGCCAGTTCACTATCAGATGCATTTATAGACAATTAGCATCCATAATTAATTAGTTTCTACATGTCACAAAGACTAATCTAACATGCATTTAGTTATCCACATCAAAGTGTCTGGTGATCCATTAACATTAATTTATTATTGTTTATCTACAAACAATTTAATGATAATTATTTATTTTGCATGATGTATGTTTATACACTTTTTAATAATTTGGTCAAATCAAAAATACTGAGCTTAGCATGGTGGATTTAATTCTATTATTTTCAGGATCAATGTAGTATACATTTTCATGAGACAATATAAAGATCGATAGATATATAGATCCACTAACATTAATTTGTTATTGTTTATCCATGAAAAATTTAATGATACATATTTATTTTGTATGATATATGTTTATATTTCTTACGAATTTGGTCAAATCGAAAATACTGTTAACTTAGCATGGTGGATTGAATATTCTATTATTTTTAGGTAGAGAGATATATCAGTAATCTGGTCATAATCTACATAAAGAAAATGTGTGCAGCTGGTCACGGGTAGATGATGCTTCCTTGTAATCTTCCACCATTGTGGAAAGTATGTAAAGCTATCAGATTAACAAAGAAAAATCTCATAATATATATAATTATATAGTGGAGTCTGAATCAATAAAGAAGCATCATGTGTTCTGTTTTGGCATTTTAGTGGGTTGTACATCGTGCCGTCACACCAACTTTTGCTCTGTATTGGCTGTTGAACATTTCATTTGAACAAGTGGGATATATAGTATTCAAACCGGCGAGTGGTCTCCAGCCTCCACCATATGTACTACACTTTTACTCGTAAGTTGGAAGTCCGAATTATGCCATTGTAGAAAGTATGTAAAGCTATCATATTAACAAACAAAAATCTCATAATATTTATAATTGTATAGTGGAGTCTGAATCATTAAAGAAGCATCATGTATTATGTTTTGGCATTTTAGTGGGTTCTACATCGTGCCAGTGGAAAGAAGTCCACTGGACGTCACATCGTCGCACTCTTCGGAGGCGACTTGGGCGGCTTTTCTGTTTTCTTCTTCCTCCTTCGTCCTTTCATGTGGGGCTCCTACACGCAATTTCCATCTTCTTCGTGAGAGTGCTGGTCGGTAGCACATCCGGCGGCAGGGAGGGTGGATCCGGACTTCCCCTGCTTGGATCCGTCGCCTTAGCACACGTGAAGATCCTCAGCGGACATGGCCTTGCGCTGCGCTGCTCACCTTCGGGGTACAGGCGCAAGTTCAACTAGGGCTCCAGGCAGGGGGATCGGTCCTCCGATGGCCGGATCCGGATTCCTCTAGCCTGGATCTACGCGGTGGCCTTCGGTGGCGCCCCCCCCCCACCCCAATGGCGGAGCTCGCTTTGCTAGTATGAGTATACGGTGATGCGTCGGGCCATGCTCAGCAGCATGGCGGAGGGGTGGCATGCCAGCTGTTGGTGGCAGTTGCGTTCCTGCTCTATGAAACGGCCCCCGTGTCGCTCTCAGTGATAGGACGTCATGGACAGCACCTCAGCCGCCGCCACTGCTGAACGCTCACCAACACGGGCCATCCCCGGGATCCAGAGTAGGCATCTGTGGTGGTGGCGGCCGGCCGGGCCGAGGCGGCATGCTGCGTGGCGGTGGGCGAGCTCTAGTGGTGGAGGCGCACCTTGGGGCGGCTTTGGCTCCCGCTTGTCTGGCTCTAGCTTGGTTTGGGTTCATCGCGTGTGGCTAGGATGGAGACGGTGGCGTGGCAGTTTTTTGGCGATGTTGTGGTAGCACGGCCAGCTGAAGCTTGGCTGGGTGTGCTCCAGCAGCTTCTTGGTGGCGCCGGCTGGCAACGCCTGGCGTGGGCACCCCCGTGGTGCCATGATGGCATGGATGGTGGTGCTTAGCCGAGGTGGTGGCTGCAGACCCATCTTCTCCATTCCTTGGTCGGTGCTGGAGATGCCCTGCTTTAGTGGGGTTCGCCGGTGGTGGAGGAGTCATGGGGCTAGCGCTGGGTGGAGGCAGTTTGCAGACGCTTCTGGTGGCCTTGCACGGCGAGGGTTGCGGGGCTGGCTTGGTGGGGGCAGAACGTTGGTGGGCTAGGCGACTGGGGCTTTTTCTGATCCCGGCCCTCTTCTCCCCGTCAGCTGTCTTCTCCCTTTCTCGGGCTGGATTCCAAATCTTTACCGCACTCTGTTTTCCAAGCAGAATTTGAGTCTTCGACGGCAACGATGTGGAGGTTACTTGAGGTCGGGGCGAAAAATTAGACGATGATGTCTGCGGAGGCGTCCTTTCTAGCCTCTCCTCCTACTGTGTTGGATGATGCGGGTGAAAACCTTCCTATAATGGACTACCTT
This sequence comes from Eremochloa ophiuroides, assembly GCA_038502445.1. NCBI lineage: Eukaryota > Viridiplantae > Streptophyta > Magnoliopsida > Poales > Poaceae > Eremochloa > Eremochloa ophiuroides. The sequence continues at coordinate 52,328,382 of JAHLJS010000002.1, forward strand.
GTCCGCGTTTTGCGTCAGTTTCCTCCTTGGGAGCTTAGCTAGGCTTTCCATCTCCGTGGTTTCTCCTTGCATTCTAGCCTTGTGGTGCTTCTGGGTATGTTGTTTGGTGTTGCTCGATGGGTCATCGTGTTCCTAAAATCCTTACTAGTTGAGTTGTTGACTTGTTTAGTTGGATCGTTTCGATGAAGTTGGAGCAAGTAGTGGTGTGAGTTGAGTGGTTGGTTGTACTAGGGTTGTTTAGTATGAGTGGAACACTCCCCTCAGTTGTATAATTTTTTTAGCACAGTTTCCATTAAAAAAACTGGGTGGACACTTGCCTCTTTTTATTTCTTCGTCTCAGAGAGATTCCGAAAAGGGTTTTTCCTCACCGGACGTGTTTGGTGGTACTAGACCGGACGCGGGTGTGTCTGGTGCATTTGAAATCCGCGCTAACATTGTAACCATTGGGGCACACCGGGCATCCGGTGCATGTGAGAAAAGCTATTTTTGTGCCTAACGACCATGGGCTTGTGTGGGGGTATTTATATTCATCCACCTCGTCCATGTTGTGTCTCTTGCCCATTTGATCAGCTGAGAACACCTTGAGACCTTGTGAGAGAGCAAGAGCCCTAGTGAGATTGAGTGACTTCCAAATCCAAGTGAGCAATCTCATCTAGAGTGTGATCAAGAGTAACAGGTGTGCATCCATAGGCTTGTGTGAGTCAAGTGAGAGTTCAAGCTTGTTACTCTTGGTGATCGGCATCACCTAGACGGCCCGGTGGTGATTGGAGGCTTGGTGATTATCCGGAGCTTGTGGATGACCAAAGTCAAGTTGTGAGCGGTTGTGGGCGATTCACCATGACGGAGTGTCGAAGAATCAGCCCGTAGAGAGCACTTGATCTTTGCGTGGATCAGCCGGTTGAATTGTCGTTCGAAAAAATTAGATTAGCCCAATTCACCCCCCCTCTTGGGCATCTTGATCCTTTCACCTTTCACCAGACGCATTTGGTGAGCCACGGAGCTCTCTGGACCCTCTCTGGAATTGCACCAGACACGGGCGGTTGGGCGTCTTGTGTGACACGGCGCGCGTCCGGTGCAAACTAATTGTGCGCGAAAGGCTAGTTGACCATTGGGATCCGACGGGTGACATTTGAATAGAGGGACACGTGGCAGCAATCCGTGCACCAGACGCCAGGTACCAAACGGTGGAGTGCCCGGTGGCTGCGATTGGTGCCCCTGTTTTTCAGTGTAATGGTTTGGAAACTTGAATGAAGGCTATAAATAGAGGAGTGGCCAGCTTGTGGTATCTCTCTTGACCATTTTTATTGACGTAGCAAGCTAGTGAGCCAGTCCACTCCTCTCTCACTCATCCTACTTGATTGCAACACCATCTAGTGAGATTGGAGAGAATCCAAGTGGATTGCATGAGTGTTTTTATCTAGAGGCACTTGGTGATTGGATTTCCCATTGGGTTTTCATGTTACTCTTGGAGTTTACTGACTCCTAGATGGCTTGGAGCTGCGAGGATCATTGAGGGGAGTTGGTGATTGTCTTTGCCTCTAATTGGTGAAGATTGTAAGGGGTTCTTGAGCCTTCCCCGCGGGAGATCGTGAATTGGCTACTCTAGTCGATTGCTCGTAGCTTGGTGGATCTCTATTTTGTGTTGATTGTACGGCACCCTTGAGAAGGGTTTGTCATGTAATGCCAATGAGCACGTGACCTCCAAGTGGGAGTATTTCTACAACGAGGAGTAGCTTGCCAGGAAGCAAGTGAACCTCGGTAAAAATTGTGTCATCCATTGCTGAGGATTTCTATTGTTAATTGTGTATTATTTGATTGGTTCATCTTCTTTACACAGGTGGTATAGCAATCACTACTCTACCTTTACATTCTTGTATTTACCTTTTGTAAACTTGTGTAGCTTGCTCACTTAGGAGTAGAGTAGGCTCTTGGTCTGTGATTAGAGACAGTAGCCTAGAAATAGTTAGATGGCTTGCATTTTTTGTAGTCTAGCGCAAAATTTGCTTCGCCTCATATTTGTCTAACAACTTTGCTTCAAGTTTTGTTTGTAGAATTTTTATAGGTTATTCATCCCCCTCTAGCCATTTAGGACCTTTGAAAAGTGTCAACATGTGCACGCGCTTGTTAATATTGCACCGGACGCTCACTCATTCGTCTGGTGCCAACACTGCGTATCGTCCGGTGCTACGAAGAACAGACCAGAGAGCTCCAGGCACTCAACGGACGCATCCAGAGAATGAGCACCGGATGATTGGCGCGTTCGGTCCAAAGCCTATGCTAAGGGATCGACTAACCACTAGACACAGCAATGACACTATTCGTGTCGGTCAACATACGGAGAGTTTTTCACCACCGGACGCGTCTGATGTAACACCGCCGGATGACTGTCAGCGTCCGGTGCTCTCTGCACAATTGAGGTTTGCTAGGGTTAGCCACCGGACACATCTGGCGCTCTTTTGAGCACACTCTCAACCTCTTCTCATCGTCCATGCCCTCATGTACTAACACTTAAGTGTTCTAGTCACTTGTGCATGTATGTTAGCTCATTTTCAAAACACTTGGCATGGTGTAGACAATACTCTCTAGGTTCAAAGGAATATGCAACAAGACGTGCAACCTAAGAGCACTTGATGACTGAGAAAGCAATGCAATTTGCCTCTTAATAGTATGGTCATCTATCCTATATATAATCGCACTCTTCTTAAGTGCCTTGATCACCAAACAAAGAGCCTATTTTCTTTTTACCGTAGCCTCTAGCTCCTTGCTTCTCTTTTCTCCATTTCTTCCACTTGATAACCATGATCCAAGTCCATCTTCTTGTCTGCTCCACTCAATGACCATGGCACTAACCTATCTCATCCACATAATTAGCATGTAGGTTAGTAACTTAGGTTTCATCAATTACCAAAATCAAACTAGGGCTTTCACCATGGTGTCCGCCATCTTCTTTCCTTGCGCACTCTTCTCCAGCGTCAATCCGTGGGCTCTAACCCATGGCACTTAGCTGTTGGTGGCGCATGGACAGAAGATGAAAGGGGAAGAGGAGGAAAGGAACCAAATCTTATCCAGCGGCGACCTTTCCTCATGGGAACCTGGGCCACCTCTACGGCCGCCGTCGCCATTCCGATGTCACGGGAATGAAACAAGAGAGAGAAGGGGATGGAGCAAATGGCTATTAGGGTCAAAGGGAGCCCGCTTTTGACCGTGGTTTTTGTTCCTGCGAGATCGACGCCCGGCCATTGGATGCAGATAACAGACAGGGGTGCTCGGCTCTTGCTGGACCAACAGGAAGAAGTGACCTATGGACAGTTTGCCGACCTAAGCCCAGGTTGCGACCTGGGCACGGAAGAGGGTCTCGCGCATGTGCTGCTAGGCTGTTGCGCAAGCGGGCCGTTGCCCAATAAACAGTAAAGTCTTGTAATGTTGTTTGTTATTTTTAGAAGCGATTTTTTGAAGAATTTGATTCAGTTTTCACTACTACAGTGAATTTTACCATGCCAGGCGAAATCAATGAACCGAGACTGCCGATCGAAGGTCAGTAGATGACCTATTTTCAGTGGCGGTTTGCTACCCGCCACGGTTAATGAATTAAAAAAGAAAAAAAAAGAAAAAACCCATGCCCGACCCTAACCGGAACTGGATCTGGGCCTCACGCCGCTGCCTGCCGCCACTGTCGCCAACGCTTGTATCTGGGCCTCCCCACCGACGTCAATGTCGCTAGTGCACTCCTCCTCACCAGATCCACCCTTCTCTCCACCGGATCGACCACCGACGGGCTCTTCCCCGCTGGATACGCCGCCGGTGCTGCTTGGCTCCACGTCGTCGTGGCTTGCGCCGCTGTCATCGTGGCCCGTGCCGCCTAGCTCCACACACTTGCCACCACCGTCGCGGCCCCCCAAGCCGCACGGCTCCAAGCGCCACCACAGTCATAGCCCGCGCTGTCGCCGTCGTGGCTCCACACACCGCCGGAGCCGCACCACCGTTGTGGGATAGGGAGAGAGAAGGAAGAGAAGGGCTTCTTGTGGAGAGGCGTCGGGAAGGAGGAGATAGAGGTCGCGAGTCGTGACTTGTCACGGGAGGGGGAGCATGCTAGCGGCTCGGGGGAGGATGAGGGAGTCTGTGGGAGGAAACCCTAAGTCTTGTAGTATTATACTTGGAGCAATATTGGGCCGAGATGGGCTGACCAAAAGTGACGGGCTGGACCAGATTTTAGGATGCGGCTTTATAAAATAACCGCCTTGGTTAATAATTTACCGAGGTGGTTGCAGTTATAAGGCCCACCTCGGTTAATGTCTATTAACCGAGGCGGTTAATTATATTGCCCACCTTGGTTAATAAATTTTAGGAAACCGCCTCGGTTAATAAAAGATTACCGCTTCGGTTAATATGAGCATTAACCGTGGCGGTTTGTTGGGCTGCCCGCCTCGGTTAAGAAATCCCAACAAACCGCCACGGTTAAGGAATCCCAAACGCCTCCTAAAAGATTTTCTGTAGTAGTGTTTATCTCTATTCAATTCGAAGCAACGTGGTATAATCTACTATACCTAAATAGGAGGAACCCATTAAAGGATTTTCCTGCAATTTGGTTGTCGGGTACCAAAGTATGGGGTACCCAACTTCGATGCAAAAATATACATTCCCAACACGACCCGGCCTAGGTAAGGCCAGCAGGAAGCCCATGAAGGCCGCGCCTGCGGAGGCCTATGACGATGATGCATCAACACAAACCTACCCTCGGGGAAGCGGCACCCTCGGGCGACAATTCTCCGATTCGCCCGAACCTCCCCAAGAGAGCTCGGGAAAGCGGCACCCTCGGGCGCCAATTCTCTAATTCGCCCGAGCCTCCCCGAGAGAGCTCGGGAAAGCGGCACCCTCGGGCGCAAATTCTCCGATTTTCCCGAGCCTCACCGAGAGAGCTCGGGAAAGCAACACCCTCGGGCACCAATTCTCTGATTCGCCCAAGCTTCACCATCCCTCTCGAGCGCAATCTTTCAAAGGCATCCCATGCATAGTTGACGTCAGCAGAGCAATCTTGGACCGCACGGGACCTCTCTTTACCACTTTATAGGCATAGTCCCATCGGATGGGCCCCTTGACACAACAGCGCCCCGAACGCGCACGTTCGCCGTACCAACTGCCCCATCTCCTCTAGCAGGCGATCTGACGGTCCTCCTCCTCCCACACCGCTACAGGGACAGTCAACCGTACGGCTCCTCGGGCTGACAAGGGGATTCACCAACTACGATGGCGACCGCCATACCCCGGCCACACGTGTGACACCAGGAAATGGGGGACGACGGTCGTCCGGCCAACCAGGGGGAATGGGCGAGCCTTACGACCGGTCTTGCCAACTCCCTGGAATGTACCTGACAAGGAAAAAGAAGCGCCCGAGGGAGGACACTCCCCCCGCTCTGTCCCATCAGGTCCCCGATGGCACCAAGGCTTCCCGAGCCTCGGGGGCTTGTACCCAGAAGTCAACCTATCTACTCGTTGCACTATGTAAGGATGACACGACGGCATGACGTATTGCCATGTAGCCAACCATGACCAAGCACTGTGAGGCGCCTTGGAACTCACCAATGGAACAGTGGCGAATCAGCCGAATGACTAATGCCATGCCGCCGAGGCGCCATGACGAAGGCATGGCTGACGATTGCCACCAGTCATCACCAACTCCGCCATGCCGAGTACTGTAACACAGGGCAACACGTGTAACTCTAGCCCTTACCTTGTAACTATAAAAGGGAGAGCAGAGGCCAGCCTTAGGGGACCTCTCTCTAGCTCACACACACGACCACTCAACAACATACTACAACAAGCAATCTGTACGCACTTAGACACTCGTAAGAGACTTGGGAGCACTTCCCTCTCTCGCTCAGCTTGTAACCCCTACTACGAGCACCCCAGTGCAAGGCAACATGACTCGATCCCACACTGGACGTTGGGCACTCATTGTCTGAACCAGTATAAACCCTGTGTTCCCCCTTGCACACCACCCGTAACCTCAACCGCAAAACATTAGTTTACTAGCCGGTGTTAGCACTCGCTAAAACTAGCACCGACAGTTGGCGCGCCAGGTAGGGGGCTTTTGTGTGTTGACTCAGGTTACGGATGGTAGACACCTCCATGACGCTTCCTGCTGGTGCGGTGCTCCGGTTCGGGAGTCTTGAGTTCGTGGCCACCGGCCATAGGCTCGAGATGAACCTGCGCCCAACTGAGCCCCGCACCATCGTCGTCCTAACTCCGGCCCATCAGGCGGCCGGGGAAAGGACCACAACGACACTTCCTCCCGTCCCAGAGGACGAGGGGAACGCCGCACGCCGTGCCTCCCGGCGGACTAGGAGGAGGAGGAGGCGCAACCGCGCCAACCTGCCCTTGGTCGCGGAAGGCGCGGCCAACCAGGTGCCCCCAGTAGGAGACGCCAACCCAGCACCGGTCGCCACCCTGACACCTCCGGCGCCGGCAGCTGCACACCCGTCAACCTCCCAAAGGCCGGGCGGGGGCGGGATCACGGCGTCAACGGGTCTCTCTCTCGGCCCTCATGGCGGGAGGGGGACGGCGCCGTCATCTCTCTTCGGGCTCCAGAGCGCTATGGACGCCCACGTACGCGTGGTCCGCGCTCTGCTGCACGATCTGGTGGAGACACCTGTCCACCGCCTCGAGCGTCTAGATGACCTCGTGGGCGACCACGTGGCCTCCCCACCGTGTTCTCCCGGGAGTAGTCCCAAGGCGTACGGCGGGGCGGGGGGAGATGGACTCCACTGACAGCCTCACTCCCCGAGAATACTCGGAGGAGTGGGATCGTCGCGGTTGGACCTCGCCGTCACGACAGGGCCTCAGTGACGACGACGACGAGTTCTGGGCGAGCGTGGACTTCACCGTCCACCTCGACGACTCAAGGGAGGATGCCCCGAGCGTCACCACCGACTCCGACCAGTCCTACATCGACCCCACTCGGGAATGCTACCACTTGGTGCACCCCAAAGATGGACGGGTGGAGGACATCCATTTAGGGGACGACAACGACGTATCTCCCCCGCTTCAGCCACATTACACCCCGCCTCCGGTGACTCCGCGGCCTGCGCGATCAGCTCCGCCGCAGGACCCGGGGGCTGGGACATCTCGCCCCGTGCACTAGTCTCCTGAGCTAGAGCAGCTCCGGGAACTTGAGGCGCAGATGGACGAGGACCGCCTATGCCTCACCCAGCTGTGAGCCGCGCTCGAGCACAAGGAGCAGGAGGGCACCGGTGGAGCAGCTCATCGCCGGGCCTAGGACATTCAGGCTCGTATCATCGCCGACAATGGAGCCAGAACACCAAGAGCCCTGCCTCGAGCAAGCCGCAAGCTCACAGAGGCGGCAATGCTGCTCCAGAGCCTGCCTGAGCCCTCCACCGAGGAGGCACGACAGCTCTGGAACCAGGTCAAGGACCTCTTGGAGGATGGAGCCGTCCTCCAGGCGAAAAGTTCAGCGTCACGCCAGTGTGGCGCTGAAAGCCACCAACGTGGTGGTGCGGCACGCCACGAGCGCGAGCCCTTGGTACATCCCGAGGTCCCAAGAGCCCCGTCGGTTCACCAACGGCTTGGCAAGGACGTCGACGTCCGAGCCATCCTTCAAGCCCGCAGTCGACGGAAGACTGACGGAGCTGCACGTGGCTACCATGTCCATCGGGGCAGGCGCTACGACTCGGACGAGGATCGTGAGCCCTCGCCCGAGCCCTCGGGTCCTCGAGGTCATCCAAAGGGCCAGTTCCCGCCCCGGTTCCGACAGCCGACAAACATAGCCAAGTATTCGGGGGAAACCAACCCCGAACTATGGGTTGCGGATTATCGTCTTGCGTGCTAGCTTGGCGGTGCGCAGGATGATCTCATCATCATCCGCAACCTCCCCCTGTTCCTCGCCGACTCTGCAAGTGCTTGGCTGGAACATCTTCCCCCGCGATTGATCTTTGACTGGAGCAATCTGGTCAAGATCTTCGTAGGGAACTTCCAGGGCACGTACGTGCGCCCTGGCAACTCCTAGGATCTCAGGAGCAGCAAAAGCCGGGCGAGTCCCTCAGAGACTACATCCGGTGATTCTCTAAGCAGTACAATGAGCTGCCCCAGGTCGCCGACTCCGACGTCATCGGAGCATTCGCTGCAGGAACTTCCTGCAAAGAGCTTGTTCATGAGCTCGGACGCCAGACCCCCACTAGCGTTTCTGAGCTCATGAAGATAGCAACCAGCTTCGCCTCGGGGGACGAGGCGGTAGGAGCCCTCTTCTCCGACCCAAAGGGAAAATTGAAGGAGGGGGCCCCAGAGGGCACCTCTTCCAGGGGCCCAAACAGCAAGAAAAAGAAGGGGAAGGGAAAGGCCCCCCTTCCGCAGCGACCCGCTCGTGGCAACGACCGAACCCAAGAGGGAACGACCCCCTCGGGGCCGCTTCGACGAGATGCTTAGCAAGCCGTGCCCTTATCACCAGGGTTCGGTGCATCACACGCTTGGGCAGTGTGTGATGCTCAAAAAGCATTACGGCCGGCAGACGTTCCGGGATGCCGCTGGACAAGGACGGGAAGGGCGTCCGAGTTCCCGCCCATCGACAACTGCCTCATGATCTTCGGCAGACCCGGGACCGCTCCCACGCCGCGCCAGCGAAAGCATGAGCGTCGGGAGGTCTACTCCGTCGGATCAGCGACACCACGCTTCCTCGACTGGTCCCACGACGCCATCACCTTCAACTGGGACGATCACCCGGACTACGTCCCATCGCCGGGGCGTTACCCGCTCGTTGTTGACCCCGTCGTCGGCAACAAGGCTCTCCAAAGTCCTCATGGACAGAGGCAGTGGCCTCAACATTCTCTATGCTGAGACCCTCGACTTGATGGGGATCAGCCGCTCTCTTCTCCGGCCGGTGACTTCCCCGTTCCACGGGATAGTCTCAGGGAAGAGCGTGCAACCCCTCGGGCAGATCGACCTGCCCGTCTAATTTGGGACTCCTGACAACTTCAGGAAGGAGACCCTCACCTTCAAAGTGGTAGGTTTCTACGGCACCTACCACGCCATTCTTGGAAGGCCATGCTACGCCAAGTTCATGGCCATCTCGAACTACACCTACCTCAAGCTCAAGATGCCGGGGCCAAAGGGGTGATCACCATTGGCACTTCCTACCAGCACGCGTACCAGTGCGACGTCGAGTGCTGCGAGTACGCGGGCGCGCTGATGGAGTCCGAGGCCCTCATTGCTGACACCAAAAGGATGGCAAAGGAGGTCCCCAACCCCAAAGAGGTCACGGGCACCTTTGAGCCCGCTGAGGGGGTGAAAGAGGTGCCCCTCAACCCAAGCTCTCCCGATGGCAAGGTGCTGAAGATCAGCGCCACCCTCGACCCGAAATAGGAGGCTGTGCTCATCAACTTCCTCTGCAAGCACGTCGACGTGTTTGCTTGGAGTCCCTCGGATATGCCAGGCGTACGGAGGGAGGTACCGAGCACTCCTTGGACATCCGGGCCGGGTCCAAGCCGGTGAAGCAGCGCCTGTGCCGATTCGACGAGGAGAAGGGCCGGGCCATCGGGGAGGAGGCGCAGAAGCTTTTGGTGGCCGGATTCATCAAGGAGGTCTTCCATCCAGAGTGGTTAGCTAATCCTATTTTGGTTAAAAATAAAAATGGAAAATGGAGAATGTGTGTTGATTACACTAGTTTAAATAAAGCTTGTCCTAAGTATCCATTTCCATTACCTCGTATTGACCAAATAGTTGATTCCGCTACTGGCTGTGAGCGACTTTGCTTTCTTGATGCATATTCCGGTTACCATCCGATTCGTATGAAAGAGTCTGACGAATTAGCGACTTCTTTCATTACTCCTTTTGGCACATATTGTTACGTAACCATGCCATTTGGCCTCAAAAACACGGGCGCAACTTACCAGCGTTGCATGCTCAAAGTTTTTGGGGACCTCATCGGGCGGACCGTTGAGGCTTACATAGACGATATAGTGATAAAATCTAGGAAGGCCAGTAGCTGACCTAGAAAAGGCATTCGACTGCCTCAAGAAGAAAAATATAAAGCTAAACCCCGAGAAGTGCGTTTTCGGGGTCCCTCAGGGGCATGCTCCTCGGGTTCATCATTTTCGAGCGTGGCATCAAAGCCAACCCGAAAAAGATATCGGCCATCACACAGATAGGTCCGATTCGGAACCTCAAGGGAGTGCAAAAGCTTATGGGATGTCTCGCGGCCTTGAGTCGATTCATCTCGAGGCTCGGCAAAAAGGGACTTCCCTTATATCAGTTGCTAAAGAAAAATGAACACTTTACCTGGACCACCGAGGCCCAGGAAGCCCTCAAAAGGCTTAACGGCTCTGCTTTCGAAAGCACCGGTCCTCGTGCCTCCTACGAAAGAGGAAAATCTCTTGCTGTATGTCGCTGTTACTAACCAAGTTGTAAGCGCAGCAATAGTCGTGGAACGGCAAGAAGAAGGGCATGCATTATCCGGTACAGTGGCCGGTCTACTTTATCAGTGAAGTCCTATCCGAGACTAAGACGCGCTATCCTTAGATCCAGAAGTTGGTGTACGTAATTGTTCTTGCCCGGCGCAAGTTGCGGCACAACTTCGAATCCCATCTCATAACCGTGGTATCATCGTTCCCCCTCGGGGAGGTGATCCAGAATCGGGAGACGACTGGGAGGATCGCTAAATGGGCTATCGAGCTCATGGGTGATGGCATCACCTACGCGCCACGCAAGGCCGTTAAGTCCTAGGTGCTTGCAGACTTCGTGACAGAGTGGACTGAGACACAGCTACAGCCACTCCTGACCCAAGATGAGTATTGGGTCATGTACTTCGATGGGTCAATGATGAAGACCGGTGCTGGCGCAGGCATCATCTTTGTCTCGCCCCTCGGGGTCCGGCTCAAATACCTGCTGCGGCTCCACTTCACGGCTTCCAACAACTGTGGCCGAGTACGAGGCTCTAGGTCAATGGTCTCCACATTGCCATCGAGCTCGGGATCCGACGCCTAGAGGTCCGAGGGGACTCTCAGCTCATCGTGGACCAGGTCATGAAGGAGTTGATGTGCCAGAACCCCAAGATGGCCGCCTACTGTAAGCTGGTGAGGTTGCTCGAGGAAAGGTTCGACGGCCTCGAGCTCAACCACATCGCACGATGGTACAACGAAGAGGCCGATGAGTTGGCAAAAATTGCGTCCGAACGGGCTACGATCCCGATGGGCGTATTTGCCAATGACCTCCACAAGCCCTCGGTCAGCATAGATCCCTCGGGGGCCAAGGGGAAGAAGACCCCCGAGCCCCCGGGGGAACTTGGATCGTCTTCAAGCCTCGCAAGCCCCTCGGGGGCTGTCGACCCCTCTGACAAAGGGGAGCCACCCGAGACCCTGGCTGAAGACGGCGACGAAGCCGAGGCGATGGAGATTGAAGCCAAGATGGACGACGACGAGCCGGACTGGCGCGAGCCGCTGGTCAGCTGGCTTGTCCGAAGAGTTTTACCCTCGGACAAAACCAGAGCACGGCGGTTGGCATGTAAAGCCAAGTCTTTTACGATGATTGACTGCAACCTCTATCGACGGAGTCCCTCAGGTGTCCTCCAGCGCTGCATTCCCTTCAGTCAAGGCAAACACCTACTCGAAGAGATACATGCCGGAGCCTGCAGTCACCACGCCGCACCAAGTACCCTAGTCGGTAACAGCCTTTCGACAAGGCTTCTACTGGCCAACCGCCGTGGCCGATGCTACCGAGGTGGTACGCTCCTGCGAGGGGTGCCAGTACTACACTCGGCAGACACACCTACCGGCCCAAGCTCTCCAGACGATCCCCCTTACTTGGCCATTCACCGTATGGGGACTGGACCTTGTCGGGCCCCTCCAAAAGGCGCTCGGGGGCTTCACCCATTTGCTTGTCGCCATCGACAAGTTCTCGAAGTGGATCGAGGCTTGGCCAATCACCCAAATCAGCTCGGCACAAGCGGTGTTATTCTTCACCGACATCGTTCAACGGTTTGGTGTCCCGAACTCCATCATCAGCGACAACGGCACGTAGTTCACCGGAAAGAAGTTTCTGGCCTTCTGCGATGAATACCACATACGAGTGGACTGGGCGGCCGTAGCCCACCCAAGAACGAACGGCCAAGTAGAACATGCCAATGGCATGATTCTCCAAGGCCTCAAGCCGACAATATTCAACAGATTGCATAAGTTCGGCAAGAGGTGGCTGACGGAGCTCCCGGCGGTGATATGGACTCTAAGGACTACGCCAAGCCGAGCCACGGGCTTCATGCCCTTCTTCCTGGTGTACGGCGCCAAGGCCGTCCTCCCCACGGACTTGGAGTACGGTGCCCTGAGGATCCGAGCCTATGATGAACAGGGCAATCAGACTACCCGCGAAGACGCGTTGGACCAAGTCGACGAAGCTCGGGACATGGCCCTGTTGCACTCGGCCAAGTACTAACAGTCACTACGCCAGTACCATGCTCGGCAGCGTCCGGGGCCGAGCCTTCGGCGTAGGCGACTTGGTGCTGTGGCTCAGGCAGGACAACAAGGGGCGCCACAAGCTCACTCCGCCGTGGGAAGGACCATTTATCATCGCCGAGGTGCTACGCCCCGGCACGTACAAGCTCGCGAACGAGAAGGGCGAGGTCTACAACAACGCTTGGAACATCGAACAGCTACGTCGCTTCTATCCTTAAATTTCCGAGCATTGTAAAATTTGTAAAATCTTGAATTCAATAAAAAGACCCGACTTCTACTCTTTTTACCTGATTTTTAGATTTTTGATCCTAGCCTACACTCGGAAGTGAAAAGACTTTTCATTTCGCTGCGCAATAGAAAAGTGAGGCTCGACCTAACCGATAGAAAGGCCGACCCTCCCTCGGGGGCTAGGACGGGGGAACCCCCGGACTTTCCCGAGTCTCAATGATTTTGAAAACACAAAAATTTCAAAACTCGTTGAAATCGTTTCTCCCTAAAACACGCTTCTTTCCTAAAACCAAGCAAGAACCTATAAGACTCGGAAGAGTAAGAGAAGTCCCAGAGGACAGAGCCGGTTCGAGCCGAGGAGACCGCTTACGCCCCAGGGCTACAGCATCTCCCCTCACCACTCTGCGTCCGAAGGCTAACTTGCGCTCGGAAGAAAACTTATAAGATCTACGCTCGTCAAAGGGAGGAGGCTCGGGAAGAAACAACTAAGCCTTTTTTTCGAGGTTTCTTTCTGCCAAAACTCCTAGGACATCGGCTGCGTCTATGCCACTAAAGCTATGACACCCGAATAAAGTCCCCCGAGGCTCGATGGCCCGGGCACAGGATCGGCAAGAATAAACGCCTGAGGAAAAAAAGCACGAAACGAAACAAAACATACAGCAAATATTTAGATAAACATAAAGGCCGCGAAGGGCCACATGTTTGTTTCCTCTACAGCCACTCACGAAAAGTTACTTTTACAAGGGCAATACGGCCCGGCTTTTTTTATGGCAGATTCAGAGGAGGAAGCTCGACTTTGGCTTCAAAGAGGCCCGCCAGCGCTTCTCCTTGGTTCCTTCATCAAGTCCTCCAGTGGCAGGAGCTCGGCGTCAGTCGGCCTCAAGGAAGCCTTCGCTGATAGGGCCGGCGTCGAAGTTCCCATAGTGGGACTTCACGACCGCCAGTGTCTTCTGGACACCCAGTCAGTAAGGCCTCCTTGACCCGGCCGCCGACGCTGATGTAGAGTGCCTCCAGACGGCTCCGGAGCGAGATCCCCGAAGGTTTCCCACCGGCGCCGATGGAGTCACACAGCGTGCGCGACCTTCTGCAGTTCCAGGTGGTCGGCCGCTTCGCCATTGTAAGCCGCCTGCAGAACTGTGGGAGCAAAACATGGAGGTGAACAAAGATGCAGCAAGCAACCAAGACGAACAGGACGAAAAGCACGACATTGCACATACCGCCAGCCTCTTCCCGAGTGCCTCCTTCAGGCCGAGTCCAGCCGCACCAACCGCCAGGCGCAACGCCTCCTGAGTGTCACTCAGGTCGAGGGCCAAGGCCTCAGTGAGAGAGGTCTTCTCAGGCGGTGAGCTCTCGGGTGGCGTCGCGCTCCCTTGTCATCTCGGCCAAGGCGCTCTCCAGCTCCCGCACCCGTGTTGCCATGGCAGCGGCTTGGCCCCTCGCCTCCGTGACCTCCTCCTTCAAGATGGTGTTGTCAACACTCGCTTCGGCGAGCTTGGAGGTCACGGCGGTGAGCTTGTTTTGGGCATGGGCAAGGTCTTTCCCCTTGAGGTCAAGCTGCTTCCAGAGCCCGAGGCCACCACGAAGGAAGCGGGACTTGTCCCGGGAGGTATGCATACGGTCCTAGAAAGGAGAAAGGAGCGGAGACGGTGAGAACAATGCTCATATATAGGAAAAGTGGAAAAGTTACAAGACATGGGGATTCACCTGAAGCTGGGCCGGGAGGTCCTTCTCGAGGACGTCAGGCAATCGCGCGGAGACCCGCCGCCGGGCTGAACCCGAGCTCCTGAACGGCGTTCCATTTGGGAGCCTCGAGGTTGTCCCGGAGTGAGAAGACGGGCGGTGCCTGAGGATCCACTCGGTCCGCCCACTTGATCCGGGAGGCGGTTAGCTCCCGAGGTCAATGCTCCCTCAAGGCCAACGCCCAGGGACCCTCCTCACGGGAGGGGGGAGCTCCTGCACCGACATCCACGACCGACGACCCCACGGTGGCAGGCTCCGTGGGGGCGGCATCGGCTGGCACTCCCGAGGTGCCTCCAGAACTGACAGCCGAAGCCTCGGGAGCCTGTGCTGGCTCTGCCTCTGTTGGCGGTCCTTAGTAACTAAATTCCATCATCATTTTAAATACTAAAATAAATAGAAGGTAGGGTTTTTATCTAACATTTACACAAGTTTTGTTGTATATGTGACTTGCAGGTCTGACACGTGGAAATGCACAAAATATACAAGAAAAATGCACTACCGGAAAGCATATTCAGAAATGACGTCAAGCAAGAACAAAGAAGAAATCGCACCTCAAACACTGAACTGGACCCATTCGTAACTTTGGGGGAGGTCCAGGCCCAACAACAAACCAACCACCCGAAGGCGGTGGTGTAACAACCCGGGTTTTTCGATAACAAAAAATACGAGCTTTTTAAAATTTTTCATGCAATGAGTGTGCGACATATAGTTCTAAGTCAAAACCAGTGACAAACCACTAACAAATCATTGCATACACATAGAATTGATTGTACAGGATTGTCGAAGTTCTATAGTTGGTCTAGGCTTATGCGTCGGGGAGCACAAGTCCGTAGCAATACTTATCAAACTTTTCCCGTTACATCTTCCACTTTCGATTCATCTCGAACCTTCGGAGTTTCCTCTCTCTCAAGATCCGATCGAGCCCTCTCCTCGTACCTAGTCAAAACCTCACAACTAGATTTTTCCTTGACCACCTAGAAACCTCTCACTAAATTCTTCTTGATCCTCTATCATGGAATTCTCCCGAATTCGTTTCAATCATGTCTCCGAGACATTTGAACCAAATCCAAGAAAAGGGAAAAGACCAATTTCTTTCCTACTCTCACCTTCCTACAGTGCAGCCGGCCCCCCCTCCACTAGCCCTCACGGTCTCTCCAACCGGCCCAGCTTGCACTCGCCCTCCCCTTGGCCCAACTCACGAACAGCAGCAGGTTGCCCACCCGATCGGCCTGCCTGGCCCAGTTCGCGGCCCAGCTGGCCCAAGCCGCCATCGCAACCCAAACCCTAGAGGGCGAGGGCGCCCTGCCCCTAGCCGCCGCCGCCAGGCGCAACGCGCGAAGCCACGCACGCGACCCCACCTCGGCGTCCTGTGCCGATGCCCTCCACGTGTCCCTGAGTACGGAAGCCGGAGCATCTCACCGTCCATGCCCCGTGAAGCCCTAGCGCCCATGCTATAAGAAGATCAAGCCACGTCCTGTTCATCTTCCTCGTGAAGCCGCCGCCGCTCTGCTTCCTCCCCATAGCTCGCCGTAGCCTCTCTCTGCTCTCCTACCTGTGGTCATGCCCGCCCACGCCTACTGCGCGGGCCGCTGCCGGCCGGGTGGCCGAGCTCGTCGCGCCCGGCGTGGCGCTACAGGCCAGGTGGCCGTGCTTGCCGTGCTCCACGAGTCCCTACCGACCAGGCAGATGCGCTCGCCGCGCCACCCTCCTCACGACGTCCTCACCGCGTCTGGCTCCAACGCTGCGCCGTGTCCCGTTCCGTCTTCAACGTACCGCCCCGCGCCGATGTCGTCGTTCCTCTGCAGCCGCAGCCATGACACCAAGGGCTGGCGGGAGCACCGTCGCCATCCGCGGTGTCCACAGCATCTCTGCCCTGCTCACCGCGTGGACGTCAACCTCGCCGACCTGCCCTCGTCTTGCCACTGCAGCAACCCTGTGCGCGACCTCGCCATGCCTCTGCCGTGTTGAAGCCATGACATGAGCAGCACCAACCGCCGGTGAGCTACCCAACCTCCACGGCCTTGCCCTTCCTCTCCAGTGTAGCTCCTGTCGATAACTTGCACTGAGACTGGCCATCGTGCCATGATTTTGCACTTGCAGGAAGGCCACGACCATGCTAAGTCGTACTTCGGAGCTTCGTCACCCATCCGACCATCCACTGCTCCACCATGATGTCCATGGACGAGCCCAAGACCACGACGGCATCCCGGCTACCTCTACGTCAAGCCCTGAACCGAACCTCGCCCCGTGGCCATGACCACGTGGCAGCACTATCGACCCCGACCCCGACCCGCGTCAAGCGACCTGTCGGCCGCAAAACCCTCGGTGAGCCACGACTTTCTCCCCTATGGTGGGCACCGCCACCACGACCGGACCCGCCACATAAGCCATGGCGTCCCGCACTAAGGGACGCGTAGGCTGAGCCCCTCCCGACTCAGGACACTCACACACACGACACGAGACCTTTCAGCCAAATCGAACCACCGGCGTTCCAAGAACGTCGGCGTGGTCGAGGACTACCCAAACCACCACCATGATTGCGATTCGCTTTTACCCTGTGCACTTGGACTCCGAGACCACTCTGCTCATGTCGCCGATGGACACAACGGACGCCGATCGAGAAGGGAAGATCTCTGGAAGTTCTGCCTGGTTGTCCCGACGCGCACCGACGCCGCGTCCGAGCTTCACCTTAGCTACCATCACGCCGAGATTTACCATGCCCGCGTAGACCGATGGAACCCTGACACATCCCGACACCTAGAAACTTGTAGCCACCTTCAGCCAGCATCTAGTCACTCTAGCCAGCCTTGGCCAGTCACCAGCCCCGCCCAGCCAGCCGTGGCCAGCCGCGACCAGCCTACAGCAGGCCACAGCCAGCCATGACCAGCCAGCAGTAGGCCACGACCAGCCAGCAGCCGGCCACGACTAGCCGCAGCAAGCCATAGCAGGCCAGGAGGTACCAGCAGCTGGCCAAGAGGAGTCGGGACATGTAGCAGCAAGCCTCGCCACTTTCCTTTGACGCTAACCCTGTCTGGCCTTCGTGTCGTAGCTCCGTTGCTAGATCTTGAGGCCCCGTAGATGATGTTGGACTATTGGAAAGCCAAGTGATATACGACGCTGGACTATTGAAGAACCTTTTCTCTTACTTCCTATACTCCTGCTCTCCATATTGTATACCTATCCTTATAATCCGTCTGCTCATATCTCTATTGTACCCTATCTTTATGATCTGTCTGTACATGTATCTGTTGCACACTATTCTCACGATCTATCGGTATCTGTATTTGTAATACAGGATCCATCCATCATAATGCTATGGAAATGTGCTACTCCACTAGTTTGCTGAGTCATTTTGTCTTATGGTCGTGTCATTGGATCTTTTTGCTAGTTGTTCTTGTTGTCTGCCTCTGTGCCGTGCCTTCGAGCCGGCTGGGGGATCGTACCTCGTTCGGACGTTGCAATCGCGGGATCTGCCTTGCCATGACCGTAATGCCGGGTGTAACTCGACCTCTCATTGGTGTAGCTTGTGGCCGCGAGCATGCCTCGCCATGACCATGAAGCTATACCCCGTGCGCTGTTCTTTGATTCTTCGTGCCCAAGCCCTCGTATGCTTGTACCCTGTGTGACCGCTGCATTTCTTCGATTCTGCGGTGACAACCGCACCGCTACAAATCTGAGAGATGACTTAGTGCCAGTGCACCCAGGTCATGGTACCCTACGAGTGATTTACACACTTGCGTCTTTTACATGTTGCTCTCTTTTGACGACCCGTCTATTCCATGGCGTGCATGTCGGAAGAAGTAGACCACTGCTTTATTACGTTTTTCGCTCATTGTCCCCGCATAGCCCGCTCTATTCGATCCCGTCTTATCCATGGCAATTGGATCAAAGACCGGACTAACCCTTTTTAGTTAGCGAAGCTATGGTCTATATCAAAATCTCGAACCTATGTGAGTCGACCCGATCGACTACTTAAAAACCATCTTCACAAAAGATATGACCGAGAATATGATATGGATGCGCCCGGCTAACTTCCCCTCTCTCTTGATTTTTGTTCTTCAGACACTTGTATGATTGTACCCGTTTGAACCACAGCCTTGGTACCCTACAAGTGGATTAAAGCACTCGCATTAACATGTGTAACTTTACTTGCCGTTGAATTGGACGTTTTTCCCCATTCGCTTGGCCCGTCCTCCGATCCCCGTCTTCTCCGTGGCGTTCGGATCGGAAGATTGTGAGCCGTGGTGTTTGCTATGGATCAGCTCTAGCCTAAACCATTATTTATAAAGCCATATTGGCTTGGCCGTGACATAAGCTTGTGGATAGCAAACCCCACTCTTAATTTTTCTTTGGCCCGATGAAATCGGACATACGCCGAGGGGGCCAAGTCGTGTGCCTTTTGTTATTTCTCCAGTATTTATGGATCTTCCGGCATCCCGTCGTCTTATGGTGTATTGGGTGTTTTCATGCCTTGAGTTGCTTCGCAGAGTAGCCATTTCCGGATTAGCGACGATCGGGTTGAGAACCGCTGGAGGAGGACATGGACGACGACAGGAACCATGGAGTGAAGTCACCCTGGAGGAGGTGGCCCAGCAGAACGACTACGCTAACCGAGGAATACTCATACCACTACTTCCTCGACAACGCAGGTGTCATGGCAGCACCTTCTTTTAAAGAATCCTATTAGACATTGCATAATTAGAATTGCTAGTGCTTTATATTTACTCCTTTGCTAGTATATGATGCATACTACCACCTAAGCTGTTATTACCTTGCTTGCAAACACTCTACCATGCTACCTAGCTTCGCGCTCACACTATCTTATATATATATTTACCTGCTTGCTTGCATATTACATCACCATATTTATTAACTCCACTCGCATTGTATCTGTGATGTGATGCTGGTGGTGAACCTCTGGGAATTGTTTGGTTTGGGATGCCTAGACTGGTGGACTATGAGCGTGCTGCGTGTGTCTTGGGTGTGTGGTGAGGGTCGAGTCGACCAAGTGGGATACACAACGAGCTGTGTAAGCAAGTCATGCCGGGAGTTGCATCTGGGCATTCCCACGAGAGACACCTGTGGCGGGTAATGGTTTATGAGGAGGTTCCGGGATGGATAGCCTGCGTGGTTTGAAACCATGTGAATGGAGGCGCCGTGATGGCACGGGGAGAGTATCCCCTATGAGAAGATGCCTGCTTGGTCAACCTAGGATCTTCTGGTACTCAGGCTCATAGGAATCCTTTACTGCTCACTCGCTTCTGAATGGGCGGGAGACTGGCTGGACTACTTGGTAGGGCGATGCCACTACTGCTAGGTTGTGAGGTGATAGGGTGGGCGGGGGCGGATGTCGGAAGTTCCCGCACCGTCCTATATGCGCAGTACCACTGATTGGGCACGGTAATGCGTCTCCCAGTCTCAGCGTTTCGGCATAGGGCCAAAGTTACCCAGGGCTGAGTGGTAGGGTGGCATCGACCTAGGCAAGCAAGCACCCGAAATTCTGCCTAGATGATTGTACAGCATCGATGATGGCTAATCTTGTGAGTGGTAAAACCTCTGCAGAGTGTTATGATTGATCGATCGATACATATGCCGACTCGTCGGCTATGGACCTTTCCTGTGGTCTTCTACTAGTGTAGAGAGTGATATTCTTTTCTCCACCTGGTTGATGATTGTCCGGCAGTGTGCCCGGTGTGGCAGTGTGCCGTTGAGACAGGACCCGAGAGGGAGTTGGGCCTGTCGACTGAGCACGAGATGTGTGTGAGGTGGTGTATGGGTAGGATGATGGATTTGGGAAAGACTGATGGGAATTGATGATATGGATTAAAACTTGACAAACTATTATAAAATTTACTACAGGATACTACTTTGCATGTGCTTAGGATGCAAACCACAGCCAAATGTTAGGATCGCCAGATCCTTTGTTTTCTCTTTTCCACTAAAGCTCATCGGTGCTGACCATGGCCTACACATATCTGGCGGTGTGCAGATTGCCTGACTAACAGAGATATTGAGATAAGAAGTACTAGAAGGTCTCATGCCTACGCTCAAGTTTGGTTCAGGAGATGAAGACTATACTGCGCCAAGATTAACTCTGATGATACCCGTGAAGGAGGAGCCTCCACTCGACAACATATTCCGCCAGCTCTGATGATGTCTAGATACGCTTCTGCTAGATTAACCCTACAATAGGTGTATCCTCAAATGAGGTAAAACTTGTAAAGCTTGTAATCATACGCTGTATGACTGTGATTTCAACTGATATATGATAATGTGATGGAATCAAACTTTGATTTGATCACATTATAAATCATTCTTTGGATTTTCCCTTTGTGGAAAATCGAGGATGTTTCAGTTGGTATCAAAGCCATACTTGACCTTAGGACGAGACCATTAGGACCAGCTACTAGCATATGAGCCAACACATCTGTCTGAAAACTATTTGTGAAAACACTTTTCCCTCCACCTTGAGTTTTGATGCTAACACTTATTACTCTTCCCCACCTTGAATTCTTTCGCTAACTAATCCTACCTATTCTAAAAGTTGACCCCTAAGAAGTGGACTTCCCTTTTGATTTCCCACGATAGACCGATAGATGTGTAAGACTATAAAGGCTTAGGAGTCGCCTTAAGTCAACACTATGCATTTAGGAGTTGTAATGCTGCCTGATTGCCTGGATCTTTTTGCTTCTTATGCTTCTTTGCGTTTATATTGCCTGAGTGTAGGCTATGAAATTATTTTATATACGTGAGACTCCAGGAAACGCCCATAACCCACAAGTCCCCAGGATCGAAACCTGGCAAGCTGAAAACCAAGATCGCTATATACTCAAATGAGCGACCCTGACCACCGGTTGGAAGTACAGGACCAAAGCAGCATATCTTTACCACTCCATTTCAAAATTGATTTCAGATTTTCAACTCCATGCATCTTCAAAATAGCCTCCCCACTTGGGATTGAAAAAATTCCTTTTCTCTAATTTAAAAAGCAACTACCATTTCAAATGAAAAATGATTTCAAAACATTCTGAACTTCCAAAAGAAAATGTTTTCGGCTCTTCTGCTCTACATACCATGTATTTAAAAGCTCCTTGCAAATGATTTGAAAACCCACTGTTTTTCTAAATGGTGATACAAAAATTTCTTTTCAAAAGGCAAAAGTTCTACTCTTTAACAAAATAATTTCAAAATAGGAAAAATCATCGGCCCAGATTTTGCTTAAAAGCTTTTTGATTTCACCCAAACCTCCAATTTATATACAAATAAACTCTGTTTTCAAAATAGATGGCAATTTGAATTTTTAAAACAAATGCCTGCGAAGAGGGTATTACCAACTCTTGTGAAAAGAATTTAGCAAAACCAAAATAAGTATATCTTTCAAAACTTGTTTTCAAAAAAGTACAACCTTGGAAAAAGACAGTTTTTGGAAAAACCAATTCGATTGCGAAAGCTGCGCTCTTCAAAAAGGAGAAATGATTTCCAACTCATTATCCAAAACTGATTTTGTTTAAAATTAACAAACGGAGTGAAGCTTTGATTTGAAAACTAAACCAAGTTTTGAAAATTGTTTCAGAAAATAAGCCATTCAAAAGATTTTGCTATTTAACTCGTATTGATTCAAAACTCATACTAAAATTTTCCCAATTCCAAAAACTTCACAAAAACGTTCTCAAATTTCCAAACAAGGTTTCAAATGAACTATCTTGAAAGATTTCTGGCAATTGTAAAACGATTTCCTTAAAATGGTTTCAACTCCGCATACCCCCATTTTAAAACATCTTTTACCAAAATCTCATTGCAAAAGATTTAAAAATGGCTTAATCTCTAAAATTCATCAATAATTGTGTTGATTTCAAAATTTTGGGTTGAAGCCTCTCTTCTACAAGTCTGTAAATAGAATTTAAAAATGAGTTAAAAATAAAAAAATGGTGATCTTCCAAATTATTTAAAAAGGATTTCTCAAAAGACTCTTTTCTTCCTCCTGCTTGGAATATCAAGCCGATGCTAGTATCTCAATGGGATAAGTCGTTCCCGACCTACGGTGCCGCTACGAAACTTGGGGCCCCATATGTGATGCATCCACATGGCTTGCCGCCGGGCGTATGCAGTTAACGTGGTATGATCGTGACCGCCCCCAAATGGTACTTGGCACGATTGAATTTCCGGGCTGGATTCTATTAAAAAAAATCCTTTTGCAAAGAAAAATCGAGTTCATGGAAAAGTTATTATTGAGAAAATCAACTGGATTTAAAAATGTTCAAAACCCCTCTCAAAACCCGCCTTATTAAAAAGGGAAAAATAATTCTTTCCAAATATTTACATATGCGAATTTTTCCTGTTTAAAGCTTTTCAAACATAAAAACATTCGGTTCCTTCAAAAATTTCAAATGCTTAAAACCTTTTGCGTGTGTTTTCAAAGATCTTAGGCGAAAGTTCTTAATCTTTAGCGACTCTTTCAAAAAGCAAGAACTTATAAAAACTATGTTTCAAAAGTTATTTTAGAAAAATGTATGTGAGACGACATTCGAAAGCCTTTTGCGTGTGTATTCAAAAGATTTGGGAAAACCTATTTCCATTTAAGATGGTGTTTTCAAAAGGATTGTGAAAACCTAGAAAATTCAAAAGTTTTCAAACAAGCTTCTCAAATTTACAAGCTACTTGGTTTCCAAAACACCACTAATAATTTCAAAAGGGATTTGATTTCTAAATAATAGTAATGGTTTAAAACTTACCTCGTACCCAGATTTGTTTTGATTGAAAAGATCTTCTATAAAAATAAGTTATACAAATTGCTTCCTCCTATTCCAAAACGGATATCACGAAAACTGTTTTGCCCAAAACCCTCCTTCAAAATCCTTACTTGCAAAATCAATGCATCGGAACATATCTTTCACTGACACTAACTCCTAAATCTCGAGGACGAGATTCCTGTAAGGGGGTGGACTGTAACAACCCGGGTTTTCCGATAACCAAAAATACGAGCTTTTTAAAATTTTTCATGCAATGAGTGTGCGACATATAGTTCTAAATCGAAACCGTGACAAACCACTAACAAATCGTTGCATACATATAGAATTGATTGTACGGGATTGTCAGAGTTCTATAGTTGGTCTAGGCTTATGCGTCGGGGAGCACAAGTCCGTAGCAATACTTATCAAACTTTTCCCGTTACATCTTCCACTTTCGATTTCATCTCGAACCTTCGGAGTTTCCTCTCTCTCAAGATCCGGTCGAGCCCTCTCCTCATACCTAGTCAAAACCTCACAACTAGATTTTTCCTTGACCACCTAGAAACCTCTCACTAAATTCTTCTTGATCCTCTATCATGGAATTCTCCCGAATTCGTTTCAATCATGTCTCCGAGACATTTGAACCAAATCCAAGAAAAGGGAAAAGACCAATTTGTTTCCTGCTCTCACCTTCCTACAACCCAGCCGGCCCCCCTCCACTAGCCCTCACGGTCTCTCCAACCGGCCCAGCTTGCACTCGCCCTCCCCTTGGCCCAACTCGCGAACAGCAGCAGGTAGCCCACCCGATCGGCCTACCTGGCCCAGTTCGCGGCCCAGCTGGCCCAAGCCGCCGCCGCAACCCAAACCCTAGAGGGCGAGGGCGCCCTACCCCTGGCCGCCGCCGCCAGGCGCAACGCGCGAAGCCACGCACGCGACCCTACCTCGGCGTCCGTGCCGATGCCCTCCACATGTCCCTGAGTACGGAAGCCGGAGCATCTCACCATCCATGCCCCGTGAAGCCCTAGCGCCCATGCTATAAGAAGATCAAGCCGTGTCCTGTTCATCTTCCTCGTGAAGCCGCCGCCGCTCTGCTTCCTCCCCATAGCTCGCCGTAGCCTCTCTCTGCTCTCCTCCCTGCGGTCATGCCCACCCACGCCTACTGCGCGGGCCGCTGTCGGCCAGGTGGTCGTGCTTGCCGCGCTCCACGAGTCGCTACCGACCAGGCGGATGCCCTCGCCGCGCCACCCTCCTCACGAGGTCGTCACCGCGTCTGGCTCCAACGCCGCGCCGTGTCCCATTCCTGTCTTCACCGTACCGCCCCGCGCCAACGTCGTCGTTCCTCTGCAGCCGCAGCCATGACACCGAGGGCTGGCGGGAGCACCGTCGCCATCCACGGTGTCCGCAGCATCTCTGCCCTGCTCGCCGCGTGGACGTCAACCTTGCCGACCTGCCCTCGTCTTGCCACTGCAGCAACCCTGTGCACGACCTCGCCATGCCTCTGCCGTGTTGAAGCCGTGACTTGAGCAGCACCAATCACCGGTGAGCTACCCAACCTCCGCGGCCTTGCCCTTCCTCCCCAGCGTAGCTCCTGCCGATAACTTGCACTGAGACTGGCCATCAGTGCCATGATTTTGCACTTACAGGGAGGCCACGACCATGCTAAGTCGTCCTTCAGAGCTTCGTCACCCATCCGACCATCCACTGCTCCACCATGATGTCCACGGACTGAGCCCAAGACCACGACGGTGTCCCGGCTACCTCTACGTCAAGCCCTGAACCGAACCTCGCCCCACGGCCACGACCACGTGGTAGCACTACCGACCCCGACCCCGACCCGCGTCAAGCGACCTGTCGGCTGCAAAACCCTCGGTGAGCCACGACTTTCTCCCCTATGGTGGGCACCGCCACCATGACCAGACCCGCCACATAAGCCATGGCGTCCCACACTAAGGGACGCGTAGACCGAGCCCCTCCCGGGTCAGGACACTCGCACACATGACACGAGACCTTTCAGCCAAATCGAACCACCGGCATTCCAAGAACGTCGGCGTGGTCGACGGACTACCCAAACCACCACCATGATTGCGATTCGGTTTTACCCTGTGCACTTGGACTTCGAGACCACTCTGCTCATGTCGCCGATGGACACGACGGACGCCGATCGAGAAGGGAGAAGATCTCTGGAAGTTCTGCCTGGTTGCCCCGACGCGCACCGACGCCCCGTCCGAGCTTCACCTTAGCTACCATCACGCCGTGATTTACCATGCCCGCGTAGACCGATGGAACCCAGACACATCCCGACACCTCCTAGAAACTTGTAGGCACCTTCGGCTAGCATCTAGTCACTCTAGCCAGCCTTGGCCAGTCACCAGCCCTGCCCGGCCAGCCGTGGCCAGCCACGACCAGCATACAGCAGGCCACAGCCAGCCACGACCAGCCAGCAGTAGGCCACGACCAGCCAGCAGCCGGCCACGACTAGCCGCAGCAAGCCATAGCAGGCCAGGAGGTACCAGCAGCTGGCCAAGAGGAGCCGGGACATGTAGCAGCAAGCCTCGCCACTTTCCTTTGACGCTGACCCTGTCTGGCCTTCGTGTCGTAGCTCCGTTGCTAGATCTTGAGGCCCCGTAGATGATGTTGGACTGTTGGAAAGCTAAGTGATATACGACACTGGACTATTAAAGAACCTTTTCTCTTACTTCCTATACTCCTGCCCTCCATATTGTATACCTATCCTTATAATCCGTCTGCTCATATCTCTGTTGTACCCTATCTTTACGATCTGTCTGTACATGTATCTGCTTGCACCCTATTCTCACGATCTATCTGTATCTGTATTTGTAATACAGGATCCATCCATCATAATGCTATGGAAATGTGCTACTCCACTAGTTTGCTAAGTCATTTTGTCTTATGGTTGTGTCATTGGATCTTTTTGCTAGTTGTTCTTGTTGTCTGCCTGTGTGCCATGCCTTCGAGCCGGCTGAGGGATCGTACCTCGTTTCGGACGTTGCGATCGCGGGATCCGTCTTGCCATGACCGTAATGCCGGGTGTAACTCGACCTCTCGTTGGTGTAGCTTGTGGCCGCGAGCACACCTCGCCATGACCATGAAGCTGTACCCCGTGCACTGTTCTTTGATTCTTCATGCCCAAGCCCTCGTATGCTTGTACCCTGTGCGACCGCTGCATTTCTTCGATTCTGCGGTGACAACCGCACCGCTACAAATCTGAGAGATGACTTAGTGCCAGTGCACCCAGGTCATGGTACCCTACGAGTGATTTACGCACTTGCGTCTTTTACATGTCGCTCTCTTCTGACGACCCGTCTATTCCATGGCGTGTGTGTCGGAAGAAGTAGACCACTGCTTTATTACATTTTTCGCTCATTGTCCCCGCATAGCCCGCTCTATTCGATCCCGTCTTATCCATGGCGATTGGATCAAAGACCGGACTAACCCTTTTTAGTTAGCGAAGCTATGGTCTATATCAAAATCTCGGACCTATGTGAGTCGACCCGATCGACTACTTAAAAACCATCTTGACGAAAGATGTGACCGAGAATATGATATGGATGCGCCCAGCTAACTTACCCCTCTCTCTTGATTCTTGGTCTTTAGACACTTGTATGATTGTACCCATTTGAACCACAGCCTTGGTACCCTACAAGTGGATTAAAGCACTCGCATTAACAGGTGTAACTTTACTTGCCGATGAATTGGACGTTTTTCCCCATTCGCTTGGCCCGTCCGCCGATCCCCGTCTTCTCCGTGGCGTTCGGATCGGAAGATCGTGAGCCATGGTGTTTGCTATGGATCAGCTCTAGCCTAAACCATTATTTATAAAGTCATATTGGCTTGGCCGTGACATAAGCTTGTGCAAAGCAAACCCCACTCTCAATTTTTCTTTGGCCCGATGAAATCGGACATACGCCGAGGGGGCCAAGTCGTGTGCCTTTTATTATTTCTCCAGTATTTATGGATCTTCCGGCGTCCCGTCGTCTTTTGGTGTATTGGGTGTTTTCATGCCTTGAGTTGCTTCGCGGAGTAGCCGTTTTTGGATTAGCGACGATCGGGTTGAGAACCGCTAGAGGAGGACATGGACGACGACAGGAACCATGGAGTGAAGTCACCCTGGAGGAGGTGGCCCAGCAGAATGACTATGCTAACCGAGGAATACTCATACCACTACTTCCTCGACAACGCAGGTGTCATGGCAGCACCTTCTTTTAGAGAATCCTAATAGACGTTGCATATTTAGAATTGCTAGCGCTTTATATTTACTTCTTTGCTAGTATATGATGCATACTACCACCTAAGCTGTTATTACCTTGCTTGCAAACACTCTACCATGCTACCTAGCTTCCCGCTCACACTCTCTTATATATATATTTACCTGCTTGCTTGCATATTACATCACCATATTTATTAACTCCACTCGCATTGTATCTGTGATGTGATGCTGTTGGTGAACCTCTGGGAATTATTTGGTTTGGGATGCCAGACTGGTGGACTATGAGCTTGCTGTGTGTGTCTTGGGTGTGTGGTGAGGGTTGAGTCGACCAAGTGGGATACACAACGAGCTGTGTAAGCAAGTCATGCCGGGAGTTGCATCTGGGCATTCCCACGAGAGATACCTATGGTGGGTAATGGTTTATGAGGAGGTTCCGGGATCGATAGCCTGCGTGGTTTGAAACCCTGTGAATGGAGGCGCCGTGATGGCACGGGGAGAGTATCCCCTATGAGAAGATGCCTGCTTGGTCAACCTAGGATCTACTGGTACTCAGGCTCATAGGAATCCTTTACTGCTCACTCGCTTCTGAATGGGCGGGAGACGGCTGGACTACTTGGTAGGGCGATGCCACTACTGCTAGGTTGTGAGGTGATAGGGTGGGTGGTGGCGGATGTCGGAAGTTCCCGCACCATCCTAGATGCGCAGTACCACTGATTGGGCCTGGTACTGCGTCTCCCAGTCTCAGCGTTTCGGCGTAGGGCCGAAGTTACCCAGGGCTGAGTGGTAGGGTGGTATCGACCTAGGCAAGCAAGCACCCTGGAATTCTGCCTAGATGATTGTACAGCATCGATGATGGCTAATCTTGTGAGTGGTAAAACCTCTGCAGAGTGTTATGGTTGATCGATCGATACATATGCTGACTCGTTGGCTATGGACCTTTCCTGTGGTCTTCTACTAGTGTAGAAAGTGATATTCTTTTCTCCCCCTGGTTGATGATTGTCCGGTAGTGTGCCCGATGTGGCAGTGTGCCGTTGAGACAGGACCCGAGAGGGAGTTGGGCCTGTCGACTGAGCGCGAGATGTGTGTGTGAGGTGGTGTATGGGTGGGATGATGGATTTGGGAAAGACTGATGGGAATTGATGATATGGGTTAAAGCTTGACAAACTATTATAAAATTTACTACTGTATACTACTTTGCATGTGCTTAGGATGCAAACCACAGCCAAATGTTAGGATCGCCAGATCCTTTGTTTTCTCTTTTCCACTAAAGGTCATCAGTGTTGACCATGGCCTGCACATATCTGGCGGTGTGCAGATTGCCTGACTAATAGAGATATTGAGATAAGAAGTATTAGAAGGTCTCGTGCCTACGCTCAAGTTTGGTTCAGGAGATGAAGACTATGCTGCGCCAAGATTGACTTTGATGATACCCGTGAAGGAGGAGCCTCCACTCGACAAGCTAGATTAACCCTATAATAGGTGTATCCTCAAATGAGGTAAAACTTGTAAAGCTTGTAATCATACGCTCTATGACTGTGATTTCAACCGATATA
The DNA here is from genome assembly GCA_038502445.1 of Eremochloa ophiuroides. NCBI lineage: Eukaryota > Viridiplantae > Streptophyta > Magnoliopsida > Poales > Poaceae > Eremochloa > Eremochloa ophiuroides. The sequence goes on from JAHLJS010000002.1 coordinate 52,357,309, forward strand.
TGATAATGTGATGTAATCAAACTTTGATTTGATCGCATTATAACTCATTCTGTGGATTTTCCCTTCGTGGAAAATTGAGGATGTTTCGGGTGGCCAGTGGGGCCAGCCAGGGGACCGACCGCCCCCAGGTGCAGCCGCCCCCTGGTGGGGCCTCTCGATCCCAGTCTTCGGAGGCAGTGCCCTAGGCGGTATCCCAAAGGCGGTTTCACCTCCTTCCAAACTTAGCTCCGCCAGAACCGTCCTATGAAGCTATAAAATGATGCCCCCACTCCTTCCATGAAGAACAACTTGGTACAAGAGAGAAGAAGAAGGGAGTGCCACCAATTTTTTCATTAGTTTAGCTTCTAGCTAGGCTAGTATAGGGTTAGAGAGAGAGATAGAAGCTTGAGAAGTGAGAGCGGGGTCGAAGCAGTTCTACTCTCGGGTGGACGAAGTGCCGGACCTGTCGGCTCTCACATCCAACTTATACCTCTACAACCATCTTGCTGCTTGAAGTAAGAGGTTTATGATACATTCTAGTTTTGATCCATTAAGTGAGTTACTTTTATAAAGCTACTTGTTTGTGGGATCGTCGCTCGTCCTTGAGACGGGTGCTCTAGTTAGAGGACTCCTGATAAAGACGGAAGTTCCTGGCCATCGCTAGAGTAGTAGTCGCCTTCGTAGACGTGGTGTCTAAGTTGGAGTCTAGCTTCGGTTGTTGCGCGCGCCCACGGGCAGAGGGGTAGGTGGCAAGGTGGTGACAGCCTTGTCCACTCGTACCAGCATCCCCCACGTTCGGCCGTGGAATAGCGCTGATACTGTTATCGCTTGGCAGACCAGGTGCATCAGTGGGCCCGAAGCAGGCAAGTAGTGGGAAAGTCATCTTCACTTAGAGTTTCTTGACTTAGTGTGTCCTCTCCACCCAAGTTACCCTCCTATCTTTTCTGGGGTCAACTAGCTAAGAGACCTCTAACTTAAGCCGTTCCTTTGGGAAAATACGATACCCTGGATAGTTCCGGGTGAAGTGCTACAACAGTACTTCCATGCGCTTGCAGACTTTTCTGCTGTCGCTAAGAAGCGCCAACAAGCATTTCTGGCGCCGTTGCCGGGGAACGGTTGTCGTTTATAGTCTCCGAACCTAGTTGCCCGTGTATCCTTTGTTTTTACCTTTCTTTTCTTTGACCACTTTTGATCCAATGGAGCAACCTACCATCTCCAAACTTTCTGCTCCTAAGGGCGAGTTCGTTGAACCTCTACAATCCGCAAAGCCAATCACAGCTTCAAGTTACGAACTCTGCCCAGCTTTTATAGCTATGGTTCGGGAACAAACCTTCTCAGGATTAGATTATGAAAATCCATATCACCACCTAAGGGAGTTTGAGCAGCTCTGTGCATGCCTAACCATTGCTGGCATGTCACATGAAACAATGCGGTGGAAATTGTTTCCTTTCTCTCTTAATGAGAGAGCGAAACAATGGTACGCCCTCAACGTAGGGAAGGTAGCAGGTGATTGGGAAGAATTGCGAAACAAATTTTGTGTAGCATTCTTCCCTATATCCCGAATTGCTGCCCTACGTCAAGAGATTCTCAACTTCCAACAACATGAGAAGGAATCCATAGGTGCAGCTTGGGAAAGATTTATGATTTTAACAAAATCTGGCCCAGACTTGTCTATCCCAGCCATGTGCTCTTGCAGCATTTTTGGTTAGGACTTAGCAAGGAATATGCCTGATAACTTGACATAGCCGCAGGGGGGTCGTTCACACACAAAACCACAGCCGAAGGAGAGGCTCTTTTAGATCGCATTCTAGAGAACACTCCTCCGTTAGAACCCCTCCGAGTAGAGCCAGAGCTGTGTCACGAGGAAGTCTCTTCGGCCGAGGCTGAACCAACATTACCTATAGAGACACCCTCACCCAAACCAGAAGATCCGAAGGAAGGTCTCTAACCTTCAGATCTTCCATACTTCGATGATGAATTCTTCGATGATTATGGGAATGTCTCAAAGTATGCATACAGAAGAAGCACCCATATCCCTGTCACCCTAAAACCTTGCCTTGATTCTTTAAAAGAATCCATTAGGGAGTTGACGGCTATCATGAGTGACGAATGGAGAAACGAAAGGGAGTCTTCATCTGAAGTAATTCAGATTCGCTCCCCTTCGCGAACCATCCGTTGCAAAATCCAGGATGATTGGGTGGAGATGTTGTACAACCCCACGGTAGGAGCAAATCTGATGTCCACGACTTTTGCACACACTCATCTGAATGATAGACATTTTGCTCCTACGACCCTGTCCATGAGAAATAGCTCGCGTACTTGTCAGCTAGGACAAGGGTTGGTTCACAACGTCAAAATTCAGCACGATGACGTTGTCTTAACTTTAGATTTTCACATCTTTGACGACGTACACTTTAGCGTGCTAATCGGGCATCCCCTGGAGAAATTTCTCTCCAATGCAACAAGAACAGGGGAATTAAATATTAAGCTGGGGAGGAATGATTATTCCATACCTTTTTATCGAGCTAAAAACTCGATGGCAGACCCTCTCCCCTGTCATATCCTGCCCGAGGAGGTTATGTCGGTTTCACCTTTTGAGCCTCCTGAGTCGTCCTTAGAAAATGATGCCAACTTCTTCATAGAAGAAGAGGGTGATATAGGAGAAACCTTTGACTTTCCTAAAGAGGAAGTGCCGACTCCACCTCCTGTTGAGCTAAAAACCCTGCCTGAAGGACTACGTTACATTTTTCTAAATGGCAACAAAAGCACTCCCGTCACTATTAGTGACAAGCTTTTAGATGAGGAGACGGCTAGACTTATTGCCGTTTTAGAAAAACATAGATCGGTCTTTGAGTATTCATTGCAAGATCTCAAGGGGATTAGCCCAACGCTCTGTACCCATCGTATCCCTATTGACCCTGCGAGCACACCATCACGCGAACCGCAGCGTAGGCTCAATAATGCGATGCGGGAAGTTGTGAAGAAGGAAGTCCTTAAGCGTCTTCACGCCGGGATCATTTATCCCGTACCACACAGTGACTGGGTTAGCCCCGTCCAAGTGGTTCCCAAGAAAGGAGGAATGATGGTAGTTGAGAACGCTAAGAACGAGCTCATCCCACAACGTACCGTCACAGGATGGAGGATGTGCATTGACTACAGAAAACTCAATGCGGCAACACGAAAGGATCACTTTCCATTGCCCTTCATTGATGAGATGTTAGAGCGATTGGCGAAACATTCTTTCTTTTGCTTCCTTGATGGGTATTCTAGTTATCACCAAATTCCCATCCATCCTGACGATCAAAGCAAAATAACCTTTACATGTCCGTATGGAACGTATGCGTATAGAAGAATGTCGTTTGGGCTATGTAATGCACCCGTTCCAGCGTTGCATGGTGTCCGTCTTCTCAGAAATGATTGAGGAGATCATGAAAGTTTTCAAGGATGATTTTTTAGTCTATGGAAAAACTTTTGATCATTGCCTCGAGAATTTAGACAAAGTTTTGCAAAGATGCCAAGAAAAGGACCTGGTGCTTAACTGGGAAAAGTGCCACTTCATGGTCCGCAAAGGCATTGTCCTCGGACATTTAGTATCCGAAAGGGGGATAGAAGTGGATAAAACAAAGATAGAGGTTATTGAGCAACTACCTCCCCCTGTGAACATCAAAGGGATTTGTAGCTTCCTAGGCCATGCTGGGTTCTACCAGCGTTTCATCAAGGATTTTTCATAGATCACTAGACACTTGACTAACCTGTTAGCAAAAGACGTACCTTTTGAGTTCACGGATGAGTGTTTGAAAGCTTTTGAAATCATCAAGAAAGCACTCATCTCGGCGCCCATAATCCAACCTTCGGATTGGGCATTACCCTTCGAAATCATGTGTGATGCTAGTGACTATGCTGTTGGTTCGGTCCTTGGCCAAACCAAAGATAAGAAGCATCACGCGATCGCTTACGCTAGCAAGACTGTAACAGGACCTCAGCTTAACTATGCCACAACCGAGAAGGAGCTCCTCGCAGTAGTTTTTGCTATCGATAAATTTAGATCTTACTTAGTGGGAGCAAAAATAATTATTTATACTAATCATGCTGCTTTAAAATATCTACTCACCAATAAAGATGCTAAACCTCGTTTGATCCGCTGGATCTTGTTATTACAAGAATTTGATATTGAAATAAAAGATAAAAAAGGAGTAGAAAATACTGTTGCCGACCATCTTTCGCGTATGCAAGTTACTAGCATGCAGGAACAGGAGATCAATGACTTCCTATGCGACGACATGCTCCTCATGGTCGCTGACACAAATCCGTGGTATGTAAACATTGTGAATTACATGGTTTCAGGGTACGTACCCCCGGGCGAATCAAGAAAAAAGCTAGAATATGAAATTAGACGCCATTTATGGGATGAACCCTACCTGTACCAGGTTTGTGCCGATGGACTGTTGAGAAGATGCGTGCCTACTGCCGAGGGTGCACAAATCATTGAGAGATGTCATGCAGCACCATACGGGGGCCATTATAGAGTTTTCCGCACACAAGCCAAAATTTGGCAATGCGGATTCTATTGGCCAACAATGTATACCGACACCAAAGAATTCATCCGAAGGTATCGACAATGTCAGCTGCAAGGCAACATCAGCTCCCGCAATGCCATGCCCCTTCATTTCAACCTCCAAATTGAAGTCTTTGATGTCCGGGGCATTGACTTCATGGGACCATTCCAGAAGTCGGGAGACTGTGTTGGCGGTCCTTATAGATCATTTTTAACTGCCAACTTATGCCTAAAGGGAGAGAAACTATCATACTTTAACACATAGACATATGCTATCAACAGAGTTCCACTTGTACCCCTAGTGTTTATGTTTTTGCAGGATTTATGGTGAAACAAGTGGAAGTGCACAACACCAATTGGAAAGCTTAAAGGAGAAATGTGAATTCAGAGAATGCGCAACCAAGAATAACAAACAAGCCCACCTTTATTACAAATCTGGGCCCATTCGTAACCATAGGAGGGGTCTAGGCCCAGAGGAGAACCAACCACGCGAAGGCGGTGGCCAAACGGGCCCACCAGGGGCACCGACCGGTCCCGGGGGCGGCCGCCCCCTGGTGGGGACTCTCCGGCCCAGTTTTCTTCTGGCGGTTGTAGGGCGGTTCCCCAAGGATGGTCCCACCTACGATCAACACAGATGGAAAGTGGAAACCGCCCTTTGGAGGTCGGTTTGGGACTTTCCATGTGGGGATGAACCTTTTGCATAGAACCCCCTCGTCTCAAGCTATAAAAGGAGGCCTCCTCTCTACACCTATTCAAGGAATAAATAGGGATCAATTGATTCACCAACACAAGAGGTCACAATGTAGAGAGGAAGAGCAAGCATCCATTCCATTAGCTTATAGATAATTTAGTATAGGGAGTGAGAGAGGGACAAGAGCTGGAGAAACAGCGGAGTCGAAGCAGTTCTGCCTCCAGGTGGACGAAGTGCTGGGCTTGTCGGCTCTTGATCCAACTTGTACCTCAACGATCGTCTTGCTACTTGAAGTAAGAAGTTCGTGTTCAACTTTGGTTTGACTCATTAAGCATGTTACTTCCATAAAGCTACTTGTTTGTGGGATCGTCGTTCGTCCTTTGGACGGATGCTCTAGTAAGAGGACTTCTGATAGAGACGGATGTTCCTGTACGCCGCTAGAGTAGTAGTCGCCGTCGTAGATGTGGTGTCTAAGTCGGGGTCTACCTTCGTATGTTGCGCGTGCCCACGGGCAGAGGGGTAGGTGGCAGGTGGTGACAGCCCTGTCCACTCGTATCTGAATTCCCCCACGTTCGGCCGCGGAGTAGCGCTGATACTGGTATCGGCTGGCCGACCAGCTGCGTCAGTGGGCCTAAAGCAGACAAGTAGTGGGGAAGTTACCATCGCTTATATGCGTTTGACCTTATAAGAACCTCTCTACCCAAGCTATCCCTTCCGTCTTTTCTGAGTAAACTAGTTTAAGAGACTAAGTACAAAGACCGTTCCTCTGGGAAATTACGATACCCAGAATACTTCCGGGTAAAGGCTACAACGGTACTTCCGTGCGCTTGCGGACTTTTCTGCTGACGCTAAGAAGCGCCAACAAGCTTTCTGGCGCCGTTGCTGGGGAACGGTTGTCGTATTTATCTCCGAATCTAGTTCACTCATGTGTCCTTGTGTCTTATAAAAAAAATTATTTCTTCTATGTTCATGACCCTCCTTCATGAAGCCTATTTTTCAAAAAGGAAAAAGGGCATCATTATTTTTAAAATTGCACGTTCAAATTTTTGCACATGGACAAAAAGATTTCTATTCACTCTCGTATCATCTTCTCTTATTTTTAAAAAGCAATTTTAAAAAAAAACAAATAGTTTTTATTATTCTTGTTCTCTCTTTCTACAGTAATGCTCTTTCAAAATTAAAAATCAAAATATTTCTCCTAAGGACGAGTTCTTGTAGCCACCATCGAAGCCAACCATAGCTTCTGACTTCAATCTTTGTCCTAGCTTTGGCGGTCAAGCTTATGATCATAAAGAAAGAACTACCGGGAGATACCCCGGATTTTTAAATATATATATATATATTAAAATTATTTATAAGTTGTTGTCCTATTAAATACAAATAAATTTTTGCTAAAATGTTTTTAGTAAATGCTAGTTTGCTTTCAAAGTTTTACATACAGCATGTTTTGGTTTGAAGCATGATTGATCATCATATCTTCATAAGCATTTTAATTTAAGCATGGAGCTTACGTTAAAATTGCCTACCTTGATTAAACGACATGTCTAATCATTGTTCCAAAACTGCTGGGTGTAGGCTTTAAATAAAAAAATTTGAGTTATTTTATTTATCAATGAAAATATTCTATAAAATGGTTAAAAAAATAAAGAGATATTTTGAAAATCTAAAATTTAAAAACTTATCTTTAAAATAAGTTCTTTTTTTTGTTCTTACAGAATAAAAATGAATCTTCATTAAAAGAAATTTGTTAATAACGTCCTCCCTTGCATAATAAAGTTTCGATAAATTTTTGAAAAAAAAACCAACTAGCTCAATTTGCTTCCTGCATATCTTTTCCAATTCAGTGATCACAAGGGAAAGGTAAGAGCCCTTGCGATCTACCAAACCACAACCATGCAGGAAAACCAGAAATGCTGGGTGCAACCCTAATCCTTTGGCTTTGAGTTAGCTTGGGGGAGGACCATAACAAGGTAACATGTATCTCTATCCCTCTCATATCCTTTTGTTACCTTGTAAAAAAAAGAAATGAAAATAATAATAATAATAATAAAATTCCTTTTTTAATAAATGTAAGCACATGTTGTCAAGTTAGTATGCACCTTCGGGTATTCTTGTCACTAACCATTTCAGGTTAACAAAGAAAGGACATATGAAGCTTGAGAACATGAGAGCAACATCAACAACACACATTGATGATCTTTGGTGATGGAACAAACTCAAAAGGAGACCCTGACCTTGCACACTTGACTTTCAACAAAGTCCAAGTGTGGGGGAGGACGGTGCGAGTCTCACCTCAAGATAACCTTGGTTCAAAAGAAAAAGAGATGTTGGCTCTGCCTTGCTTAAAAAAATGGGAAGTGAAAAGAAAAAAACAAGAGAAGAGATTGTTAAAAAAAGGGAATAGTAAAAAAAAATATAATATTGAAGGAGAGAGAAGGAGTAGGCTGGCCCCACATGTTAGAAGAGGAACACTTATGGGTTGCCTGACTCTGCCCATCATTATTTTGCATAAGCAAGAAGGGCTCACCCAAAGCCTTTGCTACTATCATCAGGACCATGGCCCACACACACTAAGCCATGAGAATGGTCTGGCCTGGTGATTCACCTGAGAAAGGTCATCATGCGAACCGCAGTAACAACTCTGATGTTTCATCCATCCATGCTGCTGGTAACTACACTCAGGTATGCAAAGGTAATGATCCCCAACTCTTTTGCTCATACTTGTCTCCATAGCTTGATCATTCACGCTTCTTTATGGCATCATAAACAATGGAGATAATCTGATATGGAGACAAGCCAAGGTTTTTTTTACATTGCATCTTAAGTTTGGCCTTGTTTGAGTTATGCGAGTTGGATGAACAAATAAAAATTTATATAATAAAAAAAATAGTTAATAAGTAAAAAAATCATAATAAGCTTTAGGCTCTCTAGGGTTCAACCTAGTAGAGCCCTTGCTTGTTCACTGTTAAAATTAAAAATGGGTAAAAAAATTTGGGGGGATCTCTTAAGTACAACAAACACGCCCTTCAAGATCTCCCCTGGATGTTGCACAAACATCAAGCAGGCCATCATATAGAGGGACAAGCCACATGACTTCCATGAACTCCTTCTTCTACACCGATGGTTTGTGCAACACCTCTCTCACTCCTTTGACCAACCATGACTCCATGCATATCTTGGATCACACTTTGTTTAAAGATTCTAAAAAAACACACAACAAAGGGGAGTCATGGTCGCAATATTCCTTTTAGTTAGAAGCTTGCATGAAGTGTTCCTCCTACATTTGTCATGTATGCGAGTCACTAATATGCAGGAGTTACCAATAAATGACTTGCTACACGACGACATGCTACTAAAAGTGATGGACTCCAACCCACGCCTTGGTAGTCACCTGAGATGGAAACTGAGCCACCCCAGCGACAACTCTGATGCTTCATCCATACATGCTGTTGGTACACACATTCAGGTATGTCAAGGTAATGTTGACCAACTCATTCACTCATATTTGTCTCCATGAAAATATAATATCATGCTCTTCCTCTGTTCATGCCATATGCTCTGAGTTGGGTGTATTCACATGAGTACACTTGTGGTACATCCATAGGCTTTTTAATTTAAGCATGGTGCTTAGGTTAAACTAGCCTTCTTTAATCAAAATTGTGACATGGTGTTGCATTTTGATTAATGAACTTTGAGTTGTTATCATGAATAATGGAAGAAATTCATGTTGGAGATGAAGCAAGGCATGTCTTTCTTTGCTCTCTTACCCTATCCTTGTTTGAGTTTGAATAGATTGGCTGAGCAAACTTCTGACTAGGTTCCTTTGTTCAAAAATCTGTCTCCGTTGAATGATTCTTGGTTATCTTGTCATATTTCTTTTCTCTATGCTAGTAAGTTTTGGTTTGGAAGTGTTGGTCCTACATCTTTTTAACTAAGCACGGTGTTTAGTTTGAAGCTGGGATGTGAGATCATGCCTCTATAGGATTTTCAATGTAAGCATGGTGCTTAGATTCTTAAGCCTACCTTGACAAATTAGACGTGGTGTCTAGTTTGATCTTAGAACCAAAGCTGCTAGTATAGATTTTGGTTAATCTTATGGACTAACCCCTTGCAGAAATTTATTAACTCCATGAGGGTAAGTCTTTGAGATGACAGCAGAGACAAGAATTTCTTAGGTGAACCTTGAAAAGAAAAAAATATAATGATAAATAAAATCTTGAAAAAGAGTAATTTATCTTTCAACCCACCACCATAAAAATAAGCTTGGGGGAGCTTCCTAGCACGCTCAAGAGAGGCCACGAACTGCACATCAAGCTGAGGCAGCACCAAGCGGCACCCCCAGCTGAACCTACATTGGTAAGTCAAAAGCAAGCTTGGGGGAGGGCTCCCACAAAGGTAACTTGTATCTCATATTTCTTTCTAAAATTCTCTAACTTAAAAAAATGGTGAAATATGTTCTCCTCTCTCATATGTGTTAAGATGTGTTAGTTTCTACCCTTGTTGAAATAATGAACAGTTGCTCTGTCTTATGTTTCACCTGTACCCATTTTATAATTGAGCTTTCTCTAAGGTTTGGGTTTATCAGCTAAAAATGTCTCATCCTAAAAACTTGGGCTAATGGGTTGCACGTGCTTAATCTTGTCTAAGTTATTGCCTGATATGATATGGTGACATGGGCTGCGCTATGACTTTGTTCTGAGAGAAACTTGACATCCGGAGTTTTATTTTCGAAAACTTTCAAAAACAAAAGTTCCTCAATGATTATAAAATACCTACCAAGGCCATATGACATGTTTCAATTATGCAAACCTTTTAGTCATATGCTGCTTGTGGAACATTGAGTTAGATCAAATTGTTGTGACCTAAGTGAGATTATGGTCATGCACCCATGATTGAGATTCACATGCACCCACCAAATAAAGCCAACTCTCACCCTGAGAGTTGCGCACAACATGCACCCATCCATCCACCAAATAATATGCCAACTCTTACCCTAAGAGTTGCGCACTCTTCAAGCAAATAAAAATGCCGACTCTTAACCTGAGAAGCCGCGCATTCATTTTTCACCATATAATTACTCCTCGCATTCCATCATGACATCTCTCCAGCCAAAGTTCTTTAAATACTAACAAGAGATATGGGTTATGCTTAAAAAAAACATGCCAAGGGGCATGCAATAAACAAACAGAAAAAAAGATACCCGTTCAAAAAAAAAGAAGAAGAAGAAGAAAAATAATAATAATATGGATATATGATCTTATAGCCCATATCCCTCAAAAAAGTTTCATTCCATCCAATAAAGGAGAAATTCATGATGCATGAAGTGCCAAAATATTTAGAAATTAGGATTCCACCATCTTCATACTCCACACACTTGCACATCTCAATCAAAGTATATGACTTGTATCTCCTCGTGGTTCGGTTTTTGACTTAGCAATATATGTGGTGCAAGTATGCCCACCTTTATACCTGCCCAAAACTCCACTCATAAGCCTTAGTGGTAGGATATGAAAGGCAACATTACAATGCCTTTGGAGAGGTATTCATAGACTTTGAGCGATCGAGAGAATCATTTGAGGAACTTACATTTCTTTGCAAAAATTTTCAAAAACCTCCGGAAAGATGGTTCATCTTGGGATGAATGATAAGCAATGTCTATGAATCTGTTTGGTCTTGCAATCACCCAAGACTTGAGATGGCTAAAAGGCCCCATTTGTTTCAAGATAATAGCAGGGTGGATAGCATGCTGATTTATTCAAATTACGGTGGAAAACTTTGTTATAAACTTGGTACATTTGAAATATGATCGACATTGTAGCAACTCCTGATGCATAACCATACTTAGCTATTTGCTCGGGATGAGAAAAGGTTAAGCTTGGGGGACTTGTTGGCAGTCCTTATAGATCATTTTTAACTGCCAACTTATGCCTAAAGGGAGAGAAACTATCATACTTTAACACATAGACATATGCTATTAACAGAGTTCCACTTGTACCCCTAGTGTTTATGTTTTTGCAGGATTTATGGTGAAACAAGTGGAAGTGCACAACACCAATTGGAAAGCGTAAAGGAGATATGTGAATTCAGAGAATGCGCAACCAAGAATAACAAAGAAGCCCACTTTTATTACAAATCTGGGCCAATTCGTAACCATAGGTGGGGTCTAGGCCTAGAGGAGAACCAACCACGCGAAGGCGGTGGCCAAACGGGCCCACCAGGGGACCGACCGGTCCCGGGGCGGCCGCCCCCCTAGTGGGGCCTCTCGGGCCCAGTTTTCTTCTGACGGTTGTAGGGCAGTTCACCAAGCACGGTCCCACCTACGATCAACACAGATAGAAAGTGGAAACCGCCCTTTGGAGGTCGGTTTGGGTCTTTCCATGTGGGGATGAACCTTTTGCATAGAACCCCCTCCTCTCAAGCTATAAAAGGAGGCCTCCTCTCAACACCTATTCAAGGAATAAAAAGGGATCAATTGATTCACCAACACAAGAGGTCACAATGTAGAGAGGAAGAGCAAGCTCCAATCCATTAGCTTATAGCTAATTTAGTATAGGGAGTGAGAGAGGGACAAGAGCTAGAGAAAGAGCAGAGTCGAAGCAGTTCTGCCTCCGGGTGGACGAAGTGCCGGGCTTGTCGGCTCTCGATCCAACTTGTACCTCTACGATCGTCTTGCTACTTGAAGTAAGATGTTCGTGTTCAACTTTGGTTTGATTCATTAAGCATGTTACTTCCATAAAGCTACATGTTTGTGGGATCGTCGTTCGTCCTTTGGACGGATGCTCTAGTAAGAGGACTCCTGATAGAGACAGATGTTCCTGTACGCCGCTAGAGTAGTAGTCGCCGTCATAGACGTGGTGTCTAAGTCGGGGTCTACCTTCGTATGTTGCGCGTGCCCACGGGCAGAGGGGTAGGTGGCAGGTGGGACAGCCCTGTCCACTCGTATCTGAATTTCCCCACGTTCGGTCGCAGAGTAGCGTTGATACTGGTATCGGCTGGCAGACCAGCTGCGTCAGTGGGCCTAAAGCAGACAAGTAGTGGGGAAGTTACCATCGCTTATATGCGTTTGACCTTAGAAGAACCTCTCTACCCCAAGTTATCCCTTCCGTCTCTTCTGAGTAAACTAGTTTAAGAGACTAAGTACAAAGACCGTTCCTCTGGGAAATTACGATACCCTGAATACTTCCGGGTGAAGGCTACAACGGTACTTCCGTGCGCATGCGGACTTTTCTGCTCACGCTAAGAAGTGCCAACAGACTGTGAGTACATCCTAGTGGCAGTAGACTACGTATCAAAATGGGTCGAAGCACTACCCTATCGAGCAGCAGATGCAAAATATGCAAGAAAGGTGTTTCATGAAGTGATCTTCCCGCGCTTTGGAACACCTAGGATTGTGATAAGCGACGGGGGCTCACACTTCATAGACAAGACTTTCAAAGCATTCCTGCAAGAGCTGGGAGCCAAGCACAACGTAGCTAGTCCTTATCATCCCCAAACCAGTGGAGAAGCCGAAACTTCAAATAGACAAAACAAAAACATCCTTCAGAAAACGGTAAACGAGATGGGAAAGGGATGGAAAGATAAGCTACCTGATGCACTCTGGCCACACAGGACAGCTTACAAGACCCCCATCGGAATGTCACCATATCAGCTGGTCTATGGAAAAAGTTTTCATTTGCTGTTGAGCTTGAACATAGAGCTCACTGGGCAATAAAAAATTGAAATATGGATCTCAAGATAGCTGGTAAACAAAGGCAGAAACAAGTCGCAGAACTGGAAGTATGGCGAGAAAAAGCCTATCATAGTGCCAAACTCTACAAAAAAAGAACAAAGAGATGGCATGATCGAAGAATCCAGCATAAAGAATTCAAAATAGGCGATAAAGTTCTGCTCTTCAATTCAAGAGTGAAATTATTCGGGAAAGGTAAGCTCAGAAGTAAATGGGACGGACCTTACACCGTCATCAATGTATCGTCACATGGAGCAATCACAATAGAAGACGATGACAGAAATATCCATAAGGTAAACGGTCAACGTCTCAAGGTATTCCTTGAACCCGAACCTAATTTTATTGATAAAATAAATATAATATCTTTTAAGGAGTTTACTAAAAACTTATAAATAAAATAAATAAATACATATATAACAAATAAAACTAACATATCTATTGTATTTACATTTTGCTATTTTATAAAATATTGGTGTTGCATTTATGATATATCTAAAAATTCCTATGCTCTTTCCTTGTGTATACATAAATCTTCTTGATCATAGGTATATTCTCTCATAAATGCATGATAGTGTAATCTTGAGCATTATTTTTAAAATATCACACCTTATCACATACACCATCACACTGATCCGCTGTGCATCAAACTTGATCGTAACCAGGATAGAGATCTACTCAATCAGAAAGGTACGTGGGAAAAAGACAGAGGCTGGCAGGCGGACCCAGGGGACCGACCGCCCCCGGGATCAGCCGCACCCCTAGCTGGCTCAATCAGAGCCAATCTTTTTCGTACCTCCCTCTGATCGCTCTAGCATCGCGTCCATGGTTATGATCAGTTTGTTTTCTCGTCAGAGACCTCGGAAGAACCTATATAATCATCATAAAGGCCTCTCCTCTCTTCACACCAAACCATTCTCCTCTCCCTCTTGTAAAGGTTGCTAAGCTCTCCCACCTACAAAGTTTTGACCATGTCTAGCTATGCCCTTTCGCTGATCCAAGCTCCTGGTTCCATAGCCAACCTAGACATAGCACCCTATCAAGAGAATTCCTTTGTGAGAGATGAAGCGCGTGCCATAGTAGAGAAGCCGCTAGCCTTTCTACCACCCCCTAGCGATAACTTCAGCAACATATCAAGCTTGAAGCCCATGGCACGCTCCTATGCACCCAAAGGTGGTGCCAAGAAGAAGAGTACTGCTGTCCGACCAACTACCGGCGCTTTAGGCCTCAAGAGGAAGGCTCCTAGTAGTAGCGGGCTTAGCAAACGTGCTGCCGTGATGCCCTCTACCTCCAGTTTACCTTCCCTGTCGTCTCCCGCTAAGGATAGTCGCTCTTATACCATTAGGGGAGTATGCAAACCCGATGGAGGGTACACCAAGGGTCTTTTTCGCAAGGGTGAAGCTCCCTCTAGTAATCCGGCACCCTCTGCCGAACCTTCCGGCGCCAAGCGCAAGTTTGTAAGGAAAATAATTAGGGGGCAGCCTAAGGGTTTCTTTAGCGATAGTGAGGATGAGAAGCCTCCTAAGGGGCCAACCATCAGTCTCGCTTAATGCTAGCATCAAAAGCACGCGCCTGAATGTTGTTAAGGCCCAAGCTCGCATAGCCGAGGCCCATCTCAGCGTAAAAGGTTTTAGGGATGAATTAGATGAGATGCGCCCAGGTTATGGAGAGAAGTTGCGCAGGATCGCTAAGGCAGCAGGAGTTGAGCACGTTCTCTAAATATCTTTAGAACGCTCCTGCTACACAAATAATTAGGCACACATTTTTCCTCTTCATGATCTTTTATTTTCCAATCATGTCCCCTTCTAATGTAATGTGCCTATTTGATTTATCAATGGAATAGAAGTCTTTTATCTTTATACATATATATTGCATAATTGTTTTCTCTATATGTTGTGACTAATCAAGATAGGAAAGAAAACAATTGTGGGGGAGGACTGCTCCAATTCAAACTGCACAAAAGAAAAAAAAATCAGAATTTGGTTTGTGCAAATTTCTCCTCTCTCTCACTAAAAAGTTTTTAAGATAAAATTTAAAATGATGACTCCTTCATACTCCATCAAAACATATCTTCCTACGTTCAAAATGTTTGCATACTTTTTAATCCCTGCCAAAATTCCTAGCCAAAATTCCTATAGATTTATGAACACTGTTTAGGGACCCCGTTTATATCTAAGTAATTGACTGATGAGATATAGTAGGATGACATGATGCTTGCTCATTCTTGCAAAGAACTTGGGATTTATCTTACAAAAACAAAAACTCAATAGCATGCTCCTCGAATGATTGACAAATACCTACCAAGGCCATATATGATTATATTTGATGAAACCTTCCAATATACCACTTATTTGGTGTTGAGTTTGGCCAAATTTCTGACCGCTGTTGAGAGATGTTTCACGATCCCAAGATCAGAATTCACTTGCACCCACCAAATAAAGCCAATTCTCACCCTGAGAGTTGCACAAAACATGCACTTCATCCACCCACCAAAAATATACCAACTCTTACACTGAGAGTTGTGCAATTTTCTCGCCCAAATAAAAAGTGTTGATTCTCATCCTAAGAATCGTCCATTCCTTCATCTACCATCATGATATCTCCTTATTTAAAAGTTCTTCATATGCCAATAAAAGATATGGGGCTATCATGCCAAGGGGCATAAAAAATAACGGGAAAGAAAAAATACCCGTTCAAAAAAATAAAGATCTTTTAGCCCATATCCTCCTAAATTTTAGCCAAGGAGAATCATGATGCATGGAGTACCAAAAAGATTTAGAATAAGATTTCCACCTTCATACTTTCCACACACATGCACATTCTGATCTAGGAGTATGGCGAACTCCCTCCGGTATGGTCTGGGGTTTGACTTGACAACATATGCAGGGTAAGTGTGCCTCATCATTTCTCATTCCTACCTAAAACTCCAGATAAGCCTTATTAGAGGTAGGATGATCAAAGTGAAGGCATCACCTTTTCATGCCTTGGTGAGGAACCACTTACAAAATGAGTGACTTGAGAGAATCATTCAAGGAACACAAGCTATCTTTATGTTTTCAAAATCTTGCAAAACCCAAGTCTCTATGCAAGGACAAGAGTAAGAGAATTTGATTCCAAGCTATTCCATCTTTCAATTACTCAAGGTGATTCGGTAGACACTTTGAAGTTCATAAATCCAGGTGAAGCTTGGAATATCCTGTATGCAGACTCTTTTGACAAGGAAGTCGAAACCATTTGGTCCTTAGCACTTTACTCGAGGACGAACAAAGGACCAAGTGTGGGGGAGTTGTTGGCGGTCCTTAGTAACTAAATTCCATCATCATTTTAAATACTAAAATAAATAGAAGGTAGGGTTTTTGTCTAACATTTCCATAAGTTTTGTTATATATGTGACTTGCAGGTCTGACACGTGGAAATGCACAAAATATACAAGAAAAGCGCACTACCGGAAAGAATATTCAGAAAAGGCGCTAAGCAAGAACAAAGAAGAAAGCCCACCTCAAACACCGAACTGGACCCATTCGTAACCGCGGGGGAGGTCCAGGCCCAACAACAAACTGACCACCCAAAGGCGGTGGCCAGTGGGGCCAAGCTAGGGGACCGACCGCCCCCAGGTGCGGCCGCCCCCCTGGTGGGGCCTCTCGGGCCCAGTCTTCGGAGGCGGTGCTCTAAGCGGTATCCCAAAGGCGGTTTCACCTCCTTCCAAACTTAGCTCCGCCGGAACCGTCCTATGAAGCTATAAAATGATGCCCCCACTCCTTCCATGAAGAACAACTTGATACAAGAGAGAAGAAGAAGGGAGTGCCACCAATTTTCCCATTAGTTTAGCTTCTAGATAGGCTAGTATAGGGTTAGAGAGAGATAGAAGCTTGAGAAGTGAGAGCGGGGTCGAAGCAGTTGTCACACCCAATTTTAAGGATAGAATTGAATGCATAACCTTATGTGCGCCCCAGGATCAGTCACACACAAGCCAATAAATACAAGGTAATATCAAAAGACAATGATCAAATACATAACGTAGTAATAATTAAAATAGAACCTTTAAGAAGCAAACAGCGGAAAGACACTCCGATCTTCGCGTGTAGACGCCAACTCCACAGGGACACAACTGACTGGTTGACCACAAGCCTAAACTTCTCCTGAGGTGTGGGGGGAATAGCAAGAGTGAGTCCATGTCGAACTCAGCAAATATAACATGGGGTTTATGAGGCGCAAACAGGATATACACGGGTTTACAGCGGTTTGCTTTTAATTAAGCATCTTTTATGCAATTGGATAGCAACAAGTTGAATAAGCCCATAATTCATGATCATAAGTAAACATAATTAATGAATTGCAACAATCAATTAGCAACAAGTCAACATCACCCAAAAAGATAACTACTCCGTGAGTTTTCCGGGCCACTCGTGACCGTGAGCGCGGCTAGTATACCAGTTTTACACTCTGCAGAGGTTGTGCACTTTCACTATGAGCCGTGATTCCCATTTGCTTGGGGTAGCTAGCCCCATAACACTTCCAAGGTGAGCGAGCAGGGTTTCACTATGAAGTCTTTCAAAGTACTCCGTCTAACAAGTTAGGGCCGCTAGGAACCCGGCAAGCAGATGTAGAGCCCCCCCTTCTTCGTGCCACAAGGTCACACAGGTTATACACACTCGGACAGGAGCCGCACTATACCCGAGTCGTCAGGTCCCATCACGCCTTTCAGTAACCTCTAACAAGTTAGAAAAAGTGCCCATACTTGACTAAAACCAGAGCCATGTAGCCCTCATAGTTGCACTGTAAGTCTCAGCTTTTGCTGACAGATCATTACCAAGGGGGAAGGATATGGAGCATCACAAAACTATGCTCGAATCCCCTAGTTCCATGTTGCTAAAAAGACATCTTTCAATGTTATTGCATATTCAATTACCCAATGATCATGATTCCAATAGCGCGCTAGCATCAACTACCCAATGCATAAATCCCATAGGTGATCAAGGAACAAGATAACAATACTAGGTAGAAACTATGGTTAACAAGGTAGACACATGCACATGAAATTAATTATTGCGGTGAATAGGATAACAAGGAAGATCCCATGCTATACTTGCCTTGATCAAAGTACTCTGGAGAACTTAGATCCTCACCGTACTCTTGATCACCAACGTATTGCTCACCGTCTGAACTCGATCACAAAATCACAACACAATCATCGAGGCAATCATACACGAAGCAAACAAGATTTAGATTAGAAACAGTACACCAACAGTAGAAAAGCAGATTGAAAAGTTTATAGAAATAATCTACGCGTCGCTACGATTCCAACGATATAAAGATCATGAAAATCGGAGTTCAAACGGAGAAGTTATGAAATAAACAAGTTTTACTTTAATAGATTAAATATAATCTCGAATTTTAAAAGTTGAAAATATATGAAACAGTGGTACCATCAGATAGATTATGAAATTATGAATCTAACGCAATTTGAATCGTTCAAATCGGATCTAAAACGAGTAAATTATAGCTAAAACAAATCTAGTGGCAAATCTGCAATTTCAGAAAACATCTTTTCATTAAACCGAGACAACATACGTTTTCTAAATCGGAAAGCGTAAACGGAGGAATGCGCCAAGGGACTGCGGGTTATGCATTAAAAACTGCAGGGGGTTATTCGCAAAAACGCCGGCCGAAAGGGTATCGGCGAATAGGAGCCGTCCGATTCGAATTGGACGTCTCAGATTAGATGGGAGGGGGTGTGGGCGGCGCTCCAGGCCATGTACAGAGACCGTGCGGCGGCGCCATCGCCGGAGGGTGGCCAGGAGACGGCGTTTTCGGGGCTTGGAAGCTCGGTTCATCTCGGGATCTGGTCGGGGAGCAAGAGAAGCTCAAGCTAAACCTATCTATGGTTTCGGTTGCCACAGAGGTAGCTCGGAGAGGGTGCGGCGAGCTCGGTGGTGGAACTATGGCGGCGGCGAAGCTCAGCATCATGGCTATAGTGCACAAAACCGAGGGAGAAGGGGTCGG
The DNA here is from genome assembly GCA_038502445.1 of Eremochloa ophiuroides. NCBI lineage: Eukaryota > Viridiplantae > Streptophyta > Magnoliopsida > Poales > Poaceae > Eremochloa > Eremochloa ophiuroides. The sequence goes on from JAHLJS010000002.1 coordinate 52,376,260, forward strand.
GAAGATCCCTGACCTTGCTGCGAAGCTTGGAGGGCAACCAATTTTGACGGAGAGACTTCTCGTTGGCGAAATCGACGGCGACGGCGGAGCTCGGGGCGGCGGCGGTTCTGTGGCTGCAGGCAAGGGCACGATTGGGGGCGGCGGCTTGCTCGGGAACTTGTGGGGAGGGACGGCAGAGCTCGGCCGACCTATATAGGGGCGCGAGGGAGGCGTAGGAGATCCGGACTCAAGAGAGAAAGGGCGAGTGTGCGAGCTCACCTAGGGCGGTTTGGAGGGCCGAAATCGACTCGGGGGTGGCTCTCCACGTGCTCCGGCGGGCGGTGATCTCCTACAACGTCGGCGAGGGTGCATTAGTGCACAATTCAAGCGGAAAAAGGGTCGGGCTACCTCGGGAGATCACGCAAATGCTCAGTAAGGGGCTTACGGCGAGGATTAAAACCCGAGGACGACGAATTGGTTGCGGCGGCGGAAAGCTTCGAGCGGCGGCGGCTCTGTTCAGCGCGAGGGCAGGAAGAGGCAATGCTGCTAGGGCTGGATGGCGACAAATAGGGGCCTGCCTGGACTTATATAGTCCCTGAGGCGATGGGGATAGGGGAGTTGAGTTCGCCTCGGATATAGGAGATCGAATCGAGGGCGGCGAGCGACGAACTCGCTCTGTTCGTTCTCGCGTCGGTCTCCCTTGGGCAGCAGGAGGGGATGGAGGTAAGGCGCTGACGCGTGGGTCCCACGAGACAGCGAGACCGGGCGCTGGGGTCGAGCCATCAGCTGCAGAGAGAAGCCCCCGTGCGCGTGCGTTCGGCCGCGGCGTTGCTCTCCGCTTTGGGCGTGCAGGGGAGAAGAAAGGATGGAGGAGAAGAGGGACTGACGCGTGGGCCCGGCTCGCAGCCGCAGAGAGGAGAGGGGCACTGCGCTGCTGCGGCTGGCCTGTTGGCTAGCTAGGCCTCGGCCCAAGACAGAGAGGAAGCGGGCAGCAGGCCGAGAGGAGGACTGGGCCCTCGGGCCAAAATCAGAGAGGGAAGGTTTTCCTATTTCCCTTTTCTATTTTCTAAATACATTTTCAAAAGGATTTTCAATTTGGGATTTTGAATAATTGTTTTTGAACATTTGAAGAATTCAAATAAACTCCAAATAGTACAAAGAAGAAATGCTCCAGCATGAATGCATCATACATGTGTATGACCTAGGTTTGATTTTATATTTGTGAAAAATTATTATCTCCCTATATTGGAATGATCAACTAATTGCATAATTAAATAAATTCCCACTATTTAAAGGAATGCAATTTTTCGGGTGTTACAGCAGTTCTACTCTCGGGTGGACGAAGTGCCGGACCTGTCGGCTCTCACATCCAACTGGTACCTCTACAACCATCTTGCTGCTTGAAGTAAGAGGTTTGTGATACATTCTAGTTTTGATCCATTAAGTGAGTTACTTTTATAAAGCTACTTGTTTGTGGGCTCGTAGCTCGTCCTTGAGACGGGTGCTCTAGCTAGAGGACTCCTGATAAAGATGGAAGTTCCTGGCCATCGCTAGAGTAGTAGTCGCCTTCGTAGACGTGGTGTCTAAGTTAGAGTCTACCTTCGGTTGTTGCGCGCGCCCACGGGCAGAGGGGTAGGTGGCAGGTGGTGACAGCCCTGTCCACTCATACCAGCATCCCCCCACGTTCGGCCGTGGAATAGCGCTGATACTTGGTATCGCTTGGCAGACTAGGTGCGTCAGTGGGCCCGAAGCAGGCAAGTAGTGGGAAAGTCATCTTCACTTAGAGTTTCTTGACTTAGTGTATCCTACTCCGCCCAAGTTACCCTCCTATCTTTTCTGGGGTCAACTAGCTAAGAGACCTCTAACTTAAGCCGTTCCTTTGGGAAAATACATTACCCTGAATACTTCCGGGTGAAGTGCTACAACGGTACTTCCGTGCGCTTGCAGACTTTTCTGCTGTCACTAAGAAGCGCCAACAGCCTCCAAGTCGATGATGGGCGCGACGATGGCGGCCACGGCCAGAGCGACCTCTCCCGAGGGAGGAACCTCAGACGCCATGACCGGACCCGTAGGGGGACGGTTTTCTTCGTCTGTCGACCGGGCGCTCCGGCCAGCCGTGTTGTGGCCCTGCACCTTCAGGTGTGACACCTGGAGGTCCGACCCCGTGCATTTCCTGAAGCAGAGAAGAGAGAAAGGAACGTTCAGAGCGCCAAATAGGATCTTCGACGAAAGGAATAACATGTAAAGAGATCTACCTCGTCTTCGACACCACCCTCCTCTTCTTCGCCGCGTCGGCAGCGGAGGATTGGGCGCCGACGCGGTGTCCGGGACGACACCGCCCTGAGGCGGGGGCCCTGCCTGGGCGCCAAGGGTCGCCTCGACGTCGCCACCCCTCGGCGGGGAAGCTTGAGTCTGGGAGGACCCCAGCTCAAGTTCCGGCGTCTTGGCACGGGCCGGCTCTGGATCCAACGGTTTCCGCTTACCGCTCCCCCCGCCTTCGGTCGTCGCGCCGATCAACGACGCGTCAGAGGGGAGGGTGCGCGGAAACAGGATCTCCGCGGTCCCGCCGGCAGCAGCCAGGCTTGGCTCAGGCGCCGGGTCAGGGCCCGTTCCCGGCCTCTCCAGCGAGCCCTCGCGGCCGCTGGAAGGCGGAGCCGTGGCTCTAGTAGTCACGTTGCCAAAGGCCGCGCCTTCAGACGCGGTCCCCGGCAGTTTCGCCTGGGGGCTCGGGTCATGAGCCCCGGCACTTCCGCCGGCGGGCGACTGACATTGGAGCCTTCCCAGGCTTCGTCGGCGCCCACCGCGGGCTTTGTGGCCACAGGGGTCCAGTCCAACACTCTGAAATCAAAATATTCTTCTTCTTCATCCTCCTCGTCTTCGTCGGAGAGGGTGTCCTCCTCTGGCTTCCCCGCCTCCTGACGGCGACGACGGCGCTGGGAGGATTCCTCTATCCTCCGAGCCTTCTTCTGCTTCAACACGGTCTTTCGGTCCTTCTCTGCCTTCAGTCGCCTGGTCCCGAAGGCGGTTCTGGGTTCGCTGAACCTTGTCCTCCGAGACAGGCGGGAGGGAAGGCTTCCCGGTCTGTGAAAGACCCTGCGACAAACGAAGAAAGAAGTCAAGAAAAAGACCGAGGAGCTGCAAAATTGACGAAGCAGGCGACACACACCAGCGCGATGAAGCCCGTACGGGGGCACATGGGTATCCGGTTCACCTCATCCCAGGTATGGTGACCGCCCACCATGTACTTAACCCGGCGCATAATCTCTTGCTGGCCGATGTCCTAGGGCAGCATCGCCGTGCCCTCCCGCAATGACCCGACGAGCATCTGGTTCAGCGCCAGCTGACAGTCCATCAGCGGCAACACCGTCCGCGCGTGGAACTGCGCCGCCACGGCGGCTCCCGTAAGGCCCCTGATCGCGCAGCGTCTGGAGCGCGTCGAAGTAGGCGTTGAGGTGCTTGGCCTCCTTCGCCGGGCACCCTCAATCCCATTGAGGGAGGGGAGCGACGAACGCCCTTCCCGTATACTTGGAGAAGACAGTCCCCGTCGTTGCGGAGGTAGAACCAGCCGTGGTGCCAGCCCTTGTTAGAGGAGGGGGGCCTTGCAGGGGATGTACTCGCCGGCGCGGATCACGAAACCGCATCCCCCCCGCGCGCGGGATCTCTTGCGGCTTCTTCAGACCGGCCATCTTGGTGTACCAGTCGACGCGGGAGATGCGCCGCCATAGATTCCGGTGCGGGGGTACCCCGAGGTACCCCTCGCACAGGGCAGCGTAGATCGACGCCTGCGTGATAGAGTTGGGGGTGAGGTTGTGGAGCTCCAACCCGTTGACAAAGAGCAGCGCCCGACAGAAGCGGCTCGGTGGCGACCCGAGCCCGCGCTCGTGGTAAGCGATGAAGCTCACCACGTACCCCTCATCGGGCTTCGGCTCTTCGTGGTCGTCCGACGGCACGACCCACTCCGGGCACTCCGCATTGGTGCGGGGGCAGTAGGAGCCCTAGCCTCACGAGACGCTCCAGATCCGCCTCCGTCATGAAGCTACGAGGCCACAGCTCCATCCTGAGGATGCCAGCAGCGGCGGCGGCGGCGGCGGTGCGAACCGGGGAGGAAGACATGGCGAGCTAAAGGAGAAGAACGGGGGGAAGGCAACAATGTTGGTTGCGGCGGCGCTTCTCACTCGAGCGAGCAACGAAGGGAAAAGGGCAAACGACAAAGGCAAGAAAGCAAACGGTTGCACGAGCAAATGGCTAGGGTAGAATGAAAAAACCGTGAGTTTTTCTTATATACCCGGGCGACGGATCGAGGGAGATGCGGAGGATCCGCCGCATTAACTGCGCGGGGCCCGCCACGATCCCCACGTCGTCGCCGGCCTCGTGCACGCAACCGCCTCGACTGCCCCAAACAATCGCGTCCGTCAGGCTACGCGCCTCAAAAGGTGAGCCAAATCATTACGCCAGCCTGCCTCGATTCCGCCGATACATTCCCCTTCTCGACGAAGGAATCTCGGGCTCGAGCACCCGTTACGTTCCCAGGGGATCGAAGACTGGCCCATAGTGGCTTGAACAGTCGCCCCAGGGAAACCGAGTTAGGGACAACTAGTGGATGGGTCACTGAAAACGGCCAGTATCCCGATGCCCGAGCGTCACAAGGGACATCTCGTGCTGTGTCCAAGTCCTAGTAGTGAGTCGGTTACGTAGAATCCCTCCGTGGGAGTCATCAGGCCCTCGGGACCCATCGAAGGGACCCGACATCCACTAATTGACCCTCGGGAAACATTTGGAGTGTGCTCAGGCCACTAGCCGACCCCTAACGAACGGGGCGCGGACCTCCACTTGGACCAACCCGTTTGTAGCTCACCGGAAATGCCAACTCGTGCCCCAGCGGGGAAGTCGAGCAGGACCAAACCTTCCTCTTCCCAAAAAAGAGCGTGAAGGTCGAATTAAAAGAGACAGGGAAGAGCCCGATCGATCTCCGATACGAAAACGGAGGCTCGGGAACTTGCTCTGCACCTTGGAAAGACCACCGAATGACCTCCCTAACACGATGGGAGGCTCGGAGGCTCCACTTCCAAAGGAACAACCCCCCTAAATAAATCAAATAACACCCGAGGACTAATAATCATGATTTTAAGCCTTTGGAGGGATATAACATCCCTCCAAAGCCTCGGGGGCTACACCCGGCGGGTGCACTCGCGCGTACCCACCGGAAAAAACAACCCATACTTCATCTCCTCGACGGGAAGAACCGGCGTGAACCTGTGGAGGAGTGCCTTCACTCCGCCACAGGTTCGAGGGCTACTGTCGGGTACCCAACTTAGATGCAAAAATATACATTCCCAACATGACCCGACCCAGGTAAGGCCAGCGGAAGCCCACGAAGGCCGCGCCTGTGGAGACCCATGACGATGATGCATCAACACAAACCTACCCTCGGGGAAGCGGCACCCTCGGGCACCAATTCTCGGATTCGTCCGAACCTCCCCAAGAGAGCTCGGGAAAGCGGCACCCTCGGGTGCCAATTCTCTAATTCACCCGAGCCTCCCCGAGAGAGCTCGGGAAAGCGGCACCCTCGGGGGCCAATTCTCCGATTCGCCCGAGCCTTACCGAGAGAGCTCGGGAAAGCAGCACCCTCGGGCACCAATTCTCCGATTCGCCCAAGCTTCACCATCCCTCTCGAGCGCAATCTTTCAAAGGCATCCCATGCATAGTTGACATCAGCATAGTCCCATCTGGACCGCAAGGGACCTCTCTGACCACTTTACAGGCATAGTCCCATCGGATAGGCTCCTCGACACAACAGCGCCCCAAACGCGCACGTTCGCCGTACCAACTGCCCCATCTCCTCTAGCAGGCGATCTGACGGTCCTCCTCCTCCCACGCCGCTACAGGGACAATCAACCGTACGGCTCCCCGGGCTGACAAGGGGATTCGCCAACTATGACGGCGACCGCCATACCTCGGCCACACGTGTGACACCAGGAAATGGGGGACGACGGCCGTCCAGCCAACCAAGGGAAATGGGCGAGCCTTACAACCGGTCTTGCCAACCCCCTGGAATGTACCTCACAAGGAAAAAGAAGCGCCCGAGGGAGGACACTCCCCCCGCTCTGTCCCATCAGGTCCCCGATGGCACCAAGGCTTCCCGAGCCTCGGGGGCTTGTACCCAGAAGTCAACCTATCTACTCGTTGCACTATGTAAGAATGACACGACGGCATGACGTATCACCATGTAGCCAACCATGACCAAGCACTGTGAGGCGCCTTGGAACTCACCAATGGAACAATGGCGGATGAGCCGAATGACTAATGTCATGCCGCCGAGGCGCCAAGACGAAAGCGTGGCTGACGATTGCCACCATTCATCACCAACTCCGCCATGCCGAGTACTGTAACACAGGGCAACACGTGTAATTCTAGCCCTTCCCTTGTAACTATAAAAGGGAGAGCAGAGGCCACCTTAGGGGACCTCTCTCTCTAGCTCACACACACGACCACTCAACAATATACAACAACAAGCAATCTGTACGCACTTAGACACTCGTAAGAGACTGGAGAGCACTTCCCTCTCTCGCTCAGCTTATAACCCCTACTACGAGCACCCCGGTGTAAGGCAACACGACTCCATCCCACACTGGACATAGGGCACTCATTGCCTGAACCAGTATAAACCCTGTGTTCCCCCTTGCACACCACCCGTAATCTCAACCGCAAAACACAAGTTTACTAGCCGGTGTTAGCACTCGCTAAAACTAGCACCGACATTGGTGAAACCACGTCATCACAGCCCCACCACTTTCTTCAGTCCAACTTCGCAATGCAGCAATGTCCACTCCGTCTGTCCATCTCCCTCACATACTGTGACCACCACTGCACTTTGATCTGAAATGGTTTCCCACAATGGTGCATCATTATTCTACCGCTACAGTCCAATCCCTTCCTCTTCCCTATCAATTCAATAGTCAATTGGATTTTAGTTTTGGTCGACTCGCACAATTTAAAAGGCCCCAACCCCAACGATCGCACCACACGATCTCTTCTCTTCGCTGGGCATCCCATCACTGATCCGCAATTGAAGGCAAGCTATCGTCAGTACCAGCATGCATCGGCAAGCGATCTCTTCTCCAGGCGTCCTCCTTCGATTGGTTCCTTTATCCTATTAGGTATTAAGATTTATGTTATTATATATTTTGGAATCCTACTTTTCATAATTTGATGTGTTTTTAAATGCATGCTTTGCATACATGGGTCCAGCAACAGAACCTGCGCTTTGTTGTGCAATTTGGATAACAAAGAACAAAGTGGTTTTCGATAAATGCAGAGCAAAATTTTTTTGCATATTCTTTTCAAGGGAACGCACTGGCTTAGGCATGATGATTTACGGGATCAACTGATTCTCACTGGACAGCACCTAGGGACCTCAGCTTTGCAATTTTTTAGTTCCAATAGATGGTTATCTACGAGACATATTGGTCATGTTTATTCTAAATCTTATTTTGTTTCGGTTGTGCGCTTGGTCGGCTGTAAACCTACATTTGCAGTCTGTGTGTACCCTCGGGCGAAACTTTGTAATAATTGAGCTGATTCTATTTTTCGATAGATGAAGCTGGATATTAACTATCCATTGTCTATACCTAAATAGGAGGAACCCACTAAAGGATTTTCATGCAATTTGGTGAAACCACGTCATCACAGCCCCACCACTTTCTTCAGTCCAACTTCGTGATGCAGCAATGTCCACTCCATCTGTCCATCTCCCTCACATACTGTGACCACCGCTGCACTTTGATATGAAACAGTTTCCCACAATGGTGCATCATTAGTCTATCGGTACAGTCCAATCCCTTCCTCTTCCCTATCAATTCAATAGTCAATTGGATTTTAGTTTAGTCGACTCACACAATTTAAAAGGCCCCAACCCCAACGATCGCACCACACGATCTCTTCTCTTCCCCGAGCATCCCATCATTGATCCGTGATTGAAGGCAAGCTATCATCAGTACCAGCATGCATCGTCAAGCGATCTCTTCTCCAGGCGTCCTCCTTCGATTGGTTCCTTTATCCTATTTGGTATTAAGATTTATGTTATTATATATTTCGGAATCCTACTTTTAATAATTTGATCTGGTTTGTAAATGCATGCTTTGCATACATGGGTCCAGCAATAGAACCTGCGCTTTGTTGGGCAATTTGGATAACAAGGAATGAAGTGGTTTTCGACAAATGCAGAGCAAAATCTTTTTTGCACGTTCTTTTCAGGGAAACGCACTGGCTTCGGCATTAGGCAAGATTACAGCGGCATGATGATTTGCAGGATCAACTGATTCTCGCTGGACAGCACCTAGAGACCTCAGCTTTGCAATTTTTTAGTTCCAATTGATGGTTATCTATGAGACATATTGGTCATGTTTAGTCTAAATCTCATTTTGTTTCGGTTGTCCGCTTGGTCGGCTGTAAATCTACATTTGCAATCCGTGTGTACCCTCGGGCGAAACTTTTTAATAATTGACCGGATTCTATTTTTCAATAGATGAAGCCGGACATGAACTATCCATTGTCTATACCTAAATAGGAGGAACCCACTAAAGGATTTTCATGCAATTTGGTGAAACCACGTCATCACAGCCCCACCACTTTCTTCAGTCCAACTTCGCGATGCAGCAATGTCCACTCCGTCTGTCCATCTCCCTCACATACTGTGACCACCACTGCACTTTGATATGAAACAGTTTCCCACAATGGTGCATCATTAGTCTATCGGTACAGTCCAATCCCTTCCTCTTCCCTATCAATTCAATAGTCAATTGGATTTTAGTTTAGTCGACTCACACAATTTAAAAGGCCCCAACCCCAATGATTGCACCACACGATCTCTTCTCTTCCCCGGGCATCCCATCACTGATCCGCGATTGAAGGCAAGCTATCGTCAGTACCAGCATGCATCGGCAAGCGATCTCTTCTCCAGGCGTCCTCCTACGACTGGTTCCTTTATCCTATTTGGTATTAAGATTTATGTTATTATATATTTCGGAATCCTACTTTTCACAATTTGATCTGGTTTGTAAATGCATGCTTTGCATACATGGGTCCAGCAACAGAACCTGCGCTTTGTTGGGCAATTTGGATAACAAGGAACGAAGTGGTTTTCGACAAATGCAGAGAAAAATCTTTTTTGCACGTTCTTTTCAGGGGAACGCACTAGCTTCGGCATTAGGCAAGATTGCAGCAGCATGATGATTTGCGGGATCAACTGATTCTCGCTGGACAGCACCTAGAGACCTCAGCTTTGCAATTTTTTAGTTCCAATGGATGGTTATCTACGAGACATATTGGTCATGTTTAGTCTAAATCTTATTTGTTTCGGTTGTCCGCTTGGTCGGCTGTAAACCTACATTTACAGTCCGTGTGTACCCTCGGGCGAAACTTTGTAATAATTGACCTGATTCTATTTTTGGATAGATGAAGCCGGATATGAACTATCCATTGTCTAAAAAATGCAACCAGTGTCAAGGATCTAGGAGTTAGAAGCTATTTCATTCTCACTTTCATGTTAAACGCTTTTTTTGCTGTCTTGCTTCTGATTTTGCCATGAACTAGCAGAGGTGCAAATATTTGGGGGCACTTTACTGATGGTCTAACAACGTTTCTGATAATACATTGTATGTCATGTTCACCAATGCTGATCGACTTAAATTCAGGTTAAAGTAGTTTCATATTAACTTAAATGTAAAAAAATGCTTCCTTAAATGAAAAAGTTGCCTGGTCATGTTCTTTTCGATTTACATTCATTCTATGTTTTAGTAAATCTTTATATTCACAAGTTGCTGGAGTGAGCAGGAACAACAGGATGACACAGAAAAACTTAATTAACTTTGGATATGTATTTCCATATTTTTCTTACTGAATCTCATGTGCAGGATGTTCAGATTTCATCGTAAATGAGTTAGCTAAGATTTTAGAAGTGTAGTTAGTCTTCCATATTCAAACAATTTCTCACTAAGATGCAGAGTACATCCTGAATATAAAGTTCATTACTGGCGTTTGTTCAACCGAGTGTCATTGTTTCCAAATGGAACAGATCAAAGCAGCTCAATGTTTTTTTGGAGATGTCCATTTAAGGCTATTAGGTGTCACTTCAATCAAAGACCTTTAATTTTCTTACCCCACTCATTGTACGTGTCTAGAATTTGTGTACCAAAATCCCCGCAGCAACGCACGGGGAATTATCTAGTTGTACAGAGAGTAGATGTAATGCTTCTAAATGAGCATTAATATTTTCAAGAAATTTCATGTTTCCGCTCCAAAAATAATGATTGTTATCTCATAATTAAATTTGAACTAATGAGATAATTTAATTTTGAGAGCAGGTAGAATATTTAGAAAAATAAGCATAAGTTTATCCTCTAATTTTAATTAGAGGAGTAGCCATATTTGCTAAGTTTAATTATGATATTGTTATTTTCTGACCAACATTGAGGATAACAATATTATAAATTATTTATGAGTTTCATTTAAAGTTTAAATCTCAGATAAATTTTGAATCCATGTGACCAATTTTCAGAGAATAGATAAAGATCAAGAAATGCTTCTAAAATAGAATTTAAAATAGAAAATGATGACAATTATCTTCTAACTGAATTCGAACCAATGAGAGAATTTGATTTTGAGGAGTAGTCAAGATAATTGAGCTTTCTGCGTGTTAAGTGATGTGGAATTGATGTAGAGGAATGATGTTTTATTATATTTTCTGCCCAATGGTGATATAGAATAGAATTAAAAGATTTAAAAGTTTAATGCTCATGTCTTTAACCCGACCAACGTAAGGTTATATTTTCATGATCATTATTGTTGAATATTTTTAGACAAAGATTTCCATGCTTTCATTCTTGAAGGCAGTAAGAAAATGAGTTGGGTACTAGTGACTCAGAAGATGATAAGTGCAAGTTTTGTAAAATGAATACAATTGCATGAGGGAATGTGTTCTCTTTGAAGAGTGGCTTGAAAAGAAAAGAATTCAAAAATATTGATCCGAGAAAATAAAATGTAAGCAATAAGAGTTTAGTTTAAGAAATACCCTTTATGTACTCTCCATGGAGAAGAATTTATTTTCAAGTTCCGGTCATAATGATAAGAAATGTAATAAGTCATATGCATGTTTAATTTGATCAACGTCGGATTAAGCATGTGTGTTACAAAGTATTTGAATTTATTTTAGAATTATGTTCCCTTGTAGGGAATTATTCCGCATGGTGGGAGAAGTTCTGGCTTAGAATTTATCTTGCATGGCAGGAGGAGGTTGTAATGACTCATATGCCTTTAGTGTATCCCACACAGGGAGAGAAATGAGGGTAGCTCATATGCTATCCTAGTATTTACCGTGCACTTCTTTTGTGCCATGGTCATCAAAAAACAATTCAAGTTTTTCCCTATAGTATCAATGAACATGAAGTGAGTTTAAGGACATAAGGAAGCTGCATACGAACCTCAAGATAAGAATGACATGTGAGCGTGACTTGCAGAAGTACTGACAATAAAAGACTCTGTTGAGTTCTTGAAGTGGAATAAGTAAAATGTACTCCCATACAAATTAAGAAATAACTTCATTTGCATGACATAATCATGTGGATGAAGTAAGCAATCCAAGTTTCCTCATTCACAAAAGTTCTGAATGGTTTTTAAAATTATGGCAACAAAGTTTATGCCACATTTCAAGGGGGGAGAATGCGACATAAATTAAGAAATACAATTGAAAGCTATTCCCTTGATGTATGTTTTACATTTAGAGCAAGAGTGATCTATAAAAGAGGAATTGTGATCATTGAGGGAGTACAGCGGTCCCGTTCCCTTATGTATATTTTGCATTTAAGGCACGGGTGACCTATAAAAGAGGAATGTGATCATTGAGGAAGTACATCGGTCATAATAACGATACCCATAAGTAGAGAAATAGCTAAATTCCTGGACCTTTTATAGTTCAGATTGGAAGATAACAATGAGACTCATAATATTAAGATGGTGCTTAAAGCGCCTTATGAAGTAGGTTTTAACAGAATAAATCTAAATAAGAAAGTTTGAAGATACACTATCCTTAAAAAGATGGAATGGTCTGGGGAGCATGGTATGTTGATACATAAGACTTGAATGGAAGTGGGATTGTATGCCCACTCCAGTGTTTTAAGAGCAACAAATTGCTCAATACCTGTTGATGTTGCATGACTTATACAACACCTAGGAGCCATTTGTTTCTACAGCAGGGAACGCAAACGCAAAGAAATTTAGGCTGCTGCGCATGGTAATGGTTACCAAACAGGTAACTATTTTTTATTGCGTTTGCGTTACTGTACACGTTACCAAACAGGTCGCTATTGTTAACTCTTCAAGAAGATAAATAAGTTAACAAAGATCTTGTAATACACAAGTGAAAGTCCTAGTTTGGATTTGGTAATTAGTGAAACCTAAAAGGACCATGATGCCTAAGAGGGAGTGAATTAAGTAACTTAAAACTCCACTTCGAAACTATGGCCTCTTTTTCCTAACCTTAGCAAAATCTATACAAGACTTAAGCTAGCAATGTGCAATTATGTTTTTGCTAAGTGTGTTACTATCTCTACCGCAAAAGAGTTATGCAACCTAAGTTCCAATCCTATCAACTATCCTATTAACTAAGCTAGGAAATATAAACCATACAACTAAGGTAGCAATGCAAATGTGAAAGGTAAAGGTGAGGTAGAGATGCAAACTCTCATTGATGACTCCGGTATTTTTACCGAGGTATCAAGAAGCGCTCAAGCTTCCCCTAGTCCTCATTGGAGCCCCTCGTAAGGTGAGGTAGAGATGCAAACTCTCGTTGATGACTCCGGTATTTTTATCGAGGTATCTATAGAAGTGATGTCCTCATCAATCGCTCTTTCCAGGATGTAACACCCTAGTGTTAGTTACTATTTTCACACTTGCATTTGCATGTCATCAAGCATAGATCATGTCATTTCATGCATCATTTCATTGCATTTTATTTGATTCCCTTTTATTGCTATATGTTGTTTATATGTCCATAACATGCTAAATGTGTTGACATGCAAATGTGATGCTTGTTTGCTGTTCTAAATGCTTTAGACATGTTTGGGATAACACTTGGAACAATGTTCATGTTGGTGAAATCCCCAAAATACCCCTCTAGCTCATAGTTGACTAGAGAGCCCTCTAAAAGCTATTCTGTTTGACCAAACAAGAAGGGCATTTTAGAGATTCTGCATGTCAGTGCACCCTTAATCAAAGTTGTGTAGAATTTTATAAGCAACAAACATTATTTTTGGGTCAACTCATGAAAATGGGTGGAAGGAGGTCAAAAAGTTGATTTAGTGCAGATTTGGAGCTGTTTTGAAGTTTTCAAATTTTCCTAAGTCTAAACTGGTTTTCAGTTTCGGTGTACCCCTGTTCATCGACCTGTATCTCCCAATCCAGGCCGAACTAGAGTAAAGTGCCTTAATATGAAATGATCTACTCATGTAGCTCTTCAACCCATATTAGTGAAGTTTTCGCTGAAACGCACTGGATCACGAGTTATGGCTTGATCAAAATCGAGTTTCAGTCGGGTCCGCGGAGACTGAATCGGAGCCGATTCAGTTCGACCAGTCGGTCGTCGCCGCGCGACCGCGTCAGGCATCGGCCGCCAGGTGGCGCCGTACGCCGTCGTTGCTGCCGCGCCGGTCGGCTTTACAAAAGGGGAACACTCCTTTCTGTCTCCCGCACGCTCCTTCACTCTCACTCGCTCGCCCTCGCCTCGCTGCTCTCCTCTTTCCCCTCCGCCGTCGCCATTTCCGCCGCGCCGCCGCCGCGGTGAAATCCGCCGCCACCGAGCCGTCTCCGGCGGCTCCATCTTCGGCGTAGCTTCGGCTTGCTCTGCTCTTCGTCCCCGACCCGTTGACGACCTCAGCCGACCTAAGGTATAGCTCCAGCGAGCTTCTCGCCGTCCGCCATTGCCGGAGCGCCGCGACGAGGGCGATGCCGGGGTCGGCTTCTCTCTCCATTGCTCGTCTAGGAGTCTCCGTTAGCCGTAGATCCATTCTAGGCCGTCGGATAGGTCTATCTCGCCGTAGTTTCGCCGGAACCCGAGCTCGCCGTGAACCCGCTCGCCACCGTGCCGCCATGTGAGCGCGGTCAGTGAGCTCCCGTGTGCAATAGTTCGATTCATCGCACGCATAGGTCCGCTAGGGTTCCAGGGACACGGAACGAAGCTTAGCCGCGCGAGCAACGGCCGGAATCGGCCGGCGCAAGCTCGCCGAACCACCGCCGTCCGCCATTGCCGCCGTCGAGCTCGCTCCGGTGGGGTACGACCCTCGGCAGTTGGTCCATCGGGTTCGTCTCGTTGCCACGAGTCGGTAGGTAGCCTCGGCGTCGCCGGAGACCTCGCCTGTCGGCGAGCTCTCGCCGGTCAGCGCCGGCGGCTCTGTTCCTCTCTCTGACGCGTGGGGTCGGGTCGACCCCGAGGCCCGTGAGTCAGCCTTTCGGGTGCGCCTCTGGTTCATTGAGCCGGGTGCACGTAGCAGTTCTATCGGGTTTAGGTTTTATGATTTATAAAATAAATTTCCAGAAAATGTGTAAAACCTTCCAAAATTCATATCTGGAGCTAGGAATGTCCAATTGGGGTGAACCAAATTTTGTTGTGTTTGTATTTCTGGGCTCTATCAAGGAAAAATATAAAATGTACTTTTTGAATACTTTTTTATGTGCAGTTATAATTAAATTGTTAATTGCTTGCAAACTTGATAAATGCATAAGTAATTGTAGGAATGTGCTAAAAATGTGATTCCACTTGCATTAATCTTGTTTAGGGAAGTAGAATCTATGAAAAATATGTTTGCTGGTGTTTCACTGTTATTTATATGATGTCTAGTATAATGTGCCTTTTATGCTTTAATCTTGCAAAAATCACCATGCTTAATGTGTTAAGGGTATGGGCATGAATATTTTTCCTGGGCTATGTTATGTTGGAAAGAAGCTAAGAAAATTAGGAAATCTGTTGTTTGATACTTTTCACTGTGTTAAGTATTTTCCATTGTTAAAAGGCTGGTTGCTTGTTATTTTTGTGTAGACTGTTATACTTGTCCAAATGACTTGAAATTTTGTCAATAGGCTAGTATGGATGTGTAGTAGCTGCTGTAATTTCTATGGATTTTTTTGGTCACAGTAAATAGTAGGTCCAGTTATAGGCTAGGGTTTATTTAATTGTTTCTAAGCAAATATCTTTTGGTTGGAGAGTGTTTTTATGCGTTTCTGTGATGTTCAGCATTATCACCTATGTTAAACAGTAGAACTGATCCTAGTTTGAGCTTGGGGTAGCAAGGTTAATATTTTGTTTATATGATGTTGCTCGCGCTTGTTAATTATAAGTTGGTTGTGGTAGGTTAGTTGATGCATGTTAATTATTAAGTGCAGGTTGTAGACCTCTCACCCGGGACGAGAAATTGTTCTATGCTTTGCTTAAGAAGGGTGAGTATGAGTTGGTTGTCTAGGGAAGAAATATGCCCATACTCGGTAAATGAGTGTGGATTGTTAAACTGATTGCATATCATGGGTTAATTCGTGCATCTCTATCTTGCATTTCATGCACATTCTCAGTTCTCATATATGCATATCATGCATACAGGATCGCCGGGAGGCGTGACGCTGTTGCAGTTCGATCCACCGGAAGAGGAAGTTCCGCCGGAGATTGAAGTGCCAGAGGTTCCCGAAGGTCAGGAAGAAGAAGCTGAACTTCCAGAGTGCCCTGATCACCAACCTACTAACTTTGTGAAAGGCAAGCCCCGGAGCATCCCTAAGTGTCCACCTACTCTTTTTACAAATGCACTGGTCTTATTAAATCATATGATTGTGCACTTAAGTATAGGAGTTGAAATGATACCGTTGCTGCATTTATACCTTGTCCACTTATACTTGATCCTGAAGTTATTACTAGACAAGGGGATGGGTTCGATCCTATGCTTAGCCATGCTTAGACCGGTAGAAGTCGAGGGATTTCCTGTCCTTCGCGAGCATAGGTGGTTACTAATGATGATGGGGTTGGATTCCACATGATGGACTATATGTGCCACCATGCCACAGTGTCTAATGAGAGAATCAAGGCTAGGTAGCGGGGAGCCGCATGACATGGTTGAGGTCATGCCGTCTTCGGTGCTGCTTGCGGCCGACTAGGACTATGGCCACCAGACATCAGTTGAGATTGAAAGACGTCGTCACATAGCCTGGCCAGATAAGTCGTTCTGACCGTGAAGCCGAGTATTTCTTTCTGAGCCGGGAATTGGGCGTGATAAGGCAGACATATTCTAGAGGTAGGAAGGATGTGCGGAGACACCATCTTACCAAGGGCAGGTTAGGGACCTGATGCATCTTGGAAGTGGGTTTGTCTCTGAGAATATGGACCCCTCCAAGCCCGCGATACATATTATGTCTCAGAAAGATTTAACAGGTGGCCCAAGAAGCCAGTGGCTCGGCTGACAGGGTTTGTGATTGGCATATTTGCCAGCTGGTACAATCGATTCGAATCGCCATCTCTCCTAGTTAGTGAGAAACTGAACTGATCTTCTGGTGAGGTAGAGGCTAATAACTTGAACATAATGTTTATGGTGAGATGAGGTTGATATCTGTGGATATCGGAAATCATATGATTTTATTGATTGCTACAATATTCAGTGAATGCTTAGTATAGTGGCTAATCTTAGTAAATAGCTTAACTGAAATCGAAGCTTATCACAATTAAAATGAATAAGTTGAGGCTCTACTGTAGTAATGCTTTTGATGCAAAAATGATGCTACCCTCTGAGCTCCACCAAATAAGCCTTGCATATCCTTGAGAGTCTTTTTATTTACTCCCTGTCGGGTAAGTCTAGCTGAGTACAATTGAGTACTCAGGGTTTTATTCCCATTGTTGCAGATGGTGTAGTCTACTACGCATATTGCAGGAATTGCTTCACCCCTGCAGGCGAAGAAGACTAGACCCGAGGGCAGGGTCATTATCTATCCTTAGATGTTGTAAGAATGCTGTGACAGGGTCATGTGATGGTACTCGTATTTGAACTCTGTGGTGCAAAACTATGTTGACTTCCGCTACTACTCTATTTGTGTAAAAGACTATGTTGTACTCTGATGTTTAAATTCGGTTGCGAACCTATGTGTCATGTGATCAGGGTATTGCTGAATGAATGATCCTTGGGGTACGAAATGTTTGAAATCCTTCGAGATTTCCGGACTACCGGGTTTATATTGGCTCAAGTGCGACTGGATTGCGACTAAAATGCGATCGTTGTACTTGTGCTCGTATAAATTGGTCGGTTCTGTGACAGCTGGTACCAGAGCATAATTCAGCATATACCGTCACTTGACTATTTAAAAAAAATTAAAGAGTTTTGAGTTTTACAAACTAATTGCCAACTGATAGTGTGTATAGGTGATTTAAACCAAGTGTTTGCAAAACTTATGAGAACCAATGACCAAGTCCTATAGCCCTATATATATGTGGTAATTAGGTGGCTTATGTAAGTACTGACTTGGGGGAAATTGCATCATATTTCTATTTGTGGTTCATTTGGTTTTATCGTGTGGATAATCATGAACTGTCGGTTTCTTATTGCTTCTTATGGGTCAATGTACCACGTCGCCTAAGGTAAGGTGAGATGTGAGTGTAAGATCGAACAACCATCGATCGATGGTGAGTGTATGGTTACTGAAGTGAGTACATGTGATCCATATGTGTACTTATTGAAGTAGGGTGGAGTAATTAATTTTGGGGTCGCAAATGTTCATGGGAACATTTCCGGCAAAAAGTGCTTCTTGTTGCCCTGCATACATTGGAATTTGGGCTGAAATGAATCTTCTGCAGGTACACTAACCACGCAAAACGTATAGCACGGTTAGTTACGTATATGAGAGCACGTGGTATGCCATCGACTATAACGTTAGTTAAAGTATATTATGTGTGAGGTCGTTGGCACGTGCATGCATCATGATCATGAAATTAATTTAAGCTATTTGTACTATTTCCTTCCCTATGGTAAAATTTGTGCTGTCCTATCTTATTGTAAATGCTGAAAGATGTTGTAATGTACCAGATGGCAGCTGAAGGTGAGCCGCAGAGTGGTCAGTTTCTGGAGCAGTTTGGCACACCCACGGTGCTATGGAGGTTGTTGAAGTCTGTGGGATATGCAGAGCCACCACTGTATTTCTGGAAGCCAGCGAAAACCATGGTGCAGCCTTGGTTTGATGTTTGGGTGACTATCCCTGTGCTTGAAAGGGGTTGGTCGTTTCCAGGAATAAAGGTGGAAGTTGACATGAGGATGCCATGGGATGGTGCGCAGCTTGCAGCTTTTGAGGTGTTGACGGATATTTGCAGCCGGTTCAACAAGAGAGCTGATTTGGGGCCAGCAAATGTTTTTCCCAGGGTGGATGCTTCTCAGGGTGAGTGGGCTCAATCTAGCCAAGCTTCTTTGGAGCGAGGCAGGGACGAGCGTGCTCATAGCACGGGTGCTTCTATGAGTGCTATGTTTGCTGTCCTGAGGATGCACTATTCCACTAGGGATGGTTGGATGAAGTGCGTTGAAGCCCTGCATGATGCTGTTGAGAAGAAGTTAGAAGCTGAAGAGTGGGCACGTATGGCTCGTCGTAGCTCAGATGACTTGGTGGTAGCTCTCACTGCCTGTCGCAATGAGTTGTTACGATGCACTGGTGCCTTGTTGGCAGCTGATCGCCGTGTCGAGGTGCTTGAGAGGGAGAATGCAGATCTTCGCCGCCAGCTTGACAATCGCAATATGAGTTTGACACGTCAGCGCAATGAGTTTCTGCAGGAGTTGCGTGCTAGTCAGCAGCAGGTTTGGGAGTTGCAGCAGGATGTTCATCGTCTGAACAACCGTGCTGATCCGTTTCATCCTCCAGGTGTAGCGGAGTTCGCTCCTGAGATCTTCATTGCAGCTGATGATGGTGAAGCCAGTGAGGAAGAAGAGGAAGAAGACCCCGAGGAGATCGTGCCTATTGACGAGAGTGATGACCATGGTGGGAAACGTGTCCGACGTGGACAGTGACCACGATGACTAGGCTTTTTCTAGTGATCTTGCCATGATCGGCACCCTTTTGTATTGGGAAAACCTTTAATGTCATGTAATGAGACAACCCTATGTGTTCAGGGCTAGAACCATCAAACTTTTAACTAAGTAATGGTAACTTATGTAGTTTGGAAACCCTTTTTGGTTGCGCCTTGTTATTATGCGGTTGTGTGATGATTATTGAATTATTGTGCCGTTTGTTGGTTATCAAAAATGATCATTGATATCTTTTGGGCATAATCTTTTGGTTATCTTTGGCATAACTGACACTTAACAATGGTTGTTGTGTGTTGCTACAGATGGCACCTCATACCCGTCATCATGGGTCAACCAGTGGTGGTGGGAACGAACATGAAGATGAGGAGTTGCCGCCTCCTCCACCGCGTACCCAGGAACAAGATGTTTGCTCAGCTCTTGGACACCCAGCATGCGATTTTGCAGCAGATGGTTGCTAGTAACAACCACAATCGCAATCGAGGTGGACGCCGCGGAAACGATGAGGACCAATACAGTAACTATAAGGACTTCATGGACACTAAGCCTCTGGTATTCAAGCAAGCCGTAGAACCGCTGGAAGCTGATGAGTGGTTAAACACTATTGAACAGTCATTCTCTGTGCTGCGATTGACTGAAACCATGAAGGCTAGCTTTGCTGCTATGTTACTGCAAGGCCAAGCTGGAATATGGTGGGACAATCGCAAGACCGCCAACCCTGTGGTCGCTGATATCACCTGGGAGCAGTTCACCAGGGATTTCCGGGGACATTTCATTCCAGCAGGCTTGATCAAGATGAAGGTCAATGAATTCATGCAGCTTACTCAGGGTACCAAGACCCTCACTCAGTATCATCATGCCTTTAACAATCTATCGAGGTATGCCCCGTGGATGGTAGATACAGATGAAAAGAAGATTGAAACCTTCAAGAGAGGTCTTAGTACCAAGCTTATGAAGACTCTGGCAAACAACGCTCGTTCAACTTTTAACGAGTTCATCAGTGAAGCTTATATCCAAGAGAAACAGAACAACTTGCACACTGCTTCCAAGGGAGGCAAGAGGCCATTTGAAGGAAGCTCTTCTCAGTCAAGGACTCCAGCAGCTAGTCGTGCGGTGGCAAATCGCCCTGCTTACCGTCCGGCTGTTCCTGGAGCAAAATTCAGACCCCCTCCAAAGAAGCAGCCAGCGCCACAACGCTACAAGAAAGGCTTCACAGTAACTTTGAACAAGAACAATGCTCCTCCAAACAACGCCGCTCCAATGAGGACCAACCAAGGTCTGGGGCCATGCTTTAACTGCGGTCAACAGGGGCATCTTGCTCGCTATTGCCCTCATCCAAAGCAGGCTCGAGTGCATCACACCACTATTGAAGAAATTCCAGAAGGTGAACCAGTCACTGCGGGTATGTTTTCAGTTAACCAGCACCCTGCCATTGTTTTGTTCGACTCTGGATCATCGCATTCTTTCATAAGTCAAGCATTTGCACAAAGGCATGCCTTTCAGATCATTGATTTGGGCTGTAATTTCCGGATAACCTCAGCTGGGGCTGAAATATGCACACGTGAGGGTATCAAGCAGGCGAGTATTGAGATTAATGATAGGAGTTTTATCAGTCATCTCATTGTGTTGCCTGGGCTAGGTCTGGATGTAATTCTAGGGGTTAGCTGGATGAACAAATGGGGTGCGGTATTGAACGTTGCTAACCGAACTTTGACGTTGAAGGCGCCCCAGGGTGGGGGTACCTTTCAGGTTTCCTTACCTCGAAGAGGGGATCTTTTTAATCTCTCTCTCGCAGTTGAGGGCAAGACCGTCCAAGGTATTCTGGTAGTGTGTGAGTTTCCTGATGTCTTTCCTGATGATCTACCTGGACTTCCTCCTGATCGAGATGTGGAGTTTGCAATAGAACTTATTCCCGGTACGGCGCCTATTTCTCGAAGGCCATATAGAATGCCTCCTCATGAATTAGCTGAACTCAAGAAACAACTCCAGGAGTTATTGGACAAAGGGTTTATTCGCCCTAGTTCTTCTCCGTGGGGCTGTCCTGCAATCTTTGTTAAGAAGAAGGATGAAACTTTACATATGTGTGTGGACTATAGGCCACTAAATGCTGTGACAATTAAGAACAAGTATCCTCTACCTCGTATTGATATCTTGTTTGATCAATTGTCCAAGGCCAAGGTTTTCTCCAAGATTGATCTGAGATCTGGGTATCATCAAATTAAGATCAGACCACAAGATATTCCCAAGACGGCTTTCTCCACTCGGTATGGCTTGTATGAGTATTTGGTTATGTCTTTTGGATTAACCAATGCTCCTGCACATTTCATGTATCTAATGAATTCGGTATTCATGCCTGAGTTGGATAAGTTCGTGGTAGTCTTTATTGACGATATTCTGGTGTACTCTGAAAGCATGGAGGATCATGCTGAACACTTGAGGATAGTCTTGACTAGACTCAGGGAGCATAAGCTGTATGCTAAGTTCAGCAAGTTTGAGTTTTGGTTGACTAAGGTACCTTTTCTGGGCCATATCTTATCTGCTGAAGGTATTTCTGTAGATCCGTCAAAAGTTCAGCAGGTGTTGGATTGGCAGTCACCAACAAATGTATCTGAGGTTCGTAGCTTTCTGGGATTAGCTGGGTATTATCGCCGCTTTATTCAGGATTTCTCTAAAATAGCTAAACCTATGACCAAGCTATTGCACAAAGATACCAAGTTTGTGTGGAGTGGGGAGTGTGAAACAGCTTTTCGCACCTTGCAAACATTGTTGACCACTGCTCCAGTTCTTGCACAACCTGATATTGAAAGGCCTTTTGATGTGTACTGCGATGCTTGTGGCACTGGGTTAGGATGTGTTCTCATGCAAGAAGGCCGAGTCATTGCTTATGCCTCGCGTCAATTGAGAAAACATGAGAAAAACTACCCTACTCATGATTTGGAACTTGCCGCTGTAGTTCATGCATTGAAGATTTGGCGCCACTATTTGATGGGTCACAAATGTCATATCTATTCCGATCACAAGAGTCTCAAGTACATCTTCACTCAGCCTGAGTTGAACATGAGGCAAAGAAGGTAGTTGGAGTTGATCAAAGACTATGATCTAGAAGTACACTATCATCCGGGCAAGGCCAATGTCGTAGCCGATGCTTTGAGCCGAAAGTCTCATTGCAATATATTGCAGCCTTTGCTAGCAGACGGGTTCAATCTTGTGCATTCAGTGGTGTTGAATAATATTACTCTCAGTTGTACTTTGGAAAGCAAGATTATTGAAGGTCAGAAAACAGATCCCGGCATATATCATATCAAAAGGAAGATGAAAGAACAAGAAATGCTTCATTTCCGAGTAGATGAAAAAGGTATATTGTGGTTCAAGGATCGATTGGTAGTACCGAAAGACCGTGAGTTGAGGAATCAGATTATGGACGAGGCTCATTTGTCCAAGTTGTCTATCCATCCTGGTAGTAGTAAGATGTATCAAGACTTGAAACCTAGGTTCTGGTGGACCAAAATGAAGAAGGAAATTGCAGCCTATGTGGCCAGGTGTGATACCTGTTGTCGCGTGAAGGCTATTCATCTTAAGCCAGCAGGCCTATTGCAACCTTTACCAGTTCCAGGTTGGAAATGGGATGAGATAACCATGGATTTCATATCTGGGTTACCTCTAACGCAAAAAGGGCATGATTCTATTTGGGTGATCGTAGATCGATTGACTAAGGTTGCACATTTCTTACCAGTTCGAACTACAGATCGTCCTCATCAGTTGGCACAGCTCTACTTTGCTCAGATACTTCGGTTACATGGTGTGCCGAGGACGATAGTTTCTGACAGAGGCCCGCAATTTATTGCACGCTTCTGGGAGCATCTACACAAGTGTTTGGGAACCAATTTGGTTCGCAGCTCAGCTTATCATCCTCAAATTTCTGGTCAGACGGAAAGGGTAAATCAAATTCTTGAAGATATGTTGAGAGCTTGTGTTCTATCGTCTAAAGGTTCGTGGGAAGAATGGTTACCTTTGGCCGAGTTCTCATACAACAATAGCTATCAAGAGAGTATTCAAATGGCTCCTTTTAAAGCTTTGTATGGGCGCAAATGTAGAACTCCTCTCAATTGGGTTGAATCAGGCGAAAGGAGATATTACGGGATTGACTTTGTGAAAGAGGCCGAAGAGAGAGTGCATACCATTCAAACGCATCTGAAAGCCGCTCAGACTCGTCAAAAGAGTTATGCGGACAAGCGAAGAAGACCATTGGAATTTGAAGTGGGTGACCACGTATACTTGAAAGTGTCACCTATGAAAGGCGTGCAACGCTTCGGAGTGAAACGAAAGTTAGCTCCAAGGTTTGTAGGTCCTTTTTCAAATTCTGGAAAGAAGTGGGAAAGTAGCATACAAGTTACGATTGCCACCACACATGTCCACTATCTTCAATGTGTTTCATGTATCCCAACTCAAGAAATGTTTACGAGTACCGGAAGAACAAGTGGATTTTGGTGATATCAAGTTGAAATCAGATTTGACCTATGAAGAAAAGCCTATTGAAGTAATAGATTACAAAGAAAGAATCACCCGTAGCCGAGTGATCAAGTTCTATAAGGTGGTGTGGAACAACCAAAGTTATTGGGATGCGACTTGGGAGCGAGAAGATTACCTCAAGGAAGTCTATCCTGCTTTCTTTAAACAATGGTAATTAACTCTAATCTCGGGGGCGAGATTCTTTTAAGGGGGGAGGGCTGCAACACCCTAGTGTTAGTTACTATTTTCACACTTGCATTTGCATGTCATCAAGCATAGATCATGTCATTTCATGCATCATTTCATTGCATTTTATTTGATTCCCTTTTATTGCTATATGTTGTTTATATGTCCATAACATGCTAAATGTGTTGACATGCAAATGTGATGGTTGTTTGCTGTTCTAAATGCTTTAGACATGTTTGGGATAACATTTGGAACAATGTTCATGTTGGTGAAATCCCCAAAATACCCCTCTAGCTCATAGTTGACTAGAGAGCCCTCTAAAAGCTATTCTGTTTGACCAAACAAGAAGGGCATTTTAGAGATTCTGCATGTCAGTGCACCCTTAATCAAAGTTGTGTAGAATTTTATAAGCAACAAACTTTATTTTTGGGTCAACTCATGAAAATGGGTGGAAGGAGGTCAAAAAGTTGATTTAGTGCAGATTTGGAGCTGTTTTGAAGTTTTCAAATTTTCCTAAGTCTAAACTGGTTTTCAGTTTCGGTGTACCCCTGTTCATCGACCTGTATCTCCCAATCCAGGCCGAACTAGAGTAAAGTGCCTTAATATGAAATGATCTACTCATGTAGCTCTTCAACCCATATTAGTGAAGTTTTCGCTGAAACGCACTGGATCACGAGTTATGGCTTGATCAAAATCGAGTTTCAGTCGGGTCCGCGGAGACTGAATCGGAGCCGATTCAGTTCGACCATCGGTCGTCGCCGCGCGACCGCGTCAGGCATCGGCCGCCAGGTGGCGCCGTACGCCGTCGTTGCTGCCGCGCCGGTCGGCTTTACAAAAGGGGAACACTCCTTTCTGTCTCCCGCACGCTCCTTCACTCTCACTCGCTCGCCCTCGCCTCGCTGCTCTCCTCTTTCCCCTCCGCCGTCGCCATTTCCGCCGCGCCGCCGCCGCGGTGAAATCCGCCGCCACCGAGCCGTCTCCGGCCGCTCCATCTTCGGCGTAGCTTCGGCTTGCTCTGCTCTTCGTCCCCGACCCGTTGCCGACCTCAGCCGACCTAAGGTATAGCTCCAGTGAGCTTCTCGCCGTCCGCCATTGCCGGAGCGCCGCCGAGCTCTCGGGTCGCCGCGACGAGGGCGATGCCGGGGTCGGCTTCTCTCTCCATTGCTCGTCTAGGAGTCTCCGTTAGCCGTAGATCCATTCTAGGCCGTCGGATAGGTCTATCTCGCCGTAGTTTCACCAGATCCCGAGCTCGCCGTGAACCCGCTCGCCACTGTGCCGCCATGCGAGCGCGGTCAGTGAGCTCCCGTGTGCAATAGTTCGATTCATCGCACGCATAGGTCCGCTAGGGTTCCAGGGACACGGAACGAAGCTTAGCCGCGCGAACAACGGCCGGAATCGGCCAGCGCAAGCTCGCCGGACCACCGCCGTCCGCCATTGCCGCCGTCGAGCTCGCTCCGGTGGGGTACGACCCTCGGCAGTTGGTCCATCGGGTTCGTCTCGTTGCCACGAGTCGGTCGGTACCCTCGGCGTTGCCGGAGACCTCGCCGTCGGCGAGCTCTCGCCGGTCAGCGCCGGCAGCTCTGTTCCTCTCTCTGACGCGTGGGGTCGGGTCAACCCCGGGGCCCGCGAGTCAGCCGTTCGGGTGCGCCTCTGGTTCATTGAGTCGGGTGCACGTAGCAGTTCTATCGGGTTTAGGTTTTATGATTTATAAAATGAATTTCCAGAAAATGTGTAAAACCTTCCAAAATTCATATCTGGAGCTAGGAATGTCCAATTGGGGTGAACCAAATTTTGTTGTGTTTGTATTTCTGAGCTCTATCAAGGAAAAATATAAAATGTACTTTTTGAATACTTTTTTATGTGCAGTTATAATTAAATTGTTAATTGCTTGCAAACTTGATAAATGCATAAGTAATTGTAGGAATGTCCTAAAAATGTGATTACACTTGCATTAATCTTGTTTAGGGAATTAGAATCTATGAAAAATATGTTTGCTGGTGTTTCACTATTATTTATATGATGTCTAGTATAATGTGCCTTTTATGCTTTAATCTTGCAAAAATCACCATGCTTAATGTGTTAAGGGTATGGGCATGAATATTTTTCCTGGGCTATGTTATGTAGGAAAGAAGCTAAGAAAATTAGGAAATCTGTTGTTTGATACTTTTCACTGTGTTAAGTATTTTCCATTGTTAAAAGGCTGGTTGCTTGTTATTTTTGTGTAGACTGTTATACTTGTCCAAATGACTTGAAATTTTGTCAGTAGGCTAGTCTGGATGTGTAGTAGCTGCTGTAATTTCTATGGATTTTTCTGGTCAGAGTAAACAGTAGATCCAGTTATAGGCTAGGGTTTATTTAATTGTTTCTAAGCAAATATCTTTTGGTTGGGGAGTGTTTTTATGCGTTTCTGTGATGTTCAGCATTATCACCTGTGTTAAACAATAGAACTGATCCTACTTTGAGGTTGGGGCAGCAAGGTTAATATTTTGTTTATATGATGTTGCTCGCGCTTGTTAATTATAAGTTGGTTGTGGTAGGTTAGTTGATGCATGTTAATTATTAAGTGCAGGTTGTAGACCTCTCACCCGAGACGAGAAATTGTTCTATGCTTTGCTTAAGAAGGGTGAGTATGAGTTGGTTGTCTAGGGAAGAAATATGCCCGTACTCGGTAAATGAGTGTGGATTGTTAAACTGATTGCATATCATGGGTTAATTCGTGCTTCTCTATCTTGCATTTCATGCGCATTCTCAGTTCTCATATATGCATATCATGCATACAGGATCGCCGGGAGACGTGACGCTGTTGCAGTTCGATCCACCGGAAGAGGGAGTTCCGCCGGAGATTGAAGTGCCAGAGGTTCCCGAAGGTCAGGAAGAAGAAGCTGAACTTCCAGAGTGCCCTAATCACCAACCTACTAACTTCGTGAAAGGCAAGCCCCGGAGCATCCCTAAGTCTCCACCTACTCTTTTTACAAATGCACTGGTCTTATTAAATCGTATGATTGTGCACTTAAGTATAGGAGTTGAAATGATACCGTTGCTGCATTTATACCTTGTCCACTTATACTTGATCCTGAAGTTATTACTAGACAAGGGGATGGGTTCGATCCTATGCTTAGCCATGCTTAGACCGGTAGAAGTTGAGGGATTTCCTGTCCTTCGCGAGCATAGGTGGTTACTAATGATGATGGGGTTGGATTCCACATGATGGACTATATGTGCCACCATGCCACAGTGTCTAATGAGAGAATCAAGGCTAGGTAGCGGGGAGCCGCATGACATGGTTGAGGTCATGCCGTCTTCGGTGCTGCTTGCGGCCGACTAGGACTGAGGCCACCAGACATCAGTTGAGATTGAAAGACGTCGTCACATAGCTGGCCAGATAAGTCGTTCTGACCGCGAAGCCGAGTATTTCTTTCTGAGCCGGGAATTGGGCGTGATAAGGCAGACATATTCTGGAGGTAGGAAGGATGTGCGGAGACACCATCTTACCAAGGGCGGGTCAGGGACCTGATGCATCCTGGAAGTGGGTTTGTCTCTGAGAATATGGACCCCTCCAAGCCCGCGATACATATTATGTCTCAGAAAGATTTAACGGTGGCCCAAGAAGCCAGTGGCTCAGCTGACAGGGTTTGTGATTGGCATATTTGCTAGCTGGTACAATCGATTCGAATCGCCATCTCTCCTGGTTAGTGAGAAACTGAACTGATCTTCTGGTGAGGTAGAGGCTAATAACTTGAACATAATGTTTATGGTGAGATGAGGTTGATATCTGTGGATATCGGAAATCATATGGTTTTATTGATTGCTACAATATTCAGTGAATGCTTAGTATAGTGGCTAATCTTAGTAAATAGCTTAACTGAAATCGAAGCTTATCACAATTAAAATGAATAAGTTGAGGCTCTACTGTAGTAATGCTTTTGATGCAAAAATGATGCTACCCTCTGAGCTTCACCAAATAAGCCTTGCATATCCTTGAGAGTCTTTTTATTTACTCCCTGTCGGGTAAGTCTAGCTGAGTACAATTGAGTACTCAGGGTTTTATTCCCATTGTTGCAGATGGTGTAGTCTACTACGCATATTGCAGGAATTGCTTCACCCCTGCAGGCGAAGAAGACTAGACCCGAGGGCAGGGTCATTATCTATCCTTAGATGTTGTAAGAATGCTGTGACAGGGTCATGTGATGGTACTCGTATTTGAACTCTGTGGTGTAAAACTATGTTGACTTCCGCTACTACTCTATTTGTGTAAAAGACTATGTTGTACTCTGATGTTTAAATTCGGTTGCGAACCTATGTGTCATGTGATCGGGTATTGCTGAATGAATGATCCTTGGGTACGAAATGTTTGAAATCCTTCGAGATTTCCGGACTACCGGGTTTATATTGGCTCAAGTGCAACTGGATTGCGACTAAAATGCGATCGTTGTACTTGTGCTCGTATAAATTGGTCGGTTCTGTGACACAGGATTTCGGTCAATGACCTATGAGGCTTGGAATTGCCTTCTCCAGCTGGAACAATGGTGTTCTTGCTATTGGGGGCCATGGTGGATCTCACTAATGGCTTAAGGTGGAAGAAGACTGCTGGTTTTATGAGAGATGAAGGTGGAAGGAAAAAGAAGGAGAAGAAGGGATTAAGAAGACGTATGCCAACGTTCTCCTCCTTCGAAATCGTGAGAGAGCGTCGGGGGAACGTTGGCACTACGCTCTGGAGTGGCTGGGTCACAAAAGGAAAGTGTTGCATGGGTCGGGCGACCCCAAGTTTGGGTCTATGGGTCGGCCGACCCATAATTTTTGTCCAAATTTTTGTCACGTCACCTACAAGTCCTCCTGAACGTTGTCCCATTTTCCAAAACTTTGTATCGTGCCAAGTGTGGGTCGCCCGACCTGAGTTTGGATGGTCCAGAGCGACCAGGTTCTGTGTTTCTGAAAGTTATATGACTTGGCAAAGTTTTGGTCCCAAGTGGTCACCGAATCTCAGTTGTCCACTCCTAATTGGGGGTTTTGGGGACCCAAGGTGTTGTAAGGAGGTAGTTCCAGCTATTTGAAACCTATCTAGTGATCAAGCTATACAAAAAATTGAAAAAGAAAGTAAGACATGTAGATTTTAATCATGTTAATTCATCATCGGGGATAAATTCTACCATGTCAATTTCTTCTTCTAGTGGTGCATGCTCATGAAAAGCCTTGAGACGATGACCATTTACCTTAAAAATGTTGCCGTCGTTGTCTTGAAGCATGACGGCTCCATGCATTGCTATATTGATTACCAAGTATGGTCCTTCCTATTTGCTCTTTATCTTTCCATGGCCAAATAGCTTGACCCGTGAGTTGAACATGAGGACCTTGTCTCCAGGATGGAATTCCTTGGGCTTGATCCTCTTGTCATGCCATCTTTTGGTTCTTGCTTTGTAGATTCTGGCATTGTGATAGGCTTTCTTCTCCATTCCTCAAGTTCTGAGATCTGCATTTTTCTATTCCTTCCAGCAGAGGGCAAATCCATATTCCATTATTTGATTGCCCAGTGTGCTCTGTGCTCTAACTCTACCGGCAGATGGCATGTCTTCCCGTATACAAGTTGGTACGGTGACATACCAATGGGGTCTTGTATGCGTTCCTGTATGCCCAAAGTACATCCGGTAGTTTGCTCTTCCAAGCTGTCCCCATCTCTTTGACTATCTTTTGCAAGATGTTCTTGATTTGCTTATTGGACGTCTCTGCTTGGCCACTTGTCTGGGGATGGTATGGAGTTGCAACATTATGCTTTATTCCCATGTCAGCCAAGAAATGTCGGAAGCTTCTGTCTATGAAGTGGGACCCTCCATCACTTATGACTAGTCTTGGGGTGCCAAATCTTGGGAATATGATTTCTTTAAACATCCTCTTTGAATGTGAGGCGTCTGCAGTTGTGCAAGGCATGGTTTCCACCCATTTGGACACATAATCCACTGCCACCAGGATGTACTCACAACCTTGAGACTTGGGGAACGGACCCATGTAGTCAATTCCCCATGCATCGAATAGCTCCACTTGAAGGTTGTTTGTAAGTGGTATTGCATCTCGCGTGTTGATATTTCCATGTTTCTGGCATCTTGCACACCTCTTCACATATTCTTGTGCATCTTTATACATGGTAGGCCAAAAGAATCCACTTTGCCATATCTTTGCGTGGGTTCTGAATACCCCATAATGGCCTCCATACTCTGCTCCATGGCATTTCTCAATGATCTTGATTGCTTCATTCATTGGCATGCACCTCCTTAATATTCCATCATTGCAGACTATGTAAAGGTATGGCTCATCCCATAGGTGCACCTTGCTCTCTTGGATGAGCTTCTTCTTGTCCGCTCCCGGTGGCACATATCCTGTGACCATGAAGTTGACAATGTTTGCAATACCAGGGGTGGGAGTCCGTGACCTTGAGGAGCATGTCGTCTCGCAGGAAGTCATCGATGGGCAGATCTTGTTTGTCTTTGAATTGCATTCTAGATAAATGATCAGCTACAGAGTTTTCTACTTCCTTTTTATCTTTAATTTCAAGATCAAATTCTTGGAGCAGTAATATTCATCTTATTAATCTTGGTTTAGCATCTTTCTTAGTGAGCAAGTACTTTAAAGCAGCATGGTCAGTGTAAATGATGACTTTAGCTTCAACTAAGTAAGACCTAAACTTGTCTATAGCAAAAACCACAGCCAACAGTTCTTTTTCAGTTGTTGCATAATTCAATTGTGACCCAATTAAGGTTTTGCTAGCATATGAGATTGCATGATGTTTCTTATATTTGGTCTGTCCTAAGATAGCACCTACAGCGTAGTCACTAGCATCACACATTATCTCAAAAGGGAGCGTCCAATCAGGGGGTTGTATGATTGGCGCAGAGACAAGTGCTTTCTTAAGATAATAAAAAGAGTCTAAGCACTCATCATCAAAGTTAAAGGGTGCATCTTTAACAAGCAGGTTTGTTAAAGGTCTAGCAATTTGAGAGAAATCTTTTATAAACCTTCTATAGAATCCTGCATGACCAAGAAAACTGTGAACACCCTTAACATTCGTGGGTGGTGGGAGCTGCTCTATGACCTCTATCTTAGCTCTATCCCCCTCTATCCCACGCTCGAACACTTTATATCCTAGCACTATTCCTTCTCAAACCATGAAGTGGCATTTTTCCCAGTTCAAGACTAAGTGTTTTTCCTCTCATCTTTGTAAGACACGGTCCAGATTCTCTAAGCAGTGATCGAAGGTTTTGCCATAGACTAAGAAGTCATCCATGAACACCTCCATGATTTCTTCGATCATATCAGAGAAGATGGACATCATGCACCTTTGAAAAGAGGCAAGAGCATTGCATAGGCCAAAATACATGTGCCTGTGTGCATATGTCCCATAGAGGCATGTGAAGGTTGTCTTACTTTGGTCGTCAGGATGAATGGGAATTTGATGATAACTTGAATACCCATCGAGGAAACAGAAGAAAGAATATTTTGCAAGCCATTCCAACATCTCATCAATGAATGGCAACAGGAAGTGATCTTTCTTTGTGGCCTTGTTAAGTTTTCGGTAATCTATACACATTCTCCAACCCGTGACGGTTCGTTGAGGTATTAATTCATTTTTCTCATTTTTAACGACCGTCATCCCTCCTTTCTTAGGCACTACCTAAACGGGGCTAACCCACTCGCTGTTAGGAACAGGGTAGATTATGCCTGTGTGCAAGAGTTTCAAGACCTCTTTCTTTACTACCTCTCTCATTGCATTATTTAGCGTCCGCTGAGGCTCCCTAGAAGGTGCAGTGTCTTGCTCAATAGGGATGCGATGGGTGCAAAGAGTGGGACTAATTCCCTTAAGATCTTGAAGAGAGTAGCCTAAGACAAATGGTGTTTCTCTAAAATGGTGATGAGTTTGGAGGCTTCCTCCTTAGAAAGTTAGTCACTAATGATTGCTGGAGTCTCTCTATCACCATTAAGAAAAACATACTTAAGTCCAAAAGGAAGGGGCTTAAATTCTATAGAGGGCTGAGATGGGGTTTCAGATTTATCCAAGTCTAGGTGTTCTTCTAATTTGGCCTCTTCTTGGATGAAATCCTTAGCATCCTCTTCTAGATCAGGATGAGAAGGTTCTAGAAGAGATGTAACCTTTACTTCCTCTATCGGGTCAGACTCGGGATGCATTTCTGCCTTTGAGTTGGTAGAATTTGCTAGTGGAATCCGAGATGACCTTCAAGGCCCCCACCCCATGGAGTCCATCAAGGAATCTCATGAGCGGGTGCCCAATCAACAAGTTAAATTCCTCTATATCCAATATAAAGAAATTTAAGAGGATGTTGATCTTGTTAATTGAGACAGGAATGGTCTGTGCAATCCCGCAGCTCTCGACCAATTCCCCAGAGGGTAATTTAAGAAATTTGTTGGTCGGGGCTAGAGGTTCCTCTCCTAGGAGTGCACTTGCTAATGTTTTAGACATAATGCTCACTCCTACAGTGGGGTCATAAAGAGAGTCTATGTTAGTCCTTTTTATAACGCAAGGAATGGTTGTGAAGCAAAATAGGATCCTAATAACCTCAGGTGAGGCTTCGGCCTCCTTCAGCCATTCATCACTAATGATGGACGCGAGATCTTGAACTGTTTCCTTGAGGTAGCGTGTCTCAAGGCGATGTGGGATGTGATTGTTTGGAGCTCTACGTGTTATAGACTTCTTTTGCACAGGTTGATTTGAGGCATTTCCAAAATCAGAGAAGAGATCAGCCTCGATATCAAGAGGAAATTCCAAAGGTTTAACTTCCTCTGGAGGATTTGGTGGTTGTGGTTCAGGTTTGATAGCTTGTGCTGTGAGTGGTGAGGTTCCGGCTATCGTGGGTTTGTCCTTCGGGGTTTGATCTTCTTCGGGAGCTTCATCATAGACATTAGTGTAGGGGGTGCTCTCGAGAATTTTCGCAAGAACTTCCTTACCTTCACTAATGGGGAGATGCAAGAACGCTCCCTTAGAGGCTAAATCAAGAAACTGTGCAAAGTTTTGGCTAAGACCAAGGTAGAAATGTTGCAAGAGTGTTGGCTCGGTTATAACTAAATCTAGGCCAGAAGACACTAGGTCTGTGAGACGGGCCCATGCTGCACCTAGAGGCTCCTTATCTTTTTGTCTAAAGGTTAGGATCTCTACATGAAGACGAGCAACTCGGGGAATGGAGAAGAAGGTGATACAAAACTTAGACTGCAGCTTCTCCCATTCTCCATTTACACTACCTACATGGCGAGTATACTATCGTTTGGCTATTCCCATCAAAGAGAACGGAAATAGTTTCCACTTAAGGGTATCTCATCTCATCCCTTGGATATGTATGCAAGAGCATAATTGTTCGAAATCTCGTAGGTGTGTATAGGGGTTCTCACCTTCATCCCTAGAAAAAGGCTTCTCCTTAACCATCGCTATGAGACTCAGACGTAGCTCATAACGAACGGCCAAAATGGCCTATGATGAACTAGGCGGCTCCATCCTAGCGCCCGATGGAGCAGCATATTCAAAGATAGGTGTTTGATCCATGTGTTTATGAAAGATAGTTTTGGTCAAACAAGGATAACTAAGACAACTTGACCCTAGTTAAAATAGCCAACGTTCCCCGGCAACGGCGCCAGAAAGCTTGTTGACACCAGAAGTGGCAAACGGATATACCGCAAGCGTACGATAGTCAATGTAGCCTTCACCGGGAGTATTCCAGCTATCGTATTTTCCACGGGGAACGCGAAGTGAACTAACTAGGTCCAAGGCCGTTAGATGGTGATCAAAGGGTTTAGGATATAGGTATAGAGAGGCCCCTATGTAGTAGAGATATCTGGTCCTGGTGTTCTAAGTATAAAGAGTTTTACCATCTCCTCCCTTTACAAGAGGTGATAGACGAAACAGTAGGAGATAAAACTCCTACCCGAGGCGACTATGCAGTTGTATTGATGCCCTGCCATTTTAATAACTTGTCTTACACACGTCGTGGGATACTAAGACCAGACAAGGCTCTCACCACTTGCTGGCACCCACAAACAATCCGTGTGACAAGTGGCCTACACTGGTAAGATATAGTCTAGACACCACGTCTACACTACACTTACTACTCTAATCTTAGCTAGAGACTAGAGCACTTAACTAAGCAATGTACAGGTAAAGAAAGTATATACTTATAGTACCAGAATTAGAATATCAAATACTAGAAGGACTCAGATGTAAAACTTACTCGAAGCTTGCATCCGCCGAGGTACACCTTGGAGAAGACTCCCGACAGGCACGGGACTTTCTCCAGAAGACTTCCCTCACTCTCTTTCCTCTTATTGTAACACTAAATCTACTAGAGTAGTCTTTCTTCCTATGATACACTTGATGATTAGAGTGAAGGACTAGGGGGGTATTTATAGGGGGATGAAGAAGAGTGACATGTCATCAATCCATGTGCCTTTCCATCTCTACCCTTGGATCCACCGACCTTGAACTGACTTGATTTGGACGTTCTGGATTCACCACGTTACCTATCATCGTGCTTGGAGTCGGTGGGTGGAATTTGGACACTAGGGGGGTCGGCCGACCCCCCTATGATAGGTGGGTCCCACCAGCTTGTTCCCCACATGTCATAGAGTGTTGCCCATGTGTTGGATATTTTGTTGTCACGTCGGTTCCTTCGTTGTGGGCCCATGAATCCATGTGCTTTGCTCTTTCACCGTTGATTGAACTTATACTTGTGATCCAAAGGTGAAAATGGACTATAGGAGAGGTGTAGTGGATCATGCCACGTCAGCAGATCCAGCAGAGCTCCATGCATGGGTCGGTCGACCCATGACATGGCTCCACTTGGGCTCAGCTCTCTCCTACATCACTCCATTGCTTGTTGCTTAAAGATGGAGCCTTGGAGCCACCTTCTATGGGTCGGCTGAAAGGTCCTAGTATGGCTAGAGGGGGGTGAATAGCCTAAATAAAAATTCTACAAACCATTAAACAAGTGATTAGAACCACAAGAGGCTATAAATGCAATGCTAAGGCAACCACTAACCTAGGCAAGCCACCTACACAATTCTAGTTAAACCTTAGTTCTAATCAACACAAGTAAGCTAGCAAAAGCTAAACGACTACACAACTACTTAAGAAAAGGGAACAAGCTACTTTGCACAAGGACAAGAATGGGATGATCGTCAATTATACCTTTGCCTTGTGAGGAAGCCAATCACCGGGACAATCAATAAGTCACTCACTCGAAGGTGAGGAAATCAATAGAGACACCAAGATTTATCCCCGAGGTTCACGTGCTTGCCGGCACGCTACGTCCTCATTGTGTCGACTTCAACCGGTGGTTCAGTGGCTAATCGGTATCACACACCGAGCCTACACTAGGCGCCACAAGGACCTACCACGGAGGAAGTAACTCAAAGACACGAGCAATCCACTAGAGTTACCTTTGAGCACTCCACTCGGGGAAGGCACAAGAACCCCTCACAATCACCGGGTGTGAGCAAGCACAATCACCAAGCTCCTTCACACCTTCTTCTCCTCCAAGCCATCTAGGGACACGGCAATGTCCCAAGGGAATAAGACCTAATCCAAGGCTTGCTCTCAAGTGCTCTAGAATGCAAATCACAAGCAATGATGCACTTGAGGTTCACTCAATCTCACAAGAATGATCAAGATGATGAACTAGTGAGAGAGTGGGAGGCTAGAATGCAACAAAGTGTATGACAATGATCCAAGTGTGCAAGAGAGTCACCAAGTGACCAGGGAGGGAGTATAAATACCCCCAAGCCAACTCCTAGCCGTTACACCCACTGAAACAGCCGTTAACACGTTTTTCATACCGTCGGACCAACCGTCGGACTGAGTCCGTCAAACTAAAACAATGTGTCCGACGCTCGGATGTGCGCCACGTGTCAACAGGTTTAAACGATGTTCGTCCGATCTCAACGGTCAACTGGTTTCACGCATTTGACTACCATCGGACGCTCAGGCACCGGACTAATCTCCAGAGTCCGACGCCACACAGTCAGTTTCTCAGCACCGTCGGACTCTGCACGAAGAAGGCGTCGGACTAAAGATTTCACCCGTCCGACACCTTTCTTGTAGCGTTGTGGCGCTGGCTGCTTCTTTGGAGGGGGTCTGAATTTTGCTCCAGGAACAGCCGGATGGTAAGCAGGGCAATTTGCCACCGCACGACTAGCTGCTGGAGTCCTTGACTGAGAAGAGCTTCCTTCAAATGGCCTCTTGCCTCCCTTGGAAGCAGTGTGCAAGTTGTTCTGTTTCTCTTGGATATAAGCTTCACTGATGAACTCGTTAAAAGTTGTACGAGCGTTGTTCGCCAGAGTCTTCATAAGCTTGGTACTAAGGCCTCTCTTGAAAGTTTCGATCTTCTTTTCATCTGTATCCACCATCCACGGGGCATACCTTGACAGATTGTTAAAGGCATGATGATACTGAGTGAGGGTCTTGGTACCCTGAGTAAGCTGCATGAACTCATTCACCTTCATCTTGATCAAGCCTGCTGGAATGAAATGTCCCCTGAAATCCCTGGTGAACTGCTCCCATGTGATATCAGCGACCACAGGGTAGGCGGTCTTGCGATTGGCCCACCATATTCCAGCTTGGCCTTGCAGCAACATAGCAGCAAAGCTAGCCTTCATGGTTTCAGTCAATCGCAGCACAGAGAATGACTGCTCAATAGTGTTTAACCACTCATCAGCTTCCAGCGGTTCAACGGCCTGCTTGAATACCGGAGACTTAGTGTCCATGAAGTCCTTATAGTTACTGTACTGGTCCTCATCGTTTCCGCGGCGTCCATCTCGATTGCGATTGTGGGTGTTACTAGCAACCATCTGCTGCAGAATCGCTTGCTGAGTGTCCAAGAACTGAGCAAACATCTGCTCCTGGGTACGCGGTGGAGGAGGCGGCAACTCCTCATCTTCATGTTCATTCCCACCACCACTGGTTGACCCATGACGATGGGTATGAGGTGCCATCTGTAGCAACACACAACAACCATTGTTAAGTGTCAGTTATGCCAAAGAAAACCAAAATATTATGCCCAAAAGATATCAATGATCATTTTTGATAACCAACAAACGGCACAATAATTCAATAATCATCACACAACCGCACAATAACAAGGCGCAACCAAAAAGAGTTTCCAAACTGCATAAGTTACCATTACTTAATTAAAAGTTTGATGGTTCCAGCCCTGAACACACAGGGTTCTCTCATTACAATTCAGGTTCTACCCATTACATGACATTAAAGGTTTTCCCAATACAAATGGGTGCCGATCATGGCAAGATCACTAGTCATCGTGGTCATTGTCCATGCCGGACACGTTCCCACCATGGTCATCACTCTCGTCAATAGGCACGATCTCCTCGGGGTCTTCTTCCTCACTTGCTTCACCATCATCAGCTGCAACGAAGATCTCAGGAGCAAACTCCGCTGCACCCGGAGGATGAAACGGATCAACACGGTTGTTCAGACGATGAACATCCTGCTGCAACTCCCAAACCTGCTGCTGACTAGTACGCAACTCCTGTAGAAACTCATCGCGCTGACGTGTCAAACTCATATTGCGATTGTCGAGCTGGCAGCGAAGATCTGCATTCTCCCTCTCAAGCACCTCAACACGGCGATCAGCTGCCAACAAAGCGCCGGTGCATCGTAACAACTCATTGCGACAGGCGATGAGAGCTACCACCAAGTCATCTGAGCTACGACGAGCCATATGTGCCCACTCTTCAGCTTCTAACTTCTTCTCCACAGCATCATGCAGGGCTTCAACGCACTTCATCCAACCATCCCTAGTGGAATAATGCATCCTCAGGACAGCAAACATAGCACTCATAGAAGCACCCGTGCTATGAGCACGCTCATCCCTGCCTCGCTCCAAAGAAGCTTGGCTAGACTGAGCCCACTCACCCTGAGAAGCATCCACCCTGGGAAAAACATTTGCTGGCCCCAAATCAGCTCTCTTGTTGAACCGGCTGCAAATATCCGTCAACACCTCGAAAGCTGCAAGCTGCGCACCATCCCATGGCATCCTCATGTCAACTTCCACCTTTATTCCTAGAAACGACCAGCCCCTTTCAAGCACAGGGATAGTCACCCAAACATCAAACCAAGACTGCACCATGGTTTCCGCTGGCTTCCAGAAATACAGTGGTGGCTCTGCATATCCCACAGACTTCAACAACCTCCATAGCACGGTGGGTGTGCCAAACCGCTCCAGAAACTGACCACTCTGCGGCTCACCTTCAGCTGCCATCTGGTACATTACAACATCTTTCAGCATTTAGAATAAGATAGGGCAGCACAATTTTTATCATAGGGAAGGAAATAGTACAAATAGCTTGAGTTAATTTCATGATCATGATGCATGCACGTGCCAACGACCTCACACATAGTATATATTAACTAACGTTATAGTCGGTGGCATACCACGTGCTCTCATATACGTAACTAACCGTGCTATACGTTTTGCGTGGTTAATGTACCTGCAGAAGATTCATTTCAGCCCAAATCCCAATGTATGCAGGGTAACAAGAAGCACTTTTCGCCGGAAATGTTCCCATGAACATTTGCGACCCCAAAAGTAATTACTCCGCCTTACTTCCATAAGTACACATATGGATCACATGTACTCACTTCAGTAACCATAACACTCACCATCGATCGATGGTTATTCGATCTTACACTCACATCTCACCTTACCTTAGGCGACGTGGTACATTGACCCATAGGAAGCAATAAGAAACCGACAGTTCATAATTATCCGCACGATAAAACCAAATGAACCACGATAGAAACATGATGCAATTTCCCCCCAAGTCAGTACTTACATAAGCCACCTAATTACCACATATATATAGGGCTATAGGACTTGGGCATTGGTACTCATAAGTTTTGCAAACACTTGGTTTAAATCACCTATACACACTACCAGTTGCCAATTAGTTTGTAAAACTCAAAACTCTTTTAGTTTTCAAATAGTCAAGTGATGGTATATGCTGAATTATGCTCTGGTACCAGCTGTCACAGAACCGACCAATTTATACGAGCACAAGTACAACGATCGCGTTTTTAATCGCAATCCAGTCGCACTTGAGCCAATATAAACCCGGTAGTCCGCAAATCTCGAAGGATTTCAAACATTTCATACCCCAAGGATCATTCATTCAGCAATACCCGATCACATGACACATAAGTTCGCGACCGAATTAAAACATCAGAGTACAACATTGTCTTTTACACAAGTATAATAGTAACGGAAGAAAACATAGTTTTACACCTCAGAGTTCAAATACGAGTACCATCAAATGACCTTGTCACAGCATTCTTACAACATCTAAGGATAGATAATGACCCTGCCCTCGGGTCTAGTCTTCTTCGCCCGCAGGGGTGAAGCAATTCCTGCAATACGCATAGTAGACTACACCATCTGCAACAATGGGAATAAAACCCTGAGTACTCAATTGTACTCAGCTAGACTTACCCGATAGGGAGTAAATAAAAAGACTCTCAAGGATATGCAAGGCTTATTTGGTGGAGCTCAGAGGGTAGCATCATTTTTGCATCAAAAGCATTACTACAGTAGATCCTCAACTTATTCATTTTAATTGTGATAAGCTTCGATTTCAGTTAAGTTATTTACTAAGATTAGCCACTATACTAAGCATTCACTGAATATTATAGCAATCAATAGAACCATATGATTTCCGATATCCACAGATATCAACCTCATCTCACCATAATCATTATGTTCAAGTTATTAGCCTCTACCTCACCAGAAGATCACTTCAGTTTCTCACTAACCAGGAGAGATGGCGATTCGTATCGATTGTACCAGCTAGCAAATATGCCAATCACAAACCCTGTCAGCCGAGCCACTGGCTTCTTGGGCCACCGTTAAATCTTTCTGAGACATAATATGTATCGCGGGCTTGGAGGGGTCCATATTCTCAGAGACAAACCCACTTCCAGGATGCATCAGGTCCCTGACCTGCCCTTGGTAAGATGGTGTCTCCGCACATCCTTCCTACCTCCAGAATATGTCTGCCTTATCACGCCCAATTCCTGGCTCAGAAAGAAATACTCGGCTTCGCGGTCAGAACGACTTATCTGGCCAGCTATGTGACGACGTCTTTCAATCTCAACTGATGTCTAGTGGCCTCAGTCCTAGTCGGCCGCAAGCAGCACCGAAGACGGCATGACCTCAACCATGTCATGTGGCTCCCCGCAACCTAGCCTTGATTCTCTCATTAGACACTGTGGCATGGTGGCATATATAGTCCATCATGTGGAATCCAACCCCATCATCATTAGTAACCACCTATGCTCGCGAAGGACAGGAAATCCCTCGTCTTCTACCGGTCTAAGCATGGCTAAGCATAAGATCGAACCCATCCCTTATCTAGTAATACTTCAGGATCAAGTATAAGTGGACAAGGTATAAATGCAGCAACGGTATCATATCAACTCCTATACTTAAGTGCACAATTATACGATTTAATAAAGACCAGTGCATTTGTAAAAAGAGTAGGTGGAGACTTAGGGATGCTCCGGGGCTTGTCTTTCACAAAGTTAGTAGGTTGGTGATCAGGGCACTCTGGAAGTTCAGCCTCTTCTTCCTGGCCTTCGGGAACCTCTGGCACTTCAATCTCCGGTGGAACTCCCTCCTCCGGTGGATCGAACTGCAATAGCGTCACGCCTCCCGGCGATCCTGTATGCATGATATGCATATATGAGAACTGAGAATGCATATGAAATGCAAGATAGAGATGCACAAATTAACCTATGATATGCAAAGCATAGAACAATTTCTCGTCTCGGGTGAGAGGTCTACAACCTGTACTTAATAATCAACATGCATCAACTAACCTACCACAACCAACTTATAGTTAACAGGCATGAGCAACATCAAATAAACAAAACATTAACATTGCTGCCTTAAGCTTAAATTAGGATCAGCTCTACTGTTTTAAACAAGTGATAATGCTGAGCATCACAGAAATGCATAAAAACACTTCACACCCAAAGATATTTGCTTAAAAACAATTAATCAAACCCTAGCCTATAACTGGACCTACTGTTTACTATGACCAGAAAAATCCGTAAAAATTACAGTAGCTATTACACATCCGATTAGCCTACTGACAAAATTTCAAGTCATTTGGACAAGTATAACAGTCTGCACAAAAATAACAAACGACCAGCCTTTTAAGCAATGGAAAATACTTAACACAGTGAAAAGTATCAAACAATAGATTTCCCAATTTTCTTAGCTTCTTTCCAACATAACATGGTCTAGGAAAAATATTCATGACCATATTCCTTAACACATTAAGCATGGTGATTTTTGCAAGATTAAAGCATAAAAGGCACATTATACTTGACATCATATAAATAACTGTGCAACACCAGTAAACATATTTTTCTTAGATTCTACTTCCCTAAACAAGATGAATGCAAGTGGAAGCACATTTTTAGCACATTCCTACAATTACTTATGCATTTATCAAGTTTGCAAGCAATTAACAATTTAAATATAACTGCACAGAAAAAGTATTCCAAAAGTACGTTTTATATTTTTCCTTGATAGAGCTCAGAAATACAAACATAACAAATTTGGTTCACCCCAATTGGACACTCCTAGCTCCAGATATGAATTTTGGAAGATTTTACACATTTTCTGGAAATTCATTTTATAGATCATAAAACCCAAACCCGATAGAAACTGCTACGTGCACCCGGCTCAGTGAACCAGAGGCGCACCCGAACGGCTGACTCGCGGGCCCCGGGGTCAACCCGACCCCACGCGTCAGAGAGAGAGGCAGAGCCGCCGGCGCTGACCGGCGAGAGCTCGCCGACGGCGAGGTCTCCGGCGACGCCGAGGCTACCTACCGACTCGTGGCAACGAGACGAACCCAAAGGACCAACTGCCGAGGGTTGTCCCCTACCGGAGCGAGCTCGACGGCTGCAATGGCGGACGGCGGTGCTCTGGCGAGCTTGCGCCGGCCGATTCCGGCCGTTTCTCGCGCGGCTAAGCACCGTTCCGAGATCCTGGAACCCTAGCGGACCTATGCGTGCGACGAATCGAAGTATTGCGCACGGGAGCTCACTGACCGCGCACTCATGGCGGCACGGCGGCGAGCGGGCTCAAGGCGAGCTCGGGTTCCGGCGAACCTACGGCGAGACCGACCCATCCGACGGCCTAGACGGGATCTACAGCTAACGGAGACTCCTAGACGAGCAATGGAGAGAGAAGCCGACCCCGGCATCGCCCTCGTCGCTGGCGACCCGAGAGCTCGGCGGTGCTCCGGCAATGGCGCTGCGGCGAGAAAGGCCAAACCGTTATACCTTAGCTCGGCTGAGGTCGGCAACGGGTCGAGGATGAAGAGCAGAGCAAGGCGAAGCTACGGCGGAGATGGAGCGGTCAGAGACGGCACAGTGACGGCGGATTTCACCGCGGCGACGGCTCGGCAGCGATGGCGCTGGCGGAGGGGAAAACGGCGGGCAGAGAGGCGAGAGAGCGGGGGAGAGTGAGAGCGAGCGAGTGAGAGTGAGAGGAGCGTGCTGGGAACCGGCGGGCGTGCCACTTTTGTAAAGCCGACCTGGCACGGCGGCCCACGGCGGCATACGACGCCACCTGGCGCGCGGCGTCTGACGGCGCGGCCAGCTGTTCGGCTGAATGCCGATTTGAATCGGCCTGTTTCAGTTGCAGAAAGCCGACTGAAACTTGACTTTTGATCGGTCTCTAGCTCGTGATCCAAGGCGTTTCAGCGAAAACTTCACTAATATGGATTGAAGAGCTACATGAGTAGATCATTTGATATTAAGGCACTTTACTCTAGATCGGCCTTGGATTGAGAGATACAGGTCGATGAACAGGGGCTACACCGAAAATGAAACCAGTTTTAGACTTAGCAAATTTTTTAAACTTCAAAACAACTAAAAATCTGCACTAATTCAACTTTTTGACCACCTTCCACCCATTTTCATGAGTTGACCCAAAAATAAAGTTTGTTTCTTATAAAATTCTATACAACTTTGATTAAGAGTGCACTGACATGCAAAATCTCTAAAATGCCCTTCTTGTTTGGTCAAACAGAATAGCTTTTAGAGGGCTCTCTAGTCAACTATGAGCTAGAGGGGTATTTTGGGGATTTCACCAACATGAACATTGTTCCAAATGTTATCCCAAACATGTCTAAAGCATTTAGAACAGTAAACAAGCATCACATTTGCATGTCAACACATTTAGCATGTTATGGACATATAAACAGACATATAGCTTTAAAAGGGAATCAATTCAAATGAAATGATGATGATGCATGAAATGACATGATCTATGCTTGATGACATGCAAATGCAAGTGTGAAAATAGTAACTAACACTAGGGTGTTACAGCCCTTCCCTCTTGAAAGAATCTCGTCCCCGAGATTAGAGTTAATTACCATTGTTTATAGAAAGAAGGATAGACTTCCTTGAGGTAATCTTCTCGCTCCCAAGTCGCATCCCAATAACTTTGATTGTTCCCACACCACCTTATA
This sequence comes from Eremochloa ophiuroides, assembly GCA_038502445.1. NCBI lineage: Eukaryota > Viridiplantae > Streptophyta > Magnoliopsida > Poales > Poaceae > Eremochloa > Eremochloa ophiuroides. The sequence goes on from JAHLJS010000002.1 coordinate 52,419,561, forward strand.
GAACTTGATCACTCGGCTACGGGTGATTCTCTCTTTGTAATCTATTACTTCAATACGCTTTTCTTCATAGGTCAAATCTGATTTCAACTTGATATCACCAAAATCCACTTGTTCTTCCGGTACTCGTAAACATTTCTTGAGTTGGGATACATGAAACACATTGAAGATAGTGGACATGTGTGGTGGCAACCGTAACTTGTATGCTAATTTCCCACTTCTTTCCAGAATTTGAAAAGGACCTACAAACCTTGGAGCTAACTTTCGTTTCACTCCGAAGCGTTGTACGCCTTTCATAGGTGACACCTTCAAGTATACGTAGTCACCCACTTCAAATTCCAATGGCCTTCTTCGCTTGTCCGCATAACTCTTTTGACGAGTCTGAGTGGCTTTGAGATGTGTTTGAATGGTATGCACTCTCTCTTCGGCCTCTTTCACAAAGTCAATCCCGTAATATCTCCTTTCGCCTGATTCAACCCAATTGAGAGGAGTTCTACATTTGCGCCCATACAAAGCTTCAAAAGGAGCCATTTGAATACTCTCTTGATAGCTATTATTGTATGAGAACTCGGCCAAAGGTAACCATTCTTCCCACGAACCTTTAGACGATAGAACACAAGCTCTCAACATATCTTCAAGAATTTGGTTTACCCTTTCAGTCTGACCAGAAGTTTGAGGATGATAAGCTGAGCTGCGAACCAAATTGGTTCCCAAACACTTGTGTAGATGCTCCCAGAAGCGTGCAATAAATTGCGGGCCTCTGTCGGAAACTATCGTCCTCGGCACACCATGTAGCAGAAGTATTTGAGCAAAGTAGAGCTGTGCCAATTGATGAGGACGATCTGTAGTTCGAACTGGTAAGAAATGTGCAATCTTAGTCAATCGATCTACAATCACCCAAATAGAATCATGGCCTTTTTGCGTTAGAGGTAACCCAGATATGAAATCCATGGTTATCTCATCCCATTTCCACCCTGGAACGGATAAAGGTTGCAATAGACCTGCTGGCTTAAGATGAATAGCCTTCACGCGACAACAGGTATCACACCTGGCCACATAGGCTGCAATTTCTTTCTTCATTTTGGTCCACCAGAACCAAGGTTTCAAGTCTTGATACATCTTACTACTACCGGGATGGATAGACAACTTGGACAAATGAGCCTCGTCCATAATCTGATTCCTCAACTCACGGTCTTTCGGTACTACCAATCGATCCTTGAACCACAATATACCTTTTTCATCTACTCGAAAATGAAGCATTTCTTGTTCTTTCATCTTCCTCTTGATATGATATATGCCGGGATCTGTTTTCTGACCTTCAATAATCTTGCTTTCCAAAGTACAACTGAGAGTAATATTATTCAACACCACTGGATGCACAAGATTGAATCCGTCTGCTAGCAAAGGCTGCAATACATTGCAATGAGACTTTCGGCTCAAAGCATCGGCTATGACATTGGCCTTGCCCGGATGCTAGTGTACTTCTAGATCATAGTCTTTGATCAACTCCAAACACCTTCTTTGCCTCATGTTCAACTCAGGCTGAGTGAAAATGTACTTGAGACTCTTGTGATCGGAATAGATATGACATTTGTGACCCATCAAATAGTGGCGCCAAATCTTCAATGCATGAACTACAGTGGCAAGTTCCAAATCATGAGTAGGATAGTTTTGCTCATGTTTTCTCAATTGACGCGAGGCATAAGCAATGACTCGGCCTTCTTACATGAGAACACATCCTAACCCAGTGCCACAAGCATCGCAGTACACATCAAAAGGCTTTTCAATATCAGGTTGTGCAAGAACTGGAGCAGTGGTCAACAACGTTCGCAAGGTGTGAAAGGCTGTTTCACACTCCTCACTCCACACAAACTTGGTATCCTTGTGCAATAACTTGGTCATAGGTTTAGCTATCTTAGAGAAATCTTGGATAAAGCGGCAATAATACCCAGCTAATCCCAGAAAGCTACGAACCTCAGACACATTGGTAGGTAACTGCCAATCCAACACCTGCTGAACTTTTGACGGATCTACAGAAATACCTTCAGCAGATAAGATATGGCCCAGAAAAGGCACTTTAGTCAACCAAAACTCACACTTGCTGAACTTAGCATATAGCTTATGCTCCCTGAGTCTAATCAAGACTATTCTCAAGTGTTCAGCATGATCCTCCATGTTTTCAGAGTACATCAGAATATCGTCAATAAAGACTATCATGAACTTATCCAACTCAGGCATGAATACCGAATTCATTAGGTACATGAAATGTGCAGGAGCATTGGTTAATCCAAAAGACATAACCAAATACTCATACAATCGATACCGAGTGGAGAAAGCCGTCTTGGGAATATCTTGTGGTCTGATCTTAATTTGATGATACCCAGATCTCAGATCAATCTTGGAGAAAACCTTGGCCTTGGACAATTGATCAAACAAGATATCAATACGAGGTAGAGGATACTTGTTCTTAATTGTCACAGCATTTAGTGGCCTATAGTCCACACACATACGTAAAGGTTCATCCTTCTTCTTAACAAAGATTGCAGGACAGCCCCACGGAGAAGAACTAGGGCGAATAAACCCTTTGTCCAATAACTCCTGGAGTTGTTTCTTGAGTTCAGCTAATTCATGAGGAGGCATTCTATATGGCCTTCGAGAAATAGGTGCCGTACCGGGAATAAGTTCTATTGCAAACTCCACATCTCGATCCGGAGGAAGTCCAGGTAGATCATCAGGAAAGACATCAGGAAACTCACACACTACCGGAATACCTTGGATGGTCTTGCCCTCAACTGCGAAAGAGAGATTAAAAAGATCCCCTCTTCGAGGTAAGGAAACTTGAAAGGTACCCCCATCCTGGGGCGCCTTCAATGTCAAAGTTCGGTTAGCAACGTCCAATACCGCACCCTATTTGTTCATCCAGCTAACCCCTAGAATTACATCCAGACCTAGCCCAGGAAACACAATGAGATGACTGATAAAACTCCTATCATTAATCTCAATACTCGCCTGCTTGATACCCTCACGTGTGCATATTTCAGCCCCAGCTGAGGTTATCCGGAAATTACATCCCAAATCAACAATCTGAAAAGCATGCCTTTGTGCAAATGCTTGACTTATGAAAGAATGCGATGATCCAGAGTCCAACAAAACAATGGCAGGGTGCTGGTTAACTGAAAACATACCCGCAGTGACTGGTTCACCTTCTAGAATTTCTTCAATAGTAGTGTGATGCACTCGAGCCTGCTTTGGATGAGGGCAATAGCGAGCAAGATGCCCCTGTTGACCGCAAGTTAAAGCATGGCCCCAGACCTTGGTTGGTCTTCACTTGAACGGCATTGCTTGGAGGAGCATTGTTCTTGTTCAAAGGCACTGTGAAACCTTTCTTGTAGCGTTGTGGCGCTGGCTGCTTCTTTGGAGGGGGTCTGAATTTTGCTCCAGGAACAGCCGGACGGTAAGCAGGGCGATTTGCCACCGCACGACTAGCTGCTGGAGTCCTTGACTGAGAAGAGCTTCCTTCGAATGGCCTCTTGCCTCCCTTGGAAGCCGTGTGCAAGTTGTTCTGTTTCTCTTGGATATAAGCTTCACTGATGAACTCGTTAAAAGTTGTACGAGCGTTGTTCGCCAGAGTCTTCATAAGCTTGGTACTAAGGCCTCTCTTGAAAGTTTCGATCTTCTTTTCATCTGTATCCACCATCCACGGGGCATACCTTGACAGATTGTTAAAGGCATGGTGATATTGAGTGAGGGTCTTGGTACCCTGAGTAAGCTGCATGAACTCATTCACCTTCATCTTGATCAAGCCTGCTAGGAATGAAATGTCCCCTGAAATCCCTGGTGAACTGCTCCCTGATGATATCAGCGACCACAGGGTAGGGCGGTCTTGCGATTGGCCCACCATATTCCAGCTTGGCCTTGCAGCAACATAGCAGCAAAGCTAGCCTTCATGGTTTCAGTCAATCACAGCACAGAGAATGACTGCTCAATAGTGTTTAACCACTCATCAGCTTCCAGCGGTTCAACGGCCTGCTTAAATACCGGAGGCTTAGTGTCCATGAAGTCCTTATAGTTACTGTACTGGTCCTCATCGTTTCCACGGCGTCCGTCTCGATTGCGATTGTGGGTGTTACTAGCAACCATCTGCTGCAGAATCGCTTGCTGAGTGTCCAAGAACTGAGCAAACATCTGCTCCTGGGTATGCGGTGGAGGAGGCGGCAACTCCTCATCTTCATGTTCATTCCCACCACCACTGGTTGACCCATGACGACGGGTATGAGGTGCCATCTGTAGCAACACACAACAACCATTGTTAAGTGTCAGTTATGCCAAAGAAAACCAAAAGATTATGCCCAAAAGATATCAATGATCATTTTTGATAACCAACAAATGGCACAATAATTCAATAATCATCACACAACCGCACAATAACAAGGCGCAACCAAAAAGGGTTTCCAAACTGCATAAGTTACCATTACTTAATTAAAAGTTTGATGGTTCCAGCCCTGAACACACAGGGTTCTCTCATTACAATTCAGGTTCTACCCATTACATGACATTAAAGCTTTTCCCAATACAAAAGGGTGCCGATCATGGCAAGATCACTAGAAAAAGCCTAGTCATCGTGGTCACTGTCCATGCCGGACACGTTCCCACCATGGTCATCACTCTCGTCAATAGGCACGATCTCCTCGGTGTCTTCTTCCTCACTTGCTTCACCATCATCAGCTGCAACGAAGATCTCAGGAGCAAACTCCGCTGCACCCGGAGGATGAAACGGATCAACACGGTTGTTCAGACGATGAACATCCTGCTGCAACTCCCAAACCTGCTGCTGACTAGTACACAACTCCTGCAGAAACTCATCGCGCGGACATGTCAAACTCATATTGCGATTGTCGAGCTAGCGGCGAAGATCTGCATTCTCCCTCTCAAGCACCTCAACACGGCGATCAGCTGCCAACAAAGCGCCGGTGCATCGTAACAACTCATTGCGACAGGCGGTGAGAGCTACCACCAAGTCATCAGAGCTACGACGAGCCATATGTGCCCACTCTTCAGCTTCTAACTTCTTCTTCATAGCATCATGCAGGGCTTCAACGCACTTCATCCAACCATCCCTAGTGGAATAATGCATCCTCAGGACAGCAAACATAGCACTCATAGAAGCACCCATGCTATGAGCACGCTCATCCCTGCCTCGCTCCAAAGAAGCTTGGCTAGACTGAGCCCACTCACCCTGAGAAGCATCCACCCTGGGAAAAACATTTGCTGGCCCCAAATCAGCTCTCTTGTTGAACCGGCTGCAAATATCCGTCAACACCTCGAAAGCTGCAAGCTGCGCACCATCCCATGGCGTCCTCATGTCAACTTCCACCTTTATTCCTGGAAACGACCAGCCCCTTTCAAGCACAGGGATAGTCACCCAAACATCAAACCAAGGCTGCACCATGGTTTCCGCTGGCTTCCAGAAATACAGTGGTGGCTCTGCATATCCCACAGACTTCAACAACCTCCATAGCACGGTGGGTGTGCCAAACCGCTCCAGAAACTGACCACTCTGCGGCTCACCTTCAGCTGCCATCTGGTACATTACAACATCTTTCAGCATTTAGAATAAGATAGGGCAGCACAATTTTTATCATAGGGAAGGAAATAGTACAAATAGCTTGAGTTAATTTCATGATCATGATGCATGCACGTGCCAACGACCTCACACATAGTATATATTAACTAATGTTATAGTCGGTGGCATACCACGTGCTCTCATATACGTAACTAACCGTGCTATACGTTTTGCGTGGTTAATGTACCTGCAGAAGATTCATTTCAGCCCAAATCCCAATGTATGCAGGGCAACAAGAAGCACTTTTCGCCGGAAATGTTCCCATGAACATTTGCGACCCCAAAAGTAATTACTCCGCCTTACTTCCATAAGTACACATATGGATCACATGTACTCACTTCAGTAACCATAACACTCACCATCGATCGATGGTTGTTCGATCTTACACTCACATCTCACCTTACCTTAGGCGACGTGGTACATTGACCCATAGGAAGCAATAAGAAACCGACAGTTCATAATAATCCGCACGATAAAACCAAATGAACCACGATAGAAACATGATGCAATTTGCCCCCAAGTCAGTACTTACATAAGCCACCTAATTACCACATATATATAGGGCTATAGGACTTGGGCATTGGTACTCATAAGTTTTGCAAACACTTGGTTTAAATCACCTATACACACTACCAGTTGCCAATTAGTTTGTAAAACTCAAAACTCTTTTAGTTTTCAAATAGTCAAGTGATGGTATATGCTGAATTATGCTCTGGTACCAGCTGTCACAGAACCGACCAATTTATACGAGCACAAGTACAACGATCGCGTTTTTAATCGTAATCCAGTCGCACTTGAGCCAATATAAAACCGGTAGTCCGCAAATCTCGAAGGATTCCAAACATTTCATACCCCAAGGATCATTCATTCAGCAATACCCGATCACATGACACATAAGTTCGCGACCGAATTAAAACATCAGAGTACAACATAGTCTTTTACACAAGTATAATAGTAACGGAAGTTAACATAGTTTTACACCTCAGAGTTCAAATACGAGTACCATCAAATGACCTTGTCACAGCATTCTTACAACATCTAAGGATAGATAATGACCCTGCCCTCGGGTCTAGTCTTCTTCGCCCGCAGGGGTGAAGCAATTCCTGCAATACGCGTAGTAGACTACACCATCTGCAACAATGGGAATAAAACTCTGAGTACTCAATTGTACTCAGCTAGACTTACCCGACAGGGAGTAAATAAAAAGACTCTCAAGGATATGCAAGGCTTATTTGGTGGAGCTCAGAGGGTAGCATCATTTTTGCATCAAAAGCATTACTACAGTAGATCCTCAACTTATTCATTTTAATTGTGATAAGCTTCGATTTCAGTTAAGCTATTTACTAAGATTAGCCACTGTACTAAGCATTCACTGAATATTATAGCAATCAATAGAACCATATGATTTCCGATATCCACAGATATCAACCTCATCTCACCATAATCATTATGTTCAAGTTACTAGCCTCTACCTCACCAGAAGATCAGTTCAGTTTCTCACTAACCAGGAGAGATGGCGATTCGAATCGATTGTACCAGCTAGCAAATATGCCAATCACAAACCCTATCAGCCGAGCCACTGGCTTCTTGGGCCACCGTTAAATCTTTCTAAGACATAATATGTATCGCGGGCTTGGAGGGGTCCATATTCTCAGAGACAAACCCACTTCCAGGATGCATCAGGTCCCTGACCTGCCCTTGGTAAGATGGTGTCTCCGCACATCCTTCCTACCTCCAGAATATGTCTGCCTTATCACGCCCAATTCCCGGCTCAGAAAGAAATACTCGGCTTCGCGGTCAGAACGACTTATCTGGCCAGCTATGTGACGACGTCTTTCAATCTCAACTGATGTCTGGTGGCCTCAGTCCTAGTCGGCCGCAAGCAGCACCGAAGACGGCATGACCTCAACCATGTCATGCGGCTCCCCGCTACCTAGCCTTGATTCTCTCATTAGACACTGTGGCATGGTGGCATATATAGTCCATCATGTGGAATCCAACCCCATCATCATTAGTAACCACCTATGCTCACGAAGGACAGGAAATCCCTCGTCTTCTACCGGTCTAAGCATGGCTAAGCATAAGATCGAACCCATCCCTTATCTAGTAATACTTCAAGATCAAGTATAAGTGGACAAGGTATAAATGCAACAACGGTATCATATCAACTCCTATACTTAAGTGCACAATCATACGATTTAATAAAGACCAGTGCATTTGTAAAAAGAGTAGGTGGAGACTTAGGGATGCTCCGGGGCTTGCCTTTCACAAAGTTAGTAGGTTGGTGATCAGGGCACTCTGGAAGATCAGCCTCTTCTTCCTGGCCTTCGGGAACCTCTGGCACTTCAATCTCCGGTGGAGCTCCCTCCTCCGGTGGATCGAACTGCAATAGCGTCACGCCTCCCGGCGATCCTGTATGCATGATATGCATATATGAGAACTGAGAATGCACATGAAATGCAAGATAGAGATGCACAAATTAACCTATGATATGCAATCAGTTTAACAGTCCACACTCATTTACTGAGTACGTGCATATTTCTTCTCTAGACAACTAACTCATACTCACCCTTCTTAAGCAAAGCATAGAACAATTTCTCGTCCCGGGTGAGAGGTCTACAACCTGCACTTAATAATCAACATGCATCAACTAACCTACCACAACCAACTTATAATTAACAGGCATGAGCAACATCAAATAAACAAAACATTAACATTGCTACCTTAAGCTTAAATTAGGATCAGCTCTACTGTTTTAAACAAGTGATAATGCTGAGCATCACAGAAATGCATAAAAACACTTCACACCCAAAGATATTTGCTTAAAAACAATTAAAAAAACCCTTGCCTATAACTGGACCTACTGTTTACTGTGACCTGACAAATCCATAAAAATTACAGTAGCTATTACACGTCCAGATTAGCCTACTAACAAAATTTCAAGTCATTTGGACAAGTATAACAGTCTACACAAAAATAACAAACAACCAGCCTTTTAAGCAATGGAAAATACTTAACACAGTGAAAAGTATCAAACAACAGATTTCCCAATTTTCTTAGCTTCTTTCCAACATAACATGGTCCAGGAAAAATATTCATGACCATATCCTTAACACATTAAGCATGGTGATTTTTGCAAGATTAAAGCATAAAAGGCACATTATACTAGACATCATATAAATAACAGTGCAACACCAGCAAACATATTTTTCTTAGATTCTACTTCCCTAAACAAGATGAATTCAAGTGGAATCACATTTTTATCACATTCCTACAATTACTTATGTATTTATCAAGTTTGCAAGCAATTAACAATTTAAATATAACGGCATAGAAAAAGTATTCCAAAAGTACATTTTATATATTTTCTTGATAGAGCTCAGAAATACAAACATAACAAAATTTGGTTTACCCCAATTCGACACTCCTAGCTCCAGATATGAATTTTGGAAGATTTTACACATTTTCTGGAAATTCATTTTATATATCATAAAACCCAAACCCGATAGAAACTGCTACGTGCACCCGGCTCAGTGAACCAGAGGCGCACCCAAACGGCTGACTCGCGGGCCCCGGGGTCAACCCGACCCCACGCGTCAGAGAGAGAGGCAGAGCCGCCGGCGCTGACCGGCGAGAGCTCGCCGACGGCGAGGTCTCCGGTGACGCCGAGGCTACCTACCGACTCGTGGCAACGAGACGAACCCAAAGGACCAACTGCCGAGGGTTGTCCCCCACCGGAGCGAGCTCGACGGCGGCAATGGCGGACGGTGGTGGTCCGGCGAGCTTGCGTCAGGCCGATTCCGGCCGTTGCTCGCGCGGCTAAACACCGTTCCGAGATCCTGGAACCCTAGCGGACCTATGCGTGCGATGAATCGAACTATTGCGCACGGGAGCTCACTGACTGCGCACTCATGGTGGCACGGCAGGCGAGCGGGCTCACGGCGAGCTCGGGTTCCGGCGAACTTACGACGAGACCGACCCATCCGACAGCCTAGACGGGATCTACAGCTAACGGAGACTCCTAGACGAGCAATGGAGAGAGAAGCCGACCCCGGCATCGCCCTCGTCGCGGCGACCCGAGAGCTCGGCGGTGCTCCGGCAATGGCGCTGCGGCGAGAAAGGCCGAAACCGTTATACCTTAGCTCGGTTGAGGTCGGCAACGGGTCGAGGATGAAGAGCAGAGCAAGGCGAAGCTACGGCGGAGATGGAGCGGTCGGAGACGGCACGGTGACGGCGGATTTCACCGCGGCGATGGCTCGGCGGCGATGGCGCTGGCGGAGGGGAAAACGGCGGGCAGAGAGGCGAGAGAGCGGGGGAGAGTGAGAGCGAGCGAGTGAGAGTCAGAGGAGCGTGCTGGGAACCGGCTGGCGTGCCACTTTTGTAAAGCCGACCGGCGTGGCGGCCCACGGCGGCGTACGACGCCACCTAGCGCGCGGCGTCTGACGGCGCGGCCAGCCGTTCGGCTGAATGCCGATTTGAATCGGCCTATTTCAGTTGCAGAAAGCCGACTGAAACTCGACTTTTGATCGGTCTCTAGCTCGTGATCCAGGGCGTTTCAGCGAAAACTTCACTAATATGGATTAAACAGCTGCATGAGTAGATCATTTGATATTAAGGCACTTTACTCTAGATCGGCCTGGATTGAGAGATACAGGTCGATAAACAGGGGTACACCGAAACTGAAAACCGGTTTTAGACTTAGCAAATTTTTGAAACTTCAAAACAACTCCAAATCTGCACTAATTCAACTTTTTGACCACCTTCCACCCATTTTCATGAGTTGACCCAAAAATAAAGTTTGTTTCTTATAAAATTCTACACAACTTTGATTAAGGGTGCACTAACATGAAAAATCTCTAAAATTCCCTTCTTGTTTGGTCGAACAGAATAGCTTTTAGAGGGCTCTCTAGTCAACTATGAGCTAGAGGGGTATTTTGGAGATTTCACCAACATGAACATTGTTCCAAATGTTATCCCAAACATGTCTAAAGCATTTAGAACAGTAAACAAGCATCACATTTGCATGTCAACACATTTAGCATGTTATGGACATATAAACAAACATATAGCTTTAAAAGAGAATCAATTCAAATGAAATGATGATGATGCATGAAATGACATGATCTATGCTTGATGACATGCAAATGCAAGTGTGAAAATAGTAACTAACACTAGGGTGTTACAATCTTCCTCCTTATTACTAATCTTCTATTTGCTACACATACTTAGCACTTAGATTAGTAACTCAGGTTTCATCAATTACCAAAACCAAACTAGGGTCCTTCATCGGCCGACCCATGGATGGTGTGCACCAAGTGTCCACTTGCTCCTAGAGCCAAGACTTTCATGATTGTGACATCACTTTGCCACTTTGTCATATTTTGATCTGCATATTATCTTCATCTTGGGCTTCTGAACTCTAAAAGCACCTGTTTTGAGTACCTACAACCAATTAATGACATGTACATGTGGAACCAAGTTATTTGTACCTAAGTCACTATGTGTTTGCTTGTTTCTTCCCCGAAAAGAGTGTTTTGTTGACGGTTATGATGGTAGAAAATATGGTATAAATACCATCAACACCATGCTGAGGCAGAGCTGGACCCCGCCATCTTGAAGAGATCCTGCCACATATGGCCGTTGAAGACGGGGTCTCAGTCGCTGACGATCGACGTGGGAAAGCCGCGGAAGGTGGACAACGTCGTCGAAGAACGCGCGGGTGACCTTAGTCGCCATGTATGGGTGGCCCAGGCGATGAAGTGTGCATACTTGGAGAAGTGGTTGACGACTGTAAGGATCACGAACTTCCAATGTACCTTTGGAAGGCCCTCAATGAAATCCATGGAGATGTCGGCGTGGAGGCAATGCAACGTCTTCTGGACGCTCTCGTGGCCGGCGCCATGTGCTGTGGCTATGATTTGAGGCCACAAAGCTGGTGTGTTGGGGGCAAAGATGCGGCCCCGATGTAGACCAGAGCCATCAACATGGTCCTCCAGTTCGCCCCAACAAGGCCTTGGGTGATCTCTTGGCGCTTGGCGAATGGCCGGCAGGGTATCGGCCTCGGCACAGAACTCGTTGAACAAATCGAGGTCTGGCCGAGAGAACGCGAAGGTGGACAATGCAGCGGCGTCCTCATCACGGCGTGACAGGGCATCAGCTGATAGAGTTAGCCTAGTGTTTTATCTATTTCAGTTGTTTACTCTTTACTGTAATGATGTTTTTAAATACCATAAGGGGTTTCCTTGACAACCAAGTTGATCATGGTGTCTTGGAGCCCAAGTAGCCTAGAGAGCATCTTCTAAGAATATTCATAGGAGTAGTTAGCCCACTTGCAGTATATAAGCAGTGGGTAGGATCCTTTATGTAACAACTTTATCTAGTATTATCTCAATACAATCCAAGCGGCCAATCGGCCAAGCTGCCCTTTGGTAGTCCAAATCGAGTTGTGTTATAGTTTATGTTTCTAACATCAGCAGCCGTGTTCTGGTGCCTGGGCTTGTACTCCACCTTGAAATCATAGCCAAACAGCTTGCTTACCAAAGTGTGTTGAGGGATAGTGGAGAGGCGCTGGTCCAAGAGGAACTTGAGGGCAAAGTGGTCGATGCGGACGGTGAATGGTCAGTGCCCAAACATACGGCCGCTAGTGCACATGGCTTTCACCAAGCCGATGAACTCACGCTCATAGGCAGACAACTTGGCGTGCTGGGAAGCCACGACGCGGCTGAGGAAGGCGAGCGTCCCTGCACTCTGGTGGAGTAAGGCGCCAAAACCGGAGACGGAGGTGTCGTAGTCGATGAAGAAGGGTGTTGTGAAGTCCCGAAGATGCAGCACCGTCCCGAAGGTCAGTGCTGACTTGAGTGCGTCAAAGGCGGTGGTGGCGGCATCCCTCCAGCAAAAAGCGTCCCACTTCAAGAGGGCTATCAATGGGGCTGCGATGATGCCGTAGTTGTGGATGAATCGGTGGTAGTAACCTATGAGGCTGAGGAAGCCATGCAGCACACGGAGGGTCTGCGGTCTGGGCCAGTTTTGCAGTGGTCGGGTCCATGGCCACCCCTACCTCAGAGATGAAGTGGCCAAGGTACTCCACCCGGCACTCCACGAACGCGCACTTGGAGCACTTCAGGAACAGGCTGTGGGCGCGCAAAGTGGTGAGGATGTCGCAGATATGTTGCAGGAGCTCGGCGAAGGAGTTTATCAAAATATTGTCAAAGAACACTGAGCACAAAGCGGCGAACAACCTGTTTCATGAGGGCTTGGAATATCACCGGGGCATTGGTCAAGCCAAAGGCCATGACCACGAACTCGAAATGCCCGTGATAAATCCGGAATGCTGTCTTGTGTATATCATCGGCGTGCATGTGAATTTGGTGATATCCGCTGCAAAGATCGAGCATGGTGCGCACGAGGAGGACGGGCGATGAGAACGTCGAGGTACTCGGGCAGATGAGGCCCTGCTGAAGCATGTTGGCGCACTGCCTCTCCAGCTCATCTTTGAGCAGCTGCGGGTAGTGGTAGGGGCGTACCACAATGGGTGTTGTGCCTAGAAGGAGGTGAATCTGACAATCACAAGCACGAACCGGAGGTAGCGACGATGGCGTTTCGAAGATGTCGCTGAACTCTGCCAAGAGTAGTTGAAGGAGGTCCAGGTGCTCGGCGGCGTGGAGAGCAGGAGCCCTGGTGGCCATGATGCCAGTCTAGCGAACGTGGCAATCATGGCGCCAGAACGCCATTGTCTGGCGGTCAAAGTCCCAGAGAATGGGGCCTAGGGACCATAGGCAGTGGCAGTCCCACACGAGCTCGTAGTCGGGGAGGGGCATGACGGAGAGGTCGATGTGGAACTCCTCGGTGCCGATGGTGCCCAATACCTCAGCACAGACCCCCGCGGACGGAACTCACTCCCCGTAGGCGACGCCCACTATGAGGCTGGGACGCGACGCAGGTTGGAGGTCGGGACGGCATGCAGTGTTTGCATCAATGAAGGAATGGGATCCCGAATCCACCAGGGCTCGGACGGACGCACCGGCGACATAGGTGGCCAGATGCATGGTGTCGACCGTCTTGATGCCCATAATAGCGTGGATGGAGATCTTAACATCAGAGTCGGAAGCGGGCTCGGTTGTCACGGTGGTGTCGAGCTGTGCGTCGTCGTCGAGCTCTATCAGGTACATCCTCTTCATCGTGCAGTTGTGATCCCGTGTGAACTTCTTGGGGCAATTGAAGCAGAGGCCGTTTGCACAGCGTTGCGCCACTTCCTGTGCAGTCAGCCGTTTGAAGCATGCGCTCGCTGGGGCAGCAGACTCAGTTGGGGCCAGTGAAGTCAGAGGCACGGTCTTGGCGGCTGATCGCGGCGTGTGGGGTGCGGCTGTCATGGACAGAGGACTTGACTGGATCTGCGGGCTGGTGCGGTTCGTGACGCAAGGCGGCGCTCGAAGGCTTGTGCGAGGCCCATGGAGTCGTCGAGGGTCGCAGGGTGTTGGAGCTCAACATCCATCTGCAGCGGGTTGCATGGGCCGGTGGTGAAAATGTCGATCTGGTCCTGCTCCTGAAGTGGCCGACAGTGCGCAAGCATGGGTAGGAACTGCACCTTGTACTCCTCGACCGCCCCGATGCGGCGGAGCTTCATGAGGGTGCCGAGTGGGTTGCTGCGCGCCGGCGTCCCAAACGCTGGCCACGTTGGGGCGTCGTGGTTCAACTCCAGGAGGTAGTACCAGTCCTAGGCAGCTCCTTCCATGTAGCAGGTGGCGAGCCATACATGCTCGTCATCTACCGTGCGATCAGCACTGAAGAACTACTACACCTTGTGAAGCCAGGTGACTGGATCGGCGCTGCCGTCGTAGCGCAGAAATCGGAGTTTGTGCTTGTTAGGCTCATGCGGCGGAGGGGCAGGGGCTCCGTGGGAGCGCCAGAGGAGATTTTGTCCAACTGCAGCCGGTTGACGGCCACATTAAGGGCCCTGGTCGCCCTTGATTGTCGTCACCTCATTCTCGATGGAGGAGAGTTTAGCAAGGATTGTGGCCAGAGTTTTCTTGAGATCGTCATCCATGGCAGGCGAGAGGATCGAGAGGTCTTTGATACCAGATGATATGGCTGGGTAATTTGGTTGATCTTTATTGATGATTTGGGGAGGATTACAGAAGCTGGTCCTAACAATGGCAGCAGAAGAACGGGTCCGCCCTCCCTTCTTCCTAATATTGTGATGCCCAGTGAATGCATCCACAACACGTAAACTGTTGTTTTCATTCGTTTTGTTAAAAATATGGATAAAAAGGAATTTTAATTGTGAAAAATATGTTGTATACAGTGCCTAGCTGAGAACAAATTTAGCTGCATTTTAACACTCTCACAACTTCTATGCTTCCACATTCTTCTTATCAAGAAAGTGAGTCCATCAGTTGTTATATTTGAGAAACAAGAATGACTTTTTGTTTAATATTTTATATTTCCTGTGTGTTGTATATAATTATATGTAATATATTATTGAAGTATAAGTGAATTGCCCACCTTTTCCGATTAACTTTATTTGTTGGGCTCTACCGGTCGGTGCATACAACTCAATATGGTATGAGCGCCGGAGGTCTCAGAGTCCAAATCCTTGTGGGCACTAAATAAAATAATTACAGCTGACCCTATTTCCACATTGGAGGCCTGAGGAATGCTTTGCCCACCTTTTCCTATAAGGTTAAGCTTTTAAGTTGAACCTATCTCATGGAATCTTAATCTTCCATCTTATCTGAATGATCATAACTATTGTTTCAAACTGCAGGAATTATATAATGCAATTGGTTTCTCTTTCCACTTACGTTGCCTCTATTGATAAATAGGTAGCGTTTTCATATCTTAACCGCAGTTTTTTATTATGCATATGCTGCTAAAGAGCCAACTAAGATAATATATTTTACTTGCTGGAAAGGATAACCGATTTTAAATTAAATTCTTGGAGAGAGCATGTTTGAACTTCTTAGTTCATTGTAAGCATGATCTCTTTTGTTACAACCTTAATTTTCTTACGTATCCTTTATCTTTCAGGCTGAATTGAAGTTAAAATACTAATTATCACATTTTCCTTGACAACATGAACGCAGGGAATTAGTACATACGACTTGTTGGCGCAAAAAGTGGTTCCTTAATCCCAACACACCAGCGAAGCCGGAAACGACCCTTGAGGCAGTAAAGCTCTCGCAGATCCAGCTAACTTCGAACCCGGTCTGAGAGTGTCAGTAACACCCAAGCGTGCCAGTCAATTTGACCTGCAATTGACAAGGAAAAAGATAGTAATCAGTAATCACAGGGCGGAACTAACCGGTGTGTCTAGGTAGTTCCAACTGTATGGCTCGAAGAGCCGATGTAATGGGAGATCGACTAGAAAGCCGATTCCGTTATGATATGAACTGATTGTAGCGAAACATGCATTATAACTCAAGTTAACCGATTCAGACATGAATTCAATGATATATACTTGCATTAGACGGGAATATGCTACAAGATGTAGTCACAGCAAGTTGACATGATCATAAGATGTCTCAATGTAAAACAAGAAGAAATCGGCTATTTCAGCCGATTTAGTGTATACGAGTAACATACAAGCCTATAAAGCAAACAATGTTTCAACTCTCCGGCTAGTAGATCTAAATCAAAATCTTGCAACAGTGGAGATCGAGCGGATCGAGGCAGTCATGATGAAGTTGCAACTTAGATCCGTTAACCTTTGAATCTAGACAAAGTTTATTTTATTACTTGAGTGCGACCCGTATCTAATCTAGATCCAAAATACAACCGGCTGGTGCAAAGCATTCTATCTTGTCAATATAAAACAAATGGCAAACATAATTCGTTGAACATATAGATCTATTAGATATAAGCCGACGCATATGGATCAAGACGGGCAAATTGATGATTGCTTTAAATAATAAACAATAAACATAAGCAACATCGGTAACTTAATGAATCCAGCTAAACTGCCAAATTTAACTAGAGCCGATAACTAATCCATGCATGCAAACCATCTCAATCTATAGCCTGTCTATCGGATGACATTAACTAATAGATTAATCAAGCAAACAAACACGAATCGATAACTAATCCGCGCGTGAAAACCGTCCTAATCTGTATCTTGTCCACCGGATGACGGTTAACACAAATTGATCGGGTAAACCAGCGTGAATCATCCTTGACTCACTGTGCTTCCCAGGTCCACCGGATGACGCCAAAGAAACAGAGCTTAGCAAAGACCCTGGTCCGCCATGCTTCCACGTCCACCGGATGACGCTAAAAAGACATAGTTTAACAGGGGGTTGACGATACTTACAAGCAAGCCTGCGTCCACTGGATGACACCCAGCCTGGATGAAGTAACTCGCCGGACTCGACTGACTCTAGGGTTTGTTGGCCGGAGCCGAAAGTTGTGTTGTATTGATGTTGTTGATTCTTTTACAATGGCTGAGGGCTTATATTTATACCCTGAGCGTAGCTAGAGTCCTAATCGAATTACAACTCATTAATAGATAAGGAAACCAACAAACTATCCTATATCTAAGGTAACTTGGAGTCCCAACTTCCCTTTCATAATGGACTCCGATCGTGATCGCATCTTGGCAGTGCGGACTCTGGACGACGTCATCAATACCGACGCTGCACGCCTCCTGTCACCTTCGCCCGATAACCGATTCACCGTTCAATCGGCTATTTTCCTTCCTTCCGCTGGACGGAATCTGCTTCTGATATCGGTTATCCTCCTCCGGTATCGGCTATCGGCTCCCAGCCCAAAATTTGGTGTTAACACATGCCCCCCAATTTTGGAATAAACTGGTTTATTCCGAAATTAGCGCTTGAGCCTTCAAATAGCCAAAACGCAGCTTCCCTCTCGGCACTTCAAACTTTCGCACCAAAACGAAACCCTAAACCGTCGCAACTTCCGCCACGGGCTCCAATCCGCCACTGTTAGTTTTGATTCGCCGCCGCCAGCTTCGATTCGTCACCGTCAAATCACTCCTGAGCTAATGACGACTCCTTCCGAGATCCCTGAGGTATCAATTTCATCGATCCGCCCACTGATTTGTGAATCCCTCTTCAACCTCACTGAGTACGAGTTTCAAATCCAGGTGCTGAGGAATGATATTCTGATTCCACTGAAGGACATCCCCAATACCTACTATCTGGGCCCGATGGGTGATCCAATCCCCAAAGACTTCATCATTCAAGAAACCAACCAGCTCCCATTCCGAAGCTCCATGATGGGCGCCTCCTCTTGGGCCAAATCTTTCAGAAACTAGCCAAGCGCACCTGCTGGATGGAGGAACTGGTTCCGTCGCGTCGCGGCGAAGAAGCGCGCTGACTGGGAGATGCACCACCTGAGCCAATGTCTTGACCTATCATTATCAGAGATGACAAGGAATGAGCCGCTCCTGATCGCTGCCAGTCATTTTTGGTCCAACTCCTTGAATGCTTTCGTGTTCGGAGACGGTCCAAAAACCATTACCCTGGGCGATATCCATATGCTCATCGGGCTTCAGATTACTGGATCATATGATTTCTGGGATCTTTGTTCCAGTGGCAAGAAGGACCCGTATTTCCCGAAGCTGGACACATACAAAGGATGGAGTGGTTATATTCAACACCACCAGAAAAGCTCTTCTTCTGTCAGCGAGAAAGAACATGTCGCATTCTTGACCATGTGGCTTGAAAGATTCGTGTTCTGTGGCGCCACTGCCGGGCCAGCATATTCTTATCGGGTCTTAGCAGAGAAACTAGCTCAAGGGCACTCCATCCCCCTGGGTAAACTCTTGTTGGGTGCAGCATACAGGCTTATGAGCCGGGTATTCAGTTCCTTGATCATAGGTGAAGAAGTGCAATGCATAACAGGCCCTTGGTGGCTAGTACAGCTATGGCTCAACCTGTACCTGCATAAGCTGGTAAGGACACAACTCCAAGGCCTCAACTTTCCATCCACCGAGTATTCAGAGGAGGAAGACCCAAAAACCAGAGGCTGTCAAAGTTTTGGTGAAGCCACCTCTGCCATAACCATCTCAACCTCAAAGGGCAATATGCTGGAAATATTATACAGGGGCTTGGTACCAAATGTTACTACCTGGTTCCCTTATGAAGATGAAGATGAATTTCCAGTGCCCTCCAGCTTCAAATTCAACAATGGGTGCTCTGATGACGAGGCTATCAGTATCTTGAACGCAATCATCAAACCCTGTGCCTTGCCAGCAGACTTCAAGCACCTTCGGAGCGCAAGCGGCAAGGCAACTAGCTATCCTTCTTATGAATTCTATTATCCAAACATAGCAGCAAGACAGCTAGGTTTCGGCCAATTGCCCCCTCGGCTCCCTTTTTTGAATACACTGAAACCCAGGGAGAACATTACAGAGCACCTTCAGGCTGTCAGAATCTTTCAACTTGGGGCAAACCTGCCCACATTCTCGCCAAAGCCATGGAATCAAATCTGCATCGCTCATCAGAGTTTTGACGATTGGTGGCAACAATGGCACGCTCACTTGTTCTGCCAAACCGTCCACGACAAATGCAGAGCCCTGGATTCAAACTTCCAATCTCCCCGAGCAGTAAGTGTTCTCAGCCAATTCCAATAAAAAACGGCTTTATTCAAACATGTTACTTAACAGATATTTCTCGCAGGACCCATCATCCAATCCACCAGAGCGAGTGGAATACTATCCACCTTGTTCAACAGCAAGACTAGGCTCCCGAGCGCCAACGCTGAGACAATTAATGGCAGGCCCTGCTGTACTGACCTCCCCTTCTGCTTCAAAACGACCAGCTGCATCCCAGCTCCAAAAGCAAATTCCCAAGAAACACCGATCGATAAGAAAAATTCAGGTACCCAGTAGCATTTTTGAAACATCCTCGATTTTCCACGATGGGAAAATCCACAGAATGAGATATAATGTAATAAAACCAAAGATTGATCTTATCGCATTATCATATATCAGTTGATATAAAAGTCATACATCGAGATTACTTACAAAATATTACATCAACTGAGGGGACACCTATTACAGGGTTAATCTAGCGGAAGCATATCTAGTCGTCATCAGAGTTGGCGGAATATGTCATCGAGTGAAGGCTCCTCCTTCACGGGTACCATCAGAGTTATTCTTGGCGCAGCATAGTGTTCATCTCCTGAACCAAACTTGAGCGTAGGCACGAGACCTTCTAATGCTTCTTACCTCAATATCTCTGTTAGTCAGGTAATCTGCACACCGCCAGATATGTGCAGGTCATGGTCAGCACCGATGAGCTTTAGTGGAAAAGAGAAACAAAGGATCTGGCGATCCTAATATTTGGCTGTGGTTTGCATCCTAAGCGCATGCAAGGTAGTATCAAGTAATAATATCATAATAGTTTGTCAAGTTTTAACCCATATCACACCATCCATCAGTCCATCCCATTTCCATTATCCCACCCATACCCCACCTCACACACACACCTCACGCTCAGTCGACAGGCCCAACTCCCTCTCGGGTCCTGCCTCAACGGCACACTACCGCATCGGGCACACTGCCGGACAATCATCAACCAGGGGAAGAAAAGAATATCGGTCTCTACACTAGACAGAGCTTCACAGGAAAGGTCCATAGCCGACGAATCGGCATATGTATCGATCAATCAACCATAACACTCTGCAGAGGTTTTACCACTCACAAGATTAGCCATCATCGATGCTGTACAATCACCTAGGCAGAATTCCGGGTGCTTGCTTGCCTAGGTCGATGCCACCCTACCACTCAGCCCTGGGTATCTTCGGCCCTACGCCGAAACGCTGAGACTGGGAGACGCAGTACCGGGCCCAATCAGTGGTACTGCGCATCTAGAACGGTGCGGGAACTTCCTGCATCCGCCACCGCCCACCCTATCACCTTACAACCTAGTAGTAGTGGCACCGCCCTACCAAGTAGTCCAGCCGTCTCCCGCCCATCAGAAGCGAGTGAGCAGTAAGGGATTCCCATAAACCTGGGCTAGTCCTTCCTAGGTTTGACCAAGCAGGCATCTTCTCTTAGGGGGTACTCTCCCCAGTGCCACCATGGCACCTCTATTCACGGGACTTCGATGCAAATCCCGGAACCACCTTATAAGTCATTACTCGCTACAGGTATCTCTCGTGGGAATGCCCAGATGCATCTCCCGGCAAGACTTGCTTACACAGCTCGTCGTGTATCCCACTTGGTCGACTCGACCCTTACCACACACCCAAGACACACGCAGCACGCTCACATACCACCAGTCCGGCATCCCAAGCCAAACCATTCCCAGGGGTTCACCACCAGCATCACATCATAGATACAATGCGAGTGGAGTTAATAAATAAATATAGTGATCTAACATGCAAGCAAACAGGTAGATAGGAATATGTATAAAAGAGCGTGAGCGCGAAGCTGGGTGGTATAGTAGAGTGGTTGCAAGCGGGGTAGTTGTCACAGAACCGACCAATTTATACGAGCACAAGTACAACGATCGCATTTTAGTCGCAATCCAGTCGCACTTGAGCCAATATAAACCCGGTAGTCCGGAAATCTCGAAGGATTTCAAACATTTCGTACCCCAAGGATCATTCATTCAGCAATACCCGATCACATGACACATAGGTTCGCAACCGAATTTAAACATCAGAGTACAACATAGTCTTTTACACAAATAGAGTAGTAGCAGAAGTCAACATAGTTTTACACCACAGAGTTCAAATACGAGTACCATCACATGACCCTGTCACAGCATTCTTACAACATCTAAGGATAGATAATGACCCTGCCCTCGGGTCTAGTCTTCTTCGCCTGCAGGGGTGAAGCAATTCCTGCAATATGCGTAGTAGACTACACCATCTGCAACAATGGGAATAAAACCCTGAGTACTCAATTGTACTCAGCTAGACTTACCCGACAGGGAGTAAATAAAAAGACTCTCAAGGATATGCAAGGCTTATTTGGTGGAGCTCAGAGGGTAGCATCATTTTTGCATCAAAAGCATTACTACAGTAGAGCCTCAACTTATTCATTTTAATTGTGATAAGCTTCGATTTCAGTTAAGCTATTTACTAAGATTAGCCACTATACTAAGCATTCACTGAATATTGTAGCAATCAATAAAACCATATGATTTCGATATCCACAGATATCAACCTCATCTCACCATAAACATTATGTTCAAGTAATTAGCCTCTACCTCACCAGAAGATCAGTTCAGTTTCTCACTAACCAGGAGAGATGGCGATTCGAATCAATTGTACCAGCTGGCAAATATGCCAATCACAAACCCTGTCAGCCGAGCCACTGGCTTCTTGGGCCACCGTTAAATCTTTCTGAGACATAATATGCATCGCGGGCTTGGAGGGGTCCATATTCTCAGAGACAAACCCACTTCCAGGATGCATCAGGTCCCTGACCTGCCCTTGGTAAGATGGTGTCTCCGCACATCCTTCCTACCTCCAGAATATGTCTGCCTTATCACGCCCAATTCCCGGCTCAGAAAGAAATACTCGGCTTCGCGGTCAGAACGACTTATCTGGCCAGCTATGTGACGACGTCTTTCAATCTCAACTGATGTCTGGTGGCCTCAGTCCTAGTCGGCCGCAAGCAGCACTGAACACGGCATGACCTCAACCATGTCATACGGCTCCCCGCTACCTAGCCTTGATTCTCTCATTAGACACTGTGGCATGGTGGCACATATAGTCCATCATGTGGAATCCAACCCCATCATCATTAATAACCACCTATGCTCGCGAAGGACAGGAAATCCCTCGACTTCTACCGGTCTAAGCATGGCTAAGCATAGGATCGAACCCATCCCCTTGTCTAGTAATAACTACAGGATCAAGTATAAGTGGACAAGGTATAAATGCAGCAACGGTAACATTTTAACTCCTATACTTAAGTGCACAATCATACGATTTAATAAGACCAGTGCATTTGTAAAAAGAGTAGGTGGAGACTTAGGGATGCTACGGGGCTTGCCTTTCACAAAGTTAGTAGGTTGGTGATCAGGGCACTCTGGAAGTTCAGCTTCTTCTTCCTGACCTTCGGGAACCTCTGGCACTTCAATCTCCGGCGGAACTCCCTCTTCCGGTGGATCGAACTGCAACAGCGTCACGCCTCCCGGCGATCCTGTATGCATGATATGCATATATGACAACTGAGAATGCGCATGAAATGCAAGATAGAGATGCACGAATTAACCCATGATATGCAATCAGTTTAACAATCCACACTCATTTACCGAGTACGGGCATATTTCTTCCCTAGACAACCAACTCATACTCACCCTTCTTAAGCAAAGCATAGAACAATTTCTCGTCCCGGGTAAGAGGTCTACAACCTGCACTTAATAATTAACATGCATCAACTAACCTACCACAACCAACTTATAATTAACAAGCGCGAGCAACATCATATAAACAACATATTAACCTTGCTGCCCCAAGCTCAAAGTAGGATCAGTTCTACTGTTTAACACAGGTGATAATCCTGAACATCACAGAAACGCATAAAAACACTCCCCAACCAAAAGATATTTGCTTAGAAACAATTAAATAAACCCTAGCCTATAACTGGACCTACTGTTTACTATGACCAGAAAAATCCATAGAAATTACAGCAGCTACTACACATCCATACGAGCCTACTGACAAAATTTCAAGTCATTTGGACAAGTATAACTGTCTACACAAAAATAACAAGCAACCAGCCTTTTAACAATGGAAAATACTTAACACAGTGAAAAGTATCAAACAACAGATTTTCTAATTTTCTTAGCTTCTTTCCAACATAACATAGCCCAGGAAAAATATTCATGCCCATACCCTTAACACATTAAGCATGGTGATTTTTGCAAGATTAAAGCATAAATGGCACATTATACTAGACATCATATAAATAACAGTGAAACACCAGCAAACATATTTTTCATAGATTCTACTTCCCTAAACAAGATTAATGCAAGTGGAATCACATTTTTAGCACATTCCTACAATTACTTATGCATTTATCAAGTTTGCAAGCAATTAACAATTTAATTATAACTGCACATAAAAATGTATTCAAAAAGTATATTTTATATTTTTCCTTGATAGAGCTCAGAAATACAAACACAACAAAATTTTGTTCACCCCAATTGGACATTCCTAGCTCCAGATATGAATTTTGGAAGGTTTTACACATTTTCTGGAAATTCATTTTATAAATCATAAAACCTTAACCCGATAGAACTGCTACGTGCACCCGGCTCAATGAACCAGAGGCGCACCCGAACGGCTGACTCGCGGGCCCCGGGGTCGACCCGACCCCACGCGTCAGAGAGAGGAACAGAGCCGCCGGCGCTGACTGGCGAGAGCTCGCCGACGGCGAGGTCTCCGGCGACGCCGAGGCTACCTACCGACTCGTGGCAACGAGACGAACCCGATGGACCAACTGCCGAGGGTCGTACCCCACCGGAGCGAACTCGACGGCGGCAATGGCGGACGGCGGTGGTCCGGCGAGCTTGCGCCGGCCGATTCCGGCCGTTGCTCGCGCGGCTAAGCTTCGTTCCGTGTCCCTGGAACCCTAGCGGACCTATGCGTGCGATGAATCGAACTATTGCACACGGGAGCTCACTGACCGCGCTCGCATGGCGGCACGGTAGCGAGCGGGTTCACGGCGAGCTCGGGTTCCGGCGAAACTACGGCGAGATAGACCTATCCGACGGCCTAGAATGGATCTACGGCTAACGGAGACTCCTAGACGAGCAATGGAGAGAGAAGCCGACCCCGGCATCGCCCTCGTCGCGGCGACCCGAGAGCTCGGCGGCGCTCCGGCAATGGCGGACGGCGAGAAGCTCGCTGGAGCTATACCTTAGGTCGGCTGAGGTCGGCAACGGGTCGGGGACGAAGAGCAGAGCAAGCCGAAGCTACGCCGAAGATGGAGCGGCCGGAGACGGCTCGGTGGCGTCGGATTTCACCGCGGCGGCGGCGCGGCGGAAATGGTGACGGCGGAGGGGAAAGAGGAGAGCAGCGAGGCGAGGGCGAGCGAGTGAGAGTGAAGGAGCGTGCGGGAGACAGAAAGGAGTGTTCCCCTTTTGTAAAGCCGACCGGCGCGGCAGCAACGACGGCGTACGGCGCCACCTGGCGGCCGATGCCTGACGCGGTCGCGCGGCGACGACCGACGGTCGAACTGAATCGGCTCCGATTCAGTCTCCGCGGACCCGACTGAAACTCGATTTTGATCAAGCCATAACTCGTGATCCAGTGCGTTTCAGCGAAAACTTCACTAATATGGGTTGAAGAGCTACATGAGTAGATCATTTCATATTAAGGCACTTTACTCTAGTTCGGCCTGGATTGGGAGATACAGGTCGATGAACAGGGGTACATCGAAACTGAAAACCAGTTTAGACTTAGGAAAATTTGAAAACTTCAAAACAGCTCCAGATCTGCACTAAATCAACTTTTTGACCTCCTTCCACCCATTTTCATGAGTTGACCCAAAAATAAAGTTTGTTGCTTATAAAATTCTACACAACTTTGATTAAGGGTGCACTGACATGCAGAATATCTAAAATGTCCTTCTTGTTTGGTCAAACAGAATAGCTTTTAGAGGGCTCTCTAGTCAACTATGAGCTAGAGGGGTATTTTGGGGATTTCACCAACATGAACATTGTTCCAAATGTTATCCCAAACATGTCTAAAGCATTTATAACAGCAAACAAGCATCACATTTGCATGTAAACACATTTAGCATGTTATGGACATATAAACAACATATAGCAATAAAAGGGAATCAAATAAAATGCAATGAAATGATGCATGAAATGACATGATCTATGCTTGATGACATGCAAATGAAAGTGTGAAAATAGTAACTAACACTAGGGTGTTACAGTAGTAATGGCTTAGGTAGTAACATGCATCATATACTAGCAAAGGAGTAAATATAAAGTGCTAGCAGTTCTAGATTTGCAATGTCTAATAGGATTCTCTAAAAGGAGGTGCTGCCATGACACCTGTGTTGTCGAAGGAAGTAGTGGTATGAGTGTTCTCCAGTTAGTGTAGTCGAACAGCGGGGTCACCTCCCCCTAGGATCTCCATCCCATGGTTCCTGTCGTCGTCCATGCTCTCCTCCTCCGATGGCCTCGATCCGATCGTTGCTATTCCGGAACGGCTACTCCGCGAAGCAATACAAGGCAATAAAACACCCAATTCACCAAAAGATGACGGGACACAGAAAGATCCATTGACACAGGGGAAATAATAAAAGATACACGACTTGGCCCTCTCGGCGTATGTCCGATGTCATCGGGCTAAAGAAACAGGAGTGGTGGTTTGCCAAGCACAAGCTTATGTAGCAGCCAAGCCAGTATGGCTTTATAATAAATGGTTTAGGCCAAAGCTTGTCCACAGCAAACACCATGGCACACGATCTTCCGATCCGTACGTCACGGAGAAGACAGGGATCGAAGGACAGGCGATCAGAAGGGAAGAACGAGAAATTAACAGCAATAGATGTTGCGCAATAAAGAGCGAGTGTTTAATCCACTTGTAGGGTACCAAGGCTGCGATTCAAACGGGTACAATCATACAAGTGTTTAAACACCAAGAATCAAAAGAGAGAGAGAAGTTAGCTAGGCACATCCATATTATATTCTCAGTCACATCTTTGGTGAAGATGGTTTTAAGCGGTCGACCGAGTCGACCCGCATAGGTCCGAGATCTTAATATAGACCATAGCTTCGCTAACAAAAGGAGTCAGTCCGGTCTTTGACCCAAGCGCCATGAGCAAGACGGGATCGAATAGAACGGACTAAACGGAAACGAAGAGCGAGAAACAACATAAAGCGGTGGTCTATTACTTCCAACGCACATGCCACAGTGATAGACGGGGCGTCAGAAGAGAGCGACACATAGAAGAATACAAGTGCGCAAACCACTCGTAGGGTACCACGACCTGGGTGCACTGGCACTAAGTCATTACTCGGATCCATAGCGGTGCGGTTGTCACCGCAAGAATTAGAGGAATGCGACGGTCGCGTAGGGTACAAGCATACGAGGGTCGGTGCACGAAAAGTCAGCGAGAGACAGTGTGAGGTCAGGTTACACTCGGTGTTATGGTCATGGCAGAACGAATCCCACGATCGCAACGTCCGAACGAGGTACGATCCCACCACCGGCTCGAAGGCACAGCACACATACAAACAACACAACAACCAGCAATAAGAACCGATGACATGACTCAAAAGACTTATTATAAGACTGCGGAGTAGCACAATTCCATAGCATTATGATAGATAGATCCTGAATTACAGATTTAGATACAGACAGATCGTGAGGACAGGGTACAACAGATAGAATATAAGGATAGGGTACAACAGATATAGACATATCGTAAGGATAGGATACAGTATGATGGATAGATGTACAAGGAGTAAGAGCAGGGGTCCAATAGTCCAGCGTCGTATATCACATTGGCTTTTCGACCGTCCAACATTATCTATGGGGCCTCACGAGGTGGCAACGGGGCTATGGCACATGGTCGAACAGGGCCAGTGTCAAAGAAAAAGTAGCGAGGCTTGCTTATACACGTCCCAGCTCCACTGGGCCAGCTGTTAGTACCTTCTGGCCTGCTATGGCTTGCTTTGGCTGGTCGCGGCTAGTCGTGGCCTCCTGCGGGCTGGTCGCGGCTGGCCGGGCGGGGCTGTGGCTGGCCAAAAACTGGCTGGAGGTGGCAACAAGTGGCTGGGAGGTGGCAGAGCATGGCCGGATTCCAACGGTGTGCGCGGTAGCTGAGGTGAAGCTTGGACGGGGCGTCGGTGCGCGTCGGGGCGATCAGGCAAGACTTCTAGAGATCTTCTCCTTTGTTGATCGATGTCCTTCGTGTCCTTCGGTGATATGAGTAGAGTGGTGACTGGTCTCAATGTCCAAGACACAAGGTAAATCCGGAACGGAATCACGGTGGTGGTTTGGGTAGTCCTCGGCCACGCCGACGTTCTTGGAACGTCGGTGGTTCGATTTGGCTAACAAGGTCTCGTGTCATGCGTGCGAGTGTCCTGAGCCGGGAGGGGCTCGGCCTACGCGTCCCTGAGGTGGGATGCCATGGCTCCAAATGGCAGGTCCAGCAAGGTGACGGTGCTCACCATAGGGGAAAATTCGTGGCTCACCGAGGACTTGCGGATGGAAGGTCGCTCGACGCGGGACGGGGTCGGTGCAGGCAGAACGTTCACGATGGCGGGCGAGATGTAGATCGTGCTTCGGCGCGGTGGTTTCGCCGTGGCGCCGGCTCGTGTTCACCAGCTACGAAGGTGTCAGCATGGTGACGGATGGGGTCATGGGGGCTTGCTGCTTCCCTGCAAGACGTGAACCACGGCACGATGGCCGTTCACAGCGACACAACGGCACGACGGCCGATCTCAGCGACACAGTGGTGACAGCAAAAGGGAAAAGGACATGGGCTTGGTCATGGAAGCTCACTGGCGATGGGGAACGGTTCCAGCAAGGCGTTGCCGGCTCCGGTCGAGGCGCGGCATGGTCCATGTCTCCCTGTGGCAGTGGAAAAACGACGGCGCGAAGGCCGGTTTCAGTACACAAGTCACTAGCAGGGTCACAGTGGAAAAGGAGAGGGCCTCAGGCATCGGCAGCTCACCGAGGAGATCGTGGCCGTGGAGGAAGTTCGTCCGGGGCGCAACGGTGACGACGTCACGACGTGGATGCGTGAGTTGGTCATGGAAAGACCTGCTCGTCGGCAGAGCGAGCCGAGTTGCAGTGTCCTAGGGGCACGGACGAGGTCGGCTTGATGGCGGCCTGCTGCAGGCTAGTGCCGGTGTGGCTGTGGCCTGCTCTGGCTGGCCAGGGCCACCTGCACGCGGCCAGTAGCCGGCCGTGGCCGGCCGGCAGCGGCTGCGGGCGGGCAGGGTGGCCAAGCGAGGTGGTTGGCATGGCGCTCGGTGCCGTGGAAGACAGGGAAGACGCCGAGGCAGCTGTGGCTCGTCGGAGTACGCAGGAGCATAGTGGAGAGGATTGGCGGCACTAAGCCCGTCGCGGCCACCATGGACGGGGCATCGTCGGGCGAGAGGCTCTTGCTCTCGGCGGCGCTCCGGGCAACTGAGGCCGACGGCGCGAACGTCGGGCACAGGCGACCATGGTCGGCGGAGTGGCGCCGTGCGTGATGGCCATGGCGAGGCACGGATGGTGCTGCGTGATGGAGCAACGACGACGGAGCGGCTCCGGCGTGAGGCGAACGCTACGGCCATGGCAGTTTCGGCTGCGAGGAAGCGGGCATGGCGGCGGCAGTGGAGGAAGAAGATGAACAGGGTGCGGCGGCTGCGGTTCCTCTTATAGCAGGGCTCGGGCTAGGGTTCTAGAGTGATGGACGGCCATCTTTGGCTTCCGTGCAGGTTCTGGGGCACGCGTCGACATCCGCGCGGAGGGAAGCAGGGGCGCACCTGGGCGTGCGGCTCTGCCGCTGGTGGCGGCGGTGGCTACTAGGAAGAGGGCGTGCTGCCCTGCTAGGGTTAGGGTGCGGGCGTGGGCCAACTGGGCCGCGAGAAAGGAGACACGAGTGGGCCGGCTTGCTAGGCTAGGTGGGCCGCGCGCGCGAGTTGGGCCAAAGTGGTGTGGGAGGAAAGGAGGCCGGCTGGAGGAGGGAGAGAGGGAGTTTTGGTCTTTTCCATTTTCTTGGATTTGATTCAAATGTTTTGGTGATGTAACTGAAATGAATTAGGAAGAATTCCATGAGGGAGAATCAATAAGAATTTAGTGGGAAATTTTTAGGTGATCAGAGAAAATCTAGTTACGGAGTTTTGACTAGGTACGAGGGGATGGTTTGTGTGGATCTCGAGGGAAAAACTCCGAAGGTTGAGATGGAATCAAAAGTGGGTGATGTAACAAGAAAGGGTTCATTAAGATTTGCTATGGACATGTGCTCTCTGACACAAACACAGACTAACTCACGACTCAAGCACACATCTATAAACAATTCTATATGAATGCAATGATTCTTTAGTGGTTAGTCGCAGTTCGACCTAGAGGTTACATGCCTCACACACATTGCATGAAAAATTTTAGAAAGTTCAGATTTTTGGTTATCGGAAAAACCCGGGTTGTTACAATTTTTCCTTTACTTCAGTACGCCCCGACTCTTAAATCGGCTTTCTACCAGGTGAATCCCCAACCAACTCAAGGTACCTTGCGAGAGAAACAGGCCGAAGAACCACCAGAATCTACCGGCCATGAGGAATCAGCTACTCAAGAAGAAGGGATCCGGGAAGAAGGAGCAAAAACTCAGGTACTACTCACTGGGTTCTTCTTTCTTAAATGTCCTAATTGACCAAATCTTCTTTTCAAAAATACAGCCGAACAGCCCTTCCGAAGAAATCTGGGCGAATCTTGAAGAAGAGGAGTTGCCCCCTGAGAGGAATCCAGGTAACTCCTAATCGGCTGTTAGCAATTATCCTTGCTTCCATACTGTTCTTACTTCTGGTTTGCAGAAACCCAACTACCTGAGGCAGTGACAACCGAGGATCCGCATGCCGCAAAAGATACAACCGCTTTAGTCGAACAAACAGCATCGGCATCAACTCTACAACCTTCAAGCCCCATTCAGGTATCCCATCTCTGCCAGAAAATAATTAATCTATATTGTACCTTTTTTGATGAGAGAATGTATGCACTGTAGGCACCGAAGCCTTTGTCTCCTAGCTTTCCATTCGACATAGAAGAGTTCTGTGATAAAGATGAACTGGCCTCCTCCTCCGAGAGACTTTCAGAGCCAGATTTCAACAATCGGCTAAGTGCACTGTTACCCCATCTAGAGGGTGATCTAGTCACTCTGGCCTCGAATCCCGATCTGATTGATCAAATAATGGAACCCGTCCAGCAGCATCCCAATTTGTCAGCCTTGAAGTCCCTGCAAAGACTTGACGATCTTAAAGTTACAGCATCAAGGATCATCACTGCTCACAAGAACCTGGCAGAGCTTGAACAGCTAAGGAGCAACAAATCGACCAACAGACAAAAAGCCACCGGATTAGCCGATCGAGCCAGGTTGCTCAAGTCCTCCATCAGTACGGCCGAAACAGAACTGGAGACATTGAAAACAAGGCGAGACCAACTGAGAAAAGAATTGGAAGAAGTTGAATCGGCTATCAGTGAGCGCGAAATCACTATCTCCACCAGCACGATCGAGCTCTCCCAGAAAAAGAAGGAAATCAGCAGCTTGATCGTTGCGGACAGAAAGTCATGCCAACGCCTAAACTTGTTGCAGTTCACTGAAAACCTGAGATCAACAACTGCTGCAGGCTGGCCACGTGCTTCGTGCTGAATTAGTAGATCTGATTCGATCCTTATTATCTTTGTAATATGATGGGTATACTGCTTGGCATGTGCTGTTCACCCTGAATTTGACAACTCAGCCTGATCTGCATTTAGATTTTACACCTTAATACCGACTTTGTCTTGCTTCACACTGACTCTGTTCAGCCTAATATACTTCTGTATGCGAATCGGCTTTCGAACTGCTTTGTATCTTAGAATCAATCACATAGCCTGACCTGTTCTGCATACGAATCGGCTTTCAGGCGTACTTCTTAGTATCGGCTTTGTTCGGCTTTCCTTTGGAACTAACCCCTCAGCCAGATCCATCACGAATCGGCTTGTGGGTACTCACAATAGGATCGGCTAAAACAGCCTAACCCAAAAAACGATCGGCGTGCGACCATTGATGGTGGCGTTTTGTCTCCCTGATTTGGCAACTGTTCCGGATTCAAGAAACGTGGATTAACTGCAACCTAAAATCCGCCGTGCCGTCTCACTTCCCAAAGAAACCGCCTCGGTGCCCGTGTTGTCTTATAAATAGTTGGCAGACTTGAGGCAATTATCACACGCCATCGTATCCGTCTCGCCGACCAACTCTCCCGGCCGCCTCCTTGTATCCACTTCGCTTCCGCTCCCAATCCTTGTTTACGACCATGGCCGGCGATGGAAACCATGGGAAGCGCCCGACGTCTGAGCCCGTCGACGGCGATGAGATGGAACGGAGTATCCGCCGCATCTGGGCCAGCGTCGCCCGAATCAAGCAGACTTTGGGGTAAGTTCAACCGTCAGCCTACCATCTCCTCGCTGTTTCTATCTGATTTGATCCGTTTCTGCAGTCACCAACCATCTCTCGTCAACGGCATTGCTGGCTTCTTAGCCGGCCTGAACAACCCTGCCACCGGCGCTGATCCTCCTCGGGCAGCCCCGGCGGATGGTGACGCCGTTCCTGCAACTGGGACGGCGACCCCGGAAACCCCCGCCGCTGGTGACGCCGCCGGGCCCTCTGCTCCTGTAAGGGCTCCAATCAGGCGTATGATGCAAGTCAGCGGACGGGGAGTCCATAGCAGGTATCTTATTCTCACTTTTCGTCGATTTTTAAATCTGGTTAAGTCTGGGTGCTTGATCTGATGGTCCCTTTCAGCCAACGTCTCCCGCTCCATCTTCCTTCCGGTGCACCGATCGGCGCCAGTTCCTCGGTGCGTCGCACGGCGCCACAACCGAACCTCCCTCACGCTCTGGCTCGCAGCACCACCTCCGGAGCAGAATCGAACTCGGAGTCATCTTCGAGTTCCCGCGACTCCTACACCGCCGCCGACGGCCGCCACTTCCACCATGAGATGGTGCAGTATCGCAACCTCTACTCCGAGGCTACCAAAGAGGCCGGCCGGCTAGATAAGGAGAACGAGGACCAGGCCGTCGCGCTCGTTGCCGCCAACATTGATTTGGCGGAGCCGCGGGCCAACCTCGCAGAGTCGCAGGCCTCCGTGGCAGGTAATCTCTCGTTTTGTCTGACAGTATGCACGGCTTGTTTCCAACACTGACCTTTCTTGTTTGTGCAGCTCTGACAGCACAGCTGCATGAACTGCGCGCAGCTGCGTCGAGCGTCACCGACGTCCTGCGCGTGCGGGGGCAAACGCAGATAGAGCAGCTTGCAGACGTGCACCACCGCGTTCGCCAGGTGGCAATGAGTGGCGTCCGTCACGGTGCCGCGGGAGCTCTGGCCGCCGCCCAGATCAACTCCGGGATCGTGCTGGAAAACATCGAACCGGGGATTCAGGCAGGCCAAGACATGGAGGAGTTCGGCACGCTGATGGCCGCTTCCGCCTCTCATGCCGACGGTCTCTCCGTGTCCATCGACGCCGAGGACGTAACCCGGGACGGCGTCAATAATCCAAACTAGATTGTATTAGGCATTTTGATTTATATGATACTTCTGAACTCGTTATGCCCGAAACAATCCAATTTGCAAGACTATATATATTTTTATTTTTGCTCTAAAGGCGACGCTTATCGCATCGGCTGTTACGCCCCATCGAGGGTATTTCATTTTTGTGCTAAGGACAACTCGTTACTACGACGTCGGCCATTTTTGTCCTGAAGGCGACCCGCTTGCACGGCATCGGCTATTAGAGCCGGATTCACATGAATCGGCTATTATCCCCCAACTGGGATGCTAGGGTAGTATTTCTTCAGATGCTTCCCGTTGATGGCTCTGGCGAGTCTCTGCCCTTCCAAGTCTTCAAGGATATAAGCATTACCCGGAGCGCATTCCACCACACGATACGGGCCTTCCCAGTTTGGCGACCATTTACCGAATCGGCTATCCTTGGTACCAATAGGTAGAATGACTTTCCATACTAGCTCTGATTCGGTGAAGCTCTTGCATTTTACCTTGGTGTTGTAATACTTGGCCACCCGTACCTTATTCTTTTCAATGTATTCCAAAGCCCTAAGCCGATGACAGTGCAAATCCTCTAAACTGTCCATCATAATGTCTTGTATTCACCGGCTGTAAGCTTGTTTTGCAACGTGACACGCCGTGTCTCAGACTGAATCTCCCATGGCAAGACAGCAGCGTGTCCATAGACTAGCTCATAAGGTGAAGCCTTGATCGACCCATGCTGTGCCATGCGATATGCCCACAGTGCCTCGCTCAAATGCAAATACCATTTTCTGGGGTTTTGCTCAATCTTTTTCTTGATGACCTTGATCAAAATTTTATTGGAGGCTTCTTCTTGTCCGTTGGCTTGGGCGTAATACGGCGATGAATTATAAATCTTGATACCCATGTCGTCAGCGAAGGTCATAAACTCCTCTGAAGTGAACATTGTCCCCTGATCGGTTGTGATCGTCTGAGGTATGCCGAACCTGTAAATAATATGCTCCTTCACAAATTCGATCACGTCAGCTGAAGTGGCGTTCCTCAAAGGAATGGCTTCTACCCACTTGGTGAAGTAATCAGTCACCACCAAGATCCATTTGTGACCCTTGCTCGATGGTGGGTAGATTTGGCCGATTAGATCAATACCCTATCCCCTAAACGGCCACGGTTTAATTATAGGATTCATAGCAGAGGCTGGAGACTTTTGTATATTTCCAAACTTCTGGCATTCTTGACACCCTTTGTAATATTTGAAACAATCTTCCAGCATCGTAGGCCAATAGTAACCAATCCTCCTGATGATCCACTTCATCTTGTGAGCTGATTGATGTGCACCACAGACTCCATCATGTACTTCGCTCATCAGCTTTACTGATTCCTCTGCCCCCAGGCATTTGAGCAGCACTCCTTCAACAGTCTTGTAATACAACTGACCATCCAACAACACGTACTTGGTGGCTTTGTACCTTAGCTTTCTGCTGACCCGTTGTGAAGGATTTGCCAGGTAACCTGCTATCTCGCCCCTCCAGTCATCAGCTGATTGCTCGCTGTTACAAATCTCCTGCATCGGCCGATAACCCGACGCGTTCTGCGCCAGCCGATTAGCTTCCTGGTTCTGGGCCCTGGGGATGTGACAGAGAGATACCGTCATGAACTTCTTGATGAGAGCCTGGCACTGATCATAGTAGCCTCTGAGTATCTCATCTTTACATTCATACAAGCCGAGCAATTGGTTGATGACTAGTTGTGAATCGCCAAATACTTCAACTGCATCGGCTTTTGCTTCATGCAGAAGCTGAAAACCTTTCCACGCGGCTTCATATTCAGCCTGATTGTTTGTGACAATCGGCCCTATCTGGAAAGCATACTCAAAACGCATACCCCGCGGTGAGATGAGCACTACTCCGGCGCCACCACCTTGCTTGCACAAAGAACCGTCGAAAAACATAGTCCATGGCGCTATATTCGCTACATTAACCGATCCTCCGTGATGCTGTGTAATGAAATCGGCTATCGCCTGACCTTTGACCGCCTTAGCCGATTCGAACCTCAAGTCAAACTCTGAAAGCGCCAGGATCCATTTGCCGATCCGACCATTTAAAATGGGCATCGAAAGCATGTGCTTGATGACATCCTCCTTGGACACCACCACACATTCTGAGGCAAGCAGGTAGTGCCTCAACTTGGTGCATGAATAGAATAGGCACAAGCACAACTTCTCGGTCGATGTGTATCTTGTCTCAGGGTCAAGGAGCCGCCTGCTCAGGTAGAAGACTGCTCTCTCTTTCCCTTCAAACTCTTGAAAAAGGGCCGATCCAATGGTATGGCTTTCGGCCGTCACGTACAACTTAAAAAGCTTCCCTGTCCGTGGCGGTACTAAGACAGGGGGAATCTTCATGTATTATCTGATTTCGTCAAAAGCCTTCTGTTGCACGTCACCCCATTTGAACTCTTGATCATTCTTGAGCTTCAACAATGGTGAGAACGGCAGCACCTTCTCTGATAAGTTGGCAATGAACCTTCTGATAAAGTTAACTTTACCAAGTAAAGACTGCAATTCCTTCTTGTTGGTTGGAGGTACGAGTTCATCGATCGCCTTCCTACTCTTGCTGCCGATCTTTATCCCTTTGCGGTGGACCATGAATCCCAGAAATTCGCCAGCTGACACGCCAAACGCACACTTGTTAGGATTGATCTTCAGACCATGTCGCCTTGTGCACTCCAAAGTGGTCCTCAAATCGGCCAGGTGATCTTTATTGCTCTTGGATTTCACCACCACATCATCTATATAAATTTCAACGACTTTGCCGATCAACTTGTGAAATATATAATTCATAGCTCTCTGATAAGTTGCACCGGCATTCTTCAAACCAAACGTCATGACCACCCATTCAAACAAACCAAGCGCACCAGGGCACCTGAAGGCAGTCTTCGGGATGTCTTCATCAGCCATAAAAATTTGATTATAACCAGCAATGCCATCCATGAAGCTAATAACTTGGTGCCCAGCAGCCGAGTCTACCAACATATCGGCTACTGGCATAGGGTAGCCATCCATCGGTGTAGCTCTATTTAAATCCCTGAAGTCAATACAGACTCGCAATTTACCATTTTTCTTATACACAGGGACGATGTTCGATATCCACTCGGCATATCGGCAAGCTCGAATGAACTTGGCTTCTAATAGCCTCGTGATTTCGGCCTTAATGTCGGGTAGAGCATCCTCTCTAAAACGACGTGGAGGCTGCTTGTGTGGCCGAAACCCTGGCTTGATAGGTAGCCTGTGCTCAACAATAGATTTATCCAATCCAGACATCTCATAATATTCCCAGGCGAAATAATCTTTGTACTCCTTCAACAGTTGAATCAGCTCCTGCCTGAACTCCGGGTCTAAATTGGCGGCAATAAATGTCGGCCTTGGTCCGTCGCCGGGTCCAACATCTACTTCTTCGAGCTTGTCGGCCGACGTGAATCCTTGCCCCAACTTACCCTCTGTGCCGTCGATCGGATTCTCCATTTAATAAAAAGACTCAGAGCCGATTGCCCTGATCGGCTGTTGACTCTCATCGCTGAGCCTGATGGAGCCTTCTTCCCAAACCTTGCCGGAGAAACAGTCATGATCCCCAGCTTCCCAGTACGCGGCATCCGCCGTCGCCACGCTGACCGAGTCATCGGCCGGGACCACTTCGACCTTATCGCCATGCCACTGAATGAGGCATTCATGCATGGTGGATGGCACGCAGCAGTTGGCAGGGATCCAGTCGCGTTCGAGCAGCAAGCTATAGGCGCCATTACTGTCGATCACGAAAAAGGTGGTGAGCAGTGTCTTCTTCCCCACTGTCAGCTCGACGTTGATTGCCCCCGAGTGTTGGAAGAATTGCCCCCGAAATCCTTGAGCATCAGATCGGTTTCTATCAGATCATCGGGGCCCTTGCCTAGTGTAACACCCGAAAAATTACATTCTTTTAGATAGTGGGAATTTATTTAATCATGCAATTAGTTGATCACTCCAATATAGGGAAATAATAATTTTTCTCAAATATAAAATCAAACCTAGGTCATACACATGTATGATGCATTCATGCTGGAGCATTTCTTCTTTGTACTGTTGTAGATTATTTGAATTTCTCAAATATTTCAAAACCCAATTTGAAAATCCTTTTGGAAAATGGAAAGGAAATAGAGCAGAGCCCTTCCCCTCTCCTTTCTGGCCCGAGCAGCAGCTTGGCCTGTTTTCCACTCCCTGGCCAGCAGACCCAGGTCGGATGGCCCGAGGACAGCTCGGCCGACCTGCTCCCTCCCTTCCCCTTACCCCATCTGACTGACGAGTGGGACCCACGGGTCAGCCCTTCCTTCTACACCTCCCTCGCCGCGCGAACAGAGACGCCGCTGCCGTGTTCATCTCCCGCGGCCGAACGCGCGCGAAGCGTCCCTCTGCCGTGACTGCCAGCCCGACCCCAGCGCTCGGTGCTACCGATCTGTGGACCCACAGAACAGCCCCTCCCCTGTTTCCCTCTGCTGCTCGCCGAGAGTCCGACGCGGGCAAGAAAGAAACGGCCGAAGCCGAGTTCGTCGCCGCGCCGAGAGTCCGAAGCGGAGGAGAAACGGCCGAAGCCGATTTCTCCGCTCGCCGAGTTTGTTTCAATCTCCGAGATTGTCGCCACACCTCGGGAGTATTTAAGCAGCGCCACACCCCCCGTAGCCGTCACCTAACCCTAGCCGCCTCTTCTCGCCACCATTGCCGAGCTCCCGCGAGAACCGAGCAGCCGCCGCCGCGAGCAATTAGCTCGATTCGCCACCAATTTCCTCCCGGTAAGCCTTTGAGGAGCTTCGCTGTGATCTTATGAAGTTCCCGAGCACTTTTCCCCTTCGATTTGTGCACTGACCGCCTCCGCCGCCGTTGCAGAGATCCACCGTCCGCCGGATCACGCCGCGAGCTATCTCCGAGTCGATTTCCGATCTTCCCATCACCCTAGGTGAGCTTGCGACGCTCTTCCCGATCTATGGGTACCCTTCCCGACCTATTTCATGCATCGAAGGCTGAGTTCGCCTTCTTCGGCGGCCTTACGGCCATGGCGCCGCCATCGGTCTCCGTTTTCCGGCCGAGAGCACCGCCACCCCTCCCCTCTTTTAATCTGATCCGCCGATTTTGAATCGGACGGCCGCAGAGCAACCCATACCGATTCGGCCGGCGTTTTGGCGAATAGCCCCCTGCAGTTTTAAGGCTTAGCCGCAGCCCTCAGCATATTCAGTAGCTTACGTTTGAAGGTTTATTTATTCTCGGTATATATGAAAATGTGTTTTCAGATTTGAATTCAAAATTGTTTCATTTATAATTTCCACGTTTTAGCTCCGATTTGAACGATTCAAATTGCGTTAGATTCATAATTTCATAATCTATCTGATGGTACCACTGTTTCATATATTTTCCACTCTTAAAATTCGAGATTATATTTAATCTGTTATCATACTACTATAAATCTTGTAAAATTCATATCTTCCTCGTTTTGAATCCGATTTGCGCAAACTTGATATCGATGTGATCGTAGCAACGTGTAGATTTGTTTTATAACCTTTTCAATTTATTTTCTCTCTGTTGGTGTACTGTTCTAATGAAAACTCTTATTTGTATGCATGATTGCCCCTGTATGCGTGTGTGTTGTTATGATGGATCGAGTATAGACGGTGAGCTTTACGTGGGTGATCAAGATCAGTACTGCGACAACCCGGATCACCAGGAGTTTGCTGATCAAGGCAAGTATTAATATGGATCATCCTTGTTGTCCTATTCACCAAATAAATAATTACATTTGCATGTGTCTTCCTTGTTAACCATAGCTACTTCCTAGTTTTGTTATCCTGTTCCTTGCAACCTATGGGATTATGCATGTGGTAATTGATGCTAGTGCGTTATTGATATCATGATCATGTGAACTTGATTAACTGATTCTGCAATATGAATGTAAGATGCCTTTTTAGCAACATGGAGCTAGAGGATTCGAGCATAGTTTTGTGATGCTCAAAATCCTTCACCTTTGATAATGATCTGTAAGTATGACACCGGGATTGACAGTGCAACTATGAGGGCTATATGGCTCTGGTTTTAGCTCAGTATGAGGACCTTTTCTAGCTTGTTAGAGGTTACCGAAAGGCGCAAGAGGGGCTTGCCGACTCGGGTATAGTGCGGCCTCTGTCCATATGTGTATAACCTGCGTGACCTTGTGCCATATGGAAGGGGGGCTCTACATCTGCTTGCCGAGGAAACCTCGCGGCCCTAACATGCTAGACGAACCTTTGAAAGGCTTCATAGTGAAACCCTGCTCTCTCACCTTGGTAGTGTTATGGGAGTAATTACCCCGAGCAGATGGGAATCACGGCTCATAGTGAAAGTGCACAACCTCTGCAGAGTGTAAAACTGGTATACTAGCCGAGCTCACGGTCAAGAGCGGCCTTGGACGTCTTATGGAGTAGTTGTTCTTTTGGGGTGATGCTTACTTATTGCTAAATCTACTTATTGCTGCTCATTAATTATGTTTACTATGATCATGAGAATGGGCATATTAACTTGTTGCTATCCAACTGCATAAAAGATGATTAATTAAAAGCAACTTGCTGTTAAACCGTGTCGACCTTTTGAGCCTCATGAACCCATGCTAGACTTGTTGAGTACGACATGTACTTACGCTTGTTTATTTTTCATTACTTGGTTAAAAATCCCGGATGGGTAACAGATGGTGATAGTGATGAAGACTATCCAGAGGACTACTAGACTTGTGCTTCACCAGTCGATGTCCCTGTGCTATGGAGCTACCGCGAGAGTTATCTTTATTTTCCACTGTGTAATGACTTTGATATTATTCGCTATGTATTAAACATTGGTTATGATACAATTTATGTAATTTGTTGGCTTATGTGTGTGACTGATCTCTGGGCGCACATAAGATTATGCATCCCATTTTGTCCTTAAAATTGGGTGTGACACCTAGCTTGCGGAATGTGGTGTAGGGCATGAGATTGACAGTGGCGCCGCTGTCCACTAGCATCTTTGTCATGGGCATGCCGTCGACGTAACCTTTGAGGTAGAGGGCCTTCAGATGTCGATTCTTGGCCGGCTTGTCAAAAGTAACTTGCTGTGCGAGCACTAACTTGGCCACTCCTTTTTCTGATCCCGAGTCGTCTGAGTCGGAATCGGTATCGTACCTCTTGGCTCTGAACTCTGCAGGTAACACAAACACCATCTGCGCATCGGCCATAGCTTTCCCATTGCTTTGTGAAGGCTTTTCGCGCCACACCCGCTTGGCACGCCCCTCAGCCTGGAGCTCCCTGTTTCTGAGCCGCTACACCCGGTGCCTTTGGCTTCTAGTTAGATCTCCCGGGCACAACTGGTTCCCCTGCCAAACCGGCTGTTGGCGTTCAACCACCGCCTCATCAAGCCGATCGCGCAGGTCCCTTTTTTCACGCCGATCCCGCGGGCTACGGGGGCTTCCTAGCCTCTCGTGCACAGACCGGCGGTTGACCTGGGATTGCCTGTACTCTCGGTACTGATCGCTGCACTCTGGACAGTTGCGCAGCGTTGGCAGTCTCAAGCCTTCGTTCCAGCAGTGTCGGAAGAACGGGCAATACCAGTGATCCTCCTCACCTTCCCGGTGGCGAGCCAGTTCTTCGTGATAGCGCGCCTCTTCTTCCTCGCGGAGCCACCTGCTGTATTTTTCCTCTTCGCGCTGTAGCTGCCTCTGATGGTCCTTCTCTTTCTGACGCCGCCACTTGTTTAGGAGATGCTGGTGTGTGGGCCTCCTGCTCTTCGTGCTGCTGGACTCTCCCTTCTCCAGCTGCTTCTGGTTCTGCTCCCTCCTTTCTTTGCTCAGCGCCAGCTCCTCAGCTGTGATCTGCGCATCGGTATCAACCGAGGAGTTCTTCTTGGCCCGTTCGGAGGTCAGCACCTTCACCTTGGCTGGGGAGTTTGCGATCTGGACTATGTTCTGCCCCTTCGGGAATGGGAATTTGTCGATTTTCATCTTCCCCTTGGGAGGGGCCTCAAATTTCAACAGGCCGCGCCTAATGGCCTTCTAGATCACTGCTTTTAAAATGCGGCAGCCGTTTGTGGAGTGTGAGGTGAGGCCGTGGTACTGGCAGAACGGTTTCCCCTGCAAGTCTTCAGGAGATGGCTTGACGTAGTCAGCCGGGAAGGTGATGTGGCCCATGCTGACTAACAGGTCGAAGAGCTTGTCCAGCTTGCGTGTGTCAAAGTCGTATTGATTCTCCGCGCTCCAACCTTTTGGCACGGCCATGGGCTTTGTACCCCATTTGAGCTCAACAGCGGCCACTTCTTTGTCCTCCCCATCCTCTGAGTCGGAATTACAGACGTAAGCCGACTGCTTGTATTTCGATTCCTTCTTGAAGCTCTGGGCCTGCTGCTCTAATGCGGCCACCCTCTGCATCACCTCGCTGATGCTGTTGAAGTTGGTGCCCACCAGCTTTTCTTGGACGTGTGGGAGCAGCCCACTGACCACTATCTTGGCGAGCTGCTTGTTGTTCAGGTTCAAGGAGTAGCACATGTTCCTGGTTTCCCTGAATCGCCTGACGAAGGCCGATCCAACTTCATTCAGCCTTTGGCGCATGTTGGTGAGATCTGTGATGTCCTTCTCCCCGGTGCCAGAGAAGAAGTAATTATGGAACTTGGTCTCCAGATCTTCCCAACCTTGAATCGAGCCAGGCTCTATGGACGCGAACCAGCTAAACGCCGACCTTGTCAGTGATAGCGGAAAGAGCTAGACCATGTGAGCTACCTCATACGAAGCTTCGCCGAGCTGGGTCAGGTAACGGCTGATGTGTTCCATGGTGGTGATGTTGTCCTGCCCACTGAACTTGGAGAAGTCGGGTAAGCGATACCTAGGCGGCAATGTCACTCGGTCGTACCACTCGGGGTAAGGGCGCCTGTACTTGATTCCAGTCCTGGTCTTCGGCTGTAAACCGAACGTATCCCGGAGCATGGCACTCATCTGCTCCAGCAGCTAATTGTTGGGTGTCTGGGCGTACCCCGGATGCGGCGCTGCCTAAAGGTCTTGATATGTGATCCCCTCATGGTATCCAGGAGTTGGGTTGGCCACGTCTGCCGCCGGCGTATTTCCAGCTATCAGGTTCACCGCTGATGAGTTCATCGAG
This sequence comes from Eremochloa ophiuroides, assembly GCA_038502445.1. Lineage (NCBI taxonomy): Eukaryota > Viridiplantae > Streptophyta > Magnoliopsida > Poales > Poaceae > Eremochloa > Eremochloa ophiuroides. The sequence continues at coordinate 52,461,512 of JAHLJS010000002.1, forward strand.
TTCACCGACTGTCCAGTGGCCTGCATGAAAGCGGCGAGCTCCTCCGGAGTATGATCTTTGTATAATCTGGGAGAAGCTGCTATTTTTTGAGCCGAACCAGCCACAGTGGCACCCTGCACTGGCGTTTTCGGCTGGCTCAGCTGTTGCGGTGAGGAATTGGAGGTCCTTGCCGCTGCTTTTGGATCTGCATCCTCTGCGGGTATGTTGAAGTAAACCGGACCCAGAGACTCCCAATCCTGCCGTTTGAGAACAGTCTTCATGATGTTATAGAATGTCTGCAGGAAGGATTTATGGTGATGGCCGACTGCTGAATAGGCGGCCTCCCAGGTCGCTTCTTCCAGCATCTGCTTGAGATCAGCCTTGCACTCCTCTTCAGATTTATCAGAATGGCCGTCCATGATCCATCTCGGGAATGCATTCTTCTTCACTATAGAGCCATCACGCTGCTTGCTGAATGAAAGCAGGCAGGCATCAGCGAATTCCTCAACAATCTTGTTCAGCACTGCCCGTTCTCCTCGCTGAGGTCTTCGATCCAGACCCTGAGGACACCATCATCTCTGGGGCCTCCGGCCTCCTTGGAGGAGCCATCTGCCGCGGTCTTCCCTTTTGCCATGGTCTTCAGTGATCTGTCCTATCGGGCGTGCCAAAAAGTGTGTTTACGCAAAAAGTGGTTCCCTAAGCCCAACACACCAGCGAAGCCAGAAACGACCCTTGAGTCAGTAAAGCTCTTGCAGATCCAGCTAGCTTCGAACCCGGTCTGAGAGTGTCAGTAACACCCAAGCGTGCCAGTCAATTTGACCTGCAATTGACAAGGAAAAAGATAGTAATCAGTAATCACAGGGCGGAACTAACCGGTGTGTCTAGGTAGTTCCAACTGTATGGCTCGAAGAGCCGATGTAATGAGAGATCGACTAGAAAGCCGATTCCGTTATGATATGAACAAATTGTAGCAAAACATGCATTATAACTCAAGTTAACCGATTTAGACATGAATTCAATGACATATACTTGCATTAGACGGGAATATGCTATAAAGATGTAGTCACAGCAAGCTGACATGATCATAAGATGTCTCAATGTAAAACAAGAAGAAATCGGCTATTTCAGCCGATTTAGTGTATATGAGTAACATACAAGCCTATAAAGCAAACAATGTTTCAACTCTCCGGCTAGTAGATCTAAATCACAATCTTGCAACGGTGGAGATCGAGCGGATCGAGGCAGTCATGATGAAGTTGCAACTTAGATCCGTTAACCTTTGAATCTAGACAAAGTTTATTTTATTACTTGAGTGCGACCCGTATCTAATCTAGATCCAAAATACAACCGGCTGGTGCAAAGCATTCTATCTTGTCAATATAAAACAAATGGCAAACATAATTCATTGAACATATAGATCTATTAGATATAAGCCGACGCATATGGATCAAGACGGGCAAATTGATGATTGCTTTAAATAATAAACAATAAACATAAGCAACATCGGTAACTTAATGAATCCAGCTAAACTGCCAAATTTAACTAGAGCCGATAACTAATCCATGCATGCAAACCATCTCAATCTATAGCCTGTCTACCGGATGACATTAACTAATAGATTAATCAAGCAAACAAACACGAATCGATAACTAATCCGCGCGTGAAAACCGTCCTAATCTGTATCTCGTCCACCGGATGACGGTTAACACAGATTGATCGGGTAAACCAGCGTGAATCATCCTTGACTCACTGTGCTTCCCAGGTCCACCGGATGACGCCAAAGAAACAGAGCTTAGCAAGGACCCTGGTCCGCCATGCTTCCACGTCCACCAGATGATGCTAAAAAGACATAGATTAACAGGGGGGTGACGATACTTACAAGCAAGCCTGCGTCCACCGGATGACACCCAGCCTGGATGAAGTAACTCGCCGGACTCGACTGACTCTAGGGTTTGTTGGCCGGAGCCAAAAGTTGTGTTGTATTGATGTTGTTGATTCTTTTACAATGGCTGAGGGCTTATATTTATACTTTGAGCGTAGCTAGAGTCCTAATCGAATTACAACTCATTAATAGATAAGGAAACCAACAAACTATCATATATCTAAGGTAACTTGGAGTCCCAACTTCCCTTTCATAACGGACTCCGATCGTGATCGCATCTTGGCAGTGCGGACTCTGGACGACGTCATCAATACCGACGCTGCACGCCTCCTGTCACCTTCGCCCGATAACCAATTCACCGTTCAATCGGCTATTTTCCTTCCTTCCGCTGGACGGAATCTGCTTCCGAGATCGGTTATCCTCCTCCGGTATCGGCTATCGGCTCCTAGCCCAAAATTTGGTGTTAACATGACTACATTATAGCTTTGAGAGAGCAAGAACAAGAACATTCTGAGCACCAGAGCCCACAGATGTCCATCATTAGCTCTGTCACAGGACTTAGTAGCACTAGCTCTTTTGGTCCACTCTATCGCGGATCATGGTGTACTCCACCAAGACTATTAATTGAAGATCAGGTATGATCACTACCACGTCAATCTATCAAGACTAGTCTGTTGATTTATTCATTTTTCTTTGTAAACGGATTACTACGCAGAACCAAGAGGCAACAATTTTTAAATTGCTATACTATGCTTCATGTGGCTCTCGTTTGCCCATCTGTAGGGTATACCCACACTTGATTGAGACTAAAACGCTTTTGTAACACCATGAATTTTGCTATTTTATAAAAAGAAATAAAATGCTTTAATTTTGTATTTTGGGATCATAAAAATAAAGGGAATTAAAAGTTTGCAGTAAATTGAAATTTATCCTAGGGTTTTCAACATGTTTGTGCACTCATGCCCCTGCATCTGATTTATTGCCTTGAGTGAATTTAATAGAATTTTGAAATAAATTCATATGGTTTCCAAAAGAATTTGGAAGTTTAATTGAATTTAAAGACCAAATCCAAATAAATTAAAAATATGTTGAAAATGAGAAATGATTATTTGTTTCCAAATCTCGTGTTTGAAATTTATTTTTAGATCAAAACCCTTATTCAAAACCCCATTGAAAATCTATTTTAGTATGTGTTGAAATTCATTGAAAATAGTTTTGAGTTAAAGATAAAATAAACAATAAGAAAACCATTTATATTTTGAGGATTCTGAAATGATCTATTTGGTTCAAACCTGTAACCCTGGACCCTATTTATTTGAATTCAAAACTCTTTTGAATCACTCCTGAAAATCATTTTGAAATTGGTTTGGAAAATAGAAAAGAAGAAAACTATCTCTCCCTCTGTTTCCAGCCCATCTTCCTATCCAGCTCGGCCCACTCCTTCCTCTCCCCCTCAGCTTTCCTTGCCTCCTTCTCTTGGGCCGAAACTGCGCAGGCCGGCCCAGCAGCACAGCCGCGGCGCCCACGCCCCTCCTCTCTGTCTCACTGACGTCTGGGCCCCACACGGCAGTGTCACCTCCCTCCCTTCCTTCTTCTTCCTTCCTTCTGTTGCGAGAAACAGAACGCAGCGCCGCTCCCACGGATTGACGCCGGCAATTTCGCCCCGGGGATGCCCCCTTCCCTATTTGGAGCTGTCTCACGGCTTTATAGACCAATCCCGACCCCGTTTTCCCTCTTTTTCTTCCTCCTCGCGCCGTTCCGAGCCCCCGCGGCAAGCAGCAGAGCCGCCGCCAGAAGAAATCCGCCGCCGAGCTCCATATCCACCGATGCCGAGGCGTTCCCGTCCAAATTGGAGGCACAAAACGGTTCGCTGAGTTTCCACAGATCTTCCCCGCTTCCTTTTTGTCACCGATTGGAGATCATGGCACCATCTGCTCGACTCGCCGCCACCAACCAGCCGCCGCCGCCGTCGAGCTCTCCTTCCCGAGGCGTCTACCCCGTAATCAGCCGGCCCACGAGCTCTTCCTCGAGGTGAGGAATCCATTCCGTCTCCTTTTTTCCCCCTGCCTCCGCCTTCCCGATTCATCGGCTAGCTCGCTGGCAAAGCCGTCCGCCATGGCGAGCTGCGCGGTCACTGCGCGGTCACTGCACGACCTGCCAGCCTTCGCGAATACCCTAGGTGAGTTCGCATAGGTCCCCTGTACCTCCCCGTGCTTTCCTTTCGCGAAACCGAGCCGAAACTCCCGATCCCGCCGATTCTCCGGCGAGCTCGGCTCACTGCCGGCCATGGAACCGCCCAGGCTGCTCTCTGTTCCGGCGAGCGTAATGCCCCAATCGCTCCCAACCGTCAATCTCCAGATCAACGATCCACAGCAGCCCTTACCCGTTCGGTCCACCATGGACCCAGTCCGTGGCCCGGTGCGCAGCGTGGTGGACGCGGTCCATGGACCGGACCAACCGGGTCGCGCCACGTGGCAGTCAAAGGTCAACAGTCGGCGACCCTTGGCGCATTCCCTGTATTACGCCTTCCCCCTTAGGAAACGTATTTCCTCGGGTTTAAGTCAAAAAGACGTTTTCAGTTATTTACAAAATTGCCACTGATCTTATTTTACGCGTAGTTTCTTCGTTTTAAGTCCGTTTTGACCCGTTCAAATTGCGTTGAACTTGTAATTTCATAATCTATGTAATGATGTCACTGTTTCATATATTACTCACTGTTTAATTTCAAGCTTATATTTAATTAATTATTTATCTATTATAAATCCCGTAAAATTCATATCTTTCGCATTTTAAATCCGTTTTTCATGATCTTTATATCGACGCGATCGTTGGAACGAGTAGAATAGTTTCGTAATGATTTCAAAACTGTTTGAAAAGTTCAAATAAAATGTTATCTTGAAACCCACCAAAACCACTGGCTTTTATATACAAAATCAATTTAGCCCTATTCTTTTATTAATAACTAAAAATGATCTTTATTCTGTTTTCTTAAACTAATATGACTTTAACATAAACAATGATATTCTCTGAAAACTTATTATAATGTATTTATAAATGAATGTTCTTTGTAGTTTCTTTTATTATAAAAGCAATCCCTCGGGTAATCCTATCTTCCCAACCCTAGCTCCGAGTAGCATGATCTTTGCGTCTATGTGATCGTAGCAATACGTAGATTCGTTTTCTAAACCTTTTAACTTCTATTTCATTGATTGGTGTATTGTTCTAATAGAATATTATCTTTGTTATGCATGTATGTATGAAATGCTTGTGTGGTGCTATATGATCGCGCTCAGTCGCTGAGGGTTGCGTTGGAGATCAAGAAGAAGAAGGTGATCCAGGAATTCATCGAAGGATTACTGAGCGTCTGTGGGGTGAAAAGCAAATTAAGGCAAGTATAGTTTCGGGTATTTATTTTAGTAATCATGATCATGTGAATTGAGTAATGGGAGAGTAATGAACATTAAAAGATGACTTTATTCCGTAAGTGAATCCCCCGGGAAAACCGCGCAACTATGAGTGCTAATGGGCTCTGGTTTTAGTCAAGTATATTGTTCTTTTCTAGCTTGTTAGAGGTTACCGAAAGGCGCAAGTGGGGTGTTGTCCGGGATGATCGTAGTTAGGCCCCTAGCCAGATGATGTGTATAGGCTGCGAGTTATGTGCCATCAGGAAAGGGGAAATACTACAATCACAGGCGCGAAACCATAGCGGCCCTAACTTGTTAGACGAGGCTTTTGAAAGACTTCATAGTGAAACCCTGCTCGCTCACCTTGGTAGCGTTATGGGGCTAGCTACCCCGAGCAGATGGGAATCACGGCTCGTAGTGAAAGTGTGCAACCTCTGCAGAGTGTAAAACTGGTATACTAGCCGCGCCCTCGGTCATGGGTGGCCTGGAATCCTCATGGAACAGAAAGTATTGTTGTTGATTAATTGTTTACGCTTTACCTTACTTAGTTAGCACTGATCATGAGTATGAGAAATCAGTACCTTGTCGTTATATTTGCTGAGTTCGACATGAACTCACTCTTGCCATTTTCCCACACCTCAGGAGAAGTTTAGACTTGTGGTCAACTAGTCAGTTTGTTCCTGCGGAGTGAAGTCTACGCCCGGCGTGAAGTCGTTTTCTGCGTTATACTCTGAGGTTATGTTTATTTGTTAATACGTTATTTAAGCATTTTGTCTCTTGATATTACCTTATTCTGTGACTATATGTGAGATTTGTCTTTTTATTTCACATATATTATATATCTGGTTTTGTCCTTAAAACCGGGTGTGACAGAGTGGTATCAGAGCAATGCTGACTGTAAGACGCAAGCCTAGTTAGAAACTGGTCATTTAAAAGTTTAAAACTTGCTATGGAATCCTTGTTTCCATCTCCCTTGACAATTTCTGCTATATTGTACTCCATATTTTACTCTCTCCTCATTATTGCTATAAATATTTGTGCCTCATCTACTCCTTGCTCTTGTGAAATTTTCTCCTCTTATGTCATCCTTGGTTTGAAATTCTTTCTAAATTCTCACTCATCCTATTATTGCATATCATGAGATTGGAGCATGATAGTTGAACCCTTAATACAGGAAGAACGATAGTGCCTTGATTGAATTGTCATTATGCTTATGCTTGATTTGGATCTTTGTAATGATTGCAATGATCTTATGGAGTTATCCATAATTTCATTTAGTCACAAATATAAGGATTTATAAAAAAAAATAGTCAGGGTTTCTTTCTTCTCTCTTGCTTTCTTTACTCTGTCTTCTCGGATCAATCTATTTTCATGAGTTTATACCTCTATTTCTGGGAAGAGAAAAAGAATTATGAAAAAAATTCTGGACAAAAGTATACATCAATACATTATGGTGAGCGTAAAAATCACCTTCATATGGAGTTTAGTTTGGGAGATATAAAACTCACAAGATGATGCAACTGTGCTGTCCAGAATCTAGAGCAGTTTCTATTCAACACCGTTTTCGACCACCTTAATTACAGAATCATGGAAAGTGTTTTACATAAGAGTTGTAGATAATTTCATCAGTTTTCCAATGGTATAAGATTCAACATATTTGGATTAACATAACTTGAGTTACAACAGTTTTACTGTGCTGCTGTTTTCTCCTCGCACAGAATTTCAGGATTCTTATTCATACCCATGCTCACGAGACTTAATTGGATGTCAAAAGTACATGATGGTGGTTAAATTACTTCACAATGATTTAATCTACCCTAGCTGCCCCTAGATGATTTATTTTAAGGGGGTAGCCAAGCAAAGGAGTAACGAAAAGAAGCTTTGTAGTTCCAGTGCAACACTCAGAAGTATCAATTATCTCTATGGTTAAAGAAGTCATCCTAAGGAGCAGTTTTTCTTGCTTAAGTTTTCTTGCATTTTGAATCCTTCATGAGGAAGTCAGGCATTAATCAGGATTGGTCTTCACTTTGATATATCATCCGTTGGGAATTCAACCTTCAACATACCCAGGATAAAAGACATACAATAGATACAAAAGAGAGTATTTGGATACCTATAATAAGTTCATGGAGAATTAGAGACATCAATCTTACATTTATTATAACGAGTGAATTTTGGTCAAAGGAAGTTCTTTATTGGTTAAGTATTAATAAGGATAGCATTATGGAGAACAGTGTTGAGCTATAGTAACTTAGAATTTATATGTGTTACTAAGATCAGATTATATGAGTTATTCGAGAAACCACGAAGTATGTTCAGACAAAAAAAAAGAAGACTTGGGATACGATCAGAGGAGTTAAAGAAAAAGAGTTAAACACAAGTGTTGCATTTAATTCACATGGATTAGAAGAGTGATGTTTACATGGTTCATGACATCTAAAATGCATCTTTACTAAGTTTTTATAAAAAGCAATGGGAACACGCATTAGGTGTGATGGCACCCAGAGATTTTGGATGAGTTTGGAGGATCTAAAGAAAGGTTGAGTGGAATCCAAGTGTAAGCCTTGCTAGACCTAGACAGGAGCTTGAATGTCTACAATGATGCACCTTGCAAGACTTGAAATGTGTTCTTATCCAGGAAGGAAAACAATAATAATGGCTTAGTATTAAGTTAAGCAAAAAAAAAAGTGTCAGTCAGTTTACCAAGTATATGAAGTTAGAAATATCAATTAATGTTGATGTTTTGAAAGTTGGAGATATTATCCAAATAGAGATAAGTGTGGTACCTACGCAGATTATGTGAGACGTCTACTTGGACTAGAAGATCTGAATATATCTTTACCAAGTTGGCCTTGAGCTAGTAGACTTAGCGTTGGATTGGAGTAAAACAAGAATAATGATGTAGAAATGTGTTACTACCTATAGACTAAAGAGTCATTCCGAAGCCTTTGACGACGCAGAGTTATGCTAACAAAAACTTCGGATGACACCAAGGACTAAAGAATTGTGTTTCGAAAGTTGCTACTTAAATGAGTATCAACACTAGCTTTTGAATTTAGTTAAAAGGGACCTACCCTAGAAAAGACAAGGGTTGGAGAACTGTTATCACTTATAAAGCAATGAGTCATTCCGATGCCGTTAGCAAAGCAAAGTGTATCCTAATAAAGTTTTGGATGACACCATGGCATAAGCAGTTGTGTTTAACAAGTGCCACCGGACTGAGTATATTATAGACACTCACATTTAAAGATGATTAATTATATTCTATCTTGGAAAAGAGAAGTGGCTTAGCTATTGGAATTTCCGAAGAGTTTGTTTGGAGTATCTAATGAAGTCTTGGAAGCTTAATTGGGTATTTAAAGCAAGGATGTGATAATGACAACATGCGGTGCATTAGAAGAGTTACGAAAGGAGTTACTCAAGAAACAGGAAAAGATCTAAATGCAGAGTATTCTTATCTCTTTTCCTCTATCCTCTTCTTGAATCTCGAGGACGAGATTCATTTTAAGGGGGTAGAATTGTAACACCATGAATTTTGCTATTTTATAAAAAGAAATAAAATGCTTTAATTTTGTATTTTGGGATCATAAAAATAAAGGGAATTAAAAGTTTGCAGTAAATTGAAATTTATCCTAGGGTTTTCAACATGTTTGTGCACTCATGCCCCTGCATCTGATTTATTGCCTTGAGTGAATTTAATAGAATTTTGAAATAAATTCATATGGTTTCCAAAAGAATTTGGAAGTTTAATTGAATTTAAAGACCAAATCCAAATAAATTAAAAATATGTTGAAAATGAGAAATGATTATTTGTTTCCAAATCTCGTGTTTGAAATTTATTTTTAGATCAAAACCCTTATTCAAAACCCCATTGAAAATCTATTTTAGTATGTGTTGAAATTCATTGAAAATAGTTTTGAGTTAAAGATAAAATAAACAATAAGAAAACCATTTATATTTTGAGGATTTTGAAATGATCTATTTGGTTCAAACCTGTAACCCTGGACCCTATTTATTTGAATTCAAAACTCTTTTGAATCACTCCTGAAAATCATTTTGAAATTGGTTTGGAAAATAGAAAAGAAGAAAACTATCTCTCCCTCTGTTTCCAGCCCATCTTCCTATCCAGCTCGGCCCACTCCTTCCTCTCCCCCTCAGCTTTCCTTGCCTCCTTCTCTTGGGCCGAAACCGCGCAGGCCGGCCCAGCAGCACAGCCGCGGCGCCCACGCCCCTCCTCTCTGTCTCACTGACGTCTGGGCCCCACACGGCAGTGTCACCTCCCTCCCTTCCTTCTTCTTCCTTCCTTCTGTTGCGAGAAACAGAACGCAGCGCCGCTCCCACGGATTGACGCCGGCAATTTCGCCCCGGGGATGCCCCCTTCCCTATTTGGAGCTGTCTCACGGCTTTATAGACCAATCCCGACCCCGTTTTCCCTCTTTTTCTTCCTCCTCGCGCCGTTCCGAGCCCCCGCGGCAAGCAGCAGAGCCGCCGCCAGAAGAAATCCGCCGCCGAGCTCCATATCCACCGATGCCGAGGCGTTCCCGTCCAAATTGGAGGCACAAAACGGTTCGCTGAGTTTCCACAGATCTTCCCCGCTTCCTTTTTGTCACCGATTGGAGATCATGGCACCATCTGCTCGACTCGCCGCCACCAACCAGCCGCCGCCGCCGTCGAGCTCTCCTTCCCGAGGCGTCTACCCCGTAATCAGCCGGCCCACGAGCTCTTCCTCGAGGTGAGGAATCCATTCCGTCTCCTTTTTTCCCCCTGCCTCCGCCTTCCCGATTCATCGGCTAGCTCGCTGGCAAAGCCGTCCGCCATGGCGAGCTGCGCGGTCACTGCGCGGTCACTGCGCGACCTGCCAGCCTTCGCGAATACCCTAGGTGAGTTCGCATAGGTCCCCTGTACCTCCCCGTGCTTTCCTTTCGCGAAACCGAGCCGAAACTCCCGATCCCGCCGATTCTCCGGCGAGCTCGGCTCACTGCCGGCCATGGAACCGCCCAGGCTGCTCTCTGTTCCGGCGAGCGTAATGCCCCAATCGCTCCCAACCGTCAATCTCCAGATCAACGATCCACAGCAGCCCTTACCCGTTCGGTCCACCATGGACCCAGTCCGTGGCCCGGTGCGCAGCGTGGTGGACGCGGTCCATGGACCGGACCAACCGGGTCGCGCCACGTGGCAGTCAAAGGTCAACAGTCGGCGACCCTTGGCGCATTCCCTGTATTACGCCTTCCCCCTTAGGAAACGTATTTCCTCGGGTTTAAGTCAAAAAGACGTTTTCAGTTATTTACAAAATTGCCACTGATCTTATTTTACGCGTAGTTTCTTCGTTTTAAGTCCGTTTTGACCCGTTCAAATTGCGTTGAACTTGTAATTTCATAATCTATGTAATGATGTCACTGTTTCATATATTACTCACTGTTTAATTTCAAGCTTATATTTAATTAATTATTTATCTATTATAAATCCCGTAAAATTCATATCTTTCGCATTTTAAATCCGTTTTTCATGATCTTTATATCGACGCGATCGTTGGAACGAGTAGAATAGTTTCGTAATGATTTCAAAACTGTTTGAAAAGTTCAAATAAAATGTTATCTTGAAACCCACCAAAACCACTGGCTTTTATATACAAAATCAATTTAGCCCTATTCTTTTATTAATAACTAAAAATGATCTTTATTCTGTTTTCTTAAACTAATATGACTTTAACATAAACAATGATATTCTCTGAAAACTTATTATAATGTATTTATAAATGAATGTTCTTTGTAGTTTCTTTTATTATAAAAGCAATCCCTCGGGTAATCCTATCTTCCCAACCCTAGCTCCGAGTAGCATGATCTTTGCGTCTATGTGATCGTAGCAATACGTAGATTCGTTTTCTAAACCTTTTAACTTCTATTTCATTGATTGGTGTATTGTTCTAATAGAATATTATCTTTGTTATGCATGTATGTATGAAATGCTTGTGTGGTGCTATATGATCGCGCTCAGTCGCTGAGGGTTGCGTTGGAGATCAAGAAGAAGAAGGTGATCCAGGAATTCATCGAAGGATTACTGAGCGTCTGTGGGGTGAAAAGCAAATTAAGGCAAGTATAGTTTCGGGTATTTATTTTAGTAATCATGATCATGTGAATTGAGTAATGGGAGAGTAATGAACATTAAAAGATGACTTTATTCCGTAAGTGAATCCCCCGGGAAAACCGCGCAACTATGAGTGCTAATGGGCTCTGGTTTTAGTCAAGTATATTGTTCTTTTCTAGCTTGTTAGAGGTTACCGAAAGGCGCAAGTGGGGTGTTGTCCGGGATGATCGTAGTTAGGCCCCTAGCCAGATGATGTGTATAGGCTGCGAGTTATGTGCCATCAGGAAAGGGGAAATACTACAATCACAGGCGCGAAACCATAGCGGCCCTAACTTGTTAGACGAGGCTTTTGAAAGACTTCATAGTGAAACCCTGCTCGCTCACCTTGGTAGCGTTATGGGGCTAGCTACCCCGAGCAGATGGGAATCACGGCTCGTAGTGAAAGTGTGCAACCTCTGCAGAGTGTAAAACTGGTATACTAGCCGCGCCCTCGGTCATGGGTGGCCTGGAATCCTCATGGAACAGAAAGTATTGTTGTTGATTAATTGTTTACGCTTTACCTTACTTACTTAGCACTGATCATGAGTATGAGAAATCAGTACCTTGTCGTTATATTTGCTGAGTTCGACATGAACTCACTCTTGCCATTTTCCCACACCTCAGGAGAAGTTTAGACTTGTGGTCAACCAGTCAGTTTGTTCCTGCGGAGTGAAGTCTACGCCCGGCGTGAAGTCGTTTTCTGCGTTATACTCTGAGGTTATGTTTATTTGTTAATACGTTATTTAAGCATTTTGTCTCTTGATATTACCTTATTCTGTGACTATATGTGAGATTTGTCTTTTTATTTCACATATATTATATATCTGGTTTTGTCCTTAAAACCGGGTGTGACAGCTTTGTTGTCATTGTATACTTCATGTGATCTTATTGTGACTGTAAGTTGGATTAGGCACAATGAATAGTAGATTGATTGTGGAGGATATGAAGGTACACATATGTGGGCAAGAATGACCTAGGTTTATAGCAATAAAACTAATCAAAGGTGATCCTTGCCTTTTAGAGATCAATCTATCTATCCTAGCCATAAAAGGCCTGTTTGGTTGGGTGGCCAATCCCTGACCAGGCCTACTGGAGCTAAGATGGACATGTTTGGTTCTCTGTTCTTAGGCCTTAGCGAGGCTAGAGATGGCCGCCATACAGGCCTGGGCCTGGCTCCGGAAAAATGGATGGGGGATCCATTTTCCTGGGGCCTGGCTTGGCCAAGCCGCGCATGCCCGCTCCTGTGCGCTCCTGTCACCTCTCGTTGCGATGAAGAGCACCGCCCACTCCGACGCAACCAGTCGGCCGCCATCGCCAAGAGGCAAAGGGAGAAGCGAGTACAGCCAGTGGCACTCGGTAGTACACTCACGCTCGAGGACCACCCCTCCTCGCTCTCCCACACCGCACTGCTGTCACTCGTGTGTTCTGCCTCGGGCCCCGTCGCGGCAGTGTTCCTCTGTGCTGCAAGGCAGGGAATGAAGGGAGAGCACGGGGGCATGTAGCTCAGTGGCGGCGGCGCTTTTGCAGTGGTTGGCTCCGGCGAGGTCCCCTGCTGCTCACTCGCCATGGACCCCTGCGCGTTCATGCGCCTCACCGCGGACCAGCTCCTCCTCCAGCTCCCCGCCGTGCTGCACCCTAGCTCCGGCGCCGAGGCGCACCCTTCTAACTCGCCTTGCTTCTGCACGCTCACACTCCAGGACCACCCCTCCTCGCTCTCCCGCAGCGCGCTTTTGCCGCTTGCATCGTCGGCCTCGGGACCCTGTTGTGCTCAGCCTCAACGCCGATGCCCTGCTAGGAGGACGCAATGGAGAAGATGATGCTCACCGAGGTGCTAGCCATAGAGGTAAGCATCAAGTTGCTCACGGATGAGCTGCAGGGAGGAGTGTCATCAATTTCACGGATGAGCTGCTCACTGACGCTAGCTTAGCTCGTATGCGCGCCATGCACAGCCTATGTTCGACAGAATGTTTCAAAGGAGGTGAAGATACCAGCTCTAGAAAGGGGTGGAGAACTGAGCCATAGCTCAGTTGGCAAGGTGCTCCGGCGTGCGTCCTGCCTGCCCGCGTTGGAAACCTGGCTTTGACGCCGGTGTCTCAACGGGAACAGCAGTTCCTAAATAATATTTCAGTGCAGCCTCGCGTCACGTGGAGCCACAATGGGACAGTGACGTGCTCGTCATCTACAGAGCCTCAGTGCTTCTGGTGATCTCCCGAAGGACGCGTCTTCAGATCTGTGTATAGTTGTAGGTCTGGTTGTGTACGGGTGTTGTGACTGGCGTGTGTGTGGTGTAGGTGTGTGTCTGTATGCGAACAGATACACCAGATGAGAGGTGTCAAAAAAAAGAAAGAAAGAAAGAAAGGGGTGAGTGTATTCAAGCCAAATAAACCAAACACACTCAAACTTAGCCAGCCTCTAGCAATCATGCCAACCAAACAAGTATGGGCTTGTGTCAAACAGGCTAAGTTTAACCTGGCTCAGAATGCTAGCCAAGCTTAGAAATGAACGGCAACCAAACAGACCCATAGAGCTCAAAAGACCCAGCAGGAGAGCACCACCCTTCTGTCTAGAGCGCCTTGCAGTTGAAGCGTCGGCGCTGCAGACATTTGAGGCTGGACCTGAACTCGGTGAAGACGGAGGTCAGAAGCTCTTTGGTAAATATATCAGTAAACGTTGACATTGTGGGGCCGTGCAGATCCTTGATGTCAGTGTGAATGAAGATCAATCTCGATGTGCTTGGTGTTGTTAATCTCCCTAGTGCTGACCACCAGTTTAAACAGGGTTATATGGATTGGTCATGTGGAAATTTGTTCTATTCGGCTGGCTGGATTATACGGCTGGCTGGCTGATTGTTCTGAGAGAAAAATACTGCTGAATAGCTGGCTGATGCTAGTTGTATCCTTTTGTTTCACTAAAATATGTTTTGCAATATAATAATATTAAATATTTTACAACCATTTTCATATATAAAATAGTAATCGAAGTACATCAGAGATTTTATAGACTTCGAATATTTTATGTTTTTATTAGTAACTAGCAAACATACCCATGCTTTAATAGGAGGTACAATTTGTGTGGTTGCTCATGCCAATGCTAATGTGCTAGCTTTGAGTGGTGTGGTGTCAACTAAGGTTTTGGAGCTCCAAGGAGAAGGGTGAGACTGAGGAACAACTAAGAAGAGAGTAGTGAGGGATGGATGGGGAAGAGAGTGAGAGATAGGTAGCTCCAAACTCAAAGTGAGATTGGTGAGAGTGAGTGCCGATGGATCAAGGGACAAAAGAGTAGTGAGGGAGACAGGTAGGAGAGTGATAGATGGAAGAAAGAAATTTTCGGTTTTCAGTTTTTAGTACTAGGTATAGATTTAGATATATATCTCACATACTCAATGCTGATCCCATTTTTCTGCAGGATGTCTCTCATCCATACATGCCACAGAATTCCACTGGCAAGAAGGCCAGGAAAGACGAAGGAACCAAAAGGAAACCTCCAGGAGCTATAAAAATCAGCCCATGGTTACTGCCGCACCTCAATGCAGAGGAAGTCTCGAAGGCAGCTGTAGAGGCCAAGAAGAAATCTAAAGTACTCCAGCCGATCACAAGGCAGGGGAATATTCTTAAGCCTGACAAGAAAACAGACAGAAGCAGGATGTTCCTACCTGTACCTGAACAATATCCGGATCTTATGGCACGGACATCTGCAAGTGGAACCGATGGTAACTTTAGCGACAAGGTCATGGACACACCTGACAGCTTAGCCCCATTGCAGCACGAGGCCAGGAGTGCCTGTTGACGATGGAATTACCCTAAATTTCCACATTCAAACACCTTCAACAGGCCTGAGCAGCTAGGGGCTAAATACATGGTTCGGCCGAACCATGATATGTTGCCCCAGGCCACCACCTTTCAACACATTGCATAAAACATCAAATGAAGGAGATGAGAGCCAAGGGTGGGCCCACCCATGGGTCGGCCGAACTGTCAATGGGGTCCACTTGGCTCTGGTGACGTGGCAGGATCCGTGTGACACTCCAACCAAGTCAATTCATCCATCGGATCAACTTGTGCTTTCATTGAACGGTGGAGATCAAAGGCACACGGATTGAGGCATGAAACGAAGCAACCAAGACAGGACCAACACATGGGAAGAGTCTATGATAGATGGGGGCCACTGTGGTGGGACCCACCCACCAGGGGTGGGCGGCCAAACCACAAGATAGAGAACCAAGCCACCTACACCGTCACTGACTGGTGGGGACTCCTTCTAGAAGCTCCTGGCTGGGCCCACCAATCAGAGTGGGGTCGGCCGAAACCCCCTGGTGCCCAGCCAGGTCGGTTGGCCTCCACCGACTCCAAACATCCTTCCCATGTGCTCAAATTGCCATAGCCGTCCATCTTGAGGCGGTTACGAGGCGGTGGATCCAAGGGTGGAGAGTTGAGGAGCACACGGATCGCTGACGTGGCATCCCTCCACTCTCCACTATAAATAGAGGCTGCCCACTCCCTTTCAAGAAGACACCATACACCATACAACACAAGTTACAAGAGTTCTACTCTTTAGTAGTAGTATTAGTCTAGTGTGGGAGTTAGAGTCGAGTCGAGCTGCGCTCAGAGTCTCCGGAGTCGTCTACTGGAGAGTCTGGTATAACTCTTGTACCTTTTCTTCTGTAAGACTTTATCTTTATCAATATATATTATCTTTACTTTACTTCACTAAGTTCTTACTTAGTCTTTACTATTCTTTATAGTATTGTTGTGTCTTGTCTTATTTCATAGTTGTTTTATACTTGATAGTGATCTTGTCCCAACTCAATGTGTGTTAGTTCATCGCCTGTCATAGGGTGTTCTAGTTGTTGGTACGCAACTAGAATAGTGAGACTTAGTGTAAGCGTGGTGCTTAGACTAGATCTTGCCTTTGATTACCGCTTGTCGCACGGATTGTTTGTGGGTGCTAGCAGGTGGTGACAGCCATGTCTAGTCTTAGTATCCCTCCACGTGTTTTAGGCAAGTTCTTAAAAGGCAGGCTCCCATAAGAGTGTAGGCGCTTCGGGTAGAGGTTTTGTCCTCTATTGTCTCGCACTACCCCCTGTACACCGGTAGTAAGGTACTATCTTAGTATAAGTCATCTATTTGATAGGATAAGTCATAAGAGTAAACTAAGTGTCATAGGAGTCTTATACTCACTCGTTGTCCTCCCACCTGGCTATACTCTACTAGTTATCTTTTAGTTATCTTAATACTTGTTGTGTGTTGGTGTCATTACCCTTTCCTCTACCTATCGATTTACCTCCCTACCACTAGCTGGTACTAAGTTGGTTTAGACTTAAGGATCTCTCTTTCTTTTTATTAATTATTCCTAGCAGCCGCTTTCCCTTGAGATAAAAACAAATAACGATATCTTGGAATACTGCCGGGTGAAGTGCTACAGCGGTATATTCTATGCGCTTGCAGAATTATCCAATA
This sequence comes from Eremochloa ophiuroides, assembly GCA_038502445.1. Taxonomy (NCBI): domain Eukaryota; kingdom Viridiplantae; phylum Streptophyta; class Magnoliopsida; order Poales; family Poaceae; genus Eremochloa; species Eremochloa ophiuroides. The sequence goes on from JAHLJS010000002.1 coordinate 52,478,356, forward strand.
GACATAAGAAATACCCTCAGGGCACTTCTGGCGCCGTTATCAGAGATAGCCTAACACCCTGTCTCTGGTGGTTGCTCTAAGAAGTGTCAACAAGCATTTCTGGCGCCGTTGCCGGGGAAAGCATCAGTCTTGGAATATTAATAAAAAAATTGAATCCGGAGTCTATTATCAATTTAGTTATCGATTAGTGTTAGGGGCTTACCCCTGTCTGTGTTTCTTGTTATCGTGAAGCTAGATAGTGTATGAACGGTTTCCAATTGCCGTCAAATTATATTAAAGATCCCGAGCAATTGTTGAGAAGAACTAGAAGCCATCAAGTTCCACCTCAAAGGTTCATCTCAAACTTGAATCCGTTCGAGGAAAGAGGCTCCGCATTATCAATTAAGGAAGCTATGGCCCAAAAGACCATCTCTGATTTCTCAGCGCCGTCCGCTGACAACATTGCCACCGGACCGCAGCTCAACTTTGGAGATGCTACCTTTGAGCTCAAGCCTGCACTCATCAATATGGTGCAAGCTAATCCATTCTGTGGAAAGCCAAACTGAAAGCCCATGTTTGGTTTTGGGTAATTGATGAAACCTAGTTGCTAACGATTGCTCTAAGTGTTTCATGAGAATGATTAGCAAACAACAAGATGGAGCAAAGGACCGGGTCGGTGGAGGCCACAAGTGAAGGGTAATGACGGCATCCATACAAATGGTATAAGTCCATCATCAAAAGGAGTCCACAAGCTTCATCAAGAGATGGTGAAAAAGCTAGGAGCTCAAGGCAAAGGTATAATCCATAGGAGCTCTTTTACTTTTGGTGATCAAGACTCCATAGAGGGAGTGATCACATTTAGGATAGATAGCCGTACTATCAAGAGGGGTGAAATCGTTGATGAAATACGGTTATCAAGTGCCACTAGGTGTTCATGATCATTGCATTGCATATAGATGCTAGTATCAAAACCCTTGGAAAACACTTTTGAAAAGGCTAACACACGTGCACAAGGCGTAGAACACTTGGTGTTAGCACATGGGAACAAAGGGTGAAAGGTTTGAGTGAAAATCCTGAGAAAACAGAGCGTCGGACCATAGAGTCACAGAGCGTCGAACCAATGTCTTCGGTCTGACGGCTAACACTGCTGAGAGCGTCGGACGCTTAGTTTCTGAGCATCGGACCATTAGCCGAAGCGTCCGACGGTGCATATCGTGCGAGAGCTGACACGTGGCGAGCTCTGAGAGCGTCAGACTCTCGGCGATAGTCCAACGGTGAGCGTCGGACCAACGTCCGATGGTTTTCAGGGATCGAGGAGCTCTCTGGAAACGTCAGACGGCCGCGTTCGTTAGTCCGACGGCTCCGTCTGGCTAAGTCCGACGGTGGTCAGCTGAGGGCATCGGACCGTATGTTTTAGTCCGACGATATACCGCCCGATGTTTCGTTTAGCGCGGGAAGTTAGCCGTTGTGATCCAACATTCGACTTCAAACGGCTAGTGACACGTGGCGGTCATCCTGGGCGTCGGACCGTGCAGTATAGTCCGACGGTGTGGACGTCGGACAGTCCGACGGTACGCAGTGAAGTCTAAACAGCTATTTTCTTGTGTGTGGTTTATAAATAGTCACTTGGCTGGTTTGGGGAGGATCTCTTGGCACTTTTAAACATCATAGCATACTTGTGAGCCTTCCCACTCCATTCTCACTCATCCTACTTGATTGTGATCATCATTTGGTGAGTTTGGAGAGCATCAAGTGCATTGCATTGATAGAGATCATCTAGAGGCACTTGGTAGCGGTGATTCGCAGCGGTTTCTCTCATTACTCTTGGAGTTTGCCGACTCCTAGACGGCTTGGAGCTGCGAGGATCGTTGTGGGGAGTTGGTGATTGTCTCCGCCTCCGATCAAGGTATTGTGAGGGGTTCTTGAGCCTATCCTCGCGGGAGATCGCGAAAGGCATCTTTAGTAGATTGCTCGTAGCTTGGTGGATCCCCGTCTTGTGTTGGTTGTGCGGCACCTTTGAGAAGGGTTTGGCGTGTGATGCCAATTAGTGCGTGAACCTCCAAGTGGGTGTATCGCTACAACGAGGACTAACTTGCCGGCAAACAAGTGAACCTCGGTAAAAAATCTTGTGTCATCTCTCTACCGAGGATTTCTCTTGCATTTGATTGATTAGTTATATTGGACTTCATATCTACTCTACACCGGGGGTATTGAAATCACCTTTACTCTTACTTTTGTGTAGTTACTCTCTTGTGCAGTTTGATAGTTAGTTGCTCACTTAGGAGTAGTGTATAGTAGTGACATAGCCTTTGAGTGTGAACTAGTGATCATAGTGTAGTATACTTGTTTAGGTGGCTTGCATAGTGTAGTTTAGAGCTAGTGCTTTGCAAACTTTGCTATTGTTACTAATCGGCTTGTTAAGTGTTGTTTGTAGATTTTTATAGGCTATTCACCCCCCCTCTAGGCATTTAGGACCTTTCACACACGAAGATGCCAATGCCCATCTCCAGCACTTTCTGAAGGTGTGTGGGACTTTCACCATCAAGAATGTCTCGGCTGACGCCATCCGCCTTTGTCTATTCCCATTCTCACTGCTTGAGAAGGCGAAACAATGGTTCTATGCCAAAAAGAGTGAAGTCATCACCTGGGAGAAATGTGCCAACGCTTTTCTCAAGAAGTTCTTCCCAATGGGCAAAACAAGCGCTCTCCGTGGCAAAATTTCAAGCTTCCAACAACAAACTGACGAGACGATTCCCCAAGCATGGGAACGTCTCCAGGAGTACATTCGAGCCTGTCCTCATCATGGGATTGAAGAATGGCTCATAATCCAAGGTTTCTACCATGGGCTGACCGGGTTAGCTCGTAGTCACCTTGATGCTGCAGCAAGAGGAATATTCCTGCAACACAATGTCAAGGATGGTAAGGACCTCATTGAGAAAATGGTTATCAAACAAGGATGAAATGAGGAACGCCTCCAGCCCAAGAAAAGGGGTATGCACACCGTTCATGAGGTGGACATGCTCTCAGCAAAAATGGACCTCTTGATGAAAATGATCGATGAAAGTTCCAAGAAGGAACAAGAGGCCATTAGACCCACTGCCACCGTACGAGCAATTGAAGCTGATCCATGGTGCGAGGTATGTGGTGGAGAAGATCATTCGGGCAATAACTGCCCCGAGACGAAGGAGGAAGTGAGCTTCATCAATAACAACAACAACGGTTATAGACCTCAGCAACAAGGAGGATGGAACTCGCGCCCCTTCTACCAAGGAAATCGAGGTAATGGTTACCGCAATAATTTTAATAATTCTTATGGTAACCAACCTTCTCTTAAAGATCTTGTCTTAGGCCAATCTAAAATCAATGATAGCATAAATAAGAAAATAATGGCTAATGATAAGATTCTTGAAAATCTTAGTGAGAAAATAGATAGCTTTAACACTGCTATGAAAAATCAATTGAGTTTTAATAAAATGTTAGAAACCCAATTAGCTCAAATAGCAGCAACTGTCCCATCATTCGAACAAGGTAAGATCCCAGGGAAACATGAGGAACCAATTGAGAGTGTTAAGTTAATTTCCACGAGGTTTGGTAAGCCTCCGGTTAGGCAAAACCCGGGTTGTCTTCTTGATCCGCCATTCATGGCCAAGAAGAGTGACCCCGGCCATCCTACCATCACATGCGAGATCGGGCCACACACCTTCAACAACGCCTTCTGCGACCTTGGATCCTGCGTCAACATCATGTCCAAGGTAATGTACGAGAACTTGCTAGGGGGACCCTTGTACCCCACTTTTGTCAAATTGCAGATGGCCGATCAATCCGTCCGGTTCCCCGAGGGATTGGCAAGGGACATCCTTGTCAAAGTTTGAGATGAATACATCCCTGCCGACTTCATCATTCTTGACATGGGAGCCGATGACGAAGTCCCCGTCATCCTGGGAAGGCCGTTCCTCAACACCGTGAATGCCACCATCTACGTGGGATCCGGCCAAGTTCACTTCCAACTCCCAGGTAAGAGAATTAAATGTCCTTTCAATGGTTATAAATCAATGCAACAGGCAAGGAAGAATCTATGGAGAAACAAGCCACAATATGCACCCCGCCGAAAGAACCAACCGCCAAGGTCTAAAAAGGCTGAACTGGTAAGTAAGGCTGAGGTGATAAACAAGGCTCACTCCGCCGAATCACAAGCATCAACCAAGAAGGAATGGCGGAAGAAAGAGGTGCGATCATCACGGTCTCCATCTCCGGGACCGATCAAAGCACCCGAAGAATGAACCCAAACTGGAGAGGTCCTTCTTTACGGACCTAAAACATGGAGCCCTTACTGGTAAGGTAAATCAGTATTTATCTCATATTTAATTCGTGCATTTTAATTTTGAATTTTCTTCATTGCATTTCATGTTTAATTTTGGCAATAATTTATTTCGACAAAATAAAATAAGTGGATGAATAAAACTTGAAAAGATCATTTCTGCTCACACCTGAGGTGGTGGGACCACCTAGGTGGGGTTGGCCGACCCTACCATGGGGCCCACCCACCTCTGATGGTGTTGGCCTGGTGTCCTGATCATGTTCCCAAAATTTGAACACCAGCTCCTTTTGAATTTTGGTCGACCATTCTTTTGTCATGACCATTCTCATATGCTTCAAGGAGAATCCAACACCCACATTAATCCAAATTCTGAAAAGTGGACACTTTGGCATGCAAGAGTGCTCCCATGGTCCATGGGGATCACTTTAAACATGTCCCCACTTTTGTCATACACCTTTTACCTTCACAAAACACTAGACAAGGGAATCTCTGAAAATTTTAAAACTTTTGGTCCACCACTAGTCTCTACTTTACTGGACACACTGTTTAAAGCTCAAAGGGGACAAACCTTGGTTCGGCCGAACCATGTTTTGGATCCTTTCAAGAAAGTAGAGTTTGAATTCAAATAGATTCCCTGTCCAAAGGTAAAAGCAACACTGAACCTGCCATAAATGGGTTCGGCCGACCTACTATTTGGGTCCTATCTGCAGGATTGTGTTTGAATTGAACTAGATTCCCTATCCAAAAGAAAAAGCAAGTTTGATCCTGTAATAACTGGTTCGGCCGACCCCATCAATAAAGCCCTGTCAGAAAATTTGAATTTGAAATAACTTAGATTCCATGTCCAAGGGAGAAAGCAACAAAAATCTGGCCAGGGGGGTCAGCCGAACTGGTCCTAGTGACCTGGCCACCAGCCCTTCTCCACCTATAAATACCCTTCCAATGTGTGCTCAATTTCGCACCCAATCCAGCTGAATCCTCTCGAGCACACAATCTCCCTTCTTCTCTCCATTTGAGCAAGATCTTTCTCAAGTTTAGTTTAAGATTAGCCACTCAAACCAAAAATCCAAAAATAGTGTAGTAGTAGAAGCTTGTCTCACTCTCATCTTTTCTCTCAAACTCTTGTTTGTAGAGGTAACCATACCCCGCAAGGACTACTAACAGTGAGATAGCTAACGCTAACGGTAACGCTAATCCCTGTTGTTGTAGTGTGTTCTTGTGTGAGCTCATTGTTGCAGGATGAAGAAGTTCTCCTCGGCACTCAAGAAGGCCAAGAGTGTCGTAGGGAGTTCCTCCCGACGACCCCGCCATGATGAAAATGAAGGAAGAGAAGCCCCACCAAGAAGAAGCTTTGGAGTGCCTTCCGAAAGGACGTTTGATCCCGAGAGCGGCCTCATGCTAAATCAAGAAGAGTACCAAAGGTACACCTCCATCCGACACCGAGGGTATGAACATACCGGCATCATCGACCCTGTCCTTTTGGACAGCACAGGTATGACCGCGGAATTCAATACTATTTTCAATACAATCGGTTGGGGAAGTTTTTGGGAAGTGCAAGAACTTAGAATAGAAAAGCTCACCATTGAACTTCTATGCTCTTCACAAGCCACTGAAAATAATGTCTACTTCCGCATGTTTAACCAAGACTATAATTTAACATAGTGAGTTTTTAGCATGGCACTTGGTTTTGATAATGACTGTCATCTAGACCTTGTTAATGCAACAAGAAGATTTGATAAAGCTAAATTTTGGAAAGCTATAACAGGATCTAATGATTGCTCTGACCCTAAAACCGATGAAATTCATAATCCTACTTTGCGCTTGATCCGATATTGGATGGCTATAACTTTTCTTCCTGGCTGTAATGTGCAAGTTCTTTACAATGATGAATTAATACTGCTCTATGTCATGACAAAGAAAATAAAAGTTTCACCTGCTAAGATGTTAGTCCACTTTTGGCTTGGTATTTTCCATAGAAGCGAGCCCATATTCTTCACTTCTTTTATCACGCGCATCGCTGAAACAATGGACTTGCTAGAGGGAAAACATTACTTTGAATATGTTGCCTCTCCTAGAGATATTGTGACCGACGATTTCTTCATAAGTACTCAAGTCCTAAAAAGAGATGAAAATGGTGATATAAAAATGATTTATCCCGGCCATACAGCCGAAATCTCTCTCTCCCTTGTGAGAGGCGTCGGTTGTATGCGCTGTGCACGCTAACTATAAATTGGGACCGAGAGGCAAGAAGCCAAAATGTTGCAGGACCAAGATGGGTGACAAGGAGCATGTCACAAGCCGCCCAATTCGAGTAAGGCGGCACATCACGAGCTGTAAGGAGATATGAAGAAGAAGGCGATGCGGCAAGTTCCATCGACATTTCAAGGTCCACGGAACGGCCTCAACAGCACACTCCAAGAGTGCGCACTCCCCGTCCGTCCACACGGGCGAGGGGCCGTCGAAGCCAAGGATCAGAAATGGACCAACTTATTAATGACATGGGCACAATGCAAGTTGAGCAAGATGCAATTTTTAATATGGCACAACAAAATGCTCAACTACTGGAAGCTATCCAAGACGAAGAAGCACAACGCTGGGCAGGATGGTTCCAATACTACCCGCCACCACAATGAGCAAAAGGACAAGCTTGGGGGAGATCCTCTCCCCCACCAAGGTAAGTATTCTATCCTAGCTATTTACATTATTGCATATAAAAAAATACATAAGATAAAATACCAAAAATATTTTCCTTATTTCCATATGACTCATGAATATTTATCTTCCTCATGGAAATGATGAATAGTTGCTCTGTTAATGTTTCTTTAATGCTTAGTTTACAACTTAGTACTTCTCCGAGTATGGATCACTTGGCTCATTTAAATCATCATGAACCTGAAAACTTTATGGATGCTAAGTGCTAGACCTAAGTCCAAGTTGTTGTGAGATATGATATAGTGAAACAAGAGCTACTATAATATTATTCTAAGTATGCATGATTACTGGAGATTTATTTCTTAATCAATCAAAACCTTATTGTTTCTCAATGGTGATAAATTCCTACCACGGTCATATATGTTACACATGTTTAAAACCTTCCACTTAAGCTATTTGTTTTGTATTGAGTGTTGTCAAGTCTTGTTGACCCTTATTGAGAGTCCTTATCATGCTCCCAAGATCAAGATCACGTACACACCATATATACATGCTACTTCTACACTGGAAGTACGCAACCACATGCCTTTCATTTCCACCAAATAAATGCTTCATGTGTTAAAGTCATAGAAAATCTCTCTTAGTTATTATGCTAGAAGAGACAAAAGGCTATGCAAAATGAAATAAAAAGAAAGAAAGATGGACACAAGAAAGTCCATAGAAAAAAAAAGAAAAATATTTGAGCAAGTTTAGGCTCATAAATAAAAGAAAAATGATAGCTATGTCTCTAAAATTTATTAGAGAGAGATACAATTTAAATAGAGGAGCATTATATTCCATCATCATCCATACACTTGCACATCTTGATCTAAGGGCATGACACTTCTCTCTTTGGATCCAAGCTTTGACTCTACAACATAAGCAAAGTAAGTATGCTATATTCTTTCATTCTTACCTTCAGCTCCACATAAGCCATTTTTAGAAGTAGGATGATAAATAGAAGGCAACATTTACTTTATGCCTTGATAAGGAATCACACACCATTCGAGCGACATGAGAGAATCATATGAGGAACATTAAGTTTTCTTTTGCAAAACATTGTTAAAACCTCCAGTATGAAACTTGCAAAGAATGAGAAAAGTAGTGCTCAAGTTAAACTGTTCTATCTCTCAACCACCTAAGGCAAAAGGGAAAGTCATTAGCCCCATAAAGGACTAAGGTAAAATGGGTGAATTTCTATAGCCAATTTTTCCATTCAAAAGAGAAGTATTTAGTTGTACACATGGTATTATTGAAATATGAACATAGTAGCAACTCCTGATCCACCGAGGCTAAGTTTAATTATTTGCTCGGGATGAGCAAAGGTTAAGCTTGTCGGATCTTGTTGATGGTGGAATTACCCTAAATTTCCACATTCAAACACCGTCAACAGGCCTCGGATTCAAGGGAAGATAAACATATCATGAACATATTTTATCAATAACTAGTTTCACATGTACTCTTAGCTTATGATTGCAGGAAACACCAAATCAGTGCAAAAGTGAGCAGCTAGGGGCTAAATACATGGTTCGGCCGAACCATGATATGTTGCCCTAGGCCACCACCTTTCAACACATTGCATAAAACATCAAATGAAGGAGATGAGAGCCAAGGGTGGGCCCACCCATGGGTCGGCCGAACTGTCCATGGGGCCCACCTGGCTCTGGTGACGTGGCAGGATTCGTGTGACACTCCAACCAAGTCAATTCATCCATCGGATCAACTTGTGCTTTCATTGAACGGTGGAGATCAAAGGCACATGGATTGAGGCATGAAACGAAGCAATCAAAACAGGACCAACACATGGAAAGAGTCTATGACAGATGGGGGCCACTGTGGTGGGACTCACCCACCAGGGGTGGGTCGGCCGAACCACAAGATGGGGAACCAAGCCACCTACACCATCAATGACTGGTGGGGAACTCCTTCTAGAAGCTTCTGGCTGGGCCCACCAGTCAGAGTGGGGTCGGCCGAACCTCCCCTGGTGGCTAGCCAGGTCGGTTGGCCTCCACCGACTCCAAACATGCTTCCCATCTGCTCAAATTGCCACAGCCGTCCATTTTGAGGTGGTTACAAGGCAGTGGATCCAAGGGTGGAGAGTTGAGGAGCACACGGATCGCTGACGTGGCATCCCTCCGCTCTCCACTATAAATAGAGGCTGCCCACTCCCTTTCAAGAAGACACCATACACCATACAACACAAGTTACAAGAGTTCTACTCTTTAGTGGTAGTATTAGTCTAATGTGGGAGTTAGAGTCGAGTCGAGCTGCGCTCGGAGTCTCCGGAGTCGTCTACTGGAGAGTCTGATATAGCTCTTGTACCTTTCCTTCTGTAAGACTTTATCTTTATCAATATATATTATCTTTACTTTACTTCACTAAGTTCTTACTTAGTCTTTACTATTCTTTATAGTATTGTTGTGTCTTGTCTTATTTCATAGTTGTTTTATACTTGATAGTGATCTTGTCCCAACTCAACATGTGTTAGTTCATCGCCTGTTACAGGGTGTTCTAGTTGTTGGTACGCAACTAGAATAGTGAGACTTAGTGTAAGCGCGGTGCTTAGACTAGATCTTGCCTTTGATTACCGTTTGTCGCATGGATTGTTTGTGGGTGCTAGCAGGTGGTGACAGCCATGTCTAGTCTTAGTATCCCTCCACGTGTTTTAGGCAAGTTCTTAAAACGTAGGCTCCCATAAGAGTATAGACGCTTCGGGTAGAGGTTTTGCCCTCTATTGTCTCGCACTACCCCCTGCACACTGGTAGTAAGGTACTATCTTAGTATAAGTCATCTATTTGATAGGATAAGTCATAAGAGTAAAGTAAGTGTCATAGGAGTCTTATACTCACTCGTTGTCCTCCCACCTGGTTATACTCTACTAGTTATCTTTTAGTTATCTTAATACTTATTGTATGTTGGTGTCATTACCCTTTCCTCTACCTATCGATTTACCCCCTACCACTAGCTGGTACTAAGTTGGTTTAGACTTAACGATCTCTCTTTCTTTTTATTAATTATTCCTATCAACCGGTTTCCCTTGGGATAAAAATAAATAACGATATCTTCAAATACTCCCGGGTGAAGTGTTACAGCGGTATATTCTGTGCGCTTACGGAATTATCCAATAGACATAAGAAATACCCTCAGGGCACTTCTGGCGCCGTTATCAGAGATAGCCTAACACCCTGTCTCTGGTGGTTGCTCTAAGAATTGTCAAGAGTGCCTTCCAACCTAGTGCTGCGTCGTCTATCAGGAACCTCAACCTCACTTCATCACCGGAGAGTAGCTTGGAGTCACCTGATCTCCACCCCTTCCGTATCTCTATGTCAGGAGCAGATGAACTCCGAAGCTTCATGTCACTTGCAGCCTCAGAGTCAACTGCTCAGAAGAGTATTGCACTTTCAAGGTCGACAAGCGGTGGGTATGAAGCCTCAGGAGGCGAGGACAGCGACCAAATACCCTCTAGAATTGTGCACTGGTCGTCCAATTGGACAAATGTCATTCTTAATTCAGGTAGGCAGGGAACGATGCCCGATCTGAGCTTGCCTACATCTGTAGGGTTCATTACTAATACCAGGCTGGCCTAGCTCAAAATTATGTTATTGAGTTGCTGACTTCTTTTAGTTATGTGTTGTATCCTATGACCATGCATTGTCCTACCAGTATTGGAGACTAGTTTTGGGTTTAAGAGTCGAGTGCAGTGCTACTAGTATATTCTTACTCTTTGTGTTTTGTAATCATGTGGCTTTTCAAGTTGTATATTCTTACTAACATAGTTTACGGTAACTTGATCTGAATATACTCCACGGCTAGGTTTGCTTGACCATTGTTTTCTGATCTGACACATATTTTAGCTACAAATAACAACTAGAAGAATTCCCTGTGTGTTGCCGGAAATTTCTTCCAAGTAATTAAAGCCAGTGTGCGTAATAGTTTGAGCTACATGTTCATGCATTGGTTCTAGTCAAAATTTGTCAAGCTAATGAAATAATAATTCAACAAAAATATCACCATATTAGATCAAATTATAAGATGATGGAACGTGCTTTCACAGAGAGAGAGAGAGAGAGAGAGAGAGAGAGAGAGCATTACCTAGCAATATATGTTTTACAAATATTTTTATAATCAACCATCAGCTAAATCTGAGAGGGTTCGGTTATGGTGAGGGGTTAGTATTATTTTTTTCATATTTATTTCATTTATTTGTTCGGTACTAATCTAACAGGGTCTAAACACATGGGGAAACGATAACTTTAGATTTTAAAACTAAGGGTACAATTATAAAGTTTGAACTACAAAGTTGTAGATCCCCAAAACTACCAATTTGGTATAGGTTTGTCTTCATTGAACATCGTATCTATCGGGATTAAGCCATGAACCGGTAATGATAGCTTCTTTGCTGGTTTTAGTTAAAAACCGACAGTGATAACCTAATACCATTGTCAGTTCATGACTAAAAACCGACAGTAATGACCATAATATCACTACCAGCTGGTTCTATCACTACTAGTTTTAAGTCACAGATCGACAGTGAAAGTCAATTACATATTAGTGCATTTTTTCTATAAACTAGATAAAGTTAAAGTAACTTATAGCTTAGTAAAAAAGTTGAAAATGCCCTACATTTGGTACCAAGGGCGTTTGAAGCTAAATCTTTTATATAATTCAGATTTCAAAACACAATTGATATCTCTCAAACATTCACCTCCTTGGCTAGATATAATAATCAGTACAAAATCCAAAAATTTAGTTCCTCCGTTTCCTTCTAGAAACAAGCATAAAGATTTAGGATTGTCTTTCACAATATACTGTTAGTTTTTTGCTATACAATATATTAACTACTACAAACCATCATCACACTAAATTTATTGACTAAATGATTCAATGAGACGCCAAGCTCGTGGTTCTTTGTCACTTTCCTTGCATAGGAAAGACAAAGACATGTTGGAGGCCATGTTAGAGGTGATGTTAACCAAGCAAAAATTTCAGCAAGTTAAGCATGATGGTTGGGATTCTTTGTTGTGGACTGTATACTCCTTTTGTGAAAAGCATGACTTTGCTAAGTTGGACATGGCTGAGGAATAATTTGAAGGCCATAAGCAAAGGAAAAAGACCAATAGCACCACCTATGAGCACCATAGATATATGACTGCTTGAACCCAATTATTAACTTGCAGCTTATAAAGTTTAGTTATCGTTTCAGTGGAGGTAAACTCTTGGTTACTTACGCATGTCGCTGCTTTCAATATGAGTTCTTTTGAAGCTTTTAAAGTTAAGAGTTTAATGGAGTTGGCCAGGTCATGCCTGTGTTGATTTTAGTTCGACACAATTGAGGATCTTGACCGTAAGCTTAATATTTACACGGACAATATATGAGCTGATGAAAGAATTGGCAATTTGAACACTATTTCTGAGCTTGCTATGTTGATGGTGAGTACCTATGGTCTTTTCAAGTTAGAAGTAGTCCTTCCTATCACCAGTGCATCAGTGGATAGTGCTTTTCAGCAATGAAAATTGTGAAGACACTATACCTAGAAATTGTACCGGAGATAGATTTATGAATGACTATATCATATTCTTCCTAGAACAAGGATTTCTTGCCACAATTCCCAATCGATGATGTTATGTGATAGTCTGCTTTGACAAGATGGAGGTTTGTACACTAAGAGGTAACTAATGCTGTGATTTGTAAAAGCTTATTTTGTCACAATATGGCATTATTATCATATTAATTTGATGTTCTTATGTATGGTATATGACATCGTCTCAGTCTGCAAAAAATTTGGCAATGTCAAAATTAGATAAAAAAATTGCCATACATTTAGCAAGCTAAATACGAGAAGTTGATAAGTTTCAGTAGCAAATTAAATAACAAACAAAATCATGGCTTGTTAAACTGGCATGGCAATTTTGGTAGCCTGATAAAAACTGCCGATCTCCGGCGGCCATTTTGCGTGGCTTCGCCCCAGACTGATTCTCAGTTTAATCTTTATTAAGAATTCTATATAACCTCATGAAGGAATAGCAGCGCTAGATTTTTGCTAAAAAAAAATATAAAGAAAAGCAAAGCAGCGCTAGTCCCTCACCGACTCACCGTGCGGTGCGCGCACACCACCCTCCACATGCCGACATAATTCCACGCCGCCCCCACCACGCCGACGACATTATTCCTCTTGTCTTGACACCTCGCGCAGCATTCGCATTCGCATCCTTCCCCACTCTCGCTCTCCCAGTCGCAGAGCCGCTCGTGAGTCGTGTCGGTGCCGGCGGGAAAGGCAATGGCATCCCTCCGCGCGTCCCTCCTCCTCGCCGCGGCGCTGTGCGCGCTCGCGCTGCTCGCCGTGGCGCCGTCCTCCGCTTCGCGCGACCTCCGCCCGCTCCGAGCGGGCTTCGTCGTGCGCGGCCGCGTCTGGTGCGACAACTGCCGCGCGGGCTTCGAGACCCCCGCATCCACCTACATTGCCGGTGCGACGCCTCAACTTTCCCTGCTCTCCTATGGCTCTGCATCTGCTGCTCATCTGCTTGCTGGATTCGAATAAACTTTAACACCACCCCCCCCCCCCCCCCCCCCCCCGGATCTGGCCGTGCACATACTGGTTGGTTCTGCGGAGTGTTGTTCTGCTCTGGGCGTGTGAGAATGGCGTCCAGCCTCGTGCGTCCTTAAGCTACAAAGTCTGCTGCATGTTTAGTGTTGGTTTGTGCAGAAGGTTACCTTTCTAATACCACCCGTCCTCCTCGTCCATGACAACGGTGCACGTGTAACTTTTTGATTCCACAGATTTGTTCTAGTAAGAAGAGATCCACTTGTGATTTCTTTTTTGCTTCCTCTCTCATTTTAACGGATATCTGGTTCTGATACGAAATGTCTAGTTGCTCTAGGGGATCTAGCAGGCGTGCGCTTAGTACATGCTAGCAAAATGGTCGTGTGCGTGGATCCATTGGCTTCATATCTTTCGGCGGTGATGAATAGTGAAGCGAGATCTAGGATCATAGGCGCTCCGACCATTGTTCATGGACAGTGGACTTCTTGGTCGGCATATCGAATAGTTTATGGTTCGCTGTACTCAGTACTTAGTAGTACAATTATCTAAAAAAAGTAGTTAGTAGTACATAATTGGACATTGGGTCTGGATCAGTGGATCATACTCCTTATCTTTGATGGTGCTGCCAATTAATGAATTAGAACAAAGAGTCATCTTTAGATCCCTGCACTCTGAAATAAATAAATTATATATTATAGATGAACCAAACATGTTTCTACGGAATGAATGTTTATGGGGAATCTTCTCCAATAAGTATCCAATCATGGTCCAAGTAGACTTAAAAGATTTATCTCGAGAAAACCAGACAAAAAGTATAAACATGTAACGGCTGCTACTGCATTTAATACTTCATGCATATGTTCAAAGATTCGATGTGACGGGGAATAGTGCACACTTTTTGGGAACTAAACAGGGCCAGGTGGAGGCAGTCATCACACAACTTGAATAAAAAAATAGAAGTACTCAATCTTTGTTGTTCAAACTGTGAAGTTATTGATGTTTGACTATCCCACACTGACATCCATATGAAGACTGGTGTTATATTTGTAGCTGGATAAGGTTTTCTGAATTTGAGTGAATACGTTTGTTTGCCCCAGGCAGTGCCAAAGTGGTATGTGGCTTAACCTGTATAACTGCTGTCATTCTTTATAACTGCTGTCATTCTATTTTCACCAGGGAATATGTCACTTTATTCTTTTGGAAGGACAGTTACTTTTGTCTATCAACAGTTATACAGTAAAACATAGCATGAAACTCAACTGCTCTGTATTTTCTAAACCGCAGCTGCACATGATTCGTCTTTCCTGTGTACTGCAAAACATTGTAAGAAATGGAAATAGTGGTCTTCAAGACCATAAGATCTTTTAAGTTAGGTGCAACAACAAAGCAGTCTTGAGAAGCAACAACTGCCCAAAAGTAAAGTGTTACTCAGGGGCCTATTGGGCCTGGGATCGCTTACTGAGGTGCCAAGTAAGCCTTACTTGTATGTCAAGTAAACCTCTCTATATAAGGAGAGGAGATGTATCAATCTAAATATCTAATCATTAAGCAAGAATTAAGAAGGAATACCCGTCCCTCTTGCCCGGCTGTGGGCGAACGCCCTGCGGCCGGCTTTCACTAGTGTCACGGTACTGTAGGGCGCACCATGCCGCCGCTCCCTCAACGTCTCTCTCTCTACGCAACCCTAGATGCCAGGACCCAAGCCTGCTTTTGTTTCCGCCGCTGCCGCCGCGTCTGCAATCAGCGCCGCCCCCACCATCCCGCCCTCCACCGTCGTTTCGGCCTCCACCCTCGACAGCCTCTGGAACGCCGTCTACGACCTCCAGCGCCAGATGGCCGAGCTGGCACATCGGCTCGACCAGGTGGAGCAGCCACAACCACCGGCGATCTCCCAATCATTGCCCCTGGTCAATCTTCCTGCCTATTGTGGCTGTCCCCCGATGCTGACGACCTCACCAGTGCTTGTTGGCACGATGGGTAGCACTCTGGCGCCGCTTCCCAATACTCCAGCGCCAATCCCGTCGTTCGTCGTCTCCAGCACTGCATTCGGCCCCCCTCCGCCGTCCGTCACGCCGACCGACTCGGTGCAGCCGCCTATGGCGATCACACTGAAGCCGCCAACCTTCTTGTGGTAAGGGAAGCGCACCATCTTCAAGCAACAACGTTGTGTCATCCCTGTAGATCGGCTAGCTGCTGCAGCAGCAGCAGCCTTGTAGCTGATTGAGAAGCAGAAGCAGCTTGCGTGGGAGAGTGCCTGCCAGGTGTCGGCGGCAGTGCAACTGCAGTCTGCTGTGCGTAGCCTCCTAGCGCATCGGCGGGTACGGGAGATGCGCGATCTGCAGCTGATTCAACCCTGCGCCCCTTCGCAGCCCCTCCAAGTTGTGCTCCATTGCGTCAGGGATCTTCAGCATGCGGTTTCCCCCACGGGCGGTGGGCATGCTGTTTTTCCCGTGGGTGCCGAACTCAAACTCTACGGCGGTGGCTGTTAGAGAGGCGCCCCCTCCTTGTCGCTCTCCATCGAAAGCCTTCCATTCTCCTTTGTGCGATGTAGACCAGCAACCGTCCGGCGAGGAGCAGGCATGGGGTCATCGACGGGAGCACACTGCCTCACGCTGCCGCATTCCGCCACGTGAGAGCGCCTTCGCTGATCGCTATTGCAACCACTTCCTACTGGACACACACAAGCACCCCTTTCGTCCAGATGGTGCCCATGAGATCCAGTGGCTGTACACGTGCAGGTCCAGTGTGCATATGGTGTCCACCTTGTGTCCAGGAGTTTAAAATAAAGTGTCCCAGTTCATTTGAGGTTGAGAATAATAAAATAAGCTAAGATGTAAAAGCTTGTTTTTAGGTGTTAGGTTTGTGTTGTGTCGAGTGATAGTTAGGTTGCAACTCGAGGACGAGCTGTATGTCTAGGTGGGGAGTAGTGTTATAGTACTCAGGGGCCTACTGGGCCTAGGCTGAGGATATAGCCCGTTAGGGTTAATTAGAGATAATGATCGCTTACTTAGGTGTCAAGTAAGCCTTGCTTGTAAGTCAAGTAAACCTCTCTATATAAGGAGAGAAGATATATCAATCTAATCAAATAAGAATTAAGAAGGAATACCCTTCCCTCTTGCCCGGCTGTGGGCGAACGCCCTGCGGCCGTCTCTCTCTCTCTCTCTCGCCCACGCAGCCCCAGCCGCCAGCCTGTGAACAGTACCAACAGTACTGTAGAGTCGTGGTACTGTAGCACCATGGGTACTCTAGCGGCACGCCAAGCCACCGATCCCTCAGTGTCTCTCTCTCTTCCTACGCAACTCTAGCAGCCACATAACATAAAGGGAAAACAGTACATCCAATTGAAATAAATACCTCTTACGATTCCATTCTATTTCTAGGATACCATTGTTCTCCTTATGGACTTGTGCAAATGGCACTTAGCTGTAAGTTGCATTTAATCATGCTATTGGAACATGAGGCATTTACTTTTTTTCATTCAAATGGCGAACAAGCAGCCAAGATGAAATGTTTGCTTACTTCTTTGTTGTATTTCAGCGTTCAAAACTTCCATAGGTATTTTTCACACTAGGGCCTGTTTGGTACAGCTCACAATAACTTCATGAGCTTTTTTTTTTTTGCCAATCACCTTTTCCAAAACGGCTTCATGGGTGAAGTTGTTTTTCCCCTCCTCTCACAGAGAGATGAGTTAGCATGAAGCTGAAAAAAGTTGCTTATCCTAGCTCTCTCCTTCATTTCTCTCTCAACCATGCATGAAGTTGTTGGTGAAGCTGTTTTGCCAAATAACATTTCCAAAACAGCTTAGCTTCACCAAAGAACTTGCTCATGAAGCTATTTTCCAAAAAAAAACAACTTCACATGTGAAGCTGAGCCGTGCCAAACAGGGCCTAAGGGTGTGAACTAAGGTAGCGTTTGGTTGAGAGACAACGTGGGATGGGACAAACCCGTCTTAGTTTTCAGGGGCGGGATGATCCCATTTGCTGTTTGGTTGAGAAGGAATGTGATGACTCTCTGAGACACTAAAAGTGGGATGCGACACCTAAAACGTGGGACCCATCTGTCAGCCTCTTATTCCTTCTTCTTCCTCCCCCTTTCCTTTCCTTTTTCCTACGCATTTCTTTTTCATCGCACCAGCGCAGAGCGCACCACCCATAAGGTGGCCGCATGCCAGATCTCGGCCATGAGCTTGCTCGCGTGGTGGTGGCAAGCCGGATGCGCTCGCCTGCGCGGGGTGGCAGGCGGATGCACTCGCTTGTGTGGCGGCGGGCCTGATCCCGGCCTCGCGCTCGCCCGCACGGCGGCAGCTCGTCATCTGGAGCTCCCCTGCACTCGCCAGCTGGGGCTTCGCTCAAGTGCTCGCCTGAGGCCGCCGTCCGCCCCGTCTGCCCCTGTCCATCGCCCCAGTCCGTCGGCGGCCGCAGCCAGCTCGTCCGCTGGAGGCCCCTCCTCGCAACTCCTCCACCGGTTCCGGCGCTACCTCCTTTTCTTCCTCGTGACAGAGCGCCACCTCCCGTGTGCGAGCAGCAGCCTGTCCCGCCTGGGCTCGCCCCCGTCCGCTCGATTTGGTGGGATGGGAGTCACGGGTATATTCACGGTATATTCCCAAGTGGGACGTCCGAACCAAACAGGCCTCAGGTGGGATCGTCCCATCCTTACCCCACTTGATCCCTCCAACCAAATGCTACATAAGGGGCTGAAAGCTGAATTCTCCATCCTGATTTTGAGAAGTCTCAAAGTTTATGCTGAAGAAACAAAGAGAATCATTTTCAACCACAGAATCATTTCACTAGAGAATCAGGGAGCACAACTCTACCAAACGGGCCCTAATTTATATTTTATTCAAGGTTACAAAAAAGGCGCTAGGCGCTCTCTAGGTGGTGACCCTTCGCCTAGAGATTAGGGGCCTGTTTGCTTGCAGTAATGGGAAACTTGCCTGGCACGGGGAGCTCTCCCAGGCGTTCGATTTTGAGCGCCTGGGGTTGTGATCTCTGCCTGCCCTGGGAAGCTTTAAACCAAACAGCCCCTAGGCGCGCATTGTGCTTATGCGCACCTAATAGTGCCTTGTGGAACACAGGATTGAGTACTGGTACAGATTTTTGCTGATAGGACATGGATGAAACGTTAGGTGATCGTTGCCCATGTGAGAACAAGCATGACCAGGGTCGGCCTAGTCTGAAATTCAGCTCCCACGGGGATTTGAACCTAGGACCTGAGGAGCTCTACTAGAGCCACCTAACTAACTCAACTAGAGGTCCTTTCGCTCTTCTAGTATCATTAATAAATGAAAGGTATTGTTTAGAGGCATATATGTTACAATATGTGGCTTCAGAAAGTTTTCAGATTCTTGATATCGTGGAACAAATTTTGTATGTTGGGCGAGTGCTAGCAAAACCTGACCATTATTGGAATATTATTGCGCAGAAAACACGTCAATGTAACATGACTACATGACATGCATTGAAGACTAATAAGCAGTAGTATTCCTGGAAATGGAATAGACTCATGAATCATGATGCAAAAAATGTGATTTTGTTTTATAGCTAACTGCGAAAGGGTGCCTAGCTGAATCGGTTAGGTGGCCTCAGTACCACACTCCTCAGGTTCGACTCCCCTTGGAGCGAATTTCAGGCTAGGGTTGAAAAAATCTCATCATCTGTCCCACGGCCAAAGCACAAGACGGGCTAGGCCCGGATCTCACAGGGCAAAATGGTGCCCTGTGTCAGGGTGGAACAGGGGTTCAGGGGTTTTCTCAACCTGTGTGTGAAGGTCTTCTCTATCACAGCAATGCGCGGGGGTGGCTAACCTCCCACAGGTCGAGTTTTATAGCTAACTGTCATATTAATTGGTTCACAAAACTCGCACCTTCTAGTTTGATTGGGAGCATGGTTATTAATGCGGCATAGCGATGCATGGCAACCCACCCCCTTCTAGATGCCTAGGCAAATAAAGCGCGGCAAGGCAATGCGTACACTAGAGTAGAACAAACATACATGGTTACCTTTCTCCTACCAAATCTAGAACCCATCCACAAGAAGTCACCACCCACTTGCCAAAGCAGTTCATACCCAATCCCTATCTAAGCACCAGCAGCATACCACATCAGGAGTATATCCAAATCCAAGATCCAAGCAAGAATAAGCAATATAGTTCAGACTTCTGAACTGAGTAAGGGAGACGAAGAGCAGAGGAGGGGTCAAGCAGACGTACTTGTGAGCCGGCATGAAGTGTGCTGAGCTGCGGGCAGGAAAGCGAGCAGAGGAAAGAGATGCTGAGCCCATGTGGAACTGGAAGCAGGCATGAATTGATGGGGCAGAGGTCGGAGGCGCGGATCGGCAGGCAGATATTGGATGTCAGAGGCATGGGTTGATAAAGTGGACGTCAGATGTGAATCAGTGGTGGCTGTGGAGCAGCAGCAGGAGCTGTGAATACATGAGCAGAAGGGGCAGGAGCAGCCGCGGTTCAGCAGGCGGAGGTTGGATGTCAAAGGTACGAGTTGACAGTGACGGAGAGGAGGTCATAGCGTGGAGGATGGAGGCGAAATCTTTGGAGGCTGTGGAGCAGCAGCAGGACTGCAAACCTGCGGAGCAGCTGGATGGATGTGGGCAGGCGCTTTTCTCCTCTCTTCCCTCGTCCCATCCACACCTCTCAATTGGTGAGTTGCAGGGATGGGGCACGTTCTCGTGGGGAGCTATAGGCGCACAATTTACCCTGTGTGTGAAGCTACCATGCGAGCGCATTGCATCGTGCATCCCTGTGTAACTGTCTTGTCACACATGCGGAAGTCAATAGATGCCTTGGTGACAAATTTCCATGTGAGGCCTATACACATGCAGGTACATTGTGGCAGATATGGCTCCTCGACTGGAAAAGCAGCCAAACAAGGTGGCATCTAGGCCACTAGGCGGGCATGGTTGGGAACAACAAATTGTGAAAGATAGAAAATTCGAGCTCTTCTGACTCAGATAATGTTGAGATGGGCTATAAAGTTTGAAAAAGCAACAACTTTATTTTATATGTAATGAAAAGTTTGAGAGCAACATTTAGGTGCCATTTACTAGTCATATATTTGTTTCTTTGCCAACTGTTAGTGATATGGCATTCTTCTATTTGTTTCTTTGACGATTGCTGGTGATATGGCATTCTTTGTTATTATTATAGGAGCTAAGGTGAGAGTCGACTGCAAATCAAAGACCACCGGGGCAAATACATGCAGCTTCGAGGGACATACTGACCGCACTGGCACCTACAATATCCTTGTCGCTGATGAGCATGAGCATGAGCTCTGCGAGTCCGTCCTTGTGAGCAGCCCGGACAAGGGGTGTGCCAATGTTGTGGCTGGTCGTGAGAGGGCCCCTGTCTTCCTCACCAGCAACAATGGGGTTGTTTCCAACGTTCGTTTGGCAAATGCTCTGGGGTTCCAGAAGGACGTTGCCCTTCCTAGATGCGCACAGATCCTCAAGATGTACCAGGATGAGGATGAGCGTGTGTAATTATTACGCCTGAGTTTAGATGTACTTGTTGAGTTATTTATGTGGTGTCTGCTGGAATATTCTAGAACCTCTATATCTATTACTAAGAGCAACGATATTGTCGCTTCTTTAGTCTTAATATCTTGGCACTAAAGTGTGTGTGATGTTTGGTGCGGATGTTATGAGCTAATAAATACTATCTGGCTAATGTGATGCAGTTAAAAATATAGTCTGCTATGGCTGGGGCAACTGTCTATAGTTTTTTTTTTTTTTTTTTTTTTTTTTTTAGAGAGGTGTGTTTCATTGAACTATAACATCAGGCACCAGGATAGCTATTATCGACGTATATGGAGACAGATGGTAAAGCTAAGCTTCAAATACAAACTTTTTTATATATACAGTCGTTGCCACCATCATCTAATTAAGATCTGGCATATCGAACCAATAGATGCAGATTACAAATTATGAAGCAAATCACATAAATTCAATGTTCTTATAGTGCAGATAGCATGGTTTGTATGGCCATTTTAGCTGCCCATATGTTTCTATTTAGCCATATAAATGGAAAAGGGTGCTAGAGACAGTACGAAATAAGATATGAACTATGACATTCCCATTCTATTGGATCATATTAACCTTAGGTGAATTTATCGGATAAAGACGCACGATGAAACATCAATAAATAGTATATCAACCATATAAACAAGAAGAAAGACTATGAAAGTGGGAAAACCAATATACTAATAAAATTGTACTCTCGTATAAAGCAAAAAATAACATATAGGTGCTGCTTGGTTCCAATATGCAAACATTAACGCAAACGATAAAGGAAGACACCGCAAATGGAAACAAAGTAACGGAATGCTGAATTTGTTTGGTTAAATGTAAAGGAATCAGCTCGTATAAACAGCGGACCGAGATCCAGAGCTCATGCTCCGATCGTTGCATCGCATCTGCTTCCGGGCATGCTCCTAGCAATTGTCCTGACGGCTGAGGGACATGGTGGACGGCGACAAGACCGAGGCAACAGAGCAGGTGGTCGATCGCGACGTTCGCCCTACTCGAGGCCCTCACGAAGCAGCGTTTGCGTTTCTTCTCCGGCCACGACATCCGATTCTTAGATGTTGTCCTCCGATCCAAAGAAGCAGAGCAGATCGATCGGATTCCTAGGCTCATGCCTGTGCGGCAATTGTGCGATGGGGATGGGCGGTGGCGCGGCACCGGCATAGGGCATGAACTGGACGAAGATGTCAATGGGGAGGCGGAATAGACCAGACGAACAATTATGCTTGGGTTTGAGCGGCATCAGATTTTTATTAGGCTGTATCGCTTTACGGCGTAATGTATTTACCGTGGTTGCGAAACAAACGCAATCTAACGTTATCAATTGCCGCTGTATTCAAATACCATTACAAAGGACCCAACCAAACACTATGATAATGGCAATGCCATTTTATACATAAATTGTCCCATTGTAAGTACATGACATACAAAAGGTGAACCAAGAACTTGTCTTAATTATTCGCAAAGTTATTCCCCTTTATTGAGATTCTCATTAATCTTAATTTTGCATTTCATTAGTCGATCAACAAAAAATCTTTTCACGATGCTAACACAGTAACATGCTAACAATCTAAAATGCTAAACAAATAACCAGTGCCGGCCCTAAGGGGAGGGCAGGTTGTGCGACGCCCTATGGCCCAAGAGGGATGGAGGCCCAAGACCAGGCATGTAATATCCCGTACCCATTAGGCTTTAGCTAATTACTCCTTCCGTTCTAAATTGTAAGTCGTTACAAGAATCTTGGAGAGTCAAAGTATCTTAACTTTGATCAAAATTATAGAGAGAAATAAAAAGATTTATGAGACCAAATAAATGTACTATAAAAATATATTTGATGAAGAATCTAATAATATTTAGTCGATATTGTAAATATTATTATCTTATTGTATAAACTTGGTCAAAGTTGAAATAGTTTGACTCTCCAAGATTCTTAGAATGACTTATAATTTGGAATGGAGGGAGTACGTATTTACGTGGCCCATAGCAAAAGCCAAAAGGACACATGACATTTTTTTCTGGAGGGCGGAGGCGAGGAGTCAGGAGCCGAGCGGCCAACGTCCGTCGCCGCGACTTCTTCGCGTCTCTCGCGACTGCAACTCACGAGATCAGGCAATCAGTTCAGCACGTGAGTTCTCAAGATTGAAGTTGTTGAAGAACTATTTGAGGTCAACTATGTCACAAGGAATTAAGGTTAAATGGCTTGGCTACGTGCGCCATCGAGAATGATATATTGGACACTGTTGATCTCAATACCATCCTTGATGATTTTGTATCAAGAAATACCCGAAAAAGTATCTTTAAATGAGAAGCAATGGATATTATGGAGTTCTATTCTTAGTTAAGGTAATTTTAGTCTACATTGGCTTTGTTCGCTTTAGCTGAAAAGTTGAGCTGATTTGGGCTGAAACTGATTTGTTGTGAGGGGAAATATTGTTCCAGAGCTGAAAAATATGTGCTGTTTAGTTGAAGCGAACAGAGCCATTATTTCTTAATAATTACCGGACATTGTTTTCGTTTTGTAAGAAAAAATAGCGATTATATATTATAAAATTTAGATATAATTATATATAATTTAGAGGGGCCATCACGATGAGTTCGCCGGAGGGCCCTTGAAATCCTTGGGCCGGCACTGCAAATAACTAGTACACGATGTATATGGATCGAGGGACTTACTCATCACAATAATATGTGAGGTCACAAGGACACCACAATCCTTGACTTTTTGCTTTCTAGGCTAACTGGTGTGTTCTTGTTATGGGGCCTTCAATTGTTGACTTATGCATACATCTGCACGTAGGGGCATGTTAGTTGAAGCCATGGTAAAATTGCGTGACCCTGATAATTTCACCCCAACCGTAGATAATCAAAATCGGACATCTGAGATTATTGCTAGTGTAGACAACTTTCTCAAGGTCTCAACTAAACAGATACAACGTGCATATTAGCACATAGTAACAAATGAGGCCCTCGACGGCATGGACCCTAGACAGAGGCTTGCCAGAGCCATCATTGGCTAGGGCGTATATGTTTCACTGGTCATTTTCATTGGTTGTATACCTCATAAATATTAACAGACCGTGAATATGTTCCAAGTCAAAGTTGTTTTAAGTTTGACTAATTTTATAGAATATGTAAGAAACTGTCTTCAAAATTTATCGCATTAATTAGATGTTAATACTCTTAAGACATGGACTTATAATAAACTTAGAATACACTGCTACATAAAATCTTTTAGGAGGCGTTTGTATTTTTTTCCGAGGCAGGCAGAAGGGATAACCGCCTCGGTTAATACCTGGCATCAACCGAGGCGGTCATTTTTTATTAACCGAGGCGATTAGAAAACCCGCCTCCTAAAATTGATTAACCGAGACGGACATTTTAAAGTAACCGCCTCAGTAAATGAGGCCCAACCCAATAGCCCACATCAACCTAGTATGGTGTCCAATATATAAATGAGATGGGAAGGTGTAACCAAACCCTAACACCCTCCCTCCCTCTCTCTCTCTCACACACTCTCAGCAGGGCGGCGGCGCCGGCCCTCCCTCCCCCTCCCTCCTCGCCTCCCGAGCTAGTCGTGCGCGGGCGGCACAGCAACCAGGCCCCGCAGCGGCGCGGCGGCCCGTCCTCGAGGAGCGCAGGCGGCACGGTGGCCAGCTCGGCCTCGGCGCGCACGGGCGGTGCAGTGGCCAGGCTCGGCAGCGGCGCGCGGGTGGCGTGGCAGGGTGGCCGAGCCAGATCTGGTGGGCGCGGGCCGGCAGCGCTCCTCCCTCCCCGGATCCGGAGGCGGGGAGTCCGGATCGGGCAGCCAGAGGGCCGCGGCGAGCGGCGGCGGCCCATGGATGGGCTCGACGGGCCTGTGGATGGGCTCGTCTGCGGGTTTTTCTTTTTTTATTTGATTAACTGTGGCGGTCAGCCAACCACCTCGGTTAAGGTCACGATTAACCGTGACCTTTGATCCGAGGCGGTTGCTAAAACCGCCTCGGTTAATAAAAACGCCCGGTTAATTAAAAATGTAGTAGTGATAATTTATATTTTAGTAAGTAGTAAGCAATAGTTTGCTTTACCTCTGGTTGAATTTGAAGAGCTTGTAATTCTTACCGTTTGTTTTTGGTTATAACAGTAACTTTATTGGAGATGACAGGAAACTAAGATATGTTCTTTTGCCTAATTTGCCATGTCTCCGATTGAACACACTATCCTTTAGTATTGGGGGTGTATCTTACTCATCTACCTATAATAAAGGCAAACTTGAGCTTTAGTGTCGAGGATGTTCCCTTCTATGTGGAAAAAATTGGCACCAGGGAAAACACTGATTACATGATCTTTTCCTTTTTTCTTATAAATAAAAATGTGAAAATAGAAAAGTCCAAATTACTCCCTTTTTAATATAGGCATGTGTCCAAATAATCGCTAAACTAATTTTTGTTCAATTTGTTCCACCAACTATTTCAGTTGATAAGTTGTATTCTTCATTTTCTGTGGACAAGTTGTGTTTTAATTTAATCTTTTAATTCCAAATTTTGTGAAATGATATAGAACATCATATTTTGTGTTAAAATAATATATGATGAAATTTTTACTATTATGTTTCATAGATTTTGTATCTGTAGTGTTAATTTATGGCTAACTTATCAAAGCAATGATATGATGTTCTATATCAGCTTATAAAAGTCGTGAGTGAATCCAAATTCATATATACAGAAGCAAAGATAACAGATCTTGTTAAGGCCTAAACGCCAGGACCAACTGAAATAGTTCGGAGAGAATCAAATCAACCATTAGTTTTTAAGGCAATAATTTTGACATTTTCAAAAAAAAAAAAGGACAGCTATTATTGGCCTACGGAGCTCGACAGCCCTATTGGTAATTATAGGTGGTTTTGGTTCATTAGATGTGACCTTTACAAGCCACGTAAGATGTCAATCTTATTACCTCTACTGACTCTCGTAATCCCTAGATTTTCTGACGCCGTATCCTTACGCCCTCCTGTCCCCTTCCAGCATTTTCTTAACTCTTATCCTGTCATTTCTTTAACCACACTTTTCCGCTTTATCAACTAGAACGCTGATGAAAAAGCGCTGCCCATGACATCACCGGACCTGTCACCATGCTGCTGCGGCTGAACGCTGATGCAGACCCATTCGTTTCGTAAGCTGCATGATTGGATTAGCCCTAATCCGCCATTGGGCCCTAATTCTTTTTTGCACGCAGGCTGCTTGATGGCCACTAATTAGGCATGCATTTCTTAAAGCCCGCCCTGATGAACCCAGGCCACAAGCTTGCCTTATAAGGTTATCTACTTTGGCTACCAGTTTTATTTTTATTTTTTTGACAGAGATTAAGAAGGTTATCACCACTCATATAATGGTTTTGAAACGCTTGGGCAGATGTGACAGGTTGTGGAGATGGACCAACTAACGGTTTTGGAAGTAATAGACAACGATAGATTTGCCAATGGTCCTTTTCGGTGCTCTTGGATTAGTTGAAAGGGTGTAATTGAAACTGCTGACGCCTGTGGACAGGTTTTGGGGCAAGTTGACTGGATTTAACTTTTTTGTTGAGGAAGATTCATTTATAAAATATTATGATGGTTGTTAATCTCTTTGCTCTTGCACAATTCTTAGACTTGCATTGTTTTAGAACTCAGGTTGCATTGCCCCGTTTCGATCCTTGGAATTGAATTCATTTTAAGAATAATAATTTATACACATATTAATTAACTTAATATGATTGTGTATAGATTATATTTGCATATTATTGTTGGCTATACGAGAGAAATACTTATGGGTTATATTTTTGCTGTGTGGGAGTGAGTTGAAGAGCGTGCTATAAATTGTAAAATAGAAATATAGCATGGTAATCTATAGAATCAAATTACACCTCTCGCCCTATGAATTTGATTATAGCCTAATATGTGAACTTTGGAAAGTGGTGAAATGTATTAACTAGATTTCAATTCCTCCAATTCCAAGGATCCAAACGGGGCCTAAGTGAATTCCTCTGTTTCTTAATTATAGTTTTGCTTTATATGTTCTGGGTCAATCTTCTCTAACATGGAAACAATTTCTTTATGAAAATATATTGTACGAAGAATCTAATGAACAAATTAGATGTTGCTAGATTTTTTTTATAAATTTGGTAGATTGACTTAGAACAAAGAAAATAAGTAAAGTTACAATTTAGATTGAAGGGTGTAGTACATAAATTCTTTCCCTAAGAAAAGTTAATAGTTTAGCTCATTATATATTTGAAGTACCTTTCAATTCTTGAAAAGTTAATAGTTTAGCTCATTATATATTTGAAGTACCTTTCAATTCTTGTCTCATCGTCGATTCTTTTCCATTGCGGGCTTTGTATTTCCATTTGTGGATTTGTGAAAGCGGGGCCTCTCGTCGCTCCCACGCAAGTGACATGGGAGGTGACTAGAACTTGCGCCGCCGCTCTCCTTCCTCCCTCCTTCCCGTTGCGCCACCGCCCAAGCGGCTTGCCATGAGGGTGGCGGAGTGGCCCTTTTTCACGGTGGTGGCTGTGGTGGTTGACGGCGAAGCCCTCATGTGGCATGCTAGGGTGCGGCGTGGAGTGTGGGGTTGCACCGGTGTCGGTAGTGGCAGTCCGGTGTTGCCTGTTAGTGTCGGCATCCGAATCCAACGGTTGTGAGTTGGATCTTGACCTGGATGTTGATTCAGCGGTGCGGACATTGGCAACAACGGTCTGGGACTGTCTCATCGCCTCGACGTCCAGATCTACCTGCCAAGGGTCGGATCTGCACGAGCTCCTACGGTTGGAACCTGGGCCTGTGTTGGGCGACAGCGGTAGCGACAGTAGCAGCAGCTATGGATGTCATTCTGCGGTGTCATGGCGGGCCTCTTCCTCTTTCCTCGTGTTCAGTGGTGGCGGCGATGTGCGCAACAATGGGCTGGCAGGGCATGCCCTTTGCACGAGCTGCGTGGGGCGTGGTGGGGCCACCTACTAGAGCAGCGCCGACTAGTGCCTGTGTTGGCATCAGGCGGAGGCAGGGATGGTGGACGCAGCGACGATGGTGGGGGACACCAGGTGTGGTGCCTTGTACGCTAGGTCTGGCACACCATGGGCTGGGGAGCGCCCATGGTGGAGCATCCGCCTCACGATGGCTAGCGGAGGTCCACAACGTCGATCGTAGGTGTTAGCACCGGTGGCGGAAGCAGGTAACCCTTTGGCGTGCGGCAGGGGACACACGTAGCAGAGTGTGGCTACAGCGAGCAGCCAGCACGTTGATGCCTCTATGGCGAGGCTTCTACGGGATGGCTGGCTTTGACGATTGTGGCGACGTACTGTGGTCCGACATCTAGGTTGTGACGGTGCTGGGGAGCCTTGGGTGTAAGCTTGTGAAAGGACCGTATAGGCTAGACGGGGGTGAATAGGCTATTAAAAATTCTAGCAAAATACTAGACCACAAGTTAGAAGTTTAAGCAAGCGAGACAAAGCACTAGCTCTAGACTATTCTATGCAATCCACCTATCAAGATATGCTACTCACAAATATAAGCACTCAACACGCAAGAAACCAACTCCTCCGTTCCTAAGGAGATGGCACCTAAACAAGTAGTAAGCGCAGGGAAGAAAGATCGAGTGGATTATACGGGGCTTGATTGAAGTGAAGTCCGCACGCCGTGAAGACCAATCACCGAGAGATATCCAATATGAAAACCAAGAGATCAAACCCAATAGAATACCGGAAAGACAAAAGTCTACTCGATGGTGGAGAAGACAAAGAACACTCGATTTTTTACCGAGGTTCACGTGATCGCCGTCACGCTACTTCTCGTTGTGGCACCGGTCTTCCTTGGTGGATTGTGAGCTAGGCTTCACACGCCAATCCCTCAACGGGAGCCGCTCACCAACACAAGAGAAGTGGCTATCAACCATGGGCAATCTACTAGAGTTGGTTTTGGCACTCCGCCGAGGATAACCAAAAAACCTCTCACAATCAATCACCTCGGTGTGGGCTTGAACAAACATCAATCAACCTCACACCGGAATCACCTCCAAGCCGCTAGGGACACGGCAATGCCCCAAGAGAATAAGAACTCAGTCTTGGCTTGCTCTCAAGTGCTTTAGAATGCAGATCACTAAGCAATGATGCACTTGAGGATCACTCAACTCAAATGGATGAACAAGAGATGATCAAATGAGTGAGTGGGAGGCGTAGGATGCTCACAAAGAGTATGCAAATGATTCAAGTGTGCAAGAGTTGTCACCAAGTGACCAGGGAAGGAGTATAAATACCCCTAAGTGCAATCCTAGCCGTTACCCACTGAAAAACAGCCGTTAACACACTTTTCGGGGCGTCGAAGCCGACCGTCGGACTGGTTCCGTCGGACCAATCCTTCGTGTCCGACGCTCGGATGGCTGCCACGTGTCAGCTCTCGTTCAACCTCAGCCGCTGGATCTCAACGGCTACTTCACGCGCCGTTTTCCCAACCGTCGGACTCTCAAGCCGATGGTCCGACGCGCGCACTGCTTCAGGCGTCGGAACGTCCAACTCTCACAGACGAGACATAGCTCGGCCACCGTCGGACTCTCGCGAGGTTAGCCATCGGACCAATGATCACCATGGTCCGACGCTTCCAGAGAGGTTTCAACTCGCTCAAAACCGTCGGACTCTAGTCCGACGCTCGCCGTCAGACGAAGCTCTAGCGTCCGACGCTCTCCCCAACGCCACGCGTCACGCCGACACTGCTCGGCACCGTCGGAATGAAGTTGGCAATGGTCCGACGCTCGTTAACCGAGTGTCCGACGCTCGTCACTAGTCAGAACTAGGGTTAGGCGTCGGACTCTGGACAATAGTCCGACGCTGCCCCTGCTAACAGTCCGACGCTCATTTCTCAGCGTTTTTCCAGTCTATTTCTCACCCCTTGCTTCCATGTGCTAACACTCAAGGTCTTCAACACTTGTGCACAGTGTGTTAGCATTTTCAAAACATTTTCTAAGGTTTTCTAACTTTGATCTCTAGGTTGTGTTAGTTCAATACAAATGAAATGCAATCTAGAACACTTGAAGGTAATCCAACACTTGTTCTCCCCTTAATAGTCGGCTATCTATCCTAAATGTGAACACACCCGCTAGGTGTCTTGTTCACCAAAAGGAAAACCTATTTGGATTATACCTTTGCCTTCATGCCTTTGCTTAACACTTGATCACCTCACTTCTTGTTCACTTGATCCATGGTAGAGCCATTTTGATCAACATAGTCTCCTAGGCTCCACACTCCATGGTTTGACCAACCTAAATCTTGCCATCACTTAGCAACTTAGGTTAGTCCTTAGGATGTCATTAATTATCAAAACCAAACTAGGGCTTTCAATCTCCCCCTTTTTGGTAATTGATGACATCCCTTACAAAGATAAGAGTTAAGTTTGTTTTTGAACTTGTGAGCTTATCCAAACAAGATTGTCATGTTTTGGAAAGGACAAACAACACAAATTCGGTTTGGTGGCTATTTGGCTCCCCTACATATGTGCATGAGTTTGGATTTGAAAGCTTGCACATATGCATATATAGAGAGTAAATTTCCACCAAGATGTGCTAGGATGGTTAGGATAAACCTTTGAAGTGTGATACCGATTGAAAATTTCATATCGAAGTTGCGGAAATCTCCATCCTTAGCACTTTTGATAACTAGATGATCACAAAACTTGAGCATACCGTGAGATCAATATTATATGCAATGCTCAAGAACCACTTGTAAGACCATTAGTAATGTACAAGATCATCTAGCTACCACCTAAGCATGCTAGTTATCAAGTTATCAAACAATTCTATACTAGCATACTCCACTCAAGAACATGGCAATAGAATGTAAAAACATATGCAAGTGCATCAAAACATATGTGAGTGCACATTCCAAATGCAAATAACCAAGTTCATGAGTTTGCTCCCCCTTAAGGTGAGTTTATCTTAAGTAAAGGTTTTGATTCAAAAATTTGATCCCTTTACTTTGGCCTATTGCTCTTCCATCATCGGCCTAATGATGGTTCATCGCGAAGTTCAAGTTCTCTCCCCCTTTGTCATTTTATCTTTCTTCTTTCTCCCCCTTGGCATCAAGTACCACAAAAGGATCAAGTTAATGGAATGAGAGACCTTTGCACAAGTGTCTTAACTCGATTTGAACCAAAGACAAGCTTCTTCATACCACCTGGGGTTATCTTGCCTATGTTGAGTTAAGCACTTAGTTACTCATTTAATCTAGATCCAACACTAGGTTTGCATCCCCATGAACAAGTTATATGCCATCACTAGATCAAGCAATCAACCAAGCAATAGTGATGCCATATAGACTTCAAAACCATTTTAGCTTTCAATGAATGACCTAGAGAGAACAAAATCATGTCTATATGATCTAGCAAGTCCTAGCAAAGTATGAATGCACATGTCAATTAATGATACCTTTGCCTTGCTTGGAGGATAGACATGTCATAAGATATTCATGAAGTGCATCAACACATGTTGGAGTAGTCAAGTATGTTCAACTTATTCCTTAGCTTGCAAAATCTAGCTTCATCAAGTGGCTTGGTGAATATGTCGGCTAGTTGATCTTCGGTGCCTACACTTGTGATTGCAATATCTCCTTTTGCTTGGTGATCCCTTATGAAATGGTACCTCACATCTATTTGTTTGGTTCTTGAATGTTGCACCGGATTGGTTGTGATCTTCACCGCACTTTCATTGTCACATAGCAATGGAACCTTGTTGAATTTCAATCCGTAGTCCTTCAAGGTTTGTCTCATCCAAAGCAATTGTGCACAACAACTTTCCGCACTAATGTATTCCGCTTCGGCGGTAGAGAGTGTAACACTATTTTGCTTTTTGGATGACCATGAAACTAGTGACCTTCTCAAGAGTTGACATGTACTGGAAGTACAATTTCTATCAATTTTGCAACCGGCATAGTCCGCATCCGCATAACCTATCAATGTGAAGTTGGAGCCCTTGGGATACTACAAACCAATGTTAGGTGTGCTCTTTAAGTACCTCACTATTCTTTTAGTTGCCTTCAAATGACTTTCTCTTGGAGAGGCTTGATATCTTGCGCACAAGCACACACTAAACATCACATCCGGCCTAGAAGCGGTCACATAAAGTAGACTACCAATCATTGACCGATATTGCTTTTGATCAACCAATTCACCTTCTACATCCGGTTCCAAGCTTCCACTAGTGCCCATTGGTGTTGAGATTGCTTTCGCATTTTGAAATCCAAACTTCTTCACCATGTCCTTGATATACTTGCTTTGACTCACAAATGTGCCATTCTTCAATTGCTTGATTTGGAGTCCAAGAAAGTAGCTAAGTTCACCAACCATGGACATTTCAAACTCTTTGGCCATCATTTCTCCAAACTCCTCACAAAATGCTTGACTTGTTGATCCAAAGATGATATCATCAACATAGATTTGCATGATGAACAAGTCATTCCCGATCTTCTTAGTGAAGAGTGTGGTGTCAATCTTTCCCATCTTGAACCCTTTAGAGAGTAGAAGTTCCTCAACCTCTCATACCATGCTCTTGGTGTTTGTTTCAAGCCATAGAGGGCTTTCTTGAGCTTGTATACATGATTGGGCTTCTTATCATCTTTAAAACCGGGAGGTTGCTCAACATAGACTAACTCATTGATGTATCCATTCAAGAATGCACTTTTGACATTCATTTGATAGAGCTTGATATCTTGAGCACATGCATATGCCAATAAGATCCGGATTGCTTCCAATCTTACCACCGGTGCATAGGTTTCTCCAAAGTCTAAGCCTTCAATTTGAGTGTAACCTTGTGCAACCAATCTAGCTTTGTTCCTCACAACAATCCCATCTTGATCTTACTTGTTCCGGAAGACCCACTTGGTGCCAATCACATTGTATTCACTTGGTCTTGGAACTAATTCCCATACTTGATTTCTCTCAAAATTGTTGAGCTCTTCATGCATAGCATTAATCCAATCCTCATCTTTGAGTGCCTTCTCAATGTTGGTAGGCTCCTCTTGTGAGGCAAATGAATAGTGCTCACAAAATGAAGCCACTCTTGATCTTGTTTGTACACCTCTACTAATATCACCAATAATTTGATCTAGAGGATGATCTCTTGCAATGTGAGTTGGTTGGAGAATGTGAGATGAACTAGTATCTTGAACTTGGTCTTGATCTTGATCATGAGCTTGAACTTGAGATTCACTTGAGCTTGCTTGATTTGCCTCATCTTCCACTTGTACAATAGGAGGGATGACTTTATCATCATTATCTTCAACTTGTCTCAGTCTAATGTCACCAATGTCCATGTTCTTCATAGCATCAACTAATTGAGGTCCTCTTACATCATTTAGATTATCCTTCTCTTCTTGAGACCCATTGGTTTCATCAAACTCAACATCATGAACTTCTTCAACTATCCCATGTGCTAAGTTTCATACTCTATATGCTTTGCTTGAAGTTGAATACCAAGAAGAAATCCTTCATCACACTTCTTCTCAAATTTACCCAAACGAGTGCTCTTCTTTAAGATATAGCATTTGCAACCAAACACTCTAAAATATGCAATGTTGGGTTTTCTTCCATTCAAGAGCTCATAGGGTGTCTTCTTCAACATTAGATGACAATATAGACGGTTGCTAGTGTAGCAAGCCGTATTGATAGCTTCCGCCCAAAATTCATCACTAACATTGTATTCACTTAGCATGGTTCTTGCCATATCAATGAGAGTTCTATTCTTTCTTTCGACAAGGCCATTTGATTGAGGAGTGTACTTTGCCGAGAATTGATGGTTGATTCCTAGATCATCACAAAACTCATCAACTCTTGTATTTTTGAATTCACTTCCATTATCACTCCTAACTTGCTTCACCCTTGTATCAAACTCATTTTCACTTCTCTTGATGAAAGACTTAAAGATTCCATACACTTCACTTTTGTCAACTAGAAAGAAGACCCAAATGTATCTTGAGAAGTCATCAACTATCACAAAGCCATATTTTCTTCCTCCAATACTTGCATAAGTCATTGGACCAAACAAATTCATATGCAATAGCTCAAGTGGACTAGATGTACTCATCATGCCTTTCTTAGGGTGTGTGTTCCCAACTTGCTTTCCAAATTGACAAGAACTACACAACGTATCCTTCTCAAAGTGTGCATTCTTCAAGCCTCTAACCATGTCATGCTTGACCAATCTACCAAGTTGCTTCATCCCAACATGTCCAAGTCTTCTATGCCACAACCAAGCAAGACTTGACTTTGAGATCAAACATGAAGAAAGCTTTGCTTCACTATCATTGAAATCCACCAAGTATAGGTTCCCATATTTAAAGCCCTTGAAGATCAAGTTGGAACCATCCACACTAACAATCTCAACATCATCAATACCAAAGATGCACTTGAAACCAAGATCACATAGTTGTGCAACCGATAATAAGTTAAAATTGAGAGATTCAACTAGCAACACATTTGATATGCTCATATCATTTGAGATAGCAATCTTGCATAATCCTTTCACCTTGCCTTTTCCATTATCATCAAATGTGATAGAATCAAACTCTTGGCTACCATTTGTGTTGATAGAATTGAACATACTAGACTCTCCGGTCATGTGTTGAGTGCATCCACTATCAAGCACCCAATGTCTTCCTCCGGCTTTATAATTGACCTACAAAGAATAGATCAATTGGTTTTAGATACCCAAGCATTCTTGGGTCCTTGGAGATTAGTGACCAAAGACTTAGGCACCCAAATGGATCTCATCCGTGGGTTGCCTCTTGGTGTACCAATATATTTGGCTTTAACACCCTTCACTCCCTTGGTGAGCATGTAACAAGAATCAAGGCGAATTGAAGTCGCACTAGCAAATTTGACTTGCTTGATCTTGTTGGCCATGCAATATTGCTCATTATGCCCTACTTACTTGCATCTTTGGCAATACCTACCATTGCTCCTCACAAAGCTAGCTTTGGGAGTCACAAAAGCGGTCTTGCATTTCTTGGGGGTATAGCCTAGCCCCTCCTTAGAGTGACTAAATCTTTGGCTACTCAAGCACTTTAGCAAACGGGCATCCCCACCATAGGCATTGCCTAAGGCACGGTTGAGCTTGTTGACCTCCTCCTTGAGGTTTTTGTTTTCTACCACAAGTGAGGACTTAGAGTCATCAACTTTGGGTGAAATAGGAGTGGTGGAGCTGCAAGAAGGGTTAGTGACAACTAATAGTAGAAGAAGGAATTGTCATGTCACTAAGGATATTGCATGATGAACCCATGTCACATGTCTTGATGGATGCCCTCTTCTCATTTTCGACCACTAGAGAGGAATGAACTTTCTCAAGCTTGGAGTGAGCCACCTTGAGGTTCTCATGGGCTTCCATTAGCCTCTCATGAGACTTCAAGAGCTCATCAAAGGATTGCTCAATGGTTATCTTGCCTTTGCGTAATTCTTTGCACTCATTTCTTTTGGCCTCAATGTAAGTATTGGCATCATCAAGCATGGACATAAGCTCATCACATGATAGCTCCTCCTCATCGCTCTCATCATCTGATTGTTCCTTGGATGGCTTGGCCATTAAGCATGTAGATGGAGTATCGAAGAGAGATAGCTTGTTGTTGAGAGCAATGCTTACCATAGCCTTCTTCTTGATGATCTTGCTCTCATCATCACTATCATCATCATCGGTAGAGGCATCACTATCATCCCAAGTGACACAATATGATTGCCCCTTCTTCTTATTCTTGAGAGTCACGTTCTTGTTCTTCTTCTCTTTCTTGTCCTTCTTCTTGCTCTTCTTCTTATCATCATCACTCTCATTGTCATTGTCACTATTTAGAGGACAATCACCAATGAAGTGATCCAAGCTCTTGCACTTGAAGCATCTCCTTGGCTCTTGCTTGTTTTTGGAGATAAACTTCTTCTTGCCTTGACCATAGCCCTTTCTCTTCATGAAATGACCAAACTTGCGTACTAGAAGAGCCATGGCCTCATCATCTTCATCATCACTAGAGGTAGATTCTTCTTCTAGCTCAACCATCTTGGCTTTGCCTTTACTCTTGGAGGGTGTAGCTTTGAGAGCCACACTCTTTTTCTTCTTCTCCTCAACCACCTCTTCATTGTTCATGTCTTGTGTGATGATCTCACCGAGGATTTGGTTGGGCTTCTTAGTGCTCAAGTCTTCTCTTGCAAGCAATGTCTTGATAATAGCAAATCTTGCGAGCAAGCACCTCAAGAACTTATGAGAGAAGTCCTTGTCCTTGATGTCCTCACCCAAGCTCTTCAAGTCATTCACTATCACCTGTAGCCGGTTGAACATCTCCGGCACACTTTCATCTTCATTCATCTTGAAAGTGCCAAACTTCTCTCTCAACATGTATACCTTGGCATTCTTGAGCTCTTGTGTGCCCTCATATGTCTCCTCCAACCGCTTCCAAATGTCATGAGCCAAATCAAGATCCTTGATTTGCTCAAACACATTAGACTCAAGAGCGGTGTAGAGTGCATTGATTGCATGGGTATTGCACTCCATCTTTCTTTTGTCAACATTGGTGGGAGCTTGAGCATTCTCATACTCAATTTTTGTCTCCGTCACCTTCCACACATCGATATGCATGGTCATAAAATGCACTATCATCTTCCTCTTCCAATGATCATAGCTTGTGCCATCAAACTTTGGCGGCTTCCCCAACACATTGATTTGAGCCATTTTTCACCACAAGGATGTTAAACCTCAAACGATGGTGACCTCGGCTCCGATACCACTTGAAAGGACCGTATAGGCTAGAGGGGGGTGAATAGCCTATTAAAAATTCTAGCAAAATACTAGACCACAAGTTAGAAGTTTAAGCAAGCGAGACAAAGCGCTAGCTCTAGACTATTCTATGCAAGCCACCTATCAAGATATGCTACTCACAAATATAAGCACTCAACACGTAAGAAACCAACTCCTCCGTTCCTAAGGAGATGGCACCTAAACAAGTAGTAAGCGCAAGGAAGAAAGATCGAGTGGATTATACCAATGGGCTTGATTGAAGTGAAGTCCGCATGCCGTGAAGACCAATCACCGGGAGATATCCAATATGCAAACCAAGAGATCAAACCCAATAGAATACCGGAAAGACAAAAGTCCACTCGATGGTGGAGAAGACAAAGAACACTTGAGTTTTTAACGAGGTTCACGTGATCGCCGTCACGCTACTCCTCGTTGTGGCACCGGTCTTTCTTGGTGGATTACGAGCTAGGCTTCACACGCCAATCCCTCAACGGGAGCCGCTCACCAACACAAGAGAAGTGGCTATCAACCACGAGCAATCTACTAGAGTTGATTTTGGCACTTTGCCGAGGATAATCACAAAACCTCTCACAATCAATCACCTCGGTGTGGGCTTGAACAAACACCAATCAACCTCACACCGGAATCACCTCCAAGCCGCTAGGGACACGGCAATACTCCAAGAGAATAAGAACTCAGTCTTGGCTTGCTCTCAAGTGCTCTAGAATGCAGATCACTAAGCAATGATGCACTTGAGGATCACTCAACTCAAATGAATGAACAAGAGATGATTAAATGAGTGAGTGGGAGGCGTAGGATTGCTCACAAAGAGTATGCAAATGATTCAAGTGTGCAAGAGTTGTCACCAAGTGACCAGGGAAGGAGTATAAATACCCCTAAGTGTAATCCTAGCCGTTACCCACTGAAAAATAGCCGTTAACACACTTTTCGGGGCGTCGGACCGACCGTTGGACTGGTTCCGTTGGACCAATCCTTCGCGTCCGACGCTCGGATGGCTGCCACGTGTCAGCTTTCGTTCAACCTCAGCCGCTGGATCTCAATGGCTACTTCACGTGCCGTTTTCCCAACCGTCGGACTCTCAAGCCGATGGTCCGACGTGCGCACTGCTTCAGGCATCGGAACGTCTGACTCTCACAGACGAGACACAGCTCGGCCACCGTCGGACTCTCGCGAGGTTAGCCGTGGGACCAATGATCACCACGGTCCGACGCTTCCAGAGAGGTTTTAACTCGCTCAAAACCGTCGGACTCTAGTCCGACGCTCGCCGTCGGACGAAGCTCTAGCGTCCGACGCTCTCCCAAACGCCACGCGTCACGCCGACACTGCTCGGCACCGTCGGACTGAAGTGGGCAATGGTCCAACGCTCGTTAACTGAGTGTCCGACGCTCGCCACTAGGTCAGAACTAGGGTTAGGCGTCGGACTCTGGACAATAGTCCGACGCTGCCCCTGCTAACAGTCCGACGCTCATTTCTCAGCGTTTTTCCAATCTATTTCTCACCCCTTGCTTCCATGTGCTAACACTCAAGGTCTTCAACACTTGTGCACAGTGTGTTAGCATTTTCAAAACATTTTCTAAGGGTTTCTAACTTTGATCTCTAGGTTGTGTTAGTTCAATACAAATGAAATGCAATCTAGAGCACTTGAAGGTAATCCAACATTTGTTCTCCCCTTAATAGTCGGCTATCTATCCTAAATGTGAACACACCCGCTAGGTGTCTTGTTCACCAAAAGGAAAACCTATTTGGATTATACCTTTGCCTTCATGCCTTTGCTTAACACTTGATCACCTCACTTCTTGTTCACTTGATCCATGGTAGAGCCATTTTGATCAACATAGTCTCTTAGGCTCCACACTCCATGGTTTGACTAACCTAAATCTTGCCATCACTTAGCAACTTAGGTTAGTCCTTAGGATGTCATTAATTATCAAAACCAAACTAGGGCTTTCAGCTTGGCGATGGCGATGCCTGTGTGAGCTGCATCCCCTGTTGGGGCGTCATATCCTTTAAAATTGTCTTCCATAGGTGAAAACCTGGTCCATTCTTGGACGATGATGGCATATTCGACATCGTATCCTTCCTGAAGGCGTCATTGATATCTCCTGTGGTCGATGTCGTCTTCTTCTCGGTGTCCGGCCAAACTCTTCTTCGACGGCTGGGTTTGCATTGGTTGCACGGCAATCAGCGTGGGTGAGGTGTGAGCTCAATGCTAGAAGTCAAAGTTGCTCTTCACGACACATTTGAGCTCGGCAACAATGACTTGCATTGGCCTCCTACTTCGGCCTGTTGGTCTCACATCTTATTTGGCTCATTTGTAGGGTACCTTGGGAGTCGAAGCTACTGTTTGGTTTGCAACCATGCTAGGTAACGATGACTCATGCTAATATTTACACTGTCATGTTTGCATGGCTAGTTGCCTCTCGTGGTGTTTTAGGTCTGCTCCTGACTTGGAGAACGACACAAAATCTTTTATGCGTGTTTATCCATAAGTACATATATTTTGTACTATATACAACGTCCAACATATGCAAATACTACATTTGTATCCTTTTTATTTAGATAGTTATTGGAAAATCATATTTCATCCTGTTCTCTTGTTGTGTGTGTTGATACCCTGTCGTTTTTTTTTTCACAAAGCAAACGACCCTAAACATCAAAACACATTTGCAATTAAAAAATAAAAGGGAAAGAATAACGCGATAACACAACAAAAGGTACCGAAGGAAAAGGTTCTTTGTGCTTTGTCACTTTTCTGCATTCTTGGCTGAGATTGAAAGTTGAAGCAATGAACTGGCAACGCAACGGATCGTGCATGCCATGTCGAGTCAACCAGAAACCGTTGTGAAGAGTGACCATCAATCTGTGCATCAAATCCAAATGCATTGGCAGCGGAGCGTTACCATCACATCATTGTATATAATTGTGCGCCTAGACCGTGATGCCTTTCTTTGTCATCGCCACATTTCTGCTAATAATTGCTCTACATTGTTGTTGCTTGGAAGCAACGAGTTTCAGAGCAGTTTTAATTGTGTATTACCTTTGATGTTCAACGTTGTTGCAAAATCTGATTAGCTTCCGTTAAAAGTTTAAAGTTACTAGTAAGGGGATGTTTAGTTGGTGAAAAGGGGGTGAAAAGTGCACTGTAGCACTTTCGCTTGTATTTGACAATTTTTGTCCAATCATAACTTAAATAGACTCAAAAGATTTATCTTGAGTTAACCAGACAAAAAGTATAAACATACAACAGCTGCTATTTCATTTAGTACAATTAATATGATGAAAAATAGTGCTAAATTTTGGCAACTGCCTAAGTTTAATTCCGATACTCGTCTGCTGCCTAAGTTTAATTCCGATACTCGTCTGCTGACCTTTATGCATGGTCAATGCTTCATTGCAAATTGGAGCCAATCACCAGCTTCCAAGTGCCCTTCGTGTTGCACAAGCTCCTATGGTATGGGACCATTTGCCACGCAGCACAGGAGACCGCTTGGCAGTTGACCATTGGCCAGTGGTGCTGTTGCCGCCCTTCCTATAAAAACTCCCCAAGCCATTGCGGCATATTCATTCCGCATTTCTTATAAACATCGAAAAGAAACCAAAACCAGGAGTAGAAACCAAGAAGGCAAGAACTAGCAGTTCTTGGTTTCCCGCATCTATTCTTATTCCTGAGTGATCCAACAAGAATCCATGGATAGGCAATGGCGTCGCCTTCAATCTAATGCCAGTACTCCGCCGCCACTAGGACTAGGCGCCATGCAGTACAGAGAGCTAATCCAGTCCCTAGGCCTAGCCACCCCATCGCAAGCTGCTCCAATCATGGTGGACGCCGAGCAGGGCCAAGCCACGGATATCGTCGTCGGCGCCAGCAGAAGCAGGTGTTATTACCACCTCGTCACACCGGCGCAGGCGGCGGCTTATTACAACTACCGCGTCGGCGGGCGCTTGGGACCGGCGCCGTGCGTGATGAAGCCGTACCACGGTCTGGGCGCGCCGGCAACCTCGACGACGACGAAGCTGTACCGCGGCGTGCGTCAGCGGCACTGGGGCAAGTGGGTGGCGGAGATCAGGCTGCCGCGCAACCGGACGCGGCTGTGGCTCGGCACCTACGACACCGCCGAGGAGGCCGCGCTTGCCTACGACGGCGCCGCG
This sequence comes from Eremochloa ophiuroides, assembly GCA_038502445.1. Classification (NCBI taxonomy): domain Eukaryota; kingdom Viridiplantae; phylum Streptophyta; class Magnoliopsida; order Poales; family Poaceae; genus Eremochloa; species Eremochloa ophiuroides. Next base: position 52,519,355 of record JAHLJS010000002.1, read on the forward strand.
TTCAGGCTGCGCGGGGATGCCGCACGCCTCAACTTCCCGGAGCTCCGGCCGCCGCTCCACCCGGCCGTCGATGCCAAGCTCCAAGCCGTGACGTCCACGCCGGCGCCCGCCTCGCCACGGCCCGAGAGCCCGCATACCAAGAACGAGCCAGGCTGCGGCTGCGGCTCTGGCTCGGAGGCCTCGACGACGACCACGGCAGCGGCCGACGGCGCTGGCCTCTCGCCATCATCCACCGGGTCGTCGTCGGCTAAGGCGGCGCCACTGCCGGACATGCAGGAGCTGGACTTCTCGGAGGCGCCGTGGGATGCAGCCGACGGCGTCGCGCTCTGCAAGTACCCGTCGTTGGAAATCGACTGGGACGCCATCCTCTCATGATGTCACCTTGGAACCACGAACCAGCAGACAAGAAAAGCATTGGCTGCAGACCTTAAATTCGCATTGGACGATCAGTGTGCCACCTGTCCAGGCCTGTGCTTGGTTTTTTGTTGGTGGCGTCGTGACGTGCATGGGGAATTGGTTGGAATGCGCTGCTGTTGCTGTTTTGCCGCAATGCTCTGCGCTTACAGTAGTTTGTTGGCGTCGTTTTCACAAAGAAAAGTCTACGGGGAGTCTCAGTACTAGAAATCATATAGTAAGTATGCATATAGACATAGAAACTACGTTTCTAATAGGTGATTTCTATAAAATAATTTTTTGCCTAATCACACCTCTTCTTTCTCTCTCATCTATATATCACACCTCTTTATATCTTGATTCTCGTGTAGACATGGTTTCTAACTTAGATCTGATTTCTATTTCTTTTTTATTAAATTGCTTGTCACATCAGCAAAATACTTAATGACAATATAATTAATACACATAAAAACTGTGGCTGGCTGATTGTTGTGAGAAAAAAACATTGCTGAATGACTGGCTGGTGCTGGCTGGTAAGTTCAAACAATGAAGTTTCTATTTAACTAAACAATGAAGTTTTTTTTCTTTAACTCTTGAATTGAACAATGCACTTTTTAAATCACAAAAAAGTTTTAGCCTCTGCCACCACATACAATAAAATCTTTATAATATATATTTTTGGTTATGCTTGACAACCACATGAGCAAAAGACACACGAGCATGGAAATGAAAGGAAATAAACCAAAACAACGTCTATTATTATTTTTCCATTTATTTTTAAAAAATATGTCCAAAATGATGATCTCCAAAGCTGTCATCACCAAGCAGATTATGGACCTGTTCGGTCCGTGTCCACAGCGCGCGCCGCATGTGTGGCGCACCTAAGGCTGGACGAAAAACTCGAAGCTCGTTAGCTCGCTCGGCTCGTAGCTGGTTCGGCTCGGCTCGACTCGGCTCGTTAGGATAACGAGCCGAGCCGCGCCAAGATTTTAGTTCGTTAGCTATAACGAGCCAACTCAAGCCAGCTCGCGAGCCAAACGAGCCACGCTTACAAGAAAAAATAATATAACTTATATTGATATTGTACTACTTCATGTCTTATGCTTTACAATTGATTGATGATTGATTAGACCCTATGAAGTTGAGACTATTATAACTTTCATAATTTTATTTTTAATAGATTTATAGATACTCATGGATCATATTATGTATGATATAGAATATAAACCATGGATATATGGTGTAATACTGTAATATATATTATATGTTAATACAAAATAATTTTTTTATTCATTTTAAGACGGCTGGCTGCATTACTTTTGTATTATTACTCTTCTCAACATTTAGATAAATGCAAATATTAGCTTTTATATATTTTTTATACCTGACTCGCGAGCCTAACGAGCCAGCTCGAGCTTTTAACGAGCCGAGCCGAGCTGGCTTTTTGACTCGTTAGGATAACGAGCCGAGCCGAGCTAGCTCGTTATCTTAACGAGCCAGAACGAACCGAGCTGAGCCGAGCCAGCTCGGCTCGTTATCCAGCCTTAGGCGCACCACATCTGCCAAATGGTTGTGCCACTGTTTGCCAAAGATAAGAGCATCTCTAGCAATACTAGTTAAATTAGACTATCTAAATCTCTATTTAGGTAGCCACCTATTTTTCTACTACTCATATTTTGTTCCCAACTCCAGCAACACTACCTAAAACAGCCTACCCATACCCATCCTAGCAGAGAATGACATGTGTGTCCTACCTGTCATCCTCTCTTATGTCTTCTTCTCCACAGAGCTGCCGGTTGGAAAGGAGATGGCACGGAGGAGGGTTGCGCCCCGGTGAGGCCGCGGCGTGCTACGTGGAGCCGCCCACCGGGGGAGGTGCCACGGCGGAGGAGCCACTCGCCAGCGAGGCCGCGGCCGCGTGCCAGAGGAAGGGCCGCCCGCCGGGAAAGTGGCCGCCCGCTGGGGGAGGTGCCGCGGTGGAGGAGCCGTGCGCCGGTGAGGTCGCGGCCGCGCGCCAGGGGCAGGAGCCACCCGCCACGGGTGGTGCTGCGCTGGGGGAGGAGCGGCGTCGTGCGGTTTTCGGCACATGCGGAGGAGAGAGAAAATTTAGGTAGTCTGTTGTTAGCCCAACGGGAATGGGTAGGAAGAGGGGGGATTTGGGTAGCCAATAAATCTTTTGGGTGGGATTGATAGTCTGCTGGAGTGGAATTTTGACCACCACTATCCAGATTGGGGATAGGTAGTGGGATGGGTAGTGTTTCTGGAGATGCTCTAAGGCGGCTGCTAACTGCTACATGTATTCGACTGCCGCAGATCGCCAAATGTTGGGCGGTCGATTTGTCCGCCGAAGATAAGGCGCGGCCACAACTATGATCTTGTCGGTAGGGGTGGCAACCAAACAGACCTGTCTCCCTTTGCCCAGAGACTTGAGCCACTGGTTTGTAGATAAATTGATGCTAGATATACAAGTGTTCTTTTTTTTTAAGGTGAAGTGATGTACAAGTGTTCCACCTGAAACATATTGTTTATAGCATCACTGACCAAATGGATGGATTTTATGTTTCATGAAGAGTAGATAGCATATTCCACCTCCACCATTTCAATTAAAAAATGTCTAATCAAATCCATATATTATACTACTAATTGAAGCCACCATAGAGACATCACATTAATCTTATGAGAAACGCTAGGAAACAAATTTAAAGGCAAATCCTAAAATTTCTCATAATAATTTGAAACATCTGATCTCTAATTATCACAATCACTAATATCTGTTGGATCTATTCAATATTCAAAAAACTACCCACCCCAGCTGTTATGAAAAGATATACACAAATAAATCCCTTAATTTACATCAAAATCACACACTTTACCATTACAAAAACAATGCTTTGCCCCTATATGTCTAGTCAACTACCACGCCTCAATGTACTTCAGGGAGAACTAGCTAGCTCTAGGATCAAGTGGCATTTCACCATCGATTTCGATTCGAACCTCTGCTTAGTTGCACCTAAGCTTCATCTTAGTCATGGATCGATCACCTAGCTGGCCAGGTTTATGTCCATAACTATCGACAATCACCCTATGCAGAATCGTTTCCGCTAGAACTCCATGGGTTTCATTCCCTAAACTAAACCACTGCTTATACTTCGTTGGTTCATTCTTTCAATAAACACGTGGTCAATATTATAACATAAACATCCTTAAAGTTCTATATATATGAAACTCCTGCAATTATCATTATGAAATATAGTTTACAAGTAACTCCTCTAAATGTGCATTTAAATTACCTACCCCCACCATGTGCATAAAAATGACCCAATTAGCATCTTAAAATGGTCAAAATGACCTAGCTAGGCTTCTTGTTAGCTGAACCTAGTGCTTGTTTTGTTTTGCTTAATGGGTTGCCCTATTGGAGTGTAGTGATGCTTTAATTTTTATTCATATATATTTGTGTAAATGTTTGAAGTGAGATATATTTCTAAACAGGTGCTGAGGCTCCAAAGTGTGTCTAGTGTTGTTTACATTATCATTTTCGGGCAAGTAAACGTAGTGGTGGTTTTGCTATAGTTTTAATAGGTTATTTGTTTCTACAGGTACACCTTAGTTTCAGATTGAATTACATAACGATCTGGATTAATAATGTCTAAAAAACCCCAATTCAAATTAAATGTTTGGTATTAATTTGTTTATAATTATGCTTTGATGTGAGGTTAGGATTGTATTGTTTGTTGAATGTTATGTCACATATGGATCGTTGGTATTTGTGATTAATGTTATGGTGATATAGTTTGTTTTTGGTAAGATTTATATTGCAATATATTGTTGGAGAAGTGGTTAACCATTGAACAAAGTATCTTAATGCGCATTGTATAGCTTAACATTTGCATTTGAAGCTATGTTGTTGTTTGCTGGCCATGACTTGTACTGGTACGAATCATATAGTGTTCCATGATGGGGTATGATGCACACTTTAGTGTTCCGTGGCACGTAAGAGTGAAGAAGAACATGTCATGTGCATTAAATATGCATTCCTTTCAGGTGATGTGAAGTAAATTGAAGCGATGTTATTTGTTTACGGAAGTGTGAATCATGTATCGAGGTAACATTGAGATATGATTTTTTATGGAATTGAATGTTATATTATTCATTAAGTTTTAAATATTAAAATAAGTTAAGGGTGTGGTCTACAAGGAGGAGTATTAAAATTGATTTTTATCTAGTTTTGGTTTATGTACATTATATGACTCATTTAAATCATTGTCTAACAAACTTGTGAATTAATGGCATGTTAAAATACTTTACTTATTGGGATTGTTATCAATGTCTCACTCGTTTACTATCTTTCTAGGAACTTGAGTGGGATCCTCTGAAGAGATCGGAGTAGTAGCACGTCATGCATAGTTATTTAAACATTTTTTAGTCCTCTATAATAAAGAATTAGGTATTAGGTCTTTTAAGAGTTGGTTATAAAATATTGTTGCTTAGCTTTGAGAGTGGTTTTGTTGTTTAAATCTTTAATAATTATGGCCTCTACTAAGATGGTCATTCATGTTACTGTGCTATTTTAGGTATTATTTAATGTTTTTATTGTTATTTCTGAATCGCTTAAACAAAAGTTGCTGAATTGTTTTTACATATTCAACTGTGGGAAGGGATGTTAGTGGCATCCTAGGCTTATTGTGTCATTTATGGTTAGTTTGGATTCAATCATTCTTCTTAGGGATCCCCTCAATCCCCTCAAATTTCGATGGAGAATGACTGATCTAAATGAGCCCTTAGGGTGTTACAGCCCACCTCGTATCTTATCCTTCTGCGGACCCAAGTGGGAGACTTGGTCCGGATTGGTGATGAGTGATTGTTAACGGAGTTCACTTGGCATGTTGGTCGGCTTGTGATGTGCAGGTGTTGGGCTCGGAAGCAGTGGCGGATGGCGCACCAGCTGCGATAACGGACACTGCGACATCGACAGGCGCGATCGAGCATGGTCGAGGGACTCGGAGCGGTATGTGGGCCGGCGCGGTCGAGGACCGGTGGACGCGGTCCAGGACGGTTTTTGGGTTTGGGCCACAAAACCCGGTGTTGGTATAAATTAACTGCACTTTATTAAATATTATTATTATCATATTATCCGCAAGCGCACAGATGTAATACCGATGTAGCACTTTACCCAGAGGTTTTAAATATCGTATCCACAAGGAACAGTAGGTGATAATGACCAAGCCGATGAACTTAACCCTACAATTAGGTTAGATAATATTAAGAAAGAGGAAATAGCTAATGACTATCTAGTTCCAACAACCGGTAAGCTTTGAATAATACCGTTTTAACTGGGCAGTAATCTGAATAAGAGCAGAAATCAGAGTTCTCCCCTACCAAGCACCTATACACCTACTAAACCTATCAACAGGAAGTGAACTACAGAGGAATCAACGTAGCTGTCACCTACGCGAACTACCACTATTCGGCTAATCAGGGGGCACTCACAAGTAAACATAGCCTGGGCACCACGCCTACACTACGAAATACTACTTCAATCAAGTAATTACCAAGATCAAAGTACTCAATATGAGTTGCAAACTTAAGAACAAATAAGAACAACCGCTTACTTGAATTAGAATGTTGAATACAAAAGTACCACAGAACGCAGCTCCGGGCGAGGGAACTGAATCCAGACGAATACAACTACGAAGAAGCGCCGACAGGCCGGAACTCCTCCAGAACTCTACTTCTCTACTCTATCTCTCTACTTCTCTAAACAAGACTAGATCTAGAAGAACTAGTCTCTCCTAATTGCTACATCTAACCCTAACTGGAGATATTGAACTGAAGCTTAGGAATAGGGATTGCCTCTAGGGATGGGGTCTGCCCCTTTATTTATAGCCCGTTGGGATGAACGTGCGTCGCAGGATCAAACTGAAATGACCTCGATTTCCACGAAGGGAAATCCACAGGCTCGAATTGTAATTCAACAGATTGCTTGGGACAATCCATGAAATTACCCATATCTCAGTTGACACCAGGATCCATACAACGGTAAATAAGTCTTACATAAATATTTATTACATCGCCACACTGGCGGAATCAACAATCAGAGAAGCTTTAGAAGATGCGGAAGCGATTCACCTTCACGGCCAACTTGAGTGTAGCACGCGACCCTATTCCTCGTCATCATCTCCCTCGAAGTCGTACTCATTCTCGTCACCTGACAGCAAATTTATCAGTACGATTTGTACTGGCCACGGAGCCCACCTATGCAGCATTTGCTTTGTGGAAAGTGGATGCAAGGCTATATAAGCAGACCTATAGGCTGAGGTTTTCCTATGCAGCTGTAATCAATGTTTTAATTAGTCAAGTTTTATCACCAGTTAACACCATCATCCCTTTTCCCATCACCACACCTCACATACCCACACCTCACTCTCATTCGACAGGTCCAACTCCCTCTCGGGCCTATCTCAGCGGCACACTACCACAACGGGTACACTGCCGGAAAAATGTCATCCAGGGGGAGAAGAGAACACTCACTACACTAGTAGAAGCTTCACAGGAAAGGTCCATAGCCAACAAGTTGGCATATGTATCGATCGATCAACCATACACTCTGCAGAGGTTTCACTACTCACAAGATTAGCCATCATAGGTGTTGCGCAAACACCTAGGCAGAATTCCGGGTGCTTGCTTGCCTAGGTCGATGCCACCCTACCACTCAGCCCTGGGATATTCCGGATCCTACACCGTTATGCTGAGACTGGGAGACACAGTACCGGGCCCCTCCAGTGGTACTGTGCATCTAGAATGGAACGGGAACCCATCGACCGTCTCCGCCCACCCTTATCACCTTTCAACCTAGCAGTAGTGGCACCGTCCTACCAAGTAGTCCAGCCGTCTCCCGCCCATCAGAAGCGAGTGAGTAGAAAAGGATTCCCATGAACCTGAAACTAGTCCATCCTAGGTTTGACCAAGCAGGCATCTCCACTTAGGGGATACTCTCCCCGTGCTATCACAGCACCTCCGTCCACGGGCTTCAAACCACCAAGGCTATCCCACCCGGAACCTCCTCAACAACTTTACCCGCCACAGGTATCTCGCTTGGGGATGCCCAGGTTGCACCCCCGGCACGACTTGCCCCATGGGCTCGTCTCACATCCCACTTGGTCGACATCAACCCTTACCACGCACCCAAGACGCACGCAGCACTCTCTCCCAGTAGTTATAATCAGTTATACACCGTCCCAATTCCTCCACATAGCATATAGCAAGTAGTAAGTAGTGGAAGAGTAACAGTAAAATAAGCAGCAGCTAACCTAACAGCGGATAGCAGGGTAAAGTCTTATCAAGGCAGGGAATTCAAATATACTACCATGCAACCAATCCATACATAATCATAAAGCAATAGCAACAATGTCATTTGCAATGCGTAATAGGATCTAAGGATTTGGTGGGACGTGGCACCTTCGTAGTCGTCTCCTAGCTCTTGGAAGTACTCGTGGTCGTCTTCCTTAGTCAGATCCTCCTCCGTCTCTGAAATCGAACACGAAATAGTCGTGTCAGCGACTCCTATAGAGTATTTCAGAAAAATCCAATAAAATAAAGAGCCAAATGCACACAAACACAGTCTTAGATTGTAGATCTCATTTTTCTGAGAATTTTGATATATGGTGCGCAATTTTTGGACTTCGTATGAATAAGTTATGAATTTCCGAAGATTATCCTATTTTCTGAAAATGAGAAAACTGTTTGGTTAATAGGGGCAGCTCGGGATTGGTCCACGTGGCGCGCGGGTCCAGTTGTGCGGCAAATGGCGCCTCAACAGAACACAGACCCGAGGGTCGCCCACCAGGTGTTCGATGCTGGTTCCAGAGAGTTGCCGGAGTTGGCGTAGCTCGGCGTGGCTCGGCGGTGGTCAGTGGTAGCTCGGCTGTGGTTGGGGGTATCTCGGCGGAGCTCGGCGGTGGTCGGTGGTAGCTCGGCTGTGGTTGGGGGTATCTCGGCGGAGCTCGGCGGTGGTCGGGGGTAGCTCGGCGGGGCTCGGCATAGTTCGGCGTACCTCGGCGGGCTCGGGCAAATCGGAAATTCGCGGCGCCGAGGGTGCCGCTCTCCCGAGCTCTCCCGGGGGGCGCTCGGGCGAATCGGAGATTTGGTGCGCCCGAGGGTGCCGTTCTCCCGAGGTCTCCCGCGGAGGCTCGGGCGAATCGGAAATTTGGGCGCCTGAGGGTGCTGCTCTCCCGAGCTCTCCTGGTGAGGCTTGGGCGAATCGGAAATTTGGGCGCCCGAGGGTGCTGTTCTCCCGAGGTCTCCCGCGGAGGCTCGGGCGAATCGGACATTTGGGCGCCGAGGGGGCTGCTCTCCCGAGCTCTCCCGGTGAGGCTCGGGCGAATCGGAAATTTGGGCGCCCGAGGGTGCCGTTCTCCCGAGGTCTCCCGCGGAGGCTCGGGCGAATCGGACATTTCGGCGCCCGAGGGGGCTGCTCTCCCGAGCTCTCCTGGGGAGGCTCGGGCGAATCGGAGATTTGGTGTGCCGAGGGTGCTGCTCTCCCGAGCTCTCCTGGGGAGGCTCGGGCGAATCGGAGATTTGGGCGCCGAAGGGGCTGCTCTCCCGAGCTCTCCTGGGGAGGCTCGGGCGAATCGGAGATTCGGTGCTAGCAGGGTTCCAGAGCGTCTGTTCAAGGCGGCGGTGTCTCTCCGGTGCGGCGGACCATGACAGGGCGACGATGGCCATATTTCGGCAAGACAGGGCTCGGCTTTCTAGCGGCGGTGCCGAGGCAGACTTGGCGAACCTCGGCGGCCTTTCTCCGCAGCGCGAGGCGACCGGGGGTACTCGGAACGGATTTAGGCGAGGCGGAACGTGTCGGCGGCGATGTCGTCGCGACTGTGAGGTTCCGGCGGGGCTAAGGAGGTCTTCTAGGAGATGTATACGCGTCCAGGGTCTAAGGCGATGGTATACCAACTACCAATTTTGGCTACCGAGCTTTCCAAGGTGCTCGGTTGTGGCGGCGGCGTGTCGCCGACGACGGCGGAAGGCGGCATCGCAGCTACGACCAAGTATTGGTTCAATCGAATGCGGTCTTGTCAAATTGGTGAGGCCAGAGAGGCATACAACACTCTGGTGGCGAGCTTTAGCCATGGCATGACCTTCTTTTGGCAACGGCTCGCGGCGGTGCTCCGGTAAGGTCGCGGCGCACGCGGCCAGGGCAATTCAGGCTTCCTCTAGCGCTTAGATCCGCGTAGCTAGCTCGAGGGGGTCGTGGCGGTGCTCCACGACGCTCTAACCTATACGGGTGCTAGTCGGATTGCTCGGAACGGGTGATTCGGCGTCGGAACGCGTCGGTGGTGAGCGCGCTCCGCAGAGAACGCGTCGTGCTGCGTTCTCGGTCTAGCAAGCTTGTAGTCCGGGGGTTTCGGCCGGTCGAATGAGTGCATGGTGCAGGTGATCTTCCCGAGCTGGTAAAGGCTCGTGCCTGCGCGTCCCGAGGGTGGAACGCCATGGCAAAAGCAGGGCAAGGTTCGGACGTGGCGTGCGGTGGCTCACCGTGGTGTCGGTGAAGCTAGGATGGCGGTGCAGTGGCGAGTCGGAGCCGTGCAGAGCGATCGCAGTGCCGTGCCGCTCCTCGTCCGCAGCTCGGGCTTCTCCTCCGTGTCCGGCTCCGGCGTGCTCCGCGGCGGCGGCGCTCCGGCAGCTTCTCCTCCTCTGCTCCGCCCTTCTCCAACGCTCTCTCTCTCGGTTTGGTGCGGTGTGCCGGTCTGTGCTGCGGTGGCGGCGAGGGGAAATGAGGGTAGGGCTTCGGGGTGCTCCAATTTATAGGCGAGCTTGGCCAGCTCCAATGGCGAACGGTCCTGATTGCGCTCGGCCGATCGAAGGGCTGTGGCTCGAGTGGATCTAGGGCTCCGGATGGGCGCGGGTTCGCTTGGCGGCCAAGAAAGGAGGGGACAGGAGGGGGACAGCGGGGTCAGGGCTCTGCCATGCTGTCGGCTGTGGGACCGGGGTCACGCCATTCGCGCGACACCCCCGGCAGGCGCGTCGCCTTCGTGAGGAAGAAGAACAGTGGGGGGGGGGCGAGAGCGGCTGACAGGCGGGGCCGGGTTGGCAGCGAGCGCGAGCGCGAGCGCGTGTGTGCCGGTCGCGCGCGTGCGCTGCCGAGCCGCGACGTGGGCCGCGCGCGGTGAGATGAGGAGAGGAAGGTCGGGCGGGCCTGGGGCTGGCTTAGCGACCCGGCTGGCCGAAACGAATGGCTGGCCTAACTCTCTTTCTCCTTTTCTATTTTCAGTTTAGTGTATATATACATATATTGCCCATTTTAATTATTGAGTAAATACAAACATAAATTGCAATAAATCCCAAATGTGATGCATAAGTTATTATTCTATGTGAATGGAATTAAAATGCAAACTACTCTCCTTTATTTACCAATTTCATAATGAAACCTATATGCTTGCACAAGAAAAATGGGTTTTCACAATAAATAAATGAAAAATTTTAATTGGTTGGGATTTTTAGATTGTGTGGATTTTTAGGGTTGTTACAGTCCTCCCCCCTCATTAGGATCTCGACCTCGAGATTCAGGGATAACGTACCCTTCGAAGAGGTAAGGAAACATAATCCGCAAGTCCGATTCCTTCTCCCACGTAGCTTCCCTTTCAGTGTGATTGCTCCACTGTACCTTGCACATCGGAATGGTTTTGTTTCGCGTCTCTTTGGTGTCCCGTGCCAAGATCTTGATCGGATGTTCCTTGTATTCAAGTATGTCTTGCAGGTCTAATGCATCTATAGGAACTTGCTCCTCGGGAAGCTTCAAACACTTCCTTAATTGCGAGACATGGAACACGGGGTGTACTCCAGATAATTCCTCCGGTAGTTCCAGCTTGTAAGCAAGCTTTCCAACCCTTTTACAGATCTTGTATGGCCCAACATATCTTGGTGCCAATTTCCCTTTTACGTGGAATCTGACAGTGCCACGAAGTGGAGATACCTTGAGGTAGACATAATCCCCAACCTCGAACTCAAGCTTTCTACGTCTTCTATCTGCATAGCTCTTTTGCCTACTCTGTGCAATCCTCAAATTCTCTCTTACTTGGGCAACACCTTCTTCTGCTTCCACAATCTTAGCAGGACCGAAGAATGTCCTCTCACCTGGTTCTGACCACATTAGCGGGGTTCTGCACGGTCTTCCATACAACGCTTCAAATGGAGACATCTTAATGCTTGTCTGATAACTGTTGTTGTATGAGAACTCGGCGTGGGGTAGACAGCTCTCCCATCCTTCCTTGTACCTCAATACGCAAGCTCGTAACATGTCCTCGAGAATCTGGTTCACTCTTTCTGTTTGCCCATCCGTTTGCGGGTGGTATGCGGTGCTATAGTCGAGCTTGGTTCCGATGGACTTGTGCAAGGATTTCCAGAACTGTGATACGAACTGTGAGCCTCGGTCAGATATAATACTCAGAGGCGCCCCATGTAACTTCAAAATGTTTGATACGTACAGATCTGCTAGCTTTTCGACTCTATATTTCCTTTTGACCGGTATAAAATGTGCAACTTTGGTTAGACGGTCCACTATTACCCATATAGAATCATATCCATGCTCGGATCGGGGCAGTCCTATTATGAAGTCCATGGATATGCACTCCCACTTCCATTCTGGTATCTCAACTGGTTGTAGCAACCCTGCTGGTCTCTGATGTTCGGCCTTGATTCTATTGCATGTATCACATCGGGCTACATGCCCTGCAATGTCTGTCTTCATATTCTCCCACCAGAAGTGCTTCCTTAGATCATGGTACATCTTGGCTAACCCTGGGTGAATGCAATATTTGGAGTCATCCCTTCTGACAGAATCTCTTCTCGTATCGCTGAATTCGTCGGTACACAGATTCTATCTTTGTACCATACAGTTCCCTGCTCATCTTCTCGGTACTCGGGGCCTCTTCCCAGCTTCATCAAACCACGGATATAGTCTATCTCAGGACAGTTCTTTTGCGCTTCACGGATCCGTGAGGTGAGATTGTACTCGACGCGAAGCTCATTTAGCATGCCATAGGAGACTACCTCGAGCTGGAACGCGTCAAACTCTCTCCTGAGCTCAGGTGGCATAGAGTTGGTGATGAGGGTATGGCAGTAGCTTTTGCGGCTAAGTGCATCAGCGACAACATTGGCCTTTCCTGGGTGATAATGGATCTCAAGATCATAGTCCTTGATGAGTTCTAGCCATCTGCGCTGCCTCATATTCAGATCTTCCTGAGTGAAGAAGTACTTCAGGCTCTTGTGGTCAGTGTAGATGTCACACTTGTTGCTTATCAGATAGTGTCTCCAAATCTTGAGTGCATGTACCACGGCTGCAAGTTCTAGGTCATGAGTCGGGTATCGCTGCTCATGTTCCTTCAACTGTCTTGAGGCATAAGCTATCACTCTTCCTTCTTGCATTAGTACACAGCCCAAACCTTGCCGAGAGGCATCACAATATACAACAAAATCCTTGTGAATATCGGGCAGGGCTAGTACAGGTGTAGTAGTGAGCTTCTCCTTCAAGGTCTGAAAACTCTTCTCGCATTCAGGAGTCCATATAAACTTGTTCTCTTTCTTCAGCAAGTTGGTCATGGGTCTTGCAATCTTGGAAAAATTCTCAATAAATCTGCGATAGTATCCTGCAAGTCCCAAAAAGCTTCTGATTTCTGACACATTACAGGGTTGTTCCCACTCTTTCACAGCTTCAATTTTGGCTGGGTCTACTGCGACTCCTTCTCCTGACAGTACGTGTCCAAGGAAAGCAACTTCCTCAAGCCAGAATTCGCACTTGGAGAATTTGGCGTATAGCTGGTTGCGAGACAACCTCTCCAATACGGTCCTCAGATGATGTTCATGTTCCTCTTTTGTGGCTGAATAAACCAATATATCATCAATGAATACTACCACAAATCTGTCTAGCTCATTCATGAAGATCTTGTTCATCATGTTCATGAAGTATGCTGGAGCATTAGTGAGTCCAAATGAGACTACTGTGCACTCATACTATCCATATCTAGTGACAAATGCAGTCTTCGGGATATCCTCTTCCCTGATCTTCATCTGATGATACCCTGATCGGAGATCAATCTTTGAGAAGTACTTGGCCTTACTCAATTGATCTAACAGATCATCGATGCGGGGCAGTGGGTACTTATTCTTGACTGTGACCGCATTCAGATTCCGGTAGTCAATGCACATCCTCATCGTGCCATCCTTCTTCTTGACAAACAAAACGGGAGATCCCCAGGGCGAAGCACTAGGCCTAATGAAGCCCTTCTCCAGTAATTCTCCCAGCTGCTTCTTGAGTTCCTTCAACTCATCAGCCGACATTCTGTAGGGTCTTTTGGCAATCGGTGCAGTCCCTGGCATCAGCTCTATAACAAACTCCACATCTCTATCTGGTGGCATTCCTGGCAACTCCTCTGGAAATACGTCATTGTATTCACAGACTACTGGCACATCCCTGAATGTCAGCTCTGTCTTATCTGCTTTAGTCTCCAGGGCACATAGGAGGGTTTGGACTCTCTCGGTTTGGGGTATACATCGGACGGCTGTTCCCCAAGGGTGGGTTACCTGAACATATCTAGGTGAACAAGATATCACTCCCCGGTGTTTGGTTAGCCAGTCCATGCCTAAGATGACATCTAAGCTATTAGAGGGTAGTAGGGTTAGGTCAGCTCGAAAGTCAAGTCCCTCGATAGTGATTATCACTCCTCTGCATATGTGAACGCTTCTGAAGGTTCCTAAGGGCGAGCTAGTTAGGATGGGGTTTGCTCTCGGGGTTACAGGTATGTTATGCTTACGTGCATATGCAGATGAAATATATGAACATGTAGCTCCCGAATCGAACAGAACTGTAGCCATGTTACCCTGAACTAGGAACGTACCGTACACAGCATCGGGTGCAGCTTCAGCTTCCTCAGCGGTCATGTGGTTCAGTCTTCCTCGGGTAGCAGATCCCCGGTTCGGTGTGCCCTGTGCAGCTGCTGGTGCGCGGTTGAGGTAGGGGCACACAGCCACACGGTGTCCAGGCTTTCCGCATCCGAAGCAAGTGAAGGGCGCACTGCCTGCTGTAGCTGTCGCAGGAGCCTTCCAATTGCTTGTCCTTGGCGTGTTGGTAGCGGGGGCGGGTGTGTTCTGCACAGCTCGAGTCGGCGCAGGGTAGGTCTGAGCGGGGCGGTGATAGTTGCTGCTGTTGGTACCACCACGGCTCGTTCCCGAAGAAGGTCCCTGGCGGGTTCGGAAAGGCGGAGGTGCACCCGTTCGCTGTCTCTGGGGTGGAGCAGCGCGAGCGGGTCCCTCAGAGCGGCGCTTCTTTCCCTTGTTCTGGGCCTCGAATTCCAGTCGTGCTTCCATGCGATCCTTCTCGATCTCAATACAGCGGTCAATCAGCTCACGCAGAGTGTAGCTCTTGTTCCCTGACAGAGCCAACCTGATCTTGGTCTGAAGTCCCTTCCTGTAGTAGTACATCTTTTCCTTCTCGGAACTCACGCAAGACGCAGGTGCGTAGCGGAGCAAGCAGTTGAAGCGGGTGGTGTACTCGTGGATCCGGTCAGCTCCCTGGGAGATGTTGCGAAACTCGTTCTCCTTGGCCTCCATGACTCCCTCAGGAATGTGGTGGTCACGGAAAACCTCGGTGAACTCATCCCAGTCAATGCGGGCTGGGTCCTCGTGAGCGCTGGTGTAGTTGTCCCACCATGCTCGTGCAGCACCGGTCAGCTGGTGGCTAGCAATCCCAACACACTCCTCGTCGGAGCAAGTGGTCAGGTCCAGCTTCTTCTCCATCTCTTTAAACCAATCGTCGGCAGCGAGAGGATCGCTGTCGGTCCCGTCGAAGGTAGGTGGCCTCAGCTTCAGGAAACCCTCCAGTTTCCTTTGGAAGTCATTCTGAGGTGGCCCGTGGTGCCTGTTCATCCCAGTAGCTATGGCATTCAGCAGCTGGGTCTGCTGAGCCATCACTTCCGCCAACGTCGGTGGCGGCGGCGGTGGCGGTGGCGGAGGCACGTTCTCGCCTTGTGGTGGCGGATCGATCACCGGCGGTGCATCCTCTGCCCGGCGCAGCTCTTCTTCCAGGTTAACTCCAGCACGTCTGCCAGCTGGGCGTCCACGGTTGCGACCACGCCCGCGTCCTGGCGCAGGTGCGAGGGAGGGCTGGCGGTTCTCCAGGCGCGCGGAACGTCTCATCGACATCTGAAGCTATTAGGTACGTGCTCAGTGCAGTAATAATCTTGTAGTGGTTTAAGTAGGAGTTAGATGTTTTCAACGATTTAAATGAATTAAAATATTTTTCACTCTATCCTACACTCAACCAAAGAAGCATAGAGAACCATAAGAAGCATAAGATCCAAATGTCACTCATCACATGGTTATTATTACATAAAGGATGTTCCTAGCTGCTAAGAAGATCGTGCTATGCGCAGATAGCCAATGATAGGACAACTCATGGTATCACTAGTCTAAGGGCCACGCAGGGTCCCATAAGCTACTGGTGCATAAGGTCAATAGCCATTTGATCGGGATCTCAATAGTGCCATCGTGCTGTGGACGAAGTGGTGGTCCAAGGCTGGTCATCTGTGAATTTTTCAAGAAACGGATTAGCAGGTCCTTGTATTAGATAAGCCATTGCATAAAAAGTGAATGCAAGGTCGGTAATATAACCGAAAGAGAGTCTGGCTTCCTATTCTAACGTCCATTTCCTATGGGTCTCGTCCTACAGTCAAGTATGGCTCCGATACCAACTGAAACGACCTCGATTTCCACGAAGGGAAATCCACAGGCTCGAATTGTAATTCAACAGATTGCTTGGGACAATCCATGAAATTACCCATATCTCAGTTGACACCAGGATCCATACAACGGTAAATAAGTCTTACATAAATATTTATTACATCGCCACACTGGCGGAATCAACAATCAGAGAAGCTTTAGAAGATGCGGAAGCGATTCATCCTTCACGGCCAACTTGAGTGTAGCACGCGACCCTATTCCTCGTCATCATCTCCCTCGAAGTCGTACTCATTCTCGTCACCTGACAGCAAATTTATCAGTACGATTTGTACTGGCCACGGAGCCCACCTATGCAGCATTTGCTTTGTGGAAAGTGGATGCAAGGCTATATAAGCAGACCTATAGGCTGAGGTTTTCCTATGCAGCTGTAATCAATGTTTTAATTAGTCAAGTTTTATCACCAGTTAACACCATCATCCCTTTTCCCATCACCACACCTCACATACCCACACCTCACTCTCATTCGACAGGTCCAACTCCCTCTCGGGCCTATCTCAGCGGCACACTACCACAACGGGTACACTGCCGGAAAAATGTCATCCAGGGGGAGAAGAGAACACTCACTACACTAGTAGAAGCTTCACAGGAAAGGTCCATAGCCAACAAGTTGGCATATGTATCGATCGATCAACCATACACTCTGCAGAGGTTTCACTACTCACAAGATTAGCCATCATAGGTGTTGCGCAAACACCTAGGCAGAATTCCGGGTGCTTGCTTGCCTAGGTCGATGCCACCCTACCACTCAGCCCTGGGATATTCCGGATCCTACACCGTTATGCTGAGACTGGGAGACACAGTACCGGGCCCCTCCAGTGGTACTGTGCATCTAGAATGGAACGGGAACCCATCGACCGTCTCCGCCCACCCTTATCACCTTTCAACCTAGCAGTAGTGGCACCGTCCTACCAAGTAGTCTAGCCGTCTCCCGCCCATCAGAAGCGAGTGAGTAGAAAAGGATTCCCATGAACCTGAAACTAGTCCATCCTAGGTTTGACCAAGCAGGCATCTCCACTTAGGGGATACTCTCCCCGTGCTATCACAGCACCTCCGTCCACGGGCTTCAAACCACCAAGGCTATCCCACCCGGAACCTCCTCAACAACTTTACCCGCCACAGGTATCTCGCTTGGGGATGCCCAGGTTGCACCCCCGGCACGACTTGCCCCATGGGCTCGTCTCACATCCCACTTGGTCGACATCAACCCTTACCACGCACCCAAGACGCACGCAGCACTCTCTCCCAGTAGTTATAATCAGTTATACACCGTCCCAATTCCTCCACATAGCATATAGCAAGTAGTAAGTAGTGGAAGAGTAACAGTAAAATAAGCAACAGCTAACCTAACAGCGGATAGCAGGGTAAAGTCTTATCAAGGCAGGGAATTCAAATATACTACCATGCAACCAATCCATACATAATCATAAAGCAATAGCAACAATGTCATTTGCAATGCGTAATAGGATCTAAGGATTTGGTGGGACGTGGCACCTTCGTAGTCGTCTCCTAGCTCTTGGAAGTACTCGTGGTCGTCTTCCTTAGTCAGATCCTCCTCCGTCTCTGAAATCGAACACGAAATAGTCGCGTCAGCGACTCCTATAGAGTATTTCAGAAAAATCCAATAAAATAAAGAGCCAAATGCACACAAACACAGTCTTAGATTGTAGATCTCATTTTTCTGAGAATTTTGATATATGGTGCGCAATTTTTGGACTTCGTATGAATGAGTTATGAATTTCCGAAGATTATCCTATTTTCTGAAAATGAGAAAACTGTTTGGTTAATAGGGGCAGCTCGGGATTGGTCCACGTGGCGCGCGGGTCCAGTTGTGCGGCAAATGGCGCCTCAACAGAACACAGACCCGAGGGTCGCCCACCAGGTGTTCGATGCTGGTTCCAGAGAGTTGCCGGAGTTGGCGTAGCTCGGCGTGGCTCGGCGGTGGTCAGTGGTAGCTCGGCTGTGGTTGGGGGTATCTCGGCGGAGCTCGGCGGTGGTCGGTGGTAGCTCGGCTGTGGTTGGGGGTATCTCGGTGGAGCTCGGCGGTGGTCGGGGGTAGCTCGGCGGGGCTCGGCATAGTTCGGCGTACCTCGGCGGGCTCGGGCAAATCGGAAATTCGCGGCGCCGAGGGTGCCGCTCTCCCGAGCTCTCCCGGGGGGCGCTCGGGCGAATCGGAGATTTGGTGCGCCCGAGGGTGCCGTTCTCCCGAGGTCTCCCGCGGAGGCTCGGGCGAATCGGAAATTTGGGCGCCTGAGGGTGCTGCTCTCCCGAGCTCTCCTGGTGAGGCTCGGGCGAATCGGAAATTTGGGCGCCCGAGGGTGCTGTTCTCCCGAGGTCTCCCGCGGAGGCTCGGGCGAATCGGACATTTGGGCGCCGAGGGGGCTGCTCTCCCGAGCTCTCCCGGTGAGGCTCGGGCGAATCGGAAATTTGGGCGCCCGAGGGTGCCGTTCTCCCGAGGTCTCCCGCGGAGGCTCGGGCGAATCGGACATTTCGGCGCCCGAGGGGGCTGCTCTCCCGAGCTCTCCTGGGGAGGCTCGGGCGAATCGGAGATTTGGTGTGCCGAGGGTGCTGCTCTCCCGAGCTCTCCTGGGGAGGCTCGGGCGAATCGGAGATTTGGGCGGCGAAGGGGCTGCTCTCCCGAGCTCTCCTGGGGAGGCTCGGGCGAATCGGAGATTCGGTGCTAGCAGGGTTCCAGAGCGTCTGTTCAAGGCGGCGGTGTCTCTCCGGTGCGGTGGACCATGACACGGCGACGATGGCCATATTTCGGCAAGACAGGGCTCGGCTTTCTAGCGGCGGTGCCGAGGCAGACTTGGCGAACCTCGGCGGCCTTTCTCCGCAGCGCGAGGCGACCGGGGGTACTCGGAACGGATTTAGGCGAGGCGGAACGTGTCGGCGGCGATGTCGTCGCGACTGTGAGGTTCCGGCGGGGCTAAGGAGGTCTTCTAGGAGATGTATACGCGTCCAGGGTCTAAGGCGATGGTATACCAACTACCAATTTTGGCTACTGAGCTTTCCAAGGTGCTCGGTTGTGGCGGCGGCGTGTTGCCGACGACGGCGGAAGGCGGCATCGCGGCTACGACCAAGTATTGGTTCAATCGAATGCGGTCTTGTCAAATTGGTGAGGCCAGAGAGGCATACAACACTCTGGTGGCGAGCTTTAGCCATGGCATGACCTTCTTTTGGCAACGGCTCGCGGCGGTGCTCCGGTAAGGTCGCGGCGCACGCGGCCAGGGCGATTCAGGCTTCCTCTAGCGCTTAGATCCGCGTAGCTAGCTCGAGGGGGTCGTGGCGGTGCTCCACGACGCTCTAACCTATACGGGTGCTAGTCGGATTGCTCGGAACGGGTGATTCGGCGTCGGAACGCGTCGGTGGTGAGCGCGCGGACGCGTCGTGCTGCGTTCTCGGTCTAGCAAGCTTGTAGTCCGGGGGTTTCGGCCGGTCGAATGAGTGCATGGTGCAGGTGATCTTCCCGAGCCGGTAAAGGCTCGTGCCTGCGCGTCCCGAGGGTGGAACGCCATGGCAAAAGTAGGGCAAGGTTCGGACGTGGCATGCGGTGGCTCACCGTGGTGTCGGTGAAGCTAGGATGGCGGTGCAGTGGCGAGTCGGAGCCGTGCAGAGCGATCGCAGTGCCGTGCCGCTTCTCGTCCGCAGCTCGGGCTTCTCCTCCGTGTCCGGCTCCGGCGTGCTCCGCGGCGGCGGCGCTCCGGCAGCTTCTCCTCCTCTGCTCCGCCCTTCTCCTACGCTCTCTCTCTCGGTTTGGTGCGGTGTGCCGGTCTGTGCTGCGGTGGCGGCGAGGGGAAATGAGGGTAGGGCTTCGGGGTGCTCCAATTTATAGGCGAGCTTGGCCAGCTCCAATGGCGAACGGTCCTGATTGCGCTCGGCCGATCGAAGGGCCGTGGCTCGAGTGGATCTAGGGCTCCGGATGGGCGCGGGTTCGCTTGGCGGCCAAGAAAGGAGGGGACAGGAGGGGGACAGCGGGGTCAGGGCTCTGCCATGCTGTCGGCTGTGGGACCGGGGTCACGCCATTCGCGCGACACCCCCGGCAGGCGCGTCGCCTTCGTGAGGAAGAAGAACAGTGGGGGGGGGGGCGAGAGCGGCTGACAGGCGGGGCCGGGTTGGCAGCGAGCGCGAGCGCGAGCGCGTGTGTGCCGGTCGCGCGCGTGCGCTGCCGAGCCGCGACGTGGGCCGCGCGCGGTGAGATGAGGAGAGGAAGGTCGGGCGGGCCTGGGGCTGGCTTAGCGACCCGGCTGGCCGAAACGAATGGCTGGCCTAACTCTCTTTCTCCTTTTCTATTTTCAGTTTAGTGTATATATACATATATTGCCCATTTTAATTATTGAGTAAATATAAACATAAATTGCAATAAATCCCAAATGTGATGCATAAGTTATTATTCTATGTGAATGGAATTAAAATGCAAACTACTCTCCTTTATTTACCAATTTCATAATGAAACCTATATGCTTGCACAAGAAAAATGGGTTTTCACAATAAATAAATGAAAAATTTTAATTGGTTGGGATTTTTAGATTGTGTGGATTTTTAGGGTTGTTACAGAACTGACTTAACCAAGGGCCGAGATGACTCCTCAAAGGCAGTGGAGGAAGACTCCAGAAGGCGGGGCCCAAACCCTAGCAGGGGGGCACCGGCCGGCCCCACCCTGGCACCAGCCGGCCCCACTTTGTAGGGTCCGGGGCCCCGGTTGCTTCTAGTGTTCTCTAGGCCCTTCTAGAAGTTGATTGCGAGGCTTTCCATCGGCGTTAAGTTTCGTGACTTTTACGCACTTTCCTCTTTTACGCTTTTCTAGAATACTCCCTGGAAAATACAGAATATGCAAAATTCATGAAAATTGTCAGTTAAAACCCTAGACTAGTGTGTATTCATGTGTCCTTTCATGTCTAAAGTTCTAATAAAAGTTGACGTTATCGACCGTCAACAATACCCCCAAGCTTACCCTTTGCCAATCCCTGAGCAAAGCTTAATTGCTAATAAACTTGGATGAGGAGTTGCTACAATGCTTTCATGTCTTCCAAGTACACATGCTTTCAAACAGAAATTCTCCTCCGGATTAGACAAAACTACTCTAACTCTCGAACTCACCCATTTTACCTTTAACTACGGGGCTTTACAGCTTTCGCATAAGTCTTGAGCAATTGAAAGACAGAACAATCAAGTCAAGCACTATGTCTCAAATTCTTCACAGTACCAATATTCCGGAGTTTTGCAAGTTTTCAAAATAAAACTCAGAGCTTGATTGTATGACACCCTCAAGTCTCTTAATTTGTGATATTTATAGATCTCACTGAGGCATTAATGATGTTATGCCTTCCTACAACTAAGGATTATCGTGGAGCTTACAGGAGTGGCAATAACAAGGATGAGCATACTTGCAATTCATATATTGTAAAGTCAAACAATGGATCCACAGAGAGTCAAGTCATACAATCAAACCAAAATGTGCATGTGTATGGAATATGGTGATTGGGTGTATATAAGGTGGCTAATCCTAATTCTACTTTTACTCTTTGAAAATGATTCACTGTCCTTTTTGGAAGTTAGAACTTTTTGGGAAAACATGGGCTATCTTTATTCTTTTCTTTTTTTTCAGGGAGGCGGGCATCTAAGTACCCATTGTTTTAATTGCTAAGACACTTGTCCATCTTTTATTCCCTTTTCTTTTTTTCAATACTTTTGCATAGCCACATGCATCCTTTGAATATAAATAATTGGAGAGATAATGATAAGAACTTAGAGCAATTAAACAGGGGCTGTTCTATAGGGTATATTTTTAGGTTTTTACTCCTAGTGTAGGAGAAAAACATTTTTAAAGTGGATCTAGATGGAAGTGAAAAGTGATTGCGCTTACTCCCAGAGTAGGAGTAATGCATATGTGGGTGGAGTGTGTAAGTGATCTTGATTTTAAAAGCATGACAAGACTCTCATAAGGTATACAACAAAGGTTGACTGAACTCAATGCAAAGCAAGTAGCATAAATGTGCAAAGGTTTTCCTATCTTTAAATGTATCTTCTTTGCCTTTGATAGGAATTCACACTTTGTCATACAAGAGCTCATCATATAAGATTTTAAGTTTTCAAAATAAATCTCCAGAACTTAGTATTGCTAGGAATAAGATAAATAGCAGCTCAAACCTTCATATATCATATTAATCAATCACCTAGACTTACCTCAAGCATATGCCTCCACAAGTTTCAGGTTCAGAGTAAATTCTTATATCAAAGTAGTAATATCCAAAACTCGGGATAATTTAAGGTTGAAAACTAGGCACTTAAAAGGAAGTACGACAGAGCAACTATTCATCATCTCCAAGATAAAATTTTAATATTCTCTAGTTTTTTATTAGACTCTAGCGTAGACTGACTATAGACACACTCTAAGATGACTCTAATATATAGCTAAGTTTTTATTTGGTTTTGATTGGTTATTCATCTTTTTATTTCTTTTAACTAATGGACTCACAAAAGACTCTAAAGACAGAGCCCTTCATGTGCCCATATATTTTTGGCATTTTCAAATTTTCCTATGATACTATTGTGAACCTTCATTTGCTCACACATTTTTGGTATTTTATGACTATATAAAATAGACTCGATAATCGCCTAGGTATGATTACCTGATAACTAGGGAATGCTCCTCCCCAAACTAGATGTTTGTAATACTTAGTGTTGATCTTTTAGAGCAAGCTTGTCAGCAACAGTCCTAGTGGGCTCCACTGATGGACTCACTCCTCAGTCATAGTGTCATTCCTATAGAATTATACTCCAACAAGAAAATCAAAACTCGGGGCTTGAATTTAATAAGAGGTTAGCGATCAACCAATAAGTAATTGATTATTGTCTGAATTGATTTTAATTGACAGATTCTAGCAGGATTCTCTTTTTTTAGAATTTTCTAGTTTTCTTATGCAGAAAAGTAAATATGTATGCATGATGTATATTTCATTTTTGTGCCACCATGGAGAATATTTATTCTCATGGGGCTTAGGATTGTTATAATGCCATGATGAATTTTTATTTTCTTTTCTATGTCACCACAGTAAATATTCCTACGGGGTTACCATAAGTTTATTCACTTGGGGCTTTAATATTTTATGATGCTGTAAATAAGGTAATAAATATTTTTATTATATATTTTTTTCTTTTGATATGCATAAAAATGAATACGCTAAAGTAAAATTAATAATGTAAATTAGGAATACTAATTAATTAGATAACTACCATGTTACCTTATGGTAAGGGTGCGGAATTTAAAGTCTACCGACAGGACTTTTTCTTCACTCTCGTGTCGCATTCCATCTTGGAGATAGAGGTCTTGATGGTTCACCCCTTGTGATGATGATGTCACTTTTATCCTTTCTTTGGCCAGCAGGTTGGAGTAGAGCATTAATAGTTGGATCTAGCAGCATCTTGTTCAGTGTGCATGTTCACAAGACTTCCTCTTGTGGAATTTTGGGAATTACCAAACTTTGCTCGAATTGTCGTCCTGTTTGCATAACTGTAATACTTCTGGTATTATTGCTTATTTAAATTGCCATGTCATTATGATTATTATTAATCATCTGCATATGATTGTGCTTAGGGCTCCTAGAGTGATTGGATTTCATGTAGTATTGGTTGTGTAATTAAGTCCTCAATCAAAAATCAAAAATAAAATTAAATAGAAATCAAATTAAGCCCTAGAGTTGACCTAGAACCCCAATTCAAAATTTATATTGAATCTGAGGAAAATGTCTTAATTAAAGTTGTAGAAATTTTAAAATGGAACAACTTTTATTTTTGGATATTTTGAAGTTATATTATAGAAATTCAAATTAAACTCAAATTGCTATATTGAAATTCAAATTTGAAACTTTAATTTCAAAAATATGTTGAATCTTACAAAACTCCCTTAATAGAAGTTGTCAAGCTCATTGAGTAGAACAACTTTCATGTTAACCAATTTTCAAGTTGTTGAGAAAAATCAAAAGTAATTTTAAAATTTCAGTTTGAAATTCAAACCCTAATTTTACCCCCTTTGCTGTAGTTTGAAAATTTGACCGAATTTGAATTTGTTGTCAAAAGAAAAAATGATCTACATAAAATTCTCTGCAACTTTGGTATTCAGTATTTCCTTTGATTCGGCCGGTATGGAGATCAATTTGAATCCAATAGCTTTTGACCTAGTTAGACTAGAACTGTAGCTACAGGGGGGTCCCCTGTTCTTCTTCTTCCCGTACAGGCGCGTGCGCGCGGCGCGCGCCAGGCAATCGTCCTGCTGTCCCGGGGCCCGGCCATCGCCGTGTCGAGTTCTCCAGGGGGCCCCGCACTTGCTTGAGCTTATCCTACCCCTTGCCCAGCTTTTAAAGGCGACGAGGCCCGTTCCCGAGCCATTTTTCTCCATTCGGTCGCCGGCAAGATCACGTCGGATTCCGGCAAAATTCATCGTGCCTCATTCACCTTCACTCCCTCCATCTTGTCACCGTCACCACCACTCCCCAGCGCTCCTATCAAGTCTTTCCGTGCGTCCTTCCGCCACTGGAAACACTCGGAAGCCGTCGTTTTCCTCATCGGAGCCGAGCAGAGCGCTGTAGCGCAGTCGAGAAGTCGAGGCCAACCCTCGAGGGTGAGGCCTTACCAGTATTTTTGTGCGTTTTGGGATCCTTGTGCTTCTCTGGTTCTCATGTGCTAGATGGTTCGCCATTTTGTGCCATAGGATCACCGGAACAGGGACTTCGCCGTTGTGTCCGTGCCGTCTCGCCCGCCTCCACCGCCGTTCTCATATCTCTGCACCGTCACGAGGCCAACCATTCAGCCAACTGAGCCTTGGTGAGCACCTAAACCCTTAACGCCCTTCACTTTGGTCTCTTCTGGCTCGAGCTCGCTGGCGTGGGGCGCGCCAGTCGGGGCCGAGCCACCGCGGTCGCGGCTGGGTACACCCCAGTACCCTTGGGAGGTCGGGTCTAGCTCATTTGGTTCGCGGGGAGGTCTAGAGTCCGCTGGTGTCTTGGTTGGAGCGGCCGACTCGTCACCGGCGAGCTCGGGGCCAGTCAAACGCCGGCGGCCCGCCGGTCAGCGCGTCGGGAGGTAGAAGACGAGGTGAGGAGGAGATGACGGGTGGGGTCGCCTGGTCAGTGGGTCGGTGGGCGCGCGAGTGCACGCGCGGGCGGGCTGCGGCCGCTTTGGGCCGGCCTATGGTGCTGGGCCGACTTGGGCCGAATGGCCGTTTTTCATTTTCCCGAAGTATTTACAAGAGCTTTTCATTTTTAATTAAGAATGAATAGTATTGTGTTTTAATCGTTTTGTGTGAATTAATCTACTACACCAAAAATTATGGAAATATTTATGGATGCTCTCTGTGATGTGTAGAATTTAATAAAAATATGAAATATAGGATTTGAGTGCTTTCTGTATTAACTAAAAATCAGCACATTAAATGATAAATGGAACTTTGATGATTTTTAATAAATTTCCTGTAAGTCCAAAAATCATGAAAATTTAATTGGTACTGTTTTAGGTCCAGAGCTAACTGTTGGTGAAGTTTGGCATCAAATGGAAATATGTAAATATTTATTAAATTATATATTGGTTTAAATGATTAGTAATAGGAATAGGAAATGAAATGATTATTGAATGGTGTGATTTTGGGTTGATTGAGATTCTAGGTCAATCACCTTTATGACCTAGGGCATTGTGAATTAGAGTAATCATGACTAGCCTATGGTAGGGTCTTGATCATGCGTGTGCATTATTTATTATTAAATTTTATCTGTCATTTCATGTGCATCGCATTCATGCATTCATTATTGCAAACATGTAGTGACCGAGAATCCGGAGATAAAGTCTGAGGGTGCATCTAAGGAGACTGCTTAGAAAGTTGTGCAAGGTTTTTTATTTGTGGCACCGACCCAGATCCGACACTCTACACCATCCAAGGCAAGCCCCGGTGCATTTGCCCTTCTCCTTGTTGTTTTAAAAATATTTAACACTTGAGTTAATTAATTGCTTTAGGTTAAATAGGAGTTGAGTGACAACCAATTGATGCATTACCATCCTTGAATACCTGACAACACCTGAGAACCTGATTTATTAAAAGTATTGAAAAATGCTTAGTCATGCTTAACGGTTAGATTTGCAAAAAGATATTTTCAACTGTGATGGTACAAAAAAATTGAATCACTTTATGGGACTGGTTATGTCCTTGTTGGTTAGTAGTGTTCCTAGCTAGTTCATTGTCAACAACAAGGGATGGATTTTCCCGTTTGGTTGGCCAACTGTTTGGGTTAGAGTCCCAACTTTCGTCGCCATCGGGAAAGGGATGTGAAAACCGGGTAGTTACTAGTGTACTTGGGTTAGAGTTCCAATGCATGGTTTCTAACGGAAAAGTATTAGGGACCGTTCATTGTTAGGCCTGCTGTGATCAAGACTTTGCAACTAGCCACATACTACGGGAAGCCTCTGACTCCGGTGGCTCTACTGCTGGAACCGACAACCACGCACTGGGAGTGGAGAGATGGCGAGAGTAGCATGTACCCTCGTGGCCGTCGTGCCTAGAGACGAGAGGAGTACTGTGCTCTCGGGTGGCGCAGGACCGGTTCCGGGGTATGAAAAGCCGTGGTAGGCGGGGTTGGCGTATGCAAGCTTAAGTGCTACATACGCAGTATGGATAGGGATCCCCAGCTGGGTATGAATCGATTCGAATCGTCGTTGCTCCTCGGTTATGGAGACTTGATCCTCACACCTACAAGTGAATAGTGGTTCGGAACTAGGATGTTTTGAATGGATAAAGCAAATGAAAGAATGTTGATATATAAGAAAGAACTTGGAGATATGGTTAATGATTAATAGTGTTATTGGAATAGAATATTGAAATAGGACTAGTAATGCTTTTTCGCAAACTCTTGAACTCTTGCTAAAGCCTTACCTTGACTCCCCTCAGCCTGCATTCCTGAGTCTAATTTTACACTCTTAGTCAGGGTAAGTCTTGCGGAGTACCCCTTGTACTCAGGGTTTTGTTAACCCCGTTGCTGGAGGACAGCAGGAGCCTGAAGTCTGTCTACCTCCGTGCTGTGTCACTATCGTCCAGGAGAGCGAGGAAGAATAAAGTTGAACCCGTGGGCAGGGTTCGTCTACTAATTATCTATCTTGTTGTACTATTGTTCTATCGCTACTGCTACTCCTTTTAAATTATGATCTGTAATAACTGCACCTAATTTCCATTTGAACCCTGGTTTGTAATATTAAGTACTATTTACTCTTCCGCACTTTTACTCTGATGTATTTTGTTATGAAATGTTGTAATCCTGTAATAGCTTCGCAATGGGATCCTATCGAAGATAACGGGTACTTATGTAGCCCGACAGGGACGCCTAGGTCATCTGGAACACGAGCCCGGCTGTCAGAGGTCATTAGTGGCGATGACAGGTGCCTGTGGGCCATGTGATTTTGGCGGTTCTGTTACAATAACCAAGGTAGGGATCAAGTGCATGGGTTCTGCTGATGGAAAAACACCAACAAAACCAAATCTATCTTTATTCATTATTTTTTAGGCACATTGAACAAGACTGAAGTTGGTGTTGCATAATTTATTTACTTATAACATGAGTGGTAAGTGTTGACGGTGGATATACCATAAAAATCCACATTCAAACACCGTCAACAGCCTTGGTTTTGATGGAAGATCAACATAACATGAACATATTTTTATCAATAACTAGTTCCCCTTGTACTCTTAGCTTGTGAATGCAGGGAAGATCAAAACAGAACAAATTGGAGCACTTGGAGCCCAATATGTTGGGTCGGCCGAACCATAAATTTGGGAACCAAGTCACCATATTTCAACACATGACTCAAGGAAGCAAATGGAAGAGAATGGGGCACCTGGAGGGCCCACATGCAGGTCGGCCAACCCACATGTGGGGCCTACTAGGTCTCTGCTGACATGGCATGATCCGTGTGACACTTCTCCAAGCTCAATTCCACCATCAGATCAAAGTTGTGTTTCCAATCAACAGTGGAAGAACAAAGCACATGGATCAAGGCGTGAACCGACAAGACCAAGGCAAAACCACTACATAGCCACACTCTATGACCAGTGGGGACCACAGTGGTTGGCCCACCTTGCCATAGGTGGGTCGGCCAACCCACCCATGGTGGGCCCAGGACACCAATGTGCTCCACCGCCTTCCTGCATGTTCCACATGTGCTCTTTTAACCACTGCCATTCATCTAAGGCTATTACAAGGTCGGTTCATCCAAGGGCGAAGGTGGAAAGGCACACGGATCGCTGACGTGGCACCCCTCCATCTTCCCCTATAAATAGAGGCTGCCTCCACCCTCTCAAGACATGATTCATTCAAGATACAAGTGAAGAGTAGTGTAGTTCCACCTTTAGTAGTAGTTGTAGTCTAGTGTGGGAGTTAGAGTTGAGTCGAGCTGCGCTCGGAGTCTCCGGAGTCGTCTGCTGGAGAGTCTGGTATAGCTCTTATATCTTTCTCTTTCTGTAAGACTTATCTACTTTAATATATTCCTGCTTTACTTTACTGAGTCTTTACTTAGTGCATTACTTTAATAGTATTGTTGTGAGTTATCATATTACTTGTTCGGTTTACATTAGATTGTGATCCTGTAACCAACTCACGTGTGTAGTTCATCGCCTTTCATAGGGTGCTCTAGTTGCCTTGATCACTACTAAAGTAATAAGGCTTAGTGTAAGTGTGGTGCTTAGACTAGATCTTGCCTTTGGATGCCGCTTGTCGCATGGATTGTTAGTGGGTGCTTGCAGGTGGTGACAGCCCTGTCTAGTCTTAGTATCCCTCCACGTGTTTTAGGCAAGTTCTTAAAAGGTAGGCTCCCATAAGAGCATAGGCGCTTCAGGTAGAGGTTATATCCTCTATTGTCTCGCACTATCTCCTACACACCGGAAGTAAGGTAGCATTCTTAGTGTACTTCGTCCATTTGATAGGATAGATCACAGGAGTAGAGATTGAACCACAGGAACCTTTCGCACTCGTTGTCCTCCCACCTAGCTATATGTTGGTATAAATTAACTGCACTCTACTAAATATCATTATTCTCAGATTATCCGCAAGCGCACAGATATAATACCGATGTAGCACTTCACCTGGAGGTTTTAAATATCGTATCCACAAGGAACAATAGGTGATAATGACCAAGCCGATGAACTTAACCCTACAATTAGGCTATATAATATCAAGAAAGAGGAAATAGCTAATGATTATCTAGTTCTAACAACCGGTAAGTTTTGAATAATATCGTTCTAACTGGGCAGTGAAATGAATAAGAGTGGAAATCAGAGTTCCCTCCTACCAAACACTTATACACCTATCGATCCTATCGACGGGAAGTGGACTACAGAGGAATCAACGTAGCTGTCACCTACGTGAACTACCACTATCCGGGCCAATCAGGGGACATTCACAAGTAAACCTAGCCTAGGCACCATGCCTACACTACGAAATACTACTTCAATCAAGTAATGACCAAGATCAAAGCACTCAATATGAGTTGCAAACTTAAGAACGAATAAGAACAAATGCTTATTTGAATTAGAAGTTGAATACAAAAGTACCTCAGAACTCAGCTCCGGGTGAGAAAGCCGAATCCTGAAGAATACAGCTACGGAGAAGCGCCGACAGGCCGGAACTCCTCCAGAACTCTACTCCTCTACTCTATCTCTCTACTTCTCTAAACAAGACTAGATTCTAGAAGAACTAGTCTCTCCTAATTGCTACATCTAACCCTAACTGGAGATATTGAATTGAAGCTCAGGAATAGGGATTCCGCCAGGGGGTCTGCCCCTTTATTTATAGTCTGGTGGGATGAATATGCGCCATTGGATCAAACCGACTTAACGTGGGGTCGAGATGACTCCTCAAAGGCGGTGGAGGAAGACTCCAGAAGCCGAGGGCCAAAACCCTAGAAGTAGGGCTGGCCGGCCCCACCCTGGCGCCGGCCGGCGCTCAACTGTGGCCTTTCGGGCCCGATTTCGCCGTGTTGTGTTCTTAGGCCTCCTGCAGTCCAATGGTGTATGTGTCGCCGTAGATTTTGATTCTGAACTCCAAATATAGCAAATGATAGGTCCGTTTCGATCGTCTCGACGAGCCCGTCGCAGTGGTGCAGTCCAATTGCTTATTTAAGATACTTTATTGATGGAAAGTTTCATATTCCTATAATACAAGTGAGAACACCAAAACTCGTGGAACTCGTTAGAATCACAACCTATAACTACTGCTTTGTGATTCATTTTGTGTCAAATCATGCTACAGTTGACTGGTTATTTTTAGTACTTAACGACCGTCAACAATACCCCCAAGCTTACCCTTTGCCAGTCCCTTGGCAAACAAACTAAGCCTAATTGCTAATAAACTTGGATAGGGAGTTGCTACAATGCTTCATGCCTTCCAAGTACACATGCTTTCAAACAGAAATTATCCTCCAGATTAGACAAAACTGCTCTAACTTTCAAACTTAGCCATTGTACCTTTAACTATGAAGCTTCTCAGCTTTTGCATAAGTCTTGAGCAATCGAAAGATAGAACAATCAAGTCAAGTACTATGTCTCAAATTCTTCACAGTACCAATATTCCAGAGTTTTGCAAGTTTTCGAAATAAAACTTAGAGTTTAATTGTATGACACCCTCAAGTCTCTTAATATATGTGGTATTTATGGATCTAACTGAGGCATTAATGATGTTATTATGCCTTCCTACAACTAAGGATTATAGTGGAGTTTATAGGAGTGGCAATAACAAGGATGAGCATACATGCTATTGGTATATTGTAAAGTCAAACAATTGATCCACAGAGAGTCAAGTCATACAATCAGACCAAGATGTGCATGTGTATGGAATATGGTGGATGGGTGTATATAAGGTGGCTAATCCTAATTCTACTTTTGCTCTTTGAAGATGACTCACTCTCTTTTTTTGGAACTTAGAACTTTCGCGGGAAAACATAGTCTATCTTTATTTTCTTTTTCTTCTTTTCTTTCTCTCTCTCTTTTTTTTCAGGGAGGCGGGCATCTCAGTACCCATTGTTTTAATTGCTGGGACACTTGTCCATCTTTTACTCCCTTTTCTTTTTTTATTTTTTTTCAATACTTTTGCATAGCCACATGCATCCTTTGAATATAAATAATTGGAGAGATAATGATAAGAACTTAGAGCAATTAAACAGGAGCTGTCCTATAGGGTATATTTTTTGGGTGTTTACTCCCAGTGTAGGAGAAAAACATTTTTAAGGTGGATCTGGTTGGAAGTGAAAAATGATTGCGCTTACTCCCTGGAGTAGGAGTAATGCATATGTGGGTGGAGTGTGTAAGTGATCTTGATTTTAAAAGCATGACAAGACTCTCATAAGGTATAAAACAAATGTTGACTAAACTCAATGTAAAGCAAGCAGCATAAATGTGCAAAGGTTTTCCTATCTCTAAATGTATCATATATGGCTTTGGTAGGAATTTACACTGTCATACAAGAGCTCATCATGTAAGATTTTAAATTTAAAATAAATCTCTAGAACTTAGTATTGCTAGGAATAAGATAAATAGCAGCTCAATCTTCATGTTCATATCAATCAATCGCCTAGACATAGCTCAAACATATGCCTCCACAAGTTTCAGGTTCAGAGTAAATTCTTAAGCCAAAACAGTAGTATCCAAAACTCGGGAGAATTTAAGGTTGAAAACTAGACACTTGAAAGGAATTACGGCAGAGCAACTATTCATCATCTCCAAGATAAAATTTTAATGTTCTACAGTTTTTATTTGACTCTAACCTAGACTGACTATAGAAACACTCTAAGACTACTTTAATATATAGCTAAGCTTTTATTTGGTTTTCAAAATTTTGTCTTACTAGCTAACTCACGCGAAAAAAAGCGATATGATACAATAATAATAAGGTGGGAAACTTATTCTTAGCTGGATTTTAAATGGAGGGTGCCCTCCCCCAAGCTGGATGTTTGACAGGGTTTTTGATGTTGCAAATTGAGTGATCCTTCTGGGAGCAAGTGTATCGGCAGTGTAAGGGCGTCAGGTTGACTAGCTCTTTGATCTTGTATTTTCCTATGAAACTCAATTGCCAACAAAAATAGCAAATCTCATGGAGAGGGGTTAGGTTTAGTACCACTCCATGGTAAGTGATTGATTTTATATTTTCAGCAGAAGTTTCCTAATTGGGTGGACCTTCATGTGCCCACATATTTTTGGTATTTTTAGATATTCCTATGATACTATTGTGAACCTTCATGTGCTCACATATTTTTGGTATTTTATGACTTTATAAAACAGACTCGATAATTGCATAGGTATAGTTACCTGATAACTAGGGGATGCTCCTCCCCCAAGCTAGATGTTTGCAATACTTGGTGTTGATGATCTTTTAGAGCAAGCTTGTCAGCAACAGTCCTAGTGGGCTCCACTGATGGACTCACTCCTCAGTCATAGTGTCATTCCTGCAGAATTATACTCCAATAAGAAAACCGAAACTCGAGGCTCGAATTTAATAAGAGGTTAGCGATCAGCCAATAAGTAATTGATTATTCTTTTGAATTGATTTTAAATTGATAGGTTCTAGCAGGATTCTTTTTAGGATTTTCTGATTTTCTTATGCAGAAAAGTAAATATGTATGCATGATGTATATTTAAGTTTTATGCCACCACTGAGAATATTTATTCTCATGGGGCTTAGGATTCTCGTAATGCAAGAAAGTAAATACAGATACTATTATCATTTTTTTGTGCCACCACAGTAAATACTCCTGCAAGGTTACCATAAGTTTATTCACGTGGGGCTTTAATATTTTGTGATGCAGTAAATAAGACAATAAAGATTTTTCTTTTTTATTTTTTATTTTGATATGCATAAATATGAATATGCTAAAGTGAAATTACTAATGTAGATAGAAATACTAATTAATTAGATAACTACCATATTACCTTATGACAAAGGTGCGGGATTTAAAGTCTACCATTAGGACTTTTTCTTCCACTCTTGTGTATCTCTCTGTCTTAGAGATGGAGGTCTTGATGGTTGCACCCCTTGTGATGATGATGTCACTTTTATCCTTTGTTTGGCCAGCAGGTTGGAGTAGAGCATTAATAGTTGGATCTGGTAGCATTTTGCTCAGTGTCCATGTTCACAGAACTTTCACTTGTAGAATTTTGGGAATCAATAAACTTTGGTTGAAGTGTTGTCCTATTCGCAAAACTAAGGTAGAGATCAAGTGCATGGGTTCTGCTGATGGAAAAACACCAATAGAACCGAATCTATCTCTTTATTTTCTCTATCCTTAGGCACATTGAACAAGACAAAATTGGTGTTGCATAATTTGTTTACTTATGACATGAGTGGTAAGATCAGAAGATTAAGTATTTATGTTGTATTTAAGTTCATATGGTAGAAAAGATTTAAATTGCTTAACCAATGGAAGGGTTGTCCGTCTCTACGTACTATATAAGTTTTCACATGACTATGACTATCATCTTCCAAAGATAGAATACAATATTTAGCACATTTGGTTAAGATTGAGATCAAAAGAATGATGCTATGAATAATCTTAAAAGACAAAATATGTTGAATTAATTAGGTTAATCCATTAAAGCTGTAGCTCTAGTATGTTTGCATCTTCATTTATGTGCATACCAAGATTAAGAGGAGAATAGTGACCACTTACCTTAAAATATTACCTTCATTATAAGAGTGTGATGGCACTAAGTAATGAAGGGTAGATGACTGGTGATCCTTTTGTAACACCCAAAAAAATTGCATTCTTTTAAATAGTGGGAATTTATTTAATTATGCAATTAGTTGATCATTCCAATATAGGGAAATTAATATTTATTGAGATATAAAATTAATGTTAGGCCATATACATGTTTGTTGCATTCATGCTGGAGCATGTATTTTTGTATTGTTTGGTTTATGATTGAGTTCAAATATTCAAAACCCAATTTGAAAATCTTTAAAAGAATTAGGTAAAGGTAAAACCCTCTCTCTCTCTTTCTGGCCCGAAGGCCCAACCAGCCTGCTCCTCCTCTTCCTGTTTTTGGGCCGTGGCCAAGCCCACCAGGCGGCCCAGCTAGCCGGCAACCGCACCCACACCCTCTCTCCCTCTCTGTTTCACTGACTGGAGGGGCCCGCGCGTCATAGGCCGCGCCTTCCTCTTCCTTTCTTCCTCCTCTGGTTGAACCGAGAGCAGGGCACGGCCGGGCCGCCGCGGCCGAGCGCGCGCGCCCTCTCTCCGCCCTGCGAGACTGATAGCCGAGACCCAGTGCCTTGACTCGCTGCCGCATGGACCCCACTGATCGGCGTCTTCCCTCCCCAATCCCCTCTGCCGCGAGCAGAGCCCGCTCCCGAAAACGAACGGGGCCGAATTCGATGGAGGAATCGTCTCCGATTCAATCTCCTACGAATCAGCCGTATCCAATCTCTTATCTACTCGCACCTGGGGAGTATATAAGCAGTGCCACCGCCCTGCCATTTCCATCCGAACCCTAGCAGCCGTGCCGCATCTCTGCCCACGCACGAATAGAGCCGCCAGCCGAGTTCCGCCCGCCGCTGTCGGGCTCAATTCGGCGAATTCATCGTCTTTCCCTACCCCGTAAGCCATCCTCAAAGGTTCGTATGGTACCAATGAGGTCGCCAAGCCTTTTTCCCCTCTTGAATCGAGCTCTGAAATGCCCTCGCTGCCGCATAGGAACTCGCCGTCCGCCGGAAGCCGTAACGAACCACCTCCTGACCCGATTTCTGACCTTCCCATCACCCTAGGTGAGCTTGCGATGCTCTTCCCGATCTATGGGTACCCTTCCCGACCTATTTCATGCACTGCAGCGCCGAATCGCCTTCTCCGGCGATGTGCCGGCCATGGCGCCACCGCGCCCCGCCCCTGTTCCGGCCGGAGCTCCGTCCTCCCTCTCTCTCTTCTAATCTCGATCGTCGGTGTTGAATCCAACGGATCAGAAAAGCCCGTACCCCTTCGGCCATCCCTTTTGCAAAAGAGCCCCCATAAGATTTAATGTTGATGGCCGTGGTCCAAAGCGCATTCACCGGTTTACGTTTTCCGAATTAGAAAACGTATTTCCCCACGGTATATATAAAAATGTGTTATGTGTTTTCAGATTTGAATTCAAAATTGTTTCATTTATAATTTCCACGTTTTAGCTCCGATTTGAACGATTCAAATTGCGTTAGATTCGTAATTTCATAATCTATCTGATGATACCACTGTTTCATATATTTTCAACTTTTAAAATTCGAGATTATATTTAATCTATTATTATTCTATTATAAATCTTGTAAAATTCGTATCTTCCTCGTTTTAAATCCGATTTGCGCAAACTTTATATCGATGTGATCGTAGCAACGTGTAGATTTGTTTTATAACCTTTTTAATTTATTTTCTCTCTATTGGTGTACTGCTCTAATGAAAACTCTTGTTTGTATGCATGATTGCCCCTGTATGCGTGTGTGTTGTTATGATGGATCGAGTATAGACGGTGAGCCTTACGTGGGTGATCAAGATCAGTACTGCGACAACCCGGATCACCAGGAGTTTGCTGATCAAGGCAAGTATTAGTATGGATCATCCTTGTTGTCCTATTCACCAAATAAATAATTGCATTTGCATGTGTCTTCCTTGTTAACCATAGTTACTTCCTAGTTTTGTTATCCTGTTCCTTGCAACCTATGGGATTATGCATGTGGTAATTGATGCTAGTGCGTTATTGATATCATGATCATGTAAACTGATTAATTGAATATGCAATAAGGAATTAAAAGATGCCTTTTTAGCAACATGGAACTAGGGGATTGGGGCATAGTTTTATGATGCACCATATCCTTCCCCCTTGGTAATGATCTGTCAGCAAAAGCTGGGACTTACAGTGCAACTATGAGGGCTACATGGCTCTGGTTTTAGTCAAGTATAGGTCCTTTTTCTAGCTTGTTAGAGGTTACCGAAAGGCGTGATGGGGCCTGACGACTTGGGTATAGTGCGGCTCCTGTCCGAGTGTGTATAACCTGCGTGACCTTGTGCCACGACGAAGGGGGGCTCTACATCTGCTTGCCGGGTCCCTAGCGGCCCTAACTTGTTAGACGAAGTATTTTGAAAGACTTCATAGTGAAACCCTGCTCTCTCTCACCTTGGTAGTGTTATGGGAGTAATTAACCCGAGCAAATGGGAATCACGGCTCATAGTGAAAGTGCACAACCTCTGCAGAGTGTAAAACTGGTATACTAGCCGCGCTCACGGTCACGAGTGGCCCGGAAAACTCACGGAGTAGTTATCGTTTGGGGTGATGTTTACTTGTTGCTAGTCTATTTATTGCTACTCATTAATTATGTTTACTATGATCATGAGAATAGGCTTATTAACTTGTTGCTATTCAATTGCATAAAAGGTGATTAATTAAAAGCAAACAGCTGTTAAACCCGTGTCAACCTTTTGAGCCTCATGAACCCATGCTAGTCTTGTTGAGTACGACATGTACTTACGCTTGTTTATTTTTCATTACTTGGTTAAAAATCCCGGATGGGTAACAGATGGTAATAGTGATGAGGACTACCCAGAGGACTACTAGACTTGTGCTTCACCAGTCGACGTCCCTGTGCTATGGAGCTACCGCGAGAGTTATCTTTATTTTTCCGCTGTGTAATGACTTTGATATTATTCGCTATGTATTAAACATTGGTTATGATACAATTTATGCAATTTGTTGGCTTATGTGTGTGACTGATCTCTGGGCGCACATAAGATTATGCATCCCATTTTATCCTTAAAATTGGGTGTGACAGATTGGTATCGGAGCCGTGTTGACTGTAGGACGCAAGCCTAGTTAGCACTGGATAGCCCTTAGCTTTATTATCTCTTTTTACTTGTTATATTAATTTGTTACAAGTTTTTGCTGATATCCTACCCTTGTCCATTGCAAAATTTTACTTAATCTTAATTCTTGTAGATGGCCAACCTTAAGCGCACTGCCCGCAAGCGTGTCATGCCACGTAAGAGGTACCTGCAGCGCTTCATCTCTGGCGGACGTGTTTTCCCGACCGGAGGTACCCGTGGAAGATCCCGTGGAAGACGTACCCGTGGAGGAGCCCCAGCAGGAGGTGCCCGCAGAGGAGCCCAGTGAAGAGCCCTTAGAAGACAGCTCTGAAGACGTACCTATGGAGGACCCTCAGGAAGATGAACCCGAGAAGGTGGAGCCGCAGGGTGACCAGGATTGTGCTGGCGACCCTGATGACGAAGATGATGGAGGCGACTCGGATGACTCCGACGACCCCGATGACAATGGCGACGATGATGGAGACCAAGGTGGAAAACCCTGGGTGGGAATGATTCACTGTGATCATCATGGTGATGACTACTACCACCCGCTGCTTCTCGACTTGGTGCGCCGCTTCTACCCCAACGCCTCGGTGCTGTACAAGACGGAGCACTGGAAGCACCTTGACTACGCCGACTACTATGAGACGAGGGTGTACATCAAGGAGGGAAGCCAGGTGAAGAATATCCACTATGCTGTCTCCATTCGACTCTCCAAAGCTGCCGCCATCAAGGATGCCGCACGACAAGCTTTTATGGTGCACCGCCATGAGAATTGGGACATCATCAAGTGGGAGATGCACCGCTACCTTCCCCGCCGTCAGAGTGGCCAAGCTAACTGCAGCATCGCCGGTCCACTTGGAGAAGTGAACGCCTGACTCCACGCTGCCTTGGAGTGTTTGGCCCAGACCAACACTTTTCTGGACCAGACACTGGATGAGCTGAACACCAGGACTGAAGCTAACTACAAGCTCAGCCGGGCGGTGGATGAGTTGAACAGGCAACTCGGTGTTGGACCCCCTCCGCCATCACCAAGGTGCCCAGCTGAATCATCGCCAAGGAACTGAGGTGACCATGGAGATGCTCACACCCGCACCGACATCGACCCCTAGAGGAGTTACCCCCAGTTAGTAGCAAAAGACGCTAGTAGCGTAAGTTGAGTCAAGTCGAGTCTAGTTCGTGTCTTGTGAACTTTTGTGCTAGATTGTTTTTTCTTATGAACAATGCTTGATTTGGAGTTTGTAATGAGTGCTGAGATTGTGGGCATGTCCGCAAAATCTCTTTACATAGGTTTGAATTAATGCATAATAGTTTGGGTTGATTATCTCAGTTTCCAGCAGTGCTGTTTTTCAGACCTCTCTGTCTTAGTTATTTTTCCTATTTAATTATATACGACCAAAAATCATGAAATTTTTTTTGTGAAAAACTAGACTTCTGTAGTTTTCTTTGGCCGCAAGAATCATCTCAATATCAGTTACGGTTTGGGAGAAACAAATGTCACAAGTCAAAGTTTCTGCGCTATCTGTTACTCTGGAACAGTTTCGAATCAAATCTGTTTTTGATAAACTTAACGACAGAATCTGGAGAGGTGGTCTGAATAAAAGTTGTAGAGTTTTTCTCATGCTTTCCAACCATGTATAGCATAGTCTCTCTTTGACTTCGGGAACTCCAGATATGACTATTTTTCTACTCTGCCATTGTTGGATCGCGTCCAGAATTTCCTGTTCTAGTCTTTTAAGTGTTATTTTAATGGAAAAAATTCTAAACCTCACTTCAATGATTTAAACAGCAGATGGCCCACACCAGGAGGAACCTAAGCAGTGATGGTACCTCTGAAGAAACTGCTAATCCACCACCACCTCCGCCACAGCCTAATATGGAGCAGCTGATGATGATGCAAACACAGCTGATGCAGCAGATGGCCCAGAACATTCAACTGCTGCAGCGAAACAATGGCAATGGGAACCCACCTCCACCACCCCGTGACAAGAGAAGCGAATTCTTGAAGGGACGCCCGCCCACCTTCGATCATTCCAGTGATCCTCTCCAAGCTGATGATTGGCTGCGTGCAATAGAAAGGCAGCTGGAGATCGCCCAATGCAACGACGTCAAGAAGGTTCTCTATACATCTGGGCAGTTGCAGGGAGCTGCTCTGGATTGGTGGGAGTCTTTCTGTTTTGGACGTGCCGACCCCATCTCTTGGCAGCAGTTCCGTGACGGTTTCCGCAATCATCATGTGCCTGCGGGTTTAATGAAGCTGAAGAAGAAGGAGTTTCTTTCTCTGAAGTAAGGAGGCATGCTAGTTGCTGAGTACCGTGACAAGTTCATCCAGTTGTCGCGGTATGCTCCAAAAGAGGTAGAAGATGATGCCAAGAAGCAAGAGCTCTTCTTGGAGGGACTGAATGATCATCTCCAGTACCAGTTGCTCTCCCACACTTTCGCCAACTTCCAACAGTTGGTGGACAAAGCTTTGATCATCGAGAGCAAGCGCCGTGAGATAGATGAGAAGAAGAAGAAGAGGAAGTTTCAAGGGCAGTCGTCTGGAAGCAACAGCCGCTTCCGTAACAACCAGCAGCAGCCTCAGCAGTAACAACGTTTCCAGGGACAGTCTAGATTCAAGAACAATTTCCAGAATCAACAACGTTCCTAGAACCAGCAGCGTTCCCAGTACCAGCAACAAGGTGGCAACCAGGCGCCACAACTGACTGCTCCCAACAACATCCCTAGTGAAGAATGGTGCCCCCAACAAGTGTTTTCGTTGTGGCAAGGAAGGACACTTGTCCTACAATTGTCCTGAGAAGCAGAATCCCCAAGTCTCCCAGAAGCAGAACAACCAGCAGAGAGTGCCACCTCGCACCGGGAAGGTGAACCATGTGTCGGTTGATACGGCACAGGAGACTCCAGAGGTCATGATGGGTACGTTCAATATTGACTCCATCCCCGCTACAGTTCTTTTTGACTCTGGTGCTTCGCATACTTTCATTTCACACACATTTGTTAGAAAGCATGGTATTCCCCTTAGTGTCATGAAACATCCTATTATGGTTTCTTCTCCGGGTGGTGTTATGCAAGCTACTCTTCAGTGTCTCCCGATTACTATCTCATTAAGGCGGGTAGAATTTGAGATAACCCCTACTGTGTTAAATACTGCCGGAATTGATCTTATCCTGGGTATGGATTGGATGATGAAGAACGACATCAATATAAAGTGCAAGGAGAAGGTCGTGACTATCACTACCCAGAAGGGAGATGAGGTCAGAGTTGAGGTTGCTTTGCAAGTTCAACAAAAGGCCACAGTACATCAGCTCAGAGAAGAAGTGTAGCCGGATAACTCAGTGGTGGATGAGTTTGAAGATGTGTTTCCAGATGAGTTGCCAGGTATGCCGCCTGACCGTGACATTGAATTTATCATTGAGTTGTTGCCTGGTACTGCACCTATAGCTAAACGTCCATATAGAATGGGAGTTAAAGAATTAGAAGAACTTAAGAAACAAATTAAAGAACTGTCAGAAAAAGGTTTCATTCGTCCTAGTTCTTCACCTTGGGGAGCCCCGGTTATTTTTGTTGATAAGAAAGATGGTAGTCAAAGGATGTGTGTTGATTATCGGTCACTGAATGAGGTCACCATTAAGAACAAGTATCCGTTGCCTAGAATTAATGACTTGTTTGATCAGTTGAGAGGTGCCTGTGTGTTTTCCAAGATTGATCTCCGTTCAGGTTATCATCAGTTGAAGATTCGTGACTCTGACATACCTAAGACTGCATTCACTACTCGGTATGGATTGTATGAGTATACGGTAATGTCCTTTGGTTTGACTAATGCACCTGCCTACTTCATGTATCTGATGAACAAGGTATTCATGGAATTCTTGGATAAGTTTGTTGTGGTGTTCATTGATGATATCTTGATCTACTCCAAGAATGAAGAAGAGCATGCCGAACATCTGACATTGGTTTTGCAGAAGCTCAGAGAACACAAGCTGTATGCCAAGTGAAGTAAGTGCGAGTTCTGGTTGAGAGAAGTTGCTTTTCTAGGACATATTGTGTCCAATGGTGGAATTTCTGTAGACCCAAGCAAGGTGGCAGATGTGTTGAATTGGAAGCCGCCAACTGATGTGACTGGCATTCGTAGTTTTCTCGGTTTAGCTGGTTACTACCGAAGGTTCATTGAAGGATTCTCCAAGCTTGCGAAGCCAATGACTTCCTTGCTAGAGAAGAATGCCAAGTTTGTGTGGTCTGAGAAGTGTCAAGCTAGTTTCGAAGAATTGAAGAAGAGATTGATAACAGCGCCAGTGTTGGTTTTGCCGGATCTGAGTAAGAAGTTCTCTATCTATTGTGATGCTTCCCGCCTAGGTCTTGGTTGTGTTCTCATGCAAGAAGGAAGAGTCATAGCTTATGCATCGAGACAGCTGAGGAAGCATGAGTTGAATTACCCTACTCATGACTTGGAGCTAGCAGCTGTGGTTCACGCTTTGAAGATTTGGAGACATTATCTTATTGGTCATAAGTGTGACATCTATACAGATCATAAGAGCTTGAAGTATATCTTCACCCAGTCAGAGTTGAATTTGAGGCAACGTCGTTGGTTGGAATTGATAAAGGACTATGACCTGGAAGTGCATTATCATCCAGGCAAAGCAAATGTTGTGGCCGATGCTCTTAGTAGAAAAAGTTATGCTAATGAGATTCAGACAACCACTATTCCAGCAGAGTTGTGTGCAGAGATGGAGCGTCTCAACTTGGGAATTGTGATCAATGCTGTTGAGATGGAGGTTGAACCCACACTAGAGCAAGAGATACGAAAGGCTCAATTGGAAGATGAGAAGCTCAAAGAAATAGCAGAGAACATTGTGGTTGGAAAATCACCCGGATTCAGACTAGATGAGAATGGAACCTTATGGTTTGGAAAGAGACTCTGTGTACCTGAAGTGAAATCCATCCGAGATGCTATACTGTGTGAAGCTCATGAGTCAGCATATTCTATACACCCAGGAAGTACCAAGATGTATTTGGATCTGAAGGAAAAATATTGGTGGGTTGGACTGAAGCGTGATGTAGCAGAATATGTGGCTATCTGTGATACCTGTCAGAGAGTTA
Source organism: Eremochloa ophiuroides (assembly GCA_038502445.1). NCBI lineage: Eukaryota > Viridiplantae > Streptophyta > Magnoliopsida > Poales > Poaceae > Eremochloa > Eremochloa ophiuroides. The sequence goes on from JAHLJS010000002.1 coordinate 52,561,472, forward strand.
AAGCTGAACACCAGAGGCCTGCAGGATTGCTACAACCACTAATGATACCTGAGTGAAAGTGGGAAGAAGTCGGTATGGACTTCATAGTTGGATTGCCACGTACTCAGAGAGGTTATGATTCAATCTGGGTAATTGTGGATCGACTGACTAAAGTTGCTCATTTCCTCCCCATCAAGACCACCTATACCGGAGCAAGACTTGCAGAGTTGTATATGGAAAGGATTGTGTGTCTACATGGAGTTCCAAAGAAGATAGTGTCCGATAGGGGTACGCAGTACACCTCACAGTTTTGGCAACAAGTGCATAGATCATTGGGAACACGGTTGAATTTCAGTTCTGCATATCACCCTCAAACTGACTGTCAAACTGAATGGATTAATCAGATTTTGGAAGATATGTTGAGAGCTTGTGCTTTACAGTATGGAACGAGTTGGGATAAGAGTCTGCCATATGCAGAGTTCTCTTATAATAATAGTTACCAGAAAAGTCTCAAGATGGCACCCTTCGAAGCATTGTATGGACGCAAGTGCAGGACACCCTTGTTTTGGAATCAAACTGGAGAAAGTCAAGTGTTTGGACCGGATGTGTTGAGAGACGCAGAGGAGCAAGTCCAAACAATAAGAGAGAACTTGAGAATAGCACAATCCAGACAGAAGAGCTATGCGGATACACGAAGAAGAGAACTAGCTTTTAATGTAGGAGACTATGTATATCTTAAAGTGTCCCCGATGAGAAGTGTGAAAAGGTTCAACAGCAAAGGAAAATTGGCACCAAGGTATATTGGTCCTTTCAAGATCCTAGAGAGACGTGGAGAAGTGGCATATCAGCTAGAACTTCCGGAAAGTTTGTCCGGTGTGCATGATGTGTTCCACATATCTCAATTGAGGAAGTGTTTGAGAGTACCGGAAGAGCAGGTTCCTGTTGAGGAAATAGTTTTCAAGGAGGGTCTCACATATGAGGAACATCCAGTGAAAATCTTGGAAACCGCAGAAAGAGTTACAAGAAGTCGAGTTATAAAGATGTGCAAGGTGCAGTGGCATCGGTACTCTGAGGAAGAAGCTACTTGGGAAAGAGAGGAAGATCTCAGAGAAAAGTACCCGGAGTTGTTTGAGTAAGCACCAACCGAATCTCGAGGACGAGATTATTTTTAAGGAGGGTAGAATTGTAACACCCAAAAAAATTGCATTCTTTTAAATAGTGGGAATTTATTTAATTATGCAATTAGTTGATCATTCCAATATAGGGAAATTAATATTTATTGAGATATAAAATTAATGTTAGGCCATATACATGTTTGTTGCATTCATGCTGGAGCATGTATTTTTGTATTGTTTGGTTTATGATTGAGTTCAAATATTCAAAACCCAATTTGAAAATCTTTAAAAGAATTAGGTAAAGGTAAAACCCTCTCTCTCTCTTTCTGGTCCGAAGGCCCAACCAGCCTACTCCTCCTCTTCCTGTTTTTGGGCCGTGGCCAAGCCCACCAGGCGGCCCAGCTAGCCGGCAACAGCACCCACACCCTCTCTCCCTCTCTGTTTCACTGACTGGAGGGGCCCGCGCGTCATAGGCCACGCCTTCCTCTTCCTTTCTTCCTCCTCTGGTTGAACCGAGAGCAGGGCACGGCCGGGCCACCGTGGCCGAGCGCGCGCGCCCTCTCTCCGCCCTGCGAGACTGACAGCCAAGACCCAGTGCCTTGACTCGCTGCCGCATGGACCCCACTGGTCGGCGTCTTCCCTCAGAGCCCGCTCCCGAAAACGAACGGGGCCGAATTCGATGGAGGAATCGTCTCCGATTCAATCTCCTACGAATCAGCCGTATCCAATCTCCTATCTACTCGCACCTGGGGAGTATATAAGCAGCGCCGCCGCCCTGCCGTTTCCATCCGAACCCTAGCAGCCGTGCCGCATCTCTGCCCACGCACGAACAGAGCCACCAGCCGAGTTCCGCCCGCCGCTGTCGGGATCAATTCGGCGAATTCATCGTCTTTCCCTCCCCGTAAGCCGTCCTCAAAGGTTCGTATGGTACCAGTGAGGTCGCCAAGCCTTTTTCCCCTCTTGAATCGAGCTCTGACATGCCCTCGCTGCCGCGCAGGAACTCGCCGTCCGCCGGAAGCCGTAACGAACCACCTCCGACCCGATTTCCTGACCTTCCCATCACCCTAGGTGAGCTTGCGATGCTCTTCCCGATCTATGGGTACCCTTCCCGACCTATTTCATGCACTGCAGCACCGAATCACCTTCTCCGACGATGTGCCGGCCATGGCGCCACCGCGCCCCGCCCCTGTTCCGGCCGGAGCTCCGTCCTCCCTCTCTCGCTTCTAATCTCGATCATCGGTGTTGAATCCAACGGATCAGAAAAACCCATACCCCTTCGGCCATCCCTTTTGCAAAAGAGCCCCCGTACGATTTAATGTTGATGGCCACGGTCCAAAGCGCATTCACCGGTTTACGTTTTCCGAATTAGAAAACGTATTTCCCCGCGGTATATATAAAAATGTGTTATGTGTTTTCAGATTTGAATTCAAAATTGTTTCATTTATAATTTCCACGTTTTAGCTCCGATTTGAACGATTCAAATTGCGTTAGATTCATAATTTTATAATCTATCTGATGGTACCACTGTTTCATATATTTTCAACTTTTAAAATTCGAGATTATATTTAATCTATTATTATTCTATTATAAATCTTGTAAAATTCATATCTTCCTCGTTTTCAATCCAATTTGCGCAAACTTTATATCGATGTGATCGTAGCAACGTGTAGATTTGTTTTATAACCTTTTTAATTTATTTTCTCTCTGTTGGTGTACTGCTCTAATGAAAACTCTTGTTTGTATGCATGATTGCCCCTGTATGCGTGTGTGTTGTTATGATGGATCGAGTATAGACGGTGAGCCTTACGTGGGTGATCAAGATCAGTACTGCGACAACCCGGATCACCAGGAGTTTGCTGATCAAGGCAAGTATTAGTATGGATCATCCTTGTTGTCCTATTCACCAAATAAATAATTGCATTTGCATGTGTCTTCCTTGTTAACCATAGTTACTTCCTAGTTTTGTTATCCTGTTCCTTGCAACCTATGGGATTATGCATGTGGTAATTGATGCTAGTGCGTTATTGATATCATGATCATGTAAACTGTTTAATTGAACATGCAATAAGGAATTAAAAGATGCCTTTTTAGCAACATGGAACTAGGGGATTGGGGCATAGTTTTGTGATGCACTATATCCTTTCCCCTTGGTAATGATCTGTCAGCAAAAGCTGGGACTTACAGTGCAACTATGAGGGCTACATGGCTCTGGTTTTAGTCAAGTATAGGTCCTTTTTCTAGCTTGTTAGAGGTTACCGAAAGGCGTGATGGGGCCTGACGACTCGGGTATAGTGCGGCTCCTATCCGAGTGTGTATAACCTGCGTGACCTTGTGCCACGACGAAGGGGGGCTCTACATCTGCTTGCCGGGTCCCTAGCGGCCCTAACTTGTTAGACGAAGTATTTTGAAAGACTTCATAGTGAAACCCTGCTCTCTCACCTTGGTAGTGTTATGGGAGTAATTAACCCGAGCAAATGGGAATCACGGCTCATAGTGAAAGTGCACAACCTCTGCAGAGTGTAAAACTGGTATACTAGCCGCGCTCACGGTCACGAGTGGCCCGGAAAACTCACGGAGTAGTTATCGTTTGGGGTGATGTTTACTTGTTGCTAGTCTATTTATTGCTACTCATTAATTATGTTTACTATGATCATGAGAATGGGCTTAACTTGTTGCTATTCAATTGCATAAAAGGTGATTAATTAAAAGCAAACAGCTGTTAAACCCGTGTCAACCTTTTGAGCCTCATGAACACATGCTAGTCTTGTTGAGTACGACATGTACTTACGCTTGTTTATTTTTCATTACTTGGTTAAAAATCCCGGATGGGTAACAGATGGTGATAGTGATGAGGACTACCCAGAGGACTACTAGACTTGTGCTTCACCAGTCGACGTCCCTGTGCTATGGAGCTACCGCGAGAGTTATCTTTATTTTTCCGCTGTGTAATGACTTTGATATTATTCGCTATGTATTAAACATTGGTTATGATACAATTTATGCAATTTGTTGGCTTATGTGTGTGACTGATATCTGGGCGCACATAAGATTATGCATCCCATTTTATCCTTAAAATTGGGTGTGACACCTTTCCTTCTCTTGCATCTTGAGTTGTTTTTGACATCTACTAACGTCGCCCAAAATAACTTTATAACTTTTAACACTAGGGACGAGATTAGAAGATGTATGGTATTTAATTAACTGATCATTAGCAACTAGCCACTTATTTATTACCAACATTCTTTAGCATGAACTGGGTTGTCAATCCTAATTATATATGCTAAGAATAAATAAAGGTTTTATATATTATTCCATGTGACTAGGCAGAAATATAAATAAATATAAACTAAGAACAATTCTACAAGCGGACAGATAATTATACCGTTGTAGCATTTTACCTAGGAGTTCTACCATGTTGTCGATTTATATTTATACCACTGGAAAGGACTTGGTTAAACTACAATCTATTATATTGATAACAACTATATACAATGAACAAGTGAAATTACCGATGTCATATACTCTACTCATAATAGGTAGAGGTCACAAGATAATAAGGATAAATACAGGTGATAAGTATGATCAAACATCATTAATAAAGATAAACATCAGAGCACTTTTTAGTCATAGTAATAGCTAGCCAATGGATAAACTAAGGAATTAATATCTAAGGTAATTCTATAACCACGTCAATGAATAACTCTAACTAGTGCAATTACATCTGGCAATCATAGTCAGATCAATCCTATATCATGATCACATGCAAAGGTACCAGTATTCCAGAGTTTTGCAAGTTTTTGAAATAATACTCAGAGCTTAGTTGTATGACACCCTCAAGTCTCTCAGTATATATGGTATTTGTAGATCTCACTTAAGGCATTAATATTATGTCTTCCCGTAACTAAAGATTATAATGGAGCTCATAGGAGTGGCAACAACAAGGTTTAAGCATGCTTGCAATTCATATGCTGTAAAGTCAAATGATGAATCCACAGAGAATCGAGGCATACAATCAAACCAAGATGTGCATGTGCATGGAATATGGTGGGTAGGTGTATATGTGGTATTTAGTGGCTAATCCCAATTCTACTTATGCTCTCTTTGGAAATGATTCACTCTCCTTTGGAACTTGGAGGAACACATGGGCTATCATTATTCTTTCTCTTTTTTTATTCATTCGGGAGGCGGGCATCTAGTACCTATTGTTTTAATGCTGGGACACTTGTCCATCTTTTACTCCCTTTTCTTTTCATACTTTTGCATAGCCACATGTATCCAATACATGATTTGGAGAGATAACAATAGTGAAAACTTAGAGCATTTATAACAGGGCTGTCCTATGGGGTTTATATATTTTTAGTGTTCACTCCCAGTGCAGGAGAAAACATTTTTATGATGAACATAGATGAAAGTGGAAATGGTTGCGATTACTCCTAGGGTAGGAATAATGCATATGTGCTGAAGTATGTACGTGATAAGGTTGACTAAACTCAATGCAAACCAAGCAGCATGAATGTGCAAAAGTTTCCTATCTCTAAATGTATAATATATGGCTTTGGTAGGAATTCACATTTTGTCATACAAGAGCTCATCATGTAGATTTTAAGTTTTCAAAAATAAATCTCCAGAACTTAGTAATATTAGGAATAAGATAAATAGTAGCTCAACCTTCATGAATCATATCAATTAATTACCTAGACTTAGCTCGAGCATATGCCTCCACAAGTTTTAGGTTCAGAGTAAATTCTCAGATTAAAACAGTAATATCCAAAACTCGGGAGAATCTAAGTTTGACAACTAGGCACTTGAAAGGAATTATGGCAGAGCAACTATTCATCATCTTCAAAATAAAATTTTAGTGTTCATCAATTTTTTAATTTATTCTAGCCTAGACTAACTCTAAGCAAACTCTAATATATAGCTAAATATTTATTTGGTTTTCAAATTTTATCTTACTAGCTAACTTACGCGAAAAAGCGATATAGTAATAATAATAATAAGATAGGAAACTTATACTTAGCTGGACTTAAAATGGAGGGCGCCCTCCCCCAAGCTTGACGTTTGACAGGGTCTTTGATGTTGTAAATTGAGTGATTCTTCTGGAAGCAGGTGTATTGACAGCATAGAGGTGTCGGGTTGACTAGCTCTTTGATTTTGTATTGTCCTATGAAACTCAATTGCCAATAAAAATACCAAATCTCATAGAGAGGGTTTAGGTTTAATACCACTCTATGGTATATTTTATATTTCCAGCAGAAGCTTCCTAACTGAGTGAACCTTCATGTGCCCACATGTTTTTGCGTTTTTTCTAAAAGGTGTGGACCTTCATGTGCCCACATATTTTTGGTATTTTTAGATTTTCCTATGATACTATGGTGAACCTTCATGTGTTCACATATTTTTGGTATTTTATGCTTGTATAAAGTAGACTCAATAAGCGCATTGGTATAAGGGAACATATCTAGTGCAAACCAACCACTTCGTGTAAACTTGCAAACTTCTAATCTGAATCATATGATGTTGATACAAGGGGCGCAAGGAGATTTGGTAATTTTGCGCATAACCGCCCGCTCTGAATCACACATTTGCAAATACCCCCTTCCACCTCTCCCCCGTGGCCCCTTGGATCAACATCATGTTGCTCAGATTAGAAGTTTGCATGGTTGCACGAAGTGGTTGGTTTGCACTAGATACGTTGCCTAGGTATAATTACCTGATAACTAGGGGATGCTCCTCCCCCAAGATTGATGTTTGCAATACTTAATGCTTGAATGTTTCTCAGAGTGAGCTAGTAGTAGTCCTGGTGGGTGCCACTAATAGACTCTTTCCTTAGTCATAATATTGTTCCTGCATAATTATACTTCGACAAGAAAACCAAAACTCGAGGCTTGAATTTATCAAGGGGTTAGCGGCCAGCCAATGAGTAATTGATTATGCTCTGAGTTGATTTTAATTAATAGATTTTAGCAGGATTCTAACAAGATTCTCTTTTTGGGGTTTTTCTAAGTTTCTTATACAGCAATCAAAAAATGTATGCATGCTATATATGTTTTTTTATGCCACCACAGGGAATATTCATTCCCATGGGGTTTAGGATTTTCATAATGCAACAAAGTAAATATAGATTGTTATTTTTATTTTTATTTTTATGCCACCACATTAAATATGCCTACAGGGTTACCATAAGTTCATTCACATGGGGCTTTAATATTTATGATGCAGTAGATAAAGCAGTAAATATTTTTGTTGGTTTATTTTTAATATGCAAAAAAATGATTGTACTAATAAATGTGCTAAGCAAAATTACTAATGAATGCTAAATTAGTTAGATAACTACCATTCTAACCTTATGGCTAGGGTACGGAATTTAAAGTCTACTGACAGGACTTAGATAGAGGAGAGTACTTCCTCAGTAGGTTCATCGTCTGAGGTTACCTTAGTCAATTCTCCATTTTGCGGTGGTGTAGTAGGTGCTTCTTCTTTCTCCTTGCATCTCTTTTCTGTTTCTTCTGCTTCTCTCTTTTCTAGCTCCAGCTCTTCCTTGTATGCTTCTCTTGATTCTTTATCTCTCTTCATCCATTCTTCTACTTGTGCCTGGATCTCTTCTTTCTCTGCCTTAGCAATCTCGTCCATCCTCTCAGCTTTCGCTTCCCACTCACTCCAGCGTGGTGCTCGTACGGCTTCTCCTTGCCCCTTGTAGCAGTCTTCATACTTCACAATCTTACCAGGGAAATCCTCCCATCCACAGTGAGGCTGGGCAGTCCTGACGGCGGGCTTGGCGTTTTCTCCTGTTGCGTTGCTTCCTGTTCTGGTCGTGGTTAAGATGTGTTTTAAATTGACAGCGTACCTTTCTAGTGGGTTGGTTGAAGTGGATCTGTCCAGACCCGTTATAGATGATAGCATTGGCTGTGTAGAGGAACAGTCTTCCCAAAAGAATAGGCGATTCGTTGTCTTCCTGCATGTCAAGAACTAGAAAATCTACGGGTATATATTTATATTGAATTCTTACCATACGTCCTTAACTATGCCTTCAGGAAATCTCAGTAATTGGTCTGCCATCTACAATTGAATATATGTTGGGTATAATGGTAAATCATCAAATAATTTATCATATACCTTTTTGGACATTACGTTGACGCCTGATCCAGTGTCGCAGATGGTGTCGGGAAAAGTGATGTCTCTGATTGTGCAGTCAATGATTGGTACACCTGGGTCACATCTTTATTGGGAATGGTTTCGGGAGCATATCATCATTTTCTGTGTTGATAGCATTGATTAATTGAGCGGTTTCTTCAGGTACATGTCAGGGCTTTTCTTCCTCCATCTTCTATTGTTCTTCTTCTTGGGCACTTGTTGTTGTTGCTCTTCTTGTTGATGGAATTGCTTCGGGACTACTGGATCCTTCAGGATGCGGTTCTTGAACGAGAATCTCTCCTTCTTGTCCTTGATGGAGAGGACAATCTTGGCATGTTCCGCATAGATGATGGCTTCGGTTGTGAATAAGAATGGTCGTCCCAAGATAATGGGTGCTTTCTCATCTCCTCCGGTATCCATGATCACAAAGTCAATTGGGACATATGATTGCCCCACTCTGATAACAACTTCTTCTAGTACTCCCTCGGGGTAGCAAATAGACTGATCTGCAAGCTGCAAATGCATATCTATGTACAACAAAGGATCACCTAATATTTTCTCATAAATTACCTTAGGCATTATGTTGACACTTGCGCCGAAATCGCTGATAGCTTCTGAAAAGCTGTGACATCCTATGGAGATAGGAATGACAGGTCTTCCAGTGTCTCCCATCTTCTCAGGTAGTGAGTGATCTATATACTGTATATCTGCAAGCTCAATTTGGTATTGTGTTGCATTGTGAATATCAACAAGGTTAGCAATTTCCAAATCTTTCGGCTGGCCCAGAATCTTACCTTTCTCGAATGGAGGGATAGCAACAGCAAGCTGAGCTAATTGTGATTCTAACAATTTATTAAAGCTGTGCTGATCTTTTATAGCAGAAGCAAAGGTATCCATTCTGGTATTTATGTTTTCTAAAGCTTTATCATTCGAGGCTACCTTTCTAGACATTTGATCTATCAATTTAGATTGACCAGCAACTAAATCTCTTAAAGGTGGAAGATTATAATTATTAGAATTATTACCTTGGTTGTTACCTTGGTAATTACCTTGTCGAGGTTGCTGATTCCATCCTTGGTTTGGCTGGTTCTATCCTTGACCATGCTGAGGACGATAGTAGGTGTTATTGTTGATGAAGTTCACATCCTCTTGAAACGTAGGGCAGTTGATAGCTGAATGCCCGTAATCTCCACATTCTTCACAGGTCATGCGAGAATCATCAATATGCATGACTTCCTTCTTCTCTATGTCGAGCTTCTTCATGATGAGGTCTAGCTTGGCAGTGACCATGTCAGTCTCCTTCAAATATGGATGCCTCCTCCTCTCTTGCGAGGTTGAGTACGTTTTTCATTACAGCTCGGATTTGAGGCCATCTTCTCCACAAGTGCTTGAGCTTCTGGAAGCTTCAGTGACAGGAAAGCTCCTCCAGCTGCAGCATCTATGGACTCACGGGTGCTTGAGATAAGCCTGTGGTAGAAGATCTGCATCAGTAGCCAATCCTCTATCCCATGATGAGGACAGTCTTCAATGTAATCTTGGAATCTCTCCCATGCTTCAGTGAATGATTCGCCATGTTGCTGTTGAAAGCTTGAGATTTTCCCACGCAAAGCATTTGTTTTGCCTGTAGAAAAGAACTTTGCCCGAAAAGCAGTTGAGCATCGGTCCCATGTCATGTTCTTGTCTTTGTTGGTGTAGAACCACTGCTTAGCTTTCCCAAAAGTGAAAATGGGAAAAGACGAAGTAAAATAGCATCACTTGGTACTCCTCTGATCGTGAAGGTGCTGCAGATCTCTAAAAAGTGTTGTAATTGTGCACTTGCATCTTCATGAGCTCTTCCACAAAATTGGCTGGCTTGAACCATGGTGATAAGAGCAGGCTTAAGCTCGAATCCATTCTTCCCTGTGTTGACTGCTGGTCCAGTCCGGATGTTTTCTATTGTTGGGGCAGAGAACTCGCGCAGTGTCTTCTCAGCCATGTCTTCAAACACAGGGGATAAATCTTCTCCTAAGTGTTCTTCTTCCAATGTTGGAGCTGGCTCCTTCTTGAACTAACTTGAGCAGCGATGGGCGTTCTTGATGATAGCTTGAAATTGTCCCTCGCCTCTACGAACTTCTTTCTTCTCAGAAGTTTCTCTGGATCGTCAGTGAAATTGTTTGAAAGAGAAAAACCATTCGTTCATCACCCTGCATAAGATAAGTAAATGATAAAAAATAGGGGTGTGCCTGTTTGAGTTAGAGATCAATCAGTAATGCAATCTTATCCATGATGCATATGTGTTATCAATATTTCCTAAGTTTAATATGCCTTCCCTGGCAACGGCGCCAAAAATGCTTGTTGACATCTACTAACGCCCGTTGACACTTCTTAGCGCAACCACCAGAGACAGGGTGTTAGGCTATCTCTGATAATGGTGCCAGAAGTGCCTGGGGTATTTCTTATGTCTATTGGATAATTCCGCAAGCGCACAGAATATACCGCTGTAGCACTTCACCCGGGAGTATTCCAAGGTATCGTTATTTATTTTATCCTAAGGGAAAGCGATTGCTAGAAATGTTAATAGAAGGAGATCCTTAAATCTATCTCAACTTAGCACAACTAGTGCAGAGGGGGTAATCAAAGTATGCTAGAGAGGTCATGATTCAAAGATAACAAATGAAATGCTAAAAGATAACTTGTGTAGTGTAGCTAGGTGGGAGGACAATGAGTGAGAAAGGTTCCTTGTGATTCAAATTTTACTCCTGTGATCTATCCTATGAAATGGACGAAGTACACTAAGACTGCTACCTTACTTCCGGTTTGTAGGGGATAGGCGAGACAGTAGGGGATATAACCTCTACCCGAAGCGGCTATTCTCTTATGGGAGCCTATCTTTTAAGAAGTTGCCTAAAACACGTGGAGGGATACTAAGGCTAGAGAGGGCTGTCACCACCTGCTAGCACCCACAAACAATCCATGTGACAAGCAGCATTCAAAGGCAAGAACTAGTCTAAGCACCACACTTACACTAAGCTTTACTACTCTAGCAGTGATCAAGGCAACTAGAGCACCCTATAACAGGCGATGAACTACACACGTGAGCTGGTTACAGGATCACAATCTAATGCAACCCGACCAAGTAATATGATAACTCACAACAATACTATTAAAGTAATGCACTAAGTAAGGACTCAGTGAAGTAAAACAAGAATACTATATTAAAGTAGATAAGTCTTACAGAAAGAGAAAGACACAAGAGCTATACCAGACTCTCCAGCAGACCGCTCTGGAGACCTCGAGCGCAGCTCGACTCAACTCTAACTCCCACACTAGACTACAACTGCCACGTCAGCGATCCGTGTGCCTTTCCACCTTGGCCTTTGGATAAACCGACCTTGCAACCGCCACAAATCAACGACAATGATGAAATGAGCACGTGGGAGGCATGCAGGAAGGCGGTGGAGGCCAACCGACCTGGCTGGGCACTAGGGGTGGTTCGGCCAAACCCCCCTATGGCAGGTGAGCCCAGCCAGGGTCTTATAGAAGGAGTCCCCACCTGTCATGGAGTGTAGCAGTGGCCTGGTACCACATTGGGTGGTTCAGCCAAACCACCACTGGGGAATTGGGCCCACCACTGTGGTCCTCATCTGTCATAGAATGTCCCCGTATGTTGGTTCCACCTTGGTTGCATGTTTGTCACGTTGAATCGTTGTACTTTGCTTCTCCACCGTTGATTGGAAACACATGTTGATTTGATGGATGAAATAAGTTGAGTGGAGTGTCACACTGATCGTGCCATGTTAGCAGGGCCTGGTGGGCCCCATCCTTGGTTCGGCCGAACCATGCCTAGCCCCACCTCAAGCTCTTCTCTCTTCCATTTGATGTTGTAAGCATTGTGTTGGAATGTGGTGGCCTGGGGCAACCAAACATGGTTCGGCCGAACCACATAGGTGGCCCCTAGCTACTCACTTTTGCACTGTTTTGGTCTTCCCTGCATTCACAAGCTTAAAAGTACAAGTGAAACTAGTTATTGATAAAAATATGTTCATGTTATGTTGATCTTCCTTGAATCCGAGGCCTGTTGACGGTGTTTGAGTGTGGATTTTTATGGTATATCCACTGTCAACAAGATCCCTCAAGCTTAACATTTGCTCGTCCCAAGCAAATAATTAAACTTCGTCTTGGTGGATCAGGAGTTGCTACGATGTTCGTATTTCAATAATACCATGTGCACAACAAAATACTTCCCTTTTGCATGGAAAAATTGGCTATAAAAAAATTCACTCATTTTACCTTAGTCCTTTATGGGGCTAATGACTTTTCCTTTGTCTTAGGTGGTTGAGAGACAGAATAGTTTAACTTGAGCACTACTTTTTTCATTCTTTGCAAGTTTCATACTGGAGGTTTTAGCAATGTTTTGCAAAAGACAACTTAATGTTTCCCATATGGTTCTCTCATGTCGCTCAAATGGTATATGATTCCTTACCAAGGCACAAAGTAAATCCTACCTCTAAAAAAAAGGCTTATGTGGAGCTTAAGGTAGGACTGAAAGGGTATAGCATACTTACTTTGCATATGTTGTAGAGCCAAAGCTTGGATCCAAAGAGAGAAGTGTCATGCCCTTAGATCAAGATGTGCAAGTGTGTGGAAAATATTATAATGCTCCTCTATTTGAAATTGTATCTCTCTCTAATAAATTTTTAGAGACATGGCTATCAATTTTTCTTTCTTTATTCATGAGCTTAGACTTGCTCATATATTTTTATTTTCTTTTCTATGGACTCTCTTGTGTCCATTTCTCTTTTCATTTTGCATAGCCTTTTGTCTCTTCTACCAAATTAAATGAGAGAGATATTTTATATCTTTAACACATGGAGCATTTATTTGGTGGAAATGAAAGGCATGTGGTTCCGTACTTCCAGTGTAGAAGTAGCATATATATGTGGTGTGTACGTGATCTTGATCTTGGGAGCATGATAAGTCTGTCAATAAGGGTCAACAAGACCTGACAAAACTCAATACAAAGCAAATAGCTTATGTGGAAGGTTTTAGACATGTGTAGCATATATGGCTGTGGTAGGAATTTATCACCATTGAGGAACAATAAGGTTTTGATTGTTAAGAAATAAATCTCCAGTAATCATGCATGCTTAGAACAATATTATAGTAGCTCTTGTTTCACTATATCATATCTCCAACAACTTAGAATTAGTTCTAGCACTTAGCATCCATAAAGTTTTCAGGTTCATGATAATTTTTAATGAGCCAAGTAATCCATACTCAAAGAAATACTAAGTTGTAAACTATGCATTAAAGAAATATTAACAGAGCAACTATTCATCATTTCCCATGAGAAAGGTTAACATGCATGAACAGAAAATATTTTTTTGGTGTTTTTAGTTTATTTTATTTAAATGCATTAAATGAAGAACAATATAAAATACTGAGATAGAATACTTACCTTAGTGGGAGAGAGAATCTCCCCCAAGCTTGCACTTTCGCAGTTATCTCACTGAGGTGGACGTGGCGGATAGTGAGGAGGATATTGTGGTGGATATGGTCGCGGGAACTGCTGTGGGTGCCGTGGGATATATGGAGGTGGAGGATATGTTGTGATGTGCATAGAGGGCAGCCCACTGTCTGCCAGTCTGCTCCTAAAAATTTTGGAGCTGCTGCTGGGTTTGTGCAGTGATATTGTGAATGGCTTCATGGCCAGCCCGCAGTACACCAAACTGATGTGTTAGCAACTCCATGTCATGTCGATGGCTTCGTGTCCTTGCATCCTGCATAGATGAGTATGAAAATCTGGCACTTTGTGCCCCTGACCGGCGCCCTCCTCCAGAGCTGGAGGCTTGCATGGCATTTGAGCTGCCTGCATAGGTGCTGTCGTCTTCTTCGGATGATTCATTGCACTGTGCAGCACGCATTCTTGCACGGGTAGCAGGACCTGAAAAACTCCATCGGCCGCCTACTCCTGCAATGTTAGGCACTAAAGGGTGGCCCCCATATAGTTTTAATTCTGAGTATGGCAAAGTGAGTCTTACATCGCTATTATGGAATTTGAATTCTATTGTTCCTTGGGGACCACCGGCAATAATATGAGCTTTTATGAAATATTCCTCACCCAGAATGGTTCTATGTGTAGGTATGTAATCATTAAATCCATTTAGCAGTTCAAGGTAGCTACACATTTTTGTGATGATGGATGTGAAATCAAATGATCCAAATCTTGATGGTGCAGAAATCCAATGCTCTACCATGGCTTTTACAGGTGATACTCGGATTTTATATATCATGGCATACATTATTCTTAAATCAATTTCTCTTACAGGTCTCACATCATCCCGAGGAAACAAAGTGATTCCTTGCCATCTATGCAAAAAGCGCAGTGTGGGGTTACAAATATTACTAGTACGTGGTTTTCCCATTCTATTTTCCCTAGTTATGTCATGCCAAAATTCAAGTTTATTGAACCTTCGAGTAGCAGATTCTAAATTTGAGGTGCAGTTCATGAAGCCTAAGCAAGCACTAAACTGGTCCCAAGTAAGATCATAGGCTTGATTAAACAGGCGAAAATAGATGTTGTCTCTAGTTTCTTTTACTGTGCACATAAATTCTAAGGTGAGACTCTTACTACCTTGATACCCAGAAAAATCCCAGAATTCACCCCATCCTATGGCACCAAAAACATCAAAGAACTCCTCATATATACCTGTGCGTTGGAGGAGTCCTAAATCAATTACCTTGGTGTGTTCGAAGTTGCGGTTGCGGATGGAGTTGAGGACGAGAAGTTCTTGCGGAGTGACCCAAATGCCTGTTTCTTGGTCTTGTGTTCTAACAGGTTCTTCCTCTTCTTCGGATTCTTCATGATCATGACGAGGTTGTTCAACATTTTTTGTGTTGTTGCTTGGCTCAGTTGCCTCAGGCAAATATTCATCCTGTGACCCCAGGAGTCGTATCTCAGTGTCATGGGAAGATGATCATCGCGATGAACTCCCGCTCAATGCTGAGCGCATTTTCTTTGCTGCGGCCTTGAACGGGTTCTTCATATTTGCACAAAATAAAGACACGAACCAAACTTCAGATGATGGGGGTTAGCTTAGTTTGATGAGCTTCTTACCGGATGATTACCTTCGTTGGTTCCCTCGGATGATGAACACTTGAAGAACAATGATGAGAGAAGAATATTTTTGGTTTTTCATTTTGGAAAGGAAAGAGTCTTGTTGGGAGGTGAGAGAGAGTTTTAGAATGTCGAAGTGTTCTGCTGGTGGTTTCGTTGGAGAAATGTGCTTACGAGCATGTCAGTTAAATGGAGAAAGGAAGTGAGGGTGCAGGGGCACTTGGCCTGGTTCGGCCGACCCCCTTGGTGCCTGACTTTGTGCAAATAATTGGAGGGGCTTCTAGTGTGTCAAAAGGAGAAGAAGGCAGAGTGATTTGATGCCTCCTAGCAGGTCAGCCGAACCCTGTCCACTCTCCAATTGCACCTAAAATTTGAAGAATCTATGACACATTGAAATGGCCAAAAGTTGGAGTGATGGGTGGCCCAGTGATGGGTCGGCCGAACCTTCCCCACTCTCCAATTGCTATGTGCCTAGCATGGGTGTCAATGGTGGTCACTTCTTGCCTAGTCGAGCGCTCATCTTTCTCTCCTTTGGATGGTTGCTCATGGAATCATTTCTTGGAGTGAGTGGTGAATGGAACAAAGGGCCAAAGGAGGGGGCAAGACATGACCATAGCCGGTGGATATTTGCTCATGAGATGCTTCACGGGATAGCTCGAGTGATTGCCATGTTTGATTTCTTTTGATTAGCAAAGGTTGATTTGATCATGAGTGGAGTTAGAGAGAAATGGAATGGATTTTTGTTATGACAAATTTTTCTCTAGGCCCACTCATGGTTGTTGTGTGCATTCCTCTCGTCAGCATTTTATTATAGCAAGAGATGAGAGAGAGAAGAATCTAGTGCCCAGAGTACGAGTTGACAGATATATGTCTTGCAGCACTCTATAGGGCAGCTCACATGAGGCTTGAGTAGAGCAAATTAACACTAAAACATGTGAGAGCACAGAAGAGTGATTTAGGGAAAATCCAAGGTTGCCTTGCTAGCTCATTTAAATGATCAAGATTACATGTAATATTTTAAGGTGTTGTCGAGCATGGGACATATTAGAGCATGGCATGGATTGAATTGGAGAAAAGATGGCAGGTGGGTGGCACCATGATGGGGTTCGGCCGAACCCACCATGGGCCCCACCTGGTGTCAACTGACTTAGCAGGTCAAATAATTGATTATTTTAATATTGAGGTTAATTATTGATCGACAAAACAGGGGTTGGAGATAAATGCTAAAATAAATTAAGCAAATAAAGGAAGTAAACTTTAATTAAATGTTAGTGTACTTACCTTAATGGAAGAGTTGATCCTTCAAGTCCTTGGAGTAAGACCATCTCCTTGGGCTGGTGTAGAAATTTTCTTTGGAGGTGTTGCCGGTTGTACCACCTTTTTCTTCCATATTTGCTTGCTTTTTGCTCGCAGTTGTGATTTGGGCTTCTTCAGGTCTTTCTCAATAGCAAAGGCATGTATTTCCCGTAGCATGATCAATGAGCACTGCTCTGGTTTGGTCGGAATTTGAATGTTTCTAGGGTCCCATTAATAGTGAATTGAATTTCTCTAGCTCCAACATCAATATATGCATTGGTGGTGCTAAGGAACGGTCTCCCCAAGATGAGTGGAGTCTTTTCATCTACTTCCATGTCCAGGACCATGAAGTCCACAGGGACAAAGAACCCGCGTATCTTGACGGGGATGTTTTCCGCTATCCTCGCCGGGTAACGGACCGATTGATCCGCCAGCTGCAAACGTATTGCTGTAGGGGACAAGATAGTATGATTGAGTTTGTCAAACACTACCTTTGGCATGACGCTGACGCTTGCTCCCAAGTCGCGTAGTGCATGCTCAAAGTATTGTGTCCCAATGGAGCAGTCAATGGTGGGACACCCAGGGTCCTTCTTCTTGGTTGGCAGTTGGTTCAATATGGCCGCGCTGCATTCCTCCATCAATTTGACAATTTCCGTTGTGGGCAGCGGGCGCTTATTGTTGAGGATGTCTCTTAGGTACTTGGCGTAGGTTGGTACCTGCATTGCGTCAAGTAATGGAATATTCACATAAAGATGACGAATTACCTCGACGAATTTCCCGAATTGTTCATCGGTGGTTTGCTTCCTTGTTCTTGGGAAAGGTAGCAGCACATTGGTATCAAAATATTTGTGCGGGGCTGTCTTTCCTTGGAACTTGGTGTTGTCATCAGGTGCTGGCAATTCTTCTTCTTCTTCACCATCTTCCTTGTCTTTTCTTGCAGCCTTCCCTGCCATGTTAGGATGTGGTGGATTGCGAGTAGACTTACCTCCCCTCGTGATCACCGCATTGACATTTGGAGTATTGCAAGTATTTTTAGGAGATGAAGTAGTAGCAACAAGATGAGCTAATTGAGATTCTAGCATTTTATTAAAACTAATTTGTTCTTTAACAGAAGAAGCGAGAGCATCCATTTTATAATTTAATGTTTCAAGGGTCTTGTCATTTTCTATCAGCTTTTTATTCATGCTTTCATGTATTTTAGCTTGACTCATAATAAGATCTTTTAATGATAATTGATTATCAAAATTTTCCTTACCTTAAAACTTGGAGTTCGACACCCATCTTCCTTGTTGAGGATACTTTGAATTGTTGTTGATGGCATCTATCTTAGGATTTAATTTGGAATAAGATACACTACATACCTGATTCCATTGATGCTTGGAAGCATAGTGTCGAATGGCCTCCTGCTCTTTCTTGAAGTTAGCACGTTCTTCCAACCTTCTCAAGAGGAGGTCCGTCTTCTCAGATATTGCATCTACTTCATGGATGGTATGTCTGTTCTTCTTCTTGGATTGGAGTCAATCTTCATTCCACCCTTGGTTTGTCACCATCTTTTCTATCAGATTCTTGGCTTGTGTGACATTGAGTGAAGTGAATGCTCCTTTAGCAGCGGCATCAAGGTGACTACGGGCTATTGGGATTAGCCCATTGTAGAAACCTTGAATCAGGAGCCATTCCTGGATTCCATGGTGAGGACATTCCCAAATGTATTCTTGGAGACGTTCCCATGCTTCGGGAATTGTCTCATCCAATTGCTGTGTAAAGCCTGAGATCTTTCCTTGAAGAGCGGTGGTTTTGCCCATCGGAAAGAACTTCTTGAGGAATGCATTGGCACAGCTTGTCCAATTGCCAATGTCTTCAGGGTAAGCATAGAACCATTGTTTTGCCTTTCTGATCAAGGAGAACGGAAAAAGGCGAAGACAGATGGCGTCCATCTTGACTCCTTTTATGGCAATCGTGCCACACAACTCCAGGAAATTCTGGAGATGTGCATTTGCATCATCATGGGGCTTTCCGCTGAATGGGTTGGCTTGCACCATGTTTATAAGAGATGGCTTGAGCTCAAAAGTGATACCCACCAAGCTAAGCTGCGGACCGGTGGCGACATTGTCGACCGACGGTGCAGAATATTCGGCAGATGGTCTTTTGGTCCATAGCTTCCTTAGGTGACAGTGCTGAGCCTCCTTCCTTGAGTGGTTCCAATACCAAATCGGACCTCCGATCGGAGACTGAATGGTGTCGAGAACTCCTGGTGGATGTCTCTGGATTTTCTATTGCTGTGGCTTGAAACTGAAATCCACTCATGTATGCCTTGCTTCACGATAAAGAGAAGCAGAGGCAAGGGTAAGCCCTACTACATATAATCGATACTAATTTGATGATAGGTTCCGGATTCGATCTTATTAAAATTTCTAGGCTATGCTTTCCTCGGCAACGGCGCCAGAAATGCTTGTTGACACTTCTTAGCGCAACCACCAGAGACAGAATGTTAGGCTATCTCTGATAACGGCACCAGAAGTGCCTGGGGTATTTCTTATGTCTATTGGATAATTCCGCAAGTGCACAGAATATACCGCTATAGCACTTCACCTGGGAGTATTCCAAGGTATCGTTATTTATTTTATCCTAAGGGAAAGCGATTGTTAGAAATGTTAATAGAAGGAGATCCTTAAATCTATCTCAACTTAGCACAACTAGTGCAGAGGGGGTAATCGAAGTATGCTAGGAAGGTGATGATTCAAAGATAACAAATGAAATGCTAAAAGATAACTAGCGTAATGTAGCTAGGTAGGAGGACAATGAGTGAGAAAGGTTCCTTGTGATTCAAACTTTACTCCTGTGATCTATCCTATCAAATGGACAAAGTACACTAAGACTGCTACCTTACCTCCGGTGTGTAGGGGATAGGCGAGACAATAGGGGATATAACCTCTACTCGAAGCGGCTATTCTCTTATGGGGGCCTACCTTTTAAGAACATGCCTAAAACACGTGGAGGGATACTAAGGCTAGACAGGGCTGTCACCACCTGCTAGCACCCACAAACAATCCGTGCGACAAGCGGCATTCAAAGGCAAGATCTAGTCTAAGCAACACGCTTACACTAAGCCTTACTATTCTAGCAGTGATAAAGGCAACTAGAGCACCCTATAATAGGCGATGAACTACACACGTGAGCTGGTTACAGGATCACAATCTAATGCACCCGACCAAATAATATGATAACTCACAACAATACTATTAAAGAAATGCACTAAGTAAGGACTCAGTGAAGTAAAGCAAGAATAATATGTTAAAGTAGATAAGTCTTACAGAAAGAGAAAGATATAAGTGCTATACCAGGCTCTCCAGTAGACGACTCCGGAGACCCCGAGCGCAGCTTGACTCGACTCTAACTCAGACACTAGACTACAACTACTACTAAAGGTTGAACTACACTACTTCACTTGTATCTTGAATGAATCATGTCTTGAGAGAGTGGATGCAGCCTCTATTTATAGGGGAGATGGAGGGGTGCCACGTCAGCGATCCGTGTGCCTTTCCACCTTGGCCTTTGGATAAACCGACCTTGCAACCGCCACAAATTAATGGCAATGATGAAATGAGCACGTGGGAGGCATGCAGGAAGGCGGTGGAGGCCAACCGACCTGGCTGGGCACCAGGGGTGGTTCGGCCGACCCCCCTATGGTAGCTGGGCCCAGCCAGGGTCTTCTAGAAGGAGTCCCCACCTGTCATGGAGTGTAGCAGTGGCCTGATCCCACATTAGGTGGTTCGGCCCAACCACCACTGGGGAGTTGGGCCCACCACTGTGATCCCCATCTGTCATAGAATGTCCCCGTATGTTGGTTCCACCTTGGTTGCATGTTTGTCACGTTGAATCCTTGTACTTTGCTTCTCCACCGTTGATTGGAAACACATGTTGATCTGATGGATGAAATAAGTTGAGTGGAGTGTCACACGGATCGTGCCATGTCAGCAGGGCCTGGTGGGCCCCATCCATGGTTCAGCCGAACCATGCCTGGCCCCACCTCAAGCTCTTCTCTCTTCCATTTGATGTTGTAAGCATTGTGTTGGAATGTGGTGGCCTGGGGCAACCAAACATGGTTTGGCCGAACCACATAGGTGGCCCCTAGCTACTCACTTTTGCACTGTTTTGGTCTTCCCTGCATTCACAAGCTTAAAAGTACAAGTGGAACTAGTTATTGATAAAAATATGTTGATGTTATGTTGATCTTCCTTGAATCCGAGGCCTGTTGATAGTGTTTGAGTGTGGATTTTTATGGTATATCCACCGTCAACAACGTCGCCCAAAATAACTTTATAACTTTTAACACTAGGGACAAGATTAGAAGATGTATGGTATTTAATTAACTGATCATTAGCAACTAGCCACTTATCTATTACCAACATTCTTTTGCATGAACTGGGTTGTCAATCCTAATTATATATGCTAAGAATAAATAAAGGTTTTATATATTATTCCATGTGACTAGGCAGAAATATAAATAAATATAAACTAAGAATAATTCTGCAAGCGGACAGATAATTGTACCGTTGTAGCATTTTACCTAGGAGTTCTACCATGTTGTCGATTTATATATATCACTGGGAAGGACTTGGTTAAATTACAATCTATTATATTGTTAACAACTATATACAATGAATAAGTGAAATTACCGATGTCATATACTCTACTCATAACAGGTAGAGGTCACAAGTTTATAAGGATAAATACAGGTGATAAGTATGATCAAACATCATTAAAAAGATAAACATCAGAGCACTTTCTAGTCATAGTAATAGCTAGCCAATGGATAAACTAAGGAATTAATATCTAAGGTAATTCTATAACCATGTCAATGAATAACTCTAACTAGTGCAATTACATCTAGCAATCATAGTCAGATCAGTCCCATGTCATGATCACATGCAAAGGGCATCATCTAGGAAAGGTGTGAAACAGAGTCATCACCCAACTTCACGACCGTGCCTGCTTACCTACATACGGGGGGTGGACTACAGAGGAATCAACATAGCTGTCACCTACGTGAACTACCACATGACCCGGCACATCAGGGTGCACTTGCAGATAAATAAAATATCTAGACACCACGTCTGCACATTATTCATCATCTACCCAACGATCGTTTGGATAAACGCTATACGAGCAATTACAAGAATTCAATAAGATCAAACCAACTATACTAGACATATAATTAAAGTAGACAAAGACTAATATAATCAAGAACATATGAACTATTAAGAACAATGTTTCCCTAATCATAATGAAGAATGCAATAATAGAGAAAGAACCAGAACTATACCGAACTCCGCGCTTCAGACGATCGCCGGGGCTCCAGATCCCGCCGAAGAACTAGATCTCCTCTACTCTCTAATCTAACTAGGCTAGAACTATGAACTAGAAGGCTCTTGATGAACTAGTAGGCTCTTGATGGCTTAAAGACTTGTTGCCTTCGATGAATGATTGATTGATTGCCTCTTTATTTATAGCCCGGTGGGATGAACGTGCGCCGTAGGATCAAACCGACTTAAACATAGGGCCGAGATGACTCCTAAGAGGCAGCGAAAGAAGACTCTAGAAAGCGGGGCCAAACCCTAGCCGGGGGACGCTGGCCCGCCCCACCCTGGCGCCGGCCGTCCCTACACTGGCAGGGTGCGGGCCCCGGTCGCTTCGGGTGTGTTCCAGAGGCTTCAAGTGTTCCGATGATGATGTTTCCTTCACGGTTACGTTTTGTGATAATTATGCACTTTAATCCCTATCTTATGCTTTTCTGGAATAACCCCTGGAAAATACAGAACATGCAAAACTCGTGAAAATTGTCAGTTAAAACCCTAGAAAAGTACTTTTGTGTCTAAAGTTCTAATAAAAGTTGACGTTATCGACCGTCAACAGTTGTTCATGAGCATCTTGTCTCTTTATTGCTTATCCCCTTTGCCGTCTTTTGCTTCTTTGATTTTATGACACCTTGTCACTCCATTCATTATTATGCCTGTAACAGATTAGTGGACAACATATACCCGAAGGAATGTATAACTTTGGAACATAGGTTGTTTGTCTATAATTTTATCATGTTCCATCTATGCTACTAAGAATATAGGGTTGATATTACGTTAGCATAGATCATGTTCTATACAGGCATGACTTGAGGTAAAGTAAATTGCAGCAGAAGATGAAGTGAATGAATCATGAATACTCACAATTCTTCCATTCATGATGAATGAGCTGTGTCTTCCTCTGCAAAGTTATTGAAGTTCAGCATGTGCCCTGTCTTATCTCTGATTTGAATTTATCTCGTGACTTACCCAAATTAATTGTGAAAGTTTCCTGCAGGGGTTAGTCCAACAAAATATCCAAAGTCTACTATAGCTTACGAGCGGCTCAAAAATCAACCTAGACACCATGTCTAATTTGACTTAGGAAGGCATTTTAACCTAAGCACCGCGCTTAATTCAAAAAGCCTTTTGAAAATAAGATCACCACTCCTAAACTAAGCACCATGCTTCATTTAAGAGATGTATGAAAGTACTTCAAAGCCTAAACATATACAATAACAAATAAAGGTAGCATGAAAGTATTATAGAGCATTATTCAAACAGAGATGAAAGAGCATGATTATTAATTAACAATTTGAACATGGATTAAAAGGGTAGAGACAACCAATATTAGCAACATAAGATTCTCTAAATAAGCCCATTCCCCCAAGCTTGAATTTTGCAAAGCAAAGTTAAGTTTGGATGGATTAATGTTGCATGATAATTGGTTGGACATACCTGATGATGTCATCCTTCTGCTTCAAGCCTGGAATGGTTAGTGACAAAAATACCCGAGGGAATATTTTTATAATTTTAATTCTATGCTCAATTCAAAAGTGCATTATAGTAAAATTAAAGTTGCAAGCTCAATTCATTTTTCAAGAGTGGTTATTTTGGGACACAAAGTCGTTCTTGGAAAACCTTCGTTCATGGGGTGGTTTCCTCTAGAACACCAGTCTTTGTGAACCTATATCAAGATTACAACGAGATCTACAATATTTATGATAAACATATGCATCTACAACCACCCTTTTGAAAAATTTATGAATAGGTTGAATGAGGGGGTTGAAGACCTCGTGTGTGATAATGTTAGAGAGACCAATTGATCCAGGAGATTTCTCATATGAGCATGGATTCGATGAGGTGTTAATGAAATAATTCCCCTACTCATTGATGTGATCTCCC
This sequence comes from Eremochloa ophiuroides, assembly GCA_038502445.1. Lineage (NCBI taxonomy): Eukaryota > Viridiplantae > Streptophyta > Magnoliopsida > Poales > Poaceae > Eremochloa > Eremochloa ophiuroides. The sequence continues at coordinate 52,585,330 of JAHLJS010000002.1, forward strand.
TTTTTAAACTCCAAGGGTGTTTCTTCATAGATGTCTATAGGCAACAAGTTTGACTCTATTATTTCATGCCTATGACATTCATTGGATATTTTATTTTCTAGGATTTCCCATGGATTGGTGTCTCTAGGTTTGGTCTTGTCTAAGGCTTTCTCTAAACTTGGATGAGTTATGTTTACTATAGAAATTGATTTAAGCTCACCATTTTAATCTAGACCAAGTTTAGATGCTAGTAATAAGGCTTCGTCCTCTTCCATCGATTCTTTGACAATAGCGTATGTGTTTCTAGTATATTCTATGCATTCCTGCCATTGTCGTAGCTCTTCTTGGTCATTCCAAAAATCTTCCTATTCTTGGGATGTCTTAATGGGATCCTAGGGTCATTATGAGACTTAGGAGAGAGAGCATAAGAAGGATCATCAGGGTCAAGGATGGGTTTAGAGATGGGTTCAGATGAGACATTTAATGTGAGCATAGAAGGGAAGAAGATAGAATTGATTCCTATGTGGCATGGCTCTCCTTCTATGGCATCACTAGACATGCCATCCTTGCATTCTTCCCAATGTCTTTCAGGGGGGAAAGCAAGTTGACGACACTTTTTCCAAGATGCTCTTCCGAGAAGATCTGATGTACATTGATTGATAAGCATCTTAGCTAATTGGAAGTCTAAATCATCAAAGTGGGGTTTCGATGGTTTAGAATTGACAGCTAAATCTTGGGATTGGAGTGGTTGTGTTTTAGCTACCAAAGCTTTCTCTGCTTGTTCGGGGTATGATTCCTTCTCTTCCTCGGGGAGCTCGGAATTAGCTAGAGCAATCTTGTTAATCATTGCTCTTGCTTTACTTACAGGCAAATAAGGAAAGGCTCCTCCAGAAGATAAATCAAGGGATTCCTTAGAATTCTTGGTAAGACCCAAATAAAAATGTTGAATAAGTACGGGGTCCGGAAAACCAAGGTCAAGGGCCAGATGTAACAAGTTCATTAAAACGATCCCATGATGTACCAAGAGATTCTTGTTCTAGTTGCCTAAAAGTTAGAACCTCTTTTCGAAGGTTAACTACTCAATAGATGGGAAAGAAATATAAACAAAATTCATAGCATAAAGTTTCCCAATCCCCTTGCATACTTCCTACGGCTCGATTATACCAACGTTTAGCTCTTCCGATCAAAGAGAACGGAAAAAGCTTCCACCGTAAAGTCTTATCAGACATGCCAGCAATGTGCAAGCATGCACAGGTCTGCTCGAATTCTCGTAGGTGTAAGTATGGATTTTCGTTACCTTCTCCATCTCCCGAGAAGGGTTTATCCCGAATCATATTAATTAGACATGGGCGCAGCTCATAGCCAGGTGTTATGATAGGCTCTACAGATTTTGGTGGCTCAAAGCTTTTGCGCATGCCATTACTACAGATAGACATGAAATTTAAAGCATCCATAAGGATGAACATAAAATGATGAAGAGGTGGGGATAAAATAGAAAAGATAAAAGTATAATAGAAGATTAAGCTAAACTAAGTCAAAATCAGCAAACCGTTCCCCGGCAACGGCGCCAGAAATGCTTGTTGGTATAAATTAACTGCACTCTACTAAATATTATTCTTCTCAGATTATCCGCAAGTGCACAGATGTAATACCAATCTAGCACTTCACCCGGAGGTTTTAAATATCGTATCCACAAGGAACAGTAGGTGATAATGACCAAGCCGATGAACTTAACCCTACAATTAGGCTACATAATATGAAGAAAGAGGAAATAGCTAATGATTATCTAGTTCCAACAACCGGTAAGCTTTGAATAATATCGTTCTAACTGGGCAGTGAAATGAATGAGTGGAAATCAGAGTTCCCTCCTACCAAACACTTATACACCTATCAATCCGATCAACGGGAAGTGGACTACAGAGGAATCAACGTAGCTGTCACCTACGCGAACTACCACTATCCGGCTAATTAGGGGACATTCACAAGTAAATCTTGCCTAGGCACCAAGCCTACATTACGAAATACTACTTCAATCAAATAATGACCAAGATCAAAGAACTCAATATGAGTTGCAAACTTAAGAACGAATAAGAACAAATGCTTACTTGAATTAGAAGTTGAATACAAAAGTACCTCAGAACGCAGCTCTGGGCGGGGAAGCCGAATCCTGAAGAATACAGCAACGGAGAAGCGCCGACAGGCCGGAACTCCTCCAGAACTCTACTCCTCTACTCTATCTCTCTACTTCTCTAAACAAGACTAGATCTAGAAGAACTAGTCTCTCCTAATTGCTACATCTAACCCTAACTGGAGATATTGAATTGAAGCTCAGGAATAGAGATGCCTCCAGGGGGGTCTGCCTCTTTATTTATAGCCCGGTGGGATGAATACGCGCCGTTGGATCAAACTGACTTAACGTGGGGTCGAGATGACTCCTCAAAGGCGGTGGAGGAAGACTCCAGAAGCCGAGGGCAAAAACCCTAGAAGTGGGGCCAGCCGGCCCCACCCTAGCGTCGGTCGGGGCCTAACTGTGCCTTTTGGGCCCAATTTTGTCGTGTTGTCCTCTTGGGCCTCCTGTAGTCTAATGGTGTATGTGTCACCGCAGATTTTGATTCTGAACTCCGAATATAGAAAATGATAGGTCCGTTTCGATCGTCTCGACGAGCCCGTCGCAATGGTGCAGTACAATTGCTTATTTAAGATACTTTATTGATGGAAAATTGCTTATTCCTACAATACAAGTGAGAACACCAAAACTCATGGAACTCGTTAGAATCACAACCTGTAACTATGCTTTGTGATTCATTTTGTGTCAAATTATGCTATAGTTGACGGTTATTTTTAGTACTTGATGACCGTCAACACTACACTACACTAGTTATCTTTTAGCATTTCATTTGTTATCTTTGAATCATCACCTTCCTTTCATACTTCGATTACCCCCTCTACACTAGTTGTGCTAAGTTGAGATAGAATTAAGGATCTCCTTCTATTAACATTTCTAGCAAGCGCTTTCCCTTAGGATAAAATAAATAACGATATCTTGGAATACTCCCTGGTGAAGTGCTACAGCGGTATATTCTGTGCGCTTGCGGAATTGTCCAATAGACATAAGAAATACCCTCAGGCAATTCTGGCGCTGTTATCAGAGATAGTTTAACATCTTGTCTCTGGTGGTTGCGCTAAGAAGTGTCAACAAGCATTTCTGGCCCCATTGCCGGGGAAAGCATAGCTAGAAATTTTAGTAAGATCAAATCCGGAACCTATGATCAATTTAGTATTAATTAATTGTAGTAGGGCTTACCCTTGCCTTTGCTTCTCTTTATCGTGAAGCAAGGCATACATGAGTGGATTTCAGTTTCAAGCTACAGCAATAGAAAATCTAGAGACATCCACCAGGAGTTCTCGACACCGTTCAGTCTCCGATCGGAGGTCCGATTTGGTATTGGAACCACTCAAGGAAGGAGGCTCTGCACTGTCACCTAAGGAATCTATGGCCCAAAAGACCATCTTCGAGCATTCTGCACCGTCGGCCAACAATGTCGCTACCGGTCCGTAGCTTAGCTTGGGGGATGCCACTTTTGAGCTCAAGCCACCTCTTATCAATATGGTGCAAGCAAACCCATTCAGCGAAAAGCCCCATGAGGATGCAAATGCACATCTCCAGAATTTCCTGGAATTGTGTGGCACCATTGCCATAAAAGGAGTCAAAGTGGACGCCATCTGTCTTCGCCTTTTTCGTTCTCCTTGATCGAAAAGGCAAAACAATGGTTCTATGCTTATCATGAAGACATTGGCAATTGGACAAGCTGCGCCAATGCATTCCTCAAGAAGTTCTTCCCGATGGGCAAAACCACAACTCTACAAGGAAAAATCTCAGGCTTTACACAGGCAATTGGATGAGACGATTCCCGAAGCATGGGAACATCTTCAGGAATACATTCGGGAATGTCCTCACCATGGAATCCAAGAATGGCTCCTGATTCAAGGTTTATACCATGGGCTAACCCCGATAGCCCGTAGTCACCTTGATGCCGCTGCTAAAGGAGCATTCACTTCACTCAATGTCACACAAGCCAAGAATCTGATAGAAAAGATAGTGAGAAATCAAGGATGGAATGAAGATCGACTCCAATCCAAGAAGAAGAACACACATACCATCCATGAAGTAGATGCAATCTCTGAGAAGATGGATCTCCTCTTGAGAAGGTTGGAAGAACGTGCTAATTTCAAGAAAGACTGAGAGGCCATTCAACACTATGCTTCCAAGCATCAATGGAATCAGGTATGTAGTGTATTTTATTCCAAATTAAATCCTGAGAAGATAGACGCCATCAACAACAATTTAAAATATCCTCAACAAGGAAGATGGGCGTCGAACTCTAAGTTTCAAGGTAAGGCAAATTTTGGTTATCAATTATCATTGAAAGATCTTGTCATGAATTAAGATAAAATCAATGAAAGCAAGAATAAAAGATTGATAGCAAATGACAAGACCCTTGAAGTATTAAATGCTAAAATAAATGAAAGCATGAATAAAAAGCTGATAGAAAATGACAAGACCCTTGAAACATTAAATTATAAAATGGATGCTCTCGCTTCTTCTGTTAAAGAGCAAATGAGTTTTAATAAAATCCTAGAATCTCAATTAGCTCATCTTGTTGCTACTACTTCATCTCCTAAAAATACTTGCAATACTGCAAATGTCAATGCGGTTACCACGAGGGGAGGTAAGTCTACTCGCGATCCACCACATCCTAACATGGCAGGGAAGGCTGCAAGAAAAGACAAGAAAAATGATGAAGAAGAAGAAGAATTGCCAACGCCTGATGACAACACCAAATTCCAGGGAAAAACAGCCCCACACGAATATTATGACACCAATGTGTTGCTACCTTTCCCTAGAACAAGGAAGCAAACCACCTGACGAACAATTTAAGAAATTCGTCGAGGTAATTCGTCATCTTTATGTGCATATTCCATTACTTGACGCAATACAGGTACCAACCTACGCCAAGTACTTAAGAGACATCCTCAACAATAAGCGCCCGCTGCCCATAACAAAAATCAGTCAAATTAACAGAGGAATGCAGCGTGGCCATATTGAACCTACTGCCAACCAAGAAGAAGGATTATGGATGTACCACCATTGACTACTCCATTGGGACACAATACTTTGAGCATGCACTGTGCGACTTGGGAGCAAGCGTCAGCGTCATGCCAAAGGTAGTGTTTGACAAACTCAATCACACTATTTTGTCCCCTACATCAATACGTTTGTAGCTGGCGGATCAATCGGTCCGTTATCTGGCGGGGATAGCGGAAAACATCCCTGTCAAGATACGCGGATTCTTTGTCCCCGTGGACTTCGTGGTCCTGGACATGGAGGTAGATGAAAATACTCCACTCAACTTGGGGAGACCATTCCTCAGCACCGCCAATGCACATATTGATGTTGGAGCTGGAGAAATTCAATTCGCTATCAATGGGACCCTGGAGACATTCAAATTCTGACCGAAGGTTGAGCAATGCTCATTGATCATGCTAAAGGAGATACATGCTTTGTCTCTCGTGAGAGATCTAAAGAAGCCCAAATCATAGCCACGAGCAAAGAGCAAGCAAATATGGAAAAGAATGGTAATACAACCGGCGACGCCTCCGAAGAAAATTCCTACACCAGCCCAAGAGGGAGATCCTATTGCAAGGACCTGAGGGAATAACTCTTCCATCAAGGTAAGTGCACTAACACTTAATTAAAGTTTACTTCATTGCTTGCTTTTAGCATATATTTCCAACTCCTTTTTCTGTCGACCAATAATCAAGCTCAACATCAAAATAATCATATAATTAATCTCCTGAGTAAAGTTGACACCAGGTGGGGCCTATGGTGGGGTCAGCCGACCCCACCCTGGTGTCTCTCACCTGCCACATTTTGTTCACTTCCATGCATGCAATGTCCTGATATATTCCACTCACAACAATAGCTGAAAGATGGCATGTCAATCTTGATCATCTAAATAAACTTAGCATGGCAACCTAAAAATTTTCTCAATCACTTTTTTGTGTTTTCACATGTCTAGTACTAGTCTACTTTCATGTGAATTGTTCTGTAAAGTGCTGCGAGACATATATCTGTCAACTTGCACTCTAGGAGCTAGAATTTCCCCCTCTCAGCTCTTGCTTTAATAAAATGCTGACGAGAGGAGTTCACACACAACAACCATGAGTAGGCCTAGAGAAAAAAATTTTGTCATGAAGAAAATCCATTCCCTTTCTCTCTAATTCCACTCATGATTAAATCAACCTTTGCTAATCAAAAGAAATCGAGCATGGCAATCACTTGAGCTATCCTGTGAAGCATTTCATGATGCAAACATCCACCAGCCATAGTCATGTATTGCCCCCTCCTTTGGCCCTTTATTCCATTCACCACTCACTCCAAGAAAGGATCCCATGAGCAAGCATCCAAAGGATAGGAAGATGAGTGCTCCACCAGGCAAGAAATGACCACCATTGACAGCCATGCTTGGCACATAGCAAATGGAGAGAAGGATGGGTTCGGTCGACCCGTCAATAAGCCACCCATCACCCCAGCTTTTGGCCCTTTCAATGTGTCATAGATTCCTGCAATAATTTACGCAAGTTGAGGCAGCAAGGGGGTCGGCCGAACCAGGCTATGTACCACCTGCATCTCTGCCTCCTTCTCCATTTCAATCCCATGCTCGTGAGTGCATTTCTCCAACCAAACCACCAACAGAGCACTTTGACACTCTAAAACTCTCTCTCTCACTTCCCAACAAAGCACTTTCCTTTCAAAAAGAAAACACAAAAATATTTTTCTCTCATCCTTGTTCTTCATTCAAGAGTTCATCACCCAAGGAGTCAAGAAAGGTAATCCCGGTAAGAAGGATCATTGATTTAAGCTAACCCCGATCATCCAAGGTTTGGCTCGTCTCTCTTTGCTTTGTGCAAATATGAAGAACCCATTCAAGGCCAGCAGCAAAGAAAGTGCGCTCAGCATTGAGCGGGAGTTCATCACGACGATCATCCTCCCATGACACTGAGATACGACTCTCGGGGTCACAGGATGAATATGTGTCTGAAGCAACTGAGCCAAGCAACAACACGGAAAATGTTGAACAACCTCCTCATGATCATGAAGAAGTCAATGAAGAATCCGAAGAAGAAGAAGAAGAACCTGTTAGAACACAAGACCAGAAAATAGGCATTTGGGTCACTCCACAAGGAACTTCTCGTCCTCAACTCCATCCGCAACCGCAACTTTGAACACACCAAGGAGTCGGCAACCGTTGGAGTTTTTCAGGACCTGCTACCCGCGCAAGAACACGCGCTGCACAGCATAATGACTCGTCTGAAGAAGATGACAGCACCTATGCAGGCAGCTCAAATGCCATGCAGGCCTCTAGCTCTAGAGGAGGGCGCCAGGTCAGGGGCACAAAGTGCCAGATTCTCTCACTCATCTATGCAGGATGCAGGGACGCGAAGCCATCGACATGACATGGAGTTGCTCACACACCAGTTTGGTGTGCTGCGGGCTAGCCATGAGGCCATTCACAACATCACTGCACAAACCCAGCAGTAGCTCCAAAATTTTCAGGAGCAGACTGGCAAGCAGTGGGCTGCCCTCTATGCACATCACAACATACCTCCACCACCATATATTCCACAGCACCTACAGCAGTTCCCGCGGCTATATCCACCAGCGTATCCACCACAATATCCTCCTCACTATCCACCACCATATCCGCCACGTCCACCTCAGTGAGATATCTGCAAAAGTGCAAGCTTGGGGAGATTCTCACCCCCACCAAGGTAAGTATTCTATCTCAGTATTTTATATTGTTTTTAATTTAATGCATTGAAATAAAATAAAATAAAATAAAAATACCAAAAATATTTTCTGTTCATGTATGTTAATCTTATTGGAAATGATGAATAGTTGCTCTGTTAATATTTCTTTAATGCCTGGTCTACCACTTAGTATTTCTTTGAGTATGGATTACTTGGCTCATTTAAAATCATCATGAACCTGAAAACTTTGTGGGTTGCAAGTGCTACAACTAAGTCTAAGTTGTTGTGAGATATGATATGGTAAGACAAGAGCTGCTATAATATTGTTCTAAGCATGCATGACTACTGGAAATTTATTCTAAAAACAATCTAATTGTTCCTCAATGGTGATAAATTCCTACCACAGCCATAATTGTGATACATATTTTAAACCCTCCAAATAAGCTATTTGTTTTGTATTGAGTATTGTCAAGTCTTGTTGACCCATATTGAGAGTCTTATCATGCCCCTAAGATTAAGATCACGTACACACAACATATATGTGCTGCTTCTACATTGGAAGTACGCAACAACATGCCTTTCATTTCCATCAAATAAATGCTCCATGTGTTAAAATCATAGAGTATCTCTCTTAGTTAATTTGGTAGAAGAGACAAAAGGCTATGCAAAATGAAAGAAAAAAATAAAGAAAAATGGACACAAGAAAGTCCATAGAAAAAAAGAAAATATATGAGCAAGTCTACCTCACAAATAAAAGAAGAAAAATGATAGCCATGTCTCAAAATAAAGTAGAGAGAGATCATCTCAAATAAAGGAGCATTATAATCCACTATTTTCCACACACTTGCACATCTTGATATAAGGGCATGACACTTCTTTCTTTGGATCCAAGCTTAGACTCTGCAATACATGCAAAGAATACATGCAAAGTAAGTATGATATATCTTTTCATTCCTATTTTAAGCTCCACATAGGCCAATTTTAGAAGTAGGATGGTAAGAGAGGGCAATATTTACTTTATGCCTTGGTAGGGAATCATACACCAATTGAGCGACATGAGATAACCATTTGAGGAACATTAAGTTTTCTTTTGATAAACATTGCTAAAACCTCCAGTATGAAACTTGCAAAGAATGAGAAAATCAGTGCTCAAGTTAAACTGTTCGGTCTCTCAACCACCTAAGACAAAGGAAAAGCCATAAGCCCCATGGAGAACTAAGGTAATATGGGTGAGTTTTTATAGCCAAATTTTCCATTCAAAAGAGAAGTATTTTGTTGTGCACTTGGTACTAGGGAAGTATAAACATTGCAGCAACTCATGATCCACCGAGGCTAAGTTTAATTATTTGCTCGAGACAAGCAAAGGTTAAGCTTGGGGGATCTTGTTGACGGTGGATATACCATAAAAATCCACATTCAAACACCGTCAACAGCCTCGGTTTTGATGGAAGATCAACATAACATGAACATATTTTTATTAATAACTAGTTCCACTTGTACTCTTAGCTTGTGAATGCAGGGAAGATCAAAACAGAACAAATTGGAGCACTTGGGGCCCAATATGTTGGGTCGGCCAAACCATAAATTTGGGAACCAAGTCACCATATTTCAACACATGACTCAAGGAAGCAAATGAAAGAGAGTGGGGCACCTGGAGGGCCCACATGCAGGTTGGCCGACCCACATGTGAGGCCCACCAGGTCTCTGCTGGCATGGCATGATCCGTGTGACATTTCTCCAAGCTCAATTCCACCATCAGATCAAAGTTGTGTTTCCAATCAACGGTGGAAGAACAAAGCACATGGATCAAGGGGTGAACCGACAAGACCAAGGCAAAACCACTACATAGCCACACTCTATGACCAGTGGGGACCACAGTGGTGGGCCTACCTTGCCATAGGTGGGTCGGCCGACCCACCCATGGTGGGCCCAGGACACCGACGTGCTCCACCGCCTTCCTGCATGTTCCACACGTGCTGGTATAACCACTGCTGTTCATCTGAGGCTGTTACAAGGTCGGTTCATCCAAGGGCCAAGGTGGAAAGGCACACGGATCACTGACGTGGCACCCCTCCATCTTTCCCAATAAATAGAGGCTGTCTCCACCCTCTCAAGACATGATTCATTCAAAATACAAGTGAAGAGTAGTGTAATTCCACCTTTAGTAGTAGTTGTAGTCTAGTGTCAGAGTTAGAGTTGAGTCGAGCTGCGCTCGGGGTCTCCAGAGTGAAAGACCCTAGTTTGGTTTTGGTAATTGATGAAACCTAGTTACTAATCTAAGTGCTAAGTATGTGTAGCCAAGGGTAGATTAGTGATAAGGAGGAAGATGACATGAGCTCAAGTGAAGATCAAGATGAAATGATCAAGGAGAAAGAAAACGACTTAAAGAAGGAAAGCTAGAGGCTAAGGTATATCTAAATAGGGATTTTCTTTTAGTGATCAAGACTCCAAGTGGGAGTGATCACATTTAGGATAGATAGCCGACTATCAAGGGGAGAACTAAGCTATTGGATTACTTTCAAGTGCTCTAGGTTGCATCTCATGTGCATTGATCTAACCAACCTAGAGAATCTCTTTGAAAACCCTTGAAAAATGTTTGCAAAATGCTAACACACCATGCACAAGTGTTGGAGACCTAGAGTGTTAGCACATAGAAGCAAGGGTTGAGAAATAGACTTGAAAATAGCTGAAAAAAGAGCGTCGGACTGTGTGGAGGGGCAGCGTCGGACCATTGAGTATAGTCCGACGCCTAACCCTAGTTCTGGCCAATGGCGAGCGTCGGACGCTCGGTAAACGAGCGTCGGACTATTGCCCACTTCAGTCCGATGGTGGCGAGCAGTGTCAGCATGACGCGTGGCGTTCGGGAGAGCGTCGGACGCTTGAGAATAGTCCGACAGCGAGCGTCGGATGGTGTCCGACGATATTTTAGTGTTTCTGAACCTCTCTGGAAGTGTCGTACGCTGAGTTTCTTTAGTCCTACGATGCTCGCGCGATCGTCCGACGGTACGCGCTCAGTGAACTGAGAGAGCGTCGGACGCAAGTGTTTAGTCCGACGCCCTCAGTCCGACGGTTTGAAAAAAACGCGCGTTGAGGTATCCGTTGCGATCGAACGAACGTCGTTGCATCCAGCTGACACGTGGCGAGATCGTGAGCGTCGGACGCTATCGGTTAGTCCGACGGACCTGTCCGATGGTGTAAAATCATGTTTAACGGCAGTTTTGAGTGGGGCAACGGATAGATTTGCACTTGGGGGTATTTATACTCCCTCCGTGGTCACTTGGTGACACCCTTGCACACTTGGATCATTGTCATACACATTGTTACATTCTAGCCTCCCACTCTCTCACTAGTTCGTCATCTTGATCATCCTTAGTGAGATTAAGTGAACCTCAAGTGCATCATTGTTGTTGTTTTGCATTCTAGAGCACTTGAGAGCAAGCCTTGGTTCAGTTCTTATTCTCTTGGGACATTGTCGTGTCCCTAGACGGCTTGGAGGAGAAGAAGGTGTGGAGAAGCTTGGTGATTGTGCTTGCTCACACCGGCGATTGTGAGGGGTTTTTGTGCCTACCCCGAGCGGAGAGCTCAAAGGTAACTCTAGTGAATTGCTCGTGTCTTTGAGTTACTTCCTCCGTGGTAGGTTCTTGTGGCGCCTAGTGTAGGCTCGGTGTGTGATACCGATTAGCCACCGAACCACCGGTTGAAGTCGACACAACGAGGGTGTAGCGTGCCGGCAAGCACGTGAACCTCGGGGATAAATCTTGGTGTTCATATTGCTTTCCTCACCTTCGAGTGAGTGTCTTATTGTTTATCCCGGTGATTGGCTTCATCTCAAGGCAACGGTATAATCAACAATCATCCACTTTCTTATCCTAGTGCAGAGTAGTTTGTTATCTTTCCTTGAGTAGTTGTGTAGTCGTTTAGCTTTTACTAGCTTGTTTGTGTGGTTTAGAACTAAGGATTAACTAGTATTGTGTAGGTGGCTTGGCTAGGTTAGTAGTTGCCCTAGCATTGCATATTTCACCATTTTTGTTACTAACCTCTTGGCCTAAGTACTTTGTAGAAATCTTATTAGGCTATTCACCCCCCTCTAGCCATACTAGGACCTTTCAAGTGGTATCGGAGCCGTGGTCACCGTTTAGTCAAGGCTTAACATCATTAGGTGCATTGAAATGGCTCATATCATGTTCAATCATGTTGGGGGCAAACCACCTCACTTGGATGGAACAAGCTCATTTGATTATTGGAAGAGAAAGATGAGGATGTATCTTGGCTCAATTCATGAGAAGGTGTGGGTGGTCACCGAGAAGGAATACATTGTGCTTGATCCCGCAAGCCCCACACCTAGAGAGAAAGAGAATAACCAATGTAACACAATGGCTCTCAACACCATTTACAATGGCATTGACTCAAAGGTGTTTGAGCAAATCAAGGATTTGGATAGAGCAAGTGAAGTATGGGCAAGATTAGAGCAAACCTATGAGGGCACTTCAACGGTAAAGAGTGCCAAGTTGTACATGCTCAAGGACAAGCTCTCAAACTTCAAGGTGGATGATGGAGAGAGCATTCCAGAAATGTTCTATAGGCTTCAAGTGATTGTCAATGATCTCAAGGCCTTGGGTGAGAAAACAAGTGATGAGGACTTCTCCCACAAGTTTCTCATGTGCTTGCCCAAGAGGTTCAAGACCTTAAGAACTATCATCTTCCGAGGCGGCTTGAAGGGTGTCACTCCAAATGAGGTTCTTGGTGATGTGATGACCGAGAATCAATACAATGAGAAGAGTGATAGTGAAGAAGTGAAGAAGGAAGATGACAAGAGCAAGAAGACCGTGGCATTCAAGTCCACCACCTCTTCTTCCAAGAACAAAGGCAAGGGCAAGAAAGTACAATCTAGTGATGATGATGCATCTAGCCTTGATAGTGATGATGAGGCATTAGCTCTCTTTGTGCGCAAGTTTGGAAGATTCATGAAGAAGAAGGGCTATGGTGCTAGAAAGAGAAGAGATAACTTCAAAGGCAAGAATGTAGTAAGGAAGTGCTATAATTGCAAGAGCACGGATCATCTTGTGGCGGATTGTCCTAATGCTAGTGATGATGAAGATGATTACAAGAAGAAAGGTAAGAAGGACAAGAAGGACAAGGTGGAAAAGAAGGAGAAAAAGAAGTTCAACTTCTCCAAAAAGAAGGGTGGATCCTATGTGGTGACATGGGATAGTGATGCTTCCTCCGATGATAATGACTCTAGTGATAATGATGAGAGGAAGACTTCCAAGAAGAAGGCCATAGATTCTATTGCTATCAACAAGAAGTCTTCATCATTTGATTCATCATGCTTTATGGTTAAGACCACTAAGGTAAAATACGATGACTCAAGTGATGATGAAAAAGATGATAATGATAGTGATAGTGATGATGATGATGAGCCTAGTGTAGCACAACTCATGGACATGTTAGAGCAAGCCGAATATCTTATTAGCTCTAAGTCTAAGAAGTGCAAAGAATTGTCCAAGAAATTAAAACTCTTGAACAATCCTTTGGTGAGCTAAGTGCTTCTCATGAGTGTCTAAAGGAAGACCATGAGGATCTCAAACTAGCTCACACCAAGCTTGAGGAAGCTCACTCCTCACTCTTAGAGCTAAGTAAGGTTGAGGATGTTGCAATAACATGTGATGTGGGTGTAACTTGTGATCTAATGAATGAAACAACTAATGAAACACTTGTTGCAACCACACCTAAGAACACTAGCTCCTTATCATCATCCACCTCTACTTCTACCTTCACCACTAGTGTTGACCCAAAACTTAAGGTTGAAAATGAGAAATTGAAGAAGGAGGTGGACAAGCTAACACGCGCATTAGGCAATGCCTATGGTGGGGATGTCCGCTTGCTACAATGTTTGGGTAGCCAAAGATATAGTAACTCTAAGGAGGGACTTGGCTATACTCCCAAGAAAGGCAAGGCGGCCTTTGTAACTCCAAAGCCTAGCTTTGTGAGGAGCAATGGTCGGTTTTGCTACAAGTGCAAGCAAGTTGGGCATATTGAGGCAAATTACATCACTAACAACAAGAACAAGCAAATAAATTTGCAAGTGCTAAATCTATTAGACTTGATTCTTATTACATGCTTACCAAGGGTGAGAAAGGTGTCAAAGTCAAATACATTGGTACACCTAAAGAGAGCCCAAGGTTGAGGGCTATTGGGTACCAAAGGCTTTGGTTACTAACCTCCAAGGACCCAAACAAGTATGGGTACCTAAAAGACATTGATTTGTTTTGTAGGTAAATTACAAAGCCGGAGGGAGGCATTTGGTTCTTGATAGTGGGTGTTCTCAACACATGACCGGTGATTCAAGAATGTTCAATCAAATCAATTCTAGTGGCAATGAGTATGATAGTATCACATTTGGGGACAATAGCAAAGGCAAGGTCAAGGGTCTTGGAAAGATTGCAATATCAAATGATCTAAGCATCTCCAATGTGCTATTAGTTGAGAGTTTGAATTTCAACCTATTGTCAGTGGCTCAACTTTTTGATCTTGGTTTCAAATGCATCTTTGGTATTGATGATGTGGAAATCATTAGTGTGGACGGATCAAATTTGATATTCAAGGGATTTAGATATGAGAATCTCTATCTAGTGGACTTTGGTGCTAGAGAATCGCAATTGTCAACATGTTTACTCTCTAAGTCAAGCATGGGTTGGTTATGGCATAGAAGGCTTGGTCATGTTGGAATGAAGCAATTGAACAAACTTGTGAAGCATGACTTGGTTAGAGGTCTTAAAGATGTTGAGTTTGAGAAGGACAAGTTATGTAGTGCATGTCAAGCCGGAAAACAAGTAGGAAACACTCATCCCAAGAAGAGTATGATGAGCACATGCAAACCATTTGAGTTATTGCACATGGACTTGTTTGGACCAACTACATATACAAGCATTGGCGGCAACAAGTATGGTTTGGTGATAGTGGATGACTTCTCAAGATATACAAGGGTTTTCTTCATGTTTGACAAAAGTGATGTTTATGGTATCTTCAAATCTTTTGTCAAGAGAAGTTGCAATGAATTTGAAACAACCATCAAGAGGGTGAGAAGTGATAATAGTAGTGAGTTCAAGAACACAAGAGTTGATGAGCTATGTGATGACTTAGGAATCAAACATCAATTCTCGGCTAAGAACACACCTCAATCAAATGGCCTAGTTGAAAGAAAGAATAGGACTCTCATTGATATGGCAAGATCTATGCTTAGTGAGTATAATGTAAGTCAATCTTTTTGGGTCGAAGCAATCAACACGGCATGTTACAATTCCAATAGACTCTATTGCCATCCTATGTTGGAGAGGACTCCATATGAGATCTTGAATAGAAGAAAGCCAAATATTGCATATTTTCGGGTGTTTGGTTGTAAGTGCTACATATTGAAGAAAGGAGCTAGATTGAGCAAATTTGAGAAGAAATGTGATGAGGGATTCTTGCTTGGTTACTCCACCACTAGTAAAGCTTATAGAGTATGGAACTTGGGAAGTGGTCAACTTGAGGAAGCTCATGATGTTGAATTTGATGAAACCAATGGGTCTCAAGATCAAAATGAGAATCTAGATGATGTGAGTAGACCTCAATTGGCAAAGGCTATGCAAGAAATGGACATTGGTGACATAAGACCGACTCAAGTGGTTGACATAGAAGATGACAAAGATCAAGTGCAAGTTCCTTTCAAATGATCAAGCTAGTGACTCTCAAGTGCAAAATCAAGATCAAGCTAGTTCCTCTCAAGCAAATCAATCAAATGCACAATCTAGCTCAAGCAATCAACCTCAAGTGTTTCAACCCACAAACATTGAAAGAGATCATCCTTTGGATCAAATTGTTGGTGATATTCAAAAGGGTGTGCAAACAAGATCAAGACTAGCATCATTTTGTGCTCACTATTTATTTGTGTCATTTGAAGAGCCGGAGAACATTGAGAAGGCATTAAAAGATAGTGATTGGGTAAATGCTATGCATGAAGAGCTCAACAATTTTGAAATAAATGAAGTTTGGGAATTGGTAGAGAGACCAAAAAACTACAATGTTATTGGCACCAAATGGATATTTAGAAACAAGCAAGATCAAGATGGTGTTGTAATAAGGAACAAGGCAAGATTAGTGGCACAAGGGTACACTCAAATAGAGGGATTGGACTTTGGTGAAACCTATGCTCCGGTTGCAAGATTGGAAGCAATAAGAATCCTTCTAGCATATGCTTGTGCTCACAACATCAAGCTCTACCAAATGGATGTCAAAAGTGCATTTCTCAATGGATTCATCAATGAGTTAGTATATGTTGAACAACCACCCGATTTTGAAGATGAGAAGAAACCAAATCATGTGTACAAGTTAAGGAAAGCACTCTATGGTTTGAAACAAGCACCAAGGGCATGGTATGAGAGGCTAAGGAATTTTCTCCTCTCTAAAGGTTTCAAGATGGGCAAAGTTGACGCCACTCTATTCACCAAGAAGGTTGATGATGACTTGATGATCATGCAAATCTATGTTGATGACATTATCTTTGGATCAACTAGTCAAGCCTTGTGTGCGGAGTTTGAAAAGATTATGGCTAAAGAATTTGAGATGTCTATGATGGGTGAACTCACATACTTCCTTGGACTTCAAATTAAGCAAATGAAGAATGGCACATTCATAATTCAAGGCAAGTACACAAGAGACATGATCAAGAAGTTTGGAATGCAAGATGCAAAACCAATTAGCAATCCCATGGGTACTAGTGGAAGCTTGGATGAAGATAAAAGTGGCAATATGGTTGATCAAAAGGCATATCGGTCTCTAATAGGAAGTTTGCTCTATGTCACCGCATCAAGACCGGATGTCATGTTTAGTGTGTGCATGTGTGCTAGATATCAAGCATCTCCTAGAGAGAGTCATATAAAGGCCGCAAAGAGGATATTGAGATATTTGAAGCACACTCAAGATATTGGATTATGGTATCCCAAGGGTGCAAAATTTGAGTTGATTGGATATGCTGATGCGGACTATGCCGGTTCCAAGATAAATAGAAAGAGTACATCGGGCAGATGTCAACTCTTGGGAAGATCTCTTGTCTCATGGTCATCCAAGAAGCAAAATAGCATTTCACTCTCCACCGCCGAAGCCGAATACATTAGTGCGGGGAGTTGTTTTGCTCAACTCTTGTGGATGATGGCAACTTTGAGGAATTATGGAATTAACTTCAAGAAAGTGCCACTTCTATGTGACAATGAGAGCGCTATCAAGTTAACTCAAAATCCAGTCCAACATTCAAGAACCAAGCATATTGATTTGAGGCACCACTTCATTCGGGATCATCAACAAAAGGGTGACATTGATATTCAAAGCATTGGAACCGATGATCAATTAGCCGACATACTCACCAAGCCACTAGATGAGAAAAGGTTTTGCAAGTTGAGAAATGAGTTGAACATTCTAGACTTCTCAAATATGAGTTGAGATCACCCCCACGCATATGACATGCCTCTACTCCAACAAAGCAAGGTAAAATTGTTTGACATAACATCATACTTGCTAGGACATGTTTAGAGCATATAGACATATTCATATCTTAGGATCATTTGTGGAAATTGAAATGCTTTTGATGGATATATGCTACCACTATTGCCTTGTTTGATTGTATGATCTAGTGGTAACATATAACATGCATGTGTGCTTAATCCCCTACTGTTCAATCTAGTTCATTAGCTCAAGGTGTATAACTTAACATGGGCAAGATAACCCTTAGTGATCAAACTTAGTTATATATCCTAGGCAAGTGCACTAGATTGAGCCAAAGTAAAAAAAATCAACTCTCTTTCCACAATCAAATGAACTTGACTAACTATCTCTACTCCACTTAACCTTTTTGAGCAATTGTTGACAAAGGGGGAGAGAGAGTTACAAAAGAAAGAGAAGGAGCGATAAACCATCATTAGGCCGATGATGGGAGAGCAATAGACCAAAAGAAAGGGGTAATTAAAATTTTGAAGCACACAAGTAGGGGGGAGCAATCACATATGCAAGTTGTTGCATTTGGATGTGCATTAACCATATGATTGCTCATTGCATTTGTATTTACTTTCTTATACATGCTTGTGTGGTGTATTGCTAGTAGTAGGATTTGAATGATGATTTGAACAACTAGCATGTGTAGGGGTAACTAGTTGGTCGTATTTCTTCAAGTGGCAACTAGAGCTTGCTTATAATGTGATCTCAGGGTATGCTCTAGTATTTGTGACCTTCTAGTTACTAAGGTGCTAAGGATGGTGTACATGGCAACTCCGATGGTATCATGCTTCAAAGGTCCATTCTATACATTATTAGCACAATCTTGGTAGAATTACTCTCTATTCAATACACATGTGCTAGTTTTCAATCCAAACTCGATGCACATATGTAGGGGGAGCCAATACTACCAAAATAGAACTTATGATGGTTGTCCAAATCCTTTCATGATCTACTCATGGACAAGCATGATAAGTTCAAAATCTTAATGCATATTTCTTTTGTAAAAGGGTTGTCATCAATTACCAAAAAGGGGGAGATTGAAAGACCCTAGTTTGGTTTTGGTAATTGATGAAACATAGTTACTAATCTAAGTGCTAAGTATGTGTAGCCAAGGGTAGATTAGTAATAAGGAGGAAGATGACATGAGCTCAAGTGAAGATCAAGATGAAATGATCAAGGAGAAAGAAAAGGACTTAAAGAAGAAAAGCTAGAGGCTAAGTTATATCCAGATAGGGATTTTCTTTTAGTGATCAAGACTCCAAGTGGGAGTGATCACATTTAGGATAGATAGCCAACTATCAAGCGGAGAACTAAGCTATTGGATTACTTTCAAGTGCTCTAGGTTGCATCTCATGTGCATTGATCTAACCAACCTAGAGAATCTCTTTGAAAACCCTTGAAAAATGTTTGCAAAATGCTAACACACTGTGCACAAGTGTTGGAGACCTTGAGTGTTAGCACATAGAAGCAAGGGGTGAGAAATAGACTTGAAAATAGCTGAAAAAGGAGCGTCGAACTGTGTGGAGGGGCAGTGTCGGACCATTGAGTAGAGTCCGACGCCTAACCCTAGTTCTAGCCAATGGCGAGCGTCAGACGCTCGGTAAATGAGCGTCGGACCATTGCCCACTTCAGTCCGACAGTGGCAAGCAGTGTCGGCATGACGCGTGGCGTTCGGGAGAGCGTCGGACGCTTGAGAATAGTCCGACGGTGAGCGTCGGACGGTGTCCGACGATGTTTTAGCGTTTCTGAACCTCTCTGGAAGTGTTGGACGCTGAGTTTCTTTAGTCCGACGGTGCTCGCGCGATCGTCCGACGGTACGCGCTCAGTGAATTGAGAGAGCGTTGGACGCAAGTGTTTAGTCCGACGCCCTCAGTCCGATGGTTTGAAAAAAACGCGCGTTGAGGTATCCGTTGCAATCGAACGAACGTCGTTGAATCCAGCTGACACGTGGCAAGATCGTGAGCATCGGACGCTATCGGTTAGTCCGACGGATTCAGTCCGACGATCCTGTCCGATGGTGTAAAATCGTGTTTAACGGCTATTTTGAGTGGGGCAACGGCTAGATTTGCACTTGGGGGTATTTATACTCCTTCCCTGGTCACTTGGTGACACCCTTGCACACTTGGATCATTGTCATACACATTGTTGCATTCTAGCTTCCCACTCTCTCACTAGTTCATCATCTTGATCATCTTTAGTGAGATTGAGTGAACCTCAAGTGCATCATTGCTGTTGTTTTGCATTCTAGAGCACTTGAGAGCAAGCCTTGGTTCAGTTCTTATTCTATTGGGACATTGCCGTGTCCCTAGACGGCTTGGAGGAGAAGAAGGTGTGGAGAAGCTTGGTGATTGTGCTTGCTCACACCGGCGATTGTGAGGGGTTCTTGTACCTACCCCGAGCGGAGAGCTCAAAGGTAACTCTAGTGAATTGCTTGTGTCTTTGAGTTACTTCCTCTGTGGTAGGTTCTTGTGGTGCCTAGTGTAGGCTCGGTGTGTGATACCGATTAGTCACCGAACCACCGGTTGAAGTCGACACAACGAGGACGTAGCGTGCCGGCAAGCACGTGAACCTCGGGGATAAATGTTGGTGTTCATATTGCTTTCCTCACCTTCGAGTGAGTGTCTTATTGTTTATCCCGGTGATTGGCTTCATCTCAAGGCAATGGTATAATCAACAATTATCCACTTTTTTATCCTAGTGCAGAGTAGTTTGTTGTCTTGCCTTGAGTAGTTGTGTAGTCATTTAGCTTTTGCTAGCTTGTTTGTGTGGTTTAGAACTAAGGATTAACTAGAATTGTGTAGGTGGCTTGCCTAGGTTAGTAGTTGCTCTAGCATTGCATATTTCACCATTTTTGTTACTAACCTATTGTCCTAAGTACTTTGTAGAAATCTTATTACGCTATTCACCCCCTCTAGCCATACTAGGACCTTTCACAGAGTCATCTGCTGGAGAGTCTGATATAGCTCTTGTATCTTTCTCTTTCTGTAAGACTTATCTACTTTAATATATTCCTGCTTTATTTTACTGAGTCTTTACTTAGTGCATTACTTTAATAGTATTGTTATGAGTTATCATATTACTTGGTCGGTTTACATTAGATTGTGATCCTATAACCAACTCACGTGTGTAGTTCACCGCCTGTCATAGGGTGATCTAGTTGCCTTGATCATTGCTAGAGTAGTAAGGCTTAGTGTAAGCGTGGTGCTTAGACTAGATCTTGCCTTTGGATGCTGCTTATCGCACGGATTGTTAGTGGGTGCTAGCAGGTGGTGACAGTCCTGTCTAGTCTTAGTATCCCTCCACGTGTTTTAGGCAAGTTCTTAAAAGGTAGGCTCCCATAAGAGCATAGGCACTTTGGTTAGAGGTTATATCTTCTATTATCTCGCATTATCCCCTACACACCGGAAGTAAGGTAGCATTCTTAGTGTACTTCGTCCATTTGATAGGATAGATCACAGGAGTAGGGTTTGAATCACAGGAACCTTTCTCACTCGTTGTCCTCCCACCTAGCTACATTACACTAGTTATCTTTTAGCATTTCATTTGTTATCTTTGAATCATCACCTTCCTTTCATACTTCGATTACCCCCTCTACACTAGTTGTGCTAAGTTGAGATAGAATTAAGGATCTCCTTCTATTAACATTTCTAGCAAGCGCTTTCTCTTGGGATAAAATAAATAACGATACCTTAGAATACTCCCGGGTAAAGTGCTACAGCGGTATATTCTGTGCGCTTGCGGAATTATCCAATAGACATAAGAAATACCCTTAGGCACTTCTGGTGCTGTTATCAGAGATAGCTTAACACCCTGTCTCTGGTGGTTGCGCTAAAAAGTGTCAACAGTAAGATAGAATACAATATTTTAGCTCGTTTGGTTAAGACTGAGATCAAAAGAATGGCGCCATGAACAATCTTAAAGGACAAAGCATATTGAGTTAATTAGGTTAATCAATTAAAGCTATAATTCTAACATGTTTGTATCTTCATTTATGTGCATACCAAGATCAAGAGGAAAATAGTGACCACTTACCTTAAGATATTACCTTCATTATTAGAGCGTGATGGCACTATGTAATGAAGGGTAGATAACTGGTGGTCCTTTCCTTCTCTTGCATCTTGAGTTGTTCATGAGCATCTTGTCTCCTTTGTTGCTTATCTTCGTTGCCATCTTTTACTTCTTTGATCTTATGACACCTTGTCACTCCATTCATTATTATGCCTGCAACCGATTAGTGGACAACACATACCTGAAGGGATGTTGTTGATGGTAGTTGTACCATGCTTTGACCCAATCAAAACCGTCAACAAGACATTTTTCTGGAAGAAAACCGCCAAACACATAGTGACTTAGGTACAAATAACTTGGTTCCACATGTACTTGTCATCATTTGGTTGCAGGCACTCAGAACAGGTATTTTCAGTGTCCGGAAGCTCCATATGCAAGTTGGTCAACCACCGAAGTGATCAAGGGGTCCCACCACTTCATACCCACTCTAAAGGAGGTGGAGAGGGCCCACAAGCAAGTAGGATGGCCCCACTCATCATAGGGGGGTCGGCCGACCCCCTTATGGAGCCCACCAGCCATCCTGTTTTCACCAATCGACACGACAAGAAGTCCCACACTCAAGGCGTCGGTCCCACCTGTCAAAGAGGGGTCGGGCGAACCCCTTTTGGTGGCCAATCAGGCTCAAATTTCACCACCGACTCTACGCATAGAGGCATGCATGACCCTCAATCCACACCCTTGATTAAAGTCGGTTCAAGGTCGGTTTCAATCAAGGGCTATGATGGAGAAGCACCTAGATCACTGATGTGGCGTTGGAGTAGCCCCTACTCCACCTCCACTATAAATAGAGGGGTACCCCTCACTCTCAAGGCACAGAGGGAGCTACCAAAGCTACTCATTCCACTTTCCCTTTAGTAATAGTAGTATCAATCATAGGGAGAGAGTGAGGAGAGTCTGGACGAAGCCCCAGAGCTGTCGGGAGTCTCCTCCAAGCTGTACCTCGACGGATGTGACTTTCTTAGTAAGTAAGCATCTGAGTTTCTTTTATGGTTTTTGATTCTTAGTTCAAGTAAAGTATTTACTTAAGTTATTCACTGGTTCACCGCCCTTAACCTGGTACTCTAATCAATTTTACCGGGATCCGGATTAGAGTAGTAAGATATAGTGTAGACGTGGTGTCTAGACTATCGCTTACCTATGATTGTGGCTTGTTCAACGATTTGTTGTGGTACCTAGTAGGTGGTGATAGCCCTATCTAGGCTTTGAATCCACCATGTTTGGGCAAGTTATTAAAACGTAGGTCTTCTTGTGCTAGGTGGTTTAACACCCTTCTCATCCCTTTCTGTTGTTGAACGGCTTAGTGACCCAAAGTGAACAACCTTTGTATCTACCTTACCTGACTAGTTTCATAACCATAGGAATCCTCTCTACCCTCAATCATATACCCTTGTGTCATAGGATGACCTTGAGCCTTGTTAGTTCACTTTACATTCCTTGTGGAAAATACGATACCTGAAATACTCCCGGTGAAGGCTACATTGGCTACCGTACGCTTGCGGTGTATCCGTTTGCAACTTCTGGTGTCAACAAGCTTTGTGGCGCCGTTGCCGGGGAACGGTAGCTGTTCTTAACATAGGACCTAGTCGCCCATTTATCTTTTTCATTTATTTATCATATCATGGACCAAATACATCTTTTTCAATATGGTGCTCCAAAGAGAACTAGTTTGGAGCCACCTAAATCGTCCAAAGCCATTTTGGCTGTTCGCTATGAGCTTCGCCCTGGCTTTATAGCGATGGTTCAGGCAAATTCCTTTTCTGGGAGCACAAATGAGAGTCCATATACTCATCTACGTGAATTTGAGCAATTGTGCTCATGCCTTCATGTAGAAGGCATAACACGAGATACCTTAAAATGGAAGCTATTCCCATTCTCTTTGAAGGGAGATGCTAAACATTGGTATGCTCGTCACGTAGATAGTGTACATGGAGAGTGGAAAACCCTTCAAACCAAATTCAAGCTAGCCTTCTTTCCTATCTCTCGAGTTGTCCATCTTCGAATGGAGGTCCTAATGTTCAAGCAAAAGGAGAAGGAACCTCTAGGTGTATCGTGGGGCCGTTTCTTAGATCTTGTCGCTTCAGGCCCTGAACTTGCTATACCCGACCCAATGCTTTTACAACATTTCTACATGGGTCTTAGCAAGGATTCTGCACAATTCCTTGACACAGCCTCTAAAGGAGCTTTCCTTCATTTGTCTGCTAGTGAAGCAAGAGCCATCCTTGATAAAATCCTTGAAAACACCCCTTACACTGGCATTCATGATGAACTCCCTGAGGAAGAAGAGGAAACATCTCCCAACCTAGAAGAGGAAGTTTCGATGGACAAACCACTGCCAATTCAATCCCAAGATGTAGCTATGGATCCTGAACCGCAAACACCACAAACCACAAACCCTCCAAAGGAAGAAGAAATTCAACCTTTTGATCTCCTTTCTGAAATCGAGGATAATCTTTTCGCCGATTCTGATTTTGGAAACACCTCGTATTTCCCGATGCAAAGGAGATCTTTTTTCCACATTCTACTCCAAACCTTCATTCTCCTAACCATCTCAAGGATACGGTCAAGTAGCTAACATCTGTCATGGGCAACAAATGGCTTAAGGAGGCTGAAACTTCATCCGAAGTAATTCAGATCATTTCTCCCTCCACAACCGTTCGTTGTTTCATGAAAGATGTTGCATTAGACTTCCTTTACAATCCCACCGTCGACGTGAGCATCATGTCTGATTCTCTAGCATATGCTCTTTTTGATGGCGATGAACCTGTAACTCCAACTGACAAGCTTCTAAAAATTCTATCTGGAGAAGTCATAAAGAGTCATGGGATTGCACGCATGGTCCCAATAACAATCAATGAAATCACGATTCTCTTGAACTTCTATATCTTTGAGATTTCGGATTTTGATCTATTGATCGGGCATCCCCTTGAAAAGCTTCTAGAAGAAAGCCAGTATTCAGGGAGCCTAGACGTCAACCTCAGGAAAAGCATGAATCTTTCTATCCCCTTAACTCAATCTATAAATTCAAAGGCAGAATTGCATCCCGAGTCTGACCCAATAGAGGAAGTAATGGCTGCATCACTTCTAGAACTTTCTCATCCTGATCTAGAAGAAGATGCTAAGGATTTCATCCAAGAAGAGGCCCAATTAGAAGAACCCCTAGACTTGGATAAATCTGAACCCCCATCTAAGCCCTCTATAGAACGTAAGCCCCTTCCTTCTGGAGTTAAGTATGCCTTCCTTAATGGTGATAGAGAGACTCCAGTAATCATTAGTGACCAACTTTCTGAGGAGGAAGCATCCAAACTCATCACCATTTTAGAAAAACACTGATCTGTCTCAAGCTACTCCCTTCAAGATCTTAAGGGAATTAATCCCACTCTTTGCACCCATCGCATCCCTATTGAGCAGGATGCTACACCTTCTAGGGAGCCTCAATGGAGGCTAAATAATGTGATGAGAGAGGTAGTTAAGAAAGAGGTCTTGAATCTCTTGCACGTAGGCATAATCTACCCTGTTCCTAATAGTGAGTGGGTTAGCTCCGTGCAAGTTGTGCCTAAGAAGGGAGGCATGACGGTTGTGAAGAATGAGAAAAACAAGTTGATCCCTCAACGAACCGTCACAGGATGGAGGATGTGCATAGATTACCGAAAACTCAACAAGGCTACGAAGAAAGATCACTTCCCGTTACCCTTCATTGATGAAATGTTGGAATGCTTGGCAAAGCACTCTTTCTTTTGTTTCCTTGATGGCTATTCGGGTTATCATCAAATCCCCATCCATCCCGATGACCAAAGTAAGACCACCTTCAAATGCCCCTATGGAACATATGCACACAGGCGCATGTCTTTTGGCCTATGTAATGCTCCTGCCTCTCTTCAAAGGTGCATGATGTTCATCTTCTCCGATATGATCGAAGAAATCATGGAAGTGTTCATGGACGATTTCTCGGTCTATGGAAAGTCCTTCGATGATTGCCTTCATAATCTGGACAAAGTCTTACAAAGATGCGAGGAAAACACTTAGTCTTGAACTGGGAAAAATGTCATTTCATGGTTCGAGAAGGCATAGTGCCAGGACATAGAGTGTCCGAGCATGGGATTGAGGTGGATAGAACTAAGATAGAAGTTATAGAGCAAGTTCCACCCCCCACGAATGTCAAGGGTGTTAGAAGTTTTCTTGGGCATGCTGGTTTTTATAGGCGCTTCATAAAAGACTTCTCTCAAATTGCTCGCCCATTAACAAACCTGCTTGTTAAAGATGCACCCTTTGATTTCAATGATAAGTGCTTAAATGCTTTTTATTTTCTCAAGAAAGCACTTGTCTTTTCCCCAATTATCCAACCCCCTAATTGGACGCTTCCCTTTGAAATAATGTGTGATGCAAGTGATTATGCACTTGGTGTCGTTCTTGGCCAAACAAATAATAAAAAGCATCATGCAAATTCGTATGCTAGCAAAACTTTAGCAGGACCTCAACTTAATTATGCAACAACTGAAAAAGAGCTACTAGCTGTTGTTTTTGCTATAGACAAGTTTAGATCTTACTTAGTTGGAGCAAAAGTAATTATCTATACCGATCGTGCTGCATTGAAATACTTGCTCACTAAGAAAGATGCCAAACCACGCCTAATAAGATGGATCTTGCTACTCCAAGAATTTGATTTGAAAATAAAAGATAGAAAATGAGTAGAAAATCCTATAGCCAATCACTTGTCTAGAATGCAATTCCAAGATGCACAGGACCTGCCGATCAATGACTATCTCAGGGACGACACACTCCTCAAGATCACGGACTCCAGCCCCTAGTACAGGAATATTGTGAATTTTATTATTGCAGGACATGTTCCACCAGGAGCAAAGAAGAAAAGCTCATCCAAGAAAGTCGAGTACACCTGTGGGATGAACCATACCTCTACATAGTTTGCAATGATAGTTTATTGAGGAAATGTGTCCCTGAAGCGGAATCAATTAAGATCATAGAAAGGTGTCATGCCGCACCATATGGAGGACACTATGGCACATTCAGAACCCATGTGAAGATTTGGCAAAGTGGCTTCTTTTGGCCAACCATGTATGAAGATACAAAGAACTTCATCAAGAGATGTGTGAGGTGCCAAAAGCATGGGAACATCAATACCCGAGATGCAATGCCACTGACAAATAACCTTCAAGTGGAACTCTTTGATGTATAGGGCATTGACTACATGGGACCTTTTCCCAAATCCCGTTGCTGTGAGTACATCCTGGTAGTTGTGGACTATGTGTCCAAATAGGTAGAATCAATGCCATGCAAAGAGCTCAAGAAGGATGTTTGAAGAGACCATCCTTCCAAGGTTTGGAACCCCAAGGTTGGTGATAAGTGATGGGGGATCTCACTTCATTGAGGGGAGCTTCCAGCGCTTCCTAGAAGAGCAAGGCATCCGACACAATGTTGCAACTCCATACTATCCCCAAACAAGTGGCCAAGCAGAAACATCTAACAAACAAATCAAGAACATTCTGCAAAAGACGGTTAATGAGATGGAAAAAGGATGGAGGGACAAGCTACCTGATGCACTATGGGCATACAGGACAGCATTCAAGACACCCATTGGCATGTCACCATACCAACTCGTATATGAAAAGACTTGTCACCTCCCAGTCGAGTTGGAATTTAGAGCACATTGGGCCATAAATGAATGGAATATGGACCTACAAGCTGCAGGAAGGCATAGAAAGATGCAAATCTCAGAGTTAGAAGAATGGGGGGAGAAAGCATACCACAATGCCAAGATCTACAAGGAGAGAACAAAGAGATGGCATGACAAAAGGATAAAAAAAAGGAAGCCAGGAGACAAGGTGCTCATGTTCAACTCAAGAGTAAAGCTATTTGGACATGGAAAGCTTAGAAGCAAATGGGAAGGGCCATTTCAGGTCATTGATACCTCACCACATGGAGCAATCACACTTCAAGATGGTGAAGGTAAGATCTTTAAGGTAAATGCCCAATGTTTAAAAGTTTTCCTTGAACCTCATAAACCAGATGAAGAAATAGACATGTTTGAATTCAAACCTTTCAATGATCTAACTTAAAAGAAAATCAACAGATCTAGTTCATGATCAAATGTCCAACGTTGATCCTTAGCTTGTTGTTTTCCCTTCCAAAATTGATCTATGCCTTGTTTCATTTAAATAAATTTGGACTCTCTGGTGCCTCACGCCAGAAGAGTCCTTTGTGTTTTCACCTTTGTTTTCTATGAATAAAAAGCTAGGTACAGCTTCAACGAAGTGTGGGGGGGTCTTGCGACCCCAAACTACCCATTTGTGACCAGGGCGCTCAACTCTCCTCTACTAAAAAGACATCGGTTTGAATCACCCCTTCCTCTCTTTTTGCTACATGTGAAATGAGTTGAAATTCTTTGAATCTATGTTAGCATGTAAAACTAAACTGAACCAACATCACAATTGGACTAAAATAAAAAGTGACATGATTTATGACATTTAAAGGGTAAAAGCATCACAAAGTCTAATTCTTGCATATGCTTATACTTGTGGGATACATATCTTGATAGGAGTATCATATTAACTAAGTTATTGACAAATGTGATATAGTTCTTGGCTCATGATTCATACCTTTTCTATTCAATGTGCCTAGATATTTTTTTTTGAAAATGTCATAAAACCATAGTGTCACTTACTCCTCAATAGTGAGAAAGTTCCTACCAAAGCCATATATGTTCATGTCATGTTCAGAACCCTTCTATACATACTACTTGCACTTGTCTTGAGTTTGGTCAAACCCTGTTGACCCTTGTTGAGAATTATGTCATAGTCCCAAGATCAAGATCACGTACACGCCACATATACTCATGCTACTTCTACATTGGAAGTACGCAAAAACATGCCATCCATTTTCACCATATAGATGCTTCATGTTTTAAAGTTTTAGAATATCTCTCTAAGTATGGCTTAGTAGATGAGACATAAAGGCTATGCAAAAAAATGTGGACACAAGAAGGTCCATTGCTTTGAAAAAAAAGAGCACATGGAGGCTTATAAAAAGAGAAAAAGAAAAATGCTAGCCGTGTCTCAAATAAAATAGAGAGGGATCTTATCAAATAAAGGAGCACTACATTCCATCATTTTCCACACACTTGCACATCTTGATCTAGGATTATGACAGTCTTCTCCTTGGATCCTTGTTTTGACTTCACAATATATGCAATGCAAGTATGCTATCTTGTTTATCCCTATTTGAGCCCCACATAAGCCTGCTAGATGTAGGATGAAACAAAAGAAAGCAATCTTATGCTATGCCTTGGTGAGGAATCATATACTCACTGAGTGACTCAAGAGTACTATATGAGGAGTAAGAATGAACTATGTGCTCTCTTTTAAAACCATTGTCAAAAATTCTACGCACTAAGGATATGAAAATAGGAAGATGGCTTTGCTCTGAGAACTGTTCCATTTTTCAACATCTGAAGGATATATGCTAGACAGTACCACATAACCCACCTATATGAGATGTGTCATGAATGAAACTTTGTTTTTGCTAATACCTTGAAAATGTCATAATCATATTTTATCATTCTCTCTAACCTTTGCTTGAGGACGAGCAAAGACTTAAGTGTGGGGGATCTTGTTGACGGTAGTTGTACCATGCTTTGACCCCATCAAAACCGTCAACAAGACATTTTTCTGGAAGGAAACCACCAAACACATAGTGACTTAGGTACAAATAACATGGTTCCACATGTACTTGTCATCATTTGGTTGCAGGCACTTAGAACAGGTATTTTCAATGTTCGGAGCTCCATATGTAAGTTGGGCAACCACCGAAGTGATCAAGGGGTCCCACCACTTCATACCCACTCTAAAGGAGGTGGAGAGGGCCCACAAGGAAGGAGGATGGCCCCACTCATCATAGGAGGGTTGGCCGACCCCCTTATGGAGCCCACCAGCCATCCTGTTTTCACCAATTGACACAACAAGAGGTCTCACACTCAAGGGGTTGGTCCCACCTGTCAAAGAGGGGTCGGCCGAACCCCTTTTGGTGGCCAATTAGGCTCAGATTTCACCCACCGACTCTACGCATGGAGGCATGCATGACCCTCGATCCACACCCTTGATTAAAGTCGGTTCAAGGTCGGTTTCAATCAAGGGCTATGATGGAGAAGCACCTGGATCGCTGATGTGGTGTTGGAGTAGCCCCTACTCCACCTCCACTATAAATAGAGGGGTACCCCCTCACTCTCAAGACACCAAGGGAGCTACCAAAGCTATTCATTCCACTTTCCCTTTAGTAATAGTAGTATCCATCAAAGGGAGAGAGTGAGGAGAGTCTGGAGGAAGCCCCGGAGCTGTCGGGAGTCTCCTCCAAGCTGTACCTCGACGGATGCGACTTTCTTAGTAAGTAAGCATCTGAGTTTCTTTTATGGTATTTGATTCTTAGTTCAAGTAAAGTATTTACTTAATTTGTTCATTGGTTCACTGCCCTTAACCCGGTACTCTAATCAATTTCATCGGGATCCGGATTAGAGTAGTAAGATATAGTGTAGACGTGGTGTCTAGGCTATCGCTTACCTATGATTGCGGCTTGTTCAACGGTTTGTTGTGGTACCTAGTAGGTGGTGATAGCCCTATCTAGGCTTTGAATCCACCACGTTTGGGCAAGTTATTAAAACGTAGGTCTTCTTGTGCTAGGCGGTTTAATACCCTTCTCATCCCTTTCTGTTGTTGAACGGCTTAGTGACCCAAAGTGAACAACCTTTGTATCTACCTTACCTAACTAGTTTCATAACCACAGGAATCCTCTCTACCCTCAATCATATACCCTTGTGTCATAGGATGACCTTGAGTCTAGTTAGTTCACTTTACGTTCCCTGTGAAAAATACGATACTTGGATTACTCCCGGTGAAGGCTACATTGACTACTGTATGCTTGCGGTATATCCGTTTGCCACTTCTGGTGTCAACAGATGTACAACTTTGGAACATAGGTTGTTTGTCCAGAATTTTATCATGTTCTATCTACGCTACTAAGAAGATAGGGTTGATATTATGTTAGCGTAGATCATGTTCTATACTGGCATGACTTGAGTCCAAGTAACTTGTAGCAGAAGATAAAGTGAATGAATCATTAATACTCATAGTTCTTCTATCCATAATGAATGAGCTATGTCTTCCTCTGCAAAGTTATTGCAGTTCAGCATGTGCCCTGTCTCATCTCTGATTTGAATTTATCTCGTGACTTACCCAAATTAAATTGGAAGTATTCTGCAAGGGTTAGTCCAACAAAATATCCAATGTCTACTATAGCATACGAGCGGCTCAAAAATCAACCTAGACACTGTTGACGGTTGCTAACACCCTATTTTACCGTCAACATTCCACCCATAATCAAGGTAAAACCACATGAAATGCAAAGAACTCACTTTGAAACTTACCTAGTTCCACATGTCCTTGGAGAAATCTTGTGTATACAGGAAAAATGGTGAAATCAGGCAAAACTGAAGCATACCAAGATAGCTTGACACCTCAGCTGCCACATGGGAGCCGGAGGGGGGTGCCCGCCCAACCAAGTATGCCGCCCGCCCTATCAAATGTGCCAAATGGCACTTGCCACCTCACTGATCCGTGTGCCATCCTCCCAAATGGCTTGTGGCACGTTGAAACAACATCAACGGCTCAGATACAAGGCACGAGGATCCGGTGGCCCTATTAACAGGGCGCTCGCCATGTCCAAGTTGAGTGACACATCCACAATTTGAGGGAAGGTGTCCTAGGAGTCATCTACACCATCAAAATGAAGTCGGTTTTCATCCAACGGTGATCAAGTGATGTGCCATGGATTGAAGGACCCACATGTCATCCTCCCATGGGTTGCATCCGTCATTTCAGGACACAAAACCGACCTTGCAACCGCCATAGGGGAGGAAGGAAGGCCGTAGGATGCAAGTCGGTGCTTCCAATGGGGCGGCCGCCCCCTAGGAGGGCGCCCGCCCTGCCTCCTCGCGCCACCGACCTCCAAGACTCCTACAAGTACCCCTGGACCACTCCTACACTATAAATAGGACTTGGATCCTCACTTGTAAGAAAAAACACACAAGAAAACACTAGAGAATCCACTTGAGATTCAGCTCATAGTCAGTAGCTCCTCTCTCTCTAGCGAAGCTCTGCTCTTAGGAATAGTGCTAGCTAAAGAAGAGTAGAGTGGTTGAGAGAAGTCAGGAGAAGGAGGAAGTCTATGGAGAATCCGGGCTTGTCAATGACCTCCTCTGCGGTGTTCTTCACTCTTATCGATAATAAATATCCCCTTCCTCATTTATTTATTGTTATACTTTAAATAGCTATATACTTGCTCATTGCTTGGTTAGAGTGCTCTAATTCTTGAGCTCGAGTTAGAGTAGTAAGTTTTATAGATTAAGCGCAGTGCTTAGGCTATAGCTTACCCTTAAGTGCGGCTAGACCCACGGATAGTAGTGGTAGGTTCTAGGTGGTGACAGCCCTAGAATCCTCTGGATTCCACCACGTTCGGTCTAATTTTATCATCGTAGGACTTTGGGATGTACGGTGCCTAATCAGTCGAACCCCAGTGAGTTTAGGACTTTGCGTATCCTGAGTATAGCAGTCTCTTTGGTATAACAATCATTTGATCTTTTACTGAGATAGAGTTCTTGTAACAACCCTAAAAATCCACACAACCTAAAAATCCCAACCAATTAAAATTTTTCATTTATTTATTATGAAAACCTATTTTTCTTGTGCAAGCATATAGGTTTCATTATAAATTTGGTAAATAAAGGAGTATAGCTTGCATTTTAATTCCATTCACATAGAATAATAACTTATGCATCACATTTGGGATTTATTGCAATTTATGTTTGTGTTTACTCAATATTTAAAATGGGTAATATATGTATTTATACACTTAAGTGTAAATAGAAAAAGAAAAAGAAAAAGAAGAAGAGAGAAAGTGGAAGAGCAGATTCGGCCCAGCCAACCGGCCCATCTCGTAGCCAAACCTGTTTCTCTTCTTCGCAAAAGACGGTGGCCGACAGAGTCATGCAAATGGCGTGACCGACAGCGCCATGCATGGCAGAGCCCTGACCCCGTTGTCCCCTGCCTTGCTCGCCAAGAAGCCCAGCGCGCACCACCGGAACCCTAGCTCGCGCAAGCCGCAGCCCTCCGATCAGCCCGAGCAGATCAGAGCCGTCCGCCATAGGTAGCCACCCGAGCTCCGCTATAAATTGGAGCACCTCACGACGCCCTAGCCTCGTTCCACTCGCCGCCGCCACTGGTGGCACCAAACGCACCACAACACCACACCGTGTGAGAGAGGGAGAAAGAAGAAGGGCGGAGCAGAGAGAGGGGAGCACCGCCGAAGCGCTGCCGCCGCGGAGCACGCCGGAGCCGGGCACGGAGGAGAAGCCCGAGCTGCGGACGAGGAGCGGCACGGCACTGCGATCGCTCTGCACGGCTCCGACTCGCCACTGCACCGCCATCCTAGCTTCACCGACACCACGGTGAGCCACCGCACGCCATGTCTGAACCTCGCCCTGCTTTTGCCATGGCGTTCCGCCCACGGAACGCGCAGGCACGAGCCTTTACCGGCTCAGGAAGATCACCTGCACCGTGCACTCATGCGACCGGCCGAAACCCCCGGACTACAAGCTTTGCTAGACCGAGAACGCAGCATGACGCATTCTCGGCGGAGCGCGCTCACCACCGACGCGTTCCGACGCCGAATCACCCGTTCCGAGCATTCCGACTAGCACCCGGATAGGTTAGAGCGTCGTGGAGCACCGCCACGACCCCTCGAGCTAGCTACGCGGATCTAAGCGCTAGGGGAAGCCTCATCCGCCCTGCTCGTGTGCGTCGCGACCTCACCGGAGCTCCGCCGTATGCCGTGGGAGAGAAGGAGGCCATACCACGACTCTAACCCGCCACCATCTGGTCGGACGACTGCCTGAGCACGCCAATTAGGGAAAGCCAAGCCTTGTCTTGCCGAAATATGGTCATCGCCGCCCTGTCATCGTCCGCCGCACCGGAGAAACACCGCCGCCTTGAACAGACGCCCTGGAACCCTGCTAGCACCAAATTGAACGTTGGATCCCTGTCAACAGAGCTCGGGGAGGCGGATTCACCACTCCTCAGACCTTGTCGCGCCTCGCCGGAGCCCTACCGGCGCAACGGCCTCACCGCCGGCGACCGGAGCTTCTCAATATCGCGACCAGGAACAAAAACCGACACCTTTTGGACTCTAGAACACACCACTAGCCTGACGGCGAACTGTGAGAACCACCCCCGTCCAACGTCGAGCTCGCCCGACCACCGCCGAGCTACGCCGACGACCCCCGACCAACGTCGAGCTCGCCCAACCACCGCCGAACTACGCCGACGCCGGCGACTCTCTAGGAACCAGCATCGAACACCTGGTGGGCGACCATCAGGTCTGTGTTCTGTTGAGGTGCCACATGCTGCACTACTGGACCCGCGCGCCACGTGGACCAATCCCGAGCTGCCATCCCCTGATTAATCGGCCATTTTCCATTTTCAGAAAATAGGATAATCTTCGGAAATTCATAACTTATTCATACGATGTCCAAAAATTGCGCACCATATATCAAAATTCTCAGAAAAATGAGATCTACAATCTAAGACTATGTTTTTGTGCATTTGGCTCTTTATTTTATTGGATTTTTCTGAAAAACTCTATAGGAGTCGCTGACGCGACTATTTCGTGTTCGATTTCAGAGCCGGAGGAGGATCTGACTAAGGAAGACGACCACGAGTACCTTCAGGAGCTAGGAGACAACTACGAAGGTGCCACGTACCACCAAATCCTTAGATCCTATTTACGCATTGCAAATGACATTGTTGCTATTGCTTTATGATTATGTATGGATTGGTTGCATGATAGTGTATTTGAATTCCCTGCCTTGATAAGACTTTACCCTGCTGTCCGCTGCTAGGTTAGCTGCTGCTTAATTTACTGTTACTCTTCCACTACTTACTACTTGCTATATGCTGTGTGGTGGAATTGGGACGGTGTATAACTGATTATAACCACTGGGAGAGAGTGCTGCATGCATCTTGGGTGCATGGTAAGGGTTGATGTCGACCAAGTGGGATGTGAGACAAGCCCGTGGGGCAAGTCATGCCGGGGGTGCAACCTGGGCATCCCCAAGCGAGATACCTGTGGCGGGTAAAGTTGTTGAGGAGGTTTCGGGTGGGATAGCCTTGGTGGTTTGAAGCCCGTGGACGGAGGTGCTGTGATGGCACGGGGAGAGTGTCCCCTAAGTGAAGGTGTCTGCTTGGTCAAACCTAGGACGGACTAGTTTCAGGTTCATGGGAATCCTTTTCTACTCACTCGCTTCTGATGGGCGGGAGACGGCTGGACTACTTGGTAGGACGGTGCCACTACTGCTAGGTTGAGAGGTGATAAGGGTGGGCGGAGACAGTCGATGGGTTCCCGTTCCGTTCTAGATGCGCAGTACCACTGGATGGGCCCGGTACTGTGTCTCCCAGTCTCAGCATAACGGTGTAGGATCCGGAATATCCCAGGGCTGAGTGGTAGGGTGGCATCGACCTAGCCAAGCAAGCACCCGGAATTCTGCCTAGGTGTTTGCGCAACACCTATGATGGCTAATCTTATGGGCGGTGAAACCTCTGCAGAGTGTACGGTTGATCGATCGATACATATGCCAACTTGTTGGCTATGGACCTTTCCTGTGAAGCTTCTACTAGTGTAGTGAGTGTTCTCTTCTCTCCCTGGATGACATTTTTCTGGCAGTGTACCCGCTGTGGTAGTGTGCCACTGAGATAGGCCCGAGAGGGAGTTGGGCCTGTCGAATGAGAGTGAGGTGTGGGTATGTGAGATGTGGTGATGGGAAAAGGGATGATGGTGTAATTGGAGATAAAACTTGACTACTTAAACATTGATTACAGCTGCATAGGAAACCTCAGCCTATAGGTCTGCTTGTATAGCCTTGCATCCACTTTCCACAAAGCAAATGCTGCATAGGTGGGCTCTGTGGCCAGTACATATCATACTGATAAATTTGCTGTCAGGTGACGAGAATGAGTACGACTTCGAGGAAGACGATGGCGAGGAATAGGGTCACGTGCTACACTCAAGTTGGCCGTGAAGGATGAAACGTTTCCGCATCTTCTAAGCTTCTCTGAATGTTGAATCCGCCAATGTGGCGATGTAATAAATGTTTATGTAAGACTTAATTATCGTTGTATGGATCCTGGTGTCAACTGAGATATGGGTAATTTCATGGATTGTCCCAAGCAATCTGTTCAATTACAATTCGAGCCTGTGGATTTCCCTTCGTGGAAATCGAGGTCGTTTCAGTTCTCCCCCAAAACCCAGAGCTACCCAGTGTGTTTCCACCTTAGTTATACTTCATTGATTTATCCTTACTAAGGTTATTACCCCATTTATCCATATCTTGATCCTTGATTATCAAATCCTTGGAATCACAAACCCCGCCTTCCTTTGGGAAAATATAAATTCAACACCTGGTACTTCTAGGTAAAGTGCTACATGATAGTTCTGTGCACTTGCAGAATCCCATCACCTATCCTATAGAGCCACCCATAGCATTTTTTGGCCAACAATCACATACTTTGAGCATAGGGATTGACAACCCCAGTGATTGCATTGAGAAGTATTGTTACCACTGCTAGAGGATAGATTTGGCTATATTCTTTTGACAGCGTTAGTATCTGTCAACAAGCATTTTTGGCGTCGTTGCCGGGGATATCTTTAGCCTTGGTGATTGCGTTAGATTTGCTGTTGACGGTGGATAACATCAACTTTTATTAGAACTTTAGACACGAAAGGACACATGAATACACACTACTCTAGGGTTTTAACTGACAATTTCCACGAGTTTTGCATGTTCTGTATTTTCCAGGGACTATTCCAGAAAAGCATAAAAGAAGGGTTAAAGAGCACAAAAGACACAAAACTTAACCACCAAGGAAACATCATCACGAAGACCCCGGAAGGGTATGGAAGCACCTCGACGAAGATGGGCCCGAAAGCCCACACATGGGCTCCGGCCGACGCCAAGGTGGGTCCGGCCAGCCCCACCCCCTAGGGTTTCGGCCCCCGCTTTTGGAGTCTTCTTCCGCCGCCTCTTAGGAGTCATCTCGGCCCTTTGTTGAAGTCGGTTTGATCCTATGGCGCACGTTCATCCCACCGGGCTATAAATAAAGGGGCAGACCCCCCTCCCTGAAGCATCAAGTCATTTGGAGATCAAGCCATCCAGAGCCTCTCTAGTTCATAGCTTTAGCCTAGTTAGATTAGAAGTAGAGGAGTTCTAGTTCTTCGGCGGGATCCGGAGCCCCTGGCGTCTGTCTGGAGCGCGGAGTTCAGTATAGTTCTAGTTCTTTTCTTTTATTGTATTTAACATTATGATTTGGGAAACATTGTTCTTAATCTTATATATGTTCTTAATTGCAATAGTCATTGTTCACTTTGATTATATGTCTAGCATAGTTAGTTTGATCCTATTGAATTTATATAATTGCTCGTATAGAGTTCGTCCAGAGATATCGTGGATGAATGATTGGCAGTATGTAGACGTGGTGTTTAGATATCTTGCTTATCTACGAGTGCACCCTGACGTGCCGGGTCGTGTGGTAGATCGCGTAGGTGACAGCTGCATTGAGTCCTCTGTAGTCCACCCCCCGTACGTAGGACGAGCAGAGCGCGGTCGCGAAGGAGGTGACCCATGTGTCTTAATATCCTCATTAGATGATGCTCCTTTACATTTAATCATGATGTAGGTAGAGCTAAACAATGATTGCTAGATGTAATTGCACTAATCATAGTATTCATTGACGTAGTTATAGAATTACTTTAGATATTAATTCCTTTATCTATCCATTGGCTAGCTATTGTTATGACTAGATGAGCTCTAATATTTACCTATTTATGATGATGACTGATCATGTTTATCCTATATAACTTTATCATGTGACTGATCCTTGTTATGAGTAGGATTATAGTTATGGTTTATCTTTTACATTAGCAGTATTAGTTATAGATATAATTTAAGTCCTATTAGACCTTCCCAGTGGTATAAATATAAATCGACAACCTGGTATACTCTAGGTAAAATGCTACAATGGTATAATTATCTGTCCGCTTGCAGAATTGTTCTTAGTTTATATTTATTTATATTTCTGCCTAGTCACATGGAATAATATATAAAACCTTTATTTATTTTAGCATATATAATTAGGATTGACAACCTAGTTCATGCTAAAGAATATTGGTAATAGATAAGTGGCTAGTTGCTAATGATCAGTTAATTAAAGTACCATACATCTTCTAATCTCGTCCCTAATGTTAAAAGTTATAAAGTTATATTGGGCGACGTCAGTAGATGTCAACATTTGCCAACAAGCATTTTTGGCGCCGTTGCCAGGGAGGGTCTTAGCGTCAGCAGAAAAGTCCGCAAGCGCACGGAAGTACCGTTGTAGCCTTCACCCGGAAGTATTCAGGGTATCGTGATTTCCCAGAGGAACGGTCTTTGTACTTAGTCTCTTAAACTAGTTTACTCAGAAGAGACGAAAGGGATAGCTTGGGTAGAGAGGTTCTTCTAAGGTCAAACGCATATAAGCGATGGAAACTTTCCCACTACTTGCTTGCTTTAGGCCCACTGACGCACCTGGTCTGCCAGGCGATACCAGTATCAACGCTATTCCGCGTCCGAACGTGGAGGGATGCTGGTACGAGTGGACAGGGCTGTCACCACCTGCCACCTACCCCTCTGCCCGTGGGCGCGCGCAACAAACGAAGGTAGACTCCAACTTATACACCACGTCTACGAAGGCGACTACTACTCTAGCGACGGCCAGGAACTTCCGTCTTTATCAGGAGTCCTCTTACTAGAGCACTCGTCCCAAGGACAAGCGACGATCCCACAAACAAGTAGCTTTATAAAAGTAACTCACTTAATGGATAAAAAACTAGAATGTATTACAAACCTCTTATATATATAAAAGTAGCTTTATAAAAGTAACCCACTTAATGAAGCAAAACTTTCAAACTTCTCATCGGGGCTCCCTTCTTTTTTTATATATATAAATGAGATTTTCAAGAGGGTGCCCTATGAGAAGATTAAAATCAAGGATGGCATAGACGAGGAAGTATAAGAAACTTCGGTTTCGTTAATTTCCAATGGCATAACCCTAACAATCCCACAAAACTCAAAGATGAGTCCGGATGGACTTCTGAAAAGTTTGTCGGTCGGGACTAGCGGCATATCGCCCTAAAAGGGTTTTCGCTGGAATGAAAGTAGTCCCAACTGTGAGGTTGTGTAGGGCTTTCACAGAA
The DNA here is from genome assembly GCA_038502445.1 of Eremochloa ophiuroides. Lineage (NCBI taxonomy): Eukaryota > Viridiplantae > Streptophyta > Magnoliopsida > Poales > Poaceae > Eremochloa > Eremochloa ophiuroides. Next base: position 52,624,057 of record JAHLJS010000002.1, read on the forward strand.
GTCCCCTTTAATGAGCAAGACATGGTTGTGGGAGGTGAAAGAATCCGAATTTCTTCAGAAGAACGTTTCACTTCCAACAAGCAACAACCGTACTTTCAATGACTCCACATTAGGGGAGAATTCCTAAGAAATGTCAGAATTTTGTGCCAAGAAATGTTTCGAAGTTCTGCCATAATCCTTGAATTTTGATAGCGAACTCCAAAGGATAAAACATTCCTTCCTTCGTTGTTCGTGGTTCGGGCGAGGACTCAACAGACAAATCAAAGAGTGGCAAGGGAAAGGATTCGGCTGCTGAGGGCTCTTCAGAACTTTACATGCCCTTGTATGGAGGGGTTTGGGTATGATGACGGGAGAAGCGTGCTTCTCTAGGATGTAAACAAGGATTTTCCTCTATTCCGTCATGGTTTTTATGAAAACAGCCCTCCAACGGTTATGTCAGAGCATAGGGCAGCATCTATGTCTAGATCCGAACAAAGGATATGCAAAAGCACATTATCGGATAAAGACAAGTCTAGGTCAGCATGTATAAACATTGTAAACCTAGCCTAGGCTGTACCTATGGACTCCTTCTCGTTTTGCTCAAAGTCAAGGTTTGCCCTTGGTATAGTGGCGATACAAGACATGGGTAAGAATGCAAGATAAAACTTGATTTTAAGTTCATCCCATTCTCTGTTCGCACTTTCTACGGCATTAGTGTACCATTGTTTTGCCTCCCCTTGAGGGAGAACAGAAACAACTTTCACTTAAGAATTTCTTGTGTCATGCCAGGAATGCTTAGGCATGAACACAATTCCTCGAATTTTTGCAAGTGGTCAAAAGAATTTTCATTGTCGTGACCAAAGAAGGGTTTTGTCCGAACCATAGCTTTGAATCTTGGGTGGAGTTCACAACTGGATGGAAATTTTGGTTTTGAAAAAGAATGTGGTTCAAAGAACTCCCCCTTTGAAGCAGAAGAATTTTGAATTTGGAGCTAGCTTCATGGTGAAAAGATCAAATAAAAAGGAATATTTTGTTTTTATAAAAAGAAAAGATAAATGATTTTTTTGATAAAACACAAGGATACACGGGTGAACTAGGTTTGAAGATAAATACGACAACCGTTCCCCGGCAACGGCACCAGAAAGCTTGTTGGCGCTTCTTAACGTCAGCAGAAAAGTCCGCAAGCGCACGGAAGTACCGTTGTAGCCTTCACCCGGAAGTATTCAGGGTATCGTGATTTCCCAGAGGAACGGTCTTTGTACTTAGTCTCTTAAACTAGTTTACTTAGAAGAGACGGAAGGGATAGCTTGGGGAGAAAGGTTCTTCTAAGATCAAACACATATAAGCGATGGAAACTTCCCCACTACTTGCTTGCTTCAGGCCCACTGATGCACCTGGTCTACCAGGCGATACCAGTATCAGCGCTATTCCGCGTCCGAACGTGGGGGATGCTGGTACGAGTGGACAGGGCTGTCACCACCTGACACCTACCCCTCTGCCCGTGGGCGTGCGCAACATACGAAGGTAGACTCCGACCGAGACACCACGTCTACGAAGGCGACTACTACTCTAGCGGCATACAGGAACATCCGTCTCTATCAGGAGTCCTCTTACTAGAGCATCCGTCCAAAGGATGAACGGCGATCCCACAAACAAGTAGTTTTATGGAAGTAACATGCTTAATGAATCAAACCGAACACGAACTTCTTACATCAAGTAGCAAGACGATCGTAGAGGTACAAGTTGGATCGAGAGTCGACAAGCCCGGCACTTTGTCACAGAACCGACCAATTTATACGAGCACAAGTACGACGATCGCCAATTTAGTAGCAATCAAGTCATACTTGAACCAATATAAACCCAGTAGTCCAGAAATCTCGAAGGATTTCAAACATTTTAAACAGAACATACCCCAAGGATCCTACAAATTCAGCAACAACCCATCAAATGATACATAAGTTCATAACCGAATTAAAACATCAGAGTACAACATAGTCTTTTACATAAATGTAACAGTAGCGGAGGTCAACATAGTTTTGAAACAACGTAGTTCACATACAAGTACAACTAGCTGACCATGTCACAGCATCTTACAAAAGCTAAAGATGGATAACGACCTTGCCCTAGGTCTAATCTTCTTCGCCCGCAGGGGTGAAGCAGTTCTTGCAATAAGCATAGTAGACCACTCCTTCTGCAACAATGGGAATAAAACCCTGAGTACTCAATTGTACTCAGCTAGACTTACCCGACAGGAAGTAAATAAAAAGACTCTGAAGGATATGCAGGCTTATTTGGTGGAGCTCAGAGGATAGCAACATTTTGCATAAAAAGCATAACTACAGTAGTTTCTCAACTTATAAATTTTTAAATATGGTTTAGCTTTGATTTCAGTTAAGCTATTAAGCTAAGGTTTGCAGCTATACTAAACAATCACTTGATATTATAGCAAACAATACAATCATATGATTTCCGATATCCACAGATATCAACCTCATCTCATCATAATCAACATGTTCAAGTTATTAGCCTCTACCTCACCAGAAGATCAGTTCAGTTTCTCACTAACCAGGAGAGATGGCGATTCGAATCGATTGTACCAGCTGGCAAACATGCCAATCACAAACCCTGTGGACCTGATCAGTGGCTTCTTGGGTCACCGTTAGATCTTTCTGAGACATAATATATATCGCGGGTTTAGAGGGGCCCATATTCTCAGTGACGAACATACTTCCAGGATGCATCAGGTCCCTGACCTGCCCTTGGTAAGATGATGTCTACCTTATCAGCCCCAATTCCCGGCTCAGAAAGAAATACTCGGTTTCGCGGTCAGAATGACTTATTTGGCCAGCTAAGTGACGACGTCTTTCAATCTCAACTGATATCTGGTGGCCTCAGTCCTAGTCGGTCGCAAGCAGCACCGAAGACGGCATGACCTCATCCATGTCATGCGGCTCCCCGCTACCTAGCCTTGATTCTCTCATTATCATTGTGGCATGGTGGCACATATAGTCAACCTTGTGGAATCCATCCCCATCATCATTAGTCACCACCTATGCTCGCGAAGGACAGGAAATCCCTCGACTTCTACCGGTCTAAGCATGGCTAAGCATAAGATCGAACCCATCCTTTGTCTAGTAATAATACCAGGATAGTAGACAAGTGGACAAGGTATAAACGCAGCAACGGTATCAATTCAAGTCCTATACTTAAGTGCACAATCATACGATTTAATAAAGACCAGTGCATTTGTAAAAAGAATAGGTGGAGGCTTAGGGATGCTCCGGGGCTTGCCTTTCACAAAGTTAGATGGCTGATGGTCAGTGCACTCCGGCAGTTCTGTTTCCTCCTCGGCCACGAGAGCTTCCGGCACCTCGATCTCCGGGGGTACTCCTTCCTCCGACGGATCGAATTGCAGCAGTGTAACTCCTACCGGCGATCCTGTATGCATGATATGCATATATGAGAACTGAGAATGCACATGAAATGCAATATAGAGATGCACAACTTGAGCCATGAGATGCATTAGACAACATGTGAGCATCTAAATAATTTATCAAACATTTACTGAGTATGTGCATATTTCTTCTCTAAACAACAACACATACTCACCCTTCTTAAGCAAGCTATAGAATAATTTCTCATCTTGCGTAAGAGGTCTACAACCTGCACTAACAATTAATTTGAATCAAACTTCCTTACCACACCCACCTTTTAACTAATAACCACGAATAAAGCATATAAGTAAAGACATTTGACCTAGCTGTCCTACACATGAACAAGATCAACCCCAAAGTGTCTAGCAAGGTTACCAAGCTGGAGCATCACAGAAATACATGAAAACATTTTCTTAACCAATTATTACTCAATTAAAAATAGTTAAACAAGCACTAGCTTATAACTGGACCCTTCATTTGCTGTGCCCAGAAAATTCTAGAAAAACTACAGTATATAACACACTCCCATATTAGGCTACTGGCAAAATTTCAAGTCATTTGGATAGACATAACATGCTACACAAAAATGACAAGCAGACAACCATTTAAGCAATGGAAAATACTTACTACAGCGAAAAGTATCAAACAATAGATTTCCCATTTTTCTTAGCTTCTTTATCACAAAACAAGTCTCAGGAAAAATATTCATAGCCATTACTTATTGGGGAAATTATTTCCTCGGCCTTGAAAAAAGTTTGACCTAGTTTCTTGGCCCTGTTTTCATCGAACTTTATTATTTGGCCCTTAAATGAAATTTACTTATTTTCTTGACCCTTTCGTCCACTTTGAAGGATCATAACTTTTCGATATGACATTGGATGAAGATGATTTTTATATGAAAATTGTAGGTCTCGACGAGATCTACAACTTTATAGTTTTGAGTTTTTTCATTTGAGCAATTTCAAATGCCTAAAACATTAATATATTATATTAATGTTTTTGGGCATCTGAACTTTCTCAAATGAAAAAACTCAAAACTATAAAGTTGTAGATCTTATCGAGACCTACAATTTTCATATAAAAATCATCTTCATCTGATGTCGTATCGAAGAGTTATGATCTTTTAAAGTGGACGGACGGGCCAATAAAATAAGCAAATTTCGTTTTAGGGCCAAATAACAAAGTTCGATAAAAACAGGGCCAAGAAACTAAGTCAAACTTTTTTTAGGGCCGAGAAAATAATTTTCTCTTACTTATTCTCATCAAACATGGTGAATTTATCAAAAAGATAGCATGAAAGGCATGTTACACATGACATCATATAAATAACAGTAACCAACTAGCAAACATATTTTTCCTAGATCCTACTACTCTAAACAAGATTAATGCAAGTGGAATCACATTTTTAGCATATTCCTATAATTAGTTATGCATTTATCAAGTTTACAAGCATATAACAAATTAATTATAACTGCATATTCCTATGATTTTTGGAAAATTTTACCAATTTTCTGAAAATTCGTTTTCTTAATTCCTTTAAAACGAACCCGACACAAAACGCTACACACACCCGGTTCAGTGCACCAGAAGCGCACCAGAGCAACTGACCGGTGGGCTCCCCGGTCAAACCGGTCCCACGCATCAGAGAGAGAGGGAGAGCTGCCGGCGCTGACCGGCGCTAACTCGCCGACGGCGAGGTCACCGGCGACACCGAGGGCACCTACGTGTTCCTGGGAACGAGACGAACTCGATGAGCTAACTTTCGAGACCTAACCCGCACTGGAGCTAGCTCAACGGCGGCAATGGCGGATGGCGGAGCTCCGGCGAGCGCGCGCTGGCCGATTTCGACCTTCACCGGCGAAACCTAGCCTCGTTCCATGAACACTAGATCCAAACGAAGCTACGTGCACGAAGAATCGGACTATGGAGCTCGGACGCGCACCAACCGCACGCGCATGGCGGCACGGCGGCGAGCAGAGCCACGGCGAGGCCGTGTTCAGACGAGCCTACGAGACGAAAGGCCCAACCAACTCCTCAGACCTAAACCATGACCCAAGAAGACATAGAGATGAAGCAAAACAGGGTGGAACGGCTACGGGAAGACGCTGGTCGTCGCGAGCAAAGAGCTCAGCGGCGTTCCGGCAATGGCGCGGCGGCGAGGAGCTCGCTACGGCTATACCTTCGGTCGACTCGAGCTGGAAAGGGGTCGAGGATGTAGAGCAGAGAGTGGTGAAGCTATGAGGGAGATGGAGCGGTCGGAGACGGTGCGGTGGCGGCGGATTTCACCGCGAAGCCGGCTCGGCGGCCATGGCGTCCGGCGGAGAGGAAAGAGGAGAGCAGAGAGGCGAGAGCGAGAGAGAGAGAGCGAGTGGAGCGGCCAGGAGACAGGGTGGAGTGTTGCCTTCGGATTTGCAGGCCGGCTGAGGGGCAACAACGGCGTACAGCGCCACCTGGCGCACGATGCCTGACGGCGAGCTGCGTCGGTCGCTGACCTATTCAAATTGAATCGGTTTCGATTCAGTTCTGAAAACCGACTGAAACCCAATTTTGATCGAGCCATAACTCGCGATCTAGGGCGTTTCAGCGAAAACTTCACTAATATAGGTCAAAGAGCTACACGAGTACTCCAATCCATATTAGAACAACTTCAACTGAAATGGCTTGGTTTGAGAGATACAAGTCAAAGAATAGAGCTACACTGAAACTGAAAACCACTCTAGACTTAGCAAATTTCAGCAACTCCAAAACAGCCCCAAATCTGCACTAAAACATGTTTTTGACCACCTTACACCCATTTTCATGAGTTGACCCAAAAATAAAGTTTGTTGATTATAAAATTCTACACAACTTTGATTAAGAGTGCTCTGACACAAAAGGTCTCTAAATTAACTTTCTTGTTTGGTCAAACAAAATAGGTTTAGGAGGGCTTTCTAGTCAACTATGAGTTAGAGGGGTATTTTGGGGATTTCACCAACATGAACATTGTTCCAAATGTTAACCCAAACATGTTTAAGTCATCTAGAATAGTAAACAAGCATCACATTTGCATGCTAACACATCTATGGCATTGTAAGCATATAAGCAAACATATAGCATATAAAGGAATGCAATTCAAATCAAATGGTGATGATGCATGAAATGACACGATCAATGCTTGATGTCATGAAAATGAAAGTGTAAAAATAGTAACTAACACTACGGTGTTACACACTTCGTCCACCCGGAGGCAGAACTGCTTTGACTCCGCTCTTTCTCCAGCTCTTGTCCCTCTCTCACTCCCTATACTAAATTAGCTATAAGCTAATGGAATGGAACTTGCTCTTCCTATCTACATTGTGACCTCTTGTGTTGGTGAATCCCTTGATGAATAGGTGTGGAGAGGAGGCCTCCTTTTATAGCTTGAGAGGAGGGGGTTCTATGCAAAAGGATCATCCCCACATGGAAGGACCCAAACCGACCTCCAAAGGGCGGTTTCCACTTTCCATCTGTGTTGATCGTAGGTGGGACTATCCTTGGGGAACCGCCCTACAACTGCCAGAAGAAAACTGGGCCCGAGAGGCCGCACCAGGGATGTGGCCGGTCCCGGGGGCAGCCGGTCCCCTGGCTGGGCCATCTGGCCACCGCCTTCGGGTGGTCGGTTGCTCCCTGGGCCTGGACCTCTCCTGTGGTTACGGATGGATCCAGTTCGGTGTTGGGGTGGGCTTTCTTGTTTTCCTTGGTTTGTGCCTTTTCTGAATACGCTTCCTGGAAGTGCGCTTTCTTGTGAATTTTATGCATTTCCACGTGTCAGACCTACATGTCAGATACACAACAAAACTCGTGGAAAGATTAGATAAAAGCCCTACCTTCTATTTGTTTTAATATTAAAATGATGTTGTATTTTAGTTGCTAAGGACCGCCAACAAAGGGCAACTGTTGAATTCCTCTGATTTGAGTCAAGTCTAAATAGTTATCCTTAGAATCACGAATATGGCCGAAAGGACCATCCATGAATTCTCTGCGCCTTCTGCTGCTAATATAGCAATAGGCCCTGGTGTCATCGAGGCGAACACTTAGTTCGAGTTAAAGCCTGCATTAATCATAATGGTTCAAGCTAGCCCATTTTGTGGCAAAGCTCACGAGGATGCTAAGGCACACCTCCAACACTTCTTGGAGATATGCAACACCTTTACCATCAAAGGAGTAACCCTAGATGCAATTCATTTGCGACTCTTTCCTTTCTCCTTGTTAAGGAAAAGCTAAGCAATGGTTCTATACGAACCAAAATGATGTGTACACATGGGAAAAGTGTTCCAACTCTTTCCTAGTGAAATTCTTTCCTCTAGGCAAGACCAATGCTCTTCGCAATAAGATCTCTAGTTTCCAACAACAAACTGATGAATCGATTCCCGAGGCTTGGGAACGAATGCAAGAGTATGTCGCTGCCTGTCCACACCATGGTATGGAGGATTGGCTTTTGATCCAAAACTTCTACCATGGATTAACACCTCTTGATAGAAGCCATCTAGATACCGCCGCCGGTGGAGCATTCTTTTCTCTTAAAGTTACAGATGCAAAGGCTTTGATCGAGAAGATGGTGTCCAATCAAGGATGGAACGAGGAACGTCTGCAACCGCGCAAGCGAGATATGCATTCTTTAAAGGAAGCTGACATGATTGCAGGTAAAGTGGACCAACTGGCCAAAAAGCTAGAAAATTGCGAGAAGATGCGTACACCTGAGACCGTGCAAGCCATGGAGACTCACATGATGTGTGAAGTCTATGGAGAAGTTGGCCATTCCGGACTCCATTGTCCTAAGACACATGAATACCTCAACTTCATCAACAATGACAACAGTTTTCGTTCTTCAAACCAAGGATGGACTCAGTGCTCCAATCTCAAGGTAACACCTTCAATTCCTCACAACGTCCAAACAACCAAGGTAATAACTACCCTTCTCTTAAAGATCTTGTCTATGGTCAAGGTAGAATGATTGATAGTATAAACAAGAAGCTCCATGCTAATGATAGGATGCTAGATAGCATAAATTCTAAATTGGATGATTTCTCTTCTGCAATTAAGAATCAACTAAGTTTCAATAATATGCTTGAAACCCAATTAGCACAACTAGCAGCTACAATTCCATCTTTTGAAAAGATAGAATATCAGGAAAGCCTGAAACAACCATGGAATCTGCTAATCTTGTTACTATTAGTTATAATGGCTATGAACTAGATGGATGGAATTTTCCAACTAAAAAGGGAGATCCTGGAACCCCTGTCATATCTTGCTCTATTCAATCTCAAAAGTTCCATAATACTATATGTGATCTAGGATCTACCATTAACATCATGTCTAAAGAACATTATGAAAAGTTGTTTTACACTGAGCTAGTACCAACTTCTGCATATGAGCAATTATCTGATCAAACAACTTGCTACATAGAAGGAGTACTTTTGTGATGTTCTGGTAAAAGTAAGAAACAACTTTGTGCCTGCCGATTTCATGATTTTAGACATGGGTAATAGGGACAACTTACCCCTCATTCTTGGCTGACCTTTCTTGAATATTGTGAATGCATGCATATTTGTTGCTAGTGGTAGCATGAATTTCTATATAAATGGGAAGAAAGAAAGATTTGTTTTCTCTTGTGCACCGCACCATGCAACTAACATGCAGGAAAATAAGAGTCGATCCATGAGAAGGAGAAAACCAAGAATCTGGAGAAACAAGAAAGACAGAGATGAGGTTAAGAAGGAACCATCATCTACAGCCTCTACACCAGACCCCGCTACCGTCAAAGAAGGACAAGATGAGAAGAAGACATCGATCAAGGAAGAACCTCCTTCTGAGGAAGGACAGCTATGGAAGTAAGGATTCTATCTTTCTCTTTAATTACTGCATTGGCATATTTCCCTTCTTCATGCATTAAATCAATTAATTGTTAGAAGCATGTTTAAAATTTATGTCTTGCATTTAATAAAAACCATGATAAAAGAGAGATTAAATAAAAAAGAGAGAGAATAATAATAATAAAATAAAATATAAATTTGGTATATCATAGTAGCAATAAATAAAAGTAGAATAAAAAGCAAAACCTAGTGATCATAATAAGATGCAAAAGAAGAAACAACCCGACCAAGAGGAGAATCTGATCCTGGAGAAGAAGCTAGCTTGGGGGAGCCGTCATCCTCGCCAAGGTATGGTTTCTAACCCCAGCTCATTTTTCTTATTTATTGTGAGTTATAATATGAAATGCAATTCTAAATTCTTGCATAACAATAAAGGAAAATAATGATAAGATAAGAAAAAGAATATGATATGTCTTTGTTGGAAATGATGAACAAATTGCTCAATGATGATTTGCAAATCTTGTTCTACAATCCTTACTATGAAAGTTTTGAGTGTGATATCTGAAATTTTGTCTTCAGTCAAACACTATTGTGGGTTGCACATGCTAATAACCTAAGTTATGCTCTTGCAAGATTGAAATTGGTATAAGTAGAACTTTTACCTGACCTAAGGAATGAGTGAGAACCAACTAGAGATTTTGATTTATAAAATTCAAATTCTTGCTCATGGTTCCTTTATGGAATTAAATACCTACCATCAAGCCATACATCCACAACCAACTAAAACCACCAAAAGAAAGAGCTCTTGTCTGTTTTGAGCCTGCTTAGACCTTATTTGATCTAGGTAGAGAAACTAGTCATATTCTTTGATCAAGATCACGTACACATTCCGCCTATGTATTACTTCTACACTGGAAGTACACATCTATGCTCCACACACCAATCGAGACAACCAACCACAATCAACCTTTGTCCTTTTGATAGATGGGGAGTATAGGTTACTGAAAAAAAGAGAGCAAGTGCTCAAGGAAAACAAAAGAGGACAAATGTCCCATGGGAAGGTGCCCATATACCTTCCTAAAAAAACTATGTATTCAGTAACCTTACTCTCCCCTGTCTAAGACAAAGAAATAAGTCTCAAGGAGCCCACCAAATAATTTACACTTGCACTTCTTGATCATTTTATATGATTTGTTGCTCCCTGTGATCTAAGAGTCTAATCTTGCAATACATTCAGTTCAAGTATGCTTTTGCTCCAATCCTATAAACCCCACATAAGCTTTAGGATAGACATGAAAAGCTCTTTTCAGCTCTTGTGAGGTTCATCACACTAAGGAGCAGTTGAGAGTACCATTAAAGGAACCAAAGCAAGATTTTCTTTTTCAAAAGAATAAAAACTCTCTAGTAAATGGTTTCACTCTACCAAAGTAAGCGATGAAGTATCTACTTATCTATGCTATCTTGTTTTTGCATGACTGTTAACACCAGATTTTGGGCTGGGAGCCGATAGCCGATACCGAAGGAAGATAGCCGATCTCGGAAGCAGATTTCGTCCAGCAGAAGGAAGGAGAATAGGCGATTGAACGGTAAATCGGTTATCGGGTGAAGGTGACAGGAGGCGTGCAGCGTCGGTATTGGTGACGTCATCCAAAGTCCGCGCCGCCAAGATGTGATCACGATCAGAGTCCGTTATGAAAGAGAAGTTGGGACTCCAAGTTACCTTAGATATAGGATAGTTTGTTAGTTTCCTTATCTATTAATGAGTTGTAATTCGATTAGGACTCTACCTACGCTCAGGGTATAAATATAAGCCCTCAGCCATTGTAACGACAACAACATCAATACAACACAACTTTCGGCTCCGGCCAACAAACCCTAGAGTCAGTTGAGTCCGACGAGTTACTTCATCCAGGCTGGGCGTCATCCGGTGGACGCAGGCTTGCTTGTAAGTATCGTCAACCCCCTGTTAAACTATGTCTTTTTAGCGTCATCCGGTGGACGTGGAAGGATGGCGGACCAGGGTCCTTGCTAAGCTCTGTTTCTTTGGCGTCATCCGGTGGAGGCGGGAAGCACAGTGAGTCAAGGATGATTCACGCTGGTTTACCCGATCAATCTGTGTTAACCGTCATCCGGTGCACGAGATGCAGATTAGGATGGTTTTCACGCGTGGATTAGTTATCGATTCGTGTTTGTTTGCTTGATTAATCTATTAGTTAACATCATCCGGTGGACAGGCTATAGATTAAGACAGTTTGCATGCATGGATTAGTTATCGGCTCTAGTTAAATTTGGCAGTTTAGCTGGATTCATTAAGTTACCGATGTTGCTTATGTTTATTGTTTATTATTCAAAGCAATCATCAATTTGCCCGTCTTGATCCATATGCATCGACTTGTATCTAATAGATTAATATGTTCAACGAATTATGCTTGCCATTCGTTTTATATTGAATGCTTTGCACTAGCCGATTGTATTTTGGATCTAGATTAGATACGGGTCGCACTCAAGTAATAAAGTAAACATTGTCTAGATTCAAAGGTTAACGGATTTAAGTTGCAACTTCATCATGACTGCCTCGATCCGCTCGATCTCCACTGTTGCAAGATTGTGATTTAGATCTATTAGCCGAAGAGTTGAAACATTGTCTACTTTATATGCTTGTATGTTGCCCGTATACACTGAATCGGCTGAAATAGCCGATTTCATCTTATTTTACATTGAGACATCTTATGATTATGATAGCTTGTTGTGACTACATCTTTTATAGCATATTTCTATCTAAAGCAAGTATATATCATTGAATTCATGTCTGAATCGGTTAACTTGAGTTATAATGCATGTTTCGCTACAATCGGTTCATAACATGACGGAATCGGCTTTCTAGTCGATCTCCCATTACATCGGCTCTTCGAGCCATACAGTTGGAACTACCTGGACATACCGGTTAGTTCCGCCCTGTGATTACTGATTACGTCTTGTTTCCTTGTCAATTGCAGGTCAAATTGACTGGCACGCTTGGGTATTACTGACACTCTTAGACCGGGTTCGAAGCTAGCTGGATCTGCGAGAGCTTTACTGCCTCAAGGGTCGTTTCCGGCTTCGCTAGTGTGTTGGGCTTAGGAAACCACTTTTTGCGCCAACACACTTTTTGGCACACCTGGTGGGACAATTCACTGAAGACCATGGCAAAAGGAAAGGCTGTGGCGGACGGCCCCTCCAGGGATGACGGTGTCCTCAGGGTCAGGGTCGAAGATCTCAGTGAGGAGGCCGCGGCAGTGCTGAACAAGATTGTTGAAGAATTCGCTGATACCTGCCTGCTTTCATTCAGCAAGCAGCGTGGTGGCTCTGTAGTGAAGAAAAATGCATTCCCGAGATGGATCATGGACGGCCATTCTGATAAATCTGAAGAGGAGTGCAAGGCCGACCTCAAGCAGATGCTGGAAGAAGCGACCTGGGAGGCCGCCTATTCAGCAGTCGGCCATCACCATAAGTCTTTCCTACAGACATTCTATAACATCATGAAGACTGTTCTCAAACGGCAGGATTGGGAGTCTCTGGGTCCAGTTTACTTCAACATACCCGCAGAGGATGCAGATCCAAAAGCAGCGGCAGGGACCTCCAATTCCTCACCGCAACAGCCGAGCCAGCCGAAAACGCCAGGGCAGGGTGCCACTGCGGCCGGTTCGGCTCAAAAACTAGCAGCTTCTCCCAAATTATACAAAGATCATACTCCGGAGGAGCTCGCCACTTTCATGCAGGCCACTGGGCAGACGGTGAACTCGATGAACTCATCAGCGGTGAACCCGACGGCGGGAAATACGCCGGCGGCAGACATGGCCAACCCAACTCCTGGATACCATGAGGGGATCACATATTAAGACCTTCAGGCAGCGCCGCATCCGGGGTACGCCCAGACGCCCAACAATCAGCTGCTGGAGCAGATGAGTGCCATGCTCCGTGATACGTTCGGTTTACAGCCGAAGACTGGGACTGGAATCAAGTACAGGCGCCCTTACCCCGAGTGGTACGACCGAGTGACATTGCCGCCCAGGTATCGCTTACCCGACTTCTCCAAGTTCAGTGGGCAGGACGACATCACCACCATGGAGCACATCAGCCGTTACCTGACTCAGCTCGGTGAAGCTTCGTATGAGGTAGCTCACAGGGTCCGGCTCTTTCCGCTATCACTGACAGGGCTGGCGTTTAGCTGGTTTGCATCTATGGAGCCTGGCTCGATTAACAAGGCTGGGAAGATCTGGAGACTAAATTCCATAATTACTTCTTCTCTGGCACTGGGGAGAAAGACATCACAGACCTCACCAACATGCGCCAAAAGCCAAGTGAACTTGGATCGGCTTTCATCAAGCGGTTCAAGGAGACCAGGAACATGTGTTACTCTTTGAACCTGAATGACAAGCAGCTCGCCAAGATAGTGGTCAGTGGGTTGCTCCCACACGTCCAAGAGAAGCTTGTGGGCACCAACTTCGACAGCATCAGCGAGATGATGCAGAGGGTGGCCGCATTAGAACAGCAGGCCCAGAGTTTCAAGATGGAATCAAAATACAAGCAGGCCTACGTCTGTGATTCCGACTCAGAGGATGGAGAGAATGAAGAAGTGGCTGCTGTTGAGCTTAAATGGGGAACAAAGCCCATGGCCGTACCGAAGGGTTGGAGCGCGAAAGATCAATACGACTTTGACATGCGCAAGCTGGACAAGCTCTTCGACCTATTAGTCAGTGCAGGCCACATCACCTTCCCTAGCTGATTACGTCAAGCCATCTCCTGAAGATTTGCAGGGAAAACCGTTCTGCCAGTACCACGGCCTCACCTCACACTCTACAAACAATTGCCGCAATTTTAAAGCAGCAATCTAGAATGCTATTAGGCGCGGTTTGTTGAAATTTGAGGCTCCTCCCAAGGGGAAGATGAAGATCGAAAAATTCCCATTCCCGAAAGGGCAGAACATGGTCCAGATCGCGAATCCTCTGACTAAAGTAAAGGTATTAACCTCCGAACGGGCCAAGAAGAACTCCTCAGTTGATACCGATGCACAAATCACAGCTGAGGAGCTGGCGCTGATGAAAGGAAGGAGGGAGCAGAATCAGAGGCAGCCGGAGCAGGGAGAATCCAGTGGCACCAAGAGCAGGAGGCCCACACACCAGCACCTTCTGAACAAGTGGCGGCGACAGAAAGAGAAAGATCATCAGAGGCGGCTGCAGCGTGAAGAAGAGGAGTACTGCAGGTGGCTCCACGAAGAAGAAGAGGCGCGCTATCATGAAGAAATGACCCGCCACCGGGGAGGTGAGGAGGATCATTGGCATTGCCCATTCTTCCGACATTGTTGGAATGAAGGCCTGAGACTGCCAACGCTGCGCAACTGCCCAGAATGCAGCGATCAGTACCGAGAGTACAGGCAGTCCCAGGTCAACCGCCGGTCTGTGCATCAGAGGCTGGGGAGCCCCCACAGCCCGCGGGATCGGCGTGAAAAAAGGGACTCGCACGATCGGCTTGATGAAGCGGTAGTTGAACGCCGACAGCCGGTTTGGCAAGAGAATCAGTGGTGCCTAGGCGATCTAACTAGGAGCCAAAGGCGCCGGGTGCAGCGGCTCAGAAACAGAGAGCTCCAAGCTGAGGGACGTGCCAAACAGGTATGGCGCGAGAAGCCTCCACAAAATAATGGAAAGGCTGTAGCCGATGCACAGATGGTGTTCGTGCTGCCTGCAGAGTTCAGAGCCAAGAAGTATGATAGCGAGTCCGACTCAGACGATTCGGGATCAGAAGATGGAGTGGCCAAGTTAGTGCTCGCACAGCAAGCTACTTTTGATAAGCCAGCCAAGAATCGACATTTGAAGGCCCTCTATCTCAAAGGTTATGTCGACGGCATGCCCATGACGAAGATGTTGGTGGACGGTGGTGCCACTGTCAATCTCATGCCCTACACTACATTCCGCAAGCTAGGCAAGGGTCCCGATGATCTAATAGAAACTGATCTGATGCTCAAGGATTTCGGGGGCAATTCTTCCAACACTTGGGGGGCAATCAATGTCGAGCTAACAGTGGGGAAGAAGACACTGCTTACCACCTTTTTCGTGATCAACAGTAAAGGTGCCTACAGCTTGCTACTCGGACGCGACTGGATTCATGCCAACTGCTGCGTACCATCGACCATGCATCAGTGCCTCATTCAGTGGCACGGAGATGAGGTCGAAGTGGTCCCGGCCGACTGACTCGGTTACCGTGGCGACGGCAGATGCCACATACTGGGAAGCTAGGGGATCATGACTGTTTCTCTGGCAAGGCTTGGGAAGGAGGCTCCATCAAGGTCAGTGATGAGAGTCAACAGCCTGATCAGGGCAATCGGCTCTGAGTCTTTTTATTAAATGGAGAATCCGATCGACGGCACAGAGGGTAAGTTGGGGCAAGGATTCACGTCGGCCGACAAGCTCGAAGAAGTGGATGTTGGACCCGGCAACAGACCAAGGCCTGACGTTTATTGCCACCAATTTAGACCCAGAGTTCAGGCAGGAGCTGATTCAACTGTTGAAGGAGTTCAAAGATTGTTTCGCCTGGGAATATTATGAAATACTTGGATTGGACAAATCTATTGTTGAGCACAGGCTACCTATCAAGCCAGGGTTTGGCCACACAAGCAGCCTCCACGTCGTTTTAGAGATGATGCTCTACCCGACATTAAGGCCGAAATCACGAGGCTGTTAGAAGCCAAGTTCATTCGAGCTTGCCGATATGCCGAGTAGATATCGAACATCGTCCCTGTGCATAAGAAAAATGGTAAATTGCGAGTCTGTATTGATTTCAGGGATTTAAATAGAGCTTCATCGAATCAGAGCTAGTATGGAAAGTCATTCTATCTATTGATACCAAAGATAGCCGATTCGGTAAATGGTCGCCAAACTGGGAAGGCCCGTATCGCCTGGTGGAATGCGCTCCGGGTAATGCTTATATCCTTGAAGACTTGGAAGGGCAGAGACTCACCAGAGCCATCAACGGGAAGCATCTGAGGAAATACTACCCTAGCATCCCAGTTGGGGGATAATAGCCAATTCATGTGAATCTGGCTCTAACAGCCGATGCCGTGCAAGCGGGTCGCCTTCCGGACAAAAATGGCCGACATCGTAGTAACGAGTCGCCCTTAACAAAAAAAAAGAAGAAAATTCTGGAAAATACATATGTGTATCCGAGCACATATGGAAATCAGATTGATGCTTTTGAAGGAAGTTTTATTTCTGATTGTGCTTACAGGAGCCCTATTACATCCTAATCATGCGTGGCTTTATCTATAATGTCCTAGGCGTCGGTGACAGCCACGATCTCGTCGGCATGAGGGAAGAAGTTCGCCAGTTGGGCACTGGCCTCCTCCATGTTTTGGCCCTCCGGGAACCCAGGCTCGACGGCTTCCAGAGCAATGCCGGAGCGGAGTCGCGCGGCTGTGAGAGCCCCAGTGGCGCCGTGACGAACGCCGGCCATGGCCACCTAGGAGACGCGGTGATGAACATCCAAGAGCCGTTCCGCCTGCGCATCGCCATGCGCATTAACGGCATTGGCAGCGGCCTCGGCGGCCACACGTAATTCTTCAAGCTGCGCAGTCAGGACTGCAAAAGAAAGAAGTGTCAGCATGAAGGTGATTGTTAGCATGTCACAATTCAAGTTGTTACCGGCCACTGCAGTGTTCGATTCGGCGACTTGGGCTTGCACCCTGGCCACCTCGGTTTCGGCGGCCGTAAGGGCAGCGGCTTGGGCTTCGGTGACGCCCTGCAGTCGGCCATTCTCCTTCGTAGCCTCTGAGTAGAGGTTACGGTACTCCACCATCTGGTGATGGAATCGGCGACCATCGGCGGCGGTGTAGGACCCGTCAGAAGACCCCGATTCTGATCCAGTGCTCGGGGCCAGATTTTGAGGGGGTTCCTAAGGAGGCGCAGTTCTGAGAGGCCGAGTGTCCACGCCAATCGGTGCTCCCGGTGGGAAAGGAATCATGCGGGCCTGACTGAAGGTTGACAAAGAAGCAGATGTGTCAGAGTCGAAAGAAAACCAATGTCTTGGGCACAAATTGATTTACCTGCTGTAGATGGCTAACTGCCGGGGCGTCACCCAGCGACGACGACCGTGATGCGGGTCAGCAGCGGCATCCGAGTCAGGGTGGCTCCAGCGGCTGCAGGGACGGCTTGAGACGGCCCGGCACCGGTTCCCGAACCTCCGACGCCGGCAGTGCCTGCATCGCTGCGCAGGACGGTAATGGTCAGATTAGATCAGGTCGATCTATCAAGAAGTGAGCAGCAGCCTTACCCTAACCAGGCTTGCAGGCGATGCCTCCGTTCACCCACGGCTCGTAGGCTCCGGTTGAAGATGTCACCTTCGGCGGAACTTGAGGCCTGCCGCTTGCCGTGGTTTCCGTCGCTAGCCTTGGATTTGGGGGATTTTGTTTTCTCTGGTCTGAGGAGAGAAGGCCGGGAGAGCGAAGGCTTCGATGTTGCGGTTGCTTGTCCAGGCCGAGTGTGTATTTATAAAGATGAGGGTATTGAGACGGTTCCTCCTCGGAAGGCGAGACGGCACGGCGGATTTTCGGTTGCAGTTAATCCACGTTTTTTGAATCCAGAACAGTTGCCGAATCGGGGAGACAAAGCGCCGTCATCAATGGTCGCACGCCGATCGGTTTTTTGGGTCAGGCTGTTTTAGCCGATCCTATTGTGAGTATCCACAAGCCGATTCGTATGCAGAACGGGTCAGGTTATGTGATTGATTCTAAGGTACAAAGCAGTTCGAAAGCCGATTCGCATACAGAAGTATATCAGGCTGAACAGGGTCAGTGCGAAACAAGACAAAGCCGGTATTAAGGTGTAAAATCGAAATACAGATCAGGCTAAGTTGTCACATTCAGGGTGAACAGCACATGCCAAGCAATATACCCATTATATTACAAAGGTAATAAGGATCGAATCAGTTCTACTAATTCAGCACGGAGCGCGTGGCCAGCCTGCAGCAGTTGTTGATCTCGGTTTTCAGTGAACTGTAGCAAGTTTAGGCGTTGGCATGACTTTCTGTCTGCAACGATCAAGCTACTGATTTTCTTCTTTTTCTGGGAGAGCTCGATCGTGCTGGTGGAGATGGTGATTTCGCGCTCACTGATAGCCGACTCAACTGCTTCCAATTCTTTTCTCAGCTGGTCTCGTCTTATTTTCAATGTCTCCAATTCTGTTTCGGCCGTGCTGATGGAGGATTTGAGCAACCTGGCTCGATCGGTTAATCTGGTGGCCTCTTGTCTGTTGATCGATTTGTTGCTCTTTACCTGTTCAAGTTCTGCCAGGTTCTTGTGAGCAGTGATGATCCCTGATGCTGTCACTTTAAGATCATCAAGTCTTTGCAGGGACATCAAGGCTGACAGATTGGGTTGCTGCTGGATGAGTTCCATTATTTGATCAATCAGATCGGGATTCGAGGCCAGAGCGACCAGATCACCCTCTAGATGGGGTAAGAGTGCATTTAGCCGATTGTTGAAATGTGGCTCTGAAAGTCTCTCGGAGGAGGTGGCCAGTTCATCTTTATCACAGAACTCTTCTATGTCGAATGGAAAGCTGGGAGACAAGGGCTTCGGTGCCTATAGTATATGCATTCTCTCATCAAAAAGGGTACAATATAGATTAATTATTTTCTGGCAGAGATGGGATACCTGAATGAGGCCTGAAGGTTGTAGAATTGATGCCGATGCTGTTTGTTCGACTAAAGCGGTTGTATCTTTTGCGGCATGCGGATCCTCGGTTGTCACTGCCTCAGGTAGTTAGGTTTCTGCAAACCAGAAGTAAGAACAGTATGGAAGCAAAGATAATTGCTAACAGCCGAATAGGAGTTACCTAGATTCCTCTCAGGGGGCAACTCCTCTTCTTCAAGGTTTGCCCAGATTTCTTCAGAAGGGCTGTTCGGCTGTATTTTTGAAAAGAAGATTTGGTCAATTAAGCCATTTAGGAAAGAAGAGCCCAGTGAGTAGTACCTGAGTTTTTGCTCCTTCTTCCCGGATCCCTTCTTCTTGAGCAGCTGATTCCTCATGGCCGGTAGATTCTGGTGGTTCTTCGGCCTGTTTATCTGCCAAGGTACCTTGAGTTGGTTGGGGATTCACCTGGCAGAGAGCCAATTTAAGTGTCGGGGTGTACTGAAGTATAGGAAAAAATGCTACTGGGTACCTGAATTTTTCTTATCGATCGGCGTTTCTTGGGAGTTTGCTTTTGGAGTTGGGATGCAGCTGGTCGTTTTGAAGCAGAAGGGGAGGTCAGTACAGCAGGACCTTCCATTAGTTGTCTCAGCATTGGCGCTCGGGAGCCTAGTCTTGCTGTTGGACAAGGTGGATAGTATTCCACTCGCTCTGGTGGATTGGATGATAGATCCTGCGAGAAATATCTGTTAAGTAACATGTTTGAATAAAGCCGTTTTTATTGGAATCGGCTGAGAGCTCTTACTGCTCGGGGAGATTGGAAGTTTGAATCCAGGGCTTTGCATTTGTCGTGGATGGTTTGGCAGAACAAGTGAGCATGCCATTGTTGCCACCAATTGTCAAAACTCTGATGAGCGATGCAGATTTGATTCCACGGCTTCGGCGAGAATGTGGGCAGGTTTGCCTCCGAGTTGAAAAATTCTGACAGCCTGAAGGTGCTCTGTAATGTTCTCCCTGGGCTTCAATGTATTCAAAAAAGGGAGCCGAGGGGGCAATTGGCCGAAACCTAGCTGTCTTGCTGCTATGTTTGGATGATAGAATTCATAAGAAGGATAGCTAGTTGCCTTGCCGCTTGCGCTCCGAAGGTGCTTGAAATCTGCTGGCAAGGCATAGGGTTTGATGATTGCATTCAAGATATTGATAGCCTCATCATCAGAGCACCCATTGTTGAATTTGAAGCTGGAGGGCGCTGGAAATTCATCTTCATCTTCATAAGGGAACCAGGTAGTAACATTTGGTCCCAAGCCCCTGTATAATGTTTCCAGCATATTGCCCTTTGAGGTTGAGATGGTTATGGCAGAGGCAGCTTCACCCAAACTTTGACAACCTCTGGTTTTTGGGTCTTCCTCCTCTGAATACTCGGTGGATGGAAAGTTGAGGCCTTGGAGTTGTGTCCTTACCAGCTTATGCAGGTACAGGTTGAGCCATAACTGTACTAGCCACCAAGGGCCTGTTATGCATTGCACTTCTTCACCTATGATCAAGGAACTGAATACCCGGCTCATAAGCCTGTATGCTGCACCCAACAAGAGTTTGCCCAGGGGGATGGAGTGCCTTTGAGACAGTTTCTCTGCTAAGACCCGATAAGGATATGCTGGCCCGGCAGTGGCGCCACAGAACACGAACCTTTCAAGCCACATGGTCAAGAATGCGACATGTTCTTTCTCGCTGACAGAGGAGGAGCTTTTCTGGTGGTGTTGAATATAACCACTCCATCCTTTGTATGTGTCCAGCTTCGGGAAATAGGGGTCCTTCTTGCCACTGGAGCAAAAATCTCAGAAATCATATGATCCAGTAATCTGAAGCCCGGTGAGCATATGGATATCGACCAGGGTGATGGTTTTTGGACCGTCTCCGAACACGAAAGCATTCAAGGAGTTGGACCAAAAATAACTGGCAGCGATCAGGAGCAGCTCATTCCTTGTCATCTCTGATAATGATAGATCAAGACATTGGCTCAGATGGTGCATCTCCCAGTCAGCGCGCTTCTTCGCCGCGACGCGACAGAACCAGTTCCTCCACCCAGCAGGTGCGCTTGGCCAGTTTCTAAAAGATTTGGCCCAAGAGGAGGCGCCCATCATGGAACTTCGGAATGGGAACTGGTTGGTTTCTTGAATGATGAAGTCTTTGGGGATCGGATCACCCATCGGGCCCAGATAGTAGGTATTGGGGATGTCCTTCAGTGGAATCAAAATATCATTCCTCAGCACCTGGATTTGAAACTCGTACTCAGTGAGGTTGAAAAGGGATTCATGAATCAGGGGGGCGGATCGATGAAATTGATACCTCAGGGACCTCAGAAGGAGTCGCCATTAGCTCGGGGGTGTAACACCTCTGGTGTTACGGTTAATTAAAACCTGCCATGTCATCATCATTGCATGTAAATCATCCTGCATAAACTCATTTTTTTTACTATGCATTAACAACACTGATTTTATTTCAACATGTGATTTTACATAAGTTCTTAAGAGTGATTTGTTATGTAAATGTTTGGGTTTGTATGTTATTATCTAAATTGGATTGGGTAACAAAAAGAAAATCAATTATAAACCCTAAATCAGACCTAAAACCTCGACAACAAAAACTAAGCATAATTAAGTGTTGGGCCTTAAACAAAAGTTGCAAATATTTAAAAGTTAAGCAACTTCTATTTTGGGAAATTTTGAAGTTATTAAAAATAATTTCAAATAAAATCTTAATTTAGGTTTTAAAGTTTAAACTTGAAATACGAGTTCAAAAACTAGTAGGAATCTGGCGATGGTCCTTTAATGAAAGTTTTAGCCCTTACAAAATGGAACAACTTTCATGTTTATAGATTTTAAAGTTTACTTGTAGAAATTTAAATTTAAAACCCAATTAGTGTTTGTTTAATAAAATATAAAATTCCATTTCAAAAATATCAAGAATTAGGGCAAACTACTTTAGTGAAAGTTGTAAGGCTTTTTAAATTGAATAACTTTTGTATTTGGGGATTTTGATGTTATGCAGTGAGATTTCAAAATAAACTCCAATGAGTGTTTTGAAATTTGAAATTTAAATGCTATGTCAAAAACTATGAAGAATCTGACAAAACTCCTTTAATTAAAGTTGTAGGGTTCAACAATTAGAACAACTTTCATATTTACAGATTTTCATGTTGTTGAGAAAAGTTTGGAGAATTTTATTGAATTGCAAATCAATTTCAAATTCAAGTTTTACCCCCTTTTAAATAGTTTCAAAACTGAGCAGAATTTGAATATAGACCAAAAATAAAAATTGCTCTACACAAAATTTGCTACAACTTTTATTAAGGACATTTTTCAAGTTTGTATACAAAATAAGGGGTAATTTTGCAAAAAAAGGGAGAGGGGTGTACTGCTACAGTAGAGAGGGGGGACCGGCTCTGTTCTTGCCCAGGTGCAGGCGCGCGTGCGCGCGACGGCCGCCGGCGATGCCCGGGGCCGGCCGGCCGCGTGTCGCCGTCGGGGCCGGGCCCGTAGGGGCCATCTCCGCGTCGTGCGTCCGTTTCCTCTATATATATAACCGGTCGTCGCCGTTTTCTTCTCCCTTTCATCCATTGCCACCGCCGATCGAGCTTCGGTCCACGGTCAGATGGGCGCTGCTCGGAGTCTCACCACCCAATTCCGCTTGCCACCAGTTTCATCACACCATAGCACATCGGTTGAGCCCCTCCTCAGTTCTTTTTCTTCGCCGGAGTAGCACAGACGCCGCGGTCCTTTTCCTCTGCGGCCGGAGCGCCGCCATGGCGACCTCTCCTGTGCCTATCCTTATGTGGTAAGCCACATCTCTTTGTTTCTTGTGTTCTAGCCTCCCCATGCGTCCGTGAAGCTCGCCGACTTGTCCGTTTTTCGATTGGTGCACCGAGGTCGTCGGAACAGGACTCTTGCCGTCGGGGCTCTCTGTTAAAGCCGCGGTGAACGTCGCCGACGTTGTCTGGACCACGTCCATCCCAACCAGCGCGAGAGTCATCCTCAGCGTGAGCTCCTAGCACTCCAGGTCCGTTCGCTTTGAACTCAATCGGTGCGTCGGGGGCGGAACGGGTTAACCTCGTCGCCTCGTCAACCGGCAGTTCACCGGTGAGCCGCCATGGCTGGCCGAGAGCTCACCGATGTCGTTCGTCCACCCAAATGAGCCCCTAATCAAGTTCGCTGATCTGTGGGCTGCATGTTGGAGTCCCTGCGCTCGCCGGAGAGGTCACCGTCGGTGAGCCGCCGTGATCGCGCCACCGTGCGCGCGCTCGGGACGCGCCAGAGAAAGAGAGGAGGGAGCAGGCCATGCACGGGCCTAGCTGAGCCGCGAGTGGGCCGGCCCAGCCGAGCGTGAGAGCTGAGAGAGAGTGGGGTGGGAGCTAGGCTGTGTAGGCCGGCCTGCAGGCGTTGGGCCGGCTTGGGCCAAATAGGGTTTTCCATTTTTCCTCGCGAATAAAAATTGTTTTCCAATTTCCTGATAAAGAGAATAGTGAGCCAATTTGTCATTTTCATAGGAATTAATTTACTAATTTAAAAATTCTGAAAATAATTGTGTGTGCTCTCTGAGGGATGTAGTATTTAACAAAAATATTGAATGCATGTTTCGAGCACTTTCTGCAGGGGTTAAAAATCAGCATAAAAATTAATAAATGCAACATTGGGTAATTTTAATTAGTTCTCTATAACTCCAAAAATCATGAAATTTAATTTGGTACTGTTTTAGGATAAGTACTATCTATGGTAAAATTTTGAGCTCAAATAGAAATAATTTAATTACTTCTTATTTATTACTTGCTTAATTGATTAATTAAGAAAATGTCATTAGGATTAAAATTTTAAATCTTTTAGGGTTTGGTTAAACCTCTTGTAGCACCTGAACCCTGCTGTTCCAAGTTTTGATGATCATTTACTCTGTAAGTATAAGATGAATTACCCTAGGTAGTAATTAAATGCCAAAACAAAAATCCTAATTGTTGGTTGATTAATAAAATTGAGTAGAAACCCTAATTCACTTTTGTGTGGTGTAACATTTGGATTGAGTGATATCCCTGGGTCATTAACTTGAGATGATCCTTGGCACCTTAATTAGTGTTTGGGTTCTTAATTGAATTGTTAATTTGGAATGCTAGTAATTTATGTTCGTCTTATATAATGATAGGGTTTAATAGTTTGTTTAGGCAATGGGATAATAATGTTTTAGGGGAAAAACCAATCCGACTTTCAATGACTGTTAGAATGGTCAATAAATCAAAGTAGTTAATACTCGATAGTAATTAGTTTTGTTGACTTACAACTTTATCGTGAAGGAAAGTTGTACTCAACTTTCAAATTAAGTTTACTTACTATTGATCGGTGATTCTGTGCATCTCCTGCATCATGGCATACATGTCATCATATAAGTGTTGTATTATTATTTCGTGTAGTGAACGCGCGGTGATTATTATCTGAAGCGTGTCCCGAGTAAGGTCTTCACTCGGTGGACGTGGATCCTTCTCGGTGATTGACGTCAGGGTTTCGTCTACTTCAAGCAACAGGCAAGCCCCGGTGCATTTGCCCCTCCTTGTTATTTAAAAATATTTATCACTTGAGTTAATCTACTGCATTAGGTTAATAGGAGTTGAGTGATAACCTATTGATGCATTACCTTTCCTTGACCACATATTATACCTAAGACCCTGGTTTATTTAAAGTATTGAAAAATGCTTAGTCATGCTTAATGATAGAGTTGCAAAAATGCTATTTTGAAAACTGTGATGATATGAAACAAATGAATCATTTTATGGGATTGGTATTGTCCTCGTTTGGTGATGGTGTACTTGGCCAGTCCATTATCATCAACGTGGATGGGTTTTCCCGTTTGGTTGGCCAACTGCTTGGGTTAGAGTCCCAACTTTCATCGCCATCGGGAAAGGAATGTGAAAACCGGGTAGTTACCAGTGTACTTGGGTTAGAGTCCCAATGCATGGTTTCTAACGGAAAAATATTAGGGACCATTCGTTGTCGGCCTGCTGTGATCATGACTTTGCAACTAGCCACATACTACGGAAAGCCTCTGACTCCGGTGGCTCTACTGCTGGAACCGACAACCACGCACTGGGAGTGGAGAGATGGCGAGAGTAGCGTGTACCCTCGTGGCCGTCGTGCCTGGAGACTAGAGGGGTACTATGCTCTCGGGTGGCGCAGGACCGGTTCCGGGGTATGAAAAGCCGTGGTAGGCGGGGTTGGCATATGCAAGCTTAAGTGCTACATATGCAGTGTGGATAGGGATCCCCAGCTGGGTACTTCTGGATTCGAATCGACGCTGCTCCTCGGTTAATGGAGACATTATCCTCACACTTACAGCGAAGAGTGGTTCGGAACTAGGATGTTTTTGAATGGACGAAGTAAATGAAAGAATGTTGATATTTGAGAAGGAACTTGGAGATATGGTTAATGATTAATATTATTATTGAGATAAAATACTGAAATAGGATTAGTATTGCTTTTCCGCAAAATCCTTTGACTCTTGCTAAGCCTTACCTTGACTCCCCTCAGCCTGCATTCCTGAGTCTAATTTTACACCTTTAGTCGGGTAAGTCTTGCGGAGTACCCCATGTACTCAAGGTTTGTTAACCCCCTGTTGCAGGTAAGTTGAGTAAACAGTTCTACGAAGGATCGTGCCGGTCATCGGATCGTACATGGATGAAGATGTGTATATAATGAAACCCTTGGGCAGGGTGTTTAGTTGTATACAGCTACTCCACTGCGAAACTCTGGTTGGGATAATGTAATTGTAATCTATGTTTAAGTAATACTTCCGCACTCTTTACTCTGATTCAAATTATTTGCGTAAACTGTTGTAATACTTGCAAGGTCTTTACAATGAGATCCTCGGGGAAATTAGGGTTTCCTATGAAACCCGACGGGCCACCTAAGTCCAAGGGAACTCGTGCAGACTAGTCAACGGTCCTTAGGGATGATGACGTGGCACGTGGGCCCTATGATTAAGGCGGTTCCGTCACAGGTGGTATCAGAGCATTTCATTGTAAAGTACTTGCAGTATTACTTTACAAAGACTTCAAAAGGATTTCGAATGAATAAAATTGATG
Source organism: Eremochloa ophiuroides (assembly GCA_038502445.1). NCBI lineage: Eukaryota > Viridiplantae > Streptophyta > Magnoliopsida > Poales > Poaceae > Eremochloa > Eremochloa ophiuroides. The sequence continues at coordinate 52,650,076 of JAHLJS010000002.1, forward strand.
GGGTAGTTTGGTCCGAGTTGTTTTCGAACTTTCCTCATTCATTCTATAGCATCTTTCCTCGATTACTTTTATAGATCTATAGTTAGGTTTTGAGCTTAGTAGTGGATTAGCACCTTAAGTATGCCCTATGTTTGAAAACATTGAGTGCATGTCACTCTAATAATTAATTTAATCAGTATATTACGTATATGTCAGGGTATCCTGGCTTGCGTTGGAACGCTCATGCATCATGACATTACAACTATTAGTAATACCCCCCGATATGAATTAAATCTCTACTTTCTAAAATAAAACCTGTTTCCAAATAGATATTTGTTAAAAACAAATCCTTACCCTTCTTTTCAATAGATGGATCCGCAAGACCCTACCACTGGAACCGACGAATGCCTGGCTATGTTCGGAACTCCTACGGTGTTGTGGCAGTTACTTCAGGAAGTAGGCTACTCGAAACCACCAAAGTATCGTTGGTCCCGTACTGTTGTTCTTGGTCGGCCGTGGTACGAAGTGTCACTTCAGATCCCAGCTTGTACCACTGCTCTGTTTTGGCCAGCTTGGGAAGCACAAGCAGAAGGTAAGAGTCCTTGGGAAGGGGCTCAGGCTACAGCATTGGAAGTCCTGAGAAAGATCTACTTCAGGTGTCAGAAAGAAGTCAGAATTTCTACTCTGAGAATGTTTCCGTCAGAAGTCCCAAGGGATTGGGATGGTCTTCAACGACAAGCTAAGCAATTGGAAGAAAAGTCTGATCAGCAGGATCCCATATTGGTAGCCACTACTCGAGCTATGCTAGCTGTCCTTAACCTCCATCTGACCCGTGAGCAAGGACGCGAGGAGTGGCAGGAACTTTACGCTGAATGTTATGAAGCACTCAAGAGTACATAACTCAAGAAGAAGAAGGCCAATAAGAAAGCCTTAAAGTGGCAAGAGGCTGCTCAGATCAGTGATGTGGAAAAGATCGGTTTGGACGTCCAGGTGGAAGCACTCGAAGCACAGCGACAAGCAGACCAGCAACGCAAAGAAGAACTAGAGAGTCTGGTGGATAGTCTTCACCTTCAGACTGGACTTCTCATCCAGCAGCGCGAAGAAGCTCATTCTTATGCCGTAATGGCTAGAGAAGGTCTTAGAGAGACCGTTGGATATTTGCAGCATCAGGATGCGATGTTTTGGGGTCTGCATAATACCTATCAGCAACAACTTCAGGTGGCCCATCAGAACATTGCCGATCTGCAAAGAGAAGTGCAAATGCTCCATGCCATGAACGATCCAATTCCAGATATAGATGTTCCAGCAGCTGACCATCAGGAATTGTCTGGTTCAGCAGAGAATACCGATGAAGAGTTTGAGGAAGTAGCTAGTGACTCGGAATCAGAAGTAGTGAGTGATCGAGTCGATTAGTTTATGAAGCTAAATAGTCTCCTAGACCCAGTGTCAGATCAGATTAAGTCTGAGATTCAGTGTCCTTGTAATCCAAAGCCCTGTGTCAGTAGGGAACTGGTGTAATGGTAGTTCCATAAGTTGGAGTAAGTCGACCTAAACTAGTAGTCAAGGTGAACTAATGTGTAAACCTCGAAGAATCCTATGTCATCGGCCGGATCATTTTATACTTGAGCTTATGAGTGTTACGTGTGTTCAACAGTTGGTCAATTTTGTTATAGGACTAGGTTTTGCCATCACCGCTAAACTTCGCTCCATAAGTTTCTAGTCCTTGGGAAACTCCTGGATGCACTCATTCACTATTTCAAATCGACACAAAACTTTGGCTAATCCTTGATTTAATAAATCCATTGATGTAAAAATTTTTATCTTCTCTTTTCAAAACAATGCTATTTCTTTGAAAGCTATTGTAATTGAAGTCTATGGATATCGTGCTCCAAGACCGTGACACAGCGTCGAAATCTGGGGTCTCCTATGGATCACGACCATGGGAAAGTACTACCGGACACTCGCTGTTGTCAAGGTTGATGGTCATGATCCTAGCCTGCAATTAATGTGTTTTCATTCCCATTTTCCAAATATCCTTTACCAGAATTCGTATCCATATTTCTTCATGAGTTTCAAAATCCTTTTGCTCTTTATAACTATATTAAAACTCACTTTGAGAATCCACATCTGATCTCTCCGAATTCTTAAGATTATTTGTCTTTGCAATCATCTTAATTTCATCTGATAGAATAACAGGAACCAATTTGGAAAAGATACCTAAGATCCAATCACTTGGAAGTGGTATCTGTGATCCGCTGAGGATTCCATGTTGTTTTATCGATTCTTGATTATTTATAAATATCTTGACATATATTTTGAAAATTCACTTCGACGAAAACTTTATGATGCACTTAAATTCGCCTACAGACTCAGGATGAAAACCTAGCACTAGACCATGACTTTTATCTGCATACGTGTCATGCCTTGATCCGACACGTATCTCTCATTTAAATCCAACACGTTATTCCAGAATCGTTATGCCCATAGTGATGTCATGACCTGCGACCACGGTGCTGCGTCGAAACCTAGGGTCTCTCACGTGCCATGGCCACGCCGAGATTCCGCTAGGCACGCGTAGGTATCAAGGTCTAGGGCTGTGACATACTGTAGCTTCGCAACCTATAAAGTTTCCTTGTCTGCACTGTATGTAGAAACAAATTCATCTTGCTATGATGTAACATGATCTGCGGCTGCGATACAATATAGCAACCTGGGATCTCCTGTGACTCACAATCACATGAGATTCTGATGGGTATATGCTCGTATCAAGGTCTGTGGTCATTGTACATCATAGATACAGTCGATTTATTTTTCTCTTTTTACCGAGGTTACTTTGATTGTGTTCTATGATGGTGTCTCGACCCGCGACTATGGTGCCGTGTCAAAACTTGGAATCTTCTGTGAACTCCAGTCACATAAGACCCTACCAGGGTACACACTGGTATCGTAGTCGGCAGTCCTGAATCATCGTAGCTCGCAATTAATGTGCCCTTACTCTCCTTGAAACCCACCCTTAAAAGATATTCCTCGCAAGGGTTGTATTTCGAAGAAATAAGGTTTCAAGTTTTAGTGTTGAGAAACAACTGATTAGGTCAAATAAGAATCTTCCTCATAACAGGAAGTAAGAGAAGTGTGGACTAGTAGCTTATCAACTCAAGTGTCTGAACACTTGTCAGCTGCATAGGCTGTATTTCATGTGACACCACTCGAGGAGTAACTTCAAGTGTCAAATCGGGTAATTGATTTGGTAGGAGTGGAATTGGACTAGATCTGACGCACTCCGGATACTCAGTGTGGGTCATAAACCAATAAGAGATCGTGTTACTCAAAGGACTTCAACAGGATGAAGCACAGGTATGTTGGAATCAGTCTTCAGAAGAAAAAAGTTACCCGAGAGACCAGAGAATTTCTCACCTAAAAACATTCTTAAGTTCTTAGCTCACCATTAAAAATAATTTACCCCTTTCAAATCCTACAAAATGTAAGATCCCTACTTGCTCTACAGTCAAGATTTGAAAAAATATTTACTTGACACATTTTCTTTTCCATTACTTAACCTAAGGCTCTAGCCGCTTCTAAAATCTCGGGACGAGATTTTTTTTTAGGGGGGAAGGCTGTAACACCTCTGGTGTTACGGTTAATTAAAACCTGCCATGTCATCATCATTGCATGTAAATCATCCTGCATAAACTCATTTTTTTTACTATGCATTAACAACACTGATTTTATTTCAACATGTGATTTTACATAAGTTCTTAAGAGTGATTTGTTATGTAAATGTTTGGGTTTGTATGTTATTATCTAAATTGGATTGGGTAACAAAAAGAAAATCAATTATAAACCCTAAATCAGACCTAAAACCTCGACAACAAAAACTAAGCATAATTAAGTGTTGGGCCTTAAACAAAAGTTGCAAATCTTTAAAAGTTAAGCAACTTCTATTTTGGGAAATTTTGAAGTTATTAAAAATAATTTCAAATAAAATCTTAATTTAGGTTTTAAAGTTTAAACTTGAAATACGAGTTCAAAAACTAGTAGGAATCTGGCGATGGTCCTTTAATGAAAGTTTTAGCCCTTACAAAATGGAACAACTTTCATGTTTATAGATTTTAAAGTTTACTTGTAGAAATTTAAATTTAAAACCCAATTAGTGTTTGTTTAATAAAATATAAAATGCCATTTCAAAAATATCAAGAATTAGGGCAAACTACTTTAGTGAAAGTTGTAAGGCTTTTTAAATTGAATAACTTTTGTATTTGGGGATTTTGATGTTATGCAGTGAGATTTCAAAATAAACTCCAATGAGTGTTTTGAAATTTTAAATTTAAATGCTATGTCAAAAACTATGAACAATCTGAGAAAACTCCTTTAATGAAAGTTGTAGGGTTCAACAAGTAGAACAACTTTCATATTTACAGATTTTCATGTTGTTGAGAAAAGTTTGGAGAATTTTATTGAATTGCAAATCAATTTCAAATTCAAGTTTTACCCCCTTTTAAATAGTTTCAAAACTGAGCAGAATTTGAATATAGACCAAAAATAAAAATTGCTCTACACAAAATTTGCTACAACTTTTATTAAGGACATTTTTCAAGTTTGTATACAAAATAAGGGGTAATTTTGCAAAAAAAGGGAGAGGGGTGTACTGCTACAGTAGAGAGGGGGGACCGGCTATGTTCTTACCCAGGTGCAGGCGTGCGTGCGCGCGACAGCCGCCGGCGATGCCCGGGGCCGGCCGGCCGCGTGTCGCCGTCGGGGGCGGGCCCGTAGGGGCCATCTCCGCGTCGTGCGTCCGTTTCCTCTATATATATAACCGGTCGTCGCCGTTTTCTTCTCCCTTTCATCCATTGCCGCCGCCGATCGAGCTTCGGTCCACGGTCAGATGGGCGCTGCTCGGAGTCTCACCACCCAATTCTGCTTGCCACCAGTTTCATCACACCATAGCACATCGGTTGAGCCCCTCCTCAGTTCTTTTTCTTCGCCGGAGTAGCACAGACGCCGTGGTCCTTTTCCTCTGCGGCCGGAGCGCCGCCATGGCGACCTCTCCTGTGCCTATCCTTATGTGGTAAGCCACATCTCTTTGTTTCTTGTGTTCTAGCCTCCCCATGCGTCCGTGAAGCTCGCCGACTTGTCCGTTTTTCGATTGGTGCACCGAGGTCGTCGGAACAGGACTCTTGCCGTCAGGGCTCTCTGTTAAAGCCGCGGTGAACGTCGCCGACGTCGTCTGGACCACGTCCATCCCAACCAGCGTGAGAGTCGTCCTCAGCGTGAGCTCCTAGCACTCCAGGTCTGTTCGCTTTGAACTCAACCGGTGCGTCGGGGGCGGAACGGGTTACCCTCGTCACCTCGTCAACCGGCAATTCACCGGTGAGCCGCCATGGCTGGCCGAGAGCTCACCGATGTCGTTCGTCCACCCAAATGAGCCCCTAATCAAGTTCGCTAATCTGTGGGCTGCATGTTGGAGTCCCTGCGCTCGCCGGAGAGGTCACCGTCGGTGAGCCGCCGTGATCGCGCCACCGTGCGCGCGCTCGGGACGCGCCAGAGAGAGAGAGGAGGGAGCAGGCCATGCATGGGCCTAGCTGAGCCGCGAGTGGGCCGGCCCAGCCGAGCGTGAGAGCTGAGAGAGAGTGGGGTGGGAGCTAGGCTGTGTAGGCCGTCCTGCAGGCGTTGGGCCGGCTTGGGCCAAATAGGGTTTTCCATTTTTCCTCGCGAATAAAAATTGTTTTCCAATTTCCTGATAAAGAGAATAGTGAGCCAATTTTTCATTTTTATAGGAATTAATTTACTAATTTAAAAATTCTGAAAATAATTGTGTGTGCTCTCTGAGGGATGTAGTATTTAACAAAAATATTGAATGCATGTTTTGAGCACTTTCTGCAGGGGTTAAAAATCAGCACAAAAATTAATAAATGCAACATTGGGTAATTTTAATTAGTTCTCTATAACTCCAAAAATCATGAAATTTAATTTGGTACTGTTTTAGGATAAGTACTATCTATGGTAAAATTTTGAGCTCAAATAGAAATAATTTAATTACTTCTTATTTATTACTTGCTTAATTGATTAATTAAGAAAATGTCATTAGGATTAAAATTTTAAATCTTTTAGGGTTTGGTTAAACCTCTTGTAGCACCTGAACCCTGCTGTTCCAAGTTTTGATGATCATTTACTCTGTAAGTATAAGATGAATTACCCTAGGTAGTAATTAAATGCCAAAACAAAAATCCTAATTGTTGGTTGATTAATAAAATTGAGTAGAAACCCTAATTCACTTTTGTGTGGTGTAACATTTGGATTGAGTGATATCCCTGGGTCATTAACTTGAGATGATCCTTGGCACCTTAATTAGTGTTTGGGTTCTTAATTGAATTGTTAATTTGGAATGCTAGTAATTTATGTTCGTCTTATATAATGATAGGGTTTAATAGTTTGTTTAGGCAATGGGATAATAATGTTTTAGGGGAAAAACCAATCCGACTTTCAATGACTGTTAGAATGGTCAATAAATCAAAGTAGTTAATACTCGATAGTAATTAGTTTTGTTGACTTACAACTTTATCGTGAAGGAAAGTTGTACTCAACTTTCAAATTAAGTTTACTTACTATTGATCGGTGATTCTGTGCATCTCCTGCATCATGGCATACATGTCATCATATAAGTGTTGTATTATTATTTCGTGTAGTGAACGCGCGGTGATTATTATCTGAAGCGTGTCCCGAGTAAGGTCTTCACTCGGTGGACGTGGATCCTTCTCGGTGATTGACGTCAGGGTTTCGTCTACTTCAAGCAATAGGCAAGCCCCGGTGCATTTGCCCCTCCTTGTTATTTAAAAATATTTATCACTTGAGTTAATCTACTGCATTAGGTTAATAGGAGTTGAGTGATAACCTATTGATGCATTACCTTTCCTTGACCACATATTATACCTAAGACCCTGGTTTATTTAAAGTATTGAAAAATGCTTAGTCATGCTTAATGATAGAGTTGCAAAAATGCTATTTTGAAAACTGTGATGATATGAAACAAATGAATCATTTTATGGGATTGGTATTGTCCTCGTTTGGTGATGGTGTACTTGGCCAGTCCATTATCATCAACGTGGATGGGTTTTCCCGTTTGGTTGGCCAACTGCTTGGGTTAGAGTCCCAACTTTCATCGCCATCGGGAAAGGAATGTGAAAACCGGGTAGTTACCAGTGTACTTGGGTTAGAGTCCCAATGCATGGTTTCTAACGGAAAAATATTAGGGACCATTCGTTGTCGGCCTGCTGTGATCATGACTTTGTAACTAGCCACATACTACGGAAAGCCTCTGACTCCGGTGGCTCTACTGCTGGAACCGACAACCACGCACTGGGAGTGGAGAGATGGCGAGAGTAGCGTGTACCCTCGTGGCCGTCGTGCCTGGAGACTAGAGGGGTACTATGCTCTCGGGTGGCGCAGGACCGGTTCCGGGGTATGAAAAGCCGTGGTAGGCGGGGTTGGCATATGCAAGCTTAAGTGCTACATATGCAGTGTGGATAGGGATCCCCAGCTGGGTACTTCTGGATTCGAATCGACGCTGCTCCTCGGTTAATGGAGACATGATCCTCACACTTACAGCGAAGAGTGGTTCGGAACTAGGATGTTTTTGAATGGACGAAGTAAATGAAAGAATGTTGATATTTGAGAAGGAACTTGGAGATATGGTTAATGATTAATATTATTATTGAGATAAAATACTGAAATAGGATTAGTATTGCTTTTCCGCAAAATCCTTTGACTCTTGCTAAGCCTTACCTTGACTCCCCTCAGCCTGCATTCCTGAGTCTAATTTTACACCTTTAGTCGGGTAAGTCTTGCGGAGTACCCCATGTACTCAAGGTTTGTTAACCCCCTGTTGCAGGTAAGTTGAGTAAACAGTTCTACGAAGGATCGTGCCGGTCATCGGATCGTACATGGATGAAGATGTGTATATAATGAAACCCTTGGGCAGGGTGTTTAGTTGTATACAGCTACTCCACTGCGAAACTCTGGTTGGGATAATGTAATTGTAATCTATGTTTAAGTAATACTTCCGCACTCTTTACTCTGATTCAAATTATTTGCGTAAACTGTTGTAATACTTGCAAGGTCTTTACAATGAGATCCTCGGGGAAATTAGGGTTTCCTATGAAACCCGACGGGCCACCTAAGTCAAAGGGAACTCGTGCAGACTAGTCAACGGTCCTTAGGGACGATGACGTGGCACGTGGGCCCTATGATTAAGGCGGTTCCGTCACAGGGGGTGATTTGACGGCGACGAATCAAAGCCGACGGCGGCGGATTGAAGCTCGTGACAGAAGTTGCGACGGTTTAGGGTTTCGTTTTGGTGCGAAAGATTGAAGTGCCAAGAGGGAAGCTGCGGTTTGGCTATTTGAAGGCTCAAGCGCTAATTTTGGAATAAACCAGTTTATCCTAAAATTGGGGGGCATGTGTTAACACCAGATTTTGGGCTGGGAGCCGATAGCCGATACCGAAGGAAGATAGCCGATCTCCGAAGCAGATTTCGTCCAGCAGAAGGAAGGAGAATAGCCGATTGAACGGTAAATCGGTTATCGGGTGAAGGTGACAGGAGGCGTGCAGCGTCGGTATTGGTAAAGTCATCCAAAGTCCGCGCCGCCAAGATGTGATCACGATCAGAGTCCGTTATGAAAGAGAAGTTGGGACTCCAAGTTACCTTAGATATAGGATAGTTTGTTAGTTTCCTTATCTATTAATGAGTTGTAATTCGATTAGGACTCTACCTACGCTCAGGGTATAAATATAAGCCCTCAGCCATTGTAACGACAACAACATCAATACAACACAACTTTCGGCTCCGGCCAACAAACCCTAGAATCAGTCGAGTCCGGCGAGTCACTTCATCCAGGTTGGGCGTCATCCGGTGGACGCAGGCTTGCTTGTAAGTATCGTCAACCCCCTGTTAAACTATGTCTTTTTAGCGTCATCCGGTGGACGTGGAAGCATGGCGGACCAGGGTCCTTGCTAAGCTCTGTTTCTTTGGCGTCATCTGGTGGACGCGGGAAGCACAGTGAGTCAAGGATGATTCACGCTGGTTTACCCGATCAATCTGTGTTAACCGTCATCCGGTGGACGAGATGCAGATTAGGATGGTTTTCACGCGCGGATTAGTTATCGATTCGTGTTTGTTTGCTTGATTAATCTATTAGTTAACGTCATCCGGTGGACAGGCTATAGATTAAGACAGTTTGCATGCATGGATTAGTTAACGGCTCTAGTTAAATTTGGCAGTTTAGCTGGATTCATTAAGTTACCGATGTTGCTTATGTTTATTGTTTATTATTCAAAGCAATCATCAATTTGCCCGTCTTGATCCATATGCATCGACTTGTATCTAATAGATTTATATGTTCAACGAATTATGCTTGCCATTCGTTTTATATTGAATGCTTTGCACTAGCCGATTGTATTTTGGATCTAGATTAGATACGGGTCGCACTCAAGTAATAAAGTAAACATTGTCTAGATTCAAAGGTTAACGGATTTAAGTTGCAACTTCATCATGACTGCCTCGATCCGCTCGATCTCTACTGTTGCAAGATTGTGATTTAGATCTATTAGCCGGAGAGTTGAAACATTGTCTACTTTATATGCTTGTATATTGCCCGTATACACTGAATCGGCTGAAATAGCCGATTTCATCTTATTTTACATTGAGACATCTTATGATTATGATAGCTTGTTGTGACTACATCTTTTATAGCATATTTCTGTCTAAAGCAAGTATATATCATTGAATTCATGTCTGAATCGGTTAACTTGAGTTATAATGCATGTTTCGCTACAATCGGTTCATAACATGACGGAATCGGCTTTCTAGTCGATCTCCCATTACATCGGCTCTTCGAGCCATACAGTTGGAACTACCTGGACATACCGGTTAGTTCCGCCCTGTGATTACTGATTACGTCTTGTTTCCTTGTCAATTGCAAGGTCAAATTGACTGGCACGCTTGGGTATTACTGACACTCTCAGACCGGGTCCGAAGCTAGCTGGATCTACGAGAGCTTTACTGCCTCAAGGGTCGTTTCCGGCTTCGCTAGTGTGTTGGGCTTAGGAAACCACTTTTTGCGCCAACAATGACCCATGGTGAAAGAGCTATAAGCCCCATATAGTTAAGACATAAGATGAATTTCTGAATCATGCGCAATACTAGAATAGTGTTGGTTTGTATGCAAGATCTTTGTGAATTATTACATTAAAGAAATTCTTGATTCAACATTGCCTTGTTAAAATTATGTCTTTGCTTGAGGACAAGCAAAAGGTTAGCTTGGGGGAGTTTGTTGACAGTCGCTAACACTCTATTTTACCATCAACATTCCACCCATAATCAAGGTAAAACCACATGAAATGCAAAGAACTCACTTTGAAACTTACCTAGTTCCACATGTCCGTGGAGAAATTTGTGTATCCAGGAAAAATAACGAAATCAGGCAAAACTGAAGCATACCAAGATAGATTGACACCTCAGCTGCCACATGGGAGCTAGAGCGGGGCGCCCGCCCTACCAAGTAAGGCGCTCGCCCTATCAAAAGTGCCAAACGGCACTTGCCACCTCACTAATCCGTGTGCCATCCTCCCAAATGGCTTGTGACACGTTGAAACAACATCAACGGCTCAAATACAAGGCATGAGGATTCGGTGGCCCTATCAACAGGGTGCCCGCCCTGTCAAAGTTGGAGTGACACGTCCACAATCCGAGGGAAGGTGTCCAGGAGTCATCTACACCATCAAATGAAGTCAGTTTTCATCCAACGGTGATCAAGTGATGTTCCATGGATTGAAGGACCCACATGTCATCATCTTAGGGGTTGCAACCATCATTTCAGGACACAAACTGACCTTGTTACCACCATAGGGGAGGAAGGAGGGCCGTAGGATGCAAGTCGGTGCATCCAAGGGGGCGCCCGCCCCACTAGGAGGGTGCCTGCCCTGCCTCCTCGCGCCACCGACCTCCAGGACTCCTACAAGTACCCCTGGAGCACTCCTACACTATAAATAGGACTTGGATCCTCACTTGTAAGAAAAAACACACTAGAAAACACTAGAGAATCCACTTGAGATTTAGCTCATAGTCAGTAGCTCCTCTCTCTCAAGCGAAGCTCTACTCTTAGGAATAGTGCTAGCTAGAGAAGAGTAGAGTGGTGGAGAGAAGTCGGGAGAAGGAGGAAGTCTGTGGAGGAGCCGGTCTTGTCAGCGACCTCCTCTGCGGTGTTCTTCACTCTTATCGGTAATAAAGATCGTCTTCCTCATTTATTTGTTGTTATACTTTAAGTAGCTATATACTTACTCATTGCTTGGTTAGAGTGCTCTAATTCTTGAGCTCGAGTTAGAGGAGAAAGTTTTATAGATTAAGCGCGGTGCTTAGGCTATAGCTTACCCCTGAGTGCGGCTAGACCCACGGATAGTAGTGGTAGGTTCTAGGTGGTGACAGCCCTAGAATCCTCTGGATTCCACCATGTTCGGCCTAGTTTTATCATTGTAGGACTTTGGGATGTACGGTGCCTAATCAGTCGAACCCCGGCGAGTTTAGGACTTTGCGTGTCCTAAGTATAGCAGTCTGTTTGGTATAACAATCATTTGATCTTTTACTGAGATAGAGTTCTCCCCCAAAACTCCAGAGCTACCCAGTGTGTTTCCACCTTAGTTATACTTCACTGATTTATCCTTACTAAGGTTATTACCCCATTTATCCATATCTTGATCCTTGATTATCAAATCCTTGGAATTACAAACCCCGCCTTCCTTCGGGAAAATATAAATTCGACACCTGGTACTCCCAGGTAAAGTGCTACATGATAGTTCTGTGCACTTGCAGAATCCCATCACCTATCCTATAGAGCCACCCATAGCATTTTTTGGCCAACAATCACATACTTTGAGCATAGGGATTGACAACCCCAGTGATTGCGTTGAGAAGTATTGTTACCACTACTAGAGGATAGATTTGGCTACATTCTTTTGATAGCGTTAGTATCTATCAACAAGCTTTTTCGTGCCGTTGCCGGGGATATCTTTACCCTTGGTGATTGCGTTAGATTTGCCAATAGACACCACGTCCAATTTGACTTAGGAAGGCATTTTAACCTAAGCACCACGCTTAATTCAAAAAGCCTTTTGAAAATATGATCACCACTCCTAAACTAAGCACCGTGCTTCATTTAAGAGATGTATGAAAGTACTTCAAAGACTATATACAATAGCAAATAAAGGCAGCATGAAAGTATTATAGAGTGTTATTCAAACAGAGATGAAAGCACATGATTGTTAATTAACAATTTGAACATGGATTAAAAGGGTAGAGACAACCAATATTAGCAACATAAGATTCTATAAATAAGCCCATACCCCAAGCTTGAATTTCGCAAGGCAAAGTTAAGTTTGGATAGATTAATGTTGCATGATGATTGGTTGGACATACCTTGCGTTGTCACTCTTCTACTTCAAACCTGAAATGGTTAGTGGCAAAATACCCGATGGAATATTTTCATAATTATAATTCTACGTTCAATTCACAAGGATATTGCAGCAAAAGGTATAAGCTCACGTTATTTTTCAAGAGTGGTTATTTTAAGACACAAAGTCATTCTTGGGAAACCTTCTAATTATTGTACATTGAGTTCATGGTGTGGTTTCCTCTAGAACACCTACCTTTGTGCACCTATCTCAAGATTACAACGAGATCTACAAAATTTATGATAAACATATGCATCTACAACCACCCTTTCAATAAATTTATGAATAGGTAGAATGAGGGGGTTGAAGATCTCGTGTGTGATAATGTTGGAGAGACCAATTGATCCAGGAGATTTCTCATATGAGCATGGATTCGATGAGGTGTTAATGAAGTAATTACCATGCTCATTAATGTGATCTCCCTTTTCAAATTCCAAGGGTGTTTCTTTATAGATGTTTATAGGCAACAAGTTTGTCTCTATTATTTCATGTCTACGACATTCATTGGATATTTTATTTTCTAGTATTTCCCATGGATTGGTGTCTCTAAGATTAGTTTTGTCTAAGGTATTCTCTAAACTTGAATGAGTTATGTTTATTACAGAAATTGATTTAAACTCACCATTTGAATCTAGACCAAGTTTAGATGCTAGCCTAAGGCTTCGTCCTCTTCCATCCATTCTTTGACAATAGCATATGTATTTCTAGTATGTTCTATGCATTCCTGCCATTGTCGTAGCTTTTCTTGGTCATTCCAATAATCTTCATGACTCCTATTCTTGTGATGTCTTAATGGGATCCTAGGGTCATTATGAGATTTAGGAGAGAGAGCAGAAGAAGGATCATCAGGGTCAAGGATGGCTTTAGAGATGGGTTCAGATGAGACATCTAATGTGGGCATAGAAGGGGAGAAGATTGAATTAATTTCTAAGTGGCTTGGCTCTCCTTCTATGGCATCACTAGACATACCATCCCTGTATTCTTCCCAATGTCTTTCAGGGGAAAGGAAGTTGACGACACTTTTTCCAAGATGCTCTTCTAAGAAGATCTGATTTACATTGATTTATAAGCATCTTAGCTAACTGGAAGTCTAAATCACCAAAGTGGGGTTTCCATCGTTTAGGATTGACAGCGAAATCTTAGGATTGGAGTGATTGTGTTTTAGCTACCAAAACTTCCTCTACTTGTTCGGGAGATGATTTCTTCTCTTCCTCAGGGAGTACAGAATTCGCTTGAGCAACCTTGTTGATCATGGCTCTTGCTTTACTTATAGGCAAATAAGGAAAGGCTCCTCCAGAGGATAAATCAAGGGATTCCCTAGAGTTCTTGGTAAGAACCAAATAGAAATGTTGAATCAACACAGGCTCTGGAAAACCAAGGTCAGGGCCAGAGGTTGTAACACCCCAGGTATTAGTCACGAGCTAACCAACGAGTGTGGACCTAACCAAGTTATGTCAATCAATGATCTTGATCACTGTCTCACATTCATCTTCATCTGCCATGACTATTGGAAGAAGTCTCATAAAGATCCAAATCAAGAATCCACTTGAAATAGCAAATCATATGCTTGTTTAGATTTATTGATTTAGGAAAGATGAGCATGCAAAGTCAATCAAATCTTGTAACCTTGACCAAACAACTCTATTTGAACTCTACAACAAAAGTCATGAAGGACTCATGTTGAGCGAATGCCAAGAAAATACCTTTATTGGCCTAAACATCTACTTTGAGCTCTCTAATTACTTTGTTTTGACCAAAGTGTAAATGTATCTTCTGTGCAAGATATGAAGTTTGACCCAAAATAAAAGTTATAGATATTTTGGAGGAGAACAAATGTTACTTATGGACCAAGTCATGATTCAACCCCTAAGTGCCTCAAATAGTGGACACAAGATAGAGGAAAAGCTGATTTCAGGACTTTAAATATTTCTAAGTCTGAAATCTGCCCCTATTGCATTGACGTGTTGCTTTCTTCAAATTTTGTTAAGCAACTCAAGTTGACCAAAAATAAAAGTTGAAGATAATTGGTTGAGGCACAGCATATCCAAATTTGGGACCAATCCGACACAGTTTGACAAGGTTTCGCCTTCGATCTTTGATCGTAATTAACCCGTTGACAATAGCCAATTTGGGATTAATTATCTCCTAATCCATTGGTAAACTGATGGAACACTCTTAATACATATTGTAGACCATAATGTGGGCAACAACTTTGATTAAGGGCACTTAGATCGAATCTACTCAGAATATGCCGTTTTTGGCCGCCCAAGACGGCCACACCGTCGCCCGCCACGTGCTCGAGGCTGGGCCCCAAAGGGGACGCTGGTTTGCACGCTCAGAGCTCCCACCTCCATTTTTGTCTCCTGCCCTCTCCTCCTCCACGCATTTGGACGGCAGAACGCTCCCTGCTCGCCTCAGCTCACTCCTATTCCATCTCCACTCTCTCCCTCGCTCATCTCGGCTCTCTCCTCCTTGCCGGCAAGCACGCAGGGTGCCGTCGCCATGGACGAGTGGGGCGAGCTCCCTGCTGCCACCGTGGTTTGCCTCGGCGCTACCTCGTGCTTCCTCGTCACGTCCTGCCTCCTTCACCGCAGCAGCGCCGCTTGACACTCGCCGCTTGAGCCTCTCTTCTGCTCTCTCTTCCTCCCTGCTGTTGGAGCAGCAGGCCATGGCAGCCATGGCCAAGGCCACACAAGCCGCAGCCAGCAGCAGCTGCTGCTCAGCCCCGTGGGCAGCTTGCAGGCGCCCCTGCAGCCGTCTAGAGCAGCGAGCAGCCGGCCTCTCGCCGCTGACAGCCACTTCCTGGCCAGAGCCGCCAGCTTGGCCGACCATGCTGTGCGCTGCTTGCTGTTTCCATTCAGCAAGGAAGAAGAAGCCTCCCTCTCCCTATGACAAGCGGGACCCGCAGGATCCCATTTCTTACTCAAATCTACAGATTTTGATTTATCTTCAAAAATTTATAGTTACAGTTTGGGTGCTCCAAATATTGTGAAACTAGTTTTGTTAGATTCATGGTAAAGTTCTCTGCATGTTAGTATTATTGGTTGTGTCATGCATGCAAATATTTTGTTCTGCAGAAATTATTAAGGAAAAGTGGTTTTAGGAGTGATTTAACTTGCTTTTGCTCATATGCAGGGTTTTAGATGTCCAACTTTAGTGATTCCAATTTTGTTAGTCTCCTAATAAAATGCACTAGCTGATAGGAATATAAAACATATAGGTTGTTTACTATTTTAATGATGTTTCACATTAATCTTGTTAAATAGGAAATAAATGGCTGATTTACTTGTTATTTTTTATCTGGAGTTTTATTGCTCCAAACTGGTATGAAAATTTAATTGTAGACTCTTTGTATGATATGTAATATATGGTTAAAATTTCATTATTTATGGTGCATGTATGACATGAGTTGTTGATTTATCTTGTTTGATATCTATTAAGTAGATTTAAATGCATTATAAATAATATATAGGTGTAAAAATGAAAATGGTGTTCCAATACCTTTGTATGATATTGTGTTAGCCTGAGAATCAATAATATGGCCATGTTGTTTCAGAAAATGTTGAGTTTCATATTTAATTTGCTCTCCAATGCTTTATTGCATTACAGATTTGTGTATTTTGTAATAATTAAATTATAGAACCTAAGCATGTAAAAATTGTACATTGGTCATGATTTACATTTATTTAGCTCTCATGAAAATATCAACTCCATTTGAGATGTTTACCATATAACTTAAATAATTAAATAATGGGTTTTTATGCAATAGTGAGTGAACAATTAAAGACAAATGAATGCATGCATGTTTCTTGTGATGTCTTGATATTCTTTGGTCTGAGATGAATCTTATATGATCATGTTTATGATAGTTGGAGTTAATTAATTAGCTTATATATGTGTGTCATTGATTTAATAGCAAACAAACAACTTAATTATATTCCTGCTGAAAATGGCTGCATGTGTAGTCCCTGTTGTTGTGGTGTTTTCTGCATTAAAATGATGTTGCATGTAAATATGTTCTATACAAAAGTTGTAGTTAACTTCATTTACTTGCTTGTCCCTAGAATTTCATAATTGTAGACCTGATAGTTTTAGAGCTATAGAATTTAGAAGTCTGCTGTCAGGTTTCGCCTATTTTCGGTGTAGACCTGAATGTTTGCTTGGTTTGACCAATTTATACTTTGAATCACCTCTTGATGATAATAAATAAGTTGTAGTACATTTCTTTGGCTTTTCAAATTGTCTAGGATCATCCTTTTTGATGGTCTAGATCTCTAGTTTTGATTGTTTGAAGTGTGAGGACAGAATCTGTCCAAATCTGAACAGAGCTGCCTTCTTTGTGTTGTTTGACCTTTATATGTATTGAATCATCTGAAGATGATAATAACAAAGTTATAGAAAATTTCAATAGATTTCCAGAAAGGCTTATATCACCCTGTTTGGATGTGTATAGCTTGAGTTATGGTTAAATCTTGTGCTTGCTGTCCTGCTGCCCATAAACTGCATGTGTGGGATTATGATTGCTTTGACTTTGCTTTGCTTGGTGTGATTGTTAGCTTATGGTTCAATGATGGTAGATTAACATGCCTTATATTACTTTATTTTATTCATACATGTGCATTGTGCATCTCATTTAGGTACGATAGATGAACACGTGGAGTGAAGGACATGATGATGAAACTAACCACAAGACGGTGTGGTGGACTAATCACGAAGATGGAAGGACTAATCGAGTGCTTGGATGGGAGATGCTCATCGAGCGAGTGTCATCTAACAAACGCTGACTTAGTGTTGAATTCCAGGCAAGCCCCGGAGCATCTCTAAGTCTCCACCTATCTCTTTGTATAAATGCACCGGTCTTTATTAAATCGTATGATTGTGCACTTAAGTGTAGGAATTGATTGATACCGTTGCTGCATATTCACCTTGACCACTTTACATATGATCCTGGTACTATTACTAGACAAAGGATGGGTTCGATCTTATGCTTAGCCATGCTTAGACCGGTAGAAGTCGAGGGATTTCCTGTCCTTCGCGAGCATAGGTGGTGACTATTGCTGATGGGGATGGATTTTACATGGTTGACTATATGTGCCACCATGCCATAATGATAATGAGAGAATCAAGGCTAGGTAGCGGGGAGCCGCATGACATGGATGAGGTCATGCCGTCTTCGGTGCTGCTTGCGGCCGACTAGGACTGAGGCCACCAGACATCAGTTGGGATTGAAAGATGTCGTCACTTAGCTAGCCAGATAAGTCGTTCTGACCACAAAACCGAGTATTTCTTTCTGAGCCAGGAATTGGGGCTGATAAGGTAGACATATTCTGAAGGCAGGAAGGATGTGCAGAGACACCATCTTACCAAGGGCAGGTCACGGACCTGATGCATCCTGGCAAGTGGGTTCGTCTCTGAGAATATGGGCCCCCTCCAAACCCGCGATACAAATTATGTCTCAGAAAGATCTAACAGTGACCTAAGAAGCCACTGATCAGGCTGACAGGGTTTGTGATTGGCATGTTTGCTAGCTGGTACAATCGATTCGAATCGCCATCTCTCCTGGTTAGTGAGAAACTGAACTGATCTTCTGGTGAGGTAGAGGTTAACAACTTGAACATATTGATTATGGTGAGATGAGGTTGATATCTGTGGATATCAGAAATCATATGGTTGTATTGTTTGCTATAATATCAAGTGATTGTTTAGTATAGCTGCAAACCTTAGCTTAATAGCTTAACTGAAATCGAAGCTAAACCATATCTAAAATTTATAAGTTGAGGAACTACTGTAGTAATGCTTTTTATGCAAAATGTTGCTATCCTCTGAGCTCCACCAAATAAGCCTGCATATCCTTTTTTATTTACTTCCTTTCGGGTAAGTCTAGCTGAGTACATTTGAGTACTCAGGGTTTTATTCCCAATGTTGCAGGAGGAATACTTTGTTGTCTAAAAGAGCTACTTCTATCCTTCGGGAAAGGAAGAATAGACCTTGGGCAATGTCATGTATTTATCTTATCTATGTTGCTGTGACTGGTCGGTACTTGGCACTGTATTATGAACTTAAGTGTGTGTAAATCTATTTCATTTCCACAACTGAACTTTTATGTAAAGTCTATCATGTACTCTGATGTAATTGAACTATGTGCGAATCTATGTATCATGTGTATGTGTGCTGCTGAGTTTCTGCGATCCTTGGATAAGTGTTGTGTAAAAGTTTGAAATCCTTCGAGATTTCACGGACTACCGGGTTTATATTGGCTCAAGTGTGGCTTGATAGCTGGGTAAACAACTGTCGCTGTACTTGTGCTCGAATAAATTGGTCCGTTCTGTTACAGAGGTAACAAATTCATTAAAACGATCCCATGATGTACTAAGAAATTCTTGTTCTAGTTGCCTAAAAGTTAGAACCTCTTTTCAAAAGTTAACTACTCTATGGATGGGAAAGAAATATAAACAAAATTCAGAGCATAATGTTTCCCAATCACCTTTCATACTTCCTATGGCTCGATTATACCAACGTTTAGCTCTTTCGGTCAAAGAGAACGGAAAAAAGCTTCCATCTTAAAGTCTTATCAGACATGCTAGCAATGTGCAAGCATGCACAGGTCTGGTCGAATTCTCGTAGGTGTAAGTATGGGTTTTCGTTACCTTCTCCCGAGAAGGGTTTATCCCGAATCATATTAATTAGACATGGGCGCAGCTCATAGCCAAGTGTTATTATAGGCTCTTTAGATTTTGGTGGCTCAAACCTTTTGCGCACGCCATAAAGACAGATAGGCGTGGAATTTAAAGCATCCATAACACAAAAGATAAAATTATAATACAAGATTAAGCTAAACTAAGTCAAAATCAGCAAACCGTTCCCCGACAACGGTGCCAGAAATGCTTGTTCGTATAAATTAACTGCACTCTATTAAATATTATTATTATCAGATTATCCGCAAGCGCACAGATGTAATACCGATGTAGCACTTCACCCAAAGGTTTTAAATATCGTATCCACATGGAACAGTAGGTGATAATGACTAAGCCGATGAATTTAACCCTATAATTAGGCTAGATAATATTAAGAAAGAGGAAATAGCTAATGACTATCTAGTTCCAACAACCGGTAAGCTTTGAATAATACCGTTCTAACTGGGCAGTAACCTGAATAAGAGCAGAAATCAGAGTTCTCTCCTACCAAGCACCTATACACCTACCAAACCTATCAACGGGAAGTGGACTACAGAGGAATCAACGTAGCTATCACCTACGCGAACTACCACTATCTGGCTAATCAGAGGGCATTCACAAGTAAACATAGCCTAAACACCATGCCTACACTATGAAATACTACTTCAATCAAGCAATCACCAAGATCAAAGTACTCAATATAAGTTGCAAACTTAAGAACAAATAAGAACAACTGCTTACTTGAATTAGAATGTTGAATACAAAAGTACCGCAGAACGTAGCTCCGGGAGAGGGAACTAAATCCAGACGAATACAACTACGAAGAAACGCTGACAGGCCAGAACTCCTCCAAAACTCTACTCCTCTACTCTATCTCTCTACTTCTCTAAACAAGACTAGATCTAGAAGAACTAGTCTCTCCTAATTGCTACATGTAACCCTAACTTGAGATATTGAACTGAAGCTCAGGAATAGAGATTGCCTCCAGGGAGGGGGTCTGCCCCTTTATTTATAGCCTGGTGGGATGAACGTGCGCCGCAGGATCAAACCGACTTAACCAAGGGCCGAGATGACTCCTCAAAGGTGGTGGAGGAAGACTCTAGACTGGCGGGGCCCGAACCCTAGCAGGGGGCGCCGGCCGGCCCCTACCCTGGCGCCGGCCGGCCCGACTTTGTGGGGTCCCGGGGCCCAGTTGCTTCGGGTGTTCTCTAGGCCCTTCTAGAAGTTGATTGCAAGGCTTTCCGTCGACTGTTAAGTTTCAGTGACTTTTACGCACTTTAATCCCTCTTTTACGCTTTTCTGGAATACTCCCTGGAAAATATAGAATATGAAAAACTTGTGGAAATTGTCAGTTAAAACCTTGACTAGTGTGTATTCATGTGTCCTTTCATGTCTAAAGTTCTAATAAAAGTTGACGTTATCGACCGTCAACACCCGGGCAGTGCTGCTTCCGGCGGGAAGCGGGGCGACATGCGGCGAAATCTCTGAGGTTGCGTCAAGGCGACGACAACTCGAGCAGGAAGCGGGGTCATCCGATCGCATTCACAAAGATAGGCTATTCCAGAATGTCCTAGGGGTAGCTGGCTCGCCTGATTAGCAGTAGTGGTAGTTAGGGGGTTTTCTGCAAAATGTAATAAGGGCGATAAGAAGGGGATGACAGCTCCTCCTCTCCCCATCTCTCTCACACTCTCTCATTCCCCTCTATGCCTAGGGTTAGTGTCGACCGACGATAGTCTACCGAGGGGTATGCCCAAGGTAGTAGATGATCGGTGAAGGTGCGCCTGAGACGAGCAAGAGCTACGCTGATAGCGTGGGACATGAGATTTATACAGGTTCAGGCCGCCGCTAGGCATAATACCCTACGTCATGTGTGTTGCTGTATTGTATTGCTAGTGGATGAGATGGATCAAGTTGTGGGATCTATCCCTGCCTCTCCTTATATATTCTGAAGGGACAAGGTTACAAGTAAACTATCCAAGTTGGTACAATAACCGTGCGGTGCAGTGCCTTGCGCCGCACGCCTTTGTCTTTTGGGTTGGGCCAGCTTTGATGGTGCGGCACATGTCTTGTCTTGTGGTACCGGGGGTTTATATCCCCACAGCTAGTCCCCGAGCGCCTTGCATTTGTCGGGAGGTGCAGATCTTCGGAGTTGCTTGACCAGACGGATGTAAGGAGCTCAGAAAAAATTTGAAAAGAACCTTCTCTTTGGTGAAGTGTATCCACTTTTGGTTCCCAAGAATCAATACCTTCACCGACTAGGTGAAGTGTATCCACTTAGTCCCCGAGCCTGATAGTAGGTGACGTAGTCACGTGGTGTCAGGGTCAAAACCTTTATTCTTGTAGATTATGTGAAGTGTTGACGAAGTCCCCGAGCACAACAAGTGATCGGGAAAAATCTTCCGAGCAGGCGAGGCGATGACGCAGTCCCCGAGCGTAGAAAGTGATCGAAAAAAATCTTCTGAGCAGGCGATGACGAAGTCCCCGAGCACAGTAAGTGATCGGGAAACTCTTCTGAGTAGGCGAGGCGATGACGCAGTACCCAAGCACAGCAAGTGATCGGGAAAAATCTTCCGAGCAGCCGAGACGACGACGAAGTCTCCGAGCATAGCAAGTGCGCGGGAAAGTCTTTCGAGCAAGCGAGGCACATATCAAGACCCCCGATGTGCTGCCCAAGATCAGCACCCTGATCCAAACAGCGTGGAGTGTATTGATAGCTCGGTGACGAGTCCCCAGCGTGGTCGGAAACGGTGTCCGAGCAGCACGAGGACGACGAGGAGCGGCGACGAATCCCCAGCGTGGTCGGAGGCATAGTCCGAGCAGCGCGAGGATGGCAAGGAATGGCGACGAGTCCCTAGCATGGTCAGAGGCGGTGTCTGAGCAACGCGAGAATGATGAGAAGCGGCGACGAGTACGGTGAGTAGCGACGACATGTCCCCAGCGTGGTCGGAGATGATGTACGAGTAGCGCGAGGACGGCGAGTAGCGACGACGAGTCCCCAACGTGGTCGGAGATGATGTCCGAGTAGCGCGAGGACGGCGAGTAGCGACGACGAGTCCCCAATGTGGTCGGAGACAGTGTCCAAGCAACGCAAGGATGGCGAGGAGCGACGATGATGAGTCCCCTAGCATGGTCGGAAACGGTGTCTGAGTAGTGTGAGGACGACGAGGAGTCCGGAGGCGAGTCCCCAGCGTGGTCGGAGGCGGTGTCCGAGCAACGCGAGGACGGCAAGAAGCGGCGACGAGTCCCCAGCATGGTCGGAAACTGGTGTTCGAGCAATGCGAGGACGGCGTGGAGCGACGACTGAGTCCCCAGCGTGGTCAGAAATGGTGTCCGATCAGTGCGAGGACGACGATGAGCGGCGACAAGAGATTTGCGGAGTTCCTGCAAAATAAATATGCACAGTGGGTAGTGCATGATGTAGGTTTTGGAGCAGATCCCAATATTGTAGAATGCATGATAAGATTATCCATTTCTTGCTTTTGTCAGGTCACGTAATTTCCCCTGGTAGTTGGCCTGTTATGTTTAAGCACCTGACCAGGCGTCTGGTTCAGAGGTGTCCTTAACATGACCATTTGTGTGACGGCTCACGGGGCGAAGACAAGTTTCACGGATTAAGGCGGTGTTGATGGTGGATATACCCTAAAATTCCACATTCAAACACCGTCAACAAGCCTCGGATCCAAGGAAGATCAACATAACATGAATATATTTTTATCAATAACTAATTCCACTTGTACTCTTAGTGTGTGAATGCAGGGAAGATCAAAATAGGACAAAATGCAGCAGCTGGGGCTCACATATGTGGTTCAGCCGAACCACATATGGAGGCACCAAACAACCACAATCCAATACATGACACAAGGGACCACATGGAAGAGACCACAGCTCAGAGTGGGCCCACCCATGGGTCGGCCGAACTGCCCATGGGGCCCACCTGGCTCTGGTAATGAGGCAGAATCCGTGTGACACTCCAACCAAGTCATTCCATCCATTTGATCAACTTGTGCTTCCATTCAACGATGGATATCAAAGGCACACGGATTGAGGCATGAAACGAAGCAATCAACACATAACAAGTACTAGGGGAGACCCTATGATAGGTGGGGACCACGTTGGTGAGCCCAACCCACCAGGAGTGGGTCGACCGAACCATAAATGGTGGGGCCAGGCCACTTGCAGCTTCAATGACTGGTGGGGACACCTTCTAGAAGCCCCTGGCTGGGCCCACCTGCCATAGGGGGTTCGGCCTGAACCTCCTGGTGCACAGCTAGGACGGTTAGCTTCCACCGCCTTCCTGCATGATGTCCACGTGAGGAAATCACCAGCACCGTTGATCTAAGGTGGTTTCAAGGTCGGTTCATCCAAGGGTTAAGGTGGAAAGGCACACGGATCGCTGACGTGGCACCCCTCCATCTTCCCCTATAAATAGAGGCTGCCTCCACCCTCTCAAGACATGATTCATTCAAGATACAAGTGAAGAAGTAGTGTAGTTCCACCTTTAGTAGTAGGTGTAGACTAGTGTGGGAGTTAGAGTTGAGTCGAGCTGCGCTCAGGGTCTCCAGAGTCAGTCTGCTGGAGAGTCTGGTATAACTCTTGTATCTTTCTCTTTATTTCAGACTTATTTACTTCAATATAATATATTCCTGCTTTGCTTTACTAAGTCTCTACTTAGTGCATTACTATTCTAGTAGTAGTACTGTTATGAGTTATTTTATTAACTGGTCCATTCGAATTAGTTTGTGATCCTGTTCCAACTCAACGTGTGTTAGTTCATCGCCTGTCATAGGATGCTCTAGTTGCTCTGATCACAGCTAGAGTAGTGAGACTTAGCGTAAGCGTGGTGCTTAGGTTAAATCTTGCCTTTGATTATCGCTTGTCGCACGGATTGTTTGTGGGTGCTAGCAGGTGTTGACAGTCCTGTCTAGTCTTAGTATCCCTCCACATGTTTTAGGTAAGTTCTTAAAAAGTAGGCTCCCATAAGAGTGTAGGCGCTTCGGATAGAGGTTTTGTCCTCTATTGTCTCGCACTACCCCCTGCACACCGGTAGTAAGGTAGCAATCCTAGTGTAATTTGACCATTTGATAGGATAGATCACAGGAGTAAAGTTTGAATCACAGGAACCTTTCTCACTCGTTGTCCTCCCACCTAGCTACACTACACTAGTTATCTTTTAGTATTTCATTTGTTATCTTTGAATCATCACCTTCCTATCATACTTCGATTACCCCCTCTGCACTAGTTGTGCTAAGTTGAGATACATTCCAGGATCTTCTTCTATTAATATTTCTAGCAACCGCTTTCCCTTGGGATAAAATAAATAACGATACCTTGGAATACTCCCGGGTGAAGTGCTACAGCAGGTATATTCTGTGCGCTTGCGGAAATATCCAATAGACATAAGAAATACCCCCAGGCACTTCTGGCGCCGTTATCAGAGATAGCCTAACACCCTGTCTCTGGTGGTTGTGCTAAGAAGTGACAACAAGCATTTCTGGACGACGTTGCCGGGGATAGCCTAACACCCTGTCTCTGGTGATTGTGCTAAGAAGTGTCAACAAGCATTTCTGGCACCGTTGCCGGGGAAAGCATAGCTAGAAATTTTAATAATATCGAATCCGGAACCTATCATCAAATTAGTATCAATTAGTTGTAGTAGGGCTTACCCTTGCCTCTGCTTCCCTTTATCGTGAAGCAAGGCATACATGAGTGGATTTCAGTTTCAAGCCACGGTAATAGAAAATTCAGAGACATCCACCAGGAGTTCTCGACACCGTTCAGTCTCCGATCGGAGGTCCGATTTGGTATTGGAACCACTCAAGGAAGGAGGCTCAGCACTGTCACCTAAGAAAGCTATGGCCCAAAAGACCGTCTTCGAGCATTCTGCACCGTCGGCCGACAATGTCGCCACCGGTCCACAGCCTAGCTTGGGGGATATCACTTTTGAGCTCAAGCCATCTCTTATCAACAATGATGCAAGCCAACCCATTCAGGCGGAAAGCCCCATGAGGATGCAAATGCACATCTCCAGAATTTCCTGGAGTTGTGTGGCACGATTGCCATAAAAGGAGTCAAGATGAACTCCATCTGTCTTCGTCTTTTCCGTTCTCCTTGATCGAAAAGGAAAAACAATGGTTCTATGCTCATTCCGAAGGCATTGACGATTGGACAAGCTGTGCTAATGCATTACTCAAGAAATTCTTCCCGATGGGCAAAACCACCACTCTTCGAGGAAAGACCTCAGGCTTTACATAGCAAGTGGACGAGACGATTCCCGAAGCGTGGGAACGTCTTTAGGAATACATTCGGGAATGTCCTCACCATGGAATCCAAGAATGGCTCATGATTCAAGGTTTCTACCATGGGCTAATCCCAATAGCCCGTAGCCACCTTGACTGCCGCTGCTAGAGGAGCATTCACTTCACTCAATGTCACACAAGGCAAGAATCTAATAGAAAAGATGGTGACAAATCAAGGGTGGAATGAAGATCGACTCCAATCCAAGAAAAAGAACACACATACCATCCATTAAGTAGATGCAATATCTGAGAAGATGGATCTCCTCTTGAGAAGGTTGGAAGAACATGCTAATTTCAAGAAAGACCAAGAGGCTATTCAACATTATGCTTCCAAGCATCAATTGGATCAGGTATGTAGTGTATCTTATTCCAAATTAAATCCTGAGAAGATAGACGCCATCAACAACGATTCAAAGTACCCTCAACAAGGAAGATGGGCGTCAAACTCCAAGTTTCAAGGTAAGGTAAATTTTGGTAATCAATTATCATTAAAAGATCTTGTTATGAATCAAGCTAAAATAAATGAAAGCATGAATAAAAAGTTGATAGAAAATGACAAGACCCTTGAAACATTAAATTGTAAGATGGATGCTCTCGCTTCTTCTGTTAAAGAACAAATGAGTTTTAATAGAATGTTAGAATCTCAATTAGCTCATCTTGTTGCTACTACTTCATCTCCTAAAATACTTGCAATACTTCGAATATCAATGCGGTAATCACGAGGGGAGGTAAGTCCACTCGCGATCCACCAAATCCTAACATGGCAGGGAAGGCTGCAAGAAAAGATAAGGAAGATGATAAAGAAGAAGAAGAATTACCAGCACCTGATGACAACACCAATTTCCAAGGAAAGACAGCCCCACACGAATATTATGACACCAACGTGCTGCTACCTTTCCCAAGAACAAGGAAGCAAACCACCGACGAGCAATTCAGGAAAATTCGTCGAGGTAATCCGTCATCTTTATGTGAATATTCCATTACTTGACGCAATGCAGGTACCAACCTACTGCTAAGTACCTAAGAGACATCCTCAACAATAAACGCCCGCTTCCTACAACGAAAATTGTCAAATTGACGAAAGAATGCAGCGCGGCCATATTGAACCAACTGCCAACCAAGAAGAAGGATCCTGGGTGTCCCACCATTGACTGCTCCATTGGGACACAATACTTTGAGCAATTATTATGCGACTTGGGAGCAAGCGTCAGTGTCATGCCAAAGGTAGTGTTTGACAAACTCAATCATACTATCTTGTCCCCTACATCAATACGTTTGCTGCTGGCGGATCAATCAGTCCGTTACCCTGACGGGGATAGCGGAAAACATCCCCGTCAAGATACGTGGATTCTTTGTCCCCGTGGACTTTGTGGTCCTAGACATGGAGGTATGAGAAGACTCCACTCATCTTGGGGATACCATTCCTCAGCACCGCCAATGCACATATTGATGTTGGAGCTGGAGAAATTCAATTCACAATCAAGGGGACCCTGGAAACATTCAAATTCCGACCAAAGGTTGAGCAGTGCTCATTGATCATGCTAAGGGAGATACATGCCTTTGCTATCGTAAAAGATGTGAAGAAGCCCAAATCACAACCAAAGGCAAAGAGCAAGCGAGTATGGAAGAAAAAGGTTATACAGCCGGCGATACCGCCAAAGAAAAATTCCACGCCGGCTCAAGAGAATGGTCCTACCCCTAGGACCTAAAGAATCAGCTCTTCCATTAAGGTAAGTATACTAACATTTAAATTCATGATACTTCCCTTACTTGTTTAAATTATTTTAGCATGTTAATCCCAAACCTTTTGCTGTCGACCAATAATTTCAACATGATAATCATCATTTAATTAATCTTCTGAATAAAATCGACACCAAGTGGGGCACATGGTGGGGTCGGCCGAACCCTACCGTGATGCCCCCACCTGCCACCTTTTGTCCATTTCAATCCATGCCTTACCCCATGCACAACAACACTTTAAACAATTTGCATGATGATGTTAATCACTAGCATGGCAACCTTGGATCTTTTTATGCACCCACATGTTCAGTGCCAATTGGCTTAACCCAAGTATCATGTGAGCTACCCCGTAGAGTGCTACAAGACATATGACTGTCAATTTGCACTCTAGGAGTTAGAATCTCTCTCTCATCCCTTGTTTTAATAAAATACCAATAAAAATGTTCATAGCAAAGCATGAGTAATTTAAGAGAGAAATCATGTCATGACATAACCCATTTCTCCTCTCCTTAATTCCACTCATGAAACTCTTAACCAAATCACTCTTGCTAATCAAAAGAGAACAAGCAAGGCAATCACTTGAGCCTTCCCTTGAAGCATCCCATGAGCAAACATCCACCAGCCTCGGTCATGTCTTGCTCCCTCCTTTCCTCTTCATTCCATTCACCACTCACTCCAAGAAAGAATCCCATGAGCAAGCATCCAAAGGAGGGAAAGTTCAGCACTTCACTAGGCAAGAGATGGCTAGCATAGACACCTTTGTTTGGCACATAGCAAATGGAGGGACAGCAGAGTTCGGCCGACCCATCAAAGGACCTCAAATCACTCTATCCTCCTCTCTTTTCTTCACATGATAGAGTCCCACAATTATTGCAGCAAACAGAGATGAGGGTGGGTTCGGCCGAACCAGCACTAGGCTATCCATCACTTCAGCTTTTGGCCATTTCAATGTGTCAAGGACTTGTCGAATTTTAGGTGCAATTGGAGGGCGTACAGGGTTCGGCTGACCCACTAGGTGGCATCAATTCACTCTGCCCTTCTATCCTTTCGACACACTAGAAGCCCTCCAATTATTTGCGCAAGTTGTTGCTCGGCCGAACCAGGCCAAGTGCCCCTG
This sequence comes from Eremochloa ophiuroides, assembly GCA_038502445.1. NCBI lineage: Eukaryota > Viridiplantae > Streptophyta > Magnoliopsida > Poales > Poaceae > Eremochloa > Eremochloa ophiuroides. The sequence continues at coordinate 52,678,380 of JAHLJS010000002.1, forward strand.
CGCCCTCTGCTTCCTTCTCCATTTAATCCTCATGCTCGTGAGCTCATTCTTCAAACCAAACCACCCCCAGAGCACTTCGACACTCTAAACTCCCAACAAGGCTTTTTCCCTTCCAAAAGAAAAATCCAAAAATATTCTTCTCTCATCTTTGTTCTTTAAGTGTTCATCATCCGAGGGAGTCAACGAAGGTAATTATCTGGTAAGAAGGTTCAATTAAGCTAACCCCTATCATCCGAATCTTGGTTCATGTTTTTGTTTTGTGAAAATATGAAGAACCCATTCACGGCCGCAGCAAAGAAAATGCGCTCAGCATTGAGCGGGAGTTCATCACGACGATCATCTTCCCACGACACTGAGATACAACTCTCAGGGTCATACGATGAATATTTGTCGGAGGCAACTGAGCCAAGCAACAACACGGAAAATGTTGAACAACCTTCTCATGATCATGAAGAATCCGAAGAAGAGAAAGAACCTGTTAGAACACAAGACCAAGAAACAGGCATTTGGGTCACTCCGCAAGAACTTCTCGTCCTCAACTCCATCCGTAACTGCGACTTTGAACACACCAAGGTAATTGATTTAGGACTCCTCCAATGCACAGGTATGTATGAGGAGTTCTTTGATGTTTTTGGTGCAATAGGATGGGGTGAATTCTAGGATTTTTCTGGGTACCAAGGTAGCAAGAGTCTCACTTTAGAATTTATGTGCACAGTAAAAGCAACTAGAGACAACATCTATTTTCGCCTGTTTAATCAAGCCTATGATCTTACTTGGGACCAGTTTAGTGCTTGCTTAGGCTTCATGAACTGCACCTCAAATTTGGAATCTGCTACTCGAAGGTTCAATAAACTTGAATTTTGGCATGACATAACTAGGGAAAATAGAATGGGGAAACCACGTACTAGTCACATTTGCAACCCCACACTATGCTTTTTGCATAGATGGCTTGGAATCACTTTGTTTCCCCGAGATAATGTGAGACCTGTTAGAGAGATTGATTTAAGAATAATGTATGCCATGGTATATAAAATCCGAATATCTCCTGTAAAAGCCATGGTAGAGCATTGGATTTCTGCACCATCAAGATGTGGATCATTTGATTTCACATCCATCATCACAAAAATATGTAGCTACCTTGAACTGCTAAATGGATTTAATGATTACATACCTACACATAGAACCATTCTGAGTGAGAAATATTCCATAAAGGCTCATATCATTGCCAGTGGTCCCTATGGAACAATAGAATTTAAATTCCATAATAACGATACAAGACTCACTTTGCCATGCCTAGAATTAAAATTATACGGGGGGCCACCCTTTAGTGCCTAACATTGCAGGAGTAGGCGGTCGATGGAGTTTTTCAGGTCCTGCTACCCATGCAAGAACGCGTGCTGCACAGCGTAATGAATCATCCGAAGAAGACGACAGCACCTATGCAGGTAGCTCAAATGCCATGCAAGCCTCTAGCTCTGGAGGAGGGCGCCGGTCAGGGGCACAAAGTGCCAGATTTTCTTATTCATCTATGCAGGATGCAAAGACGCGAAGCCATCGACATGATATGGAGTTGTTAACACATCAATTTGGTATGCTGCGGGCTGGCTATGAGGCTATTCACAACATCACTGCACAAACCCAGCAACAGCTTCAAAATTTCCAGGAGCAGACTGGCAGACAGTGGGCTGCCCTCTATGCATATCATAACATACCTCCACCTCCATATATCCCACAACATCCACAGCAGTTCCAGCGACCATATCCACCACAATATCCTCCTCACTATCCACCACGTCTACCTCAGTGAGATAACTGCAAAAGTGCAAGCTTGGGAGAGATTCTCTCCCTCACCAAGGTAAGTATTCTATCTCAGTGTTTTATATTGTTTTCATTTAATGCACTCAAATAAAATAAACTAAAAACATTAAAAAAATATTTTCTGTTCATGCATGTTAATCTTTCTCATTGGAAATGATGAATAGTTGCTCTGTTAATATTTCTTTAATGCCTAGTTTACAACTTAGTATTTCTTTGAGTATGGATTACTTGGCTTATTTAAATCATCATGAACCTGAAAACTTTATGGATGCTAAGTGCTAGAACTAAGTTTAAGTTGTTGTGAGATATGATATGGTGAAACAAGAGCTACTATAATATTGTTCTAAGCATGCATGATTACTGGAGATTTATTTCTAAATCAATCAAAACCTTATTGTTCCTCAATGGTGATAAATTCCTACCACAGCCATATATGCTACACATGTCTAAAACCTTCCACTTAAGCTATTTGCTTTGTATTGAGTGTTGTCAAGTCTTGTTGACCCTTATTGAGAGTCTTATCATGCTCCCAAGATCAAGATCACGTACACACCACATATATATATGCCATTTCTACACTGGAAGTACGCAACCACATGCCTTTCACTTCCACCAAATAAAAGGTCCATGTGTTAAAGTCATAGAAAATCTCTCTTAGATGTTATGGTAGAAAAGACAAAAAGGCTATGCAAAATAAAAAGAAAGAAAGATGGACACAAGAAAGTCCATGGAAAAGAAAAGAAAAATATTTTGAGCAAGTCTAGGCTTATAAATAAAAGAAAGGAAAAATGATAGCCATGTCTCTAAATTTTAGAGAGAGATACAATTTAAAATAAGAGGAGCACTATAGTTCACATTTTTCACACACTTGCACATCTTGATCTAGGGGCATGACACTTCTCTCTCTGGGTCCAAGCTTTGACTCTACAACATATGCAAATTAAGTATGCTATATTCTTTCATTCCTACCTTAAGCTCCACATAAGCCATTTTTAGAAGTAGGATGATAAAGAGAAGGCAACATTTACTTTATGTCTTGATAAGGAATCATACACCATTTGAGCGACATGAGAGAACCATATGAGGAACATTAAGTTGTCTTTTGCAAAACATTGCTAAAATCCTTCAGTATGAAACTTGCAAAGAATGAGAAAAGTAGTACTCAAGTTAAACTATTCTGTCTCTCAACCACCTAAGGCAAAGAAAAGGTCATTAGCTCCACAAAGAACTAAGATAAAATGGGTGAATTTTTATAGCCAATTGTTCCATTCAAAAGAGAAGTATTCTGTTGTGCACTTGGTATTATTGAAATATGACATTGTAGCAACTCCTGATCCACCGAGGCTAAGTTTGACCATTTGCTCGGGACGAGCAAAGGTTAAGCTTGGGGGATCTTGTTGACGGTGGATATACCATAAAATTCCACATTCAAACACCGTCAACAAGCCTCGGATCCAAGGAAGATCAACATAACATGAATATATTTTTATCAATAACTAGTTCCACTTGTACTCTTAGTGTGTGAATGCAAGGAAGATCAAAACAGGACAAAATGCAGCAGCTGGGGCTCACATATATGGTTCGGCCGAACCACATATGGAGGCACCAAACAACCACAATCCAATACATGACACAAGGGACCACATGGAAGAGACCACAGCTCAGAGTGGGCCCACCCATGGGTCGGCCGAACTGCCCATGGGGCCCACCTGGCTCTGGTAATGAGGCAGAATCCGTGTGACACTCCAACCAAGTCATTCCATCCATTTGATCAACTTGTGCTTCCATTCAACGGTGGAGATCAAAGGCACACGGATTGAGGCGTGAAACGAAGCAATCAACACATAACAAGTACTAGGGGAGACCCTATGATAGGTGGGGACCATGTTGGTGGGCCCAACCCACCAGGAGTGGGTCGGCCGAACCATAAATGGTGGGGCCAGGCCACCTGCAGCTTCAATGACTGGTGGGGACACCTTCTAGAAGCCCCTGGCTGGGCCCACCTGTCATAGGGGGTTCGGCCGAACCCCCTGGTGCACAGCCAGGACGGTTAGCTTCCACCGCCTTCCTGCATGATGTCCACGTGAGGAAATCACCAGCACCGTTGATCTGAGATGGTTTCAAGGTCGGTTCATCCAAGGGTTAAGGTGGAAAGACACACGGATCACTGACGTGGCTCCCCTCCATCTTCCCCTATAAATAGAGGCTGTCTCCACCCTCTCAAGACATGATTCATTCAAGATACAAGTGAAGAAGTAGTATAGTTCCACGTTTAGTAGTAGTTGTAGACTAAAGTGGGAGTTAGAGTTGAGTTGAGCTGCGCTCGGGGTCTCCGGAGTCGTCTGCTAGAGAGTCTGGTATACCTCTTGTATATTTCTCTTTATTTCAGACTTATTTACTTTAATATAATATATTCCTGCTTTGCTTTACTAAGTCTCTACTTAGTGCATTACTATTCTAGTAGTAGTACTGTTGTGAGTTATTTTATTAACTGGTCGGTTCGCATTAGTTTGTGATCCTGTTCCAACTCAACGTGTGTTAGTTCATCACCTGTCATAGGGTGCTCTAGTTGATCTGATCACAGCTAGAGTAGTGAGACTTAGCGTAAGCGTGGTGCTTAGGTAAAATGTTGCCTTTGATTATCGCTTGTCGCACTGGATTGTTTGTGGGTGCTAGCAGGTGGTGACAGCCCTGTCTAGTCTTAGTATCCCTCCACGTGTTTTAGGCAAGTTCTTAAAAGGTAGGCTCCCATAAGAGTGTAGGTGCTTCGGGTAGAGGTTTTGTCCTCTATTGTCTCGCACTACCCCCTGCACACCGGTACTAAGGTAGCAATCCTAGTGTAATTTGACTATTTGATAGGATAGATCACAGGAGTAAAGTTTGAGTCACAGGAACCTTTCTCACTCGTTGTCCTCCCACCTAGCTACGCTATACTAGTTATCTTTTAGTATTATATTTGTTATCTTTGAATCATCACCTTCCTATCATACTTCGATTACCCCCTCTGCACTAGTTGTGCTAAGTTGTGATAGATTGCAGGATCTCCTTCTATTAATATTTCTAGCAACCGTTTTCTCTTAGGCTAAAATAAATAACGATACTTTGGAATACTCCCGGGTGAAATGCTACAGCGGTATATTCTGTGCGCTTGCGGAATTATCCAATAGACATAAGAAATACCCCCAGACACTTCTGACGCCGTTATCAGAGATAGCCTAACACCCTGTCTCTGGTGGTGCTAAGAAGTGTCAACAGACATGTGCTACCAAGGTACGTTATGCAACCCTTGAGAGAAGAAAACGGAAGGGATACTTAGTATCTCGTCGGCGGAGAAAATCTTCAGAGTGCCTGAGCGTTGTCGGGGCTTATGGAGAATTTATCGGCGTGTGCCCGAGCTTTGTCGGGGCTTTTAGGAGAGGTCGGAGGCGAAGAACCATCAAGATAATTTCTAGAGATATATGGAGATTGAAGAATGCGTAGAAAAATATTTAAAAATATCACTTAACTTGATTGACGTCGAGCGAAGTGGTCGGCATATCGAGGAGTCGTGATGGCCCGAACGGTTCCAGGCTCGAGGTCGCCACGGCGTTGGGAAGCACGATTAAATCTCTGCTAATAAATATTATGTAGATTTATGAAGAAATCCAAAGACGAGTAATATATAATAAAATATTTTAATTAAGATAAAATCATGACTTATCTTCGTTCTATCGTAGAACATTTGTGTGACCATCCGAGCAGAAATTAGTGACGCGCTCGTCTCCTTTGCTTGCATGTTGTCTGGTCGAAGGATGCATGCCTTTGCACGGTTGACTTGCATGGCAGGATCGGATGTGACTTGCATGTCAAACGACGTAGATTGATTTTGATTCTTATTTTTGGAGTGTAGGCACATCCGTACATGCAAAGACCTGATCGATTTTGCATGTCTTTACAGATCTCTCTAATGCCGGTTGTAGCGGACATGGTCGTCGTGTCCGGTTGTTCCACGGATCCAGCCCGACTGTACGGCGAGTAGTATCCGTCCTAAAACTTCCTTGCGTGTACCATGCTCCATCGTGGGATGCAAGATGAAGCCACCGAGGTCGAGAAATCAACACCCCGAAGCCATTAGATCAGAGCAGGACAGATTTTGGAACAGCCCGGCCGATCGGATCTATCGAACGTGGTAGGCTGCCACGATGGACTGCGTAGAGACGTCGAGTCCCCGCAGAAGAGGTTGATGAAGATGATTCTCATCTGGTTACCATCGCCGAATGTCGTGGTCCACGACGACGAAAGAAATTTCCATCTTGTCTGCCATGGGATCAGGAAGCACACCCCCTATCCTGGCGCGCCAACTGTCGACAGAATACCAGGCGATAGTCTACCGAGAGGTATGCCCAAGGTAGTAGATGATCAGTGAAGGTGCGCCTGAGACGAGTAAGAGCAACGCTGATAGCGTGAGACACGAGATTTCTATAGGTTCAGGCCGCCGCTGGGCGTAATACCCTACGTCCTGTGTGTTGCTGTATTATATTGCCAGTGGACAAGATGGATCGAGTTATGGGATCTATCCCTGCCCCTCCTTATATAGTCTGAAGGGACAAGGTTACAAGTAAACTATCCAAGTTGGTACAACAACCGTGCGGTGCAGTGCCTTCTGCCGCACGCCTTTGTCTTTTGGGCTGGGCCACCTTTGATGGTGCGGCCCATATCTTGTCTTGTGGTACCAGGGGGTTTATATCCCCACAGTTAGAGTACACCTTTAGGGAGAGATCCACTACTAGTGTTTATGGTAGTGTAAACTCATGTTTTTGGCTAGGAAATCGAGGCCCTAACTTCGTGTCGTCTCTGGGTTTCAAGATGAAGTTGTGTTCTTGCGGTTCTTGAAGTGTTCATCCCGAGCTCCCTTCTCCCCTCTCTAGTTCTTCGCTCGATTCGCGGTTTCTTGACCGTTTTGGTTCGTTTTTCTTGTGTTGATTTGATCGATGATGTGAGTGCAAGCTTTCCACCGAAGGAAATTGGCTAATTCCTCACGAGATCAAAGCTACGAGCGTTTCTTGTTCTAGGGTCATTTTTTTGACGATTTTCTTCCCCCTTTAGTTTTCTGGGTGATTTTCTTGAAATTGGGTGCTGATGCCCACATGCATGTCGGCCAACCTACATGTGGGCCACACCAGGGCTTTGCTGACAAGGCACGATCCATGTGACGTCTCACTCAGCTCAATTCCACCATCAGATCAAAGTTATGTTTCCAATCAACGGTGGATGCTCAAAGCACATGGATCAAGGCTTGAACCGACAAATACCAACAAATCAAGTACACAGCCATGCTCTATGACTGGTGGGGACAACACCTGGCTGGGCCCACCTGTCATAGGGGGTCGGCCGACCCACCCATGGTGGGGTCAGGCCACCGCCATGCTCCAACGTCTTCATGCATGCTTTCCACATGATGGTTTTACCACTGCCGTTCATCTGAGGCGGTTTCAAGGACGGTTTGATCCAACGGTGTATGATGGAGGTCACGCGGATTGATGACGTGGCAGTGGAGTAGCCTCTACTCCACCTCACTCTATGAATACCCCCTAGTCCTTCACTCTTGACATCAAGGAATAAAGTATCAAGTGTATCATAGAGAGAAAGACTACTTTAGTAGATTTAGTGTTAGAATAGGAGAGAAGAGAGTGAGGGAAATCTTTAGGAGAAAGCCCCGGGCCTGTCGGGAGTCTTCTTCAAGGTGTACCTCAGCGGATGCAAGCTTCTAGTAAGTTTTACATCTGAGTCCTTCTAGTATTTGATATTCTGGTTCTGGTACTTTAAGTATATACTTGCTTTACTTGCACATTGCTTTAGTTAGTGAAGTACTCTAGTCTCTAGCTAAGATTAGAGTAGTAAGTATAGTGTAGACAGTGGTGTTAAGGCTATATCTTATCAGTGTGGGCCGCTTGTCGCACGGATTGTTTGTGGGTGACAGCAAGTGGTGACAGCCTTGTCTAGTCTTAGTGTCCTCTCCACATGTGTAAGACAAGTTATTAAAACGACAGGGCATCAATACAATAGCATAGCCGCCTCGGGAGGAGTTATATCTCCTCCTGTTTCGCCTATCACCTCTTATAAAGGGAGGAGGTGGTAAACCTCTTTATACTTAGAAAGCCAAGACCAGATATCGTTTGCTATATAGAACCTCTCTATACCTATATCCTAACCCACTTTGATCACCAAACCCTTTGATCACTGTCTGACGGTCTTGAACCTAGTTAGTTTACTTCACGTTTCCTGTGGAAAATACGATACCTGGAATACTCTCAGTGAAGGTTGCATTGACTACCGTACGCTTGCGGTATATCCATTTGTCCCTTCTGGTGTCAACAAGCTTTCTGGCGCCGTTGCCGGGGAGCGGTAGCTGTCTTAACTAGAATCGAGTCATCTTAGTTATCCTTGTTTGATCAAAACTATCTCTTTCACACACACATGGATCAAACACCTATCTTCGAGTATGCTGCTCCATCGGACGCTAGTATGGAGCCGCCTAGTTCATCACAGGCCATTTTGGCCGTTCGTTATGAGCTACGCCCGAGTCTCATAGCGATGGTTCAGGAGAAACCTTTTTCTGGGGATGAAGATGAGAACCCTTACACACACCTACAGGGATTTTGAACAATTATGCTCTTGCATACATATCCAAGGGATGAGACGAGATACCCTTAAGTGGAAGCTATTTCCGTTCTCTTTAACGGGAATAGCCAAACAATGGTATACTCGTCACGTAGGTAGTGTAAATGGAGAATGTGAGAAGCTGCAATCGAAGTTCTGTATCACCTTCTTCTCCATTCCCTGAGTTGCTCGTCTTCGTGTGGAGATCCTAACCTTTAGACAAAAGGAAAAGGAACCTCTAGGTGCGGCATGGGCCCGTTTCACAGACTTAGTATCTTCTGGCCCTGATTTAGCTATAACCGAGCCGGCACTCTTGCAACATTTCTACCTCGGTCTTAGCCAAAATTCCGCACAATTTCTTGATTTAGCCTCCAAGAGAGCATTCTTGCTTCTCTCTATTAGTGAAGGTAAGGAAATTCTCGCAAAAATTCTCGAGAACACTCCCTACACTAATATCTATGATGAAGCCCCCGAGGAAGATCAAACCCCGAAGGACGAACCTACGATAGCCAGAACCTCACCACTCACATCACAAGCTGTCGAACCTGAACCAAAACCACCAAATCCTCCAGAGGAAGTTAAACCTTTGGAATTTCCTCTAGACATCGAGGCTGATCTCTTCTCTGATTTCGGAAATGCCTCAAATCAACCTGTGCAAAAGAAGTCTACAATACGTAAAGCTCCAAATAATCATATCCCACATCACCTTGAGACTCGCTATCTCAAGGAGACTGTTCAAGAGCTCTCGTCTATTATGAGTGAAGAATGGCTGAAGGAGGCCGAAGCCTCACCTAAGGTTATTAGGACCTTATCTTGCTTCACAACCATTCCTTACATCATAAATAGGACCACCATAGACTCTCTTTATGACCCCACCGTAGGAGTGAGCATTATGTCTAAGTCATTAGCAAACGCACTCCTAGGAGAGGAACCTCTAGCCCTGACCAACAAATTTTTTAAATTACCCTCTGGGAAATTGGTCGAAAGCTGCAGGATTGCACAGACCATTCCTGTCACAATTAACAAGATCCATATCCTCCTGCACTTCTTTATTTTCGATATTGAGGAATTTGGCATGTTGATTGGACACCCGCTCATGAGATTCCTTGATGGATTTCATGGAGGGAAACTTGAAGGTCATCTCGGGAAGAACTTTTGTCTTTCAATTCCACTAGCAAATTCTGCCAATTCTAAAGCAGAATTGCAACCCGAGTCTGACCCGATAGAGGAAGTAATGGTTGCTTCTCTTCTAGAACCTTCTCATCCTGATCTGGAAGAGGATGCTAAAGATTTTATCCAAGAAGAGGCCGAACTAGAAGAACCCCTAGACTTGGATAATTCTAAACCCCCATCTAAACCCTCTATAGAACTTAAGCCCCTTCCTTCTGGACTTAAGTATGCCTTCCTTAATGGTGATAGGGAGACTCCCGTAATCATTAGTGACCAACTTTCTGAGGAGGAAACCTCCAAACTCATCACCATTCTAGAAAAACACCGCTCTGTCTTAGGCTACTCTCTTCAAGATCTTAAGGGAATTAGTCCCACTCTCTGCACCCATCGCATCCCAATTGAGCAAGATGCTGCACCTTCTAGGGAGCCGCAACGAAGGCTAAATAATGCGATGAGAGAAGTAGTAAAAAAGAGGTCTTGAAACTCTTGCACGCAGGCATAATCTACCCAGTTGCTAACAGCGAGTGGGTTAGCCCTGTCCAAGTAGTGCCTAAGAAAGGAGGGATGACAGTCGTTAAAAATGAGAAAAATGAACTAATCCCTCAACGAACCGTCACAGGTTAGAGAATGTGTATAGATTACCGAAAACTTAACAAGGCCACAAAGAAAGATCACTTTCTGTTACCATTCATCGATGAGATGTTGGAAAGGCTTGTAAAACATTCCTTCTTCTGTTTTCCTTGATGGGTATTCGGGTTATCACCAAATTCCAATCCATCCTGACGATCAAAGTAAGACAACCTTCACATGCCCCTATGGAACATATGCATATAGGCGCATGTCTTTTGGCCTATGCAATGCTCCTGCCCCTTTTCAAAGGTGCATGATGTCCATCTTCTCCGATATGATTGAAGAAATTATGGAGGTGTTCATGGACGATTTCTTAGTCTATGGTAAAACCTTCGACCACTGCCTAAAGAATCTGGACCGTGTCTTACAAAGATGTGAGGAAAAGCACTTAGTCTTGAACTGGGAGAAATGCCACTTCATGGTTCGAGAAGGAATAGTGCTAGGACATAGAGTGTCCGAACATGGGATAGAGGTGGATAGAGCTAAAATAGAGGTCATAGAGCAGCTGCCACCACCCACGAATGTTAAGGGAGTTCGCAATTTTCTTGGTCATGTAGGATTTCATAGAAGGTTTATAAAAGACTTTTCCAAAATTGCTAGACCTTTAACAAACCTGCTTGCTAAAGATGCACCCTTTAACTTTGATGATGAGTGCTTAGACTCCTTCTATTATCTTAAAAAAGCACTCGTCTCTGCGCCAATCATACAACCCCCTGATTGGACGCTTCCTTTTGAGATAATGTGTGATGCTAGTGATTATGATGTAGGTGCTGTCTTAGGACAAACCAAAGATAAGAAACATCATGCAATCTCATATGCTAGCAAAACCATAACTGGGCCACAATTGAACTATGCAACAACTGAAAAAGAACTGCTGGCCGTGGTTTTTGCTATAGACAAATTTAGATCTTACTTAGTTGGAGCTAAAGTCATCATTTACACTGACCATGCTGCATTAAAGTACTTGCTCACTAAGAAAGATGCTAAACCAAGATTAATAAGATGGATATTACTGCTCCAAGAATTTGATCTTAAAATTAAAGATAAAAAGGGAGTAGAAAACTCTGTAGCCGATCATTTGTCTAGAATGCAATTCAAAGACAAACTAGGATCTACCCATCAACGACTTCCTGCGAGATGACATGCTCCTCAAGGTCACGGACTCCAACCCCTGGTATGCAAACATTGTCAATTTCATGGTCACAGGATATGTGCCACCAGGAGCAGACAAGAAGAAACTCATCTAAGAGAGTAAGGTGCACCTCTGGGATGAGCCATATCTGTAAGAGTCTGTAATGATGGAATATTAAGGAGGTGCGTGCCAATGAAGGAAGCAATCAAGATCATTGAGAAATGCCATGGAGCAGAATATGGAGGCCATTATGGGGTATTCAGAACCCACGCAAAGATATGGCAAAGTGGATTCTTTTGGCCTACCATGTACGAAGATGCACAAGACTATGTGAGGAGATGTGCAAGATGTCAGAAACATGGAATTGTCAACAACCGGGATGCAATGCCACTCACAAACAACCTTCAAGTGGAATTATTTGATGCATGGGGAATTGACTACATGGGTCCATTCCCCAAGTCTCAGGGTTGTGAGTACATCCTGGTGGCAGTGGATTATGTGTCCAAATGGGTGAAAAGCTATGCCTTGCACGAATGCTGATGCTTCACATTCAAAAAGGATGTTTAAAGAAGTCATATCCCCAAGATTTGGCACCCCAAGACTAGTCATAAGCGATGGAGGATCACACTTCATAGACAGAGGTTTCCGACGCTTCCTGGCCGACATGGGAATAAAGCATAATGTTGCAACTCCATACCATCCCTAGACAAGCGGCCAAGCGGAGACATCCAATAAGCAAATCAAGAACATCCTACAAAAGGCAGTCAATGAGATGGGGACAGCTTGGAAGAGCAAACTACTGGATGCACTTTGGGCATACAGGACCGCATACAAGACCCCAATTGGTATGTCACCATACCAACTTGTATACGGAAAGACATGCCATCTGCCGGTAGAGCTGGAGCACAGAGCACATTGGGCAATCAAACAATGGAATATGGATCTGCCCTCGGATAGAAGAAATAGAAAGATGCAGATTTTAGAGCTTGAGGAATGGAGAGAAAAAGCCTATCACAATGCCAGGATCTATAAAGAGAGAACCAAAAGGTGGCATGACAAGGGGATCAAGCCCAAGGAATTCCATCCTGGAGACAAAGTCCTAATGTTTAACTCAAGAGTCAAGCTATTTGGTCATGGAAAGCTAAGGAGCAAATGGGAAGGACCGTACCTGGTAATCAATGCAGCAATGCATGGAGCCGTCACGCTTCAAGACGATGACGGCAACATCTTTAAGGTAAATAGTCATCGCCTCAAAGTTTTTCATGAACATGCACCAATAGAAGAAGAAGTTGACAAGATAGAATACATCCCTGATAATGAATTAACATAATTAAAATCTACATGTCTTACTTTCTCTTTTCAATTGTTTGTATAGCTTGATCACTAGATAGGTTTCAAATAATTAGAAATTCCTCCTTTTAACACTTTGGGTCCCCAAAACCCCCAAGTAGAAGTGGATAGCCAAAATTCGATGACTACTTGGGACCAAAACTAGTCCAAGTTACAAAATTCTCAGAAACAAATAATTTGGTCGCGATGGGTCATCCAAACCCAGGTTGGGCGACCCACACTTGGATCAATTTAAAATTTTGGAAAATGGGACAGTGTTCAGGAGGTCTTGTAGGTGACGTAACTGAAATTTGGGGCGATTTTATGGGTCGGCCGACCCATATTTGGGACCCCCTCAACCTCGTCACGTTTAGGAAAGCATTTGGGGAGCTTGTGGGGAGGTCACCACGCCCATATGACCCATATATGGGGTCGGTCGAGCCACCCAGGGCAACCTGGTGCCACCTATCGGCTCCAGAACGTTGTGCCAACGTTCCCCCGACGTTTTCTCGCGATTTCGAAAAGAAGAACATTGGCACTCTTCTTCTTAACCCCTTTCTCTCCTTCTTCTCCCTTCCACCTCTATTCTTTCACCATTCCAGCACCCTCCTTCGACCTTGAGACATCAGCGAGATCCACCATGGCCCCTACTAGCAAGAATGCCATCATCCCCACTGGAGAAGGCACTTCCAAGCCCCAAAGGTCACTGACCGAAAGCCTGGAGAGAGCTTTGGCCGTCAACATGTTGGAAGTGGAGCCCTTGAACTCGCTGCCGCCGACCGAAGGGCCACCGGGGGCCTGGCTTGGGTCGCCCGACCCTAGAAGGGTTCGGCCGACCACCCCACAGCCATCCCCTCGGTCCACTTCTTCGCCAAGGTCACTCTTGTCACAGAACCGACCAATTTATACGAGCACAAGTACAACGATCGCATTTTTAATCGCAATCCAGTCGCACTTGAGCCAATATAAACCCGGTAGTCCAGAAATCTCGAAGGATTTCAAACATTTCATACCCCAAGGATCATTCATTCAGCAATACCCGATCACATGACACATAAGTTCGCAACCAAATTTAAACATCAGAGTACAACATAGTCTTTTACACAAATAGAGTAGTAGCGGAAATCAACATAGTTTTACACCACAGAGTTCAAATACGAGTACCATCACATGACCTTGTCACAGCATTCTTACAACATCTAAAGATAGATAATGACCCTGCCCTCGGGTCTAGTCTTCTTCGCCCGCAGGGGCGAAGCAATTCCTGCAATACGCATAGTAGACTACACCATCTGCAACAATGGAAATAAAACCCTGAGTACTCAATTGTACTCAGCTAGACTTACCCGACAGGGAGTAAATAAAAAAAAAGACTCTCAAGGATATGCAAGGCTTATTTGGTGGAGCTCAGAGGGTAGCATCATTTTTGCATCAAAAGCATTACTACAGTAGAACCTCAACTTATTCATTTTAATTGTGATAAGCTTCGATTTCAGTTAAGCTATTTACTAAGATTAGCCACTATACTAAGCATTCACTGAATATTGTAGCAATCAATAAAACCATATGATTTCCGATATCCACAGATATCAACCTCATCTCACCATAATCATTATGTTCAAGTTATTAGCCTCTACCTCACCAGAAGATCAGTTTAGTTTCTCACTAACCAGGAGAGATGGCGATTCGAATCGATTGTACCAGCTGACAAATATGCCAATCACAAACCCTGTCAGCCGAGCCACTGGCTTCTTGGGCCACCGTTAAATCTTTCTGAGACATAATATGTATCACGGGCTTGGAGGGGTCCATATTCTCAGAGACAAACCCACTTCCAGGATGCATCAGGTCCCTGACCTGTCCCTTGGTAAGATGGTGTCTCCGCACATCCTTCCTACCTCCAGAATATGTCTGCCTTATCACGCCCAATTCCCGGCTCAGAAAGAAATACTCGGCTTCGCGGTCAGAACGACTTATCTGGCCAGCTATGTGACGACGTCTTTCAATCTCAACTGATGTCTGGTGGCCTCAGTCCTAGTCGGCCGCAAGCAGCACCAAAGACGGCATGAACCTCAACCATGTCATGCGGCTCCCCGCTACCTAGCCTTGATTCTCTCATTAGACACTGTGGCATGGTGGCACATATAGTCCATCATGTGGAATCCAACCCCATCATCATTAGTAACCACCTATGCTCGCGAAGGACAGGAAATCCCTCGACTTCTACCCGTCTAAGCATGGCTAAGCATAGGATCGAACCCATCCCCCTTGTCTAGCAATAACCTCAGGATCAAGTATAAGTGGACAAGGAATAAATGCAGCAACGGTATCATATCAACTCCTATACTTAAGTGCACAATCATACGATTTAATAAAGACCAGTGCATTTATAAAAAAAGAGTAGGTGGAGACTTAGGGATGCTCCGGGGCTTGCCTTTCACAAAGTTAGTAGGTTGGTGATCCGGGCACTCTGGAAGTTCAGCTTCTTCTTCCTGACCTTCGGAAACCTCTGGCACTTCAATCTCCGGCGGAACTCTCTCCTCCGGTGGATCGAACTGCAACAGCGTCACGCCTCCCGGCGATCCTGTATGCATGATATGCATATATGAGAACTGAGAATGCACATGAAATGCAAGATAGAGATGCACGAATTAACCCATGATATGCAATCAGTTTAACAATCCACACTCATTTACTGAGTGCGTGCATATTTCTTCCCTAGACAACCAACTCATACTCACCCTTCTTAAGCAAAGCATAGAACAATTTCTCGTCCCGGGTGAGAGGTCTACAACCTGCACTTAATAATTAACATGCATCAACTAACCTACCACAACCAACTTATAATTAACAAGCGCGAGCGACATCATATAAACAAAATATTAACCTTGCTGCCCCAAGCTCAAAGTAGGATCAGCTCTACTGTTTAACACAGGTGATAATGCTGAGCATCACAGAAACGCATAAAAACATTCCCCAACCAAAAGATATTTGCTTAGAAACAATTAAATAAACCCTAGCCTATAACTGGACCTACTGCTTACTGTGACCAGAAAAATCCATAAAAATTACAGTAGCTAATACACATTCAGACTAGCCTACTGACAAAATTTCAAGTCATTTAGACAAGTATAACAGTCTACACAAAAATAACAAGCAACCAGCCTTTTAAACAATGGAAAATACTTAACACAGTGAAAAGTATCAAACAACAGATTTCCTAATTTTCTTAGCTTTTTTCCAACATAACATAGCCCAGGAAAAATATTCATGACCATAACCTTAACACATTAAGAATGGTGATTTTTGCAAGATTAAGGCATAAAAGGCACATTATACTAGACATCATATAAATAACAGTGAAACACCAGCAAACATATTTTTCATAGATTCTACTTCCCTAAACAAGATGACTGCAAGTGGAATCACATTTTTAGCACATTCCTACAATTACTTATGCATTTATCAAGTTTGCAAGCAATTAACAATTTAATTATAACTGCACATAAAAATTATTCAAAAAGTACATTTTATATTTTTCCTTGATAGAGCTCAGAAAGACAAACACAACAAAATTTGGTTCACCCCAAATGGACATTCCTAGCTCCAGATATGAATTTTGGAAGGTTTTACACATTTTCTGAAAATTCATTTTATAAATCATAAAACCTAAACCCGATAGAACTGCTGCGTGCACCCGGCTCAGTGAACCAGAGGCGCACCCGAACGGCTGACTCGCGGGCCCCGGGGTCGACCCGACCCCACGCGTCAGAGAGCGGAACAGAGCCGCCGGCGCTGACCGGCGAGAGCTCGCCGACGGCGAGGTCTCCGGCGACGCCGAGGCTACCTACCGACTCGTGGCAACGAGACGAACCCGATGGACCAACTGCCGAGGGTCGTACCCCACCGGAGCGAGCTCGACGGGGGCAATGGCGGACGACGGTGGTCCGGCGAACTTGCGCCGGCCGATTCCGGCCGTTGCTCGCGCGGCTCGGCCTCGTTCCGTGTCCCTGGAACCCTAGCGGACCTGTGCGTGCGACGAATTGAACTATTGCGCACGGGAGCTCACTGACCACGCTCGCATAGCGGCACGGTGGCGAGCGGGTTCACAGCGAGCTCGTGTTCCGGCGAAACTACGGCGAGATAGACCTATCCGACGGTGTAGAATGGATCTACAGCTAACGGAGACTCCTAGACGAGCAAAAGAGAGGGAAGCCGACCCCGGCATCGCCCTCGTCGCGGCGACCCGAGAGCTCGGCGGCGCTCCGGCAATGGCGGACGGCGAGAAGCTCGCTGGAGCTGTACCTTAGGTCGGCTGAGGTCGGCAACGGGTCGGAAACGAAGAGCAGAGCAAGCCGAAGCTACGCCGACGATGGAGCGGTCGGAGACGGCTCGATGGCGGCGGATTTCACCGCGGCGGCGGCGCGGCGGAAATGCGACGGCGGAGGGGAAAGAGGAGAGCAGCGAGCGAGCAGAGGGCGAGAGAGCGGGGAGAGTGAGGGTGAGTGTGCGGGAGACAGAAAGGAGTGTTCCCCTTTTGTAAAGCCGACCGCGCGGCAGCAACGACGGCGTACGGCGCCACCTGGCGGCCGAGGCCTGACGCGGTCGCGCGGCGACGACCGAGGGTCGAACTGGATCGGCTCCGATTCAGTCTCCGCGGACCCGACTGAAACTCGATTTTGATCAAGCCACAACTCGTGATCCAATGTGTTTCAGCGAAAACTTCACTAATATGGGTTGAAAAGCTATATGAGTAGATCATTTCATATTAAGGCACTTTACTCTAGTTCGGCCTGGATTGAGAGATACAAGTCGATGAACAGGGGTACACCGAAACTGAAAACCGGTTTAGACTTAGGAAAATTTGAAAACTTCCAAAACAGCTCCAAATCTTCACTAATTCAACTTTTTGACCTCCTTCCACTCATTTTCATGAGTTGACCCAAAAATAAAGTTTGTTGCCTATAAAATTCTACACAACTTTGATTAAGGGTGCACTGACATGCAGAATCTCTAAAATGCCCTTCTTGTTTGGTCAAACAGAATAGCTTTTAGTGGGCTCTCTAGTCAACTATGAGCTAGAGGGGTATTTTGGGGATTTCACCAACATGAACATTGTTCCAAATGTTATCCCAAACATGTCTAAAGCATTTAGAACAGCAAACAAGCATCACATTTGCATTTCAACACATTTAGCATGTTATGGACATATAAACAACATATAGCAATAAAAGGAATCACATAGAATGCAATGAAATGATGCATGAAATGACATGATCTATGCTTGATGACATGCAAATGTAAGTGTGAAAATAGTAACTAACACTAGGGTGTTACAACTCTCTCCGCGATGGGATCTCCGAAAACCCCCTATTCGGTCTACCACACCAATTAGGCCTACCACAGCTGTTGCCATTTCTTAACATCGTTACAAAAGATAGACTAAAAGTCCATCCCCGGCAACGGCGCCAGAAATGCTTGTTGGCATTCCCAACCACCATTACTTCAGAAAGGTAATCCTTGGCCCTTAGTGGCGTCGGCCTAGGTAATGCAGTCTGATAATAGCAGTTAGAAGTGCCGGATTGCCCTTCCTAACCGTCATTACTTACGATATGCAAAACTGTGGCACGGCGCTGTGGGGTGCACAAGAATTACAATCCTTAAGTAATGGTACTTAGGTACGCCAATCGATAGCTCAGTAAGGAATAAGGCTACTCTGCAAGCGCACAGAACTATCATTATAGCATTTCAACCCGTGAGTATTCAAGGGTGTCGTATTTATAATTTCCCGTAGGAGGGCATGATGAATTCCATCTAGCTTTTGGTATAAACATGATCACTTATTGGATGCATAGGTAGGCATAGTATAGGCAGGGGTTAAAACATGTTTATAAGATAGTGGACACACATATCGGAGCAACCTCAAGGATAAAATATAAAATAAAGAATAAAGAATAACTGCGAGAGCAGGCATTAGTCATATACAGCTATGCAACGAATAGTAATTACATCGAATTAATAAGACTAGGATCAGGACTAAGTCTGGGATGATAGGGAGATCCCAGCAGCTGGTCTGCCAGCCGATAGAGACTTTACGAACTACTACTCAATACCCAAACGTGGGGGCATGCTAGGGATGGACAGGGCTGTCACCACCTGCCCACCTACCCCTCTGCCCGTGGAGTACTGACATATCCGCTGATTCCCGCATACCCGAGCACCACACCCGTGTAATTAGAAACAACTCCTAGCCCCCCGGGACCCCAACCCTTCAGATTGACAGGCTCAGCTAGGAGCAACCATGACAGCACAACAAACTATTATCCCATCCTTAGTTCTTCCTCTATTCATACTAATTTGATGAACGATGAAGAACTTTGATGAACATATCAAGAACATAACACATAGACTATGGACTAGTTTACATGTTATGATCATAATATGGACAAGACTATACTCTAATTCAGATGCATTGCTATATAAATAAGATAAGAGCTTGCTCATAGAGGAGAACCGATGTGTATTCATACCAAGATGTTCTTGATTCCTCCAAGGAGACAAGCTCTCATTGATAGCTTTGCCTTGCTCTACTACTACTACTAAACTAGAGAACAAGTAAGAAATGTTAGGTGTAGTGCTCCAAATGTTGGTGTGTGTTTTGGAGGGGGTGAAGCACATCTATTTATAGTTGATCAAGGGCGGTTTACGCGTTCTAAGTATGGTAGGAGGTTAAACCGCCATCAGCAAACCGCCTTGAGCATGTGGCTGAAAACTGGGCCCAGGAAGTGCCATCTGGGGGGCGGCCGCCCCCGGGGGTGGTCGGTCCCTAGGAGGTGGCAACTGGCCACCGCCTTCGGGTGGTCGGTTACTTCCTGGGCCTGGGCCTCCCCCGCGGTTACGGATGGATCCCGTTTGATGCTTTGATGGGCTTTTCTCTTTTATTCTTGATTTGCGCCTTTTCTGAATGCGTTTCCTGGAAGTGCGCTTTCCTTGATATTTTGATGCATTTCCACGTGCTATCTCTGTAAGTTAGGTTCACAACAAAACTCATGGAAAGGTTAGACAAAGCCCTATTCTCTATTTATTTTACTATTAAAATGAGGTTATATTTATGTTGCTAAGGACCGCCAACAACTCCCCCACACTTGGTCCTTTACTCGTCCTCGAGTAAAGTGCTAAGGACCAAATGGGTTTATCTTCCTTGTCAAAAGAATCTGCATACAGGACATTCCAAGCTTCACCTGGATTTATGAACTTCAAAGTGTCTACCAATTCACCTTGAGTAATTGAAAAATGGAATAGCTTGGAATCAAATCCTCTTACTCTTGTTCTTGTGTGGAATACTTGGGTTTTTGTAAAATTTTGAAAACATAAAGATAGCTTGTGTTCCTTGAATGATTATCTCAAGTCGCTAATTTTTTTTGTAAGTGGTTCCTCACCAAGGCATGAAAAGGTGATGCCTTCACTTTGATCACCCTACCTCTAAAAAGGCTTATTTGGAGTTTTAGGTAGGAATGAGAAATGATGAGGCACACTTACCCTGCATATGTTGTCAAGTCAAACCCCAGACCATACCGGAGGGAGTGCTCCATATTCCTAGATCAGAATGTGCATGTGTGTGGAAAGTATGAAGGTGGAAATCTAATTCTAAACCTTTTTGGTACTCCATGCATCATGATTCTCCTTGAATAAAACTTAGGAAGATATGGGCTATCAGATCTTTATATATATATATATATATATATATATATATATATATATATATATATATATATATATATATTTGAACGGGTATTTAAACATTTTCTTTCCCTGTTATTTTCTTATGCCCCTTGGCATGATCTTCTTCTTCTTTTTTTTCTATCATAGCCTCATGTCTTTTATTGGCATATGAAAAACTAAGAAGATATCATGATGGTGGATGAATGGAGTAAAAATTTTGTAGAAGGAATGCACGGTTCTTAGGATGAGAACCGACACTTTTATTTGGTGGATGGATGCATGTTTTGCGCAACTCTCAGGGTGAGAATTGGCTATATTTGGTGGGTGTAAGTGAAATCTGATCTTGGGAATATGAAACATCTCTCAACAGCGGTCAGAAATTTGACCAAACTCAACACAGAATAAGTGGCATATGTAGAAAGTTTCATCAAATAGAATCATATATGGTCTTGGTAGCTATTTGTCAATCATTCAAGGAGCATGCTATTGAGTTTTTGTTTTTCTAAGATAAATCCCAAGTACTTTTGCAAGAACGAGCAAGTATCATGTCATCCTATTATATCTCATCCGTCAATTACTTAGATAGAGATGGGGTCCCTAAACAGTGTTCATAAATCTGTAGGAATTTTAGCAGGGAATAAAAAGTATGCAAACATTTAGAATGTAGAAAGACATGTATGATGGAGTATGTAGGAAACATCATTTTAAATTTTATCTTAAAAACTTTTTAGGATGAGAGAGGGGGAAAAGTTGCACAAACCGAATTTTGATTTTTTTTGTTATTGTGCAATTGTCTTGGAGAGTCCTCCCCCACACTTGTTTTCTTTCTTGTCTTAGTTAGTCACAATATATATATGGCGAAAACAAGTGCTCGACATAAAAAGATAAAAATTTTATTTCATTGATAAACTCAAATAGGCACATTTACATTGATAATAAAATTTAAAAGATCATGAAGGTAAAAATGTGTGCCTGATTACTCGTGCAGCAGGTGCAGCCTAAAGATACTCAAGATGATGCTCAACACCTAGGGCTTTAGCGACTTTCCTTATCTTAGAATTGAACTTGAAGCGGAAGCTATTGATGTCGTCGCTAAGGTTTTTAATCTCTGTATTCTTGGTTTCTAAGTCTTCTTCTAAAGCCCTTAGAAGAGTACGCAAGCTAGTATGTTTAGCTCTAAGGTCGGCGAGGATCTTAGAGTCGTCTTCATCTTCACTGCTTTTGTACTGTCCTGCACGACGTTTGATGGGAGGCCGAGGTAGATGCCTCCTAATTCTAGGAAGGGTGCTAGATGATTCTGCTTCCTTGGCCGAAAATGCGGGTTTGCTAGCAGACTTTTCTTCAACGCGCTTGCTAGGCCTACTACCGCTAGGTGTTTTCTTTTGAGGCCTAGAGTGCTGGTAGGATGGGCAGCAGCAGTTTTCTTCTTGGCGCCACCTTCGGGTGCATGAGAGCGTGCTGGCAAGATAGGTAGAGGCTTTTCCTTCACAACATGAACTTCTTCCCTAACTAATGGACTCTCTTGGTAGGGTGCTATGTCTAGGTTAGCTATGGCCTTTGGAGCATTGATCAGTGAGAGAGCATAGCTAGACATGGTTGGCACTTAAAGACGGGAGAGGTTAGCAAGCTTTGCTAGAGGGAGAAGAACAAGGTTGGTGTAAGGAAAAGAGAGACCATTAGAGATTTAAATAAGTGCTATCGAGGTCTTTGGCAAGGAAACAGCTTGATCGTAACCAGGGACGAGATGCTGAGGTGATCATAGTGAGGTACTAAAAAGATTGGAACGGTTTGGCCTGGACAGGGGGCGGTCGGTCCCCTGGGCCCGTCTGCCAGCCTCTGTCTTTTGGCCACGTGTTAAGCTGACTATGTAGAATCTTATCCCAGTTACGATCAGGCTTAATGCGAAATAGATTAGTGTGATCATGTGTATGATATGAAAACGGATTTGATTGAAATTTGTGAAAAAAATTTGTTTAAGATCACACTATCATGCATTTATGAAGGAATATCCCTATGATCTCAAAAATTCATGTTTAAACATAGGGTTATTTTAGTCAAAGCATAAATGCAACATTATCATCAAGCATGCATATATCTATTTGAAATATTATTTTATATATTTATATATATATATTTTATTATTACTATTAATTTTATTTTTATTAGAGGAATCAATTAAGCATTTATTGAAAATAAATTTCAAAATATTTAAATTAAAGATAACTTACCGATTTACCTTTGGCAAGGGCTCAACTTTTTAAGTTTGTTGAGCAGGACTTTTCTCCCTCTATTGTCTGCTTGATGATGGTGCATCCGTCTTGGGAGAGGTAGACGGCTGCGCTTGGTTGGGCCTCCATACTTTGCGAGTAGTTTTAAGCGGTGTGGTAGTATTTTCAATTTTTACCTTGGATTTCCACACCGTCTTCTTTGGTGAAGGCTTGGGATTTCTTCCCGCTTTTTAGGAGCCATTTTGTTTTTCTGCTCCTTTATATTTTGTTTGGGCGCCGCCTTTTCTTTTGGCTCTGGCTTTTTCTTTGATTCTTTTGAGATTTTTGATATATTTTTCAAAAGCTGAGGCTGAATCTCTACCTCCTTTATGCCTTGGGGATTCGGCCCATATCGAATGCATATCATGTTGCATTCTTCTTGACGGCGAGGCCTGAATTCGAACTTCTCTTCTTGTCCATTGATATTGAAGCGGATTTCTCCAGCTCCAACATCAATTTGTGCTCCTGCCGTGCTCAAGAATGGCCTTCCAAGGATGAGTGGTGTTTCTTTGGTGAGTTCCATGTTAAGCACCACAAAATCCACCAGAACATAATACCCTCTAATTTTTACAGGAATGTCTTGTGCAATCCCTGCTGGGTACCGAATTAAGGAGTCGGCAAACTAAAGTGTCATGTTGGTAGGCTCCAAGTTGGTGAAATTCAGTCTATAAAAGACTGATTTCGGCATGACGCTCACACTCGCCCCAAGATCGCATAAGGCGTGGTCAAATTGCTGGGTGCCTATAGAGCATGTGATTGTGGGGCACCTAGGGTCTTGTTTCTTCTCAGGTAGATGATTGAGTATAGCTGCACTACACTCTTCCGTCAGCTTGATAATTTCTAAGGACCGTAATGGTCGCTTGTTGTTGATGATATCTTTGATGAACTTAGCATATGATGGTATGTGCAAGACATCTATCAGCGGAACGCTGACGTGTGTCTTCTCGTCCATCTCCACGAATCGGAGAAACTGTTCATCTCCGGCCTTCTTCTTTCTTCTCATCCTTGTGGGAAAAGGCAACATCGTGGTGTCCCCATAGCCCTCCGGTGTCGGCTCTTCTTCCATTGATTGTTCATGTGGTTGTGCCGAGTCAACCGGTACTTCCTCTTGCTGTCTTGGTGTTTTGCTGTTCTTTGGTTAGGATGTGGAGGATCACGAGTGGTCTTACCCCCTCTCGTGGTCACCGAATTTATATTCTCAACAGAACTAGAAATTTGAATAGCAGATTTTTGCAGCAGAGGCAAGTTGGGCGATTTGAATTTCAATTCTTTTATTAAGATTTACTTTTTAACAGATGAGGACAGGCTATCAAGCTTAGTATTTATAGTTTCAAACATTTTATCATTACAAGAAAGCTTGTTTGTAAGATTTTCATTTATTTTAGCTTGTCCTATAATAAGATCTTTTAATGAAGGTTGGGAGGAATTGAAATTTGAATTAAAATTGGAAGAATTACCTTAGGGGCGATTCTGGTTGTTCCACCCATTACCTGTTTGTTGATGTTGGCGAAACCCGTTGTTAACATAGGAAGCTTCTTCATGGGTTTCGGGACAGTTGTTCTCCGAATGACCAACATCTCCACAGATCTCACACGTCATGTGTGAGTCCATGACCTGGACAGTGCCGGTGGTAGGATCGGTGGCACGTCCTTCAAGTTTCTTCATTATTAATTCTATTTTTACGGCAAGCAGATCCGTCCCCTTCACGGTGTGCATGCCTTTTTGTGTTTTGCGTCCCTCTCCCCAGCTTTGGTTGGCCACCATCTTCTCGATTAACGCCGTAGCATTCTCGATGGTGAGGGAGAGGAATGCACCTCCAGCGGCAGCATCTATGTGCCCCTTAGACATGGCCGTGAGACCTTCATAGAAATTTTGGAGCACGAGCCATTCTTCCATCCCGTGATGGGGGCAGGCCTGGATGTATTCTTGAAGCCTGTCCCAAGCCTCGGGAATGGACTCGAGTGCAGTTTGCTGGAAGTTTGATACTTTTCCCCGCAGAGCATTTGTTTTGCTCATGGGGAAGAATTTAGCGAGGAACACCGCGGAACATTTGTCCCACGTATTGACTACTTCCTTGCTTTGATAAAACCATTGCATCGCCTTCCCCGAAAGGGAGAAGGGAAACAACCGGAGTTTGATGGTGTCCTCTGCGACATCTTCGATGATGATGGTCTCGCACAGCTCAAGGAAGTTTTGTAGATGCGCGTTTGCGTCCTCACTTGGCAAACCACTAAACTGGTTCGCTTGCACCATCGTGAGTAGGCCAATGCGGAGTTCAAAGTTTTCGTTCCCGATATTGGCAGCGGGCCCAACAGGCACGTTGGCAATAGTGGGGGTGGAATACTCGCGGAGTGACTAGGCCATGGTGTTAGTAGCGGATGATGCGGAAATGACCGGTTCGTTTGCAGGCTGAGTAGCAGAAGAAGAGATGGTACGAGGCCTTCTCTTCCTTAGGAGTGCCTCTGGATTTTTAACGAAGTTTTCCAGCAGATTGAAACCGCTCATACACTATCTTATTTTCATTCCAATAAAAAGAAGAAGAAAATAGCAAAGTTAGCCTGCATAAGCTATGGCTACCGATGCTTATTTTGTAATCAGAGTTTATGCCAAAGCTAGATGTTTATATTTTCTTTTTGCCCTCCCTGGCAACGGCGCCAGAAATGTTTGTTGGCATTTCTTAACGTCGTTACAAAAGATAGACTAAAAGTCCATCCCCGGCAACGGCGCCAGAAATGCTTGTTGGCATTCCCAACCACCATTACTTCAGAAAGGTAATCCTTGGCCCTTAGTGGCGTCGGCCTAGGTAGTGCAGTCTGGTAATAGCAGTTAGAAGTGCCGGATTGCCCTTCCTAACCGTCATTACTTACGATATGCAAAACTGTGGCACGGCGCTGTGGGGTGCACAAGAATTACAATCCTTAAGTAATGGTACTTAGGTACGCCAATCGATAGCTCAGTAAGGAATAAGGCTACTCTGCAAGCGCACAGAACTATCATTGTAGCATTTCAACCCATGAGTATTCAAGGGTGTCGTATTTATAATTTCCCGTAGGAGGGCATGATGAATTCCATCTAGCTTTTGGTATAAACATGATCACTTATTGGATGCATAGGTAGGCATAGCATAGGCAGGGGTTAAAACATGTTTATAAGATAGTGGACACACATATCGGAGCAACCTCAAGGATAAAATATAAAATAAAGAATAAAGAATAACTGCGAGAGCAGGCATTAGTCATATACAGCTATGCAACGAATAGTAATTACATCGAATTAATAAGACTAGGATCAGGACTAAGTCTGGGATGATAGGGAGATCCCAGCAGCTGGTCTGCCAGCCGATAGAGACTTTATGAACTACTACTCAATAACCGAATGTGGGGGAATGCTAGGGATGGACAGGACTGTCACCACCTGCCCACCTACCCCTCTGCCCGTGGGGTACCGACATATCCGCTGATTCCCGCATACCCGAGCACCACGCCCGTGTAATTAGAAACAACTCCTAGCTCCCCGGGACCCCAACCCTTCGGATTGACAGCCTCGGCTAGGAGCAACCATGCCAGCACAACGAACTATTATCCCATCCTTATTTCTTCCTCTATTCATACTAATTTGATGAACGATGAAGAACTTTGATGAACATATCAAGAACATAACACATAGACTATGGACTAGTTTACATGTTATGATCATAATATGGACAAGACTATACTCTAATTCAGATGCATTGCTATATAAATAAGATAAGAGCTTGCTCATAGAGGAGAACCGAATGTGTATTCATACCAAGATGTTCTTGATTCCTCCAAGGAGACAAGCTCTCATTGATAGCTTTGCCTTGCTCTACTACTACTACTAAACTAGAGAACAAGTAAGAAATGTTAGGTGTAGTGCTCCAAATATTGGTGTGTGTTTTGGAGGGGGTGAAGCACATCTATTTATAGTTGATCAAGGGCGGTTTAGGCGTTCTAAGTATGGTAGGAGGTTAAACCGCCATCAGCAAACCGCCTTGAGCATGTGGCTGAAAACTGGGCCCGGAAAGTGCCATCTGGGGGGCGGCCGCCCCTGGGGGCGGGCGGTCCCTAGGAGGTGGCAACTGGCCACCGCCTTCAGGTGGTCGGTTGCTTCCTGGGCCTGGGCCTCCCCCGCGGTTACGGATGGATCCCGTTTGATGCTTCGATGGGCTCTTCTCTTTTATTCTTGATTTGCGCCTTTTCTGAATGCGTTTCCTGAAAGTGCGCTTTCCTTCATATTTTGATGCATCTCCACGTGCTATCTCTGTAAGTTAGGTGCACAACAAAACTCGTGGAAAGGTTAAACAAAGCCCTATTCTCTATTTATTTTAGTATTAAAATGATGTTATATTTATGTTGCTAAGGACCGCCAACAACAGGCCAATTGGCATTGAAGGGGAAGATTCCGGAGGTGCCGGAGCAGCGCCCCTAATTCTCTCTACTCGGATTCGTCAAGGAGCATCAGCTCCTACACCCCTTCCACACCCACCATGTTCAAGGGCCGCAAGATCATTGGTGGTGGGCTGGGTGTAGAGAAGGTGTTCGTCCCTCCTCTCACTTCAGATGAGAAGAAGCAGTTGAGGGAATCTCTTGATTCCAACTCTAAATCTCCTTCCCACATCCGGAGGAAGATGAATGCACCACCAATCAATGGCCCGCCAGGCCAATTTAAAAATGATCGGGAAGAGAAAAGCGACATGGAGAAGATGCTCAAGTTTGTAACTAGTCTTAGGAAGAGGAATAATGAGTTAGAGGAGACGGTGTCAGAATTAAGGATGGCGCACTTAGATATGGAGGATAACTTTCGCGCGCTCCGCATTAGCACCAATGTGAAACTCAAGCGAATGGCCAATGCTATTGACCAAGAGAACATCCTAAACCCACGTTCTCCTTAGATTAAGATTCCTTTAGAATAAAGTAGGCACTAGCTAGATTTCCCTTTTTAATATTTTGATTTTTACAATTGTAATCATGCCTACATCAATTCTAAGAAGTTGAATAAAATACCTTTACGTTATGCTGGTGTGTTGCCACCAGCAGAACACCTGCACTTGATGTTGTTCTCTGTTCCTGTGTCACCAGATGGAAAGAACCAAGTGTGGGGGGGTCGAACGACCCCCTCAACAGCTCTCACGACGATTTGGAACATGCCACGGTGCACAGCAAGTCTGCTGGATCAAACGGGACGTGAAAGCTCACAAAACATGGGTCGAACGACCCACAAAATGATGCCCAACGGGAAAACAATTGTGTAGGAGTGTATTTCGAGACGAGAAGATTCAAATGGAGGGGACAACGGCCCTTTGGTGGGGTCGGCCGACCCCACCATTGGGGCCTGGACCCACCAGCCAGACTCCCTGCAGCGAGAGTATGCTTCCTAACTTGGTTTGCACTCTTCCTCCCTCTCGAATCATACATTTCCTTAATTTATTTCTTTGTTCTTCAATAAAAATGAAAATTTGAATACTTGCATCCCAAAATAAAAGAGATAAAATTCATGACATTTGAAGAGTAGAGGTGACACAAAGTTCAAATTTATGCATATGCCTATACTTGTGGGTAAATATCTTGGTAGGAAACCATATTGACTAAGATATTGATAAATGTAAGATAACACTTGGCTCATGACTCACACTTTTTCCATTCAAAGTACTTAGAGGTTTATTTGTGAAAATGTCATAAAACCATAGTGTCACTTACTCTCAATAGTAAGAGAATTCCTACCAAAGCCATACATGATCACCATGGTTGAAACCCCTTCTAATCATGCTACTTGCAATTGCTTTGAGTTTGATCAAACCTTGTTGACCCTTGTTGAGAAGTATGTCATAGTCCAAAGATCAAGATCACATACACACCACACATATATGCTGCTTCTACATTGGAAGTACGCAACAACATACCATTCATTTCCACTAAATAAATGCTCCATGTTTTAAAGGTCAATGAATATCTCTCTTAGTTGATATAAAAAAGGGACAATGGCTATGCAAAATAAAAAAGAAAGAAAGATAGACAAGTGAGAGTCCAAGAAAAAGGAAAAATATATATATATTTGAGCAAGTCC
This sequence comes from Eremochloa ophiuroides, assembly GCA_038502445.1. Classification (NCBI taxonomy): domain Eukaryota; kingdom Viridiplantae; phylum Streptophyta; class Magnoliopsida; order Poales; family Poaceae; genus Eremochloa; species Eremochloa ophiuroides. The sequence continues at coordinate 52,707,171 of JAHLJS010000002.1, forward strand.
AGGCTCATGAATAAAAAGGAAAGAAAAGAAAAGTGATAGCCATGCTCCAAAACAAAGTAGAGAGAGATCATCTCAAATAAAGGAGCATTATAGTTTACCATTTTCCACACACTTGCACATCTTGATCTAGGTCTATGACATTTTTCTCCTTGGTTCCTTGTTTTGATTTTACAATATAACCAATGTAAGTATGCTTGCCATGTTTATCCCTACCTGAACTACACATAACCCTGCTAGATGTAGGATAAAACAAAGAAGGCATCCTCAAGATATGCCTTGGTAAGGAATCATATACAATTGAGTGACTTAAGAGTACTATTTGAGGAGTAAGAATGAACTATGCGCTTTCTTTTTGAAACTAATATCAAAAATTCTAAGTACTGACAAGGTAAAAAGTAAGATGACTTTGCCTTGAGAGTTATTCCATTTCTCAACATCACAAGGATATATGCTAGACAATGCCACATTACCCACTCGTATAAGCTATGTGTTAAATGAAAACTTTGTTTACCACTATCGTGGATACGTCTTTTCAACCTTTCTTTCTAACCTTTACTCGAGGACGAGCAAAGACTTAAGTGTGGGGGGGGTCTTGTTGACAGTATTTATACACTATTTTCTACCATCATAACCATCAACAAAACACTCTTTTCAGGGGAAACAAGCAAACATGTAGTGACTTAGGTACAGTTAACTTGGTTCCACATGTACATGTTAGTATTTATTTGCAGGCACTCAAACGAGGTGTTTTCAGAGTATAAAAGTACCAAGAAGAGAGTGGAGCACCTAGAGGGCCCACATGCAGGTCGGCTGACCTACATGTGGGGCCCACCAGGGCTTTGCTGACAAGGCACGATCCATGTGAAATCTCACTCAGCTCAATTCCACCATCAGATCAAAGTTGTGTTTCCAATCAATGGTGGAAGCTCAAAGCACATTGATCAAGGCGTGAACCGACAAATACCAACAAATCAAGTACACAGCCATGCTCTATGACTGGTGGGGACAACACCTGGTTGGGCCCACCTGTCATAGGGGGTCGGTCGACCCACCCATGGTGGGGTCAGGCCACCGCCATGCTCCACCGCCTTCCTGCATGCTTCCCACGTGATGGTTTTACCACTGCCGTTCATCTGAGGCGGTTTCAAGGACAGTTTGATCCAACGGTGCATGATGGAGGTCATGCGGATTGATGACGTGGCAGTGGAGTAGCCTCTACTCCACCTCCCTCTATAAATACCCCCTAGTCCTTCACTCTACACATCAAGGAATAAAGTATCAAGTATATCATAAAGAGAAAGACTACTTTAGTAGCTTTAGTGTTAGAATAGGAGGGAAGAGAGTGAGGGAAATCTTCAGGAGAAAGCCCCGGGCCTGTCGGGAGTCTTCTTCAAGGTGTACCTCAGCGGAGGCAAGCTTCTAGTAAGTTTTACATCTGAATCCTTCTAGTATTTGATATTCTGGTTCTAGTACTTTAAGTATATACTTGTTTTACTTGCACACTGCTTTACTTAGTGAAGTACTCTAGTCTCTAGCTAAGATTAGAGTAGTAAGTATAGTATAGACGTGGAGTCTAGGCTATATCTTATCAGTGTGGGCCGCTTGTCGCACGGATTTTTGTGGGTGCCAGCAAGTGGTGACGGCCTTGTCTGGTCTTAGTATCCCTCCACGTGTGTAAGACATGTTATTAAAATGGCAGGGCATCAATACAATAGCATAGCCGCCTTGGGAGGAGTTATATCTCCTCCTGTTTCGCCTATCGCCTCTTGTAAAGGGAGAAGGTGGTAACTCTTTATACTTAGAAAGCCAAGACCAGATATCGTTTGCTACATAGAACCTCTCTATACCTATATCCTAACCTCCTTTGACTACCAAACCCTTTGATCACTATCTGACGGTCTTGAACCTAGTTAGTTCACTTCACGTTCCCCGTGGAAAATACGATACCTGGAATACTCCTGGTGAAGGCTACATTGACTACCGTACGCTTGCGGTATATCCGTTTGCCACTTCTGGTGTCAACAGCACGCTGTGCTGTTCATCATACCGGACAAGTCCGATCTCATCCAGGACATGTTCCGGTATTGCCTGTGCAGTACTCAGTTTCTCCCACAGTTTATACGTTTGATCTCCGATCTTTTCATAGTTTGTTCCGCTGGTCTTGTTGTGTCCCGCTGTTTTCCTAGGGAACATCCACCCTCTCAATAGGGTCATGGACATCACCGCTTGGGTTTTGCTTCTTGGGGTCGTTTGTTGAGCCAAGGACCTAAAGTTTCGAAAGAAATTTTGAGGCTTCCATTCACCCCCTCTGGTCGCCTTTTCGGTCCTTCAATTAGTATCGGAGCGGGTTAAGGATCACTCTACCTTAATCAGGTCCGTGATCCGCGAAGGCCACATGGATCGTGGCGCCGGAAAGCCACCTCCCTTCGTTGGGTCAAATTATGCCTATTGGAAGATTTGCAGTGTCGGCGCATCTTCAGGGCCTCGACTACACCATGTGGGAGATCAGTCGAGAATGAGGTTTACGTTGTGTTTTCTCCAGCGACTCGGATCACTCAGGAACAAAAGGACCAACACAACGCTAACTCTCATGCTCGAAGTATTCTCTTCTCTAGCTTGTCGATCTCGGAGTTTGAGCGTGTCTCGGATTGTGCAACAACTCATGAGATCTGGCAAAGGCTTCAAGCCTATCACTGAGGGCACCGCCCAGGTGAAAGATCGTCTCTACGAAACGTACAAAAGAGAGTACGAGAATTTCAATCTTCTAGATGAAGAGTTGATTGATTCCTTATTTCCATGTTTTCAAACTATGATAAACAAGATGAGGGCCAACAAAGCGCAACTTCCCTATGATGACCATGAGAGAGCCCTTAAGCTTCTTCATGCCTTAGATCCTAGAGTTTGGGGCATGCAAGTGACAGCCATTACCGAGTCCGCTTCCTATAGCACCCTCACAGGTAGATGAGCTATTTAGCAAGCTCAAAGCTGCAGAAATAGACCAAGATACCCATGCCAGGATCCGGAACACCACTTCACCATCCATGGCTTTGGTGTCAGGTAATAGAGGTAATGGCGCACCTTCTTTTTCTAACCTTTCACAATTTTTCTTTGCCTTGTCCTCTCTTGTGACTGTGACAGAGGAGCAGCTGTAGGTGGTTGGTGACGATGAGCTTGCTCTTGTCATCAATCGGTTCTCCCGGTTTCACAACAACCGGATGAACCGTCGGCGTGGAGGTCGTAAAGAAGGATGCTTCAAGTGCGGGGATTTGAACCACTTTATTGCCGATTGTCCCAATTCCACCCAAGCTCACCAAGATCACCCCACCTAAGCCACCACAGCCTATTGCCATGGATGGAGTGGTTGTTGAGCCTCCAAAAGCTCCACCGGCCAAGCAAGTTTGGGCTCCAAAGCCAAATCACCTCCGAAACTCACTTGACACTTTGCCAAACGTCCCTAAGGAGCCCCTTCCTAAGGTCCAACCTCCACCAAGAGTGAACCACAAGAATGTGAACCCACCACCCAAGGTGAGGTATCATTGTGAGTATTGCAAGAAGGATGGTCACCTTGTTGAGTTTTGCTTTTGGAGGAAGAGGGATGAGCGGCGTGAGTTTGAGGTGAACAACCGAAACATGTACCGCCCACCCCACGGCATACATGTGCCACCCGTTGAGAGGTGCTTCGCTAGGCCAAGAGGTGCAATGCCTCAAGGCTCTAGGCCTTTTGTTGCGAGACCACGAGGTGGTCATGCCCGGCGTGGCCCAATCCATGATCGATATGGCTATGGACCTTGAGACGGGGGCTTTTCGTCTTACCCTTCTAGCGGACCACGTTTCTTCTCTAGTGGTGATTGCTTCTCTTTTATGGGACATGGTCAATTTGGTGCTTTTTCTAGCATTTCTCCTATGCGGATAGGACAGCACTGGTATCCCTTCTTACTTCACTAACTCCAGTGATACACCATATGCTTATTCCATGTCTTATATTTGATGATAGGTTGAAGGCTTGGAGAACACGTGGCTCATCGATTCCGGTTGCTCACGCCACATGACCAGGAAATCCTAACTGGTTCTCTAGCCTCGACCCCGTGCATGTCAAGGAGTACATCACCTTCGGGGACAATAGCAGGGGTAAGGTTCTTTCTCGAGGTACCATTCGAGTGAATGATGGCTTTGTCTTGAAGGACATTGCGTTGATGTCTAATTTGCATTTTAACTTGCTTTCGGTTTCGCAACTACTTCGAGATGGTTTCGAAGTGCATTTTAAGACCGGTTGTTCTAGAGTGCTTGATCCTCAGGGTGATCTTGTTTGTCAGATTGCTCCGTTTGGCCGTGTCTTCCGTGCAGATTTCTCTCGCTCTTTTGGTTCTTCTCAATGTTTGGTTGTTGGATCCTCCTCCGATCTTTGGAAGTGGCATAGGAGGCTTGGACATTTGAGCTTTGATCTACTTGTTAGATTGAGTTCACTTGGCCTAATCTAAGGATTGCCTAAGCTAAAATTTGAGAAGGATCTAGTTTGCCACTCTTGTCGCCATGGGAAGATGGTAGCCACTTCTCATTCCCCCGGTAAACCAAATCATGACCAAGCGACACGGGGAACTCTTACACATGGACACGGTAGGTCCATCTCATGTTAGGTCGGATGGTGGGAAGTGGTATGTTCTTGTGATTATGGACTGACTTTTCTCGCTACTCTTGGGTGTTCTTCTTGGTGGGAAAGGATGAGGCGTTTTCTTGCGATCGAGACTTGGAATGCCAAGAATACTCAATTTGATACGTTTTGCGCTTCTTTGGGTCTTGAGCATCAGTTTTCCTCACCCTATGTTCCACCTCAAAATGGTGTTGTTGAGCGCAAAAGTCGGACCCTTGTTGAGATGGCTAGGATGATGTTTGATGAGCATAGGACTCCTAGGAAATATTGGGCCTGAAGCAATCAACACAGCTTGCTATGTTTCCAATCACATCTTTCTTCGAGCTTTCACTAAGAAGACACTTATGAGCTACGATTTGGAAGACCACCCCAGGTAAGCACCTAAGGGTGTTTGGGTGTAGATGCTTCATCCTCAAACAAGGTAATTTAGACAAGTTTGAGTCTAGGTCTTCAGACGGTATCTTTCTTGGTTATGCCACTCACTCTCGTGCATATCGTGTACTTAACCTTGAGACTAACCATGTGATGGAGACCTGTGAGGTCACATTCGACGAAACCTTGCCTTGTTCTTCTCCTGTTTTTGAGCGTGCAGGTGATGATGAGTTTGAGGAAACCATCTTTGTGGAGGATGGAGAGGAAGATGCCGATTAGGGTAATCCCAGGCCGCCTCCACCGGCTGCCCCAGTCGAGCCTGCTTTCGCAACTTCAGCTCACGGCCCCGAGCCATCTTATTTCACTTCTTGGGACCGTTTGAGCCGGCCCCTCAGCTTGTGCATGCTGCACCTGAGGAGGCCCCAGCTGCTGCCGAGGAGGAGGCGACTTCTTCGAGGAAGGCACCTCGACACATCCAGCGCTGCCTACCCTCCAGAGACGATGATCAGCGACATTGACTAGCTTGTTACGCTGGTCCAGGTCCATCTCACACTTTGCTCATTCAGCTTTTGTTTCTCATTCCTGAACCCAAAGATATTGGACAGGCAATATCTGATGCTGATTGGGTCAATGCTATGCATGAGGAGTTAGAGAATTTTGAGAGATACCAAGTTTGGGTCTTAGTTCCACCACCACCTGAGTGTCATCCTATAGGAACCAAATGGGTATTTAAAAACAAATAGAGTGAGGATGGAGTAGTGGTAAGGAACAAGGCAAGGCTAGTAGCCCAAGAGTATTGCCAGAAAGAGGGGATAGATTATGAAGAGACATTTGCTCCTGTAGCCCGGATAGAAGCCATTAGGATCTTGTTAGCCTTTGCAGCTTCGAAAGGTTTCAAGCTGTACCAAATGGATATGAAGGGTGCTTTCCTAAACGGGTACATAGAGGAGGAAGTGTATGTGAGGCAACCCCCTGGTTTCGAGAACCCAAAGTTTCCCAACCATATATTCAAGCTTCACAAAGCTTTATACGGGTTGAAGCAAGCTTCCTAGAGCTTGGTATGAGCGACTCAAATCCTTTCTTCTGGCTAAGGGTTTTCAAATGGGCTCGATTGATAGGACTTTGTTTCTCCTCAAGCAGGGCGTTGATATCCTTTTGGTTTAGATATACTGGATGATATTATCTTTGGGGGATCTTCTCATGCTCTTGTGGCAAAGTTTTCAGATACTATGAGCAGGGAGTTCGAGATGAGCATGATGGGTGAGTTGACCTTCTTCCTTGGGTTGCAAATCAAGCAAACCCAAGAGGGCACCTTCATACATCAAGGGAAGTACACGAAAGACCTGCTGAAGAGGTTTGATATGGGTGAGGCCAAGCCCCTCCCGACGCCCATGTCAACCACCACAGCCCTTGATAAGGACACGGGGGGAGAGGTAGTGGATCAGAAGGAGTACCGCAGCATGATCAGTTCGTTGCTGTACTTGACGGCGATGCATCCGGACATCCAGTTCGCTATGTGCTTGTGCGCACGGTTTTAGTCTTCACCTGAGGACATCACATCTCCAAGCCCTCAAGCGCATCTTTAGGTACCTTCGTTTCATTCCAGAGTTTGGCCTATGATACTCGGCTGCTTCCACCTCTCACTATGTGTCTATTCTGATGCTGATTATGCTGGATGTCGTGTTTATCGTAAATCTACTTCTGGCACCTGCCAGTTCCTTGAAACGTCCTTAGTATCTTGGTCTTCTAAGAAGCAGAGTGGTGTTGCCCAGTCTACTTGTGAGGCTGAGTATGTAGCTACCACCGCTTGTTGTTCTCAGTTGCTCTGGATGGTGCAAACCTTGAGGTACTATGGTCTATCTTTTAGACAAGTTCCACTTTACTGTGATAGCACTAGTGCCATTAGTGTTGCTAAGAACCCAGTTTTACACTCTAAGACCAAGCATATTGAGGTCTGTTTCTATTTTCTGCATTATGAGAATGGTGACGTAGACTTGATTCACGTAGACACACATAACCGGCTAGCGGACATTTTCACTAAGCCACTTGACCAGACACAATTTGCTCGTTTGAGAAGTGAGCTCGGGGTGTGTTTTCCTTTTTAGAGGATGGAACTTTGAGAGATTTGTACATTAGCTTTGTTTTTCCTTTTAGCTTAGAGTTTTGTTTTCATCTTTTGTATCATATTTGCATTTGCATGGCATCTTATTTCAAATTTCATTTTTGAGCTTCATGAATATAGCTATGAGTTTGAATCCATGCTTATCTTTGTATGTTGAGATGTATATATCTTGGTGCTCATGTTTAGGCTCTCTTTGATCACTTGAACCTTATGTTGAGCTAAACATGACTTTTTCTATGAACATGACTAATATTGATAAAATCCAAAAAAACGTGTTCACCATTGAGCTTGGCATCTAGTATGTATAGGCTTGTTGAGATCTCTTATACTATCACCTATATGCTTGGTTGCTATGGATCATACATTGAATCACTCACTTGCTTAGACCAATCTAGATCACTTTGTGCTAAAATCTTGCAATCTAAGTTAAGTGTTGATGAAAAGATCAAGATGGGTATGCATCGTCCCACCTCAAGGTATCTTGACTGCTTCCTATTGCACCTAGGATGAACTCGAGTCTTGTAGTAGATGACCGAAACCATTGCCTTAAGCTAATCATTGTCTTTGACATAGGCTTCGCATGGTTGGAAAGTTAGGCAAGATGATACATATAACCTCTCACACACGCATGTCTTACTAATACTTGTGAAACTCCTAATGTAGAGAAATTGATTGAATTGAACAATTCGTATGTGTTAGGTTTGTCTATGACATGATGTGTGATCTTTGCTTGAGATAGTTCACCTTGTATACACTTGTTAGCACTTGATTGATTTCCAACTTATATGTGCTATGAGCTATCTTCTATGGTGAACACTCTCTATTTTTGGTATCAAATTGCTCACTATGCTTTCCTCACATGGTTGTTCTTTTGATCATCTTGAGCATCTACTAGCACTCATCTATGATAAGCATTCTTTCAAACTAATGGCTATACTCCTGAAGCTTCTGCATTCATGTGCATTGCATGCTTGAGAGGAGAAGGTTTGGGAACCTTGATGTGTGCATGTGTCAACAAGGGGGAGAAATTTCACACACACTTTTGATTTGAGCACACATTTAGGGGGAGTTTGGGAGCTAGTTGTGTTGAGCCTCGCCTCTTTCTGGAGGAATTAGCATCACTTTGCGCTTGTGCTTGTTTAGTGACCATGTGATCGCATGTCTTTGCTTTTGTGGTCTTTTGAGCAAGTTTTCTTCTTTCCCTTCCTCTTTCTTCCTCTTATTTTCTATACCATGATTATCTGTGTTGGTGTTGACAATGCACTCATCAAGAGAGAGATTGTGGACCCAAGTGGGAGACTTGGTCTGGATTGGTGATGAGTGAATGTCAACGGAGTTCACTTGGCATGTTGGTCGGCTTGTGATGTGCAGGTGTTGAGCTCGGAGACAGTGGCGGATGGCGAAGTGAAGGTCAAGTGAGCAGGCCGTGCCGATGGACTGGGAGCGGTGAAGGACGGACACGGGACTTAGGCCGAGGGATTTGGACGCTAGAGCACTAGCTGCAATGACGGACACTGCGACATTGACAGGCGCGATCGAGCATGGTCGAGGGACTCAGAGCGATATGCGGGCCGGCGTGGTCGAGGACCGGCGGACGCGGCCTAGGACAGTTTTCGGGTTTGGGCCACAAAACCCGGGCAGTGCTACTTCCAGCGAGAAGCGGGGCAACACGCGGCGGAATCTTCGAGGTTGCGTCAAGGCGACGGCAACTCGAGCAGGAAGCGGGGTCGTCCGATCACATTCACGGAGACAGGCTGTTTCAGAATGTCCTAGGGCTAGCTGGATCGCCTGATTAGCAGTAGTAGTAGTTAGGGGGTTTTCTGCAAAATGTAATAAGGGCGATAAGAAGGGGATGGCAGCCCCTCCTCTCCCTATCTCTCTCACACTCTCCAATTTCCCCTCTATGCCTAGGGTTAGAGTACCCCTTTAGGTTGAGATCCACTACTAGTGTTCATGGTAGCGTAAACTCATGTTTTTGGTTGGTAAATCGAGGCCCTAACCTCATGTCGTCTCTAGGTTTCAAGATGAAGTTGTGTTCTTGCGGTTCTTGAAGTGTTCATCCCGAGCTCCCTTTTCCCCTCTCTAGTTCTTTGCTTGATTCGCGGTTTCTTGACCGTTTTGGTTCATTTTCCTCACGAGATCAAAGTTCCGAGAGATTCTTGTTCTAGGGTTGTTTTTGGACAATTTTCTTCCCCTTTTAGTTTTTCCGGTGATTTTCTTGAAATTGGGTGTTGATGTCTTGAAGAAATCTTCTCAGCACCCCCCCAGGAACCTTCCTGCTAGGTTTCAAGTCAATCGGAGTCGATTTGCTTCAGTTTAGGTCTTGAAATCGTTTGTTCTAGAAATCTGCCCGCAAATACTAGACATGTCCGACCTCAACCCGGACATGTCCGGTATTTCCAACTTTGGAGTTTTGGGCTGAAATTTTGTGAAGACCTTCCCTTTGGTGTCTAGAAGCTTAGTTTAAATTTTCATAATTTTTGGACACCATTTGACTGGGGTTTGGAATTTTCTCTCAAAGCATGTTGTGTTGTTCATCATACCGGACAAGTCCGATCTCATCCGGGACATGTCCGGTATTGCCTATGCAGTACTTAGTTTTTTCCACAGTTTATGCGTTTGATCTCCGATCTTTTCACAGCTTGTTCCGCTGGTCATGTGGTGTCCCGCTGTGTTCGTTGGGAACATCCACCCTCTCAATAGGTTCGTGAATATCACCGCTTGGGTTTTGCTTCTTGGGGTCGTTTGTTGAGCCAATGACCTAAAGTTTTGAAAGAAATTTTGATGCTCCCATTCAACCCCCCCCATGTAGTACTTAGTTTTTCCCACAGTTTATGCGTTTGATCTCCGATCTTTTCACAGCTTGTTCCGCTGGTCTTGTGGTGTCCCGCTGTGTTCGTTGGGAACATCCACCCTCTCAATAGGTTCGTGAACATCACCACTTGGGTTTTGCTTCTTGGGGTCGTTTGTTGAGCCAATGACCTAAAGTTTTGAAAGAAATTTTGATGCTCCCATTCAAACCCCCCCCCCCCCCCCCCTCTGGTCGTGTTTTCGATCCTTCACCTTCAAATATGGTTTTCAAAGTTTTGAGCTAACCTGCTAAGAAATTCCATCCCTACATGAGAAGCGGCCCGATCAGAAACTCATGCAGGCACCCACTTCATGCACGTATGAGATCACCTTAATCTCACACACCCACAGCTGTTCGTATGCAGCGCTCCAAAGGGGCCAGAATAATCATTTCTATACGTTGGAAGCAAGGAAGTGCGGATATTCCGAAGAATTAGAAGCGTCATCATTCAGTTCAGACATCAGACTGGCCGAGTCTATGGTCAGTTCACACAATAGAACATGTCAGTAGGCAGCAATCTCCACAGCGATATCACGTGATCTTCTACATAAAGCGGAATGACACCTCTTAGTTAATCTGCCAATCGTCCAAATGTACCACAAGCTCCGACTCAAAGGCCAAATCAACCAAGAAGTCAAGAACTATTGTCCCACAAGCTTAGAAACATCAAACATTTGGACAAAAGAGAAGTGTGATCCATTGGGGGAATGTAGAGAGAAGTTTAGAAAGAAAAATTCAGTGCCAGAGTTAAACTCGTTTAATTCCTACCTTCTTACAGCTCTGCAAGGCTTAAGCTCGTTTCTAGGTAAGCCCGTATGGTTCAAAATTCAGTGTAGTTAGACTCCAGTGAATTGCAAGGCAAAACCCGAAAACCGGCGATGAGGATGGACAGGAGCTAGTTGATCAGACACAGTGGTCAAAGCTAAAACAGCACACTAACATGAATGACCATCTTAGATCATCCGCACCGGGGGCGCTATCCGCGTCCGCAACGCGCGGATAGCAGACCAAATCACTGCAGCGGTGCCCGGTATCCGGCCACATCATCGAGTCCGTCCGGGAAGTTTCGCGGGAGCCAGGACCTCTGCTACGGGCGTGGGCCCACGCACGACGCTGCCACGCGCGACCGGGGAGAGAGAGTGGGGGAGAGAGAGAGCGGAGGGCCGCCGTCACGCGCTGCTCCGGCCACGGGAGATCCGCCGTGCTCCGGAGCTCCGGCCGACAACGCCCGCACGAGCGCGCGGGAGGGAGGAAGCTCGCCACCGCCGCATGGAGCTCCGCCGGGACTTCCATGGCCGGAGCTCGAGGCGCTCCACCGGATCTGCCCGCTCGAGAGGCTTGCCGCCAAGCAGAGAGAAGAGGGAGAGGGCCACCACCGCAGGGAGCTCCGCCTAGGACCTCCATGGCCGGAGGTCGCCGTCGGGCATGCCCTCGCCGGGAGGCGCATGGCCGCGCGCGCCCTTGGCAGCCCGCGCACGCCGCCCTTGCCACCCGCCCGCGTCTCGCCGTCCGCCGGCCGCGCGCCAACGCCTCTACCCACGGCTCGCCGAGCGCCTTCGACGGCTACCGCGCCGAGCGCCTCTGCCCACGGCTCGCAGTCCGCCAGCCGCCGCATTGAGAAGAGGAGAGAGAATGGAGAGAGAGGTGTTGGTTGATAGAAAAAAAGGAAAAAAAATGATATAGAGGAGAGATATAGAGGATAGATGAGTACGAAAGAAGGTAAAATAGAGGAGAGAATCTTGATGATCAGAACGGAATATTTTTTTTTAAGGGGAGATTTAGAGGATGATAGAGTGCGGGTGGTCTTACACCGTGTCTTCCTCTTCAAGCTTCTCTCCATAAGAATTGGGCACTAACATGAGGTGACGCCCGGCGCTCGCCGCCCGGCCTGAAAGACGTCCTCTACCTCCAGCTGCTCCTCACCGGCGTCGTAGTCGCCGTCGTCATCAAGCTCCGCTCCATCCCACACTTCGGGCGCCACTGGCGCGACGGGCAGGCCGACCGCCCTGAAAGACATCCTCTACCTCCAGCTGCTCCTCACCGGCGTCATAGTCGCCGTCGTCATCAAGCTCCGTGCCATCCCACACTTCGGGCGCCGCCGGCGCGACGGGCGGCGCGTGCCAGCTCTACCCGGGGATGCAGAAGAGCAGGTGCGACGTCGATTCTGGGCCGCTTCCCGCCCTTCCAGTGCTCGTCCGCCGAGTCGGCCGGATCCCACGACCTTCACATCCCGGCCCCGCCGTGAGATGGAGCTTGCGCGCAGGCAGCCTAGGGCGTCCAGTCCGCCTAGCGCGGCCACTGCCCACCGCCCGCCCGCCCGTACCGGCCGTCGCACACCCCTCCGGCCGGACCCGTGACCGCCACATCCAGGCCCCTGGCCTCCCATCCCGACCTGTCAGCTTCCAGGGTGTCGCCCTGTTGGTTGAGGGATTTGTTATCGGATTGGGATTGGATTGCAAACAAACCAACTCGAACCAAAACTCTAGCTCCAGGTACGTTACGAACTCTCTTCCGACACGATTTTCCCTGTTCGAGACATGATTTCCTTTTTTTCCCCTTGCTTTTTATAAATAACCGGTGCCATTGAGACATCGTCAACGAGAAGAACAATTACTTGAATCACACCTAGATGAAAAGCTTCTCGACGAGTAGGAGAACCTGACCTCACCGAGCAGAAAAGACTTGATTTTGCCGTGTGCACCTCATCATCTTTGAATCCTTATTCTTATCTCGACGAGGTAAGTGATCTCGGCTTGCAGTTTGTGACTGCAAGGGTTATCCAGCTACTGGTTGATGGTGTGCTGCTACGTTCAAGATTTGGGAAACAAGCATTGCTTTGGATTGTGCAAAGGATGGATGGATCTGATGAGTTTGCAGTTCAAGTGTTCGATTCAAACTCTGTTCGCTTAAACTTACCAGCCAGCCATTCAGCAGTGTTTTTCTCTCACAACAATCAGCCAGCCAGCCGTACAATCTAGCCAGCCGAACAGAGTGAGCAAGAAAGATAGATAAAAAAGCAGGTGCTGACTAAGGATGAGCTGAAAATTTTTCTGGGAGCAACTAAGTGATCAGGATTTTGATAACCATCTACGTACATTCTTTGATATGTTGGTAATTTTGATGAATATCTTATTAGCCCTGTCATGGTTTCCTTCTCGATGTATAATTGTGTGTGATGAGTTATTGAAATCCGGATCCACAAAAAATACTTGAACTTGCCCTTACTAACATGTTATCTTAAAATGACTATGAAGCAAAACTATTGCAATAAGTGTACACACACCTGTTGTGTTTTCAGCTTAAATTTGGCACTGACCATGTGTTAATTTTTTCTGTTCAGGGTTGATAAGAATGCTGATGGAAGGATGCCGGTAGAGGGGGTTAAGGAGGTCTGTGAGAAGAACCAAGAATTTAAAATCTAATATATCCATGTTGTATGTGTAACACCCCAAGTTAAGCATACATTTTATTGCATTGCATGAGCATGAGTATCATTGCATCATTTGCATGTTTTAGTTAATTTGATGATTTTTAAATGATCATGCAACCTTAACATATATATATATATATATATATATATATATATATATATATATATATATATATATATATATATATATATATATATATATATATAGTATTACTATATGGTACTTGGGTACCAAATAGTTATTGGGTACCCAGCACCCCGCCAGAGAGGCTATGAGGCCCACCGCCGCCCCAGCTTTTTTTTTTTCTTGTCGAGCTATGGCTACCGATGTCAATATTCCACCTTCCACCTCCACCCACGTTCCGCAGCGGTTGTTTCTATTCCAAAATGCATCTGCCCAACCAACGCCGCGCCTAATCCCGGCGCCGGCATCGCCCCCGCCCCTCGCCTCACCGTGCCGTTGTTTTAGATCCCAGAGGCGGCAGCTCTCAGTGCCAGCTTCTCCTCCGGTACCTTCTCGCCATCGCCCCTGCTGGTGAGCGGATCAGGAGTCGCGGCGAGGCAGACCACGGACGCGGCCCCGAAGGAGCAGGAGGCCCTCTCGTTTCGGCGACGACTGTTGCTGGCAATGACCGCTCGCGCTTCCACTCTACCTCGGCCTCGACCTACCTGAGGCTGGGCCTGTGCAATCCTAGGCTGCCGACCCGGACACCGTCGTCGAGGTGATTGGCCTCGCCTTTGCACGTACTCATCTGTGTTTTAATTTTCATGTTCTTGCGGGATTTGAATGTGTTGCGCGTTTTAGATTGGGGGACAGTGGACGTGGTGCTTAACTGATTTTCTCACCACCATCGTGCTTGGTAGATTGGATGGGTGATATGACTATTTAACCTATTTGTGGATAGATAACCTATGGTTCAGATCAAGTTGGTGCATGAGAGGACCAAGTTTTGGCTGCAGTCATCATGTGCCCTATGGATTTTGCAGCAGCCAGCTGTTGGTCACCAGCTTCCCCTATGTTGACGATGCCAATAGCTACTGGGTATGTTTGTCTCCTATTAGCTCATCAAATCAATATGATCATCTGTATACCATCTTATGAAAGCATTCGTTGGTAATCTATATGTGCCCTGTGCGGCTGTGTAATAAAACGTGGAGAAATGATTAAAGAATACAATCCTTATCAATATGTACATTTTTTTTTTTTTTGCTTTCTCCTTATTTGCACAAGTTATTTAAGTTACCCTAATGTTACTCGACATGCCACTAATGTTGTGTGGTTGTGCTGTTGTTTTAAAGAGTCTGTGCTGAATCTTGCATGCACCTGATTATATCCTCTTGCAAGCTGATATCTTTGTCTCTCCTAATTTCATTTGCTCTTTTTATGCTCTATTTTTGGAGGAGCAGCACCTAGGTTCAGGACTGCCTCATTTGGATGGAATCGTCTGGTCTCTAGGTACCCTTTACCCTCCTAATCCCTTCCTTGATCATGCATCTTGTTTTGATGTTCTATCTATTCCATATCTGCTACTCTGTCTATTCCACACCAACTTACCTAGATTTAGCTCCTAGTTGTTTTCCAGTTTAGATTATATGATATCCTCAGCTAGTTCTTTCTTCTAAGAAGAGAGGATAGATAGGCTCAAGCAAACAAGAAAAAAGTTCTCAACTGTGGTATCATCAGCTAGCTCTTACTTCGAAGAAGAAGAGGATACAGTGCTAAAACATTCTTATGAGTAGTCAAAATCATCTAACAGTTAGTAATGCACAGAAAAATCTGTTTGTTTTTTCTGTTATCTGTTAACTTGATATTTGTTTGATTTTTTATTGACACATGATAAAATGATTTGGTGTGGTTATAATTTTTGGTATGAAGCAGAGGCTTGCTTGCACTGAAAGAAGCAAAAGAATGCTTGAATCCATCCTATAGTCTCCCTGAACCTGATACAGTAGTGCTGATCTAGGAAAGAGAACAATGGTGACTTTTCTGATAAACCTTGAACTCCATTTATACTTCAGATCCAAAAGGAAACCAAATTATCACTTTAGGCAACTCAGGTTGGCCTTGTATTGCTTTGTGCAGGAAAATTGTTAGAATTTTAGTAGCTCTGAATTAATACTGAACTATTGTAGTTCATAATCAATTTGAAGGGCAATTTTTTCTTTATTGGGCCCATCAGCTCTCATTGCACACTGTTAGGCATACATACTGCATTGATTGATGGAATCCTGAAACAACAACCACATGAACTAATATTTGGATCTTGATTCTGTTCTATTTTAGTAAACCATCTAACAATAGATGTGTTGTCAAACACTCAAACCCATCTAACAGTTAGGTGAGCACCGATGTCTATTTTACTATTTGTTTTTAGTATTTGAGGTGTGGGTTGTTTCAGTGACAAACAGAGAATGGTGGTGAGCACAATGACAGATGTGGCGGTGGCAGGAAGTTGGCGGCACAAGTATTGTTAGATTCTTGCTTTGTAGTAGATGTAGTTTCATTGTAGGTCTGCTTCAAATGTAAATAATACTCCCTTTTTTCTTTTGAAAAAACTTGCGCTCTGCTTCCACTCCAATTATCAGGTGGTTTGTCTCAGGTATGCTAGTCTTTGAATAAGTTAAATTACATAGCTAAAGGATTAAAAGAATAAGTGAAGATGACTTACAAAATTCCCATTGTTAGTTTAATTTCATCCTTGGTCTCACTAATCTGGTATCATCTTTGTAGAGTTTTGAGTGAACTCAGAGATTGTCATAGCAGTATGTGCTATGCACCTCTAGAATTCTTGACAACTACCTGCTGTTTTGGTGAAATTTGAGCAGAATGGCATTTTTTGCATGCATCTCTTTCTCCTTGATGCTAGTATGGACAAGCTTGATTTGTGACTAGGGAGATTTTTGTATTTACATGTGAATATTTGTGACTGGGCTAGTTGGGCTACTATGTTGAGACAGGACTAAAAATATACAGATTTTTCTAGGCAGAAAAGTTATCACTAAACTATATAAAATTTTGCAAGCTGGAGGCTAATAACAAGAGTGATTTTCTTCCTCTTTACTGAACTTGAGATATGGATCTAGTGGTTATAAGGAAAATTTTACAAATGCCTTTGATTATAGGAAGAATCAGCTTTTTTTTAGTTTTGCACCATGGTTCAGTGACTCTCATGAACTGCTTGCGCACTGCCAATATTGGTGTGTGGCGCTTGGTTTTCAGAGGAGAAAACAAAAATGTTGTTTCTTAATCTAACTGCAGAACATTACAGGTAACAGGAGCATAGATGTTTCAGTCGATAGAGTTCCATGGTGAGGGTTCTTGCTAGTGGCGCTGCTGATCAGTGAAGTTCTATAAAGTTGTACTCATTTTAAATTTCTTGAGGGATATTTCCTTGCTTAATTCAATTGTTCAGTAGTCATGTCACTTTGTTCCATGGTTCTTTTTCAAAATAAAATAAATTGTTAATTTCCCCAAACCAATGTACACATTCATTTATCTTTCTCATGGTGTGGCAGTGGATTAAAGTTTGGAATTACTTCAGGTTCACTATGCAGAGCATGATGAGGTAGATGTATCTTTGCCATTTCGTCAGCAATGGTGATGCCTCCACTCATCTTCTGCATTGCCGCCCTCAATGTCTGTGTCAGGCTCTCGGATGGATAGGCGCCTGCAGGGTACATTGTGATCTGTGTCATCTATGGTGTGGTGAGCACAAATGAGCTATCAAATTACCAAAACTACAAATGCCTAGTTTTTTTTTATTGCTTTGCTTCTCCAGGATATAATTTTTCTTGCTTTCCTGGTCTGCTACCTATATTAGATTATTCGATTGGACTGTTTCGATAGACGAAGATTAGATATACTGGAATTGTTTGCAGCAATTGCGGCTGATACAAGTGATTTGGCCATTGCCATTTGGGGTCTTTTATTCATCCTTTATGAGGTTGATTTTTATTGTTAAGATCCCTGACTTATGTAAGTATTTATGGCATAATTTTAATTTTACTAAGCTAATAAATTTATGCATTTATAGATGAGGTCATTGCCACCAGATGATGTCCATGCCAGACAAGGCCCTGGTTGTTCATCCAAAAGTTTTTTTTTTGCTTCGCAATCTCACTCTGTTACATTTATTTTCTTAAAATATAACATATAGGTACAATACTAATTGTTTAGATGGAATTTTTTACTTGCCAATTTGTTATTGTTAGACCACTATTTAAGCCGAGTTCGATCAGGGCCCATTGGCTATGGTGTGTTGTGCAGGCTGTCCAGCCTATGTGCATTGGTGTAGATTGATAATTGATCTAGATATGCAAGGATATCAGATGGCGGTGACTGCTAGCATTGATATTTGTATTGTAAATTAGTATTTATTTAGCAAGGGGTTAAATAGATGGGATTAGAAGGCCTGTTTTCTAGTGAACTATCTTGTTGTGTGGCAAGCAGAGTAACAATATTTCTTTCAAAAATTTTGTTGCTTCTGTTTGGAAAAAAAAAAAAACTTATTCCAAAGCCGTGTGTCATTCCAAATTATTTGTGAGTAGAACTAGCCTTTCGTATAACATATTTTGTACGTAATTCTGTAAAGCCATAAATTTTACTTTAAATTCACAAATGAAACTATTTATGATTAGCTTTAAAGTCTTCGTTTTCATGCACATTGTTATTTCTGACTAGGAAACTACTATGATCACATTGACTATACAGTTATTTACATGTCAAATTGTTAATTATACTTTTTATGTCCACACGTGAAATCATTTGATAATAGGTCTTCGTGTTCACACATCACGGAAACCATCTATTATGTTATGATGATTCACATGTTGGTAATTCATTTATTTCTATACGTCAACTGGTAAATTTATGTCTTTATGATTTCAAACGTGAAATCATTTAACGCTACACTTGAAGTGTTCACTCATTTAATTATTTATGACCATGAAACTCTGATACCTTTTTTTTTATTTATTTATACAACCACAAGGCGGGAGGTCCATACTTTCAGGGCTTGTTGGAGCTTCCGTCCGCAGTCATGCACCTTTAGCTTCGTCTTCAAATATCAGTGTCTTTCATCTTTGGTGGATTTGAATGATCATGTTCTCTGGTGTCTGCTGTGGACAGGGCACCACATTTTACTAGCTTTAGGATGCATGTGGCCAGCTTTGGCATGTGCGAATGATTCTAGATTCAAATGTAACACAATGTCTTTGCCGTGGATCAATAGAGATTGATGAAGTTGTGTATTACTTTTTGTATTCTTAATATTAATTGAGCTATAGCCCTTGTACTGCGATTTAATTTTAGATGTCATAATGACCGGCACATGCGATTTATGCTCTAACTATAGCCTTCAATGTTATTGTAGTTAAAGTTTTAGTGTGTAAGATCTGGTCTCCTGTGTAATTTGCAATGCATACAACAGTGCTCTAAGGATTAGCAATGCAACATTTTTATGATCCAACTAAAATAGTATTTCTGGTTTGGATAATTAATGAAACTATAGCTGACAAGTAATTCATCATGAGGAGCCTGGGGCTGGAAAGGAAAATTAATCACAGCAACTCTTTGCTCAAGCGACCAAAAACATCCGGCCAAGAAATAAAAAACAATTATAAAAAAGCTAATTGCATATTCTAATTACTTCCTGACCAACTAAATCGCAGATAGAGTTGGGTACTGAATAACTATTCAATCCCTGGATACCAAATAAGGTTATATATATATATATATATATATATATATATATATATATATATATATATATATATATATATATATATATATATATATATATATATATGCGCTATTGGCTCTCAATAACTAGTGGAAGCCCCAGCCCAAACTTCTCTTTGACTGGACCAAACCATGTTCCACCGAACCAGTATCCACCGACCTGTCCTGACGTGTGGACATGTGGTCCTCGCAGCTAGCCTAAACCGTCCCCAGTTGAACCCGACCACATTTCAAATTCACTAGTAGCTGGGCGCGTGCATTCACGCGCCTGTTGCACCTTGCGGCAAACAAACAGGCAACATCTGACATTCAAAATTATTGAATCATTCGGTGCAGAACAAACTAAGTTAACATTTAAGTAGTCATTGAAGCATTTAGGCCCTAGTGGTTTCGGTGATTAATGACAACAAGACGGTTATTATGACTAACGTGTATTTTGCAGGAATAACCTAGAGGTTAGGTCATAATAACGTGTAGGTTCAAGCCCCTAGCGATGGAAATCGATTCGGTTTTCAAAGGATGAAAGACAAGACGGTGATACGCTAGTGCTAAGCGTCGTTTGGAGTTTTGTTTTTCTCTTTGACCGTACTATTAAGAGGGGTTTGGATGGGTAGCTTGACTTAGAGTAAGATTAGAGAGTGTAGATGTGATGCACACTTGTCCAACATAGCTCTAGACAGCCTAGGGATACTCTTGAGAGAGAGAGGATCAAACTTCGTTTTGGAAAGTTTTCGATTCGGCGAAGTTTTGATCAAATTAGAGGCGTCGGACTCCACCTAGTATAGGCGTCGGACCAATAGCTAGAATCCGACGACATGTGGCAGCCCCTGGACGAGTCTCTGCGTGCCAGGGAGCGTCGGACCCTGGCTGGATGGTCGTCGGACCATTGGCCAGAGTCCGACGGTGCCTCTGGGTTTTGGGCGAGCGTCGGACCGTCGCGAGTGGGAGCGTCGGACTAATGTCTGTTAGCGTCCGACTCTTCCAGAGAGGTTCGCAGAGCGAGTTTGAGCGTCGGACCATTGCTCCGCGTACTAGCCGTTGAGAGGCACTGTGCCCGCAGTTCAGAAGCGTCGGACTTGAGGAGCGTCGGACCATCGAGTTCGGTCCGACGCCCCTCTGTCACAGTTCTGGGCACAGTGTTTGTGTGAGAGTCGGACCGTGGAGATTAGTCCGACGGGCGAGCCTCGGCAGAGTCCGACGGTTCGCAGGAAAGTGAGAAACGGCTAGTTTTGGAGAGGGTGAGTATTTATACTCCACCAAAGCCTTCATTCTACTCCTCTTGCCACTTCTAACAGTTAAAGGAACCCTTGTTGATCTTGTGAGAGAGCAAGAGCCCTAAGGAGATTAGTGTGAACTCCATTGCTTGAGACCTTCTTCCCTAGAGAGATCAAGAGTGACTTGTGTGCATCCATCACCCTCTTTGGCCTTGTTCTTGGTCAAGTGAGAGTTTAGGCTTGTTACTCTTGGTGATCGGCATCACCTAGACGGTTTGGTGGCGATCGGTGGCTTGGTGACCGCTTGGAGAGCTTGTGGGCGGCCCAAGTCGAAGTTGTGAGCGGTTGTGGGCGATCCACCGCGCCGGAGTGGCAAAGGATCAGCCCGTAGAGAGCACTTGGTCTTTGCGAAGATCAAGGGGGAGCTACACCCTTGCGCGGGTGCTCCAACGAGGACTAGTGGGGAGTGCCGACTCTCCGATATCTCGGGAAAAATCGGATTTGTCTTTCTAACCCTTTACATTTCCGTATTTTCTTTGTTCTCTACTTTCTTAGAATAGTATACTTGTGATAGGACTTGACTCTAGGTTGCATAACTTGTTTTAGGAATAGAATTGACACAAGCACTTGTGGGGTGATATTGGGCAAATTGCGATAGTGTAACACCCCAAATTTTGCTAATTTTGAAATAGAGCTAAATTGATTTGATTTTGTATTTTTGTGTTCATGAAAACATAGGGAAATTAATAAAATTATTAAGTTAAAATTTAACTAAAGTTTAGCAACATGTTTGTGCACTCATGCCCTTGCATATTATTTACTTTGGTTGAGTGGTCTTTGACAAAACTAAAAATAATTCAAATTATTTTGTAAATGATTTTATGATGTGAGTGAATAAAGTTTTAAAATGCGTATAGTACCACGATCTTCTTTGTGGCAAGTCTCTGTCTCTTTCTATAATCAAATTCCGTGTTTCTCAACTCCATCCCTTTTAGCAAAGTTTATCAGAACCTTTTCTTCAGCTCCAAATCACTTTTTGGTGCTCATCGTTTATCAACGTATCTCTAAACATTCTCCGCGAATTTTTCTTGACTTTTCCGGCCCTTTTTCCTATTTTCTTTGAGTAAAATCTAATTTTTAGATGCTCAAAAATACCTTTTCATCAGCTCCAAATACTTTATTTCGGTTCATGATGTTCCAAAATGTCTCCTAAAATTTTTCCATAATTTTCGGAGCCATCGGAATATTTTTCGAGGCCCAAATATTAATTCTGGACTTTTTTGAAATTATTTAATTCGGAATATTTAATAATTCCGAAAATAATAAAAATATCTTATTTTGTGCCGACCTCAAACCCTATCACTATATATATCCCCGCGAAGCCCTTGACGCGCTGATTCCGAAAGTACGGCCCGTTTTCGCAGCCGCCACTCGTAGCCTCGTAGATCTAATGTCAAAGCTGTAAATACCTAGGTTTCCGGCGAACTCTCCGGCGAGCTTTTCCGGCCATCTCGTTCGTCTCCGGCAAAAACCACCACCACCACGAGGTAGCCCTCTTCGTTCTCTATGTCGTGGTATATTCTTTTTCTCGAATCCAACTCCGTTTGACCGTTTTCCCGTTCATTTTTCTTCTCCGATGAGTTTTCCGGTGAACTTGACCAAGTGAGCACCATTGCTGCAGGTCATCTTCTTCGCTTTTCCGGCCACCGTGGCTTCGTGGTCCAGCAGAGGGACCTTGCACCGCTGCCGCTGTGCCTCCGGTCGTGTCGTCCAGGGCTGCTGACCGATTGCCCTCCCTCTCCCTTCGTTCCCTGTACGCATCTACAGCAGCAGGCATGCAAGCTGCAGACGTGCCCAGCAGGGGGGCCAACGCCTCTCCTTCCCCCTGGCCGAGCAGGCCCTTGGCCAAGCGTTCCCCTGGCCGAGGTCATTTCCTCCCCTGCATACAAGCACCAGCAGACCACCGTTCACGTGAAGACCACCATGGAGTTCCGTACGTTCTACAGTTGGATAGAGGAAGAAGATGACTCAAGGTAGAAGACATGATATTTACAACTCTACCACCTTTATTAGTTTTAAATCGGATTTGATCCATTCAGATTGCATTAGTTCCGTATTTTCATAATCTACATGTTAACACTACTGTGTAGTAAATTTGACACTTTTAAAATTTCAAATTAATAATATATTAATTATTTCTCTATGCAAAATCTTGGGAAAATCCTTAACTTTCGTATTTTAAATTCGTTTTTCTTGATCTTTATTTTATTTTCTTGATATAATATGATTTTAATATAAATAATATTCTCTGAAAACTGATTATAATGTATTTATATATACAAATTTTATAGTTTTCTTTTGTTTCTTTTATAAAAAGCAAATCTTCCAGTAGATTTAACTTTTCAATCGTAGCTCCGACTAACGTGATCTTCACGTCTGTGTGACCATAGCAACGTGTAGATTAGTTCTATGACCTTCATAAATTCAATGTTTATTGATTGGTGTACTGTTCTAATTAATATTCCTTGTTTGCTTCGTGTATGTCTGCTATATGATTGTGTGGTGCTGTGTTGATCGAGTATATGTATAGTCGGTGAGAATTACGTGGTGGATTCAAGAAGCAGTCTTCAGAGGTTTGAATCAGAGAAAGGAACTCAAGTTGAGGCAAGTATAGCATGGGATCTTCCTTGTTGTCCTATTCACCGCAATAATTAATTTCTTGTGCATGTGTCTACCTTGTTAACCATAGTTTCTACCTAGTATTGCTATCTTGTTCCTTGATCACCTATGGGCTTATGCATTGGGTACTTGATGCTAGCGCGCTACTGGAATCATGATCATGTAAACTTAATTATTTGAATATGCAATAAGATTAAAAGATGCCTTTTTAGCAACTTGGAACTAGGGGATTGGAGCATAGTTTTGTGATGCTCCATATCCTTCCCCCTTGGTAATGATCTGTCAGCAAAAGCTGGGACTTACAGTGCAACTATGAGGGCTACATGGCTCTGGTTTTAGTCAAGTATAGGTCCTTTTTCTAGCTTGTTAGAGGTTACCGAAAGGCGTGAAGGGGCCTGACGACTCGGGTATAGTGCGGCTCCTGTCCGAGTATGTATAACCTGCGTGACCTTGTGCCACGACGAAGGGGGGCTCTAGATCTGCTTGCCGGGTCCCTAGCGGCCCTAACTTGTTAGACGGAGTACTTTGAAAGACTTCATAGTGAAACCCTGCTCGCTCACCTTGGAAGTGTTATGGGGCTAGCTACCCCGAGCAAATGGGAATCACGGCTCATAGTGAAAGTGCACAACCTCTGCAGAGTGTAAAACTGGTATACTAGCCGCGCTCACGGTCACGAGTGGCCCGGAAAACTCACGGAGTAGTTATCTTTTTGGGTGATGTTGACTTGTTGTTAATTGATTGATGCAATTCATTAATTATGTTTACTTATGATCATGAATTATAGGCTTATTCAACTTGTTGCTATCCAATTGCATAAAAGATGCTTAATTAAAAGCAAACCGCTGTAAACCCGTGTCTATCCTGTTTGAGCCTCATAAACCCCATGTTATATTTGCTGAGTTCGACATGGACTCACTCTTGCTATTCCCCCCACACCTCAGGAGAAGTTTAGGCTTGTGGTCAACCAGTCAGTTGTGTCCCTGTGGAGTTGGCGTCTCCACGCGAAGATTGGAGTGTCTTTCCGCTGTTTGCTTCATAAAGGTTCTATTTTAATTATTACTACGTTATGTATTTGATCATTGTCTTTTGATATTACCTTGTATTTGTTGGCTTATGTGTGTGACTGATCCTGGGGCGCACATAAGGTTATGCATTCAATTTTATCCTTAAAATTGGGTGTGACAGATAGGCTGAATTATGTTTTGAAAATTTTATTAGTTGCCCAATTCACCCCCCCCCTCTTGGGCATCCTTGATCCTTTCAATTGGTATCGGAGCCTTGTTGCTCATTAATTTGGCTTAACCGCCAAGAGGAAGGATGTCCGGTGGTCACGATGGTCCCCCTCCTGTCTTTGACGGTAACGATTTTCCTTATTGGAAAATTCGTATGGAGGCATACCTTGAGGCGGTGGACCTTGGTGTTCACAAAGCCGCCACACAAGGGTACCCCACTCCCAAACCCGGTGCAACCCTCACACCCGTTGAGGAAGAGCACGACAAGTGGAATGCTAAGGCTCGAAACATCATCTTTAGAGGCCTTAGCAAAGAGATGTTCAACCGTGTGAGGAACCACAAAAACGCCCATGCACTATGGTCTGATATTTGTGCACTCCATGAGGGAACTAAGAATGAGCGAGAGGAACGATATTATCTTATCATTGACAAGCTCAATTCTTTCAAAATGCTCTCAAATGAAAGTGCTAATGACATGTATTCTCGCTTGAATATCATTGTAGAGGAAGTAAATGGCCTTGGACTCACTCAAATCTCACCGGCCGAGGTTGCAAGGAGAATCCTCAATGCTCTTCCAATTGAGAAGTATGGTCACATTGTAACCGTACTTCATCAAACGGATCTCTCCAATGCAACCCCCACTCAAATATTGGGGAAGATCAATACTCATGAGATGTACATGAAGATCACTCCTCAAGATGGATCATCATCCAAGAAAGAAGAGAAGAAAGACTTGGCACTTATGGCCGATAAGAAAGGCAAAGCTCTAGCAAAGTACTCTTCTCTTGACTCCACAAGTGATGATGATGATGATGTGGAGATCGCTCTCATGGTGAGGAAGACCACCAAGATGCTCAAGAAGCTCAACAACAAGGGAATCAAATTTGATTCCAACAAGAAGAAATTCTTCACTAGTAGCAAGAGAAAACCCATCTCCGAGATAGATTGCTACAATTGTGGAGAGCTTGGGCATCTTGCTCATCAATGCCCAAAGCCCAAGAAAGACAAGTTCAAGACCAAGAACGAGGGCAAAAGGCAAGACTCTAGTGATGAGAGTGATGATGAGAAGAAGAAGGCCAAGCCATTCAAGAAGAAAGAATTCAAGAAGAAGCAATTTCACAAAAGCAAGAAGAGTGGCAAAGCTTACATTGTTGGTGATTGGCTCACCGACATTGAATCTTCTAGTGGCTCCTCCGGTGAAGAAAGTGATGATGAAAAGGAGAAGGTGGCCGCTCTTGTGATTGGGACCTCACTTCCTCCACCGCCATCACCGCCCTCATCTCCAACATACCTTTGTCTTATGGCTAAGGACAAGAAGGTACAAAGTGATGATGAGAGTAGTAATAGTGACAATGAGTATGATTCACCCACCTATGATGAACTTGCTAGCTTGCTAAATGACTATACCAAAGTTATAAGAAAGCTAACAAGGAAAAATC
Organism: Eremochloa ophiuroides; assembly: GCA_038502445.1. Taxonomy (NCBI): domain Eukaryota; kingdom Viridiplantae; phylum Streptophyta; class Magnoliopsida; order Poales; family Poaceae; genus Eremochloa; species Eremochloa ophiuroides. Next base: position 52,732,898 of record JAHLJS010000002.1, read on the forward strand.
AAAACTTAAAACTTGAGAATGGCAACCTTTTAGCTCAAAATGAACAATTCACTAAAGCTAGTGATGAGCTTAGAGTTAAAAATCAAAATGTGTCATCCAAGCTCAAGGAGCTCAAAGCCAACATAAAAGAGCTCAAAGAAAAACAAGATAAACTTGAGAGGATACACATTGAGCTCACCACTAGCTACAACAAGCTAAAAGAGGACTATACTTAAGTGAAAGTGAATCATGACAATCTTGCTATGGCTTATGACATGCTTTCCAATGAAACACATGATGCCCCTAACCATGTTGTTAAGTGTGACATAGCTACATCATGTGATGACTTGATTGATGAGATCATTGAGCAAGGTGCTAGTAGCAAAGGCAAGGAAGTGGTGGTGGCCGATTGCCATGATGACTATTTGAAGCTCAAGATTGAAAATGACAACTTGAAGAAAGAGCTTGAGAAGCAATCAACCACAAATACCATTGTTATTGAAGCGGTGCAACAAGATGATGAAATTGAAGTGCTTAAAAAAGAAAACAAGATCCTCAAGAATGAGAAGTGTCACCTTGCAAGCTTATTGGAAGAGAACAAGAAGTTGAAGCAAGAAAAGAGTCATCTCACCGTGGGCTTGCAAAAATTCACAAGAGGCCAATATCTCCAAAGTGATCTCCTCATGAACACCGTGATGAAGTTTGATAGAAGTGGGATTGGCTACATGGGTGAGAAGGTGCAAAATATTAGAGCTCAAAATCGCCTCAACAAAGCAAAGAACAAGCCCAAGCCCAAGCCAAAGAGATGCTTTGAATGTGGACAAGAAGGTCACTTTGCTCATGAGTGCAAGACACCGCCACCACAACCTTTGCCCAAGCATGCTAGGCCCTTTGCCTTTGATGCTCATTACATGCTAAGGAAAGATTCTAAGGGCAAAGTGAAAGTCATGTTCCTAGGACCCCCTAACAAGAATAGGTCTAGGCAACTATGGGTGGCGAAAGCTTTGGTTGAGAAAGTCCGGAGCCCTTCTCAAGTATGGGTTCCTAAACATCAAGCTTGATTTGTTGTGTGTAGGTGAACTACAAGACCGGTAGCTCTCGTTGGGTAATTGATAGTGGATGCACACAACACATGACCGGTGATGCTCGTATGTTCACCTCCCTTGAAGAGAATGTAGAAGACCAAGGAAAGATAACATTTGGTGATAATTCCAAGAGCAAAGTGCAAGAGCTTGGCAAAGTGGCTATATCTAATGATCATTCCATTTCAAATGTGCTTCTAGTTGCTTCTTTGAGCTTCAACTTGCTATCCGTTGGTCAATTGTGTGATCTTGGCTTCCAATGCCTATTTACAAGTGAAGAGGTGGTTGTCTCTAAGAAAGATGACAATGAAGTGATATTCAAGGGCTTTCGGTACAATCATCTCTATCTAGTGGACTTCAACTCGGAACATGCAAATTTGAAGACTTGTCTATTCACCAAACAATCTCTTGGATGGCTTTAGCATAGAAGGCTTGCACATGTTGGGATGAGCACACTCAAGAAGTTATTGAAGAAAGAGATGGTGAGAGGATTGAAAGATGTATTTGAGAAGGACAAATTATGTAGTGCTTGCCAAGCCGGGAAGCAAGTGGCAAATACACATCCATCCAAGGCATTTGTGTCAACTTCAAGACCATTAGAGCTACTTCACATGGACTTATTTGGGCCAACAACTTATGCAAGCATTGGTGGCAAGCTCTATTGCTTAATGATTGTTGATGACTTTTCAAGATATACTTGGGTGTTCTTTCTTCATGACAAGACCGAAGTAGCCCAATCTTTCAAGAAGTTTGCCAAGAGAGCACAAAATGAATTTGAAGTAAAGATCAAGAAGATTAGAAGTGACAATGGAAAAGAGTTTGACAACACAAACATTGAAGTATATTGTGATGAAGTTGGGATCAAGCATGAAGTCTCATCCACCTATACCCCTCAACAAAATGGTGTAGTTGAAAGGAAGAACCGGACGTTGATCACCCTTGCAAGGACTATGCTTGATGAGTACAACACACCGGAGAGGTTTTGGGCGGAGGCAATCAACACCGCATGCTATGCATCCAACCGCCTATTCCCTCACCGGTTGCTAAAGAAGACCCCCTATGAGGTACTCATTGGCAAGAAGCCAGACGTCTCCTACTTCCGGGTGTCTGGTTGCAAATGCTACATCTACAAGAAGCGGCAACACCTAGGGAAGTTTCAAAGACGTTGTGATATTGGTTTTCTTGTTGGTTACTCATTGAAGTCCAAAGCATATAGAGTATTCAGCAATGCCACCGGCCTTGTTGAAGAAACATATGATGTGGAGTTCGATGAATCTAACGGCTCTCAAGGAGAGCATGATAATCTTGATGATGTAGGTGATAAACCCTTAAGGAAGACCATGAAGAACATGCCAACCGGAGACATCAAGCCAAAAGATGATGAAGATGATGGTAATGATGTGCAAGTGATCGATCAACCATCTTCATCAAATGTGCCTCAAGATGATGAAGATAAAGATGGGGTGGATCCACATGAAGACACCCACATCACACAAGAAGAAATTGAGGCACAAGCACAAGATATTGATGCTCCACAACCTCCTCCTCAAGTGGTTGATAGAAGAACTACTCCACTCCTACAAGCACATCCTCAAGATCTCATAATAGGAAGTCCTTCAAGGGGGGTAATGACTCGCTCACAAAGGCATGCTCAATTCATTGAACATCACTTGTTTGTCTCTTGCATTGAGCCTACTAGCATAGAGGAAGCTCTTCAAGATTCGGATTGGGTGAATGCCATTCATGAAGAACTCAACAACTTCACCCGCAATCAAGTTTGGACACTTGAAGAGAAGCCAAAAGGAGCAAAAGTCATAGGCACCAACTGGGTGTTCCGCAACAAACAAGACGATAAGGGCAACATTGTGAGAAACAAGGCAAGGCTCGTGGCAAAAGGGTTCTCCCAAGTTGAAGGCTTGGATTTTGGGGAGACTTTTGCCCCGGTTGCAAGATTAGAGGCCATTCGTATCCTACTTGCATATGCATCTAATCACAATCTAAAACTCTTTCAAATGGATGTGAAAAGTGCATTTTTAAATGGCTTCATAAATGAACTTGTCTATGTTTCGCAACCACCGGGTTTTGAAGACCCTAGATATCCAAACTATGTTTATAGGTTGTCCAAGGCGCTATATAGCTTGAAGCAAGCCCCACGGGCTTGGTATGAGCGCCTTCGTGACTTCCTCATCAACAAGGGCTTCAAAATCGGCTTGGTTGATACCACACTATTCACCAAGAAGCACAAAGGGCACATCTTCATCTGTCAAGTTTATGTTGATGATATTATCTTTGGTTCGACTAATGAAGATTTTTGCAAGGAATTTGGTGATATGATGTCCAAGGAGTTTGAGATGTCCATGATTGGTGAGCTCACATTCTTCCTCGGCTTTCAAGTCAAGCAAATGAGGGAGGAGACGTTCGTGTCGCAAGAGAAGTACACGAAGGACCTCCTCAAGCGCTTCAAGATGGAAGAATGCAAGCCCATCAAAACCCCCATGCCTACCAATGGACATCTCGACCTTGATGAGGGAGGTAAATCGGTTGACCAAACTCTCTATCGTTCTATGATCGGTAGTTTGTTCTACTTGACCGCATCTAGGCCCGACATCATGTTTAGTGTGTGTATGTGTGCGCGTTTTCAAGCTAATCCTAAGGAACCTCACTTAGTTGCGGTAAAAAGAATCCTTAGGTACATAAAGCACACTCCGAGCATTGGCCTTTGGTATCCCAAAGGAGCTAACTTTACTCTTGTCGGCTATTCTGATTCGGATTATGTCGGTTGCAAGATTGACCGGAAAAGCACATCCGGAGGGTGCCATTTGCTGGGAAGATCACTAGTTTCTTGGTCCTCCTAGAAACAAAATAGTGTTGCCTTGTCAACAACCGAAGCGGAATATATTGCCGCGGGTGCTTGTTGTGCACAAATTCTTTACATGAAACAAACCCTACTTGATTATGGAATCAACTTAAAAAGGGTGCCTTTGTTGTGTGACAATGAGAGTGCGGTAAAACTTGCCAACAACCCGGTTCAACACTAATAGATGATCTTGTGTTGTCATGTGCATTGCATTGTAACATAAAACATGTCTAACATTGAATTGCACGTAGGGCTTGTCTAACTCGGTTAAGATAACCACCCAAAAGCGTGTGAAGAAGCTTACCCGAGGAAAAACTTGACAGCAACTAGTTTAATTTACGTGAATTTGCATTGCATATTGCATGGTTGTTGTTTTGTCGTTTCATTCTCGGATTTCATTGCCTATCTTCATAAAATTCACATATGCCTAAGGCAAAATATTTGAAAAATTGAGGGTTTGAGAGAGGGCATCTCATACTAGTTCCAACTGGTGTTTATTTGACTCTTATTGGGGTTGGAACTTAGTTGGGAAAGTCGGCGCAAAGAAGTTTGGAAGAAAATAGGTTTTAGGGCGTCGGTCCGAGGCGTCGGACGCCGATTTTCTCAGTGTCGGACCAATTGCCTCAGTCCGACGGTCCCTTTCCCTGTTGACTGAGGCGTCGGACGCTGGTTTTCACAGCGTCGGACTTTCAGCTTCAGTCCGACGGTGGGCGGCAAAGACGAAGGAAGCGTCGGACGCAGCATCGGACCGGGAAATTTCGGGCGTCGGACTATTGGATAAGAGTGTTCATGCCGTGTCGCGCCGCGTTCACGCCGCGTTCACGGCGTCGGACCGAAAGTATTGGTCCGACGAGGAGCGTCGGACTAAGTCCGACGGCCGCTGGAGCTTACTGGAAGCGTCGGACTCTGCGGAGTATTGGTCCGACGCTTGCACAGTTAGGGTCCGACGGTCGGTTCGAAGGCGCGGATCAGCCTTTTTCTTTCTCTGTCGCGTGGGGGCCCGCTGTCAGCTCGCTCTCGTCTTCATCCCGTGCCAATCGAAGCCGAGCGCCGCCGCCCGTACAAACCCTAACCGCCGCCGCGCCGCGCCCTAGCCCTCCGCCACCGGCTTGGCCGCGCCCTCGCCGCCGGCCGTGAGCACCTACCCGTGCGTGCGGGCCCCTCCTCCCTTCTCCCGCGCGCGCGTCCGCGACCTGCTGCAGCCCAGCAGCGCCGCCGTGCCGAGCAGCGCCGCCGTGCACAGCCGCCGCCGTGTTCCTCGCCGCCGCTGAGCTTTTCACCGCGGCCCAAGGTCTCCCCGTCGTCGAGCTCTTCATTCCCTTCACTCCTTAGCTGCTCCATTGGTGGTTAGATTCGAATTCCTTGTTTCAAATCTTCCTCGCGCTTAAACTGCTCGATGAAATGTCTTAACCAAAATCCTTCGCGTTAATCGCAGATCCTTTGGAGCGTAGCTCTGCTCTCGGTCTTCTAGGGTTCGTGGAGGTGATTCTCAGCTTGTGGTAATCCTTGTTTGCCTCCACACCTAGTTTCCTCCCTATTCATTGCATATCCATGTCAGTTGCTCTAGTCATTGACTTGTGCCCTATGTCATGCAGTGATTCTCCTTGACCCTGTGGTGCCCCGTTCGACAGTGATTCTCTCCTCTTCGCAGGTCTTTTCTCAGGTTGCTTTGCATCTCCGATCTTATCCTATATGCTTGCTTCCATAGGTTCTCTCATCTCTAGCTTATATATGCTTATATAAATCTTGTCTATCTCTCTCTTGCAGCTGTCGTGGTCAGAGTGTGTGGCAGTGCGTCAGTGAATCCGAGGCCAAGCCCGCGGATACGGAATGAGGCCAAGCCTCTGAGTGTCAGCGGCAGTTGTCAGTTACTGAGAGGCAGTGACAATTGGCAGAGATGGTGAGGTGCAAGCAGGTCAGCCGCAGTGAGGGAGGCACAGGTGGAGACGAGAGGCCTCCTCCTCGTCCACCTTTGGACAAGGGGAAGGCCCCTCTCGTCGAGAGCAGCAAGAAAAGAAAGAGGCTTTCAGCAGAGCAGAGGCAGGCCATCAGGGTAGCACAGGCTGCAGAGGAGGCAGAGCGTGTGAAAGCCCATGTTTGGTTTTGGATAATTGATGAAACCTAGTTTGCTAACGATTGCTCTAGGTGTTTTATGAGAATTAATTAGCAAACAACAAGATGGAGCAAAGGACCGGGTCGGTGGAGACCACAAGTGAAGGGCAATAACGGCATCCATACAAATGGTATAAGTCCATCATCAAAAGGAGTCCACAAGCTTCATCAAGAGATGGTGAAAAAGCTAGGAGCTTGTAACAACCCTAAAAATCCACACAATCTAAAAATCCCAACCAATTAAAAATTTTCATTTATTTATTGTGAAAACCCATTTTTCTTGTGCAAGCATATAGGTTTCATTATGAAATTGGTAAATAAAGGAGTGTAGTTTGCATTTTAATTCCATTCACATAGAATAATAACTTATGCATTACATTTGGGATTTATTGCAATTTATATTTGTATTTACTCAATATTTAAAATGGGCAATATATGTATATATACACTAAACTGAAAATAAAAAAAAGAGAAAGAGAGTTCGGCCAGCAAGCCAGCCCGAGCCCGCCCGACCTTCCTCTCCTCATCTCACCGCGCGCGGCCCACGTCGCGGCTCGGCAGCGCACGCGCGCGACCGGCACACACGCGCTCGCGCTCGCGCTCGCTGCCAACCCGGCCCCGCCTGTCAGCCACTCTCGCCCCCACTGTTCTTCTTCCTCACGAAGGCGACGCGCCTGCCGGGGGTGTCGCGCGAATGGCGTGACCCCGGTCCCACAGCCGACAGCATGGCAGAGCCCTGGACCCCGCTGTTCCCCTCCTGTCCCCTCCTTTCTTGGCCGCCAAGCGAACCCGCGCCATCAGGAGCCCTAGATCCACTCGAGCCTCGGCCCTTCGATCGGCCGAGCGCAATCGAGACCGTTCGCCATTGGAGCTGGCCAAGCTCGCCTATAAATTGGAGCACCCCGAAGCCCTACCCTCATTTCCCCTCGCCGCCACCGCAGCACAGACCGGCACACCGCACCAAACCGAGAGAGAGAGCGTAGGAGAAGGGCGGAGCAGAGGAGGAGAAGCTGCCGGAGCGCCGCCGCCGCGGAGCACGCCGGAGCCGGACACGGAGGAGAAGCCCGAGCTGCGGACGAGGAGCGGCACGGCACTGCGATCGCTCTGCACGGCTCCGACTCGCCACTGCACCGCCATCCTAGCTTCACCGACACCACGGTGAGCCACCGCACGCCATGTCCGAACCTTGCCCTGCTTTTGCCATGGCGTTCCACCCTCGGTACGCGCAGGCACGAGCCTATACCGGCTCGGGAAGATCACCTGCACCATGCACTCACTCAACCAGCCAAAACCCCCGGACTACAAGCTTGCTAGACCGAGAACGCAGCACGACGCGTTCTCGGCGGAGCGCGCTCACCACCGACGCGTTCCGACGCCGAATCACCCGTTCCGAGCAATCCGACTAGCACCCGTACAGGTTAGAACGTCGTGGAGCACCGCCACGACCCCCTTGAGCTAGCTACGCGGATCTAAGCGCTAGAGGAAGCCTGAATCGCCTTGGCCGCGTGCGCCGCGACCTTACCGGAGCGCCGCCGCGAGCCGTAGCCAAAAGAAGGTCATGCCGTGGCTAAGTTCGCCACCAGAGTGTTGTATGCCTCTCTGGCCTCACCAATTTGACAAGACCGCATTCGATTGAACCAATACTTGGTCGTAGCCGCGATGCCGCTTTCCGCCGTCGTCGGCGACACGCCGCCGCCACAACCGAGCACCTTGGAAAGCTCGGTAGCCAAAATTGGTAGTTGGTATACCATCGCCTTGGACCCTGGACGCGTATACATCTCCTAGAAGACCTCCTTAACCCCGCCGGAACCTCACCGTCGCGACGACATCGCCGCCGACAGGTTCCGCCTCGCCTAAATCCGTTCCGAGTACCCCCGGACGCCTCGCGCTGCGAAGAAAGGCCGCCGAGGTTCGCCAAGTCTGCCTCGGCACCGCCGCTAGATAGCCGAGCCCTGTCTTGCCGAAATATGGCCATCGCCGCCCTGTCACCGACCGCCACACCGGAGAGACACCGCCGCCTTGAACAGACGCCCTGGAACCCTGCTAGCACCGAATCTCCGATTCGCCCGAGCCTCCCCAGGTGAGCTCGGGAGAGCAGCCCCTTCGGCGCCCAAATCTCCGATTCGCCCGAGCCTCCCCAGGAGAGCTCGGGAGAGCAGCCCCTTCGGCGCCCAAATCTCCGATTCGCCCGAGCCTCCCCAGGAGAGCTCGGGAGAGCAGCCCCTTCGGCGCCCAAATTTCCGATTCGCCCGAGCCTCCGCGGGAGACCTCGGGAGAACGGCACCCTCGGCACCCAAATGTCCGATTCGCCCGAGCCTCCGCAGGAGACCTCGGGAGAACGGCACCCTCGGGCACCCAAATTCCGATTCGCCCGAGCCTCCGCAGGAGACCTCGGGAGAACGGCACCCTCGGGCACCCAAATTTCCGATTCGCCCGAGCCTCCGCAGGAGACCTCGGGAGAACGGCACCCTCGGGCGCACCAAATCTCCGATTCGCCCGAGCCTCCCCGGGAGAGCTCGGGATAGCGGCACCCTCGGCGCCCCGAATCTCCGATTCGCCCGAGCCCCGCCGAGCTAAACCGAGCTACCCCCGACCACCGCCGAGCCCCGCCGAGCTAAACCGAGCTACCCCCGACCACCGCCGAGCTCCGCCGAGATACCCCCAACCACAGCCGAGCTACCACCGACCACCGCCGAGCCACGCCGAGCTACGCCAACTCCGGCAACTCTCTGGGAACCAGCATCGAACACCTGGACGACCATCGGGTCTGTGTTCTGTTGAGGCGCCACATGCCGCACTACTGGACCCGCGCGCCACATCCCGAGCTGCCCCTGATTAACCGACCAGTTTTCCCATTTTCAGAAAATAGGATAATCTTCGGAAATTCATAACTTATTCATACGATGACCAAAAATTGCGCACCATATATCAAAATTCTCAGGAAAATGAGATCTACAATCTAAGACTATGTTTGAGTGCATTTGGCTCTTTGTTTTATTGGATTTTTCTGAAATACTCTATAGGAGTCGCTGACGCGACTATTTCGTGTTCGATTTCAGAGCCGGAGGAGGATCTGACTAAGGAAGACGACCACGAGTACTTCCAAGAGCTAGGAGACGACTACGAAGGTGCCACGTCCCACCAAATCCTTAGATCCTATTACGCATTGCAAATGACATTGTTGCTATTGCTTTATGATTATGTATGGATTGGTTGCATGGTAGTATATTTGAATTCCCTGCCTTGATAAGACTTTACCCTGCTGTCCGCTGCTAGGTTAGCTGCTGCTTATTTTACTGCTACTCTTCCACTACTTACTACTTGCTATATGCTATGTGGTGGAATTGGGACGGTGTATAACTGATTATAACTACTGGGAGAGAGTGCTGCGTGCGTCTTGGGTGCGTGGTAAGGGTTGATGTCGACCAAGTGGGATATGAGACGAGCCCATGGGGCAAGTCGTGCCGGGGGTGCAACCTGGGCATCCCCAAGCGAGATACCTGTGGCGGGTAAAGTTGTTGAGGAGGTTCCGGGTGGGATAGCCTTGGTGGTTTGAAGCCCGTGGACGGAGGTGCTGTGATGGCACGGGGAGAGTATCCCCTAAGTGGAGATGCCTGCTTGGTCAAACCTAGGATGGACTAGTTTCAGGTTCATGGGAATCCTTTTCTACTCACTCGCTTCTGATGGGCGGGAGACGGCTGGACTACTTGGTAGGACGGTGCCACTACTGCTAGGTTCAAAGGTGATAAGGGTGGACGGAGACGGTCGATGGGTTCCCGTTCCGTCCTAGATGCACAGTACCACTGGATGGGCCCGGTACTGTGTCTCCCAGTCTCAGCATAACGGTGTAGGATCCGGAATATCCCAGGGCTGAGTGGTAGGGTGGCATCGACCTAGGCAAGCAAGCACCCGGAATTCTGCCTAGGTGTTTGCGCAACACCTATGATGGCTAATCTTGTGGGTAGTGAAACCTCTGCAGAGTGTATGGTTGATCGATCGATACATATGCCAACCTGTTGGCTATGGACCTTTCCTGTGAAGCTTCTACTAGTGTAGTGAGTGTTCTCTTCTCCCCCTGGATGACATTTTTCCGGCAGTGTACCCGTTGTGGTAGTGTGCCGCTGAGATAGGCCCGAGAGGGAGTTGGGCCTGTCGAATGAGAGTGAGGTGTGGGTATGTGAGGTGTGGTGATGGGAAAAGGGATGATGGTGTTAACTGGTGATAAAACTTGACTAATTAAAACATTGATTACAGCTGCATAGGAAAACCTCAGCCTATAGGTCTGCTTGTATAGCCTTGCATCCACTTTCCACAAAGCAAATGCTGCATAGGTGGGCTCCGTGGCCAGTACAAATCGTACTGATAAATTTGCTGTCAGGTGACGAGAATAAGTACGACTTCGAGGGAGATGATGACGAGGAATAGGGTCGCGTGCTACACTCAAGTTGGCCGTGAAGGATGAATCGCTTCCGCATCTTCTAAAGCTTCTCTGATTGTTGATTCCGCCAGTGTGGCGATGTAATAAATATTTATGTAAGACTTAATTACCGTTGTATGGATCCTGGTGGCAACTGAGATATGGGTAATTTCATGGATTGTTCCAAGCAATCTGTTGAATTACAATTCGAGCCTGTGGATTTCCCTTCGTGGAAATCGAGGTCGTTTCAGAGCTCAAGGCAAAGGTATAATTCATAGGAGCTCTTTTGCTTTTGGTGATCAAGACTCCATAGAGGGAGTGATCACATTTAGGATAGATAGCCGTACTATCAAGAGGGGTGAAATCATTGATGAAATACGGTTATCAAGTGCCACTAGGTGTTCATGATCATTGCATATGCATATAGATGCTAGTGACACTAACTTGACCCGTGGAAATCTCTTTGAAAAGGCTAACACACGTGCACCTAAGTGAGAGATACTTTGGAGTGTTAGTACCTTAAGAAACGGGGTGAAGTTTGAGGGTTAGAGAGGGTTTGGTCCTCTCTTCCTCCTGCCGAGCTTGCGAGGCAGGATTCGGCGAATTTCGGAGACATTACAATAGAAAAACTAGCGTCGGACCGTATTGTCACATAGCGTCGGACCATTAGCCTCAGTCCGACGGCTAACACTACTGAGAGCGTCGGACGCTCAGTTTCGGAGCGTCGGACTATTGTCCGAAGCGTCCGACGGTGCAGAGTGACGAAGAGGTGACACGTGGAGAGCAGGTGAGCGTCGGACTCTCGGCGTTAGTCCGACGGTGAGCGTCGGACTATCGTCCGACGGTTTTCAGGGCTCGGGGAGCTCTCTGGAAGCGTCGGACGGCCGCGTTCGTTAGTCCGACGGCTCCGTCTGACTGAGTCCGACGGTGGTCGGCTGAGGGCGTCGGACCGGTTGATTTAGTCCGACGTTCGTCCGTCCGACGGTCGTCTTGGCGCGAGGAAATAGCCGTTGTGATCCAACGTTCGACTTCAAACGGCTAGTGACACGTGGCGTTCATCCAGGGCGTCGGACCGTGCGGTATAGTCCGACGGTCTGGCCGTCGGACAGTCCGACGGTATGCAGAGAAATGAAAACGGCTAGTTCTTTGTGTGTGGCTTATAAATAGCGACTTGGCCGGTTTGGGGAGAATCTCTTGGCACTCCTAAACATCATAACATACTTGTGAGCCTTCCCACTCCACTCTCACTCATCCTACTTGATTGTGTTCATCATTTGGTGAGTTTGGAGAGCATCAAGTGTATTGCATTGATTGAGATCATCTAGAGGCACTTGGAAGTGGTGATTCGCAGTGGTTTCTCTCATTACTCTTGGAGTTTGCTGACTCCTAGATGGCTTGGAGCTGCGAGGATCGTTGAGGGGAGTTGGTAATTGTCTCCGCCTCCGATCAAGGTATTGTGAGGGGTTCTTGAGCCTATCCCCGCGGGAGATCGCGAAAGGCATCTTTAGTGGATTGCTCGTAGCTTGGTGGATCCCCATCTTGTGTTGGTTGTGCGGCACCCTAGAGAAGGGTTTGGCGTGTGATGCCAATTAGCGCGTGAACCTCCAAGTGGGTGTATCGCTACAACGAGGACTAGCTTGCCGGCAAGCAAGTGAACCTCGGTAAAAAATCTTGTGTCATCTCTCTACCGAGGATTTCCCTTATTTGTGATTGATTGGTTATATTGGACTTCATATCTTCTCTACACCGAGGGTATTGAAATCACCTTCTCTCTTTACTTTTGTGCACTTACTCTCGTGTGCAGCTTGTTAGTTAGTCGCTCACTTAGGAGTAGTGTTTAGTAGTGACATAGCCTTTGAGTGTGAACTAGTGATCATAGTGTAGTATACTTGTCTAGGTGGCTTGCATAGCATAGTTTAGAGCTAGTGTTTTGCAAAGCTTGCTATTGTTACTAATCATCTTGTAAAGTGTTGTTTGTAGATTTTTATAGGCTATTCACCCCCCCTCTAGCCATTTAGGACCTTTCAGCGTGGCAGGGGTATACACATTGGAGGCATCTCTGTCAGTTTGTCGGGCAGAGATGAGACCGAGGAGCAGCCACAGCCTCAGAGGCAGCCGGAGACTGAGTCAGCATAGCTAGAGGCAGAGCCGAGGCAGCCAGAGCAGCAGGAGGCAGCTACTAGGGGGGCAGGCCCAGGCTCCACCTCTTCGTCGCTCGGGCCGCACTCGACCTTCGGTGCCACCCCGGCCCGCTAGTCAGAGGCGCGGTGACCGAGTCCCCAGGGTGCCTGCTCCCTCCTAGCCTCAGCTGGTGCCTGAGCCGAATGTTCACTTGGACTTGCAGAGGATCTCTGCAGCCCGAGTCAGAGAGCTCTGGCTGATGTCGCTTGCCAGCTAGTTTCTGGATCAGAGAGATCCCAGAGCTTCTGAGGGCTGGTACACTACTCTTCACGAGGACTTCTTCACCGCCCTCATGGCCACAGGAGTTGGGCTGCGACAACACAGAGTGTGTCCCCTAGAGGACATAGTCCAGGCAGCAGGAGAGGAGATCAGGCCATATTTGACATACCTGCCTGGACTTGCGGAGCTTCTTGGCCGATCAGGCCGATACGTGGAGTCATGGGTCCGAGAGTTCTATGCTTCACTATGGATTGACCCCGACCACGAGTACCTGCAGTACACCTTCGGCGGAGAGCCATACCGGCTCTACGCGAAGGCTCTGCGAGAGCTGCTTGGAGTGCCAGAGTCAGCTACCAGGTTGCACAGCATTTGCTATGCCACGACAGACCCGCCGAGGAGGGCTCACGGAGGACTGGCACCTAGTACTGCTCATATAGCAGCATGCTTTCGACCACCGTTCGGAGACAGCTCCCGTAGGACACCTTCGGAGCTTCGTCCCGTCGTTCGTCTCTTAAACGACGTGATGAGGCGTACTCTTTTACCGCGGGAGGGGTACAAGGAGGGTTTGACTCACTTACAGCTGTGGCTCCTTAGTGCCCTGGTCCAGCAGTCTGAGTTTGACGTTGCCGACTTGATTATCAGTGAGATGGAGGACACCATAGCAGAGGGCATCAGGTCTAGGCGACAGCTCCCCTACGCTCACTGGATCTCACACATCCTTGAGCGGAGGTTGCACCGGATTTGGACAGGTATCTCCCGTGAGTTGCGCCAGACTGAGACAGAGTTTCCAGTATATAGGATGACCTCTCTGATTGACGGACGCCGTGGCAGCAGAGCTTTACACAGAGTACTGCGCCGTCAGACTTCAGGGGCAGATATGGCAGAGGTACAGCAGCAGGACGAGGCTATGAGGCACGTTGCCCATAGCGAGCTTGAGCAGTTACTTGCAGACGACGACCCCGTCGACACCTCCTCGTCCAGCTCTGACAGGGACTACCGGGCCATCCCTTCACGTCCACGAGCTCACGACTCGGAGGCCGGTGGGTCCAGCTCCGCTCCACAGACTTCACAGACAGACCCTGCGCTGCTTGCTATTCTTCAGACCTTACAGCAGACTCAGCAGAGACAGGCAGAGGAGTAGTCCCGGTTTGCCAGGGAGCAGGCTGCAGCTCTCACTTAGATTCAGCTCAGGCAGGATCAGTTCCAGCAGCAGATGCTCCAGATGCAGCTCCAGAGCCAGCAGATACAGCTACAGACCTTTGGGTTTATGGAGCACATCATCAGGCACACCGGAGCCCCGCCATACCTAGCCACTGCCTCTCCAGTCCAGCAGATTGGACCGGCAGCCACTGCAGCCCAGGTGACTCCAGCGATACAGTCCGGTGGACTTCAGAGTCAGGGCACAGCTTCACTACAGAGTCAGTTTGTCACGCCTACTCAGCAGACTCAGCAGTGGTTTGCCACGCCAGGCACTCAGGGGTTCACTCCGATCCACACCGGTTTCACACCTGACCTAGGTGGCCCCTCAGTGTCCAGGAGTTGGGTGCTACCTTCAGTGAGATCACAGGCATACCCACACCTCCTGAGTTCAGATTGCCTGTTACGACCACCACAGCTCCACCTGCGACTGGGACTACAGAGACGCTACCGTCGTCAGTCGCCTGATCAGAGCTTCTCCCGACTTCAGCAGGGCCTGCGCCAGTAGTAGTCACAGCAGCAGCTACAGAGACAGCTGAGCAGACCCGGACCGCTTCACCTTCACGTGCTCCGACAGAGGGTCAGGCTGTTCAGAGCTCCGAGTCCGAGGGAGACCTTTCTCAGTTTGAGCTTCGACCTCACTCCTCCGACCGCGTCGCTGCAGCTTCTTCTCCTTGTCCTGAGTCTTAGGTCTTTGGTGCTTGATGCCAAAGGGGGAGAGAGCATAGATTTAGGGGGAGCGCGTGAGAGGGTTTTGGTTGCGCGTGAGAGGGTTTTGGTTCTTTTGTTCTTTTGGATGTGACATTATCATGCATCATGTTTATTTTCATGTTTGAGACTTGCTTGTGACATGTATTTGAGCTTCATGTTTTTTATTTATATATTGTGTCACTTGATTCACTTTTGGTTACGCTCTTGTCTCAGCTTCCGCACTTCACTCCGATCTTGAGCGTATCGTTTGGTACTTGTGCTTATTTCATAACTTATATGTACCTTGTGGTCTTGATTTGTATAAGCATGCCTAACCCTTTTGCTCTTATTGTCACATGCTTATATGAATCAAACCTTTAAAAACCTCATTCTTTCTAAATCTATTTGAGGTTGTTGTCATCAATCACCAAAAAGGGGGAGATTGAAGCATCTAGGCCCTAGTGGTTTCGGTGATTAATGACAACAAGACGGTTATTATGACTAACGTGTGTTTTGCAGGATAACCTAGAGGTTAGGTCATAATAACGTGTAGGTTCAAGCCCCTAGCGATGGAAATCGATTCGGTTTTCAAAGGATGGAAGACAAGACGGTGATAGGCTAGTGCTAAGTGTCGTTTGGAGTTGAGAGACACTTGGCGTAGTCTTAGGTTTTGTTTTTCTCTTTGACCGTACTATTAAGAGGGGTTTGGATGGGTAGCTTGACTTAGAGCAAGATTAGAGAGTGTAGATGTGATGCACACTTGTCCAACATAGCTCTAGACAGCCCAGGGATACTCTTGAGAGAGAGGATCAAACTTCATTTTGGAAAGTTTTCAATTCGGCGAAGTTTTGATCAAATTAGAGGCGTCGGACTCTACCTAGTATGGGCGTCGGACTAGCTAGAGTCCGACGAACGTGGCAGCCCCTGGACGAGTCTCTGCGTGCCAGGGAGCGTCGGACCCTGGCTGGATGGTCGTCGGACCATTGGCCAGAGTCCGACGGTGCCTCTGGGTTTTGGGCGAGCGTCGGACCGTCGTGAGTGGGAGCGTCGAACTAATGTCTGTTAGCGTCCGACTCTTCCAGAGAGGTTCCCAGAGCGAGATTGAGTGTCGGACTTGGTCCGACGGTGTGCGTCGGACCATTGCTCCGCGTACTAGCCGTTGAGAGGCACTGTGCCCGCAGTTCAGAAGTGTCGGACTGAGGAGCGTCGGACCATCGAGTTCGGTCCGACGCCCCTCTGTCACAGTTCTGGGCGCAGTGTTTGTGTGAGAGTCGGACCGTGGAGATTAGTCCGATGGTGGAGCCTCGGCAGAGTCCGACGGTTCGCAGGAAAGTGAGAAACGGCTAGTTTTGGAGAGGGTGAGTATTTATACTCCACCAAAGCCTCCATTCTACTCCTCTTGCCACTTCTAACAGTTGAAGGAACCCTTGTTGATCTTGTGAGAGAGCAAGAGCCCTAGGGAGACTAGTGTGAACTCCATTGCTTGAGACCTTCTTCCCTAGAGAGATCAAGAGTGACTTGTGTGCATCCATCACCCTCTTTGGCCTTGTTCTTGGTCAAGTGAGAGTCTAGGCTTGTTACTCTTGGTGATCGGCATCACCTAGACGGTTTGGTGGCGATCGGTGGCTTGGTGACCGCTTGGAGAGCTTGTGGGCGGCCCAAGTCGAAGTTGTGAGCGGTTGTGGGCGATCCACCACGCCGGAGTGGCAAAGGATCAGCCCGTTGAGAGCACTTGGTCTTTGCGAAGATCAAGGGGGAGCTACACCCTTGCGCGGGTGCTCCAACGAGGACTAGTGGGGAGTGCCGACTCTCCGATACCTCGGGAAAAATCGGATTTGTCTTTCTAACCCTTTACATTCCCGCATTTTCTTTGTGTTCTCTACTTTCCTAGAGTAGTATACTTGTGATAGGACTTGACTCTAGGTTGCATAACTTGTTTTAGGAATAGAATTGACACAAGCACTTGTGGGGTGACATTGGGCAAAATTGCGATAGGTTGAATTGTGTTTTGAAAATTTTATTAGTTGCCCAATTCACCCCCCCTCTTGGGCATCCTTGATCCTTTCAGTCATGTTACCTGGTAGCATTGTATGGCCAAATATAGATTAAGAGAAACCGTAGATACAAACTTAATTTTTAACACCTGATAAAATTCAATATATGGAAAATCGAGATACACATCTAATTTTCCCAACCAAACTATTACTTTTGCAACCCAAGCCCTCATGGTAACATGTAAGGCATTTGAATTGGAGAAAGAAAAAAATATTGCTTAAACTGCACTTTCTTTTGATCCTTCTGATATCATTTGGGAAACAATGAATCATATGATCCGATCATTTGAAGGACAACATTAGCCTTTGCGCGGTTGTGCAGGTTCAATTCTGGGAAAACAATGATAATCTGTTATGGTTGCTGGCTACTCACTGGTTTTTGTATGAGGATATGCACATGGCTGTGACGAACAACACTATGAGCTATTAGTATGGAACAAGCTATAATTAGACACAACTTTGAGCATAATCTTATATATATACATTAGACATATCAGTACAAGGCTAGGGTAAATATTTTTGGGGTCTATATATACAACCAAGACTCGATCTTATGATGCACGATGCGATCAAATTGTCAGATAAATATGATACATGTTGTCTACAATAAACATGTGGTCAAATTGCCATTGCGCGCGTGTGCAGTCATACATATATAACTATAAATGTGTAGAGAATGTGGCAGACAAAAAGGGGTGTGTGTGTGTATATGCACATGTTGTTCAAATATGCAACATTACAAATTACAGGACTATATAGTGCTCATGACCATTATGGGTAGACGAATATGCTGATAATGTTAACATGAAGCCATGTCAGTTTACACATTCAATTTCAGTCAGCATAATCTTCTATAAGCAGGTAGTTCGAATCTGGATACTGGTAAGAAGTGAAAATATGAAGATATTTAAATTTAACAGGTTTTTTCTATTAAATCAGAAAGGTGACAAAACTAAATGAACAGAAAATAGTGAGGTACTTTTACACCAATTTGGAAGAGTTCAGCAAGAGCATGAAATTGCCCATGAATATGGCCACATTTAGTAACAGGATTCTTTCCTGGTTGCAATAATGGTGCAAAACAAATCATCCGCAGTCAAATAACATGACCAAATAAGTGCTGCACCTGTGAATCTGTATCTAAACAGCATAGATTGTCTGAATGAGGCCATCTTATTCTCTGGTATTTAAACGTTGGCTAAAGCTATATGGTCCACTGTTTCTTGGCTACCAGTGTGACATTTTTTTAAATAAAAAAAAGGTTAGATGGAGCTTTTTTTTCATCAGACTGGACAACAAAAGACTATTACTTTGTTTAAATAAGTTAACCCCACGGTGATTCAGTAAGTGTAAAAAACATGATGGTACATCAGTGAAATACTATCGCTTATTATCAAACCTGAACTGATCCAAGCCAAATTAATCTCAATATTGAGTCTACTGCACAAACATGGATACGTTGATGAAACCAAATATCTTTAGTGTTGGTGCGGAAGCACCGCCTGTAAAGCACAGAGAGCCATACCTCCTGATGAGATCATGAGGGGCCTGCCTGCAAAAACAGAAACATGTTCAGAGATACAAGGCAAATCCAATAAGTGACCGACAAATGAAGTCATAATCATTTGGTCATCGATGACCTGTAATAACTGCTATTGTTGGTACGAGAACAAAATCTCTGGAACGCATGAAAAGGAACATGATGGAAAGGACAAAAATAAGGTTTTCACCAAAAACAAGAAATCATTTCCAAAAATTCTTTGCTGACTCAATCACTGCAAAATACCGCTTGTTTACTGCATTCCAAGGAGCACAGAAATTAGTCGTTGCTGAGCGCAAGTTTAACCCCCCAAAAATTCTTACTTAGGTTTTATAACAGAAAATGATCATTACATCAATATTCACTTACTCCATATACTGTTAGCGACTAATTACTGCATTCATACCTTGCTGAATTAAGTAGGTTGCTCCCAATGCACCGCCAACCCATGGTCTGCCGGATAAGCCACAATTAGTAAATCTCACAACACTGTACTTGGTAAACCAACGGAGGCAATAAAAGTGAAGCAACGACAACTCACATACTCTGACTCGCTATTGGGCATAGCGCACCACCTGCACAACACAGCATCATCTACCTGCATAGCACAACATTACATATGAACCCATCTATTATTTGCATCATAGTTCACCAAAAAAAAATTAAGAGGTCATGCAACACCTCTGCCAAAAACAGTGAAGAAACAATGAATAGAAGGCTGGGATTGGAGGAACATACCATGACGAATATAGTCGATGGTTCATCATCATGGCCACAGTGGTTGTTGTATTTGCTATCGCGGCCACGCTTGTTGCTGACAAAGCCCATATAATGAGTTTAAAGTTAGGAAGAAGATATTCAGTCAGAAATCATAAGACAAATCCAAACAATGAAAATTGCATGGCATGTTTAGTGCCATAATAATTTGTGAACAGGAAGAGGTCATCTTGCAAAGAAATCTGAGTTATATTTTTTGTGATTGAATAAGCATATTGTCACAAGGTAATTCATTGAATACCTAAACCTACTGCTGAACAGGTTTCCAATAGGTAATCAAAGTTCAGAATTACATTTCAGAGAGCAGGGCATATGTCGAAACACTGAGTAACTAAACTGAAATTGTTCTCGTATATACAAACTAATGAAATAGATCAATGGTTACATAGTTTTAAGTAGCTGAGTAAAACCAAAAAAATTTCTCGTATCATTAGGCATATGGTCAAACACTGAACCGGCTGATATTTTGTCATACGTAAAAAGTAATTCTTGGTTTTGGATTTTACGAAAAATCCAAGCAGCGAGATCCAGGTGCATATAGGAAAACAGAACAGAGAGAGAGAAAGATCCGCAAAACACGAGGGCAAAGATGCTATAAACCGCGTGTGGCAAGTGATAACGACAACAGAGTGCGGTGGTCCTGGAAGGCCAACTCTGCAGGTCATCAGCAAGCGAAACTCCATACAATGTTTCCATAGTTAACACACATTTTATAATTGTAATACCATTGTAGAATCAGAAAGTTACTAAAAAAACAACCAAGAAAAGGTAACATGTTGCTTGCTTGAAATGTGCTACCCTTTGGGCCTCAACCCAGGTATTGTATGATATTGGCCTTTATGCTGCATGTTTTGTGTGTACAGATCTGCATCATTGCATTGCTCTTGTTACATGAAAGTCTCCAATGGCCTGGCTACCTATCTTCTGCCACTTGGGATATGTATGAAAACATAGAAATTTGATGGCTCTAACACACCAAACTACAAGATAGAACAATTTATCTGGTGAAACTGTTTATGAATGTAAAGTACCATCACCGAAAAGAGCAGTGATTGGTATGAAAATTACGGATGACAACGTAAGCACAACAGTTATTTCCTGATAACCTAAATGACCTGCTGTAGCCACCAAAATGGCATCTTCATTCTTAAGCAATCAAACTACCTCAACTCATCCCATACACGTGGGTTAAATATAAAATATCATATGATATGACTAAATGGTCTATTATAGGAAAAAAAAAATACAGTTCAAAGGTTAAATATTTAAAAACCATGGAAAATCGAGGAATAGCATAGGCATGGAGCAGTATCTACTTGGCATAATCTTGGGAAAACAATTGATAAACCATACGATTAACGTGACATGGCACCACTAAATTTAATGAACCAATGTTTGTAGGTGACATGGCACCACTAAATTTAATGAACCAATGTTTGTAGGAAATCGTACATGACAAAATACTTGTGTCTCACAAATTTGTGGAATTAGACAACTATCAGCTGGGTGGTATAGAGCAGACCAAGATGTCTAATGTGAACCCTGCAAAATTTTTATTCTTTCAATACAGCAGCATTAGTTAGAGCAACAGGTCTGTGGTGGCAAAAAGAGTGGTTATCACAGGGGTTCAAGGAAGGAGCATCAATCTGTGACCTAGCGACCAGTAACGAAGTCAACGAGGAATGCAAATCTTGCTGTCCAGTTACAACATCTTGAATAGGTATGCAAGACAAATAAAATAGCGTAAAGTATGTAAAGGAAAAAGATAATGGCGTCTTTAAATCCAATAGCAGGTAACATATACAGAGGAAAGCAATCATGAACCCACCAGAGCAAAACTGGTTGTCTCATAAAGGAAACATCACATTCATCTACGAATTGGACTTGTCATATTCTTGAATGTTGACATAGGTGAAAAATAAAACTCTGCCCAAGTAATTCAGTCCAGTACCAACCGTTGGTCCTGCAAAAGTTTAGAATGGTTTATATCAGTTTAAATGCTACCTGAAAGTAATTTTATGCAGGGACATATGCAAAGTAGTTTAGAATGGTTTATATCATTTTAAATGCTACCTCGAAGTAAAGCTGCAAATAAAGGGAAACTGGAAAAACAGGAGTCACATTACTATACTTATCTGTGCTTCCATCTTGCTGGTTGGTATTGATAATGCTTGTTGGTCGGCACTGCAGTGCTAGATCCGGCAGCAAGTAGAGGAAGTCCGCACGCTTGGTGCATGCTCCTTGCATAAAGAAGCAGAGAGGATCTGAGAAGCATACGCTTCGTGCATGCTGCTTGCATTGCTGTCTTGGGTACTGCAATATGGAACGCCGCCGTTAGCACTTCCCATACTACCTAAAGAGAACATAAAGGAGCAAGCATAGCACAGAGGTGAGGCGCTAGGTACGGGGCTAGGAGGCGAGCAAGTATTATAGGAGCCCCCCTCCTCTCCGCCTCATGGTCCTCACGCAGCAGCGACACCCGTGTATACACGTCGTCTGACACACACATGAGGCGCGGACTGCTCCAGGGAATTGGCAGACACGTTAGAATCATAGAGGGCATGAGCTAGGAGCAGGCATATCTTACGGGGTGCACAGCCAAATCCGGCCAGCAAACTAAGTTGCCGCCGCCACTGCCGGAGAGGAACAGGCCACGCGCGGCCGCTGTCCTTGAGCCCAAAAACCTAGGGTTTCCTCCACGCGCAGCCGCTGTCCTTGGCGGAGGCAGCATCGGGGGCTCGCACTCCGGCAACCGCCGGCACAGGCTGCACACGGCTCGCCATGGCTAGGGACGGCCACCGCCAGGGCCAACACGCTGCCGTACGCTGCAGCCCGAGGATGCCGTCGCGCCGCCAGCGCGCCGTGTGTTGAGGTGGCGGTGGCGCTGCAACCGCCGAGGGCCGGCCGGCACGTGGCGACGTCGGGAGAGAGGGACAGGGAGAAGGGGAGGGAGGGAAGGCGGGGGCACGGTCGAGGAAGCGGCGGCGGTCGGGACGATGTGCGAGGGAAAGAGGAAGAGAGGAGAGAGACGAGATATGTTGGGAAGCATCGGGAAGGAGAAGCTGGAGCCAGGTATATATTTGACGACTGAGATTTAGATGAGAAGCCGAGAAAGCTAAAAAAAGCAGATGAGAAGACAGAGAAGCACAGGAAGCTGCTTCCAGTAAGATCCGCTCCAAGCCATGTAGACCGTTGAACTGGAGATCGGTTGGGTGTAACCATTTTGGGCCATGTGGACGTCGCTTCTCCCGGAGGAGCAGTCCATCTTTTGAATTTGAATCCTATTTTTTTTCTCTATGCCGTCGGTGCGGCCACGCTCCTTCCTTGCCCGGCGGCGCGGCCCCGACCCACGGCGGCGTTGCCCCGTCTGCTCGCCCACCTCTCCACGCCGTCGCCTCCCCACCGCCGTCCTCTTCGCTCTCACCTCCTCCTCCTCTTCCGCACCACCACCGCCTCCGTCGCGTCCTCGCCGTCCTCCCTGCCAGAGCATCCGGACGACATGGCGGTGCTGCTCCACCTCAAACGCGCCGGCTTCGCGGTGAGATTCCTCCGCAGCTCTGGTGGCTGCGGCGACTCCAGGCGCTCAACCTCGCCAGCAAACGGAGCGTGCGGGTACGGCGGCCATGGGTGATTCCTCGCCGCCAGCGGGCCGAGGCAAGCAACACTGCGGAGGGCTCGGCTGCGTCCGTGGCTTCCAGGTATAGTACAGCTGTTTCCCTTTGCGAATCTCCAATTCTCTCTCCTTCGTACTGTTCTTTGCTTGCTTGATGCCTTGATTCGGTTGGCACTGTACTACCTTGGATTGCGATGTGCGGCTGCGAGTTTTCATTTCTTGATTTTTTTTTCCCCTCTAGTTAAGCCACTACAGGATTTTATGCAATGCCTACCATCCTTCTTGCAGACGGATGTCAGAAGTGCAGTCACAGAGGATGTCTCTGCGGCCTGAAGGTGATATGCTTCTTCTACGAAACTGAACTGCAGGTTTAGGCATTTCCAAAAAAAAAAAATGATGCTCGCTTCATCTCCGTAATATCACATAATTCATATTATGTTTTTCTAATCTGTTGATTCTCCTGTATGCTCTTATTTGTGTGCAGGGATTATCACTACAAGGTTTCTATGCAATAAGGCTCTGTTTGCTGAAGCTGAAAACCGCTAAAAATAAACGCTCATGCTGATTTCCTGTGAGAGGAAAATACTGCAGAACCGCTGAAAAATAAGTGGTTTTAAGGTTTAGTGAACAAAGCCTAAATCTTCTTTTATACTTTTTGAGCCATCGATATGAGTAAGCAAGCATTGGCCTCTATAGGTGAATGAGAATTGTGAGTTGGATTGTTTGCACGGATGCCGCCCACTGTTTCTATAATTTTTTGTATTTTTGCTACTGTTTTTATGCTCTGCATGGGTTTCAATTAATGCTTAGACATGGCTGCAAGGGCAACATAAATTTTGACATTAATATAGCAGATTAATATCTCACGAATATGTTTTTGTGCCTGCTAGAACAAGTTTATATGCCTTTCTTGATGTTGTATGGTTTTTGCGCTAGCGAAAACATGTTTCTATGACTGAATAAATAAAATATGGTCGTCGTACGGTTTTTTCCTGTGCATGTATGAATATAAGTTGCTGTACTACCACTAGTGGTCTGCTATGAAATTAAATTCTTAATTTTTGGATCTATACTTGATGAGTAATGAGTTGGGTTTTTACGCGTTCATTTGTGTTTGTGACATGTATTTTAGCTAGAGCTGTTGGCCCAAATTTCTGATGTTTTTATTTTCTATGCATTGTTTCGATCTTAAGTTTCTAAGTAAATTGTTTCAGTTTGGAATATTAATGTCTCTATTCAGAGACAATTTCTTGTACTTGCATACATAAGTTTCTATGCATAGGCTATTATATTTGATATTCTAACTAAGTGGATGTTTACTACTGAGAGATGATTTTTATGCGATTAATGTGCCTAGAAAATTTCTATGTTGTCCAATGCTTGTGATTCAAATCTTTTACCATGTTAACACTGAATTCAAACATGTTTCCATGCCGGTAAGGTTTCTTATGTGCTTGCTAAACCATATTTCAATGCAAATTGTTTCAGTTCAGAATGCATAGAAAATCATTTTTTATTTAAATCACATTTGCTTTCCTCTAGTGAACTTTTTATGTAACCAACCAATGTTTCTATGCAATTTTGATTAATAATATTGATTTCATTCAGCGAGAGAAATTATGTTATTGCACTTGCCTGCATAAGCTTCTATGCATAGAAAAATATTTTGGAGATATAATCTTTTGTTATCATTTTCCACTCTCCCTTCGGTGCCATTAATCTGAAATGTTTATTTTGCATCTATTATATGTGAGATGCATAGAAATGGTTCATATAGCTCTCGGTATTTTCATATATAATATTTATGCACAGTGATAGTGGTATCTATGCTAGTTAGAGGCATTGTAAGATGGACGGTTCTATGTTTCATTTGCAGGCGAGCCATCTCCCTCTCCACATGCGGGAACTGCGGCCACGATAGCAACCTTGAGCTTGTGGCACCTCCAGCATCCCGACTAGCGACGACGCGAACGACCAGAGACGACACTTTTTTTTTCTGTGATTTTAAACATGTTGGGTGATTTCTATGCAAGTTGCATAGGTTTCATCACCAGTTCATATGCTCATATGCGGAATAGAGTTCTATGCCTATAATAATAGAGGCTATGCAAGACTAAATTGCGATGTTAAAGATATATGTAAGGGTTATGTGTTTTTTATGCTTGCATACATACTTGTATCCAAGAAAGATTCAAATTTCAAATTTGTATCATTATAATGGTTCCTATACTCACGTCTTTAAGATTTTATGCGCCAGAACATCTGACCAACCCCTATACCTTATGCATCAAACTACTAATTTCAATGTAGTGTAGGTGCCAAAAATGTTTTTGCGCATCTTATTTGTAGATTCTATGAATCCGGTCGTTCTAATCCGATCGTTCATTACATGCTACATTCAAATTTTAAATTTTAGACAAAACGAGATCGTCTCTGTGTTTTAGGTGTCTGGTCTTCATGTTTCTATGCAATATATTTATAACCATGTGTGAGATTCTGTGATCAGAACCTTCATAACTTCCCATGATTCAAATTTTACGAAAGAAGAGATCATCGCCATGTGTTTTATGCTCCTAAGCACATGATTCTATGCGACGTCGATGCAAAAACTTTTTTATGCATTTTGAAAATTTATTTTATGCATCCAATCAGCCATCACCTGCCATGATTCAAATTTCAAATTTGTGAATTTTAAATTTTTTGAAAAAATATTCACAGTGGATCTTGAATCGTGCACAAAAATATCAGTTCAATGGTGAAAACCGTTTTTAAATCGGATGCTTCGTTAATGAATTATCGCGATAAAACGGAGGTGATTGGATTGGGTTTATATGCATGCACGCATGTGTCAGGTATGTCAGCGCGCGTCAGATTCTGTCAGGTGAAGATTTCAGCTCGTGAAGAGTTTTTTATGCGGTGATGAATTGACTTTAATACATCCGACCACTAGTTTTTATACATCGTCGCGACAAAAATCTTTATGCGCAGTTTGACATGAGTTTTTATGTATCCAATCGGTGGGCTGGCTGGGGGTTCCAATGATTAGATTGGGTGGATTGCCAGCTAATTAGATGGGGTTGCTCGTGGTCTGTCTGGCTAGGTGGGGTGGGTGACGAATCTGGTTAACTGACTGGGGCTTCCTATAAACTGAGAAAGCCCAGGGCTCCCAATAGGGGGGTCATATATATATATATATATATATATAGTAATTAGAAGTGAAATTGATTTTTACATAGAATTGACCTGTTTTAGTTAAACAAATACTTTTCATGCTGATAAAGTCCCTTGATTTGGTCTTTAAATAAAATTTGACCTAGGGTTTGACTTAGAGCTATTTAGGGTGGTTTTGCTATTTCAAATCAAAAGTGCAATTTAAAATGAGTAAATGATTTTATGCCTTAAATAAAGTTTGTAGGAAATTTAATTCAGAACAAATTCTATTTTTGGGTTGAGTCATGAAAATGACTCTAGCATGCTCGATTGTGGCTCTCAAGGCAGATTAGGGTTAGGATTCCATCTCTGAATTTTAAGTCTTGAGCTGATTTTCAGTTTTAATGTGTCAATCTTTAATAGCTTGTAGTTTGTAAACTAGACTGAACCAGATCAAAGTTTCCTAATATCAGTTGTAGATCTCATATAGCCCTATGTTCCATATTAATGAAGTTTCTGCTAAATCTCACTGGATTGTGAGATAATCGGCGCCAAAATTTGGGATTCAGACAAATGAAACAATACTAAACTGTATTCATTTGAACTGAACTGAAGTCGTTCAGTTCCTGGCCACCGTTCGTGTCGCCTGGCTGCGCCACCAGCAAGCCCCGGTGTCGACGTACGCTGCGTTCCACCGCCCTCCAAGCCTCCAGAAGCGATGACGAGCATCGTATGAACTTATCCATTTCACTCTCGTCCCAACTATCGTTCAACTCCTTTCTGCTCTCTCTCTCGGTCTGCTATGGCGACCTAGGAAGCCCAGCCGCCGCCGCGGCGAAATTCGCCCACCTCACAGCATCAGCGCCCAATTCATCTTCACCACAGCAGCGCCATCCTCCTCTATCTTTCCCACCGCTTTGCACGGCCGCTCATCCATAACAGGGGCCCTTGGGCCGGTTTCCAGCATGGCGGACGCCATTGTCGCCGCTGAGCTCGGCTCATGTGGCCGGAGCACCCTCGGCTCTCTCGGCCCTCACTCTCCTGTGTCCGAAATCCCAGTGGCAATGTAGATGCTCACCGCGTCGTTATTTCAAACGCTACCGCGTCCATCCTGCCGGAACGGGCCTTGTCAGCGTCGTGCTCTAGCTACCACCGCCGTTCCCTGTCCCCATGTTCCTCCGGCCTCCCATTGCCCAAACCAACAGCGGCAGCACCTTCAACGAGCTATGACGCACACGGAGAACCTCATTACCGAGCTCCTCGTTGCTGGCGTGCAGCTCGACGCGGTGGTCGTCGCCGCTGCCGTTCCGCACGCGCGCACAGAGCGCCTCGGGCCGCCTCAGGCTGCGCCGGCGCCACCAGTGGGTGCGCTGGGTTCGGGCCAGCCTTGGTTCCGCGCCGCCGCTGTTGGTTAGCCGCTGGCCGGAGCCGACCGGCGAGTAGCTGGTCAAGCCGAGCAGCTGCCCCGAGCTCTGTTATGTTCAGCAAAACGTAGAAGAAGATGAAGTTTCAGTGAATGACATGTGGGGCCCGTAAAGGTTAGATACCACTTCAAGTTTACAGGATTCATGTTGATCTTTCAAAATTCATATCTTGAGCTATGGTTGTCCAAAAACAGTGAAATAAGCCTCGATAGTCTCTTTATGAAATTGTCTATGCAGTGGATATATAAAATACCATGTTTAGTTTAAACGTTTTTCTGTACAAGTCGATTTTGGCAGACTAGGTTTTAAGGCCAGTTGTATTTGTCTTTTTCATGATGGCATATGTGTTGCTCAAATATATGTGAAATTATTATGGCCTGTTACTAGGGTGATATTCAATATCTGTGTTGACGGCGAATAACGTCAATTTTTATTAGAACTTTAGACAACAAAGGATACAGAATACACACTAGTTTAGGGTTTTAACTAACAATTTTCACGAGTTTTGCATTTCTGTATTTTTAAGGGGCTATTCCAGAAAATTATAAAAGAAGGGTTAAAGAGCATGATTACCACGTAACTTAACCGCCAAGAAAACATCATCACGAGAACACTAGAAGCATCTGGAACACACCTGTAACACCCTAAAAATTGCTATTTTATAAATAGGAATAAAATAATTTAATTTGGTATTTTATGAACATGAAAATATAGGAAATTGATTTAATTGGGTAAATAGTTGGGTAATTGTTATATGAAATATAATTTGGTTTATAAAAATAAAATGAAATCTAGGTCAAACATGTATGTTGCACTCATGCCCCTGCATTTGATTTATTCTGTTGAGTGAATTTAATAAAATTTAAAATGGATTTAAACACCCTTTGGAAATAGTTTTGTGATATGGTTTTGAATTAACATAAATATTAAATAAGTCAAATTTAAGGGTAATATATTTTGTGATGATTTATTTTGATGGAAAACTAAAATAAATTCAAATAGCTTTTTGAAAATAATATGGAAAATGATTATTTGCTTCAAACTCCTATGTTGAAACTTATTTTGATTTGAATTCAAAACCTTATTCAAATCTATATTGGGAAAATACTTTTAAAATTGAATTTGAAACCCCTTTTGAAAATGCTTTGGAAATAGAAAAGGAAATTCCTTTTCCTGCTCTCCTTTCGGCCTGTGCAGTAAGCCAGCCCGGCCTGCTCTCCATCTCTCTGATTTTGGCCCGAGGCCCAGCCAGCTGCACCCCCTTCCCTCTTGGGCCCAAGGCCAATTCTCCCTCAGGCCGGCCCAAACCGGAGCTCGGCTCCCTCCTTCTCTTCTCCCTCCCCCTCTCTTCTGCTTGGGCCGAGCCCAGCAAGCAGCCAGGCCCGCGCGCCCCTCTCCTCTTTCTCTGTAACTGACAGCGCGGACCCGCACCCTTGCTCACCGACAGGTGGGACCCAGCCGTCAGCTCCACCTTCCTTCTTCCTCGTCGCCTTCCAAAACAGAGCACGGTCGCCGCGCGATGCCGCCATGAAATCCGCCCCCAAATCACCTCCTCTTGCCAAATTGGAATCGGTTGTGGCCTTATAAGCTCGAGCCGCGCCCCTGCTCCCTTTTTCCGAACCCTAGGCGCCCTCGCATCCCCTCCGCCGAGCCCACCGAATTGCCGCCGCCACCAAGCTCTCCGCCGCCGTGGGCAATTCGCCTCGCGGGTCGCCGCTCTTCCCTCGGTGAGTCCCATTCAAACCTCGCGGGGCTTCACCAAACCCACCGAGCCAGCTTCCCCTCCATTTTGGGCACTAACCGACCCTCTCCACCGTGTACAGGGGCATCCCGTCCGCCGTCGCTCGTCGCCGACCGTCTCCGAGCCGCTTCCGATCTTCCCGAGGCCCTAGGTGAAATCCTCGAGCCTCTCTCTTGCTCCCTGTGCCATTCCCATGAATTTTGGTGCACTGCAGTGCTGATTTCGCCATCTCCGGCCAAGCTCCGACGAGGTTAGCCGCCGCGGCGCGTGCTGCTCGTCCTCCGGGCCGCGATAGGCCCTACCGAACCCTTAGATCGACTCGCGGTCAAGTTCTGCACCGCCCAGTATGCTTCCCGCGCCGATCCATGCACTCAGCGCCGGATCCGCATGTTCCGGCTAGCCGCCGGCCATGGCGCCACCGTGGTCAGGCCGGAGCGCCGCCGGCCCCTCCTCCAATCTGTTCTGCGCCGCCCAAATCAAGATCAACGGCCCACATCGAAAGATACCGGTTCGCCGGTCTTTTTGCAAAAGAACCCCCGCAGTTTTTGATGTATATACCCGCAGTCCAAATGTCACTGTGCACTGAGTTTTGAAAATCTTCATTTCCAGCCCCTGTAGTTATGGATAATTGAGGCCCGATCCAAATTCAATTGAAAATCAGAATTTGATTCAAATTAATTTGAAAATGATTTCAATTAATCACAGTTTTGCCACTGCTTTTCAATTGCTTATAAAATGCTCATTTTAACTCTAAATTGATCGATTCAAATTGCATTAGATACATAATTTCATCCTCTTTCTAGTAATATAATTTTTACCTATGTTAATAATATTTTATTTTCAAGTATTATTTTAATCCCTAAAAATGCATGAAAATCTTATAAAATTCATATCTTATGCATTTTAAATCCGTATCTCGCAAACCCTAGCTCCGATTATCGTGATCTCCGCGTCAGTGTGTTCGTAGCAACACGTAGAACCGTTTTCTAATTCTTTTAACTTCTATTTCATTGATTGGTGTATTGTTCTAATAGAATATTATCTTTGCTATGCATGTATGTATTGAATGCTTGTGTGGTGCCTTATGATCGCGCTCAGCCGTTGAGAGTTACGTTGGTAATCAAGAAGAAGAAGAAGGTGATCCAGGAATTCTTTCAAGGATTACTGAGCAGCTGTGGGTGAAAAGCAAATAAAGGCAAGTATAGCTTTGGGTATTATTTCTATAATTGTGATCGTGTGAATTGACTAATGGGAAAGTAATGAACGTTAAAAGATGACTTTATTCCGTAAGTGAATACCCCGGGAAAACCGCGCAACTATGAGTGCTAATGGGCTCTGGTTTTAGTTAAGTATGAAGTTCTTTCTGGCATCGTTGGCGGTTACCCATGTGGCGCAAATGGGGAAAAGCAGACTGTGGATCTCTGGACAGGTGGTATCACACAGACTGACTGATGAAACCAATAGCGGCCGCGACATGTTGGATAAGACTTTTGAAAGACTTCATAGTGGACCCTGCCGGCCTTCCTTGGTAGTGGGCCAAGAGGCTGATCACCTCGGGAAAAAGGGTAAACCACGGCTCGTAGTGAAAGTGTGCAACCTCTGCAGAGTGTAAAACTAGTATACTAGCCGCGCCCTCGGTCATGGGTGGCCTGGAATCCTCATGGAACAGAAAGTATTGTTGTTGATTAATTGTTTACGCTTTACCTTATTTACTTTACATTGATCATGATTATATGGGATCAGTACCTTGCGGTTATATTTGCTGAGTTCGACATGAACTCATTCTTGCTATTTCCTCACACCTCAGGAGAAGTTTAGACTTGTGGTCAACCAGTCAGTTTGTTCCTGCGGAGTGAAGTCTACACCCGGCGTGAAGTCATTTTTCGCGTTATACTCTGAGGTGATGTTTAATTGTTAATACGTTATTTAAGCATTTTGTCTCTTGATATTACCTTATTCTGTGACTATATGTGAGATTTGTCTTTTTATTTCACATATATTATATATCTGGTTTTGTCCTTAAAACCGGGTGTGACAGAAGTGGTATCAGAGCAATGCTGACTGTAAGACGCAAGCCTAGTTAGAACTGGTACGATTAGATAGTGTTCAACCTTGTCTATCTCTTGCTTCTTCCTAGCCTTGTTAATTTCTAAAAGATTCTTCTCACTTTGGCCTCTCTTTTGTTATAAGATTTTGATTCTATTCTAATTCTTCTCCATCCATCTAAATAGATGCTTAGCCATGAGAAGATTGACCGTGTTGAATCTCAAGACCAAGCCATGGAGTCCTTTGTTACATCCGGCATGCAAAGGAATAAAGTGAAGCGAAACTATATCTTCGGCAGATTGCATCATATGGATATGGTTACAGCTCAGAAAGATGAGAAGGTTGTTCATGGTGTGATTACTGTAAGCTCATCCTCTGCCATGGTTATGTTTGACCGTAGAGCTACACATTCAATCATCTCCAGAAAGTATGCGGAAGCTCATAATGTTAAGATGGTTCCGGTGCGAAGGCCTATAATGGTTAACACTCCAGGAGGTGAATTAAAGGCAGATTATGTATGTCCCAACGTCGATGTTGTCATAAATGGAGTGAACTTCAAGGCAAATCTTAATGTTTTAGAGTTAAAGGACTTTGATGTTATCCTTGGGAATGGATGGTTATCTTCGCATAAAGGAGTGATCAAGAATGGTCAGCGATCAGTACTTCTGACGACGCCGTCGGGAGAAATAGTAGAGTATGAAGGTATTCAACCTCAGCCTGATAAGAAGGAAGTCAACCATGTAGAAGATGCTAGCTGCAAGGTGTTCCAAATTCAAAATCAGTGTCCATGTTGTAAGCATTATAACCTTCCCTGTTTCCAAAGAAAGTCAAGCGACAAGGAAGATAATGTGAACCCAAATCATGAGGATAGTGTGGACAAGAAGAGGAAGTCAAACACACTTGAACTAGAGTTGGGACAGAGTCAACAACTGAGTCCTGCTGACCATAAGAAGCTAGAGGATTCTCAAGCTAATATCTACTCAGGTGAAGTATGCGTAGACGGATGGACAATCACCTGTAAAGAGTTTCAGCCTCGAAGGGTTAAGCAAGCTAAGAGAAAGTGGTAACTTGGTTAACAAGAAGTGTCATCCTCGAAGCTCATGTATCTTCATCGTGTTTAGGCAATAGAAGTTGTCCCCCTTATGTAATAAAAATGATAGTAGCGATTGTTGAGTGCTTGCTTTATTGTATTGATGATTATGTTTGATTTGGATCTTTGTAATGAATGCAATGATCTTGTGGAGTTGTCTACAATTTCATTTAGATCATAGAGTTGTTAATTAAATAGTTGGGGTTCTTCTTTCTCTCTCTCTCTCGCTCTCTTTGCTTCATCTATTCTGTTCCCTCAGAGCAACATGTCTTTGGCATCTTGTACCTCTATCTTTGGAAGACCTATGTGATGAATGGTGCTTGAATGGTTACAAGAGCTAGTCCCTAGCTGCCCCTAGTTTTATTTTAAGTGGGGTAGTGCCTTGATGTCACAAGTTGATGATGGTTTCCCAGCCTTACTCGTATACTGATGATTGGTCACTTGACGACAGGAAGTGTAGTATCCCATGGATCCGAACATGTGGGAAGAGACTGATGCACCTGCTTTTGAAGGAGGTGGTGAGTACAATGAAGATGAGCACTATCAAGACAACAACGTAGAAGAGCAATTTGAGAGTGAACCAAGTCAGAATCCACAACGTCGGAAGCGAAAAAGGAAAGCACGTAAGAAGCCTACGCAAGAAAGAAAAGCACAGAGGAACTTCATCAATGGAAGACTGAACAATATGGATAGGCATAACATCCAAGGAGCTACCAAAGTGGTGCACGGTTATATTCAAGTAGGCGAAGTACTGGTTCTTGCTCTGTTTGACCCAGGTGCTTCGCATTCTTTCATTTCCGCTGAGTTGGTGGAGAACGACAAGATGATGAAATGTCCAACAAGGAGACCTTTGCTAGTTCAAACCCCAGTGGGAGAAATACTAGCAGATCAGATATGCCCAAATATCAGTCTGGTCATAAACCAAGAAAAGTTTACCGTAACCCCTATGGTGTTAGAGTCACTCAATATTCCCATTGTTCTTGGTAACGGATGGTTGTGTGCGCACAAGGGAGTGATTCATGGCACCAAAGGCACAATGCTCTTAACAGCACCGTCGGGGAAAAGAATTGAGTATCATGGTGGTCAACCTCTACCTGTGGAATACAAATGACATGTTTTACAAGTAAACACATTAGGGAATACCACCATAATGAAGACGGGTAGATGTAGATCATGTTGCTACATCTTTTGAGTTGTGAGTTAAAAAGATAGTAGTCAAGGAAGACTTGATCAATTATGAATAATAGTTGTTCAGTGGAAGATTTGTATGCAAGTGTGACTATGAGACACCTGCATGAGCTAAAAGATCTGGGATATGTTTAGAGGAGTTAAATAAACATAGTTGAGCACAAGTGTTGCTTTTACATGGATTAGAAGAGTGGCATTTACATGGTTCATGACATCTAAAAGGCATCTTTACTAAGTTGGAGTAAAACAAGAATAACGATTTGCAATTGTGTTACCACCTATAGAAGAAAGAGTCATTCCGAAGCCTTTAGACAACATAGAGTTATGCTAACAACTTCGGATGACACCAAGGACTAAAGAAACGTGTTTAAAAAAAAATGAAATGAGTATCAATGCCAGCAATGGAATTTAGTTAAAAAGGACCTATGCTGAAAAAGACAAGAGTTGGATAAGTGTTATCACTTGTAGACCAATGACTCATTCCGATGCCTTAAGCAAAACGAAGTGTATGCTACTAAAGTTTAGGGTGACACCATGGCCTAAAGAGTTGCGTCTAACAAGTGCTGCCGGACTGAGTGTTTATTCAGACACTAACACTTAAAGATGATTAATTATATTCTACCTTGGAAAAGAGAAACGGTTTAGCTATTGGAATCTCCGAGGAGTTTGTTGGAGTATCTATCGAAGTATTGGAAGCTTAATTAGGTATTTAGATCAAAGATGCGGTGATGGCAACATGCACGATGTATTGGAGGAATTACAAAAGGAGTTACTCAAGAAACAGAAGAAGATCCCAGTGCAGAGTATTCTCATCTTTATCCTCTTCTCGAATCTCGAGGACGAGATTCATTCTAAGGGGGGTAGAATTGTAACACCCTAAAAATTGCTATTTTATAAATAGGAATAAAATAATTTAATTTGGTATTTTATGAACATGAAAATATAGGAAATTGATTTAATTGGGTAAATAGTTGGGTAATTGTTATATGAAATATAATTTGGTTTATAAAAATAAAATGAAATCTAGGTCAAACATGTATGTTGCACTCATGCCCCTGCATTTGATTTATTCTGTTGAGTGAATTTAATAAAATTTAAAATGGATTTAAACACCCTTTGGAAATAGTTTTGTGATATGGTTTTGAATTAACATAAATATTAAATAAGTCAAATTTAAGGGTAATATATTTTGTGATGATTTATTTTGATGGAAAACTAAAATAAATTCAAATAGCTTTTTGAAAATAATATGGAAAATGATTATTTGCTTCAAACTCCTATGTTGAAACTTATTTTGATTTGAATTCAAAACCTTATTCAAATCTATATTGGGAAAATACTTTTAAAATTGAATTTGAAACCCCTTTTGAAAATGCTTTGGAAATAGAAAAGGAAATTCCTTTTCCTGCTCTCCTTTCGGCCTGTGCAGTAAGCCAGCCCGGCCTGCTCTCCATCTCTCTGATTTTGGCCCGAGGCCCAGCCAGCTGCACCCCCTTCCCTCTTGGGCCCAAGGCCAATTCTCCCTCAGGCCGGCCCAAACCGGAGCTCGGCTCCCTCCTTCTCTTCTCCCTCCCCCTCTCTTCTGCTTGGGCCGAGCCCAGCAAGCAGCCAGGCCCGCGCGCCCCTCTCCTCTTTCTCTGTAACTGACAGCGCGGACCCGCACCCTTGCTCACCGACAGGTGGGACCCAGCCGTCAGCTCCACCTTCCTTCTTCCTCGTCGCCTTCCAAAACAGAGCACGGTCGCCGCGCGATGCCGCCATGAAATCCGCCCCCAAATCACCTCCTCTTGCCAAATTGGAATCGGTTGTGGCCTTATAAGCTCGAGCCGCGCCCCTGCTCCCTTTTTCCGAACCCTAGGCGCCCTCGCATCCCCTCCGCCGAGCCCACCGAATTGCCGCCGCCACCAAGCTCTCCGCCGCCGTGGGCAATTCGCCTCGCGGGTCGCCGCTCTTCCCTCGGTGAGTCCCATTCAAACCTCGCGGGGCTTCACCAAACCCACCGAGCCAGCTTCCCCTCCATTTTGGGCACTAACCGACCCTCTCCACCGTGTACAGGGGCATCCCGTCCGCCGTCGCTCGTCGCCGACCGTCTCCGAGCCGCTTCCGATCTTCCCGAGGCCCTAGGTGAAATCCTCGAGCCTCTCTCTTGCTCCCTGTGCCATTCCCATGAATTTTGGTGCACTGCAGTGCTGATTTCGCCATCTCCGGCCAAGCTCCGACGAGGTTAGCCGCCGCGGCGCGTGCTGCTCGTCCTCCGGGCCGCGATAGGCCCTACCGAACCCTTAGATCGACTCGCGGTCAAGTTCTGCACCGCCCAGTATGCTTCCCGCGCCGATCCATGCACTCAGCGCCGGATCCGCATGTTCCGGCTAGCCGCCGGCCATGGCGCCACCGTGGTCAGGCCGGAGCGCCGCCGGCCCCTCCTCCAATCTGTTCTGCGCCGCCCAAATCAAGATCAACGGCCCACATCGAAAGATACCGGTTCGCCGGTCTTTTTGCAAAAGAACCCCCGCAGTTTTTGATGTATATACCCGCAGTCCAAATGTCACTGTGCACTGAGTTTTGAAAATCTTCATTTCCAGCCCCTGTAGTTATGGATAATTGAGGCCCGATCCAAATTCAATTGAAAATCAGAATTTGATTCAAATTAATTTGAAAATGATTTCAATTAATCACAGTTTTGCCACTGCTTTTCAATTGCTTATAAAATGCTCATTTTAACTCTAAATTGATCGATTCAAATTGCATTAGATACATAATTTCATCCTCTTTCTAGTAATATAATTTTTACCTATGTTAATAATATTTTATTTTCAAGTATTATTTTAATCCCTAAAAATGCATGAAAATCTTATAAAATTCATATCTTATGCATTTTAAATCCGTATCTCGCAAACCCTAGCTCCGATTATCGTGATCTCCGCGTCAGTGTGTTCGTAGCAACACGTAGAACCGTTTTCTAATTCTTTTAACTTCTATTTCATTGATTGGTGTATTGTTCTAATAGAATATTATCTTTGCTATGCATGTATGTATTGAATGCTTGTGTGGTGCCTTATGATCGCGCTCAGCCGTTGAGAGTTACGTTGGTAATCAAGAAGAAGAAGAAGGTGATCCAGGAATTCTTTCAAGGATTACTGAGCAGCTGTGGGTGAAAAGCAAATAAAGGCAAGTATAGCTTTGGGTATTATTTCTATAATTGTGATCGTGTGAATTGACTAATGGGAAAGTAATGAACGTTAAAAGATGACTTTATTCCGTAAGTGAATACCCCGGGAAAACCGCGCAACTATGAGTGCTAATGGGCTCTGGTTTTAGTTAAGTATGAAGTTCTTTCTGGCATCGTTGGCGGTTACCCATGTGGCGCAAATGGGGAAAAGCAGACTGTGGATCTCTGGACAGGTGGTATCACACAGACTGACTGATGAAACCAATAGCGGCCGCGACATGTTGGATAAGACTTTTGAAAGACTTCATAGTGGACCCTGCCGGCCTTCCTTGGTAGTGGGCCAAGAGGCTGATCACCTCGGGAAAAAGGGTAAACCACGGCTCGTAGTGAAAGTGTGCAACCTCTGCAGAGTGTAAAACTAGTATACTAGCCGCGCCCTCGGTCATGGGTGGCCTGGAATCCTCATGGAACAGAAAGTATTGTTGTTGATTAATTGTTTACGCTTTACCTTATTTACTTTACATTGATCATGATTATATGGGATCAGTACCTTGCGGTTATATTTGCTGAGTTCGACATGAACTCATTCTTGCTATTTCCTCACACCTCAGGAGAAGTTTAGACTTGTGGTCAACCAGTCAGTTTGTTCCTGCGGAGTGAAGTCTACACCCGGCGTGAAGTCATTTTTCGCGTTATACTCTGAGGTGATGTTTAATTGTTAATACGTTATTTAAGCATTTTGTCTCTTGATATTACCTTATTCTGTGACTATATGTGAGATTTGTCTTTTTATTTCACATATATTATATATCTGGTTTTGTCCTTAAAACCGGGTGTGACAACACCCGAGGCACCGGGACCCGAGACCCCCCAGGTGGGGCCGACCGGCGTCCCCCTGCTAGGGTTTTGGTCCACCTTCTGGAGTCTTCTTCCGCCGCCTTTATGGAGTCATCTCAGCCTTTATTTCAAGTCGGTTTGATCCTACGGCGCACGTGCATCTCACCGGGCTATAAATAATGGGGTAGACCCCCCTGAAGGCATCAACCCATCATTCATTCAAGGCATCAAGTCCTCAAGCCATCAAGAGCCTCCTAATTCATCAAGAGCCTCCTAGTTTATAGTTCTATCCTAGTTAGATTAGAGAATAAAGGAGTTCTAGTTTTCGGCGGATCTAGAGCCCCGGCATCTGTCTGGAGCACGGAGTTTAGTATAATTCTAGTTCTTTCTCTATTATTATATTTGTTCATTATGATTAGGGAAACATTGTTCTTAATAGTTCATATGTTCCTGATTATAATAGTCTTTGTCTACTTTGATTATATGTCTAGTATAGTTGGTTTGACCTTATTGAATTCATATAATTGCTCGTATAGTGTTTATTCATGCGTACGATGGATAGATGATGAACGATATGTAGACGTGGTGTCTAGGTATTTTGTTTATCTGCGAGTGCACCCTGATGTGCCGAGTCGTGTGGTAGATCGCGTAGGTGATAGCTGTGTTGAGTCCTCTGTAGTCCACCCCCATATGTAGGCCAGCAGGCACGGTCGCGAAATTGGGTGATGACTCTGTTTCACACCTTTCCTAGATGATGCCCTTTGCATGTGATCATGATATAGGATTAGTTTAACAATGATTGCTAGATGTAATTGCACTAATTAGAGTTATTCATTGATGTAGTTATAGAATTACCTTTAATATTAATTCCTTAGTTTATCCATTGGCTAGCTATTACTATGACTAGAGAAGTGCTCTGATGATTAGATCATATTTA
Organism: Eremochloa ophiuroides; assembly: GCA_038502445.1. Taxonomy (NCBI): domain Eukaryota; kingdom Viridiplantae; phylum Streptophyta; class Magnoliopsida; order Poales; family Poaceae; genus Eremochloa; species Eremochloa ophiuroides. Next base: position 52,771,198 of record JAHLJS010000002.1, read on the forward strand.
TCACCTTTATCTTTATTTATCTTGTAACCTCTGCCTGTTATGAGTAGAGTAAATGATATCGGTAATGCCACTTATCCATTGTATACCATCACTATCAATATAATAGATTAAAGTTTATCCTAATCCTTCCCAGTGGTATAAATATAAATCGACAACCTGGTAGAACTTCCTAGGTAAAATGCTACAATGGTATTATTATCTGTCCGCTTGCAGAACTGATCTTAGTTTATATTATTTATATTTATTTTTGCCTAGTCACATAAATTAATATATGAAACATTTATTTATTCTTAGCATTATTAATTAGGGATGACAACCTAGTTCTTCCATAAGAATGTTGGTAATAGAAAAGTGGCTAGTTGCTAATGACAAGTTAATTAATTACCATTCATCTTCTAATCTCGCCTCTCGCATTAAAAGTTATATAGTTATATTTGGCGACGTTAGTAGATGTCAACAAGCATTTTTGGCGCCGTTGTCGGGGAAGGCACAATAAACTTAGAAAATATTGATAGCATATATATACATAATGGATAAGATTGTATTACCGATTGATCTCTAACTCAAATAGGTACACCCTTGTTTTTTTATCATTTGCTTATCTTATGCAGGGTGACGAATGAATGGTTTTTCTCTTCCAAATAATTATATTGACAATCCAGAGAAACTCCTGAGAAGAAAGAAGTTTGTAGAGACGAGGGAAGATCCCGAATCACTATAAAAAACACCAATCGTTTCTCGAGCTAGTTTATCAAAGGAGCCAGCTCCAATATTGGAAGAAGAACACTTAGGAGAAGATTTATCTCCCGTGTTTGAAGACATGGCTGAGAAGACGCTGCGCGAGTTCTTTGCCCCAACAACAGAAAACATCCGGACTGGACCAGCAGTCAACACGGGGGACAATGGATTCGAGCTCAAGCCTGCTCTTATCACCATGGTTCAAACCAGTCAGTTTTGTGAAAAAGCTCATGAAGATGCAAGTGCACACTTACAACACTTTTTAGAGATTTGCAGCACCTTCACGATTAGAGGAGTGCCAAGTGATGCTATTTTACTCCGTCTTTTCCCATTTTCACTTTTGGGGAAAGCCAAGCAATGGTTCTACGCCAACAAAGACAAGAACACTACATGGGACCGATGCTCAACTGCTTTTCTAGCAAAGTTCTTTCCTACAGACAAGACGAATGCTCTGCGTGGGAAAATCTCAAGTTTTCAACAGCAACATGACGAATCATTCACTGAAGCATGGGAGAGATTCCAAGACTATATTGAAGACTATCTTCATCATGGGATAGAGGATTGGCTACTATTGCAGACCTTCTACCACGGGCTTATCTCAAGCACCCGTGAGTCCATAGATGCTGCAGCTAGAGGAGCTTTCCTGTCACTTAAACTTCCAGAAGCTCAAGCACTTGTTGAGAAGATGGCCTCAAATTCAAGCTGTAATGAAGAACGTACTCAACCTCGTAAGAGAGGAGGAGGCATCCATCATCTGAAGGAAACTGACATGGTCACGGCCAAGCTTGACCTCATCATAAAGAAGCTCGACATAGAGAAGAAGGAAGTCATGCATATCAATGATTCTCGCATGACCTGTAAAGAATGTGGAGATTACAGGCATTCAGCTGTCAACTGCCCTACGTTGCAAGAGGATGTGAACTTCATCAACAACAACACCTACTATCGTCCTCAGCAAAATTAAGGATGGAACCAGCCAAACCAAGGATGGAATCAGCAACCTCGACAAGGTAGTTACCAAGGTAACAACCAAGGTAATAATTACAATAATTATAATCTTCCGCCTTTAAGAGATTTATTTACTGGTCAATCTAAATTGTTAGATCAAATGTCTAGAAAGGTAGCATCGAATGATAAAGGTTTACAAAATATAAATACTAGAATGGATACCTTTGCTTCTGCTATAAAGAATCAGTACAGCTTTAATAAAATTTTAGAATCACAATTAGCTTAGTTAGCTGCTGCTTGTCCCTCCATTTGAGAAAGGTAAGATTCCGGGCCAGCCGGAGGATTTAGAAACTGTTAACCTTATTGATATTCACAATGCAACACAATACCAAATTGAACTTGCAGATATACAGTGGATAGATCATTCACTACCTGAGAAAATGGGAGACCCTGGAAGACCTGTGATTCCTATCTCCATAGGATGTCACAACTTTCCAGAGGCTATCTACGATTTCGGTGCAAGTGTCAACATAATGCCCAAGGTAATCTATGAGAGAATTTTAGGTGATTCTTTGTTGTACACAGATATGCGTTTGCAGCTTGCAGATCAGTCCATTTGCTACCCCTAGGGAGTACTTGAAGAAGCTGTTATCAGAGTGGGGCAATCATATGTCCCAATTGACTTTGTGATCATGGATACCGGAGGAGATGAGAAGGCACACATTATCTTGGGACGACCATTCTTATGCACAACCAAAGCCATCATCTATGCGGAACACGCCAAGATTGTCCTCTCCATTAAAGACAAGAAGGAGAGATTTTCATTCAAGAACCACATCCTCAAGAATCCAGCAGTCCCGAAGCAATTCCATCAACAAGAAGAGCAACAACAACAACCAGCACCTAAGAAGAAGAACAATAGAAGATGAAGGAAGAACAAGCCCCAGCATGTACCTGAAGGAACCGCTCAGCTAATCAATGCCTTAAACACAGAAAATGATCATATGCTCCCGAAGCCATTTCCAACAAAGAAAGGTGATCCAAGTGTACCAATCATCGAATGCACAGTTAGAGACATCACTTTTCCCGACACCCTCTGCGACACTGGATCAGGCGTCAACGTAATGTCCAAAAAGGTATATGATGAATTATTTGATGATTTACCATTATACCCAACATATATTCAGTTGCAGATGGCAGACCAATCACCGAGATTCCCTGAAGACGTAGTCAACGATGTAATGGTAAGAATTCAAAATAAATATATACCCGCAGATTTTCTAGTTCTTGACACGCAGGGAGACGATGAATCACCTATTCTTTTGGGAAGACCATTCCTCTACACCGCCAATGCTATCATCTACATCGGGTCTGGACATATCCACTTTAACCTACCCACCGGAAAGGTACGCTGTCAATTTAAAACACATCTTAACCATGAGCAGATCAGGAAGCAACGCAACAGAAGGAAACGCCAAGCCCGCCGTTAGGCTACCCAGCCTCACTGTGGATGGGAGGAGTTCCCTGGTAGGATTGTGAAGTTTTAAGACTGCTAAAAGGAGCAAGAAGAAGTCGTACAAGCACCACGCTGGAGTGAGTGAGAAGTGGAAGCTGAGAGGATGGACCAGATTGCTAAGGCAGAGAAAGAAGAGATCCAAGCACAAGTAGAACAATGGATAAAGAGAGATGAAGAATCAAGAGAAACTTACAAGGAAGAGCTGGAGCTAGAAAAGAGAGAAGCAGAAAAGACAGAAAAGAGATGGAAGGAGAAGGAAGAAGCACCTGCTACACCACCGCAAAATGGAGAATTGACTGAGGTAACCTCAGACAATGAACCTACTGAGTAAGTACTCTCCTCTATCTAAGTCCTGTCGGTAGACTTTAAATTCCGTACCCTAGCCATAAGGTTAGAATGGTAGTTATCTAATTAATTTAGCATTCATTAGTAATTTTGCTTAGCATGATTTATTAGTACAATCATTTTTGCATAAAAATATTAAACCAACAAAAATATTTACTGCTTTATTTATTGCATCATAAAAGCCAAGCCCCATGTAAATACACCTATGGTAACCGTGTAGGCATATTTACTGTGGTGGCATAAAAATAAAAATAATTTATAGATGGTAGTAGTATTTATAGTTGCTTTGTTGCATTATAAATATCTAAGCTCCATGGAAATAAATATTCCCTGTGGTAGGCATAAAAATTATTATTAGCATGCATACATATTTGATTTCTACATAAGAAAAATAGAAAATCCTAAAAAGAGAATCCTGCTAAAATCTATTAATTAAAATCAACTCAAAGAATAATCAAAGTGCTCATTGGCTGACCGCTAACCTCTTGATAATTCGAGCCTCGAGTTTTGGTTTTCTTGTTGGAGTATAACTATACAGGAATAATATTATGACTAAGTAGAGAGTCTATTAGTGGCACCGATCAGGACTGTTGCTAACCAACTCGCTCTGAAGATCATTCAAGCACCAAGTATTACAGACATCAAGCTTGGGGGAGAAGCATCCCCTAGTTACCTGGTAACTTTATCTATGCGCTTATTAAAGTCTACTTTACACCTTTCACAAAAAATACCAAAAATATGTGGGCACATGAAGGTCCACTTAGGAAACTTCTGCTGGAAATATAAAATCAATTACTTACCATGGAGTGGTATTAAACCTAACCCCTCTCCATAAGATTTGGTATTTTTATTGACAATTGAGTTTCATAGGAAAATACAAGATCAAGGAGCTAGTCAACCCGACGTCCTTACACTGCCAATACACTGCTCAGAAAGATCACTCAACTTGCAACATCAAAAACCCTGTCAAACGTCAAGCTTGGGGGAGGGCACCCTCCAACTAAAATCCAGTTAAGTATAAGTTTCCTATCTTATTATCATTATTACTATATTGGCTTTTCGCGTGAGTTAGCTAGTAAGAAAAAATTTGAAAACCAAATAAATATCTATTTATATATTAAAGTTTGTTAAGAGTCAGTCTAGCCTAGAACTAAATTAAAAATGATGAACATTAAAATTTTGTCTTGGAGATGATGAATAGTTGCTCTGTCACAATACTTTTCGAATGCCGAGTTGTCAAACTTAAATTCTCCTGAGTTTTAGATATTGCTGTTTTAACTTAAGAATTTACTCTGAACCTAAAACTTGTGGAGGCATATGTTTGAGCTAAGTCTAGGTAATTGATTGATATGATTCATGAAAGTTGAGTTACTATTTATCTTATTCCTAGCATTACTAAATTCTGGAGATTTATTTGTGAAAACATAAAATCTACATGATGAGCTCTTGTATGACAAAATGTGAATTCCTACCAAAGCCATATATGATACATCTAGATAAGAAAACATTTTGCACATTCATGCTACTCGCTTTACATTGAGTTTAGTCAACCTTTGTTGTATACCATATGAGAATCTTGTCATGCTTTTAAACCAAGATCACGTACACACTTCAGTACATATGCATTATTCCTACCCTGAGAGTAATCTCAACCATTTCCACTTTCATCAATGTTCATCATGAAAATGTTTTTTCCTACACTAGGAGTAAACACCCAAAAATATATAAACCCCGTAGGACAGCCCTGTTATAATTGCTCTAAGTTCTTATTACTATGTCTCTAGTTATTTATATTCAAAGGATACATGTGGCTATGAAAAAATATAAAAAGGGAGTAAAAGATGGACAAGTGTCCCAGCATTAAAACAATGGGTACTAGATGCCCGCCTCCCGAATGAAAAAAAGAGAGAAAAGAAGAGAGAGAGAGAAAGAAAGAATAAAGATAACCCATGTGTTCCTCCAAGTTACAAAGGAGAGTGAATCATTTTCAAAGAGCAAAAGTAGAATTAGGAATAGTCACTAAATACCACATATACACCTATCTACCATATTTCCATACACATGCACATCTTGATTTGATTGTATGTCTCGATTCTCTGTGGATCCATTGTTTGACTTTACAACATATGAATTGCAAGTATGCGTAAAACCTTGTTATTGCCACTCCTATAAGCTTCACTATAAATCCTTAGTTATAGGAAGGCATAACATTAATGCCTTAAGTGAGATCCACAAATACCATATATACTGAGAGACTTGAGGGTGTCATACAATTAAAGTTCTGAGTTTTATTTTAAAAACTTGCAAAAATCCGGGATATTGGTACTGTAAAGAATTTGCTACATAGTGCAAGACTTGATTGTTCTTTCTTTCAATTACTCAAGACTGAGGCAAGGACAGAAAAGCCCCATAGTTAAAGGTAAAATAGGGTAAGTTTAAAAGTTAGAGCAGTCTTGTCAAATCCGGAGGAGAATCTATGTTTAAAGCATGTGTACTTGAAAAGTATAAAAACGTTGTAGCAACTCCTGCTCCAATTACATTAGTAATTAGGCTTAGTTTGTTTGCCAAGGGACTGGCAAACAGGTAAGTTTGGGGGTGTTGTTGACGGTGGATAACGTCAACTTTTATTAGAACTTTAGACACCAAAGGATACATGAATACACACTAGTTTAGGGTTTTAACTAACAGTTTCCACGAGTTTTGCATGTTCTGTATTTTCCAGGGGCTATTCCAGAAAAGCATAAAAGAAGGGTTAAAGAGCATGATTACCACGTAACTTAATCACTAAGAAAACATCATCACGAGAACACTAGAAGCATATGGAACACACCCGAGGCACCGAGACCCGAGACCCCCCAGGGTAGGGCCGGCCGGCGCCCCCCTGCTAGGGTTTCGGCCCACCTTTTGGAGTCTTCTTCCGCCGCCTTTGTGGAGTCATCTCAGCCCTTATTTCAAGTCGGTTTGATACTACGGCACACGTGCATCTCACCGGGCTATAAATAATTGGGCAGACCCCCCTGGAGGCATCAGCCCATCATTCATTCAAGGCATCAAGTCCTCAAGCCATTAAGAGCCTCCTAGTTCATCAAGAGCCTCCTAGTTCATAGTTCTCGCCTAGTTAGATTAGAGAGTAGAGGAGTTCTAGTTCTTCGGTGGATCTGGAGCCCGGCATCTGTCTGGAGCACGGAGTTCGGTATAATTTTAGTTCTTTCTCTATTATTGTATTCTTCATTATGATTAGGGAAACATTGTTCTTAATAGTTCATATGTTCTTGATTACAATAGTCTTTGTCTACTTTGATTATATGTCTAGTATAGTTGGTTTGATCTTATTGAATTCATGTAATTGCTTGTATAGCGTTTATTTATGCGTACGATGGATAGATGATGAACGATATGTAGACATGGTGTCTAGATATTTTGTTTATCTGCGAGTGCACCCTGATGTGCCGGGTCGTGTGGTAGATCGCGTAGGTGACAGCTGCGTTGAGTCCTCAGTAGTCCACCCCCCGTATGTAGGCCAGCAGGCACGGTTGCGAAGTTGGGTGATGACTCTGTTTCACACCTTTCCTAGATGATGCCCTTTGCATGTGATCATGATATAGGATTAGTCTAACAATGATTGCTAGATGTAATTGCACTAATTAGAGTTATTCATTGATATAGTTATAGAATTACCTTTGATATTAATTCCTTAGTTTATCCATTGGCTAGCTATTACTATGACTAGAGAAGTGTTCTGATGATTATCCTTTATTTATGATGCTTGATCGTACTTATCACCTTTATCTTTATTTACCTTATGACCTCTGCTTGTTATGAGTAGAGTAAATGACATCGGTAATATCAGTTATCCATTGTATACCATCACTATCAATATAATAGATTAAAGTTTGTCCTAGTCATTCTCAGTGGTATAAATATAAATCGACAACCTGGTAGAATTCCCTAGGTAAAATGTTACAATGGTATTATTATCTGTCCGCTTGCAGAACTGATCTTAGTTTATATTATTTATATTTATTTTTGTCTAGTTACATAGATTAATATATGAAACCTTTATTTATTCTTAGCATATTTATTAGGGATGACAACCTAGTTCTTGCATAAGAATGTTGGTAATAGAAAAGTGGCTAGTTGCTAATGACAAGTTAATTAATTACCATTCATCTTCTAATCTCGCCTCTCGCATTAAAAGTTATATAGTTATATTTGGCGACGTTAGTAGATGTCAACAGTCTGGTAATAATTTCATGATTTTAGTATGGACATTTTAGGAGTCATAAAAATAACAAATTGCCTATGTTGTTTTGTTTCTATTCTGGTTAGGCCTGCATGTTTATATTGTTTGGCCTAGTTATGTTTTGAATCATGATTCGATGAAAATAGAAAAGTTTTAGGCAATTTAATAATATAGCTTGTGTTAAATTTTCATGATTTTAGGATTGATGGTTTGTGAGTTTTTGAATTTAAAAGCTTGCTATCTGCTTTTGATTCTAATCTGGACAGATCTGAACAATTTACCTGTTTGGCTCATTTAAGTGTAGAATCATACTTTGGTGATAAAATAATAGTTGTAGTACTTTTTATATTCTTTCTAAAATGTCTTGGATCACTATTTTTGGAGGTTTAGAACTGAAATTTTAGTGGTCCCAAGTGGAATGACAGATTCTGTCCAAATCTGAAAGAGCTGCATACTTGTGCTTGTTTAGCCTTGTTAACATTTGAATCACCTATTGATAATAAAAAGACAATTGTTGGAAATTTATTATAGTTTCTAAAAAGTCTAGATTCACCTATGTTGAATGTCTATAACTCCAGTTATAGCTGTTTGAACTAAAAGGCCTGAATCTGTCCAAGTTTGGACAGAGATGCCTTCCTTGCATTGTTTGGCTTTAATAAGCATGAAATCATCTAAAGATGGTTATAAAAGAGTTTTAGATAATTTTAGTTTCTTTTCAGAGAATCTAGTATCATGTCTTTGGATGAGTATAGCTTCTGTTATGATGGAAATCTGTGGTAACTATGCTGCTGCCCAGAAACTACATGGGCAGAATTGATCACTATGTAGCTTACCTTTGTTTGGCTAATTAAGTTTAGTTAGTTCTTGATTGGTACATGCCTACAGTAGCATGAGTGTACTATATTGAGTATCATGTTTAAGATAGCTTGAGTGTTGATTAAATTAAAGAGCTCCATGTGCCTATGTCTTGTACAGTGGGGTGCTTGTCTTGAATGTTCTTATATGATGCACCTCGTACTGTCATTCCTCGCATTCATGCATTTGCATCTTGCATTCAATTAGGTATGCTAGAGTAACTACGTAAAGGATGTGATGTTGGAGTCGAACCCAAAGACGGTGATTGGTGGGCCTATCCTAAAGATGGAATGATTGGCAAGTGCCGCGGTTGGAGGTACTCGTCAAGCAAGCATCATCTTACAAACACTAACTTAGTGTTGAATCCCAGGCAAGCCCCGGTATATTTCCCACTTCCTATGCTTTAATAATTAATAAACTTGAGTAGTGATTGTTGCATTAGGTGTAGGAATTGAATTGAAACCGTTGATGCATTACTCAAATCCTTGAACAACTAAATACCTGGCACCTATGTAAGTTCAGGATCATCTCTACAGCTTAGCTTTGCTTAGAACCGGTAGATATGGTGATTATCGATCACCTAATATAGAAGGTGAGAAGCACGGTTGGCTATATTTGCTATCGTGAAATAACCATATTAGTTGAGTGGTGAATTGAGAATAGGCGGGACGATGTATTGGACACAACTAGACATGGAGGTCTTGGTTGCGTACCAATCCTCGCCAAATTAAATAGGAACAGATCCCTGTGGGACATCAGTCGAGATTGAAAGACGCCATCACTTAGCTAGCAAGATAAGTCGTTCCGACCGCGAAGCCTAGTAGCTCTATTTGGGCCGGGAGTTGACGTGCTGAGTGCACCATCTGAAAGAAGGAAGGATGTGCGGGAACACAAAGAGTGAGCCCAAGGGTAGACCGGCCAAATCTGAACTACTTGGCAGTCGGTTGGTTCCTGAGGTGGTGGCTCCGGTCAAACCCGCGAAATGTGACCCGGATAGTAGCAAAAGTGACCTAAGGGACCCTGATCAGGTCTGTCTGGGTTTGTGATTGGTATTTGTCGCCAGGTGGTTTGCAATCGATTCGAATCGCCATCTCTCCTGGATAGTGAGAAACTGGATTGATCTTCCCTCATAGTAGAAATGGATAAGTCTGAACATGAACATGGTTATGAAAGAAAGAAATGCCTAAAACTGCTATGGTTATTATATTGCTTGTTTAGAAATAATCAAGTGTTTGCATTAGTACAGGTGCTAATGTAGAGATATGGTATTAGCATTACTAAAAGCAGTTGCTAGTATTTAAACATTGAGTTAAACTACAAATAGCTTTTTATGCAAAATGAGTCAAGCCAACACCACTCAAAAGTCTGGCATAATCTTTGAGAGTCTTTTATTTGATAAGACGGGTAAGTCTTGCGGAGTATAATTGTGTACTCAGGGTTTATCCTAAATTGTTGCAGATGGGCATATCCTCTGTGGCTAAGGCAAGAGTTGCCTAGACCTAATTGTAGATATTGGATGAAATTTGGGCAACTGATATCTTTACTCCTTTTGCTTATGAATGATCCGCACTTGGCACTGTAATTGCTTAAGTAGGTGTGAGTAAATATAAAACTATTTGGCTTCCACAAATCTGATTTTGAATTTTGTGTGTAAGAACTCTTGTGCGAACTCCGTATCTGTGAATCTATGTAATATAAATGGATGTTGTTGAACCATATATGATCTTGGTTGTGTTAACCATTAGGTTGAAATCCTTCGAGATTTCACGGATTATCGGGTTTATAAGTGTGGTTGATTTTGCTATTTCGACGGCTATCGTCATACTTGTGCTCTTATAAACTGGTCGGTTATGTCGTTAGCTGCTAAGCAAGCGATAATATGCTTTAGGAGATTGTTACCCTCGGTGCATCAGCAAACAAACTGTCTAGGCTCCGCAGATGCCCACCCTGCCACGGGCGCTGGGGACTGACTCGCTGCTCGCCTCGCACGCTGCAATAGCTCGAGTACCCAGAGTAGCTGATCAGCTCGCAGAGTGCCAAGTCGTTCCTCTACTCACATCCTGGTTTCCTGAGGCACCGAGCTCATAGAATAGAACTGTGATTTCAGTTCTTGCTATTAATCAGACCACCCACACTGTCATATTTGCTTGCTATTTAAGAGTTTTTATCATATTCAGTAATGAGAATTGGGAGACCGCAATGGATGCAAACCATGATCATATTCAGTAGCTATGCAAGATCTCTGTGTCATATTGGCTTGCTATTACCAGACCACTCATGCTCTTTAGTTGATTGCAAGTTTATTATTGTTCTTGTCACTAATGCCTGAGGGTGTGGTGGTCGATCCTCCACAGCCCAGTCTGCCATATTTGAGGTCGCACCACCGCCTTTGAGGTCTCCTTTGCTATTGCTGATCCATTGCAGGAGGGTTGCCTCTGAGGTCAGGCCCCATTGGGAATCAGGATGTTGCGGCCCCAGAGAAGGAGCCACCAGAAGTTTCCGCTCGTGTCATCTTCTACCTTCGAATCCAGAGCTCAAGCTCGAGCATAGTATTGAGCCACGTCACCGGTAAAACCTCAGCCGTTGGATCCTACGCTGCCTTTAATCAAACCGTCGTTCTCGGGTCCGGTGATAATGCTCTCGCGACTCTTCGCGAAATCGCTGGAGCGGCGGCGAGCTAGCGTGGGCATCGACGAGGAAGCGAGGACCGAGGGAACAGGGAGGTGTGGTCGAGGCCGAGCACCGTCGCAGCTCGTCTCCTCCGCGGCGCTCTGTTCTTCTCGGTAGAAGACAGGGAAGCAAGCGCAGCGCCTGTCACCGCGGCCGGGACCGAGCCTCAGCTCCACGCCGCCGTAGTCGAGACTGTCCGCGCCGCCGCTCTGTGCTCGTGCTTCTTCCCCGGCCGGAGCTTGCCGAGCTCTCGAGCTGCCGCCGTCCTGGCACCCCACCGCCGGCGCCTTGCTGCCCTGCTCCGCTGCTCGCCCTCCATCCCTGCCCTCCCTGTCGCTGTGCACCGCCCCGGCCAGCTGCTGTGCTCTCCCTCTCCCTCCCTCTCTCTCTCTCTCTCTCTCTCTTCCACCCTTTCTCTTTCTCTCCCTTCCTCTCTCTGTTCCTCTGGCCGCACAGCACGTAAGGGATGAGGACGGGCAGATGAGCGCTCCTGGCGGGAAAAAAAAATGGGTGAGGCCAGTGGGCACGCCACCACCCTCCCCATCTTCATACACACGGTGCTCATGGACCAAAGACAGAAGGGAGCAGGTGCACGGCACAGCAAAAGCCACGGTCCACCACACACTAAATGTCAGTTTTGGCAGCGCTATGGGGCCACGCGTCAGCTTGAGGGAAATCGCTACGTACACCCGGGAAGTGTGGTCAGAGATTAAAAGTAAGGTTGTTCAACTCCCAAAATTCTCAGAAAAATTCTAAATGATGTAATTGATAGGAGTTTTCACATTCTAGAAAAGTTATTCATGAGATTCACTAAAGTAATTCGTGAGATTCACGAAGAGTAATTCATGAGATTCACATTATAGAGATGTTAGTCTTGTCTCTCTGGAGCTATATTTCTTTTGCAAAAGTTAGCCTATTGTATTTTCAGATTGATTGGGAAAAAAAATCTGTTATGACAAACATATACATACATCATTGGTGCACTGGTGGATCGAAAAAAAATAGTTGTTCCTTGCAGGTATTGCAGTATCTCAAACCAAATAAAAGTGAAACACCTTTATTATCTCAAGAAAGATAAGATTATGTAGTTTTCTCAAGAAAGATAAGATTATATAGTTTCTTCACTAATAATTTTTTTCCTGTGCTCAAGTCTTTTAACCTAGCTTGTTATAATTCATCAATCTCACTTCACTACCCATCGTACCAAGGTAACTGGGTTATTTTCATGCACTAACTTTCTGATGTGCCACTACTTTTTTTCCCGTTTAATCTCAAAGTACTAGCACTTGGGCCAAAGAAAAAATAGAAAATGCTAACGTATTCTTAAATTCCAACAAGTTCTTAAATTCATGGTTTTTATTCTGGTTATTTTCACATGTGGCCGTTCCTTTCGATTTTCCATTTCCTTCTAATATTCGAGTTGAGTTGCTACAACGTATTTGGCTAATTGCAGTTTCTCCAAAACCCAAAAATCAAGGCACTTATATAAAATAAATAAAAACTGCATTTCTATAATTTATCATTATCTGAACCACCGCTCTTTTTTTTTGAACTAACAAAACATTTATACTTCCTCAAAGAGCTGATACATAGACCTGAAATTTAGTTCAAGGTGGTCTTCAGTGCCTCCTATAGGTGCGAATTGTCAACTCTGCCTTCCTGATATATTTTCATGTGCGTGAAATAATTCTTATAGCTGATTGCTCTATAACTGCTTCACTTTTGAAATCTATTTAACTTCTCAAAAATATAGTGATAATAATTATGGGGCAATTTTGGTATTGAAACCAAAGAGCAATAAAGTTTGAAACTCCACAGGGTTCGACAGCACTCACAATCTAAATAAGGACAATAGGTTTGTTACTCAAGGCTCAAATGGATATTACTGTATGATACAAGCTAGCATTTCTACACTATGCTTCGAACTGTAAATTGATGCCTTGCATACCACTTCAGTTTGTAGACCAAGTGAAAGATCCTATCAAATGCAATTGAAGTTTTCATGTTTTGATACAAATGATACCATAAACTTTGTTTTCTGTTTCTTTTGTTGTTGTCTTGATGGCTTTCTAACATTTCCTCTGCAATATTTACTGCAACACATTACCTTTTGCTATCCCAACCAACTACCCAAGTAGTAATTATTAGTTTAAACTAAGTGCAAATTGTAGTTTGAGCAGATAACCTATTAATACACTGTCAAATTTGAAGCCCTTGCGTCAGTAATCCAACTGTAATCTCTACTTTCGAAACTAAAGTCAATGCTCGGGTGTGCCACGTGTGTGCAAAATTTCTACCATTCAATCAATCGTCAATTACGATCATGCGGCTATATTACACTATCGTGAGTGTTTTCCGATTGCTTGCCGCAATAAATTTAGGCACTTTTTGGCAGCTTGATGCATCATGATCAAAATAGAGATTATTAGGTTCCGAAACCAAATAAGCAAACGCAATAGAATATTAGGTGAAACTATCAGTTCTCTAAAATCTTAATCCAGCCTTAAGACCAACATGTTTGGGTTGCAATGATATCTTCAATTTAATCAACAAACATGTTTTTCTACTCCAAACAGCATATATCCCCTCAAATCAAAGAATATATTTTGTCTAAATTGTCTTCAATTAAAAATACAGAATTTATTTTGACAGAGGATTCCACTTCCCTAACTGTCGTGCAAAACATCACACAACGAAACATTTTGTAAAATTTTATTACTGTAGTAACGTGCTCACTTTTGCAATAAGTGTCCAATTATAACCTAATCAGAGATTTATCTCGCAACTTTTTATGAAGCTGTCAAAATAGTCTCAGTTTTTATTAATATTTAATGCTTTATGTATGTGTGCAAAAATTGATGTAACAGAACTTTTGCAATTTGAAAAGTGCATCTAAGCAGAGCTATTGTCCCGTCATCAAATTCTAATGTTCCTGACTCTGCATAGAGTCATCACCGGCCAGCCCAAAGATTGGCGCGGCAACGCAGCGCCCCAAGTTTTCTAGTCCGTGGCAGAGAACTGCGAGGCAACAACCTTTACCATAGTAAGCAAACACTCCATTCATTATTACTAAACTCTGAAATTTGGTAGAATTTGTGATCTGTGCACAGTTTATGACCTTTTGTGTTTCTGTTGTGTTGATGTGTTGCTAATGCAACCTCATAATTGGCCGATTACCTGCTGGAGCCAAATGCATTTTTTTTTAAAAAAAATACTAGAACTTAAACGTGTTTTCTGAATCTCCTTGGTGTACTTCCATACTGCTATAGATGAGATAAGCTCAATCATCTTGATTTGCAACTCCTGAAATTCACTCGATCGAGTTTGCTAATTCATTCAGTCGAGCCGCTGCATGGTGTACTTTAGTTAAAAAAAGTTTATTAAATAATACATTCAATTAATTAGCTTTGCTTCTAGAGAAATAATACATTCAGTTAATTCCATTTTCTTTCCCTGGTGTTCTATTATTTAGGTCTAAGAGAAACACATTAACTTAATTTCAATTTAAAGCGTTCCCGTTACAATGTACGGACATATTTTACTAACGTATATAAATTTTGATTTTTAAAATAAATTTAATAGTTCTATAAAGATCCAAACGGGCCTTAAAAAATATATTCTTGTCTATGCTGTTGCTAGTCCCCACATCATTTGTCGTGGTGGACTCTTCGCGTCCTCGTTAGCTCATATAGTCTCGTGTTAGGATTGCAGGCAAAACCTTAAAAAAAAAGAAACTTAAAAATTAGCTCATAGTACTGTCCGCGGCCCGACCATTCGTAAATCGGACCAGGAAGGCGGAAGCCACGAACGAAGATTCCTTAATTCAGGGGCAAAACGGTCATTCTCCACCCTAATACTCGATGCCGCCACCGCCACCTGCACCAGTCCCTCCCTCCCCCTTCCAGTTTCAGGGCCTCCACTCCAACCACCCCCGCGGCTAAGCTCTGAGCTAAACCCCCGCGGCAGAGCGAACGAGGAAAAGTTCCCCGTTTCACTTTCTCCAAATCCTTCAGAAGTCACCCTTTCCACCCCGACCCCGCGCCGCTCGGATCCCCAGGCGAGCACGGCCTCCCGTCCCCCGGCCCGCTCCAGCGGGTTGCATGGTGCGCGGCCACCGCTTGTGAGCCCGATCGATGGCCACGGCGGAGGCGCGCCGCCTCGCGGTCGTGCCGCAGCTAGGTGAGCCGTCCCGTCCGCCCGCCCGCCCGCTTCCCATCCCCCGTGATCCCGTGCGCTTTGTTTGCTCCTGATTCCTGAGGTGGGGGTGCTTCGATCTGATCTGAGTGCTTCGGTCAACGCTCCGGTCGTGGTCAACCGAGCAGCCCTGAGATGCGGGTGTCGCCGAGGAGGAAGCATCTCTCTGCGTCGCGGGCGCGGGTCTGGGCTTTCCTCGGAACCAGCGGGACTGTGGGTGTTTGATACTTTGTGCTGGCGTCGGGACTTTGGGTGTTTGGTACTTTGTGCTGGTGCCGGCACGGAGGCGTCGGCATGTCGGCCCTGCGATCGCTGTGGGGCAGGAGGTTCTTTGTGAGGCCTTCCTCGTCCAGGGTCTGTGTGCTTCGCGTAGGGAATCACTGCAAGCAGTGGAATATTTATCAAATACTTGCAGATAGGTACGTGGAGAGCGGAGGCCATGCAAATTTTGAGGTTAGGCATGCGTTTGGCAGTTTTGGTGCACTATGGCCTGGATTTAGGGAGTAGGGAGGGTCTTACCTATGCGCTCTCTAGTTGGATTTTCCCGGTTTTTGTGCTCTGGCCCTCTGACAGCACAGGGATGAGGAAAAATTGCTTGCTGTTTGCTTTTGACAGCATCCATGCTCTGACCTGCTGGTGAATGCAGCAAGGTCTGGGTTGGTTATGTTATGAGGGTCTGTCCAACTGAATCATGCAGTAGGGCGGTTTTGGGCTGCTGTTTGCATTGCTCTGTTTGGAATTTGGATCCCGTGGCCATGATGGCCATTTTTGTTCATCGTTTCCAGTAACAGTGCCTCTTTTGATCTGAAAGTACCAAAGAGGTGTTGACCTTTGCCTTTTGCTGACCTTATTTATGCTTTGTGGACGAATTTTGGTGTGTGTCAAGTTGAGAGCTTATTTGGTTTTTGTTAGGGTCAAGGTGGGGTTACAGTAAACTTCTGTTTGTGCAAAGTGGAGATCCCTTTTTGTCAAATCTTTTGTTCCTACCTTATGTTGAGCGTGTCCAAAGGCATGAGAAAATGGATGTTCATTCAAGCAGTAGTCGTAAGGTTCTACAAAACTCTATTTAGTTCATGGTACTTAATACCGTGTTTTGTATTGCAAGCTTTATCTGAATGGGCTATGAACATTTGATGTTTTGCAATTCCAAGCATTACATCTGTTTTGTGAAATTTTCTGTGTTGTGATTTGAACTTGGTTATACCTTGATGGAGGTTCATGCCCCGTTGGAACTTCACATAGTCAATCACAAAAGACAGTTTACCGCTCTGTTCTGAAATAATTGCATTTCACATTTTATGGATGTTCATATATATGGAAGACTGCTGGCCATAGCTATGCTGCTTTTTTTGACTTTATTACATGATATATGAACAGATATCGAGCAGATACTGAAGGAAGCTCAACACCGATGGTTACGCCCTGCTGAAATATGTGAAATACTGAAAAATTACAGGAACTTCCGTATTGCTCCAGAACCACCAAACAGACCACCAAGTATGACATCCATCTTCTATGCTGAATATTGATGCAGCTTATGGGTGTTTTAGCATAAAAGTAATTAATTTGGTAATTCCCAAGTGTTTTGGAAGCCCAGCTGATTATAGTCCATGGCTCTGTTACTGCCTCAATTCAGATTGCATGCAAATTTATTAGCATTTGAGATCTCCCTAAGCAATTCAGTACTTCTACCTTCTGAGCTCTACCTAGCTTTTCAGTGTTTCTAGTTTGTTATTGCCCATTTTCTTTTGTGAATGTGTTTATGAAGTCTTGTTATGTGCAGTAAAGGTACTTAACATGGTGATGTGTTAAACTAGGGTCGCAATATTTTCTAGGATAAACCTTTGCCGCTTGCAGGTTTCTGGCACTAAACAATTCTTGTGTCAGAAAATTTGACATGCCTTTTGACCTTGTCAAAATACTTGAACTTCTCTTAAGTCCTGTGTTTACATCCATATATTAGGGCTAGTATGTGGCTGTTACTTCAATAATATTCCAATCAAATTATCATAAAGTAGATAGAGAGCTGCAATGGTATCGGTATGACTATAATCTGCAACTTAGTGTCGATCATGATCACTAACATTTTTCATGGCATGCCTAGGTGGCTCACTTTTTTTATTTGATCGAAAAGTACTGAGATACTTCAGGAAGGATGGTCATAATTGGAGGAAGAAAAATGATCAGAAGACTGTCAAGGAAGCCCATGAAAGGTTGAAGGTAAGTAATTTTGGTTATCAATATCTTCTCTCTAATGATCCATTTCAATGCTGGTCAATCGTTATTTTTCATTGGTAACCTGAGAATAAAACTGAATATTGTTCATAATGGCAGTCTGGAAGTATTGATGTGCTTCACTGTTACTATGCCCATGGGGAAGAGAATATAAACTTCCAAAGGAGGACTTACTGGATGTTGGAAGAGTAAGTTGATTGCTGTGCCAGAGGCCCTATTGTTTGAATATAAATGCACAAATCTCTGTCATATGCGCACCAAGTTCAAATGTGTTATTATAGGTGTTTATGTTAACGAAATTGAATCCAAATCTAAGCAACCTTTCTCTTTTATTTTGCAGAGACTATATGCACATTGTACTTGTGCATTATCTTGAGACAAAGGTAACACTGATTAGTCACTATTTTTTGTTGTACTTGCTCTGTTTCTGCAAAGACTTCTATTTCATTGCCTAGTATGTAAAGCGAAGTGCCTTGCTAGCATATTTTTGGCACATGTTTTTTTTTTCCTGTTGCGCTGCTAAATGACAAAAATACCGATCTTTACTTTTGCACTATTAGCTACATGAGCAAATATACACGTAAAATCGCACCCTATTTTAGAAGATCTCCTTATGTTTGTTAAAAGGATCCTATGGGTCTTGTAAATTTATTACTTCTAATGAATAGTCTTCATACTCAGAGCTTCGCTCCTTGATTCTTCAGTAGAGTTATTCCATTGGATTACTAGTAGGGAGCACTGTTGATTGCCACCAAAATATAATAGGGAGTAGGGTGAAGCAGGTTTTTTTTAGCTCCCAACTCGTAGTGTAAATGGAGAAATGATTATCTGCTGATCCCCACCTGAACCAGTTGTCATTTTGAGCGTTTGGCTACACCGGAAGTGATTCTCTTCAGAGAAGATGGGGCTGGAGCTCTTCGAAATGGGGCCTGACTGAACTATATGTGTTTGCTTCTTGCCAAACATATTTAGACACAAAACTCACAACATCAATGCGTTATGTATTATTGTCACATGGATAATGGATGTTATAGGTTGTTATGATCTTAGATCATATGGGGGATAACCATTGCCAGGCAGATGGCTGGGCAAAGTCGGCGTGGAGGGAGACTAGAGTATTTGGGGAATTTGATTTTGGGGAGCGAGGTTCCTCTCAGCTCCCGTTAGGGTTTTAGAAGAAGAGAGATTAGATTGATAATATCTTGCTTGCCCTTTAACGAACGTTTACAGTGACTTATATAGTCCGATCAGCGCTTAACCTAATAGGACTCTATTCCTTAACCTAATAGGACTCAATTTGTTTCCATCTATTTCCTTCTAACTCTTAACTTGCTTTGCACGCCTGGGACTCTGTGGCTGTGGCTGTTGCCACTAAAGTACCTGTGGTACTGCTCACGGCGGCTGTGCTACAGTATCGCATGGCACTGTTCACGCCTGGGCCATCCTAGGCCCATCCCCATGACACTTCTCCCCCCTTTCGGAGCAGCTCGCCCACGAGATGCCATAGACCTACTTGACGTGACCTAGGGTTAAGCCTTTTACATCTCGGCTTCCCTTTTTTATTTAAAACTAAAATATGAAATAAATTTGGACTGCAACTATGTCCTTCTGGATCCCATGGAAGTAGCCCAACAACTTGCTTCACGTGGGCTGAAGAGTGGAGGGTGTGGCAACCAACCGGTACGAAGGGTTCCCGAACAGATGAGACGGCCAATGCAATTCTTGGCACAGAATGAACCGCCGTCGGTGCCTGATGCCGCTTTGCGCTGGTCGTTCGCCGTGCCGGGAGGCCCCATACCCGGACCTCTACTGCAATTGGAGCCGCATGACGTATAGAAGAAACGGAGTGGTTGAACGCGCAGTGCAGCGACGAGTTGAGCAACATGCGCATCTTTCGCACCACCCGCCGACAAGGAAACCTCGCCCTGCTGCTTGCAGGCGCACCGCTGCCTTCTCCTTGTGGAGAGACTGCACGCCGGCTACTTGTAGGTGTACGGCCGCTTGACTTCTGCAAGCCGATCTCTTGATCTGATCACGGAGTTCGAGGAGTTGTGCCTCCACATGACGCAGCACATCGGAGATGTGACAATGGCCATCAATGAGGATGCGAAAGTCATCGGTAGTAGAAGCCATGGGATCGTATCGAAACCAAACCAAGCTGATACCAGATGTTATGATCCTTAGATCATACTGGGGATAACCATTGCCAGGAAGATGGCCGGGCAAAGTCGGCGTGGAGGGAGACAGAGTATTTGGGGAGCGAGGTTTTGCCCCTCGGCGCCCGTTTGGGTTTTAGAAGAAGAGAGATTAGATTGGTAATATCTTGCTTGCCCTTTAACGAACGTTTACAGCGACTTATATAGTCCGATCAGCCCTTAACCTAATAGGACTCTATTCCTTAACCTAATAGGACTCTATTTATTTTCATCTAATCTATTTCCTTCTAGAACTCTATTCCTTAAACTAAGAGGACTCTATTTATTTCCATCTAATATATTTCCTTTTAACTCTTAACTTAACTTGCCCTGCACGCCTGGGACTCTGCGGCTGCAGCTGCTGCAGCTACAGTACCCACGGTACTTTCACGCAAGCTGTGCTGCAGTACCACATGGTATTGTTTACACCTGGGCCATCCTGGGCCCAGCCCCATGACATAGGTTTTGGCTTTGTAAATCTCTGTTTTACTGCATTCCAATTTGCTAGCTCGTTCGTACTGATTTTTGCATCCCAGAAAATAAACGTTTTAAGGGTTTGAGCCACACCAATTCAGCATTCTTGACCTTTTTGAAAGTGGTAGAAAAAGAAGTCCGTGCTGGTTTTCAAAATATGATTAGTCTGTTGAAGATAGTGGAGCTATACAAACTGTTCAACTCTTATAACTAGATAAACAAAAACCCGCTATGTTTCTAGCAATTCCATGAAGGTCAATATTATAAGCTAGTTTAATTTGATAGTGAAAGACAAGTTGATACATGTTTTATTTCAGCACTGGTTTGCTTTCATATATATTCTCAAGTTCGGGTTAAGAATGTTGAAGAAAAAGAATTGTAGAAGGTTCTGTTGGAATAGAAGTTTTGCATCACCTATCTTGCTCTTGCAAGAAGTTGCATAAAATTCCTTTTTTTTTTTCCTTCTGATGATATGAATCACTTTCAGGGTGGCAAGTCATCTCGTGCTAGAGGAAATCACAACATTATTCAAGAAGCTGCTGTGGATAGTCCTTTAAGTCAATTACCTTCACAGACTATGGAGGGAGAGAGCTCACTTAGTGGACAGGCCTCAGAATATGAAGAGGCAGAATCAGGTAGGAAGTTTTGGCTTTTGGTCTTATGTAATGGCAAATAAAGTACCATGCGGCTAAAATAGTTTCACTGATACATATTCCAATTATGCACAGAATATCTAAAGCAAAATTCGGTGCAGCAGATTTTAATTCAGGAGGAGCCGGATACGACTCTTTCACTTGGATGCAGCAGCATGAAAATGGAACTGGACCCGTGATAGATTCTTCTGTCTTCAGCTCTTACACACCTGCTTCGTCCATAGGTAATCACAATTAGAACTTACTTTTATGTTCTTTGAACCTTATTGTAGTGATTGTAATCCCTTTCTTTGCCACAAAACTGCAGGTAATTACCAGGGGCTGCACGCCACACAAAATACAAGCTTCTATCCTGTTAACCAACATAATTCTCCTGTCATTTTTAATGGATCAAGTACCATGCTTGGAACGGATGGCAGTGCAAATCAAACTGATCTTGCATCGTGGAATTCTGTGATAGAACTGGATCATGAGCCTGTTCAAATGCCTCATCTCCAGTTTCCTGTTCCTCCTGATCAAGGTGCTACCACAGAAGGCCTGGGAGTTGATTACTTAACATTTGATGAAGTATATTCTGATGGCCTCAGTCTCAAAGATATTGGTGCAGCGGGAACTCAGGGAGAGTCATATTTGCAGGTATGTTGGTCTATCATTCCATACATTGATACTTATGGAGTTCTTAGTATCTATAATTCGATAAACAATGGTAGTTTACTAGGATAGGATATCCAAGCTCATATAAGGAAAATATGTTAATGTGTTCAATTTTATATTATAGTTGATATTTTTATTGTTGGCCTCCTTCACAATATGGGAATGAAAAAAAAAACTGCCATCATCAATGATGTGAGAATTCAACTGTATATGTCACATATACAAATGCTTTTGAGATTTATCTTTTAAACTCTCTATTTATTGTTAAAGATGGACTTCAACTGTACACTGTACATTCACTCTACCAGCTATAACTAGTGCATTGCTGGCTTAAATTAATTATATCCAATTTTTATAAAGCCATAGCCATTATAAATTTTAATTTTAATTCATACATTTTTATCTGTTTTTTATGAATGTGTATAATTATTATGGAATTACATTGCTTCGTTAAGAACAGTGAGAATTAGTATGCATAAGAAGCAATACTGTACTTAAGTTTTTGCATTTCAGTTCCTATTTTTTTAGACATTTAACTTAAGCTTTTGCATTTCAGTTCTCTAGTGCTACTGGTGATTTGTCTGCAACAGAGAACAGCTTCCCACAACAAAATGATGGTTCTCTGGAGGCAGCCATTAGCTATCCATTTTTGAAGACTCAGTCATCTAATCTATCTGATATCCTAAAAGACAGCTTTAAGAAAACTGACAGTTTTACAAGATGGATGAGCAAAGAACTTCCTGAAGTGGAAGATTCTCAAATTCACTCTAGTTCTGGGGGGTTCTGGAGCACTGAAGAGGCAAATAATATCATAGAAGCATCAAGTCGTGAGCCGCTGGATCAGTTTACTGTTTCCCCGATGCTCTCGCAGGATCAGCTCTTTAGTATAGTCGATTTTGCTCCAAACTGGACATATGTGGGTTCAAAGACTAAGGTATGGTACAGCCAGTCTGAAAAGTTCATTCATAACTTTTCTCTAATCTTCAAAGTAACGCATTTGATAAGACTGTTCTGATGTTTCTGCTTCAACTATTCTTGCACATATTCTCACAAAATGTTGCATGCTATACAGATTTTAGTGGCTGGTAACATCCTGAATAATAGTCAAATCACTGAGAGATGCAAGTGGTCATGTATGTTTGGAGAAGTTGAAGTTCCAGCAAAGTTTTTAGCAGATGGTACTCTCATCTGTTATACGCCCCAGCATAAACCTGGTCGAGTACCTTTTTATATTACCTGCTCCAACAGGTTGGCCTGCAGTGAAGTGCGGGAGTTTGAATTTCGACCAACTGTCTCCCAATACATGGATGCTCCTAGTCCACATGGTGAAACAAACAAAGTTTATTTCCAGATACGCCTTGACAAGTTGTTGTCCCTTGGACCGGATGAGTACCAGGCAACTGTATCTAACCCCAGCCTGGAGATGATTGACTTGAGCAAGAAGATAAGTTCACTGATGGCGAGCAATGATGAGTGGTCCAACTTGCTAAAGTTGGCTGTTGATAATGAGCCTTCTACTGCTGATCAGCAGGATCAGTTTGCTGAAAACTTGATTAAGGAAAAATTGCATGTCTGGCTTCTAAATAAAGTTGGTATGGGTGGCAAGGGACCCAGTGTGTTAGATGATGAAGGGCAGGGCGTGCTTCACTTAGCAGCTGCCCTTGGATATGATTGGGCTATAAGGCCGACACTTGCTGCTGGCATGAATATTAATTTCAGAGATGTTCATGGGTGGACCGCACTCCATTGGGCTGCCTTTTGTGGCCGGTAAGTTAATAACATGTTATACATTTGTCTTTCTGCTTCACATATTGATCATTTGGGAATGATTTAACTTGTGATGCAGAGAGCGGACTGTAGTTGCCCTTATTGCACTGGGAGCAGCTCCTGGAGCTTTGACAGACCCAACTCCTGATTTCCCTGGAAGTACACCGGCAGATCTTGCATCAGCTAATGGTCAAAAGGGAATATCTGGTTTCTTGGCAGAGTCTTCTCTGACCAGTCATCTTCAGGCCCTCAACCTGAAGGAAGCTAATATGGCTCAAATATCTGGTCTACCTGGTATTGGAGATGTTACTGATAGAGATTCACTGCAGCCACCAAGTGGAGATTCATTAGGTCCTGTTCGAAATGCTGCTCAAGCTGCTGCGCAGATATATCAAGTTTTCAGGGTGCAATCCTTCCAGAGAAAGCAAGCGGCTGAATATGAGGATGATAAAGGTGGAATGTCTGATGAGCGTGCCCTCTCACTCCTTTCTGTCAAGCCACCCAAGTCAGGGCAGCTTGATCCTCTGCATTCTGCTGCGACTCGCATACAGAATAAGTTCAGAGGATGGAAGGGGAGAAAGGAATTTCTTCTTATTAGGCAGCGAATTGTGAAGATCCAGGTATGTAAATGTAGTGCTTGTCTTGTGCTGTTTGAGAGTAATGTGCAATATCGTCAAATATCAGGATCCTTTAAATAGAAAATTGCTTCTGTTTGTCACTTGTTTGTTCGAAAGTCTCGGAACTTTGTTTTCTGTTTGCCACTTAGTACTATGTAAATTTCCTAATGCAAAGGTGCCTACTTGCTAACTTAACTTGCTTTTCGGTTACTACTGGCTAATTTTCAGTATGGCAACATAGTGGGCTCGTGTTTACTTTAGTATGCTTTATTACTGCACTGTCTAATTATCTGTACTGTAGTGTGCACTTTGTGCAATTTGACAATGGTACGAACTGCGAAATATTTTTTTATTGCCTGCTATGCTGTAGATCATCCTTTGACTGAGCTTTTTTTTAATTTTTTTTTTTCGTTTGATGGCCCATAGGCTCATGTGCGAGGTCACCAAGTGAGGAAGCATTATCGGAAAATAGTTTGGTCTGTTGGGATCGTGGAGAAAGTTATATTGCGCTGGAGGCGTAGAGGGGCTGGGTTACGTGGGTTTCGGTCTACAGAAGGTTCAGTGGAGAGCAGTAGTGGAACAAGTAGCAGTTTAATCCAAGATAAGCCTTCTGGGGATGATTATGATTTTCTGCAAGAAGGACGAAAACAGACTGAAGAACGGCTCCAGAAAGCTCTTGCGAGAGTGAAGTCCATGGCTCAATACCCGGAAGCAAGAGATCAGTACCAGAGGATTTTGACTGTCGTGTCAAAAATGCAGGAGTCTCAGGTCTCAGATCAATACCCTGGTTTATTCTTGGAAATGTTAACTATATTGGACCATGAACTATTTTCCTTCCTGTCGATTTCTAATCCAAATGGAGGTGAATACCATACAGAAACACTGATTACTGTTTTTGGCTGCTTGTATGACAGGCTATGCAAGAAAAGATGCTGGAAGAAAAGATGCTGGAAGAGTCAGCAGAGATGGACTTCATGAGTGAATTCAAGGAATTGTGGGATGACGATACACCTATCCCTGGTTATTTTTAGTGTTCAAACCTAATTTGTTGGATTTCTCTGTAGATTGCTCCCTTTGTCTTGAGTGCTACTGAATTGATGGCGCACATGGCTGATGAGTTAAAGTAGCGTTGCTGGAGCATGATCTGACATGCTTGGATTTGGACTTAGATGTGGTATTTCTTTTGCCTTATGTACAGTAGAATGTTAATGTACATTTGAAGGAGCCATGTATTACTGTGGGAAATCGCTGTAAAGAGTTTGACATTAGGGATCTTACCAGATGACTTAACGTTTGCATGTGTCGCATGAAGTGCGGTGTGCGACAGTTAGGAATTTGAGATTTTTTGCACGTGTCGTGGCCTCGGTCCCATTGTTGGGCACTCCCAAACTGAAACTACATGTGGTTTCTATCTATACTAATTTCCATTGGCTTTGTTCGCTAGAGCTGATAATCTGAGCTGATTTTAACTGATGTTGATTTGTTTTCAGAAAAAATACTGTTCCCGAACTGAAAAATAAAAGCTGATAAGTTAAAGTGAACAGTACTTTTATGATCTTAATAGATAGGTTTTATAAAACAAATAATTATCTAACATATATTTTTTTTCATTCTTCACCAATCATACGTTGATATGGTTTCTAACTTATGGTAAAAATCTTGTACGGAGTCCAAGAAAGTTACATCAGAAAAAAAAAATCTGGACATAGGAATTACCTTCACATAATGGAAACTTCTTTACGTAATAAATATCAGTTATTTTGTTCTCTCTCCCTTATCCCTCCGTGTCTCTCTCTCTCTCTGCTTAAATCTAATAGTTGCATCCTACACTCCTACAGAGATACCTTAATCAAGCTCAGACATACCGTCATCAAGCTCAGAGTTATGGGCACCACAACCATGCGCTCAAACAAAGGTCAGATTCGAGCATCCCCCAAACCAAAAGCATGTATCTCCCGAAATAATTATCCTTACATGATTCGATTTGTTTGTCAGGTTCCTCCACTTGCTGCACGTCGCTGCCTCCTAGGGATGAACGTCTCGTAAAGATGAAACCGGATGAGATACAGATGGATACAGGACACTAGTGATCCTATATTCTGCCTCATATCCCATAATTTATCCTATATTTTTAAACGGATATCAGATCTAAATACAGATCATTACGGATATTGATACCTATCTCATATACTTACCAAAAAAAATGTTATTTTTGAGTGTTCAGATTCGGATATGATCGAATATTAAATGTTTAGATTTCGATATCGAATATCCATATGGGGTTTTGAGAGTTTCGAGACGGACGGATATCAGGAAATATCTGTCCCATTTTCATCCCTACCGCCTCCCATTGACTTCCAACAATCCAGAGTTACGTAATATATGTGAATTGTATATACCTACGGACCAACATATCCTAACCTGCATATAAATAACCAAAAACCTATCCCTGTATCTGTCTTCAAACAAACTATATGGATTCAGGTGTTTGCTCAATGTATGCAATATATTCAATAACTATATCTATTTTGTGAATTCTCCATATATAAACCCAACATACATGTTCAGAACTTATCCGTGCACTATTACAACCGATTAATAGGGTGTTTGCTTCTCTACAAATCAGCTTCTTTTCATTCATATAACAATGTTTTTTCTTTCACAATAAGTCAGTATCAACTAAAATCATCTGTTTTTTTTGCAGTGTAGTTTCCAAATTTAGACATGCAAAGGCGCGCCTAAAAATAGCCAATAGTAATATTAGCCTTAGGGAGGCCTTTATAATCTTTGCATTATATACGGTATATAGTTGTTGATGGTGTGTTGGTGATCTAGTCTAGGTCCACTACGTCCAAACCTGGACATACGTCACCCCCATCGGTGCGCACCTTGGCCCATGCCACACCATCCAGTTAGTGATATTTTTCTTAGGGTCACTTAACCCGTCCTACTTTGGAGGCCAGCCAGCTCCCATCCTTGACATTTTAACTGCCTGCTCTATGAGCAGTTCTTCAATTAGTGATCCTCTAATCCACCTTCCCACACCATCCAGCTAAAACCTCAAGGATGGCAGCTGTATGTGTCCATGCTGAGGGTTATTGTTGGAGGAATCACGTAGATAAGGATCACATAATGATGCATTCCCAATATCTGGATTAAGAAGAAAATCAGCGTGTAAAGAAATCTCTGCTCGGCGTGTCTGGTCGCGGCGGGTGTGGCGCAGAGGCGCGCATGGAGGGGGAGCACTGCTCGGTGTTAGGGGCAGCCCCGTGGCTCCGCGTCACAAGATAGGAGCGGCGCTTCGTGGTGGCTCCGGTGGGGGCGCGGTCGGGTCGTCACGCGGTGGCTCTTGCCTTCCTCTCACTGGATCCGGCCCTCCCATGGCTCGATCCGGCGTCTCCCGCTCGGATCCGGCCGTGGTGCGACCGGTGGGGCGTTGTCGGCCTGCGACCATGCTTAGGGGGCGGCAGCAGGGCTTTCTTCTCCCTCCTGCCCTCTTCCTCTCCGTGTCCATGGCGGCGGCAGCTTCGCGTGGCTCCTACAGAGGCGGCTATGGCGGGGACATTAGTGGTGGCGTAGACCAGGGGCGTTAGGGCCAGTGGATCTGACTCCGCCTGGCTATGGGGCACTCACCTTGTGGCGGCTAGCGGCGGAGGACGGCAATGGCTGCGTACGGTGATGGATGCAGTGCAGCGTATGGAGGCAGTGGTGTTTCAGTTCGTCGGTGACGTTGTGGTGGCGTGGCTTGTCACGACTTTGCCAGGTTTTCTTCAGTGACGGCAAGGTGGCACTGGTTGGTGGTGGCCTGGTGGTGGCATGCTCGTGGCGTCGTGGTGACGTGGCTGGCAGTGCCTGGCCGTAGTGATGCCTGCAGTTCTGCCACCTCCATTGTTGGTGCTGGCGGCTCCTTGGCCTATTCTACTCTGGCGATGTTCAACGGTGGTGGTGGTGCCATGGGACTGGTGCTGGCCGGTGGCAGTTTAAGGATGCTGGTAGAGACCATGCGACGGCGGTGGTTTGTGGGGCTGGCTTGGCAGAGAGGTGGGACATTGGTGGGTTGGGGCTCCTTCTGATCCCGACCCACTTCTCCGGTCAGCTACCTTCTCCCTCTGTCAGGATGGGTTCTACAACCTTGTCGCATGTTGACGGTGAATAAGTTATAAAATTCCACACTCTAACACCGTCAACAGCCTCGGTTTTTGATGGAAGAATAACATGACATGAATATATTTTATCCAATAACTAGTTCTACTTGTACTTTTAGCTTTTGAATGCAGAGAAGATCAAACAGGACAAAAATGAGCATCTAGAGGCCACCTAAGTGGGTCGGCCGACCCACATTTGGTGGCACCATGCCATCACATTTCAAGACATGACTCATGGAAGCATCTAGGATGAAGTAGAGCTCAAGATGGGCCCATACATGGGTCGGCCGACCCATGTTTGGAGCCTACTTGGCTCAGCTGACATGGCACGATCCATGTGACATTCCGTCCAGCTCATTTCCACCTTTGGATCAAAGTTATGCTTTCATTCAATGGTGGAGACCATGGTGGTGGGCCTAGCCTATCATAGGGGGGGTCGGCCGACCCCCCTTGGTGGCTCCAGCCCACCGCCATGGTCCACCGACCTGGTGCATGCCTCCATGCAGCTGGCTCAATCTTGATCGTCCATCTTGAGGCGGTTTTGAGGTGGGTTATCCAAGGGTGGAGAGGCATGAAGCACATGAATCACTGACGTGGCGCCCCTCCACTTCCCTCTATAAATAGAGGCAGCCTCCACCCTCTTAGAACACAACACAAGACAAGAAGACAAGGGAAGCAAGAGTCAAGTAGTTCCACTCTCTTAGTAGTAGTATTAGTCTAGTGTGGGAGTTAGAGTCGAGTCGAGCTAAGCTCGAGGTCTTCGGAGCCGTCTTCTAGAGAGTCTGGTATAGCTCTTGTACCTTTCCTTCTGTAAGACTTTACTTTCATCAATATAATATATTTGCTTTACTTTACTTAGTGCATTACTATTCCAGTAATAGTATTGTTGTGAGTTATCTTATTACTTAGTCAGAATACACTAGACTGTGATCCTGTAACCAACTCGCAGTGTGTAGTTCATCGCTTGTCATAAGGTGCTCTAGATGTTTGGCGGCGCTCAGCTAGAGTAGTGAGAATTAGTGTAAGCGTGGCGCTTGGGCTAAATCTTGCCTTTGATTACCGCTTGTCGCACGGATTGTTTGTGGGTGTTAGCAAGTGGTGACAGCCTTGGCTTGCCTTAGTGTCTCACCACGTGTGTAAGACAAGTTCTTAAAGCGTAGGCTCCCTGTAAGAGTGCAGTTGCTTTGGGTAGAGGGTTTTGCTCCTCTATTGTTTTGTCTGTCCCCCTACACACAAAGAGTAAGGTAGTAGTCGTATTGTATCTCATCTATTTGATAGGGTAGTTCATAGGAGTAAAGTAAGAGTTATAGGAGTCTTAAACTCATTCGTTGTCCTCCCACCTAACTATACTCTACTAGTTATCTTTAGTTATCCTAAACCTTGTCTTGCATCTGTGTCATTATCTTTCCTTTATATCGATTACCCCCTATCACTAGTTGGTGCTAAGTTGTAATAGACTTAAGGATCTCTCTTTTATTAACATTCCTAGCCACCGCTTTCCCTTGGGATAAAATAAATAACGATACCTTGGAATACTCCCGGGTGAAGTGCTACAGCGGTACATTCTGTGCGCTTGCGGAATAATCCAAGAGACATACGAATTACCCTCAGGCACTTCTGGCGCCGTTATCAGGGATAGCCTAACACCCTATCTTTGGTGATTGCGCTACAAAGTGTCAACATCGCACTCTTCCTTCCGGGCGGGTTTGGGCCTTCGGCGGCGACGGTGTGGAGGTTGACTGAAGTTGGGGCAAAAGCTTGGATAACAATGTCTGCGGACGCTGTTCCCTCCTTGGAGACGTCCTTTCTGACCTCTCCTCTTGCTGTGCTAGTTTAGTTGGTGAAAACCTTCCTTTTGCGGACTACCTTGTCGACGTTTTTGCGTCGTTTCCTTCTTGAGGGCTTGGCTAGGCTTTCCAGTCCCGCGGTTTGCTCCTTGTGGTGCTTCTGGATCTTATGTTTGGTATCGCTCGGCGTTCTTCGTGTTCCTTACTAGTTGGTAGTTGAGTTGTTGAGTTGTTTAGTTGGGTCGATTCGACCAAGTTGGTGATAATTAAGTAGTCGCGTGAGTTGAGTGGGTGTTGTACCAAAGTTATGTAGGATGAGTGTAACACTCTCCTTAGTTATATGATTATTGGGTTTAGTTTCCATTTTCAAGAAACTAGGCAGACATTTGCCTTTTTCTTTCTTCGTCTAATAGAAATCATGACAAAGCTTTTGCTGTTCTTTCGAAAAAAAGAAATCTCTGCTCAAAGGCAAGCCCCAACATTAGGATGAAGATATGGGCAAAACACATGACTATATCATCAAAAGTTACATCGTGGCAAATAAGAACCAGTCTACCAGGGATTATTTTTATTTTGAATCTTTTTAAATAGATATTTCAAAATAACTCTACCAAAAAAATTACAAATATATCTGAAGCATCTAGGCCCTAGTGGTTTCGGTGATTAATGACAACAAAGAGGTTATTATGACTAACGTGTGTTTTGCAGGATAACCTAGAGGTTAGGTCATAATAACATGTAGGTTCAAGCCCCTAGCGATGGAAATCGATTCGGTTGTCAAAGGATGGAAGACAAGACGGTGATAGGCTAGTTCCAAGTGTCGATTGGAGTTGAGAGACACTTGGAGTAGTCTTAGGTTTTGTTTTTCTCTTTGACCATACTATAAAGAGGGGTTTGGATGGGTAGCTTGACTTAGGGCAAGGTTAGAGAGTGTAGATGTGATGCACACTTGTCCAACATAGCTCTAGACAGCCCAGGGAAACTCTTGAGAGAGAGAGAGAGAGAGGATCAAACTTCGTTTTGGAAAGTTTTTGATTTAGCGAAGTTTTGATCAAGTCTTGAGCGTCGGACTCTAATGAATATGGTCATCGGACCAATGTTTGGAGTCTGAAGGGTACGTGGCAGCCCCTGGTTGCTTCTCAGCACACCAGGGAGCGTCGGACCCTGGCTGGATAGGCGTCGGACCATCAGCCAGCGTCCGACGGTGCCTGGGGGTTCTCGGGAGAGCGTCGGACTGTGTGGCTTGGCAGCGTTAGACCAATGGTTCGTAGGGTCCTGACGCTTCCAGAGAGGTCCAGAGAGCATGTTTGGGCGTCGGACTGTGTCCGATGGCCAGCGTCGGACCATTAGCACGTTGTCTGAGAGTTGAGTGTTCCTGTGCAGAGCTCACCCAAGAGCTCAGTGGCGTCGGACGCTGGTCCGACGGTGGTCATCGGACCATTGGAGTGGGTCCAACGCCCCTATGTCACTAGTGTTGCCTGCAGGATACCTGTGAGAGTCGGACTGATGGGGATTGGTCCGACGGTCGCACAATTCATACGGTCCGACGGTTCGCAGAAAGCTGAAAACAGTACAAACGGCTAGTTTTGGAGAGGTGGAGTATTTATACTTCGCCATTAGCTTCAT
Source organism: Eremochloa ophiuroides (assembly GCA_038502445.1). Classification (NCBI taxonomy): domain Eukaryota; kingdom Viridiplantae; phylum Streptophyta; class Magnoliopsida; order Poales; family Poaceae; genus Eremochloa; species Eremochloa ophiuroides. Next base: position 52,802,860 of record JAHLJS010000002.1, read on the forward strand.
TCTAGCTCTCTTGCCCATTTGTTCAGCTGAAGCAACCCTTGTGACCTTGTGAGAGTGCAAGAGCCCTAGGGAGGTTGAGTGATTCCCACTTGCTTGTGAGCTTCTTCCCTAGAGTATGATCAAGAGTGACTTATGTGCATCCATCACCATCTTTGGCCTTATTCTTGGTCAAATGAGAGTCTAGGCTTGTTACTCTTGGTGATCGGCATCACCTAGATGGTTTGGTGGCGATCGGAGACTTGGTGACCGCTTGGAGAGCTTGTGGGCGGCCCAAGCCAAGCTTGTGAGCGGTTGTGGGCGATCCACCACGCCGAAGAGGCTAAGGATCAGCCCTTAGAGAGCACTTGGTCTTTGTGAAGATCAAGGGGGAGCTACACCCTTGCGTGGGTGCTCCAACGAGGACTAGTGGAGAGTGCCGACTCTCCGATACCTCAGGAAAAACTCGGCTTTGTCTCTCTATCTCATTTACATTCCCGCAATTACTTTGTGCTCTTTACATTCCTAGAGTAGAATTGCTTGTGTAGGACTTGGCTCTAAGTTGCTCAACTTGTTTTAGGCTTAGAATCACACTAGAGCACTTGTGGGGTGAGATTGGGCAATATGGCGATAGGTTGAATTGTTTTGTGAAAATTTATTAGTTGGCCAATTCACCCCCCTCTTAGGCATCCTCGATCCTTTCAATTGGTATCGGAGCCTTGTTCTCACTAATTTGGCTTAACCGCCAAGAGAAGGATGTCCGGTGGTCACGATGGTCCCCCTCTCGTCTTTGACGGTAACGATTTTCCTTATTGGAAAATTCGTATGGAGGCATACCTTGAGGCGGTGGACCTTGGTGTTCACAAAGCCGCCACACAAGGGTACCCCACTCCCAAAGCCGGCGCAACCCTCACACCCATTGAGGAAGAGCACGAAAAGTGGAATGCTAAGGCCCGCAACATCATCTTTAGAGGCCTTAGCAAAGTGGTGTTCAACCGTGTGAGGAACCACAAAAATGCCCATACACTATGGTCGGATATTTGTGCGCTCCATGAGGAAACTAAGAGTGAGCGTGAGGAACGCTACTACCTTGTGATGGACAAGCTTAATTCCTTCAAGATGCTTCCTAATGAAAGTGCTAATGATATGTATTCTTGCTTGAATATCATTGTAGAAGAAGTCAATGGACTTGGGCTCACCCAACTCACTCCCGCCAAAGTTGCAAGGAGGATCCTCAATGCTCTTCCCATTGACAAGTATGGTCACATTGTGACCGTGCTTCATCAAGAGGATCTCTCCAATGCAACTCCCTCTCAAATATTGGGGAAGATCAATGCTCATGAGATGTATATGAAGATCACCCCTCAAGATGGCTCATCATCAAAGAAAGAAGAGAAGAAGGACTTGAAACTCAAGGCCAATAAGAAAGGCAAATCACAAGTCAAGTACACTTCTCTTGACTCCACAAGTGATGATGATGGTGATGTGGAGATTGCCCTCATGGTGAGGAAGACCACCAAGATGCTCAAGAAGCTCAACAATAAGGAAATCAAGTTTGATTATAACAAGAAGAAATTCTTCACAAGTAGCAAAAGAAAGCCCATCTCCGAGATGGATTGCTACAATTGTGGGGAGCTTGGGCATCTTGCTCATCAATGCCCTAAGCCCAAGAAAGACAAGTTCAATAACAAGAATAAGGGCAAGCGGCAAGACTCAAGTGATGAAAGTGAAGATGAGAAGAAGAAGGCCAAGCCATTCAAGAAGAAGGAATTCAAGAAAAAGCAATTTCACAAGAACAAGAATAATGGCAAGGCCTACATTGTTGGTGATTGGCTCACCGACATTGAATCTTCAAGTGGGTCTTCCGGTGAAGAAAGTGATGATGAGAAAGAGAAGGTGGCCGCTCTTGTGATTGGGACTTCACTTCTTCCACCGCCATCACTGCTCTCATCTCCAATACACCTTTGCCTCATGGCTAAGGATAAGAAGGTACAAAGTGATGATGAGAGTAGCGATAGTGACAATAAATATAATTCACCCACCTATGATGAACTTGCTAGCTTGCTCAATGATTACACTAAAGTGATAAGAAAGCTAACAAGTAAAAATGAAAAGCTAAAACTTGAGAATGGTAACCTCTTAGCTCAAAATGAACAATTCACTAAAACTAGTGATGAGTTTAGAGTTGAAAATCAAAATGTGTCGTCTAAGCTCAAGGAGCTCAAATCTAACATAAAGGAGCTCAAATAAAAACATGATAAACTTGAGAAGATGCACATTGAGCTCACCACTAGCTACAACAAGCTAAAAGAGGACTACACTCAAGTAAAAGTGAATCATGACAACCTTGCTATGGCTTATGACTTGCTTTCAAATGAAACACATGATGCCCTTAACCTTGTTGTTAAGTGTGACATAGCTACATGATGTGATGACTTGGTTAATGAGATCATTGAGCAAGGTGCTAGTTGCAAAGGCAAGGAAGTGGTGGTAGCCGATTGCTATGATGATTACTTGAAACTCAAGATTGAGAATGAGAACTTGAAGAAAGAGCTTGAAAAGCAATCAACCACCAACACCATTGTCATTGAAACGGTGCAAGAAGATGATGAAGTTGAGGTGCTTGGAGAAGAGAACAAGATACTCAAAAGTGAGAAGTGTCAACTTGCTACCTTGTGGGAAGAGAACAAAAATTTGAAGCAAGAAAAGAGTCACCTCACCGTTGGGTTGTAAATATTCACAAGAGGCCAATACCTTCAAAGTGATCTCCTCATGAACATCGTGATGAAGTTTGATAGAAGTGGGATTGGCTACATGGGTGAGAAAGTGCAAAATATTAGAGCCCAAAATCGTCTCAACAAAGCAAAGAATAAGCCCAAGCCCAAGCCGAAGAGATGCTTTGAATGTGGACAAGAAGGTCACTTTGCTCATGAGGGCAAGACACCACCACTACAACCTTTGCCCAAGCATACTAGGCCCTTTGCATTTGATGCTCATTACATGCTTAGAAAGGATTCTAAGGGCAAAGTCAAAGTGATTGTGACAGAACCGTAGTAATCATAGGGCCCGCGTGCACTATCATCATCCCTAAGGACCTTTGATCAGTCCGCATAAGTTCCCTTTGACCTAGGTGACTTGCCGGGTCTCCTAGGAAACCCTAATTTCCTTAGGATGTTTATTGTAAGCCTTACAGTATTAGAACAGTTTGCACAAATAATATAAATCAGAGTAAAGAGCACGGTAGTATTACATAAACATAGATTTATAAACCTAGGATACATTATCCCAAACCAGAGTTTGCTAGTGGAGTCGCTGCATACGACTAGACACCCTGCCCAAGGGTTATATCATATACCTTTTTGTCCATGCACGATCCGCTGAGCGGCACGGTCCACGCAGAACTGTACACTTAGTTTACCTGCAACAGGGGTTAACAAACCCTGAGTACATGGGGTACTCCGCAAGACTTACCCGACTAAAAAAAATTGAGACTCAGGAATGCAGGCTGAGGGGAGTCAAGGTAAGGCTTTAGAAAGAGTCAACGTATTTTGCGAAAAAGCAATACTAAATTTGAATCCTACTTTCAATATTTTAACTTAATATTATTTTAATCATGAACCATGGGTCTCAGTTATTTCACATGTATCCATCAATTCCAATTACTTAGTGATTCTCAAAACATTCTAGTTCCGAACCACTTTTCAATGTAGGTGTGAGGATCAAGTCTCTATAACCGAGGAGCAACGACGATTCGAATCGATTAGTACCTAGCTGGGGATCCCTAACCACACTGTATATGTAGCACCTAAGCTTGCATATACCAACCCCGTCTACCACGGCTTTTCCACCCCTGAACCGGTCCTGCACCACCCGAGAGTACAGTACACCTCCAATCCGGGACTCTAACCCACGAAGGTACATGCTACTCTCGCCATCTCTCCACTCCCAAGTAGAGCCACCAGAGTCAGAGCTTCCCGAAGTATGTGGCTAGTTGCAAAGTCTCGATCACAGCAGGCCGACAACGAACGGTCTCTAAATTCTTTTTTCGTTGGAAACCATGCATTGGGACTCTAACCCAAGTACACTGGTGACCACCCGGTTTTCACGTCTCTTTTCCGTCGGCGATGATAAGTTGGGACTCTAACCCAATCATATGACCACCAAACGGAAAATCCCGTCCCGTCGGTAACGATGTACTCCCTCCATCTCAAAATAGATGTCGCTATGGGAAGCGTGCTGGTCAAATTTTCTCAACTTTGACTGAGTTTATACAAAATACGTGCAACATTTATATCTCCAAATAAATATATTATGAAAATATATTCAACGATCTATCTAATGATCCTAATTATATATTATAAATATTAATATTTTTGTATATATATATTTGGTCAAAGGCAAAAAGTCTTTGACTTCTCCAGAAGTGAGAATGACATCTATTTTGGGACGGAGGGAGTACAGATCAAGTGCACAACCACTGAACGAGAACATTACCATATCGCTTTTTCATGAATTAGTCATTAATATATCACCATAGCTCAAAAATAGCATTTTGTGCAAAACTAAATTAATTTAGTAGAGCTAAGCATTTTTCAAACATTTTATTTTAAAATGGTTTCAAGGTATTTCAGTGGTCAAGGTTGATAATGCATCAATTGGGTTATCAATCAACTCCTATCAACTTAATGCTAGTAGATTAACTCGAGTTATAAACATTTTGTAAATCACAAGGAAAGGCCTGAATGCACCGGGGCTTGCCTGTTGCTTGGAGTAGATAAAACTCTGGAGCCGATTATCGAGAAAGATCCACATCCGCCGAGTGAAGACCTTACTCGGGGCTTGCCCCCGATAACAATTACCGCGCGTTCACTACACGAAATAATAAGGCAATGCTTAACATGATGATATGTATGCCATGATGCATGAAATACACAAAATTGTGAATTACTTAGAAGGTAAATTTAATTTAGAAAGTTGAGTATAATTTTCCTTCATGATAAAGTTGCAAGCTAACAAGACTAACTTACCGACTATCGACTTTGGGTTTCATTTAACAGTTGTTCAAACCTGCTGCACAGTTGTTCAACTTCTACTGTAATACAATAGTCAAAGTACCAAGGATCACGATAGTGAGTGAACCAGGGTCTTCAATCGATCCCAAAATCACACATATCCTAAGTCCTTAAGGTTTTTCTTATTTATTTTTATTAATCATTTACAGAGCACAAAATAATACTTACATAGCTACATCCATTTGGGCCCAAACTTTTTCAATAGATAGTGTTTAGCCCAAAACTGTACCATGTTAAAGTTCATGATTTTTTCATATAATTTATTAAAAATCATCAAAGTTGCTTTTATGAATTAAAATGCACATTTTTAGTTACTCTACAAAGTGTTCAAATTCATCATTTGGTATTTTTATAAAACACTAGACACTTCATATAGTATACGTAATATTTTCATCATTTTTGGAGCAGTAAATTAATTCCTAGAAAAATAACAAGACTCAGCACTATTCAATTTATCAGAGAAAGGAAAATACCATTTAATTCGCAAGGAAAATAGAAACATGAATTCGACCCGAGCCGGCCCATTCGCAAACAGGCTGGCCCACCCGGCCTGCGCTCGCTGGTGCTCTTGCCCCTCCCCCAGACCCGCTGACAAGCGGCCCCACCCGTCAGCACTCTCCTCTTCCTCCTCACTGCGCACAGACCGTCCACGCACGCACGCGCGGCGGCTCCAGCTTCTGCGGTTTGCCGCCGGTGGTCCTCCGGCGAAGGCAAACCCACAGGCGTGCTCCCCAGTCCCTGGCAGACCTAGTTAGGGGTTGGTTGGCCGGTCTAGGGTTTCGTGAAAACTTAGCCATCGCCATGGCGGATGACCGCGGCGGTGCTCGACGTTCCGGCGACCACCGAGCAGCAGGGTTCAAAAATGGTGACATTGTGAGCTTTAGGAGCTCACCGAGAGTCCCGAGCGCGCGTCGGTTGGAGCAGAGTGACACAGGAGCTCGTCGGCGACATCAATGGCGGACGCGGTGGTGGGCTCCGACGGCAAGGACCTCGTTCCGGCGAACCTAGGGCAGTAAAGGTTAAACCACGAAGTCTAAACAGATCACCGGGCCCGGGCGAGTTTAGAACAATCAAAAGTAAATGAAAAGACCTACTATAGCGCCCCAGCCACGTCGCGGAAGGTCTCGGCGGCGCCTTCGCCGAAGCCGAGGAAGGGATCAGTCCTACTGGTCGATGCCAGTGGCGAGAAGACACACAACTAGTTTCAAACGGTGTGCAAGGAGGTGGAGAAGCTAGGTACGTGGCCAATTTGGAGTGGGAGCGAGCAGGGACGACGAATTTGATCCCTCACCACGAACTCGTCGGCGGCGGTGGTTGAGGAAAGGAGAGAAACATGGCGACGAGGTGCACTTTATAGGGAAAGAAAGGAGGGAAGGACGTGTCCGGGGCCCCCATGACTCCACTGCATCGCTGTCAACGGCCCCGGCTAGCCCTGGCCATGCGCCGGCGCCCGGCGCGCGCACGCGCCTTGCGCGCAGACAGAGCGAAGTACCGGACCCCCTAACACTGTAGCTGCTTCCCAAGTCAAACCCTAGAGATACAAATTAAACCCTATTCCAAGTAGTAACAGTAGGAATACCCAAAATAAAAGTTGTGGAGAATTTGATGTAGAACATTTTTGCTTTTTGAATCAAGTTCTAAATCGAAATTATTTTGAAATTATCAGAAAGGGGGTGAATCCTCAATTTGAATTTCAAATTCAATTCAATCAAATTCTCAAAAATTTTCTATATAACTTGAAAATCTGTAAAAATAGAAGTTGTTCTATTTGTCAATCTCTACAACTTTCATTATTAGAGTTTGGTCGGATTCTTGATAATTTGTGAAATAGAATTTCAAATTTAAATTTCAAAACACTGTTTAGGGTTTAATTTGAAATCTCACTACATAACATCAAAATCCTCAAATATAAAATTTGTTCAATTTGAAAAGCCTGACAACTTTCATTAATGGAGTTTGTCCAAATTGTAGATAGTTTTTGAAATGACATTTTAAATTTGAATTAACAAACACCAATTGGGGTTTAATTTAAATTTTTACTGATAAATTTCAAATTCTCCAAAAATGAAGGTTGTTCCATTTTAAAAGATATCCAACTTTTATTAAAGTAGTTTCATCGGATTCCTTTTTTGTTTTTGAAATTGAATTTCAAATTTAAACTTTAAATCATAGGTTAAGGCTTTATTTGAAATTCTTTTTAGTAACTTCAAAATCGCTCAAAATAGAGGTTACTCAGCTTTAAAATATTTACAACTTTTGTTTAAGGCCCAACCCCTAATTATATTTAGTTTTTGATTTAGGGTTTTTGGGTTCTTGATTTAGGGTTTATAAACATCTTCTTTTTATTTTCAAATGGATTTAAAGGCATACACACAAACAAACATTTAAATCATAAAGTCACTCAAAGGTACCTAAGCACAATCACATGTGGAAATAAAAAATTATTTTAGTGATGCAAAGTAACAATGAGTTTATGCGGGATGACTTTCATGCAATCATGATGACATGGTAGGTCTTAGTTACAGTAACACCCGGGGTGTTACATCCTTCTCCCCTTAAAATAAATCTCATCTCGAGATTTAAGAAGTAGCTAAAGCCTTAGGTTTAGTAGTGAAAAAAAATGTGTCAAGTAAATATTTTTCAAACTTGACTATAGAGCCAGTAGGGTTTTTTTATTCCAAGACTTGAAAAGTACAAGTTATGGCTACAGAGCAGCAAAGAACTCAGGAAAGTTTTCTGATCGAGAATTCTCTGATCCTCAGGTAGCTTCCGCTTCCGAATGCTGACTCCATTGTGCTAGGTATCAGTTTGGTTGGGGTTCTTTGGATAACACGGTCTTTCCAATATAAGACTCGCACTTTGATACTCTAGATAAGTCAAATCTGGTTTTGAGTTTAATCCTTTCTAAGTCAATATCTTGATTTGGCACTTGAAGACGTTTCTTAAGTTTGAGACACATGAGAGACACTGTGTACTTGCTGACAACTGTTCAGGCAAGCCTCAATGGATAACTACTGGTCCACACTATATTTTCTAACCGATATAATGAGGATTCTTATTTAACCTAGTCAGTTGTTTCTCAACCCTAAGAACTTCAAACTCTACTTTTCGATCTAAACCCTTATGAGGAATGTTATTTGAATGTGGGTTCATAATGAGCTAAGGTCAAGGATGACGATACCAGCGCGTGCCGAGCAGCCAACCCTTGTGTGCATGGCACGGGGAGCCCCCGGTTTCGTCGCGGCACCATCGGCCACTAACCCTACACCATTATCAGAGGCACCCACTAAAACCCCTCAAACCAATGTGTCTTTTAAAACTTCAATTTTGGTTATCTACCACACTAAGAACACACCTACTACTCATAAACGTAAGTAGGAAAATTTTTTACAAGAGTGATGCAAGGATTGTACCAAGCCTATAGCGTAGTTAGCCTTAACTACCAGCTTACGTTGACACGATGCAACCTGCTAGACTGTCTTTATTAGTTAACCGACATGACCGCTCACTATTTCTAATTTCAAATCATTCGCTACTTCCAAAAGAGGTTTCAAGGAGATTGAGAGCACTTCAAATTGCGAGCTATAATGGTTCAGGAGTACCGACTACGACACCAGTGCGTACCCCGGTATAGTCTTATGTGGCTGCAGTCCACAGAAGATTCCAAGTTTTGACGCGGCACCATAGTGTCGGGTCGAGATACCATTGTAGTCCACAATTAAAGTAACCTCAGTCAAAAGAGAGAAGATATATCCATCATAGTTATGATGAAAACTGACCCAAGATCGCGATACGAGCATATACCCTTTCAAAATCCCGTGTGATCACGAGTTATAGGAGATTTTGGGTTGCTATATTGTATCGCAAATCGTAGATCATATTACACCACAACTAAAGGAATTCGTTTTCACGAAAAGGGTAACGAATGGTAACTTATTAGTTGTGAAGCTATAGTGGATCATGACTTTAGACCTCAATACCTACGCGTACCTAGTAAAATCTCGGGTGACCATGGCACGCAAGAGACTCTAGGTTTTGACGTGGCACTGTGGTCACTGGTCATGGCACCACTATAGGGCACAACCAACATGTTGAACTCATGAAGGTGCTATGTGTTGAATCAAGGCATGACACATACACAGGCGGAAAGTCAAAGACTAGGGCCAGGTTTTTGTACTGAGTCAATGGGTATATTAAAGTGTATCCTGAAGTTTTTTCAAAGAAGGGAATTCTTAAAGTAGGTTTCAGGATAATCATAAGTAACAAGGAATTTTAGAAACTCAGGAAAAGTACGGATATGAATTTTCAAAAGAGATTTCAAAAAGGAGGGAAAGCACATTAACTGCAGGCTAGGATCATGACCACTAACTCTGATAATAGCGAGCGTCCAGCAGTAACTTCTTATGGTTGCGACCCATAAGAGACCCCAGATTTCGACGCTGTATCATGGTCACGGATCATGATATCCCATAGACTACAATTACAATAGCTTTCAACCAACACTTGTCCAGTTGGTTACAATTTCAAGGAAATGGCATGTGTCATGAAAGAAGAATATCACGACTGACACATACACAGATGGGTCAAGGATTTGATAATTCCTTGTATTGAATTGAGTGCATCTAGAAATTGCCAAAGGACTGGAAGCTTATGGAGCAAGGATTATTGATGGAAGAAAGCACATTAATTGTGACCTTCGTGGGTGAGGAGCTCCGACTATGATATTAATATGTGCCCTGAGAAAAACTTGTGTTTTTGCATGACACAAAAGACTCAGTTTTGTGAGGCACCATAGTCACGGCCGATCACCGTTAAGGTCATAATTAAAGTAGCTTCGGTCAAAAGGAGTCACAGGAATGAAGATATAACAATTGGAACTATAATGGATAATGACTACGGATCTCGATGTAATCGAATACTTTATAAAATTTCATGTGGTAGCGAGCCACAAGAGATTTTTAAGTTTCAACATTACATCGTGTTCATAGATCATAATATATCCTAGTTAGATGGATTTGTTTTCATGAAAGGTGCAGACGAAAGAGAGCTTATGAATTGCGAAATGTTGGCGGTCCTTAGAGCCTATTTCTTACCGTCAATATGTTACTAAAATAAATAGTAGGTAGGGCTTTAAACTAACATTTCCACAAGTTTTGGTGTGTACTTGACTTGTAGATGTGACATGTGGAAATGCACAAAAACCATAAAGAAAGCGCATTCCAGAATTCGTATTCAGAAAAGGCGCAAAGAAGAAGAGAAGCCCACCTTCATTAGCATTCTGGGCCCATTCGTAACCACAGGAGAAGTCCAGGCCCAGAGACAAACCAACCACGCGAAGGCGGTGGCCAAACGGACCCACCAGGGGGGCGGCCGGTCCCAGGGGCGGCCGGTCCCCTAGTGGGGCCTCTCGGGCCCAGTCTTCTCAGGCGGTGCGTAGGACGGTTCCCTCAAGGCGGTTCCACCTGCTTCCATATTTGTTGGCGCCCGAACCGTCCTTGTTAGGCTATAAAAGAGAGGGAGAGCTCCCCTCCAACACACACCATCATTTGGAGCCATTTACCTCACCTCTCACTTGTATTCTTTAGATTAGTTTTAGTATTAGAGCAAGGCAAGAGCTAGCAAGGAGAGTTTGTATCCTTGGGAGAAGAAGGAACACCTCGGTATGAATACAATGTAGTTCTCTTCCAAGTTCAAGTTCTTATCTTATTTATATAGCAATGCATATGAACTAGAGTATAGTCTTGGTCATGTTATGATCATGATATATGAACTAGCATATAGTTTATGTGTTATGTTCTTGATATGTTCATCGTTGTTCTTCATCGTTCATCGACTTAGTATGAATAGAGGAAGAACTAGGGATGAGGTGATGGTTCGTCGTGCCTTCTCGGTTGCTCTTAGCCTAGCCTGTCACTCCGAAGGGGTGGGGTCCTATGGGGTTAGGAGTTGTTTCCAAGTACGTGAGCATGGTACTCGCGTATGCGGAGATCGATGAATATGTCGGTATCCCACGGGCAGAGGGGTAGGTGGGCAGGTGGTGACGGCCCTGTCCATCCCTAGCACTCCCCCACGTTCGGATATTGGGTAGGAGTTCGTAAAGTCTCTATCGGCTGGCAGACCAGCTGCGGGGATCTCCCTATCATCCCAGACTTAGTCCTGATACTAGACATGCTAGTTAGATGTTTACTAACAGTTCTTTGCATAGTTATATATGACCAATGCCTGCTCAATTAGATATATTCTTTTATTCTCTATTTCTCTTTTATCCTTGAGGTCGCCTCAGATGTGTGTCCACTATCTTTGAACTATGATTTACCCCTGCCTATGCTATGTCTACCTATGCATTCAATAAGTGATCATGTTTATGCCAAAGCTAGATGCATTCGTCCTGCCCTCCTACGGGAAATTATAAATACGACACCCCTGAATACTCGCGGGTTGAAATGCTACAATGAAAGTTCCGTGCGCTTGCGGATTTATCTATACTGAGCTATCATGATTGGCATACCTAAGTGCCATTACCTGAGGACTGTAATTCTTGTTGCACCCCAAGGCGTCGTGCTTCAGTTTTGCATATCGTAAGTAATGATGGTTGGGAAGGCCAATCAGGCACTTCTAACTGTTATTACCAGACTGCATTATCTTGGCCGGCGCCGTTAAGGGCCGGGAGTTACCTTTCTGAAGTAATGGTGGTTAGGGATGTCAACACACGTTTCTAGTATCGTTGCTAGGGGATGGGCTTTTAGTCTATCTTTAGTAATGACGCTAAGAAACGCCAACAAGCATTTCTGGCGCCGTTGCCGGGGAGGGCAAAAGGAAATAAAAACATCTAGCTTGGCATAGGCATTGATTGCACAATAAGCAAAAGGTGGCCATAGTTTAGGCAGGCTAACTTCTCTTGTTTTCTTTCTCTTTTTTATTGGAAGGAAAACAGGATAGTGTATGAGTGGTTTCGACCTGTCGAACAACTTCACCGACAATCCAGAGGCACTCCTAAGGAAGAACAGGTCCCGTACCACTTCTTCTTCTGCTACTCCATCGGTAGACAAACCATTCACTCCCGCACCATCCGCTACTATCATCATGGCCAAGACACTCCGCGACTACTCCACCCCTATTGTTGCCAACGTGCCCGTTGGGCCCGCTGTCAATATCGGGAATGGAAACTTCGAGCTCCGTACTGGCCTAATCAGGATGGTGCAGGCAAGCCAGTTCTGTGGCTTGCCAAATGAGGATGCAAATGCTCATCTTCAACACTTCCTTGAATTGTGCGACACCATCGTCACCAAAGACATCGCACCAACTAGCATCAAGCTCCGCCTGTTTCCTTTTTCCCTTGCGGGGAAGGCGAAACAGTGGTTCTACCAAAACAAGGAAGCTGTCAACACGTGGGACAAATGTTCCATGGCGTTCCTCGCCAAGTTCATCCCCTATGAGCAAAACCATTGCTCTAAGGGGGGAGATATCCAACTTCCAGCAAACATCACTCGAGTCCATCCCTCAGGCATGGGAGAGGTTGCAAGACTATGTCCGAGCCTGTCCCCACCATGGAATGGAAGATTGGCTGGTGCTCCAGAACTTTTACTGAGGGCCTGACGGCCATGTAAAAAGGGCACCTTGACGCTGTAGCTAGAGGGGCATTCCTTTCCCTTACCATCGAGAATGCCACTGCACTCATCGAAAAGATGGTAGCAAACCAAAGCTGGGGAGAAGGAAGAGAAACACAAGAAGGCATGCATACTGTGAAGGAGACGGATTTGCTTGCCACAAAAATAGACCTCCTAATAAAGAGGCTGGACGACCGTGCCACCGAACCCACCACAGTCACCGTCCAAGCCACGGACTCACACATGACATGTGAAGTCTGTAGAAATATTGGCCATTCGGGGAACAGCTTTCCCGAAACCCAGGAAGAAGCGACCTACGTCAACAACGGGTTTCGTCAACATCAACAACCAGGTAATAATGGGTGGAACAACCATAACCACCCACAAGGTAATTCTTCTAATCTCAATTCAAATTTCAAATTGAATTTCAATCAACCTTCCTCGAGAGATTTTGTTTTAAGGCAAGCTAAGTTTAATGCAGATCTTGCTAGAAAGCTTTCCTTTAATGATAAAACATTTGAATCTATAAATGCTGAACTTAAAACTCTATCTTATTTTGTTAAACATTAGCTGAGTTTCAATAAAATGATAGAAAAACAGTTTGCTCAAATTGCTGCTTCTATTCCTGTCAACAAAACGGGAAAAATCTCGGGGCAACCCGAGAATTCTCCCAAGTTTGTTCATGCAGCTGCAGAGCAATGAAGAGGGGGAAGTCTTGCCAACAGACTATAAATGTTGAGCCCTTGCCAAAGGTCATCGGTAGTTATCTTTCAAAAAATAAAGAGAAAAAAGGAGAGAGAGAAAAGAAAAGGACTCTACTCCTTTACACCTTTGCTACCAATAAGGCCAAGGTCCATATACACTATTTGTGTGTGTGATCCGGCCTGATGGTTCAGCTGAGTTGGAGCCTGTACGTCCACGCTACCGGTGCAGCATCTTCAAAGAAATCCACATATGCTGCCGGTAAGAACACTCAGGTATGCAAAAGGTAATAAATGTTCACCAACCCCTTCGCTCATACTTGTCTCCTTATGATCATTCAAATTCATGCTTCCCTGTTTATGTCATATGCTCTTGTTTGGATGTATTCTCGCGAGTAACATCCATAGGCTGTTTTCAAATTAAGCATGGTGCTTAGGTTGAAATAGTCTTCTTTAATCATGTTTTGACATGGTGTTGAAATTTGATTAATGAACCTTGAGTTGTTTTCATAAACAATGGCAGTAATCTGATATGGGGATAAGTCTTGGCTATGTTTTCGTTGCATCTTTTATATCAGCCTTGTTTGAGCTCTAATAAAAGTTGGTTGAACAAGTTCCTAATAAAATAAAAATAACTAAATAATCAAATTTTGCTTCCTTGATCTTTTAGCCAATAAGACCCTTGCCTGTTGTAGTCCTTCTTGTTTTGTTTTCTTTGTTATAATAAAAGCAGGTACAAAAAAATAAGTGTGGGGGAGATCTCTCTAGCATAACTACAACAAATTTGAGATCTCCCTAAGCACATTGCACAAACATCGAGCAACCCATCAAAAAAAAGGACGAGACAAACAACTTCCATTAGTTCCTTCATCTTCAACGATGGTTTGTGCAACTCTACCCCCGCTCTTTTCAAAGTTTTAAAATTTAACTTTTTGAAAAGACAAAACTTTTGATGCTCCATCTCCATGGCATCTTGTGATTAAAGTTTGCATACTCTTTATTCCTTGCCAATATTCCTATTACTTGTGAACACTTATCCTGTGATTAAAGTTTGCATACTCTTTATTCCTTGCCAATATTCCTACTACTTGTGAACACTTATCATAGGGACCCCATGTTATCTAAGTGATTGACGAATGAGATATAGTAGGATGACATGACGCCTGCTCATTTCTTGCAAAGAACTTCGGATTTATTTTTACAAAACAAAAATCAATACAACATGTTCCTTGAATGATTGCAAATACCTACCAAGGCCATACATGATGTTTCATGACAAAACCTTCCACATATGTATCTTACTTTATGTTGAGTTTGGTCAAGTTTTGTGACCCCTGTTGAGAGAAATTTCATGCTCCCAAGATCAGATTTCACGCACCCACAAATAAGGTTGCCAACTCTTACACTAAGAGTTGCGCACAACATTCATCCATCCACCAAATAATTGCACTACTCCTACCTTGGAGTAGGCGCAAAATATACCTTCCTCTTTGATCCACCCAAAATGTTCTACTCCTACATTGGGGTGAACCAAAAATATACTTATTAGGTCCCATCCAAATAAATGCTTTGAATCTTTGTTCACATCTCCCATTTTGTCGCAAATAAAAGCATGAGGATATCTTCCAAAAGGTGAAAAAAGGGTAGAGAAGAAAAAAATGAAAAAAAAGAAGAAAAAAATTGGAGAAGAAAAGAAGAAGAAGAAGAAGAGAAATATATATGTAAATATATATAAAAAGAAGAGAGAGAATAAGGATAACTCATGCCCTCATAAAAGATTTTTCTAAGTCCTGATAAGGAGGGTGATGTGTTTCAAAGAGCATAATGGAATTAGGTTAGACACCAATAATACCCACCATATTCTTTCCACACACATGCACATTCTGATCTAAGAGTATGACGCTTCCCTCCGGTGCGGTCCAGGGTTTGACTTGACAATACATGCAAGGTAAGTGTACCTTAGTATTTTCCTCCCTACCTAAAGCTCCAAATAAACTTTTTAGAGGCAGGGTGATCAAGTGAAGGCAATCCCTATATATGCCTTGGTGAGGAACCACATACAAATAAGTGACTTGAGAGAATCATTCAAGGAACAAGTACTATCTTTTTGTTTTCAAAACTTCACAAAAACCCACGTTTCTGAGCAGGGATACAAGTAAGAAGATTTGAATCCAGGCTATTCCATTTTTCAATTACCCAAGATGACTTGGTAGACACTTGGAAGTTCACAGGTTTAGGTGAAGCTTGGAATAACTTGTACGCAGATTTCAAATCAAGGAGATAAACCCGCATAGTCCTTCAAACCTTTACTCGAGGATGAGCAAAGGACTAAGTGTGGGGGAGTTGTTGGCGGTCCTTAGAGCCTATTTCTTACCGCCAATATGTTACTAAAATAAATAGTAGGTAGGGCTTTAAACTAATATTTTCACAAGTTTTGGTGTGTACTTGACTTGCAGTGTGACATGTGGAAATGCACAAAAACCATAAAGAAAGCGCATTCCAGAATTCGTATTCAGAAAAGGCGCAAAGAAGAAGAGAAGCCCACCTTCGTTAGCATTCTGGGCCCATTCGTAACCACAGGAGAAGTCCAGGCCCAGAGACAAACCGACCACGCGAAGGCGGTGGCCAAACAGACCCACCAGGGGGGCGGCCGGTCCTAGGGGTGGCCGGTCCCCTAGTGGAGCCTCTCGGGCCCAGTCTTCTCAGGCGGTGCGTAGGACGGTTCCCTCAAGGCGGTTCCACCTGCTTCCATATTTGTTGGCGCCCGAACCGTCCTTGTTAGGCTATAAAAGAGAGGGAGAGCTCCCCTCCAACACACACCATCATTTGGAGCCATTTCCCTCACCTCTCACTTGTATTCTTTAGATTAGTTTTAGTATTAGAGCAAGGCAAGAGCTAGCAAGGAGAGTTTGTATCCTTGGGAGAAGAAGGAACACCTCGGTATGAATACAATGCAGTTCTCTTCCAAGTTCAAGTTCTTATCATATTTATATAGCAATGCATATGAACTAGAGTATAGTCTTGGTCATGTTATGATCATGATATATGAACTAGCATACAGTTTATGTGTTATGTTCTTGATATGTTCATCGTTGTTCTTCATCGTTCATCGACTTAGTATGAATAGAGGAAGAACTAGGGATGAGGTGACGGTTCGTCGTGCCTTCTCGGTTGCTCTTAGCCTAGCCTGTCACTCCGAAGGGGTGGGGTCCTATGGGGTTAGGAGTTGTTTCCAAGTACGTGAGCATGGTACTCGCGTATGCGGAGATCGGCGAATATGTCAGGTATCCCACGGGCAGAGGGGTAGGTGGGCAGGTGGTGACGGCCCTGTCCATCCCTAGCACTCCCCCACGTTCGGATATTGGGTAGGAGTTCGTAAAGTCTCTATCGGCTGGCAGACCAGCTGCGGGGATCTCCCTATCATCCCAGACTTAGTCCTGATACTAGACATGCTAGTTAGATGTTTACTAACAGTTCTTTGCATAGTTATATATGACCAATGCCTGCTCAATTAGATATATTCTTTTATTCTCTATTTCTCTTTTATCCTTGAGGTCGCCTCAGATGTGTGTCCACTATCTTTGAACTATGATTTGCCCCTGCCTATGCTATGTATACCTATGCATTCAATAAGTGATCATGTTTATGCCAAAGCTAGATGCATTCGTCCTGCCCTCCTACGGGAAATTATAAATACGACACCCCTGAACACTCACGGGTTGAAATGCTACAATGATAGTTCCGTGCGCTTGCGGATTTATCTATACTGAGCTATCATGATTGGCATACCTAAGTACCATTACCTAAGGACTGTAATTCTTGTTGCACACCAAGTCGTCGTGCTTCAGTTTTGCATATCGTAAGTAATGATGGTTGGAAAGGCCAATCAGGCACTTCTAACTGTTATTACCAGACTGTATTATCTTGGTCGGCGCCGTTAAGGGCCGAGAGTTGTCTTTCTGAAGTAATGGTGGTTAGGGATGTCAACACACTGTTTCTAGTATCATTGCTAGGGATGGGCTTTTAGTCTATCTTTAGTAATGACGCTAAGAAACGTCAACACGAAACTATAGTAGACCACAACTTTAAACCTCGATACCTGCGCGCGTCCAGCAGAATCTCGCATGACTCGACATACAAGAGACCCTAGGTTCTGTGGCAGCATTGTGATATCTAGTTATGGTACCACCATAGGACACAATTATCATAATTCTTGAACTACTTATTGGATTCGAGGAAGTGGTATGTGTCACATCAAGGTATGACACTGACACGGATTGGAAAGTCAAGAACCGATGCATGGTTTTGATATTTAATGGGATTATGTTCGAGTGCATCCAGAAGTTCCCAAAGGTTAGGAACTCAGGGAGCAAAGATTGACAAGGATTGGTAGAAACCTGGTTTATGAAAAGATTTTCAAAACCGAACAGCTATAAAGGACAATAGCTGCACTCAGAATGTAAAGGGAAATTCAAATATTTATATTTTTATCTTGTGTGAATGATGTGAAATGCTCGTCCTATGTGTCTTTACAATGTTAGTTAGCATATAACCCATACCTATAGGACAATATTCTATATATGATCTTTACTCTAATTCAGAGAGATCGAGAAGCATTCTATAGATCATTGTTGGAGAACTTCGACTCTTCACTGACCCTTAGATGTCCTTTGATTTGAGTTGTCAGATATCAGCGTCAGATTTTTCAGCAAGCATCGGGGAGGGTAGAAGAATCGTTTTTAGTTTGTTCCCTTCAAACACTTTTGAATTTTTTAAACCTTTTGAAATTTTCAAAAGCAGTGTTGTAGTTGATCCTTGGTTAAGGTTTTGACTAGGATCTTGTAGGGACACTGCATCCCATGACCGACCAAGGAGAATATTGCAGGGCCAACGATACATTGGTGGTTCCGAGCATATCCAGGCACTCGTCAATTCCAGTAGCAGGGTCTTGTGGATCCATCTATTTAAGGAAAGGGTGGGAATTTATTTTTAACCAAAATACATTTTGAAGTAAGTTTTATTTTAGAAAGTATACATATTCATAATGGAGGGATTTTTAATAGTTGTAATGTCATGATGCATGAGCGTTCCAACGCGATTCAGAATACTCTGATATATACGTATATATTGATCAAATTCTAGAGTGACATGCACTCAATATTTTACAACATAGGGCATACTTAGTGAGATAATCGACTACTAAACTCAAGACCTATCTATAGACCTATAGAAAGAATCAAGGAAAGATCCAATAGAATGAATGAGGAAAGTTCAGAAGCAACTCGGACCAAACTACCCCACTGATTTTATTTGATCCAAAATATTTTGAAGTTTTGCAAAGTAATACTATAAGTACTTTACAATGAGATGCTCTGATACCACTTGTGACAGAACCGCCTTAATTCATAGGACCCACGTGCACTGTGATCATCCCTAAGGACCTTTGATCAGTTCGCACGAGTTCCCTTTGACCTAGGTGGCCTGTCAGGTCTCCTAGAAAACCCTAGTTTCCTGAGGATCTTCATTGTAAGCCTTACAGTATTACAACAGTTTGCACAAATAATATAAATCAGAGTAAAGAATGCGGAAGTATTACATAAACATAGATTTATAAACCTAGGTTACATTATCCCAAACCAGAGTTTACTAGTGGAGTCGCTGCATACGACTAGACACCCTGCCCAAGGGTTATATCATATACCTTTTTGTCCATGCACGATCCGCTGAGCGGCACGGTCCCACGCAAAACTGCACACTTAGTTTACCTGCAACAGGGGTTAACAAACCCTGAGTACATGGGGTACTCCGCAAGACTTACCCGACTAAAAAAAATTGAGACTCAGGAATGCAGGCTGAGGGGAGTCAAGGTAAGGCTTTAGCAAGAGTCAAAGTATTTTGCGGAAAAGCAATACTAAACTTGAATCCTGCTTTCAATATTTTAACTTAATATTATTTTAATCATAAACCAAAGGTCTTAGTTATTTCACATGTATCCATCAATTCCAATTACTTAGTCATTCTCAAAACATCCTAGTTCCGAGCCACTTTTTGATGTAGGTGTGAGGATCAAGTCTCCGTAACCGAGGAGTAACGACGATTCGAATCGATTAGTACCCAGCTGGGGATCCCTAACCACACTATATATGTAGCACCTAAGCTTGCATATACCAACCCCATCTACCACGGCTTTTCCACCCGTGAACCGGTCCTGCGCCACCCGAGGGTACAGTACACCTCCAATCTGGGACTCTAACCCATGAGGGTACATGCTACTCTCGCCATCTCTCCACTCCCAAGTAGAGCCACCGGAGTCAGAGCTTCCCGAATATGTGGCTAGTTGCAAAGTCTCGATCACACCAGGCCGACAACGAACGGTTCCTAAATTCTTTTTCTGTTGAAAACCATGCATTGGGACTCTAACCCAAGTACACTGGTGACCACCCGGTTTTCACATCCCTTTTCCGTCGGCGACGATAAGTTGGGACTCTAACCCAATCATATGACCACCGAACGGAAAATCCCTTCCCGTCGGTAACAATGTACTGATCAGGTGCACAGCCACCGAACGAGAACATTACCATATCCTTTTTTCATGAATTAGTCATTAATATATCACCATAGCTCAAAAATAGCATTTTGTGCAAAACTAAATTAATTTAGCAGGGCTAAGCATTTTTCAAATATTTTATTTTAAAATGGTTTCAAGGTATTTCAGTGGTCAAGGTTGGTAATGCATCAATTGGGTTATCAATCAACTCCTATCAACTTAATGCAGTAAATTAACTCGAGTTATAAACATTTTGTAAATCACAAGGAAAGGCTTGAATGCACCGAGGCTTGCCTGTTGCTTGGAGTAGATAAAACTCTGGAGCCGATTATCGAGAAAGATCCACATCCGCCGAGTGAAGACCTTACTCGGGGCTTGCCCCCGATAACAATTACCGCGTGTTCACTACACGAAATAATAAGGCAATGCTTAACATGATGATATGTATGCCATGATGCATGATATACACTAAATTGTGAATTACTTAGAAGGTAAATTTAATTTAGAAAGTTGAGTACAATTTTCCTTCATGATAATGTTGCAAGCTAACAAGACTAACTTACCGACTATCGGCTTTGGGTTTCATTTAACAGTTGTTGAAACCTGCTGCATAGTTGTTCAACTTCTACTGTAATACAACAGTCAAAGTGCCGAGGATCACGATAGTGAGTGACCCAGGGTCTTCAATCGATCCCAAAATCACACATATCCTAAGTCCTTAGGGTTTTTCTTATTTATTTTTATTAATCATTTATAGAGCACAAAATAATACTTACATAGCTACATCCATTTGGGCCCAAACTTTTTCAATAGATAGTATTTAGCCCAAAACAGTACCATGTTAAAGTTCATGATTTTTGGATCATCATATAATTTATTAAAAAACATCAAAGTTGCTTTTATGAATTAAAAGGCACATGTTTAGTTACTCTATAAAGTGTTCAAATTCATCATTTGGTATTTTTATAAAACACTAGACACTTCATAGAGTATATGTAAATATTTTCATCATTTTTGGAGCAGTAAATTAATTCCTAGAAAAACAACAAGACTCAACACTATTCAATTTATCAGATTTCAATTCCCATGGAATATAGAAACATGAATTCGACCCGAGCCGGTCCATTCACAAACAGGCCGGCCCACCCGGCCTACGCTCGCTGGTGCTCTTGCCCCTCCCCCAGACCCGCTGGCAAGCGGCCCCACCCGTCAGCACTCTCCTCTTTCTCCTTACTGCGCACAGACCGTCCACGCACGCACGCGCGGCGGCTCTTGCTGTGGTGGTTTGCCGCCGGTGGTCCTCCGGCGAAGGCAAACCCATAGGCGTGCTCCCCAGTCCCTGGCCGACCAAGTTAGGGGTTTGGTTGGCCGGTCTAGCGTTTCGTGAAAACTTAGCCATCGCCATGGCGGATGACCGCGGCGGTGCTCGACGTTCCGGCGACCACCGAGCAGCAGGGTTCAAAAATGGTGACATTGTGAGCTTTGGGAGCTCACCGAGAGTCCCGAGCGCGCGTCGGTTGGAGCAGAGTGAGACAGGAGTTCGTCGGCGACATCAATGGCGGACGCGGTGGTGGGCTCCGATGGCAAGGACCTCGTTCCGGTGAATATAGGGCAGTAAAGGTTAAACCACGAAGTCTAAACAGATCACCGGGCCCGGGCGAGTTTAGAACAATCAAAAGTAAATGAAAAGACCTACTGTAGCGCCCCAGCCACGTCGTGGAAGCTCTCGGCGGCGCCTTCGCCGGAGCCGAGGAAGAGATTAGTCCTACCGGGCGATGCCAGTGGCGAGAAGACACACAACTAGTTTCAAACGGTGTGCAGGGAGGTGGAGAAGCTAGGTACGTGGCCAATTTGGAGTGGGAGCGAGCAGGGACGACGAATTTGATCCCTCACCATGAACTCGTCGGCGGCGGTGGTTGAGGAAAGGAGAGAAACATGGTGACGAGGTGCACTTTGTAGGGAAAGAAAGGAGGGAAGGACGTGTCCGGGGTCCCCATGACTCCATTGCATCGCTGTCAACGGCCCCGGCTGGCCCCGGCCATGCGCCGGCGCCCGGCGCGCGCACGCGCCTTGCGCGCAGATAGAGCGAAGTACCGGACCCCTAACACTGTAGCTGCTTCCCAAGTCAAACCCTAGAGATACAAATTAAACCCTATTCCAAGTAGTAACAGTAGGAACACCCAAAATAAAAGTTGTGGAGAATTTTATGTAGAACATTTTTGCTTTTTGAACCAAGTTCTAAATCGAAATAATTTTGAAATAATAAGGCAATGCTTAACATGATGATATGTATGCTATGATGCATGAAATACACTAAATTGTGAATTACTTAGAAGGTAAATTTAATTTAGAAAGTTGAGTATAACTTTCCTTCATGATAAAATTGCAAGCTAACAAGACTAACTTACCGACTATCGACTTTGGGTTTCATTTAACAGTTGTTGAATGCTGCTGCACAGCTGTTCAACTTCTACTGTAATACAACAGTCAAAGTGCCGAGGATCATGATAGTGAATGACCCATGCTCTTCAATCGATCCCAAAATCACACATATCCTAAGTCCTTAGGGTTTTTCTTATTTATTTTTATTAATCATTTACAGAGCATAAAATAATACTTACATAGCTACATCCATTTGGGCCCAAACTTTTTCAATAGATAGTATTTAGCCCGAAACAGTACCACATGAAATTTCATGATTTTTGGATCATCATATAATTTATTAAAAATCATCAAAATTGCTTTTATGAATTAAAAGGCACATGTTTAGTTACTGTATAAAGCGTTCAAATTCATCATTTGGTATTTTTATAAAACACTAGGCACTTCATAGAGTATATGTAAATATTTTCATCATTTTTGGAGCAGTAAATTAATTCCTAGAAAAACAACAAGACTCGGCACTATTCAATTTATCAAAAAACGGGAAAATACCATTTAATTCGCAAGGAAAATAGAAACATGAATTCGACCCGAGCCGGCCCATTCGCAAACAGGCCGGCCCACCAGGCCTGCGCTCGCTAGTGCTCTTCCCCCGCCCCCAGACTGCTGACAGGCGGCCCCACTCGTCAGCACTCTCCTCCTCCTCCTCACTGCGCACAGACCGTCCACGCACGCACGCGTGGCGGCTCTGGCTGCGGCGGTTTGCCGCCGGTGGTCCTCCGGCGAAGGCAAACCCACAGGCGTGCTCCCCAGTCCCTGGCAGACCTAGTTAGGGGTTTGGGGTTTGGTTGGCCTGTCTAGGGTTTCGTGAAAACTTAGCCATCGCCATGGCGGATGACCGTGGCGGTGCTCGACGTTCCGGCGGCCACCTGAGCGGCAGGGTTGAAAAATGGTGACATTGTGAGCTTTTGGAGCTCACCGAGAGTCCCGAGCGCGTGTCGGTTGGAGCAGAGTGACACAGGAGTTCGTCGGCGACATCAATGGCGGACGCAGTGGTGGGCTCTGACGGCAAGGACCTCGTTCCGGCGAACCTAGGGCAGTAGAGGTTAAACCACCAAGTCTAAATAGATCACCGGACCCGGGCGAGTTTAGAACAATCAAAAGTAAATGAAAAGACCTACTGTAGCGCCCTGGCCACAGTCGTGGAAGGTCTCAGCGGCGCCTTCGCCGGAGCCGAGGAAGAGATCAGTCCTACTGGGCGATGCCAGTGGCGAGAAGACACACAACTAGTTTCAAACGGTGTGTATGGAGGTGGAGAAGCTAGGTACACGGCCAATTTGGAGTGAGAGCGAGCAGGGATGATGAATTTTGTCCCTCACCACGAACTCGTCGGCGGTGGTGGTTGAGGAAAGGAGAGAAACATGGCGACGAGGTGCACTTTATAGTGAAAGAAAGGAGGGCAGGACATGTCCGGGGCTCCCACGAGTCCACTGCGTCGCTATCAACGGCCCTGGCCAGCCCCGGCCATGCGCCGGCGCCCGGCGAGCGCACGCGCCCTGCGCGCGGACAAAGCAAAGTATCGGACCCCCCAACACTGTAGCAGCTTCCCAAGTTAAACCCTTGAGATACAAATTAAACCCTATTCCAAGTAGTAACAGTAGGAACACCCAAAATAAAAGTTGTGGAGAATTTTATGTAGAACATTTTTTCTCTTTGAACCAAGTTCAAATTCGGAATATTTTTGAAATTATCAGAAAGGGGTTAATCCCCAATTTGAATTTCAAATTCAATTTAATCAAATTCTCAAAAATTTTCTATATAACTTGAAAATATGTAAAAATAGAAGTTGTTCTATTTGTCAGTATCTACAATGTTCATTATTAGAGTTTGGTCAGATTCTTGATAATTTTTGAAATAACATTTCAAATTTATATTTCAGAGCACTGTTTAGGGTTTAATTTGAAATCTCACTGCATAACATCAAAATCCTCAAATATAAAAGTTGTTCAATTTGAAAAGCCTTACAACTTTCATTAAAGGAGTTTGTCTTAATTCTATATAGTTTTTGTAATGACATTTTAAATTTGAATTAACAAACACCAATTCGGGTTTAATTTAAATTTCCTCTGGTAAATTTCAAATTCTCCAAAAATGAAAGTTGTTCCATTTTAAAATATCTCCAACTTTTATTAAAGTACTTTCATTGGATTCCTTTTTATTTTTGAAATTGAATTTCAAATTTAAACTTTAAAGCATAGGTTAAGGCCTTATTTGAAATTCTTTTTAGTAACTTCAAAATCGCTCAAAATAGAAGTTACTCAGCTTTTAAATATTTACAACTTTTGTTTAAGGCCCAACCCCTAATTATATTTAGTTTTTGATTTAGGTGTTTGGGTTCTTGATTTAAGGTTTATAAAAATCTTCTTTTTAGTTTCAAATGGATTTAAAGGCATACACACAAACAAACATTTAAGTCATAAATTCACTCAAAGGTACCTAAGCACAATCACATGTGGAAATAAAAAATTATTTTAGTGATGCACAGTAACAATGAGTTTATGCGGGATGACTTTCATACAATCAGGATGACATGGCAGGTCCCTGGTGTTACAGTGATGTTCCTAGGTCCCCCTAACAAGAATAGGCCTAGGCAATTGTGGGTAACAAAAGCTTTGGTTGAGAAAGTCCGGAGCCCTTCTCAAGTATGGGTTTCCTAAACATCAAGCTTGATTTGTTGTGTGTAGGTGAACTACAAGACCAGTGGCTCTCATTGGGTAATTGATAGTGGATGCACTCAACATATGACCTATGATGCTTGTATGTTCCGCTCACTTGAAGAGAATATGGAAGATCAAGGAAAGATTACTTTTGGTGATAATTCCAAGAGTAAAGTGCAAAGGCTTGGCAAAGTGGCTATCTCAAATGACCATTCTATCTCAAATGTGCTTCTAGTTCCTTCTTTGAGCTTTAACTTGCTATCCGTTGGTAAATTGTGTGATCTTGGCTTCTAATGCCTATTTACAAGTGAAGAAGTGGTTGTTTCCAAGAAAGAAGACAATGAAGTTATATTCAAGGGTTTTCGGTACAATCACCTCTATCTAGTGGACTTCAACTCAGAAGATGCTAATTTGAAGACTTGTCTATTCACCAAACAATCTCTTGGGTGGCTTTGGCATAGAAGACTTGCACATGTTGGGATGAGTACACTCAAGAAGTTATTGAAGAAGGAAATGGTGAGAGGATTGAAAGATGTTGTATTTGAGAAGGACAAATTATATAGTGCTTGTCAAGCCGGCAAACAAGCGGCAAATACACATCCATCCAAGGCATTTGTATCAGCCTCAAGACCATTAGAGCTACTTCACATGGATTAATTTGGGCCAACAACTTATGCAAGCATTGGTGGCAACTTCTATTGTCTAGTGATTGTTGATGATTTTTTAAGATACACTTGGGAGTTCTTTCTTCATGACAATACCGAAGTTGCCGCATCTTTCAAGAAGTTTGCCAAGAGAGCACAAAATGAATTTGAAGTGAAGATCAAGAAGATTAGAAGTGACAATGGGAAGGAATTTGACAACACAAATATTGAAGATTATTGTGATGAAGTTAGGATCAAGCATGAAGTGTCATCCACCTATACACCTCAACAAAATGGAGTTGTTGAAAGGAAGAACCGGACTTTGATCACCCTTGCAAAGATAATGCTTGATGCGTACAACACACCGGAGAGGTTTTGGGCGGAGGCAATCAACACCGCATGCTATGAATCCAACCACCTATTCCCTCATCGGTTGCTAAAGAAGACCCCCTATGAGCTACTCATTGGTAAGAAGCCGGACGTCTCCTACTTCTGGGTGTTTGGTTATAAATGCTACATCTACAAGAAGCGGCAACACCTAGGGAAGTTTCAAAGATGTTGTGATATTGGCTTTTTTGTTGGTTACTCATTGAAGTCCAAAGCATATAGAGTATTCAACAATGCCACCAGGCCTTGTTGAAGAAACATATGATGTGGAGTTCAATGAATCTAATGGCTCTCAAGGAGAGCATGAGAATCTTGATGATGTAGGTGATGAACCATTGAGGAAGTCTATGAAGAACATGCCAATTGGAGATATCAAGCCTAAGGATGATGAATATGATGGTGATGATGTGCAAGTGATCAATCAACCATCTTCATCAAATGTGCCTCAAGATGATGAAGATAAAGATGGGGTGAATCCACATGAAGACACCCACATCACACAAGAAGAAGCTGAGGCACAAGCACAAGATGTTGATGCTCCACAACCTCCTCCTCAAGTGGTTGATAGAAGATCTACTCCACTCCTACAAGCTCATCCTCAAGATCTCATTATAGGGAGTCCTTCAAGGGGGTAATGACTCGCTCACAAAGGCATGCTCAATTCATTGAACATCACTCTTTTATCTTTTGCATTGAGCCTACTAGTATAGAAGAAGCTCTTCAAGATCCGGATTGGGTGAATGCTATGCATGAAGAACTCAACAACTTCACCCGCAATCAATTTTGGACACTTGAAGAGAAGCCAAAAGGAGCAAGAGTCATAGGCGCCAAGTGGGTGTTCCGCTACAAGCAAGATAATAAGGGCAACATTGTGAGAAACAAGGTAAGGCTCGTGGCAAAAGGGTTCTCCCAAGTAGAAGGCTTGGATTTTGGGGAGACTTTTGCCCCGGTTGCAAGATTGGAAGCTACCCGTATCCTTCTTGCATATGCATCTAATCACAACCTAAAACTCTTTCAAATGGATGTAAAAAGTGCATTTTTAAATGCCTTCATAAATGAACTTGTCTATGTTTCGCAACCACCGGGTTTTGAAGACCCTAGATATCCAAACTATGTTTATAGGTTGTCTAAGGCGCTATATGGCTTGAAGCAAGCCCCACTGGCTTGGTATGAGCGCCTCCGCGACTTCCTCCTCAACAAGGACTTCAAAATTGGCTTGGTTGATACCACACTATTCACCAAGAAACACAAAGGGCATATCTTCATTTGTCAAGTCTATGTTGATGATATTATCTTTGGTTCGACTAATGAAGATTTTTGCAAGGAATTTGGTGATATGATGTCCAAGGAGTTTGAGATGTCCATGATCGGTGAGCTCACATTCTTCCTCGGCTTTCAAGTCAAGCAATTGAGGGAGGGGACGTTAGTGTCGCAAGAGAAGTACATGAAGGACCTCCTTAAGCGCTTCAAGATGGAAGAATGCAAGCCCATCAAGACTCCCATGCCTACCAACGGACATCTCGACCTTGATGAGGGAGGTAAATTGGTTGACCAAACTCTCTATCGTTCTATGTTCGGCAGTTTGTTGTACTTACCGTATCTAGGCCCGATATCATGTTTAGTGTGTGCATGTGTGCTTGTTTTCAAGCTAACCCTAAGGAACCTCACTTAGTTGCGGTGAAAAGAATCCTTAGGTACCTAAAGCTCACCCCAAGCATTGGCCTTTGGTATCCCAAAGGAGCTAACTTTACTCTTGTCGGACTATTCCGATTCGGATTGCGCCAGTTGCAAGATTGACCGGAAGAGCACATCCGAAGGGTGTCATTTGCTTGGAAGATCACTAGTTTCTTGGTCCTCTAAGAAACAAAATAGTGTTTCCTTGTCAATAACCGAAGCGAAATACATTGCCGCGGGTGCTTGTTGTGCACAAATTCTTTACATGAAATAAACCCTACTTGATTGTGGAATTAACTTAAAAAGGGTGCCTTTGTTGTGTGACAACGAGAGTGCGGTAAAACTTGCTAATAACCCGGTTCAACACTCCCGCACTAAGCACATTGACATTCGCCATCACTTCCTTAGAGGTCACGTTGCTAAAGGTGACATTTCCTTTGATGGACTGAGAATGGATGATAACTTGGCGGATATCTTCACTAAACCATTGGATGAGGCACAGTTTTGCACTCTAAGGAATGAACTCAATTGCCTTCATCTGAGAAACTTCACTAAAAGATGATCTTGTGTTGTCTTGTGCATTGCATCGTAACATAAAACATGTCTAACATTGAATTGCACGTAGGGCTTGTCTAACTTGGTTAAGATAACCACCCAAAAGCGTGTGAAGAAGCTTACCCGAGGACAAACTTGACAAGCAACTAGTTTAACTTACGAGAATTTGCATTGGTTGTTTGTTTTCCGTTTTGTTCTTGGATTTTATCGCCTATTTTCATAAAAACTACATGTGCCTATGGCAAACTATTTAAAAAATTGAGGGTTTCAGAGAGGACATCTCATACTAGTTCCAATTGGTGTTTATTTGACTCTTATTGGGGTTGGAACTTAGTTGGGAGAAATCGGCACGAAGAAACTTGAAGAATCACAGGTTTTAGGGCGTCGGACTGGGGCGTCGGACGCTGGTTTTCCCAGCGTCGGACCAATTGCCACAGTCCGACGGTCCCTGACCCTGTGCCAGGAGGCGTCGGGCGCTTCGTCTGACGGATTTTTTCGTGCTTCGGACCATTGGAAGAACGAGTTCACCACAGTTCATAGCGTCGGACTGGGAGCTTTAGTCCGACGGTGTGCGTCGGACTGACACATGTTTGAGCTCTCTGGAGCTTTCTGGAAGCGTCAGACCCTGCGGAGTTTTAGTCCGATGCTTAGAACAATGAAGGTCTGACGGTCGGTTTGAAGGAGAGATGCAGTTCTTTTCTTACTCTGTCGCGTGGGGACCGCCACTCACCCTTCATCCTCACTTCGCCGTTTTCCCCGAGCCCGTACACTGTCGCGCTACTGCTGCCTAAATCCTAACCGCCGCGCTCACCGTTCCTTTGCTCCGTCCACCGGTGCACTCGCCGCCGGTGGCCGTGCCTCTTGCGTTGCTCCGCTTGACCGCTCACGCTCGTGGCTCGACCCACGTGCAGCCGCTCCTATCCTTCGCATCGCCTCGGCGCAGCCGAGCCGCCGAGGTCTCCTTCACCGCCGGGGCTCTCAATTCCGGTGAAGTTTCCTTCCTGCAGAGCTTCTGCACCATCCCTTCTTCCCACTCCGTGAATCTCTGCAGTGGTAAGGCTCTTCCCATTTACCTCTGCTTCAGCCCCTAACTGTGCACTGCTTGTGTTCGATGAAATGCCTTAACCGGTCTTTTCATCATTCTTTCACAGTTTCGGTGGATAGTTGTTTTAGCCCTGGCCTTCTAGGGTTGTGGAGATGCTCGTCAATCTCGTGGTACTATCACTCTTCTCCAAACCCTAGTTAGTCCTTTATCACTGTGTATCCTTGTCATTGCCCTGGCCATTGAACTGTGCCCTATGTTTATGCAGTGACTGTTTTTGCCCTTGACGTGGTTGGTGCCTCACATTGACAGAGATTCTTACCTTGTCGTAGGTTCTCTTCCCACA
This sequence comes from Eremochloa ophiuroides, assembly GCA_038502445.1. Lineage (NCBI taxonomy): Eukaryota > Viridiplantae > Streptophyta > Magnoliopsida > Poales > Poaceae > Eremochloa > Eremochloa ophiuroides. The sequence continues at coordinate 52,832,510 of JAHLJS010000002.1, forward strand.
GGTTGCTATGCTACTCCTTTCTCATCTCATGTGCTTGCTTCCATAGAACATTGCTCATCTCTAGACTATATATGCTTATATATATATCCCTTTCTATCTGTCTATTGTAGCTTGTCGTTGGTCAGAGGCTGTGGTCAGTGAATCTGGGGCCAAGCCCACGGATATGGATTGAGGCCAAGCCTCTCGAGTGTCAATGTGTAACACCCCGGCCCAGGGCTTAATAGGATTGATAGGATACTCATACCAATAAGTTGCAACTTCTTTTCCGGAATCCCATCTGCAAAGAACTCTGAGGTTAAGCGAGCTTGGTCCTGAAGCGATGGGTGACCGACCGGGAAGTCCTTCCCGGGTGCGCATGAGTAAGGACAAATTGTGCAGAAAAGACTGGTGTTAGTCTGCGAGGGTAGTCTATATCCTAGTTAAGCTGCCAGATGTAAGCGGGCTTGGCCTGGGAGAGGCGGGACGGTACACAATGACAGTTGGCAGTTACAGAGGGGCAGATTTGACAGCTTGGCAGAGATGGTTCATTGCAAGCAGGCCAGTCGCAGTTAGGACGGCACAGGTGGAGATGAGAGGCCTCCTCCTCATCCACCTCAGGACAAGGGGAAGGCCCATCTGGTTGAGGGCAGCAAGAAGTGAAAGAGGCAGTTGACAGCTGCATAGAGGCAGAGGTAGCTGACCGTGCAGAGAGAGGAGCAGGCCTCCATATTGGAGGCATTTCTATCAGTTTGTCAGGCAGAGAGGGACCAGAGGAGCACACTCAGGCTGAGACAGAGGCAGAGACTCAATCACAGAGGTAACCAGTGCAGCAGGTGCAGCAGGAGACAGAGACTCAGGGGGAGCAGGCCCAGGCATCTCCGCATCGACGCTCGGGCCGCACTCGACCTTCGGTGCCACCCCAGCCCACTGGTCAGAGGCACGGTGACTGAGTTCCTAGGGCGCCTACTCCCACAGAGCCACAGCCGGAGCTAGAGCCAAAGGTACACTTGGACTTGCGGAACATCCGCAGCATGAGTCAGAGAGCTCCAGTTGACTTCGCTCGACAGCTGGTTCCTACCTCAGCGAGACCCGAGAGCTTCAGAGGGCTGGTACACCACTCTTCACGAGGACTTCTTCACCGCCCTTATCACTTCAGAGGTTGGGTTACGGCAGCACAAGGCGTGTCCCCTAGAGGACATAGTCCAGGCAGGTGGTGAGGAGATCAGGCTATACTTGACCTATCTACCTAGACTCGCTGACTTTCTCAAATAGTCAGGACGGTACGTCGAGTCGTGGGTTCGTGAGTTCTATGCTTCACTTTGGATTGACCCCGACCACGAGTACTTGCAGTACACCTTTGGTGGAGAGCCTTACAAGCTCTACGCGAAGGCCCTTAGAGAGCTGCTTGGAGTTCCAGAGTCTGCCACCCGGTTGCATAGCGTTTGCTATGGTGCGATGGACCCGCCGAGGAGGTTACATGGAGGACAGACACCGGGTACAACACACGTGGTAGCGTGTTTTCGACCACCGTTTGGAGACGGCTCCCGCAGGACACCCTTGGAGCTTCGTCCCGTCATTCGTGTCTTGAACGATGTGATGAGGCGCACTCTTCTACCGTGGGAGGGGTACAAGGAGGGATTGACTCACTTACAGCTTTGGCTCCTTGGTGCCTTGGTCTAGCAGTCAGAGTTTGATATTGTTGACTTGATGATCAGCGAGATAGAGAACATGATAGCAGAGGGTATCCGGTCTCGTAGGCAGCTCCCCTACGCACACTGGATGTCCTCTATCCTTGTGCGTAGGCTCCACAGGATTTGGACCGGGATCACGAAGGAGTTGCACCAGACAGACTCAGAGTTCCCAGTCTACAGGATGACCTTGATCATTGATGGCAGACATGGTAGCCGTGCACTTCACAGGATTTAGAGAGGTCAGACTTCAGGGGCAGACATGGCAGCGGTCCAGCAGCAAGACGAGGCTATGAGGCACATTGCCCATAGCGAGCTTGAGCAGTTGCTTGTCGATGATGACCCTATTGACACCATTTCCTAACAGCACTGACAAGGACTACCGGCCTATCCCTAGGCATCCTCGAGCTCACGACTCAGAGGCCGGTGGCTCCAGCTCAGCTCCTCAGACTTCATAGACAGACCCTGCCCTGCTTGCTATTCTCCAGTCTCTTCAGTAGTCTCAGTAGCAGCAGGCGCAGGAGGAGACACGTCTTGCCCAGGAGTAGGCCTGGTTAGCCCGAGAGCAGGCTGTAGCACTTTCATAGATTCAGCTTAGATAGGACCAGTTCCAGTAGCAGATGCTTGTGATGCAGCTCCAAAACCAGCTGATTCAGTTGCAGACCTTTGGGTTCATGGAGCACATCATCAGGCACACCGGAGCCCCACCTTACTTAGCCACTGCTCCTCCGGTTCAGCAGGTTGGTCCTGCAGCCACTGCAGCCCAGGTGACTCCAGCATTACAGTCCGGCGGACTTCAGAGTCAGGGCACGGCTCATCTTTCTAGCCATCTTACTAGTCCTACACAGCAAATGCAGCAGTAGTTTGGTCCGGGGTTCACGCCTATCCGCACTGGTTTCACACCTGACTTGGGTGGCCCCTCAGTGACCTAGAGCTTGGGTGCTACTTTTAGCGAGATCACTGGCTTGTCTACACCTCCAGAGTTTAGAGAGCCAGTGTCTTCCACCACAGCTCCACCTACTACCGGCACGACAGAGACTTTGCTGTCCTCAGTTGCTTCTTCAGAGCACGTCACTACTGCTACAGAGACTGAGGCGGTTGCAGTGATAGTCACAGAGCCACAGGGTTAGTAGCTTGACACCGAGGAGCAGACTGTTCCAGAGTCTGTTCAGACAGTTCTAGAGGAGCAGGCACCTACAGACATAGCTTCTGCAGCTCTAGACACACAGGCTGACCCAGGTACAGAGACAGCAGAGCCGACCCGGACCGCTTCACCTACTCGTTCCCCATCAGAGGGTCAGGCAGCTCAGAGCTCAGAGTCAAACATCGACCCCTCCCAGTTTGAGCTTCGTCCTCATGCCTCCGACCGCGACGCTGCAGCTTCTCCTCGTCCTCCAGAGTCTTAGGTCTTTGGTGCTTAGCTTTCGCACTTCACTCCGATCTTGAGCATAACTTTTGGTACTTGTGCTTATTTTATATTCTCTATGTACCTTGTGGTCTTGATTTGAATAAGCATGCCTAACCCTTTGCTCTTATTTTCACATGCTGGTTTAGTTGGTGAAAACCTTCCTTTGGCGAACTACCTTGTTGGCGTTTTTGCGTTGTTTCCTTCTTGAGGGCTTGGCCAGGCTTTCCAATCCCGCGGTTTGCTGCTCGTGGTACTTCTAGATCTTATGTTTGGTATCGCTCGGCGTTCTTCGTGTTCCTTACTAGTTGGTAGTTGAGTTGTTGAGTTGTTTAGTTGGGTCGATTCGACCAAGTTGGAGATAATTAAGTAGTCGCGTGAGTTGAGTGGGTGTTGTACCAAAGTTATGTAGGATGAGTGTAACACTCTCCATAGTTATATGATCTTTGGGTTTAGTTTCCATTTTCAAAAAACTAGGCAGACATTTGCCTTTTTCTTTCTTCGTCTAACAGAAATCATGACAAAGCTTTTGCTGTTCTTTTGAAAAAAGAAATCTCTGCTCAAAGGCAAGCCCCAACATTAGGATGAAGATATGGACAAAACACATGACTATATCATCAAAAGTTACATTGTGGCAAATAAGAACCAGTCTACCAGGGATTATTTTTATTTTTAATCCTTTTTAAATAGATATTTCAAAATAACACTACCCAAAAAAATTTACCAATATATCTGAAGCATCTAGGCCCTAGTGGTTTCGGTGATTAATGACAACAAAGAGGTTATTATAACTAACGTGTGTTTTGCAGGATAACCTAGAGGTTAGGTCATAATAACATGTAGGTTCAAGCCCCTAGCGATGGAAATCGATTCGGTTTTCAAAGGATGGAAGACAAGACAGTAATAGGCTAGTTCCAAGTGTCAATTGGAGTTGAGAGACACTTGGAGTAGTCTTAGGTTTTGTTTTTCTCTTTGACCGTACTATAAAGAGGGGTTTGGATGGGTAGCTTGACTTAGGGCAAGGTTAGACAGTGTAGATATGGTGCACACTTATCCAACATAGCTCTAGAGAGCCCAGGGAAACTCTTGAGAGAGAGAGGATCAAACTTCATTTTGGAAAGTTTTTGATTCAGCAAAGTTTTGATCAAGTCTTGAGCGTCGGACTCTAATGAGTATGGTCGTCGGACCAATGTTTGGAGTCTGATGGGTACGTGGCAGCCCCTGGTTGCTTCTCAGCACACCAGGGAGCATCGGACCCTGGCTGGATGGGCGTCGGACCATCAGCCAGCGTCCGACGGTGCCTGGGGGTTGTCGGGAGAGTGTCGGACTTTATGGCTTGGCAGCGTTGGACTAATGGTTCGTAGGGTCCGACGCTTTCAGAGAGGTTCAGAGAGTGCGTTTGGGTGTCGGACTATGTCCGAAGGCCAGTGTCAGACCATTAGCACGTTGTCTGCGAGTTGAGTGTTCTTGTGCAGAGCTCACCCAAGAGCTCAGTGGCGTCGGACGCTGGTCCGACGGTGGTCGTCGGACCATTGGAGTGGGTCCGATGCTGTTGACACTTCTTAGCGCAATCACCAGAGACAGGGTGTTAGGGTATCTCTGATAACGGCACCAGGAGTGCCTAGGGGTATTTCTTATGTCTATTGGATAATTTCGCAAGCGCACAGAATATACCACTGTAGCACTTCACCCAGAAGTATTCCAAGGTATCGTTATTTATTTTATCCCAAGGGAAAGCGGTGCTAGGAATGTTAATAAAAGATAGATCCTTAGGTCTATAGCAAATTAGCAACCAACTAATGATAGGGGGTAAATCGATATAGAGGAAGATAATGACACAGAGACAAGACAAGGTTTAAGATAACTAAGGATAACTAGTAGAGTATAAATAGGTGGGAAGACAACAAGTGAGTTTAGGACTCCTATGACTCTTACTTTACTCTTGTGAACTTAAAAGATAGATGACTTAACTAGATCGCTACCTTACTTCTTATGTGAAGGGGATAGTCCGAGACAATAGAGGATATAACCTCTACCTGAAGCGGCTATGCTCTTATGGGAGCATACCTTTTAAGAACTTGCCTAAAACACATGGAGGGATGCTAAGACTAGATAGGGCTATCACTACCTGCTAGTACCCACTAACAATCCGTGCAACAAGCGGCAATGAAAGGCAAGATTTAGCCTAAGCACCACGCTTACACTAACTCTCACTACTCTAGCTATGTACAAAGCAACTAGAGCACCCTATGACAGGCGATGAACCGCACACAACAGCTGGTTATAGGATCACAATCTATTATAAGTCAACTATGGGCTAAGATAAGACACAACAATGCTATAATGAATAGTAAAACACTAAGTAAAGACTTAGTAAAGTAAAGCAAAGATAATATATTGATAAAAGTAAAGTCTTACAGAAGGAAAGGTACAAGAGCTGTACCAGACTCTCCAGAAGATGACTCCGGAGATCCAGAGCGTAGCTCGACTCGACTCTAACTCCCACACTAGACTAATACTACTACTAAGGAGAAGTAATAGACTCTAGCTTGCTTGTTGGCCTCTTATGTCTCTCTTGTGTGTTGAAAGGGTGGAGGCAGCCTCTGTTTATAGGGGGGAGTGGAGAGGTGCCATATCAGCGATCTGTGTGCTCCTTGCCTCTCCACCCTTGGATGAACTGCCTTAGAACTGCCTCAAGATGGACGGCCGTGGTGAATCCAGCAAGTGGGAAGCATGTAGGAGGTCGGTGGAGTATGCCGGTGGCCTGGACCCACAAGGGCGGGGTCGGCCGACCCCCCTATGGCAGGGTGGGCCCACCAATAGGGTCCCCACCTGTTATAGACCATGGCTGTGTACTTGGTTTGCTTGATTTTTGTTGGTTCATGCCTTGATCCATGTGCCTTGATCTTCCACCGTTGATTGGAAACACATCTTTGATCCGAAGGTGGAAATGAGCTAGGTGTAGTGTCACGTGGATCGTGCCACGTCACCAGGGCTCAGTGGGCCCCATACATGGGTCGGCTGACCCATGCATGGGCCCACCTGGACCTTGGCTCTCCTCCATTTGATGTTGTATACATTGTTTTGAAGTGTGGTGACCTGGGGTCACCATGTCTGGGTCGACCGACCCACACAAGTGGCCCCCAGCTACTCAGTTCTATATTGTTTTGATCTTCCCTGCATTCACAAGCTAAGAGTACAAGTGGAACTCGTTATTGGATAAAATATATTCATGTTATGTTGTTCTTCCTTGAAACCGTGTCTAGTTGATGGCGTTTGAGTGTGGATTTTCATGGTATATCCACCGTCAACAAGATCCCCCAAGCTTAACCTTTGCCCGTCTCGAGCAAATAATCAAACTTAGCCTCGGTGGATCAGGAGTTGCTACAATGTTTATATTTCAATAGTATCATGTGTGCAACAAAAAACTTCTCTTTGAATGGAAAAATCAGCTATAAAAATTCATCCATATTACCTTAGTTCTTTATGGGGCTAATGGCCTTTCCCTTGCCTTAGGTGGTTGAGAGACGGAACAATTTAACTTGAGCACTAATTTTCTCATTCTTTGTAAGTTTCATACTGGAGGTTTTAGCAATGTTTTTCGAAAGAAAACTTAATGTTCCTCATATGGTTCTCTCATGTCACTCAAATGGTGTATGATTCCTTACCAAGGCACAAAGTAAATGTTGCCTTCTCTTTTCATCCTACTTCTACAAAAGCTTATCTATAGTTCAAGGTAGGAATGGAAGAGTATAGCATACTTACTTTGCATATATTGTAGAGTCAAAGCTTGGATCCAAAGAGAGAAGTGTCATGCCCTTAGATCAAGATGTGCATGTGTGTGGAAAATAGCGGACTATAATGCTCCTCTATTTGAAATTGTATCTCTCTACTAAAATTTCGAGACACGGCTATCATTTTTCCTCTCATTTTTTCATGAGTCTAGATTTGCTTATATTTTCTTTTCTTTTCTATGGACTTTCTTGTGTCCATCTTTTTTTCTTTTTCTTTCATTTTGCATAGCCTTTTTGTCTCTTCTACTTTATTGACTAAGAGAGATAATTTATGACTCTAACACATGGAGTATTTATTTGGCAGAAATGAGTGGCATGTTGTTGCATACTTCTAGTGTAGAAGCAGCATAAATATGAGTGGTGTGTACGTGATCTTGATCTTGGGAGCATGATAAGTCTCTCAGTAAGGGTCAACAAGACTTGACAAAACTCAATGCAAAGTAAATAGCTTATGTGGAAGGGCTAATACATGTGTAGCACGTATGGCTTGTGGTAGGGATTTATTACAATTGAGGAACAATAAGGTTTTAATTATTTAAGAAATAAATCTCCAGTAATCATGCATGCTTAGAATAATATTATAGTAGCTCTTATCTCACTATATCATATCTCACAACAACTTGGCTTAGTTCTAGCACTTGCAACCCACAAAGTGTTCAGATTCATGATGATTTTAAATGAGCCAAGTAATCCATACTCAATGAAATACTAAGTTGTAAACTAGGCATTAAAGAAACATGAACAGATCAACTATTCATCATTTCCATGAGGAAGATTAAACATTCATGAGACATGTGGGATATGGATTTTTTTAAGTAAAGAACTAAAATAATGCGATAAGTTAGGATAGAATACTTACCTTAATGGGGGAGAGGATCTCCCCCAAGCTTGGCTTTTGCTCATTGTGGTGGCGGATAGTATTGGAACCATCCCGCCCAACGCTGTGCTTCTTCATCTTATATGGCTTGCAATAATTAGGCATTATGTTGTGCCATGTTTAGTGTTGCATCTTGCTCAACCTGCATTGTGCCCATGTCGTCGATGAGTTGATCTACTTCTGTCCTTTCGTTCCGATGTCCCCTTGCCCGTGTGGACGGACGGGGGGTGCGCACTCTTGGAGTGGGCTGTAGAGGCCTTGCTCGAATTGAGCAGCCAATGACCTGCTTCTAGTCATCCTGCTTGTACCCACAACGTGTTGGCCTCTTGCCTCTTGGTCCAGTTTAATAGTTAGTGTGCGAAGCGCATACAACCGACGTCTCTCACATGGGAGAGGGGACCTCAGCTGTATGGCAACGATAAATCATTTTAAGGCCACCTCTTGGACCTCTCTTTAAGACTTGAGCACTTATGAAGAAATCTTCAGTTATAGTATCTCGAGAAGAGGCAATGTACTTAAAGTAATGTGTTCCATTTAATAGATCCATTCTTTTAGCAATGCGAGTGATAAAGGAAGTAAAGAATATAGGTTCTTCTCTATGGAACACACCAAGCCAAAAGCGGGATAAAAGCTTAGCAGGCGAAATTTTTATTTTATTGGTTATGGCATAAAGCAATCTTAGCTCATCATTGTATAGGACTTGCACATTATAGCTAGGAAAAAGAGTTATAGCCATCCAATAATGAAGAAAGCGCAGAGTAGGATTATGAATTTCATGAGGATTAGGATTAGAGCAATCATCAAATCCAGATATGGCTTTCCAAAAATCAGCTTTATCAAATCTTCTTGTGGTATTAATTAAATCTAGCTAACAGGTGTTATCAAAACCAAGAGCCACACTAAAAACTCCCCAAGTTAAATCATATTCTTTATTAAACATGCGAAAGGGAACATTATCATCTGTGACTTGTAAAGAGCATAGGAATTCTATAGTGAGCTTTTTAATCCCAAGTTTAGGAACTTCCCAAAAGCTTCCCCACCCAATTTTATTAAACACCGTATTAAATTCTGCGGTCATACCTGTGCTGTCCAAAAGGACAGGATCGAAGATGCCAGTGTGTTCAGACCCACGGTGTCGGATGGAGAGATACCTTTGGTACTCTTCTGGTTCAACGTGAGGCCGCTCTCAGGATCAAATGTTCTCTCTGGAGGTATTTCTAGCACCTCGTGGCCTTCTCTTGGTGAAGCTTCTCTATCTTCTTCTTCGTCATGGCGGGGTCGTCAAAAGGAGCTCCCCACGGCGCCCTTGGCCTTCTTGAACACGGAGGAGAACTTCTTCATCTTCCTACAGCAATGAGACAACACAAGAACACACTAGAACAACAAAGATTAGCTTTAGTTGTCCCAATGCTAGTAGTCCTTGCGGGAGTAAGGTCACCTCCACAAAACCGTCTTTGAGAGCAAAGAAAAGATTCTACTACTACTGTATTTTTGGATTTTTTTTTTATTTTGCGTGGCTAACTACAACTAAACTTGAGAAAGAACTTACTCAACTAGTGAAGAGAAGAAAGATTGTGTGCTCGAGATTCAGCTGGTTTGGGTGAGGAAATGAGCACACAATGCAAGGGTATTTATAGAGGAGATGGGCTAGTGGTGGACCCACCAGGGCCAGGTCGGCCGACCCCATTATGGCAGGTTCAGAGCTGCTTTCACCTTTGGACAGGGAATCTATTTGAATTCAAACACAACTTTCTTGGGGGGCACCAAATCATGGGTCGGCCGACCCATGTTTGGTCCCTTTAGTAGCTTTAAACAGTGTGTTTCACTTTGTTCAGCATAGTAAAGACTAGTGGTGGACCAAAATGGTGAAATTTTTAGAGATTCCCTTGCCTAGTGCTTTGTGAAAGAGAAAGGTGTATGATAAAAGTGGAGACATGATTTTAAAAATGATTCCCTTGGATCATGGGAGCATTAATGCATGCCTTGGGGACCACTTTGCAGAATTTGGATGATAGTGAGTGTTGGATTCTCCTTGGAGCATGTGAAAGTGATCATGACCAAAGGTGGTCGACCAAATTCAAAGGGAGATGGTGTTCAGAAGTTAGGATATGGATGAACACACTAGGCCAACACCACCAGAGGTGGGTGGGCCCCATGGTAGGGTCGGCCGACCCCACCTTGGGTGGACCTACCACCTCAGGTACGAGCACTAAAGTTCTACTCAAGTTTTATTTATCTATGATCAGTTATTTTGTCGAAATAAATTGTGCACAAATTTAAATATGAAAATGCAAAAATGCACGAATAGAAATGCAGGAATCAAATATGGGATAAATACTGATTTACCTTATCAGCAAGGGCTCCATGTTTTAGGTCCATAGAGCAGGACCTCTTCTTTTCGGGTTCATTCTTCGGGTGCATCGGTCGGTCCTGGAGACTGGGACCGCGATGGCTGCACCTCTTTCTTCCTGCCATTCCTTTTTGGTTGACACTTGTGATTTGGCGGAGTCCTCCTTCTTTACCACCTCGGCTTTACTTACCAGTTCGGCCGTTTTAGCCTTTGGCGGTTAATTCTTCCGGCAGGGTGCATATTGGTTCTTTCTTGCTCGCTGCTTAGATTTATAACTATTGAAAGGACATTTTACTCTCTTACCTGGGAGTTGGAAGTGAATTTGGCCGGATCCCACGTAGATGATGGCGTTAACGGTGTTGAGGAACGGCCTTCCTAGGATAACGGGGATTTCGTCATCCGCTCCCATGTCGAGGATGATGAAATCAGCAGGGATGTACTCGTCTTGAACCTTGACAAGGATATCCCTTGCCAATCCCTCAGGAAACTGGATTGATTGATTGACCATCTGCAATTTGACAAATGTGGAGTACAAGGGTCCCCCTAGTAAGTTTTCGTACATTACCTTGGACATGATATTCACTCCTGATCCAAGGTCGCAGAAGGCGTTGTTGAAGATGTGCGGTCCTGATCTCACAAGTGATGGTTGGATGGCCAGGGTCACTCTTCTTGGCCATAAATGGTGGGTCAAGAAGGCAACCCGGGTTTGTCCTGGGCGGAGGCTTACCAAGCCTCGTAGAAACTAATCGGACACCTTCAACTGGTTCCTTAGGTTTCCCTAGGATCCTTCCTTGTTTGAAGGATGGGACAGCTACTGCTATTTGAGCTAATTGTGTTTCTAGCATTTTATTGAAGCTTAATTGATTTTTCATAGCAGTGGCAAAGCTATCCATTTTCTCATTAAGATTTTAAAGAATCTTATTATTAGCCATCATTTTCTTATTGATGCTATCATTAATTTTAGATTGGCCTAAGACAAGATCTTTCAGAGAAGGTTGGTTACTATAAGAATTATTGTAATTATTGTTATAACCATTACCTTGATTACCTTGGTAGAAGGGGCGCGAGTTCCATCCTCCTTGTTGCTGGGGTCGATACCCATTATTGCTGCTGTTGTTATTGATGAAGCTCACCTCCTCCTTCGTCTTGGGACAGTTGTTTCCCGAATGATCTTCTCCACCACGTACCTCGCACCATGGATCAGCTTCAATGGCTCGTGCGGTGGCATGGGTTCGAATGGCCTCTTGTTCCTTTTTGGAACCTTCCTCGATCTTCTTCATCAAGAGGTCCATTTTGGCTGAGAGCATGTCCACCTCATGTACGGTGTGCATACCCCTCTTCTTGGGCTGGAGACATTCCTCATTCCATCCTTGGTTAATCACCATCTTCTCAATGAGGTCCTTAGCATCCTTGACATTATTTTGCAAGAATGCTCCTCCAGCAGCAGCATCAAGGTGACTACGGGCTAATCTAGTCAGTCCATGATAGAAACCTTGGATTAGGAGCCATTCTTCAATCCCATGCTGAGGACAGGCACGAATGTACTCCTGAAGACGTTCCCATGCTTTGGGAATCGTCTCATCAGCTTGCTGTTGGAAGCTTGAGATCTTTCTGCGAAGGGCGCTGGTCTTGCCCATCAGGAAGAACTCCTTGAGCAATGCATTGGCACACTTCTCCCAAGTGGTGGCTTCAACTTTGTTGGCATAGAACCATTGTTTCACCTTCCCAAGAAGTGAGAATGGGAACATGCGAAGACGGATGGTGTCTGCCGAGACATTCTTGAATGGTGAAGGTACCACACACACCTCCAAGAAGTGCTGGAGATGGGCATTAGCATCTTCATGTGGCTTCCCACAGAATGAGTTGGCTTGCACCATATTGATGAGCGCTAGCTTGAGTTCAAAAGTAGCATCCCCCAAGTTAAGCTGCGGACCAGTGGCGACATTGTCAGCCGACGGTGCAAAGGACTCAGAGATGGTCTTTTGGGCCATGGCTTCCATTGATTGATAGTGCGGAGCCTCTTTCCTCGAACGGATTCAGGTCTGAGATGAACCTTTGAGGGGGAACTTGACGGCATCTAGTTCTCTTCAACAATTGCTCAGGATCTTCAATAAAGTTTGACGACAATTGGAAACCGCTCAATGCATTGTCTAGCTTCACAGGAACGAGAAACACAGTCAGGGGTAAGCCTCTAACACTAATTGATAACTAATTTTATAATAGACTCCGGATTCAATTTTATTAATATTCCTATGCTGATGCTTTCTCCGGCAACGGCGCTAGAAATGCTTGTTGACACTTCTTAGCGCAATCACTAGAGACAGGGTGCTAGGCTATCTCTGATAATGGCACCAGGAGTGCCTAGGGTTATTTCTTATGTCTATTGGATAATTCCGCAAGCGCACAGAATATATCGCTGTAGCACTTCACCCGGAAGTATTCCAAGGTATCGTTATTTATTTTATCCCAAGGGAAAGCGGTGCTAGGAATGTTAATAAAAGGGAGATACTTAGGTCTATAGCAAATTAGCAACCAACTAATGATAAGGGGTAAATCGATATAGAGGAAAGATAATGACACAGAGACAAGACAAGGTTTAAGATAACTAAGGATAACTAGTAGAGTATAGATAGGTGGGAGGACAACGAGTGAGTTTAGGACTCCTCTTACTCTTACTTTACTCCTGTGAACTTAACCTTAACAGATAGATGACTTAACTAGATCGCTACCTTACTTCTTGTGTGAAGGGGATAGTCCGAGACAATAGAGGATATAACCTCTACCTGAAGCGGCTATGCTCTTATGGGAGCCTACCTTTTAAGAACTTGCCTAAAACACATAGAGGGATGCTAAGACTAGACAGGGCTGTCACCACCTGCTAGTACCCACTAACAATCCGTGTGACAAGCGGCAATCAAAGGCAAGATTTAGCCTAAGCACCACGCTTACACTAGCTCTCACTACTCTAGCTGTGTACAAAGTAGCTAGAGCACCCTATGACAGGCGATGAACAGCACACAACAGCTGGTTACAGGATCACAATCTATTATAAGTCAACTATGGGCTAAGATAAGACACAATGCTATAATGAATAGTAAAGCACTAAGTAAAGACTTAGTAAATTAAAGCAAAGATAATATATTGATAAAAGTAAAGTCTTACAGAAGGAAAGGTACAAGAGCTATACCAGACTCTCCAGAAGACGACTCTGGAGATCCCGAGCATAGCTCCACTCGACTCTAATTCCCAACCTAGACTAATACTACTACTAAGGAGAAGTAATGGACTCTAGCTTTCTTGTTGCCCTCTTATGTCTCTCTTGTGTGTTGAGAGGGTGAAGGCAGCCTCTATTTATAGGGGAGAGTGGAGAGGTGCCACATCAGCGATCCATGTGCTCCTTGCCTCTCCACCCTTGGATGAACCACCTTAGAACCGCCTCAAGATGGACGACCGTGGTGAATCCAGCACGTGGGAAGCATGCAGGAGGGCGGTGGAGTATGGCGGTGGCCTGGACCCACTAGGGTGGGGTCGGCCAACCCACACAAGTGGCCCCTAGCTACTAACTTCTGTATTGTTTTGATCTTCCCTGCATTCACAAGCTAAGAGTACAAGTGGAACTCATTATTGGATAAAATATGTTCATGTTATGTTGTTCTTCCTTAAAACCGAGTCAAGTTGACGGTGTTTGAGTGTTGATTTTCATGGTATATCCACCATCAATAGACGCCCCTATGTCACAGTACTGCCTGTAGGATACCTATGAGAGTTAGACTGATGGGGATTGGTCTGACGGTCGCATTATTCATACGGTCTGACGGTTCGCAGAAAGCTAAAAACAGTACAAACGGCTAGTTTTGGAGAGGGGGAGTATTTATACTTCACCATTGGCTTCATACTAGCTCTCTTGCCCATTTCTTCAGCTGAAGCAACCCTTGTGACCCTTGTGAGAGTGCAAGAGCCCTAGGGAGGTTGAGTGATTCCGACTTGCTTGTGAGCTTCTTCCCTAGAGTGTGATCAAGGGTGACTTGTGTGCATCCATCACCCTCTTTGGCCTTGTTCTTGGTCCAGTGAGAGTCTAGGCTTGCTACTCTTGGTGATCGGCATCACCTAGACGGTTCGGTGGCGATCGAAGGCTTGGTGACCGCTTGGAGAGCTTGTGGGCGGCTCAAGCCAAGCTTGTGAGCGGTTGTGGGCGATCCATCGCACCGGAGAGACAAAGGATCAGCCTGTAGAGAGCACTTGGTCTTTGCGAATATCAAGGGGAGCTACACCCTTGCGTGGGTGCTCCAACGAGAACTAGTGGAGAGTGCCGACTCTCCGATAGCTCGGAAAAACTCAGCTTTGTCTTTCTATCTCATTTACATTCCCACAATTACTTTGTACTCTTTATATTCCTAGAGTAGAATTGCTTGTGAAGGACTTGGCTCTAGGTTGCTCAACTTGTTTTAGGCATAGAATCATACTAGAGCACTTTTGGGGTGAGATTGGGCAATATGGTGATAGGTTGAATTGTTTTGTGAAAATTTATTAGTTGTCCAATTGACCCCCTTTTGGGCATTCTCGATCCTTTCAATATCCCTTTTGGACGCATCAGCGCCGCTGGCATGACCAAATAACACTGCCACGCCACATGCATTGGCGCGATAATATTTACGAATGTTAGATGATGTTTCTGATGTGAAAAACCTTGTCGCACAACTCCGGCTGGCGTGATAGTACTGTCCTGTCATGCCACTAGGTGTACCATGACAAGACTTAATTTTTAAAAATCATAACTCCTCTATACGACATTAGATAAAGACAATTTTTATATGAAAATTATAGCCCTCGACGAGATCTATAACTTTCTAGTTTTGAATTTTTTCATTTGAGGACGTTAAGATGCTCAAAAAAATAATATCAACTTTCAATACCATAATTATCGCGTACCAATGCTTAACACATTAGAGAAATAACATCCTTTTTATTTGAGGTCAAATGAAGACACTTTTTATACCAAAGTTGTAACTCTTAATGAGATCTATAACTTTATAGTTTGGACTTTTTACATTTAAGGCCGTTAAGATGATAGAGAAAATAATATAAAGGTCTATGTGCCTACCCACTCATTGCTATTCTCCTCGGATTCATTCTCGGAGGATACCGTGGCGGCCGAGTAGAGCTCGGTGACGGGCTAAAAACGGTGCTCAGACGACTTCGCAATGGTGTCCATTGCGGAGTGCACCGAGCGAGAATAGGCCGTGGTAGCATTGCCGAAGCTGTAGAGTAATGGCGGCAGCGCCGCGGTTGACTTGCTGGCATGCGCGTGTGGTCTCTTCCAGGGGAACAGGGCGAGGCAGAGCACCCTACGTTGCATGTGCCTCGTTGGGAGATAGGCTGAGACTAGTCATTGCTCCTGTGAGGGAATCAATGCCCGAGGCAGGGAGTGATGGTATGGCGAAGTTTGGAGGCACGCTCCCGACCCAGGCAATAGGGCCCGGGCTCTCCTGCCGACGACGCCTTGCCCGCCTGCTATGGTGGTGACGGCTAGTGCCCCTCTCCGGACCCTCTGCGGTCTGGAGGGGACTCCTCGTCCAGCGGGACCCTGGGAGAGAGGAGTACCATGTCATACTCGTATACCATGGACAGGGACGCCAAGCTGCCAAACTAGATGAGGGTAGTAAAAGGCAGCTGGTCCTCATGATTAGCCATCCGAAACTATGGGAAAGTGGCTGGGACATGCAGAAGCCCTCTACCTGGTGCGACAAGTGTTGGTGTTAAGACTAGTGGCCATAACACTATGAGTAAATTTATGACTACGTGTCGGGATTTCGGATGGTGTGCAAGATGGACACAAAGTATAAACTGGTTCAGGCAATGGAATGCCCTATGTCCAGTGCGAGCGGTATGAGGGGAGTACTGTGAAGTTCCAGGGGGAAGGGGGACGTCATCTTCCCCTTGGTGCCTCCAAGTTCATGGCATTGTTGCCCTGCAACCTAGGTCATGTCCGCTAGTAATTCGTCTTGTTCCTATACCAAGGTGCCATGCTCTAGTGAGGCAACACTTGGCCAAGGCATCATGGTGCTATGCTGGTTTAGGAAATATAGGGCTCTTGACGTGTTCAGCCCAGGTGTTGAGTAACGTCGAAGTAGGTGAGGCAGCGAGGACATGCTTCTAGTCTGCTCGGATTTGGCCATTCCTCCGTTCGCAGTGGTTAGGATGGCTGGCAGCATGTTGCCGTAGCATCAGGGCGGCAACCGATGAGTGACGCCGATTAGTGATGCGTGCGCACTCATCACCTCTGTTCACAGGGTCAGGATGACCTACAGTTGACACCGCAGCAACGGGGGCAGCAGTGGTCAGCGACACGTGCGTACTCATAGCAAGTCACCCAGGTCGTCATAGACCTGGTGATGTGTCATGCCTTGCCAGTGTGTTTGAGGGTGCCTTAGGCTGCATGTATTAGACTCGCCTGAGGGGCTATGTGAGACAAGGCCTCGCTCGAGGGTTGGCGCTGCCATCCTTGGAGAGCTCGGCTTGGCACGATAGAGGGTAGGTGTTGTCATGATGCGCCTGGACAAACCTACCTCGGAAGCATTCATTGCTTACGGGGTAGAGAGTCTGGGCGTTTGACCTGCATAAGAGGATGGAGTAGGTGGAACAGGGTACGATGGCCCTGCTCTGTCTGCGACGTGGTGCGGGGGCTCGAAACGAGCACATGTTTGGTCGTATTTGACCATAGGGCACAGAGAGGGGTTATGTAGCTTGTAACCTCTTCCATGTGTGGTCATAGGCGATGGAGAGGTGACTGGATGCGTTTCTTGTCGGTAGACTAGGGTACGGTGTTCCCTGCTGTACAGGGAGAGGTCTTTGTGGGGCCTGCATGAACAGACAGTACACGCATAAGTTTGCCCAAGGGGAATTGGGATGGCCCTGAAGCGGATAATGATGATGTCACTCCGGGGGCTCGGGCGAGGTAAGAGCATGCCGTCCGAGGTGCAACTGTCTCCCGAGCAGCATGGTGGACCCTCCGGCAAATCAGATAAATTCTCCGAGGGGCGGGACGTGCCTGAAACCCCCTATGTTGGGTCTTGGGTAGATCGAAAGATGGCTGCTAGGGCAGCTGGTGCCCGGGGCATGAGCTTAGGCCTTGGGCGAGTCGGAGATTTCCTCAATGGGGTTTGGTTTTGCCTTGGTGTTTGAATTGCTTTTGTGTTTAAGTAGGGTACCCCTAATTGAGGTACCCGACACATAACAAAGGAGATCCACACACTTGCACATCTTCATCAATGTGTATGACTAGTTTTCCATTAGGTTCCCTCTTTGACTTAGCAATATTACAAAATACATGTATGCCACTTTTATTAACCTACCCAAAGCTCCACATAAGCCTATTAGATGGTAGGATGAAAGAAAGGCAAAATCAAAAAGCCTTTGGTGAGGAAACTATATGCATTCCGCGATCGAGTGTATCATTCGAAGAAATCACCTTTATTTTTCAAAAGACTTTCAAAACCACTGGGATGTCTTGTCAATCCAAGAGTGAATGAAAGTCTATGGATCTATTCTATCTTGAAACATCTCAAGACTTGGAGAAAGTAAAAGCCCCACAGGTAACAAGACAATACAAGGTAGGTACTATGCCAATTCATTCAAATTGAGGAAGAAAAGTTTATTATAGACATGGCATATTTGAAATATAATCGACATAGTAGCAATTCTTGATCAGAAACAAACTTAGGTTTTGCTCGAGGACGAGCAATGGGTAAGCTTGGGGGATCTGTTGGCAGTCCTTAGCGACACATTTTTACTGCCAATTAGATACCACAAAGGGGAGAAATAGACACTTATACACACATATACATTTATTATTGACTAAATTCCACTTGTAGGGGTAGCATATTGTAGGATCACTGGAAGCCTAGAGGGGGGTGAATAGGCCTGCAAAAACTCAACTCAAGCAGATGTCAAATCCTAGGGCGGCACTATCGCACCCCAGGGGTGGCACTGCCGCAATCTGAAATCTGAACAGAACTGCACAAATGATATATGGATAGAAAGAGTATACTTCCAACAGCCTGTTTCCTAGATTTCACCTAAGTTCACAGCTCGAAGACTGGATACCACAGAAATCCTCTAAATCACCAAATCGGAGCAAACCCTAGAACAAATCAACAACACAATAGTAATATCGAGACAACAGCACACGGTGATTTAACCCGTGGTTCAGCTCGCCACTTAGGCTTGCCTACGTCCACGTTGTTGAGGCTTGCCACAAAAGGCTAGGATTACCACAAAGGTTGCCCCATTCCTCGTTCTCAAATCAAGAGAGTAAACTCTTGAAGAGAGGGGTGATTTCTTTGCTACACACGAGATTACAAACCTCCCTAGCCTGCCACAATGTGGTTGGCAAGCTCTAATGTGACGCCTAGCTGGTTAGGAGCGAAGCTCCAAGGAGTAGACCTCAAGAATGCCGGCCAAACGGGAACCAAGTGCTTTCAAACTTTGGATATCTGTAGATCTACTCTCAACTCGCAAGTTGCTGCCCTTTTTCTCAAGTTTCTATGGTGGAAAGTCGAGATCCAACTTTGAGCTTAAGGTCAACAATGGAGGAGAGATGGGAGCTGCTTTTTCTGTCTGTAAAGAAAGTCGGGAGCTGGAAGAACAGACCGTTGAGAGGAGGAAAAGTAGTATTTATATGCTGTCGTCCAACGGTAGGACAAAGTGCGGCACTGCCGCACTGGCAATTCCTAGCAGAAAGATGCAAGTGAGGTATTGCTGGAATTGTCTAGGTGTGAGGATGTTGTTTCTGGGATATGAGCACTTGATTCAACAATTTAACTGGCATCCCTAAGAACTCCTTAATAGTACGGCATCCCTAAACTCAAATTCAAAAGTAAAACGAAATTAAACCTCCATTTAAGTTGGTCACCGCTGCTGCAAGATAGTATTGAGTTCTTGAAACACATATCATTATCTCACATGGATTCCCTGCTCATCATCTCGATAGAAATCATTAGTTCTCTAATTCAGTGGTCATCAATACCAAAACCCACATTAGGGAGTGATTGCACTTTCAATATCCCCTTTTTGGTAATTGATGACAACCCAATTAGAGCTTATAGGATAATCAATAATACTGTAAAGAGCAAGCTTTGCATGTAAAGAACTTCTCAAGAGTTATGGAAACGGAATTTGAATTTCCAATTTGGCATAAGAAGCCAAACATCCACACACAAGTGATAATGGAGAATTTCTTTACATTCAAAGATTCTGTAGGGTGCTGCACACTGTGTCAAACAATTAACCATGATGCATATGACAGTTTAAGACACACAAGATTTGGCTGAGGAAGCCCAGGGCGGCACTGCCGCACCCAGAGGGCGGCACTGCCGCACTGGCTTCTTCAGTCAGATCACAACCAAATTTAGACAACACCTACACACTCACAAGATCTACACAGATATAGAATATGAAGTTCCAGATCACACAGGCATAAATATATATCCAAAGTGATAGAGAAAGAGTCGAGTAGGTAGCTAAATTATTAGAAACCACAATAAAAATAGTTTTAACTCTCAAGCTCACACACTACTAAACTGAAACTAAGCTCCAACTGCAGCAAGGCGACGAAGATGAATTTGACCCCTCTAATTTCTCCCCCTTTGGCATCAAATACCAAAAAGAGAAAAGAAAAGAGAGCTTAATCCTGAAGCTTAGTCCAGTTGACGCTTGAACCATCACCACCATAGCCTGTGCCTGCACCACCACGGAGACCACCATGAGGGCTGCCATCATCATCATCATCTGAGTTTGAAATAACTGCCTTGCCCCCATGGTGAGTAGTGCCTGTGAAGCGAGTGGTGCCTGAAGTGCCTGCACCCTGAGTGGTGTGACCTGCCTATCTCTGCACATGCTCCCACTGCTGATAGGAAGCAAGCGTGGCATCCCAACTAGGCATACCATACTGAGGCTGCTAGGTAAGGTGGCTGCTGACCATACTGAGGCTGCTGGAATCCATATTGTGGTTGCTGGTATGGCTGACACTGCTGTTGGAAAGGATCATACTGCTGCAGCGGCTGTACTGCATCATCATCATCAGAGTCATCATCATCATCAGAATCTGAAGGAAGCTAAAAGGGAGGAGGAGGCTGAATAGGAGATAAATCTGGAAGTCCCAACTTCTGCCTAGCCCCCTGGCCTCAAGTCTAGCTCCATAAGCTATAGTTGCTGAATGAGTGCAAGTAGCAAAGATAGCTGTCAGCAACTTCTTGATGAAGCCCTTCTTCTTACCTCTCCTTCCACCATGAGATAGCCCTGGAACATCTGTGTGAGCCTGATGACTGCCACTACCCTTCTCAACTCCATGCGGCCTTGGCTTGTCAACCTTGTACACCTGATGTGCTGTATCATGAGGAAAGCGAATACTAGAACCTCTCTCAATGATAAACATGAGATATGGGGCATAAGGCAAGCCCCTTCTCCCATCATCCAAACCTGTGGAGAGTTCATGCCACATGAAGCAAGGAACATTGAAGCTCTCACCTGTGTGAAAGCGAACAAGCACATTCCTAGCATATCCATTAATATCAGAAGCTGCTCCATCTTTTGGGTTTATGGTGTTTCTGATCAAGCTGTTCATCACATAGTACACAGTAAGCAAGGCCACTCCTCTTGCCATTAGCTACCCTGGAATCCTTGTACAGAACCCTCATCTGCTCAACCTCCAGGAGAGACTCATCATGAATCTCAGAAACTTCTGTGCACATTACCAAAGCCATGAATGCGACTGAAGGTGATAAAGTCAACTCTATAGTGTCACCCCTCAGTCATCCAATGAATCTCATCAGAGTTTGCATTGTGATAGTAAGTGGCATAGAATTGTGCAAGTACCTCTGTGTTCCATCCATACCTGAAGCTCATCAAATCAGTCAAATCAAATATATCACAAAGCCTGATAGCAGCATTGAACTCCGGCTCATTTCTGTCTCTCATATCCTGGAAGTCCACATGCTGCATATGCACAATCTTGGATTTCTTGGCACCAAGAATAGATGTCCTATAGAAGTTGGAGTGCAAGACAGTCAAAAATCTATAGTCAATCCCTAAAAGACCGCGAGAGGTATATGGGTTGACAGCTCTAGTCTGCTGAGTCTCTGACCATGACTTGGAGTAATCAACCATAGGATGAGGTGCAGTATCAATAGGAGCATGCAGCATGGGATTCTCATCTGAGTCTCTCCTGTAGCTATCATCAAACTCATTCAGATGATTTGGAGTGAAGGGACAACCTCTATAGGAAATAGTGAATCCCTCCAGCTGGCGTCTCTCCTCATCCTGAATATACTGCTCATGAGCGGCACGATCAGCGGCGGCATAAGGAGCGGGGTTGCTGCTGGTACTCCTACGACCTCTCTTGGAAGGATGCTTCGACAGCTGCTTCTTCAATGCCCACGGATTTCCACTTCCGCCTCCTTGCTCCATCTATGCAATTAAATGAAACTTTGATAAGAAACTGTGTAAATTGGACCTATAGAACTTGCAGTACTGAAACTTTAACCATTGAACCAACATGTACATAGTCCAGAAAGCTGAGCACCTGGAGTGGAATCCAGGTAGGGTAGCACTGCCGCACCCTGAGGGCAGCACTGCCGCACCCAGCTCTTCCATCAGAACTCTGCATAGTTTGATTCAGTGGCTAACTTTTCAGTCCAACATCTTCTATATTCCATCACAATCCCAAAAATCGAAGTTTAACAACAGATTGGGCCATGAAATCCACTTATGAACAAGACAGGTAGCAATATTTTGAATCTGAGGGTTGCACTTTCAAAACAAAATCCTGGAAGAAAACTGAATCGATCCATGAAAACCTAGCCATGAGCACTTGCTCTAGCAGAGTGCAGCACTGCCGCCCCTGCAGTGCGGCACTGCCGCCCTGGCTAGGGTTCCTTGAATTTAATCAGGTTTCTTCCATGATTTCATCAGAGAGGCTCCCCCTAAATCCATGATACAACCCCTGGGAACTTGAATCCACAACTGGAAATCATGCATTGCATAGATCGAGATGGTTTAGGGTTTCACCTTGATTCAAACCGAAGATTGAGGAGGAAAGAAGAGCAATGTCCATGCCTCCACACCTTGACCAGCACGAGAAGGAGTAGGAGATGCTGGCCCTAGGTGCACCAATGCCGGGGAAACTCTGATAAGACGGCGGCAAGGAACACCGGTGCCCTCAACTTCACGAGAGAGAGGGAGAGTTGTGGGCGGCTCGGTCTGGGAACGAAACCGAGGGAGAGAGACGGTGGGGCAGCCAGAAATAGATGAGAGAGTCAGGCCCCATGTCCCAGAGAAATTTGGGCCGAAACCGCTCGGGTTTCAGAGTGCGGCATGCCGCACCCTATGGGCGGCACTGCCGCCCTGCCCAAATAGAGCTTTTCAAAACCTATTTTCTTGACCCTGTTTCTATCATAGAGACATATATTTTCAAGATATCATGGCCAGAAACATTCAACAATAAAACTATGGTCAAATACCTTGAAAACCCTTTGAATTAGTTTGAAAAGACAATACGAAGCTTTTCAAAAACTTTTCCTAAGTCGCTAGGTTGTCAAACAAGTGTGTGCTACAAGTCAGACCAAGTTCCTCAAATCAAGTATATTTAGTTCATTTCTCAAAGCATGAAATCTTGACTCATCGAGAGGCTTAATGAAAATATCGGCTAGTTGCATTTCAGTGCTCACATGGCGAATTTCGGTATCTCCTTTGGTTTCGTGGTCTCTGTTGATGGTGGATATACTATAAAAATCCATATTCAAACACCGTCAACAGGCCTCGGATTCAAGGGAGAATAGACATAACATGAACATATTTTATCAATAACTAGGTTCCACTTGTACTCTTAGCTTGTGAATGCAGAAAAGATCAAACAAGTCATGAAATATCAAGATATGGGGCACAACATCACGTAGAAGAGATAAGAGCTCAGTGTGGGCCCATGTGTGGGTCGGCCGACCCCACCATGGGGCCCACTGGCTCTGCTGACATGGCACGATCCGTGTGACTCTCCATCCAACTCAATTCCACCTTTCGATCAAAGTTGTGTTTCCAATCAACGGTGGAAGATCAAGACACAGGGATCAAGGCGTGAACCGATAAGTACCAACAAATCAAGTACACAGCCATGCTCTATGACTGGTGGGGACAACACCTGGCTGGGCCCACCTGTCATAGGGGGTTGGTCGACCCCCCTGGTGCCCAGCCAGGTCGGTTGGCCTCCACCGCCTTCCTGCATACTTCCCACGTGCTGGATTCACCAATGCCATCCATCTTGAGGCGGTTCAAGGTCAGTTCATCCAAGGGAGGAGAGGCAAGGAGCACACGGATCGCTGACGTTCTGCCTCTCCATCCTCCCCTATAAATAGAGGCTGCCATCACCCTCCTCAAGACACACAAGATACACAAGAGACAAGAGAAGCTAGAGTTCCACTCTTTAGTAATAATATTAGTCTAGTGTGGGAGTTAGAGTCGAGTCGAGCTAGGCTCGGGGTCTTCGGAGTCGTCTGCTGGAGAGTCTGGTATAGCTTTTGTACCTTTCCTTCTGTAAGACTTTACTTTTATCAATATACTAGGTAGCGTGCCCGTGCGTTGCTATGGGACAGCTAAATTTTTGTACTAAAAACACACGGATCGCACGATAACAAAACAATACTATATTAAAGTGACATTTAATCCAAAAGACAAAGTTCATGAAACTAACAAAGTCATCGAGAGCGCGACGTCGCAGGCTCACAAACTCTATTGTAAAGGCATCTAAGATAATGTTCATATGTCAATAAATCCACGAA
Organism: Eremochloa ophiuroides; assembly: GCA_038502445.1. Classification (NCBI taxonomy): domain Eukaryota; kingdom Viridiplantae; phylum Streptophyta; class Magnoliopsida; order Poales; family Poaceae; genus Eremochloa; species Eremochloa ophiuroides. Next base: position 52,856,429 of record JAHLJS010000002.1, read on the forward strand.
TATGTTGATATGCATGCCCATGCGTTGTAAGGAGAAAATATAATATCATAAAACATATGTAGCCCTGTTAACTAAAAAATATGCTTCCATCATGATGATTAGAACATCACTATTACATAAGTCTTCAAGAAAATAGATAATTAAAATATAACTCTAAATTTTGTTGCGAAACTAAAACATCAAGTCCCTCCTTTGCTAGCCCCTCTGACATAATTAATCCTATATACAAACCATGACCATACATGAATTTGGTACGAACAAACAAATTTGACCATACCTATTGGGCTCGGCGGCTCGTAGTATTCCTTCGCGGCCTGGCAGCTCGACCAGCAAAAACGGAAGAGCAGGGTGGAGACCGGCCCTCCATCTCCACTCTCCGGCATGGCGGCCAATCTCCAGAGCTCGGCACATCAGAGAGAGGGCTTCTTCCATCTCCACAATTTGTCAAATTTCTAATTGCTTGTTCCTTGCCCTCCTCTTCAGAAAGAATGATGAACCTTGCTTTTTTTCTCATTCTGGATGGAATAATACTCCACATCAAAATATTTGGAATAGAATAAAACTATATAGTAGCATGAGAGGAGGCCATGGCGCCATGCCAATTCAGTTTGTGATAGTCAATTGGAGGCATGCATATGCAAAAGGAACAAATATTGGCTAGGAAAACAAGCTGTACGTCACGATTTTGTAAATTTGAAAAAACAAACTAAAAAGGTGGAAGCTGACCATTAAAACAATACGAATATATATCATTCCGATGATGATTAATTATAGTATGAAACAAAACCAATCAACTGAAAATTTATGGAGAAAAAAAGGAATCACCGACCAATGAGTCAGTCCCCATTTCTGGAATCAAAGAACTGAACAAACAAGCAAGGAACCAAACCACAAACCTTCGCTTAGTAATTCAGTTGGACTTTGGATCTAACCTATCCTGCTGGAAATCGATCTTGATGTACCGATGTCCTCTGTTTTCATGTTTCAAAAAGCAAGCATGAAAATTAACCAATATGTACAAGCTTGTCATAGCGAAATAAGGTAACAAGATAGCATGCCATTTTTTAAAGATAAACATAGGAAAATGACCGGTGTTTGGTACCAAAATCACACTGGAGTGCAGTATGCACAAATAGAGGGCCAAGAAAGCTACCACCTATTCCAACTGACACAACATTCGTCAATGGTTTCCCCAGTTAACCCAACATGCAGTCCAAGCAGTTCTAGCAATCAATCTTCATGTTTTTGCCACGTTTAGTTAATTAAAAAATTGACTAAAAGTTTACCCATGATCCACTCCTAAAAGTCTCACTCCAAACCTTAGGGTCCCATCACTGTTTATAACTGCATCTCTTGGAGCCCTCAGAGCTACATGAAGCACTTGACCTGTTCTCTGTGCTATTTATCTAACAGAAGCAATCAACTTAAGTTACAAATCTGGCATGGAGCCCAAATCTGGAATTAACTAATAATAAATTAAAATAAGGTATCTACATTTGCGGATTTGGTGAATTCACTGCATTTAGAGGGAAATACAGAATTCTAGAGAACACTGGATTTACTGAAAGCAAACAACAGGATGGGGCTTGTGGCAGTGGTTCTAGATCCAAGCAATGAAACATGAGAGAGAAAAGGTACTGCAGGTTTGGGAAACCATCTCACCTCCGTGTGGACTTTCCCACCCTCTATATGTGCCATTCCTAACTGCCATTATTAGTAGCTAATTGGGCAGATGACATTTCCTTAACCAATGATAAACATCACCCAATGTTGCTGCATCACCATGTCCTCCCCTAGTCCAGCATTACCCTGTCCCATCAGTGCAAATCACTCAAAAAACTAATGGTTTCATAATGTGCAGCTCAATACTTGATAGGCATGCCTTATTTTGCCACTGAAATATCACTCTTTCCTATTTCAAACACTAATGCCTTTTTAAGAGATTTGGGCATAGAATTCACTGCCACAGATAACAAGCAACCTGGCAGCCTCCAAATCATGAAGGGAATTTGAATAGGGTAATCACTAACCTCATGCAATTTGCAGTCTAGCATCCACTGTAGCCTAGGTATGTCCACAATATGTGCAATCGAGAAGCTGTTGGTTTAGCAGGGACACATCAGTTAGCGACACACATGAAAATTGCTCATGTCCTGGAAGCTTGGAAATTTGAAGAAAAATGTAGCAACCAAAAATACCTTAAAATGGGAGGTTGGTTTGCTTTGGCCTGCCCAACACGGTATTACTTTGTGACCTCCAGCATTGTTTCTGCCATTACAGCTCTCTTCTCTAAGTGAAGGTGCTGCCACTGCTGCTTCCATATTTCTCCTACATATATAAGGTACAAGAAAATAGGCATCTACCTTCTAGTTCATAAGAAATGTGCATCTCAGCAAGGAACAAAGCTGCTCTTTTAAAGGACTGCTCACCAAAGTTTGTCCAAGAATTAACTGAGGGCCGAGTAGCATGTTTTTGTTCAGCAGCATCTTGCTTGGTATGTGGGGTGTCTACTGCCACTTTTTGTTCTTGCTCCATTCTTAATAAGACCTGCACATATAATTTAACGTGTGGAAGTGTTTAGCCATGTAAAATGATACCTAAGACCAAAATATTATATCCACAGAATTATGCAGCAAGACAACACCTTAAACATGACATCCATACATAAGCAGAGAGCAATGATGCTAGTGGATCTGAACTATAAATTATCCGCTACTGCATCGTCCAAATGACAACCCTAAAGATTCTCTTTTGGTACAATATCTTTGTTTGTTTAGCATGCCTGTAGCATCAAGCATAGATGGACACATACTGTGTATGAACCAAATGGACTACAGCTACAAGCACAAGCATATATCAGTTAGAGATCCGAGTTCCTGGAACTGCTCATCCGGTAGTACCCATCAGTGCACACATATATTTAATTCATCTCTTCCTAAACTGCTTCTTAGTTCTCATGCATTAGGCAGAGTACTAATAAGCGAAGATTAGAAGAATCAAATCCAACACAAGGAAACAGTAGCCCACCTTCAACTACAAGTATCTTGATTGCTGACCTGATGCAAATAAACTCTAACAAAGTCATGACATTCTGAATGGGCATTTCATCAAACAACCTAGGGGTGTCCATCAAGCAGCTGAGCAGACATGGAGTAGGCTAGGCATCACCCCATGCCCCACCCTCTATCATCGTTGCCCGAAGCCGCATTGGTCGTCCCTCACCATGGCCTTGGGTGCCTAGACACGGAGCCGAGCCTGTTGTGCGCCACCGGCGTTGGTGCAGTGCGCAGCCATGTGTAGCAAGAGCAGGAGGTAGGCGATAGAGCACAGGCTATGCAAGAGGTGGCTCGGAAGAGGCTTAAGAGCAGCACACTGCACACACACACACACACACACACACCATGCAAGCACGTACCTGGATGGGCAGTGCGACCATGTTGGCCCGTGAAGTGACGAAGGGTAGGCGGCCGGTAGCCGAGCGTTGCGGCGACGCCAATGTGCATGACCATGTGGCCGAAGCCTACGCCCAGGGCGCCCAGCTCGTCAGCGGTGCACGGAGGGAGTCCTGGTGGGGGAGGGTACGAGGGCTGGGCAGCGGTAGAAAGGCGTGGTGGCTAAGGGTGGCGCGGATCTCACGGTCGGCGTAGGGAGTCACGAAGGGCAAAGGATCCATGGGAGGCGCACTGGGCGGATCTTGGAGGTAGCCACCGTGTTGGGCGGGTCGCGCGGCCGCCATTCCACATGGAGACGCGAGCGGCGGCGGAGGAGGCGATGTTGTGGTGGAGAGCGGGGACGAAGCGCTGATTGCGGTGACTGGGGGAGCGGGGACGCGGAGAAGAGAGACAGCGCTGATTGCAGACGGGCGACGGTGGCGCTGGGTGGGGTGACGGCAGCGCGGGCATGCGTCGCGCGGCGGATAGGCAGGGCGACGGCGGCGCGGGGGTGGGGTGACGGCGTGAGGCGGAGTGGCGACTACGTCACGGGGGAGAGACGACGAAAGCGCGAGCATGCGTCGCATGGTGAAGGGGCGACAGGCGTGATTCGCGCGGTGGTAGAAGGCCCACCCGTCGGCACGCGGGGAAGGATCGCACGGGGAGGCAGGACGGTGTGGGGGTATAAGCCCGTATACCCGCATAGTCAAACATGGGCCAAGTCTACCGAACAGGCCCGAACTACCAAGGACGCGTCGCCCATACGATCTCCAGGAGATCGCGTATACCCGCCGAGACCTTGGCGGGCAAGGAAATAGCTTTCCTAGGATCTAGCCGATTAGTTTCCCAGATCGGCTAGGATTATAATCTGTTATGTATGGCAAGATCAACTTGTAACCCTGCCCCCCAGACTATATAAGGCGGGAAGGGGGTCTACCCAACTCATCTCATCTACTAGCAATACAACACAGCAACATACAGGACGTAGGGTATTACGCCTCGCGGCGGCATGAACCTGTCTATATCTCTGTCTCGCACGAATTGTGCTCTCTCGTTCGTCTCAGGCGCACCCTCACCGTCTCATCTACTACTGCGGGTATACCCCTCAGTAGACTATCGCCGGTATTCCGTCGACAGTTGGTGCGCCAGGTAGGGGGTGTGCCACCTGATTCCATGGCGAACAAGGTGATTTTTTCTAGCTCCATCGAGCTCCCGACGCCGGGCCAGATCTTCACGGTGGGATCCATCACCTGGGTCATCGGCGTGAACGGCGAAGGGGAGATTCTGGACGCAGCCCAGATCCCCTCCGTATCTCCTCCGACGAAGAGGCTGCCACGCTACGTTCGGAAAAGCATCAACAACGACGACCTGATCGGATCTATAGATCGGGTCACCAAGAAGCTGTCAGAGGGACTCCAAATCCTGGAGTCCGTGTCATCCATGACGCATCGCCCCTCATCGCCGTCCCACGACACAACACTGGTCGTCACCGTCACGCCTCTCGGGCGCATCGTCGAGGAGCGACCTCGAGGGGACCGTCCTCCGAACGGCTACTTGCCGTTCGGTATACAAAACACAGCTTCCAGCTTCGCTCAGACGCTGCGTCGACGCGCCTCCATCCACGTCGGCACCAGCTCCTTCATCACCCCCGACAACGACCGCCCCGACAATGATGATCAAGAGGGTGGCCTTCCCGCCGATCTACCCCCCATCAAGCAATTCTTTGGGGGACCGGTCCTCGCCATCAGCAACGACAGCGACCCGCCGCCCAATGAGACCGAAGAAGCCCGAGGAGCCCGCGAGGCAAAGAACGCCGATCGTAGACGACGCCGTGAGCAGCAAGTTGAAGTGAAGAGGACTGCGGCGCGGAATCTGGAGCCCGAATTTTGCATGCTCGGGCAGTACGAGGTCTGCACGACTCCAAGCGCCAATGTCACCGTTGCGATCGCCGAGGCCAAGAGGTTACCCCAGACTCCAGAGCTCGGACGGCTCACCGCTCTTCTCCAAGCAACTCAGGTCCAGATCAACGAAGGAAGACAAGTACCATCTCATAGCACGGCATCTGCTACAGAGCTCGTCGGCGAAAATGGTGAGATGTCTCGCGGTGGTCGGAGACCTCATCGGCGAGACGGCGACCAAGAGGTGAGCCAATCCAACCTCCGCGCAAAGTTGAAGACCAAAGACCTACGCGGCCGCAATGAGAACAGGAGAGAAGCCAAACACTCAGCAGAGGCCGAGCGACGAAGAGAGTATGATCAGACGCACGGCTTCCCCAACGACAAGACTGCCCTGGAACTGCCATTCACGCCGGCACTCCGAGCAGTTGTCTGGCCTCCTAACTTCAAAGTTGTCGGCATCAAGACTTACGACAGAAGAGCCGATCCCAACAAATGGCTCAACGTCTACGAGATCGCCGTCCAAGCCGCCGGTGGAAACAGGGATGTGATGGCCAACTACCTCCCGGTCATGCTCAGCGCCTCCGCCAACAACTGGCTTCATAGTTTGAGGCCGAACTCCATCAACACTTGGGATCAGTTGAAGGAGCAGTTCGTCAATAACTACCGCGCCACCTGCAAGCTATCGGGCACGAAGTATGATCTTGAAAGGCTCCGACAAGGCTCTCGGGACTCCCTGCGAGACTACATCCGGCACTTCTCGGAAGTCAGAAACGACATCCCCGACATCACAGATGCAGAAGCCATCTCCGCGTTTATGCACGGCCGGAGGCCCGACGAGGAACTGCGGAAGAAATTATACCGCACCAGCCCAACCACCGTCGCCGAGATGCTACGCATCGCCAAGAAGTACGCCGATGGAAACGACGCAGCTCATCACTCCATTCACAGTCGCCTCCGCTTCCCCGACCAGTCGCGGCACCAAGACGAAGGCCACTGAACAGATCGGTGCCAGGATGATCGAGCTCCTCGGAGAGACTACCGCCGCGATGACCGCGACCACCGACGACGCCCAGAACATCGCCGCTACGACGAACCCGAGAGCTCCAGGGCTGGAGAGAGGCGCCGCCACTACCAAGTTTACAACACCCGACCAGCCCCAAAGCGCAATTACGAGGAGGCCTACTCCAAGCTCCTCGATGCCCAATGCCCCGTCCACAAGCACCACAAGCACACCATGAGGGAGTGTGAGGGTTTCTCTAGGAAGTTCCAAGTAGAAGAGAAGAAGAAGGCTCGCGTAGAGTCCGACAGGGACCGGCGCAACGACAGTGACAAGCCTCCAGGCTTCACCGACGCACACCGAACCGTCTCCACCATCATCGGTGGTCGCGCCGCCATCGAGTCAAAGAGGGAGCAGAAACTCGTCAATAGACGTGTCAACTCCGTCGCCAATTCCGACAGCGCGATCGCTGATCCAAGGCTTCCTCCTTGGTCGCACCAAGACATCACCTTCAGCAGGGCCGACCAATGGACCCAGATTCCATACTTGGGTCGCTTCCCATTGATCGTCGATCCGGTCATACGCACGATGCGTTTCCGGAAGGTGCTGATCGACGGTGGCAGCGGCCTCAACATCCTGTTCTCCGGAGCTGCCAAGGAACTCGGGCTACAAGAAAAAGACTTGCAGCCAACATCGGCCCCCTTCTGGGGTATCGTCCTGGGACAGCCGTCATATCCTCGAGGGCAGATAAACCTCCCGGTCCAGTTCGGGCACCCACAGTGCTTCCGCATCGAGCACATCGACTTCTGGGTGGCCGACTTCGACGCCGCATATCATGCTATCCTCGGCTGACCAGCTCTGGCGAAATTCGGGGCCATCCCCAACTACACCTACCTCGTCAAGAAGATGCCAGCGGAGAACGACGTCCTTTCCATTCGCGCTGACCTCCAAGTCGCATATGCTTGCGAGCGGGAGGCCATTGCCATGGCTGAAGCTGTCGAAGAATCCATACTCATGAACATCTGTGCCGTGGACGCAAAGCAGGTAGCTCCAGAAGACCAAGTCATCCCAGAGAAGACCCCACCAAGATCAGCCACCAAGAACAAGGAAACGAAGGAGGTTATCCTGGTCCCCGGCGAGCCAAGCAAGACTACTCGCATCGGGGCCGACCTCGATCCTAAATAGAAAGACGCGCTCGTCAGCTTCCTAAGGGAGCACGTAAGCACTTTCGCATGGAAACCAGCGGATATGCCCGTCGTTCCCAGGAAGTTGATCGAGCACTCCTTGAATGTCTCGAAGACCGCCAAGCCAACCAAGCAGAAGCTCCAGCGATTCTCTCCAGACAAGAAGGAGGCCATTAGGGTAGAGATAGCTCGGCTCCTAGCTGCTGGCTTCATCAGAGAGGTGTATCACCCTGATTGGGTAGCCAATCCGGTGCCTGTAAGAAAAAAGAATAATGAATGGAGAATGTGCATTGATTACACCAATCTCAACAAACACTGCCCTAAAGACCCCTTCGGTCTTCCACGAATCGACGAAGTCGTCGACTCAACAGCAGGTTGCGAGCTACTCAGCTTCCTCGACTGCTACTCCGGATACCACCAGATCGTTTTGAAGGAAGAAGACCAAGAGAAGACATCTTTCATCACCCCTTTCGGGGCTTATTGCTACAAGGACCATGTCTTTCGGATTGAAGAATGCTGGAGCAACCTACCAACGGGCGATTCAAGCTTGTCTCGACGACCTCATCCCTGACGTCGCTGCCGCATACGTTGATGACGTCGTCATCAAGACTCGGATGGCTGAAGACCTCATCTCCAACCTCAAAGCAGTTTTCGGGAAGCTGGACAAATTCCAATGGAAGCTTAATCCAGGCAAGTGTATCTTCGGCGTCCGATCTGGCAACTTGCTCGGTAACATCGTCGCCAGCAAGGCATCCTCCCCAACCCAGAGAAGATCAACGCGGTTATGAGGATGAAGCCTCCGACCAATGTCAAAGATGTGCAAAAGCTCACCGGGTGCATGGCGGCCCTTAGCCGTTTCATCTCCAGACTGGGCGAGAAAGGCCTCCCATTCTTCAAGTTACTAAAAGCTGGCGAGAAGTTCACCTGGTCTGAAGAGGCAGATACGGCCTTCAGAGAACTCAAACGCTTCTTGACGAGTCCTCCGCTTCTCACAGCTCCAAAAAAGGACGAAACATTGCTGATCTACATCGCCGCGACTAATAACGTCGTCAGCACTGCCATCGTCGTCGAACGAGAAGAAGACGGTCACGCCTATCCGGTCCAGCGACCAGTTTACTTCATCAGTGAAGTCCTCAACAAGTCCAAGACCCGTTACCCAACGGTGCAGAAATTGATATACGCTGTTCTCGTCACCTCAAGAAAGCTCCGTCACTATTTTGAAGGATATTCCATAGTAGTAATCTCTGAATACCCCCTGGTTAGCGTCCTCCGGAACAAAAACGCCAACGGCCGGATCCTAAAATGGGCAGTAGAGCTGGGAACATACTCCATTGATTTCGGTAGCCGAATAACAGTCAAGTCGCAGGTACTCACCGACTTCATAGCTGAATGGACAGAGATGCAAGAGTCTCCGCGTCCAGCACACGAAGAGTATTGGACAATGTTCTTCGACGGGTCCCTCAGCATCAGCGGCGCCGGAGCCGGAGTACTCCTTATATCGCCCTCCGGTGAGCGCCTCCGTTACGCCTTGAGAATTCACTTCATGGCGTCCAACAACGCGGCCGAATACGAGGCCGCCTTGCACGGTCTCCAGATAGCCTCCGAGCTCGGCATCCGTCGCATCATGGTCTACGGGGACTCGGCCCTTGGTCATCAACGGACTGCAACAATGAGAAAATGGACTCCTACGTCGCCGCAATCAGAAAAGTCGAAGGGAAATTTCTCGGAATAGAATTCCATCATATCATTCGAAGCGAAAATCAGGCGACCGACGAGCTATCAAAGCTCGGATCATCCCGGTCCGACGTTCCTCCCGGCGTTTTTATCCAGGATCTGTTCAACCCATCCATACAGACTGATGGCGATACCAGCAGCTCTGCGACCGACCAGATAGTGGCATATATTCTGACACCTGAAGAGGACTGGAGAACCCAGTTCATTGATTACCTACTGGAAGCAAGGGTCCCCGAAGATAGGACAGAAGCCGAGCGCCTGGTAAGAAGATCCAAAAGCTATGTCCTGGTCGACAGCAAACTCATGCGCAAGAATAACAGGAGCGAAGTCCTACAAAAATGCGTCCCACGGGAAGAGGGTCTCAGGATCCTTCATGAGGCTCATAGCGGCATGTGCGGCAATCATGCGGCTTCACGCACTCTGGTCGGCAAGATTTTCCGAGTAGGTTTCTATTGGCCAACAGCAGTCCAAGACGCCGAGAAGATAGTCAGAGAATGCGAGGCATGCCAATTCTTTGCCAAGCAGACACATGTACCAGCCCAAGAGCTACAGACCATCCCTGCGTTGTGGCCTTTCGCCACATGGGGACTGGACATGGTTGGTCCATTTAAAACGGCAAAAGGGGGATTTCGCTCCGTCTATGTCGCCATCGATAAGTTTTCTAAGTGGATCGAGTATAAGCCGTTAGTCAAGTCTACGGCAACCAAAGCAGCAGAGTTCTTCAAGGACATCTCCTACCGTTTCGGGCTTCTGAACAGCACCATCACCGACCTGGGATCAACATTTATTGGAAGCGATTTCTGGGACTTCTGCGAAGAAAGAAGCATACCCGTCAAATATGTATCCGTGGCTCATCCTAGAGCCAACGGCCGGGTGGAGAGGGCAAACGGTATGCTGCTCGACGCCCTCAAGAAGCGTCTCCACGCAGTCGTGAATAGAAGCCTAGGCAACTGGATTAACGAATTACCGGCGGTGATCTGGGGACTTCGGACTCAACCCAGCCGGAACACAGGCGTATCGCCGTATTTTATGGTGTATGGCTCGGAGGCAGTACTACCCGCAGATGTAATCTATCGATCTCCAAGGGTTGAGGCGTACGAAGAAGTCCACTCCAACGAGGCCAGAGCAGACGAAGTCGACAAGCTAGAGGAAGAACGCCTGATCTCCTGTGTACGAATAGCTAAATATCTGGAAGGGATCAGGCGATATTACAATCGCAATGTCAACGGCAGAGCCTTCGCAGTCGGCGACCTCGTTCTCCAGCGGAAGCAGAGCAAGGAGGGGATGCATAAACTGTCATCCCCCTAGGAGGGGCCATATATGGTCAAGGCAGTTACTCGACTAGGCGCATATAGGCTCTCCGACCTAGACGGCGTCGACATCCCCAACTCCTGGAACATCGAGCACCTGCGACTGCTTCTACCCCTTGATCTAGGGATCAAACCAGATATGTGTATTTCCATTTTATTATAAACAAGGGCAATACATGGTTCTCTTCGATATTTTGCCTCCATTACATTTTGTACAGCTAATCGTCTTCGACAATGCGTAAGCCCCGCCACTGCTCGGGCAGCACGTCTTTGCCCATGCGTAAGCCCCGCCACTGCTAGGGCAGCACGTCTTCGCCTATGCGTAAGCCCCGCCACTGCTCGGGTAGCACATCTTCGCCTATGCGTAAGCCCCGCCACTGCTCGGGCAGGACGTCTTCGCCTATGCGTAAGTCACGCCACTGCTCGGGCAGCACGTCTTCGCCTATGCGTAAGTCCCGCCACTGCTCGAGCAGCACGTCTTCGCCTATGCGTAAGCCCCGCCACTGCTCGGGTTGCACGATTTCACCAATGCGTAACCCCCGCACCCGTCAGGCAGCATCTGGTTCGACGCCGCGTAATCCCTAAAAATGATAGGCCGCCTAACTACGACACTTCATCGACCACCCCGATATATCGGGTAGCCTTCGCCCACGATAAGCGTAACCCCCGCCTAGCGCGGGCAGCTTTGCCACCACGTAAGCCCCGGGGACAGCCTGGGCCGTTAAGTCTTCACTAACACGTAAGCCCCGAGGACTGCTTGGGCAGTTTAGCAGCGTCTCCAAAAGCCCCGGCAAAAGCACGGGCGACACGCAGGGCGTGTAGGATTATTCGTCAACCATATAAGACCTCGACCATGCTTGGACGTCTCAATTCAAATCCCCTCTGTGGGAAAAGCTGAACATCAGCAGTCAACATCTTGGCGGCTTCCCTAGCCTCTTCATCAAGCTAGTCTTCCTGCTCTTCGGTGGTCCCCCGCGCATACCTGGTCTGCACTCGGTCGTTCTTCACTCCTGGGTAGTGCGACCGGACGACTCCAAGCACATGGGCGGCCACATTCTCGGCAGCAACCACGTAGAAGTCCTTAAAGAACCAAAGAGCCTCCCGTCCACGTTGCACGATGTCAAGGACACCAGGACCTTCGGCAGGCGGTATGGCAGGCGCATACTCAATGATGTCAAGCATAGGTTTAACACCACCAACCAAGGCGTCAAACCTTCCGTCGGCAGCCTCAAGGCGACCTGCAAGGTCATCGACCTGCGCACGATGCCTACGTCCCATCTCTGACAAACAAAACACGTCAGTCGCACTGCAAAAATAAAAAGAAAGGGGAAAGCCGAACAAAAACAGGCAACCTGTCATCGTCTCCAGGTTCTTCCGGGCAGCCTCTCGCATCAGCGCCACCTCAGCCTCCAGCTCATCGGCTGCACGTCACAAAGAATACAATCAGATCATCAAACCAAGACATCTTACAAATGGCGAGACGTCACACATACTCCGCTTCGTCGACACATCCAGCAGCTCCTGAAGACCTACATGCCACACAACTGGTGTTCAGAAAGCAAAAGCGGGACGAATAGCTATCAAGAAGAACAAGAGCCCAACATACCTTTGTTCTCCCGCAATAGACGCTTCTCGGACTCCATAAGGTCCGAGCAGTGCAGCTCCAGGGTATCACGCTCTTTGCGCATGCCTGCCATCACCCCCTCTAGGCGAGTCACCTCGGTCTGCAGCTGTTTGTTTCTCTCTGCTACATCCCAAAGGCGGTGTAGGGTTTTCTGGCGATCTTCAGCGGTCTCATACACTGCCTGGAAGACCAAAGAAGCAACAGATTATTAAGTCAATATATCGTCAGGATAAAATATGACAGGTGTCACCTGCACATGCGACGAAAGATTTCCCAGACGACCGAGAAGCTTCCTCAAGTCCATGCCAGTATCGCAGGATGCCATTCTTCATTCCATCTATCTCGGCGTCAGCAAGATCTTCCTCCGTGGCGACAGCATAGGTGCTCCCCACCATCCGATAGGTGCGAATCAATGGCACGGGCCCCCTTCGGGTGACTTCTTCGATATCCGCACTCTCCGGGAAAGCGCTTGTAGAAGGCCGAGGACATGGCCCTGCTCGGCGGCGACGTCCGAGTTTCATCTTCACGACGCGGCTCCTTGACATTCGGCCCTAGAGGAGAAGCCGCAGGCGGCGGGGTAGGCATGCGCGGCTGCTTGGGAGGAGATGGCGAACCTTGCGCATCAGCCGTTGAGGGCCTCTCGGGCGACCTCTGGGGTGATTCATGCTCTGAAGTCCAGCCAGCGCGGAAGCTCTCGGCTACACCAGCTTCCGAAGTCGTCATCTTTTCAGCGCTGGGATTCTCAACGTCTTCATTAGAAGGGTCCCTACATTTCCAAGACAAAATCTCAACACTGCTCGGATCAAAAAGGGAGAAATATGGAGAAAAACCTACTTACATTTCTGAGTGACGACGCTTTCAGCCGAATTTCTTTCTTTGACCGGACGCTCCAGCGGCAGCGGCAGGCGCATCACCCTTACGGCGTTTTGGGCTCGGTTCATCCTGATCCGAGCAAGGGGTGTCGGCAGCGGCTTGGGCATGGTCCTCGGACATCTTTACCGAACCTTCCGCAGCTCGGACGCCACTAGAAGATCTAGCCTTTTCCGACACCGGCTGTTTCCCCCGAGTAGTCCTTTGGGCTAGTGTCTCCTCATGTTCTTCGTCAACAGACTCTCTTTCTTCCTCGGATGGTTCAATAGAGTCATCCTCGGCACGTCCCCGCTGATAACTGTGCATTGGGTCAACTCGGCCCGGCCATTCAGCGGTTGGCACATCGGAGTACACCTTTTGGTCCTGTTCATTTATCTTCAAGAGATCAAGCAGAAGTTATGGTACAAATATAATATGAGCGATGGAAGAGCCAGGGCAGATTCAGAACTTACCTCCGGCGGAGGATTCTTCAGATTAAAAGCCGCACTTTGGCCACGGTTCCCTATATGAGAGCCCTTCCCAAAATATTCTTCCAAGACTTCTCTGACTTCGACTTCGGATAGATCCCCGGATGAGCACTTGGTCGGATCATTCCGACCAGTAAATTCAAAGGCAGGATGAACTCTTTCCCTGCAAGGTTGGACGCGACGAAACACAAAATTGGTAGCAACCCCAACTCCATTCAGGGTCAAACCCTTGATGATTTCCAGCAACTCGTTCACTTGTCCCAGCTCCTCTACATGTGGTTTCTCCGTCCAGCTACTCTGTTTTTCTGGAATCTGATCCACGGCGCAACGGACGCTCGGTTCTTGGTTGGGATATAGAACCATCTCTTGCTCCAATCACGTACACTGGTATTTAGAGGGATTTGGAGGTAATGTGCGGACATTCCGTCACGCATTTTCAGATACACTCCACCAGCAACTCGAGAACCTGTGCCGCTCGAGTTCACAAGAACGAAGAGATGGCAGAAAAGATTGAAGTGCGGAAGAATGCCAAGGTACACCTCGCAGAAGTGAATAAAGATGGAAATCAAGAGGATAGAATTGGGATTCAAGTGGCACAGGGAAATCTGGTAATAATCAAGCAATTTGCGAAGAAACGAATGGCATGGCAGACCAAATCCGCGGGTAAAATAGTCAGAAAAGACAACCATTTCTCTAGAGTCAGGCATTGGATATGGTTCACCTTGCGATATTCTCCAGCGACCGGTTGCCTGGTCAGGAAGGAATCCCCAGGCCACGAGCGCTTCGAGCTGCGATTTTCCCAATATCGACGGCTGCCACTCGTTCGACATGCAGAACTCCCCCGGCTGTGCCTCCTTTGACTTTTTTGACTCACGGGTGCTCTTCCTGGTGCCCATCATGGCAGATCTGGGTGGGGGAGAGTTGGAATCGACGATTTTTTCTGTGGCGGCAGCGGGAAAAATGGAACCCTAGACGGCGGTGGAGGAATAGGCGGAGACGGATGCGGATTTTGGGATTTGAATGCGCAAGAAGACAAACTAACTGTTCGCCTTTCTACTTATTCCCCTTTCAAACAGCACAGGGGTATTTTCGGTTCACAAGTAAGGCGCCTTTTTTAAGCGGCGCATTGTGCGTTCTTCGTCAAATAAAACCAAAGGTACTCGGTCATACAGAAGACAAAGAGCAGCATGAAGACGATATTGGAGTCATTTTTTCTCTCTTTCCATATGACCGTCATACAATGATAAGGGACTATCACATCATTGAAGCTTTTCAAGAAAAAAGTATACAGGATCCTGCAGCTGACCAAGAAGATGGTCGAGCATGGAGCATTGCCATGGGATTACGGCATCGCTTCTGCATCACAAGGCTTCTTCAAACTGCTTCATCAAGCTGCAGATCTGCTACCAACAATAGGACCAACCTGACGTTCTTCCCCTTCACAAGATTTCTTCAAACTACAGAAGACGTAGTAGTCCGGAGTCTGGAGGACGGCCAAGTTCGTGTTTCTTCAGATCCATTAAAAGAGACGGGGAACTTGAAGGCTTTTTCTCCTGAGAAGATACATATGGCTACCAGTTCCACAATATTTATAGGCACAAGGAGCTCCATATAATTAGAACTTACCAACTTCTAACTGCCAACCACCAACCGTCAGCAATAAAGGAGATTGAATGCGGCAACCACTGGCAGGGGCCATTAATATGCTACAGACCGCTTGTTGCAGAGAAAAGCTATCCCGGGTACTCTGTCGTCTTTACAAAGCGTCCCCGAGCAATAAGCACTGCTCGGGGACTCTGTCGTCTTCACCAAGCGCCTCCGAGCAATAAGCACTGCTCGGGGACTCCGTCGTCTTCGTCAAGCGTCTCCGAGCAACACTGCTCGGGGACTCCGTCAATCTTCGTCAAGCGTCTCCGAGCAATAAGCACTGCTCGGGGACTCTGTCGTCTTCGTCAAGCGTCTCCGAGCAACACTGCTCTGGGAATCCGTTGTCTTCGTCAAGCGTCTCCGAGCAATAAGCATTGCTCGGGGACTCCGTCGTCTTCACCAAGCGTCTCCGAGCGATAAGCAACGCTCGGGGACTCTGTCATCTTCGACAAGCATCTCCGAGCAACAAGCACTGCTCGGGGACTCCGTCGTCTTCACCAAGTGTCTCCGAGCGATAAGCAACGCTTGGAGACGGATGTCGTCTTCGTCAAGCGTCTCCGAGCAACAATGCTCGGGGACTCCATCGTCTTCACCAAGCGTCTCCGAGCAATAAGCACTGCTCGGGGACTCCGTCGTCTTCACCAAGCGTCTCTGAGCAGCAATGCTCGGGGACTCTATCATCTTCACCAAGCGTCTCCGAGCAATAAGCACTGCTCAGGGACTCCGTCGTCTTCGTCAAGCGTCTCTGAGCAACACTGCTCGGGGACTTCGTCGTCTTCGTCAAGCGACTCCGAGCAACACTGCTCGGGGACTCCGTCGTCTTCGTCACGCGTCTCCGAGCGACAAGCTGCTCGGGGACTCCGTCATCTTCGTCAAGCGTCTCCGAGTAATAAGCACTGCTCGGAGACTCCATCGTCTTCACCAAGCGTTTCCAAGTGATAAGCAACGCTCGGGGACTCTGTCGTCTTCGTCAAGCGTCTCTGAGCAGCAATGCTTGGGGACTCTGTCGTCTTCACCAAGCGTCTCCGAGCAATAAGCAATGCTCGGGGACTCCGTCGTCTTCGTCAAGTGTCTCCGAAGCAACACTGCTCGGGGACTCCGTCGTCTTCGTCAAGCGTCTCCGAGCAATAAGCATTGCTCGGGGACTCCGTTGTCTTCACCAAGCGTCTCCGAGCGATAAGCAACGCTCGGGGACTCTGTCATCTTCGTCAAGCATCTCCGAGCAACAAGCACTGCTCGGGGACTCCGTCGTCTTCACCAAGCGTCTCCGAGCGATAAGCAACGCTCGGAGACGGATGTCGTCTTCGTCAAGCGTCTCCGAGCAACAATGCTCGGGGACTCCGTCGTCTTCACCAAGCATCTCCGAGCAATAAGCATTGCTCGGGGACTCCGTCGTCTTCACCAAGCGTCTCCGAGCAGCAATGCTCGGGGACTCTATCATCTTCACCAAGTGTCTCCGAGCAATAAGCACTGCTCAGGGACTCCGTCGTCTTCGTCAAGCGTCTCTGAGCAACACTGCTCGGGGACTTCGTCGTCTTCGTCAAGCGACTCCGAGCAACACTGCTCGGGGACTCCGTCATCTTCGTCACGCGTCTCCGAGCGACAAGCTGCTCGGGGACTCCGTCGTCTTCGTCAAGCGTCTCCGAGTAATAAGCACTGCTCAGAGACTCCATCGTCTTCACCAAGCATTTCCAAGTGATAAGCAACGCTCGGGGACTCTGTTGTCTTCGTCAAGCGTCTCTGAGCAGCAATGCTTGGGGACTCTGTCGTCTTCACCAAGCGTCTCCGAGCAATAAGCACTGCTCGGGGACTCCGTCGTCTTCGTCAAGCGTCTCTGAGCAACACTGCTCGGGGACTCCGTCGTCTTCGTCACGCGTCTCCGAGCGACAAGCTGCTCGGGGACTCCGTCGTTTTCGCCAAGCATGTCCGAGCAGCAAAGTGCTCGGGGACTTTATCATTCAACCAAAAATGGTCAGCGATATCATCAAAATTTATGACCCTGACACCACGTGACTATGTCATAGGCTATCAGGTTCGGGCACTAAGTGGATACACTTCACCTGCCGGTGAAGGTATTGGCTCTACCGTGCCAAAAGTGGATACACTTCACTAAAGAGAAGCTTCTTTCAATTTTTTCTAAGCTCCTTACACACGTCTGGTCAAGCAACACTGAAGATCTGCACCTCTCGACGAATGCAAGGCGCTCGGGGACTAGCTGTGGGGGTATAAGCTCGTATACCCGCATAGTCATACATGGGCCAAGTCTACCGAACAGGCCCAAACTACCAAGGACGCGTCGCCCATACAATCTCCAGGAGATTGCGGATACCCGCCGAGACCTTGGCAGGCAAGGAAATAGCTTTCCTAGGATCTAGCCGATTAGTTTTCCAGATCGGCTAGGATTATATTCTGTTATGTATGGCAAGATCAACTTGTAACCCTGCCCCCCGGACTATATAAGGCGGGCAGGGGGTCTACCCAACTCATCTCATCTACTAGCAATACAACACAACAACATACAGGATGTAGGGTATTACGCCTCGCGGCGGCCTGAACCTGTCTAAATCTCTGTCTCGCACGAATTGTGCTCCCTCGTTCGTCTCAGGCGCACCCTCACCGTCTCATCTACTACTGCAGGTATACCCCTCAGTAGACTATCGCCGGTATTTCGTCGACAGACGGCAGGACCAAAACAAAAGTTGCACCAAATCCTATTCTCCTCTTTGGTCTTATTAGTTGTAGAGATTATCTTTACTTTACTTTACTAAGTTTTTACTTAGTGCTTTACTATTCATTATAGTATTGCTGTGTCTTGTCTTACCTTATAGTTGATTTACACTAGATTGTGATCCTATAACCAGCTCACGTGTGTAGTTCATTGCCTATCATAGGGTGCTTTAGCTATTTGGTACCCAGCTAGAGTAGTGAGAATTAGTGTAAGCGTGGTGCTTAGGCTAGATCTTACCCTTGAATGCCGCTTATCGCACGGATTGTTAGTGGGTGCTAGCAGGTGGTGACAGCCCTGTCTAGTCTTAGTATCCCTCCACGTGTTTTAGGCAAGTTCTTAAAAGGTAGGCTCCCATAAGAGTGTATTGCTTCGGGTAGAGGTTATATCCTCTATTGTTTCGCACAACCACCTATACACCGGAAGTAAGGTAGTTGTCTTAGTGTAATTCATCCATTTGATAAGATAGTTCACAAGAGTAAAGTAAGAGTCATAGGAGTCTTATACTCACTCGTTGTCCTCCCACCTAGCTATACTCTACTAGTTATCCTTAGTTATCTTAAAACCTTATTGTGTCTTTGTGTCATTACCCTTTCCTCTATTTATCGATTTACCCCCTATCACTAGTTGATACTAAGTTGCTATAGACTTAAGGATCTCTGTCTTTTATTAATTATTCCTAGCAACCGCTTTCCCTTGGGATAAAATAAATAACGATACCTTGGAATACTCCCGGGTGAAGTGCTACAACGGTATATTCTGTGCGCTTGCGGAATTATCCAATAGACATAAGAAATACCCCTCACTGGCGCAGTTATCAGAGATAGCCTAACACCCTGTCTCTGGTGGTTACGCTAAGAAGTGTCAACAAGCATTTTTGGCGCCGTTGTCAGAGATAGCCTAACACCCTTGTCTCTAGTGGTTGCACTAAGAAGTGTCAACAGTCTCTCAAAAAGTGATGACGGACTTTTGTCTACATCCGGTGCCCGCACTCTTGGCGGGGCATTTGGAGACGCTGCTAACCTGCCCAAGAGTCCTCGGGGCTTACGTGTTAGCGAGGACTTAATGGCCCAGGCGTCCCTGGGGCTTACGTGGTGGCGAAGCTGCCCGCGCTTGGCGGGGGTTACGCTTATCGTGGGCGAAGGCTTCCCGAATTTATCGGGGCAGCCGATGGAGTGGCGAGGTTAGGCGGCCTGTCGAACGTAGTGCTTACGCAGTCGACGCGGCTAGGATGCCCAAACCGTTGCGGGGCTTACACATAGCCATAATTGTGCTGCCCGAGTAGGTGCGGGGCTTACGCATTGGCGAAGAGGTGCTGTCCGAGCAGGTGCGGGGCTTACGCATTGGCGAAGAGGTGCTGCCCGAGCAGGTGCGGGGCTTACGCTTTGACAGCAAACATATTGATCTGCGATTGTAGACATATATGTATATCGAGGCAATATGACATTTATTAAAGTAATGAAACAAAAATAGACATATCTGCCTTGACACGCTCTCAAGGATAGAAGCGACGTAGATGCTCGATGTTCCACGAGTTGGGGATGTCAACGCCATCGAGGTCGCACAGCCTGTACGAGCCTGGCTGAGTTACTGCTCTGACCATGTATGGTCCCTCCCATGGAGAAGAGAGTTTGTGCATGCCCTCTTTGCTCTGCTTGCACCGAAGGACGAGGTCATCGACCACAAAAAACCTGCCGTTGACGTTCCGGTTATAATACCGCCGCATCCCCTCCAGGTATTTGGCCGTGCGTACACAAGAAGCCCGACGTTCTTCTTCGAGTCTGTCGATGTCCTCTACTCGTTCGCCGTCGGATCTTTCTTCGTTGTAGTTCTCAATTCTAGGAGCTCGGAAAGCGACGTCGGTTGGTAGCACTGCTTTTGATCCGTAGACCATAAAGTATGGAGATACACCTAGTATTGCGACTAGGCTGTGTCCTCAATCCCCAGACGACTGCTGGCAATTCGTTGATCCAGTTTCCTGGGCTTCTTTCGATGACTTCATGTAAGCGCTTCTTGAGGGCGTCGAGCAACATTCCGTTCGCTCTTTCGACTTCACCGTTAGCTCGAGGGTGAGCCACCGAGACATACTTTACCACAATGCTCCTTTCGTCGCAGAAATCCCAGAAGTCGCTTCCAGTGAAGGTGGTTCCGAGGTCGGTGATGATGCTGTTCGGAAGGCCAAAACGATGAGAGATGTCGTTGAAGAATTCTGCAGCCTTGGCCGCTGTTGCCTTCACCAATGGCTTGTACTCAATCCACTTGGAGAATTGGTCGATGGCGACGTATACGCAGCGGTAGCCCCCTTTAGCCGCCTCGAAAGGGCCTATCATGTCGAGTCCCCAAGTAGCGAATGGCCAGGATGCAGGTATGGTCTGTAGCTCCTACACTGGGACATGTATCTGCTTTGTGAAAAACTGGCACGCCTCATAGTGTCATACAATTTTTTCGGCGTCCTGGGCGGCAGTAGGCCAGCAAAATCCAGCTCGAAACGCTTCCCGATCGGGGTGCGTGAAGCTGCGTGGTTGCCGCACATGCCTCCATGTACTTCTTGGAGTATCTTGATGCCCTCTTCGCGCGTGACGCACTTCTGGAATACTTCGCTCTTAGCGTTTTTACGCATGAGCCTGTTGTCGACGAGGACGTAGTTCTTGGACCGTCTCACAAGACGTTCTGCTTCTATCTTGTCTTCGGGGATTTTGGCCTCGAGGAGATAAGCAATGAAAGGTGCCCTCCAATCATTTGTAGTGTCTGAGATGCAGGCTGCTACCTGACCAGGATGGATGCGCTTCGACCTCCGCTTCTTCAGGGATGGAGGCGTGGATCAAGTCTTGGACGAAGACGCCGGAAGGAATATCGACGCGCGATGAACCGAGTTTAGATGGCTCGTCGGCTGCTTGATTTTCTGCTCGGACGACGTGGTGAAAGTCGATGCCCAAGAATTTTCCTTCAAGTTTTCTGATTGCGGCGACGTAGGTGTCTATCTTCTCACTGTTAAAGTCCCAATCTTTATTCTCCTGGTTGATGACCAAGGCAGAGTCCCCATACACCATCAGCCGCTGGATCCCGAGTTCGGAGGCTATCTGCAGGCCGTGGATGGCATCTTCGTATTCGGCCGTGTTGTTGGAGGCTTTGAAATAGATTCTTAATACGTAACGGAGGCGTTCCCCGGTCAGTGATATGAGGAGCATGCCGGCACCAGCGCCACCAATGCTGAGGGACCCATCAAAATACATCGTCCAGTGTGTCCTCGTGCTTGGATAGTACTTGCTCCTGCACTTCTGTCCATTCGGCGATGAAGTCGGCCAACTCCAGAGAATAAGTCCCTAGTTCCACGGCCCATTTCATGATTCTGCCATTGGCGCCTTTGTTGCGTAGGATGTTGCAGAGAGGATGTTGGGTGACCACTATGATTTTATGAGCCTCAAAATAATGGTGGAGCTTGCGTGATGTGATGAGGATGGCATAAATTAGCTTCTGGACCGTCGGGTAGCGAGCTTTGGACTCGTTTAGAACTTCGCTGATGAAATAAACTGGTCGCTGAACCGGATATGCATGACCGTCTTCCTCCCTTTCGACGACTATCGTCGTGCTGACAACATTGCTTGTTGCGGCGATGTAGAGGAGCAGATTTTCATCCTTCTTGGGAGCTGTAAGGAGCGAGGGATGTACCAGGAACTGCTTTAGGTTCTTGAAGGCCTGGTCGGCTTCTTCCTACCAGACAAATATCTCGCCTGCCTTGAGGAGTTTGAAGAAGGAGAGGCCTTTTTTGCTCTTAGGACCGCCATGCCTTGAGGAACCTGGAGATGAATTTCTCGCCTGCCTTGAGGAACCTGGAGATGAATTGGCTTAGGGCCACCATGCATCCGGTGAGCTTCTGAACATCTTTGACGCTGGTCGGGGGCTTCATTCTCGTGACCACCTCGATCTTTTCTGGGTTGGGGTGGATGCCTCGTTTGCTGACGATGTTGCCGAGCAGATTGCCCGATGGTACACCAAAGATGCACTTGGAGGGGTTCAATTTCCATTGGAATTCTTCCAACTTCTCGAAGACTGCTTCGAGGTTGGAGACGAGGTCTTCCACCTTCCGGGTTTTGATAACGACGTCGTCGACATAAGCTGCAGCGATGTCAGGAATGAGATCCTTGAAGCATGCCTGGATGGCCCGCTGGTATGTCGCGCCAGCATTCTTCAAGCCAAAGGACATGGTCTTATAGCAGTAGGCCCTGAAGGGCATAATGAAGGAGGTTTTCTCCTGGTCTTCTTCCTTCAAAGCGATCGGATGGTAGCCGGAGTAGCAGTCAAGGAAGTTGAGTAGATCGCAACCGGCTGTGGAGTCGACGACTTCATCGATACGGGGGAGACCGAAGGGGTCTTTAGGGCAGTGTTTGTTGAGATTGGTGTAATCAACGCACATTCTCTATTCATTATTCTTTTTTCTTACAAGGACCGGATTGGCTAACCAATCGGGGTGATACACCTCTTTTATAAAGTCGGCAGCTAGGAGCCGAGCTATTTCTACCCAAATAGCCTCCTTCTTGTCTAGAGAGAAACACCGGAGCTTCTGCTTGACGGGCTTGGTGGTCTTTGAGACATTCAAGGAGTGCTCAATCAGCTCCCTCGGTACACCAGGCATGTCCGCGGGTTTCCACACGAAAACGCTGACGTGCTCTCTGAGGAAGCTGACGAGCGCGTCATCCTATTTGGGATCATGATCTGCCCCGATGCGAGTAGTTTTACTCGGGTCACTGGGGACGAGGACGATGTCCTTTGTCTCCTTGCTCTTGGTAGCAGCTCTGGGCGGGGTCTTCTCCGGGATGATCTGTTCTTCGGACGCCAGCTTCTGTGCATCCATCGCGCACGTATTCATCAGGATGGAGACATCGGTGGCTCCTGCCATGGAGATGGCCTCCTTTTCACAGTCGTATGCGACTTGGAGGTTGGAGCGGACCGTAAGGATGCCGGTCTCCATCGGCATCTTCATGATGAGGTAAGTATAGTTGGGGATGGCCCCAAACTTAGCCAAAGCTGGACGACCGAGTATGGCGTGGTATGCGGCGTCGAAGTCAGCCACCAGGAAGTCGATGTGCTCGATGTGGTAGCACTGTGGTGTCACAAACTTGGACAGGTAGATTGATCTGTCCCATTGGGTAGGAGGGATACCTTGGGACAATTCCCCAAAACAGAGCCGTGGTCGGCTCCAGATCTTCTGCTCGGCGTCCGAGCTCCTTGGCGGCTCCTGAGAACAAGATGTTGAGGCCGCTGCCACCATCGATCAACACCTTGCGGAAGCGTGTCTTGCGTATCACCGGGTCGAGGATCAGTGGGAAGCGCCCTAGGTATGGGATATCCGTCCACTGGTCTTCTCTGCTGAAAGTGATGGCCTTGTGAGACCAAGGGGGAATCTCGGGTCGGTGATGGGAGCGTCATGGTTGGCGACGGAGTTGACGCGTCTGGTGATGAGCTTCTGCTCTCTCTTTGACTCCCTGGCTATGCGGCCACCAATGATCGTGGAGACCGTGCGATGAGCTTCAGTAAAGCCTGGAGGCTGGTCGTTGTTGTCATCGCGCTTGTCTCTCTCGGACTCAATGCAAGCCCTCTTCTTGTCTTCTTCTTGGAATGCCCGGGAGAAGCCATAGCACTCCCTCATGGTATGCTTATGGAACTTGTGGATCGGGCATTAACTGTTGAGGAGCTTGTCATAAGCTTCTTCATAATTACACTTTGGAGTTGGTCGGGTGTTGTAGACTTGGTAGTGGCGACGTCTTTCTCCAGCTCTGGAGCTTTCTAGTTCATCGCGGCGACGTCGATCGTAGCGATGTTGGTCACTGGCGATCGCACTCGCCACGGTGATGGTCTCGCCGAGCTCCTCCTTCCTCATGGCACCGATCAGATCGGTGGTCGGCGTCCTCGTGGCGTGGTCGGTTGGGGAAGTAGAGACGACTGTGAACGGAGTGGCGGGCCGCTTCGCTTCCTTCGGCGTACTTGTTGGCGATGCGTAGCATCTCGGTGATGGAATCTGGTCTGCTGCAGTACAACTTCCTCTGGAGCTCCTCATCATGCCGGAGGCCACGTATGAAAGCGGAGATAGCCTCGGCATCCGTGACGCCTGGAATGTTATTTCTGGTTTCTGAGAAGTGCCGAATATAATCCCGCAATGATTCTCGTGACGACTGCTGAATCTTCTCCAGATCATACTTTGTGCCAGGCTGCTTGCAAGTGGTGCTGTAGTTGTTTTTGAATTGTTCCCGCAGCTGGTCCCAAGTATCGATGGAGTTCGGCTTTAGGCTCAGCAGCCAATTATTGGCAGATGTGTTGAGCATAACTGGCAAGTAGTTTGCCATGACGTCGGAGTTCCCCCAGCGGCTTTGACCGTGATCTCATAGACGGTAAGCCACTTGGTGGGGTCGGCAGTGCCGTCATAGGTCTCGACGCCAATGACCTTGAAGTTCGGCGGCCAGCGTACCGCCTGGAGTTCTGCCGTGAAGGGGAGTCCGGGAGCGTTCTTGTCGTGGACCAGGGGGCCATGCGCCAAATCATATTCCTTGCGGCGCTCTGTCTCTGCTGAGTGCCTGGCTTCCCTCCGATTCTCGATACGCCCCCGGAGATCTCTGGTCTTCAGCTTTTTCCGGAGGTCAGACTGGTTGACCTCCTGGTCTCCATCTTGGCGACGACGTCTCCTGCCGCCGCGAGAGTGACCACCATCGTCATGGATGATCTCAGCGGCTGACGCAGTGGAAAGTGATAGAGGTAGGAACTGGCGTTCTTCGTTGATCTGGACCTAGGGCTGCCTGGAAGTAAGCCGTAAGGCGTTCCACTTCAGGCGTCGAACCTAGTCTTTTGACCTCTTCTATCGCGACGGCCAAATCAGATCGAATTCTGGCTCCAAGTTTCGCACGGTGGACTTTCTTGCCTCGGCTTGCAGTTCGCGACGCCATCTTTGGTGGGTGTTCCTCCCCTCGCGGGCTGCTCGAGCCTCTTTTGTTTCGTTCGGAGGAGGAGCGCTGTCGTTGCTGACGGCGAGGACGGGCCTGCCGAAGAACTGTCCCGTGGGAGGTGGCAGATCATTGAGATCACCGCTGTCCACGTCGTCGTGGTCGGAGCAGTCGTTGTCGGCGATGATGAAGCTGGAGCCGGTGGTGATGTGCTCAGAGGCGGCGTGGTCGGAGGAGCGTAGTAGATGCGCAAAACTGGAGGCTGCGTTCTGAAGACCAAATGGCATATAACCACTCAGGAGGTCGTGGTTGGAGGCTCTCGAAGACGCGATAGCTCGGGGTCGTAGCTCGACGACGCGCCCCCGAGGAGTGACTGTGATGGCCAGAGTCATGTCCTGGCCAAGCGGAGAAGATTGTTGTGTCAGTCGATGAGTGCTGAAAGTGATCTGCAGTCGACTCCAAGATCTGGATACTCTCGGACAAGCCTTGGGAGATCCGATCTATGGATCTGATCAGGTCGTCGTTGTCGATGGCCTTCCGGGTGTAGCGTGGCAACTTTCTTGCTGGGGCGGAGTTTGCCGGAGGAGTTGGAGTAGATGCGATCTGGGCCGCATCTAGGATCTTTCCTTCGCCGTCGGTACCGATGATCCAGGTGATGGATCCCACCGTAAAGATCTGGCCTGGCGTCGGGAGCTCGATGGAGCTTGAAAAAAATCACCTTCTTCGCCATGAATCAGGAAGCACACCCCCTACCTGGCGCGCCAACTGTCGACGGAATACCGGTGATAGTCTACCAAGAGGTACGCCCAAGGTAGTAGATTGATCGGTGAAGGTGCGCCTGAGACAAGCAAGAGCTACGCTGGAAGCGTGGAACACGAGATTTATACAGGTTCAGGCCGCCGCGAGGCGTAATACCCTACGTCCTGTGTGTTGCTGTATTGTATTCCTATGAGATGATCTGAGCTGAGGGGGTCCCCTGCCCGCCTTATATAGTTTGGAGGGGCAGGGTTACAAGTCGGTCCTTGCCATACATAATAGATTACAATCCTAACCGGTTAAGGAAACTAATCGGCTAGATACTAGGAAAGCTATTTCCTTGTCCACCAAGTCTTCGGCGGATATGCATGATCTTCGGGAGATCATATAGACGACGCGTCCTTGGCAGTTCGGGCCTGATCGAAAGACTTGGCCCATGTTCTGCCATGCGGGTATATGGGTTTATACCCCCACAGTCATGCTTTTACAATCAAGATCATATGCACTCCAACCATAATGCACTACTCAATCCCCGAGTAGGCACATCCACATTCCACACATTCCATCTATTCCACCCAAAAGTGATACCTCATTGGTTACCCCAAATCAATGCTCCAAAGTGTTGACACCAGAAGTGGCAAACGGATATACCGCAAGCATACGGTAGTCAATGTAGTCTTCACTGGGAGTATTCCAGGTATCGTATTTTCCACTGGGGAACGTGAAGTGTTCTAACTAGGTCCAAGCCGTCCAGTGATGAGACAAAGGAGCTATGATAACTAGGTAGAGAGGTTCTTATGTAGCGAAGGATATTTGGTTTTGGTGTTCTAAGTATTATAACACCCTAGTGTTAGTTACTATTTTCACACTTGCATTTGCATGTCATCAAGCATAGATCATGTCATTTCATGCATCATCATCATTGCATTTTATTTGATTCCCTTTTATTGCTACATGTTTGTTTATATGTCCATAACATGCTAAATGTGTTGACATGCAAATGTGATGCTTGTTTACTGTTCTAAATGCTTTAGACATGTTTGGGATAACCTTTGGAACAATGTTCATGTTGGTGAAATCCCCAAAATACCCCTCTAGCTCATAGTTGACTAGAGAGCCCTCTAAAAGCTATTCTGTTTGACCAAACAAGAAGGGCATTTTAGAGATTCTGCATGTCAGTGCACCCTTAATCAAAGTTGTGTAGAATTTTATAAGCAACAAACTTTATTTTTGGGTCAACTCATGAAAATGGGTGGAAGGAGGTCAAAAAGTTGAATTAGTGCAGATTTGGAGCTGTTTTGAAGTTTTCAAAATTTTCCTAAGTCTAAACTGGTTTTCAGTTTCAGTGTACCCCTGTTCATCGACCTGTATCTCTCAATCCAGGCCGAACTAGAGTAAAGTGCCTTAATATGAAATGATCTACTCATGTAGCTCTTCAATCCATATTAGTGAAGTTTTCACTGAAACGCATCGGATCACGAGCTAGAGATCGAGCAAAAACTGGGTTTCAGTCGGTTTCGGCCAGACTGAATCGAGTCGATTCAGTCGCCGCCGACGTGGCCGCCATCAGGCATCGGCCGCCAGGTGGCGCCTGTACGCCGTCGTTGCCCTGCCGCGCGGTCGGCTTTACAAAAGCGACACTCCTCCTGTCCCCCAGCACGCTCGCTCTCACTATCCCCGCTCTCTCGCCCTCCGCTCGCCGTTTTCCGCTCCGCCAGCGCCATCGCCGCCGAGCCGTCGCCGCGGTGAAATCCGCCGTCACCGCGCCGTCTCCGACCGCTCCACCTTCGTCATAGCTTCGACTTGCTCTGCTCTTCGTCCTCGACCCGTTGCCGATCTCAGCCGAGCTAAGGTATAACGGTTTGGCCTTCTCGCCGCCGCGCCATTGCCGGAGCACCGCCGAGCTCTCGGGTCGCCCCGACGAGGGAGATGCCGGGGTCGGCTTCTCTCTCCATTACTCGTCTAGGAGTATCCGTTAGCCGTAGATCCATTCTAGGCCGTCGGATAGGTCGATCTCGCCGTAGGTTCGCCGGAACCCGAGCTCGCCGTGAACCCGCTCGCCGCCGTGCCGCCATGCGAGCGTGGTCAGTGAGCTCCCATGCGCAATAGTTCGATTCGTCGCACGTATAGGTCCGCTAGGGTTCCAGGGACATGGAACGAAGCTTAGCCGCGCGAGCAACGGCCGGAATCGGCCGGCGCAAGCTCGCCGGACCACCGCCGTCCGCCATTGCCGCCGTCGAGCTCGCTCCGGTGGGGTACGACCCTCGGCTAGTTGGTCCATCGAGTTCGTCTCGTTGCCACGAGTCGGTAGGTAGCCTCGGCGTCGCAGGAGACCTCGCCGTCGGCGAGCTCTCGCCGGTCAGCGCCGGCGGCTCTGCTCCTCTCTCTGACGCGTGGGGTCGGGTTGACCCCGAGGCCCGCGAGTCAGCCGTTCGGGTGCGCCTCTGGTTCACTGAGCCAGGTGCACGTAGCAGTTCTATCGGGTTTGGGTTTTATGATTTATAAAATGAATTTCCAGAAAATGTGTAAAATCTTCCAAAATTCATATCTAGAGCTAGGAATGTCCATTTGGGGTGAACCAAATTTTGTTATGTTTGTATTTCTGAGCTCTATCAAGAAAAAATATAAAATATACTTTTGGAATACTTTTTCTGTGCAGTTATATTTAAATTGTTAATTGCTTGTAAACTTGATAAATGCATAAGTAATTGCAGGAATGTGCTAAAAATGTGATTCCACTTGCATTCATCTTGTTTAGGGAAGTAGAATCTATGAAAAATATGTTTGCTGGTGTTTCACTGTTATTTATATGATGTCTAGTATAATGTGCCTTTTATGCTTTAATCTTGCAAAAATCACCATGCTTAATGTGTTAAGGTTATGGTCATGAATATTTTTCCTGGACTATGTTATGTTGGAAAGAAGCTAAGAAAATTAGGAAATCTGTTGTTTGATACTTTTCACTGTGTTAAGTATTTTCCATTGTTTAAAAGGCTGGTTGCTTGTTATTTTTGTGTAGACTGTTATACTTGTCCAAATGACTTGAAATTTTGTCAGTAGGCTAGCCTAGATGTGTAATAGCTACTGTAATGTTTATGGATTTTTCTGGTCACAGTAAACAGTAGGTCCAGTTATAGGCTAGGGTTTATTTAATTGTTTCTAAGCAAATATCTTTTGGTTGGGGAGTGCTTTTTTATGCGTTTCTGTGATGCTCAGCATTATCACCTGTGTTAAACAGTAGAGCTGATCCTACTTTGAGCTTAGGGCAGCAAGGTTAATATTTTGTTTATATGATGTTGCTCGCGCTTGTTAATTATAAGTTGGTTGTGGTAGGTTAGTTGATGCATGTTAATTATTAAGTGCAGGTTGTAGACCCCTCACCTGGGACGAGAAATTGTTCTATGCCTTGCTTAAGAAGGGTGAGTATGAGTCGGTTGTCTAGGGAAGAAATATGCACGTACTCAGTAAATGAGTGTGGATTGTTAAACTGATTGCATATCATGGGTTAATTCGTGCATCTCTATCTTGCATTTCCTATGCATTCTCAGTTCTCATATATGCATGTCATGCATACAGGATCGCCGGGAGGCGTGACGCTGTTGCAGTTCGATCCACCGGAGGAGGGAGTTCCGCCGGAGATTGAAGTGCCAGAGGTTCCCGAAGGTCAGGAAGAAGAAGCTGAACTTCCAGAGTGCCCGGATCACCAACCTACTAACTTTGTGAAAGGCAAGCCCTGGAGCATCCCTAAGTCTCCACCTACTCTTTTTACAAATGCACTGGTCTTTATTAAATCGTATGATTGTGCACTTAAGTATAGGAGTTGATATGATACCGTTGCTGCATTTATACCTTGTCCACTTATACTTGATCCTGAAGTTATTACTAGACAAGGGGATGGGTTCGATCTTATGCTTAGCCATGCTTAGACCGGTAGAAGTCGAGGGATTTCCTGTCCTTCGCGAGCATAGGTGGTTACTAATGATGATGGAGTTGGATTCCACATGATGGACTATATGTGCCACCATGCCATAGTGTCTAATGAGAGAATCAAGACTAGGTAGTGGGGAGCCGCATGACATGGTTGAGGTCATGCCGTCTTCGGTGCTGCTTGCGGCCGACTAGGACTGAGGCCACCAGACATCAGTTGAGATTGAAAGACGTCGTCACATAGCTGGCCAGATAAGTCGTTCTGACCGCGAAGCCGAGTATTTATTTCTGAGCCGAGAATTGGTGCGACTAGGCAGACATATTCTGGAGATAGGAAGTATGTGCGGAGACACCATCCTACCAAGGGCAGGTCAGGGACCTGATGCATCCTGGAAGTGGGTTGGTCTCTGAGAATATGGTCCCCGCCAAACTCGTGACATATTGTGTCTCAGAAGGATTTAACGGTGGCCCAAGAAGCCAGTGGCTCGGCTGATAGGGTTTGTGATTGGCATATTTGCCAGCTGGTACAATCGATTCGAATCGCCATCTCTCCTGGTTAGTGAGAAACTGAACTGATCTTCTGGTGAGGTAGAGGCTAATAACTTGAACCTAATGATTATGGTGAGATGAGGTTGATATCTGTGGATATCAGAAATCATATGGTTTTATTGATTGCTACAATATTCAGTGAATGCTTAGTATAGTGGCTAATCTTAGTAGATAGCTTAACTGAAATCGAAGCTTATCACAATTAAAATGAATAAGTTGAGGTTCTACTGTAGTAATGCTTTTGATGCAAAAATGATGCTACCCTCTGTAACACCCTAGTGTTAGTTACTATTTTCACACTTGCATTTGCATGTCATCAAGCATAGATCATGTCATTTCAGGCATCATATCATTGCATTTTATTTGATTCCCTTTTATTGCTATAAGTTTGTTTATATGTCCATAACATGCTAAATGTGTTGACATGCAAATGTGATGCTTGTTTACTGTTCTAAATGCTTTAGACATGTTTGGGATAACCTTTGGAACAATGTTCATGTTGGTGAAATCCCCAAAATACCCCTCTAGCTCATAGTTGACTAGAGAGCCCTCTAAAAGCTATTCTGTTTGACCAAACAAGAAGGGCATTTTAGAGATTCTGCATGTCAGTGCACCCTTAACCAAAGTTGTGTAGAATTTTATAAGCAACAAACTTTATTTTTGGGTCAACTCATGAAACTAGGTGGAAGGAGGTCAAAAAGTTGAATTAGTGCAGATTTGGAGCTGTTTTGAAGTTTTCAAAATTTTCCTAAGTCTAAACTAGTTTTCAGTTTCGGTGTACCCCTGTTCATCGACCTGTATCTCTCAATCCAGGCCGAACTAGAGTAAAGTGCCTTAATATGAAATGATCTACTCATGTAGCTTTTCAATCCATATTAGTGAAGTTTTCGCTGAAACGCCCTGGATATTGCCCTGCCGCGCCGGTCGGCTTTACAAAAGGGCAACACTCCATTCTGTCTCCCGCACGCTCCTTCACTCTCACTCGCTCGCCCTCGCCTCTCTGCTCTCCTCTTTCCTCTCCGCTGTCGCTATTTCCGCCGCGCCGCCGCCGTGGTGAAATCTGCCGCCACCGAGCCGTCTCCGACCGCTCCATCTTCGGCGTAGCTTCGGCTTGCTCTGCTCTTCGTCCTCGACCCGTTGTCGACCTCAGCCGACCTAAGGTATAGCTCCAGCGAGCTTCTCGCCGTCCGCCATTGCCGGAGCGCCGCTGAGCTCTCGGGTCGCCGCGACGAGGGCGATGCCGGGGTCGGCTTCTCTCTCCATTGCTCGTCTAGGAGTCTCCGTTAGCCGTAGATCCATTCTAGGCCGTCGGATAGGTCTATCTCGCCGTAGTTTCGCCGGAACCCGAGCTCGCCGTGAACCCGCTCGCCGCCGTGCCGCCATGCGAGCGCGGTCAGTGAGCTCCCGTGCGCAATAGTTCGATTCGTTGCACGCATAGGTCCGCTAGGGTTCCAGGGACACGGAACGAAGCTTAGCCGCTCGAGCAACGGCCGGAATCGGCCGGCGCAAGCTCGCCGGACCACCGCCGTTCACCATTGCCGCCGTCGAGCTCGCTCCGCTGGGGTATGACCCTCGGCAGTTGGTCCATCGGGTTCGTCTCGTTGCCACGAGTCGGTAGGTAGCCTCGGCGTCGCCGGAGACCTCGCCGTCGGCGAGCTCTCGCCGGTCAGCGCCGGCGGCTCTGCTCCTCTCTCTGACGCGTGGGGTCGGGTTGACCCCGGGGCCCGCGAGTCAGCCGTTCGGGTGCGCCTCTGGTTCACTGAGCCGGGTGCACGTAGCAGTTCTATCGGGTTTAGGTTTTATGATTTATAAAATGAATTTCCAGAAAATGTGTAAAACCTTCCAAAATTCATATCTGGAGCTAGGAATGTCCAATTGGGGTGAACCAAATTTTGTTGTGTTTGTATTTCTGAGCTCTATCAAGGAAAAATATAAAATGTACTTTTTGAATACTTTTTATGTGCCGTTATAATTAAATTGTTAATTTCTTGCAAACTTGATAAATGCATAAGTAATTGTAGGAATGTGCTAAAAATGTGATTCCACTTGCATTAATCTTGATTAGGGAAGTATAATCTATGAAAAATATGTTTGCTGGTGTTTGACTATTATTTATATGATGTCTAGTATAATGTGCCTTTTATGCTTTAATTTTGCAAAAATCACCATGCTTAATGTGTTAAGGTTATGGACATGAATATTTTTCTTGGGCTATGTTATGTTGGAAAGAAGCTAAGAAAATTAGAAAATCTGTTGTTTGATACTTTTCACTGTGTTAAGTATTTTCCATTTGATTAAAAGGCTGGTTGCTTGTTATTTTTGTGTAGACTATTATACTTGTCCAAATGACTTGAAATTTTGTCAGTAGGCTAGTCTGGATGTGTAATAGCTACTGTAATTTCTATGTATTTTTCTGGTCACAGTAAACTGTAGGTCCAGTTATAGGCTAGGGTTTATTTAATTGTTTCTAAGCAAATATCTTTTGGTTGGGGAGTGTTTTTATGCGTTTCTGTGATGCTCAGCATTATCACCTGTGTTAAACAGCAGAGCTGATCCCACTTTGAGCTTGGGGCAGCAAGATTAATATTTTGTTTATATGATGTTGCTCGCGCTTGTTAATTATAAGTTGGTTGTGGTAGGTTAGTTGATGCATGTTAATTATTAAGTGCAGGCTGTAGACCCCTCACCCGGGACTGAGAAATTGTTCTATGCTTTGCTTAAGAAG
Source organism: Eremochloa ophiuroides (assembly GCA_038502445.1). Taxonomy (NCBI): domain Eukaryota; kingdom Viridiplantae; phylum Streptophyta; class Magnoliopsida; order Poales; family Poaceae; genus Eremochloa; species Eremochloa ophiuroides. The sequence goes on from JAHLJS010000002.1 coordinate 52,889,205, forward strand.
GGTGAGTATGAGTTGGTTGTCTAGGGAAGAAATATGCACGTACTCAGTAAATGAGTGTGGATTGTTAAACTGATTGCATATCATGGGTTAATTCGTGCATCTCTATCTTGCATTTCATGTGCATTCTCAGTTCTCATATATGCATATCATGCATACAGGATCGCCGGGAGGCGTGACGCTGTTGCAGTTCGATCCACCGGAGGAGGGAGTTCCGCCGGAGATTGAAGTGCCAGAAGTTCCCGAAGGTCAGGAAGAAGAAGCTGAACTTCCAGAGTGCCCTGATCACCAACCTACTAACTTTGTGAAAGGCAAGCCCCGGAGCATCCCTAAGTCTCCACCTACCCTTTTTACAAATGCACTGGTCTTTATTAAATCGTATGATTGTGCACTTAAGTATAGGAGTTGAAATGATACCGTTGCTGCATTTATACCTTGTCCACTTATACTTGATCCTGAAGTTATTACTAGACAAGGGGATGGGTTCGATCTTATGCTTAGCCATGCTTAGACCGGTAGAAGACGAGGGATTTCCTGTCCTTCGCGAGCATAGGTGGTTACTAATGATGATGGGGTTGGATTCCACATGATGGACTATATGTGCCACCATGCCACAGTGTCTAATGAGAGAATCAAGGCTAGGTAGCGGGGAGCCGCATGACATGGTTGAGGTCATGCCGTCTTCGGTGCTGCTTGCGGCCGACTAGGACTGAGGCCACTAGACATCAGTTGAGATTGAAAGACGTCGTCACATAGCTGGCTAGATAAGTCGTTCTGACCGCGAAGCCGAGTATTTCTTTCTGAGCCGGGAGTTGGTGCGACTAGGCAGACATATTCTGGAGGTAGGAAGTATGTGCGGAGACACCATCTTACCAAGGGCAGGTCAGGGACATGATGCATCCTGGAAGTGGGTTTGTCTCTGAGAATATGGACCCCTCCAAGCCCGCGATACATATTATGTCTCAGAAAGATTTAACGGTGGCCCAAGAAGCCAGTGGCTCGGCTGACAGGGTTTGTGATTGGCATATTTGCCAGCTGGTACAATCGATTCGAATCGCCATCTCTCCTGGTTACTGAGAAACTGAACTGATCTTCTGGTGAGGTAGAGGTTAATAACTTGAACATAATGATTATGGTGAGATGAGGTTGATATCTGTGGATATCGGAAATCATATGGTTTTATTGATTGCTACAATATTCAGTGAATGCTTAGTATAGTGGCTAATCTTAGTAAATAGCTTAACTGAAATCGAAGCTTATCACAATTAAAATGAATAAGTTGAGGTTCTACTGTAGTAATGCTTTTTGATGCAAAAATGATGCTACCCTCTGAGCTCCACCAAATAAGCCTTGCATATCCTTGAGAGTCTTTTTATTTACTCCTTGTCGGGTAAGTCTAGCTGAGTACAATTGAGTACTCAGGGTTTTATTCCCATTGTTGCAGATGGTGTAGTCTACAACGCGTATTGCAGGAATTGCTTCACCCCTGCGGGCGAAGAAGACTAAACCCGAGGGCAGGGTCATTATCTATCCTTAGATGTTGTAAGAATGCTGTGACAGTGTCATGTGATGGTACTCGTATTTGAACTCTGTGGTGTAAAACTATGTTGACTTCCGCTACTACTCTATTTGTGTAAAAGACTATGTTGTACTCTGATGTTTAAATTCGGTTGCGAACCTATGTGTCATGTGATCGGGTATTGCTGAATGAATGATCCTTGGGGTATGAAATGTTTGAAATCCTTCGAGATTTCCGGACTACCGGGTTTATATTGGCTCAAGTGCGACTGGATTGCGATTAAAATGCAATCGTTGTACTTGTGCTCGTATAAATTGGTCGGTTCTGTGACACCCTCTGAGCTCCACCAAATAAGCCTTGCATATCCTTGAGTCTTTTTATTTACTCCCTGTCGGGTAAGTCTAGCTGAGTACAATTGAGTACTCAGGGTTTTATTCCCATTGTTGCAGATGGTGTAGTCTACAACGCGTATTGCAGGAATTGCTTCACCCCTGCGGGCGAAGAAGACTAGACCCGAGGGCAGGGTCATTATCTATCCTTAGATGTTGTAAGAATGCTGTGACAGGGTCATTTGATGGTACTCGTATTTGAACTCTGTGGTGTAAAACTATGTTGACTTCCGCTACTACTATATTTGTGTAAAAGACTATGTTGTACTCTGATGTTTAAATTCGGTTGCGAACTTATGTGTCATGTGATCGGGTATTGCTGAATGAATGATCCTTGGGGTATGAAATGTTTGAAATCCTTCGAGATTTCCGGACTACCGGGTTTATATTGGTTCAAGTGCGACTGGATTGCGATTAAAATGCGATCGTTGTATTTGTGCTCGTATAAATTGGTCGGTTCTGTGACAGCTGGTACCAGAGCATAATTCAGCATATACCGTCGCTTGACTATTTAAAAATTAAAAGAGTTTTGAGTTTTACAAACTAATTGCCAACTGGTAGTGTGTGTAGGTGGTTTAAACCAAGTGTTTGCGAAACTTATGAGTACCAATGACCAAGTCCTATAGCCCTATATATATATGTGGTAATTAGGTGGCTTATGTAAGTACTGACTTGGGGGGGGATTGCATCATGTTTCTATTTGTGGTTCATTTGGTTTTATCGTGCGGATAATTATGAACTGTCGGTTTCTTATTGCTTCCTATGGGTCAATGTACCACGTCGCCTAAGGTAAGGTGAGATGTGAGTGTAAGATCAAACAACCATCGATCGATGGTGAGTGTATGGTTACTGAAGTGAGTACATGTGATCCATATGTGTACTTATGGAAGTAAGGTGGAGTAATTAATTTTGGGGTCGCAAATGTTCATGGGAACATTTCTGGCAAAAAGTGCTTCTCGTTGCCCTGCATACATTGGGATTTGGGCTGAAATGAATCTTCTGCAGGTACACTAACCACGCAAAATGTATAGCACGGTTAGTTACCTATATGAGAGCACGTGGTATGCCACCGACTATAACGTTAGTTAAAATATATTATGTGTGAGGTCGTTGGCACGTGCATGCATCATGATCATGAAATTAATTCAAGCTATTTGTACTATTTCCTTCCCTATGGTAAAATTTGTGCTGCCCTATCTTATTCTAAATGCTGAAAGATGTTGTAATGTACCAGATGGTAGCTGAAGGTGAGCCGCAGAGTGGTCAGTTTCTGGAGCAGTTTGGCACACCCACTGTGCTATGGAGGTTGTTGAAGTCTGTGGGATATGCAGAGCCACCACTGTATTTCTGGAAGCCAGCGAAAACCATGGTGCAGCCTTGGTTTGATGTTTGGGTGACTATCCCTGTGCTTGAAAGGGGTTGGTCGTTTCCAGGAATAAAGGTGGAAGTTGACATGAGGACGCCATGGGATGGTTCGCAGCTTGCAGCTTTCGAGGTGTTGACGGATATTTGCAGCCGGTTCAACAAGAGAGCTGATTTGGGGCCAGCAAATGTTTTTCCCAGGGTGGATGCTTCTCAGGGTGAGTGGGCTCAGTCTAGCCAAGCTTCTTTGGAGCGAGGCAGGGACGAGCGTGCTCATAGCACGGGTGCTTCTATGAGTGCTATGTTTGCTGTCCTGAGGATGCATTATTCCACTAGAGATGGTTGGATGAAGTGCGTTGAAGCCCTGCATGATGCTGTGGAGAAGAAGTTAGAAGCTGAAGAGTGGGCATGTATGGCTCGTCGTAGCTCAGATGACTTGGTGGTAGCTCTCACTGCCTGTCGCAATGAGTTGTTACGATGCACTGGCGCCTTGTTGGCAGCTGATCGCCGTGTCGAGGTGCTTGAAAGGGAGAATGCAGATCTTCGCCGCCAGCTTGACAATCGCAATATGAGCTTGACACGTCAGCGCGATGAGTTTCTGTAGGAGTTGCGTGCTAGTCAGCAGCAGGTTTGGGAGTTGCAGCAGGATGTTCATCGTCTGAACAACCGTGCTGATCCGTTTCATCCTCCGGGTGCAGCGGAGTTTGCTCCTGAGATCTTCATTGCAGCTGATGATGGTGAAGCAAGTGAGGAAGAAGAGGAAGAAGACCCCGAGGAGATCGTGCCTATTGACGAGAGTGATGACCATGGTGGGAACATGTCCGGCATGGACAGTGACCACGATGACTAGGCTTTTTCTAGTGATCTTGCCATGATCGGCACCCTTTTGTATTGGGAAAACCTTTAATGTCATGTAATGAAAGAACCCTGTGTGTTCAGGGCTGGAACCATCAACCTTTTAATTAAGTAATGGTAACTTATGCAGTTTGGAAACCCAGTTTTGGTTGCGCCTTGTTATTGTGCGGTTGTGTGATGATTATTGAATTATTGTGCCGTTTGTTGGTTATCAAAAATGATCATTGATATCTTTTGGGCATAATCTTTCGGTTATCTTTGGCATAACTGACACTTAACAATGGTTGTGTGTGTTGCTACAGATGGCACCTCATACCCGTCGTCATGGGTCAACCAGTGGTGGTGGTAACGAACATGAAGATGAGGAGTTGCCGCCTCCTCCACCGCGTACCCAGGAACAGATGTTTGCTCAGTTCTTGCACACTCAGCAAGCGATTCTACAGCAGATGGTTGCTAGTAACAACCACAACCGCAATCGAGATGGACGCCGCGGAAACGATGAGGACCAGTACAGTAACTATAAGGACTTCATGGACACTAAGCCTCCGGTATTCAAGCAGGCCGTTGAACCACTGGAAGCTGATGAGTGGTTAAACACTATTGAGCAGTCATTCTCGGTGCTGCGATTGACTGAAACCATGAAGGCTAGCTTTGCTGCTATGTTGCTGCAAGGCCAAGCTGGAATATGGTGGGCCAATCGCAAGACCGCCTACCCTGTAGTCGCTGATATCACCTGGGAGCAGTTCACCAGGGATTTCAGGGGACATTTCATTCCAGCAGGCTTGATCAAGATGAAGTCAATGAATTCATGCAGCTTACTCAGGGTACCAAGACCCTCACTCAGTATCATCATGCCTTTAACAATCTGTCAAGGTATGCCCCGTGGATGGTGGATACAGATGAAAAGAAGATCAAAACTTTCAAGAGAGGTCTTAGTACCAAGCTTATGAAGACTCTGGCGAACAACGCTCGTACAACTTTTAACGAGTTCATCAGTGAAGCTTATATCCAAGAGAAACAGAATAACTTGCACACTGCTTCCAAGGGAGGCAAGAGGCCATTCGAAGGAAGCTCTTCTCAGTCAAGGACTCCAGCAGCTAGTCGTGCGGTGGCAAATCGCCCTGCTTACCGTCCGGCTGTTCCTAGAGCAATATTTAGACCCCCTACAAAGAAGCAGCCAGCGCCACAACGCTACAAGAAAGGCTTCACAGTGCCTTTGAACAAGAACAATGCTCCTCCAAGCAACGCCGTTCAAGTGAGGACCAACCAAGGTCTGGGGCCATGCTTTAACTGCGGCCAACAGGGGCATCTTGCTCGTTATTGTCCTCATCCCAGGCAGGGTCATGTGCATCACACTACTGCGGAGGAACTTCCGGAAGGTGAACCAGTCACTACGGGTATGTTTTCTGTGAATCAGCATCCTGCTATTGTTTTGTTCGACTCAGGATCGTCGCGTTCTTTCGTGAGTCAAGCATTTGCACAAAAGCATGCATTACCAATTGTTGAGTTGAGCCATAGTTTCCGGATAACTTCAGCTGGGGCAGAAATTTGTACGCGTCATGGTGTCAGGGATGTGACCATTGAGATTGGTAATCGGGTTTTCATCAGTAGTCTTATTGTGCTACCAGGGTTGGGTCTGGATGTTATTTTGGGAGTTAGTTGGATGGACAAGCGGGGTGCGGTGTTGGACGCCCCTAACCGGATGTTAACACTGAAGGAACCCCAAGGTGAAGGCACTTTTCAGGTTCATCTGCCCCATAGGGGAGATCTTTTTAGTCTCTCTTTCTCAGTTGAGGCCGTGACACTTCAGAGCATCCCTGTAGTGTGTGAGTTCTCTGATGTCTTTCCTGATGATCTACCTTGGACTTCCTCCTGATCGAGATGTGGAGTTTGCAATAGAACTTATTCCCGGTACGGCACCTATTTCTCGAAGGCCATATAGAATGCCTCCTCATGAATTAGCGGAACTCAAGAAACAACTCCAGGAGTTATTGGACAAAGGGTTTATTCGTCCTAGTTCTTCTCCGTGGGGCTGTCCTGCAATCTTTGTTAAGAAGAAGGATGAAACTTTGCGTATGTGTGTGGACTACAGGCCACTAAATGCTGTGACAATTAAGAACAAGTATCCTCTACCTCGTATTGATATCTTGTTTGATCAATTGTCCAAGGCCAAGGTTTTCTCTAAAATTGATCTGAGATCTGGGTATCATCAAATTAAGATCAGACCACAAGATATTCCCAAGACGGCTTTCTCCACTCGGTATGGATTGTATGAGTATTTGGTTATGTCTTTTGGATTAACCAATGCTCCTGCACATTTCATGTATCTAATGAATTCGGTATTCATGCCTGAGTTGGATAAGTTCGTGGTAGTCTTTATTGACGATATTCTGGTGTACTCTGAAAACATGGAGGATCATGCTGAACACTTGAGAATAGTCTTGGCTAGACTCAGGGAGCATAAGCTGTATGCTAAGTTCAGCAAGTGTGAGTTTTGGTTGACTAAGGTACCTTTTCTGGGACATATCTTATCGGCTGAAGGTATTTCTGTAGATCCGTCAAAAGTTGAGCAGGTGTTGGATTGGGAGTCACCAACAAATGTGTTTGAGGTTCGTAGCTTTTTGGGATTAGCTGGGTATTATCGCCGCTTTATCCAAGATTTCTCTAAGATAGCTAAACCTATGACCAAGTTATTGCACAAGGATACTAAGTTTGTGTGGAGTGAGGAGTGTGAAACAGCTTTTCGCACCTTGCGAACGTTGTTGACCACTGCTCCAGTTCTCGCACAACCTGATATTGAAAAGCCTTTTGATGTGTACTGCGATGCTTGTGGCACTGGGTTAGGATGTGTTCTCATGCAAGAAGGCCGAGTCATTGCTTATGCCTCGCGTCAACTGAGAAAACATGAGCAAAACTATCCTACTCATGATTTGGAACTTGCCGCTTTAGTTCATGCATTGAAGATTTGGCGCCACTATTTGATGGGTCACAAATGTCATATCTATTCCGATCACAAGAGTCTCAAGTACATTTTCACTTAGCCTGAGTTGAACATGAGGCAAAGAAGGTGGTTGGAGTTGATCAAAGACTATGATCTAGAAGTACACTATCATCCGGGCAAGGCCAATGTCGTAGCCGATGCTTTGAGCCGAAACTCTCATTGCAATGTATTGCAGCCTTTGCTAGCAGACGGATTCAATCTTGTGCATCCAGTGGTGTTGAATAATATTACTCTCAGTTGTACTTTGGAAAGCAAGATTATTGAAGGTCAGAAAATAGATCCCGGCATATATCATATCAAAAGGAAGATGAAAGAACAAGAAATGCTTCATTTTCGAGTAGATGAAAAAGGTATATTGTGGTTCAAGGATCGATTGGTAGTACCGAAAGACCGTGAGTTGAGGAATCAGATTATGGACGAGGCTCATTTGTCCAAGTTGTCTATCCATCCTGGTAGTAGTAAGATGTATCAAGACTTGAAACCTAGGTTCTGGTGGACCAAAATGAAGAAGGAAATTGCAGCCTATGTGGCCAGGTGTGATACCTGTTGTCGCGTGAAGGCTATTCATCTTAAGCCAGCAGGTCTATTGCAACCTTTACCAGTTCCAGGTTGGAAATGGGATGAGGTAACCATGGATTTCATATCTGGGTTACCTCTAACGCAAAAAGGCCATGATTCTATTTGGGTGATTGTAGATCGATTGACTAAGATTGCACATTTCTTACCAGTTCGAACTACAGATCGTCCTTATCAGTTGGCACAGCTCTACTTTGCTCAGATACTTCGGTTACATGGTGTACCGAGGACGATAGTTTCCGACAGAGGCCCGCAATTTATTGCACGCTTCTGGGAGCATCTACACAAGTGTTTGGGAACCAATTTGGTTCGTAGCTCAGCTTATCATCCTCAAACTTCTGGTCAGACTGAAAGGGTAAATCAAATCCTCGAAGACATGTTGAGAGCTTGTGTTCTATCGTCTAAGGGTTCGTGGGAAGAATGGTTACCTTTGGCCGAGTTCTCATACAACAATAGCTATCAAGAGAGTATTCAAATGGCTCCTTTTGAAGCTTTGTATGGGCGCAAATGTAGAACTCCTCTCAATTGGGTTGAATCAGGCGAAAGGAGATATTACGGGATTGACTTTGTGAAAGAGGCCAAAGAGAGAGTGCATACCATTCAAACACATCTCAAAGCCGCTCAGACTCATCAAAAGAGCTATGCGGACAAGCGAAGAAGGCCATTGGAATTTGAAGTGGGTGACTATGTATACTTGAAGGTGTCACCTATGAAAGGCGTGCAACGCTTCGGAGTGAAACAAAAGTTAGCTCCAAGGTTTGTAGGTCCTTTTCAAATTCTGGAAAGAAGTGGGAAAGTAGCATACAAGTTACGGTTGCCACCACACATGTCCACTATCTTCAATGTGTTTCATGTATCCCAACTCAAGAAATGTTTACGAGTACCGGAAGAACAAGTGGATTTTGGTGATATCAAGTTGAAATCAGATTTGACCTATGAAGAAAAGCCTATTGAAGTAATAGATTACAAAGAGAGAATCACCCGTAGCCGAGTGATCAAGTTCTATAAGGTGGTATGGAACAACCAAAGTTATTGGGATGCGACTTGGGAGCGAGAAGATTACCTCAAGGAAGTCTATCCTTCTTTCTATAAACAATGGTAATTAACTCTAATCTCGGGGACGAGATTCTTTTAAGGGGGGAGGGCTGTAACACCCTAGTGTTAGTTACTATTTTCACACTTGCATTTGCATGTCATCAAGCATAGATCATGTCATTTCATGCATCATCATCATTGCATTTTATTTGATTCCCTTTTATTGCTACATGTTTGTTTATATGTCCATAACATGCTAAATGTGTTGACATGCAAATGTGATGCTTGTTTATTGTTCTAAATGCTTTAGACATGTTTGGGATAACATTTGGAACAATGTTCATGTTGGTGAAATCCCCAAAATACCCCTCTAGCTCATAGTTGACTAGAGAGCCCTCTAAAAGCTATTCTGTTTGACCAAACAAGAAGGGCATTTTAGAGATTCTGCATGTCAGTGCACCCTTAATCAAAGTTGTGTAGAATTTTATAAGCAACAAACTTTATTTTTGGGTCAACTCATGAAAATGGGTGGAACGAGGTCAAAAAGTTGAATTAGTACATATTTGGAGCTGTTTTGAAGTTTTCAAAATTTTCCTAAGTCTAAACTGGTTTTCAGTTTCGGTGTACCCCTATTCATTGACCTGTATCTCTCAATCCAGGCCGAACTAGAGTAAAGTGCCTTAATATGAAACTGATCTAATCATGTAGCTCTTCAATCCATATTAGTGAAGTTTTCAATGAAACGCACCGGATCATGAGCTAGAGATCGAGCAAAAACCGGATTTCAGTCGGTTTCGGCCAGACTGAATCGAGTCGATTCAGTCGCCGCCGACGTGGCCGCCGTCAGGCATCGGCCGCCAGGTGGCGCCGTACGCCGTCGTTGCCCTGCCGCGCGGTCGGCTTTACAAAAGCGACACTCCTCCTGTCCCCCAGCACGCTCGCTCTCACTATCCCCGCTCTCTCGCCCTCTGCTCGCCGTTTTCCGCTCCGCCAGCGCCATCGCCGCCGAGCCGTCGCCGCGGTGAAATCCGCCGTCACCGCGCCGTCTCCGACCGCTCCACCTCCGTCGTAGCTTCGACTTGCTCTGCTCTTCGTCCTCGACCCATTGCCGACCTCAGCCGAGCTAAGGTATAACGGTTTGGCCTTCTCGCCGCCGCGCCATTGCCGAAGCACCGCCGACCTCTCGGGTCACCGCGACGAGGGCGATGCCGGGGTCGGCTTCTCTCTCCATTACTCGTCTAGGAGTATCCGTTAGCCGTAGATCCATTCTAGGCCGTCGGATAGGTCGATCTCGCCGTAGGTTCGCCGGAACCCGAGCTCGCCGTGAACCCGCTCGCCGCCGTGCCGCCATGCGAGCGCGGTCAGTGAGCTCCCGTGCGCAATAGTTCGATTCGTCGCACGTATAGGTCCGCTAGGGTTCTAGGGACACGGAACGAAGCTTAGCCGCGCGAGCAACGGCCGGAATCGGCCGGCGCAAGCTCGCCAGACCACCGCCGTCCGCCATTGCCGCCGTCGAGCTCGCTCCGGTGGGGTACGACCCTCGGCAGTTGGTCCATCAGGTTCGTCTCGTTGCCACAAGTCGGTAGGTAGCCTCGGCGTCGCCAGAGACCTCGCTGTCGGCGAGCTCTCGCCGGTCAGCGCCGGCGGCTCTGCTTCTCTCTCTGATGCGTGGGGTCGGGTTGACCCCGGGGCCCGCGAGTCAGCCGTTCGGGTGCGCCTCTGGTTCACTGAGCCGGGTGCACGTAGCAGTTCTATCGGGTTTGGGTTTTATGATTTATAAAATGAATTTCCAGAAAATGTGTAAAATCTTCCAAAATTCATATCTGGAGCTAGGAATGTCCATTTGGGGTGAACCAAATTTGGTTATGTTTGTATTTCTGAGCTCTATCAAGGAAAAATATAAAATATACTTTTGGAATACTTTTTCTGTGCAGCTATATTTAAATTGTTAATTGCTTGCAAACTTGATAAATGCATAAGTAATTGCAGGAATGTGCTAAAAATGTGATTCAACTTGCATTCATATTTTTTAGGGAAGTAGAATCTATGAAAAATATGTTTGCTGGTGTTTCACTGTTATTTATATGATGTCTAGTATAATGTGCCTTTTATGCTTTAATCTTGCAAAAATCACCATGCTTAATGTGTTAAGGTTATGGTCATGAATATTTTTCCTGGACTATGTTATGTTGGAAAGAAGCTAAGAAAATTAGGAAATCTGTTGTTTGATACTTTTCACTGTGTTAAGTATTTTCCATTGTTTAAAAGGCTGGTTGCTTGTTATTTTTGTGTAGACTGTTATACTTGTCCAAATGACTTGAAATTTTGTCAGTAGGCTAGTCTGGATGTGTAATAGCTACTGTAATTTTTATGGATTTTTCTAGTCATAGTAAACAGTAGGTCCAGTTATAGGCTAGGGTTTATTTAATTGTTTCTAAGCAAATATCTTTTGGTTGGGGAGTGTTTTTTTATGCGTTTCTGTGATGCTCAGCATTATCACCTGTGTTAAACAGTAGAGCTGATCCTACTTTGAGCTTAGGGCAGCAAGGTTAATATTTTGTTTATATGATGTTGCTCGCGCTTGTTAATTATAAGTTGGTTGTGGTAGGTTAGTTGATGCATGTTAATTATTAAGTGCAGGTTGTAGACCCCTCACCCGGGACGAGAAATTGTTCTATGCCTTGCTTAAGAAGGGTGAGTATGAGTCGGTTGTCTAGGGAAGAAATATGCTCTACTCAGTAAATGAGTGTGGATTGTTAAACTGATTGCATATCATGGGTTAATTCGTGCATCTCTATCTTGCATTTCCTGTGCATTCTCAGTTCTCATATATGCATATCATGCATACAGGATCGTCGGGAGGCATGACGCTGTTGCAGTTCGATCCACCGGAGGAGGGAGTTCCGCCGGAGAATGAAGTGCCAGAGGTTCCCGAAGGTCAGGAAGAAGAAGCTGAACTTCCAGAGTGCCCGGATCACCAACCTACTAACTTTGTGAAAGGCAAGCCCCGGAGCATCCCTAAGTCTCCACCTACTCTTTTTACAAATGCACTAGGTCTTTATTAAATCGTATGATTGTGCACTTCAGTATAGGAGTTGATATGATACCGTTGCTGCATTTATACCTTGTCCACTTATACTTGATCCTGAAGTTATTACTAGACAAGGGGATGGGTTCGATCTAATGCTTAGCCATGCTTAGACCGGTAGAAGTCGAGGGATTTCCTGTCCTTCGCGAGCATAGGTGGTTACTAATGATGATGGGGTTGGATTCCACATGATGGACTATATGTGCCACCATGCCACAGTGTCTAATGAGAGAATCAAGGCTAGGTAGCGGGGAGCCGCATGACATGGTTGAGGTCATGCCGTCTTCGGTGCTGCTTGCGGCCGACTAGGACTGAGGCCACTAGACATCAGTTGAGATTGAAAGACGTCGTCACATAGCTGGCCAGATAAGTCGTTCTGACCGCGAAGCCGAGTATTTCTTTCTGAGCTGGGAATTGGTGCGACTAGGCAGACATATTCTGGAGGTAGGAAGTATGTGCGGAGACACCATCTTACCAAGGGCAGGTCAGGGACCTGATGCATCCTGGAAGTGGGTTGGTCTCTGAGAATATGGTCCCCGCCAAACTCGCGACAAATTGTGTCTCAGAAGGATTTAACGGTGGCCCAAGAAGCCAGTGGCTCGGCTGACAGGGTTTGTGATTGGCATATTTGCCAGCTGGTACAATCGATTCGAATCGCCATCTCTCCTGGTTAGTGAGAAACTGAACTGATCTTCTGGTGAGGTAGAGGCTAATAACTTGAACCTAATGATTATGGTGAGATGAGGTTGATATCTGTGGATATCGGAAATCATATGGTTTTATTGATTGCTACAATATTCAGTAAATGCTTAGTATAGTAGCTAATCTTAGTAAATAGCTTAACTAAAATCGAAGCTTATCACAATTAAAATGAATAAGTTGAGGTTCTATTGTAGTAATGCTTTTGATGCAAAAATGATGCTACCCTCTGAGCTCCACCAAATAAGCCTTGCATATCCTTGAGAGTCTTTTTATTTACTCCCTGTCGGGTAAGTCTGGCTGAGTACAATTGAGTACTCAGGGTTTTATTCCCATTGTTGCAGATGGTGTAGTCTACTACGCGTATTGCAGGAATTGCTTCACCCCTGCGGGCGAAGAAGACTAGACCCGAGGGCAGGGTCATTATCTATCCTTAGATGTTGTAAGAATGCTGTGACAGGGTCATTTGATGGTACTCGTATTTGAACTCTGTGGTGTAAAACTATGTTGACTTCCGCTACTACAATATTTGTGTAAAAGACTATGTTGTACTCTGATGTTTAAATTCGGTTGCGAACTTATGTGTCATGTGATCGGGTATTGCTGAATGAATGATCCTTGGGGTATGAAATGTTTGAAATCCTTCGAGATTTTCGGACTACCGGGTTTATATTGGCTCAAGTGCGACTGGATTGCGATTAAAATGCGATCGTTGTACTTGTGCTCGTATAAATTGGTCGGTTCTGTGACAAGTATAAAGAGCTTAGTCTGCTCCTCCTTTCACAAGAGGTGACAGGCGAAATAGTAGGAGACAAAACCCCTACCCGAGGCGGCTATACTATTGTCTTGATGCCTTGCCATTTTAATAACTTGTCTTACACACGTGGTGGAACATGAAGACCAGACAAGGCTGTCACCACTTGCTGGCTACCACAAACAATCCGTGCGACAAGCAGCCTACACTAGCTAGCTACAGTCTAGACACCGCGTCTACACTAAACTTACTACTCTAACCTTCGCGAAAGACTAGAGCACTTCTCTAAGTAAAGCAATTTACGGGTGAAGACAGTATATAATTAAAATACCAGAACCAGAATATCAAATACTCAGAAGGACTCGGATGCAAGACTTACTTGAAGATTCGCATCTACTGAGGTACACCTTGGAGAAGATTCCCGACAGGCCCGGGGCTTTCTCCTGAAGACTTCCCTCACTCTCTCCCAACTAGCACAGCACTACAGCAGAGCTAAGCTACTACATAGTGTTTTCTCCTTTGAATCATGCTCTAAGGTGAAGGCCTATGGGGGATATTTATAGGGGGATGAAGGGCAGAGCCACGTCAGCGATCCGCGTGACCTCAAGCACACCGTTGGATCAACCGCCATATAACCGCCTTAGGATCAAGGGTGGAGGATTTCCAGCGCATGTTCAACATGAGAAAGGTGGTGGAGGTTCAACGGACCTGGCTGGGCCCAAGGAGGGGTTCGGCCGACCCCCCTATGGTAGGTAGGGCCCAACCAGGGCCTTCTAGAAGGTGTCCCTACCTTACTGGCGTGCTATTGAGCTTCGGGGCCCACAAATAGTGGTTCGACCGAACCATCAAATGACAGGTGGGACTAGCCCAGGTCTTGTAGAGGGATGCTGAAGTTGGTGGGATGAAGTGGCAGATTGGGTCCCACAATGTGTGGTTCGGCTGACCCACCTTTGGTGAGGTGGGCCCATCACTGTGGTCCCCACTTGTCATAGAGTGTAGCTATATACTTGTTTTTCCTTGGTCCTGTCGATTCACACCTAGATCCATGTGCTTTGCTCTTTAGCCATTGATTGAAAACAAACTTGTGATCCAAGGGTGGAACTGGACTCCAGGGGTGTGCCACGGATTGTGCCACATCTCCAGAGTCCTGTGGGCCCAATGCATGGTTCGGCCTAACCATGCATGTTCTCCATTTGCCCTGATCTTCTTTGTAACAGAACCGCCTAAATCACGTGGCCCACAGGCACCTGTCATTGCCACTAATGACATCTGACAGCCGGGCCCGTGTTCCAGATGACCTAGGCGGGCTCTGCCAGGCTACAAAAGCACCCGTTATCTCTGACAGGATCCCATTGCGAAAGCATTACAAGGATTACAACATTTCATAACAAATTACATCAGAGTAGAAGTGCGGAAGATTAAATAGTACTTAATATTACAAACCAGTGTTCAAATATAAATTAGGTGCAGTTATTACAGACCACAATTTAAAAAGGTAGCAGTAGTGGTAGAATAATAGTACAACAAGAAAGATAGATAATACACGAACCCCGCCCACGGGTTCAACCTTACTCTTCTTCGCCTTCCTGGATAATAGTGACACAGCACGGAGCGAGACAGACTTCAGGCTCCTGCTGACTACCTGCAATGGGGTTAACAAACCCTCAGTACTGGGGTACTCCGCAAGACTTACCCGACTAAAGGTGTAAAATTAGACTCAGGAATGCAGGCTGAGGGGAGTCAAGGTAAGGCTTTGGCAAGAGTTCAAGAGTTTTGCAGAAAAGCATTACTAGTCCTATTTCAATCTTTTATTTTCATAATATTATTAATCATTAACTATATTTCCAAGTCCTTCCAGATATCCATCATCATCCTTTCCAATAAATTTATTCATTCGAAAAAACAACCTAGTTCCGAACCACTTTTCGATGTAGGGGTGAGGATCAAGTTTCTATAACCGAGGCAGCAACGACGATTCGAATCGATTAATACCCAGCTGGGGATCCCTATCCACACTGTGTATGTAGCAATTAAGCTTGCATACGCCAACTCCGCCTACCACGGCTTTTCATACCCCAGAACCGGTCCTGCGCCACCCGAGAGCACAGTACTCCTCTCGTCTCCAGGCACGACGGCCACGAGGGTACACGCTACTATCGCCATCTCTCCACTCCCAGTGTGTGGTTGTCGGTTCCAGCAGTAGAGCCACCGGAGTCAGAGGCTTCCCGTAGTATGTGGCTAGTTGCAAAGTCTTGACCACAGCAGGCCTGACAATGAACGGTCCCTAATATTTTTCCGTTAGAAACCATGCATTGGGACTCTAACCCAAGTACACAGGTAACTGCCCGGTTTTCACATCCCTTTCCGATGGCGAAGATCGTTGGGACTCTAACCCAAACAGATGGTGGACCAAACGGAAAAACCCATCCCCGTGGATGACAATGAACTAGCTAGGAACACTGCCAACCAACAAGGACATAACCATTCCCATAAAGTGATTCATTTGATTTGTATCATCAAAGTTCAAAATAGCATTTTTGTAAATCTAATCATTAAGCATGACTAAGCATTTTTCAATACTTTAATAAGATCAGGTTCTCAGGTATTGATAAGTGGTCAAGGATGGTAAAGCATAAATTGGTTGTCAATCAACTCCTATTGACCTAATGCAATAGATTAACTCAAGTGATAAACATTTTTAAAATAGCAAGGAGGGGCAAATGCACCGGGGCTTGCCTTGGATTGCAAAAAAGAGTCGGGTCGGGGTTGGTGCCGCAAATATCAAACCTTGGCACAAACTCAGCAACGGGCTCCTCAACTGTCACCTCGGGCTTCACCTCAGTATTCTCGGTCACTACACTTGTGCAATAATGAATGCATGATTATAGTGCACATAAAATGACAGATAAAATACAATAATAAATAATGCACACACGTGATCAAGACCCTACCATAGGCTAGCCAAGATTATTCTAATTCATAATGCCCTAGGTCATAAAGGTAATTGACCTAGAATCACAATCAGTCCAAAAATCACACCATTCAATAATTATTTCATTTCCTAACCCTTTTATTAATCACTTAAACCAACATATAATTTAATAAATATTTAAACTATTTCCATTTGATGCCAAATTTCACCAACAGATAGCTCTAGGCCTAAAACAGTACCACATAAATTTTTATGATTTTTGGACTTACAGGGAATTTATTAAAAATCGTAAAATTTCTATTTATCAATTAATGTGCTGATTTTTAGTGGACACAAAATGTGCTCGAAACACACTTTTAATATTTTTATAAAATAATACACATCCCAGAGAGCATACACAAATATTTTCACAATTAATCATGCTGTAAATTAATCTACACAAAATTGTGAAATTAGAGTACTATTCATGGGAAATATAAATGGAAAAGTCCTTTTAATTACTCGGGAAATTCACAAACTGAAATCAGCCCGAGTCGGCCCAGCCAACCCGAGCCAGCCCAACTCAGGCCCACGCGTGCGCGCGCGCTCACATTCGAACCGGGCACTGACAGACCGGGCCCAGTGGTCAGTCCCCGTGCTCACTCTCTCTCTCGGCCACTGACAGCTGGGCCCCTGCTGTCAGCTCCTTCTTCCACCTCGGGCCGATGCTCCCGCGCACGCGCGTGCACGCGGCACGGTGCGGACCTCGCCGCCGGCGACCCCAGCGGCGGTCTCCAGCTATCTGGCGCCTACCCTAGACCCTAACCGACACTCCTAAGCACCTAGCCCTAGCGCTAGACGCCCTCGACGAGCAGGAGCTCGCCCACGGCGGACGGTGGCGGCACGGCAAGGCCGTTCCGGTCGACGGCACACGGTAAGGTCGCGAAAAAATAGCAGGGAGAATCAGAGGCTCACCACGAAGCTAACGGGCGAGTTAGATGACGACGAGGCGGTGCGGTGAGGATGGCTTGACGATGACGGCGGCGGACACGGCTCGGCCGTCGGCGACGAAGGTCTGTTCCGACGAACCTGGTGCACCACATCACAAACCGCCTGTGCGCATCAGAAACTACACCACCAAGGGAGCTTAGAACGCTACCCCGAGAAAAAGGCCACTCACTCTAACCGACCGGATGGGAAGACGATGGCCGCGACGGAGCTCCGGTGACAACCCGAAGACGAAGACTCTCTCCGCGAGCTACACAGGGTACCACGGCTCACGCGATGGGCACCAATCGATGCGCCACGAGCTCGGCTACCGATCTGGGAGATGGAGAGGGTGGAGATGGCTCCGGTGGCTGTGAATTTGGACCACGAACGACGAGGTGATTGCCGGCGGCCACTCGGGAAGAAATAGGAAATTGGAGGGCTCGTCATCTTTAAAGGGCAGGGAAGAGGTGGGGATAAGGTTGGGGCGTCCGGGGCCCCCTCCTCGGCTGCTCGATAGCGTCGCGGCGTGCCCACGCCAGCCGGACGGCGCTCGGCGCCGCGCGCGGCACGCGCGTACGGCGAAGGAAGATGAACAGGGGGACCCCCTAGCTACAGTAGACCAGCTCAAGGTCAAAACCTATTTTGATTTGATTCGATCTGATCAACCAGAATCCGAGGAAGTGTTGAATACGAAAGTTGTAGAGAATTTTGTGTAGATCACTTTTGCTTTTGACAATAAATTCAAATTCGGTCAAAATTTCAAATTACAGAAAAGGGGGTAGAATTAGGGTTTGAATTGCAACTGAAATTTTAAAATTACTTTTAAATTTTCTCAACAACTTGAAAAATGGTCAACATGAAAGTTGTTCTACTCAGTGAGCTTGACAACTTCTATTAAGGGAGTTTTGGAATATTCTCAATACTTTTGAAATTGAAGCTTCAAATTTAAATATCAACATACTAATTTGAGTTTAATTTGAATTTCTATAATATAACTTCAAAATCTTCAAAAATAAAAGTTGTTCCATTTTAAAAGTTCTACAACTTTTATTAAGATTCTTTCATCAGATTCATTATAAATTTTAAATTAGGGTTTTAGGTCAACTTTAGAGCTTAATTTGATTTCTTATTTAATTTTTATTTTTGACTTTTGATTGAGGACTAAATTACACAATCAATACTAAATGAAATCAAATCACTCTAGGGACCATAAGCACAATCATGTGTAGATGATTAATAATAACATGATGACATGGCAATTTAATTAAGCAATAATACCAGAGGTATTACAGCCTTCCCCCTAAAAGAAATCTCAGTCCCGAGATTTGACACAAGATAAAACAAGACTTAAACAAAGTAATGGAAAAGAAAACATCTTAAGAAATCTAAATCCACCTAATACAAACTATCTAGGGAACTCTACATGCTACATCATCAGGCAATTACACCTACAAGGTGGCGAAAAACTCGGGGAAATTCTCGGCGAGATAGTCTTCAGATTCCCATGTGGCTTCATCCTCAGAGTGTTCGCTCCACTGGATCTTGTACCAACTGATTGTGTTCCTTTGTGTGACATGATCCTTTATGTCTAGGACTCGAATAGGATACTCCGAGTACATCAACTCAGGTTCAAGTTCCACTCCTTCCACATCGATGACCTGGTCAGGTACTCGAAGACACCTCTTGAGCTGTGACACATGGAATACATTGTGTACGTCTGAAAGGTGCTCTGGCAACTGCAACTTATAAGCTACTTTTCCCACGTGTTCCATGATTAGGAAAGGTCCAACATAACGTGGGGCCAACTTGCCTTTGATGCCAGATCGATTGACCCCTTTCATTGGCGATACCTTCAGATACACATAGTCCCCTACTTTGAATGCTAAGGGTCGACGCCTTTGATCGGCATAACTTTTCTGTCGTGACTGTGCCACCTTCAAATTCTCTTGTATCAATCTGACCTTTTCTTCGGCTTCATTGACCATATCCATGCCGTAAAACCATCTTTCTCCAGGTTCAGACCAATTCAATGAGGTACGGCACCTACGACCGTAAACTGCCTCAAATGGAGTCATCTTGATACTTTCTTGGTAGCTGTTGTTATACGAGAATTCCTGCCAATGCCAGACACTCATCCCACTTGCCAGGGTAATTGAGTGCACATGCCCTCAACATATCCTCCAGTACTTGATTGACTCTTTCCGTCTGTCCGTCAGTCTGTGGATGGTATGCAGTGCTATGCAGAAGCTTTGTACCTAAGGACTTGTGAAAAGCCCGCCAAAACTTGGAGACAAACTGGGTACCTCGATCAGAAATGATGGTCTTCGGTACACCATGCAACTTCACTAAGTTCTCAATATAAGGCTTCGCATAGGCCAGTGCCCTGTACTTCTTCTTGACAGGTAGAAAATGAGCTTGCTTAGTGAGGCGATCCACAATAAACCAGATGGAATCAAAACCTCTTGAGGTCTTGGGTAATCCAACGATGAAATCCATGCTAATGTCCTCCCACTTCCACGCAGGAACAAGCAATGGTTGCAACTCTCCTCCAGGCTTCATATGGGCAGCTTTCACTTTCTGACAAGTGTCACATCTCGTGACATACCGAGCAATCTCAATCTTCATTTTTGTCCACCAAAACTTTTGCTTCAAATCCTGATACATCTTGTTGCTTCCAGGATGGATAGAAAACCTTGTCAAATGTGCTTCATCAAGGATCTTTTGTCACAACTCAGGTACCTTTGAAACTACCAAATGATCCTTGAACCATATGACACCATCTTCATCAATCCTGAAACAATCAGTCTTGCCAGCTTGGACTTTCTCCTTAATGTGCTTGATTCCTTTACTTTCCCTTTGAGCCGCAATAACCTCATCTCGGATGGATATCTTAATACTGATATTGGCCAGGCTGCCCTATGGGATTATTTCTATGCCTAACTTTTCTAACTCATAGCACAATGATATATCATATGGCTTGACTATCAAACAATTGCAGTGCACCTTCCGACTGAGTGCATCGGCGACCACATTTGCCTTGCCTGGATGATAGTACACTTCAATATCATAATCTTTGATTAGCTCGTGCCATCTTCGCTGTCTCATGTTTAACTCTTCTTGTGTAAAGATGTATTTCATACTCTTGTGAACTGTGTATACATTGCAGGTACTGCCCAGCAAATAGTGATGCCATATTTTCAAGGCATGCACCACGGCTACTAACTCCAGGTCATGAGTAGGGTAATTCTCTTCATGTCGCTTGAGCTGACGTGAAGCATAAGCAATGACACGGCCCTCTTGCATCAAGACACAACCAAGACCGGTACCAGAAGCATCGCAGTATACATCAAATGGCTTTTCAATGTCTGGTTGAGCTTAGTACTGGTGCAGTGGTCAACAACTTCTTCAGAGTTTGAAATGCCTTCTCACATTCTGGTGACCAGACAAATTTGACTTGATTTTTCAACAGGTTGATAATGGGCTTGGCTATTCTTGAGAAGTCCAGAATAAAACGACGGTAGTACCCTGCCATTCCCATAAAGCTGCGGACTTGATGTACTGTGGTTGGTGGCTTTCAATTCAAGATTTCTTCTACCTTGCTCGGGTCCACGGATACACCTTCAGCTGATAAAATATGACCAAGAAAAGGAACTCGATCTAGCCAAAACTCACATTTGCTAAACTTGGCATATAGTTGGTGTTCTCTCAAACAGGTTAGGACAATACGAAGGTGGTTGGCATGTTCATCAGGGGTTTTGGAATAAACAAGGATGTCATCGATGAACACGACCACAAATTTGTCGAGTTCGGGCATGAAGACTGAGTTCATTAGATACATGAAATAGGCAGGGGCATTGGTTAGGCCAAAAGACATGACTAGATACTCATAAAGGCCGTATCTGGTGGTGAATGCTGTTTTGGGGATATCCTCGGGACTGGATTTTTATTTGGTGGTAGCCAGACCTAAGGTCAATTTTGGAAAAGACCTTGGCTCCAGCCAATTGGTCAAAGAGTAGGTCAATGCGAGGTAAAGGATATTTATTTTTGATGGTGACCTCGTTGAGTAGGCGATAATCAACACAGAGACTGAGTGACTTGTCCTTCTTTTTCACAAATATTGCAGGACAACCCCAGGGAGATGAACTAGGTCTGATGAAACCCTTATCAAGCAGATCTTGCAATTGAACCTTCAACTCTGCCAGTTCCTTGGGAGGCATCCTATAGGCTCTACGAGATATAGGTGCAGTCCCAGGTTTCAACTCAATGGCAAACTCCACATCACGGTCAGGTGGCAGATCAGGTAGATCACCTAGGAAATACATCCGGAAATTCACAGATTACCGGAATATTTTGGATTTCTTGGACTGAGGTGGCACACAGTCTCTGCGCAGACTTTTCAACCATTCTCACGGGTAGTGGTAGCTGGATAAGAAGCTGAGATTGACTACCAAGTATGTTGACTTTTATGGTCCTATTCAGCACATCGATCAGAGCCTTGTGCTGATACATCCAATTCATACCTAATATGACATCTATGTCCTGATCCTTGAGCACTATCATGGTGGTTGGGAATATATGCCTGCCCAACTCGATAGGTACTCGATGCACTACCTCCTTAGTATTTATACGCCCTCGGGGCGAATGTATAAGGAAGTTTACCTTTATTTCCCCAATTGGAATCTCATGCATGATAACAAATGCACGATTGATGAATGAATGTGATGCACCAGAATCAAAAAGTGTAATAGCAGGGTGATTGGCGACAGGAAACCTACCCATCCTGACGGGCTCTCCTGTAGGGATGTCATCCACATAAGTATAATAGACATGTCCTGCCTTCTTGACAATTTTGACCTTCTAAGCCTGGTGCTGCTGGCCACGGTGCTGATTCTGATGCTGCCGCTGCTACTGTCCAGGACCTTTCTGGACATTTTGATTGTACTGTTTGGGGTAGGGGCAGTTGCGGGCCCAATGCCCCATTTTCCCACAATTGTAGCAGGGATGATTGTAAGTGGTCTGAGGGGTATTGATACGAACGCCTGGGGCATTCGGCTGAGTAGTGTTCTGTTGGTTTGAGGTATGAGAGGTGGCCGCGGTGCGTACCACGACTTGCTGCTGGGGGTAAGCTGGACGATTGTGGTGAGTAGGATGATAGATGATCTTCTGGCATTTTTGACCGCTAGAAAAGCCTGATTTCTTTTTCTTCTTTTCATCTTGATGCTTACGATCACTTTCTTCGTAAGCAATGGCGCTGTTAACGGCTTCGATATAAGAGCAATTAAGTTTTTTGGATAGACTGCACTGGATCTTGAAGTTTAGGCCCCTGACAAAGCAATCTTTCTTCTTTTGGTCGGTGTTGGTATGTTCAGGAGCATATTGGGCAAGATGATTGAACTGGTTCACATATTGCATAACAGAAGAATCCTTCTGCTGCAGAGCTAAGAACTGATCCAGTTTCATTTTCATTACACCCGCAGGGATGTAATGTGCTCGAAAGGCTTCGCGAAACTCTGCCCAAGTCAGCTAAAGTCCCTCGGGCTGTGCAGACAACAAGTTGGCATACCAGGCACTGGCCGGAC
The DNA here is from genome assembly GCA_038502445.1 of Eremochloa ophiuroides. Lineage (NCBI taxonomy): Eukaryota > Viridiplantae > Streptophyta > Magnoliopsida > Poales > Poaceae > Eremochloa > Eremochloa ophiuroides. Next base: position 52,911,960 of record JAHLJS010000002.1, read on the forward strand.
CACGTAGCTGCTGAGCCGCGAACAGTGGCTTTTGGATTTGTGTGCAGCGGATCAAGCCGAACTTCTGCTCCATAGTACGGAGCCAATCATCGGCCTCCAAGGGTTCATCGGCTTTTGTGAATACTCGGGGACGTGTTTCAGTGAAGTCCACATAGGTAGTTTCCTCATCTTCGCGGCGGCCTCGACGGCCGCCACGATTCTCCCAGTTTTGGGTCATAGCATTGGCTGCATTAGCAAGGGCTACGATGGCATCGACTAAGGTTGGTGGAATGGGTGGTGGGTAGGAAGCAGATCCTTCATCGGAAGTACCGGCACCAGTCGAGCGGGTGTTGACCATCTGTTTTTAGGACAACCAACTTAGGACTTACATTGCATAATCTAAAACATGGTAGCATTACAACTTAAAACATTAAACATAACAAGGTTCAACATGCACGAACATAACAAGTTCCACCCCTAGACTAAGGTTCTAGGCACGACGATTACAACACTTGGATAGCAGAAGACTAAAGTCACTAGTCCTAAGACCAGCCTAGTCGATGACGACAATCTCCTCCTCGTCGTCCTCCTCAACGACCACGTCCTCCATCGGGTCAACTGCCTCAAAGTAACCGTCCTCGGTAGCCTCACTGTCATACTGCTCCTCATCTGGTCCCACGACAACACCTTCCTCGGGTTCCTCCTCATGTGGAACAAGAATCAGGTTAAGCTGATCATTCAGCCTATGCACCTCCTCGTGCAGCATACCATTGTTCCACTCAAGGTTCTCCACATACCCCTCTAGCACCTCGACCCTCTCACGGGCCATGCCCTCACGCTCCAAAGCCTGGTCCCTCTGCTGAGTCAGGCGGTCGATCTCCCGACGTAGATCCCGGTTGGTCCTCACATCCCGGTAGTGCTTAGCCTAGGCCACGCGGAAGTCCTCCCTCATGAGACTCATCTCTCTGTGCAGCTCCTTGATCTCCTTCTTCAACTCCTTCACGACTACGGCGGGGAGGGCGACTGCCAGACGCCTCCTCACCGTCGCGCGGTGCCAACTGGTGGCGTGGAACTCCACGGGGTCCAGTCATCTTGCGTGCAGTCAACCTACAACGTGCCAGCTAGAAAGGTAAGTTTGGATTAGTGAAGATATAATAGGCTAGCAAGAATAGGTGTGATAAATCCTAACCCATATACCCACTTTTAAGGAGGAAGTTATTAACATGTGTGATTATCATGATGCATGCACGTACCTATGAAGTTTAAATCATGCAATATAAATCAAAGCATAAATAATTTGAACATAGGGCTAATATTAATAATATTGTTCCACCCACTACCATAACCATAATAAGATATGATAAATTACAGAACAAGGTAAGACTACTGAGTAAGATAAGAATGTAAGCAGTTTGGACTCAAAATAACAATTTACGTTTTCATGATCCAAAACATTTTGAAGTTTCCGAAAAGTAACCCGCAATGATTCAGCAATGGAATTTTCTGATACTAGTTGTAGCAGAACCGCCTAAATCATGTGGCCCGCAGGCACCTATCATTGCCACTAATGACATCTGATAGCTGGGCCCGTGGTCCAGATGACCTAGGCGGGCTCTGCCGGGCTACATAAGCACCCATTATCTCCGACAAGATCCCATTGCGAAGCCATTACAGGATTACAACATTTCATAACAAATTACATCAGTGTAGAAGTGCGGAAGATTAAATAGTACTTAATATTACAAACCAGTGTTCAAATAGAAATTAGGTGAAGTTATTACAGACCACAATTTAAAGAGGTAGCAGCAGCGGTAGAACAATAGTATAACAAGATAGATAGATAATACACGAACCCTACCCACGGGTTCAACCTTACTGTTCTTCGCTTTCCTGGATAATAGTGATACAGCACGAAGCGAGACAGACTTCAGGCTCCTGCTGACTACCTGCAATGGGGTTAACAAACCCTCAGTACTGGGGTACTCCGCAAGACTTACCCGAGCTAAAGGTGTAAAATTAGACTCAGGAATGCAGGCTGAGGGGAGTCAAGGTAACGTTTTGGCAAGAGTTCAAGAGTTTTGCAGAAAAGCATTACTAATCCTATTTCAATCTTTTATTTTCATAATATTATTAATCATTAACTATATTTCCAAGTCCTTCCAGATATCCATCATCATCCTTTCCAATAAATTTATTCATTCCAAAAAAACAACCTAGTTCCGAACCACTTTTCGATGTAGGGGTGAGGATCAAGTCTCCATAACCAAGGAGCAACGACGATTCGAATCGATTAATACCCAGCTGGGGATCCCTATCCACACTGCGTATGTAGCAATTAAGCTTGCATACGCCAGCCCCGCCTACCACGGCTTTTCATACCCTGGAACCGGTCCTGCGCCACCCGAGAGCACAGTACTCCTCTCGTCTCCAGGCACGACGGCCACGAGGGTACACGCTACTCTCGCCATCTCTCCACTCCCAGTGTGTGGTTGTCGGTTCCAGCAGTAGAGCCACCGGAGTCAGAGGCTTCCCGTAGTATGTGGCTAGTTGCAAAGTCTTGACCACAGCAGGCCTGACAACGAACGGTCCCTAATATTTTTCTGTTAGAAACCATGCATTGGGACTCTAACCCAAGTACACTGGTAACTACCTGGTTTTCACATTCCCTTTCCGATGGCGAAGATCGTTGGGACTCTAACCCAAACAGATGGTCGACCAAACGGAAAAACCCATCCGCGTGGATGACAATGAACTAGCTAGGAACACCTGCCAACTAACAAGGACATAACCATTCCCATAAAGTGATTCATTTGATTTGTATCATCACAGTTCAAAATAGCATTTTTGTAAATCTAATCATTAAGCATGACTAAGCATTTTTCAATACTTTAATAAGATCAGGTTCTCAGGTATTGATAAGTGGTCAAGGATGGTAATGCATAAATTGGTTATCAATCAACTCCTATTAACCTAATGCAATAGATTAACTCAAGTGATAAACATTTTTAAAATAGCAAGGAGGGGCAAATGCACCGGGGCTTGCCTTGGATTGCAAAAAGAGTCGGGTCGGGGTTGGTGCCGCAAATATCAAACCCTGACACAAACTCAGCAACGGGCTCCTCAACTGTCACCTCGGGCTTCACCTCAGTATTCTCGGTCACTACACTTGTGCAATAATGAATGCATGATTATAATGCACATGAAATGACAGATAAAATACAATAATAAATAATGCACACACGTGATCAAGACCTTACCATAGGCTAGCCAAGATTATTCTAATTCATAATACCCTAGGTCATAAAGGTAATTGACCTAGAATCACAATCAATCCAAAAATCACACCATTCAATAATTATTTTATTTCCTAACCCTTTTATTAATCACTTAAACCAACATATAATTTAATAAATATTTAAACTATTTTCATTTGATGCCAAATTTCACCAACAGATAGCTCTAGGCCTAAAACAGTACCACATAATTTTTTATGATTTTTGGACTTACAGGGAATTTATTAAAAATCATCAAAGTTTCATTTATCAATTAATGTGCTGATTTTTAGTGGACACAAAATGTGCTCAAAACACACTTTTAATATTTTTATAAAATAATACACGTCCCAGAGAGCATACAAAAATATTTTCACAATTAATCATGTGCTAAATTAATCTACACAAAATTGTGAAATCAGAGTACTATTCACAGGAAATATAAATGGAAAAGTCCTTTTAATTACTCGGGAAATTCACAAACTGAAATCAGCCCGAGTCGGCCCAGCCAACCCGAGCCGGCCCAACTCGGCCCACGCGTGCGCGCGCGCTCACATTCGAACCGGGCACTGACAGACCGGGCCCAGTGGTCAGCCCCCGTGCTCACTCTCTCTCTCGGCCACTGACAGCTGGGCCCCTGCTGTCAGCTCCTTCTTCCACCTCGGGCCGATGCTCCCGCGGCGCGCGTGCGCGCGGCACGGCGCGGACCTCGCCGCCGGCGACCCCAGCGGCGGTCTCCAGCTATCTGGCGCCTACCCTAGACCGTAACCGACACTCCTAAGCACCTAGCCCTAGCGCTAGACGCCCTCGACGAGCAGGAGCTCGCCCACGGCGGACGGTGGCGGCACGGCAAGGCCGTTCCGGTCGACGGCACACGGTAAGGTCACGGGAAAAACAGCAGGGAGAATCAGAGGCTCACCACGAAGCTAACGGGCGAGATAGATGACGACGAGGCGGTGCAGTGAGGATGGCTTGACGATGACGGCGGCGGACACGGCTCGGCCGTCGGCGACGAAGGTCTGTTCCGACGAACCTGGTGCACCACATCACAAACCGCCGTGCGCATCAGAAACTACACCACCAAGGGAGCTTAGAACGCTACCCCGAGAAAAAAGGCACTCATTCTAACCGACCGGACGGGAAGACGATGGCCACGACGGAGCTCCGATGACAACCCGAAGACGAAGACTCTCACCGCGAGCTACACAGGGTAGCACGGCTCACGCGATGGGCACCAATCAATGCGCCACGAGCTCAGCTACCGATCTAGGAGATGGAGAGGGTGGAGATGGCTCGGTGGCTGTGAATTTGACCACGAACGATGAGGTGATTGCCGGCGGCTGCTCGGGAAGAAATGGGAAATTGGAGGGCTCGTCATCTTTAAAGGGCAGGGAAGAGGTGGGGATAAGGTCGGGGCGTCTGGGGCCCCCTCCTCGGCTGCTCGACAGTGTCGCTGGCAGTGCCCACGCCAGCCGGACGGTGCTCGGCGCCGCGCGCGGCACGCGCGTACGGCGGAGGAAGATGAACAGGGGGGACCCCCTAGCTACAGTAGACCAGCTCAAGGTCAAAACTTATTTTGATTTGATTCGATCTGATCTAGACAGAATCCAGAGGAAGTGTTGAATACCAAAGTTGTAGAGAATTTTGTGTATATCACTTTTGCTTTTGACAACAAATTCAAATTCGGTCAAAATTTCAAATTACAGAAAAGGGGGTAGAATTAGGGTTTGAATTGCAACTGAAATTTTAAAATTACTTTTAAATTTTCTCAACAACTTGAAAAATGGTCAACATGAAAGTTATTCTACTCAGTGAGCTTGACAACTTATATTTAGGGAGTTTTGGAAGATTCTCAATATTTTTAAAATTGAAGTTTCAAATTTAAATATCAACATACTAATTTGAGTTTAATTTGAATTTCTATAATATAACTTCAAAATCTCCAGAAATAAAAGTTGTTCCATTTTAAAAGTTCTACAACTTTTATTAAGATACTTTCATCAGATTCATTATAAATTTTAAATTAGGGTTTTAGGTCAACTTTAGGGCTTAATTTGATTTCTTATTTAATTTTTATTTTTGTCTTATGATTGAGTACTAAATCACACAATCAATACTAAATGAAATCAAATCACTCTAGGGGCCCTAAGCATAATCGTATGCAGACGATTAATAATAACATGATGACATGGCAATTTAATTAAGCAATAATACAAGAGGTAGTACATTCTTTGTGTATCTTGATATGACTCATGTGCTGAAATGTCATGGCCTGGTGTCACCATATGTGGTTTGGTCGTACCACCTTTGGTGGAACCAAAGGTCCATGTAATACTCCTGTGTTACGGAACACTTAAAACTGAGCATGTCATCATGAGCATTGCACAACATGTATGAATTTTTGTCAAATCTTGACCTGCATCAACTAAGAACAAGTTTACTTTTCACTAAAGGCTTGTGCTTAGGGCAATAGAGTGGATTTACTAGCAATTTAATTTTTAAAACCCTAAATTGGTCTAAAACCCTAGTTTTCAAAACCATGAGGAACTGGGCTTTGGTCTCAAAAGAAAAGTTGTAGCTCTTATTATATAGAACAACTTTGGTATTCAAAGTTTTTCAAGTTTTCCATTTGGAAATTCAAATTAAACTTGAATTACTACATTCAAATTTGAATTTAAAACTCCAGTTCAAAACTTATATGGAATCTGAAGATAGGTCTTTAAACAAAAGTTGTAAAGCTCTCTGAGTTGAACAACTTTGATGTTCATAGATTTTGAACTTGTTCAATAAAAATTTGAGATTTAAATTGAATTAGAAAAGGGCTATTTACCCCCTTTTCCATAATTTCAAAATTATTTGAAATATGAAAATACTTTAAATACGAAAGTTGTTCAGAGTTAAATTCCCCACATCTTTTATTCTGGGATATATTTGACTTTCTACATAAAAACCAAAGTAATTTTATAAAAACCGAAATCAGGGATAAATCCTGCTACAGTAATCGGAGAAACAGGGCATCGCCACCGAGCTGCCTGCCTGCTTCGGCCGTCGCCGCCCTCGACGACGCAGCGCGCATGGGCACGTTGCCCTAGGACGTGGCACGAGCGTGGTGTCGTGGCAATCGCCCGGTAGTCGATCACCTCCTTATAGGCTCGAAGGTGAGCTCGCTTCCCTCCCCTTTGCCGCCGGTGTTCGCCGCCATCGAGTTCGGCTGCCGGCCAAATTCGTCATCCCTACTCACCTTCATACCCAATCGAGTGAACCAGTGCGTTTGCTATCCCCTTGCGCATCTGCTGGACCGTCCTTGTAACTTGTAGTTGCCGGAGTCGGCCGGAGCGAGAGCTTCTTCCTCGCGGCCGACGAAACCGCCGCCGCGATCTGCTCGACGCCGCCATCTCGGTCCAGTGAGCTACGAGTCTATATGTAGCATGTTTTGTGCCCGCCTAGTTGTCCCAAAGCTTATGCTTTCGACCGTTTCGGTTTTCATCCACAGGACCCGCCGGAACAGCCCCCATGCCGTTAGAGCTCGTCGCCGGAGCCGCTGCCACCGTCCATCTCTAGTCTCCAGCCATCCTTTGCTTCAACCAGCGTGCGCACGTGAACCTAGGTGAGCTCAGGAGGCTTGTGGCGCGATTGGTTCGGTCGGGGAAGGTTCCGGCTGGCCGGAACGCGGCAAGCCGCCATCGCCGCCGCCGCCGGGCCGCCATGGCTACGGCTGTGCACGTTCAGGCCACCGAATCACCAAAGTAGCTGCACAAGCACATTGATCTCATCGTAGGGATCTTGTTGCCCCACCGTGGCCCCTCCGGCCACCGCCGGTTGCTCGCTGCCGTTGCCGGTGCCAGTTTGGCCGGTCGGCAGCAGCGGCCGCCATGGGCATGGCTGGCCAGGCCGACGCTAGGCTATGCTGGGCCCAATTAAGCCAGCCCAGTAACCCGGCCGAGTTTGTTGTTTTACGTTTTTTTTCAATTTCCTCAGAAATAAATGGTATTAACATTTGTGATTTTTGAATGAATTTTTATATTGCTCCAAAAATCCTGAAATAAATTATGGAGTCTCTCTGAGTATTGTAGAATTTATGAAAAATATGATATTTGTATTTTAAGCATTTTCAGTAGACTGTAAAATTAGATATTTTAATTAATAAATGACATTTCCAGGATTTTTATGGCTAAAATATAAATCCAAAAATTGTGAAATTAATTGTGTAGTTGTTTTGACCAGTGAGCTACCTCCACAAAAATTTGTAGCTCAGTTGGATAAAGTTTTATTATTTGTGATTTATTCCTAATTAAATAAATAAGTAAAAGTGATAATTAGTGTTAATCATTTTAGGATTTTTGTGTTATTTTGAGACTGTGTGAAGACTTAGGATCAGCAAACCCTAACTGGTCCCAAGCACTTTCCTTAGTGTTGAAAGTCGTGTTAGTTGCGGCTTTCTATGACTGTTAAAATAATTAATAACAAGATTATGCAACAATAACACTGGTAGGTGAGATCTTCATTACAACTTTACCGTGAAGAAAAGTTGTACTCAAGGTTATTAAATTAACATTTATCGGCTTGTTAATCATATCATATGCACCATCATTAAAGCATGCATCATTATCACGTATAGTGACCGAAGGCGGGAAAGTCGAGCAAGTCGCCGCTGACGAAGCCCCAGGCGTTGTCGGTGGTTTTGACATTTGCGGTTCTGACCCTGATCCGTCCCTCGCCGTGCAACAAGGCAAGCCCCGGTGCATTAGCCCCTCCTTGTGTTTTATAAATCTTTATCACCTTGAGTTAAATTGCTGCATTAGGTTGATAGGAGTTGATTGTCACCTACTTGCTGCATTTACCTGCCTTGATATATGATCCTTGATACCTGATTTAAAGGAAAATATTTATAAAATGCTTAGCCTTGCTTAATAGTTAAGCTTTTATGAAAAAGATATTTTGTATGCTTTGGGTATACTACTATATACTATGAACTATTATAGTTGTTTGACAGGGCAGCAGACTTGCATTGAGAAAGGAATCTCAATGTAGTGTCTCTGATTATCTATTAAGAAAACGAAATGGAATCCATTAGGGACCATTCGTTGTCAGCCTGATGGATCGAGACTTTGCAACTAGCCACATACTACGGAAAGCCTCTGACTCCAGTCGCTCCTTTACGTGAATCGACAACCACGCACTGGGAGTGGAGAGATGGCGAGAGTAGCGTGTACCCTCGTGGCCGTCGTGCCTGGAGACGAGAGGAGTATTGTGCTCTCGGGTGGCGCAGGACCGGTTCAAGTTTTGGAAAAGCCGTGGTAGGCGGGTTGGCATATGCAAGCTTAGGTGCTACATATGCAGTGTGGATAGGGATCCCCAGCTGGGTTTTCAATCGATTCGAATCGTCGTTGCTCCTCGGATAATGGAGACTTGATCCACTGACTTACAGCGAAGAGTGGTTCGAAACTAGGTAAATGTGGGAAAGGGAGTCGATGACAAGACAACACAATGAATCAATGTAGCTTTGAGATTAAATGTTAAGCTGATTTAGAGAGCTTTTCTGCAAAACTCTTTGATTCTTGCTAAAGCCTCTCCTTGATTCCCCTCAGCCTGCATTCCTGAGTCTTCTCCCCAATTTTTAGTCGGGTAAGTCTTGCGGAGTACCCCTTGTACTCAGGGTTTGTTAACCCCATGTTGCAGGCAATCAGCAACCCAAGGTCTGCGTTGGTCCTTGCTGTATGACGGTGTTCGAGGAAGTGGTCAAGGAGGATAGTGATAGTGAGTGAGTATTTGATCCCTGGGGCAGGGATGTTATGTAATATAAGTGTTGTATAAGCTAATTACCTACTGCCACTACTCATATTTTGGTTTGTAATAATCGTACTTAATGTATAATTAAGAACACTGGTTTGTAATCCTATGTAATATTTTAAGTCTTCCGCTCTTGTACTCTGAGTTGTATAATTTGTATGAAATGTTGTACTCTGCAATCTCTTCGCAATTAAGATCCTGTTCGGAGGACACAGGCTTACTTGTAAACCCGGCAGACCCTTTTAGGTTGTACAGGTCACTTGCACGGCTGTCAGAGGTCTTTGGGACGACGACAGGTGCATGTGGGCCATATAGCTTAGGAGGTTCTGTCACAGTCCATCTTCTGCAGGTGGCTTCTTCATGCAATTCTAAGCACAATGGTGGTGATAACTTGCCCATGGGTGGTTCGGCCGAACCACTCATTGTGCCCATCTTTTGCCCATTGTCTTCACAAGCTGTGGTATTGATGAATGTGAAGTTGGTTTGTCATTTGGCCATACTTGGTAGGTTGCCCGACCTTCATATAGAGCTTCCGGACACTGAAAAGTACCTGTTCTGAGTGCCTGCAACCAAATAATGACAAGTACATGTGGAACCAAATTATTTGTACCTAAGTCACTATGTGTTTGGTGGTTTCCTTCCAGAAAGAATGTCTTGTTGACGGTTTTGATGGGGTAAAAACATGGTATAACTACTGTCAACAAGATCCCCCACACTTAAATCTTTGCTCGTCCTCGAGCTAAGGTTAGAGAAAGAGAATGATAAAATATGATTATGACATTTTTAAGGTATTAGCAAACACAAAGCTTTACTCAAGACATATCTCATACAAGTGGGTTATGTGGTTTTGTCTAGCATATATCCTTCAGATGTTAAAAAATGGAACAGTTCTCAAAGCAAAGTCATCTTCCTATTTTCATGTCTTTAGCACTTAGAGTTTTTGATAATGGTTTTAAAAGAAAGCACATAGTTCATTCTTACTCCTCAAATAGTACTCTCAAATCACTCAGTAAGTATATGATTCCTCACCAAGACATAGCATAAGATTGCCTTCTTTTGTTTTATCCTACATCTATCAGGCTTATGTGGGGCTCAGGTAGGGATAAATAAGATAGCATACTTGCATTGCATTTATTGTAAAGTTAAAACAAGGATCCAAGGAGAAGAATGTCATATTCCTAGATCAAGATGTGCAAGTGCGTGGAAGATGATGCAATCTAGTGCTCCTTTATTTGATAAGATCTCTCTCTACTTTATTTTATTTGAGACAAGGCTAGCATTTTTTCTCTCTTTTTTTTCTTTTCAAAATAATGGACCTTCACGTGTCCACTTTTGTTGAATAAGGTAATGGACCTTCATGTATCCACTTTTTTTGATGTTTTTCACTTTGCATAGCCTTATGTCTCATCTACTAGATCAAACTTAGAGAGATCTTGCAACCTTAAAGCATGGAGCATTTATTTGATGAAAATAGATGGCATGTTTTTGTGTACTTCCAGTGTAGAAGTAGCTTGTGTATATGTGGCGTGTATGTCATCTTGATCTTGGGACTATGACATAATTCTCAACTAGGGTCAACAGGGTTTGACCGAACTCAACACAGTACAAGTAGCATATATAGAAAGGGTTTTGAATCATGGTATGAACAGTTATGGCTTTGGTAGGAAATTCATCACTATTGAGGAGTGAGTGACACTATGATTTTATGATATTTTTAGAATAGAAAAGGGATGAATCATGAGCTAAGAACTATATCATATTTGTCAACAACTAAGTCAATATGATATTCCTATCAAGATATGTGACCCACAAGCATAAGTATATGCAAGAGTTAGACTTTGTGACATTTTTACCCTTTAAATGTCATAAATCGTGCCATATTTTTTTCAGATGCAAGTCTTCTTGTTTTTATTTTTATTTTATTTCTTCTAAGGAAAGCAAATAAAAAGTAAAAATGAAAGAACAGAGGGGAGTAGGAGTGGCAAACTAGTCAGGAAGCAAGTAGACGCTGGGTAGATGCTGACTGGTGGGTCCAGAGGTCCTAGGTGGGGTCGGCCGACCCCACCATGGAGCTTCTGGCCACTCCGGTGATCGCCATTCGAATCCTCACCTTTGAAGGTGCTCCTGCACTTGGGTTTTTGTGTTTTGTGCTCGTCGCTCGACCTGCATTTAAAGGCTTTTAGGGACAGGTTTTGTCGAGCAGACGTGTCTCGTGTTCCTGAGTGTGTTGGGGAGGTCACCAACCTCCCCCCACACTTGGCTTGCTGCATACTGGGTTAGAGAGATAAAGGAAATGTCAAGTGCAGGGGCCCTGCTGGTGGCAACACACTAGCAGAACCAAAGTTTTTATTAAACATAGGCACAACTTACTAGGATAAAGATTGAATGGACTTAGCTATGTCTAGCAGATTTATGAAGAGGTTTGAGATATGTAGGGAAAGAGGTCAAAGGAGGATGTCCTCGTGCCCCATGATTGTTTCTAAGTATGCAAACCGCAATAAGGACCTTCCTCATGACTCTCTTCTTAAACAGTCATCCTCAGAGAGCCTTGACGGCTTCTTTAACATGGAGGACTATCCTTTCACCTTATGGAGTGTTGAGCTTCTCCCACAACTATTTCTTCTCCCCTGAGGTGAACAGGGGAACAAAGCAACTTCCCTTGTTCGGCCCACCGCCAATGCCCTTGTGGTTCTTCATGAAAGGTGGGCGTCGAAGGCGTGTAGGAGCTGGTATACTCCGTAGGGCTCAACCTCAAGCATCTTGACCTCCATGGCAGCCTTTAGGGTCTTCAAAAATGATCTCTCGGATTGAAGTGACCCTTACCCAAGGGACAATGGAATTTTTACTAGTGGGGGCCATGGTGGAGTTTCTCTTAAGGATCAAGGTCGAAGGAAGGTGCTGGAATGGTGAAGGATGGAGGTGGAAAGAAGAAGAAGGAGAGGAAGGGGTTGAGAAGACGAGTGCCAACATTCTCCTTTTCGATATTGCGAGAAAACGTTGGGGGAACATTGGCACAACATTCTAGAGCTGATGGGTGGCACTAGGTTGCCAACGGTGGTTCGGCCGACCCCAATAATGGGTCATATGGTCATGGCCACTTCCTCACTCATTTGCCAAATGCTTCCCTAAATGTGACAAGTTTAGGGGATGAAAAGTATGAGTCGGCCGACCCATCTATTTGCCCCAAACTTTTGTCATGTGGCCTACAAGAGCTCCTAAACATTGTCCCATTTTCCAAAATTTCAAATTATGCCAAGTGCTGGTCGTCCAACCTAGATTTGAATGGCCCAGTGCGACCAGATTATGCATTTCTAAAAATTATATTGATTGGCTTAATTTTGGTCCCAAGTGGTCACCGAATTTCGGCTGTCCACCTCTAATTGGGAGTTTTGGGGATCCAAGGTGAAGAAAGGATTTGCAGTTAACTGAGAACGTGTCTAATGATCAAGCTATACAAACAATTGAAAAAGAAAGTAAGACATGTAGATTTTAATTATGTCAATTCATTATCAGGGATGAATTCTAGCATGTCAACTTCTTCTTCAAAGGTTCATGTGAATGGGAAACTCTAAGGAGGTGGCCACTTACCTTAAAGATGATGAGTTGTAGCAGTTGTCCTCCTCAGTTGCATTGAAGTTCTCCTTGCCTAAACAACTTGACTTTTGACCATGACGATCTCAATCTATCTCCTTGAATGATCTTACAACTTACCCATAGAGATGTCGGGGTTCTTGCTACAGGGGTTAGTCCAAAAGTGCAACCAAGTTCCATGCAAGCATGTTTTGATTCAATAATCAAACTTAACACCATGTCATGTTTGATTAAGGTGGTCTCTTTTAACCTAAGCACCATGCTTAATTTAAAAAGACTATGGAGGTATGATCTTTTGAACGATCAATACATCCAAACCAAGGCATGCTAACATAGAAAAAGGAGGCATGATAGGATAAATAAGATTCATTCTACTAGAGACAATAGAGTGAATGGTGAAGACAAGAAGCATTTTTATTATTGTTATTATTGTTTTATTGTATAGGTTTGAGGACAAACATAAGAGGAATGCACTAAACAAGAGAAAGAGAAAGTGATAAACCAGTCAAGAAGTATGGCTTAACGTAGTGGAGGTTGACTGGTGGGCTGGGGTGTCCATGGTGGGGTCGGCCGACCCCACCTTGGTGGTTCCAGCCACTTTGGTTCTTTCCTTGTGCATTCTTACCTCTAATGATGTGTTCATTCACTGATGCTTTTTGCTCGGGATGTCCATCAACGCCCAAATGTGTTTGAGGGGTCAAATGACCCCCCCACACTTGGTGTAAGGTGTGTCCTGAGTCATGGAAAATAGAGAAAACATCAAGTGCAGGGGTTCTGTTGGTGGCAACACACCAACAGAACCAAAAGTCTTACTACCCTACTCAAGTTAGGCACACAAGTTCAATGATGTTAATTTGAAGCCAACTTGTGGGGACCTAACTGTAAGAATTCATACCACTACGAATTTTGGAGAACTTATGATAAACAAAAGCATTTACAACCTCTATTGCAAAAGTTTTGGACACAAGAAGAGTGAAGGGGTTGTAGATCTCTTGTTGTGTAGTGGTAGAAAGAAAGATTAAGTCAGGAGATTTCTCAAATGAGCAAGGATTTGATGAGAGGATCGATGGATAACTTCCATGCCCTTTGATGAAATTCTCCGTCTCAAGGAGTGGGTGAGCAATTTTCTTTTCATGATATTCCAAATCCTCCTCAAAACTTGGATATGTCATGGTTGTTTGTGAAATCATCTTAAGCTCACCCCTTGGGTCATGAATAGGATTGGATTCTATCCTTGTGCTAAGAGATTGGGAAGACCAAACAGGTAGATATTCCTTGCCTATTCTATGACCAAGCTCCTCATTTCAATATCCTCCAAGATTCACATGATTGGCCTTCCAATGAATGTAAGATGAAAGGAAAGTCCAGGAAGGTCAAAGATGTGAAAATCTAGGGAGATCTTTAGATCATCAATCACTACAGGTATGCCTTGAAGGACTCCTAAACAATCAAGGATTTGACCATTTGGGAGCCTAAGGTGTTTTTGGGATTGTAGCAAGGTGATTCTTTGATGAATCTTGAACATGGAAGTGAGGAATGATGTTAATCACAAGGCTAGGATCATAGCAAATTTCACTATAGATGCCCATGATTTGACAAGCTATTCTCCTTACATGAGTGGGCATCTTAGTGATTTCATTAGAATCTTTGGTCTCTTCTAACCATTCTTGACTTACAACAGTGGGTGGATTCTCCAACTGTTGTTGTTTCTTTTCTTGGTTAGATTTATGGACCTGATTACTCTCATGCCTTGGGTGTCTTAATGAATCTCTAGAGTCAATGACCGGATCATCATAAGACTTTGAAGGAAGGACACAATTGGATGTATCGGGATCAAGGATGAGTTTAGAGATGGGTTCAAAGGACATGGCGGATGTGGGCATAGAAGGGGAGAGTATAGATTTTGCTTGTAAGCATTTTGGTTCTCCTTCTATGTTCACAGTCAGCATTCCTTTTGGAGGTTCATCCAAGATCCTAGATGTTTTCCTATGTGCCACATGGGAATTCGAGGCGTCAGATGATGCTAATTTGGGAAATTTTTGAAGAGATCCTTTCTTGAAAGGTTTTGAATGAAGTTTCTTAGAAGGTCTCCTTTGGATAGGATAATTGTAGGCATTCCCAAAACCAGCAAGGTCAGATAGGAGATTAGCCTCGTAATCGAAGGAGCGATTTATATGATGAATTTCTTCCTCCCTCGATATTTGTGGTATTTGTGGTTCAGGATCGATGGCAGAATCATTGGATGGGACTGATTTTGATTCGGCTATCAGGATTTCTTTTTGCCTGGGGGTTAATTCCTTTTCTTCGTTAGGATGTTCATTATACCCTTGGGCGAGGGGAGTGTTTTCAAGGATTTTAGCAAGAAGTTTCTTCCCTTCACCAACGGTACAACGAAGGAATGCTCCTCTAGAAGATATATCAAGGAATTGTGCGAAATCTTTGCTAAGACCGAGGTAAAAATGTTGTAACAAAGCTGGCTCGGTTATAGCAAGATTAGGACCAAGGGATACTAGATCTGTGAAACAGGCCCATGCCGCACCTAGAGTCTCCTTTTCCTTTTGCTTGAAGGTTAGGACCTCTAGTCGAAGACGAGCAACACGAGAGATAGGGAAGAAAGCTAAGCAGAATTTGGATTGAAGGCTTTCCCACTCTCAATGTGCACTCTCTATGTGTTGAGCATACCAATGTTTAGCTACCCCCGTCAAAGAGAACGGGAATAACTTCCATTTCAAGGTTTTTCGTGTCATGCCTTCAATTTGAAGACATGAACACAATTGCTTAAAATCACATAAGTGAGACTAGGGGTTTTCATCTTCTTTCCCAGCAAAAGATTGTTCCTGAACCTTAGCTATGAAACTAGGGTGAAGCTTATGGCTAGGCGAAAGAATAGGATGGGATGATGTGGTGGCTCCAAACTAGCACCCTTTGGAGCGGCGAGATGAGATATGGGTGTTTAGTTCATGGTGTGGAAAGGATAAAAAAAAAGAAAGATAAAAGAAGGGTAACTCGGACAACTCGATTCTAGTTAAGACAGCTACCGTTCCCCGGCAACGGTGCCAGAAAGCTTGTTGACACCAGAAGTGGCAAATAGATATACCACAAGCGTACGGTAGTCAATGTAGCCTTCACCGAGAGTATTCCAGGTATCGTATTTTCCACGGGGAACGTGAAGTGTTCTAACTAGGTCCAAGGCCGTCCAGCGATGAGACAAAGGAACTATGATAACTAGGTAGAGAGGTTCTTATGTAGCAAAGGATATTTGGTGTTGGTGTTCTAAGTATAAAGAGCTTAGTCAGCTCCTCCCTTCACAAGAGGCGACAGGCGAAACAGTAGGAGACAAAACCCCTACCCGAGGCGGTTGTACTATTGTCTTGATGCCTTGCCATTTTAATAACTTGTCTTACACATGTGGTGGAATACGAAGACTAGACAAGGCTGTCATCACTTGCTGGCTACCACAAACAATCCATGCGACAAGCGGCCTACACAGGCTAGTTATAGTCTAGACACCGCATCTACACTAAACATACTACTCCAACCTTCGCGAAAGACTAGAGCACTTCACAAAGTAAAGCAATGTATGGGTGAAGACAGTATATACTTAAAATACCAAAACCAGAATATCAAATACTTAGAAGGACTCGGATGTAAGACTTACTTGAAGATTCGCATCCGCTGAGGTACACCTTGGAGAAGATTCCCGACAGGCCCGGGGCTTTCTCCTGAAGACTTCCCTCACTCTCTCCCAACTAGCACAGCACTACAGCAGAGCTAAGCTACTACATAGTGTTTTCTCCTTTGAATCATGCTCTAAAGTGAAGGCCTATGGGGGTATTTATAGGGGGATGAAGGGCAGCGCCACATCAGCGATCCGCGTGACCTCTAGCATGCACCGTTGGATCAACCGCCATATCACCGATTAAGATCAAGGGTGGAGGATTTCCAGCACATGTTCAATATGAGGAAGACGGTGGAGGTTCGACCGACCTGGCTGGGCCCAAGGAGGGGTTCGGCCGACACCCCCTATGGCAGGTGGGCCCAGCCAGGGCCTTCTAGAAGGTGTCCCCACCTTGCTGGCGTGCTACTGAGCTTTGGGGCCCACAAATAGTGGTTCGGCCGAACCATCAAATGACAGGTGGGACCAGCCCAGGTCTTGCAGAGGGATGCTAAAGTTGGTGGGATGAAGTGGCAGATTGGGTCCCACAATGTGTGGTTCGGGCCGACCCACCTTTGGTGAGGTGGGCCCACCACTATGGTCCCCACTTGTCATAGAGTGTGGCTATATACTTGTTTTGCCTTGGTCTTGTCGATTCACACCTGGATCCATGTGCTTTGCTCTTTAGCCATTGATTGAAAACACACTTGTGATCCAAGGGTGGAACTGGACTCCAGGGTGTGCCACGGATTGTGCCACATCTCCAGAGTCCTGTGGGCCCAATGCATGGTTCGGCCGAACCATGCATGTGCTCCATTTGCCCTGATCTTCTTTGTGTATCCTGATATGACTCATGTGCTGAAATGTCATGGCCTGGATGTCACCATATGTGGTTCGGCCGAACCACCTTTGGTGGAACCAAAGGTCCATCTTCTGTAGGTGGCTTCTTCATGCAATTCTAAGCACAATGGTGGTGCTAACTTGCCCATGGGTGGTTCGGCCGAACCACTCATTGTGCCCATCTTTTGCCCATTGTCTTCAGAAGCTATGGTATTGATGAATGTGAAGTTGGTTTGTCATTTGGCCATACTTGGTAAGTTGCCCGACCTTCATATAGAGCTTCCGGACACTGAAATGTACCTCTTCTGAGTGCCTGCAACCAAATAATGACAAGTACATGTGGAACCAAGTTATTTGTACCTAAGTCACTATGTGTTTGGTGGTTTCCTTCTAGAAAGAATGTCTTGTTGACGGTTTTGATGGGGTAAAAACATGGTATAACTACTGTCAACACAAAGTTCTTGTTGCTATCTCTCAAAAGAAAAAAAAGGAAGTACTGTTGCAGAGAAGAGGCATGTGGCTATGCAAAAGAGTGAGATGAGAGAAAACAATGGGTACAAAGATGCCTGCCTGAGAGGTAAAAATGGACAAGTGTCCGAATTATTAAAACAATGGGTACTTTGATGCCCTCCTGAAAAAAAGAAGAGAGAAAAGAAAGATAGGTCATGTTGTCCTGCAGCACAATTTCCTAGTATTGAAAAAGAAAGAAGAAAGAGATGCTTTCAAGGAGCAAAAGAGTAGAATTAGGGTGAAGCCTCCACAAATAACCACCTACCACCTCACATCCACACACATACACATCCTGGTTTGATTGTATGACTTGTTCCTTTGGATCCATCGGTTGACTTTACAACATATTCATTGCAAGTATGTATGAGCTGTCTCCTTACCCATGAGCTCCACAAAAGCCATCAGTTATAGGGTGAGAGAGAGAAGGAATGCATCACTATTGCCTTGGTAAGGAATCGACAAATACTACATATTGAGAGACTTGAGAGAGTCATACGCAGGAAACTCTGAGTTTTATTTTGAAAACTTGTAAAAGCTCCAGGATAAGAGTTGAACGACAGAGCTTGAGACATAGTGCTTGACTTAGACATTCTGTCCTTCAATTACCCAAGACCCAAGAGAAAGCTACAAGCTCCATGGTCAAAGGTAATAAAGGTAAGTCTAAAGTTTAGCTTGGTTTACTTTAATCCTTGAGTACTTCTTGGTTTGAAACTGAATACCTGTGTGGAATAGCTATAACTTATAATATCTACTAAAAGTTTGGCTTTGCTAAGGGACTAGCAAAGGTTAAGCTTGGGGGAGCTTGTTGACGGAAATTATTGTATGATTTTACCCATCAACTAAACATGAAATAAGCGTATAAGAGCAGACACCACCATAGAATAGGGTTTTAACTGACAGAATTCCATAGTTTTGGTGAATCAGTGTTTTGCATGGGGTTATACAGAAAAGAATCAAAGGAGACACACATGTCGGATTAAAATAACGAAATCCGCCGCGAAAGGAGATCAAGAATATTCTAGAGAACACTAGAGACTCGCTGGCAGAAGCGGGGCCCACTTGGCAGCTGGGGAGGTCGACCGACCCACTAACCAGGTCGGCCGACCTATCAGTGAAGCTTCTCGGCCTCCGCTTCGAAGTGGACCCACATCCCGAAATTTCACGCAATCCTAGCCGCCCATCGAAGTCGGTTTGATCCAAGGGCTACGGTTCATCCCACCGGCCTATATAAGGACCCCCAGAGGGGTTTGACATCAATCATTCAGATCATTCAGTCATCAACCAGTCCAGAGCTAGAAACCCTAGAATCATTAGAGCTTCACCATCTAGAGCATAGCTACATACGTTAGAAGTAGAAGGAGGTGAGTTCTACTCGAGTTCCGGATCTATCTGGAGCTAGAAGGCTTCCCGAAGCCATTGTAAGCTCTCTCTTGTATCTTAAACCTCTCTTGAGTGCTTGAGATAAAGTTGATCGACATTATTCTACTATTGATTATGTTCTCAATTATGCTATTCATTGCTTATCTAGATTGTATACTTTGCATAGTTAGGATGCATTCATATTCGTACATAGGTTTGTATAGCGCTCATTCATTGACGTCATGGGTTGGTGATGAACAACATGAAGCATGGTGCTTAGATATAGTTTGTCTGCAAATGCACCCTATATTCTAGGTTCTATGGTAGATCGCGGATGTGACACTCCCGTTGAGTCCTTTGTAGCCCACACTCCGAATATAGGGAGAGTAGGAAGTTATTATTACTTTAGAAGGCTGGCTATGATCTTGATCTTCCTTAGTAATATTCCCTTAAGTATGAATATGAAGTGTCTTTACCATGATTGTTTGTATAATTGCACCAATCTAATATGTCTTTGATAGTATAGTTAGAATGACTTAGGATATCCTTATGCTTCAACCTAATCCATGCTAGTGCCTAGATAGGAAGTGCTCTAAGTGATCATTATTATGTTGATTGATTAGTTGATTGATCATTATGCTTATCATATATATCATTATTATTGTGACATAACCCCTTGTTCTGAGTAAATAGGTCATTCATGGTATTCTCCATATTTGCATATGCATATGACATCTATCTATCTACCTGCATCGCATTTATTGCCAACCCTTCCCAGTGGTAAAATATAAATGACAACCCGGAATACTCTTGGGTAAAATGGTACAATGGTGTATATTTTATCTGTGCGCTTGCGGATACAATATAACATATTTCAGACACTTGTAAGAAGGAGAGATCTTTTAGAATCATACTGGGGATGACAACCTAGTTACTTCTAAGAGATAGATGAAGAGTTCAAGTGATCTATAGACTAATCAGGTGGCACATTAATCTATACCTCCCAGCATTTCATAAAGAAATGTCAACACCGGGTTTCCACAGAAACCCTAAGTTCCCCGAGGATCTCATTGTAAAGACCTTGCAAGTATTACAACAGTTTACATGAATAATATGATTCAGAGTTAAGAGTGCGGAAGTATTACATAACCATAGGTTTACAAATAAAAATTACATTATCCCAAACCGGATTTTCGTAGTGGAGTGCAGTAAACAACTAGACACTCGGCCCAAGGGTCGTATCATATACACATCTTCATCCATGCACGATCCGTCAACCGGCATGGTCCCACGTAGAACTGTTCACTCGACTCACCTGCAACAGAGGTTAACAAACCCTGAGTACATGGGGTACTCCGCAAGACTTACTCGACTAAAAATTGGGGAGAAGACTCAGGAATGCAGGCTGAGGGGAGTCAAGGTAAGGCTTTAGCAAGAGTCAAAGGATTTTTGCAGAAAAGCATTACTGATCTTGAATCCTATTTCTAATATTTTAACTCAATATTATTTTAATCAAGAATCATAGATCTCAGTTATTTCACATTATCAATTTCAATTACTTATTCATTCTCAAAAAACTAGTTCTGAACCACTCTTCATTGAATGGTCGAAGGATCAAGTCTCCATAACCGAGGAACACGACGATTCGAATCGATTAATACCCAGCTGGGGATCTCTATCCACACTGCATATGTAGCACCTAAGATTGCATATGCCAACCCCGTCTACCACGGCTTTTCCAAAACCTGAACCGGTCCTGCGCCACCCGAGAGTACAGTACTCCTCTCCAATCCGGGACTCTAACCCACGAGGGTACACGCCTACTCTCGCAATCTCTCCACTCCCAGTGCGTGGTTGTCAGTTCAAGTAGTAGAGCCACCTCCCGGAGTATGTGGGGCTAGTTGCAAAGTCTCGATCCAGCAGGCCTACAACGAATGGTCTCTAATTCCTTTTTATGTTGAAGACAATGCATTGGGACTGTAACCCAAGTACAAGGTGACCAAATAGTTTTCAAATCCCTTTTCCATCAGTGACAATGCGCTGGGACACTAACCCAAGCTACGATCACCAAGCAGGAAACCCTTCCCGTCGGTGACAATGTACTGGCCAAGTGCACAGCCACTGAACGGTAATATTTTCATTTCCCTTTTCCATGAATTCATCAATAGTATATCATAATAGCTCAAAAATAGCATTTTGTGCAAAAAACTAAATTAATTAAGCAGGGCTAAGCATTTTTTAAATATTTTATTTTAAAATGGTTTCAAGGATAGTATTTCAGTGGTCAAGGATGGTAATGCATCAATTGGGTTATCACTCAACTCCTATAAACTTAATGCAGTAGTTTAACTTAAAGCTATAAACATTTTATAAATCACAAGGAGGGGGCTAATGCACCGGGGCTTGCCTGTTGCTTGAAGCATATAGTGTCCTGAAGTCAATCACCGAGAATATCCACGTCTACCAAGTGAAGACCTTACTCGAGACTTGCTTCCGATAATAATTACCGCACATTCACTACACGAAATAATAATAATACAATGCTTAACATAATGATATGTATGCCATAAGATGCACTAAATTAAAAAGTAATCTTAATTTAAAAGGTTGAGTACAATTTTCCTTCATGATAAAGCTGCAAGCAAATAAAACTATCCTTTTGTTTTATTGACCTTTTTTACAGTCGTTGAAAGCCGCATTGATTGACTTATACCATCATTAAGCAAGTTAATAATGATTTCAAACAATGATTAAGGATGCCAAGGATCATTTTAAGTTAATGACCCAGGGTCCACAATAAATCCGAAAGTCACACAAAATCTAAGTTATTAGGGTTTTCCATTTATTTTAATAATCATTCAATAGAGCATTAAATAATAAACAAGTAAACTACTTACATGAAATAACATTTAAATATTTTAATTAACAAGATTAGCATAGGCTTAAACAAGTTAGCAAGTTACCAAGGGTCAGCACAGGATAATGACCCAAGGTCAACACATATCCCAAAGTCATATAAACCCTAAAATGATTAAGGTTTCGATTTATTTTTATTAATCAATTTATCACTTGGAATTTCAGTTTAGTATTTAATTACTACATAAAGCAATTCATTTTATGTTTACAAGGAATGATCAACAAGCTTTGGAATAGCAGGGGTTCGTGTGTTCCAAGGTATTTAATCAAATCTTAAGAGATTAAGAAAATCATTAAATTTAATTCTAATAACCTTTTCTTAATTAATCAATTAATAGGGTATCAAATGACAAACAATAGACTACTTCCATTTGAGCCCAAATTTAGTTAACAGATAGTGCTAAGTCTAAACAGTGCCACATCAAACTTTCATGATTTTGGGATCATTATTCTAGCCTACAAAAATCCTAGAATTCCCATTTATTAATTAAAAGAGACATTTTTAGTTCCTGTAGAAATTACTGAAAATCACATTTCATATTTTTCTTGGGTTCACATTAATATATAGAGCTCACTCAAAAAGTTTCATGTTTTTAGGCAATGTATTTATTTCTATACAAAAATGTCAATTCTCAGCACTATTCATTTACCTAGAAAATGAAAAATCAATTTCATAAATGGAAAAGAGCCCGAGACCTAATCTGGCCTGAGTCGGCCTAGCAGTGCAGGCCGAACGGCCCAACTCGTCCTGACTCTAGCCCGCGCCCTCCTTCCTTCTCAGAGCCGTTGATAGGCGGTCCCCACCTGTCAGCTCTCTCACACCTCCCGACTGCACACACGGACCGCCCACGCGGGCGCGCGACGGCTCCGACCGTGATGGCCTGCCGCCGGCGACAACTCCGGTGAGGGAAACACCCCAACACACTCTCAGGCACCTCACGCCAGTCCCAAGGTGCATATTTGGACGCTCTGGGACTCGGTTTGGTCTCTACCGCGGCCATGGGGGACGACCATGGCGACTCCGCGCGTTCCGGCAACGGGGAACCTCACCGGACCTAACCCTCTACCCTAGGAGCTTCAAGGGTCTCACCAAGGCACGGTGCGCACATGGGTTGGGGACGGAGATGACCGGAGACAGGTCCTTGATGAAAACCGAGGCGGTCGCGATGGGCTCCGACGGTGACATCACTGTTCCGGCTAGTTCGAAGCATAAAAGGGAAAACCGACGGGCGCATGAGTTTAAGGGAGGAACAAGAGCTATAGAACACCCTACTGCAAATTGAGAATCTCACCGTGGTGGACTGGCCATGGTGGACGTGCTCGCGACAGCGCTTCAGCCGGCAGCGAGGAAGAAGAGCTCACCCAAGAGTTGTGGCCGATGAGAAGAAGCGAGAGATGGCTCAATCGAGGCGTCAAAACATTATGAAGCTACCTATGAGATGGAGACGGCTGTGATAGCACGACGACGATGAATTTCATCCCTAACCGAGCGCTCATCGGCGCCAGGAGAAAAGAGAGAGGGGGAATGGTGGCGCCGGCCTATTTATAGAAGGAAAGAAGAGGTGCCGGACGCGTCCGGGACCCCCACGGCCTCAACGTCATCGGCGACAGGCTCCTGGTCGGGCTCGGTCGGCGCCGGCACGCGGCGTGGCACTGCTCGCGATCAGAGCAGAGAACCGGACCCCCACCAATGCCGATCACCGTAGGAGTACTTGTTCCCTTTTTGACTTTTGCTAAATTACTCTTCACTTTGTGTAACAACTTGAAAAATTACCAGTGTACAAGTTGTAGGGAATTTTATTCTGAGCAACTTTGGTTTTCGAACCATATACAAATTTTGAATAATTAAAAAGGGGGTAAATGAGCCTTTTGAAATTCATTTGCAATTCATTTAAATTCTCAAGATTTTTCTCAACAACTTGAAAATCTTCAAAAATAAAAGTTGTTATGTTTTTGAGCTTGACAAATTTGATTAAATGAGTTTGGTCAGGTTCTTGCTAATTTTTGAAATAGCATTTCAAATTTGAATTTCAAATGACTAATTAAGGTTTAATTTGAAATCCCACTTAATAACTTCAAAATCACCCTCAATACAAGTTGTTCCATTTTAAAAGGGCTACAACTCTTATTAAGACACC
This sequence comes from Eremochloa ophiuroides, assembly GCA_038502445.1. Taxonomy (NCBI): domain Eukaryota; kingdom Viridiplantae; phylum Streptophyta; class Magnoliopsida; order Poales; family Poaceae; genus Eremochloa; species Eremochloa ophiuroides. The sequence goes on from JAHLJS010000002.1 coordinate 52,936,010, forward strand.
ATCATCATATTCCACCTAGTTTTTGAATTTGTATTTCAAATTTACATTTTCAAACATTAGGTAGAGTTTTATTTGAAATTTTCTTTAATAACTTAAAAATTACCCAAAATAAAAGTTGCTCAACTTTTAAAGATGTTCAACTTTTATTTAAGGCCCAACATCTAATTCCTTTTAGTTTTTGAATCAAGATTTTTTGGTCCGATTTAGGGTTTAAAATTGAGTTTCTTTTTTTTTGATTTAGGTATATAGCAATCAACAACACTTATACATCAAGATCACTCTAAATCACCTGTGCACAATCATATGCAAGAATAAAATTTATTTTAGTTAATGCACACCAACAGAGTTAAATGCGGGATGATTTGCATGCAATCATGATGACATGGCAGGTTTTAGTTACAGTAACACCAGGGGTGTTACATTGCACCACATGATCTGGTGGATGTGTGTCTTAACAAGTTCCCAGGACAATGAAATAGGGACTTCAATGGTCTTTTGCTTGACCACAGGAAGCAAATAGCTGTGGTTGACTACAATGTTATGTATCTATAAGTCTTGAACTATCCTGCTACAATGTTATGTATATATAAGTCTTCAACTATGGTGCCCAAGAACTTGCTAGGAGCTGTAGTCTTGGCAGTAGCTAATATGTTAGTCATGACATGACTTTTATGGCAAGTTGTGCACTTAAATATTTACAATGCGTGTCTTTATTTACATATATTTGTTTTTAATTTTACTTGGCTAATCCATTCCATTTATTTGTTACACAAGAGGTTACTTTATCATATTATGAGGGAGGTAGCCACATCCACATATCCCAGTCCATATCCCTTCATCCAAACATGGGACAGGATCACTCCATCACACTTTATCCTCCCAACCAAATAGAAAATAGGGCTCATCCCATTCCACAAACCAAACATAAACTGGAACCATCCCATCCCAGAAATCAGAGTTAGGGCCATCCCATCCCACCTTGTCTCTCAAGCAAACAGTACCTTAGATCCTTGGTGAATCCATATCGTAACAAGTGAGATTGGACCACGTTATCTTCCTCGGCAAGCTGATTCTTGTAGTCAATGCACGGATAAATCACGTGATCTCGACCTAGACTTAGACGATGCTTCAGCGCACAGGAAAGGAACTTCGTCCTCACATTTTTAGGAAAGACAGATCTAGCCTAGATGTCCTTGTACATCCAATCCTCCCTATCATGACTGTGGGGGTGTAAACCCGCATACCCGCATGGCTATACATGGGCCAAGTCATCCGATCAGGCCCAGATTGCTAAGGACGCGTTGTATACACGTTCTCCAGAAGATCACGTATATCCGCTGGCTTAGAAGTCTTGGCGGTCAAGGAAATATCTTTCCTAGTATCTAGCCGGTTAGTTTCCTTGTTCGGCTAGCATTGTAATTTGATATACATGGTAACCGACTTGTAACCCTGCCCCCCAGACTATATAAGGCGGGCAGGAGATCCCCTCAACAGCAACTCATATCATACCAATACAATCCAGCAACACACAGGACATAGGGTATTACACCTCACGGCGGCCTGAACCTATATAAATCTTGTGTCTCGCGCTTTCTGCGCAACATTTCTTCATCTCAGGCGCACCTTCACCGATCATCTATCCACCTTGGGCATACCCCTCGGTGGACTATCGACGATATCTCATCGACAGTTGGCGCGCCAGGTAGGGTGTGTGCTTCCTGATTCCATGGTGAACAAGATGGTGATTTTTCAAGCTCCATAGAGCTCCCGACGCTAGGCCAGATCTTCACAGTGGGCTCCATCACTTGGGTCATCGGCCCTGACGGTGAAGGGAAGATCCTGGACGCGGTTCAGATCGCATCCGCTCCAGCTCCATCGACGACCTCCGTTCTAGCAAGAAGGCTGTCACGCTACGTCTGAAGGACTGTCGACAACAGCGACCTGATCGGATCTATAGATCGGGTCACCCAAGGATTGACCGAGAGCCTCCAGATCTTGGAATCGGCCGCAGATCACCTCCAATGCCCATCAGCGGTGCAATGCTCCTCTCCGTCCCGGAGGGATACAATTTTGGTCATCACCGTAACCCCACAGGGATGCGTCGTCAAACTTCAACCCCCAGCAGTCGCGCTTCCAAGGGCCTCCGACCACGACCTTCTGAGGGGTTACATGCCTTTTGGCCTATGAAGCGCAGCTTCCAGCTTCGCGCATCTACTGCACCGCCCCGACCACGCCGTCTCCGACCACGACGGCACCAGCTGCACCTACATCATCGCTGACAACGACCACTCCGACCACAACGTCGCAGAAGGCAGCAGTCTCATTGATCTGCCTTCCCCCGCTGGTCGGCTCATCGGTGGGCTCATCCTCGTCATTAGTGATGGCAGCGCTCTAGCTCCTAACGAAAATGAAGAAACCCGAGTTGCTCGAGAAAATAGGAATGCCGACCGAAGACGGCGCCTCGAGCAACGAGTTGAGGCAAGGAAAGGCCCCGTGCGGAACCTGGAGCAAGAGTTCGATCTGGTTGGAAAACACCAAGTCTACAAGACTCCAAGCGTGAACGTCGCCGTTGCGATAACAGAGGCCAAAAACATGAACCAGACTCCAGAGATCGAATGCCTCACGGCTTACCTCCAGGTGGCCCAAGTTTAGATCAATGAAGAATGCTTGCCGCCCCTGTCGCACTCCACTGCGTCAGCCACCGAGATTATTCGTGAAGATGGCGGCCACTCTCACGGTGGGCGGAGACGTCGCCAAGACGATGACTAGGAGGTGAATCAGTCCGACCTCCATGAGAAGCTGAAGACCAGAGGCCTCTGCGGGCGCATTGAAAATCAGAAGGAAGCCAGGCACTCAGCAGAAACAGAGCGCCGCAAAGAGTATGATGAAACACACGGTCATCCGATCAATGACAAGAACGCCCCTAAACTGCCGTTCATAGCAGAGCTCCAGGCGGTGCGCTAGCCGCCGAACTTCAAGGTCGTCGGCGTCGAGACCTACGACAACACCGCCGACCCCACCAAGTGGCTTACCATTTACGAGATCGTGGTCAAAGCCGCTGGAGGCAACCCAGAGGTCATGGCAAATTATTTGCCCGTTATGCTCAATGCATCCGCCAACAATTGGTTGCTCAGTTTGAAGTCGAACTCCATCGACACTTGGGAGCAGCTGAAGAAGCAATTCATCGGCAACTATCGTACCACCTGCAAGTAGCCAGGCACGAAGTACAATCTTGAGAAGCTTCAGCGAGCATCACGAGAGTCTCTGCGAGATTACATTCGGCACTTCTCGGAGACCAGAAACAACATCCCGGGCGTCACGGATGTTGAAGCCATCTCCGCTTTCATACGTGGCCTCCGACCTGATGAAGAACTTCAGAGGAAGCTGTATCGCAGCAGGCCAAGCTCCATCGCCGAGATGCTGCGCATACCCAACAAGTACGCCGACGGGAACGAAGCTGCCTATCACCCCGTCCACAGCCGCCTCCGCTTTCCCGACCGATCACGCGACGAAGACAGTGATCGCCGATCTGATCGGCGTCACGACGACCGAGGATCCCGCCGGGATTACCACCGCGATGAACGCGGCCACCACGACCAGCGCCATCCTGATCGGCACTGCCACAACGAACCAGAAGGCTCCAGGGCTGGAGAGAGGCGTCGCCATTACCAGGTCTATAACACCCGACTAGCCCCGAAGCGCAATTACGAAGAAGCTTATGACAAGCTCCTCGACAGTCAATGCCCCGTCCACAAGTTCCACAAGCATACCATGAGAGACTACTACGGCTTCTCCAGGGCATTCAAAGAAGAAGAGAAGAAGAAGGCTCATCTCGAAACCGACAAAGACAAGCGTGGTGGTGATGATGGCCCTCCTCCCGGCTATGCTGAAGCCCACAGGACGGTCTCCACAATTATTGGCGGCCGCATTGCGATGGAGTCGAAGAGGGAGCAGAAGCTCGTCGCCAATTCCATAGCCAAATACGACGCCTCCATCACCGATCCCAAGTTCCCTCCCTGGTCGCACAGAGCTATCACCTTCAGCCGAGACGACCAGTGGACGAAGATCCCGTACTTGGGCCGTTTTCCTCTGATCCTGGATCCGGTCATACGCAAGACACGCTTTCGCAAGGTGTTGATCGACGGCGGCAGCGGCCTCAACATCCTCTTCTCCGGAGCCGCCAAAGAGCTCGGTTTACGAGCAGAAGACTTAGAGCTGACCACGGTTCCGTTCTGGGAGATTGTGCCAGGGCAGTCCTCCTACCTCCTGGGTCAGATCAATTTGCCTGTCCAGTTCAGAACTTGTAACACCCATGGTGTTCCTGAACATTAAAACTGAGCATGTCATAATGAGCATTACATTTTCATGTATGATTTTGTCAAAATTTGCCCTGCATCAACTAAGAACAAGTCTAAATTTTATGGATGACTTGTGCTTAGGGCTATAGAGTGATTTAATTTCATCTTATGTTGTCTTGTTAATTGGGTGTATTAATTAAACATCACCTAAAAAGAAATAATATTTGGAATTAATTTAAAACCTTAATTTAGGGGTTAAAACCCTAATTTCAAAACTAAGTAGAATTGGGTCATGGTCCTAAAAGCAAAGTTGTAGCTCTTATTTTCTGGAGCAACTTTGGTATACCAAGCTTTTCAAGTTACTATATGGAAGTTTAAATTAAACTTAAATTTCCATTGCCAAATTTGAATTTAAAACCCTAAATCAAACATTATTTGAAATTTGTGGTTGACCCTTAAATAAAAGTTGTAAAACTCATTGAACTAAGCAACTTTGATGTTTACAGATTTTGAACTTCTTCAATAAATATTTGAGATTTGGTTTAAATTTGAAAAGGGCTATTTACCCCTTTTCTATAGTTTTAGAAATATTCAAAATTTGAATATACTTTGAATACCAAAGTTGTTCAGTTTCAAATTCTACACATTTCGTATATTGGACATTTTTCAATTTAATACAAGAAATCTCGTTTAATTTTGAAATTACTGTCGGCAGGGGGTATTTGCAAAACGTTCATACTAATCTGGACAGAGCCGGCGGCGACACGCAGCTGCCTTGCTGTCGGCGGTGTCCAGCGCCGCTCTCGCGCGCGTGGGTGCGTGTTGGTCAGTCGTGGCAGCTTGTTCGCGACGTGTCGAAGCCCCTAGGATCGGTTTCCCCTCTATTTAAGCACGTAGTCGAGCTCGCCGTGGTCCTTTTCGTCTTCCCTGTCGCCATCACCATCTTAGCGGTCGCTGGCGAAATTCATCGTCCACAGTATCTCTCCGTCCTCTCTATCTCGTAGCTAGGTTCGCCACCCCATTGTAGTTCGATTGAACCCACTCTAGTGTCTTCTCATCGCCGGAGACGGTCTCGCGGGGTCATCTTCCCTACTGCGGGTCGAGACGCCGCCGTGCGCCACTCCGCCGCAGTCTGGCTGTGTGGTTAGCTTCTTCTTTCAATTTTGCTCGTTTTCGGTCCATAGAAACACCCTGAAGCTCATGCGCTTTCCAGTTTCACGGATGGTGTCCAGGACTCACCGGAACGAAGTCCGTGCCGCCGGAGCTCGCCATTGGATCCGCCACCGACGTCAACGCAGTGCCTTTGGTTGTCCTCCACCACGTAAGCCCTAGGGACGCCTGGGCCATTAATCTTCGCTACTACGTAAGCCTCGGGGACGCTTGGGCAGTTTTAGCAGCGTCTCCAAAAGCCCCGTCCAAAGTGCGGGCACCAGTCGCCGACCTCCCCGAAAGTCCCTCGTTTGGACCCCATGCCGAACCACCCCGAAAGTTCCCTCGTTCGGACTCCTCGCCGATCTCCCCGAAGGTCCCTCGTTCGGACTCCTCGCCGATCTCTCCAAAGGCCTCGGCCGTGCTCGGGCACCTCACGCCATACATGAAAAAACATCTACTATTCTCCAAAAAGCAATTAAATCAACTAAATGTGGAAGTAAATTTGCACAAACTAAGTTTGTGTTGACATCTACTAACGTCGCCAAATATAACTATATAACTTTTAATGCGAGAGGCGAGATTAGAAGATGAATGGTAATTAATTAATTTGTCATTAGCAACTAGCCACCTTTCTATTACCAACATTCTTATACAAGAACTAGGTTGTCATCCCTAATTAATAATGCTAAGAATAAATAAAGATTTTATATATTAATCTATGTGACTAGGCAGAAATAAATATAAATATGAAATATGATCAGTTCCGCAAGCGGACAGATAATTATACCATTGTAGCATTTTACCTAGGGAGTTCTACCAGGTTGTCGATTTATATTTATACCACTGGGAAAGACTAGGATAAAGATTAATCTATTATATCGATAGTGATGGTATACAATGGATAAGTGACATTACCAATGTCATTTACTTTACTCATAACAGGTAGAGGTCACAAGGTAAATAACGATAAAGGTGATAAGTATGATCAAGCATCATAAATAAAAGATAATCATTAGAGCACTCTCTAGTCACAGTAATAGCTAGCCAATGCATAAACTAAGGAATTAATATCAAAGGTAATTCTATAACTACATCAATGAATAACTCTAATTAGTGCAATTACATCTAGCAATCATTATTAGACTAATCCTATATCATAATCACATACAAAGGGCATCATCTAGGAAGGATGTGAAACAGAATCATCATCCAACTTCGCGACCATGCTTGCTGGCCTACGTACGGGGGGTGGACTACAGAGGACTCAACGCAGCTGTCACCTACACGATCTATCACACGACCTGGCACATCAGGGTGCACTCGTAGATAAACAAGATACCTAGACACCACGTCCACATACTGTTCATCATCTATCCATCGTCCGCATGAATAATCGCTATACGAGGAATTACGTGAATGCAATAAGATCAAACCAACTATACTAGACATATAATCAAAATAGACAAAGACTATTGTAATCAAGAACATATGAACTATTAAGAACAATGTTTCCCTAATCATAATAAAAAATACAATAATAGAGAAAGAACTAGAATTATACCGAACTCCGCGCTCCAGACAGACGCCAGGGCTCCAGATCCGCCGAAGAACTAGAACTCCTCTACTTCTAATCTAACTAGGCTAGAACTATGAACTAGGAGGCTCTTGATGAACTAGGAGGCTCTTGATAGCTTGAGGACTTGATGCCTTGAATGAATGATGGGTTGATGCCTAAAGGGGGGTCTGCCCCTCTATTTATAGCCTGGTGGGGTGCGACGTAGGATCAAACCAAGTTGAAACAAGGGCCGAGATGACTCCCCAAAGACGGCGGAAGAAGACTCCAGAAGATGGGCCAAAACCCTAGTGGGAGGGCGCCGGCCGGCCCCATCCTGGTGGGTCTCGGGCCCCGGTGCTTCGGGTGTGTTCCAGATGCTTCTAGTGTTCTCGTGATGATGTTTTCTTGGCGGTTAAGTTTCGTGGTAATCATGCTCTTTAACCCTTCTTTTATGCTTTTCTGGAATGGCCCGTAGAAAATACAGAACATGCAAAACTCGTGGAAACTGTCAGTTAAAACCCTAGACTCGTGTGTATTCATGTATCCTTTGGTGTCTAAAGTTCTAATAAAAGTTGACGTTATCCACCATCAACAACACCCCCAAGCTTACCTATTTGCCAGTCCCTTGGCAAACAAACTAAGCCTAATTACTAATGTAATTGGATCAGGAGTTACTACAATGCTTTCATACTTCCCAAGTACACATGCTTCAAACATAGATTCTCCTCCGGATTAGACAAAACTGTTTTGACTTTTAAACTTACCCATTTTACCTTTAACTATAGGGCCTTACAGTTCTTGCCGTAGTCTTGAGCAATTGAAAGAAAGAACAATCAAGTCTTGCACTATGTAGCAAATTCTTCACAGTACCAATATCCCGGAGTTTTGCAAGTTTTCAAAATAAAACTCAGAACTTTAATTGTATGACATCCTCAAGTCTCTTAGTATATATGGTATTTGTGGATCTCACTTAAGGCATTAATGTTATGCCTTCCTATATCTAAGGATTATAGTGGAGCTCATAGGAGTGGCAATAACAAGGTTTACGCATACTTGCAATTCATATGTTGTAAGATCAAACAATGGATCCACAGAGAATCAAGGCATACAATCAAATCAAGATGTGCATGTGTATGGAATATGGTGGATAGGTGTATATGTGGTATTTGGTGGCAATTCCTAATTCTACTTTTGCTCTTTGAAAATGATTCACTCTCCTTTGTAACTTGGAGGAACACATGGGCTATCTCTTTATTCTTTCTCTTTTTTTATTCATTCGGGAGGCGGGCATCTAGTTGCTGGGACACTTGTCCATCTTTTACTCCCTTTTCATATTTTTGCATAGCCACATGTATCCTTTGAATATAAATAACTGGAGAGATAATAATAAGAACTTAGACAATTATAACAGGGCTGTCCTACGGGGTATATATATATTTTTGGTGTTCACTCCCAGTGTAGGAGAAAACATTTTTATGATAAACATTGATGAAAGTGGAAATGGTTGCGATTACTCCCAGGGTAGGAATAATGCATATGTGCTGAAGTGTGTACTTGATCTTGGTTTTAAAAGCATGACAAGACTCTCATATGGTATACAACAAAGGTTGACTAAACTCATTGTAAAGCAAGCAGCATGAATGTGCAAAAGGTTTTTCTATCTAGATGTATCATATATGGGTTTGGTAGAAATTCATACTTTGTCATACAAGAGCTCATCATGTAAATTTCAAATTTTCAAAATAAATCTCCAGAATTTAGTAATGCTAGGAATAAGATAAATAGTACCTCAACTTTCATGAATCATATCAATCAATTACCTAGACTCAGCTCAAACATATGCCTCCACAAGTTTCAGATTCAGAGTAAATATTTAAGTTAAAACAGCAATATCTAAAACTCAGAAGAATTTAAGTTTGACAACTAGGCATTTGAAAAGTATTGTGACAGAGCAACTATTCATCATCTCCAAGACAAAATTTTAATGTTCATCAATTTTTAATTTATTTTAGGCTAGACCGACTCTAAACAAACTCTAATATATAATAGATATTTTTCAAATTTTATGTTACTAGCTAACTCACGTGAAAAAGCGATATAGTAATAATGATAAGATAGGAAACTTATACTTAACTGGATTTTAATTGGAGGGTGCCCTCCCCCAAGCTTGATGTTTGACAAGGTATTTGATGTTGCAAATTGAGTAATCCTTTTGAGCAGGTGTATCGACAGCGTAGAAGTGTTGAGTTGACTAGCTCTTTGATCTTGTATTTTCCTATGAAACTCAATTGCCAATAAAAATACCAAATCTTATGGAGAGAGATTAGGTTTAATACCACTCCATGGTAAGTAATTGATTTTATATTTCCAGCAGAAGCTTTCTAACTGAGTGGACCTTTCATGTGCCCACATATTTTTGGCTTTTTTCTAAAAGGCGTGGGCCTTCATGTGCCCACATATTTTTGGTATTCTTTAGATTTTTCTATGATACTATGGTAAACCTTCATGTGTTTACATATTTTTGGCATTTTGTGCTTGTATAAAATAGACTCAATAAGCGCATAGGCATAATTACCTGATAACTAGGGGATGCTCCTCCCCCAAGGTTGATGTTTGCAATACTTGGTGCTTGAATAATCTTCAGAGTGAGTTGGTTAGCAGCAGTCCTGGTGGGTGCCACTAATAGACTCTCTCCTTAGTCATAATATTATTCCTGCATAGTTATACTCCAACAAGAAAACCAAAACTCGAGGCTCGAATTATCAAGGGGTTAGCGGTCAGCCAATGAGCACTTCGATTATTCGTTGAGTTGATTTTAATTAATAGATTTTAGCAGTATTCCAACAGGATTCTCTTTTTTGGGGGATTTTCTAAATTTATGTAGTAATCAAATATGTATACATGCTATATATTAATTTTTATGCCACCACAGGGAATATTCATTTCCATGGGGCTTAGGATTTTCATAATGCAACAAAGTAAATATAGATTGTTATTTTTATTTTTATTTTTATGTTGCCACTGTAAATATGCCTACAGAGTCACCATAGGTGTATTTACATGGGGCTTTAATATTTATGATATAGTAAATAAAGTAGTAAATATTTTTGTTGGTTTTATTTTTAAAATGCAAAAATGATTGTACTAATAAAGGTGCTAAGCAAAATTACTAATGAATGCTAATTTAAGTAGATAACTACCATTCTAACCTTATGGCTAGGGTACGGAATTTAAAGTCTACCGACAGGACTTAGATAGAGGAGAGTATTTATTTAGTAGGTTCATCATCTGAGGTTATCTCAGTCAATTCCCCATTTTGCGGTGGTGTAGCAGGTGTTTCTTCCTTCTCCTTCCATCTCTTTTCTCTCTCTTCTGCTTCTCTCTTTTCTAGCTCCAGCCCTTCCTTGTATGCTTCTCTTGATTCTTCATCTCTCTTCATCCATTCTTCTACTTGTGCCTGGATCTCTTCTTTCTCTGCTTTAGCAATCTGGTCCATCCTTTCAGCTTCTGCTTCCCACTCACTCCACCGTGGTGCTTGTATGGCTTCTTCTTGCTCCTTGTAGCAGTCTTCATACTTCACAATCCTACCAGGGAACTCCTCCCATCCACAGTGAGGCTGGGCAGCCTGACGGCGGGCTTGGCGTTTCCTTCTGTTGCGTTGCTTCCTGATCTGCTCATGGTTAAGATGTGTTATAAATTGACAGCTTACCTTTCCCGTGGGTAGGATGAAGTGGATCTGTCCAGACCCGATGTAGATGATAGCATTAGCGGTGTAGAGGAACGGTCTTCCCAAAAGAATAGGCGATTCATCGTCTCCCGTGTGTCAAGAACTAGAAAACCTGCGGGTATATATTTATTTTGAATTCTTATCATTACGTCCTTGACTACGCCTTCAGGGAATCTCAGTGATTGGTCTGCCATCTGCAACTGAATGTATGTTGGGTATAATGGTAAATCATCAAATAATTCATCATATACCTTTTTGCACATTACGTTGACGCTTGATCCAGTGTCGCGGATGGTGTCGAAAAAAGTGATGTCTCTGATTGTGCATTCGATGATTGGTACACCTGGGTCACCTTTCTTTGTTGGGAATGGTTTCGGGAGCATATGATCATTTTCTGTGTTAATAGCATTGATTAGCTGAGCGGTCTCTTCAGGTACATGCTGGGGCTTGTTCTTCCTTCATTTTCTATTGTTCTTCTTCTTGGGTGCTGGTTGTTGTTGTTGTTGCTCTTCTTGTTGATGGAATTGCTTTGGGACTGCTGGATTCTTGAGGATGCGGTTCTTGAATGAAAATCTCTCCTTCTTGTCTTTGATGGAGAGGACATTCTTGGCATGTTCCGCATAGATGATGGCTTTGGTTGTGCATAAGAACGGTCATCCCAAGATAATGGGTGCCTTCTCATCTCCTCCGGTATCCATGATTACAAAGTCAATTAGGACATATGATTGCCCCACTCTGATAACAGCTTCTTCTAGTACTCCCTCGGGGTAGCAAATGGATTGATCTGCAAGCTGCAAATGCATTACAACAAAGGATCACCCAAAATTTTCTCATAGATTACCTTAGGTATTATGTTGACACTTGCGCCGAAATCACATATAGGCTCTGGAAAGTTGTGACATCCTATAGAGATAGGAATTGCAGGTCTTCCAGGGTCTCCCATATTCTCAGGTAGTGAGTGATCTATCCACTTGGTTGTTACCTTGGTAATTACCTTGTCGAGGTTGCTGATTCCATCCTTGATTTGGCTGGTTCCATCCTTGATTTTGCTGAGGATGATAGTAGGTGTTATTGTTGATGAAGTTCACATCCTCTTGCAATGTAGGGCAGTTGATAGCTGAATGCCTGTAATCTCCACATTCTTCACAGGTCATGCGAGAATCATTGATATGCATGACTTCCTTCTTCTCTATGTCGAGCTTCTTCATAATGAGGTCTAGCTTGGCAGTGACCATGTCAGTCTCCTTCAGATGATGGATGCCTCCTCCTCTCTTGCGAGGTTGAGTACGTTCTTCATTATAGCTTGAATTTGAGGCCACCTTCTCAACAAGTGCTTGAGCTTCTGTAAGCTTAAGTGACAGGAAAGCTCCTCCAGCTGCAGCATCTATGGATTCACGGGTGCTTGAGATAAGCCCGTGGTAGAAGGTCTGCAATAGTAGCTAATCCTCTATCCCATGATGAGGACAGTCTTTAATATAATCTTGGAATCTCTCCCATGCTTCAATGAATGATTCGTCATGTTGCTGTTGAAAACTTGAGATTTTCCCACGCAGAGCATTTGTCTTGCCTGTAGGAAAGAACTTTGCCAGGAAAGCAGTTGAGCATCGGTCCCATGTAGTGTTCTTGTCTTTGTTGGCGTAGAACCACTGCTTGGCTTTCCCCAAAAGTGAAAATGGGAAAAGACGGAGTAAAATAGCATCTCTTGGTACTCCTCTAATCGTGAAGGTGCTGTAAATCTCTAAAAAGTGTTGTAAGTATGCACTTATATCTTCATGAGCTTTTCCACATAACTGGCTGGCTTGAACCATGGTGATAAGAGCAGGCTTGAGCTCGAATCCATTCTCCCCAGAATGTTTTCTATTGTTGGGGTAGAGAACTCGCGCAGCGTCTTCTCAGCCATGTCTTCAAACACAGGAGATAAATCTTCTCCTAAGTGTTCTTCTTCCAATATTGGAGCTGGCCGCTTTGATGAATGAGCTTGAGCAGCGATGGGTGTTTTTGATGGTAGCTTAAAATTATCCCTCGCTTCTTCAAACTTCTTTCTTGTCAGGAGTTTCTCTGGATCGTCAGTGAAATTATTCGGAAGAGAAAAACCATTCATTCATCACCCTGCATAAGATAAGCAAATGATAAAAAACAAGGGTGTGCCTGTTTGAGTTAGAGATCAATTGGTAATACAATCTTATCCATTATGTATACATATGCTATCAATATTTTCTAAGTTTAATGTGCCTTCCCCGACAACGGCGCCAAAAATGCTTGTTGACATCTACTAACGTCGCCAAATATAACTATATAACTTTTAATGCGAGAGGAGAGATTAGAAGATGAATGATAATTAATTAACTTGTCATTAGCAACTAGACACCTTTCTATTACCAACATTCTTATGCAAGAACTAGGTTGTCATCCCTAATTAATAATGCTAAGAATAAATAAAGGTTTTATATATTAATCTATGTGACTAGGCAGAAATAAATATAAATATAAAATAAGATCAGTTTTGCAAGTGGACAGATAATTATACCTTTGTAGCATTTTACCTAGGGAGTTCTACCAAGTTGTCGATTTATATTTATACCACTGGGAAGGACTAGGATAAACTTTAATCTATTATATTGATAGTGATGGTATATAATGGATAAGTGATATTACCGATGTCATTTACTCTACTCATAACAGGTAGAGGTCACAAGGTAAATAAAGATAAAGGTAATAAGTATGATCAAGCATCATAAAAAAAAGATAATCATCAGAGCACTCTCTAGTCGTAGTAATAGCTAGCCAATGGATAAACTAAGAAATTAATATCAAAGGTAATTCTATAACTACATCAATGAATAACTCTAATTAGTGCAATTACATCTAGCAATCATTGTTAGACTAATCCTATATCATAATCACAAGCAAAGGGCATCATCTAGGAAGGATGTGAAACAGAGTCATCATCCAACTTCGCGACCGTGCCTGCTGGCCTACGTACGGGGGGTGGACTACAGAGGACTCAACGCAGCTGTCACCTACGCGATCTACCACACGACCCCGTACATCAGGGTGCACTCGCAGATAAACAAGATACCTAGACACCACGTCTACATACTGTTCATCATCTATCCATCGTCCGTATGAATAAACGTTATACGAGCAATTACATGAATTCAATAAGATCAAACCAACTATACTAGACATATAATCAAACTAGACAAAGACTATTGTAATCAAGAACATATGAACTATTAAGAACAATGTTTCCCTATTCATAATGAAGAATACAATAATAAAGAAAGAACTAGAATTATACCGAACTCCGCGCTCCAGACAGACGCCGGGGCTCCAGATCCGCCGAAGAACTAGAACTCTTCTACTTCTAATCTAACTAGACTAGAACTACGAACTAGGAGGCTCTTGATGAACTAGGAGGCTCTTGATGGCTTGAGGACTTGATGCCTTGAATGAATGATGGGCTGATGCCTCCAGGGGGGTTGGCCTCTCTATTTATAGCCCGGTGGGATGCACGTGCGCCGTAGGATCAAACCGACTTCAAACAAGGGCCGAGATGACTCCCCAAAGGCGGCGAAAGAAGACTCCAGAAGACGGGCCAAAACCCTAGTGGGGGGTGCCGACCGGCCCCACCCTGGCGCCGGCCGGCCCCACCCTAGTGAGTCTCGGGCCCCGGTGCTTCGGGTGTGTTCCAGACGCTTCTAGTGTTCTCGTGATGATGTTTTCTTGGCGGTTAAGTTTCGTGGTAATCATGCTCTTTAACCCTTCTTTTATGCTTTTCTGGAATAGCCCCTAGAAAATACAGAACATGCAAAATTCGTGGAAACTGTTAGTTAAAACCCTAGACTAGTGTGTATTTATGTATCCTTTGATGTCTAAAGTTCTAATAAAAGTTGACGTTATCCACTGTCAACAGTTTGGGCAGCATCACACAAAAGGTCTCGAGACCACACTTCACTATTTTTACATGCAGGTAGATCACAAGTCAAATCCCTTCCGTGGGAAAGTGCTGCACGTCCGCTGCCAAAAGTACCGCCGCCGGCTTCGCCTCTTCCTCCAACTGGTCTTCCTGCTGCTCGGTGGTTCCACGGGCATACCCACCCTTTGCCCTATCATTGTTCACACCAAGATAGTGAGAGTGGACAACTCCGAGCACATGGGCGGCAACATTTTCAGTGGCATCAGAGCAGAAAGCCTTGAAGTACCGCAGCGCCTGACGGCTGCGGCGGACGATGTTGAAGGGTTCCAGATCTCCAACTGGCGGATCGGCTGGCGCATACTCGATGATGTCAAGAACGGGCTTGATCCCCTCCGCCATGGCATCATATCGCACTTCGGCGGCTTCAAGTCCCTGCGACAGATCATTGAGCTGCGCCCGTGTCCTCTGCTCAATTTCTACAGAGATAAAAAGCGAGATTAAGGACAGCGAGCAAGAAGCCTTGTGTCAACAACAAGACGTAAGAAGCTCACCAAGACGTGTCTCTTCATTCCACCGTGCAGCCTCTCTCAACATGGAAGCCTTGCTCTCCAGTTCCTTAACTATGTCAAGAAGAAGATGAGTCAACAACACTTAGTAGAGGGCTACGGTTGCAAAAACAACTCGAGGAAGTACAAACCTCTTTTCAACACTCCATCTAGTGAAGTTTACAGCTCTACACATGAAAAAATGACGAAATTGAGGAAGGAGAACAAGCTGAGACGAAATGACCAGAATAATGATGGCCTCCATACCTTTTTTATCCTGCAGCAGCCTCAGCTCGGACTCCATCAAATCATCCAGATGCTCCCGCAGGGTGTCACGCTGCTCGCGAAGGTCATCCATCGCCTTAACAAGACGCTCTGATTCCTTCTGCAGCTCTTCGTTCTTCAGAGCAACTCCAGTGACACGCTGGAGGGTCTTCCGGCGATCTTCTGCCGTGTCATGCACCGCCTGATCGACGGCAACAAAACAAATCAAAAAGCAAGCAGAAAAATCTAAAGCAAACACAAGAACGGTGCGGCTACCTGAACTCGCGAAGACAATTGCTCCAGCCGGCGAAGCACCTTTCTCAGATCGGCGCGAGTGTCAATTATATCGGCCTACAGAGCACAAAGCTCATCATCCGCCGCTTCTTCTTCTACTACGACGGCATAGGTGTCGCCAATCCTTCTCAGGGTGCAGAGCACCACTGACGGAACTTCTCCCGCAGCTTCCCGAGTAATCTCCTCAACATCATGTTCCGGGGGAGCTGCGCTTGAGGATGGCTGCTCGGGATGACCTTCACTTGGTCCTGGCATGCCTCTATGAGATGCATCACCGGACTGCATGTCCACCCCCTGATCGAAACTAGTAGGTGGCACTGACCCATGAACACCTTGCCCCCATTGGCGATTCCCTCGGTCTCCTCCGGGTGCTGTCCTACACCTCGAGCTGAGGGTGAAGACGGCGGTGTCGGGATAGGATGTGGAGGTTGCTCTGATGGTGGTGTCCGCTCCCGTGTGCTGGGGTCCAGCCGTGGCTCGGGCGGGTCCTTCGGCGACTCGTGATCGGAAGGATATGAAGCAAAGAAACCATGACCGACTACACTCATCGCTGACTCATCTCCAGCAACTCCACCGCTCGCCGCTGCCTCGATGTCCTCAGTAGAAGGCTCCCTGATGAGGATGTAGGTTTCATGATCACCAATGACGGGAACAGACTACTCAACAGAAAAATAAGAAGGCGCAGATACTTACATCTACGACCGACGGCACTTGCGCGTGAATTGCTTCTTTCGACCAGTAGTCCCCTCATCGGGACCGTGCTCTCTGGTTAGAGGGAGCTCGATCTTCTGGCGCTTTGGTGTTAGCTCTTCATCATTGCTTGAGCTTGGGATGACAGCCTGACGATGTGGCTAATCCTCAGAAATCTTCATTGGCTTTCCGGGTCTCCAATCTCCGCCTTTCGACGAGCCAGCCTACTAACCCACGGGTTGCTTACTGTGGGCTGCTTGCTGAGCGAGGGTCCCGTGGTCCTCTTCGTCCTCATAGTCTTTATCTTCTACTTTAGATTCTTCAAGCTCTTCGTCTTCGCTACCAGGCTGGTAGCAGTGCTGAGGAATAACGCCTTGAGGCCACTCAGCAGTCGGTACCTTCGAGAAGTAGAACTTCCGATCCTGGCCATTTATCTTCAACCAATCAAATAAGATATCAAGGATCATCATTTGGCGAAAGATACAAGAGAATAATTTACAAGCAACATACCTCAGGCCTTTTGCTGTCCACGAGTGTCAATAAAGGTGTCCTTATCAAAAAGCTCCCTCAGCCTTTTTGTTGCTTGAGTAGCTGACATGTGCTCTGGGACTTCTCTGGTCGGATTAGATTCGCCTATCCACTCATAGGCAGGGTGAACTCTGTCCTTACAAGGTTGTACTCGACGCCTCACAAAACTAGCAGCAACTCCAACCCCATTCAAATTCATGGTCTTCAGGATCTCCAATAATTCATAAAATTGGATCATCTCGTTAGACCCAGGCCTGTTCGACCAAGTAGGTTTCCTTTCTGGTATCTGATCAACAGCACAGCGCACAAGAGGATCTTGATTCGGGAGATAGAACCATCTTTTATTCTAGTCACGAAGGCTTGTGTTCAGAGGGACAACAATGTATTGCGCAAACATTCCATCCCTCTGCTTCAGATAAACACCTCCGGCAACTTAGGAGCTCTCGCCGCTCGATTTCACGAGCATGAACAGATGGCGAAATAAGTTGAAATGGGGGAGAATCCCAATAAATGCCTCACAGAGATGGATGGAAATGGAGACGCTGAAGATAGAGTTGGGATACAAATGGCATAGGGAAATCTCATAGTAATCAAGCAGTTTACGAAGAAAGGGGTGGCAAGGGACACCGAATCCATGAAGAAAATAATCAGTGTATACAGTAATCTCATTTGTGTTGGGCATAGGGTATGGCTCACCATCTGATGGCGTCCATCCGACTATGGCTCAATCTGGAAGTAGTCCCTTTGCCACTAATGCAAGAATGTTCTTCTCAGTCATTGAAGATCGTTGCCATTCTTGATCCAGACAGAACTCTCCAAGTTGCGGCTCCTTCGTCTTCTTCAGGGGAACGCGTGTGCTTTTCCGAGAGGCCATTTCTACGAACTTCGCACGGATTGGAGGTAGCAGAAGGTTGAATCGGTGGAATCCGAGCGAAATCGGGTTTTGATTTGGCAGTTATGGAAACGTTTCCATAGGCGGCGGCGGCTAGGGTGAGCAGCGGCGGTTTTTGCTCAAGAGGCTCTTGGGTGTCGCCCGAGTGTGAAGATGAACCGTTTTCTTTCTCCCTCAAGTTAATTATAAAGGGAAAAAGAGCCGATTTGAATACTCGAATAAGGACTATGGGATAATTGAAAGCTTGAGCGCCGTCTCTCTGTCAGCGTTTCCGAGCACTGGATGTGCTCGGGGATTTTGACATCGACTCGTCATCGCTTCGTTAGCGTTTCTGAGTATTGGAATGCTCGGGGACATCGTCAGCGTTTCTGAGCATTGGAGTGCTCGGGGACTTCGTCATCGCTTCGTCAACGTTTTTTAGCACTGGAGTGCTCGGGGACTTCGTCATCGCTTCGTCAGCATTTCCAAGCACTAGAGTGCACGGGGACTACGTTATTGCTTCATCAGCGTTTCCGAGCACTAGAATGCTCGGGACTTCGTCATCGCTTCATCAGCATTTCTGAGCACTGGAATGCTCGGGGACTTCGCCATCGCTTTGTCAGCATTTCCGAGCACTAGAGTGCTCGGGGACTTCGTCATCGCTTCGTCAGCGCTTCCGTGCACTGGAATGTTCGGGGACTTCGTCATCGCTTCGTCAGCGTTTCCAAGCACTGCAGTGCTCGGGGGCTTCGTCATCGCTTTGTCAGCATTTCTGAGCACTGGAGTGCTCGGGGACTTCGTCATCGCTTTGTCAGCGTTTCTGAGCACTGGAATGCTCGGGGACTTCAGTCATCGCTTCGTCAGTGTTTCTAAGCACTGGAGTGCTCGGGGACTTCGTCATCGCTTCGTGAGTGTTTTCGAGCACTGGAATGCTCGGGGACTTCGTCATCGCTTCGTCATCGTTTCCGAGCACTGGAGTGCTCAGGGACTTCGTCATAGCTTCGTCAGTGTTTCCGAGCACTGGAATGCTCGGGGACTTCGTCATCGCCTCGTCAGCGTTTCCGAGCACTAGAATGCTTGGGGACTTCGTCATCACCTCATCAGCATTTCCGAGCACTGGAGTGCTCGGGGATTTTGTCATCGCCTCGTCAGCATTTCCGAACACTGGATGTGCTCGGAGACTTCGTCATCGCTTCACATGATTAACAGGGACAAGCATTTTGACCCTGACACTATGTACCTGCGTCGCCTACTGTCAGGCTCGGGGACTAAGTGGATACACTTCACCTACCGGTGAAGGTATTGGCTCTGGGGAACCAAAAGTGGATACACTTCACCAAAGAGAAGGCTCTTCAAAATTTTTTCTGAGCTCCTTACATCCTTCTGGTCAAGCAACTCTAAAGATCTGCACCTCGCGACGAATGCAAGGTGCTCGGGGACTAGCTGTGGGGGTGTAAACCTACATACCCGCATGGCTATACATGGGCCAAGTCATCCGATCAGGCCCAGATTGCTAAGGACGCGTTGTATACACGTTCTCCAGAGGATCACGTATATCCGCCGGCTTAGAAGTCTTGGCGGTCAAGGAAATACCTTTCCTAGTATCTAGCCAGTTAGATTTCTTGTTCGGTTAGCATTGTAATGTGATATACATGGTAACCGACTTGTAACCCTACCCCCAGACTATATAAGGTGGGCAGGGGATCCCCTCAACGCAACTCATATCATAGCAATACAATTCAGCAACACAAAGGCGTAGTGTATTACGCCTCACGACGGCCTGAACCTGTATAAATCTTGTGTCTCGCGCTTTCTGCGCAACGTTTGTTCATTTCAGGCGAACCTTCACTAATCATCTACCACCTTGGGCATACCCCTCGGTGGACTATCGACGATATCTCGTCGACAATGATGATAACCTTACAAACGTAGCGAAAAGTCATATTAGCAATTAGTGGTATAAGAAAAATGCATGGGAGTAGCTCTAGATCTATTATTCTCTCTCCTCTATTTAGATCTAGATCTATATCTAGTGAAAAACCACCAAAATCATGTAAAAGAGTGGAAAAAGAGAATGGGAGAGTAAGAATCAATCTCTTGCGGTGCCCCCCCTTAAAATCCAAAGGCAAAACTTCCCCCCTTAAAATGGCCATTTTTAGGGGTTTGAGCTCGAACCACTAAAAAATGGAGGTGAAACCGCGGGGGAAGATGGGGCTACGAGCTGTTATATGGGTACATACTTAACCGAGATGCTCACCTTAACAAAACCACCACGGTTAATATTCTATTAATTGAGGTGGTTAACTAAGGATAGCCCCTCGGTTAAATTAATAACGGAGGCAGTTAAGTTAGGCCAACCGTCTTCGTTAATAGGTATTAACTCACTAGTACAAAAATGCTCTATTTTGACGCCTCGATTTTTTTACAGGCAGTTTCGCTTGACGTCCGCCACTAGAAATCAGCGCCTTTTTACAGGCGGTTCCTTAAGAATACCTCCACAAGAAATTAATTTCTAGTAGCAGTTCCTTAATTAAGAGAACCGCCTGTAAAAATAGCTTATTTCTCTAGGCGGTTCCGGTTCTCTTAAGGAATCACCACTAGAAATCAATTTCTAGTGGTGATTCCTTAAGAGAACCACCTGTACAAATAATTTAAAATTTAACTTTTTGAGTTTTGCAAATGACCACGTATGAAAAATTGTCTAAATAAAAGTTGTAGACCTCGAAAAGTTATGAAAACTTTTTAGTTGGCATCTTTTTCATTTAAAATCATCTTGCCAGCAAAAAATACGTTTGAATTTGTCAAATTTGAAAATCAAATTTTATAAACGACCTTGGATGGAGAAACTTCCAACACAAAAGTTATAGATCTTGAAAGTTATGCAACTTTATAGTCGACAACTTTTTCATTTGAATTCGTTTAGGGCCTCAAACAGTCAATTTTGTAACGTTCGTTATAATACGCAGAGAACCAAACACTCTTTTAGATGCATGTGATAGTGTAGTGTAGTGGTAGAGAGGGCTTCGCACGAGGCTGAGGTCGCGTGTTCGAATCCCACCTGCCGCGAAGCAATGTCGCGACTTGCGAGTTCGAGGATTTAAATATTTTTTTTGCTATTCTAAAAATGTGAATTCCGGAAAATTGTTAGTACAGGCGGTTCTCAAACAGCCGCCTGTGAAAACCGACGATTTTTACTGGCCTCTACTACAGGCGGTTCAAAAAACACTTGTGCAAATAGGTGTAGACCTGCCTGTGTAGAGTTTCTGTGTATCCGTGACTGAGGTGGTTAAATTATGGCACTCGTCTCGAAAAACCTATTAACCGTGGTGGTTGATGATCAGCAGCCCAGTCTCAGCCGGCCACGCTTAACTGAGGCAGTTTTTTAGGTTAAGATTTTTTAAACGTCTCGTGCAAAAGATTTTCTATAATAGTGAGAACTTGGTGTCCGCTTGATCTTCTCTTAAGTAGATCTACGTGCTGTGTGCTACCCGTTGCCCCTCTCGCTTTAAAGTTCAGAAAATATTATTTGTGCAAACTTCTAATACTGTGTTACTTGGGCGTGATTGCACTATTGTATGAATTATTTTATTGATCGATGATACAACGCGGTGTAGTTAGACAACGTGACAGCCGGTTTTAGAGTGTTGATCTGTTTCAGCATTGTCTAATTATTTGCCTAGAATTTTATCTCAACTGGTAAACTGATTTACCTGTTGTCCAATTATTTATTTTTGTGAACATATAACCTTTGACCTTACTGTTTGTATTGAACTTCAGTAACTTGACTTTTCTGGTTATATTTCTATTTTTCTAGGCTTTTAATTTTTTTTTATCTAGAACCTAATTTTGGTCAGAAGGGCTGTCCCATTAGTCTAGGATCGATCACCAACAAGCCTTGGAAGGTTGCCTCGTGCAACAACCCGCTGATCCAAGAGCAAATATAAATAAATATACAAATATGTTTATATTGTAAATCTGCCTTCTTCATCTGCATAACATGATATATAAATGTTGATATGATCTTGAGTAGTTGTATTTATTTTATACAAGCTATGGAAATGAATTTGCTCATATATGTCAAATAAATTTTTGGCCATATGCTCTGAGTAATATGCTTGTTATACTCGGAATGAATTAGGTTAGTTAATTTATTTAAATATGTTAGAAGCATGTCACTTATATCTGCAATTTTACGAGAAACCCAAGGATTGTGTTAGTGGACGCGCTAATTTCTTATGCTTAATAATAAATTCGGCAATCGACTTCTTTTATAGCCAAATTGATTTTGGAGTTGTATACTCTATATGCATGTGCTTCTTCTTGAGTTGCGGTGGTCTTTTATGTATTTACTGCAACCATATGATTCTGTAGCTATGGTAGGAAGTGGATGTGCCCATCTCTAGAGATTGCAGGGCTAATTTTTCTTTAACAAATAAATTTTTATTCTGTCCTGATCTATAAGTATTGTGCACACAACCATTCATTCTTATTATTACAGATTTAGCCTTCCGCTAAATAAAGACTTAAAAAAGGTATTGAGATAAACTCAAAAACTCAATGATGTACACCATACACTATTACATGGTTGATTTGCTTTAACTGAGTTGGTTACGTAGATAACACTCGGTTTATGTTAGTTAATTTGGGCAGGTCTGATTCTCACACTGATGTTAAGTTATTAGACTAGTATGTATATAGACCAACTTATGTTCACCTTTTCACATGAAGAAAGGGTGACGAGTTGATGGGATCGGAGTGGTACGTCATGAGTGGGTCGTGAATGTAATGGGACTCTTTACGTGTTACACAAAGCTACATACTACTGTCTGACTATGTTTTCAATAAACACCAAAACGCAAAAAAGTTATGCAATATTCGCTTATGGGTAAATTACTAATAAAAAGGAAAGCTATTGATGGTTGTTAACATGTTTGGATGATTCCGTTGCATGGAATCATGAAAAGTTCTGCAGGTCTGGTGTTCACACATGTGTGCTGGTCATTTAATTTGGTTGATCAATTATTTACTATATATAAGCTCTATACATAATGTATAATTTATTCTGAAAAGACGTATGTACATATGCACACGTACATTGCTTAACCCATAAGCAAACACCCATATGTGCTTTTATCAAAAAGAAAAAAAGGATACGTGCTAGTCATATACAATGTGGCACCGACGCCAGTGATCACACCCAGACCGTATGTCGTTTGGCTGAAATCAGATCAGGCTGACTAATAACATATAGGTGCATTGCGCGGGGCATGCTGGATATATACGATGATTTTGTACGATTTGACAAACTTACCACCACCGCCGCCCTCTAGATATTTCTATGTGAGATTTGCTTTTATTATTATACTAGTCAAATACATATTGTTTTCCAGCAATAAAGTGTGGGGAAGTAAAGTACCGTGATATGAAGAATGCCAGAATATGTTATATTTTATTTACGGATACCGACGACAAACGTGCCCCCAACCAGTGACCAGTATACTGAACAGCTTAAATTGACATGGTAAAGTATACAACTCGTGTGTACGTATTGCCATGCAGTGCATGTGGCCATGTGGGTAAAGATATAGGGTAGTCGTTCAATTCTAAGGGCTAGCTTTTTGAGCCGGATCATATTTAGCTTGATTAAACTTATCAAAAACCGACTTAGAAATAAGTCGGTTTGAGATTCTGACGTCCCGGACCGATAATACCGATCCAGGGTCGGTAGTGCTGGTTCCAGATCGGTAGTACCGGTTTCAAACTGGTAGTACAGTCCCGGACTAGTAGTACCGGTCTCGGGTCGATAGTACCGATACATCTGCATTTTCTCTGGAGGCATAACTCTCATATCCGGACTTCAAATTGGACGATCCATATATGTTTTTTGATCGTTTCGACGAGAGGAACGCAATGGTGAAGTCCGTTTCTCATTTTGACAACTTCACAAAATGGATATTTTTGGTTGTCAACACAAGTCATAGTCATTTGTTTGGTTAAAGTGATTGATCAAGCATGGCTAAGTTTTGGTGTGTTTAGTTGTTTGTTTTGGCCTGCATAGGATCACCCTAGCCTAACACCGGTAAGTTTACCCAGTTGATACATTTCGTCGAACATGTGACCATCGCCATGGCCACTGCAGGGTCATCCTCCACGGCGTGCTGCTCCTTCGCCTCCAGTTCAACTGCAGCGTCATCCCTAAGCACGAGGACATGGGCAATCTCGCGCGGCGGGCCGCGGTGGCACATGGCGTCGGCAAGCATCAACAGTGCCCCGCGTAGGGCCAGGTCGGGCGTGGGACACCATTCTATTCGTCGGCAGCTCGACTCGTTTTGGCTCGTTAGTATAATGAGCCAGAAGGCTTGCTCGGCTCGGCTCGTTAGTGAGCTCGAGCTGGCTCGTTTGGCTCGCTAGCCAAACATAAAAAATACAAAAAAACTCCCAAAATAAATATCGTTATGAGATGCGTACTGGTCAAATTTTCTCAACTTTCACTGAGTTTGTAGAAAATATGTGAAATATTTATATCTTTAAATAAATATGTTATGAAAGTATATTCAATAATCTATCTAATAATACTAATATATTATTATAGATATTAATATTTATATATATTGACTTCTCGAAAAGTGAGAATGAGTCTATTTTACGACGGAGGGAGTATATGTATATATCGAAATTTTAATAGTAACAATAATTCAAAAGAAGCCATAATCAAATGAAAAAATAATATATGCTATATATAAAGTACAATTAGTATACTATAGTACTCCCTCTATCCAATAGATAATGCAACTATTTAAAATGTGTCAATTATATATATATATATATATATATATATATATATATATATATATATATATATATATATATATATATAAAGTAACAAAAGCATGTTACTTTGATGGTTTGTGAATTGACTAGCTTGTACGAACTAACGAGCAACTCGCGAGCCAACTCGGGCTGACTCATTATAAATCGAGTTGGTTCATTATAAAACAAGCTGACTTATTATAAAACGAGACGAGCTCTAGCCGAGCCATTAACGAGCGAGCTAGCGAGTTTCGAGTTTTTCGTCCAGCCTTACGGCAAGGTGGAGCTTGTTGAGGAGGCGCCTGCGCGCTGTTGGAGCCCGTGATGGTGAAGGCGCAAAAGCCGACGTCGTCTATGATCGGGCCGACCACAGCCCCACGCCGGTGTTCTCGGTATCGTTGGCGGGGAGATGACCACGACGGATGGGTTGGTCGTGGTGGCCACCACATAGTGGATGGGGACCGTTGCGTTTGCTTCGGCGGGGACGAGCACTGAGGAGGGCCCAAGGAGTGAGTCTTCTTGGCCGAGCTCCGACGGCCGGCTCGAGCTTTGGCAACAACGATGGTGAGCGGGACGAGCAGCGTGGACGACGGTGAGCGGGACGAGCATCGCAAACGACGGCAAGCGAGACGAGTGGCGAGTGGGACGAGCAGTGAGCAGAGCGAGCAAGCGACGGAAGAAAGCGAGTGGAGGACCAAGTGGTGACGAGATTCGTCGACGTGGCTTAGCCAAGCCAGGCTTGCAAAAAATGATTTCCATTCTGTTTTTCTGAAGCTAGGCTAGGAATTGCGAAGCGCGTCGTTTAGAGTCCTAAAAATACAATTTTCTTGCTAGGAAGTGGTTGGTTGCTTTCTAGAGCCTAGTTTGGTCCTCTAAACAGGTAACCAAACAGCGTGAAGGTGTCTCCCGAAACCCTGGTTGGGGTTTAGCCACCCAACCAAACTTAGCCATATTATCTGGTAATTGATGATCAAATATTGAGCTTTCAATAACTATTTATTAATACCAAATAAATGATCATACATACACCGTTAGGTTTATACAACTACATTCTCATGAAAACCATTCATAATATGCAAATCTTTATACGTCAAATGATTAATAAATATTGCTCTAGTAAAAATACATTATGATTTGAGAACTGAGACTATGCATTCAGTGTCATTGGCTGATCACAAATGTATATGACTTGTAAGGCCAATCCTTAAGTCAAAATTTATTTTGTTTGTTTGCAAGAGTGTTATAACAGCAAAAATAATTATTAACTCATTGTGAAAAAACTTATGTGGTTTCATTTTTTTTTTGTTTTGTGTTTGTTTTTGTTACATTTAATTTAAGACACGTTATGATAGACCTCGTAAGTGGACGAGGCACAACCCAGGCACAAAGGACCACCAATAGTGTATCACCTAAAAATGTTTGGCTACTATTAGCATAACATGCAACGAAAACTACTATTAGCATAACATACTTCATCGGGTACGTTAAAAAATTATGATTTAACATGCAACGAAAATATTGCTCATGGTGAATCTATGATTTTTATCGTACATGTTTATGAAGAAGTCTTTTAACAGTACTTTCTCCATCCTTTTTTAATTATCGTTCTTGTCTATGAAGAAGTCAAACATACTCAACTTTAGCAAAATATATAATATTTTTAAAACATTATTATTAGTATCATTAGATTGATCATTGAATTTATTTTCGTAATAAATTTATTTGGAGAGAAACAAATGTTGCTAATATTTCTACAAATATATATAGTCAAACTTAAGAAAATGACTATCATGCTTCTTATAGGCCATAGCGATAGTTTTTTTTTTTTTTGTTTTTTTGTTTTTTTTGTTTTTGAGGAGACCACAGCGATAGTAGGGACAGAGTGAGTTTGCTTTAACAAATAATATGCTTTATTAGTTACAGTGTGTCTTCACTGTCAGAGCAACTTAACAATACTTCTGGTTGCAGTCTGTGAAGAGGTGGGTATTTCGATCTCCGCTCCACTGACCACTATACATAGCAGGTAGGTAGTGGAGATGCTCCGTCCATCGATCTACAGGCTGTCTGCGGGCTTCCTTGCCTTCTCTAGTGACTAGCTAGTCTCAGTGCCTCAGTCGTTAGTCGCGATATGGATACTAGTCATCAATCCATAGGGACCGCAGGTGCCAAGAGGGACTACAGTGACCCTCCCCCGGAACCATTCGTGAACGCCGGCGAGCTGGGCAAGTGGTCCCTGTACCGCGCCACCATCGCCGAGTTCGTCGCCACGCTGCTCTTCGTCTACGTCACGCTGGCCACCGTCATCGGGCACAAGCGCCAGGCCGAGTCCCAGCCGTGCGGCAGCGTCGGCGTGCTGGGCATCGCCTGGTCCTTCGGCGGCATGATCTTCGTGCTCGTCTACTGCACCGCCGGCATCTCCGGCGGCCACATCAACCCGGCGGTCACCTTCGGCCTGCTCCTGGCGCGCAAGGTGTCGCTCGTGCGCGCCGCGCTCTACGTTGCCGCGCAGTGCCTGGGCGCCATGTGTGGCGCCGGCCTCGTCAAGGCCTTCCACGGCGCCCATTGGTACCTTCGCTACGGCGGCGGCGCCAACGAGCTCTCCGCTGGCTACTCCAAGGGAGCCGGTCTGGCTGCCGAGATCGTGGGCACCTTCGTCCTCGTCTACACCGTGTTCTCGGCCACCGACCCAAAGCGCAAGGTCAGGGATTCGCACGTCCCGGTCCTTTTGCCCTTGCCCATCGGATTCGCGGTGTTCATGGTGCACCTGGCCACCATCCCCGTCACCGGCACGGGCATCAACCCGGCAAGGAGCCTGGGGCCGGCCGTTGTGTACAACCAGAGAAAGGCGTGGGATGATCAGTGGATATTCTGGGTTGGCCCCCTCATCGGCGCCACTGCCGCCATGATCTACCACCAGCTGGTCCTCCGTGCCGGCGCAGCCAGGGCCTTCGCGTCCTTTCGCAACAACCACCATATCTGAATCTGATCAATATCTGATACTCCCGTCCGCACGATGATACATATGGATTCCAATTTTAGGCGTCCATGCATTCCGTGTCTCCAGCGTCTGGATTTGTGTGTTCGTTCGGATTTCATCGGCTTGCATTTCAAGATTCTGCTCGTTCATCAGCTACCTGTTTATTATTACGTCCTATATTTTCCACCCTCCTGTATCTATATACTGATGATTTATTAGATTCCATGAAAACACTTCCCTATTTGTATAATTCATCTCATGTCAAATGGTATAATCACTACTGGAAAATTGAAATTTACCGAGTGCGAAATGGTTTGCCGGATGCATTTTTTCGGGTAATCGGTAAAGAAGCTCTTTGCCAAGTGTAAAAAAACACTCGGCATATAGGGTCTTTGCCAAGTTTTTTTTTTTTCACTCAGCAAACAAGCTCTTACTAGAGTGTTTTTTTTACAATCGGTAAACTTGCTTATTTACCGAGTGTTTTTTTTTTCCTGGCACTCAGCAAAGAGGATTTTTGCCGAGTGTTTCTTGTTTTACACTCGGCAAACAAGATCTACAAAGCACATAACAAATTCAAATTTAAAAGTATTCAATTACAAAGTTGTATAAGTTATCAAGATCTACAGCTTTTATATTAGTCATTTCTTCTTTCGGCAAAGCTTATAATTTCATGAAAACTAAAAGAAATATCTCTAAGTTTTGTAAACAATGTTCCTACCACTATGTCAGATTAACAAATAATTAACATAAAAGGTGTAGATCTTGAGAAATTATACAACTTTGTAGTTGAACACTTTGGGACATCAAATATACAATGCAAGATTGGCGGGGCTTCTCCCCCAAGCTGGCTTGAGGCCTAGGATCCAGGGTTGTACTCCTGAGACTGCCAGAAGGCCATGTGCAGGCCATGCCGCTGCTTCAGTGTTGCATTCATTTGCGCCCAATTTTGTTATTGTTGAGGCTGTCATTACTGCTGCCAGACCATAGTGTCCTGTACGTGAGTGTTGAGTGTTTGTTGGATCTCACCTGTGCGGACATCCAACTCTCTAAGGCGAATTTGATGACCACATCCAACTCTAAAATCGTCGTGCCGGTATTGGTGGAAGTAGTCCCCTGGAGTTACTAGATTGGCTAGCAAGCCATCTTCCGCCATGTTCCCATTCGCTGCTGTCAGCTTCTGGGAAACATGTATCCACGGCTGGTTGTGGGGATTGATCCTAGTAGGGGTTATGCCCAGAGGTGCTTCCGGGTATCCTTCCTATGTCCTACAGCGACCATCCTGTTAGATACATTGGTGGATAAGCCATAGGATAGGGTGATTGTTGTTGCGAGATGGACACAGCTTCTCTTCTTGCCCTGCTCCTTGTCATCCTGCCAGAGACACTGTGCCTGTCATAGTCTCAAGATCAAAGGTTAGCTTCGGGCAACAATACAATCGTAGATTCAAGTTAGGTAGCCAAATTACGTTTGTATGGTCAGGGAAATTAAACAAGAGTTCCATGCTGCATTATTCTTTAAGTAATGCCCTTGTATCAAGAATTGTTCACTGATGATGATGCGAGAGATTGTTATGTATTCAATATTTTCTCCATCCAACGCAACAATAGCAATGGAAATCTGTGTTACAAGGGAGGTGCAAGTAACAGCACTAGAAGTCTTGATAACTTCAAACCAATGATTGAAAATTTCTTGAACAAGAGCTAGCTTGTTCTTTTTGAATACGGCATAAGCAGTTTTAATTCTGTGGTTATTACCCATCTAACGTCCTGGCTAGGAAACAAGGTCATAGAAATCCAACGGTGCATAAACCTCAAAGTAGGATGTTGAATTTTAGTATTATGAGGTTTAAAGGTTCCTATCACCACTTCACCCAAGACCCCCAAAATTTATGACGATTAAAACTTGAGACGACAGATCTATTTCTATAGAACATCTTCTATGAACCCAAGGTGAGAGCTGAGATTTTTCCAAGAGGCAAAATATTCTTTTTCAAACAAGTGGAAAGTAATCCCCTCTTCTACCTCTGCTAGAGGCTATAAAAATAGATGCAAATTTAGAATCCATACCTATTTTGTGGAGGAGGTCGGAATCGTGCATCTGCGTGTGGATGGACAACCGTCGTACATCGGCGTGTGGACGAACAACCGGTTCTTGACGAGATTGTACACCTGCATATCTTGATCTCCTTCCAGGTCGAGGTAGGGTTGTCTGCATTTTCTATCCTCTGTTGCGCATGCAGAACCCCAGACGGTTAAGCTTCTTAGCTTCTTGTACTATGGTTTCTTTGGACACGTCGAGTTTGGCATAGCGGGAGCTAGAACTTCCATGGGAGCTTCCTCTCACAGCTTTCTTTACCCCCGCCATAGATTTCCCAAGTCTTCTCCTCATAGTGATAAATAGGAAAATGACTTTAAGTACTTTACATTGAGAATTTACTATTTCAGCATTTACTTTATTGCCTTTATTCAAGTCTTGTTGATCATCCAAGTCCTTGATCCATTGGTAGTAAGTATCTGATTTATCTTAGTGTTAGTGTGTAGTGATTAGCAAGGTTAAGGTGTCCATCTTTGAGCTCAGGTAAAGATAGTAAGTTAATAGATTAAGTAAGGTGCTTAGGCTGTTGCTTACCTATAAATTAAGCGCGGTGCTTAGGCTATAGCTTACCCTTGAGTGCGGCTAGGCCCACGGATAGTAGTGGTAGATTCTAGGTGGTGACAGCCCTAGAATCCTTTGGATTCCACCACGTTCGGCCTGATTTTATCAGCGTAGGCTTTTGGTACGTACGGTGCCTAATCAGTCGAACCCCGGCGAGTTTAGAACTTTGCGCGTCCCGGGTATAGCAATCTCTTTGGTATAAAAATTATTTGATCTTTTACTGAGATAGAGTTCTCCCCTAAAACTCCTGAGCTACCTTAATTTATCCTAGTGTGTTTCCACCTTAGTTATACTTCATTGATTTATCCTTACTAAGGTTATTACCTCATTTATCCATATCTAGATTCTTGATTATCAGATCCTTGGAATCACAAACCCCGCCTTCCTTTAGGAAAAATATAAATTCGACACCTGGTACTCCCAGGTAAAGTGCTATACGATAGTTCTGTGCACTTGTAGAATCCCATCACCTTTTCTATAGAGCTACCCATAGCATTTTTTGTGCAGTTGCTAGTACTTTGAGCATAGGGATTGATAACCCCAGTGATTGTGTTGAGAAGTATTGTTACCACTGTTAGAGGATAGATTTGGCTACACTCTTTTGATAGCGTTAGTAACTGTCAACATCGGCCAACCCTACCATGGGCACCTCTGGCAGTGTAGGCCTGGTTCCTGATCATTGTCCCAAACTTTGATCACCATCTCCTTCTTGTTTTTGGTCGACCACCTTTGGTCATGATCACTCTTTAAACTTTCACATGCCCCAAGGAGAATCCAACACTCACTACCATCCAAATTCTGAAAAGTGGTCACTTTGGCATGCATTAGTGCTCCCATGGTCAATGGGAATTATTTTAAAACATGTCTCCACTTTGATCTTACACCATTCACTTTCACCAAACACAAGACAAGGGAATCTCTGAAATGTTCAAAACCTTTGGCTCAATTCTAGTCCCTACTATTCTGAACAAAGTGAAACACATTGTTTAAAGCTGCTGGAGGGACAAGACAATGGGTCGGCCGATGCATGATTAAAGCCACCACTGAAAACTTTTGTCGGCAATCAATTGGATTCCCTGTCCAAAGGTGAAAGCAGCTCTGTAGCCTTCATGGGTGGGTCAGCTAACCTGGCCTTAGTGGCCTCGTCGCCAGCCGTTCTCCCCCAATAAATGGCCTTGCATTGTGTGCTCATGTCCACACCCAATCCAGCTGAATCATCTCGAGCACACAATCTCTCTTCTTCCCTCTAGTTGAGCAAGTTCTTTCTCAAGTGAAAGTATCAAGGATGCCCAAGAGGGGGGTGAATTGGGCAACTAATAAATTTTTCGCAAACACAATTCAACCTATCGCAATTTGCCCAATGTCACCCCACAAGTGCTTGTGTCAATTCTATTCCTAAAACAAGTTATGCAACCTAGAGCCAAGTCCTATCACAAGTATACTACTCTAGGAAAGTAGAGAACACAAAGGAAATGCGGGAATGTAAAGGGTTAGAAAGACAAATCCGATTTTTCCCGAGGTATCGGAGAGTCGGCACTCCCCACTAGTCCTCGTTGGAGCACCCACGCAAGGGCGTAGCTCCCCCTTGATCTTCGCAAAGACCAAGTGCTATCTACGGGCTGATCCTTTGCCTCTCCAGCGCGGTGGATCACCCACAACCGCTCACAACTTCGACTTGGGCCGCCCACAAGCTCTCCAAGCGGTCACCAA
This sequence comes from Eremochloa ophiuroides, assembly GCA_038502445.1. NCBI lineage: Eukaryota > Viridiplantae > Streptophyta > Magnoliopsida > Poales > Poaceae > Eremochloa > Eremochloa ophiuroides. The sequence continues at coordinate 52,968,005 of JAHLJS010000002.1, forward strand.
GCCACCGATCGCCACCAAACCGTCTAGGTGATGCCGATCACCAAGAGTAACAAGCCTAGACTCTCACTTGACCAAGAACAAGGCCAAAGAGGGTGATGGATGCACACAAGTCACTCTTGATCTCTCTGGGGAAGAAGCTCACAAGCAATGGAGTTCACTCAATGCTCCCTAGGGCTCTTGCTCTCTCACAAGATCAACAAGGGTTCTTTCAGCTGTTAGAAGTGGCAAGAGAGATAGAATGAAGGCTTTGGTGGAGTATAAATACTCACCCTCTCCAAAACTAGCCGTTTCTCACTTTCCTGCGAACCGTCGGACGCTGCCGAGGCTCGACCGTCGGACCATCCACCACGGTCCGACTCTCACAGTCGCACTGTGCTCAGTCCTGTGCTAGAGGGGCGCCAGGACCGAACTCGATGGTCCGACGCTTTTGAACAGCTGGCACAGTGCCTCTCAACGGCTATAACACGGATCAATGGTCCAACGCACACCGTCGAACCAAGTCTGACACTCCTTTTCGCTGCGGGAACCTCTCTGGAAACGTCGGACGCTAGGAAACATTAGTCCGACGCTCAACGGTCCGACGCTCGTTGAACACCCAGAGGCACCGTCGGACTCTGGCCAATGGTCCAACGACCATCCAGCCAGGGTCCGACGCTCCCTGGCACGCTGAGAATCAGTCCAGGGGCTGCCACGTGTCGTCGGACTCTAACTATTGGTCCGACGCCCATACTAGGTAGAGTCCGACACCTCTAATTTGATCAAAACTTCGCGGAATCGAAAACTTTCCAAAACGAAGTTTGATCCTCTCTCTCTCAAGAATCTCCCTGGGCTATCTAGAGCTATGTTGGACAAGTGTGCATCACATCTACACTCTCTAATCTTGCTCTAAGTCAAGCTACCCATCCAAACCCCTCTTAATAGTACGGTCAAAGAGAAAAACAAAACCTAAGACTACGCCAAGTATCTCTCAACTCCAAACGACACTTGGCACTAGCCTATCACCATCTTGTCTTCCATCCTTTGAAAACCGAATCGAATTCCATCGCTAGGGGCTTGAACCTACATGTTATTATGACCTAACCTCTAGGTTATCCTGCAAAACACACGTTAGTCATAATAACCGTCTTGTTGTCATTAATCACCGAAACCACTAGGGCCTAGATGCTTCAATCTCCCCCTTTTTGGTGATTGATGACAACAACCTCAAATAGATTTAGAAAGAGTGAGGTTTTTAAAGGCTTGATTCATATAAGCATGTGACAATAAGAGCAAAGGGGTTAGGCATGCTTATACAAATCAAGACCACAAGGTACATATAAGATATGAAATAAGCACAAGTACCAAGTGTTATTCTCAAGATCAGAGAGAAGTGCGGAAGCAAAGACAATGAGCATAACCAAAAGAGAATCAAGTGACATGATATAAATAACATGAAGCTCGAACACATGTCACAACCAAGTCTCAAGCATGAAAATAAACATAAACATGATGCATGAATATCACATCAAAAAGAGCCAAAACCCTCTCACACGCTCCCCCTAAATCTATGCTCTCTCCCCCTTTGGCATCAAGCACCAAAGACCTAAGACTTAGGAGGAGGAGAGGAAGCTGTAGCGTCGCGGTCGGAGGGGTGAGGTTGAAGCTCAAACTGAGAAGGGTCTGTGTCTGACTCTGAACTCTGACCTGCCTGACGCTCTGTCGGAGCATGTGAAGGTGAAGCGGTTCGGGTCTACTCAGCTGTCTCTGTAGCTGCTGCTGTGACTACTACAGTCGCAGTCCCTGCTGTAGTCGGGAGAGGCTCTGAGGAGGCGACTTGAAGATGGTAGTGTCTCTGTAGTCCCAGTGGCAGGTGGAGCTGTGGTGGTGGTAACAAGATGTCAAAACTCAGGAGGTGTGGGCAAGCCTGTGATCTCGCTGAAGGTAGCACCCAAGCTCCTGGACACTGAGAGGGCCACCTAGGTCAGGTGTGAAACCGGTGTGGATCGGAGTGAACCCCTGAGTGCCTGGCGTGGCAAACTACTGCTGAGTCGGCGTGACGAACTGACTCTGGAGAGAAGCTGTGCCCTGACTCTGAAGTCCACCGGACTGTATCACTAGAGTCACTTGGGCTGCAGTGGCTGCCGGTCCAACCTGCTAGACTGGAGTGGCAGTGGCTAGGTACGGTGGGGCTCCGGTGTGTCTGTTGATGTGCTCCATGAACCCAAAGGTCTGTAGCTATATCTGCTGACTCTGGAGCTGCATCTGGAGCATCTGCTGCTAGAACTGATCCTACCTGAGCTGAATCTGAGTGAGAGCTGCAGCCTGCTCCCTGTCAAACCGGGCCTGCACCTCTGCCTATCTCTGCTGTAAGCTCTGAAGAATGGCAAGCAGTGCAGGGTCTGTCTGTGAGGTCTGTGGAGCGGAGCTGGACCCACCGGCCTCCGAGTCGTGAGCTCGAGGATGTGAAGGGATGGGCTGATAGTCCCTGTCAGAGGTGGATGAGGAGGTGTCGACGGGGTCATCGTCTGCAAGTAATTGCTCAAGCTTGCTATGGGCAACGTGCCTCATAGCCTCGTCCTGCTGCTGTACCTCTGCCATATCTGCCCCTGAAGTCTGACGGCGCTGAACTCTATGTAGGGCTCTGCTGCCACGGCGTCCATCAATCAGAGAGGTCATCCTATAGACTGGAAACTCTGTCTCAGTCTGGCGCAGCTCACGGGAGATACCTGTCCAAATCCGATGCAACTTCTCCTCAAGGATGTGAGAGATCCAGTGAGCGTAGGGGAGCTGTCGCCTAGACCTGATGCCCTCTGCGATGGTGTCCTCCATCTCACTGATGATCAAGTCTACCACGTCAAACTCTGACTGCTGGACCAAGGCACTAAGGAGCCATAGCTGTAAGTGAGTAAGACCCTCCTTGTACCCCTCCCGCGGTAAAAGTGTACACCTCATCACGTCGTTCAAGAGACGAACGATGGGACGAAGCTCCGAAGGTGTCCTGCGGGAGCCGTCTCCGAACGACGATCGAAAGCACGCTGCTATGTGAGCAGTACCAGGTGCCAGTCCTCCGTGAGCCTTCCTCAGCGGGTCTGTCGTGGCATAGCAAATACTGTGCAACCTGGTAGCTGACTCTGGCACTCCAAGCAGCTCTTGCAGAGCCTTCGTGTAGAGCCGGTATGGCTCTCCGCCGAAGGTGTACTGCAGGTACTCGTGGTCGGGGTCTATCCATAGTGAAGCATAGAAATCTCTCACCCACGACTCCACGTACCGGCCTGAATGGCCAAGAAGCTCTGGTAGTCCAGGCAGGTAAGTCAAGTATGGCCTGATCTCCTCTCCTGCTGCCTGGACTATGTCCTCTAGGGGACATACCCTGTGCTGTCGCAAACCAACTCTTGTGGCCATGAGGGCGGTGAAGAAGTCCTCGTGAAGAGTGGTGTACCAGCCCTCAGAAGCTCTGGGATCTCTCTGATCCGGAAACCAACTGGCAAGCGACATCAGCCGGAGCACTCTGACTCGGGCTGCAGAGATCCTCCGCAGGTCCAAGTGAACGTCCGGCTCAGGCTTCGGCTGAGGCTCAGAGGGAGCAAGCGCCCTGGGGACTCGGTCTCCGCGCCTCTAACCAGCTGGGCCGGGGTGGCACCGAAGGTCGAGTACGGCTCGAGCGATGAAGAGGTGGAGCCTGGGCCTGCTCCCCCTGAGTAGCTACCTCCTGCTGCTCTGGCTGCCTCGGCTTTGTCTCTGGCTGTGCTGACTCAGTCTCCGGCTATCTCTGAGGCTGTGGCTGCTCCTCGGACTCATCTCTGCCCGACAAGCTGGCAGAGATGCCTCCAATATGTATACCTCTACCACGCTCTGCCTCCTCTGCAGCCTGTGCTACCCTGATAGCCTGCCTCTGCTCAGCTGTAAGTCTCTTCCTTTTCTTGCTGCTCTCGACGAGAGGGGCCTTCCCTTGTCCAAAGGTGGACGAGGAGGAGGCCTCTCGTCTCCACCTGTGGCCTCCCTCACTGCGGCTGACCTGCTTGCACCAAACCATCTCTGCCAACTGTCACTGTCTCTCAGAAACTGACAACTGTCGCTGACACTCAGAGGCTTGGCCTCGTTCCGTATCCGCGGGCTTGGCCCCGGATTCACTGATCCACTGCCAAACACTCTGACCACGACAGCTGCAAGGGAGAGATAGACAGGGATACATAAGCATATATAATCTAGAGATGAGTAAACCTAGGAAGCAAGCATATGAGATAAGAGAAGAGTAGCAAAGAAACCTGAGGGAAGACCTGTGAAGGGGTAAGAATCTCTGACGACACGAGGCACCACAGGGTCAAGGTGAATCACTGCAAGTAGAGGGGTGCATGTCATAAGCGAGGACTATGACTGACAAATACAATGACGAGGAAGAAATTGAGGCAAAAGAGTGATTACCACAAGGTGAAAATCACCTCCACAAACCCTAGAATGGCCGAGAGCAAAGCCAAGCTCAAATAGAACTGCGTGAAAACGAAGAATGCTGGTTAGGGCATTTCATCGAACAGGTTAAGTGCGAGGTGGAGAGAAGAGGAATTTGAACAAGGAAGTTTGAATCTCACCACCACTGGAGCAGCCAAGGAGTGGAGGGGACTTGACTAGAGGATGACGCGCACCTCGGCGGCGATGGAGAAAGGCATGGCGGCGGCGGGCACTTGGCACGGCGGCTGCTGCTCGGCTGCAGCAGGCGCCCGCGCGCAGGAGAGGGGGCCCGCACACGCGGGAAGATGCTCGCGACCGGCGGCGAGGGCGCGGATGACCCGAGCAGTGGTGCAGGGAGGCGGCGCTCGGCTAGGGTTAGGGCGTACGGGCGGCGGCGCGGCGAGCGGCTCGGGCGAGGACGAAGACGAGAGAATGAACTGGCAGATAGGCCCCACGCGACAGAGGAAGAAAAAACTGAGACTCGCCTTCAAACCGACCGTCGGACGGTTACTGTTGCAGGCGTCGGACCAACGCTCTGCAGGGTCCGACGCCTCCAGTAAGCTCCAGTGCCCGTCGGACTTAGTCCGACGCTCCTCGTCGGACTAAAATCTTCGGTCCGACGCTGTGAACGCGGCGTGAACGCGGCGCGACGTGGCGTGAACTCCCTTTTTCAATAGTCCGACGCCCAAAAAATCTCGGTCCGACGCTGCGTCCGACGCCTCCTTCAACAGGATCAGGCACCGTCGGACTGAGGCAATTGGTCCGATGCTAGGAAAACCAGCGTCCGACGCCTTATAACCTCTTTTCTTCCAAATTTCTTCGCGCCGATTTTTTCAAACTAAGTTCCAACTCCAATAAGAGTCAAATAAACACCAGTTGGAACTAGTATGAGATGTCCTCTCTCAAACCCTCAATTTTTTCAAATATTTTGCCTTAGGCATATGTGAATTTTATGAAAATAGGCAATGAAATCCAAGAACGAAATGACAAAACAACAACCATGCAATATGCAATGCAAATTCACGTAAATTAAACTAGTTGCTCGTCAAGTTTGTCCTCGGGTAAGCTTCTTCACACGCTTTTGGGCGGTTATCTTAACCGAGTTAGACAAGCCCTACGTGCATTTCAATATTAGACATGTTTTATGTTACAATGCAATGAACATGACAACACAAGATCATTTTTTAGTGAAGTTGCTTACATCAAGGCAATTAAGTTCATTCCTTAGAGTACAAAAGCGTGCCTCATCCAATGGTTTAGTGAAAATGTCCGTCAAGTTATCATCCGTTCTCACTCCCTCAAAGGAAATGTCACCCTTGGCAACGTGATCTCTAAGAAAGTGATGACGGATGTCAATGTGCTTTGTGCGGGAGTGTTGAACCGGGTTGTTGGCAAGTTTTACCGCACTCTCATTGTCACACAACAAAGGCACCCTTTTTAAGTTGATTCCATAATCAAGTAGGGTTTGTTTCATGTAAAGAATTTGTGCACAACAAGCACCCGCGGCAATGTATTCCGCTTCGGTTGTTGACAAGGCATCACTATTTTGTTTCTTGGAGGACCAAGAAACTAGTGATCTTCCAAGCAAGTGGCACCCTCCGGATGTGCTTTTCCGGTCAATCTTGCAACCGGCATAATCTGAATCGAAATAGCCGACAAGAGTGAAGTTAGCTCCTTTGGGATACCAAAGGCCAATGCTTGGGGTGTGCTTTATGTACCTAAGGATTCTTTTTACCGCAACTAAGTTAGGTTCCTTAGGGTTAGCTTGAAAGCGCGCACACATACACACACTAATCATGATGTCGGGCCTAGATGCGGTCAAGTACAACAAACTACCGATTATAGAACGATAGAGAGTTTGGTCAACCGATTTACCTCCCTCATCAAGGTCGAGATGTCCATTGGTAGGCATGGGGGTCTTGATGGGCTTGCATTCTTCCATCTTGAAGCGCTTGAGGAGATCCTTCGTGTACTTCTCTTGCGACACGAACGTCCCCTCCCTCATTTGGTTGACTTGAAAGCCGAGGAAGAATGTGAGCTCACCAATCATGGACATCTCAAACTCCTTGGACATCATATCACCAAATTCCTTGCAAAAATCTTCATTAGTCGAACCAAAGATAGTATCATCAATATAAACTTGACAAATGAAGATATGCCCTTTGTGCTTCTTGGTGAATAGTGTGGTATCAACCAAGCCGATTTTGAAACCCTTGTTAATGAGGAAGTCGCAGAGGCGCTCATACCAAGCCCGTGGAGCTTGCTTCAAGCCATATAGCGCCTTGGACAACCTATAAACATAGTTTGGATATCTAGGGTCTTCAAAACCCGGTGGTTGCGAAACATAGACAAGTTCATTTATGAAGCCATTTAAAAATGTACTTTTCACATCCATTTGAAAGAGTTTTAGATTATGATTAGATGCATATGCAAGTAGGATACGGATGGCCTCAAGTCTTGCAACCGGGGCAAAAGTCTCCCCAAAATCCAGGCCTTCAACTTAGGAGAACCCTTTTGCCACGAGCCTTGCCTTGTTTCTCACAATGTTGCCCTTGTCGTCTTGCTTGTTGCGGAACACCCACTTGGTGGCTATGACTCTTGCTGCTTTTGGCTTCTCTTCAAGTGTCCACACTTGATTGCGAGTGAAGTTGTTGAGTTCTTCATGTATGGCATTCACCCAATCCGGATCTTGAAGAGCTTCTTCTATGCTAGTGGGCTCAATGCAAGAGACAAACGAGTGATGTTCAATGAATTGAGCATGCCTTTGTGAGCGAGTTATTACCCCCCTTGAAGGACTCCCTATTATGAGATCTTGAGGATGTGCTTGTAGGAGTGGAGTAGTTCTTCTATCAACCACTTGAGGAGGAGGTTGTGGAGCATCAACATCTTGTGCTTGTGCCTCAACTTCTTCTTGTGTGATGTGGGTGTCTTCATGTGGATCCACCCCATCTTTATCTTCATCATCTTGAGGCATATTTGATGAAGATGGTTGATTGATCACTTGCACATCATCACTATCATCTTCATCATCTTTAGGCATGATGTCTCCGGTTGGCATGTTCTTCATAGCCTTCCTTAGTGGTTCATCACCTACATCATCAAGATTTTCATGCTCTCCTTGAGAGCCGTTAGATTCATCAAATTCCACATTATTTGTTTCTTCAACAAGGCCGGTGGCATTGTTGAATACTCTATATGCTTTGGACTTCAATGAGTAACCAACAAGAAAATCAATATCACAATGTCTTTGAAACTTCCCTAGATGTTGTCGCTTCTTGTAGATGTAGCATTTGCAACCAAAGACCCGGAAGTAGGAGACGTCCAGCTTCTTGCCAATGAGTAGCTCATAGGGGGTCTTCTTTAGCAACCGGTGAGGGAATAGGCGGTTGGATGCATAGCATGCGGTGTTGATTGCCTCCGCCCAAAACCTCTCCGGTGTGTTGTACTCATCAAGCATAGTCCTTGTAAGGGTGATCGAAGTCCGGTTCTTCCTTTCAACTACACCATTTTGTTGAGGGGTATAGGTGGATGAGACTTCATGCTTGATCCCAACTTCATCACAATATACTTCAATGTTTGTGTTGTCAAACTCTTTCCCATTGTCACTTCTAATCTTCTTGATCTTCACTTCAAATTCATTTTGTGCTCTCTTGGCAAACTTCTTGAAAGATTGGGCAACTTCGGTCTTGTCATGAAGAAAGAACACCCAAGTACATCTTGAAAAGTCATCAACAATCACTAAGCAATAGAGGTTGCCACCAATGCTTTGCATAAGTTGTTGGCCCAAATAAGTCCATGTGAAGTAGCTCTAATGGTCTTGAAGTTGACACAAATGCCTTGGATGGATGTGTATTTGCCACTTGCTTCCTGGCTTGGCAAGCACTACACAATTTGTCCTTTTCAAATACAAGATCTTTCAATCCTCTCACCATCTCCTTCTTCAATAGCTTCTTGAGTGTGCTCATCCCAACATGTGCAAGCCTTCTATGCCAAAGCCACCCAAGAGATTGTTTGGTGAATAGACAAGTCTTCAAATTTGCATCTTCCGAGTTGAAGTCCACTAGATAGAGATGATTGTACCGAAAGCCCTTGAATATCACTTCATTATCATCTTTCTTGGAAACAACCACTTCTTCATTTGTGAATAGGCATTGGAAGCCAAGATCACACAATTGACCAACAGATAGTAAGTTGAAGCTCAAAGAAGCAACTAGAAGCGCATATGATATGGAATGATAATTAGATATAGCCACTTTGCCAAGCCCTTGCACTTTGCTCCTGAAATTATCACCAAATGTTATCTTTCCTTGGTCTTCTACATTCTCTTCAAGAGAGGTGAACATACGAGCATCACCGGCCATATGTTGAGTGCATCCACTATCAATTACCCAATGAGAGCCACCGTAACTTGTAGTTCACCTACACACAACAAATCAAGCTTGATGTTTAGGAACCCATACTTGAGAAGGGCTCTGGACTTTCTCAACCAAAGCTTTTGCCACCCATAGTTGCCTAGGCCTATTCTTGTTAGGGGGTCCTAGGAACATGACTTTCACTTTGCCCTTAGAATCTTTCCTTAGCATGTAATGAGCATCAAAGGCAAAGGGCCTAGCATGCTTGGGCAAAGGTTGTGGTGGCGGTGTCTTGCACTCATGAGCAAAGTGACCTTCTTATCCACATTCAAAGCATCTCTTAGGCTTGGGCTTGGGCTTGTTCTTTGCTTTGTTGAGGCAATTTTGAGCTCTAATGTTTTGCACCTTCTCACCCATATAGCCAATCCCACTTCTATCAAACTTCATCACGGTGTTCATGAGGAGATCACTTTGGAGATATTGGCCTCTTGTGAATTTTTACAAGCCCATGGTAAGATGACTCTTTTCTTGCTTCAATTTCTTGTTTTCTTCTAATAAGCTTGCAAGTGACACTTCTCATTCTTGAGGATCTTGTTTTCTTTTCTAAGCACCTCAACTTCATCATCTTGTTGCACTGTTTCAATGACAATGGTGTTGGTGGTTGATTGCTTCTCAAGCTCTTTCTTCAAGTTCTCATTTTCAATCTTGAGCTTCAAATAGTCATCATGGCAATCGGCCACCACCACTTTCTTGCCTTTGCTACTAGCACCTTGCTCAATGATCTCATCAATCAAGTCATCACATGATGTAGCTATGTCACACTTAACAACAAGATTAGGAGCATCATGTGGTTCATTGGAAAGCAAGTCATAAGCCATAGCAAGGTTGTCATGATTCACTTTCACTTGAGTGTAGTCCTCTTTTAGCTTGTTGTAGCTAGTGGTGAGCTCAATGTGTATCCTCTCAAGTTTATCATGTTTTTCTTTGAGCTCTTTTATGCTTGGATGACACATTTTGATTTTCAACTCTAAGCTCATCACTAGCTTTAGTGAATTGTTCATTTTGAGCTAAGAGGTTGCCATTCTCAAGTTTTAGACTTTCATTTTTCCTTGTTAGGTTTCTTATAACTTTGGTATAGTCATTAAGCAAGGTAGCAAGTTCATCATAAGTGGGTGAATCATATTCATTGTCACTATCACTACTCTCATCATCACTTTGTACCTTCTTGTCCTTAGCCATAAGGCAAAGGTGTGTTGGAGATGAGGGCGGTGATGGTGGTGGAGGAAGTGAAGTCCCAATCACAAGAGCGGCCACCTTCTCCTTTTCATCATCACTTTCTTCACCGGAGGAGCCACTAGTAAATTCAATGTCGGTGAGCCAATCACCAACAATGTAAGCCTTGCCACTCTTCTTGCTTTTGTGAAATTGCTTCTTCTTGAATTCTTTCTTCTTGAATGGCTTGGCCTTCTTCTTCTCATCATCACTCTCATCACTAGAGTCTTGCCTTTTGCCCTTGTTCTTGTTCTTGAACTTGTCTTTCTTGGGCTTTGGGCATTGATGAGCAAGATGCCCAAGCTCTCCACAATTGTAGCAATCCATCTCGGAGATGGGCTTTCTCTTGCTACTAGTGAAGAACTTCTTCTTGCTGGAATCAAACTTGATTCCCTTGTTGTTGAGCTTTTTGAGCATCTTGGTGGTCTTCCTCACCATGAGAGCAATCTCCACATCTTCATCATCATCTTCACTTGTCGAGTCAAGCGAAGTGTACTTGACTTGAGCTTTGCCTTTCTTGTCGACCTTGAGTGCCAAGTCTTTCTTCTCTTCTTTCTTGGATGATGATCCATCTTGAGGACTGATCTTCATGTACATCTCATGAGCATTGATCTTCCCCAATATTTGAGTGGGGTTGCATTGGAGAGATCCATTTGATGAAGTACTGGTTACAATGTCACCATACTTCTCAATTGGAAGAGCATTGAGGATTCTCCTTGCAACCTCGGCCGGTGAGATTTGAGTGAGTCCAAGGCCATTTACTTCCTCTACAATGATATTCAAGCGAGAATACATGTCATTAGCACTTTCATTAGAGAGCATTTTGAAAGAATTGAGCTTGTCAATGATAAGATAATATCGTTCCTCTCGCTCATTCTTAGTTCCCTCATGGAGCGCACAAATGTCCGACCATAGTGCATGGGCGTTTTTGTGGTTCCTCACACGGTTGAACACCTCTTTGCTAAGGCCTCTAAAGATGATGTTTTGAGCCTTAGCATTCCACTTCTCATGCTCTTCCTCAACGGGGGTGAGGGTTGCGCCGGGTTTGGGAGTGGGGTACCCTTGTGTGGCGGCTTTGTGAACACCAAGGTACCACCGTCTCAAGGTATGCCTCCATACGAATCTTCCAACAAGGAAAATCGTTACCGTCAAAGACGGGAGGGGACCATCGTGACCACCGGACATCCTTTCTCTTGGCGGTTAAGCCAAATTAATGAGCAACAAGGCTCCGATACCAATTGAAAGGATCAAGGATGCCCAAGAGGAGAGTGAATTGGGCAACTAATAAATTTTTCGCAAACACAATTCAACCTATCGCAATTTGCCCAATGTCACCCCACAAGTGCTTGTGTCAATTCTATTCCTAAACCAAGTTATGCAACCTAGAGCCAAGTCCTATCACAAGTATACTACTCTAGGAAAGTAGAGAACACAAAGGAAATGCGGGAATGTAAAGGGTTAGAAAGACAAATCCGATTTTTCCCGAGGTATCGGAGAGTCGGCACTCCCCACTAGTCCCCGTTGGAGCACCCACGCAAGGGCGTAGCTCCCCCTTGATCTTCCCAAAGACCAAGTGCTCTCTATGGGCTGATCCTTTGCCTCTCCGGCACAGTGGATCGTCCACAACCGCTCACAACTACGACTTGGGCCGCCCACAAGCTCTCCAAACGGTCACCAAGCCACCGATCGCCACCAAACCGTCAAGGTGATGCCGATCACCAAGAGTAACAAGCCTAGACTCTCACTTGACCAAGAACAAGGCCAAAGAGGGTGATGGATGCACACAAGTCACTCTTGATCTCACTAGGGAAGAAGCTCACAAGCAATGGAGTTCACTCAATGCTCCCTAGGGCTCTTGCTCTCTCACAAGATCAACAAGGGTTCCTTCAGCTGTTAGAAGTGGCAAGAGAGATAGAATGGAGGCTTTGGTGGAGTATCAATACTCACCCTCTCCAAAACTAGCCGTTTCTCACTTTCCTGCGAACCGTCGGACGCTGCCGAGGCTCGACCGTCGGACCATCCACCACGGTCCGACTCTCACAGTCGCACTGTGCTCAGTCCTGTGCCAGAGGGGCGTCAGACCGAACTCGATGGTCCGACGCTCCTCAGTCCAACGCTTTTGAACAGCTGGCACAGTGCCTCTCAACGGCTATAACACGGATCAATGGTCCGACGCACACCGTCGGACCAAGTCCGACGCTCCTTTTCGCTGCGGGAACCTCTCTAGAAGCGTCAGACGCTAAGAAACATTAGTCCGACGCTCACTCTCTCGACGGTCCGGTGCTCATTGAACACCCAGAGGCACCGTCAGGACTCTGGCCAATGGTTCGACGACCATCCAGCCAGGGTCCGACGGCTCCCTGGCACGCTGAGAATCGTCCAGGGGCTGCCACGTGTCGTCGGACTCTAACTATTGGTCCGACGCCCATACTAGGTAGAGTCCGACGCCTCTAATTTGATCAAAACTTCGCCGAATCGAAAACTTTCCAAAACGAAGTTTGATCCTCTCTCTCTCAAGAGTCTCCCTGGGCTGTCTAGAGCTATGTTGGACAAGTGTGCATCACATCTGCACTCCCTAATCTTGCTCTAAGTCAAGCTACCCATCCAAACCTCTCTTAATAGTACAGTCAAAGAGAAAAACAAAACCTAAGACTACGCCAAGTATCTCTCAACTCCAAACGACACTTGGCACTAGCCTATCATCGTCTTGTCTTCCAACCTTTGAAAACCGAATCGAATTCCATCGCTAGGGGCTTGAACCTACATGTTATTATGACCTAACCTCTAGGTTATCCTGCAAAACACACGTTAGTCATAATAACCGTCTTGTTGTCATTAATCACCTGAAACCACTAGGGCCTAGATGCTTCATCAAGTTTAGTTGTAGTTAGCTACTCAAAACAAAAACCCAAAAATAGTAGTAGTAGAATCTTGTCTTTGCTCTCAAGAACACTGTTTGTGGAGTATTCCGACCCACAAGAACAGTTTTGTGGAGGTGACCATACCCCACAAGGACTACTGACATTGGGACAACTAACGCTAACGCTAATGCTAATCTTTGTTGTCCTAGTGTGTTCTTGTGTTGTCTCATTGCTGCAGGAAGATGAAGAAGCTCTCCCTCCGCGTTCAAGAAGGCCAAGGGTGCCGTAGGGAGCTCTTCCCGACGACCCCGCCATGACGAAGAAGAAGGAAGAGAAGCTCCTACCAAGAGAAGACCACGAGGTGCTAGAAGTGCCTCCCGAGAGAGCACTTGATCCTGAGAGCTGCCTCACGTTGAACCAACAAGAGTACCCAAGGTATCTCTGCATCCGACACCGCAGGTTTGAACATACCGGCATAATCGACCCTGTCCTTTTGGACAGCACAGGTATGACCGCAGAATTTAATACTGTGTTTAATAGAATTGGTTGGGGAAGCTTTTGGGAAGTTCCTGAACTTGGGATTAAAAAGCTCACCATGGAATTTCTATGCTCTTTACAAGTCACAGATGATAATGTTCACTTTCGCATGTTTAATAAAGAATATAATTTGACTTGGGGAGTCTTTAGTGTGGCTCTTGGTTTTGATAATACCTGTCAGCTAGATTTAATTAGTGCCACAAGAAGATTTGATAGAGCTGATTTTTGGAAAGCCATATCTGCATCCGATGATTGCTCTAATCCTAATCCTAATGAAATTCATAATCCTACTCTGCGCTTTCTTCACTATTGGATGACTATAACTCTGTTTCCTAGCTATAATGTGCAAATTCTATACAATGATGAGCTAAGATTGCTTTATGCCATAACCAATAAAATAAAAGTTTTACCTGCTAAGCTTCTAGTCCGCTTTTGTCTTGGAGTGTTCCAAAGAGAAGAACCTATATTCCTTACTTCTTTTATCACTCGCATTACTGAAACAATGGATCTGTTAAATGGAACACATTACATTGAATACATTGCTTCTCCTCAAGATACTATAACTAAAGATTTCTTCATACGTGCTCAAGTCTTAAAGAGAGGTCCAAAAGGTGACCTTAAAATAATTTATCGTGGCCATACAGCCGAGGTCCCTCTCCCTTGTGAGAGACGTCGGTTGTATGCGCTTCGTACACTAACCATTAAACTGGACCGAGAGGCAAGAAGCCAACATGTTGCAGGACCAAGCAGGATGACTAGAAGCAGGTCACAAGCCGCTCAATTTGAGGAAGGTGGCACCTCACAAGCTGTAGGAGAAATGAAGAAGAGGGTGATGAGACGAGTTCCATGGACATTTCAGGGTCCATGGAAAGGCCTCCACAGCCCACTCCAAGAGTGCACACTCCCCACCCGTCCACACGGGCAAGGGGACGTCGGAATCAAAGGATAGAAGTAGATCAACTCATCGATGAAATGGGCGCAATACAAGTTGAGCAAGACGCAACTCTAAGTGTGGCACAACAAAATGCCTAACTATTGCAAGCCATACAAGATGAAGAAGCACAACGTTGGGCCGGATGGTTCCAATACTATCCGCCACCACAATGAGCAAAAGCCAACCTTGGGGGAGATCCTCTCCCCTACCAAGGTAAGTTTTTTATCCCAGCTTATTGCATTGTTATAATTTATTGCATTTAAAAAAATCCCATATGTCTCATGAATGTTTATCTTCCTCATGGAAATGATGAATAGTTGCTCTGTTCATACTTCTTTAATGCCTATTTTACAACTTAGTATTTCTTTGAGTATGAACCTGAAAACTTGGTGGGTTGCAAGTACTAAACTAAGTCTAAGTTGTTGTGAGATATGATATGGTAAGACAAGAGCTGCTATAATACTGTTCTAAGCATGCATGATTACTGGAGATTGATTTCTTAAAACAATCAAAACCTTATTATTCCTCAATGGTAATAAATTACTACCACAGCCATATATGCTACACATGTCTTAGCCCTTTCACATAAGCTATTTGCTTTGTATTGAGTTTTGTCAAGTCTTGTTGACCCTTATTGACAGACTTATCATGCTCGTAAGATCAAGATCACGTACACACCACAAATATATGCTGCTTCTACACTGGAAGTACGCAACAACATGCCTTTCATTTCCACCAAATAAATGCTCCATGTGTTAAAATCATAGAATATCTCTCTTAGTTGATATGGTAGAAGAGACAAAAGGCTATGCAAAATGAAAATAAAAGAAAAATAAAGAAAGATGGACACAAGAAGTCCATAGAAAAGAAAAGAAAACATATGAGCAAGTCTAAGCTCATGAATAAAAGAGAAGAAAAATGATAGCCATGTCTTAGAAATTTATTAGATAGGGATACAATTTCAAATAGAGGAGCATTATAGTCTAATATTTTCCACACACTTGTACACCTTGATCTAAGGGCATGACACCTCTCTCTTTGGATCCAAGCTTTGACTCTACAATACATGCAAAGTAAGTATGCTATATTCTTTCATTCCTACCTTATGATCCACATAAACCAATTTTTAGAAGTAGGATAAAAAAGAGAAGGCAACATTTACTTTGTGCCTTGGTAAGGAATCGTACACCATTTGAGCGACCTGAGAGAATCATAGGAGGAACATTAGGTTTTCTTTGAAAAACATTGCTAAAACCTCTAGTATGAAACTTGCAAAGAATGAGAAAATTAGTGCTCAAGTTAAACTATTCTGTCTCTCAACCACCTAAGGCAAAGGAAAAGCCATTAGCCCCATAAAGGACTAAGGTAAAATGGGTGAGTTTTTATAGCCAATTTTTCCATTCAAAAGAGAAATATTTTGTTGTACACATGGTACTAATGAAATATGAACATAGTAGCAACTCCAGATCCACCGAGGTTAGGTTTAATTATTTGCTCAGGACGAGCAAAGGTTAAACTTGGGGGATCTTGTTGACGGTGGATAAGCTATAAAAATCCACACTCTAACACCGTCAACATGCCTCGGATTCAAGGAAGAATAAGCATAACTGGAACATATTTTATCAATAACTAGTTTCACTTGTACTCTTAGCTTGTGAATGCAGAGAAGACCAAACAGGCCATAAAACTTCAAGATACGGTATACAACATCACATGGAAGAGACTGGAGCTCAAGGTGGGCCCATGCATGGGTCAGCCGACCCATGTATAGGGCCCATAGGGCTCTGGTGATGTGGCATGATCCTCGTGACACTCCACTCAGCTCATTTCCACCTTCGGATCAGAGTTATGTTTCCATTCAACGGTGGAGAAGCAAAACACAAGGATCAAGGAGTGAACCGATGCGATCAAGATAGAACCAGTGCAAGGACATACTCTATGACTGGTGGGGACCATGGTGGTGGGCCCACCCTGTCATAGGGGGGTCGGCCGACCCCACCTTGGTGGGTCCAGGCCACCGTCATACTCCACCGACATCCTGCATGTTTCCCACATGCTAGATTCACCACTGCCGTCCATCTTGAGGCGATATTGAGGTGGTTCATCCAAGGGTCAAGGTGGAAAGGCACACGAATCGCTGACGTGGTGCCTCTCCGCTTTCCCCTATAAATAGAGGCAGTCACCATCCTCTTCAAGACACACAAGAGACACAAGAAGCAAGGGAGAGTCAAGTTCCACTCCTTAGTAGTAGTATTAGTCTAGTGTGGGAGTTAGAGTTGAGTAGAGCTACGCTCGGGGTCTCTGGAGTCGTCTTCTGGAGAATCTGGTATAACTCTTGTATCTTTCCTTCCGTAAGACTTTCTTTATATCAATATAATATTCTTGCTTTACTTTACTGAGTCTTTACTTAGTGCATTACTATTCTAATAGTATTGTTGTGAGTTATTTTATTACTTGGTCAGTTTACACTAGATTGTGATCCTGTAACCAACCCGCGTGTATAGTTCATCGCCTGTCATAAGGTGCTCTGGTTGTTTGGCACCCAGCTGGAGTGGTGAGAATTAGTGTAAGCGTGGTGCTTAAGCTAAGTCTTGCCTTTGAATGCCGCTTGTCGCACGGATTGTTAGTGGGTACTAGCAGGTGGTGACAGCCCTGTCTAGTCTTAGCATCCCTCCACATATTTTAGGCAAGTTCTTAAAAGGTAGGCTTGTAACACCCTAGTGTTAGTTACTATTTTTACACTTACATTTGCATGACATCAAGCATTGATCATGTCATTTCATGCATCATCACCATTTGATTTGATTTACATTCCTTTATATGCTATATGTTTGCTTATATGCTTACAATGCCATAGATGTGTTAGCATGCAAATGTGATGCTTGTTTACTGTTCTAGATGACTTAAACATGTTTGGGTTAACATTTGGAACAATGTTCATGTTGGTGAAATCCCCAAAATGCCCCTCTAGCTCATAGTTGACTAGAAAGCCCTCCTAAACCTATATTGTTTGACCAAACAAGAAAGTTAATTTAGAGACTTTGCATGTCAGAGCACCCTTAATCAAAGTTGTATAGAATTTTATAATCCACAAACTTTATTTTTGGGTGAACTCATGAAAATGGGTGTAAGGTGGTCAAAATTGTGAAATTATGCAGATTTGGGGCTGTTTTGGAGTTGCTAAAATTTACTAAGTGTTAGCTGTTTCCAGTTTCAATGTACCTGTGTTCTTCGATCCATATCTCTCAAACCAAGCCGTTTTCAGTTGAATGTGTTCTAATATGGATTGGAGTACTCGTGTAGCTCTTTGACCCATATTGCGAGTTATGGCTCGATTAAAATCGAGTTTCAGTCGGTTTGAACTGAATCAACCGATTCAGTGAACCGGCGAGGGGCCGACGTGGCCGCCGCAGAAAAACGTCGCCAGGTGGCGCCGTACGCCGTCGTTACCCCCTCAGCCGGCCTGCAAAGCCGAAGGCAACACTCCACCCTGTCCCCTGGCCGCTCCACTCGTTCTCTCTCTCGCTCTCGCCTCTCTGCTCTCCTTTTTTCCTCTCCGCCGTCGCCATGGCCGCCGAGGCGAATGCCGCGGTGAAATCCGCCGCCACCGCACCGTCTCCGACCGCTCCATCTCCACCCGAGCTTCGCCATCCTCTACTCTACCTTCCCCGCCCATTTCTGGAACCAGCCGAGGCAAGTATAGCACCTAGAGCCCTTCGCCGCCGTGCCATTGCCGGAGCGCCACCGAGCTCACTGCTCGCCGCGTCAAGCACAATGCCGTGGCCGGCTTCCCTCTCTCTTGCTCGTCTAGGTGTCTCCGCCAGTCGTGGATCTAGCCTAGAGGGTTGGTCGGGCCGCTCGAGCCCTGTTTCGGCCGGGACGCCGCTCGCCGGAGTTCTCGTCCGCCACCGTGCCGCCCTGTACGCGGTTAGGTCGAGTCGTAGTGGACCAAAGGTCGATTCGCAGGCCGTATAGCTTCGTTAGGGTTCCAGGTTCTCGGAACGAGGCTTAGCTTCGCCGGTGAAGGCCGGTAGCGGCCGACACGCGCTCGCCGGAGCTCCGCCGTCCACCATTGCCGCCGTTGAGCTTGCTCCGGTGGTAGTTAGGTCTCGAAAGTTAGCTCATCGAGTTCGTCTCGTTCCCAGGAACACGTAGGTGCCCTCGGTGCCGCCGGTGACCTCGCCGCCGGCGAGATAGGACCGGTCAGCGCCGGCGGCTGTGCTCTCTCTCTCTGACGCGTGGGACCCGTTTGACCGGGGAGCCCACCGGTCAGTTGCTCTGTTGTGCGTGGGGTGCACTGGACCGGGTGCATGTAGCCTTTAGGTCTGGTTTCGTTTTAAAGGAATTAAGAAAATGAATTTCCAGAAATTTTGGTAAATCTTCCAAAAATCATATCTGGAGCTAGAAGTATCAAAATGAAGTGAACCAAATTTTGTTGGGTTTGTATTTTTGAGCTCTATACAGGAAAAATATGAAATATGACTTTGTGGTAATTTTTCTGTGCAGTTATAATTAATTTGTTATATGCTTGTAAACTTGATAAATGCATAACTAATTATAGGAATATACTAAAAATGTGATTCCACTTGCATTAATCTTGTTTAGAGTAGTAGGATCTGGTAAAAATATGTTTGCTGGTTGGTTACTGTTATTTATATGATGTCATGTGTAACATGCCTTTCAAGCTATCTTTTTGATAAATTCACCATGCTTAGTGTAGATAAGTTATGGTTATGAATATTTTTCCTGAGCCTTGTTTTGTGATAAAGAAGCTAAGAAAAATGGAAAATCTGTTGTTTGATACTTTTCACTGTAGTAAGTATTTTCTATTGCTTAAATGGTTGTCTGCTTGTCATTTTTGTGTAGCATGTTATATCTATCCAAATGACTTGAAATTTTTCCAGTAGCTTAATGTGGGAGTGTGTTATCTACTATAATTTTTCTAGAATTTTCTGGGTACAACAGATGTAAGGTCCAGTTATAAGCTAGTGCTTGTTTAACTGTTTTTAATTGAGTGATAATTGGTTAGAAGATGTTTTCATGCATTTCTGAGATGCTCCAGCTTGGTAACCTTGCTAGACACTTTGGGGTTGACCTTGTTCATGTGTAGGTCAGTTAGGTCCAATGTCTTTGCTTCTATGCTTTATTCGTGGTTATTAGTTAAAAGGTGGGTGTGGTAGGGAAGTTTGATTCAAATTAATTGTTAGTGCAGGTTGTAGACCTCTTACGCAAGACGAGAAATTATTCTATAGCTTGCTTAAGAAGGGTGAGTATGTGTTGTTGTTTAGAGAAGAAATATGCACATACTCAGTAAATGTTTGATAAATTATTTGGATGCTCACATGTTGTCTAATGCATCTCATGACTCAAGTTGTGCATCTCTATATTTCATTCCATGTGCATTCTCAGTTCTCATATATGCATGTATACAGGATCGCCGGGAGGAGTTACACTGCTGCAGTTCGATCCGTCGGAGGAAGGAGTACCTCCGGAGATCGAGGTGTCGGAAGCTCCCAAGGCCGAGGAGGAAACTGAACTGCCAGAGTGCACTGACCATCAGCCATCTAACTTTGTGAAAGGTAAGCCCCGGAGCATCCCTAAGCCTCCACCTATTCTTTTTACAAATGCACTGGTCCTTATTAAATCGTATGATTGTGCACTTAAGTATAGGAGTTAAATTGATACCGTTGCTGTATTTATACCTTGTCCACTTGTCTACTATCCTGGTACTATTACTAGACAAAAGATGGGTTTGATCTTATGCTTAGCCATGCTTAGACCGGTAGAAGTCGAGAGATTTTCTGTCCTTCGTGAGCATAGGTGGTGACTACTGGTGATGGGGATGGATTCCACATGGTTGACTATATGTGCCACCATGCCACAATGATAATGAGAGAATCAAGGCTAGGTAGCGGGGAGCCGCATGACATGGTTGAGGTCATGCTGTCTTCGGTGCTGCTTACGGCCAACTAGGACTGAGGCCACTAGACATCAGTTGAGATTGAAGGACGTCGTGACATAGCTGGCCAGATAAGTCGTTCTGACCGCGAAGCCGAGTAGTTCTTTCTGAGCCGAGAATTGGTGTGACATGGATAGACATATTCTGGAGGTAGGAAGGATGTGCGGAGACACCAATTTGCCATAGTCAGGTCAGGGACCTGCACTTCCTGTGAGTGGGTTTGTCTCCG
The DNA here is from genome assembly GCA_038502445.1 of Eremochloa ophiuroides. Lineage (NCBI taxonomy): Eukaryota > Viridiplantae > Streptophyta > Magnoliopsida > Poales > Poaceae > Eremochloa > Eremochloa ophiuroides. The sequence goes on from JAHLJS010000002.1 coordinate 52,988,574, forward strand.
AGAATATGGCCCCCACCAAGATCGCGATATAATATGACTCAGAAAGATCTAACGGTGACCCAAGAAGCCACTGATCAGGCTGGACAGGGTTTGTGATTGGCATATTTGCCAGCTGGTACAATCGATTCGACTCGCCATATCTCCTGGTTAGTGAGAAACTGAACTGATCTTCTGGTGAGGTAGAGGCTAACAACTTGAACATATTGATTATGGTGAGATGAGGTTGATATCTGTGGATATCGGAAATCATATGGTTGTATTGTTTGCTATAATATCAAGTGATTGTTTAGTATAGGTGCAAACCTTAGCTTAATAGCTTAACTGAAATCGAAGTTAAACCATATCTAAAATTTATAAGTTGAGGAACTACTGTAGTAATGCTTTTTATGCAAAATGTTGCTATCCTCTGAGCTCCACCAAATAAGCCTGCATATTCTTGAGAGTCTTTTTATTTACTTCCTGTCGGGTAAGTCTAGTTGAGTACAATTGAGTACTTAGGGTTTTATTCCCATTGTTGCAGAAGGAGTAGTCTACTATGCTTATTGCGAGAACTGCTTCACCCATGCGGGCAAAGAAGATTAGACCTGGGGCAAGATCGTTATCCATCTTTAGCTTTGTAAGATGCTGTGACATGGTCAGCTGGTTGTACTCGTATGTGAACTACGTTGTTTCAAAACTATGTTGATTTCCGCTACTGTTACATTTATGTAAAACACTATGTTGTACTCTGATGTTTTAATTCGGTTGTGAACTTATGTATTATTTGATGGGTTGTTATGAGATTATGAGATTGAATTTACCAAAACCATAATATGATCCATAATGAAAGATTACAAGGCAACTTCTGGATAACCTGAAAAGAGGTCTAAATCGAGGATTTGGGCAAAGACTCCAACGAACATGATATAGGCAGGCTTTACAGACTGAAACCAGAACATTCTCTAGATGTTGAGATGACTGCTGGAAACAAGGAACAGATTGGATAAAATCATTTGTAGATGTGATTGATTGGGCATAACCTGCTTTCCAAAGAAAAGATTACAAAATCTAATTTAAGAAAGATCAAGCAATTATCATGGCATCTAGAAAGAGTAGAGGAGACACTCCAGATAGGATTTGGATAAGGCTCTAGTTGAAAGAAGATGCAGGCATGGTTTCCACAGATCTTGAACGAGAACATATGACAACCATAGGCTAGCATTAGAGAAAACTCAGGTGGGTCTATTGTGCCAAATGAAAGACCTACAGGCTGAATTGGTTTAGTCTCTGACAACATTTATGGTTGAGAATCATTTATAGTGGCTACTTAAAGGTTTAACAACTATTTGGTTTTCAAAACCAACAAGGAAGAGAGGCAGTCACAAGTTGAAAACCTAATAAGGCTATTCAGACAACATAGAACAAGGATGAGAGAAGCATATTCGTGCAACAATCAACAATCACATGATGCAACAATCATGATGTATGCTCGTCCTATTCGTTCCCACTCAAGTTGTTAAACAAAATTTGGAGAATATGGCACATCATTGCGGTAGGGACAAATTTCAGACTTAGCATTAATTAAATGCTGAATTTCAGGGTAAACTCTGTCTTGATCTCACTTTTTGAGGCATTTAGAGGTTGAATCATGACTTGGTCCAAAAATAACATTTGCTCTACTCCAAAATATCTGTAACTTTTATTTTGGGTCAAACTTCATATCTGCTACAAAATAATATTTTCACTTTAGTCAAACTAATGTAATTAGAGAGCTCAAAGTAGATGTTTAGGCCAATAAAGGTATTTTCTTGGCATTTGCTCAACATGAGTCCTTCATGACTTTTGTTGTAGAGTTCAAATAGAGTTGTTTGGTCAAGGTTGTAAGATTTGATTGACTTGCATGCTCATCTTTCCTAAATTAATAAATCCAAATAAGCAAATGATTTGCTATTTCAAGTGGATTCTTGATTTGGATCTTTATGAGACTCTTCCAATAGTTATGGTAGATGGAGATGAATGTGAGACAGTGATCAAGACCATTTATTGACATAACTTGGTTAGGTCCACACTCGCTGGTTAGTTCATGACTAACACCTGAGGTGTTACAAAAACGAACTGCTAGCAGTGCGGGAGAATGAAGAAAGCCATGGTGGTTTCTGGTGTGAGCTTTGGAAGGGTTATGGCATGGTGGTTAGCAGGATTTTGTCGGCAAGAAGCTACGGTGGCGCTGCCTGCTGTATGTGTGTGTCGGCAGGGTTGGAATGGTGAAAGTGACGAGAATGACGAGGGAGGGTGAATGGATGAGGCTCTGGACGAGAACATCGATCCAAATCGAGACTCAACTGCGGTGGAGCTCACCAGCGTCGACACGGCTGGCCTGCCGGTGTCACGGCCAGCAGACGACACGTTGCTGCTCCAACTCGATGCATTTCAGACTGAACTAAAGTTCAGTACTAACCCATTTGCCTGAAACCCGATTTTTAACGCTAATTAACTCTCAAAGCATGGGGTTTCAAAGCAAACTTCATTAATACAGCTTGGAGTACTACAAGAGATCTACAAACAGTATTAAGACACTTTAGGCTGGTTTGGCTTGGTTTCACAGTCACAAGCTATCAAACAGGGTCACATGAAAACTGAAAATCTGCTTTATACTTTACCAATTTCAGGAGAAAACTTTAACCCTAATCTGCCTTAGGGACTCAATATGACCTAGTAAACAGCATTTTCATGAGTTGGACCCAAAATATCATTTGTCACAAATTAAATTTTCTAAAATCCTTATTTAAGGGGCAAAATCATTTGAATAATTTAAATTACACTTTCAAATTGAATTGTTAAAATCACTCTAAATGACCCTAGGTTGAATTCTAAAGCAAACCCTAGCTAGAAATCAAATCACCAAATACTTCGAACATGAAAATTGTTTAGTTTGACATTCTAAACTATATTTGGCACTCCAAAAGTGTTGGAAACATTTTTACTTAAATTCTCTACTTATAACCCTATGTGTGTATATATACATATATATATATATATATATATATATAGGAAGTAGCTAACATTGCATTGAGAATTCACTTTACTCAAACACATGAAGTGATGATATGATGCTCATGATATGTCAATGCAATGAAATACAAGTGATTTAGCAAGATTAACACTAGGGTGTTACACATGGCTCTGGTTTTAGTTAAGTATGAGGACGTTTTCTAGCTTGTTAGAGGTTACCCTTGTGGCGCAAATGGGGATAAGCAGATTGGGGATCCCTGGACTGGTTATATCACCCAGACTAACTTGATGAAACCTAGCGGCCCTAACTTGTTAGACAAATCTTTGAAAGACTTCATAGTGGACCCTGCCAGCCTTCCTTGGTAGTAGGCTAAGAGGTTGGCCGCCTCGGGAGAAAGGGTAAACCACGACTCACAAGGATAGTGTACACTTCTGTGCAGAATTTATTAAACTAGTACTAACCTTGCCCAAGGACATGGGTTGCCTTGAAATCCTCTACATAAGGATAATGACTTTCGATTACTAACATGCTCATTGTTTACCGTTTTATGCTTTACATTATTTATGTTACATTAATCATGGAATTACTATACTTGCTGAGTTCGACATGGACTCACTCTTGCTATTCCCCCCACACCTCAGGAGAAATTTAGACTTATGGTCCACCAGTCGGTTTGGATCCTACGGAGTAAAATCTACACCCGGAGTTCGGAGTTGTGTTCCATTGTTTTCACTCTGAGGTTATATTTTATTTACTTAATACATTATTTATTAGGTAATTGTCTCTTGATATTTTCATTCTCTGTGGCTATATATGAGATTTGGTTTTATTATTTCACATATAGTACATGTCTGGTTTTATTCTTAAAACTAGGTGTGACAGAGTGGTATCAGAGCAATACTGACTGCGAGACACAAGCCTAGTTAGATATTGGTCATCCTAAGATTTAAAACTTTCTATAGAATCCTTGTTCTATATACCTTGATAATTTCTGCTATATTATATTACTTACTTGATACTCACCTACTCCTTGTTGCTGTGAATTTTGTCCCCTCATCCACCTTGATAATTTCTGCTATATTATATTACTTAGTTGATACTCATCTACTCCTTGTTGCTTTGAATTTTGTCCCCTCATCCACTCCTTGAATTGAAATTCTTTTTAAAATTCTCTCTCCTCACATTCTTGCTTAACCTAGATAGACTTTTTGCAAAACTATTTTAATAAAAGCTTTCCTTTCTTCTCAATTCAAACTCGCAAACTACTTTGATAAATGCTTCCAGTCTTTCCCACTTCAAATCTTACCAACTATTTTCAAAAAAAATCTTTTCCACTTCTCAAAATTTTTCTTATACTTTTGTTAAAGAAAAATAAAACTTTTTGCCAAAACCCCACCTTCTCCAAGGTCCAGGAAGATGAAGTTTCTACATCGACAACAAGAGGATAACCATGAAGATTGAAGTGTTGAAGCTTGTGCCCTAGTATTTACCCAATCAGTTTTTGCATTAGTAACGTCGTTTGATTGTATTGTTATTATGCTTATGATTGATTTGGTTCTTTGTAATGAGTGTAGATTCAGCAAATCTCGGGACGAGATTTCTTTTAAGGTGGGTAGTTTCGTCACACCCCAAAATTTCTGTTTTGGGTTGTGAATAGAAAACATTAAATAAAATGAATTATTTAATAGTATCCTAAAAATTAATTGAGGTTTAGATAGTTTTCGAAGTCATCTTGTTGAATAAAAATGGCAAAAAAAGGGTTTTATTAATTAATTATTTATTCTGTTACATTCATGCCGCCTGCATAAATTTTATTGAATGAAAAATGATTATCTAAAAATTCGATTAGGGTTTCCGTCGATCTTACCCTATTTATAAAATTAATGAACCTCATATTATGTTTCTTAAAAGCCTCATAGAAATTTTCAGGTATTTACATATTTTAAATTGGTTTAAATTCTTTTGTTTTGATTCCCAAAATGAATTTAGAAAAAGGAAAAGAAGTGAGTAATAGGAAACAAAAAGGAGAAACTCTCCCTCGTCCTCTCTTTCGGGCCCAGCCCAAACCCCTCTCCTTTCCTCCCTTTCTCTTTCTCCCGCATGGGCCTTGGCCCAGCTCGGCCGGCCAACAGGCCAGAGCCGCAGCCCGTGCTCCCCTATCCTCGGTCTGGGCCAAAGCCTAGCAGGCCGAGTGTCGCAGCGCCTCCTCACTCCCTTACTCTCATTGCCGCACGGTCCCACCTGTCGGCACTGTCTTCCACCTCCTTCCTCCTTCCGTGCGAATCGGACAGCGCCGTCGCCGGCAGCCGAGCCACGCGCTCGCCCCTTCGCGCTTCTCGCCGCCAAACCAAGGCCCGTCCGCATCTCTCCACCGCATCACGACCACTCCAGAGCCTTGCCTCGCACGAATCACGCCGCGGACGACCGGGAATGAGTCACGAACACCAGAGTGCACGCGGCCATCGACCCGCCGCCTTGCCCACTTGGGCGTGAGTGCCGAGCCCTCGACCCACCCCTACGTGAAACGAACCTCTCTACATCACTGCATGACTCCGTCCCCTCTCCCTTCTTTCTCTCTCCCTCTCCCCTTTTTTCTCTCTGCGCGTAACAGCCGCCTGCCATTCTAGGATCGAAGCCGAGATCTAGAATTCCGCACTCTATAAGAGTGCCAAGGAGCACCGCGTACACCCGACGAAGCCACATAGCACCTTACTGTGCGTTGCCTTCCCCTCCAGAGCCCCCACTCGAGCTCGCCGCCGCCATGGTTGAGCTCCGGTGGAGCTCGTCGATCTCCCTCAAAACGGCACCATTCGCCTCACCGTCTCCTCCGTCGGCTCCGCAACAACGCGCTGCACCCCTCTGTCTACATCTCAGAGCGAATCTGCCGCCGCAGTGACTTCTCTCCGCCCGACCAAAGCTCGTTGCCAATGAACTCCGCTCCTCATCGCGATGGGCCATCACCGTCTGCATCTGGGCGCCAAGAACACCACCGGAGAGTTCCCTATGGCCGACTACCCATCTTCCGCTGCTCGTTGTCGACCGTGGCCCATCGGAGCGCCATCCAGGCCACGCTCCGACGAGCCGTCCCCTCTGGTTCTCCCCTGCGCAGAGAAACAGAGGAGGGAGAACACCCCTGCGCCATTGGATCGGGAATGAACGGCCCAGATCCTCTGATTTACCGGAGTCAACAGGGTCAACCTCCCTGCCAAGTCATCTTCCCCACCAAGCCAATCCAAGGGTGCCATTCTCATCAGTCAACCGCCACCTCACCGGTCAATTGCCACATCTGCAAGGTGAAGACCAGTCCACCCCTTCTTTACAGTATAGCGCCTGATCTCTCTTGGAAGGCCGGCCCAGGCGAGTCATGCTCGTGGCCCAGCTCGGCGCTCACGGCGCCAGCCGGTGGCCAGCGACATAGGCGGGGTGAACAGCGGCTAGCGCGCGGCCCTAGCGGCGGCCAGCGGGCCAGCTGGCCAGAAGGCATGGCCAGATGGCCCAAGCGCGTGAGGGACCAGCACAAGAGGGTGAAATCGGCCCAAGGAGGTTCCAGGTCAGTTTAGAAGCCAGCCCAAGCACCAAACCGACATTGGAGGTCAGTTTTGGCGCCATTAAAGCCCCCAATTCAATAGGGAATCATAGGAATATTCCTAGAATTATCCCCTCTCATCCTACTATATATAGAGGGCATCTCCCCCCTCTCAACACACACAATTCTACATACAAGAGCTTCATCTCCACATTATTTGTAGTAGTAGTGTCCCTCTAGGAGCTTGCTCCTAGTTGTAATATTTGGGAAAGAGGAAGAGAGTGAGAGGGAAAGAGCGGAGAAAAGACTGGGCTTGTTGGTCCTCCTCAACTTTGTACCTCTACGGAGCCGACTCATTCGTGAGTAATATCCGGGACCTTTCTTTGTGATTTCCATGTTCATTATTTAATTAAAGTTCGGCGTTTACTTTATTTGCTTGAGGGATCTCCGTTCGACCGAATGCTTTAGTTTCAACATAAGACTAGGGTTCCAAACGAAAACCCGTCGCATGCATAAGAAACCATGAAGCACCTAGAAATGGAAACATGCAAACCCAAGGTCTAGAGCTCACCCGAGGAGTCTGGCCACGATGACAAATCTTGCGGCGACGCTCCGACCACCCGCGAGGACGGCGGCACTTGTTCTGACACACTCAGGGTACTACGGCTCGGCAAATAGAGGCAAGGTGATACGCAAGTGAGTTGTGAGGTTTGCAACAGAGGGAATGGGACAATGGTAGAGAGGATAGTGTTAATTTGGCCAGCAACCGAGGGAATGGGACAATGGTCAAATCCTACTTGTGCTCATAATTCCCTAATCCAAGTAGCAACCAGAGAATCACCTAAAATAAAAGTTGTGAGAAATTTTGTGAAGAACAATTTTGCTTTTTGAACTATGTTCAAATTCTGCATAGATTTGAAACTATTCAAAAGAGGGTAGAATTGAAATTTGAATTCCATTTGCAATCCAGTTAAATTCTCCAAATTTTTCTTCAACAACATGAATATCTGCAACAACAAAAGTTGTTCTACTTGTTGAGCTTTACAACTTTCATTAAATAAGTTTGGTTAGATTCCTTATAATTTTTGAAATGGCATTTCCAATTTGAATTTTAAAACACTAATCAGGGTTTAATTTGAAATTCCACTTAATAACTTCAAAATCACCCAAAATGAAAGTTGTTCCATTTTAAAAGATCTACAACTTTTATTAAGGCACTTTCATCAGATTCCTTTTAGTTTTTAATTTAGGATTTTAGGGTCCGATTTAGGGTTCAAAATTGATGTTCTTTTGAATTCTCTTTTTGATTTCCAAATTGGATTTAAATATATAATCAATCAAACATCCACATACCACGTCACTCTATAATCCCCTAAGCACAATCATATACAAGAATAAAACTTATTTTAGTTGATGCACAGTAATTGTGTTTTATGCGAGATGACGTGTAGATGATCGTGATGACATGGCAGTTTTTAATAACGGTAACACCAGAGGTGTTACAGGAATGGAGGCGCCGTGATGGAACGGGGAGAGTATCCCCCCTAAGATGGAGAAAGCCTACTTGGTCAAGCCTAGAACACTTACTAGTACTCAGAATCACCAGAATCCTTTGCTACTTACTCGCTCCTGAATGGCCGGGAGACTGCTGGACTACTTTGTAGGGTGGTGCCACTACTGCTAGGTTGTGAGGTGATAGGTTGGGCGGTGACGGATGTCAGAAGTTCCCGTACCACTCTAGTCGATAGTACCACTGATTGGACCCGGTACTAGCTCTCCCAGTCTCAGCATTTCGGTTCGTGCCTGAAGTTACCCAGGGCTGAGTGGTAGGGTGGCATCGAACTAGGCAAGCAAGCACCCAGATTCTGCCTAGATGATTGTCACACCCAATTTTAAGGATAAAATGGGATGCATAAACTTATGTCCGCCCAGAGATCAGTCACACACATAAGCCAACAAATTGCATAAATTGTATCATAACCAATGTTTAATACATAGCGAATAATATCAAAGTCATTACACAGCGGAAAATAAAGATAACTCTCGCGGTAGCTCCAAAGCACAGGGATGTCGACTGGTGAAGTACAAGTCTAGCAGTCCTCATCACTATCACCATCTGTTACCCATCCGGAATTTTTAACCAAGTAATGAAAAATAAACTAGCGTAAGTACATGTCGTACTCAACAAGACTAGCATGGGTTCATGAGGCTCAAGAGGTTGACACGGGTCTAATAGTAGGTTGCTTTTAATTATTCACCTTTTATGCAGTTGGATAGCAACAAGTGAATAAGCCCATTTTTATGATCATAGTAAACATAATTAATGAGTAGCAATAAATAGATTAGCAACAAGTAAACATCACCCCAAAAGATAACTACTCCGTGAGTTTTCCGGGCCACTCGTGACCGTGAGTGCGGCTAATATACCAGTTTTACACTCTGCAGAGGTTGTGCACTTTCACTATGAGCCATGATTCCCATTTGCTCGGGTTAATTACTCCCATAACACTACCAAGGTGAGCGAGCAGGGTTTCACTATGAAGTCTTTCAAAGTACTCCGTCTGACAAGTTAGGGCCGCTAGAGATGCAGCAAGCAGATGTAGAGCCCCCCTTCGTCATGGCACAAGGTCACGCAGGTTATACACACTCGGACAGGAGCCGCACTATACCCGAGTCGGCTGGCCCCATCACGCCTTTCGGTAACCTCTAACAAGCTAGAAAAAGTGCCCATACTTGACTAAAACCAGAGCAATGTAGCCCTCATAGTTCCACTGTAAGTCCCAGCTTTGGCTGACAGATCATTACCCAGGGTGAAGGATTTAGAGCATCAAGAAAACTATGCTCCAATCCCCTAGTTCCATGTTGCTAAAAAGGCATCTTTTAATCTTATTGCATATTCAATTAACCAAGGTTACATGATCATGATCCCAATAGCGCACTAGCATCAATTGCTATATGCATAACCCCATAGGTTACAAGGATCAGGATAACAATACTAGGAAGCATCTATGGTTAACAAGGTAGACACATGCATATGTAATCAATTATTCGGTGAATAGGACAACAAGGATGGTCCATACTAACACTTGCCTTGATCAGCAAACTCCTGGTGGTCCGGGTCGTCAAAGTACTGATCTTGATCACCCACGTAAGGCTCACCGTCTATACTCGATCATCCAATCACCACACAAACATTGGCAATCATACACGAAGCAAACAAGGCAAAATAATTAGAACAGTACACCAATAGAATAAAAACAGCTTGAAAATGATGTAAAACTATTTTACTCGTCACTACGATCACATCGATATAAAGTTTGCACAAATCGGACTTAAAACGACGAAGTTATGAATTAAATAAGATTTATAATAGATAAATAATACATTAAATATAATCTCAAAATTAAACAGTGAGTAATATATTAAATAGAGGTACTAACTGATAGATCATGAAATTACGAATCTAACGCAAGTTGAATCATTCAAATCGGATCTAAAACGAGTAAATTATAGCTAAATTAAATAAAGTGGCAAATATGAAATTAATAAGAAAGCACATTTTGTTTAAACCGAGGAGAAATACGCTTTCTAAAGCGGAAAGCGGAATCTGGGAAAGGCGCTAAGGGCTGCGGGTTATAACATTAAAAACCACAGGGGTTCTTTTACAAACTGGCTGGCCGAAAGGGTATGGAGGGACAGTAACTGTCGGATTCGAGATGGACGATCCAGATTAGATCGTGGGGGAGAGAGAGGGGCTTCGCCCGGCTCAAAATAGAGCCAGCACAGCGGCAGCCATTGCCGGCGGCAAGCACCTCGCCAGCGCAATCCGTTTGGAGCCTACGAGCCACTATTTCGAGCGGGATTTGAACTGGGAGAAAAAGGGTTCGATGGGGAACACGTATAGGGCATCGGAATGGGCTACCACCGTCTAGCAAGGAAGCAGCACGTGCGGCGGCAACTCGGTCTCGCCGGAAGTTCGCCGGCGAACGGCGAATCAGGGCTAGGGTGCAACAATCGGCTCGGGAAGGGTATGGGGAATGAGAGGGAGGCTCAGGGATCTCACATAGGACAAGAATCGCGGCTGGTGATGGCTCGGGAGGGACTCGCGACAGCGGATGCTGTCATTGGTTCTCTGCAACAGTGGAAAAGGGGCATCAGTGCACGATTCAAGAGGAACAGCGGCTCAATACATTCGCAAGGTCCCTACGGTGCTCAAAAAGGGGCTTACGGCGAGGGAGAAGTGGTGCTGGCGGCGAATTGAGCTCGGCGGCGGCGGCTCTGTTCGAGGCATGGGCGAGAGGGGGCGCTTCTAGGGTTGAACGAGGGCGGCAGGGCTTATATAGTCCGAGGGCATGGTGAGTAGGGAGGTTGAATTTGCCTAGGATTTAGGAGATTGAAACGAGCACGATGGGCGACGATCTCGCCTTGGTTCGTTTCGGCGACGGGGCTCCAAGCGTACAGCAGAGGGGATTGGAGGGGAGACGCTGACCGGTGGGTCCCACGAGGCAGTGAGACCACGTGCGGGGGCTCGACTGTCAGCCTCGCAGGGAAAAAGGGAGGTCATGCCATGCGCTAGCTGGCTCGGCCGGCACTCTGCTCTGCTTGGACCAATCAGCCAGAAGAAGATGGAAGATGAGGGTGAGACTGCCGTGCAGGCCCGGCTCGCCAGTTGCAGAGAGGAGAAGGGATGGGCGTGCTTGTTGGCTGCCCAGTTGGGCCGGCCTGGCTGGAAACGGCCTTAGGCCCAAGAGGGGTTGAGAGGGGAGAGGCAGCAGGCCGAGCAGGCCTCGGGCCCAAGCCAGAGAGGGGGAGGGGCAGGCCGACTTGTTGCTCTCGGGCCAGAACAGGGAAGGAGAGGATTTTGCTATTTGCATCTCTATTTTCAATTAGGATTTTTAAATAGGCTTTCAAAAGGGATTTTTGAATATTTGAGAGTTGAAATAAAATCCAAGCACCACATCAAAAATAGTGCTCCAGCATGAATGCAACAAACATGTGAATGGCCTACCAAGATTTTATTTTTGTGGAAAATTTATTACTTCCCTATTTTTGAATGATCAAATAATAGCAAAATTAAATCAATTTCTCGCCATTTAAAAGGATGCAAATTTTGGGTGTTACAATTCTACCCCCCTTAAGATTAATCTCGTCCTCGAGATTCGGTTGGTTCTTACTCAAACAACTCTGGATACTTTTCCCTGAGATCTTCCTCCCTTTCCCAGGTAGCTTCTTCTTCCGAATATCGATGCCACTGCACCTTGCACATTTTTATAACTCGACTTCTTGTAACTCTTTCTGCAATTTCCAAGATCTTCACAGGATGTTCCTCATATGTGAGATTCTCCTTGAACACTATTTCCTCAACAGGCACTTGCTCCTCTAGTACTGTCAAACACTTTCTTAGCTGAGATACATGGAACACATCATGCACACCGGACAAACTCTCCGGAAGTTCAAGCTAATAGGCCACTTCACCACGTCTTTCTAGGATCTTGAAAGGACCAACATATCTTGGTGCAAATTTTCCTTTGCTTTTGAATCTTTTCACACTTCTCATCGGAGACACCTTAAGATATACATAGTCTCCCACTTCAAAGGCTAGTTCTCTTCTCCGTGTGTCAGCATAGCTTTTCTGCCTAGATTGTGCTATCCTCAAGTTCTCCCTTATTGTCTGGACTTGCTCTTCTGTGTCCCTTAACACATATAGTTCAAACGCTTGACTTTCTCCTGTTTGATTCAAAACAAGGGTGTCCTGCACTTACGTCCATACAAAGCCTTAAAAGGTGCCATCTTGAGACTCTTCTGGTAACTGTTATTATAAGAGAATTCTGTAACACCCTAGTGTTATTTACTATTTTCACACTTGCATTTGCATGTCAACAAGCATAAATCATGTCATTTCATGCATCATCATCATTTCATTTGAATTGATTTCCTTTAATTGCTATATGTTTGTTTATATGTCCATAACATGCTAATTGTGTTAACATGCAAATGTGATGCTTGTTTACTGTTCTAAATGCTTTAGACATGTTTGGGATAACATTTGGAACAATGTTCATGTTGGTGAAATCCCCAAATTACCCCTCTAGCTCATAGTTGACTAGAGAGCCCTCTAAAAGCTATTCTGTTTGACCAAACAAGAAGGGCATTTTAGAGATTTTGTATGTCAGTGCACCCTTAATCAAAGTTGTGTAGAATTTTATAAGCAACAAACCTTATTTTTGGGTCAACTCATGAAAATGGGTGGAAGGTGGTCAAAAAGTTGAATTAGTGCAGATTTGGAGTTGTTTTGAAGTTTCAAAATTTTTCCTAAGTCTAAACTGGTTTTCAGTTTCGGTGTACCCCTGTTCATCGACCTGTATCTCTCAATCCAGGCCGATCTAGAGTAAAGTGTTTTAATACCAAATGATGTACTCGTGTAGCTCTTTGATCCTTATTAGTGAAGTTTTCGCTGAAACGCACTGGGTCACGAGTTATGGCTTGATCAAAATCGAGTTTCAGTCGGGCGTTGAAACTGAATCGAAGCCGATTCAAATCGGTATTCGGCCGAGCAGCTGGCGCGACCACAGACAAACGGCGCCAAGTGGCGACCGTACGCCGGCGTCGGGCCACGCCAGTCTGCCGTCGCCCTACAAAGGTGAAAAGGGCACCCCCTCCTGTCTCCCAGCACGCTCCTCTCACTCTCACTCGCTCACTCTCGCCTCTCTGCTCTCCGTTTTCCCCTCCGCCGTCGCCATTTCCGCCGCGCCGTCGCCGCGGTGAAATCCGCCGTCACCGAGCCGTCTCCGACCGCTCCATCTCCGCCATAGCTTCGCCTTGCTCTGCTCTATCTCCTCGACCCGTTGCCGACCTCAGCCGACCTAAGGTATAGCTCCAGCGAGCTTCTCGCCGCCGCGCTGTTGCCGGAGCGCCGCCGAGCTCTCGGGTCGGCTTCTCTCTCCATTGCTCGTCTAGGAGTCTCCGTTAACTGTAGATCTAGCCTAGGTCGTTGGTCGGGTCGGTCTCGCCGTAGGTTCGCCGGAACCCGAGCTCGCCGTGAACCCGCTCGCCGCCGTGCCGCCATGCGTGCTCGGTTAGTGAGCTCCCGTGCACAATAGTTCGATTCGTCGCACGCATAGGTCCGCTAGGGTTCCAGGGTCTCGGAACGGAGCTTAGCCGCGCGAGTAACGGCCGAAATTGGCCGGGGCAAGCTCGCCGGACCGCCGCCGTCTGCCATTGCCGCCGTCGAGCTTCCTCCGGTGGGGTACAACCCTCGGCAGTTGGTCCATTGAGTTCGCCTCGTTGCCACGAGTCGGTAGGTAGCGTCGGCGTCGGCGAGCTCTCGCCGGTCAGCGCCGGCAGCTCTGCTCCTCTCTCTGACGCGTGGGGTCGGGTTGACCCCAGGGCCCGCGAGTCAGCCATTCTGGTGCGTCTCTAGTTCACTGAGCCGGGTGCACGTAGCAGTTTCTATCGGGTTTGGGTTTTATGATTTATAAAATGAATTTCCAGAAAATGTGTAAAATCTTCCAAAATTCATATCTGGAGCTAGGAGTGTCCAATTGGGGTGAACCAAATTTTGTTATGTTTGTATTTCTGAGCTATATCAAGGAAAAATATAAAATGTACTTTTGGAATACTTTTTCTGTGCGGTTATATTTAAATTGTTAATTGCTTGCAAACTTGATAAATGCATAGGAAATTGGAGGGATGTGCTAAAAATGTGATTCCACTTGCATTAATCTTGTTTAGGGAAGTAGAATCTAAGAAAAATATGTTTGCTGGTGTTGCACTGTTATTTATATGATGTCTAGTATAATGTGCCTTTTATGCTTTAATCTTGCAAAAATCACCATGCTTAATGTGTTAAGGATATGGTCATGAATATTTTTCCTGGACCATGTTATGTTGGGAAGAAGCTAAGAAAATTGGGAAATCTGTTGTTTGATACTTTTCACCATGTTAAGTATTTTCCATTGCTTAAAAGGCTGGTTGTTTGTTATTTTTGTGTAGATTGTTATACTTGTCCAAATGACTTGAAATTTTGTCAGTAGGCTAATCTAGATGTGTAATAGCTACTGTAATTTTTATGGATTTTTTAGTCATAGTAAACAGTAGGACCAGTTATAAGCTAGGGTTGGTTTAATTGTTTTTAAGCAAGTATCTATTGGTGTGAAGTGTTTCATGCATTTCTGTGATGTTCCAGCATTGTCACCTGTTTTAAACAGTGAAGCTGATCCTAATTTGAGCTTAAGGCAACAAGGTTAATGTTTTGTTTATATGATGTTGCTCGCGCTTGTTAATTATAAGTTGGTTGTGGTAGGTTAGTTGATGCATGTTAATTATTAAGTGCAGGTTGTAGACCTCTCACCCGGGACGAGAAATTATTCTATACTTTGCTTAAGAAGGGTAAGTATGAGTTGGTTGTCTAGAGAAGAAATATGCACGTACTCAGTAAATGAGTGTGGATTGTTAAACTGATTGCATATCATGGGTTAATTTGTGCATCTCTATCTTGCATTTTATGTGCATTCTTAGTTCTCATATATGCATATCATGCATACAGGATCGCCGGGAGGTGTGACGCTATTGCAGTTCGATCCACCGGAGGAGGGAGTTCCGCCGGAGATTGAAGTGCCAGAGGTTCCCGAAGGCCAGGAAGAAGAGGCTGAACTTCCAGAGTGTCCTGATCACCAACCTACTAACTTTGTGAAAGGCAAGCCCCGGAGCATCCCTAAGTCTCCACCTACTCTTTTTATAAATGCACTGGTCTTTATTAAATCGTATGATTGTGCACTTAAGTATAAGAGTTGATATGATACCGTTGCTGCATTTATACCTTGTCCACTTATACTTGATCCTCAAGTTATTACTAGACAAGGGGATGGGTTCGATCTTATGCTTAGCCATGCTTAGACCGGTAGAAGTCGAGGGATTTCCTGTCCTTCGCGAGCATAGGTGGTTACTAATGATGATGGGTTTGGATTCCACATGATGGACTATATGTACCACCATGCCACAGTGTCTAATGAGAGAACCAAGGCTAGGTAGCGGGGAGCCACATGACATGGTTGAGGTCATGCCGTCTTCGGTGCTGCTTGCGGCTGACTAGGACTGAGGCCACCAGACATCAGTTGAGATTGAAAGACATCGTCACATAGCTGGCCAGATAAGTCGTTCTGACCGCGAAGCCGAGTATTTCTTTCTGAGCTGAGCCTTGGTGCGACTAGGCAGACATATTCTGGAGGTAGGAAGTATGTGCGGAGACACCATCTTACCAAGGGCAGGTCAGGGACCTGATGCATCCTGGAAGTGGGTTAGTCTCTGAGAATATGGTCCCCGCCAAAGTCGCGACATATTGTGTCTCAGAAAGATTTAACGGTGGCCCAAGAAGCCAGTGGCTCGGCTGACAGGGTTTGTGATTGGCATATTTGCCAGCTGGTACAATCGATTCGAATCGCCATCTCTCCTGGTTAGTGAGAAACTGAACTGATCTTCTGGTGAGGTAGAGGCTAACGACTTGAACATAATGATTATGGTGAGATGAGGTTGATATCTGTGGATATCGGAAATCATATGGTTTTATTGATTGCTATAATATTCAGTGAATGCTTAGTATAGTGGCTAGTCTTAGTAAATAGCTTAACTGAAATCGAAGCTTATCACAATTAAAAAGAATAAGTTGAGGATCTCCTGTAGTAATGCTTTTGATGCAAAAATGATGCTACCCTCTGAGCTCCACCAAATAAGCCTTGCATATCCTTGAGAGTCTTTTTATTTACTCCCTGTCGGGTAAGTCTAGCTGAGTACAATTGAGTACTCAGGGTTTCATTCCCATTGCTGCAGATGGTGTAGTCTACTACGCGTATTGCAGGAATTGCTTCACCCCTGCGGGCGAAGAAGACTAGACCCAAGGGCAGAGTCATTATCTATCCTTAGATGTTGTAAGAATGCTGTGACAGGGTCATTTGATGGTACTCGTATTTGAACTCTGTGGTGTAAAACTATGTTGACTTCCGCTACTACTTTATTCGTGTAAAAGACTATGTTGAACTCTTATGTTTAAATTCGGTTGCGAACTGATGTGTCGTGTGATCGGGTATTGCTGAATGAATGATCCTTGGGGTATGAAATGTTTGAAATCCTTCGAGATTTCCTGGACTACCGGGTTTATATTGGCTCAAGTGCGACTGGATTGCGATTAAAAATGCGATCGTTGTACTTGTGCTCGTATAAATTGGTCGGTTCTGTGACAGCTGGTACCAAAGCATAATTCAGCATATACCGTCACTTGACTATTTGAAAACTAAAAGAGTTTTGATTTTTACAAACTAATTGCCAACTGGTAGTGTGTATAGGTGATTTAAACCAAGTGTTTGCGAAACTTATGAGTACCAATGACCAAGTTCTATAGCCCTATATATATGTGGTAATTAGGTGGCTTATGTAAGTACTGACTTGGGGGAAATTGCATCATGTTTCTATTGTGGTTCATTTGGTTTTATCGTGCAGATAATTATGAACTGTCGGTTTCTTATTTCTTCTTATGGGACAATGTACCACGTCGCCTAAGGTAAGGTGAGATGTGAGTGTAAGATCGAACAACCGTCGATCGATGGTGAGTGTTATGGTTACTGAAGTGAGTACATGTGATCCATATGTGTACTTATGGAAGTAAGGTGGAGTAATTACTTTTGGGGTCGCAAATGTTCATGGGAACATTTCCGGCGAAAAGTGCTTCTTGTTGCCCTGCATACATTGGGATTTGGGCTGAAATGAATCTTCTGCAGGTACACTAACCATGCAAAACGTATAGCACGGTTAGTTACGTATATGAGAGCACGTGGTATGCCACCGACTATAACGTTAGTTAATATATACTATGTGTGAGGTCGTTGGCACGTGCATGCATCATGATCATGAAATTAACTCAAGCTATTTGTACTATTATCCTTCCCTATGATAAAATTTGTGCTGCCCTATCTTATTCTAAATGCTGAAAGATGTTGTAATGTACCAGATGGCAGCTGAAGGTGAGCCACAGAGTGGTCAGTTTCTGGACAAGTTTGGCACACCCACTGTGCTATGGAGGTTGTTGAAGTCTGTGGGATACGCAGAGCCAGCACTGTATTTCTGGAAGCCAGCGGAAACCATGGTGCAGCCTTGGTTTGATGTTTGGGTGACTATCCCTGTGCTTGAAAGGGGCTGGTCGTTTCCAGGAATACAGGTGGAAGTTGACATGAGGACGCCATGGGATGGTGCGCAGCTTGCAGCTTTCGAGGTGTTGACGGATATTTGCAGCCGGTTCAACAAGAGAGCTGATTTGGGGCCAGCAAATGTTTTTCCCAGGGTGGATGCTTCTCAGGGTGAGTGGGCTTAGTCTAGCCAAGCTTCCTTGGAGCGAGGCAGAGATGAGCGTGCTCATAGCACGGGTGCTTCTATGAGTGCTATGTTTGCTGTCCTGAGGATGCATTATTCCACTAGGGATGGTTGGATGAAGTGCGTTGAAGCCCTGCATGATGCTGTGGAGAAGAAGTTAGAAGCTGAAGAGTGGGCACGTATGGCTCGTCGTAGCTCAGATGACTTGGTGGTAGCTCTCACTGCCTGTCGCAATGAGTTGTTACGATGCACTGGCGCTTTGTTGGTAGCTGATCGCCGTGTCGAGGTGCTTGAGAGGGAGAATGCAGATCTTCGCCGCCAGCTTGACAATCGCAATATGAGCTTGACACGTCAGCGCGATGAGTTTCTGCAGGAGTTGCGCGCTAGTCAGCAGCAGGTTTGGGAGTTGCAGCAGGATGTTCATCGTCTGAACAATCGTGTTGATCCGTTTCATCCTCCGGGTGCAGCGGAGTTTGCTCCTGAGATCTTCGTTGCAGCTGATGATGGTGAAGCAAGTGAGGAAGAAGAGGAAGAAGACCCCGAGGAGATCGTGCCTATTGACGAGAGTGATGACCATGGTGGGAACGTGTCTGGCATGGATAGTGACCATGATGACTAGGCTCTTTCTAGTGATCTTGCCATGATCGGCACCCTTTTGTATTGAAAAAACCTTTAATGTCATGTAATAGGTAGAACCTGAATTGTAATGAGAGAACCCCGTGTGTTCAGGGCTGGAACCATCAAACTTTTAATTAAGTAATGGTAACTTATGCAGTTTGGAAACCCTTTTTGGTTGCTCCTTGTTATTGTGCGGTTGTGTGATGATTATTGAATTATTGTGCCGTTTGTTGGTTATCAAAAATGATCATTGATATCTTCTGGGCATAATCTTTCGGTTTTCTTTGGCATAACTGACACTTAACAATGGTTGTTGTGTGTTGCTACAGATGGCACCTCATACCCGTCGTCATGGGTCAACCAGTGGTGGTGGGAATGAGCATGAGGATGAGGAGTTACCGCCTCCTCCACCGCGTACCCAGGAGCAGATGTTTGCTCAGTTCTTGGACACTCAGCAAGCGATTCTGCAGCAGATGGTTGCTAGTAACAACCACAATCGCAATCGAGATGGACGCCGCGGAAATGATGAGGACCAGTACAGTAACTATAAGGACTTCATGGACACTAAGCCTCCGGTATTCAAGCAGGCTGTTGAATCACTGGAAGCGGATGAGTGGTTGAACACTATTGAGCAGTCATTCTCTGTGCTGTGATTGACTGAAACCATGAAGGCTAGCTTTGCTGCTATGTTGCTGCAAGGCCAGGCTTGGAATATGGTGGGCCAATCGCAAGACCGCCTACCCTGTGGTCGTTGATGTCACCTGGGAGCAGTTCACCAGGGATTTCAGAGGACATTTCATTCCAGCAGGCTTAATCAAGATGAAGGTGAATGAGTTCATGCAGCTTACTCAGGGTACCAAGACCCTCACTCAGTATCATCATGCCTTTAACAATCTGTCAAGGTATGCCCCGTGGATGGTGGATACAGATGAAAAGAAGATTGAAGCTTTCAAGAGAGGCCTTAGTACCAAGCTTATGAAGACTCTGGCGAACAACGCTCGTACAACTTTCAACGAGTTTATCAGTGAAGCTTATATCCAAGAGAAACAGAACAACTTGCACACTGCTTCCAAGGGAGGCAAGAGGCCATTTGAAGGAAGCTCTTCTCAGTCAAGGACTCCAGCAGCTAGTCGTGCGGTGGCAAATCGCCCTGCTTACCGTCCGACTGTTCCTGGAGCAAAATTCAGACCCCCTCCAAAGAAGCAGCTAGTGCCACAACGCAACAAGAAAGGTTTCACAGTGCCTTTGAACAAGAACAATGCTCCTCCAGGCAATGCCGTTCAAGTGAGGACCAACCAAGGTCTGGGGCCGTGCTTTAATTGCGGTCAACAGGGGCATCTTGCTCATTATTGTCCTCATCCCAGGCAGGGTCGTGTGCATCATACTACTGCTGAGGAACTTCCGGAAGGTGAACCAGTCACTGCGGGTATGTTTTCTGTGAATCAGCATCCTGCTATTGTTTTGTTCGACTCAGGATCGTTGCATTCTTTCGTGAGTCAAGCATTTGCACAAAAGCATGCATTACCAATTGTTGAGTTGAGCCATAGTTTTCGGATAACTTCAGCTGGGGCTGAAATTTGTACGCGTCATGGTGTCGGGAATATGACCATTGAGATTGGTAATCGGGTTTTCGTCAGTAGTCTTATTGTGCTACCAGGGTTGAGTCTGGATGTTATTTTGGGGGTTAGTTGGATGGACAAGCGGGGTGCGGTGTTGGACGTCCCTAACCGGATGTTGACACTGAAGGAACCCCAAGGTGAAGGCACTTTTCAAGTTCATCTGCCCCGTAGGGGAGATCTTTTTAGTCTCTCTTTCTCAGTTGAGGCCGTAACACTTCAGAGCATCCCTGTAGTGTGTGAGTTTCCTGATGTCTTTCCTGATGATCTACCTGGACTTCCTCCTGATCGAGATGTGGAGTTTTCAATAGAACTTATTCCCAGTACGGCACCTATTTCTCGAAGGCCATATAGAATGCCTCCTCATGAATTAGCTGAACTCAAGAAACAACTCCAGGAGTTATTGGACAAAGGGTTTATTCGCCCTAGTTCTTCTCCGTGGGGCTGTCCTGCAATCTTTGTTAAGAAGAAGGATGAAACTTTGCGTATGTATGTGGACTACAGGCCACTAAATGCTGTGACAATTAAGAACAAGTATCCTCTACCTCGTATTGATATCTTGTTTGATCAATTGTCCAAGGCCAAGGTTTTCTCCAAAATTGATCTGAGATCTGGGTATCATCAAATTAAGATCAGACCACAAGATATTCCCAAGACGGCTTTCTCCACTCGGTATGGATTGTATGAGTATTTGGTTATGTCTTTTGGATTAACCAATGCTCCTGCACATTTCATGTATCTAATGAATTCGGTATTCATGCCTGAGTTGGATAAGTTCGTGGTAGTATTTATTGACGATATTCTGGTGTACTCTGAAAACATGGAGGATCATGCTGAACACTTGAGAATAGTATTGACTAGACTTAGGGAGCATAAGTTGTATGCTAAGTTCAGCAAGTGTGAGTTTTGGTTGACTAAAGTGCCTTTTCTGGGCCATATCTTATCTGCTGAAGGTATTTCTGTAGATCCGTCAAAAGTTCAGCAGGTGTTGGATTGGCAGTCACCTACCAATGTGTCTGAGGTTCGTAGCTTTCTGGGATTAGCTGGGTATTATCGCCGCTTTATCCAAGATTTCTCTAAGATAGCTAAACCTATGACCAAGTTGTTGCATAAAGATACCAAGTTTGTGTGGAGTGAGGAGTGTGAAACAGCTTTTCGCACCTTGCGAACGTTGTTGACCACTGCTCTAGTTCTCGCACAACCCGATATTGAAAAGCCTTTTGATGTGTACTGCGATGCTTGTGGCACTGGGTTAGGATGTGTTCTCATGCAAGAAGGCCGAGTCATTGCTTATGCCTCGCGTCAATTGAGAAAACATGAGCAAAACTATCCTACTCATGATTTGGAACTTGCCGCTGTAGTTCATGCATTGAAGATTTTGCGCCACTATTTGATGGGTCACAAATGCCATATCTATTCCGATCACAAAAGTCTCAAGTACATTTTCACTCAGCCTGAGTTGAACATGAGGCAAAGAAGGTGGTTGGAGTTGATCAAAGACTATGATCTAGAAGTACACTATCATCCGGGCAAGGCCAATGTCGTAGCCGATGCTTTGAGCCGAAAGTCTCATTGCAATGTATTGCAGCCTTTGCTAGCAGACGGATTCAATCTTGTGCATCCGATGGTGTTCAATAATATTACTCTCAGTTGTACTTTGGAAAGCAAGATTATTGAAGGTCAGAAAATAGATCCCGGCATATATCATATCAAGAGGAAGATGAAAGAACAAGAAATACTTCATTTCCGAGTAGATGAAAAAGGTATATTGTGGTTCAAGGATCGATTGGTAGTACCGAAAGACCATGAGTTGAGGAATCAGATTATGGACGAGGCTCATTTGTCCAAGTTGTCTATCCATCCTGGTAGTAGTAAGATGTATCAAGACTTAAAACCTAGGTTCTGGTGGACCAAAATGAAGAAGGAGATTGCGGCTTATGTGGCCAGGTGTGACCTGTTGTCGCGTGAAGGCTATTCATCTTAAGCCAGCAGGTCTATTGCAACCTTTACCAGTTCCAGGTTGGAAATGGGATGAGATAACCATGGATTTCATATCTGGGTTACCTCTAACGCAAAAAGGCCATGATTCTATTTGGGTGATTGTAGATCGATTGACTAAGATTGCACATTTCTTACCAGTTCGAACTACAGATCGTCCTCATCAGTTGGCACAGCTCTACTTTGCTCAGATACTTCGGTTACATGGTGTGCCGAGGACGATAGTTTCCGATAGAGGCCCGCAATTTATTGCACGCTTCTGGGAGCATCTACACAAGTGTTTGGGAACCAATTTGGTTCGCAGCTCAGCTTATCATCCTCAAACTTCTGGTCAGACTGAAAGGGTAAACCAAATCCTTGAAGATATGTTGAGAGCTTGTGTTCTATCATCTAAAGGTTCGTGGGAAGAATGGTTACCTTTGGCCGAGTTCTCATACAACAATAGCTATCAAGAGAGTATTCAAATGGCTCCTTTTGAAGCTTTGTATGGGCGCAAATGTAGAACTCCTCTCAATTGGGTTGAATCAAGTGAAAGGAAATATTACGGGATTGACTTTGTGAAAGAGGCCGAGGAGAGAGTGCATACCATTCAAACACATCTCAAAGCCGCTCAGACTCGTCAAAAGAGTTATGCGGACAAGCGAAGAAGGCCATTGGAATTTGAAGTGGGTGACTATGTATACTTGAAGATGTCACCTATGAAAGGCGTACAACGCTTCGGAGTGAAACGAAAGTTAGCTCTAAGGTTTGTAGGTCCTTTTCAAATTCTGGAAAGAAGTGGGAAAGTAGCATACAAGTTACGGTTGCCACCACACATGTCCACTATCTTCAATGTGTTTCATGTATCCCAACTCAAGAAATGTTTACGAGTACCGGAAGAACAAGTGGATTTTGGTGATATCAAGTTGAAATCAGATTTGACCTATGAGAAAAAGCCTATTGAAGTCATAGATTATAACGAAAGAATCACCCATAACCGAGTGATCAAGTTCTACAAGGTGGTGTGGAACAACCAAAGCCATTGGGATGCGACTTAGGAGGGAGAAGATTATCTCAAGGAAGTCTATCCTTCTTTCTATAAACAATGGTAATTAACTCTAATCTCGGGGACGAGATTCTTTTAAGGGGGGAAGGGCTGTAACACCCTAGTGTTAGTTACTATTTTCACACTTGCATTTGCATGTCATCAAGCATAGATCATGTCATTTCATGCATCATCATCATTTCATTTGAATTGATTTCCTTTAATTGCTATATGTTTGTTTATATGTCCATAACATGCTAAATGTGTTGACATGCAAATGTGATGCTTGTTTACTGTTCTAAATGCTTTAGACATGTTTGGGATAACATTTGGAACAAAGTTCATGTTGGTGAAATCCCCAAATTACCCCTCTAGCTCATAGTTGACTAGAGAGCACTCTAAAAGCTATTCTGTTTGACCAAACAAGAAGGGCATTTTAGAGATTTTGCATGTCAGTGCACCCTTAATCAAAGTTGTGTAGAATTTTATAAGCAACAAACTTTATTTTTGGGTCAACTCATGAAAATGGGTGGAAGGTGGTCAAAAAGTTGAATTAGTGCAGATTTGGAGTTGTTTTGAAGTTTCAAAATTTTTCCTAAGTCTAAACTGGTTTTCAGTTTCAGTGTACCCCTGTTCATCGACCAGTATCTCTTAATCCAGGCTGATCTAGAGTAAAGTGTCTTAATACCAAATGATCTACTCATGTAGCCCTTTGATCCTTATTAGTGAAGTTTTCGCTGAAACGCACTGGGTCATGAGTTATGGCTTGATCAAAATCGAGTTTCAGTTGGGCGTTGAAACTGAATCGAAGCCGATTCAAATCGGTATTCGGCCGAGCAGCTGGCGCGACCGCAGACAAACGGCGCCAAGTGGCGACCGTACGCCGGCGTCGGGCCACGCCCGTCTACCGTCGCCCTGCAAAGGTGAAAAGGGCACCCCCTCCTGTCTCCTAGCACGCTCCTCTCACTCTCACTCGCTCGCTCTCGCCTCTCTGCTCTCCGTTTTCCCCTCCGCCGTCGCCATTTCCGCCACGCCGTCGCCGCAGTGAAATCCGCCGTCACCGAGCCGTCTCCGACCGCTCCATCTCTGCCATAAGCTTCGCCTTGCTCTACTCTATCTCCTCGACCCGTTGCCGACCTCAGCCGACCTAAGGTATAGCTCCAGCGAGCTTCTCGCCGCCGCGCCATTGCCGGAGCGCCGCCGAGCTCTCGGGCCGCCGCGACGAGGGCGATGCCGGGGTCGGCTTCTCTCTCCATTGCTCGTCTAGGAGTCTCCGTTAGCCGTAGATCTAGCCTAGGTCGTTGGTCGGGTCGGTCTCGCCGTAGGTTCGCCGGAACCCGAGCTCGCCGTGAACCCGCTCGCCGCCGTGCCGCCATGCGTGCTCGGTCAGTGAGCTCCCATGCACAATAGTCCGATTCGTCGCACGCATAGGTCCGCTAGGGTTCCAGGGTCTCGGAACGGAGCTTAGCCGCGCGAGTAACGGCCGAAATCGGCCGGCGCAAGCTCGCCGGACCGCCGCCGTCCGCCATTGCCGCCGTCGAGTTTGCTCCGGTGGGGTACAAGTTGGTCCATTGAGTTCGCTTCGTTGCCACGAGTCGGTAGGTAGCCTCGGCGTCGCCGGAGACCTCGCCGTCGGCGAGCTCTCGCCGGTCAGCGCCAGTGGCTCTGCCCCTCTCTCTGACGCGTGGGGTCGGGTTGACCCCGGGGCCCGCGAGTCAGCCGTTCTGGTGCGTCTGTGGTTCACTGAGCCGGGTGCACGTAGCAGTTTCTATCGGGTTTGGGTTTTATGATTTATAAAATGAATTTTCAGAAAATGTGTAAAATCTTTCAAAATTCATATCTGGAGCTAAGAGTGTCCAATTGGGGTGAACCAAATTTTGTTATGTTTGTATTTCTGAGCTCTATCAAGGAAAAATATAAAATGTACTTTTGGAATACTTTTTCTGCGCAGTTATATTTAAATTGTTAATTGCTTGCAAACTTGATAAATGCATAAGTAATTGATTCCACTTGCATTAATCTTGTTTAGGGAAGTAGAATCTGAGAAAAATATGTTTGCTGGTGTTGCACTGTTATTTATATGATGTCTAGTATAATGTGCCTTATATGCTTTAATCTTGCAAAAATCACCATGCTTAATGTGTTAAGGATATGATCATGAATGTTTTTCCTGGACCATGTTATGTTGGGAAGAAGCTAAGAAAATTGGGAAATCTGTTGTTTGATACTTTTCACTGTGTTAAGTATTTTCCATTGCTTAAAAAGCTGGTTGTTTTTTATTTTTGTGTAGACTGTTATACTTGTCCAAATGACTTGAAATTTTGTCAGTAGGCTTATCTAGATGTGTAATAGCTACTGTAATTTTTATGGATTTTTCTGGTCACAGTAAACAGTAGGTCCAGTTATAAGCTAGGGTTGGTTTAATTGTTTTTAAGCAAGTATCTATTGGTGTGAAGTGTTTCATGCATTTCTGTGATGTTCCAGCATTGTCACCTGTTTTAAACAGTGAAGCTGATCCTAATTTGAGCTTAGGGCAGCAAGGTTAATGTTTTGTTTATATGATGTTGCTCGCGCTTGTTAATTATAAGTTGGTTGTGGTAGGTTAGTTGATGCATGTTAATTATTAAGTGCAGGTTGTAGACCTCTCACCCTGGGACAAGAAATTGTTCTATACTTTGCTTAAGAAGGGTGAGTATGAGTTGGTTGTCTAGAGAAGAAATATGCACGTACTCAGTAAATGAGTGTGGATTGTTAAACTGATTGCATATCATGGGTTAATTTGTGCATCTCTATCTTGCATTTCATGTGCATTCTCAGTTCTCATATATGCATATTATGCATACAGGATCGCCAGGAGGTGTGACGCTATTGCAGTTCGATCCACCGGAGGAGGGAGTTCCGCCGGAGATTGAAGTGCCAGAGGTTCCCGAAGGCCAGGAAGAAGAGGCTGAACTTCCAGAGTGCCCTGATCACCAACCTACTAACTTTGTGAAAGGCAAGCCCCGGAGCATCCCTAAGTCTCCACCTACTCTTTTTACAAATGCACTGGTCTTTATTAAATCGTATGATTATGCACTTAAGTATAGGAGTTGATATGATACCGTTGCAGCATTTATACCTTGTCCACTTATACTTGATCCTGAAGTTATTACTAGACAAGGGGATAGGTTTGATCTTATGCTTAGCCATGCTTAGACCGGTAGAAGTCGAGGGATTTCCTGTCCTTCGCGAGCATAGGTGGTTACTAATGATGATGGGGTTGGATTCCACATGATGGACTATATGTGCTACCATGCCACAGTGTCTAATGAGAGAACCAAGGCTAGGTAGCAGGGAGCCACATGACATGGTTGAGGTCATGCCGTCTTCGGTGCTGCTTGAGGCCGACTAGGACTGAGGCCACCAGACATCAGTTGAGATTGAAAGACGTCGTCACATAGCTGGCCAGATAAGTCGTTCTGACCGCGAAGCCGAGTATTTCTTTCTGAGCCGAGCCTTGGTGCGACTAGGCAGACATATTCTGCAGGTAGGAAGTATGTGTGGAGACACCATCTTACCAAGGGCAGGTCAGGGACCTGATGCATCCTGGAAGTGGGTTAGTCTCTGAGAATATGGTCCCCGCCAAACTCGCGACATATTGTGTCTCAGAAAGATTTAACGGTGGCCCAAAAAGCCAGTGGCTCGGCTGACAGGATTTGTGATTGGCATATTTGCCAGCTGGTACAATCGATTCAAATCGCCATCTCTCCTGGTTAGTGAGAAACTGAACTGATCTTCTGGTGAGGTAGAGGCTAACAACTTGAACATAATGATTATGGTGAGATGAGGTTGATATCTATGGATATCGAAAATCATATGGTTTTATTGATTGCTATAATATTCAGTGAATGCTTAGTATAGTGGCTAATCTTAGTAAATAGCTTAACTGAAATCGAAGCTTATCACAATTAAAAAGAATAAGTTGAGGATCTCCTGTAGTAATGCTTTTGATGCAAAAATGATGCTACCCTCTGAGCTCCACCAAATAAGCCTTGCATATCCTTGAGAGTCTTTTTATTTACTCCCTGTCGGGTAAGTCTAGCTGAGTACAATTGAGTACTCAGGGTTTTATTCCCATTGTTGCAGATGGTGTAGTCTACTACGCGTATTGCAGGAATTGCTTCACTCCTGCGGGCGAAGAAGACTAGACCCGAGGGCAGGGTCATTATCTATCCTTAGATGTTGTAAGAATGCTGTGACAGGGTCATTTGATGGTACTCGTATTTGAACTCTGTGGTGTAAAACTATGTTGACTTCCGCTACTACTTTATTCGTGTAAAAGACTATGTTGAACTCTGATATTTAAATTCGGTTGCGAACTGATGTATCGTGTGATCGGGTATTGCTGAATGAATGATCCTTGGGGTATGAAATGTTTGAAATCCTTCGAGATTTCCGGACTACCGGGTTTATATTGGCTCAAGTGCGACTGGATTGCGATTAAAAATGCGATCGTTGTACTTGTGCTCGTATAAATTGGTCGGTTCTGTGACAAATTCCGCATATGTCAAACTCTTATCCCAACTCGTTCCATACTGCAAAGCACAAGCTCTCAACATATCTTTTAAAATCTGATTAATCCATTCAGTTTGGCCATCAGTCTGAGGATGATAAGCAGAGCTAAAATTCAACCTTGTTCCCAATGATCTATGCACTTGTGCCAGAACTGTGAGGTGTACTGCGTACCCCTATCGGACACTATCTTCTTTGGAACTCCATGTAGACACACAATCCTTTACATATACAACTCTGCAAGTCTTGCTCCGGTATAGGTGGTCCTTGACGGGGAGGAAATGAGCAACCTTGGTCAATTGATCTACATTTACCCAGATCGAGTCATAACCTCTCTGAGTACGTGGCAACCCAACTATAAAGTCCATATCGACCTCTTCCCACTTCCACTTAGGTATCTTTAGTGGTTGTAGTAATCCTGTAGGTCTCTGGTGTTCAGCTTTAACTCTCTGACAGGTATCACATATAGCCACATATTCTGCTACATCACGCTTCGGTCCAACCCACCAATATTTTTCCTTCAGGTCCAAATACATCTTGGTACTTCCTGGGTGTATAGAGTATGCTGACTCATGAGCTTCATGCAGTATAGCATCACGGATGGACTTCACATCTGGTACACAGAGTCTCTTTCCAAACCACAAGGTTCCATTCTCATCTAACCTGAATCCGGGTGATTTTCCAACCACAATATTCTCTGCTATCTCCTTAAGCTTCTCATCTTCCAACTGAGCCTTGCATATCTCTTGCTCCAATGTTGGTTCAACCTCCATCTCAACAGCATTGATCATAATTCCCAAGTTGAGACGCTCCATCTCTACACACAACTCAGCTGGCATAGTTATTGTATGAATCTCATTAACATAACTTTTTCTACTAAGAGCATCGGCCACAATATTCGCTTTGCCTGGATGATAATGCACCTCCAGTTCATAGTCCTTTATCAATTCCAACCAACGACGTTGCCTCAAATTCAACTCTGACTGGGTGAAGATGTACTTCAAGCTCTTGTGATCTGTATAGATGTCACACTTATGACCAATAAGATAATGTCTCCAAATCTTCAGAGCGTGCACCACAGCTGCTAGCTCCAAGTCATGAGTAGGATAATTCAACTCATGCTTCCTCAACTGTCTCGATGCATATGCTACAACTCTTCCTTCTTGCATGAGCACACAACCAAGACCTAGGCGGGAAGCATCACAATAGATAGAGAACTTCTTACTCAGGTCCGGCAAAACCAATACTGGGGTTGTTGTCAATCTCTTCTTCAATTCTTCAAAACTAGCTTGGCACTTCTCAGACCACACAAACTTGGCATTCTTCTCTAGCAAGGCAGTCATCAGCTTCGCAAGCTTGGAGAATCCTTCAATGAACCTTTGGTAGTAACTAGCTAAACCAAGAAAGCTACGAATCCCAGTTACATCTATTGGCGGCTTCCAATTCAACACATCTGCCACCTTGCTTGGATCTACAGAAATTCCACCATTGGACACAATATGTCCCAAAAAGGCAACTTCTCTCAACCAGAACTCACACTTGCTTCGCTTGGCATACAACTTGTGTTCTCTGAGCTTCTGCAAAACCAACCTTCGATGCTCAGCATGCTCTTCTTCATTCTTGGAGTAGATCAAAATATCATCGATGAACACCACAACAAACTTGTCTAGGTATTCCATGAACACCTTGTTCATCAGGTACATGAAGTAGGCAGGTGCATTAGTCAAACCGAAAGACATCACTGTATACTCATACAACCCATATCTAGTAGTGAATGCTATCTTTGGTATGTCAGAGGAACGAATCTTCAACTGGTAATAGCCTGAACGAAGATCAATCTTGGAGAACACACAGGCACCTCTTAATTGATCAAACAAGTCATCAATCCTATGCAACGGATACTTGTTCTTAATGGTGACCTCATTAAGCTATCGATAATTTACACACATCCTTTGACTACCATCTTTCTTATCAACAAAAATAACTGGAGCTCCCCAAGGTGAAGAACTAGGACGAATGAAACCTTTTTCTGACAACTTTTTAATTTGTTTCTTAAGTTCTTCTAATTCTTTAACTCCCATTCTATATGGACGTTTAGCTATAGGCATAGTACCAGGTAATAACTCAATAATAAATTCTATGTCACGATCGAGTGGCATACCTGGCTCATCTGGAAACACATCTTCAAACTCATCCACCACTGAGTTATCCGGCTGCACTTCTTCTCTGAGCTGATGTCTGTGGCTTGTTGTTGCACTTGCAGAGCAACCTCAACTCGGACCTCATCTCCCTTTGGTGTAGTGATAGTTACAACCTTCTCTTTGCACTTTATATTTGTGTCATACTTCTTCATCCAATCCATGCCCAGGATAAGATCAATCCCAGCAGTGTTCAGCACAGTAGGGGTTATCTCAAATTCTACCCCCCTTAATGAAATAGTAATCGCGAGACATTGGAGAGTAGCTTGCATAACACCACCCGGAGAAGAAACCATAATAGGATGTTTCATGACACTAAGGGGAATACTGTCACAGAACCAACCAATTTATACGAGCACAAGTACAACGATCACATTTTTAATAGCAATCAAGTCGCACTTGAGCCAATATAAACCCGGTAGTCCGGAAATCTCGAAGGATTTCAAACATTTTCATTCCCCAAGGATCATTCATTCAGCAACAACCGATCACATATACATAAGTTCTCATCCGAATTTAAACATCAGAGTACAACATAGTCTTTTGCAGTAGTAGCGGAAGTCAACATAGTTTTACACCACAGAGTTCAAATACGAGTACCAACACGTGACCATGTCACAGCATTCTTACAACTACTAAGGATAGATAATGACCCTGCCCTCAGGTCTAGTCTTCTTCGCCCGCAGGGGTGAAGCAGTTCTTGCAATAAGCATAGTAGACTACACCATCTGCAACAATGGGAATAAAACCCCGAGTACTCAATTATACTCAGCTAGACTTACCTGACCGGAAGTAAATAAAAAGACTCCCAAGGATATGCAGGCTTATTTGGTGGAGCTCAGAGGATAGCAACATCTTGCATAAAAAGCATTACTACAGTAGTTCCTCAAATTATCAATTTTAGATGTGAATAAGCTTCGATTTCAGTTAAGCTATTTAAGATAATGTTTGCAACTATACTAAGCAATCACTGAATATTATAGCAATCAATAAAACCATATGATTTCTGATATCCACAGATATCAACCTCATCTCACCATAATCATTATGTTCAAGTTATTAGCCTCTGCCTCACTAGAAGATTAGTTTAGTTTCTCACTAACCAGGAGAGATGGCGATTCGAATCGATTGTACCAGCTGGCAAAACATGCCAATCACAAATCCTGTCAGCCGAGCCACTGGCTTCTTGGGTCACCGTTAAATCCTTCTGAGACACAATATGTCGCGAGTTTGGCGGGGACCATATTCTCAGAGACCAACCCACTTCCAGGATGCATCAGGTCCCTGACCTGCCCTTGGTAAAATACTTCCTACCTCCAGAATATGTCTGCCTAGTCGCACCAAAGCTCGGCTCAGAAAGAAATACTCGGCTTCGCGGTCAGAACGACTTATTTGGCCAGCTATGTGATGATGTCCTTCAATCTCAACTGATGTCTGGTGGCCTCAGTCCTAGTCGGTCGCAAGCAGCACCGAAAACGGCATGACCTCAACCCTGTCATGTGGCTCCCCGCTACCTAGTCTTGGTTCTCTCATTTGACACTGTGGCATGGTGGCACATATAGTCCATCATGTGGAATCCATCCCAACCATCATCATTAGTAACCACCTATGCTCGCGAAGGACAGGAAATCCCTCGACTTCTACCGGTCTAAGCATGGCTAAGCATAAGATCGAGCCCATCCCTTGTCTAGTAATAATCTCAGGATCAAATATAAGTGGACAAGGTATAAATGCAGCAACGGTATCATATCAATTCCTATACTTAAGTGCACAATCATACGATTTAATAAAGGCCAGTGCATTTATAAAAAGAATAGGTGGAGGCTTAGGGATGCTCCGGGGCTTGCCTTTCACAAAGTTAGTAGGTTGGTGATCAGGGCACTCAGGCAGCTCAACCTCTTCCTGCCCCTCCGGAACCTCCGGTACTTCGATCTCTGGGGCACCCCTTCCTCTGGTGGGTCGAACTACAGCAGGGTCACTCCCCCCGGCGATCCTGTATGCATGATATACGTATGTGAGAACTGAGAATGCACATGAAATGCAAGATAGAGATGCACAACTTAACCCATGATATGCAATCAGTTAAACAATCCAACACTCATTTACTGAGTATGTGCATATTTCTTCTCTAAACAACCAACACATACTCACCCTTCTTAAGTAAAGCATAGAACAATTTCTTGTCTTGAGTAAGAGGTCTACAACCTGCACTTAATAATTAACATGCATCAACTCACCTACCACAATCATCTTATAACTAACAAGCACGAGTAACATCATATAAACAAAACATTAACCTTGCTGCCCTAAGCTCAAATTAGGATCAGCTCCACTATTTTAAACAAGTGACAATGCTGGAGCATCACAGAATGCATGAAAACACTTCCCAACCAAAAGATACTTGCTTAAAAACAATTAAACAAGCCCTAGCTTATAACTGGACCTACTATTTACTGTGCCCAGAAAAATCTGGAAAAATTACAGTAACTATCACACATCCAGATTAGCCTACTGACAAAATTTCAAGTCATTTGGACAAGTATAACAGGCTACACAAAAATGACAAGCAATCAGCCTTTTAAGCAATGGAAAATACTTAATACAGTGAAAAGTATCAAACCATAGATTTTGAATTTTTTTTAGCTTCTTCACAACATAATAAGGCTCAGGAAAAATATTCATAGTCATTACTTATCTACACTAAGCATGGTGATTTTAGCAAGAATAAGACATAAAAGGCACATTATACAAGACAACATATAATTAACAGTGAAAAACCAGCACACATATTTTTCCCAGATTCTACTGCTCAATATAAGATTAATGAAATTAGAATCATATTTTTATCATATTCCTAGAATTACTTATGCATTTATCAAGTTTGCAAGCAATTAACAAATTAAATATAACTGCACAGAAAAGTTATCCAAAAAACACATTTTATATTTTTCATACATAGAGCACAGAGATACAAACCCAACAAAATTGGTTTCACCTCATTTGGACACTCTTAGCTCCAAATATGAATTTTGGAAGATTTTACATATTTTCTGGAAATCTATTTTATAAATCATTAAAACTGAAAACCGACTCAAACTGCTACGTGCACCCGGTCCTGTGAACCAAAGGCGCACCCAGCCAACTGACCAGCGGGCCTCGGGTCAAACTGACCCCACAGCACAGAGAGAGGGAGGGAGCCGCCGGCGTTGACCGGCGAGAGCTCGCCGACGGCGAGGTTTCCGGCGACACCACGAGCACCAACGGACTCCTGACGACGAGACAAACCCAGCGAACTAACTCCCGAGGCCTGTCCCCCACCGGAGCAAGCTCGTCGGCGATGATGGCGGACGGCGGAGGCACGGCGAACTTGCGCCGGCCAATTCCGGCCGTTACTCGCGCGGCTAAGCTTCGTTCCGAGACTCTGAAACCCTAATAGACCTATACGCATAACGAATCGACCTTTGGTGCACGCTAGCTTGATGACCGCGCGCGCATGGCGGCTCGGCGGCGAGCAGAGCCGCGGCGAGCTCGGGTTCCGGTGAACCTACCTGACTAAAAACCTAACCAATCTCCCAGCCTAGATCTACAGCTCAAGACAGCGCTACAACGAGCAAGAACTAGAGGAGAGAACCACGGCATAGCGCTCGGCGCGGCGGCGATGCACCCTAGGATCTTTACCTTACGGTATTAGGCGCTAAGAGATGGTCGAGGAGGTAGAACAGAGCAAGGCGAAGCTATGGTGGAGATGGAGCGGTCGGCGACGAAGCAACGGCAGCGGATTTTTGCCGGTGCTTCCGCTCGGCGGAAATGGTGACGGCGGAGGGGAAAGAGGAGAGCAGAGAGGCGAGAGCAAGGGAGAGTGAGTGGGAACTGGACAAGGGCGAGGGTGGAGTGTCGCCTTTGCCTTGGCAGGCCAGCCGGACGGCAGCGACGGCGTACGGCGCCACCTGGCGGCCGATGCCTGACACGGTCGCCAGCTGCTTGACGATTTGAACTGAATCGTTTTCTTGATTCAGTCAGCGAACAGAGCCTGAATCTCAGTCCTGATCGTGCTCTATCTCGTGATCTAGGGAGTTTTAGCGCAAACTTCACTAATACGGATCAAAGATCTATATAAGTACTCCAATCCATATTAGAACATTTTCAACTGGATCGGCTTGGATTGAGAGATACAGAATAAAGAACACAGGTACATGGAAACTGTTTTCAGCTTTGGACTTAGCAAAATTTTGAAACTCCAAAACAGCCCCAACTTTGCTCTAATTCACCTTTTTGACAAGCTTAAACCCATTTTCATGAATTGACCCTTAAATAAAGTTTGTTGCTTATAAAATTTTACACAACTTTGCTTAAGGGTGTACTAACATGCAAAGTCTCTAAAATGCCCTTCTTGTTTGGTCAAACAGAATAGCTTTTAGAGAGCTCTCTAGTCAACTATGAGCTAGAGGGGTATTTTGGGGATTTCACCAACCTGAACATTGTTCCAAATGTTAACCCAAACATGTTTAGAGCATCTAGAACAGTAACCCACCATTGCACTTGCATGATAACACATCTATGACATTGTAGGCATATAAGCAAACATATAGCATATAAAGGAATGTAAATCAAATCAAATGGTGATAATGCATGAAATGACATGATCAATGCTTGATGTCATGCAAATGCAAGTGTAAAAATAGTAACTAACACTATTGTGTTACAAATACCATGCTTTCTAACAAATGTGTGCGAAATGAAAGTATGCGAAGCACCGGAGTCAAAAAGAACTGTAGCGGGGATGGAGTCGATATTGAACGTACCCATCATGACCTCTGGAGTCTCCTGTGCCGTATCAACCAACACATGGTTCACCTTCCCAGTGTGAGGTGGCACTCTCTGCTGGTTGTTCTGCTTCTGGGAGGCTTAGGGGTTCGGCTTCTCAGGACAATTGTAGGACAAGTGTCCTTCTTTGCCATAGCGGAAACACTTGTTGGGGCACCATTCTTCACTGGGATGTTGTTTGGAGCAGTTGAAAGGTCCTAAATGGCTAGAGGGGGGTGAATAGCCTATAAAAATCTACAAACAACACTTAACAAGCCGATTAGTAATAATAGCAAGCTTTGCAAAACACTAGCTCTAAACTATGCTATGCAAGCCACCTAGACAAGTATACTACACTATGATCACTAGTTCACACTCAAAGGCTATGTCACTACTAAACACTACTCCTAAGTGAGCAACTAACTAACAAGCTACACACGAGAGTAAGTACACAAAAGTAAAGAGAGAAGGTGATTTCAATACCCCCGGTGTAGAGAAGATATGAAGTCCAATATAACCAATCAATCAAATACAAGGGAAATCCTCGGTAGAGAGATGACACAAGATTTTTTACCGAGGTTCACTTGCTTGCCGGCAAGCTAGTCCTCGTTGTAGCGGTACACCCACTTGGAGGTTCACGCACTAATTGGCATCACACGCCAAACCCTTCTCAAGGGTGCCGCACAACCAACACAAGATGGGGATCCACCAAGCTACGAGCAATCCACTAAAGATGCCTTTCACGATCTCCCGCGGGGATAGGCTCAAGAACCCCTCACAATACCTTGATCGGAGGCGGAGAGAATCACCAACTCCGCTCAACGATCCTCGCAGCTCCAAGCCGTCTAGGAGTCGGCAAACTCCAAGAGTAATGAGAGAAACCGCTGCGAATCACCACTACCAAGTGCCTCTAGATGATCTCTATCAATGCAATGCACTTGATGCTCTCCAAACTCACCAAATGATGAATACAATCAAGTAGGATGAGTGAGAGTGGAGTGGGAAGGCTCACAAGTATGTTATGATGTTCAGGAGTGCCAAGAGATACTCCCCAAACTGACCAAGTGACTATTTATAAGCCACACACAAAGAACTAGCCGTTTAGACTTTTCTGCGTACCGTCGGACTGTCTGACGGCCAGACCGTCGGACTAATCAGCACGGTCCGATGCCCCGGATGAACGCCACGTGTCACTAGCCGTTTGAAGTCGAACGTTGGATCACAACGGCTAACTTCCCGCGCTAAACAAACCGTCGGACGGTATAATCGTCGGACTCAAACAAACGGTCCGACGCCCTCAGCTGACACCGTCGGACTGAGCGGGACGAAGCCGTCGGACTAACGATCGCGGCCGTCCGACGTTTCCAGAGAGCTCCCCGAGCCCTGAAAACCGTCGGACGTTGGTCCGACGCTCACCGTCGGACTAACGCTGAGAATCCGACGCTCTCAGAGCTCGCCACGTGTCACCTCTTCGTCACTCTGCACTGTCGGACGCTTCGGACAATAGTCCGACGCTCCGAAACTGAGCGTCCGACGCTCTCAGCAGTGTTAGTCGTCGGACCGAGACTAATGGTCCGACGCTCTGTGACAATACGGTCCGACGCTAGTTTTTCTATTGTAACGTTTCCGAAATTCGCCGAATCCTGCCGAGCAAGCTCGGCAGGAGGAAGAGAGGACCAAACCCTCTCTAACCCTCAAACTTCACCCTGTTTCTTAAGGCACTAACACTCCAAAGAATCTCACACTTAAGTGCACGTGTGTTAGCCTTTTCAAAGAGTTTTCCACGGGTCAAGTTAGTGTCACTAGCATCTATATGCATATGCAATGGTCATGAACACCTAGTGGCACTTGATAACCGTATTTCATCAACGATTTCGCCCCTCTTGATAGTACGGCTATCTATCCTAAATGTGATCACTCCCTCTATGGAGTCTTGATCACTAAAAGCAAAAGAGCTCCTATGAATTATACCTTTGCCTTGAGCTCCTAGCTTTTTCACCATCTCTTGATGAAGCTTGTGAACTCCTTTTTATGATGGACTTATACCATTTGCATGGATGCCGTCAATACTGTAACACCCTAGTGTTAGTTACTATTTTCACACTTGCATTTGCATGTCATCAAGCATAGATCATGTCATTTCATGCATTATTATCATTGCATTTGATTTGATTCCCTTTTATTGCTATATGTTTGTTTATATGTCCATATTATGCAAAATGTGTTGTCATGCAAATGTGATGCTTGTTTACGGTTCTAAATGCTTTGTACATGTTTAGGATAACATTTGGAACAATGTTCATGTTGGTGAAATCCCCAAAATACCCCTCTAGCTCATAGTTGACTAGAGAGCCCTTTAAAAGCTATTCTGTTTGACCAAACAAGAAGGGCATTTTAGAGATTCTGCATGTCAGTGCACCCTTAATCAAAGTTGTGTAGAATTTTATAAGCAACAAACTTTATTTTTGGGTCAACTCATGAAAATGAGTGGAAGAAGGTCAAAAAGTTGAATTAGTGTAGATTTGGAGCTGTTTTGGAAGTTTTCAAATTTTCCTAAGTCTAAACCGGTTTTCAGTTTCGGTGTACCCCTGTTCATCGACTTGTATCTCTCAATCCAGGCCGAACTAGAGTAAAGTGTCTTAATAAGAAATGATCTACTCGTATAGCTCTTCAACCTATATTAGTGAAGTTTTCGCTGAAACGCCCTGGATCGCGAGTTATAGATCGATAAAAATCGAGTTTCAGTCGGGTCCGCGGAAACTGAATCGGAGCCGATTCAGTTCGACCCTCGGGCGAATCGCGGGCGAATCGCGCGACCGCGTCAGGCCTCGGCCGCCAGATGGCGCCGTACGCCGTCGTTGCTGCCGCGCGGTCGGCTTACAAAGGGGAACACGCAATGCTGTCTCCCGCACGCTCGCCCTCACTCTCCCCGCTCTCTCGCCCTCTGTTCGCTCGCTGCTCTCCTCTTTCCCCTCCGCCGTCGCCATTTCCGCCGTCGCCATTTCCGCCGCGACCGCCGCGGTGAAATCCGCCGCCACCGAGCCGTCTCCGACCGCGCCACCCTCGGCGCAGCTGCGGCTTGCTCTGCTCTTCGTTTCCGACCCGTTGCCGACCTCAGCCGACCTAAGGTACAGCTCCAGCAAGCTTCCCGCCGTCCGCCATTGCCGGAGCGCCGCCGAGCTCTCGGGTCGCCGCGACGAGGGCGATGCCGGGGTCGGCTTCCCTCTCTTTTGCTCGTCTAAGAGTCTCCGTTAGCCATAGATCCTTTCCACACCGTCGGTTAGGTCTACCTCGCCGTGGTTTCGCCGGAACCCGAGTTCGCCGTGAAATCGCTCGCCACCGTGCCGCCATGCGAGCGCGGTCAGTGAGTTTCCGTGCGCAATAGTTCGATTAGTCGCGCGCACAGGTCCGCTAGGGTTGCAGGAACACGGAACGAGGCCGAGCCGCGCGAGCAACGGCCGGAATCGGCCGGCGCAAGTTCGCCGGACCACCGCCGTCCGCCATTGCCGCCGTCGAGCTCGCTCCGGTGGAGTACGACCCTCGGAAGTTGGTCCATCGGGTTCGTCTCGTTGCCGCGAGTCGGTAGGTAGCCTCGGCGTCGCCGGAGACCTCGCCGTCGGCGAGCTCTCGCCGGTCAGCGCCGGCGGCTCTGTTTCCTCTCTCTGACGCGTGGGGTCAGGGTCGACCCCGGGGCCCGCGAGTCAGCCGTTCGGGTGCGCCTCTGGTTCACTGAGCCGGGTGCACGTAGCAGTTCTATCGGGTTTAGGTTTTTGATTTATAAAATGAATTTCCAGAAAATGTGTAAAACCTTCCAAAATTCATATCTGGAGCTAGGAATGTCCAATGGGGGTGAACCAAATTTTGTTGTGTTTGTATTTCTGAGCTCTATCAAGGAAAAATATAAAATGTACTTTTTGAATACTTTTTGTGTGCAGTTATAATTAAATTGTTAATTGCTTGTAAACTTGATAAATGCATAAGTAATTGCAAGGAATGTGCTAAAAATGTGATTCCACTTGCATTCATCTTGTTTAGGGAAGTAGAATCTATGAAAAATATGTTTGCTGGTGTTTCACTGTTATTTATATGATGTCTAGTATAATGTGCCTTTTATGTTTTAATCTTGCAAAAATCACCATGCTTAATGTGTTAAGGTTATGGACATGAATATTTTTCCTGGGCTATGTTATGTTGGAAAGAAGCTAAGAAAATTAGGAAAACTAGTTGTTTGATACTTTTCACTGTGTTAAGTATTTTCCATTGCTTAAAAGGCTGGTTGCTTGTTATTTTTGTGTAGACTGTTATACTTGTCCAAATGACTTGAAATTTTGTCAGTAGGCTAATCTAGGATGTGTAATAGCTACTGTAATTTCTATGGATTTTTCTGGTCATAGTAAACAGTAGGTCCAGTTATAGGCTAGGGTTTATTTAATTGTTTCTAAGCAAATATCTTTTGGTTGTGGTAGGTTAGTTGATGCATGTTAATTATTAAGTGCAGGTTGTAGACCTCTCACCCGGGACGAGAAATTGTTCTATGCTTTGCTTAAGAAGGGTGAGTATGAGTTGGTTGTCTAGGAAAGAAATAAATGAGTGTGGATTGTTAAACTGATTGCATATCATGGGTTAATTCGTGCATCTCTATCTTGCATTTCATGTGCATTCTCAGTTCTCATATATGCATATCATGCATACAGGATCGCCGGGAGGAGTGACACTGTTGCAATTCGATCCACCGGAGGAGGGAGTTCCGCCGGAGATTGAAGTGCCCGAGGTTTCCGAAGGACAAGAAGAAGAGGCTGAACTTCCGGAGTGCCCTGATCACCAACCCGCTAACTTTGTGAAAGGCAAGCCCCGGAGCATTCCTAAGTCTCCACCTACTCTTTTTACAAATACACTGGTCTTTATTAAATCGTATGATTGTGCACTTAAGTATAGGAGTTGATATGATACCGTTGCTGCATTTATTCCTTGTCCACTTATACTTGATCCTGAAGTTATTACTAGACAAGGGGATGGGTTCGATCTTATGCTTAGCCATGCTTAGACCGGTAGAAGTCGAGGGATTTCCTGTCCTTCGCGAGCATAGGTGGTTACTAATGATGATGGGGTTGGATTCCACATGATGGACTATATGTGCCACCATGCCACAGTGTCTAATGAGAGAATCAAGGCTAGGTAGCGGGGAGCCGCATGACATGGTTGAGGTCATGCCGTCTTCGGTGCTGCTTGCGGCCGACTAGGACTGAGGCCACCAGACATCAGTTGAGATTGAAAGACGTCGTCACATAGCTGGCCAGATAAGTCGTTCTGACCGCGAAGCCGAGTATTTCTTTCTGAGCCGGGAATTGGGCGTGATAAGGCAGACATATTCTGGAGGTAGGAAGGATGTGCGGAGACACCATCTTACCAAGGGCAGGTCAGGGACCTGATGCATCCTGGAAGTGGGTTTGTCTCTGAGAATATGGACCCCTCCAAGCCCGCGATACATATTATGTCTCAGAAAGATTTAACGGTGGCCCAAGAAGCCAGTGGCTCGGCTGAGAGGGTTTGTGATTGGCATATTTGCCAGCTGGTACAATCGATTCGAATCGCCATCTCTCCTGGTTAGTGAGAAACTGAACTGATCTTCTGGTGAGGTAGAGGCTAATAACTTGAACATAATGATTATGGTTAGATGAGGTTGATATCTGTGGATATCGGAAATCATATGGTTTTATTGATTGCTACAATATTCAGTGAATGCTTAGTATAGTGGCTAATCCTAGTAAATAGTTTAACTGAAATCGAAGCTTATCACAATTAAAATGAATAAGTTGAGGTTCTACTGTAGTAATGCTTTTGATGCAAAATGATGCTACCCTCTGAGCTCCACCAAACAAGCCTTGCATATCCTTGAGAGTCTTTTTATTTACTCCCTGTCGGGTAAGTCTAGCTGAGTACAATTGAGTACTCAGGGTTTTATTCCCATTGTTGCAGATGGTGTAGTTTTCTACGCGTATTGCAGGAACTGCTTCACCCCCGCGGGCGAAGAAGACTAGACCCAAGGGCAGGGTCATTATCTATCTTTAGTTGTGGTAAGAATGCTGTGACGGGGTCATGTGATGGTACTCGTATTCGAACTCTGTGGTGTAAAACTATGTTGACTTCCGCTACTACCCTATTTGTGTAAAAGACTATGTTGTACTCTGATGTTTAAATTCGGTTGCGAACTTATGTGTCATGTGATCGGGTATTGCTGAATGAATGATCCTTGGGGTATGAAATGTTTGAAATCCTTCGAGATTTCCGGACTACCGGGTTTATATTGGCTCAAGTGCGACTGGATTGCGGCGAAAATGCGATCGTTGTACTTGTGCTCGTATAAATTGATCGGTTCTGTGACAGCTGGTACCAGAGCATAATTCAGCATATACCGTCACTTGACTATTTAAAAACTGAAAGAGTTTTGAGTTTTACAAACTAATTGCCAGCTGATAGTGTGTATAGGTGATTTAAACCAAGTGTTTGCAAAACTTATGAGTACCAATGACCAAGTCCTATAGCCCTATGTATATGTGGTAATTAGGTGGCTTATGTAAGTACTGACTTGGGGGAAATTGCATCATATTTCTATTTGTGGTTCATTTGGTTTTATCGTGCGGATAATCATGAACTGTCGGTTTCTTATTGCTTCTTATGGGTCAATGTACCACGTCGCCTAAGGTAAGGTGAGATGTGAGTGTAAGATCGAACAACCATCGATCGATGGTGAGTGTATGATTACTGAAGTGAGTACATGTTATCCATATGTGTACTTATGGAAGTAAGGTGGAGTAATTAATTTTTGGGGTCGCAAATGTTCATGGGAACATTTCCGGCAAAAAGTGCTTCTTGTTGCCCTGCATACATTGGGATTGGGCTGAAATGAATCTTCTGCAGGTACACTAACCACGCAAAACGTTTAGCACGGTTAGTTACGTATATGAGAGCACGTGGTATGCCACCGACTATAACGTTAGTTAAAAAATATTATGTGTGAGGTCGTTGGCACGTGCATGCATCATGAACATGAAATTAATTTAAGCTATCTGTACTATTTCCTTCCCTATGGTAAATTTGTGCTGTCCTATCTTATTCTAAATGCTGAAAGATGTTGTAATGTAC
This sequence comes from Eremochloa ophiuroides, assembly GCA_038502445.1. Lineage (NCBI taxonomy): Eukaryota > Viridiplantae > Streptophyta > Magnoliopsida > Poales > Poaceae > Eremochloa > Eremochloa ophiuroides. The sequence goes on from JAHLJS010000002.1 coordinate 53,030,401, forward strand.
CAGATGGCAGTTGAAGGTGAGCCGCAGAGTGGTCAGTTTCTGGAGCAGTTTGGCACACCCACTGTGCTATGGAGGTTGTTGCAGTCGGTGGGATATGCAGAGCCACCACTGTATTTCTAGGAAGCCAGCGCAAACCATGGTGCAGCCTTGGTTTGATGTTTGGGTGACTATCCCTGTGCTTGAAAGGGGTTGGCCGTTTCCAGGAATAAAGGTGGAAGTTGACATGAGGACGCCATGGGATGGTGCGCAGCTTGCAGCTTTTGAGGTGTTGACGGATATTTGCAGCCGGTTCAACAAGAGAGCTGATTTGGGGCCAGCAAATGTTTTTCCCAGGGTGGATGCTTCTCAGGGTGAGTGGGCTCAGTCTAGCCAAGCTTCTTTAGAGCGAGGCAGGGACGAGCGTGCTCATAGCACGGGTGCTTCTATGAGTGCTATGTTTGATGTCCTGAGGATGCACTATTCCACTAGGGATGGTTGGATGAAGTGCGTTGAAGCCCTGCATGATGCTATGGAGAAGAAGTTAGAAGCTGAAGAGTGGGCACGTATGGCTCGTCGTAGCTCAGATGACTTGGTGGTAGCTCTCACTGCCTGTCGCAATGAGTTGTTACGATGCACTGGCGCCTTGTTGGCAGCTGATCGCCGTGTCGAGGTGATTGAGAGGGAGAATGCAGATCTTCGCCGCCAGCTTGACAATCGTAATATGAGTTTGACACGTCAGCGCAATGAGTTTCTGCAAGCGTGCTAGTCAGCAGCAAGTGTGGGAGTTGCAGCAGGATGTTCATCGTCTGAATAACCGTGCTGATCCGTTTCATCCTCCGGGTGCAGCGGAGTTTGCTCCTGAGATCTTCATTGCAGCTGATGATGGTGAAGCAAGTGAGGAAGAAGAGGAAGAAGACCCCGAGGAGATCGTGCCTATTGACGAGAGTGATGACCATGGTGGGAACGTGTCCGGCGTGGACAGTGACCACGATGACTAGGCTTTTTCTAGTGATCTTGCCATGATCGGCACCCTTTTGTATTGGGAAAACCTTTAATGTCATGTAATGGGTAGAACCTGAATTGTAATGAGAGAACCCTGTGTGTTCAGGGCTGGAACCATCAAACTTTTAATTAAGTAATGGTAACTTATGCAGCTTGGAAACCCTTTTTGGTTGCGCCTTGTTATTGTGCGGTTGTGTGATGATTATTGAATTATTGTGCCGTTTGTTGGTTATCAAAAAAGATCATTGATATCTTTTGGGCATAATCTTTCGGTTATCTTTGACATAACTGACACTTAACAATGGTTGTTGCGTGTTGCTACAGATGGCACCTCATACCCGTCGTCATAGGTCAACCAGTGGTGGTGGGAACGAACATGAAGATGAGGAGTTGCCGCCTCCTCCACCACGTACCCAGGAACAAATGTTTGCTCAGTTCTTGGACACCCAGCAAGCGATTTTGCAGCAGATGGTTGCTAGTAACAACCACAATCGCGATCGAGGTGGACGCCGCGGAAACGATGAGGACCAATACAGTAACTATAAGGAATTCATGGACACTAAGCCTCCGGTATTCAAGCAGGCCGTAGAGCCGTTGGAAGCTGATGAGTGGTTAAATACTATTGAACAGTCATTCTCTGTGCTGCGATTGACAGAAACCATGAAGGCTAGCTTTGCTGCTATGTTACTGCAAGGCCAAGCTGGAATATGGTGGGCCAATCGTAAGACCGCCTACCCTGTGGTCGCTGATATCACCTGGGGGCAGTTCACCAGGGATTTCAGGGGACATTTCATTCCAGCAGGCTTGATCAAGATGAAGGTCAATGAATTCATGCAGCTTACTCAGGGTACCAAGACCCTCACTCAGTATCATCATGCCTTTAACAAGCTGTCGAGGTATGCCCCGTGGATGGTAGATACAGATGAAAAGAAGATTGAAACCTTCAAGAGAGGTCTTAGTACCAAGCTTATGAAGACTCTGGCGAACAACGCTCGTACAACCTTTTAACGAGTTCATCAGTGAAGCTTATATCAAAGAGAAACAGAACAACTTGCACACTGCTTCCAAGGGAGGCAAGAGGCCATTTGAAGGAAGCTCTTCTCAGTCAAGGACTCCAGCAGGCTAGTCAGTGCGGTGGCAAATCGCCCTGCTTACCGTCCGGCTGTTCCTGGAGCAAAATTCAGACCCCATCCAAAGAAGCAGCCAGCGCCTCAGCGCTACAAGAAAGGTTTCACAGTGCCTTTGAACAAGAACAACGCTCCTCCAAGCAACGCCGTTCCAGTGAGGACCAACCAAGGTCTGGGGCCATGCTTTAACTGCGGTCAACAGGGGCACCTTGCTCGCTATTGCCCTCATCCAAAGCAGGCTCGAGTGCATCACACCACTATTGAAGAAATTCCAGAAGGTGAACCAGTCACCGCGGGTATGTTTTCTGTGAATCAGCATCCTGCTATTGTTTTGTTCGATTCTGGATCATCGCATTCTTTCATAAGTCAAGCATTTGCACAAAGGCATGCCTTTCAGATCGTTGATTTGGGCTGTAATTTCCGGATAACCTCAGCTGGGGCTGAAATATGCACACGTGAGGGTATCAAGCAGGCGAGTATTGAGATTAATGATAGGAGTTTTATCAGTCATCTCATTGTGTTGCCTAGGCTAGGTCTGGATGTAATTCTAGGGGTTAGCTGGATGAACAAATGGGGTGCGGTATTGGACGTTGCTAACCGAACTTTGACGTTGAAGGCGCCCCAGGGTGGGGGTACCTTTCAAGTTTCCTTACCTCGAAGAGGGGATCTTTTTAACCTCTCTTTCGCAGTTGAGGGCAAGACCGTCCAAGGTATTCCGGTAGTGTGTGAGTTTCCTGATGTCTTTCCTGATGATCTACCTGGACTTCCTCCTGATCGAGATGTGGAGTTTGCAATAGAACTTATTCCCGGTACGGCGCCTATTTCTCGAAGGCCATATAGAATGCCTCCTCATGAATTAGCTGAACTCAAGAAACAACTCCAGGAGTTATTGGACAAAGGGTTCATTCGCCCTAGTTCTTCTCCGTGGGGCTGTCCTGCAATCTTTGTTAAGAAGAAGGATGAAACTTTACGTATGTGTGTGGACTATAGGCCACTAAATGCTGTGACAATTAAGAACAAGTATCCTCTACCTCGTATTGATGTCTTGTTTGATCAATTGTCCAAGGCCAAGGTTTTCTCCAAAATTGATCTGAGATCTGGGTATCACCAAATTAAGATCAGACCACAAGATATTCCCAAGACGGCTTTCTCCACTCGGTATGGCTTGTATGAGTATTTGGTTATGTCTTTTGGATTAACCAATGCTCCTGCACATTTCATGTATCTAATGAATTCGGTATTCATGCCTGAGTTGGATAAGTTCGTGGTAGTCTTTATTGACGATATTCTGGTGTACTCTGAGAGCATGGAGGATCATGCTGAACACTTGAGGATAGTCTTGACTAGACTCAGGGAGCATAAGCTGTATGCTAAGTTCAGCAAGTGTGAGTTTTGGTTGACTAAGGTACCTTTTCTGGGCCATATCTTATCTGCTGAAGGTATTTCTGTAGATCCGTCAAAAGTTCAGCAGGTATTGCATTGGCAGTCACCAACAAATGTGTCTGAGGTTCGTAGCTTTCTGGGATTAGCTGGGTATTATCGCCGCTTTATTCAGGATTTCTCTAAAATAGCTAAACCTATGACCAAGCTATTGCACAAAGATACCAAGTTTGTGTGGAGTGAGGAGTGTGAAACAGCTTTTCGCACCTTGCAAACGTTGTTGACCACTGCTCCAGTTCTTGCACAACCTGATATTGAAAGGCCTTTTGATGTGTACTGCGATGCTTGTGGCACTGGGTTAGGATGTGTTCTCATGCAAGAAGGCCGAGTCATTGCTTATGCCTCGTGTCAACTGAGAAAACATGAGCAAAACTATCCTACTCATGATTTGGAACTTGCCGCTGTAGTTCATGCATTGAAGATTTGGCGCCACTATTTGATGGGTCACAAATGTCATATCTATTCCGATCACAAGAGTCTCAAGTACATTTTCACTCAGCCTGAGTTGAACATGAGGCAAAGAAGGTGGTTGGAGTTGATCAAAGACTATGATCTAGAAGTACACTATCATCCGGGCAAGGCCAATGTCGTAGCCGATGCCTTGAGCCGAAAGTCTCATTGCAATGTATTGCAGCCTTTGCTAGCAGACGGGTTCAATCTTGTGCATCCAGTGGTGTTGAATAATATTACTCTCAGTTGTACTTTGGAAAGCAAGATTATTGAAGGTCAGAAAACAGATCCCGGCATATATCATATCAAGAGGAAGATGAAAGAACAAGAAATGCTTCATTTCCGAGTAGATGAAAAAGGTATATTGTGGTTCAAGGATCGATTGGTAGTACCGAAAGACCGTGAGTTGAGGAATCAGATTATGGATGAGGCTCATTTGTCCAAGTTGTCTATCCATCCTGGTAGTAGTAAGATGTATCAAGACTTGAAACCTAGGTTCTGGTGGACCAAAATGAAGAAGGAAATTGCAGCCTATGTGGCCAGGTGTGATACCTGTTGTCGCGTGAAGGCTATTCATCTTAAGCCAGCAGGCCTATTGCAACCCTTACCAGTTCCAGGTTGGAAATGGGATGAGATAACCATGGATTTCATATCTGGGTTACCTCTAACGCAAAAAGGCCACGATTCTATTTGGGTGATCGTAGATCGATTGACTAAGATTGCACATTTCTTACCAGTTCGAACTACAGATCGTCCTCATCAGTTGGCACAGCTCTACTTTGCTCAGATACTTCGGTTACATGGTGTGCCGAGGACGATAGTTTCCGACAGAGGCCCGCAATTTATTGCACGCTTCTGGGAGCATCTACACAAGTGTTTGGGAACCAATTTGGTTCGCAGCTCAGCTTATCATCCTTAAACTTCTGGTCAAACTGAAAGGGTAAATCAAATTCTTGAAGATATGTTGAGAGCTTGTGTTCTATCGTCTAAAGGTTCGTGGGAAGAATGGTTGCCTTTGGCCGAGTTCTCATACAACAATAGCTATCAAGAGAGTATTCAAATGGCTCCTTTTGAAGCTTTGTATGGGCGCAAATGTAGAACTCCTCTCAATTGGGTTGAATCAGGCGAAAGGAGATATTACGGGATTGACTTTGTGAAAGAGGCCGAAGAGAGAGTGCATACCATTCAAACACATCTCAAAGCCGCTCAGACTCGTCAAAAGAGCTATGCGGACAAGCGAAGAAGGCCATTGGAGTTTGAAGTGGGTGACTATGTATACTTGAAAGTGTCACCCATGAAAGGCGTGCAATGCTTCGGAGTGAAACGAAAGTTAGCTCCAAGGTTTGTAGGTCCTTTTCAAATTCTGGAAAGAAGTGGGAAGGTAGCATACAAGTTACGGTTGCCACCACACATGTCCACTATCTTCAATGTGTTTCATGTATCTCAACTCAAGAAATGTTTACGAGTACCGGAAGAGCAAGTGGATTTTGGTGATATCAAGTTGAAATCAGATTTGATCTATGAAGAAAAGCCTATTGAAGTAATAGATTACAAAGAAAGAATCACCCGTAGCCGAGTGATCAAGTTCTATAAGGTGGTGTGGAACAACCAAAGTTATTGGGATGCGACTTGGGAGCGAGAAGATTACCTCAAGGAAGTCTATCCGTCTTTCTTTAAACAATGGTAATTAACTCTAATCTCGGGGACGAGATTCTTTTAAGGGGGGAGGGCTGTAACACCCTAGTGTTAGTTACTATTTTCACACTTGCATTTGCATGTCATCAAGCATAGATCATGTCATTTCATGCATTATTATCATTGCATTTGATTTGATTCCCTTTTATTGCTATATGTTTGTTTATATGTCCATATTATGCAAAATGTGTTGTCATGCAAATGTGATGCTTGTTTACGGTTCTAAATGCTTTGTACATGTTTAGGATAACATTTGGAACAATGTTCATGTTGGTGAAATCCCCAAAATACCACTCTAGCTCATAGTTGACTAGAGAGCCCTTTAAAAGCTATTCTGTTTGACCAAACAAGAAGGGCATTTTAGAGATTCTGCATGTCAGTGCACCCTTAATCAAAGTTGTGTAGAATTTTATAAGCAACAAACTTTATTTTTGGGTCAACTCATGAAAATGAGTGGAAGAAGGTTAAAAAGTTGAATTAGTGCAGATTTGGAGCTGTTTTGGAAGTTTTCAAATTTTCCTAAGTCTAAACCGGTTTTCAGTTTCGGTGTACCAATGTTCATCGACTTGTATCTCTCAATCCAGGCCGAACTAGAGTAAAGTGTCTTAATAAGAAATGATCTACTCGTATAGCTCTTCAACCTATATTAGTGAAGTTTTCGCTGAAACACCCTGGATCGCGAGTTATAGATCGATAAAAATCGAGTTTCAGTCGGGTCCGCGGAAACTGAATCGGAGCCGATTCAGTTCGACCCTCGGGCGAATCGCGCGACCGCGTCAGGCCTCGGCCGCCAGATGGCGCCGTACGCCGTCGTTGCTGCCGCGCGGTCGGCTTACAAAGGGGAACACGCAATGCAGTCTCCCGCACGCTCGCCCTCACTCTCCCCGCTCTCTCGCCCTCTGTTCGCTCGCTGCTCTCCTCTTTCCCCTCCGCCGTCGCCATTTCCGCCGTCGCCATTTCCGCCGCGACCGCCGCGGTGAAATCCGCCGCCACCGAGCCGTCTCCGACCGCGCCACCCTCGGCGCAGCTGCGGCTTGCTCTGCTCTTCGTTTCCGACCCGTTGTCGACCTCAGCCGACCTAAGGTACAGCTCCAGCAAGCTTCCCGCCGTCCGCCACTGCCGGAGCGCCGCCGAGCTCTCGGGTCGCCGCGACGAGGGCGATGCCGGGGTCGGCTTCCCTCTCTTTTGCTTGTCTAAGAGTCTCCGTTAGCCGTAGATCCTTTCCACACCGTCGGTTAGGTCTACCTCGCCGTGGTTTCGTCGGAACCCGAGTACGCCGTGAAATCGTTCGCCACCGTGCCGCCATGCGAGCGCGGTCAGTGAGTTTCCGTGCGCAATAGTTCGATTAGTCGCGCGCACAGGTCCGCTAGGGTTGCAGGAACACGGAACGAGGCCGAGCCGCGCGAGCAACGGCCGGAATCGGCCGGCGCAAGTTCGCCGGACCACCGCCGTCCGCCATTGCCGCCGTCGAGCTCGCTCCGGTGGAGTACGACCCTCGGAAGTTGGTCCATCGGGTTCGTCTCGTTGCCGCGAGTCGGTAGGTAGCCTCGGCGTCGCAGGAGACCTCGCCGTCGGCGAGCTCTCGTCGGTCAGCGCCGGCGGCTCTGTTTCCTCTCTCTGACGCGTGGGGTCGGGTCGACCCCGGGGCCCGCGAGTCAGCCGTTCGGGTGCGCCTCTGGTTCACTGAGCCGGGTGCACGTAGCAGTTCTATCGGGTTTAGGTTTTTGATTTATAAAATGAATTTCCAGAAAATGTGTAAAACCTTCCAAAATTCATATCTGGAGCTAGGAATGTCCAATGGGGGTGAACCAAATTTTGTTGTGTTTGTATTTCTGAGCTCTATCAAGGAAAAATATAAAATATACTTTTTGAATACTTTTTGTGTGCAAGTTATAATTAAATTGTTAATTGCTTGTAAACTTGATAAATGCATAAGTAATTGCAGGAATGTGCTAAAAATGTGATTCCACTTGCATTCATCTTGTTTAGGGAAGTAGAATCTATGAAAAATATGTTTGCTGGTGTTTCACTATTATTTATATGATGTCTAGTATAATCTGCCTTTTATGTTTTAATCTTGCAAAAATCACCATGCTTAATGTGTTAAGGTTATGGACATGAATATTTTTCCTGGGCTATGTTATGTTGGAAAGAAGCTAAGAAAATTAGGAAAACTGTTGTTTGATACTTTTCACTGTGTTAAGTATTTTCCATTGCTTAAAAGGCTGGTTGCTTGTTATTTTTGTGTAGACTGTTATACTTGTCCAAATGACTTGAAATTTTGTCAGTAGGCTAATCTGGATTTGTAATAGCTACTGTAATTTCTATGGATTTTTCTGGTCACACTAAACAGTAGGTCCAGTTATAGGCTAGGGTTTATTTAATTGTTTCTAAGCAAATATCTTTTGGTTGTGGTAGGTTAGTTGATGCATGTTAATTATTAAGTGCAGGTTGTAGACCTCTCACCCGGGATGAGAAATTGTTCTATGCTTTGCTTAAGAAGGGTGAGTATGAGTTGGTTGTCTAGGAAAGAAATAAATGAGTGTGGATTGTTAAACTGATTGCATATCATGGGTTAATTCGTGCATCTCTATCTTGCATTTCATGTGCATTCTCAGTTCTCATATATGCATATCATGCATACAGGATCGCCGGGAGGAGTGACACTGTTGCAATTCGATCCACCGGAGAAGGGAGTTCCGCCGGAGATTGAAGTGCCCGAGGTTTCCGAAGGACAAGAAGAAGAGGCTGAACTTCCGGAGTGCCCTGATCACCAACCCGCTAACTTTGTGAAAGGCAAGCCCCGGAGCATTCCTAAGTCTCCACCTACTCTTTTTACAAATACACTGGTCTTTATTAAATCGTATGATTGTGCACTTAAGTATAGGAGTTGATATGATACCGTTGCTGCATTTATTCCTTGTCCACTTATACTTGATCCTGAAGTTATTACTAGACAAGGGGATGGGTTCGATCTTATGCTTAGCCATGCTTAGACCGGTAGAAGTCGAGGGATTTCCTGTCCTTCGCGAGCATAGGTGGTTACTAATGATGATGGGGTTGGATTCCACATGATGGACTATATGTGCCACCATGCCACAGTGTCTAATGAGAGAATCAAGGCTAGGTAGCGGGGAGCCGCATGACATGGTTGAGGTCATGCCGTCTTCGGTGCTGCTTGCGGCCGACTAGGACTGAGGCCACCAGACATCAGTTGAGATTGAAAGACGTCGTCACATAGCTGGCCAGATAAGTCGTTCTGACCGCGAAGCCGAGTATTTCTTTCTGAGCCGGGAATTGGGCGTGATAAGGCAGACATATTCTGGAGGTAGGAAGGATGTGCGGAGACACCATCTTACCAAGGGCAGGTCAGGGACCTGATGCATCCTGGAAGTGGGTTTGTCTCTGAGAATATGGACCCCTCCAAGCCCGCGATACATATTATGTCTCAGAAAGATTTAACGGTGGCCCAAGAAGCCAGTGGCTCGGCTGACAGGGTTTGGGATTGGCATATTTGCCAGCTGGTACAATCGATTCGAATCGCCATCTCTCCTGGTTAGTGAGAAACTGAACTGATCTTCTGGTGAGGTAGAGGCTAATAACTTGAACATAATGATTATGGTGAGATGAGGTTGATATCTGTGGATATCGGAAATCATATGGTTTTATTGATTGCTACAATATTCAGTGAATGCTTAGTATAGTGGCTAATCCTAGTAAATAGTTTAACTGAAATCGAAGCTTATCACAATTAAAATGAATAAGTTGAGGTTCTACTGTAGTAATGCTTTTGATGCAAAATGATGCTACCCTCTGAGCTCCACCAAACAAGCCTTGCATATCCTTGAGAGTCTTTTTATTTACTCCCTGTCGGGTAAGTCTAGCTGAGTACAATTGAGTACTCAGGGTTTTATTCCCATTGTTGCAGATGGTGTAGTTTTCTACGCGTATTGCAGGAACTGCTTCACCCCCGCGGGCGAAGAAGACTAGACCCGAGGGCAGGGTCATTATCTATCTTTAGTTGTGGTAAGAATGCTGTGACGGGGTCATGTGATGGTACTCGTACTCGAACTCTGTGGTGTAAAACTATGTTGACTTCCGCTACTACCCTATTTGTGTAAAAGACTATGTTGTACTCTGATGTTTAAATTCGGTTGCGAACTTATGTGTCATGTGATCGGGTATTGCTGAATGAATGATCCTTGGGGTATGAAATGTTTGAAATCCTTCGAGATTTCCGGACTACCGGGTTTATATTGGCTCAAGTGCGACTGGATTGCGGCGAAAATGCGATCGTTGTACTTGTGCTCGTATAAATTGGTCGGTTCTGTGACAAATGCCCTTCACTTGTGGCCTCCACCGACCCGGTCCTTTGCTCCATCTTGCCATTTGCTAATTAATTCTCATGAAACACTTAGAGCAATCGTTAGCAAACTAGGTTTCATCAATTACCCAAAACCAAACATGGGCTTTCAGCAGTTAGGCATGGCGCCTGGTTTCCACCCTGCTGCTGGTACTGGGGTCGCTGCTGGTTCTGGGAACACTGTTGGTTTTGGAAATTGTTTAGCGCTGTTGCTACTGAGGCTGCTGCTGGTTGTTGCGTAAGCGGCTGTTGCTTCCAGACGACTGCCCTTGAAACTTCCTCTTCTTCTTATTCTCATCCATCTCACGGCGCTTGCTCTCAATGATCAGGGCTTTGTCCACCAACTATTGGAAGTTGGCAAAAGTGTGAGAGAGCAACTGGTACTGGAGATGGTCATTCAGTCCCTCCAAGAAGAGCTCTTGCTTCTTGGCATCATCTTCAACCTCTTTTGGTGCATACCGCGACAATTGGATGAACTTGCCATGGTACTTAGCAACTAGCATGCCTCCTTGCTTCAGAGAAAGAAACTCCTTCTTCTTCAGCTTCATTAGACCCGCAGGCACATGATGGTTGCGGAAACCATCACGGAACTGCTGCCAAGAGATGGGGTCAGCACGTCCAAAGCGGAAGGACTCCCACCAATCCAGAGCAGCTCCCTGCAACTGCCCAGATGCATAGAGAACCTTCTCGATGTCGTTGCATTGGGCGATCTCTAGCTGCCTCTCGATTGCACGCAGCCAATCATCAGCTTGGAGAGGATCACTGGAGTGGTCGAAGGTGGGCGGGCGTCCCTTCAAGAATTCGCTTCTCTTGTCATGGGGTGGTGGAGGTGGGTTCCCATTGCCATTGTTTTGTTGCAGCAGTTGAATGTTCTGGGCCATCTGCTGCATCAGCTGTGTTTGCATCATCATCAGCTGCTCCATGGAAGGCTGTGGCGGAGGTGGTGGTGGGTTAATGTTGTCTTCAGGTGCACCACCACTCCTCGCGTTCCTTCTAGTGTTGGCCATCTGCTGTTCAAATCATTTGAGTAAGATTTAGAATTTCTTTCCAATTACCATATCACTTAAAGAGTAGAACAGGAAATTCTAGGCGTGATTCAACAACAGCAGAGCAGAAAAACAGTCATATCTATAGTTCCCGAAGTCAAACAGAGACGTGCATATATGGTTGGAAAGCATGAGAAAAACTCTACAACTTTTATTCAGACCATCTTTCCAGATTCTGTCATTAAGTTTATCAAAAACAGATTTAATTCGAAACTGTTCTAGAGTAACAGACAGCGCAGAAACTTTGAATTTTGATAATTGTTTCTCCCAAACTGTAACTGATATTGAGATGATTCTTGCGGCCAGATGAAAACTACAGAAGTATAGTTTTTCACAAAATGTTTTCATGATTTTTGGTCGTATATAATTAAATAGGAAAAATAACTAAGACAGAGAGGTCTGAAAAACAGCACTGCTAGAAACTGAGATAATCAACCCAAACTATTATGCATTAATTCAAACCTTATAAAAAGGAGATTTGCGGACATGCCCACAATCTCAACACTCATTACAAACTCCAAATCAACCATTGTTCATAATCAAAAGCAACTAAACATAAAAGTTCACGTGACACGAAACTGACTCGACCTAACTCGACTTGCGCTACTAGCGTCTTTTATTACAAATGGGGCACTCATCTATGGGTCTAAGTTGGTGAGGGTGTGAGCATCTCCGTGGTCGCCTCGGTTCCTTGTTGGCGACTCAGCTGGGCACCTTGGTGATTGTGGGGGAGGTCCAACACCGAGTTGTCTACGCAACTCGTCAACCGCCCGGCTGAGCCTGTAGTTAGCTTCCGTCCTGGCGTTCAGCTCATCCAGTGTCTGGTCTGGAAAAGTGTTAGTCTGGGCCAAACACTCCAAGGCAGCCCGGAGTCTGGCGTTCACCTCACCAAGCTGTCCGGCGATGTTGCAGTTGGCCTGGCCGCTCTGACGGCGTGGAAGATAGCGGTGTGTCTCCCACTTGATGAAGTCCCAATTCTCGTGGCGGTGCACCATGAGAGCCTGTCGTGCTGCATATTTGATGGCGGCGGCGAGGGAGAGTCGAATGGAGATAGCATGGTGGATGTTCTTCGCTCGGGTCCCCTCCTTGACGTACACCTTCGTCTCGTAGTAGTCGGAGTACTCAGGGTGTGTCCAGTGCTCCGTCTTGTACAACACCGAAGCGTTAGGGTAGAAGCGGCGCACCAAGTCGAGAAGCAATGGGTGGTAGTAGTAATCACCATGAGGATCATAGTGGATCTCTCCCACCCAGTTGTCTCCACCTTGACCACCATCGTCGTCGGGATCATCGGAGTCGTCGTCGTCGTCGTTGGGGTCATCTCCACCATCAGGGTCACCAGCACCATCCTAGCCACCCGGCTGCTCCGCTTCTTCAGGTTCATCTTCTTGGTAGTCTCCCAGGGGGTCCTCCAAGAGTACGTCATCGAGATCGTCCTCCAGAGGCTCCTCAACTGGCTCCTCCACAGGCACACTTCCTGGGGCTCCTCCACGGGCATGGCTTCCTAGGGCTCCTCCTGCTGGATTCCTTAGCATCTCCACCAGGTGCTGGGGAACACGCCTGCCAGCGTTGAAGTGCTGCAGGTACCTCCTAGCTGGCATGACTCGTTTGCAGGCAGTGCGCTTGAGGTTGGCCATCTACAAGATTTGAGCTAAGATTAGATCAAAATTTTGCAATAGACATGGGTAGGATATAGCAAAAACTTTGTGGCAAATTAAAACAACAAGTAAAAGAGATAAACAAGCTAAGGTCTGTCCAGTGCTAACTAGGCTTGCATCCTACAGTCAACACGGCTCTGATAGCAATTTGTCACACCCAATTTTAAGGATAAAATGGGATGCATAAACTTATGTGCGCCCAGAGATCAGTCACACACATAAGCCAACAAATTGCATAAATTGTATCATAACCAATGTTTAATACATAGCGAATAATATCAAAGTCATTACACAGCGGAAAATAAAGATAACTCTCGCGGTAGCTCCAAAGCATAGGGACGTCGACTGGTGAAGCACAAGTCTAGCAGTCCTCATCACTATCACCATCTGTTACCCATCCGGGATTTTTAACCAAGTAATGAAAAATAAACAAGCATAAGTACATGTCGTACTCAACAAGACTAGTATGGGTTCATGAGGCTCAAGAGGTTGACACGGGTTTAACAGAAGGTTGCTTTTAATTATTCACCTTTTATGCAGTTGGATAGCAACAAGTGAATAAGCCCATTTTCATGATCATAGTAAACATAAGAGTAGCAATAAATAAATTAGCCATAAGTAAACATCACCCCAAAAGATAACTACTCCGTGAGTTTTCCGGGCCACTCGTGACCGTGAGCGCGGCTAGTATACCAGTTTTACACTCTGCAGAGGTTGTGCACTTTCACTATGAGCCGTGATTCCCATGTGCTCGGGTTAATTACTCCCATAACACTACCAAGGTGAGCGAGCAGGGTTTCACTATGAAGTCTTTCAAAGTACTCCGTCTAACAAGTTAGGGCCGCTAGGGACCCAGCAAGCAGATGTAGAGCCCCCTTCGTCATGGCACAAGGTCACGCAGGTTATACACACTCGGATAGGAGCCGCACTATACCCGAGTCGGCAGGCCCCATCACGCCTTTCGGTAACCTCTAACAAGCTAGAAAAAGTGTCCATACTTGACTAAAACAAGAGCCATGTAGCCCTCATAGTTGCACTGTAAGTCCCAGCTTTTGCTGATAGATCATTACCCAGGGTGAAGGATTTAGAGCATCACAAAAACTATGCTCCAATCCCCTAGTTCCATGTTGCTAAAAAGGCATCTTTTAATCTTATTGCATATTCAATTAACCAAGCTTACATGATCATGATCCCAATAGCGCACTAGCATCAATTACCATATGCATAACCCATAGGCGACAAGGATCAGGATAACAATACTAGGAAGCATCTATGGTTAACAAGGTAGACACATGCATATGTAATTAATTATTCGGTGAATAGGACAAGATGGATGGTCCATACTAATACTTGCCTTGATCAGCAAACTCCTGGTGGTCTAGGTCGTCGAAGTACTAATCTTGATCACCCACATAAGGCTCACTGTCTATACTCGATCATCCAATCACCACACAAACATTGGCAATCATACACGAAGCAAACAAGGCAAAATAATTAGAATAGTACACCAACAGAATACAAACAGTTTGAAATGAAGTAAAACTATTCTACTTGTCACTACGATCACATCGATATAAAGTTTGCACAAATCAGACTTAAAACGACGAAGTTATGAATTAAATAAGATTTATAATAGATAAATAATACATTAAATATAATCTCATAATTAAACAGTGAGTAATATATTAAACAGTGGTACTAACTGATAGATCATGAAATTACGAATCCTAACGCAAGTTGAATCATTCAAATCGGATCTAAAACGAGTAAATTATAGCTAAATTAAATACAGTGGCAAATATGAAATTAATTAGAAAGCACATTTTGTTTAAACCGAGGAGAAATACGCTTTCTAAAGCGGAAAGCGGAATCTGGGAAAGGCGCTAAGGGCTGTGGGTTATAACATTAAAAACCACAGGGGCTCTTTTACAAACTGGCCGGCCGAAAGGGTATGGAGGGACGGTAACCGTCAGATTCGAGATGGACGATCCAGATTAGATCGTGGGGGAGAGAGAGGGGCTTCGGTCGGCTCAAAACAGAGCCAACATGGCGGCGGACATTGCCAGCGGTGAGCACCTCGCCGGCGCAATCCGTTTGGAGCCTACGAGCCACTATTTCGAGCGGGATTTGAACTGGGAGAAAAAGGGTTCGATGGGGAACACGTACAGGGCATCGGTATGGGCTACCACCGTCTAGCAAGGAAGCAGCACGCGTGGCGGCGGCTCGGTCTCACCGGAAGTTCGCCGGCGAACAAAGAATCGGGGCTAGGGTGCAACAATCGGCTCGGGAAGGATATGGGGAATGAGAGGGAGGCTCAGGGATCTCACCTAGGACAAGAATCGCGACTGGTGATGGCTCGGGAGGGACTCGCGACAGCGGATGCTATCGTTGGTTCTCTGCAATAGTGGAGAAGGGGCATCAGTGCACGATTCAAGAGGAACAATGGCTCAATACCTTCGTAAGGTCTACAGATCTCGAAAAGGGGCTTACGGCGAGGGAGAAGTGGTGCTGCCGGCAAATTGAGCTCGGCGGCGGCGGCTCTGTTCGAGGCGTGGGCGAGAGGGGGCGCTGCTAGGGTTGAACTAGGGCGGCAGGGCTTATATATTCCGAGGGCATGGCGAGTAGGGAGGCTGAATTTGCCTAGGATTTTGGAGATTGAAACGAGCACGACGGGCGACGATCTCGCCTTGGTTCGTTTCGGCGACGGGGCTCCAAGCGTACGGCAGAGGGGATTGGAGGGGAGACGCTGATCGGTGGGTCCCACGAGGCAGTGAGACCACGCGCGGGGGCCCGGCTGTCAGCCTCGCAGGGGAAAAAGGGATGGCGCGCCATGCCCTAGCTGGCTCGGCTGGCACTTTGCTCTGCTTGGACCAATCGGCCGGAAGAAGAAGGAAGAGGAGGGTGAGACTGCCATGCGGGCCCGGCTTGCCAGTTGCAGAGAGGAGAAGGGATGGGCACGCTTGTTGGCTGCCCGGTTGGGCCGGCCTGGCTGGAAACGGCCTTAGGCCTTAGAGGGGTTGAGAGGGGAGAGGCTGCAGGCCGAGCAGGCCTCGGGCCCAAGCCAGAGAGGGGGAGGGGCAGGCCGGCTTGCTGCTCTCGGGCCAGAACAGGGAAGGAGAAGATTTTGCTATTTGCATCTCTATTTTCAATTAGGATTTTTAAATAGGCTTTCAAAAGGGATTTTTGAATATTTGAGAGTTGAAATAAAATCCAAGCACCACATCAAAAATAGTGCTCCAGCATGAATGCAACAAACATGTGAATTGTGATAGAACAGCCCAATTTATAAGAGCACAAGTACGGCGATAGCCGTCAAAACAGCTAACCAACCACACTTGAGCCCATATAAACCCGGTAGTCCATGAAATCTCGAAGGATGTCAAACCAAACGGTAACACAATCAAGATCGTACATACTTCAACAACATACATTCATATTACATAACTTCAAAGTACGGAGTATGCAGATAGATGTTACATCATATGTTTCATTCTTAGCGGAAGCAAAGTAGTTATACAAACCAAGTTTTACACAAACATACTATTTAATAGATAGTGCCATGCTTAGGATGAAACTACTAGATAAGATAACTATTAAACACGAAGACCTAAACTGCCCACGCTTCAGTCCTCGTCCACGGCCGGGGTGAAGCAATTCTTGCAATAGCCATAAAAGACCTGGCCATCTGCAACAATAGGGGATAAACCCTGAGTACACAATTGTACTCCGCAAGACTTACCCGTCTTACCAAATAAAAGACTCTCAAGTAATATGCAAGGCTTTTTGGTGGAGTTGGCTGACTCATTTGCGTAAAAAGCCATTTTAGTTTAAGATGTCATATGTTACTTACTAGCAGGCTTTTAGAAGTCATAACTCCTTGCTTTTAACTTAACCCTGATCTAATTTAAGCACTGGATTAATTCTAAGCAAATAATATAGTAAAACCATAGCAATTTGGCATTTACATTGATAACCATGTTCATGTTCAAACTTATCCATTTCTACCATGAGGGAAGATTAGTCAAGTTTCTCACTATCCAGAAGAGATGGCGATTCGAATCGATTGCAAACCAGCTGGTGTTAAATGCCAATCACAAAGCCAGACAGACCTGTACGGGGTCCCTTAGGTCACCCTTGGTACTATTTAGGTTCCTTCGCGGGTTTGGGGGAGCGATATGCTGGGGGACTGACTAGTGGCCAGGAAGCTCAAGAATCCACCTGCCCATGGTCCAATCTAGCTCCCAAAACCCTACGCGGTCCAGCATATACACTGAGCTAACAAGTTCCCGGCCCAAATAGAGCTACTCGGCTTCGCGGTCGGAACGACTTATCCGGCCAGCTAAGTGATGGTGTCTTTCAATCTCGATCGATGTCCCACAGGGATGTTTCCCTATTTCACTTGGCGGTGATTGGTTGACAACCAAGACCTCCATGCCTTGTTGTATCCAAATCATCCTTCCGCCCATCTCAATTCCTCCCTCAACTCACATGGTTATATCACGATAGCAAATATAGCCAACCGTGCTTCTCACTTTCTTATTTTGGTGACCGGAATCACCATATCTACCGGTTCTAAGCAGGTCTAAGCAGAGAAGACGATCCTGAACCTATTTAGGTGAAGGATATATAGTTGTCCAAGATAATGCAACTACGTTTTCAAGCAATTCCTACACGTAATGCAACAAATCACTATACTCAAGTTATGTTATTTCGAAAACGTAGGAATTAAGAATGCACCGGGGCTTGCCTTTCAGAAAAGTCGAGGGCTGGTGGTCAGGGCACTCGGACAAGTCAGCGTTGTCCTCGACTCCAGGTTCGGCAGCTGGGGCCTCCTGAGGGATCTCCTCCTCGGTCGAGCTCACTTCGGTCAGAATTACCTCCTCCAACGATCCTGTATGCATGGTCATGCAAGATGAATACAGGGATGCATAGTAATCTTCAGGGTATTCGATACGATGCATATGGATGCTTTCATGAAATGCAAGCACACAAGTATGATTTACTTTCTTTTACTAAGTATATGCATATTTCTTCTCCGGTAGAGAGAAATATTTATTTTCATATAAATCCTAACATGCATTATAGAAGCTCAAAATGGGTTAACTAGATTACCGTAGACATGGATATCCCAACAACTTCCCTAGAATGTATTCAAGCTCAACTTCAGCAAGTACATATTTAGGAATGCATCAGGAAACACCATTGCTGGATGAACCAATCAACATGCAAATGATATCCATTCATCCCAAACAAGTGCTTAACCACATAACTCTTAGCTTCACTTATAACTAGACGTACCAGATCAAAGCTACCTAAAATTCCCAAAAAAATACAGTAAACAGAACAGGTCAACATGAATGCACTGTACAAATTTCAGATGATTTGGACATACAGATCTTCCTACACAAAAATAACAAGACAGAAGGCTGAAATTGCATGGAAAATAGTTATTACAGTGAAAAGTATCAAACAACAGATTTCATAATTTTTTTGTTGTTCTTCATCACCTAGCAACATCACACAAAAATATTTATACCCAGATTACTTGTATTTATTTTATGATGAATTTCCAAGCAATCAAACCCTAAATAGAGTTTGAACAGGAACTCTACTACCAAACAGAGAACATGCCTAACCAATATTTTTCCCAGATTCTACTCATGAAAACAAGATTACCAGAAGTGGAATCATATTTTTAGCACACACTTAGAATAGGTTATGAATTTATAAAGTTAAATGCAGATTTACAAATAAATTTATAACCTACAAAAATACTATGCCAAGACAAGAGTTTCATATTTTTCATGCATAGTACAAGTCACCAGGAAGCTAACAAATTTTGTCCCAATTCGTTTGGATCAATAAAACTCCCATTATGAATTTTACAAGCATCACATAAACTCTCAAAAGAAAATAGAATATCATTTTCCTGGAAATTTACCCAACCCTAACTGCTACACGCACACAGATCCACTTACCCGGGGCTGCACACAGAGGCTGACGACTGGGGCCCTGAGTCAACTCGACCCCACATGTCACAGGCAGTGCCAAGCCGCCACCTTTGACCGGCCATAGCTCGTCGCCGGTGAGCTCTCCGGCGAAACCGATCACATATACAGGATCCTGGGACCAAGACGAGTCGATTGGGGTAGGTGGTTGAGGTAGTCACACACGGTGGCGAGCTCATCGCCGGCCATGGCGGACGGCAGCGCTCGGCTACGCGGCTCCGGCCATCTCCGACCAAATCGAACTAAACTGGCTAGCCTGAACAACTCATGGTCACCTAGAGGTACTAGGGTTACGAGGAATTGAACCCTAATGGTCCGCAACACCTCCAGTGCCATCCATGGCGGCTCGGTGGCGGAGCGCTCGTCGGCATAGCCGCGTTTCGGCCAACCCCGACCACGATCCGACAAACCGCCTTCGGTTACAAGAAATTGAGACCTAACAAAGCTCGAAACACACGACAAGGAGATACGATGGTGCTCGCCGCCTTCTGGCCACATCGGGTTGAGCCACAGCAAAGCTCCGGCGGTGAACTGATGATGGCAACGGCGAGGAACGGAGGTGCTATGGCTCGGCTGCTTCAGCAAAAGTGTCAGGGAGATAGCTAGGATGACGGTGAAGCTATTGGCACGAGAGTGTGATCCACGGCTAGCCGGAGATGACAAGCACAGCCGGCGGCGCCATGGTTGAGCTCGGGCTTGGCCAGAGAGAGCAGAGGAGAACGATGACGACGGCAAAGGCGATTGGGATGGATTTGGATGAGCTCAGGGTGATCAACTTCGAGTTGGCGAGCTCTAGTGGCGGTGGGATGCAGCTGGACGCGACACGGTGGCTCGGCAGTGTCAAAACACGGCGATGACGTGTGATGCCCGCCAGGTGTTCGACACCTGTCCTCAAAGGACTTTGACTAGGTTCAGTGTACTGCAGCCACTGAAACTTGATATTTTTGTCTCAAATATCTCCTAATCCGTTCGGTTTTAGGGCAAACTCCTTTAATACAAGTTAGAGTGCTACATGAGATCTCCAATTGGTAGTAATGCATTTTGGGCTGATTTGGCTTGGTTTGAGAGCTATAAATCAAGCAAGGGAGGTACATGGAAACTGCTTTACTTGACACTAAACTGACTTGTGGTAACAAAATGAACATGGAGAAATCATTTTCATGACTTGGACCCTTAATAACATTTGTCACAAATTAAATTCCCCACGGCTTTCATTCAAGGTTAAAAAGCATTTGAAAAGTTTAAATAGCACTTTCAAATTGAATTACCAAATTCACTCTAAATGGCCCTAGGTTGAGTTTCAAAGCAAACCCTAGCTAGTGACCAATTCAAGTGCTACCCCCAACATGAAAAGTGTTTGATTAAACATTTTAAACTAGAATTGACACTCCAAAAGTGTTCAAAAATATTTTGCTTCAATTCTCTATTTATAACCTTATATGTATATATATATAGATATATATAAGAAGTAGCTAACATTGCATTGGAAATCACTTTGCTAATGCACATGAGATGATGATATGATGCTCATGACATGCCAATGCATTGAAATGTAAGTGATTTAGCAAGCTTAACACTGGGGTGTTACAGCCCCTCCCCCCTTAAAAGAATCTCGTCCTCGAGATTAGGAGTAATAAAAGGTTTTATAGAAAGTAGGGTAAACTTCCTTCAAATAATCTTCTCTTTCCCAAGTAGCATCTTCTTCTCCTTGGTTGTTCCAAACTACTTTGTAGAACTTAATCACTTTGCTACGGGTCGCTCTTTCATTGGTGTCAATCACTCGAATAGGTTTCTCTTTGTAGGTCAAGTCTGTTTTCAATTTTATATCTTCAATCCTTACTCGTTCCTCAGGGACTCTTAGACACTTCTTGAGCTGAGAAACATGAAAGACATTGAAGATAGCTTGCATCTCCGGAGGTAATTGTATTCTATAAGCTACCTTTCCACATTTTCCAATAATCTTGTAAGGTCCCACATATCTTGGGGCTAGTTTTCGCTTGATACCAAACCGTTGTACACCTTTCATTGGTGAAACTTTCAGGTATACATAGTCACCAACACGATAGTCAATCGGCCTTCTTCTCTTGTCAGCATAACTCTTTTAATGTGACTGAGCTGCTTCTATATGTTGCTAAATAATTCTTACTTTTTCTTCAGCTTCTTTGACAAAATCAATGCCATAATATCTTCTTTCTCCTGCCTCAACCCAATTCAACGGTGTCCTACACTTCCTTCCATATAATGCTTCAAATGGTGCCATCTTAATGCTCTCTTGATAACTATTATTGTATGAAAATTCAGCTAATGGTAGCCACTTTTCCCAAGAACCCTTGGAAGATATAACACAAGCTCTAAGCATATCTTCTAGAATTTGATTCACTCTTTCTGTCTGTCCAGATGTTTGAGGATGGTAAGCAGTGCTGCGAACTAGATTAGTACCCATTTGCTTATGCAAATGTTCCCAAAAACAAGCGGTAAATTGAGGTCCTCTATCGGAAATGATAGTCCTAGGCACTCCATGAAGCCGTAATATCTGAGCATAGTAAATTTCTGCATACTCATGTGGTCGATAAGTAACCTTACAAAGTATGAAATGAGCAGATTTGGTTAGACGATCTACGATCACCCAAATTGAATCATGCCCCTTTTGAGTTGTAGGAAGACCTACAATGAAATTCATACTAATTTCTTTCCATTTCCAACCTGGAATAGACAACGGTTGTAGCAAACCTGCAGGTTTCATATGAACGGCTTTTACCCGACAACATGTATCACATCTAGCCACATAAGCTGCAATTTCTTTCTTCATTTTTGTCCACCAAAACCGAGGTTTTAAATCATGATACATTTTGCTGCTTCCAGGATGGATAGACAAAGGCAAACAATATGCTTCATCCATGATTTGATTTTTAAGTTCCCGATCCTTTGGTACTACCAAACGATTCTTGAACCATAAAATCCCTCTTTCATCAACATGGAAATGTTTAAGCTCTTGTCCTTTCATCTTACGTTTAATATGGAATATTCCAGGATCAGTTTTCTGAGCTTCGATGATCTTACTTTCCAAAGTATAGCTAACTGTAATGTTATGCAACACAACTGGATGTAGCAGGTTAAATCCATCTTCTAGCAATGGTTGCACTAACAGATTATGAGATTTGCGGCTCAGTGCATCGGCAACTACATTGGCTTTTCCTGGATGGTAATGCACTTTCAAATCATAATCCTTGATTAATTCTAACCATCTGAGCCGCCTCATATTTAGCTCTGGCTGTGTAAAGATATATCGGAGACTCTTGTGATCTGTATAAATGTGACATTTGTTGCCCATAAGATAATGCCTCCATATTTTCAGAGCATGTACTACAGCGGCTAACTCTAAGTTATGCATAGGATAATTTTCTTCAATGTTTTCTAAGTTGCCTTGAAGCATAAGCAATTACACAGGCCTTCTTGCATTAAGACACACCCTAAACCAGTACCAGAAGCATCACAAAAGACATCAAAAGGTTTCTCTATATTTGGTTGTGCTAGAACAGGAGCGGTAGTTAGCAAATTCTGTAAAGTGCGGAAGGCACTCTCACAAGCTGGAGTCCATTCAAACTTCTTATCTTTATGCAACAACTTAGTCATAGGGTGAGCTATCTTCGAGAAATCAGGAATGAATCGACGATAATATCCTGCTGACCCTAAGAAACTCCTAACTTCTGTGACTGAAGTTGGTGCTTTCCAATCTAACACTTGCTGCACTTTGGAAGGATCTACAGATATTCCTTCACCAGACAGGATATGACCAAGAAATGGCACTTTGTTTTACCAAAACTCACACTTACTAAACTTGGACATATAGCTTATGATCCCTAAGTCTAGTCAAGACTATTCTTAAGTGCTCAGCGTGATCTTGCTCATTTTCTGAATATATCAGTATATCATCAATGAAAACCACTACAAACTTGTCCAACTCAGGCATAAAGACTGAATTCATCAGGTACATAAAGTATGCAGGAGCATTTGTTAGGCCGAAGGACATAACAAGATACTCGTACAATCCGTACCTGGTAGAAAAAGCAGTTTTTGGAATATCCTGAGGACGAATCTTAATTTGATGATATCCTGACCTTAAATCAATCTTTGAGAACACCTTAGCCTTAGATAGCTGGTCAAACAATATATTGATCCGAGGCAAAGGATACTTATTTTTAATGGTCACGGCATTCAAGGGTCTATAATCTACACACATCCTCAATGTGTTATCCTTCTTTTTCACAAATAAGGCTGGACAACCCCATGGAGATGAACTAGGGTGAATAAACCCTTTGTCCAACAACTCCAGAATCTGCTTCTTAAGTTCGGCTAGTTCACTTGGTGGTATTCTATATGGCCTTCTTGAGATTGGTGCAGTACCCGGTATCAATTCTATTGCAAACTCAACTTCTATGTCAGGTGGCAGTCCCGGCAGATCATCAGGAAAGACATCAGGAAACTCACATACTACAGGGATGTCAGCTATATTTATTGTCCCCAGTAGCAAAGGACAACCCATAAAGATCACCACTTCTCGGTAAGCTTACTTGAAAAGACCCACTACCTTGAGGTTCTTTCAGAGAAATGGTTCGGTCAATGATATTGAGGTTTGCACCCCAATGCTTCATCCAACTCATTCCTAAAATCACATCTACTCCCAAACCAGGCAAAACTATGAGACTAGTCCTAAAATTTCTTTCTTTAATCTTAATGGTCACTCCTTGAACCATTTGCCTAGTAGAAATATCAGCTCCTGCTGAGCTTATACGGAACCCATAGTTCAATTCGTTTATTGAGTAAGCATGTTGTTGTGCAAATGCCTGACTTATGAATGAATGAGATGATCTAGAATCAAACAAAACAACTGTGGGACTTTGGTTTACGAGAAACATACCCGCTGTCACAGGTTCTCCTTCAGGGATTTCTTCTATTTCTGTGAATTGAACACGGCCTTGCTGAACGCCCGTGTTCCCAACTTGTTTCTTCGGGTACGAACAATTCTTAGCATAGTGTCCAGTCTTGCCATAGTTGAAACAAGGTCCACTGTTAGCTGGCACCTTGGCATTTGCTAGATTCCCTAGGATTTGCATTACCCTTCGGAATAGGCACCGTGAAAGCCCTACGGTACTTATTCGGTGGCTGGTTCACATTGAACTTCTTAGTTGGAGGCCTATATCAAGATCCTGGCACAGGCGGACGATAAGCAGGATAATTCGCAAGAGGAACCCTAGGCTGAGACGAACCTCCTTCAAATGGCCTCTTTTGACCATTAGCAATGACATGTAGATTATTTTGGTGCTCTTGAGTTAGGGCATCACTGATGAAGTCATTGAATGTAGTTCTAGTGTTGTTTGCTAGGGTCTTCATCAGCTTAGTGCTCAGGCCTCTCTTGAAGCTCTCAATTTTCTTTTCCTCAGTATCCACATAACTAGGAGAATACCTTGCCAGATTATTGAAGGCATGAAGGTACTCGGTCAAGCTCTTAGTACCCATAGTCAGCTGCATAAACTCGTTGGCCTTCATCCTCATCAGACCCAGAGGAATATAGTGACCCCAGGAAAGCGGTCTTGAAACTATCCCAAGTGATCTCAGTACCTGCCGGAATGGTAGCCTTGTAGTGCGACCACCAAATCCCTGCAGGTCCCTGAAACTGGAGAGCGGCATAGTTCACTTTTAGCTCATCATTCAGCCTTAACACCAAAAATTTCTGCTCTAAAGTTTGGAGCCATTCATCGGCTTGCAGTGGCTCAGCGGCTTCCTTAAAGATGGGTGGTTTGGTGTCCATGAAATCTTTGTAAGAGCTGAACTGGTTCTCATCATTGCCATGATGACGATCTCCACCACGAGCATTGTTGGCTGCCATTTCACGCAGAACAGCCTCCAAATTGTGCTGAGTCCCGATGAACTACGCGAACATCTGCTCAGGGGTGAACAGTGGTGGTGGTGGCAACTCCTCATTCTCATTGTCGTTCCTGCTACCACTACCAGACCCGTGAGAACGCGTATTGGCCGGCATCTGTGAAAATTTTCATAAAAATGGGAGAGGATTGATAACGGTGTTGTCATGGAAAATTGAAATTCATGCCAAAGTATTACATGCTACAATAGAGTAAACATAATAATAACAAGGGCACAAACAAACAAAAATTCAACTCCACAACATAGCCATACTAAAAATAAGGAAACTACTAGAAACCACGAGTTGTCATGATCGCTATTGATCATAGACGTACTACTATTCCCGTCATCACTATCGTTAGCTTCGGGATTCTCCTCTTCATCCTCGAAGGCAGGATCGTTGTCACCATCAACATATCTCAAGCATCATGACGAGCTTTGCTTGCGATTTCAAAATGCTGTTCAATCTGAGTTGCTAGTGCATGCTGCCCGGCAATTGAATTGCGAAGATTCCTCAACATGAAGTCCTACACTGATCCAACAACCTGTGGTTGCGAGTCGATGGAGCCACCCGTGGGAAAATTTTGGGAGAGACATGAGAGTAGTTGTAGAGAGAAAAAAATTGTTCTCATTAACATTTCAATTTAATTTTCCTTGCGTGAAGGATTCAGATAAGAACAGAACATGAATGACCATCATGCATGAACGTTCCATACGTCCTCACACCTAACCATACTACCGTGCTAAGCGGTGGCATATAATCGCTCTCGTATACGTAACTACTTCGTACTACACGTAGTTAGTGTACCTGCAGAAGATTGATTTCAGCCTGATTCCCACATGTATGCATAGCAATAAGAAGCACTTTTTGCCGGAAATGCTCCCATGAGCATTTGCAACCCCAAAAAGTAAGTACTCCACACATGGATACTTCCATAGGCACATATGGACATATGTACCTATTTCAGTATTATAATAAGCACTCCCCATTGATCGACGGTTGTTCGATCGTACACTCACAACTCACCTTACCTGAGTCCGAAGTGGCATATTTGGCCCGTCTTCACCTTACCTGAGCGTTGATAAAAAAAATGAAACGAAGGCAAGTCGTCTCAACGACAAGAAGCACTCACAAAACATTATGTAGTTTCCCCCAAGTTAGTACTTTAATAAGCCACCTATAGTCCTATTTTATGCCTACACTAAGTATGATCCTTGGCACACTTAAGTTTTCAAATCACTTTTGAAACCCACTACTAGTAATGGACAATTTGTTTTGAAAACCAAAACCTTTTTCCGTTTAAAATACACTAATATGAATGATGTGTGTTGAACCTTGCTCCGGTACCAGCTGTGATAGAACCGCCCAATTTATAAGAGCACAAGTACGGAGATAGCCGTCGGAACAGCTAACCAACCACACTTGAGCCCATATAAACCAGGTAGTCCGTGAAATCTCGAAGGATTTCAAACCAAACGGTAACACAACCAAGATCGTCCATAGTTCAACAACATACATTCATATTACATAACTTCAAAGTACGGAGTACGCAGATAGATATTACATCATATGTTTCATACTTAGCAGAAGCAAAGTAGTTATACAAACCAAGTTTTACAGAAACATACTATTTAATAGACAGTGCCATGCTTAGGATCAAACTACTAGATAAGATAACTATTAAACACGAAGACCTAAACTGCCCACGCTTCAGTCCTCGTCCACGGCCGGGGTGAAGCAATTCTTGCAATAGCCATAAAAGACCTGGCCATCTGCAACAATAGGGGATAAACTCTGAGTACACAATTGTACTCCGCAAGACTTACCCGTCTTACCAAATAAAAGACTCTCAAGGAATATGCAAGGATTTTTGGTGGAGTTGGCAGACTCATTTGTGCAAAAAGCCATTTTAGTTTAAGATGTCATATGTTACTTACTAGCAAGCTTTTAGTAGTCATAACTCCTTGATTTTAACTTAACCCTGATCTAATTTAAGCACTGGATTAATTCTATGCAAACAATATAGTAAAACCATAGCAATTTGGCATTTACATTGATAACCATGTTCATGTTCAAACTTATTCTTTTCTACGATGAGGGAAGATCAGTCAAGTTCCTCACTATCCAGGAGAGATGGCGATTCGAATCGATTGCAAACCAGCTAGTGTTAAATGCCAATCACAAACCCAGACAGCCCTGTACGGGGTCCCTTAGGTCACCCTTGGTACTATTTGGGTTCCTCCACGGGTCTGGGGTAGCGATATGCTGGGGGACTGACTAGTGGCCAGGAAGCTCAGGAATCCACCTGCTCATGGTCCAATCTAGCTCCCAAAAGCCAACGTGGTCCAGCATTTACACTGAGCTAACCAGTTCCCGGCCCAAATAGAGCTACTCGGCTTCGCGGTCGGAACGACTTATCCGGCCAGCTAAGTGATGGCGTCTTTCAATCTCGACCGATGTCCCACAGGGATGTTTCCCTATTTCACTTGGCGGTGATTGGTTGACAACCAAGACCTCCATGCCTTGTTGTATCCAAATCATCCTTTCGCCCATCTCAATTCCTCCCTCAACTCACATGGTTATATCACGATAGCAAATATAGCCAACCGTGCTTCTCACGTTCCTATTTTGGTGACCGAAATCACCATATCTACCGGTTCTAAGCAGGTCTAAGCAGAGAAGACGATCCTGAACCTATTTAGGTGAAGGATATATAGTTGTCCAAGATAATGCAACTACGTTTTCAAGCAATTCCTACACGTAATGCAACAAATCATTATACTCAAGTCATGTTATTTCGAAAACGTAGGAATTAAGAATGCACCGGGGCTTGCCTTTCAGAAAAGTCGAGGGCTGGTGGTCAGGGCACTCGGGCAAGTCAGCGTTGTCCTCGACTCCGGGTTCGGCAGCT
This sequence comes from Eremochloa ophiuroides, assembly GCA_038502445.1. Lineage (NCBI taxonomy): Eukaryota > Viridiplantae > Streptophyta > Magnoliopsida > Poales > Poaceae > Eremochloa > Eremochloa ophiuroides. Next base: position 53,058,000 of record JAHLJS010000002.1, read on the forward strand.
GGGGCCTCCTGAGGGATCTCCTCCTCGGTCAGGCTCACTTCGGTCAGAATTACCTCCTCCACGATCTGTATGCATGGTCATGCAAGATGAATACATGGATGCATAGTAATCTTCAGGGTATTCGATACGATGCATATGGATGCTTTCATGAAATGCAAGCACACAAGTATGATTTACTTTCTTTTACTAAGTATGTGCATATTTCTTCCCTGGTAGAGAGAAATATTTATTTTCATATAAGTCCTAACATGCATTATAGAAGCTCAAAATGGGTTAACTAGATTACCGTAGACATGGCTATCCCAACAACTTCCCTAGAATGTATTCAAGCTCAACTTCAGCAAGTACATATTCAGGAATGCATCAGGAAACACCATTGCTGGATGAACCAATCAACATGCAAATGATATCCATTCATCCCAAACAAGTGCTTAACCACATAACTCTTAGCTTCACTTATAACTAGACATACCAGATCGAAGCTACCTAAAATTCCTAAAAATACAGTAAACAGAATAGGTCTACATGAATGCACTGTACAAATTTCATATCATTTGGACATACAGATCTTCCTACACAAAAATAACAAGACAGAAGGCTGAAATTGCATGGAAAATAGTTATTACAGTGAAAAGTATCAAACAACAGATTTCATAATTTTTTTGTTGTTCTTCATCACCTAGCAACATCACAAAAAAATATTTGTACCCAGATTACTTGTATTTATTTTATGATGAATTTCCAAGCAATCAAACCCTAAATAGAGTTTGAACAGGAACTCTACTACCAAACAGAGAACATGCCTAACCAATATTTTTTCCAGATTCTACTCATCAAAACAAGATTACCAGAAGTGGAATCATATTTTTAGCACACTCCGAGAATTAGTTATGAATTTATAAATTTAAATGCAGATTTACAAATAAATTTATAACTTACAAAAATACTATACCAAGACAAGAGTTTCATATTTTTCATGCATAGTACAAGTCACCAGGAAGCTAACAAATTTTGTCCCAATTCGTTTGGATCAATAAAACTCCCATTATGAATTTTACAACCATCACATAAACTCTGAAAAGAAAATAGAATATCATTTTCCTGAAATTTACCCTACCCTAACTGCTACACGCACACAGATCCATTTACCCGGGGCTGCACACAGAGGCTGACGACTGGGGCCCTGAGTCAACTCGACCCCACATGTCACAGGCAGTGCCAAGCCGCCACCTTTGACCGGCCATAGCTCGTCGCCGGTGAGCTCTCCGGCGAAACCGATCACATATACAGGATCCTGCGACCAAGACGAGTCGATTGAGGTAGGTGGTTGAGGTAGTCACACACGGTGGCGAGCTCATCGCCGGCCATGGCGAACGGCGGCGCTCGGCTACGCGGCTCCGGCCATCTCCGACCAAATCAAACTAAACTGGCTAGCCTGAACAACTCATGGTCACCTAGAGGTACTAGGGTTACGAGGAATTGAACCCTAACGGTCCGCAACACCTCCAGTGCCATCCATGGCGGCTCGGCGGCGGAGCGCTCGTCGGCATAGCCGCGTTCCGGCCAACCCCGACCACGATCCGACAAACCGCCTTCGGTTACATGAAATTGAGACCTAACAAAGCTCGAAACACACGACAAGGAGGCACGAGGGTGCTCACCGCCTTCTGGCCACGTCGGGTTGAGCCACGGCAAAGCTCCGGTGGTGAATTGACGATGGCAACGGCGAGGAACGGAGGTGCTATGGCCCGGCTGCTTCAGCAAAAGTGTCAGGGAGATAACTAGGATGACGGTGAAGCTATTGGCACGAGAGTGTGATCCACGGCTAGCCGAAGATGACAAGCACAGCCGGCGGCGCCATGGTTGAGCTCGGGCTTGGGCAGAGAGAGCAGAGGAGAACCATGACGATGGCAAAGGCGATAGGGATGGATTTGGATGAGCTCAGGGTGATCAACTTCGAGTTGGCGAGCTCTAGTGGCGGTGGGATGCAGCTGGACGCGACACGGTGGCTCGGCGGTGTCAAAACACGGCGATGATGCATGATGCCCACCAGGTGTTCGACACCTGTCCTCAAAGGACTTTGACTGGGTTCAGTGTACTGCAGCCGACTGGACCTTGATATTTTTGTCTCAAATATCTCCTGATCCGTTCGGTTTTAGGGCAAACTCCTTTAATACAAGTTAGAGTGCTACATGAGATCTCCAATTGGTAGTAATGCATTTTGGGCTGCTTTGGCTTGGTTCGACAGCTATAGATCAAGCAAGGGAGGTACATGGAAACTGCTTTACTCGACACTAAACTGACTTGTGGTAACAAAATGAACATGTAGAAATCATTTTCATGACTTGGACCCTTAATAACATTTGTCGCAAATTAAATTCCCCACAGCTTTCATTCAAGGTTAAAAAGCATTTGAAAAGTTTGCACTTTCAAATTGAATTACCAAATTCACTCTAAATGGCCCTAGGATGAGTTTCAAAGCAAACCCTAGCTAGTGACCAATTCAAGTGCTACCCCCAACATGAAAAGTGTTTGATTAAACATTCTAAACTAGAATTGACACTCCAAAAGTGTTGAAAAATATTTTTGCTTCAATTCTCTATTTATAACCTTATATGTATATAAATAGATATATATAAGAAGTAGCTAACATTGCATTGGAAATCACTTTGCTAATGCACATGAGATGATGATATGATGCTCATGACATGCCAATGCATTGAAATGTAAGTGATTTAGCAAGCTTAACACTGGGGTGTTACATGAATGGCCTACCAGGATTTTATTTTTGTGGAAAATTTATTACTTCCCTATTTTTGAATGATCAAATTATAGCAAAATTGAATCAATTTCTCACCATTTAAAAGGATGCAAATTTTGGGTGTTACAATGATTGTACACATCGATGATGGCTGATCTTGTGAGTAATAAAACCTTTGCAAAGTGTATGGTTGATCGATCGATACATATGCCGACTCGTCGGCTATGGACCTTTCCTATGACCTGCTTCACTAGATAGGGAGTGGTATATTCTTTTCTCCCCCTGGATGATTATTGTCCGGCAGTGTGCCCGTGGTGGCAGTGTGCCGTTGAGACAGGCGAGAGGGAGTTGGGTCTGTCGACTAAGCGCGAGGTGTGTGTGTGTGAGATGGTGTATGGGTGGGATGATGGATCTAGGATGGACTGATGGATGGGAATTGATGAGACAGGTTAAAACTTGACAAACTATTATGATATTTATTACTTGATGCTACTTCGCATGCGCTAAGGATGCAAACCACGGCCAAATATTAGGATCACCAGATCCTTTGTTTTCCCTTTTCCACTAAAGCTCATCGGTGTTGACCATGGCCTGCACATATCTGGCAGTGTGCAGAATACCTGACTTCTAAAGATATAGAGGTAAAGAAGGATTAGGAGGTCTCGTGCCTACGCTCAAGTTTGATTCAGGAGATGAAGACTATGCTGCGCCAAGAATAACTCTGATGGTACGCGTCAAGGAGTAGCCTTCACTTGATGGCATATTCCGACAACTCTGATGATGACTAGATATGCTTCCTCTAGATTAACCCTGTAATAGATGTCTACTTAGTTGATGTAATACCTTGTAAGTATTTACGATGTATGACTGTAATATCAACTGATATACGATAATGGGATGGGATCAATCTTTGGTTTTATCACATTATAGCTCATTCTGTGGATTTTCCCTTCGTGGAAAATCGAGGATGTTTCATGAACAGTCATGTGCGACATCAAGTGGAGATAACTAAAAGATGTAGCAAGGTCTCAGTAATGATGCCTTTTGTAATAACTAGTATACTGCCCGTGCTAATGCTACGGCAACATTTGGGTGTATGCATAATAGAACTGAAATATCATTATTCAAAAAATCTTGACAACATTTCAAAACATCATTATTGGCTTGACAATTCAAGGCCTGAAAGTGTACTGCCAGATTGGGCCAAATGCACTCTCTATTCTTTTCACCTTGATGATAAAATTTTTATTTTCACGCTCGAGCAATAGTGATGGTAGACATGCCGTTGAAGAATCACTCTGAATAATTCAACAATAAACTCAGTATTTTGGCTCCCAAAATTAACACGAAAGGCAGTCCATACATTTCTCTTGCTCCCATCTCCTCAATTATCAGTAAAATGGTAGTAGCTAGTGGCAGCTCCAGTTTCACTTAGGTTGAGTATCGCCATTGGCACTCTCTGTGAAGTCCTTTCGATCCTTCCGCAGGCATGCTCTTTTCAGCAATTGCCTCCTTCCCTCGAACAAAATCATAGTACTTCAAAAATCAGCAACTCCCGGAATGTTTTCAGATCAAATTACTTATAACAAATAAAGGAATTCGTGAATTTAATCTTTTATATACTCAAAATACAACTGAATTTATTTGTTAGCAAGAATCGCCAACTGCTGATCTTGGTTACCAGTGACCAATGTGTTGTGTAGACTTTGTATACTCGTCAAAACTGGATAAGCTCTGCAACCCACACCGATCTACTTCGTCGCCTCCTGGTTTTGTTCTCGGAAAATATTTATGTACGAAATCCAAACAGTTTCTAATTGAATAATGCAAAGAAATACAAAAATACTTGATTAATTGTACCAACTAAGGATAAGCATACCACACATATTGCAGTTTATCGAATAGATTGTGAGCACTTATGTTTCCACAAAAATGATCTCATTGTGAGGTTCCAATTGGCTACTTCATGTCCTCGTGCTTCCGACAGCTACAACTCTCTAGGTAGCTTCTAAAGCAAGTACAGATTCCTATGGCTAAAGGAAGCAATCCATGGATGCTGGTAACCTATAGATCAGAGATTAACATCAGGATCACAAGCGCTCCCAGATCCACCATGAGCACCTCGCTTTGTAGGTCACTACAAGATCATGAAGAGAATCAGAAAGCTCACCTACAAGTTGGAGCTACCAGCTAACCTAGCCAGATTGTATCCTGTGTTCCATGTCTCGCAGTTGAGGAAGTGCCAGAGAGTTCTAGAAGAACAAGTTCACATAGAAGCCTTGGGTCTTCAAGGCACTCAACTGCGAGCAGTCAAGGAAACCAGAAGAACAACCATCCCCTTAACGAGAAGCAACTTGGGAGAAGGAAGAAGAACTCCGGAGTCTGGAAGCAACAACCCCTACCTCTTCACTGACTGAGTATCACTTTAATCTCGAGGAAGAGATTCCTGTAAGGGGGAAGGACTGTAACATTCTGCAAATTCATGTAATATAAAAAATCTCAACTTTTTAAAATTTTTCAGTTGAATGTGTGTTGCATGTAGTTGATATGTTGAACCTATGTTAAATGTTTCTGCTCCTCGCCCTAAATTCAAAATCCGAGCTTCAAAACTTTTTATAACAAATCACTTGTCATGAAGATTGATCACCTCCGTGACAAGAGCTGCTTTCAAATAAAATAATTTCCAAAATCAATTAAAACATGGTTGAATTCGAGCCGAATTCAACGCGGAGTTTCTCACCATGATTTATTATTTGCTAAAATGGAAGCCCTAACTCCTCTCTCTTCTTCTTCAAAAGGAATTTACAATTAAGTTGGAACAACGCATTTAGTTTAGATGCATGTGTGTTTTGGTCCTCTGTTGGTTGTTCTTGGAGGTAAACCCTCACTCCTAATGCCTGTTGATAGTATTTATAACATATTTTCTACCATCATAACCGTCAACAAAACACTCTTTTTGGGGAAGAAACAAGCAAACACTTAGTAACTTAGGTACAAATAACTTGGTTCCACATGTACATGTCATTATTTGCTTGCAGGTACTCAAAACAGGTGCTTTCAGGGTTCATAAGCCCAAGATGAAGATAATATGCATATCAAAATATGACAAAGTGGCAAAGTGATGTCACAATCATCAAAGTCTTGGCTCTAGGATAGAAGGTGGCAAAGTGCACACCATCCATGGGTCGGCTGACGCATAGAAGGTGGCTCCAAGACTCCATCTTCAAGCAACAAGCAATGGAGTGATGTAGGAGAGAGCTGAGCCCAAGTCGAGCCATGTCATGGGTTGGCCGACCCATACATGGAGCTGTGCTGGCTCTGCTGACGTGGCATGATCCACTACACCTCTCCTATAGTCCATTTTCACCTTTGGATCACAAGTATAACTTCAATCAACGGTGGAAGAGCAAAGCACATGGATTCATGGGCCCACAATGAAGGAACCGACGTGACAACAAAATATCCAACACATGGGCAACACTCTATGACATGTGGGGAACAAGCTGGTGGGACCCACTTGTCATGGGGGGTCGGCCGACCCTCCTACTGTCAAAATTCCACCCACCGACTCCAAGCACGATGATAGGCAACATGGTGAATCCAGAATGTCCAAATCTAGTCAGTTCAAGGTCGGTGGATCCACGGGTAGAGATGGAAAGGCACATGGATTGATGACATGGCACTCTTCTTCATCCCCCTATAAATACCCCCTAGTCCTTCACTCTAATCAGAACTTAAGCCCTTCCTTCTGGACTTAAGTATGTCTTCCTTAATGGTGATAGAGAGACTCCAGTAATCATTAGTGACTAACTTTCTGAAGAGGAAGCCTCCAAACTCATCACCATTTTAGAGAAACACCGTTCTGTCTTAGGCTACTCTCTTCAAGATCTTAAGGGAATTAGTTCCACTCTTTGCACCCATCGCATCCCTATTGAGCAAGATGTTGCACCTTCTATGGAGCCTCAACGGAGGCTAAATAATGCAATGAGAGAGGTAGTAAAGAAAGAGGTCTTGAAACTCTTGCACGCAGGCACAATCTAACCTATTCCAAACAGCGAGTGGGTTAGCCCCGTCCAGGTAGTGCCTAAGAAAGGAGGGAGGACGGTAATTAAAAATGAGAAAAATGAATTAATATCTCAACGAACCGTCACGAGTTGGAGAATGTGTAGAGATTACCAAAAACTTAACAAGGCCACAAAGAAAAATCACTTCCCGTTGCCATTCATTGATGAGATGTTGGAACGGCTTGCAAAACATTCTTCTTATGTTTCCTTGATGGGTATTCGGGTTATCATCAAATTCCCATCCATCCCAACGACCAAAGTAAGACAACCTTCACATGCCCCTATGGAACATACGCATATAGGCGCATGTCTTTCGGCCTATGCAATGCTCCTGCCTCTTTTCAAAGGTGCATGATGTCCACCTTCTCCGATATAATCGAAGAAATCATGGAGGTGTTCGTGGATGACTTCTTAGCCTATGGAAAAATCTTCGATCACTGCTTAGAGAATCTGGACCGTGTCTTACAAAGATGTGAGGAAAAGCACTTAGTCTTGAACTGGAAAAAATGCCACTTCATGGTTCGAGAAGGTATAGTGCTAGCACATAGAGTGTCCGAGCATGGGATAGAGGTGGATAGAGCTAAGATAGAGGTCATAGAGTAGCTCCCACCACCTTAAGGGTGTTCGCAGTTTTCTTGGTCATGCAGGATTCTATAGATGGTTTATAAAAGATTTCTATCAAATTGCTAGACCTTTAACAAACCCGCTTGCTAAAGATGCACCCTTTAACTTTGATGATGAGTGCTTAGACTCTTTTTATTATCTTCAGAAAGCACTTGTCTCTGCGCCAATCATACAACCCCCTGATTGACGCTCCCTTTTGAGATAATGTGTGATGCTAGTGACAATGTTGTAGGTGCTGTCTTAGGACAGACCAAAGATAAGAAACATCATGCAATCTCATATGCTAGCAAAACCTTAACAGGGCCACAATTAAATTATGCAACAACCGAAAAAGAACTGTTGGCTGTGGTTTTTGCTATAGACAAGATTAGATCTTACTTAGTTGGAGCTAAAGTCATCATTTATACTGATCATGCTGCCTTAAAATACATGCTCACTAAGAAAGATGCTAAATGAAGATTAATAAGAAGAATCTTGCTGCTCCAAGAATTTTATCTTGAAATTAAAGATAACAAGGGAGTAGAAAATTCTGTAGCCGATCATTTGTCTAGAATGCAATTCAAAGACAAACAGGATCTGCCCATCGATGACTTCCTACGAGACGACACGCTCCTCAAGGTCATGGACTCCCACCCCTGGTATGAAAAGATTGTCAACTTCATGGTCACAGGATATGTGCCACCGGGAGCAGACAAGAAGAAACTCATCCAAGAGAGCAAGGGGTACCTATGGGATGAGCTATACCTTTACAGAGTCTACAATGATGGAATGTTGAGGAGGTGCATGCCAATGAATGAAGCAATTAAGATCATTGAGAAATGCCATGGAGCAGAGTATGGAGGCCATTATAGGGTATTCAGAACCCATGCAAATATATGGCAAAGTGTATTCTTTTGGCCTACCATGTACAAAGATGCACAAGAATATGTGAAGAGGTGTGCAAGATGCCAGAAACATGGAAATATCAACACCCGAGATGCAATGCCACTTACAAACAACCTTCAAGTGGAGCTATTCGATGCATGGGGAATTGACTATATGGGTCCGTTCCCCAAATCTCAAGGTTGTGAGTACATCTTGGTGGCAGTGGATTATGTGTCCAAATAGGTGGAAGCAATGCCCTGCACAGCCGTAGACGCTTCACATTCAAAGAGGATGTTTAGAGAAATCATATTCCCAAGATTTGGCACCCCGAGACTAGTCATAAGTGATGGAGGATCGCACTTTATAGACAGAAGCTTCCGATGGTTCTTGGCTGACATGGGGATAAAGCATAATGTCACAACTCCTTACCATCCCTAGACAAGTGGTCAAGCATAAACGTCCAATAAGCAAATTAAGAACATCTTGCAAAAGACAGTCAATGAGATAGGGATAGCTTGGAAGAGCAAATTACCGGATGCACTTCGGGCATACAGGACTGCATATGAGACCTCGATTGGTATGTCACCATACTAACTTATATACGGAAAAACATGCCATCTGCCAGTAGAGCTAGAGCACAAAGCACACTGGGCAATCAAACAATGGAATATGGATTTTTTCCTCTGCTGAAAGGAATAGAAAAATGCAGATCTTAGAACTTGAGGAATGGAGAGAGAAAGCCTATCACAATGCCAGAATCTACAAAGAAAGAACTAAAAGGTGGTATGACAAGAGGATCAAGCCCAAGGAGTTCCATCCTGGAGAAAAGGTCCTCATGTTCAACTCACGGGTCAAGCTATTTGGCCATGGAAAGCTAAGGAGCAAATGGGAAGGACCATACCTAAATCAATGCTGCAATGCATGGAGCCATCACGCTTCAAGATGACAATGACAACATTTTTAAGGTAAATGGTCATCGTCTCAAAGTCTTTCATGAGCGTGCACCACTAGAAGAAGAAATTGACATGGTAGAATTTATCCCTGATGATGAATTAACATGATTAAAATCTACATGTCTTACTTTATTTTTTAATTTTTGTATAGCTTGATCACTAGATAGGTTTCAAATAGTTAGAACTCCCTCCTTACAACACCTTGCGCCCCTAAAGACCCCAATTAGGAGTGGACAACTGAGATTCAGTGACCACTTGGGACCAAAACTTTGCCAAGTTATGTAACTTTCAGAAACACAGAACTTGGTCGCTCTGGACCATCCAAACACAGGTCGGGCGACTGTTGACGGTAATTATTTTATGATTTTACCCATCAACTAAATATGAAATATGGCTATAAAGGCAAACTACATCATAAAATAGGGTTTTAACTGACAGAATTCCACAGTTTTGGTGAATCAGTGTTTTGCAGGGGGTTAACCAGAAAAGAACCAAGGGAGACCCACATGTCAGATTAAAACATCGAATTTCACCACGAAAGGAGATCAAGAATATTCCAGAGAATACCAGAGACTTGCTGGCAGAAGTGGGGCCAATTGGCAGTGAGGGGAGGTCGGCCGACCTGTCATAGAGTTCGTTTTGCGTGCGTTTCGACGTGGACCCACAACCTAATTTTTAGAGCAATCTCCACCGCCCATTGAAGTCGGTTTGATCCAAGGGCTATGGTTCATCCCACCGGCCTATATAAGTAGCCCCAGACCCCCCAGGGTTTGATATCAATCATCAATCAATCAGATATCAGTTCATCCAGTTCAGAGAGCCAGAAACCCTAGAATCATTAGAGCTTCACCATCTAGAGCATAGCTACATAGATTAGAAGTAGAAGGAGACAAGTTCTACTTGAGTTCCGGATCTTGTCTGGAGCTAGAGGCTTCATGGAGCCATTGTAAGCTCTCTCTTGTATCTTAAACCTCTTTTAAGTGCTTGAGATAAAGTTGATTATGTTCTTAATTATGCTATTCATTGCTTATCTAGATTGTATACTTTGTATAGTTAGGACGCATTCATATTCATACATTGGTTTGTATAGCGCTCATTCATTGATATCATGGGTGGGTGATGAACAGCATGTAAGCATGGTGCTTAGATGTGGTTTATCTGCAAATGCGCCTTATATTCTGGGTTCTGTGGTAGATCGCGGATGTGACACTCCCCTTGAGTCCTTTGTAGTCCACACTTTGAATGTAGGGAGAGTAGGAAGTTATTATTACTTTGGAAGGCTGTCTATGATCTTGATCTTCCTTAATAATATTCCCTTAAGTATGAATGTGAGGTATTTTTGCCATGATTGCTAGTACAATTGCACTAATCTAATATGTCTTTGATAGTATAGTTAGAATGACTTAGGATATCCTTATGCTTCAGTCTAATCCATGCTAGTGCCTAGATAGGCAGTGCTCTAAGTGATCATTATTATATATTGATTGGTTGGTTGATTGATCATTATGCTTATCATATATATCATTATTACTGTGACATAACCCCTGTTTTGAGTAAGTAGATTATGCATGGTATTCTCCATATTTGCATATGCATATGATATCTATCTATCTACCTCCATGTCATTTATTGCCAACCCTTCCCAGTGGTAAAATATAAATGACAACCCAAAAAACTCTTGGGTAAAATGCTACAGTGGTGTATATTTTATCAGTGCGCTTGTGGATATAATATAATACATTTTCCAGTCACTTGATAGAAGGAAAGATCTTTTAGAATCATGCTGGGCATGACCACCTAGTTACTGCTAAGAGATAGATGTTAAGAGTTCAAGTGATCTGCAGACCAATCAGGTGGCACATTAATCTATACCTCCCATCATTTTTAGCGCCATTACTAAGAGTAGAGTCTAACTCTATTTTTGGTGATGATGTTAGAAATGGCAACGACGACCCACACTTGGCATGATACCAATTTTTGGAAAATGGGCAACGTTCAGGAGGACTTGTAGGTGACGTGACAAAAATTTGGGCAAAAAGTATGGGCCGGCCGACTTGTAGTTTTCATGCTTCAAACTTGTCACGTTAAGAGCAGGGCTTGGGGAGCACGTGTCAAAGTTTTGGTGGCCAACTGACCCAAACTTGGGGTCGCCCGACCAATGCAATACTTCCCGTTGTGACCCAGCCGCTCCAGAACGTTGTGCCAACGTTCCCCCGACTCTCTCTCGCGATTTCGGAGAGGGAGAATGTTGGCATATGTCTTCTTAATCCCTTCTTCTCCTTCTTCTTCCTTTCACCTCGATCTCTTACAAAACCAGCAGTCCCCTTCCACCTTAAGCAATTAGTGAGCTCCATCATGGCCCCCACCAGCAAGAACGCCATCATTCCAGCTGGAAGAGGCACTTCCAGGCTTCATAGGTCATTGACTGAGAGCCTGGAAAGAGCGATGGCCGTCGACGTGCTGGAGGTGGAGCCCTAGACCACATTGCCACCAACCAGAGGGCCTCCGGGGGCAAGGTAGGGGTCGCCCGACCACCCCTAGGCCTTCCCCTCGGTCCACTTCCTCGCCGAGGTCTCTCACTCCTCAAAGAGATCTCCGAAAGCCCCCTGTTCGGTCCACTACGCCAAAAAGACCTACCACAGGCCAATTAGCATTGAAGGAGAAGGATCCGGAGGTGCTAGAGCAGCGCCCTAGCTCCATCTTCTTAGATTTGTCGAAGAGCATCAGCTCCTACACCCCTTCCACGCCTACCATGTTCAAGAACCGCAAGATCATTGGCGGTGGGCCGGGTGTAGGGAAGGTGTTCGTCCCTCCTCTCACTTCGGATGAGAAGAAGCAGCTGAGGGAGTCACTTGACTCCTCCAACTCTTCTTCAAACATCCGGCGGAGGACGGATGCACCCCCGATCAATGGACCGCCAGGCCAATTTGAAGATGATCGGGAAGAGAAGAGCGATATGGAGAAGGTCCTCCACATTGTAGTCACCCTTAGAAAAAGAAATAATGCATTAGAGAAAACGATGTCGGAGTTGAGGATGGTGCACTTAGATATGGAGGACAATTTTCGCGTGCTTCGCATTAGCACTAATGCAAAGCTCAAGTGCATGGCCGCTGCCATCAGCCAAGAGGACATCCTAGCTCCACCTTCTCCTTAGATTAGGATTGCTTTAAAATAAAGTAGGCACTAGTTAGATTTCCCTTTGAGTTTTTTATTTTACCATTGTAATTGTGCCTAGAATAATATTAATGAGTTGAATAAAAATGCTTTTGAGTTCTGCTGGTGTGTTGCCACCAGCAAAACACATGCACTAGATATGTTTGTTGTCTCTGTGTCACCAAATGAAAAGAATCAAATGTGGGGGGTCGGGCGACCCCCCAATAGCTCCCTATGTGATTCCGAGCACGTCACACTGCACAACACATCTGCAGGATCGGACCAGGCATGAAATGTCACCAAACATGGGTTGGGCGACCCAAAACATGACGCCCAATGGGAAAACACCTGTGCAGGAATATGTTTTGAGGCGAGGAGATTCAAACGGAGGGGTCAGTGACCCTTTGATGGGGTCGGCCGACCCTACCTATGGGGCCTGGACCCACCAGCCAGCTTCCCTACTCCAAGAACATGCTCCCTGGCTAGTTTGCACTCTTCCTCCCTCTCGAATCGTGCATTTCTTCAATTTACTTCTTTGTCCTTCAATAAAAATGAAAATAAAAATTTGAATTCTTGCACCCCAAAATAAAAAAGAGATAAAATTCATGGCATTTTAAGAGTGAGGTGACACAAAGTTTAGTTCTTGTTCTTGCATATGCCTATGCTCGTGGGAAAATATCTTGATAGGAAATCATATCGACTAAGATGTTGATAAATGTGAGATAATTCTTGGCTCATGACTCACACTTTTTCCATTCAAAGTACTTAGAAGTTTATTCTTGAAAATGTCACAAAACCATAGTGTCACTTACTCCTCAATAGTAAGAAAATTCCTACCAAAGCCATATATGATCACCATGTTTAAAACACCTTCTAGTCATGCTATTTGCAATTACTTTGAGTTTGGTAAAATCTAGTTAACCCTTGTTGAGAAGTATGTCATAGTCCAAAGATCAAGATCACGTACACACCACATATCCATGCTACTTCTACACTGGAAGAACGCAACCACATATCATTCATTTCCACCAACTAAATGCTCCATGCTCTAAAGTCATAGAATATCTCTCTTAGTTGATATGATAGAAGAGACAAAGGGCTATGCAAAATGAAATAAAAGAAAAATAAAGAAAAATGGACATGTGAAAGTCCATATAAAAGAAAAAGAAAATATGAGCAAGTCTAAGCTCATAAAAATGATAGCCATGTTGAAAGCTCTATGTTTGGTTTTGGCTAATTTATGACACCTAGATCTAACCATGTGCTTATGCTTTTTGATTACAAGTGTGGTTAGAAGATCAAGTGTGGAGCAATGACGGCATCCATGTTATTGGTGTAAGTCCATCAATATGAAGATCAAATGCTTCAACACTTGGTGGAAAAAGGATGGAGCTCAAGGCAAAGGTGAAACCAAATAGGGCTCTTTCCATTTTGGTGATCAAGACACTATAGAGAGTGTGATCACACTTAGGTTAGATGACCGTACTATTAAGGGGATGAAACTTTGTTAACAATCTTGGTCATCAAGTGCCTCTAGTTGATATAGTTGAGCATATGCATTTAGATCTAGAGCACTAACCTAAAACCTTGCAAAGTGACTTAAGCTAACACTCATGCCTAAGTGCTCATACACTTGGATGTTAGCACCTAAAAGCAAGGTAGTTGAAGAGAGGGCAAAGACAACTCGCAGAGGTGCACCGGACGCTAGGCTTGTCCAGTGGGTAGGCACCGGACGCGTTCGGTGCAGCCACAGCCTCTCTGGAACCTCTCTGAGTAAGCACCGGACGCTAGAACAATAACTCCAGCGCGTCCAGTGATGTTCTTGTAGCGTCCGGTGAGGCAACGTGCTTTCTAACTGAGTGAAAGCACCGGACACTGGCAGTGTCCGGTGACCTAACAGCGGACGCGTCCGGTGCCAATTTGAGCTCTCTGGATGCTCTCTGAGTGGACACCAGACAACCACCAGACACTGTGTCGGAGCGTCCGGTGTGATGGCTCCGCATCCGGTGCGTTGGCGCGCAATGAGGTAATTCAAATGGCTAGTACACGTGTCAATGAGCGGTATACCAGACAACCACCGGACGCGTCCGGTGCCAACTTAAGCAGCGTCCAGTGTGCACGCAGAAACTGTAAAACGGCTAGTTTTTCATCCTCACTTATAAATAACCGATCAAACGATCTTTGGGAGCTCTCTTGCACATTTCACTCATTGCTAAGCATCTCTTGTGCCTCCCAAGCCTCTCCCACTTACTCTAGAGCTTGATTCTCATCCATAGTGAGCTAGGGAGTGATCCAAGTGCATTTTGTTCATCTAGATCATCCTTTGGCACTTGTTGATCGTTGTTGCTGCGGATTTCATCTATTCTCTTGGTGATTGCCATCACCTAGACGGTCTTGGAGCAGCGGAGGAGTTGGTGGAGTTGGAGATTGTCTCCGGCCACTCCCAGAGGTCTTTGTGAGGGGTTTGCACCTTTCCCGGTGGAGAGCCGCAAGGTAGTCTAATACATTGCTCGTGTCATTGAGTTACCTTGCTCATGGTAGGTTCTAGTGGCGCTCATTTGTTGAGCTTGACATTGGTTGTCAATTAGCCACCGAACCACCGAGTAGTGGTCGACACAATGGGGACTAGCGTGCTGGCAAGCACGTGAACCTCGGGATAAATTCATTGTCTCCATTGGGTTTATTTGGATTTCATTGGACCATCACCTTCGAGTGTATTGGTATATCTTCCCGGTGATTGGCTATCGTCACTACTCGTTGGTATAACCACCTCTGCACTTCTCTTTACTATGAGTATTTTACTTGTGTAGTAGTGGTAGTTGTAGTTTGCTTGTCCTCCTTGGAGTAAAGTAGTTGCAACCTAGGCTAGCTTGTGTGTGCTTCTAGAGACTTAGCTAGAACGGTTAGGAAGGCTTGCATTTTGAGTAGGCTAGCGCAAAACTCGCTTCGCTGTTTTTGTTATTAACTACTTGATCAAGTGTTGTTTATAGAAGTTTTAATTAGGTTATTCACCCCGCTTTGGCCTATTTGGACCTATCAATTGGTATTGGAGCTGTGGTCACTGTTGTTTCAAGGCTTAACATCCTTCGGTGTCAAATATGGCTCACAACAACTTGGTCAACCATATGGGCAAGCCACCTCAGTTTGATGGCACAAGCTATGGGTATTGGAAGAAGCAAATGAAAGCTCATTTGAAATCAATGAATAGAAAGATGTGGGAGATTGTTGAGAAGGACTTTGTTGTGATTAACATGAATGATCCCACTCCAAGAGAAGAAGAGAAGCTTAAATTCAATGATATTGCTCTCAATGCAATCTACAGTGCACTTGATGAAAAGATCTTTGAGCAAATCAAGGACTTGGAGTATGCATATGAGGTGTGGAAGATATTGGAGGACACATATGAGGGCACCATCGCCGTGAAGAGTGCTAAGCTATACATCCTCAAAGATAGATATGCAAGCTTCAAGATGAAGGATGATGAGAGCATACTGGAGATGTTTCACCAATTGAGTGTCATCATTAGTGATCTCAAGGCTCTTGGTGAGACAATTAGTGACAAGGACTTCTCCCACTGCTTCTTGAGATCCCTTCCTCCTCACTTTGAGGCCTTGGTTACTATCACAGTTAGGGAGGATCTCTCAAAAGTGACTCCAACACAAGTGCTTGGTGATGTCATGACACATTGTCACACCCCAAAATTTCTATTTTGGGATGTGACTAGAAAACATTAAAAACAAAACAAAAGATTTTTACCCTTTTCTAAAAATACCAACTTAGATTTAAGTTATTTACAATTTAGATATTAAAAATGTGAGTTTCCAAAATTTTTGGAACTGAATTTAATGGTTTGTTTCATTCATGCCTTTGCATAGTGTTTTGTATGAAAAATGATTTTTAAATGTTTTCAAATGCGCATAGGGTTTTATTGGAATCAAATATCCTAAGATCTTTGATCAAGTTTCCATCTATAATTAAATCCTTGGAACCATATACCTTGATCCTTGTTCTAAAAATCCTTGATGGATCTCCAAACATTCATCTTGCTAAACACCCAAGCTCATGTTCTCAAAATCCCTAACTTTTCATATCCTAACTTGTTCTCTCTTTTATCCTTTCTTCCTTATATTTGAGCTTCCAATCCTCTTTGACTGAGTCTTATCCAAATCTCAAAACATATGCTTAATGATCAATCATTGTATCCCATTCCTCTCATGCAACTCTACCATCACTTTGTTCAAGTCAAAATAATCACATGTTGTGTACCCATGATAATCTCAATTTCAACTTTCTTCTCCTTCCCCGACCTTTGGGCAACATACACATGGACTCTTTCTCCTCCACTCATTCTCCTCTTGATCAAAGCCAAACATATTTTTGAACCATTCTTGAAAACCATATGGTCTTGGTCTCACCGTTTTGGAACGCTAAATTTTCCGAAAAGCCTTATCGTGTCGCTGGGAATTTTGCGGGCTGAGCTCAACACTATCATTCTATATTATATTCTTGTTTTCATACAAGCACCTAAATCTATCCCATTAGTAAACCATATTCCCCATCTTTATTTCTATTGCTAATGGGTCAACCCAACTCATTTCATCCTCCGACATCGCTTCGAACCGAATCCAGTTCAAACTTTGAGTTATCTTTCGCCGCGGGTCAAAGCCCAACCACCCTCCCCTCTTTTGTGGTTCAACATAGAGTCCAACCTAGCCCTCTACCTCTTCCTCTCACCTCTCCCACGTCACCCACCTGATGTCCTCTCCATCTTGCACAAAAATATCAACCAAGTCAAGAAAATATCAAGACAAGACCCTTTGCCTTCCAACCCTTTGGTCTCCCACCCTTTCCCCTTCAAGTATAACTCCCCCACAGCCCCCTCACGCCTCCCCCTTCAGTTCCCACGTCAAGAACAGAGGGGAGATGCCCCTACTCTTCCTCATTCTCCCCCATGGCTGCCCCAACCATTCCCCAACCTTCTTCCCCTTCCGCACCATGGAAACGAAGCAAATCGGTGATTGCAACCCATCTTGCCACCTTGATTCCCTTTCCAAGCAACCAAAAATGATTTGGAGGACATCATCATCACCCTCCCTGCTGTTCAAGTCGTGGTGATGGCCTCTACCACCATGGATGTCACCCCGATCAACCGCATCGCGAGAAGGATACGCCGTTGAACCGCGTTGTCATCACCGGCCGTCGTTGATGTGATTCCCCGCTCCACCCCACCAATCCCCATGGTGAGAACCCTAAATCATCTCTCCCAACATGTTCTCATATTGTCCTATGAATATAAAGTACCTTTGATGAGATATGGTTGATCCCCGTTGAATTTTACCCGGTGTATGTGTTGCTGTCCTGGCGGCCAGCAGCGCTGCTGTTTGTAGAAACGGCGTTCCTCGCTGTTCCTTTGATCAAATCATCAAACCCTTTGGTGGAATTGTATTTTATATCCTTGAACACTGTCCCTGTAAAATGGTTTCCTCATAGGAGTTGAGAAACCTGAGATATGGTCATCACCGTGCCGCTGTCCCTGCTGTCTGGACAGATTGGCATCTCTGAGTGCTTTCGGCGTTCCCCGCTAATCCGCTGACCAAATCATAAATCCCTTTGAACCTACATGTTCATGACATCCCTACACATGATCCCACAAATTGGTTTGGTTATACAATTCATGATGGCCGAGATATCGGCACCAACATGCCTTGCACCCCTGCTGTCCAAACAGCAGACACACTGTTTTTGGCAGTGGCGTTCCCGTTGATCCATTGAAGAAAATGATGCATACTTTGGATAGAATATCTTTCATATAGTTGCACATGCCTCTGCAAATTTTCATGTCTATAGGATCCATGATGAAGGAGATATAATCTTTTGTGTGCCCGCTGTCCTGCTGCCCTGCAGCCGCGCTGATGCCGGTTGGCATGCGTGTTCCCGATGGTTCATCGCTCCGGTGATCAAGCCCTTCAACCAAAATGTGTTTCATATCATGGCACATGCCTACAAAAATTGGTTTGCTCATACATGCTGTCATGGCCGAGATATGAAGGTTTCACTAACTGCTACTCTTGCTGTCCTGAAACAGCCATGTAACATGTTTTGCAATTGCATTCTCCTACTGACCGACCATCAAAACATCATGCCATTTTACTATAACATACTTCATACTTTCCATTACATTTCCACAAAATATATCACCAATTAGTGCTACAAATACCATGCCTATGATGATCGAAACCCTCGCTGTCCGCCTACATATATGTCTCACATGCACTAGTCGCTACAACTACATCCCCCATTGATCATGTGTCAATATGCACTAGTTGATCATGGAGTGTCATCATACATATCCTACACACCCAAGATACCAAACTCATATCCTCAAGGTATAACCAAAGCATGTGCCATACGTTCAATGCTCTCACATGTTGCACGCATATTTTCCATCTTTTGGTAATCGTTTACATCATCCAAACAAAACCATGAGCTTGTGACCGCTAAACATACTTGTCCTATTCAAGTCATGCCTTATCAACTCTCATAAACTATATCCTCGCCACAAATAAACGTCTATCCTTACTATCCACCTTGATAAGTCACTCCAGCTTAGTGATGGAAACATCATATCACTAATTATCATATATTCCTAGGAGAATGCCACATGATGTATATCAATTCAATCATATTCTCCAATGTAGTCTATTCTAGTTTCTCTACCACACACCATAATACATACAATCCTTTTTGTTATGTTAGATATGTTCTAGTCCAAATTCCAACTTAGTCATCTAATCCAATGCTTGCCACATATACCATTCAACTCTCGCATCTTTTAATTTTAGTTCTTGTTTTGTTTAGTTTTCGCGCTCACACGATTATAGAACAAGCCATATGTTTTCAAAACCTTTTTATTTTTATAATGCTTGGTGTATTGTTTCTAGGTTTGAATGTGAAGCTTGTGTTGGTTGTTGCGATCGATAGAAAAGAAGCTATACGAGGAAGATACAGAAGAGAAGTCGGAAGGTTTGGATAGCAAGCATTTGGAGGCAAGTATAACCTATGGTTTTCCTTGTTACCTAGCAACTATTAAACAATACATTCATGTGCATGTGTCTAATCTTGTGAACCCTAGCTACATATATATCCGTTTAGGTTTTATCGACCAATCACCTTGTTACCTATAGGGGGGTTTTTATGCATATTAGAGTTACTAGCTGCTATGCTCAACAATGCTATTATGGAATCTTGACTTAAGAATTATGAAATGTTGGATAAAATATGTTTTTATCAACAAAGCTCGAAGGGCACTGGAGTATGGGTTTTTGTACTCTAGTTGCCCTCCGTCAGGACTTCCATTGAAAGTTGAGCTCCCAGGAAACCCGTACATCCACGAGAATCAATGGGCTCTGATCTTAGCCAAGTAACTAGATTTTTCTCTATCTTGTTAGTGGTTACCGAAAGGCGCAAGAGGGGGAGCCTGGGTTTTAGAATGGGTTCCGAGCCTGTCATGATGTGTGCTGGGCTGCGGTCACATGGTGTGCCATTCTTGAAGGGGGCCTCCATTCGCCTTGCTGCTTGAAACCTCGCGGCCACTAACTTGTTAGGGTGATTAGTGAAAAGCTTTGCAGTGTTACCCTGCTCACTCACCTCGGCAGTGTTATGGGGTCGACGGGCCCCGAGCATATGGGTATACACGACTCGGGGTTAAAGCTGTACAAATTCTGCAGAATTCTTCCAATCTGATATATCAGCCGTGCTCACGGTCACGAGCGGCCTGGAATCCTTTTTGTATCAGTTGATACCTGTGGAAGTGTTGAGGAGTTTTGTTAAAATGATGCTCAGAGATAAACTTGTTTTACTTGGGAGATGGGTTATTCATTAAAATAGTAAAGTAGACTTTAAATAAAACCTGACCAACTAAAAGCAACTGCTGTAAGCCTGTGTCAACCTTTTGAGCCTTGCATCCCCCATAATTATACTTGCTGAGCATGGTGAGCTGACGCTTGTGGTTGTCACCAATAAAAATCCCGGATGGGTACCAGATGGTGGTTCAAGTAAGGTGCTTTCATGAGCTATTCCAAAAGTACTAGGCGAGTGCTCCCCCAGTCAACCGTCCCTGTGGAGTATGGTGACCCGAAGATAGAAGACGAAGAATAGTTTCCGCTGTGCTATGAAATATTTGTAAGTCTTAATGTAATTATGTTTCGCAATGTAATAAAGCATTGCTTATGATATTTACCATATTTGTCGCTATATGTGTTGTGTGGACATCCTGGGCACACATATAGTTAACGCTTGGTATTCTTCGGAAAACCGGGTGTTACACACATGAGACATATCGAGTAGAGAAGGATGGAGGAGTCAAGGAAGAGAAGAAGGATGAGAAGAAAGATAAGAATGAGAAGAAGAGCATTGCATTCAAGGCAACTTCATCAAGGCACAAAGGCAAAGCTAGGAAGCAAATCTTAAGTGATGACGAAGATAGCTCAAGTGAAGATGATGATGAGGAGATGGCACTTCTTGTGAGAAGATTTGGTAGACTCATGTGAAAGAAGGGCTATGGTGCAAGGAAGAGAAGGGATTTCACCAAAGGCAAGGGTCCAACAATGAGATGGTATGAGTGCAAGAGAAAGGACCACTTGATAGCCAATTGTCATCACAAGAATGATAATGATGATGAGGATGACAAGATGAAGAAGATCAAGAATGACAAGAAAGACAAGAAGATGCAATTCAAGAAGAAGAAGGGGCATTCCTATTGGGTCACATGCGATAGTGATGCTTCTTCTTCCGATGATGATGATGATAGTGATGACGACTGCAAGACCACCAAGAAGAAGGCCATTGCTAGTCTTGCTATTTCAAGCAAGCCATCACTATATGACTCTTTACCGACTTGTCTCATGGCTAAGCCATCTAAGGTACAATCCGAATTCGATGAGAGCGGTAGTGAGAGTGATACGTAGGACTTCTCTAAGGAGGAGCTCCTTGACATGTTGCGTGACACACTCTTATCTTAAGAAGAAAGTGAAAGAGTGCAAAGCATTGACCAAGGAGAAGAAACTCCTTGAGCAATCCTTTGATGAGCTTAGTGCATCTCATGAGTGTCAAAAGGAAGACCATGAGAGCCTAAACGAAGCTCACTCCAAGCTTGAGAAGGCTCATTGTTCACTTTTGGAGTTGGCTAAGATAGAGGATGTGCCCACAACATGTGATGTCGGCGAGTTTGCCGGTGATGAAACTCAACCAAGAGATCCCCCGCTAGCTCACGCCACACCCCCAAAGGTACTGCACTACATCTCGGACCCCCGAGCTCGGTCATCCCCGAGCATGGCGTTCCGGCGGAGGAGACACGGCGGCTCAGCCACGTTCCGGCCTCCCCGAGGACCAAGGAACCTAACCAACTAGACTACGGGAACCGAGGAACTCACCAAAGGCTAGTGCACTAGCTAGACGGGGCGGAGTGTGGCCAGAGATGCACGGTTGACAAGACAGTGGACGCGACCGAGGGCTCCGATGGCGAGGTCGTTGTTCCGGCGGGTGCTGTGGACCAAAAGCGAAACGGTCTAACGCATGAGTCTCGTGAAGGAACAAAAGCTCTGGAACGCTCCACTGCAAGGGGAGAAACTCACCGAGGCAGCGATTCATGGGGAGACGGACCACGGCGGCGCTCCGCCGGCCGCGAGAAGAAGAACGAGTCATGCCTTCGACTCCGATGACGAACGGTGACACGACCGGACGCGAACGGTGCACCGGGAGGTGTCCAACCTACGGGCACGACGAATCGGGCAATAGTGGAACGACGGTGGCCAATTCGGCAAGAAACCGAGAGCACACCAGAGGGAAGAGATGGAGGAGGGAGGAGATGAAAATGGTGTCCATCGCCTTTAACGTGTCCGGGGAGGAGAGGATAAGGGAGTGCGGGTACCGGGGTCCCCCTGCGACCCTCCGCGCGGTGGCGTCCAGACCCCGGCCGGCCGGACGGCACTGGCGCACGGCCTGCGCACGCGCGCGTGAGCGCTGAGCGCACAGTAGGGGGCCCCCATGACTACTGCAGCTAGCTATACCCCAAGTCAAACCCTATGTGACCCATATCTCCAATTTTTGTGTAGAAGCCAGAGAATTCCCAAAAATAAAAGTTGTGGAGAATTTCAGGAAGAATATTTTTTCTTTTTGAACCATGTTCAAATTCTGCACCAATTTGAAATCATTCAAAAGGGGGTAAAAGAGTTTTTAAATTTTAATTTGCAATCCAGTGAAATTCTCCAAAATTTCCTCAATAACTTGAAATTCTGCAAACATGAAAGTTGTTCCACTAGTTGAGCTCTACAACTTTTATTGAATGAGTTTTGTCAGATTCTTGATAATTTTTGAGATAGCATTTCAAATTTAAATTCTAAAATACTCATTAGAGTTTAATTTGAAATATCAACGTATAAGTTCAAAATTCCCAAATGTAAAAGTTGTTCAACTTAAAAAGAATTACAACTTTCATTAAAGGAGTTTTCCCAAATTTTTGATAGTTTTTGAAAGAGCATTTTAAATTTTGTAGCAACAAACACTAACTGGGGTTTAATTTAAATTTTCAGTGGTAAGCCTCAAAACCTCCAAAAATGAAAGTTGTTCCATTTTAAAAGATCTATAATTTTCATTAAATCACTTTCATCAGATTCCTTTTAGTTTTTGAAATTGAATTTCAACTCTAAACTTTAAAGCATGAATTGAGGTTTTATTAGAAATTATTTTTAATAACATCAAAATTGCCCAAAATAGAAGTTGCTCAACTTTTAAAGATTCACAACTTTTGTTTAAGGCCCAACACTTGATTCTATTTAGTTTTTGATTTAGGGTTTTGGGTCCAATTAGGGCTTTTTCATTGTTTTCCTTTTTATTTTCTATTTGGATTTAGATAATTACATACAAACACAAACATTGACATAATAATTCACTCTAAACCACCTATGCACAATCATATGCAGGAATAAAATTTATTTTTGTTGATGCATATTAACAAGGTTAAATGTGGAATGATTACATGCAATCATGATGACATGGCAGGTTTTAATTAACCGTAACACCAGAGGTGTTACAGAGGTTACCCGAAAGGGCACAGTTGGGGGTTTGACACCTTGGGTGTATTACGACTCCTAGTCTTATGAGTATAGCCGTGAAGGAGTGTGCCATTTAGAAAAGGGGGTTTCTACATCTCGCTGCCACTTACCCTTGCGGCCCTAACTTATTAGACAAACTTTTAAATGGCTTTATATGGTTAGCTAGTGTGTGGGCGTCATGAACTCATGCATTAGAAAATCATGACTCATAGGTAAAGTGTACACCTCTGCGCGGAGTTTAATAATCTATCATGACAACCGCGCTCACGGTCACGACCGACCTTAGAACTTTTACAGCTAGATGGTTACTATTGCATTCTGCTATTTATTAACCTTATTACAATTGATCATTGGATTAATTATGGGGTTTGGAATACTTGATGCTACTCAACTGCTAAAATGAATATAAATATTAAAGCTTAATGCAGTCAAATAGTGTCTAGCCTATTTGTGTCTCATGAACCCGTGTTGTACTTACTGAGTACGAAATGTGCTCACTCTTACTATTACCACCACAACAGATGAAGATTGGAATGAGGACTACCGAAACGAGTATTAGGCTTGGTGTCTCCCAGTCGACCTTGTCCCTGTGATGGAGCTTCCGTAAGAATGTTATTTTAGTTCTTATTTATATTTGTTTGATACTCTGTAATAAATATTTATTCGTTATGTAAACACTATGATGATACTATTTATAATTTGTCAGCTTATATGTGTGACTATTCCTGAGGCACATATGAGTTATTTATGCATCCTATTTTGTTCTTAAAATATGGGTGTGACAGATTGGTATCAGAGCTGTGTTGACTGTAGGACGCAAGCTTAGTTAGCACTGGTCGATTTGCAAAGCTTATTTTGCTATAAACCTATTTTTCTACCTCCTTGGCTCATTCTTTTGATTAATTCCTATTCTTGTCATATTAATGTCTCTCCCCTTGATAGCTTTCTTAAGTTACTTCTGCTTATCTCCTTGAGCTATTATTTTAATTGCTTTACAAAATTTTCTATACTCATCTTGCTCAAAATATCGATAGCCTATCATCATATATACCCTTTAGGATGCCTACCAATTGAGGAGAAACACGTGTAGTTTTGAAGTTGTGAACTCGTGTGTGCTTGAAATAATTGTTCTTGTGTCAATGAGTGATTTGGATCTTTGTGATAATTGCTGAAACTTTGTGGGCATGTCTACAAGTTTCTTATATGATAATATTGAGTTATAGTCATAATTATTTTGGGATTCGGTTGCAACCTGTTTATGCCCTTGCTGTTTTTCTGGAGCAGCCTGTAATAATTCTGTTATATATCCAAATATAGTAATGACAAAATCATGAAAATTTTCTGGGAATAACTAGACTTCTATATCTTTCTAACCCCACAAATTTTACCTTTTTATCAATTTCGAGCTGAGAGATATACCTATTCTAGAATAAGGTTCTGTGCAGTCTGGAAATCCTGGAACAGTTTTGGTTTTGCTCTGTTTTGATAAATTTAACATCAGAATCTAGGAAATTGGTCTAAATAAACATTGTAGGCAATTTTATAAGTTTTCCAACCGTGTATTGTACGCATCAATTGGATTTCAGGAACTCCAGATATATTTGGCTTACTGAACTATTGTAGTTGTACCTTGCCAGAAAATTTTAGAATGCACTTATATATTGGTATTTTTTAGTTATTGAATAATTCTAAAAGAATTTTTCACTTAACTTACAATGCAGATGCCTAGAGGAAGGCCTACTGAAGCTAACCAACCCCCGCCACCATCACCACCCATGACAGCGGAACAATTGATGGAGATGCAAGGACAGCTAATGCAGACTATGATGCAGTTCATCTAGAATCAGCCTGCTGGAGGGAATGCACCTGCTCCACCACCGGTGAACAAGAGGAGGGAGTTCATGTAGGGCCACCCTCCTGTCTTTTCTCATGCTGCTGATCCATTGGAGGCCGATGATTGGCTTCGTGCTATGGAGAAACAACTAAACAATGCTCAGTGTGATGACCTGTAGAAGGTGTTGTACGCTTCTGGATAGCTTCAGGGAGCAGCTCAGACATGGTGGGAATCGTATCAAGCTGCATGTCCTAACAATGCTCCTCCTATCACTTGGGCTGAATTTGTTAGGGACTTCAAGGCCCGACATATTCCAAAGGGCGTGATTGAGCTCAAGCAGGAAGAATTCAGGAACCTCAAGATGGGACAGATGACTGTTAGCGAGTACCATGACCAGTTCTCTCACCTGGCTCGCTATGCCCGAAATGAAGTTAGAGAAGATGCTGACAAGCAGCGTATGTTTCTGAAAGGCATCTACTATGATCACAGGCTGCAGATTAAGGGAAACACCTATCCTAATTTTCAAGCTCTGGTGAATCGTGCTATTATACTTGACAATGAGTGCAGGGAGATGGATAGGAAGAGAAAGCTGAGGAGACAATCTTCAGGAAGCAAGACACGCCAGCGTCTCAACTCTTAGCATGGTTTCCATTAGAAGTACTAGGGATCTATCAGCCGGTGGAACCGTAACAACAACCAGCAAGACAACCAGTCCCAGCAACGCTCTCAGTTTTAGCAGCGCCCACAGTACCAGTAGCAGAGTGGTCAGCAGACTCCACGTCTAGGAACTCCAAACACCACCCCTATAAGGACCAGTGCACCTAGTACTCCCAACCTGTGCTACCATTGTGGAGAGCTGAGTCATTACTCCTACAACTGCCCCCAAGAAGAGAAACGAGTAGACCCCCCAAAGTCAGAGTAGCAGCCAGAAGCCATCCCACACTTGAAAGGTGAATCATGTGTCTATCGACACCGCTCAGGAAGCGCCAGAGGTGATGATGGGTACGTTTAGTGTCAACTCCATCCCTGCTACTATTCTTTTTGATTCTAGTGCTTCATGTTCTTTCATCTCGCAAGAATTTGTTAAGATACATGCCATCCCCATAGTACCTGAAAGGATCAAGGATGCCCAAGAGGGGGGTGAATTGGGCAACTAATAAATTTTTCGAAATACAATTCAACCTATCGCAATTTGCCCAATGTCACCCCACAAGTGATTGTGTCAATTCTATTCCTAAAACAAGTTATGCAACCTAGAGGCAAGTCCTATCACAAGTATACTACTCTAGGAAAGTAGAGAACACAAAGGAAATACGGGAATGTAAAGAGTAAGAATGACAAATCCGGTTTTTCCTGAGACATCGGAGAGTCGGCACTCCCCACTAGTCCTCGTTGGAGCACCCACGCAAGGGTGTAGCTCCCCTTTGATCTTCGCAAAGACCATGTGCTCTCTACGGGCTGATCCTTTGCCTCGCCGGCGCGGTGGATCGTCCACAACCGCTCACAACTTCGACTTGGGCCGCCCACAAGCTCTCCAAGCGGTCACCAAGCCACCGATCGCCACCAAACCGTCTAGGTGATGCCGATCACCAAGAGTAACAAGCCTAGACTCTCACTTGACCAAGAACAAGGCCAAAGAGGGCGATGCATGCACACAAGTCACTCTTGATCTCTCTAGGGAAGAAGCTCACAAGCAATGGAGTTCACACTAATCTCCCTAGGGCTATTGTTCTCTCACAAGATCAACAAAGGTTCCTTCAGCAGTTAGAAATGGCAAGAAAGATAGAATGGAGGCTATGGTGGAGTATAAATACTCACCCTCTCTAAAACTAGCCGTTCCTCACTTTCCTGCGAACCGTCAGACGCTGCCGAGGCTCGACCATCGGACCATTTTCCACCGTCCAACTCTCACAGTCGTACTGTGCTCAGTCTTGTGTCAGAGGGGCGTCGGACCGAACTCGATGGTCCGACGCTCCACCGTCCAACGCTCTGGATCAGCTGGCACAGTGCCTCTCAACGGCTATAACGCGGAGCAATGGTCCGACGCACACCATCGGACCAAGTTTGATGCTCTTTTTCACTGTTGGAACCTCTCTGGAAGCGTCGGACGCTAAGAAACCTTAGTCCGACGCTCGCTCCCACAACGGTCCGAAGCTTGCTTGAACACCCCGAGGCACCATCGAACTCTGGCCAATGGTCCGACGACCATCCAGCCAGGGTCCGACGCTCCCTGGTACTGTTGAGAATTGTCTAGGGGCTGCCACGTGTCGTCGGACTCTCACTATTGGTCCGACGCCCAATCTAGGTAGAGTCCGACGCCTCTATTTTGATCAAAACTTCGCTGAATCGAAAACTTTCCAAAATGAAGTTTGATCCTCTCTCTCAAGAGTCTCCCTGGGCTGTCTAGAGATATGTTGGACAAGTGTGCATCACATCTACTACTCTCTAATCTTGCTCTAAGTCAAGCTACCCATCCAAACCCCTCTTAACAGTACGGTCAAAGAGAAAAACAAAACCTAAGACTACTCCAAGTGTCTCTCAACTCCAAACGACACTTGACACTAGCCTATCACCATCTTATCTTCCATCCTTTGAAAACCGAAACGAATTTCATCGCTAGGGGCTTGGACCTGCATATTATTATGACCTAACCTCTAGGTTATCCTGTAAAACACACGTTAGTCATAATAACCGTCTTGTTGTCATTAATCACCGAAACCACTAGGGCCTAGATGCTTCAGTACCAATGATAAACCCACTTATAATAAATTCACCGGGTGGGGTTTTGCAAGCTGGGTTTTATCTTCCATCAGTTAGTATTATTTGAAGGGGGTAGAGTTCAAAGAGAAGCTTACAGTGTTGAGAACTGCTGACATTGATGTTATTCTGGGAATGGATTGGATGATGAAAAATAAAGCAGAAATTAAATGTGGACAAAAGGTAGTTGAGTTTACTACACCTAAGGAGACATAGACTCAGTGTTGATGTGATTGTACAAAAACCACCAACAGCTACTGTAAATCAACTGGATGAAGATGAGAACCAACAGGATCGTGTTGTGGGTGAACTTTCGAATGTCTTTCCAGATGAATTGCCAGGTATGCCACCTGACCGAGACATTGAATTCCTTATTGAGTTGTTACCTGGAACTGCACCTATAGCCAAACGACCATATAGAATGGGATCTATTGAATTAGAAGAACTTAAGAAACAAATAAAGGAATTGCTAGAAAAGGGTTTCATTAGGCCTAGTTCATCACCATGGGGTGTACCAGTTATTTTTGTTGATAAGAAAGATGGTGGTCAGAGGATTTGTGTTGATTAGCAGTCACATAATGAAGTTACCATCAAGAACAAATATCCATTGCCTAGGATTGATGATTTGTTTGATCAGTTGAGAGGTGCTTGTGTGTTCTCTAAAATTGATTTGCGTTCCTGGTTATCATCAACTGAAGATTCGTGCTTCTGATATTCCAAAGACAGTCTTTACTACTAGGTATGGCTTGTATGAGTGTACTGTCATGTCTTTTGGTTTGACCAATGCACCAGCCTACTTTATGTATATGGTGAATAAGGTGTTTATGGAGTATCTGGATAAGTTTGTGGTAGTGTTTATTGATGATATACTGGTATTCTCCAAAACTGAAGAAGAACATGCTGAACATTTGAGGTTAGTATTGCAAAAACTTAGAGAACATAATTATATGCTAAACGGAGTAAATGTGAATTTTGGTTAAAGGAAGTTGCTTTTCTTGGTCATATTGTGTCCAATGGTGGGATATCTGTAGATCCAGGCAAGGTGAAGGATGTGTTGAATTGGCAACCACTTACTGATGTGAGTCAGATTTGTAGTTTCTTGGGATTGGCTGGTTACTATAGAAGATTTATTGAAGGGTTTTCTAAACTTGCTAAGCCTATGACAGCTCTATTAGAGAAGAATGCCAAGTTTGTATGGTCTCATGCCTATCAATCTAGTTTTGAAGAGTTAAAAAAGAGACTGACTACTACGCCTGTGTTGATATTACCAGATCTGAGCAAGAAGTTCTCTATTTATTGTGATGCATCTCGTCAAGGTTTGGGTTGCGTTTTTATGCAAGAAGGTAGAGTTGTTGCTTATGCATCTAGGCAGTTGAGGAAACATGAACTAAACTATCCTACTCATGATTTAGAGTTAGCAGCCGTGATTCATGCTTTGAAGATCTGGAGACATTATCTAGTTGGACATAAGAGTGATGTATACATCGATCATTAGAGTTTGAAGTATATTTTCACTCAGTCTGACTTGAATTTGAGGCAGCGCAGATGGTTAGAGCTGATTAAGGATTATGATTTGGATGTGCATTATCACCCAGGAAAGGCTAATGTTGTTGCAGATGCTCTTGGTAGGAAGAGTTATGCTAATGAGATGCAGTTGTTGCCTATGTCGAGTGAGTTATGTGCTGAATTTGAACATCTAAACTTGGGAATTGTCGTCAATGCAGCAGAGTTGGTAATAGAACCTACACTTGAGCATGAAATCCGTGAAGGACAGTTGAAATATGAGAAATTGAAGGAGATAGCAGAAAATATAGTGATTGGTAAGTCACCTGGTTTTAGAATGGACGATAATGAAACTCTTTGGCATGGCAAAAGGTTGTGTGTACCAGAAGATCCAGCAATAAGATAGAAAATTCTGCGAGAGGCACATGAGTCAGCTTATTCTATACATCCTGGTAGTACAAAGATGTACCTTGATCTCAAAGAGAAGTATTGGTGGGTTGGTTTGAAACGAGATGTGGCTGAATATGTGGCAGTGTGTGATGTTTGTCAAAGGGTGAAAGCTGAACACCAGAGACCTGCAGGATTGTTGCAACCAATGAAGATTCCTGAATGGAAGTGGGAAGAGGTTGGAATGGATTTCAAAGTGGGATTACTTCATACTCAGAAAGGTTATAATTCTATTTGGGTGATAGTAGACCGGTTAACCAAAGTTGCTCACTTCATACCAGTCAAGACTACGTATACAGGACCTGATTTAGCTACCTTGTATATGGAGAAGATAGTATGTCTGCATGGAGTACCCAAGAAGATTGTGTCTGATAGAGGTACCCAATTCACATCTCACTTCTGGCACAGGATACATGAATCATTAGGGACCCAATTGAATTTTAGTACACATATCATCCATAAACTGTAACAGAACCACCTAAATCACGTGGCCCACAGGCACCTGTCATCATCACTAATGACATCTGACAGCCGGGCCCGTATTCCAAATGACCTAGGCGGGCTCTGCCGGGCTACATAAGCACCCGTTATCTCCGACAGGATCCCATTGCGAAGCCATTACAGAGTTACAACATTTCATAACAAAATACATCAGATTAAAATTTGCGGAAGAGTAAATAGTACTTAATATTACAGACCAGTGTTTGAATAGAAATTAGGTGTAGTTATTATAGACCATAAATTAAAAGGGTAGCAGTAGCGGTAGAATCAACAGTACGATAGATAGATAAATATTACACGAACCCTACCCACGGGTTCAACCTTATTCTTCTTCACTCTCCTGGACGATGGTGACGCAGCACGGAGCGAGACAGACTTCGGTCTCCTGCTGCCCTCCTGCAACGGGGTTAACAAACCCTGAGTACATGGGGTACTCCGCAAGACTTACCCGACTAAGAGTGTAAAATTAGACTCAGGAATGCAGGCTGAGGGGAGTCAAGGTAAGGCTTTAGCAAGAGTTCAAGAGTTTTGCGAAAGAGCATTACTAGTCCTATCTCAATATTTTATTTCAATAATACTATTCATCATTAACCATATCTCCAAGTTCTTTCTCATATAACAACACTCTTTCATTTGCTTTATCCATTCAAAAACAATCCTAGTTCTGAACCACTATTCACTGTAGGTGTGAGGATCAAGTCTCCATAACCGATTAGCAACGACGATTCGAATCGATTAATACCCAGCTGGGGATCCCTATCCATACTGCGTATGTAGCACTTAAGCTTGCATACGCCAACCCCGCCTACCACGGCTTTTCATACCCCAGAACCGGTCCTGCGCCACCCGAGAGCACAGTACTCCTCTCGTCTCCAGGCACGACGGCCACGAGGGTACACGCTACTCTCGCCATCTCTCCACTCCCAGTGCGTGGTTGTCGGTTCCAGCAGTAGAGCCACCGGAGTCAGAGGCTTTCCGTAGTATGTGGCTAGTTGCAAAGTCTTGATCACAGCAGGCCTGACAACGAATGGTCCCTAATATTTTTCCGTTAGAAACCATGCATTGGGACTCTAACCCAAGTACACTGGTAACTACCTGGTTTTCACGTCCCTTTCCTGATGGTGACAAAAGTTGGGACTCTAACCCAAACGGTTGGCCAACCAAACGGGAAAACCCATCCCCGTTGATGACAATGAACTAGCTAGGAACACTGTCAACCAACAAGGACAAACCAGTCTCATAAAGTGATTCATTTATTTTGTGTCATCACAGTTGAAAATAGCATTTTTGCAAATCTAATCATTTAGCATGACTAAGCATTTTTCAATACTCTAAATAAATCAGGTTCTCAGGTATTGATAAGTGGTCAAGGGTGGTAATGCATCAATTGGTTGTCAATCAACTCCTATTAACCTAATGCAATAGATTAACTCGTGTGATAAACATTTTAAACCAACAAGGAGAGGGAAAATGCACCGGGGCTTGCCTTGGATTGCGTAGAGTGTCGGATCCGGGTCAGTGCCACAAATATCAAATCCTTGCACAATTTCCTGAGCAGTCTCCTCCGATGGACCCTCAGACTTTACCTCCGGATTCTCGGTTACTACACGTTTGCAATGAATGAATGTATGAATGCGATGTGCATGAAATGATAGATAAATTTAAAAATAAATATGGTTACACACTTGATCAAGACCCTACCATAAGCTAGTCATGATTGCTCTAATTCACAGTGCCCTAGGTCATAAAGGTGATTGACCTAGAATCTCAAGCAATCCAAAAATCACACCAATCAATAATCATTTCATTACCTATCCCATTTATTAATCATTTAAACCAATATATAATTTAATAAATATTTAAATATTCCATTTGAGGTCAAACTTCACCAACAGTTAGATCTGGACCAAAAACAGTACCAATTAAATTTTCATGATTTTTGGACCTACAGAGAATTTACTAAAAGTCATCAAAAATTCCTTTTATCATTTAATGTGCTGATTTTTAATTAATACAGAAAGCACTCAAATCCTACCTTTGATATTTTTATTAAATTCTACACATCACAGAGAGTATCCACAAATATTTTCATAATTTTTGGTACAGTAGGTTAATCCACACAAAAGGATTAAAACCTAACAGTATTCATTTTAATTAAAAATGAAAAAGCTCTCGTAAATCGACCGAAAAAATGAAAATAGCCATTCGGCCCATTCAGGCGAAAAGGCGCAGTATGGCCCAGCCGCACCCGTGCGCGCACGCCCGCGCGCACTCGCCCCCGGACCGGCCGCTGACAGAGGGGCCCCAGCCGTCAGCCCCGCGAGTTTGCTCTCTCTCTCTTGGCCGCTGACAGGCGGGTCAGCCCTGTCAGGGTCGTCCCCTTCCTCCAGCCAAATGCTACTGCGCGCGCGTGCTCAGCACGGCGCAGCCTCCGCCGCCGGCGACCCCAACGGCGAATGCTAACGGACCTACGACTTCCCTAGACCCTATACGAAACCTCTACACGCCTAGCCCTAGCCCTAGCCGTCTCCGGCGAGTTAGGAACTCGCCCATGGCGGAACGGCGGCGCAGCAACTCGCGTTCCGGCCAGTGGAGTGCGGCAACTATACTGAAAAAGGCATGGATGGACTCAGGGGCTCACCACGGGGTAGATGGACGGATCGATTCGACCAGAGACAGAGCGGAGAGGTGGGCGTGACGACGACGACGGCTGACACGGCTCGGCGACGACGGCGACAACACGTTTCGACGAACCTGGGACGCAAGAAGACAAACCATCTAAAGGATTAGTCTCACCGAGTCACCAAGAACTCGAAACACTCGGCGAGAAAGCCAGACCTTCACCACAGCGGCACGGGCTCGACGGCGACACCTGCGGCGGAGCTCCGGCGGACACCGAGGACAACCGTGCGCGTTTCGGGCCCAACAGAGCACTCCAAACCGAAACAACGGCAGCACTAGATGCGCAAGGGAAAAGGCTAACTAACTGGAAGATGGAGATGGTGAAGGAGGACGGAGCACGATGAATTTTGCCGGACACCGACGAGCTCAAACGTGGCCGCGGTCGGGAGAAATGAGGGCGGGGCGGTGCGGTGGTGGCTTATAGGCCGGGCAAGGGCGAGGATAAGCTCGGGCTGGGTCCGGGGCCCCCTCTCGGCTGCTCGACAACGGCCCTGCCCACCCACGCCGGCCGGACGGCGCCCGGTGCCGCGCGCGGCACGCGCGTACGGCGAGGAAGAAGAACAGGGGACCCCCTGTTGCTACAGTAGAAGTGCTAGTAGGTCAAATGCTATTTGTTGCCAATTTGAGCTGATCTCAATCGAATTCGAGGAAGTGGTGAATAGCAAAGTTGTAGGGTATTTCCAGTAGATCACTTTTGCTTTTGACACCAAATTCAAATTCGGCCAAAATTTCAAATTACAGAAAAGGGGGGTGAAAGTAGGGTTTGAATTTCAAACTGAAATTTTAAAATTACTTTTGATTTTTCTCAACAATTTGAAAATTGGTAAACTATGAAAGTTGTTCTACTCAGTGAGCTTGACAACTTCTATTAAGAAAGTTTTTGAATATTCTCAATATTTTTGAAATTGAAGTTTCAAATTTAAATATCAACATACTAATTTGAGTTTAATTTGAATTTTTATAATATAACTTCAAAATATCCAAAAATAAAAGTTGTTCTATTTTAAAAGCTCTACAACTTTTGTTAATACATTTTTCTCAGATTCATTATAGATTTTGAATTGGGTTTTAGGTCAACTTTAGGGCTTAATTTGATTTTTATTTAATTTTATTTTTGATTTTTGATTGAGGACTTAATTACACAATCAATACTAGCTGAAATCAAACCACTCTAAGAGCCCTAAGCACAATCATATGCAGATGCTTAAATTTAAATATGATGACATGGCAGATTAATTAAATTGTAATACCAAAGGTATTACAAAGACAGATGGGCAGACTGAAAGAGTCAATCAGATATTGGAAGATATGTTGAGAACTTGTGCATTGCAGTTTGGTACGAGTTGGGATAAAAGTTTGCCTTATGCGGAGTTTTCATATAACAATAGTTATTAACAAAGTCTTAAGATGACACCGTTCGAAGCATTGTATGGACGTAAGTGCAGAACTGCTTTGTTTTGGAATCAAACTGGTGAAACTTAGGTGTTTGGATCAGATGTTCTGAAAGATGCAGAAGAACTAGTGCAAATAATCCGGGAGAATCTAAGAATAGCACAGTCCCGTCAGAAGAGCTATGCTGATAATCGGAGAAGAGATTTAGCTTTTGAAGTAGGTGATTATGTCTACTTGAAGGTGTCACCAATGAAAGGTGACAAGAGATTCAATATGAAAGGAAAGTTAGCGCCTCGGTATGTTGGACCATTTAAAATTATAGCTAGATGTTTCTTATGAATTAGAATTGCCTGAAAATCTAGCCGGTGTGCATAATGTGTTCCATGTCTCTCAACTGAAGAAGTGTTTGTGGGTGCCAGAAGAACTAATATCTTTGGAAGAATTACAGATTAAAGATAATCTCACATACGAAGAGTATCCGATTAGGATCTTGGAAACCGCTGAAAGTCATAAGAAGCAGGATTATAAAAATGTGTAAAGTTCAGTGGAATCGGTATTCAAAGGCAGAGGCAACTTGGAAAAGAGAGGATGATCTCAGATAGTCATACCAGCACCGTTCAATCTCGAGGACGAGATTATTTTTAAGGGGGTAGAATTTGTAACTCCCGAAATTTTGGATTTAATTAAAACATAGAAATTTAAATGGTTTTAATAGCAATTTTTTTAGCTATTTGAATTGTAGGAAAAATAATAATTTATGAATTGGATTAAGCTTTGAATATTTGGTCATGTACTGTTGCATGCATGCTACTGCATATTATTTTTGTATGCCCAACCTTTTTTTAGCTTGCTTGTTTTTTTCTTTCCAAAAAAAATATTTTTTGAGAATTCGATTTGGAAAACTTAATAACAAATGGAATTTTCTTTGTGAAAAGAAGTAAATCTTTCTTTCCTCTTGTGCTGGCCGAGGGCCTCCACTTCTGTTCCTTCTCTGTTTTGGTCGTGGCCTGCCTCCTTCCTTGCTGTTTGAGCCGAGCCCTGCAAGCAGATCGCGTGCGCACCCTGCAACCAGCAAAGCCGCAGCACGTCGCGTCCGTTTTTTCTTGATGTCACGGGGCCAAGGCGTCAGCTTCTCCTCCCTGTATCTGTGTTCGAGCAAAACAAGGCGCAGCAACAAATCCCCGGTCGAGCCGGACTTGTGCGTCTTCGTGCGTTCAACCTCCGAGTCCCTTTTGGTGTGCACCATACTCGGCCTATAAGAGGCTCTAGGGTCAGCACGCCCTCCCTTTTCCCATCTGTTAACTCGCGTGCCGCCAGCATCGTAGCATCAGCCGCCAAATCGCCACCGCAGTTCGAGATCGGGCCACTGCCGTCGCCGGTCACCTACGTCGTTTCCCCGGCCAAATTGAAGCCATGGTGAGTGTCTTAGAGTAGCGCAGAAGCTTCCCGATCCTTCTATTCCTTCAACTCTGACCGTCACCACCATCTGCAGAACCGCCGACGACGTCGCGTCCGCCGCTCCCTGTCAATCGACCATCCTCATGCCCTCTCTGTCCGAGTTGAGCCCTTGGTGAGTTTCTCCATTCACCCATACATCTTCCCATTGCATTAATCTGAAGAACCATCGCCCCTAGGGCTCTGGCCATGTTCGCCGGCGAGCCCTTGCCGCTGTCCATGGCAGCCAACTTGCAAAACCCCATCCCCGACTTTGTTTTGGCCCTGAGATAGCTCCCAGTCACCTCCTCTCTCTCCCGGGATGTCTGGTTTGTCGATTTGTGGACCGCAGTCCCGAATCCGAGGACGCCGGCGAGGTCCTGGCCGGAATCGATGGCCGCCGCCGCGATCAGCTTCAGAACTGGCCGTGAGCCATCCCTCTGCTCTCTTTTGAACCATCCACAACCGTCCATTTTCAGATCAAGCGCCCAGATTAGAACTTACCCCTTCGTGGGCTATTTTGTTAAAGAGACCCCACCGTTTGTCTAAATAAACCCGCCATCCTTTGGCACTATTCACAGTGAGTGCGGATACTTTGTTAACAACCCCTCGCGTTTATGCAAATCGGGCCGCAGTCCTCTGCCAGTTGAATATTTGAATTCGATTTAATCTTTATTCAAAAATAATTCCATACTATTGCAGTTTTGCCACCGAACTTGTTTGGGCCTTAATTTCTTCGTTTTAAATCCGTTTTCATGATCTTTATATCGATGTGATCATTGAAACGAGTAGAGTAGTTTTATACCATTTTTAAACTGTTTTTATTCTGTTGGTGTACTGTTCTAATTATTTCCCCTGTTTGCTTCGTTTATGATTGTCCGATGTTTGTGTGGTGATGTGCTGATCGATCGAGTATAGACAGTGAGCAGTACATGGGAGATCTAGAATATTTCTACGAGCAGGAATCAACAGGGGTACTTTGATCAAGGCAAGTATAACATGGACCATTCTTGATGTCATATTCATGAAAATTACAATTCATATATGCATGTGTCCACCTTGACAACCGTAGAGATCATAATCTAGATTTGCTATCTTGATTCCATGTTCACCTATTGGGATGTGCATTGGGTAGATTTTGCTAGTGCTCTATTAATGCCAATGGCCTTGTGATATGATTAATAGATTGTGCAATGAACATTTAATATGATTTTATTATTGTTCAAAAGGGGGCTAGAGCCTTGGGTTGGATGGTTTGGCTCTAGTTTCTCTCCATAGGATTTCTATAAGTGTTTAATCCGGGACATACGTACAGCTATGAGGGCTATATGGCTCTGGCTTTAGTTGTTTAAAAGACCTTTTCTAACTTGTTAGAGGTTACCCGAAAGGGCGCAATTGGGGTTTGACACCTTGGGTGTAGTACGGCTCCTAGTCCTATGGGTATAGCCGTGAAGGAGTGTGCCATTTAGAAAAGGGGGGTTTCTACATCTCGCTGCCACTCACCCTTGCGGCCTAACTTGTTAGACGAACTTTTAAATGGCTTTATATGGTTAGCTAGTGTGCGGGTGTAATGAACTCATGCATTAGAAAATCATGACTCACAGGTAAAGTGTACACCTCTGCGCAGAGTTTAATAATCTGTCATGACAGCCGCGCTCACGGTCACGAGCGGCCTTGAAACTTTTACAGCTAGATGGTTTCTATTACATTCATGCTATGTTTATTATTGTTGTTAATGCCTTTGCTATTTATTAACTTATTACAATTGATCATTGGATTAATTATGGGGTTTGGAATGCTTGATGCTACTCAACTGCTAAAATGAATATGAATATTAAAACTTAATGCAGTCAAACAGTGTCTAGCCTATTTGTGCCTCATGACCCCGTGTTGTACATGCTGAGTATGAAATGTGCTCACTCTTGCTATTACCACCACAACAGATGAAGATTGGAATGAGGACTACCGAAACGAGTATTAGGCTTGGTGTCTCCCAGTCGACCTTGTCCCTGTGATGGAGCTTCCGCAAAAATGTTATCTTAGTTCTTATTTATATTTGTTTGATACTCTGTAATAAATACTTATTCGTTATGTAAACACATGTAATGATACTATTTATAATTTGTCAGCTTATACGTGTGACTATTCTTGGGCACATATGTATTCTTTATGCATCCTATTTTGTTTTTAAAATGTTGGTGTGACAGAGTGTCAGGTGATTCTTCGGGGTCAAAAATGGGTTGAGATGAGTCTTGTAACGTGAGTATAGAAGGGGAGAAGATAGGAATCGGTTCAAAATGGTTTGGCTCTCCTTCTATGGCATTGCTAGTTATTCCATCCTTGGGTGTTTTCCAATAAGGACGCTTCCTAAGAGATTTCTTCTGAAAAGAATTTGATTTATATTCACTAGAAGATCTCTTATGAGGCTGGAAGTCTAAACTTTTTTCAATATCGCAAAGATCATCCTTAATCTTAAAAGGAATTTTCAAGGGTTGAATTTCTTCTTCCCTTGTAGAATTTTGGAGTATGGATGGCTTTGGACTGATAGCTAAGTTTTGGGATTGGAAAATATGTGA
Organism: Eremochloa ophiuroides; assembly: GCA_038502445.1. Lineage (NCBI taxonomy): Eukaryota > Viridiplantae > Streptophyta > Magnoliopsida > Poales > Poaceae > Eremochloa > Eremochloa ophiuroides. Next base: position 53,096,656 of record JAHLJS010000002.1, read on the forward strand.
TTTAGCTATCGAAACTTCCTCTTTTTGGTCAGGAGATAATTCCTTTTCTTTCTCGGGGAGTTCATTATGAATGTTAGGGGGAACGAGTCCTTCCACTGATTTTATCAAATATGGACCTTGCTTTACTAGCAGATAAATGAAGGAAGCCTCTGCTAGCACATATATCAAGGGATTTCTTATCATCCTTACTAAGACCTAGGTAAAAATGTTGAAGAAGCACTAGGTCTGGAATGGCAAGGATCTGGCCCAATAGTAAGGAGATCATTAAAGCGATCCCATGATGTTTCGAGAGATTCTTCTTTTAGTTGCCTAAAAGTCAAAACCTTTCCTCGAAGGCTAGCCACTTTAGAGATGGGGAAGAATTTAGAGAGAAAATTAGAGCATAGCACTTTCCAATCTCCTTGCACTCTTCCTACGGTTTGGTCGTACCAATGTTTAGCTTTTCCCATCAAAGAGAACAGAAAAAGCTTCCATTGCAGAGTCTCATTAGACATGCCAGCAATGCGAAAACATGCACATGTCAGTAGGAACTCTCGTAGGTGTGAGTAGGGGTTTTCATCGCCTTCTCCCGAGAATGATTGTTTCCGAATCAAATCTATCCAACACGGGCGCAGCTCATAACTAGATGCTAAGATAGGCTCCGAAGATTCGGGTGGTTTAAGGCTTGCGCTCATGGGTTTAGCAAATTGATTGACAGGAATGTCACCCATGCTAAACCAAAAGGTAAAATAAAACGAAAGAAAGAAAGAAAAGATGAAAAGTGAAAGAAAGATATAAGGTAAACGGATAAATGAAAAAGAAAGATAAGAAACTAAGCTAGGTTCGTAGTTAAGTCAACAACCGTTTCCCCGGCAACGGCGCCAAAAATGCTTGTTGGTATAAATTAAATGCACATAAGAAAATATAATTATCCGCAAGCGTACAGATATAATACCATCGTAGCACTTTACCCGGAGGTTTTAAATATCGTATCCACAGGGAAACGTGTGAGACTAACTACTGTACTAACTCAACTAGGGGTGGTAACAAAGTGGTGAAAGTAAGAAGGCAGAGACTATATTAATATAAACGCTAACTTAAGGTTTAATGTGGTCGCGAGTAACAATCAAGGTTGATGATAATAGGAGTATAGAGAGGATAACTATGGTTCTCTTCTTCTAATTTTGGGTAAACTATGTCGTCTACTGCTCAACTTCGGGACATTAATTAGAGTAGTTTGAGTACAGAAACCTCACCTATAAAGATATAAATTTTCTACTCCATTAACCACGTCCTACAGGTCCTATCAACGGGAGGTGGACTACAAAGGAATCAACAAGCCTATCACACCTGCGATCTACCACCAATCCGAAAGATCAGGGGGCATTCACGATCAACCCTAGCCTAAGCATCATGCTTACACTACGATCAATACTCTGCTCTTAGGATAGGAATAAAGTACTCTAAAGAGTCACAAACCAGATAAACAGCATAGACAAAGTAAACTTAGATCAGAAAGATAATTACCAAAGAAATCTTGAAGACAAACTCATGAAGAACATGAATCCACTGAAGTACAAGCCGTAGAGAGAGCACCGACAGGCCGGCGCCTCCTCCAAACTCTTCTCCCACTCTCCATCTCACTATTATCTACATGACTAGATCCTAGAGAACTACTTGATAGCTAGCTCTGAGAGTTTGATCCATTCGAGGGACGCCTCCCAAGCCAGGATGGTGCACTTGACTCGGGGGGTCCTGGGTTCCTTATATGGGGGCGCCTGGCTTCCTCTCCACCTTGGGCAAGCGATGTGGTACTAAACTTTTCTTCATACATCATTAACATGCACATGGGCCAAATTCCACATTAGGCCCAATTAATCCCGCAGCCCATGATGTGAATTTTTCCTTTTATTTGTGAAATTCATATCTTTTTATTCCGAGCTCCGAATATAGCAAATGATATGTCCGTTTCGATCGTCTCGACGAGCCCGTCACAATGGTGTAGTCCAATTCCTCATTTGAGATACTTTTATTGATGGAAAATTGCATATTCCTACAAGACAAGTGAGAACACCAAAACTCGTGGAACTCGTTAGAATTAAAACCTACAACTATGCTTTGTAATATATTTTGTGTCAAATTATGCAATAGTTGGCGGTTATATTTGGTACTTAACGACCATCAACACTAATCATCTCTTGAGCCTCCCAAGCCTCTCCCACTCACTCTAGAGCTTGATTCTCATCCATAGTGAGCTAGGGAGTCATCCAAGTGCATTGTGTTCATCTAGATCATCCTTTGGCACTTGTTGATCGTTGTTGCTACGGAATTCATCTTTTCTCTTGGTGATTGCCATCACCTAGACGGTCTTGGAGCAGCAGAGGAGTTGGCGGAGTTGGAGATTGTCTCCGGCCACTCCCAGAGGTCTTTGTGAGGGGTTTGCACCTTTCCCGGCGGAGAGCCGCAAGGTAGCCTAATACATTGCTCGTGTCATTGAGTTACCTTGCTCGTGGTAGGTTCTAGTGGCGCTCATTTGTTGAGCTTGACATTGGTTGTCAATTAACCACTGAACCACCGAGTAGTGGTCGACACAACGGGGACTAGCGTGCCGGCAAGCACGTGAACCTCGGTTTAATTTATTGTCTCCATTGTGTTGATTTGGATTTCATTGGACCATCACCTTCGAGTGTATTAGTATATCTTCCCGGTGATTGGCTATTGTCACTACTCGTCGGTATAGCCACCTCTACACTTCTCTTTACTATGAGTATTTTACTTGTGTAATAGTGGTAGTTGTAGTTTGCTTGTCCTCCTAAGAGTAAAGTAGTTGCAACCTAGGCTAGCTTATGTGTGCTTCTAGAGACTTAGCTAGAACGGTTAGGAAGGCTTGCATTTTGAGTAGGCTAGCGCAAAACTCGCTTCGCCGTTTTTGTTACTAACTACTTGATCAAGTGTTGTTTGTAAAAGTTTTAATTAGGCTATTCACCCCCTCTAGCCTATTTGGACCTATCACATGTCTCAAAAATAACAAAGTAGAGAGAGATCACACAAATAAAGGAGCATTAGTTTCTATCATATTCCACACACTTGCACATCTTGATCTAGGTTTATGACATCTTTCTCCTTGGATCCTTGTTTTGACTTTACAATATATGCAATGTAAGTATGCTTGTCATGTTTATCCCTACCTGAACTACACATAAGCCTGATAGATGTAGGATAAAATAAAGAAGGCACCCTCAAGATATGCCTTGGTAAGGAATCATATACAGTTGAGTGACTTAAGAGTACTATTTGAGGAGTAAGAATGAACTATGTGCTTTCTTTTTGAAACCATTATAAAAAATTCTAAGTATTTAGAAGATAAAGAGTTGAGATGACTTTGCCTTGAGAGTTGTTCCATTTCTCAACATCTCAGGGATATATGCTAGACAATGCTATATAACCCACTGGTATAAGCTATGTTTTGAATGAAAACTTTGTTCACCACTATCTTGGATATGTCTTAATCTTTTCTACCCTTTTTCTAACCTTTACTCGAGGACGAGTAAAGACTTAAGTATGGGGGTCTTGTTGACGATATTTATACCATGTTTTCTACCATCATAACCGTCAACAAAACATTCTTTTTGGGGGAGAAACAAGCAAACACTTAGTGACTTAGGTACAAATAGCTTGGTTCCACATGTACATGTCATTATTTGCTTGTAGGTATTCAAAACAGGTGCTTTCAGAGTTCAGAAGCCCAAGATGAAGATAATATGCAGATCAAAATATGACAAAGTATCAAAGTGATGTCACAATCATCAAAGTCTTGGCTCTAGGAGCAAGTAGACACTTGGTGCACACCATCCATGGGTCAGCTGACCCATAGAAGGTGGCTCCAAGACTCCATCTTCAAGCAACAAGCAATGGAGTGATGTAGGAGAGAGCTGAACCCAAGTGGAGCCATGTCATGGGTCAGCCGACCCATGCATGGAGCTCTGCTGGCTTTGCTGACATGGCATGATCCACTACACCTCTCCTACAGTCCATTTTCACCTTTGGATCACAAGTATAACTTTAATCAACGGTGGAAGAGCAAAGCACATGGATTCATGGGCCCACAATGAAGGAACCAATGTGACAACAAAATATTCAACACATGGGCAACACTCTATGACATGTGGGGAACAAGCTGGTGGGACCCACCTGCCATGGGGAGTCGGCCGACCCCCTAGTGTCCAAATTCCACCCACCGACTCCAAGCACGATGATAGGTAACGTGGTGAATCCAGAACGTCCAAATCAAGTCGGTTCAAGGTCGGTGGATCCAAGGGTAGAGATGGAAAGGCACATGGATTGATGACATGGCACTCTTCCTCACCCCCCTATAAATACCCCCTTGTCCTTCACTCTAATCATCAAGTGTATCATAGGAAGAAAGACTACTCTAGTAGCTTTAGTGTTAGAATAAGAGGGAAGGGAGTGAGGGAAGTCTTCAGGAGAAAGTCTCGGGCCTGTCGGGAGTCTTCTCCAAGGTGTACCTCAGCAGATGCAAGCTTCGGGTATGTTTTACATTTGAGTCCTTCTAGTATTTGATATTCTGGTTCTGGTACTAAAGTATATACTTGCTTTACCTGTACATTGCTTTACTTAGCGAAGTGCTCTAGTCTCTAGCTAAGATTAGAGTAGTAAGTGTAGTGTAGACGTGGTGTCTAGGCTATATCTTACCAGTGTAGGCCGCTTGTCACACGGATTGTTTGTGGGTGCCAGCAAGTGGTGACAGCCTTGTATGGTCTTAGTATCCCACCATGTGTGTAAGATAAGTTATTAAAATGGCAGGGCATCAATACAACTACATAGTCGGCTCGGGTAGGAGTTTTATCTCCTACTATTGAGCCTATTGCCTCTTGTAAAGGGAGGAGGTGGTAAATCTCTTTATACTTAGAAAACCAAGACCAATATCTTTGCTACATAGGGACCTCTCTATACCTACATCCTAAACCCTTTGATCACCATCTGACGGCCTTGGACCTAGTTAGTTCACTTCGCGTTCCCCGTGGAAAATACAATACCTGAAATACTCCCGGTGAAGGCTACATTAACTACCGTACGCTTGCTGTATATCCGTTTGCCACTTCTGGTGTCAACAATGCCGTAACAAAATTCCTCTCTAATACCATTCAAAACCTTCCCCAAATTCCCTCGAGAAATCCTCCTTAACCCTTGGCAAGGAATAGGGAAATTCCACGTACCCAATCTTTCATCACTTAGCTTGCTTTAATCCAACTGCTAACCATGCACTGCTCTCCTGTATTGTGTCGCTAAAGTACATGAAGCACAACATGTATTGTGGCAGGACCCTAACTGAAATCGGAGCAGGCCCAACACGAGCAGCAACTCCCCGGCCCACCAAGACCAACAACCCAGCTGCTTTGCCTCTCACGCACATACGAAGCCGCTGTCGTCTTGTTTTTCCTCGTCCGTATGAGCTTCTCTTCTTTCCGTACGAACCGGAGCAACGTCGCCTCTGCTGCTTTCCGTCCATCGAAACGGAGGGCATGGCTACCAGTTGGGGCCCCACACACGCGCAGGCGAGCACACGAACCAGCCATGCCCAACCTCGCTCGCTCTTCTCGAACCTTCCTAGTCGCTCACCTAACCACTCCTCCGGATGATCGCCACATTATGCTGGCCATCACACCAACGACGAGGACTGCCGGAGCCTTCTCCTGGAACCCTAGCTTGCAGCTACAAATACCCCAGTTGGCCTCGCCACTCTCTCCTTCTCATGTCTGCCACCACAGACCTCTCCACCTTCCATTCCTGCCTGAGCCATGGCCATGGCACCTTGAGGCCGCGACGGCGCCAACTACAGTGCCGCCATCGCATAGCAGCTGCACCAGGCCTCTCCCCATCGTCTTCTCTGACCACGACTGATGCCCATCTCAGCCTCGACGCCACCGCAAGTGCCGCGCCACAGCGCTTACTGCCCAAGGGAGGTGCCAAGCGTGGGTTCACGGACGTCATCGTGCGGCGGGAGGCAGCGGCAAGGGGCAAGGCACTGGCAGAGGATGAATAGGAGGACAAGAAGAAGACGGAGGCGCCGGCGGCTAAGCAGGTCCACTCAGCCACTCGTTGTTGTGTTTTTTCTTCGTGAAAATCTCTCCATGAATTTGAGAGTGTGGGTGAGTTTGATGTTACAAACATTTATGTATAGCCATCAGATCGTGGTTAGATGCCTTTGTAGCCTTTGATTTTAATAGAGACAAATTCTTATGTACGTTATCTTAGATGCACAAAGTTTAGAGACCTTAGCGGGGGACGCTTTTTTGGGTGGACCAAGATTTATTTAAGTATTCAATTATAGTAGAGATGTACTTATACTTAATGTGTAGCTTGGAGTATTTGTAGGGTCGAGATGGCGGACTAGAGGAGGGTGAATAGTCCTTGTTAACAACTAATTGCCGTGGAATAAACCTAATCGGTTCTAACAACAATGCACCCCTCTAACTAAGACTCTAACCACCTTGTAAAAGATCCTAGCAAAAAATGAAGGTGGTAGCCTAGTTTGTGCTTCCCTAAACCGTTCTAGCGTAATACCACACAAAACTAAACGCTAGTACTTCAAGCACGGGGGAGCTCCTATCAACTAGCAAGCAAAAGCACAGTAAGCACCTAAACTCACTAAATGCTCAATGACAAGGATACACAATCCTAATGAAGGAGCACAACATGCTTAGCTACACAAACTAAGCAAGACACTAGTTCTAATCTACACAAGCTAAGAATATAAGTGGCAAGCTACACAAGCTAACCGATCTCACAAGAGCAACTACAACTACACAAGTAAAGTAATGCACAAAATAAATAACTTGTGTAAAAGGGAGCAAACCACCGTGAAGGATGGGAAGATTTGGCGTGGTGATTTTTGCCTGGAGGTTCACTTGTCGCCACAAGCTATGTCCTCCGTTGAGACAAGCTCCAAGATTGCCGCTGTTGACAGTGGATAACGTCAACTTTTATTAGAACTTTAGACATCAAAGGATACATGAATACACACTAGTCTAGGGTTTTAACTGAGAGTTTCCATGAGTTTTGCATGTTTTGTATTTTCCAGGGGCTATTCCATAAAAGCATTAAAGAAGGGTTAAAGAGCATAATTACCACGAAACTTAACCGCCAAGGAAACATCATCACGAAGACATTGGAAGAGTCTAGAACACACCCGAAGCACCGAAGCCCGAGACCGACCAGGGTGGGGCCGGCCCGCACCCCATATTAGGGTTTTGACCCACCTTCTGGAGTCTTATTCCGCTGCCTTTGTGGAGTCATCTCGACCCTTGTTTCAAGTCGGTTTGATCCTACGGCGCACATACATCCCACCGGGCTATAAATAGAGGGGCAGACCCCCCTGGAGGGAGAAACCCATCATTCATTCAAGGCATCAAGTCCTCAAGGCATCAAGAGCCTCCTAGTTCATAGTTCTAGCCTAGTTAGATTAGAAGTAGAGGAGTTCTAGTTCTTCGGCGGATCTGAAGCCCCGGCATCTGTCTGGAGCACGGAGTTCGGTATAATTCTAGTTCTTTCTCTATTATTGTATTCTTCATTATGATTAGGGAAACATTGTTCTTAATAGTTCATATGTCCTTGATTATAATATTCTTTGTCTACTTTGATTATATGTCTAGTATAGTTGGTTTGATCTTATTGAATTCATGTAATTGCTCGTATAGCATTTATTCATACGGACGATGGATAGATGCTGAATAGTATGTAGACGTGGTGTCTAGGTATTTTGTTTATCTGCGAGTGCACCCTGATGTGGCGGGTCGTGTGGTAGATCTCGTAGGTGACAGCTACGTTGAGTCCTCTGTAGTCCACCCCCCGTATGTAGGCTAGCAGGCACGGTCGCGAAGTTGGATGATGACTCTGCTTCACATCCTTCCTAGATGATGCCCTTTGCATGTGATTATGATATAGGATTAGTCTAACAATGATTGCTAGATGTAATTGCACTAATTAGAGTTATTCATTGATGTAGTTATAGAATTACCTTTGATATTAATTCCTTAGTTTATCCATTGGCTAGCTATTACTATGACTAGAGAAATGCTCTGATGATTATCTTTTATATATGATACTTGATCATACTTATCACCTTTATCTTTATTTACCTTGTGACCTCTACCTGTTTTGAGTAGAGAAAATGACATCTGTAATGTCACTTATCCATTGTATACCATCACTATCAATATAGTAGATTAAAGTTTATCCTAGTCCTTCCCAATGGTATAAATATAAATCGACAACCTAGTAGAACTCCCTAGGTAAAATTCTACAATGGTATAATTATCTGTCCGCTTGCAGAACTGATCTTAGTTTATATTATTTATATTTATTTCTTCCTAGTCACATAGATTAATATATAAAACCTTTATTTATTGTTAGCATTATTAATTAGGGATGACAGCCTAGTTCTTGCAGAAGAATGTTGGTAATAGAAAAGTGGCTAGTTGCTAGTGACAAGTTAATTAATTACCATTCATCTTCTAATCTCGCCTCTCGCATTAAAAGTTATATAGTTCTATTTGGCGACGTTAGTAGATGTCAACAAGCAATTTTGGAGCCGTTGCCGGGGAAAGCACATTAAACTTAGGAAATATTGATAGCATATGTATACATAATGGATAAGATTGTATTACCGATTGATCTCTAACTCAAACAGGCACACCCTTGTTTTTTATCATTTTCTTATCTTATGCAGGGTGATTAATGAATGGTTTTTCTCTTTCAAATAATTTCACTGATGATCTAGAGAAACTCCTGAGAAGAAAGAAGTTTGTAGAAGCGAGTGACAATTTCAAGCTACCATCAAAAACACCCATCGCTACTCAAGCTCATTCATCAAAGGTGCTAGCTCCAATATTGGAAGAAGAACACTTAGGAGAAGATTTATCTCCTGTGTTTGAAGACATGGCTGAGAAGACGCTGCGCAAGTTCTCTGCCCCAACAACAGAAAACATCCGGACTGGACCAGCAGTCAACACGGGGGAGAATGGATTCGAGCTCGAGCCTGCTCTTGTCACCATGGTTCAAGCCAGCCAGTTTTGTGGAAAAGCTCATGAAGATGCAAGTGCACACTTACAATACTTTCTAGAGATTTGCATCACCTTCACGATTAGAGGAGTACCAAGAGATGCTATTTTACTCTGTCTTTTCCCATTTTCACTTTTGGGGAAAGTCAACCAGTGGTTCTACGCCAACAAAGACAAGAACACTACATGGGACCGATGCTCAACTACTTTCCTGGCAAAATTCTTTCCTACAGGCAAGACAAATGCTCTGCGTAGGAAAATCTCAAGTTTTCAACAGCAACATGACGAATCATTCACTAAAGCATGGGAGAGATTTCAAGATTACATTGAAGACTGTCCTCATTATGGGATAGAGGATTGGCTACTATTGCAAACCTTCTACCACGGGCTTATCTCAAGCACCCGTGAGTCCATAGATGCTGCAGCTGGAGGAGCTTTCCTGTCACTTAAGCTTCCAGAAGCTCAAGCACTTGTTGAGAAGATGGCCTCAAATTCAAGCTGTAATGAAGAATATACTCAACCTCGCAAGAGAGGAGGAGGCATCCATCATCTGAAGGAGACAAACATGGTCACTGCCAAGCTAGACCTCATCATGAAGAAGCTCGACATAGAGAAGAAGGAAGTCATGCATATCAATGATTCTCGCATGACCTGTGAAGAATGTGGAGATTACGGGCATTCAGCTGTCAACTGCTCTACGTTGCAAGAGGATGTGAGCTTCATCAACAATAACACCTACTGTCGTCCTCAGCAAAATCAAGAATGGAAGCAGCCAAACCAAGGATGGTATCAGCAACCTCGACAAAGTAATTACCAAGGTAACAACTAAGGTAATATTTATAATAATTACAATTTTCCATCTTTAAGGGATTTAGTTGCTGGTCAATCTAAATTGTTAGATCAAATGTCTAGAAAGGTAGCCCCAAATGATAAAGCTTTAGAAAATATAAATACCAAAATGGATACCTTTGCTTCTACTATACAGAATCAGCACAGCTTTAATAAAATGTTAGAATCACAATTAGCTCAGCTAGCTGCTGCTGTCCCTCCATTTGAGAAAGGAAAAATTCTGGGCCAGCCAGAGGATTTAGAAACTGCTAACCTTGTTGATATTGACAATGCAACACAATACCAAATTGAGCCTGCACATATACGGTGGATAGATCACTCACTATCTGAGAAGATGGGAGACCCTGAAAGACCTATGATTCCTATCTCCATAGGATGTCACAACTTTCCAGGGGCTATCTGCGATTTTGGCGCAAGTGTCAACATAATGCTCAAGGTAATCTATGTGAAAATTTTAGGTGATCCTTTGTTGTAGACAGATATGCGTTTGCAGCTTGCAGATCAGTCCATTTGCTGCCCCGAGGGAGTACTAGAAGAAGCTATTATCAGAGTGGGGCAATCATATGTCCCAATTGACTTTGTGATCATGGATACTGGAGGAGATGAGAAGGCACCCATTATCTTGGGACGACCATTCTTATGCACAACCAAAGCCATCATCTATGCGGAACATGCCAAGATTGTCCTCTTCATCAAAGAGAAGAAGGAGAGATTTTCGTTCAAGAACCGCATCCTCAAGAATCCAGCAGTCCCGAAGCAATTCCGTCAACAAGAAGAGCAACAACAACAACCAGCACCCAAGAAGAAGAACAATAGAAGATGGAGGAAGAACAAGCCCCAGCATGTACCTGAAGGAACCGCTCAGCTAACCAATGCTATCAACACAGAAAATGATCATATGCTCCCGAAACCATTTCCATCAAAGAAAGGTGACCCAGGTGTACCAATCATTGAATGCACAATCAGAGACATCACTTTTCCTGACACCATCTGCGACACTGGATCAGGCGTCAACGTAATGTCCAAAAAGGTATATGATGAATTATTTGATGTTTTACCATTATACCCAACATATATTCAATTACAGATGGCAGACCAATCACTGAGATTCCCTGAAGGCGTAGTCAAGGACGTCATGGTAAGAATTCAAAATAAATATATACCCGTAGATTTTCTAGTTCTTGACACGCAGGGAGACGATGAATCGCCTATTCTTTTGGAAAGACCGTTCCTCTACACCGCCAATGCTATCATCTACATCGGGTCTAGACAAATCCACTTCAACCTACCCACTGGAAAGGTACGCTGTCAATTTAAAACACATCTTAACCATGAGCAGATCAGGAAGCAACGCAACAGAAGGAAACGCCAAGCCCGCCGTCAGGCTGCCGCCTCACTGTGGATGGAAGGAGTTCCCTGGTAAGATTGTGAAGTATGAAGACTGCTACAAGGAGCAAGAAGAAGCCATACAAGCACCACGCTGGAGTGAGTGGGAAGCGAAAGCTAAGAGGATGGACCAGATTGCTAAAGCAGAAAAAGAAGAGATCTAGGCACAAGCAATTTTGGCGCCGTTGCTGGGGAAAGCACATTAAACTTAGGAAATATTGATAGCATATGTATACATAATGGATAAGATTGTATTACCGATTGATCTCTAACTCAAACAGGCACACCCTTGTTTTTTATCATTTTCTTATCTTATGCAGGGTGATGAATGAATGGTTTTTCTCTTTCAAATAATTTCACTGATGATCTAGAGAAACTCCTGAGAAGAAAGAAGTTTGTAGAAGCGAGTGACAATTTCAAGCTACCATCAAAAACACCCATCGCTACTCAAGCTCATTCATCAAAGGTGCTAGCTCCAATATTGGAAGAAGAACACTTAGGAGAAGATTTATCTCCTGTGTTTGAAGACATGGCTGAGAAGACGCTGCGCAAGTTCTCTGCCCCAACAACAGAAAACATCCGGACTGGACCAGCAGTCAACACGGGGGAGAATGGATTCGAGCTCAAGCCTGCTCTTGTCACCATGGTTCAAGCCAGCCAGTTTTGTGGAAAAGCTCATGAAGATGCAAGTGCACACTTACAATACTTTCTAGAGATTTGCAGCACCTTCACGATTAGAGGAGTACCAAGAGATGCTATTTTACTCTGTCTTTTCCCATTTTCACTTTTGGGGAAAGTCAAGCAGTGGTTCTACGCCAACAAAGACAAGAACACTACATGGGACCGATGCTCAACTACTTTCCTGGCAAAATTCTTTCCTATAGGCAAGACAAATGCTCTGCGTAGGAAAATCTCAAGTTTTCAACAGCAACATGACGAATCATTCACTAAAGCATGGGAGAGATTCCAAGATTACATTGAAGACTGTCCTCATTATGGGATAGAGGATTGGCTACTATTGCAAACCTTCTACCACGGGCTTATCTCAAGCACCCGTGAGTCCATAGATGCTGCAGCTGGAGGAGCTTTCCTGTCACTTAAGCTTCCAGAAGCTCAAGCACTTGTTGAGAAGATGGCCTCAAATTCAAGCTGTAATGAAGAATATACTCAACCTCGCAAGAGAGGAGGAGGCATCCATCATCTGAAGGAGACAGACATGGTCACTGCCAAGCTAGACCTCATCATGAAGAAGCTCGACATAGAGAAGAAGGAAGTCATGCATATCAATGATTCTCGCATGACCTGTGAAGAATGTGGAGATTACGGGCATTCAGCTGTCAACTGCTCTACGTTGCAAGAGGATGTGAGCTTCATCAACAATAACACCTACTGTCGTCCTCAGCAAAATCAAGAATGGAAGCAGCCAAACCAAGGATGGTATCAGCAACCTCGACAAAGTAATTACCAAGGTAACAACTAAGGTAATATTTATAATAATTACAATTTTCCACCTTTAAGGGATTTAGTTGCTGGTCAATCTAAATTGTTAGATCAAATGTCTAGAAAGGTAGCCCCAAATGATAAAGCTTTAGAAAATATAAATACCAAAATGGATACCTTTGCTTCTGCTATACAGAATCAGCACAGCTTTAATAAAATGTTAGAATCACAATTAGCTCAGCTAGCTGCTGCTGTCCCTCCATTTGAGAAAGGAAAAATTCTGGGCCAGCCAGAGGATTTAGAAACTGCTAACCTTGTTGATATTGACAATGCAACACAATACCAAATTGAGCCTGCACATATACGGTGGATAGATCACTCACTATCTGAGAAGATGGGAGACCCTGAAAGACCTATGATTCCTATCTCCATAGGATGTCACAACTTTCCAGGGGCTATCTGCGATTTTGGCGCAAGTGTCAACATAATGCTCAAGGTAATCTATGTGAAAATTTTAGGTGATCCTTTGTTGTAGACAGATATGCGTTTGCAGCTAGCAGATCAGTCCATTTGCTGCCCCGAGGGAGTACTAGAAGAAGCTATTATCAGAGTGGGGCAATCATATGTCCCAATTGACTTTGTGATCATGGATACTGGAGGAGATGAGAAGGCACCCATTATCTTGGGACGACCATTCTTATGCACAACCAAAGCCATCATCTATGCGGAACATGCCAAGATTGTCCTCTTCATCAAAGAGAAGAAGGAGAGATTTTCGTTCAAGAACCGCATCCTCAAGAATCCAGCAGTCCCGAAGCAATTCCGTCAACAAGAAGAGCAACAACAACAACCAGCACCCAAGAAGAAGAACAATAGAAGATGGAGGAAGAACAAGCCCCAGCATGTACCTGAAGGAACCGCTCAGCTAATCAATGCTATCAACACAGAAAATGATCATATGCTCCCGAAACCATTTCCATCAAAGAAAGGTGACCCAGGTGTACCAATCATTGAATGCACAATCAGAGACATCACTTTTCCTGACACCATCTGCGACACTTGGATCAGGCGTCAACGTAATGTCCAAAAAGGTATATGATGAATTATTTGATGTTTTACCATTATACCCAACATATATTCAATTACAGATGGCAGACCAATCACTGAGATTCCCTGAAGGCGTAGTCAAGGACGTCATGGTAAGAATTCAAAATAAATATATACCCGTAGATTTTCTAGTTCTTGACACGCAGGGAGACGATGAATCGCCTATTCTTTTGGGAAGACCGTTCCTCTACACCGCCAATGCTATCATCTACATCGGGTCTAGACAAATCCACTTCAACCTACCCACTGGAAAGGTACGCTGTCAATTTAAAACACATCTTAACCATGAGCAGATCAGGAAGCAACGCAACAGAAGGAAACGCCAAGCCCGCCGTCAGGCTGCCGCCTCACTGTGGATGGAAGGAGTTCCCTGGTAAGATTGTGAAGTATGAAGACTGCTACAAGGAGCAAGAAGAAGCCATACAAGCACCACGCTGGAGTGAGTGGGAAGCGAAAGCTAAGAGGATGGACCAGATTGCTAAAGCAGAAAAAGAAGAGATCTAGGCACAAGCAATTTTGGCGCCGTTGCTGGGGAAAGCACATTAAACTTAGGAAATATTGATAGCATATGTATACATAATGGATAAGATTGTATTACCGATTGATCTCTAACTCAAACAGGCACACCCTTGTTTTTTATCATTTTCTTATCTTATGCAGGGTGATGAATGAATGGTTTTTCTCTTTCAAATAATTTCACTGATGATCTAGAGAAACTCCTGAGAAGAAAGAAGTTTGTAGAAGCGAGTGACAATTTCAAGCTACCATCAAAAACACCCATCGCTACTCAAGCTCATTCATCAAAGGTGCTAGCTCCAATATTGGAAGAAGAACACTTAGGAGAAGATTTATCTCCTGTGTTTGAAGACATGACTGAGAAGACGCTGCGCAAGTTCTCTGCCCCAACAACAGAAAACATCCGGACTGGACCAGCAGTCAACACGGGGGAGAATGGATTCGAGCTCAAGCCTGCTCTTGTCACCATGGTTCAAGCCAGCCAGTTTTGTGGAAAAGCTCATGAAGATGCAAGTGCACACTTACAATACTTTCTAGAGATTTGCAGCACCTTCACGATTAGAGGAGTACCAAGAGATGCTATTTTACTCTGTCTTTTCCCATTTTCACTTTTGGGGAAAGTCAAGCAGTGGTTCTACGCCAACAAAGACAAGAACACTACATGGGACCGATGCTCAACTACTTTCCTGGCAAAATTCTTTCCTACAGGCAAGACAAATGCTCTGCGTAGGAAAATCTCAAGTTTTCAACAGCAACATGATGAATCATTCACTAAAGCATGGGAGAGATTCCAAGATTACATTGAAGACTGTCCTCATTATGGGATTAGAGGATTGGCTACTATTGCAAACCTTCTACCACGGGCTTATCTCAAGCACCCGTGAGTCCATAGATGCTGCAGCTGGAGGAGCTTTCCTGTCACTTAAGCTTCCAGAAGCTCAAGCACTTGTTGAGAAGATGGCCTCAAATTCAAGCTGTAATGAAGAATATACTCAACCTCGCAAGAGAGGAGGAGGCATCCATCATCTGAAGGAGACAGACATGGTCACTGCCAAGCTAGACCTCATCATGAAGAAGCTCGACATAGAGAAGAAGGAAGTCATGCATATCAATGATTCTCGCATGACCTGTGAAGAATGTGGAGATTACGGGCATTCAGCTGTCAACTGCTCTACGTTGCAAGAGGATGTGAACTTCATCAACAATAACACCTACTGTCGTCCTCAGCAAAATCAAGAATGGAAGCAGCCAAACCAAGGATGGTATCAGCAACCTCGACAAAGTAATTACCAAGGTAACAACTAAGGTAATATTTATAATAATTACAATTTTCCACCTTTAAGGGATTTAGTTGCTGGTCAATCTAAATTGTTAGATCAAATGTCTAGAAAGGTAGCCCCAAATGATAAAGCTTTAGAAAATATAAATACCAAAATGGATACCTTTGCTTCTGCTATACAGAATCAGCACAGCTTTAATAAAATGTTAGAATCACAATTAGCTCAGCTAGCTGCTGCTGTCCCTCCATTTGAGAAAGGAAAAATTCTGGGCCAGCCAGAGGATTTAGAAACTGCTAACCTTGTTGATATTGACAATGCAACACAATACCAAATTGAGCCTGCACATATACGGTGGATAGATCACTCACTATCTGAGAAGATGGGAGACCCTGAAAGACCTATGATTCCTATCTCCATAGGATGTCACAACTTTCCAGGGGCTATCTGCGATTTTGGCGCAAGTGTCAACATAATGCTCAAGGTAATCTATGTGAAAATTTTAGGTGATCCTTTGTTGTAGACAGATATGCGTTTGCAGCTAGCAGATCAGTCCATTTGCTGCCCCGAGGGAGTACTAGAAGAAGCTATTATCAGAGTGGGGCAATCATATGTCCCAATTGACTTTGTGATCATGGATACTGGAGGAGATGAGACGGCACCCATTATCTTGGGACGACCATTCTTATGCACAACCAAAGCCATCATCTATGCGGAACATGCCAAGATTGTCCTCTTCATCAAAGAGAAGAAGGAGAGATTTTCGTTCAAGAACCGCATCCTCAAGAATCCAGCAGTCCCGAAGCAATTCCGTCAACAAGAAGAGCAACAACAACAACCAACACCCAAGAAGAAGAACAATAGAAGATGGAGGAAGAACAAGCCCCAGCATGTACCTGAAGGAACCGCTCAGCTAATCAATGCTATCAACACAGAAAATGATCATATGCTCCCGAAACCATTTCCATCAAAGAAAGGTGACCCAGGTGTACCAATCATTGAATGCACAATCAGAGACATCACTTTTCCTGACACCATCTGCGACATTGGATCAGGCGTCAACGTAATGTCCAAAAAGGTATATGATGAATTATTTGATGTTTTACCATTATACCCAACATATATTCAATTACAGATGGCAGACCAATCACTGAGATTCCCTGAAGGCGTAGTCAAGGACGTCATGGTAAGAATTCAAAATAAATATATACCCGTAGATTTTCTAGTTCTTGACACGCAGGGAGACGATGAATCGCCTATTCTTTTGGGAAGACCGTTCCTCTACACCGCCAATGCTATCATCTACATCGGGTCTAGACAAATCCACTTCAACCTACCCACTGGAAAGGTACGCTGTCAATTTAAAACACATCTTAACCATGAGCAGATCAGGAAGCAACGCAACAGAAGGAAACGCCAAGCCCGCCGTCAGGCTGCCGCCTCACTGTGGATGGAAGGAGTTCCCTGGTAAGATTGTGAAGTATGAAGACTGCTACAAGGAGCAAGAAGAAGCCATACAAGCACCACGCTGGAGTGAGTGGGAAGCGAAAGCTAAGAGGATGGACCAGATTGCTAAAGCAGAAAAAGAAGAGATCTAGGCACAAGCAATTTTGGCGCCGTTGCTGGGGAAAGCACATTAAACTTAGGAAATATTGATAGCATATGTATACATAATGGATAAGATTGTATTACCGATTGATCTCTAACTCAAACAGGCACACCCTTGTTTTTTATCATTTTCTTATCTTATGCAGGGTGATGAATGAATGGTTTTTCTCTTTCAAATAATTTCACTGATGATCTAGAGAAACTCCTGAGAAGAAAGAAGTTTGTAGAAGCGAGTGACAATTTCAAGCTACCATCAAAAACACCCATCGCTACTCAAGCTCATTCATCAAAGGTGCTAGCTCCAATATTGGAAGAAGAACACTTAGGAGAAGATTTATCTCCTGTGTTTGAAGACATGACTGAGAAGACGCTGCGCAAGTTCTCTGCCCCAACAACAGAAAACATCCGGACTGGACCAGCAGTCAACACGGGGGAGAATGGATTCGAGCTCAAGCCTGCTCTTGTCACCATGGTTCAAGCCAGCCAGTTTTGTGGAAAAGCTCATGAAGATGCAAGTGCACACTTACAATACTTTCTAGAGATTTGCAGCACCTTCACGATTAGAGGAGTACCAAGAGATGCTATTTTACTCTGTCTTTTCCCATTTTCACTTTTGGGGAAAGTCAAGCAGTGGTTCTACGCCAACAAAGACAAGAACACTACATGGGACCGATGCTCAACTACTTTCCTGGCAAAATTCTTTCCTACAGGCAAGACAAATGCTCTGCGTAGGAAAATCTCAAGTTTTCAACAGCAACATGATGAATCATTCACTAAAGCATGGGAGAGATTCCAAGATTACATTGAAGACTGTCCTCATTATGGGATTGAGGATTGGCTACTATTGCAAACCTTCTACCACGGGCTTATCTCAAGCACCCGTGAGTCCATAGATGCTGCAGCTGGAGGAGCTTTCCTGTCACTTAAGCTTCCAGAAGCTCAAGCACTTGTTGAGAAGATGGCCTCAAATTCAAGCTGTAATGAAGAATATACTCAACCTCGCAAGAGAGGAGGAGGCATCCATCATCTGAAGGAGACAGACATGGTCACTGCCAAGCTAGACCTCATCATGAAGAAGCTCGACATAGAGAAGAAGGAAGTCATGCATATCAATGATTCTCGCATGACCTGTGAAGAATGTGGAGATTACGGGCATTCAGCTGTCAACTGCTCTACGTTGCAAGAGGATGTGAACTTCATCAACAATAACACCTACTGTCGTCCTCAGCAAAATCAAGAATGGAAGCAGCCAAACCAAGGATGGTATCAGCAACCTCGACAAAGTAATTACCAAGGTAACAACTAAGGTAATATTTATAATAATTACAATTTTCCACCTTTAAGGGATTTAGTTGCTGGTCAATCTAAATTGTTAGATCAAATGTCTAGAAAGGTAGCCCCAAATGATAAAGCTTTAGAAAATATAAATATCAAAATGGATACCTTTGCTTCTGCTATACAGAAACAGCACAGCTTTAATAAAATGTTAGAATCACAATTAGCTCAGCTAGCTGCTGCTGTCCCTCCATTTGAGAAAGGAAAAATTCTGGGCCAGCCAGAGGATTTAGAAACTGCTAACCTTGTTGATATTGACAATGCAACACAATACCAAATTGAGCCTGCACATATACGGTGGATAGATCACTCACTATCTGAGAAGATGGGAGACCCTGAAAGACCTATGATTCCTATCTCCATAGGATGTCACAACTTTCCAGGGGCTATCTGCGATTTTGGCGCAAGTGTCAACATAATGCTCAAGGTAATCTATGTGAAAATTTTAGGTGATCCTTTGTTGTAGACAGATATGCGTTTGCAGCTTGCAGATCAGTCCATTTGCTGCCCCGAGGGAGTACTAGAAGAAGCTATTATCAGAGTGGGGCAATCATATGTCCCAATTGACTTTGTGATCATGGATACTGGAGGAGATGAGAAGGCACCCATTATCTTGGGACGACCATTCTTATGCACAACCAAAGCCATCATCTATGCGGAACATGCCAAGATTGTCCTCTTCATCAAAGAGAAGAAGGAGAGATTTTCATTCAAGAACCGCATCCTCAAGAATCCAGCAGTCCCGAAGCAATTCCGTCAACAAGAAGAGCAACAACAACAACCAACACCCAAGAAGAAGAACAATAGAAGATGGAGGAAGAACAAGCCCCAGCATGTACCTGAAGGAACCGCTCAGCTAATCAATGCTATCAACACAGAAAATGATCATATGCTCCCGAAACCATTTCCATCAAAGAAAGGTGACCCAGGTGTACCAATCATTGAATGCACAATCAGAGACATCACTTTTCCTGACACCATCTGCGACACTGGATCAGGCGTCAACGTAATGTCCAAAAAGGTATATGATGAATTATTTGATGTTTTACCATTATACCCAACATATATTCAATTACAGATGGCAGACCAATCACTGAGATTCCCTGAAGGCGTAGTCAAGGACGTCATGGTAAGAATTCAAAATAAATATATACCCGTAGATTTTCTAGTTCTTGACACGCAGGGAGACGATGAATCGCCTATTCTTTTGGGAAGACCGTTCCTCTACACCGCCAATGCTATCATCTACATCGGGTCTAGACAAATCCACTTCAACCTACCCACTGAAAAGGTACGCTGTCAATTTAAAACACATCTTAACCATGAGCAGATCAGGAAGCAACGCAACAGAAGGAAACGCCAAGCCCGCCGTCAGGCTGCCGCCTCACTGTGGATGGAAGGAGTTCCCTGGTAAGATTGTGAAGTATGAAGACTGCTACAAGGAGCAAGAAGAAGCCATACAAGCACCACGCTGGAGTGAGTGGGAAGCGAAAGCTAAGAGGATGGACCAGATTGCTAAAGCAGAAAAAGAAGAGATCTAGGCACAAGCAATTTTGGTGCCGTTGCCGGGGAAAGCACATTAAACTTAGGAAATATTGATAGCATATGTATACATAATGGATAAGATTGTATTACCGATTGATCTCTAACTCAAACAGGCACACCCTTGTTTTTTATCATTTTCTTATCTTATGCAGGGTGATGAATGAATGGTTTTTCTCTTTCAAATAATTTCACTGATGATCTAGAGAAACTCCTGAGAAGAAAGAAGTTTGTAGAAGCGAGTGACAATTTCAAGCTACCATCAAAAACACCCATCGCTACTCAAGCTCATTCATCAAAGGTGCTAGCTCCAATATTGGAAGAAGAACACTTAGGAGAAGATTTATCTCCTGTGTTTGAAGACATGGCTGAGAAGACGCTGCGCAAGTTCTCTGCCCCAACAACAGAAAACATCCGGACTGGACCAGCAGTCAACACGGGGGAGAATGGATTCGAGCTCAAGCCTGCTCTTGTCACCATGGTTCAAGCCAGCCAGTTTTGTGGAAAAGCTCATGAAGATGCAAGTGCACACTTACAATACTTTCTAGAGATTTGCAGCACCTTCACGATTAGAGGAGTACCAAGAGATGCTATTTTACTCTGTCTTTTCCCATTTTCACTTTTGGGGAAAGTCAAGCAGTGGTTCTACGCCAACAAAGACAAGAACACTACATGGGACCGATGCTCAACTACTATCCTAGCAAAATTCTTTCCTACAGGCAAGACAAATGCTCTGCGTAGGAAAATCTCAAGTTTTCAACAGCAACATGACGAATCATTCACTAAAGCATGGGAGAGATTCCAAGATTACATTGAAGACTGTCCTCATTATGGGATAGAGGATTGGCTACTATTGCAAACCTTCTACCACGGGCTTATCTCAAGCACCCGTGAGTCCATAGATGCTGCAGCTGGAGGAGCTTTCCTGTCACTTAAGCTTCCAGAAGCTCAAGCACTTGTTGAGAAGATGGCCTCAAATTCAAGCTGTAATGAAGAATATACTCAACCTCGCAAGAGAGGAGGAGGCATCCATCATCTGAAGGAGACAGACATGGTCACTGCCAAGCTAGACCTCATCATGAAGAAGCTCGACATAGAGAAGAAGGAAGTCATGCATATCAATGATTCTCGCATGACCTGTGAAGAATGTGGAGATTACGGGCATTCAGCTGTCAACTGCTCTACGTTGCAAGAGGATGTGAGCTTCATCAACAATAACACCTACTGTCGTCCTCAGCAAAATCAAGAATGGAAGCAGCCAAACCAAGGATGGTATCAGCAACCTCGACAAAGTAATTACCAAGGTAACAACTAAGGTAATATTTATAATAATTACAATTTTCCACCTTTAAGGGATTTAGTTGCTGGTCAATCTAAATTGTTAGATCAAATGTCTAGAAAGGTAGCCCCAAATGATAAAGCTTTAGAAAATATAAATACCAAAATGGATACCTTTGCTTCTACTATACAGAATCAGCACAGCTTTAATAAAATGTTAGAATCACAATTAGCTCAGCTAGCTGCTGCTGTCCCTCCATTTGAGAAAGGAAAAATTCTGGGCCAGCCAGAGGATTTAGAAACTGCTAACCTTGTTGATATTGACAATGCAACACAATACCAAATTGAGCCTGCACATATACGGTGGATAGATCACTCACTATCTGAGAAGATGGGAGACCCTGAAAGACCTATGATTCCTATCTCCATAGGATGTCACAACTTTCCAGGGGCTATCTGCGATTTTGGCGCAAGTGTCAACATAATGCTCAAGGTAATCTATGTGAAAATTTTAGGTGATCCTTTGTTGTAGACAGATATGCGTTTGCAGCTAGCAGATCAGTCCATTTGCTGCCCCGAGGGAGTACTAGAAGAAGCTATTATCAGAGTGGGGCAATCATATGTCCCAATTGACTTTGTGATCATGGACACTGGAGGAGATGAGAAGGCACCCATTATCTTGGGACAACCATTCTTATGCACAACCAAAGCCATCATCTATGCGGAACATGCCAAGATTGTCCTCTTCATCAAAGAGAAGAAGGAGAGATTTTCGTTCAAGAACCGCATCCTCAAGAATCCAGCAGTCCCGAAGCAATTCCGTCAACAAGAAGAGCAACAACAACAAGCAGCACCCAAGAAGAAGAACAATAGAAGATGGAGGAAGAACAAGCCCCAGCATGTACCTGAAGGAACCGCTCAGCTAATCAATGCTATCAACACAGAAAATGATCATATGCTCCCGAAACCATTTCCATCAAAGAAAGGTGACCCAGGTGTACCAATCATTGAATGCACAATCAGAGACATCACTTTTCCTGACACCATCTGCGACACTGGATCTGGCGTCAACGTAATGTCCAAAAAGGTATATGATGAATTATTTGATGTTTTACCATTATACCCAACATATATTCAATTACAGATGGCAGACCAATCACTGAGATTCCCTGAAGGCGTAGTCAAGGACGTCATGGTAAGAATTCAAAATAAATATATACCCGTAGATTTTCTAGTTCTTGACACGCAGGGAGACGATGAATCGCCTATTCTTTTGGGAAGACCGTTCCTCTACACCGCCAATGCTATCATCTACATCGGGTCTAGACAAATCCACTTCAACCTACCCACTGGAAAGGTACGCTGTCAATTTAAAACACATCTTAACCATGAGCAGATCAGGAAGCAACGCAACAGAAGGAAACGCCAAGCCCGCTGTCAGGCTGCCGCCTCACTGTGGATGGAAGGAGTTCCCTGGTAAGATTGTGAAGTATGAAGACTGCTACAAGGAGCAAGAAGAAGCCATACAAGCACCACGCTGGAGTGAGTGGGAAGCGAAAGCTAAGAGGATGGACCAGATTGCTAAAGCAGAAAAAGAAGAGATCTAGACACAAGTAGAAGAATGTATAAAGAGAGATGAAGAATCAAGAGAAGCATACAAGGAAAAGCTGGAGCTAGAAAAGAGAGAAGCAGAAAAGACAGAAAAGAGATGGAAGGAGAAGGAAGAAGCACCTGCTACACCAACGCAAAATGGGGAATTGACTGAGGTAACCTCAGACGATGAACCTACTGAGTAAGTACTCTCCTCTATCTAAGTCCTGTTGGTAGACTTTAAATTCCGTACCCTAGCCATAAGGTTAGAATGGTAGTTATCTAATTAATTTAACATTCCTTAGTAATTTTGCTTAGCACATTTATTAGTACAATCATTCTTTGCATATTAAAAATAAAACAACAAAAATATTTACTGCTTTATTTACTGCATCATAAATATTAAAGCCCTATGTGAATGAACCTATGGTAACCCTGTAGGCATATTTACTATGGTGGCATAAAAATAACAATCTATATTTACTTTGTTGCATTATGAAAATCCTAAGCCCCATGGGAATGAATAATCCTTGTGGTGGCATAAAAATTATTATATAGCATGCATACATTTTTTGATTGCTGCATAAGAAACTTAGAAAAACCCCAAAAAGAGAATCCTGTTAGAATCCTACTAAAATCTATTAATTAAAATCAACTCAAAGAATAATTAATTGCTCATTGGCTGACCGCTATCCCCTTGATAATTTGAGCCTCGAGTTTTGGTTTTCTTGGAGTATAACTATGCAGGAATATTATGACTAAGGAGAGAGTCTATTAGTGGCACCCATCAGGACTGCTACTAACCAACTCGATCTGAAGATCATTCAAGCACCAAGTATTGCAAACATCAAGCTTGGGGGAGGAGCATCTCCTAGTTATCAGGTAATTATACCTATGCGCTTATTGAGTTTACTTTACACAAGCACAAAACACCAAAAATATTTGAACACATGAAGGTTCACCATAGTATCATAGGAAAATCTAAAAATACTAAAAATATGTGGAGACATGAAGGTCCACGCCTTTTAGAAAAAACCCAAAAATATGTGGGCACATGAAGGTCCACTCAGTTAGGAAACTTCTGCTGGAAATATAAAATCAGTTACTTACCATGGAGTGGTATTAAACCTAACCCCTCTCCATAAGATTTGATATAATTATTGGCAATCGAGTTTCATAGGAAAATAGAAGATCAAAGAGCTAGTTAACCCGACACTTCTACGCTGTCGATACACCTGCTTCTAGAAGGATCACTCAATTTGCAACATCAAAGACCCTGTCAAACGTCAAGCTTGGCGGAGGGCGCCCTCCAATTAAAATCCATCTAAGTATAACTTTCCTGTCTTATTATCATTATTACTATATCGTTTTTTCGCGTGAGATAGCTAGTGAGATAAAATTTGAAAACCAAATAAATATCTATCTATATATTAGAGTATGTTTAGAGTCGCTCTAGGCTAGAGTAAATCAGAAAAATGATAAACATTAAAATTTTGTCTTGGAGATGATGAATGGTTGCTCTGTCACGATACTTTTCAAATGCCTAGTTGTCAAACTTAAATTCTCCTAAGTTTTAGATATTACTGTTTTAACTTAAGAATTTACTCTAAACCTGAAACTTGTGGAGGCATATGTTTGAGCTAAGTCTAGGTAATTGATTGATATGATTCATGAAAGTTGAGCTACTATTTATCTTATTCCTAGCATTACTAAGTTCTGGACATTTATTTTTGAAAACTTAAAATTTACATGACGAGCTTTTGTATGACAAAGTATGAATTCCTACTAAGGCCATATATGATACATCTAGATAGGAAAACCTTTGCACATTCATGCTGCTTGCTTTGCATTGAGTTCAGTCAACCTTTGTTATACCATATGAGAGCCTGGTCATGCTTTTAAAACCAAGATCACATACACACTTCAGCACATATGCATTATTCCTACCCTGGGAGTAATCGCAACCATTTCTGTTTTCATCAATGTTCATCATGAAAAAAATGTTTTCTCCTACACTAGGAGTAAACACCCAAAACTATACCCCGTAGGACAGCCCTATTATAATTGCTCTAAGTTCCTATTATTATCTCTCTAGTTATTAATATTCAAAGGATACATGTGGCTATGCAAAAATATAAAAAGGAAGTAAAAGATGGACAAGTGTCCCACCATTAAAACAATGGGTACTAGATGCCCGCCTCCCGAATGATTAAAAAAAATAGAGAAAACGAAAGAATAAAGGTAGCCCATGTGTTCCTCCAAGTTACAAAGGAGAGTGAATCATTTTCAAAGAGCAAAAGTAGAATTAGGAATAGCCACTAAATACCACATATACACCTATCTACCATATTCAATACACGTGCACATCTTGGTTTGATTGTATGCCTCAATTCTCTGTGGATCCATTGTTTGACTTTACAACATATGAATTGCAAGTATGCTTAAACCTTGTTATTGCCACTCCTATGAGCTCCATTATAATCCATAGTTATAGGAAGGCATAACATTAATGCCTTAAGTGAGATCCACAAATACCATATATACTGAGAGACTTGAGGGTGTCATACAATTAAAGATCTGAGTTTTATTTTAAAAAATTGCAAAACCCTGGAATATTGGTACTATGAAGAATTTGCTACATAGTGCACGACTTGATTGTTCTTTCTCTCAATTACTCAAGACTGAGGCAAGAGCTGTAAAGCCCCATAGTTAAAAATAAAATGGGTAAATTTAAAAGTTAGAGCTGTTTTATCTAATCCGGAGGAGAATCTATGTTTGAAGCATGTGTACTTGGGAAGTATGAAAGCATTGTAGCAACTCCTGATCCAATTACATTAGTAATAAGGCTTAGTTTGTTTGCCAAGGGACTGGCAAACAGGTAATTTTGGGGATGTTGATGGTTGATAACATCAACTTTTATTAGAACTTTAGACATCAAAGGATACATGAATACACACTAGTCTAGCGTTTTAACTGACAGTTTCCACGAGTTTTGCATGTTCTGTATTTTCCAGGGGCTATTCCAGAAAATCATGAAAGAAGGGTTAAAGAGCATAATTACCACGAAACTTAACCGCCAAGGAAACATCATCACGAAGACACTGGAATAGTCTAGAACACACCCGAAGTACCGGGGCCCGAGACCCACCAGGGTGGGGCTGGCCGGCACCCCCCATTAGGGTTTCGGCCCACCTTCTGGAGTCTTCTTCCGCCGCCTTTGTGGAGTCGTCTCGGCCCTTGTATCAAGTCGATTTGATCCTACGGCGCACGTGTGTTGACACTTCTTAGCGCGACCACCAGAGACAGGGTGTTAGGCTATCTCTGATAACGGCGCCAGAAGTGCCTGGGGTATTTCTTGTGTCTATTGGATAATTCCGCAAGCGCACAGAATATACCGCTGTAGCACTTCACCCAGGAGTATTCCAAGGTATCGTTATTTATTTTTATCCCAAGGGAAAGCGGTTGCTAGGAATAATTAATAAAAAGAAAGAGAGATCCTTAAGTCTATACCAACTTAGTACCAGCTAGTGGTAGGGGGTAAATCGATAGGTAGAGGAAAAAGATAATGACACCAACACACAACAAGTATTAAGATAACTAAAAGATAACTAGTAGAGTATAGCTAGGTGGGAGGACAACGAGTGAGTATAAGACTCCTATGACACTTACTTTACACTTGTGACTGACCCTATCAAATAGATGACTTATACTAAGATAGTTACCTTACTACCGGTGTGCAGGGGGTAGTGCGAGACAATAGAGGACAAAACCACTACCCGAAGCGCCTACACTCTTATGGGAGCCTACCTTTTAAGAACTTGCCTAAAACACGTGAAGGGATATTAAGACTAGACAGGGCTGTCACCACCTGCTAGCACCCACAAACAATCCGTTCGACAAGCGTTAATCAAAGGCAAGATCGAGTCTAAGCACCACGCTTACACTAAGTCTCACTATTCTAGCTGCGTACCAACAACTAGAACACCCTATGACAGGCGATGAACTAACACACGTTGAGTTGGGACTAGATCACTATCAAGTATAAAACAACTATAGAATAAGACAAGACACAACAATACTATAAAGAATAGTAAAGACTAAGTGAGAACTTAGTGAAGTAAAGTAAAGATAATATATATTGAAAAGGATAAAGTCTTACAGAGGGAAAGGTACAAGAGCTATACCAGACTCTCCAGTAGACGACTCCGGAGACTCCGAGCGTAGCTCGACTCGACTCTTAACTCCCACACTAGACTAATACTACTACTAAAGAGTAGAACTTCACTCTAACTTGCTTCTTGTGTTGTATGGTGTGTCTTGAAGAGGAATGGGCAACCTCTATTTATAGGGGAGAGCAAGGGGGTGCCACGTCAGCGATCCGCGTGCTCCTTGCCTCTCCACCCTTGGATCCACCGCTCTGTAACCGCCTCAAGATGGATGGCTTTGGTGATTTGAGTACATGGGAAATGTGCTTGGAGTCGGTGGAGGCCAACCGACCTGGCTGGGCACCAGGGGGGTTCGGCCGACCCCCCTATGACTGGTAGGCCCAGCCAGGGTCTTCTAGAAGGAGTCCCCACCAGTCAGTGATGGTGTAGGTGGCCTAGGCCCACCAATGGTGGTTCGGCCGACCCACCCCTGGTGGGTTGGGCCTACCACCGTGGTCCCCATCTGTCATAGACTCTTCCTATGTGTTGGTTCTATCTTGATTGCTTCGTTTCATGCCTCAATCCGTGTGCCTTTGATCTCCACCGTTGAATGAAAGCACAAGTTGATCCGATGGATGAAATGACTTGGTTGGAGTGTCATACGGATCCTGCCACATCACCAGAGCCAGGTGGGCCCCATGGGCAGTTCGGCCGACCCATGGGTGGGCCCACCCTTGGCTCTGATCTCTTCCATTTGATGTTGTATGCACTGTGTTAAAAGTTGGTGGCCTGTGCCAACATGACATGGTTCGGCCGAACCATGTAGTTAGCCCCTAGCCGCTCACCTTTGCACTGATTTGGTGTTCCCTGCAATAACAAGCTAAGAGTACAAGTGGAACTTATTATTGATAAAATATGCTCATGATATGTTTATCTTCCCTTGAATCCGAGGCTTGTTGACGGGGTTTGAATGTGGAATTTTAGGGTATATCCACCATCAATAACGTGCATCCCACCGGGCTATAAATAGAGGGGTAGACCTCCCTGGAGGGAGAAACCCATCATTCATTCAAGGCATCAAGTCCTCAAACCATCAAGAGCCTCCTAGTTCATCAAGAGCCTTCTAGTTCATAGTTCTAGCCTAGTTAGATTAGAAGTAGAGGAGTTCGAGTTCTTCGGCGGATCTGGAGCCATGGCGTCTGTCTGGAGCATGGAGTTCGGTATAATTCTAGTTCTTTCTCTATTATTGTATTCTTCATTATGATTAGGGAACATTGTTCTTAATAATTCATATATTCTTGATTACAATAGTCTTTGTCTACTTTGATTATATGTCTAGTATAGTTGGTTTGATCTTATTGAATTCATGTAATTGCTCGTATAGCGTTTATTCATGCGGACGATGGATAGATGATGAACAGTATGTAGACGTGGTGTCTGGGTATTTTGTTTATCTGCGAGTGCATCCTGATGTGCCGGGTCGTGTGGTAGATCGCGTAGGTGACAGCTGCTTTGAGTCCTCTATAGTCCACCCCCCGTATGTAGGCCAGCAGGCACGGTCGCGAAGTTAGATGATGACTCTATTTCATATCCTTCCTAGATAATGCCCTTTGCATGTGATTATGATATAGGATTAGTCTAACAATGATTGCTAGATGTAATTGCACTAATTAGAGTTATTCATTGATGTAGTTATTGAATTACCTTTGATATTAATTCCTTAGTTTATCCATTGGCTAGCTATTACTATGACTAGAGAGTGCTCCGATGATTATCTTTTATTTATGATGCTTGATCATACTTATCACCTTTATCTTTATTTATCTTGTGACCTCTACCTGTTATGAGTAGAGTAAATGACATCGGTAATGTCACTTATCCATTATATATGATCACTATCAATATAATAGATTAAAGTTTATCCTAGTCCTTCCGAGTGGTATAAATATAAATCGACAACCTGGTAGAACTCCCTAGGTAAAATGCTACAATGGTATAATTATCTGTCCGCTTGCAGAACTGATCTTATTTTATATTTATATTTATTTCTGTCTAGTCATATAGATTAATATATAAAACCTTTATTTATTCTTAGCATTATTAATTAGGGATGACGACCTAGTTGTTGCATAAGAATGTTGGTAATAGAAAAGTGGCTAGTTGCTAATGACAAGTTAATTAATTACCATTCATCTTCTAATCTCGCCTCTCGCATTAAAAGTTATATAGTTATATTTGGCGACGTTAGTAGATGTCAACAGCCGCTGATCCTGTAACAAGAGGTGACCCACCATAAGTTACCACCCCAATGTGGGGCGCCCGCAAGCACTTGCTCTTTGATTCAGTCGGACCATTTGTCGCTCTTCACGTCTCGCTCTACTAGCGATGCTCTTCATGATCTCCCACAGGGTGAGCTCCAACCCCTCACAAGCTTTCTTCGGAACCAGGCACAATCTTCTTGCTTGCTTCGACGGAGCCACGAACCACCAAGCCATCTAGGAGGTGGCAACCTCCAAGAGTAACAAGCACCACTGGCTTTCGACTCGATCACCTAATGCCACTCGATGCAATCTCTCAACGCAATGCACTAGTTATTGATCACTCAATTCTCGAATGTGAAATCTATGAACACAAGTGAGTTGGAGAGCATTAAGCCATGCGCAACCAAGGGAAACACATTCCCAAGGTGTGCAAGACCCCTACCCATGGCCGACTCTCACTCCAATTTATAGCCCCAAACAAATAGAAACCGTTACTCCCTTCATTGCGCTGACTGTATACGCACCGGACGCGCACTTATGTTGCACCAGATGCATCCGGTGCACCTTTCGTTGCCACATGTACTAGCCATTTGAAGTAGCCGTTGCACGCCAACTATTCAGCACGCACCGGACACTCTGGTGCAGCCACCGGACGCTACGTGTCACGCGCCCTGTGTAATTCCAGAGTGCACCCGAGAGTTTTAGCTTCGCACCGGATGCGCACGCACCAGACGCTGAGCATCCGGTGCTCTCTCTCGGTCAGCACTACAACTCTCGCACCGGACACTGCTATAGTAGCAGCCCCACGTTCGGTGCTCTCAAACCAGCATTCGATGCGAGCGTCCTGCGCCTATCTCCGCTCGCTAAAACAGCTATAACTCTTAGCTCCGAACTCCGATTTCGATGATCTTGGAAATTTTAGAAAGCTTATTCAGAGGGCTACACAACCCACATAATTTCTTAATCCAAAACACAATGGAAAAAAGCAGTTTATCAATCCAAAATCCATCCAAGCTCACTGCGAGCTTAAATCTTTCATACTTTTGCAAATGTGCCAACTCCAAAGTATTCCACTACATTGTGCAAGTGAGTTAGCATTTTCACAAACATTTTTCAAAGGTTTTTAACTGTTTCTTGCCATGACAGTTGATCCTAGCATGTATGCAAAGTTAGATCACTCCGAGTGGCACTACATGACCGATATGCAAACAAGTTTGCTCCTCTTGATAGTACGGCCATCTAGCCTAAATCTGGTCAAGCACTTTTCTACTCAACCTTAGACCAGTGAAATAAAATGCCCTAAGTTATACCTTTGCCTTCCGTATTCCATTCTGTCACTGTCTTCGTCTCCTTCTCCAACACCTTGTTCGATGTCGGTGCAACACATGCACCAACACCTCATAAATGATATGATCAACTTAATATCATCATGTGGCTTTTGGTCCATTGATCCTCGACTTGCTTGCTCTTCACCGTTGCATTGGTCCATCAGTGGCAAGCCCACTAACTTGCCCTTCACACTTGCAACCGGTCCGTCGACGACGAGTCATGTCTTGATCTTCCCCACCAAGCCACATGACTCCATGTCATGTCTCATGCGTTTAGCTCCTTCACCATCACATGTATGATTTAAGCACCATCTTCAAGCCATTTCAACCTCCATAGCATAGATGCTCACACACATGTACCTATGGACTAATCATCTTTGTAATCAACACTTAAACACATATTAGTCCAAATAAGTTGTCACTCAATTACAAAAACCAAACAAAGACCTTTTAGTATTGTAACACCCAGTTTTCCGAAGAATACCAAGCATTAACTATATGTATGCCCAGGATCTCCACACAACACATATAGCAACAAATAAGGTAAATATCAAAAGCAATGCTTTATTACATAGCAAAACATATTTACATTAAGACTTACAAATATATCAAAGCACAACGAAAACTAGCCTTCATCTTCTATCTTCGGGTCACCAAACTCCACAGGGACGGTTGACTGGGGGAGCACTCGCCAAATACTCTTGGAACAGCTCATGGAAGCACCTTACTTGAACCAACATCTGGTACCCATCCGGGACTTTTATTGGTGACAACCACAAGCGTCAGCTCACCATGCTCAGCAAGTATAACATGAGGGGATGCAAGGCTCAAAAAGGCTAACATGGTGAAATGTCCGAGTTGGCTAGAGGGGGTGAATAGCCTAAATTGTGGATAACGTCAACTTTTATTAGAACTTTAGACACCAAAGGATACATGAATACACACTAGTCTAGGGTTTTAACTAACAGTTTCCATGAGTTTTGCATGTTCTGTATTTTCCAGGGGCTATTCCAGAAAAGCATAAAAGAAGGGTTAAAGAGCATGATTACCGAGTAACTTAACCGCCAAGGAAACATCATCACGAGAACATTAAAAGCATCTGGAACACACCCGAGGCACCGGGACCCGAAACCCCAAGGGTGGGGCCGGCCGGCACTAAGGTGGGGCCGGTCGGCGCCCCCCTACTAGGGTTTCGGCCCATCTTCTGGAGTCTTCTTCCACCGCCTCTATGGAGTCATCTTGGCCCTTGTTTCAAGTCGGTTTGATCCTACGGCGCACGTGCATCCCACCGGGCTATAAATAAAGGGGCAGACCCCCTGGAGGAATCAACCCATCATTCATTCAAGGCATCAAGTCCTCAAGCCATCAAGAGCCTCCTAGTTCATAGTTCTAGCATAGTTAGATTAGAGAATAGAGGACTTCTAGTTCTTCGACGGATATGGGGCCCCGGCGTCTGTCTGGAGCACGGAGTTCGGTATAATTCTAGTTCTTTCTCTATTATTGTATTCTTCATTATGATTAGGGAAACATTGTTCTTAATAGTTCATATGTTCTTGATTACAATAGTCTTTGTCTACTTTGATTATATGTCTAGTATAGTTGGTTTGATCTTATTGAATTCATGTAATTGCTCATATAGGGTTTATTCATGCGGACGATGGATAGATGCTGAACAGTATGTAGACGTGGTGTCCAGGTATTTTATTTATCTACGAGTGCACCCTGATGTGTTGGGTCGTATGGTAGATCGCGTAGGTGATAGCTGTGTTGAGTCCTCAGTAGTCCACCTCCCGTACGTAGGCTAGCAGGCACGGTCGCGAAGTTGGATGATGACTCTGTTTCACATCCTTCCTAGATGATGCCCTTTGCATGTGATTATGATATAGGATTAGTCTAACAATGATTGTTAGATGTAATTGCACTAATTAGAGTTATTCATTGATGTAGTTATAGAATTACCTTTGATATTAATTCCTTAGTTTATCCACTGGCTAGCTATTACTATGACTAGAGAAGTGCTCTGATGATTATCTTTTATTTATGATGCTTGATCATACTTATCAGCTTTATCTTTATTTATCTTGTGACCTCTACCTGTTTTGAGTAGAGAAAATAACATCGGTAATGTCACTTATCCATTGTATACCATCACTATAAATATAGTAGATTAAAGTTTATCCTAGTCCTTCCCAGTGGTATAAATATAAATCGACAATCTGGTAGAACTCCCTAGGTAAAATTCTACAATGGTATAATTATCTGTCCGCTTGCATAACTGATCTTAGTTTATATTATTTATATTTATTTCTACCTAGTCACATAGATTAATATATAAAACCTTTATTTATTGTTAGCATTATTAATTAGGGATGACAACCTAGTTGTTGCATAAGAATGTTGGTAATAGAAAAGTGGCTATTTGCTAATGACAAGTTAATTAATTACCATTCATCTTCTAATCTCGCCTCTCACATTAAAAGTTATATAGTTCTATTTGGTGACTTTAGTAGATGTCAACAACATTTTTGGCGCCGTTGCCGGGGAAAGCACATTAAACTTAGGAAATATTGATAGCATATGTATACATAATGGATAAGATTGTATTACCGATTGATCTCTAACTCAAACAGGCACACCCTTGTTTTTTATCATTTTCTTATCTTATGCAGGGTGATGAATGAATAGTTTTTTTCTTTCAAATAATTTCACTGATGATCTAGAGAAACTCCTGAGAAGAAAGAAGTTTGTAGAAGCGATGGACAATTTCAAGCTACCATCAAAAACACCCATCGCTGCTCAAGCTCATTCATCAAAGGAGCTAGCTCCAATATTGGAAGAAGAACACTTAGGAGAAGATTTATCTCCTATGTTTAAAGACATGGCTGAGAAGACGCTGCGCAAGTTCTCTGCCCCAACAACAGAAAACATCCGGACTGGACCAGCAGTCAACACGGGGGAGAATGGATTCGAGCTCAAGCCTGCCCTTATCACCATGGTTCAAGCTAGCCAGTTTTGTGGAAAAGCTCATGAAGATGCAAGTGCACACTTACAACACTTTCTAGAGATTTGCAGCACCCTCACGATTAGAGGAGTACCAAGGGATGCTATTTTACTCTGTCTTTTCCCATTTTCACTTTTGGGGAAAGTCAAGCAGTGGTTCTACGCCAACAAAGACAAGAACACTACATGGGACCGATGCTCAACTATTTTTCTGGCAAAGTTCTTTCCTACAGGCAAGGCAAATGCTCTGCGTGGGAAAATCTCAAGTTTTCAACAGCAACATGACGAATCATTCACTCAAGCATGGGAGAGATTCCAAGATTACATTGAAGACTGTCCTCATCATGGGATAGAGGATTGGCTACTATTGCAGACCTTCTACCACGGGCTTATCTCAAGCACCCGTGAGTCCATAGATGCTACAGCTGGAGGAGCTTTCCTATCACTTAAGCTTCCAGAAGCTCAAGCACTTGTTGAGAAGATGGCCTCAAATTCAAGCCGTAATGAAGAACGTACTCAACCTCGCAAGAGAGGAGGAGGCATCCATCATCTGAAGGAGACAGACATGGTCACTGCCAAGCTAGACCTCATCATGAAGAAGCTCGACATAGAGAAGAAGGAAGTCATGCATATCAATGATTCTCGCATGACTTGTGAAGAATGTGGAGATTACGGGCATTCAGCTGTCAACTGCTCTACGTTGCAAGAGGATGTGAACTTCATCAACAATAACACCTACTGTCGTCCTCAGCAAAATCAAGGATGGAAGCAGCCAAACCAAGGATGGAATCAGCAACCTCGACAAGGTAATTACCAAGGTAACAACTAAGGTAATAATTATAATAATTACAATCTTCCACCCTTAAGAGATTTAGTTGCTGGTCAATCTAAATTGTTAGACCAAATGTCTAGAAAGGTAGCCTCAAATGATAAAGCTTTAGAAAATATAAATACTAGAATGGATACCTTTGCTTCTGCTATAAAGAATCAGCACAGCTTTAATAAAATGTTAGAATCACAATTAGCTCAGCTAGCTGCTGCTGTCACTCCATTTGATAAAGGAAAAATTCTGGGCTAGCCAGAGGGTTTAGAAACTGCTAACCTTGTTGATATTCACAATGCAACACAATACCAAATTGAGTGTGCAGATATATAGTGGATCGATCACTCACTATCTGAGAAGATGGGAGACCCTGGAAGACCTATGATTCGTATCTCCATAGGATGTCACAACTTTCCAGAGGCTATCTGCGATTTCGGCGCAAGTGTCAACATAATGCTCAAGGTAATCTATGTGAAAATTTTAGGTGATCCTTTGTTGTATATAGATATGCGTTTGCAGCTTGTAGATCAGTCCATTTGCTACCCCGAGGGAGTACTAGAAGAAGCTGTTATCAGAGTGGGGCAATCATATGTCCCAATTGACTTTGTGATCATGGATACTGGAGGAGATGAGAAGGCACCCATTATCTTGGGACGACCATTCTTATGCACAACCAAAGCCATCATCTATGCGGAACATGCCAAGATTGTCCTCTTCATCAAAGAGAAGAAGGAGAGATTTTCATTCAAGAACCGCATCCTCAAGAATCCAGCAGTCCCGAAGCAATTCCGTCAACAAGAAGAGCAACAACAACAACCAGCACCCAAGAAGAAGAACAATAGAAGATGGAGGAAGAACAAGCCACAGCATGTACCTGAAGGAACCGCTCAGCTAATCAATGCTATCAACACAGAAAATGATCATATGCTCCCGAAACCATTTCCATCAAAGAAAGGTGACCCAGGTGTACCAATCATTGAATGCACAATCAGAGACATCACTTTTCCTGACACCATCTGCGACACTGGATCAGGCGTCAACGTAATGTCCAAAAAGGTATATGATGAATTATTTGATGTTTTACCATTATACCCAACATATATTCAATTACAGATGGCAGACCAATCACTGAGATTCCCTGAAGGCGTAGTCAAGGACGTCATGGTAAGAATTCAAAATAAATATATACCCGTAGATTTTCTAGTTCTTGACACGCAGGGAGACGATGAATCGCCTATTCTTTTGGGAAGACCGTTCCTCTACACCGGCAATGCTATCATCTACATCGGGTCTAGACAGATCCACTTCAACCTACCCACTGGAAAGGTACGCTGTCAATTTAAAACACATCTTAACCATGAGCAGATCAGGAAGCAACGCAACAGAAGGAAACGCCAAGCCCGCCGTCAGGCTGCCGCCTCACTGTGGATGGAAGGAGTTCCCTGGTAAGATTGTGAAGTATGAAGACTGCTACAAGGAGCAAGAAGAAGCCATACAAGCACCACGCTGGAGTGAGTGGGAAGCGAAAGCTAAGAGGATGGACCAGATTGCTAAAGCAGAAAAAGAAGAGATCTAGGCACAAGTAGAAGAATGTATAAAGAGAGATGAAGAATCAAGAGAAGCATACAAGGAAAAGCTGGAGCTAGAAAAGAGAGAAGCAGAAAAGACAGAAAAGAGATGGAAGGAGAAGGAAGAAGCACCTGCTACACCAACGCAAAATGGGGAATTGACTGAGGTAACCTCAGACGATGAACCTACTGAGTAAGTACTCTCCTCTATCTAAGTCCTGTTGGTAGACTTTAAATTCCGTACCCTAGCCATAAGGTCAGAATGGTAGTTATCTAATTAATTTAACATTCATTAGTAATTTTGCTTAGCACATTTATTAGTACAATCATTCTTTGCATATTAAAAATAAAACAACAAAAATATTTACTGCTTTATTCACTGCATCATAAATATTAAAGCCCTATGTGAATGAACCTATGGTAACCCTGTAGGCATATTTACTATGGTGGCATAAAAATAAAAATAAAAATAACAATCTATATTTACTTTGTTGCATTATGAAAATCCTAAGCCCCATGGGAATGAATAATCCTTGTGGTGGCATAAAAATTATTATATAGCACGCATACATTTTTTGATTGCTGCATAAGAAACTTAGAAAACCCCAAAAAGAGAATCCTGTTAGAATCCTACTAAAATCTATTAATTAAAATCAACTCAAAGAATAATCAATTGCTCATTGGCTGACCGCTAACCCCTTGATAATTCGAGCCTCGAGTTTTGGTTTTCTTGGAGTATAACTATGCAGGAATATTATGACTAAGGAGAGAGTCTATTAGTGGCACCCATCAGGACTGCTACTAACCAACTCGATCTGAAGATCATTCAAGCACCAAGTATTGCAAACATCAAGCTTGGGGGAGGAGCATCTCCTAGTTATCAGGTAATTATACCTATGCGCTTATTGAGTTTACTTTACACAAGCACAAAACACCAAAAATATTTGAACACATGAAGGTTCACCATAGTATCATAGGAAAATCTAAAAATACTAAAAATATGTGGAGACATGAAGGTCCACGCCTTTTAGAAAAAACCCAAAAATAAGTGGGCACATGAAGGTCCACTCAGTTAGGAAACTTTTGCTGGAAATATAAAATCAGTTACTTACCATGGAGTGGTATTAAACCTAACCCCTCTCCATAAGATTTGATATAATTATTGGCAATCGAGTTTCATAGGAAAATAGAAGATCAAAGAGCTAGTCAACCCGACACTTCTACGCTGTCGATACACCTGCTTCTAGAAGGATCACTCAATTTGCAACATCAAAGACCCTGTCAAACGTCAAGCTTGGCGGAGGGCGCCCTCCAATTAAAATCCATCTAAGTATAACTTTCCTGTCTTATTATCATGATTACTATATCGTTTTTTCGCGTGAGATAGCTAGTGAGATAAAATTTGAAAACCAAATAAATATCTATCTATATATTAGAGTATGTTTAGAGTCGCTCTAGGCTAGAGTAAATCAGAAAAATGATAAACATTAAAATTTTGTCTTGGAGATGATGAATGGTTGCTCTGTCACAATACTTTTCAAATGCCTAGTTGTCAAACTTAAATTCTCCTAAGTTTTAGATATTACTGTTTTAACTTAAGAATTTACTCTAAACCTGAAACTTGTGGAGGCATATGTTTGAGCTAAGTCTAGGTAATTGATTGATATGATTCATGAAAGTTGAGCTACTATTTATTTTATTCCTAGCATTACTAAGTTCTGGACATTTATTTTTGAAAACTTAAAATTTACATGACGAGCTTTTGTATGACAAAGTATGAATTCCTACTAAGGCCATATATGATACATCTAGATAGGAAAACCTTTGCACATTCATGCTGCTTGCTTTGCATTGAGTTCAGTCAACCTTTGTTATACCATATGAGAGTCTGGTCATGCTTTTAAAACCAAGATCACATACACACTTCAGCACATATGCATTATTCCTATCCTGGGAGTAATCGCAACCATTTCCATTTTCATCAATGTTCATCATGAAAAAAATGTTTTCTCCTACACTAGGAGTAAACACCCAAAACTATACCCCGTAGGACAGCCCTATTATAATTGCTCTAAGTTCTTATTATTATCTCTCTAGTTATTAATATTCAAAGGATACATGTGGCTATGCAAAAATATAAAAAGGAAGTAAAAGATGGACAAGTGTCCCAGCATTAAAACAATGGGTACTAGATGCCCGCCTCCCGAATGATTAAAAAAAATAGAGAAAACGAAAGAATAAAGGTAGCCCATGTGTTCCTCCAAGTTACAAAGAAGAGTGAATCATTTTCAAAGAGCAAAAGTAGAATTAGGAATAGCCACTAAATACCACATATACACCTATCTACCATATTCAATACACGTGCACATCTTGGTTTGATTGTATGCCTCAATTCTCTGTGGATCCATTGTTTGACTTTACAACATATGAATTGCAAGTATGCTTAAACCTTGTTATTGCCACTCCTATGAGCTCCATTATAATCCATAGTTATAGGAAGGCATAACATTAATGCCTTAAGTGAGATCCACAAATACCATATATACTGAGAGACTTGAGGGTGTCATACAATTAAAGATCTGAGTTTTATTTTAAAAAATTGCAAAACCCTGGAATATTGGTACTATGAAGAATTTGCTACATAGTGCACGACTTGATTGTTCTTTCTCTCAATTACTCAAGACTGAGGCAAGAGCTGTAAAGCCCCATAGTTAAAAATAAAATGGGTAAATTTAAAAGTTAGAGCTGTTTTATCTAATCCGGAGGAGAATCTATGTTTGAAGCATGTGTACTTGGGAAGTATGAAAGCATTGTAGCAACTCCTGATCCAATTACATTAGTAATAAGGCTTAGTTTGTTTGCCAAGGGACTGGCAAACAGGTAATTTTGGGGATGTTGTTGATGGTGGATAACATCAACTTTTATTAGAACTTTAGACATCAAAGGATACATGAATACACACTAGTCTAGGGTTTTAACTGACAGTTTCCACGAGTTTTGCATGTTCTGTATTTTCCAGGGGCTATTCCAGAAAATCATGAAAGAAGGGTTAAAGAGCATAATTACCACGAAACTTAACCGCCAAGGAAACATCATCACGAAGACACTGGAAAAGTCTAGAACACACCCGAAGTACCGGGGCCCGAGACCCACCAGGGTGGGCCCGGCCGGCACCCCCCATTAGGGTTTCGGCCCACCTTCTGGAGTCTTCTTCCGCCGCCTTTGTGGAGTCGTCTCGGCCCTTGTATCAAGTCGATTTGATCCTACGGCGCACGTGTGTTGACACTTCTTAGCGCGACCACCAGAGACAGGGTGTTAGGCTATCTCTGATAACGGCGCCAGAAGTGCCTGGGGTATTTCTTGTGTCTATTGGATAATTCCGCAAGCGCACAGAATATACCGCTGTAGCACTTCACCCAGGAGTATTCCAAGGTATCGTTATTTATTTTTATCCCAAGGGAAAGCGGTTGCTAGGAATAATTAATAAAAAGAAAGAGAGATCCTTAAGTCTATACCAACTTAGTACCAGCTAGTGGTAGGGGGTAAATCGATAGGTAGAGGAAAAAGATAATGACACCAACACACAACAAGTATTAAGATAACTAAAAGATAACTAGTAGAGTATAGCTAGGTGGGAGGACAACGAGTGAGTATAAGACTCCTATGACACTTACTTTACACTTGTGACTGACCCTATCAAATAGATGACTTATACTAAGATAGTTACCTTACTACCGGTGTGCAGGGGGTAGTGCGAGACAATAGAGGACAAAACCACTACCCGAAGCGCCTACACTCTTATGGGAGCCTACCTTTTAAGAACTTGCCTAAAACACGTGAAGGGATACTAAGACTAGATAGGGCTGTCACCACCTGCTAGCACCCACAAACAATCCGTTCGACAAGCGTTAATCAAAGGCAAGATCGAGTCTAAGCACCACGCTTACACTAAGTCTCACTATTCTAGCTGCGTACCAACAACTAGAACACCCTATGACAGGCGATGAACTAACACACGTTGAGTTGGGACTAGATCACTATCAAGTATAAAACAACTATAGAATAAGACAAGACACAACAATACTATAAAGAATAGTAAAGACTAAGTGAGAACTTAGTGAAGTAAAGTAAAGATAATATATATTGAAAAGGATAAAGTCTTACAGAGGGAAAGGTACAAGAGCTATACCAGACTCTCCAGTAGACGACTCCGGAGACTCCGAGCGTAGCTCGACTCGACTCTTAACTCCCACACTAGACTAATACTACTACTAAAGAGTAGAACTTCACTCTAACTTGCTTCTTGTGTTGTATGGTGTGTCTTGAAGAGGAGTGGGCAACCTCTATTTATAGGGGAGAGCAAGGGGGTGCCACGTCAGCGATCCGCGTGCTCCTTGCCTCTCCACCCTTGGATCCACCGCTCTGTAACCGCCTCAAGATGGATGGCTTTGGTGATTTGAGCAATGGGAAATGTGCTTGGAGTCGGTGGAGGCCAACCGACCTGGCTGGGCACCAGGGGGGTTCGGCCGACCCCCCTATGACTGGTAGGCCCAGCCAGGGTCTTCTAGAAGGAGTCCCCACCAGTCAGTGATGGTGTAGGTGGCCTAGGCCCACCAATGGTGGTTCGGCCGACCCACCCCTGGTGGGTTGGGCCTACCACCGTGGTCCCCATCTGTCATAGACTCTTCCTATGTGTTGGTTCTATCTTGATTGCTTCGTTTCATGCCTCAATCCGTGTGCCTTTGATCTCTACCGTTGAATGAAAGCACAAGTTGATCCGATGGATGAAATGACTTGGTTGGAGTGTCATACGGATCCTACCACGTCACCAGAGCCAGGTGGGCCCCATGGGCAGTTCGGCCGACCCATGGGTGGGCCCACCCTTGGCTCTGATCTCTTCCATTTGATGTTGTATGCACTGTGTTAAAAGTTGGTGGCCTGTGCCAACATGACATGGTTCGGCCGAACCATGTAGTTAGCCCCTAGCCGCTCACCTTTGCACTGATTTGGTGTTCCCTGCAATAACAAGCTAAGAGTACAAGTGGAACTTATTATTGATAAAATATGCTCATGATATGTTTATCTTCCCTTGAATCCGAGGCTTGTTCACGGGGTTTGAATGTGGAATTTTAGGGTATATCCACCATCAATAACGTGCATCCCACCGGGCTATAAATAGAGGGGTAGACCTCCCTGGAGGGAGAAACCCATCATTCATTCAAGGCATCAAGTCCTCAAACCATCAAGAGCCTCCTAGTTCATCAAGAGCCTCCTAGTTCATAGTTCTAGCCTAGTTAGATTAGAAGTAGAGGAGTTCGAGTTCTTCGGCGGATCTGGGGCCATGGCGTCTGTCTGGAGCACGGAGTTCGGTATAATTCTAGTTCTTTCTCTATTATTGTATTCTTCATTATGATTAGGGAACATTGTTCTTAATAGTTCATATATTCTTGATTACAATAGTCTTTGTCTACTTTGATTATATGTCTAGTATAGTTGGTTTGATCTTATTGAATTCA
This sequence comes from Eremochloa ophiuroides, assembly GCA_038502445.1. Lineage (NCBI taxonomy): Eukaryota > Viridiplantae > Streptophyta > Magnoliopsida > Poales > Poaceae > Eremochloa > Eremochloa ophiuroides. The sequence continues at coordinate 53,138,284 of JAHLJS010000002.1, forward strand.
TGTAATTGCTCGTATAGCGTTTATTCATGCGGACGATGGATAGATGATGAACAGTATGTAGACGTGGTGTCTGGGTATTTTGTTTATCTGCGAGTGCACCCTGATGTGCCGGGTCGTGTGGTAGATCGCGTAGGTGACAGCTGCTTTGAGTCCTCTATAGTCCACCCCCCGTATGTAGGCCAGCAGGCACAGTTGCGAAGTTAGATGATGACTCTATTTCATATCCTTCCTAGATAATGCCCTTTGCATGTGATTATGATATAGGATTAGTCTAACAATGATTGCTAGATGTAATTGCACTAATTAGAGTTATTCATTGATGTAGTTATTGAATTACCTTTGATATTAATTCCTTAGTTTATCCATTGGCTAGCTATTACTATGACTAGAGAGTGCTCCGATGATTATCTTTTATTTATGATGCTTGATCATACTTATCACCTTTATCTTTATTTACCTTGTGACCTCTACCTGTTATGAGTAGAGTAAATGACATCGGTAATGTCACTTATCCATTATATATGATCACTATCAATATAATAGATTAAAGTTTGTCCTAGTCCTTCCGAGTGGTATAAATATAAATCGACAACCTGGTAGAACTCCCTAGGTAAAATGCTACAATGGTATAATTATCTGTCCGCTTGCAGAACTGATCTTATTTTATATTTATATTTATTTCTGTCTAGTCATATAGATTAATATATAAAACCTTTATTTATTCTTAGCATTATTAATTAGGGATGACGACCTAGTTCTTGCATAAGAATGTTGGTAATAGAAAAGTGGCTAGTTGCTAATGACAAGATAATTAATTACCATTCATCTTCTAATCTCGCCTCTCGCATTAAAAGTTATATAGTTATATTTGGCGACGTTAGTAGATGTCAACTGCCGCTGATCCTGTAAGAAGAGGTGACCCACCATAAGTTACCTCCCCAATGTGGGGCGCCCGCAAGCACTTGCTCTTTGATTCAGTCGGACCATTTGTCGCTCTTCACGTCTCGCTCTACTAGCGATGCTCTTCATGATCTCCCACAGGGTGAGCTCCAACCCCTCACAAGCTTTCTTCGGAACCAGGCACAATTTTCTTGCTTGCTTCGACGGAGCCACGAACCACCAAGCCATCTAGGAGGTGGCAACCTCCAAGAGTAACAAGCACCACTGGCTTTCGACTCGATCACCTAATGCCACTCGATGCAATCTCTCAACGCAATGCACTAGTTATTGATCACTCAATTCTCGAATGTGAAATCTATGAACACAAGTGAGTTGGAGAGCATTAAGCCATGCGCAACCAAGGGAAACACATTCCCAAGGTGTGCAAGACCCCTACCCATGGCCGACTCTCACTCCAATTTATAGCCCCAAACAAATAGAAACCGTTACTCCCTTCATTGCGCTGACTGTATACGCACCGGACGCGCACTTATGTTGCACCAGATGCATCCGGTGCACCTTTCGTTGCCACATGTACTAGCCATTTGAAGTAGCCGTTGCACGCCAACTATTCAGCACGCACCGGACACTCTGGTGCAGCCACCGGACGCTACGTGTCACGCGCCCTGTGTAATTCCAGAGTGCACCCGAGAGTTTTAGCTTCGCACCGGATGCGCACGCACCAGACGCTGAGCATCCGGTGCTCTCTCTCGGTCAGCACTACAACTCTCGCACCAGACACTGCTATAGTAGCAGCCCCACGTCCAGTGCTCTCAAACCAGCATTCGATGCGAGCGTCCTGCGCCTATCTCCGCTCGCTAAAACGGCTATAACTCTTAGCTCCGAACTCCGATTTCGATGATCTTGGAAATTTTAGAAAGCTTATTCAGAGGGCTACACAACCCACATAATTTCTTAATCCAAAACACAATGGAAAAAAGCAGTTTATCAATCCAAAATCCATCCAAGCTCACTGCGAGCTTAAATCTTTCATACTTTTGCAAATGTGCCAACTCCAAAGTATTCCACTACATTGTGCAAGTGAGTTAGCATTTTCACAAACATTTTTCAAAGGTTTTTAACTGTTTCTTGCCATGACAGTTGATCCTAGCATGTATGCAAAGTTAGATCACTCCGAGTGGCACTACATGACCGATATGCAAACAAGTTTGCTCCTCTTGATAGTACGGCCATCTAGCCTAAATCTGGTCAAGCACTTTTCTACTCAACCTTAGACCAGTGAAATAAAATGCCCTAAGTTATACCTTTGCCTTCCGTATTCTATTCTGTCACTGTCTTCGTCTCCTTCTCCAACACCTTGTTCGATGTCGGTGCAACACATGCACCAACACCTCATAAATGATATGATCAACTTAATATCATCATGTGGCTTTTGGTCCATTGATCCTCGACTTGCTTGCTCTTCACCGTTGCATTGGTCCATCAGTGTCAAGCCCACTAACTTGCCCTTCACACTTGCAACCGGTCCGTCGACGACGAGTCATGTCTTGATTTTCCCCACCAAGCCACATGACTCCATGTCATGTCTCATGCGTTTAGCTCCTTCACCATCACATGTATGATTTAAGCACCATCTTCAAGCCATTTCAACCTCCATAGCATAGATGCTCACACACATGTACCTATGGACTAATCATCTTTGTAATCAACACTTAAACACATATTAGTCCAAATAAGTTGTCACTCAATTACAAAAACCAAACAAAGACCTTTTAGTATTGTAACACCCAGTTTTCCGAAGAATACCAAGCATTAACTATATGTATGCCCAGGATCTCCACACAACACATATAGCAACAAATAAGGTAAATATCAAAAGCAATGCTTTATTACATAGCAAAACATATTTACATTAAGACTTACAAATATATCAAAGCACAACGAAAACTAGCCTTCATCTTCTATCTTCGGGTCACCAAACTCCACAGGGACGGTTGACTGGGGGAGCACTCGCCAAATACTCTTGGAACAGCTCATGGAAGCACCTTACTTGAACCAACATCTGGTACCCATCCGGGACTTTTATTGGTGACAACCACAAGCGTCAGCTCACCATGCTCAACAAGTATAACATGAGGTGATGCAAGGCTCAAAAAGGCTAACATGGTGAAATGTCCGAGTTGGCTAGAGGGGGTGAATAGCCTAAATTGTGGATAACGTCAACTTTTATTAGAACTTTAGACACCAAAGGATACATGAATACACACTAGTCTAGGGTTTTAACTAACAGTTTCCATGAGTTTTGCATGTTCTGTATTTTCCAGGGGCTATTCCAGAAAAGCATAAAAGAAGGGTTAAAGAGCATGATTACCACGTAACTTAACCGCCAAGGAAACATCATCACTGAGAACATTAAAAGCATCTGGAACACACCCGAGGCACCGGGACCTGAGACCCCAAGGGTGGGGCCGGCCGGCACCAAGGTGGGGCCGGTCGGCGCCCGCCTACTAGAGTTTCGGCCCATCTTCTGGAGTCTTCTTCCACCGCCTCTATGGAGTCATCTTGGCCCTTGTTTCAAGTCGGTTTGATCCTACGGCGCACGTGCATCCCACCGGGCTATAAATAAAGGGGCAGACCCCCTGGAGGAATCAACCCATCATTCATTCAAGGCATCAAGTCCTCAAGCCATCAAGAGCCTCCTAGTTCATAGTTCTAGCATAGTTAGATTAGAGAATAGAGGACTTCTAGTTCTTCGGCGGATCTGGAGCACGGAGTTCGGTATAATTCTAGTTCTTTCTCTATTATTGTATTCTTCATTATGATTAGGGAAACATTGTTCTTAATAGTTCATATGTTCTTGATTACAATAATCTTTGTCTACTTTGATTATATGTCTAGTATAGTTGGTTTGATCTTATTGAATTCATGTAATTGCTCATATAGCGTTTATTCATGCGGACGATGGATAGATGTTGAACAGTATGTAGACGTGGTGTCTAGGTATTTTGTTTATCTGCGAGTGCACCCTGATGTGTTGGGTCGTATGGTAGATCGCGTAGGTGATAGCTTCGTTGAGTCCTCAGTAGTCCACCTCCCGTACGTAGGCTAGCAGGCACGGTCGCGAAGTTGGATGATGACTCTGTTTCACATCCTTCCTAGATGATGCCCTTTGCATGTGATTATGATATAGGATTAGTCTAACAATGATTGCTAGATGTAATTACACTAATTAGAGTTATTCATTGATGTAGTTATAGAATTACCTTTGATATTAATTCCTTAGTTTATCCACTGGCTAGCTATTACTATGACTAGAGAAGTGCTCTGATGATTATCTTTTATTTATGATGCTTGATCATACTTATCACCTTTATCTTTATTTATCTTGTGACCTCTACCTGTTTTGAGTAGAGAAAATAATATCGGTAATGTCACTTATCTATTGTATACCATCACTATAAATATAGTAGATTAAAGTTTATCCTAGTCCTTCCCAGTGGTATAAATATAAATCGACAACCTGGTAGAACTCCCTAGGTAAAATTCTACAATGGTATAATTATCTGTCCGCTTGCATAACTGATCTTAGTTTATATTATTTATATTTATTTCTACCTAGTCACATAGATTAATATATAAAACCTTTATTTATTGTTAGCATTATTAATTAGGGATGACAACCTAGTTGTTGCATAAGAATGTTGGTAATAGAAAAGTGGCTATTTGCTAATGACAAGTTAATTAACTACCATTCATCTTCTAATCTCGCCTCTCACATTAAAAGTTATATAGTTCTATTTGGCGACTTTAGTAGATGTCAACAAGCATTTTTGGCGCCGTTGCCGGGGAAAGCACATTAAACTTAGGAAATATTGATAGCATATGTATACATAATGGATAAGATTGTATTACCGATTGATCTCTAACTCAAACAGGCACACCCTTGTTTTTTATCATTTTCTTATCTTATGCAGGGTGATGAATGAATAGTTTTTCTTTTTCAAATAATTTCACTGATGATCTAGAGAAACTCCTGAGAAGAAAGAAGTTTGTAGAAGCGATGGACAATTTCAAGCTACCATCAAAAACACCCATCGCTGCTCAAGCTCATTCATCAAAGGAGCTAGCTCCAATATTGGAAGAAGAACACTTAGGAGAAGATTTATCTCCTATGTTTAAAGACATGGCTGAGAAGACGCTGCGCAAGTTCTCTGCCCCAACAACAGAAAACATCCGGACTGGACCAGCAGTCAACACGGGGGAGAATGGATTCGAGCTCAAGCCTGCTCTTATCACCATGGTTCAAGCTAGCCAGTTTTGTGGAAAAGCTCATGAAGATGCAAGTGCACACTTACAACACTTTCTAGAGATTTGCAGCACCCTCACGATTAGATGAGTACCAAGGGATGCTATTTTACTCTGTCTTTTCCATTTTCACTTTTGGGGAAAGTCAAGCAGTGGTTCTACGCCAACAAAGAAAAGAACACTACATGGGACCGATGCTCAACTATTTTTCTGGCAAAGTTCTTTCCTACAGGCAAGGCAAATGCTCTGCGTGGGAAAATCTCAAGTTTTCAACAGCAACATGACGAATCATTCACTCAAAGCATGGGAGAGATTCTAAGATTACATTGAAGACTGTCCTCATCATGGGATAGATGATTGGCTACTATTGCAGACCTTCTACCACGGGCTTATCTCAAGCACCCGTGAGTCCATAGATGCTACAGCTGGAGGAGCTTTCCTATCACTTAAGCTTCCAGAAGCTAAAGCACTTGTTGAGAAGATGGCCTCAAATTCAAGCAGTAATGAAGAACGTACTCAACCTCGCAAGAGAGGAGGAGGCATCCATCATCTGAAGGAGACAGACATGGTCACTGCCAAGCTAGACCTCATCATGAAGAAGCTCGACATAGAGAAGAAGGAAGTCATGCATATCAATGATTCTCGCATGACTTGTGAAGAATGTGGAGATTACGGGCATTCAGCTGTCAACTGCTCTACGTTGCAAGAGGATGTGAACTTCATCAACAATAACACCTACCTTCGTCCTCAGCAAAATCAAGGATGGAAGCAGCCAAACCAAGGATGGAATCAGCAACCTCGACAAGGTAATTACCAAGGTAACAACTAAGGTAATAATTATAATAATTACAATCTTCCACCCTTAAGAGATTTAGTTGCTGGTCAATCTAAATTGTTAGACCAAATGTCTAGAAAGGTAGCCTCAAATGATAAAGCTTTAGAAAATATAAATACCAGAATGGATACCTTTGCTTCTGCTATAAAGAATCAGCACAGCTTTAATAAAATGTTAGAATCACAATTAGCTCAGCTAGCTGCTGCTATCCCTCCATTTGATAAAGGAAAAATTCTGGGCTAGCTAGAGGATTTAGAAACTGCTAACCTTGTTGATATTCACAATGCAACACAATACCAAATTGAGTGTGCAGATATATAGTGGATCGATCACTCACTATCTGAGAAGATGGGAGACCCTGGAAGACCTATGATTCAGTATCTCCATAGGATGTCACAACTTTCTAGAGGCTATCTGCGATTTCGGCGCAAGTGTCAACATAATGCTCAATGTAATCTATGTGAAAATTTTAGGTGATCCTTTGTTGTACACAGATATGCGTTTGCAGCTTGTAGATCAGTCCATTTGCTACCCCGAGGGAGTACTAGAAGAAGCTGTTATCAGAGTGGGGCAATCATATGTCCCAATTGACTTTGTGATCATGGATACTGGAGGAGATGAGAAGGCACCCATTATCTTGGGACGACCATTCTTATGCACAACCAAAGCCATCATCTATGCGGAACACGCCAAGTTTGTCCTCTCCATCAAAGACAAGAAGGAGAGATTTTCGTTCAAGAACCGCATCCTCAAGAATCCAGCAGTCCCGAAGCAATTCCATCAACAAGAAGAGCAACAACAACAACCAGCACCCAAGAAGAAGAACAATAGAAGATGAAGGAAGAACAAGCCCCAGCATGTACCTGAAGGAACCGCTCAGCTAATCAATGCTATCAACACAGAAATTGATCATATGCTCCCGAAACCATTTCCATCAAAGAAAGGTGACCCAGGTGTACCAATCATTGAATGCACTAATCAGAGACATCACTTTTCCTGACACCATCTATGACACTGGATCAGGCGTCAACGTAATGTCCAAAAAGGTATATGATGAATTATTTGATGTTTTACCATTATACCCAACATATATTCAATTACAGATGGCAGACCAATCACTGAGATTCCCTAAAGGCGTAGTTAAGGACATCATGGTAAGAATTCAAAATAAATATATACCCATAGATTTTCTAGTTCTTGACACGCAGGGAGACGATGAATCGCCTATTCTTTTGGGAAGACCGTTCCTCTACACCACCAATGCTATCATCTACATCGGGTCTAGACAGATCCACTTCAACCTACCCACTGGAAAGGTACGCTGTCAATTTAAAACACATCTTAACCATGAGTAGATCAGGAAGCAACGCAACAGAAGGAAATGCCAAGCCCGACGTCAGGCTGCCGCCTCACTGTGGATGGGAGGAGTTCCCTAGGTAAGATTGTGAAGTATGAAGACTGCTACAAGGAGCAAGAAGAAGCCGTACAAGCACCACGCTGGAGTGAGTGGGAAGCGGAAGCTGAGAGGATGGACCAGATTGCTAAAACAGAAAAAGAAGAGATCCAGGCACAAGTAGAAGAATGGATAAAGAGAGATAAAGAATCAAGAGAAGCATACAAGAAAGAGCTGGAGCTAGAAAAGAGAGAAGCAGAAAAGATAGAAAAGAGATGGAAAGAGAAGGAAGAAGCACCTGCTACACCACCGCAAAATGGGGAATTGACTGAGGTAACCTCAGACGATGAACCTACTGAGTAAGTACTCACGTCTATCTAAGTCCTGTCGGTAGACTTTAAATTCCGTACCCTAGCCATAAGGTTAGAATGGTAGTTATCTTTTTAATTTAGCATTCATTAGTAATTTTGCTTAGCACATTTATTAGTATATCATTCTTTGCATATTAAAAATAAAACCAACAAAAATATTTACTTCTTTATTTACTGCATCATAAATATTAAAGCCGCATGTGAATGAACATATGGTAACTCTGTAGGCATATTTACTGTCGTGGCATAAAAATAAAAATAAAAATAATAATCTATATTTACTTTGTTGCATTATGAAAATCCTAAGCCCCATGGAAATAAATATTCCCTGTGGTGGCATAAAATTATTATTAGCATGCATACATATTTGATTGCTACATAAACTTAGAAAAACCCCAAAAAGAGAATCCTGTTAGAATCCTGCTAAAATCTATTAATTAAAATCAACTCAAAGAATAATCAAAGTGCCCATTGGCTGACCGCTAACCCCTTGATAATTCGAGCCTCGAGTTTGGGTTTTCTTGTTGGAGTATAACTATGCAGGAACAATATTATGACTAAGGAGAAAGTTTATTAGTGGCATCCACAAGGACTGCTACGAACCAACTCGCTCTGAAGATCATTCAAGCACCAAGTATTGCAGACATCAAGCTTGGGGGAGGAGCATCCCCTAGTTACCTGGTAACTTTATCCATGCGCTTATTAAATCTACTTTATACAAACACAAAATACCAAAAATATGTGGGCACATAAAGGTCCACACTCTTAGAGAAGTTTCCTACTTGGGTAAAGAAGCTTAAACTTCTGCTGGAAATATAAAATCAATTACTTACCATGGAGTGGTATTAAACCTAACCCTTCTCCATAAGATTTGGTATTTTTATTGGCAATTGAGTTTCATAGGAAAACACAAGATCAAGGAGCTAGTCAACCCGACACCCTTACACTGCCGATACACTGCTCAGAAGGATCACTCAATCTGCAACATCTAAGACCCTGTCAAACGTCAAGCTTGGGGGAGGGCACCCTCTAATTAAAATCAGCTAAGTATAAGTTTCCCATCTTATTATCACTATTACTATATAGTTTTTTCACAGTGAGTTAGCTAGTAAGAAAAATTTTGAAAACCAAATAAATATCTATCTATATATTAGAGTTTGTTTGGAGTCAGTTTAGGCTAGAACTAAATTAAAAATGATGAACATTAAAATTTTGTCTTGGAGATGATGAATAGTTGCTCTGTCACAATACTTTTCAAATGCCTAGTTGTCAAACTTAAATTCTCCTGAGTTTTAGATATTGCTGTTTTAACTTAAGAATTTACTCTGAACCTGAAACTTGTGGAGGCATATGTTTGAGCTAAGACTAGGTAATTGATTGATATGATTCATGAAAGTTGAGTTACTATTTATCTTATTCCTAGCATTACTAAATTCTGAAGATTTATTTGTGAAAACTTAAAATCTACATGATGAGCTCTTGTATCACAAAATGTGAATTCCTATCAAAGCCATATATGATACATCTAGATAAGAAAACCTTTTGCACATTCATGCTTCTTGCTTTACATTGAGTTTAGTCAACCTTTTTGAGAGTCTTGTCATGCTTTTAAAACCAAGATCACGTACACACTTCAGTACATATGCATTATTCCTACCCTGGGAGTAATCGCAACCATTTCCACTTTCATCAATGTTCATCATGAAAATGTTTTCTCCTACACTAGGAGTAAACACCCAAAAATATATAAACCCCGTAGGACAGCCCTGTTATAATTGCTCTAAGTTCTTATTACTATCTCTCTAGTTATTTATATTCAAAGGATACATGTGGCTATGAAAAAATATAAAAAGGGAGTAAAAGATGGATAAGTGTCCCAGCATTAAAACAATGGGTACTAGATGCCCGCCTCCCAAATAAAAAAAAGAGAAGAGAGAGAAAGAATAAAGATAGTCCACGTGTTCCTCCAAATTACAAAGGAGAGTGAATCATTTTTCAAAGAGCAAAAGTAGAATTAGGAATAGCCACTAAATACCACATATACACCTATCCACCATATTTCATACACATGCACATCTTGGTTTGATTGTATGCCTCGATTCTCTATGGATCCAATGCTTGACTTTACAACATATGAATTGCAAGTATGCTTAAACCTTGTTATTGCCACTCCTATGAGCTCCACTATAATCCTTAGTTATAGGAAGGCATAACATTAATGCCTTAAGTGAGATCCACAAATACCATATATACTGAGAGACTTGAGGGTGTCATAAATTAAAGATCTGAGTTTTATTTTGAAAAATTACAAAACCCCGGAATATTGGTACTGTGAAGAATTTGCTACATAGTGCACGACTTGATTGTTCTTTCTCTCAATTACTCAAGACTGAGGCAAGAGCTGTAAAGCCCCATAGTTAAAGGTAAAATGGGTAAGTTTAAAAGTTAGAGCAGTTTTGTCTAATCCGGAGGAGAATCTATGTTTGCAACATGTGTACTTGGAAAGTATGAAAGCATTGTAGCAACTCCTGATCCAATTACATTAGTAATTAGGCTTAGTTTGTTTGCCAAGGGACTGGCAAACAGGTAAGCTTGGGGGTGTTGTTGACGGTGGATAACGTCAACTTTTATTAGAACTTTAGACACCAAAGGATACATGAATACACACTAGTCTAGGGTTTTAACTGACAGTTTCCACGAGTTTTGCAGGTTCTGTATTTTCCAGAGGCTATTCCAGAAAAGCATAAAAGAAGGGTTAAAGAGCATGATTACCACGTAACTTAACCGCCAAGGAAACATCATCACGAGACACCCTAGGGTGGGGCCGGCCGGCGCCCCCAACTAGGGTTTCGGCCCATCTTCTGGAGTCTTCTTCCACCGCCTCTATGGAGTTATCTTGGCCCTTGTTTCAAGTTGGTTTGATCCTACGGTGTACGTGCATCCCACCGGGCTATAAATAAAGTGGCAGACCCCCTGGAGGAATCAACCCATCATTCATTCAAGGCATCAAGTCCTCAAGCCATCAAGAGCCTCCTAGTTCATAGTTCTAACCTAGTTAGATTAGAGAGTAGAGGAGTTCTTGTTCTTCGGTGGATCTGGAGGCCCGGCGTCTGTCTGGAGCACGGAGTTCGTTATAATTCTAGTTCTTTCTCTATTATTCTATTCTTCATTATGATTAGGGAAACATTGTTCTTAATAGTTCATATATTCTTGATTACAATAGTCTTTGTCTACTTTGATTATATGTCTAGTATAGTTGGTTTGATCTTATTGAATTCATGTAATTGCTCGTATAGCGTTCATTCATGCAGACGATGGATAGATGATGAACAGTATGTAGACGTGGTGTCTAGGTATTTTGTTTATCTGCGAGTGCACCCTGATGTGCCGGGTCATGTGGCAGATCGCATAGGTGACAGCCACGTTGAGTCCTCTGTAGTCCACCCTCCGTACGTAGGCCAGCAGGCACGGTTGCGAAGTTGGATGATGACTCTGTTTCACATCCTTCCTAGATGATGCCCTTTGCATGTGATTATGATATAGGATTAGTCTAACAATGATTGCTAGATGTAATTGCACTAATTAGAGTTATTCATTGATGTAGTTATAGAATTACCTTTGATATTAATTCCTTAGTTTATAAATTGGCTAGCTATTACTATGACTAGAGAAGTGCTCTTGTGATTATCTTTTATTTATGATGCTTTATCATACTTATCACCTTTATCTTTATTTACTTTGTGACCTCTACTTGTTTTGAGTAGAGAAAATGACATCGGTAATGTCACTTATCCATTGTATACCATCACTATCAATATAGTAGATTAAAGTTTATCCTAGTCCTTCCCAGTGCTATAAATATAAATAGACAACCTGGTAGAACTCCCTAGGTAAAATGCTACAATGGTATAATTATCTGTCCGCTTGCAGAACTGATCTTAGTTTATATTATTTATATTTATTTCTGCCTAGTCACATAGATTAATATTTAAAACCTTTATTTATTCTTAGCATTATTAATTAGGGATGACAACCTGGTTCTTGCATAAGAATGTTGGTAATAGAAAAGTGGCTAGTTGCTAATGACAAGTTAATTAATTACCATTCATCTTCTAATCTCACCTCTCGCATTAAAAGTTATATAGTTATATTTGGCGACGTTAGTAGATGTCAACAAGCAACAAATAAGGTAAATATCAAAAGCAATGCTTTATTACATAGCAAAACATATTTACATTAAGGCTTAGAAATATATCAAAGCACAACGAAAACTAGTCTTCATCTTCTATCTTCGGGTCACCAAACTCCACAGGGACGGTTGGCTGGGGGAGCACTCGCCAAATACTCTTGGAACAGCTCATGAAAGCACCTTACTTGAACCAACATCTGGTACCCATCCGGGATTTTTATTGGTGACAACCACAAGCGTCAGCTCACCATGCTCAGCAATTATAACATGAGGGGATGCGAGTTTCAAAAAGGCTAACATGGTGAAATGTCCGAGTTGGCTAGAGGGGGTGAATAGCCTAAATTAAATTTCTACAAATTACTAGACCAAAGATATTAGTACAACAAAAGGCTATAATTGCAATGCTAAGGAAACCACTAAACTAAGCAAGCCACCAACACAATTCTAGTGTTCTCTAAGCACTAAGCTGCACAAGCAAACTAACACAAGCAAAACAACTAAAGCATCTACACAAGGCAAGCAAGCTAGGAAGCAAACTACTTTGCACAAGGTAAAAGAGATGCACTTAGGGAGTTATACCTTTGCCTTGAGATGAAGCCAATCACCGGGATAAACACAATCACTCACTCAAAGGTGAGAAAATCAATATGAACACCAAGATTTATCCCCGGGGTTCACGTGCTTGCCGGCACGCTACGTCCCCGTTATGTCGACTTCAACCGGTGGTCCGGTGGCTAATCGGTATCACACACCGAGCCTACACAAGGCGCCACAAGGACGTACCACGGAGGAAGTAACTCATTGATATGAGCAATCCACTAGAGTTACCTTTGAGCTTTCTGCTTGGGGTAGGCATGAAGCCCTCACAATCACCCGGTGTGGGCAAACACGATCACCAACCTTCTCCACACCTTCTTCACCTCCAAAACATCTAGGGACACGACAATGTCCCAAGAGAATGAGAACTCAGCAGTGGCTTGCTCTCAAGTGCTCTAGAATGCAAATCTCTAGCAATAATGCACTTGAGTTTCACTCAATCTCCCAAGGATGATCAATGGATGAACAAGTGAGAGAGTGTGAGGCTAGAATGCTCACAAAGAGTATGGCAATAATCGAAATGTGCAAGAGAGTCACCAAGAGACCAGAGAGGGAGTATAAATACCCCCAAGTGCAATCCCAGCCATTACCCCCACTAAAACAGCCATTAAACACTTTTTAGGGTGTCGGACGCTACCGTCGGACGGTAGTCGTTGGACCAAAAGCCAACGTCGGATGCCCACGATTTCGCCATGTGTCGGCATAGTTTAACGACAGCCGCTGATCCTCAACGGCTAACTGTTCATGCACTTTCCAAATTGTCGGACTCTGTGTCGGACAGGCACCGTCGGACTAAATTCCTTCAGCATCCGACACTTCCAGAGAGCACGCAGAGAGTTAAAACGCCGTCGGACGCTGTCTGAGGCACTGCGTTGGACTAACTGAAACCGTCCGACGCCGTGAACTATGCTCACCGCGCTCAACTGCCAGAGCGTGAACTTTTCTGGCCACGCGTCGTACCTAGAACAATTAGTCCGATGCCCAGCATTCCCAGGCCGTCGGACTGTCCGACTCTCACAGCAGACGACACCGTCGGACGCTCTCAGAAGACTCATCGGACCAATGAAACCAAGAGTACGCCGCTCGCGAAAACGAACAGAGAGCAACTGAAATGCTCGGACGCCTTCCGATGCCCACCGTCGGACGAAACTCCAGCGTCCGACGCCTTTACACAGTTAGCAGCACAGCTGGGGACCGTCGGACTCAAACACTCAATAGTCCGACACCCTGAAACCCCAGCGTCTGTTGACGGTGGATAACGTCAACTTTTATTAGAACTTTAGACACCAAAGGATACATGAATACACGCTAGTCTAGGGTTTTAACTGACAGTTTCCACGAGTTTTGCATGTTCTGTATTTTCCAGGGGCTATTCCAGAAAAGCATAAAAGAAGGGTCAAAGAGCATAATTACCACGAAACTTAACCGCCAAGGAAACATCATCACAAAGACCCTGGAAGAGTCTAGAACACACCCGAAGCTACCGGGGCCCGAACCCCACCAGGTGGGGCCAGCCGGTGCCCCCCATTAGGGTTTTGGTCCGTCTTCTGGAGTCTTCTTCCGCAGCCTTTGTGGAGTCATCTGGACCATTGTTTCAAGTCAGTTTGATCCTACGGCGCACGTGCATCCCACCGGGCTATAAATAGAGAGGCAGACCCCCTGGAGGGAGGAACCCATCATTCATTCAAGGCATAAAGTCCTCAAGCCATCAAGAACCTCCTAGTTCATCAAGAGCCTCCTAGTTCATAGTTCTAGCCTAGTTAGATTAGAAGTAGAGGAGTTCTAGTTCTTCGGCGGATCTGGAGCCCCGGCATCTGTTTGGAGCATGGAGTTCGGTATAATTCTGGTTCTTTCTCTATTATTGTATTCTTCATTATGATTAGGGAAGCATTGTTCTTTATAGTTCATATGTTCTTGATTACAATAGTCTATGTCTATTTTGATTATATGTCTAGTATAGTTGGTTTGATCTTACTGAATTCATGTAATTGCTCGTATAGCGTTTATTCATGCGGACGATGGATAGATGATGAACAATATGTAGATGTGGTGCCTAGGTATTTTGTTTATCTGCGAGTACACCCTGATGTGCCAGGTCGTGTGGTAGATCGCGTAGGTGACAGCTGCGTTGAGTCCTCTGTAGTCCAGCCCCCGTATGTAGGCCAGCAGGCACGGTCGCGAAGTTGGATGATGACTCTGTTTCACATCCTTCCTAGATGATGCCCTTTGCTTGTGATTATGATATAGGATTAGTCTAACAATGATTGCTAGATGTAATTGCACTAATTAGAGTTATTCATTGATGTAGTTATAGAATTACCTTTGATATTAATTCCTTAGTTTATAAATTGGCTAGCTATTACTATGACTAGAGAAGTGCTCTTGTGATTATCTTTTATTTATGATGCTTTATCATACTTATCACCTTTATCTTTATTTACTTTGTGACCTCTACTTGTTTTGAGTAGAGAAAATGACATCGGTAATGTCACTTATCCATTGTATACCATCACTATCAATATAGTAGATTAAAGTTTATCCTAGTCCTTCCCAGTGGTATAAATATAAATAGACAACCTGGTAGAACTCCCTAGGAAAATGCTACAATGGTATAATTATCTGTCCGCTTGCAGAACTGATCTTAGTTTATATTATTTATATTTATTTCTGCCTAGTCACATAGATTAATATATAAAATCTTTATTTATTCTTAGCATTATTAATTAGGGATGACAACCTGGTTCTTGCATAAGAATGTTGGTAATAGAAAAGTGGCTAGTTGCTAATGACAAGTTAATTAATTACCATTCATCTTCTAATCTCACCTCTCGCATTAAAAGTTATATAGTTATATTTGGCGACGTTAGTAGATGTCAGCAAGCAACAAATAAGGTAAATATCAAAAGCAATGCTTTATTACATAGCAAAACATATTTACATTAAGGCTTAGAAATATATCAAAGCACAACGAAAACTAGTCTTCATCTTCTATCTTCGGGTCACCAAACTCCACAGGGACGGTTGGCTGGGGGAGCACTCGCCAAATACTCTTGGAACAGCTCATGGAAGCACCTTACTTGAACCAACATCTGGTACCCATCCGGGATTTTTATTGGTGACAACCACAAGCGTCAGCTCACCATGCTCAGCAATTATAACATGAGGGGATGCGAGGTTCAAAAAGGCTAACATGGTGAAATGTCCGAGTTGGCTAGAGGGGGTGAATAGCCTAAATTAAATTTCTATAAATTACTAGACCAAAGATATTAGTACAACAAAAGGCTATAATTATAATGCTAAGGAAACCACTAAACTAAGCAAGCCACCAACACAATTCTAGTGTTCTCTAAGCACTAAGCTGCACAAGCAAACTAACACAAGCAAAACAACTAAAGCATCTACACAAGGCAAGCAAGCTAGGAAGCAAACTACTTTGCACAAGGTAAAAGAGATGCACTTAGGGAGTTATACCTTTGCCTTGAGATGAAGCCAATCACCGGGATAAACACAATCACTCACTCAAAGGTGAGAAAATCAATATGAACACCAAGATTTATCCCCGGGGTTCACGTGCTTGCCGGCACGCTACGTCCCCGTTATGTCGACTTCAACCGGTGGTCCGGTGGCTAATCGGTATCACACACCGAGCCTACACAAGGCGCCACAAGGACGTACCACGGAGGAAGTAACTCATTGATATGAGCAATCCACTAGAGTTATCTTTGAGCTTTCTGCTTGGGGTAGGCATGAAGCCCTCACAATCACCCGGTGTGGGCAAACACAATCACCAACCTTCTCCACACCTTCTTCACCTCCAAAACATCTAGGGACACGACAATGTCCCAAGAGAATGAGAACTCAGCAGTGGCTTGCTCTCAAGTGCTCTAGAATGCAAATCTCTAGCAATGATGCACTTGAGTTTCACTCAATCTCCCAAGGATGATCAATGGATGAACAAGTGATTGAGTGTGAGGCTAGAATGCTCACAAAGAGTATGGCAATAATCGAAATGTGCAAGAGAGTCACCAAGAGACCAGAGAGGGAGTATAAATACCCCCAAGTGCAATCCCAGCCATTACCCCCACTAAAACAGCCATTAAACACTTTTTAGGGTGTCGGACGCTACCGTCGGACGGTAGTCGTCGGACCAAAAGCCAACGTCGGATGCCCACGATTTCGCCATGTGTCGGCATAGTTTAACGACAGCCGCTGATCCTCAACGGCTAACTGTTCATGCACTTTCCAAATTGTCGGACTCTGTGTCGGACAGGCACCGTCGGACTAAATTCCTTCAGCATCCGACACTTCCAGAGAGCACGCAGAGAGTTAAAACGCCGTCGGACGCTGTCTGAGGCACTGCGTTGGACTAACTGAAACCGTCCGACGCCGTGAACTATGCTCACCGCGCTCAACTGCCAGAGCGTGAACTTTTCTGGCCACGCGTCGTACCTAGAACAATTAGTCCGATGCCCAGCATTCCCAGGCCGTCGGACTGTCCGACTCTCACAGCAGACGACACCGTCGGACGCTCTCAGAAGACTCATCGGACCAATGAAACCAAGAGTATGCCGCTCGCGAAAACGAACAGAGAGCAACTGAAATGCTCGGACGCCTTCCGATGCCCACCGTCGGACGAAACTCCAGCGTCCGACGCCTTTACACAGTTAGCAGCACAGCTGGGGACCGTCGGACTCAAACACTCAATAGTCCGACACCCTGAAACCCCAGCGTCTGTTGACGGTGGATAACGTCAACTTTTATTAGAACTTTAGACACCAAAGGATACATGAATACACGCTAGTCTAGGGTTTTAACTGACAGTTTCCACGAGTTTTGCATGTTCTGTATTTTCCAGGGGCTATTCCAGAAAAGCATAAAAGAAGGGTCAAAGAGCATAATTACCACGAAACTTAACCGCCAAGGAAACATCATCACAAAGACCCTGGAAGAGTCTAGAACACACCCGAAGCTACCGGGGCCCGAACCCCACCAGGTGGGGCCAGCCGGTGCCCCCCATTAGGGTTTTGGTCCGTCTTCTGGAGTCTTCTTCCGCAGCCTTTGTGGAGTCATCTGGACCATTGTTTAAAGTCAGTTTGATCCTACGGCGCACGTGCATCCCACCGGGCTATAAATAGAGAGGCAGACCCCCTGGAGGGAGGAACCCATCATTCATTCAAGGCATAAAGTCCTCAAGCCATCAAGAACCTCCTAGTTCATCAAGAGCCTCCTAGTTCATAGTTCTAGCCTAGTTAGATTAGAAGTAGAGGAGTTCTAGTTCTTCGGCGGATCTGGAGCCCCGGCATCTGTTTGGAGCACGGAGTTCGGTATAATTCTGGTTCTTTCTCTATTATTGTATTCTTCATTATGATTAGGGAAGCATTGTTCTTATAGTTCATATGTTCTTGATTACAATAGTCTATGTCTATTTTGATTATATGTCTAGTATAGTTGGTTTGATCTTACTGAATTCATGTAATTGCTCGTATAGCGTTTATTCATGCGGACGATGGATAGATGATGAACAATATGTAGATGTGGTGCCTAGGTATTTTGTTTATCTGCGAGTACACCCTGATGTGCCAGGTCGTGTGGTAGATCGCGTAGGTGACAGCTGCGTTGAGTCCTCTGTAGTCCAGCCCCCGTATGTAGGCCAGCAGGCACGGTCGCGAAGTTGGATGATGACTCTGTTTCACATCCTTCCTAGATGATGCCCTTTGCTTGTGATTATGATATAGGATTAGTCTAACAATGATTGCTAGATGTAATTGCACTAATTAGAGTTATTCATTGATGTAGTTATAGAATTACCTTTGATATTAATTCCTTAGTTTATAAATTGGCTAGCTATTACTATGACTAGAGAAGTGCTCTTGTGATTATCTTTTATTTATGATGCTTTATCATACTTATCACCTTTATCTTTATTTACTTTGTGACCTCTACTTGTTTTGAGTAGAGAAAATGACATCGGTAATGTCACTTATCCATTGTATACCATCACTATCAATATAGTAGATTAAAGTTTATCCTAGTCCTTCCCAGTGGTATAAATATAAATAGACAACCTGGTAGAACTCCCTAGGAAAATGCTACAATGGTATAATTATCTGTCCGCTTGCAGAACTGATCTTAGTTTATATTATTTATATTTATTTCTGCCTAGTCACATAGATTAATATATAAAACCTTTATTTATTCTTAGCATTATTAATTAGGGATGACAACCTGGTTCTTGCATAAGAATGTTGGTAATAGAAAAGTGGCTAGTTGCTAATGACAAGTTAATTAATTACCATTCATCTTCTAATCTCACCTCTCGCATTAAAAGTTATATAGTTATATTTGGCGACGTTAGTAGATGTCAACAAGCAACAAATAAGGTAAATATCAAAAGCAATGCTTTATTACATAGCAAAACATATTTACATTAAGGCTTAGAAATATATCAAAGCACAACGAAAACTAGTCTTCATCTTCTATCTTCGGGTCACCAAACTCCACAGGGACGGTTGGCTGGGGGAGCACTCGCCAAATACTCTTGGAACAGCTCATGGAAGCACCTTACTTGAACCAACATCTGGTACCCATCCGGGATTTTTATTGGTGACAACCACAAGCGTCAGCTCACCATGCTCAGCAATTATAACATGAGGGGATGCGAGGTTCAAAAAGGCTAACATGGTGAAATGTCCGAGTTGGCTAGAGGGGGTGAATAGCCTAAATTAAATTTCTACAAATTACTAGACCAAAGATATTAGTACAACAAAAGGCTATAATTATAATGCTAAGGAAACCACTAAACTAAGCAAGCCACCAACACAATTCTAGTGTTCTCTAAGCACTAAGCTGCACAAGCAAACTAACACAAGCAAAACAACTAAAGCATCTACACAAGGCAAGCAAGCTAGGAAGCAAACTACTTTGCACAAGGTAAAAGAGATGCACTTAGGGAGTTATACCTTTGCCTTGAGATGAAGCCAATCACCGGGATAAACACAATCACTCACTCAAAGGTGAGAAAATCAATATGAACACCAAGATTTATCCCCGGGGTTCACGTGCTTGCCGGCACGCTACGTCCCCGTTATGTCGACTTCAACCGGTGGTCCGGTGGCTAATCGGTATCACACACCGAGCCTACACAAGGCGCCACAAGGACGTACCACGGAGGAAGTAACTCATTGATATGAGCAATCCACTAGAGTTACCTTTGAGCTTTCTGCTTGGGGTAGGCATGAAGCCCTCACAATCACCCGGTGTGGGCAAACACAATCACCAACCTTCTCCACACCTTCTTCACCTCCAAAACATCTAGGGACACGACAATGTCCCAAGAGAATGAGAACTCAGCAGTGGCTTGCTCTCAAGTGCTCTAGAATGCAAATCTCTAGCAATGATGCACTTGAGTTTCACTCAATCTCCCAAGGATGATCAATGGATGAACAAGTGAGAGAGTGTGAGGCTAGAATGCTCACAAAGAGTATGGCAATAATCGAAATGTGCAAGAGAGTCACCAAGAGACCAGAGAGGGAGTATAAATACCCCCAAGTGCAATCCCAGCCATTACCCCCACTAAAACAGCCATTAAACACTTTTTAAGGTGTCGGACGCTACCGTCGGACGGTAGTCGTCGGACCAAAAGCCAACGTCGGATGCCCACGATTTCGCCATGTGTCGGCATAGTTTAACGACAGCCGCTGATCCTCAACGGCTAACTGTTCATGCACTTTCCAAATTGTCGGACTTTGTGTCGGACAGGCACCGTCGGACTAAATTCTTTCAGCATCCGACACTTCCAGAGAGCACGCAGAGAGTTAAAACGCCGTCGGACGCTGTCTGAGGCACTGCGTTGGACTAACTGAAACCGTCCGACGCCGTGAACTATGCTCACCGCGCTCAACTGCCAGAGCGTGAACTTTTCTGGCCACGCGTCGTACCTAGAACAATTAGTCCGATGCCCAGCATTCCCAGGCCGTCGGACTGTCCGACTCTCACAGCAGACGACACCGTCGGACGCTCTCAGAAGACTCATCGGACAAATGAAACCAAGAGTACGACGCTCGCGAAAATGAACAGAGAGCAACTGAAATGCTCGGACGCCTTCCGATGCCCACCGTCGGACGAAACTCTAGCGTCCGACACCTTTACACAGTTAGCAGCACAGCTGGGGACCGTTGGACTCAAACACTCAATAGTCCGACACCCCGAAACCCCAGCGTCTGTTGACGGTGGATAACGTCAACTTTTATTAGAACTTTAGACACCAAAGGATACATGAATACACGCTAGTCTAGGGTTTTAACTGACAGTTTCCACAAGTTTTGCATATTCTGTATTTTCCAGGGGCTATTCCAGAAAAGCATAAAAGAAGGGTCAAAGAGCATAATTACCACGAAACTTAACCGCCAAGGAAACATCATCACAAAGACCCTGGAAGAGTCTAGAACACACCCGAAGCTACCGGGGCCCGAACCCCACCAGGTAGGGCCAGCCGGCGCCAGGATGGGGCCGGCCGGTGCCCCCCATTAGGGTTTTGGTCCGTCTTCTGGAGTCTTCTTCCGCAGCCTTTGTGGAGTCATCTGGACCATTGTTTCAAGTCAGTTTGATCCTACGGCGCACGTGCATCCCACCGGGCTATAAATAGAGAGGCAGACCCCCCTGGAGGGAGGAACCCATCATTCATTCAAGGCATAAAGTCCTCAAGCCATCAAGAGCCTCCTAGTTCATCAAGAGCCTCCTAGTTCATAGTTCTAGCCTAGTTAGATTAGAAGTAGAGGAGTTCTAGTTCTTCGGCGGATCTGGAGCCCCGGCATCTGTTTGGAGCACGGAGTTCGGTATAATTCTGGTTCTTTCTCTATTATTGTATTCTTCATTATGATTAGGGAAGCATTGTTCTTAATAGTTCATATGTTCTTGATTACAATAGTCTATGTCTATTTTGATTATATGTCTAGTATAGTTGGTTTGATCTTACTGAATTCATGTAATTGTTCGTATAGCGTTTATTCATGCGGACGATGGATAGATGATGAACAATATGTAGACGTGGTGCCTAGGTACTTTGTTTATCTGCGAGTGCACCCTGATGTGCCAGGTCGTGTGGTAGATCGCGTAGGTGACAGCTGCGTTGAGTCCTCTGTAGTCCAGCCCCCGTATGTAGGCCAGCAGGCACGGTCGCGAAGTTGGATGATGACTCTGTTTCACATCCTTCCTAGATGATGCCCTTTGCTTGTGATTATGATATAGGATTAGTCTAACAATGATTGCTAGATGTAATTGCACTAATTAGAGTTATTCATTGATGTAGTTATAGAATTACCTTTGATATTAATTCCTTAGTTTATCCATTGGCTAGCTATTGCTATGACTAGAGAGTGTTCTGATGATTATCTTTTATTTATGATGCTTGATCGTACTTATCACCTTTATCTTTATTTATCTTGTGACCTCTACCTGTTATGAGTAGAGTAAATGACATCTGTAATGTCACTTATCCATTGTATACCATCACTATCAATATAATAGATTAAAGTTTATTCTAGTCCTTCCCAGTGGTATAAATATAAATCGACAACCTGGTAGAACTCCCTAGGTAAAATGCTACAATGGTATAATTATATGTCTGCTTGCAGAATTGATCTTATTTTATATTTATATTTATTTCTGCCTAGTCACATAGATTAATATGTAAAACTATATTTATTCTTAGCATTATTAATTAGGGATGACAACCTAGTTCTTGCATAAGAATGTTGGTAACAGAAAAGTGGCTAGTTGCTAATGACAAGTTAATTAATTACCATTCATCTTCTAATCTCACCTCTCGCATTAAAAGTTATATAGTTCTATTTGGCAACGTTAGTAGATGTCAACAGCGTCCGACACTCGTTTCTCAATGGTTCGAAGTCTAATTCTTCGCCCCTTGCTTCTATGTGCCAACACCAAAGAGTTTAACACTTCTGCATAGTGTGTTAGCCTTTTGAAAACCTTTTTCAAGGGTTCCTAAGTCAATCTCTAGGTTGGTTAGTTCAATGCACATGAAATGCAACCTAGAGCACTTGAAAGTAATCCACAACTCACTTCTCCCTTGATAGTCAGTTATCTATCATAAATGTGATCACACCCACTAGGTGTCTTGATCGCCAAAAGAAAAGCCCTATAGGATATACCTTAGCCTCTTGCTTCCCTTCTTTAAGTCATTTTCTTTCTTTCATCACTTGATCTCCATTTGAGCACCATTTGTCATCTCCTACTAACCTCTCCCTTGCTACACACTGTTGGTGCTTCTTAGCGTCAGCAGAGGTATTCAGGGTATCGTAATTTCCCAGAGGAACGGTCTTTGTACGTAGTCTCTTAAACTAGTTTACTCAGAAGAGACAGAAGGGATAGCTTGGGTAGAGAGATTATTCTAAGGTCAAACGCATATAAGCGATGGTAACTTCCCTACTACTAGCTTGCTTCAGGCCCACTAACGCACCTGGTCTGCCAGGCGATACCAGTATCAGCGCTATTCCGCGTCCAAACGTGGGGGGATGCTGGTACGAGTGGACAGGGCTGTCACCACCTGCCACCTACCCCTCTGCCCGTGGGCGCGCGCAACATACGAAGGTAGACTCCGACCTAGACACCACGTCTACGAAGGCGCTGTCACAGAACCGACCAATTTATACGAGCACAAGTATGACGATCTCCAATTTAGTAGCAATCAAGTCACACTTGAGCCAACATAAACCCGGTAGTCCGGAAATCTCGAAGGATTTCTAACATTTTAAACAGAACATACCCCAAGGATCTTACAAATTCAGCAACAACCCATCAAATGATACATAAGTTTACAACCGAATTAAAACATCAGAGTACAACATAGTCTTTTGCATAAATGTAACAGTACCAGAAGTCAACATAGTTTTGAAACAACATAGTTCACATACGAGTACCACCAGCTGACCGTGTCACAGCATCTTACAAAAGCTAAAGATGGATAACGACCTTGCCCCAGGTCTAATCTTCTTCGCCCGCAGGGGTGAAGCAATTCTTGCAATAAGCATAGTAGACTACTCCTTCTGCAACAATGGGAATAAAACCCTGAGTACTCAATTGTACTCAGCTAGACTTACCCGACAGGAAGTTAATAAAAAGACTCTCAAGGATATGCAGGCTTATTTGGTGGAGCTCAGAGGATAGAAACATTTTGCATAAAAAGCATTACTACAGTAGTTCCTCAACTTATAAATTTTAGATATGGTTTAGCTTCGATTTCAGTTAAGCTATTAAGCTAAGGTTTGTAGCTTATACTAAACAATCACTTGATATTATAGCAAACAATACAACCATATGATTTCTGATATCCACAGATATCAACCTCATCTCACCATAATCAATATGTTCAAGTTGTTAGCCTCTACCTCACCAGAAGATCAGTTCAGTTTCTCACTAACCAGGAGAGATGGCGATTCGAATCGATTGTACCAGCTGGCAAACATGCCAATCACAAACCCTGTCAGCCAGATCAGTGGCTTCTTGGGTCACCGTTAGATCTTTCTGAGTCATATTATATCGCGAGCTTGGCGGGGGCCATATTCTCGGAGACAAACCCACTCACAGGAAGTGCAGTCCCTGACCTGACTATGGCAAAATGGTGTCTCCGCACATCCTTCCTACCTCCAGAATATGTCTATCCATGTCACACCAATTCTAGGCTCAGAAGAAACTACTCGGCTTCGCGGTCAGAACGACTTATCTGGCCAGCTATGTGACGACGTCCTTCAATCTCAACTGATGTCTGGTGGCCTCAGTCCTTGTCGGCCGCAAGAAGCACCGAAGACTGCATGACCTCAACCATGTCATGTGGCTCCCCGCTACCTAGCCTTGATTCTCTCATTATCATTGTGGCATGGTGGCACATATAGTCAACCATGTGGAATCCATCCCCATCATCATTAGTCACCACCTATGGTTGCGAAGGACAGTAAATCCCTCGACTT
Source organism: Eremochloa ophiuroides (assembly GCA_038502445.1). NCBI lineage: Eukaryota > Viridiplantae > Streptophyta > Magnoliopsida > Poales > Poaceae > Eremochloa > Eremochloa ophiuroides. Next base: position 53,162,858 of record JAHLJS010000002.1, read on the forward strand.
CTACCGGTCTAAGCATGGCTAAGCATAAGATCGAATCCATCCCATGTCTAGTAATAGTACCAGGATAGTAGACAAGTGTACAAGGTATAAATGCAGCAATGGTATCAATTCAACTCCTATACTTAAGTGCACAATCATACGATTTAAGAAAGACCGGTGCATTTATATAAAAAGAGATAGGTGGAGGCTTAGGGATGCTCCGGGGCTTGCCTTTCACAAAGTTAGATGGCTGATGGTCAGTGCACTCCGGCAGTTCCGTTTCCTCCTCGGCCTCGGGAGCTTCCGGCACCTCGATCTCCGGGGGCACTCCTTCCTCCGGCGGATCGAATTGCAGCAGTGTAACTCCTCCCAGCGATCCTGTATGCATGATATGCATATATGAGAACTGAGAATGCACATGGAATGCAATATAGAGATGCACAAGTTGAGCCATGAGATGCATTAGACAACATGTGAGCATCCAAATAATTTATCAAACATTTACTGAGTATGTGCATATTTCTTCTCTAAACAACAACACATACTCACCCTTCTTAAGCAAGTTATAGAACAATTTCTCGTTTTGCGTAAGAGGTCTACATCCTGCACTAACAATTGATTTGAATCAAACTTCCCTACCACACCCACCTTTTAACTAATAACCACGAATAAAGCATATAAGCAAAGACATTTGACCTAGCTGACCTACACATGAACAAGATCAACCCCAAAGTGTCTAGTAAGGTAACCAAGCTAGAGCATCACAGAAATGCATGAAAACATCTCCTAACCAATCATTACTCAATTAAAAACAATTAATTTAACCCTAACTTATAACTGGACCTTACATCTGTTTTACCTAGAAAATTCTAGAAAAATTACAGTAGATAACACACTCCCATATTAGGCTACTGGCAAAATTTCATGTCATTTGGAGACATATAACATGCTACACAAAAATGACAAGCAAACAGCCATTTAAGCAATAGAAAATACTTACTACAGTGAAAAGTATCAAACAACAGATTTCTCATTTTTCTTAGCTTCTTTATCAGAAAACAAGGCTCAGAAAAAATATTCATAACCATAACTTATCTACACTAAGTATGGTGAATTTATCAAAAAGATAGCATGAAAGGCATGTTACACATGACATCATATAAATAAAAGTAACCAACTAGCAAACATATTTTTGCCAGATCCTACTACTCTAAACAAGATTAATGCAAGTGAAATCACATTTTTAGCGTATTCCTATAATTAGTTATGCATTTATCAAGTTTACAAGCATATAACAAATTAATTATAACTGCACAGAAAAATTACCACAAAGTCATATTTCATATTTTTCCTGTATAAAGCTTAGTAATACAAACCCAACAAAATTTGGTTCACCTCATTTGGACACTTATAACTCCAGATATGATTTTTGGAAGACTTTACCAATTTGCTGAAAATTCATTTTCTTAAATCCTTTAAAACAAACTCGGTTCAAAACACTACACACACCCGGTCAGTGCACCAGAAAAGCACCAGAGCGACTGACCGGTGGGCTCCCTGGCCAAACGGGTCCCACGCGTCAGAGAGAGAGAGCAGAGCCGCCGACGCAATAGTGAGTGAATAATTAAAGACAAATGAATGCATGCATGTTTCTTGTGATGCCTTGATATTATTGGGTCTGAGATGAATCTTATATGATCGTGTTTATGATAGTTGGAGTTAATTAATTAGCTTATATATGTGTGTCTTTGATTTAAAAGCAAACAAACAACTTAATTATATTCCTGCTGAAAATGGCTGCATGTGTAGTCCCTGTTGTTGTGATGTTTTACACATGAAAATGATGTTGCATGTAAATATGTTCTATATAAAAGTTGTAGTTAACTTCATTTACTTGCTTGTCCAAGAATTTCATGATTATAGACCTGATAGTTTTAAAGTTATAGAATTTAGAAGTCTGCTGTCAGGTTTTGCCTGTTTTCGGTGCAGACCTGAATGTTTGCTTTGTTTAACCAACTTACGTTTTGAATCACCTCTTGATGATAATAAAGAAGTTGTAGTAGATTTCATTGGCTTTCCAAATTGTCTAGAATCATCCCTTTTGGTGGTCTAGATCTCTAGTTTTGATTGTTTAAAGTGTGAGGACAGAATCTGTCCAAGTCCGGACAGAGCTGCCTTGTTTGTGATGTTTGACCTTTATATGTATTGAATCATCTTAACATGATAATAGAAAAGTTGTAGAGAATTTCAATAGCTTTCCAGAAAGGCTTATATCACCCTGGTTGGATGTGTATAGCTTGAGTTGTGGTTAAATCTTATGCTTGCTGTCCTGCTGCTCATAAACTGCATGTGTGGGATTATGATTGATTTGACTTTGCTTTGCTTGGTGTGATTGTTAGCTTATGGTTCAGTGATGGTAGATTAACATGTCTTGTATTACTTCCTTTTATTCGTACATGTGCATTGTGCATCTCATTTAGGAACGATAGATGAAAACGTGGAGTGAAGGACATGATGATGGAACTAACCACAAGATGGTGTGGTACGACTATACCGAAGATGGAAGGACTAATCGGATGCTTGGATGGGAGATACTCATCGAGCGAGTGTCATCTAACAAACACTGACTCTATGTCGGATCCCAGGCAAGCCCCGAAGCATCCCTAAGCCTCCACCTATCTCTTTTTATAAATGCACCGGTCTTTATTAAATCGTATGATTGTGCACTTAAGTATAGGAGTTGGTTGATACCGTTGTTGCATAATTACCTTGTCCACTCTACATATGATCCTGGTACCATTACTAGACAGGTGATCGATCTTATGCTTAGCCCTGCTTAGACCGGTAGAAGTCGGATGATTTCCTGTCATCCGCGAGAAAGTCGGGTGATTTCCTGTCATCCGCGAGCATAGGTGGTGACTGATGAGATCCACATGGATGGCTATATGTGTCACCATGCCACAATGTTTAATGAGAGAATCAAGGCTAGGTAGTGGGGAGCTGCATGACATGGGTCATGTTGACTTCGGTGCTACTTGTGGCCAACTAGGACTGAGGCCACCAGACATCAGTTGAGATTGAAGGACGTCGTCACATAGCTGGCCAGATAAGTCGTTCTGACCGCGGAGCCGAGTAGTTCTTTCTGAGCCAAGAATTGGTGTGACATGGATAGACATATTCTAGAGGTAGGAAGGATGTGCGGAGACACCATTTTGCCATAGTCAGGTCAGGGACCTGCACTTCCAGTGAGTGGGTTTGTCTCCGAGAATATGGCCCCCGCCAAGCTCGCGATATAATATGACTCAGAAAGATCTAACGGTGACCCAAGAAGCCACTGATCAGGCTGACAGGGTTTGTGATTGGCATGTTTGCCAGCTGGTACAATCGATTCGAATCGCCATCTCTCCTGGTTAGTGAGAAACTGAACTGATCTTCTGGTGAAGTAGAGGCTAACAACTTGAACATACTGATTATGGTGAGATGAGGTTGATATTTGTGGATATCGGAAATCATATGGTTGTATTGTTTGCTATAATATCAAGTGATTGTTTAGTATAGCTGCAAACCTTAGCTTAATAGCTTAACTGAAATTGAAGCTAAACCATATCTAAAATTTATAAGTTGAGGAACTACTGTAGTAATGCTTTTTATGCAAAATATTGCTATCCTCTGAGCTCCACCAAATAAGCCTGCATATCCTTGAGAGTCTTTTTATTTACTTCCTGTCGGGTAAATCTAGCTGAGTACATTTGAGTACTCAGGGTTTTGTTCCCATTGTTGCAGGAGGAATACTTCGTTGTCTAAAAGAGCTACTTCTATCCTTCGGGAGAGGAAGACTAGACCTTGGGCAAGGTCATGTATCTATCTTATCTATGTTGCTGTGATTGGTCGGTACTTGGCACTGTATTATGAACTTAAGTGTGTGTAAATCTATTTCGTTTCCGCAACTGAACTTTTGTGTGAAGTCTATCTCGTACTCTGATGTAATTGAACTATGTGCGAATCTATGTAACATGTGTATGTGTACTGCTGAGTTTCTGCGATCCTTGGAAGCTCGCTTAACCTCAGAGTTCTTTTGCAGATGGACTTCCGGAAAAGAAGTTGTAACTTGTTGGTATGATTATCCTATCAATCCTTTTAAGCCCTGGGCTGGGGTGTTACATCCTCACCCCCTTAAGAGATCGACGTCCTCGTCGATCAATCCCAAGCCAAGAACGTCCCCTCTTGGCCACGTCCGTGTGTCCAGTGCCAGCGCATGTGCCATGCTGTGTGACCACGCCGGATCCACACTAGCCATGCGCACCATGCCTGCACAACTGCGACACACGCACCCGTGAAACCGCGAAAGTTGGCTCGGATACCATTCTTCCCATGAACCTTTGGACGAAATGACACAGGCTCTCAACATATCTTCCAATATCTGGTTAAGTCACACTTGTGCCAATATAAACCTGGTAGTCCGGAAATCTCGAAGGATTTCTAACATTTTAAACAGAACATACCCCAAGGATCTTACAAATTCAGCAACAACCCAACAAATGATACATAAGTTTACAACCGAATTAAAACATCTGAGTACAACATAGTCTTTTACATAAATGTAACAGTAGCGGAAGTCAACATAGTTTTGAAACAACATAGTTCACATACGAGTACCACCAGCTGACCGTGTCACAGCATCTTACAAAAGCTAAAGATGGATAACGACCTTGCCCTAGGTCTAATCTTCTTCACCCGCAGGGGTGAAGCAGTTCTTGCAATAAGCATAGTAGACTACTCCTTCTGCAACAATGGGAATAAAACCCTGAGTACTCAATTGTACTCAGCTAGACTTACCCGACAGGAAGTTAATAAAAAGACTCTCAAGGATATGCAGGCTTATTTGGTGGAGCTCAGAGGATAGCAACATTTTGCATAAAAAGCATTACTACAGTAGTTCCTCAACTTATAAATTTTAGATATGGTTTAGCTTCGATTTCAGTTAAGCTATTAAGCTAAGGTTTGCAGCTATACTAAACAATCACTTGATATTATAGCAAACAATACAACCATATGATTTCCGATATCCACAGATATCAACCTCATCTCACCATAATCAGTATGTTCAAGTTGTTAGCCTCTACCTCACCAGAAGATCAGTTCAGTTTCTCACTAACCAGGAGAGATGACGATTCGAATCGATTGTACCAGCTGGCAAACATGCCAATCACAAACCCTGTCAGCCTGATCAGTGGCTTCTTGGGTCACCGTTAGACCTTTCTGAGTCATATTATATCGCGAGCTTGGCGGGGGCCATATTCTCGGAGATAAACCCACTCACAGGAAGTGCAGGTCCTTGACCTGACTATGGCAAAATGGTGTCTCTACACATCCTTCCTACCTTCAGAATATGTCTATCCATGTCACACCAATTCTCGTCTCAGAAGGAACTACTCGGCTTCGCGGTCAGAATGACTTATCTGGCCAGCTATGTGACGACGTCCTTCAATCTCAACTGATGTCTGGTGGCCTCAGTCCTAGTCGGTCGCAAACAGCACCGAAGACAGCATGACCTCAACCATCTCATGCGGCTCCCCGCTACCTAGCCTCGATTCTCTCATTATCATTATGGCATGGTGGCACATATAGTCAACCATGTGGAATCCATCCCCATCATCATTAGTCACCACCTATGCTCGCGAAGGACAGGAAATCCCTCGACTTCTACCGGTCTAAGCATGGCTAAGCATAAGATCAAATCCATCCCTTGTCTACTAATAGTACCAGGATAGTAGACAAGTGTACAAGGCATAAATGCAGCAACGGTATCAATTCAACTCCTATACTTAAGTGCACAATCATACGATTTAAGAAAGACCGGTGCATTTTTATAAAAAGAGATAGGTGGAGGCTTAGGGATGCTCCGGGGCTTGCCTTTCACAAAGTTAGATGGCTGATGGTCAGTGCACTCCGGCAGTTCCGTTTCCTCCTCGGCCTCGGGAGCTTCCGGCACCTCGATCTCTGGGGGCACTCCTTCCTCCGGCGGATCGAATTGCAGCAGTGTAACTCCTCCCAGCGATCCTGTATGCATGATATGCATATATGAAAACTGAGAATGCACATGGAATGCAATATAGAGATGCACAACTTGAGCCATGAGATGCATTAGACAACATGTGAGCATCCAAATAATTTATCAAACATTTACTGAGTATGTGCATATTTCTTCTCTAAACAACAACACATACTCACCCTTCTTAAGCAAGCTATAGAACAATTTCTCATCTTGCGTAAGAGGTCTACATCCTGCACTAACAATTGATTTGAATCAAACTTCCCTACCACACCCACCTTTTAACTAATAACCACGAATAAAGCATATAAGCAAAGACATTTGACCTAGCTGACCAACACATGAACAAGATCAACCCCAAAGTGTCTAGCAAGGTAACCAAGCTAGAGCATCACAGAAATGCATGAAAACATCTCCTAACCAATTATTACTCAATTAAAAACAATTAATTTAACCTTAGCTTATAACTGGACCTTACATCTGTTTTACCCAGAAAATTCTAGAAAAACTACAGTAGATAACACACTCCCATATTAGGCTACTGGCAAAATTTCAAGTCATTTGGACACATATAACATGCTACACAAAAATGACAAGAAGACAGCCATTTAAGCAATAGAAAATACTTACTACAGTGAAAAGTATCAGGCAACAGATTTCCCATTTTTCTTAGCTTCTTTATCACAAAACAAGGCTCAGGAAAAATATTCATAACCATAACTTATCTAAACTAAGCATGGTGAATTTATCAAAAAGATAGCATGAAAGGCATGTTACACATGACATCATATAAATAATAGTAACCAACTAGCAAACATATTTTTCCCAGATCCTACTACTTTAAACAAGATTAATGCAAGTGGAATCACATTTTTAGCATATTCCTATAATTAGTTTTGCATTTATCAAGTTTACAAGCATATAACAAATTAATTATAACTGCACAGAAAAATTACCACAAAGTCATATTTCATATTTTTCCTGTATAAAGCTTAGTAATACAAACCCAACAAAATTTGGTTCACCTCATTTGGACACTTATAACTCCAGATATGATTTTTGGAAGACTTTACCAATTTGCTGAAAATTCATTTTCTTAAATCCTTTAAAACAAACTCGGTTCAAAACACTACACACACCCGGTCAGTGCACCAGAAAAGCACCAGAGCGACTGACCGGTGGGCTCCCTGGCCAAATGGGTCCCACGCGTCAGAGAGAGAGAGCAGAGCCGCCGACGCTGACCGGCCCTATCTCGCCGGTGGCGAGGTCACCGGCGGCACCGAGGGCACCTACGTGTTCCTAGGAACGAGACGAACTCGATGAGCTAACTCCCGAGACCTAACTACCACAGGAGCAAGCTCAACGGCGGCAATTGCGGACGGCGGAGCTCCGGCGAGCGTGCGCCGGCCGCTACCGGCCTTCACCGGCGAAGCTAAGCCTCGTTCCGAGAACCTGGAACCCTGACGAAGCCATACGGCCCGCGAATCGACCTTTGGTCAACTACGACTCGACCTAACCGCGCGCAAGGCGGCACGGTGGCGGACGGGAACTCCGGCGAGAGGCGTCCCGACCGAAACAAGGCTCGAGCGGCCCGACCAACCCTCTAGGCTAGGTCTACAGCTAACGGAGACGCCAAGACAAACAAGAATGGAAGCACGGTGCTACGGCATTGCGCTCGTCGCTACGAGCAGAGAGCTCGGCGGCGCTCCGGCAATGGCGCGGCGGCGACGAACCTTAGAAGCTTTACCTCTCTATCTCAGACGTTGAGAGTAGGTCGAGGAGGTAGAGCGGAGAAAGACGAAGCTATGGTGGAGGTGGAGCGGTCGGAGACAGTGCGGTGACGGCGGATTTCACCGCGGAGCTGGCTCGGCGGCGATGGCGACGGTGGAGAGGAAAACGGAGAGCAGAGAGGCGAGAGCGAGAGAGAGAGAGCGAGTAGAGTGGCCAGGCGACAGAATGGCGTGTTGCCTTCAGCTTTTGCAGGCCGGCCAAGGACAACGACGGCGTATGGGGCCACCTGGCGGCGTTTTGCTGCGGTGGCCACATCGGCGACGCTGACCGGTTTAACTGAATCGACTTCGATTCAGTTTCTGAAAACCGACTGAAACTCGATTTTTGATCGAGCCACTACTCACGATCTAGGGCGTTTCAGTGAAAACTTCACTAATATGGATCAAAGAGCTACATGAGTAGATCATTTGGTATTAGAACACTTTGAACTGATTCGGCTTGGTTTGAGAGATATGGATCGAAGAACACAGGTACAATGAAACAGTAAAACAGCTAACACTTAGCAAAATTTCAGCAACTCCAAAACAGTCCCAAATCTGCACAATTTCACAATTTTGACCACCTTACACCCATTTTCATGAGTTGACCCAAAAATAAAGTTTGTTGCTTATAAAATTATACACAACTTTGATTAAGGGTGCTCTGACATGCAAAGTCTCTAAATTGACTTTCTTGTTTGGTCAAACAAAATAGGTTTAGTGGGGCTTTCTAGTCAACTATGAGCTAGAGGGGTATTTTGGGGATTTCACCAACATGAACATTGTTACTAAATATTAACCCAAACATGTTTAAGGCATCTAGAACAGTAAACAAGCATCACATTTGCATGCTAACACATCTATGGCATTGTAAGCATATAAACAAACATATAACATATAAAGGGATTTAATTCAATTCAAAATGGTGATGATGCATGAAATGACATGATCAATGCTTGATGTCATGCAAATGTAAATGCAAAAATTGTAACTAACACTAGGGTGTTACAGCCCTTCCCTCTTAAAAGAATCTCATCCCCGAGATTAGAGTTAATTACCATTATTTATAGAAAGAAGGATAAGCTTCCTTGAGATAATCTTCGCTTTCCCACGTCGCATCCCAGTCACTTTGGTTATTCCAAACCACCTTGTAGAACTTGACCACTCGGCTATGAGTGACTCTTTCCTTGTAATCTACCACTTGTATAGGCTTCTCTTCATATGTCAAATCTGATTTTAACTTGATATCACCAAGATCCACTTGTTCTTCCGGTACTCGCAAACATTTCTTGAGTTGCGATACATGAAAGACATTGAAAATAGTGGACACGTGTGGTGGCAACCGTAATTTGTATGCTACTTTTCCACTTCTTTCTAGAATTTGAAAAGGACCCACAAACCTTGGAGCTAACTTTCGTTTCGCCCCGAAACATTGTACGCCCTTCATGGGTGACACCTTCAAGTACACATAGTCACAAACTTGAAACTCCAACGGTCTTCGACGCTTGTCCACATAACTCTTTTGGCGAGTTTGTGTGGCTTTGAGATGTTGCTGAATGGTATGCCCTCGTTCTTCGGCCTCTTTCACAAAGTCAATGTCATAGTACCTCCTTTCTCCTGGTTCAACCCAGTTAAGAGGATTTCTACATTTGCGCCCATACAAAGCTTCAAAAGGAGCCATCTGAATACTCTCTTGATAGCTATTGTTGTATGAGAACTCTGCTAATGGTAACCATTCTTCCCATGAACCTTTGGACGAAATGACACAAGCTGTCAACATATCTTCCAATATCTGGTTTACTCTTTCAGTCTGACCCGAAGTCTGAGGATGATAAGCTGAACTGCGGACCAAATTGGTTCCCAAACACTTGTGTAGATGCTCCAAGAAGCGTGCAACAAATTGCGGGCCTCTATCGGATACTATCGTCCTCGGCACACCGTGTAACCGAAGTATCTGAGAAAAGTAGAGCTGTGCCAGCTGATGAGGACGATCCGTAGTTCGAACTGGTAAGAAATAAGCAATCTTAGTCAGTCGATCTACAATCACCCAAATAAAATCATGGCCGTTTTGCGTTAAGGGTAAGCCCGTTATGAAGTCCATGGTTATCTCATCCCACTTCCAGCCAGGAACTGGCAAAGGTTGTAATAAACCAGCTGGCTTAAGGTGAATAGCTTTCACACGACAGCAGGTATCACACCTAGCCACATAAGCTGCAATTTCTTTCTTCATTTTTGTCCACCAAAATCTAGGCTTCAAGTCTTGATACATTTTACTGCTACCAGGATGAATAGATAACTTGGAAAGATGAGCCTCATCCATAATCTGATTCCTCAGCTCACGATCTTTTGGTACCACTAATCGGTCTTTGAACCATAATATACCTTTTTCATCTACCCGGAAGTGAAGTGTTTCTTGCTCTTACATCTTTCTCTTGATGTGATATATACCCGGATCTGTTTTCTAGCCTTCAATAATTCTACTTTCCAAAGTACAATTGAGAGTAATATTATTCAATACCACTGGATGCATAAGATTAAACCCGTCCGCTAGCAACAGCTGCAATGCATTGCAATGAGACTTTCGACTCAAAGCATCAGCAACTACATTAGCCTTGCCCGGATGGTAATGTACCTCCAAATCATAATCTTTGATCAACTCCAACCACCTTCTTTGCCTCATGTTCAACTCAGGTTGAGTAAAAATATACTTAAGACTCTTGTGATCAGAATAGATATGACATTTATGGCCCATCAAGTAGTGACGCCAAATCTTCAGTGCGTGTACAACTGCAGCAAGCTCCAAATCATGGGTAGGATAATTTTGCTCGTGTTTTCTCAATTGACGCGAGGCATAAGCAATGACTCGGCCTTCTTGCATGAGCACACAACCTAACCCAGTGCCACAGGCATCACGGTACACATCAAAAGGCTTCTCAATATCAGGTTATGCAAGAACTGGAGCAGTGGTCAGCAACGTTCGCAAGGTGCGAAAAGCTGCTTCACACTCCTCACTCCAAACAAACTTGGTATCTTTATGCAACAATTTGGTCATAGGTTGAGCTCTCTTGGAGAAATCTTGATTTGTAATGTATGGTTAAAATTTCATGATTTATGGTGCATGTATGACTGAGTTGTTGATTTGTCTTGTTTGATGTCTATTAAGTAGATTTAAATGCATTATAAATAATATATTGTGGATAAAAATGGAAAATGGTGTTCCACTACCTTTGTATGATATTGTGTTAGCCTGAGAATTAATAATATGGCCATGTTGTTTCAGAAAATGTTGAGTTTCATATTTAACTTGCTCTCCAATGCTTTATTGCATTATAGATTTGTTTATTTTGTAATAATTAAATTATGTAACCTGGGCATGTAAGATTTGAACCTTGGGCATGATTTCTAATTAACTGTCTCTCATGAAAATATCAACTCCATTTGAGATGTTTACCATATAACTTAAATAATTAAATAATGGGTTTTTTATGCAATAGTGAGTGAATAATTAAAGACAAATGAATGCATGCATGTTTCTTGTGATGCCTTGATATTATTGGGTCTGAGATGAATCTTATATGATCGTGTTTATGATAGTTGGAGTTAATTAATTAGCTTATATATGTGTGTCTTTGATTTAAAAGCAAACAAACAACTTAATTATATTCCTGCTGAAAATGGCTGCATGTGTAGTCCCTGTTGTTGTGATGTTTTACACATGAAAATGATGTTGCATGTAAATATGTTCTATATAAAAGTTGTAGTTAACTTCATTTACTTGCTTGTCCAAGAATTTCATGATTATAGACCTGATAGTTTTAAAGTTATAGAATTTAGAAGTCTGCTGTCAGGTTTTGCCTGTTTTCGGTGCAGACCTGAATGTTTGCTTTGTTTAACCAACTTACGTTTTGAATCACCTCTTGATGATAATAAAGAAGTTGTAGTAGATTTCATTGGCTTTCCAAATTGTCTAGAATCATCCCTTTTGGTGGTCTAGATCTCTAGTTTTGATTGTTTAAAGTGTGAGGACAGAATCTGTCCAAGTCCGGACAGAGCTGCCTTGTTTGTGATGTTTGACCTTTATATGTATTGAATCATCTTAACATGATAATAGAAAAGTTGTAGAGAATTTCAATAGCTTTCCAGAAAGGCTTATATCACCCTGGTTGGATGTTTATAGCTTGAGTTGTGGTTAAATCTTATGCTTGCTGTCCTGCTGCCCATAAACTGCATGTGTGGGATTATGATTGATTTGACTTTGCTTTGCTTGGTGTGATTGTTAGCTTATGGTTCAATGATGGTAGATTAACATGCCTTGTATTACTTCCTTTTATTCATACATGTGCATTGTGCATCTCATTTAGGTACGATAGATGAAAACGTGGAGTGAAGGACATGATGATGGAACTAACCACAAGACGGTGTGGTACGACTATACCGAAGATGGAAGGACTAATCGGATGCTTGGATGGGAGATACTCGTCGAGTGAGTGTCATCTAACACTGACTCTATGTCAGATCCCAGGCAAGCCCCGGAGTATCCCTAAGCCTCCACCTATCTCTTTTTATAAATGCACCGGTCTTTATTAAATCGTATGATTGTGACATGGATAGACATGTTCCGAAGGTAGGAAGGATGTGCGGAGACACCATTTTGCCATAGTCAGGTCAGGGGACCTGCACTTCCTGTGAGTGGTTTGTCTCCTGAGAATATGGCCCCCGCCAAGCTCGCGATACAATATGACTTAGAAAGATCTAACGGTGACCCAAGAAGCCACTGATCAGGCTGACAGGGTTTGTGATTGGCATGTTTGTCAGCTGGTACAATCGATTCGAATCATCATCTCTCCTGGTTAGTGAGAAACTGAACTGATCTTCTGGTGAGGTAGAGGTTAACAACTTGAACATATTGATTATGGTGAGATGAGGTTGATATCTGTGGATATCGGAAATCATATGGTTGTATTGTTTGCTACAATATCAAGTGATTGTTTAGTATAGCTGCAAACCTTAGCTTAATAGCTTAACTGAAATCGAAGCTAAACCATATCTAAAATTGATAAGTTGAGGAACTACTGTAGTAATGCTTTTTATGCAAAATGTTGCTATCCTCTGAGCTCCACCAAATAAGCCTGCATATCCTTGAGAGTCTTTTTATTTACTTCCGGTCGGGTAAGTCTAGCTGAGTACATTTGAGTACTCAGGGTTTTATTCCCAATGTTGCAGGAGGAATACTTCGTTGTCTAAAAGAGCTACATCTATCCTTCAGGAGAGGAAGACTAGACCTTGGGCAAGGTCATGTATCTATCTTATCTATGTTGCTGTGGCTGGTCGGTACTTGGCACTGTATTATGAACTTAAGTGTGTGTAAATCTATTTCGTTTCCGCAACTTCCCGTGAGCACTTGCGACCCCGAAAGTAATTACTCCCCAATACTTCCATAAGTACACATATGAACCACATGTACTCACTTCAGTAACCATAAGCACTCCCTATAGATCGACGGTTGTTCGATCGTACACTCACATCTCACCTTACCTCATCCGAAGTGGCCGGTATAAATCATCAGCCCAAGAAGCAATAAGAAGCCGCAATGTCACATACATCCGCGCAATAAAACCAAATGAACCGCAAATAAAACATGATGCAATTCCCCAGTTAGTACTTACATAAGCTACCTAATTACCACATATATATATAGGGCTATAGGACTTGGACAATGGTACTCATAATTTTTGCAAACACTCGGTTTAAATCACCTACACCCAACTAATAATTGTCAAATAATTTTTAAAACTCCAAAACCCTTTTTATTTTCAAATAGTCAAGTGATGGTGTATGCTGAATTATGCTCTGGTACCAGTTGGCAAACATGCCAATCACAAACCCTGTCAGCCTGATCAGTGGCTTCTTGTAACACCCCTGGTGTTACGATAACTAAAACCGGCCATTTCATCATGATTGCATGTAATTCATCCCGCATAAAACCATTGTTACTGTGCATCACTAAGACAATTTTTATTTCCCCATGTGATTGTGTTTAGGTACCTTTGAGTGACTTTATGGTTTAAAGATTTGTTTGTGTGTATGTCTCTAAATCCAAATAGAAAATAAAAAGGAAAACAATTAAAAACCCTAACCGGATCCGAAACCCTAAATCAAAAATTAAATAGAATCAAGTATTGGGCCTTAAACAAAAGTTGTAGATCTTTAAAAGTTGAGCAACTTCTATTTTGGGCAATTTTGAAGTTATTAAAAATAATTTCAAATAAAATCATAATCTAGGTTTTAAAGTTTAAACTTGAAATACAAATTCAAAAACTAGTAGGAACTTGATGATGGTCTCTTAATAAAAGTTTTAGCCCTTTTAAAATGGAACAACTTTCATATTTGGAGATTTTAAAGTTTACTAGTGGAAAATTAAATTAAAACCCAATTAGTGTTTGTTTATTCAAATTTAAAATGCCCTTTCAAAAACTATCAAGAAATTGGGCAAACTACTTTAATGAAAGTTGTAAGACTTTTCAAATTGAACAACTTTTATATTTGAGGATTTTGATGTTATGTAGTGAGATTTCAAAATAAACTCCAATGAGTATTTTGAAATTTGAAATTGAAATGATATTTCAAAAATTATCAAGAATCTGACAAAACTCCTTTAATGAAAGTGGTAGGGATTGATTAATAGGACAACTTTTATATTTCGGTATTTTCAAGTTGTTAATAAAAGTTTTGAGTTTTCAATTGAATTTGAAATGGATTTAAAAAGGGCAAATTACACCCTTTTAAATTATTCAAAAATTATTCAAAATTTGGATGAGGTACAAATACCAAATCTGTTCAACACAAAATTTTCTACAACTTTTATGTTGGTGATTTTACAACTTTATTCATAAAATAAAAAGTAATTTAGAGAAAAGGTTCAGGGGAGGGTTAGCTCAGCTACAGTACTAGGGGGTACTCTGCCCCTGCGCACGCGTGGGGACCGGCTGCGCCGCGCGCCGGCGACGCCCGGGGCCGGGCCCGTGGGGGTCCATCCCACGTCTCGCCATCTTCCCCATCCTATATGAGCCGCCACCGACGCCATAGTTCCTCCTCCTTTCGGTTCTGCTCGCCGTCGATCGCCTCTCGGGCAATGGCAAAATTCGTCATCGTCGTTCAATCATCACCCTCTCCACTTCGCCACTGGCTTCGCAACTTCCTGCGAGTCTATTGAGCCCACTGGTACCGCTTCGCATCGCCGGAAATGCTCCCGCGACCTTTTCTTCTTACTGTCCGGTGGGAGCGCCACCGTGGGTATCTCCATCGCAAACCGACCACTCCGGTGAGCTAAGTTTCAGTCCTCTGGGTGTTCCCGCTTCTACGTAGCTCCACGAATCTCATGCATCCGACCGTATCCCTGTTGGTGCGTAGGACACGCCGGAACACACCGTCGCCGTCAGTTTCCGCCGCCGTGCTTGCCCTCACCGACGATGACTCGTCTCCGTTCATCCACCGTCTCTACCAGTGCATGCATCACGCTCTGGTGAGTCTCCTAGGTATTTTCCGAACCTCATCTCAACCTATACCGCATACTTGCGGCTAGAACGGCGCGCATCGCCATGACAACCACCACCGTGCCGCCATAGCCGTGTTAGGGCTCGCCGGAGGCACTGATCTCCTCAACCAAGCTCCCAGATAGGTTCGCAAGCATATTTCTCACATAGTGGTACCCTGGTTTTCGCTGGGGAGGCTGCCACCGACCAGCCGCCGCGGCTGGACTCGCCGTACCGCACGCGCGCGGAGGACTGAGCGGGAGGTAGGGGATGAGCTCGGCTGGGCCTCGCTGGGCCAGCTGCCCGATTTGGTTGGGCCGAGCCAGCCTGTTGGGTCAGATCAAAAGGGAGTGCGCGGTTGGGCCGGATCGGCCTGCCGAGTTGGGCCGGTTCAGGCCGAAATTAGGTTTTGTGTTTTCTCGCGAATTAATATGTATTTTCTGATTTTCTGATGAGGTGAATAGTAAGGCAATTTGTAAATTTTGTATGAATATTATTGTGACACCAAAAATTATGAAATTAACTGTAGAGGCTCTCTGTGAAATATGGAACACACTAAAAATATGAAATAATGATTTTAGTACTTTCTGGAGGGAATAAAAATGTACCTTTTAATTAATAAAGGAGGTTTTTCGGATTTTTGTAGGTCAAAATATTAATCCAAAAATCATGAAATTTGTTTTGGTAATGTTTGAGGATAAGTACTATCTGTAGTAAAATTTAGAGCTCAAATGAAAATATTTAATTATTCCTTATTTATTACTTGATTAATTGATTAATTAAGAAAAGGTTATTAGGATTATATTTTAATAATTTGTTAAATCTTTTAGGGTTTGGTTAAACCCCTTGTAGCACCTGAACCCTACTGTTCTAGGTTTTGATGATCATTTACTTTGTATGCATAAAATGAATTGCTTTATGTAGTAACTAAATGCTAAAACAAAAATCCTAATAGATAAATAGATTAATAAAAATGAGTAGAAACACTAATCCACTCTTGTGTGATGTGACTTTTGGATTGAGTGATGTCCCTGGGTCACTAACTTGAGATGACCCTTAGCACCTTAGTTAGTGTTTGGGTTATTAATTAATTGTTAATTAAGGAACACTAATAGTTTATGTTATTCACATATGATGATAGGGTTTAATAATTTGCTTAAGCAAAGGGTTGATAGTGTTCTAGGGGGGAAACTAATTCGACTTTCGATGACTATTAAAATGGTCAATAAACCAAAATAGTTAATATTCGATAGTGATTAGTTTAGTTGGCTTACAACTTTATCGTGAAGGAAAGTTATACTCAACTTTCAAATTGAGTTTACTTTCTATTGATCAGTGATTTTGTGCATCTCTTGCATCCTGGCATACATGTCATCATGTTAAGTGTTGCATTATTATCTCGTGTAGTGAACGCGCGGTGGTTATTATCTGAAGCGTGTCCCGAGTAAGGTCTTCGCTCGGTGGACGTGAATCCTTCTCGGTGATTGACTTCAGGGTTTCGTCTACTTCAAGCAACAGGCAAGCCCCGGTGCATTTGCCCCTCCTTGTTATTTAAAAATATTTATCACTTGAGTTAATCTACTGCATTAGGTTAATAGGAGTTTAGTGATAACCCATTGATGCATTACCTTTCCTTGACCACATATTATACCTGAGATCCTTGATTTAAATAAAGTATTGAAAAATGTTTAGTCATGCTTAATGATAGAGTTGCAAAAATGCTATTTTGAAAACTGTGATGATATGAAACAAATGAATCATTTTATGGGATTGGTATTATCCTCGTTTGGTGATGGTGTACTTGGCCAGTCCATTATCATCAACGTGGATGGGTTTTCCCGTTTGGATGGCCAACTATTTGGGTTAGAGTCCCAACTTTCATCGCCATCGGGAAAGGGACGTGAAAACCGGGTAGTTACCAGTGTACTTGGGTTAGAGTCCCAATGCATGGTTTCTAACAGAAAAATATTAGGGACCATTCGTTGTCGGCCTACTATGATCATGACTTTGCAACTAGCCACATACTACGGAAAGCCTCTGACTCCGGTGGCTCTACTGCTGGAACCGACAACCACGCACTAGGAGTGGAGAGATGGCGAGAGTAGCGTGTACCCTCGTGGCCGTTGTGCCTGGAGACTAGAGGGGTACTGTGCTCTCGGGTGGCGCAGGACCGGTTCTGGGGTATGAAATGCCGTGGTAGGTGGGGTTGGCATATGCAAGCTTAAGTGCTACATATGCAGTGTGGATAGGGATCCCCAACTGGGTACTTCTGGATTCGAATCGACGTTGCTCCTCGGTTAATGGAGACATGATCCTCACACTTAGAGCGAAGAGTGGTTCGGAACTAGGTGTTTTTGAGAATGAAAAGGAAATTGAAAGTACATGATATATGAGAATTGATATTGAAATTATGGATATAAATAAAATAATATTCAGATCCAATAATGAAATAGAACAGTAATGCTTTTCTGCAAAATACCTTGACTCTTGCTTAAGCCTTACCTTGACTCCCCTCAGCCTGCATTCCTAAGTCTCATTACTTTTTCTTAGTCGGGTATGTCTTGCGAAGTACCCCATGTACTCAGGGTTTGTTAACCCCCTGTTGCAGGTAAGTTGAGTGAACAGTTCTACGAGGGATCGTGCCGGTCAACGGATCGTGCATGGATGAAGATGTGTATATAATGAAACCCTTGGGCAGGGTGTTTAGTTGTATACAGCTACTCCACTGCGAAACTCTGGTTTGGGATAATGTAATTTATATTTGTAAATCTATGTTTAAGTAATACTTCCGCAGCCTTTACTCTGATTCAAATTATTTGTGTAAACTATTGTAATACTTGCAAGGTCTTTACAATGAGATCCGCGGGGAAATTAGGGTTTCCTAGGAGACCCGACAGGCCACCTAAGTCAAAACGGAACTCGTGCAGACTAGTCAAAGGTCCTTAGGGACGATGACGGGGCACGTGGGCCCTATGATTAAGGTGGTTCTGTCACACTTCTTGGGTCACCGTTAGATCTTTCTGAGTCATATTATATCGCGAGCTTGGCGGGGGCCATATTCTCGGAGACAAACCCACTCACAGGAAGTGCAGGTCCCTGACCTGACTATGGCAAAATGGTATCTTCGTACATCCTTCCTACCTCCAGAATATGTCTATCCATGTCACACCAACTCTCGGCTCAGAAGGACCTACTCGACTTCGCGGTCAGAACGACTTATTTGTCCAGCTATGTGACGACGTCCTTCAATCTCAACTGATGTCTGGTGGCCTCAGTCCTAGTCGGCCGCAAGCAGCACCGAAGACAGCATGACCTCAACCATGTCATGCGGCTCCCCGCTACCTAGCCTTGATTCTCTCATTATCATTCTAGGCATGGTGGCACATATAGTCAACCATGTGGAATCCATCCCCATCATCATTAGTCACCACCTATGCTCGCGAAGGACAGGAAATCCCTCGACTTCTACCTAGTCTAAGCATGGCTAAGCATAAGATCAAACCCATCCCTTGTCTAGTAATAGTACCAGAATAGTAGATAAGTGTACAAGGTATAAATGCAGCAACGGTATCAATTCAACTCCTATAATTAAGTGCACAATCATACGATTTAAGAAAGACCCGTGCATTTATATAAAAAGAGATAGGTGAAGGCTTAGGGATGCTCCGGGGCTTGCCTTTCACAAAGTTAGATGGCTGATGGTCAGTGCACTCCGGCAGTTCCGTTTCCTCCTCGGCCTCGGGAGCTTCCGGCACCTCGATCTCCGGGGGCACTCCTTCCTCCGACGGATCGAATTGTAGCAGTGTAACTCCTCCCAGCGATCCTGTATGCATGAGATGCATATATGAGAACTGAGAATGCACATGGAATGCAATATAGAGATGCACAACATTGAGCCATGAGATGCATTAGACAACATGTGAGCATCCAAATAATTTATCAAACATTTACTGAGTATGTGCATATTTCTTCTCTAAACAACAACACATACTCACCCTTCTTAAGCAAGCTATAGAACAATTTCTCGTCTTGCGTAAGAGGTCTACATCCTGCACTAACAATTGATTTGAATCAAACTTCCCTACCACACCCACCTTTTAACTAATAACCACGAATAAAGCATATAAGCAAAGACATTTGACCTAGTTGACCTACACATGAACAAGATCAACCCCAAAGTGTCTAGCAAGGTT
Source organism: Eremochloa ophiuroides (assembly GCA_038502445.1). Taxonomy (NCBI): domain Eukaryota; kingdom Viridiplantae; phylum Streptophyta; class Magnoliopsida; order Poales; family Poaceae; genus Eremochloa; species Eremochloa ophiuroides. Next base: position 53,182,383 of record JAHLJS010000002.1, read on the forward strand.
ACCAAGCTAGACCATCACAGAAATGCATGAAAACATCTCCTAACCAATTATTACTCAATTAAAAACAATTAATTTAACCCTAGCTTATAACTGGACCTTACATCGGATGTACCCAGAAAATTCTAGAAACATTACGGTAGATAACACACTCCCATATTAGGCTACTGGCAAAATTTCAAGTTATTTGGACACATATAACGTGCTACACAAAAATGACAAGCAGACAGCCATTTAAGCAATAGAAAATACTTACTACAGTGAAAAGTATCAAACAACAGATTTCCCATTTTTCTTAGCTTCTTTATCACAAAACAAGGCTCAAGAAAATATTCATAACCATAACTTATCTACACTAAGCATGGTGAATTTATCAAAAAGATAGCATGAAGCCATGTTACACATGACATCATATAAATAATAGTAACCAACCAGCAAACTTATTTTTCCCAGATCCTACTACTCTAAACAAGATTAATGCAAGTGGAATCGCATTTTTAGCATGTTCCTATAATTAGTTATGCATTTATCAAGTTTACAAGCATATAACAAATTAATTATAACTACACAGACAAATTACCACAAAGTCATATTTCATATTTTCCTGTATAGAGCTCAGAAATACAAACCCAACAAAATTTGGTGATGGTGTACTTGGCCAGTCCATTATCATCAACGTGGATGGGTTTTCCCGTTTGGATGGCCAACTATTTGGGTTAGAGTCCCAACTTTCGTCGCCATCGGGAAAGGGATGTAAAAACCAGGTAGTTACCAGTGTACTTGGGTTAGAATCCCAATGCATGGTTTCTAACGGAAAAATATTAGGGACCATTCGTTGTCGGCCTGCTGTGATCATGACTTTGCAACTAGCCACATACTACGGAAAGCCTCTGACTCCGGTGGCTCTACTGCTGGAACCGACAACCACGCACTGTGAGTGGAGAGATGGCAAGAGTAGCGTGTACCCTCATGGCTGTCGTGCCTGGAGACTAGAGTGGTACTGTGCTCTCGGGTGGCGCAGGACCGGTTTCGGGGTATGAAAAGCCGTGATAGCTGGGGTTGGCATATGCAAGCTTAAGTGCTACATATGCAGTGTGGATAGGGATCCCCAGCTGGGTACTTCTGGATTCGAATCGACGTTGCTCCTCGGTTAATAGAGACATGATCCTCACACTTACAGCGAAGAGTGGTTCAGAACTAGGTGTTTTTGAGAATGAAAAGGAAATTGAAAGTACATGATATATAAGAATTGATATTGAAATTGTGGATATAAATAAAATAATATTCAGTTCAAATAATGAAATAGGATAGTAATGCATTTCTGCAAAATATCCTTGACTCTTGCTTAAGCCTTACCTTGACTCCCCTCAGCCTGCATTCCTGAGTCTCATTATTTTTTCTTAGTCGGGTGAGTCTTGCGGAGTACCCCATGTACTCAGGGTTTGTTAACCCCCTGTTGCAGGTAAGTTGAGTGAACAGTTCTACGAGGGATCGTGCCGGTCAATGGATCGTGCATGGATGAAGATGTGTATATAATGAAAACCTTGGGCAGGGTGTTTAGTTGTATACAGCTACTCCACTGCGAAACTCTGGTTTGGGATAATGTAATTTATATTTGTAATCTATGTTTAAGTAATACTTCCGCACTCTTTACTCTGATTCAAATTATTTGTGTAAACTGTTGTAATACTTGCAAGGTCTTTACAATGAGATCCTCGGGGAAATTAGGGTTTCCTAGGAGACCCAACAGGCCACCTAAGTCAAAAGGGAACTCGTGTAGACTAGTCAAAAGTCCTTAGGGACGATGACGGGGCACGTGGGCCCTATGATTAAGGCGGTTCTGTCACAAGTGGTATCAGAGCATTTCATTGTTAAATACTTGCAGTATTACTTTACAAAAACTTCAAAATGATTTCGAATGAATAAAATTGATGGGGTAGTTTGGTCCGAGTTGTTTTCGAACTTTCCTCATTCATTCTATAGCATCTTTCCTCGATTAATTTTATAGATCTATAGTTAGGTTTTGAGCTTAGTAGTGGATTAGCACCTTAAGTATGCCCTATGTTTGAAAACGTTGAGTGCATGTCACTCTAATAATTAATTTAATCAGTATATTATTTATATGTCTGGGTATCCTGGCTTGCGTTGGAACGCTCATGCATCATGACATTACAACTACTAATAATACCCCCGATATGAAGTATATCTCTACTTTCTAAAATAAAACCTATTTCTAAAATATTTCTTTTAAAATAAATTCTTATCCTTCTTCTCAATAGATGGATCCACAAGACCCTGCCACTGGGATCGACGAATGCCTGGCTATGTTCGGAACCCCTACAGTGTTGTGGCAGTTACTACAGGAAGTAGGCTACTCAGAACCACCCAAGTATCGTTGGTCCCGTACTGTTGTCCTTGGTCGGCCGTGGTACGAAGTGTCTCTCAAGATCTCAGCTTGTACCACTACTCTATTTTGGCCTGCTTGGGAAGCACAGGTTGAAGGTATGAGTCCCTGGGAAGGAGCTCAGGCTACAGCATTGGAAGTCCTCAGAAAGATCTGCTTTAGGTGTTGGAAAGAGGTAAGAGTCTCTACTCTGAGAATGTTTCCGTCTGAGGTACTAGGAAACTGGGACAGTCTTCAACGACAAGCCAAGCAACTGGAAGAAAATTCTGATCAACAAGATCCCATACTGGTAGCCACTACTCGCGCTATGCTAGCATCCTTAACCTACATCTGACCCACGAGCGAGGACGCGAGGAGTGGCAGAAACTTTACTCTGAATGTTATGGAGCACTCAATACTACAGAACTCAAGAAGAAGAAGGCTAATAAGAAAGCCTTAAAGTGGCAAGGGGCTGCTCAGATCAGTGATGTGGAGAGGATCGGTCTGGACGTCCAGGTAGAAGCATCTCGAAGCACAGCGACAAGCAGACCAGCGCCGCATAGAAGAACTGGAGAGTCTGGTGGATAGTCTTCACCTTCAAACAGGACTTCTCATCCAGCAGCGCGAAGAAGCTCATTCTTATGCCGTAATGGCAAGAGGTCTTAGGGAGACCGGTTGGATATCTGCAGCATTAGGATGCGATGTTTTGGGGCCTACATAACACCTATCAGCAGCAACGAGAAGTGCAAATGCTCCATGCCATGAATGATCCAATTCCAGGTATAGAGGTTCCAGTAGCTGACCATCAGGAAGAGTCTGGTTCAGCTGAGAATGCCGATGAAGAATTGGAGGAAGTAGTGAGTGACTCGGAGTCAGAGATAGTGAGTGGTCAGGTCGATTAGTTTATGAAGATAGATAGTCTCCTAGACCTAGTGTCAAATCAGGTCAAGTCTGAGGTTAAGTGTCCTTGTAATCCAAAACCCTGTGTCGGTAGGAAACTGGTGTAATGGTAGTTAAATAAGTTGGAGTAAGTCGACCTAAGCTAGTAGCCAATGTGAACTAATATGTAAACCTCGGATAATCCTATGTTATCGGCCAGATCATTTCATACTTAAGCTTATGAGTGTTAGGTGTGTTCAACAGTTGCAAATTTTGCCATAGGACTAGGTTTTGCAATCCCCGTTAAACTTCGCTCCAAAAGTTTCCAAGTCCTTGAGGAACTTCTAGATGGATTCAACTCAACACTAAAGACTCGATAAATCTTTGACTGTCTAAACCCACGTATATGTCAGTCTTGATTTCCTCCTTTCGTGACATATGCTATTCCTTTAAAACCGTCCATCAACATGTGTTGGTTGAAAGCTATTGTAATTGTAGTCTATGGGATAGCATGCTCCAAGACCATGACACAGCGTCAAAATCTGGGGTCTCCTATGGATCGCAACCATGGGAAATTACTGCCGGACGCTCGCTGTTGTCAGGGTTGATGGTCATGATCCTAGCCTGCAATTAATGTGTTTTCACTCCCTTTCAAATACCTTTTATAAGAATTCGTATCCATATTTCTGAGTTTCAAAATCCTTTTGCTCTTTATAACTATATTAAAACCCACTTTGAGAATTCACATCTGATCTCTCTAAATTCTCAAGATTCTTTGTCCTTGCAATCATCTTAACCTCATCTGATAAAATAACGGGAACCGATTTGGAAATGACACCTAAGATCCAATCACTTGGAAATGGTATCTACGATCCGTTGAGGATTCCCTGTTGTTTTATGGATTCCTGGTTATTATTAAATATCCTGACATCTAGCTTGAAAATTCACCTCTTCGGAAATTTTAAGAAGCACTTAAATTCACCACAAACTCAGCGTGAAAAACCTAGGACCAGATCATGACCTTTATCTGTATACGCATCATGCCTTGATCCGACACGTATCCCTCACTCAAATCCAACATGTTATTCCAAAATCATTATGGTTGTGCCTATAATGATTTCATGACCTGTGACCATGGTGTCACGTCGAAACCTAGGGTGTCTCACGTGCCATGGCCACGCCGAGATTCTACTAGGCACGCGCAAGTATCAAGGTCTAGGGCTGTGACGTACTATAGCTTCACAACTAATAAAGTTTCTTCGTTTGCACTATATGAGGAAACAAATTCATCTCGCTATAATGTAACATGATCTACGGCTGCGATACAATATAGCAACCTGGGATTTTTTGTAACTCACAATCATAGGAGATTTTGAAGGGTATATGCTCGTATCAAGGTCTGTGGTCATTTTGCATCATAGCCACAATTGATATGTTTTCTCTTTTTGCTGAGGTTACTTTAATTGTGTTCTATGATGGTATCTCGACCCGTGACTATGGTGCCGTGTCAAAACGTGGAATTTTCTGTGAACTACAGTCACATGAGACTTTACCAGGATAAGCACTGGTGTCGTAGTCGGTGTTCCTGAATCATCGTAGCTCGCAATTAATATGCCCTCACTCTCCGTGAAATCACCCTCAAATGATATTTCTCATAAAAGGTTTATTTTGATGAGTAAAATTTAAAACTTTTAGTGTTGAGAGACAACTGATTAAGTCAAATAAGGATCTTTATTATAACAAATTGGAAGAGAAATGCGGGTTAGTAGCTGATTGACTCAAGCATCTGAACACTTGCTAGTTGCGCAGAATGGGATTCATGTATCACCACTTGAGAAGTGTCTTCAAGTGCCAGATTGGGTTATTGACTTGATAAGAGTAAATCGAATCAGATTTGACAAACACTGAGTACCCAATATGAGTCCTAGGTTGGAAAATTGTGTTACTCGTCAAACCACAACAAGATGGTACGAGGTACAAAGCAGTCAGCATCCAGAAGAAGAAGCTACCCAAGAAATCAGAGACATTCTCATATGGAAGCTTTCCGAAATTCCTCGCTACGCTTTAAACATAGTTCTCCCCTTTCAAGTTTTGTAAAATGTAAACCCCTAATTGTTTACTAAGTAAGTTTGAAAAATGTCTACTTGACACATTTTCTTTTCCATTACTAAACCTAAGGCTTTAGCTGTATTTTAAATCTCGAGACGAGATTTATTTTAAGGGGGGAAGAATGTAACACCCCTGGTGTTACGATAACTAAAACCGGCCATTTCATCATGATTGCATGTAATTCATCCCGTATAAAACCATTGTTACTGTGCATCACTAAGACAATTTTTATTTCCCCATGTGATTGTGTTTAGGTACCTTTGAGTGACTTTATGGTTTAAAGATTTGTTTGTGTGTATGTCTCTAAATCCAAATAGAAAATAAAAGGAAAACAATTAAAAACCCTAACCGGATCCGAAACCCTAAATCAAAAACTAAATAGAATCAAGTATTGGGCCTTAAACAAAAGTTGTAAATCTTTAAAAGTTGAGCAACTTCTATTTTGGGCAATTTTGAAGTTATTAAAAATAATTTCAAATAAAATCATAATCTAGGTTTTAAAGTTCAAACTTGAAATACAAATTCAAAAACTAGTAGGAACCTAATGATGGTCTTTTAATAAAAGTTTTAGCCCTTTTAAAATGGAACAACTTTCATATTTGGAGATTTTAAAGTGGTGGAAAATTAAATTAAAACCCAATTAGTGTTTGTTTATTCAAATTTAAAATGCCCTTTCAAAAACTATCAAGAAATTGGGCAAACTACTTTAATGAAAGTTGTAAGGTTTTTGAAATTGAACAACTTTTATATTTGAGGATTTTGATGTTATGTAGTGAGATTTCAAAATAAACTCCAATGAGTATTTTGAAATTTGAAATTGAAATGCTATTTCAAAAATTATCAAGAATCTGACAAAACTCCTTTAATGAAAGTGGTAGGGATTGATTAATAGGACAACTTTTATATTTGGGTATTTTCAAGTTGTTAACAAAAGTTTTGAGTTTTCAATTGAATTTGAAATGGATTTAAAAAGGGCAAATTACCCCCTTTTAAATTATTCAAAAATTATTCAAAATTTGGATGAGGTACAAATACCAAATCTGTTCAACACAAAATTTTCTACAACTTTTATGTTGGTGATTTTTCAACTTTATTCATAAAATAAAAAGTAATTTTGAGAAAAGTTTCAGGGGAGGGTTAGCTCAGCTACAGTACTAGGGAGTACTCTGCCCCTGCGCACGCGTGGGGACCGGCTGCGCCGCGCGCCGGCGACGCCCGGGGCCGGCCGGCCGCGTGTCGCCGTCGGGGCCAGGCCCGTGGTGTTCCATCCCACGTCTTGCCATCTTCCCCATCCTATATGAGCCGCCACCGACGCCATAGTTCCTCCTCCTTTCGGTTCTGCTCGCCGTCGATCGCCTCTCGGGCAACGGCAAAATTCGTCGTCGCCGTTCAATCATCACCCTCTCCACTTCGCCACTGGCTTCGCAACTTCCTGCGAGTCTATTGAACCCACAGGTACCGCTTCGCATCGCCGGGAAACGCTCCCGCGACCTTTTCTTCTTACTGTCCGGCGGGAGCGCCACCGTGGGTATCTCCATCGCAAACCGACCACTCCGGTGAGCTAAGTTTCAGTCCTCTGGGTGTTCCTACTTCTACGTAGCTCCACGAATCTCATGCATCCGACCGTATCCCCGTTGGTGCGTAGGACACGCCGGAACACACCGTCGCCGTCAGTTTCTGCCGCCGTGCTCGCCCTCACTGATGACGACTCGTCTCCGTTCATCCTCCGTCTCTACCAGTGCACGCATCACGCTCTGGTGAGTCTCCTAGGTATTTTCTGAACCTCATCTCAACCTATACCACATACTTGCGGCTAGAATGGCGTGCACCGCCATGACAAGCACCACCGCGCCGCCATAGCCGTGTTAGGGCTCGCTGGAGGCACAGATCTCCTCAACCAAGCTCCCAGATAGGTTCGCAAGCATATTTCTCACATAGTGGTACCCTGGTTTTCGCTGGGGAGGCTGCCACCAGCCTGCCGCCGCGGCTGGACTCGCCGTACCGCACGCGCGCGGTGGACTGAGCGGGAGGTAGGGGATGAGCTCGGCTGGGCCTCGCTGGGCCAGCTTGCCCGATTCGGTTGGGCCGAGCCAGCCTGTTGGGTCAGATCAAAAGGGAGTGCGCGGTTGGGCCGGATCGGCCTGCCGAGTTGGGCCGGTTCAGGCCAAAATTAGGTTTTGTATTTTCTCGCGAATTAATATGCATTTTCTGATTTTCTGATGAGGTGAATAGTAAGGCAATTTGTAAATTTTGTATGAATATTTTTGTGACACCAAAAATTATGAAATTAACTGTAGAGGCTCTCTGTGAAATATGGAACACACTAAAAATATGAAATAATGATTTTCAGCACTTTCTGCAGGGAATAAAAATGTACCTTTTAAATAATAAAGGAGGTTTTTTCGATTTTTGTAGGTCAAAATATTAATCCAAAAATCATTGAAATTTGTTTTGGTAATGTTTGAGGATAAGTTCTATCTGTAGTAAAATTTGGAGCTCAAATGAAAATAATTTAATTATTTCTTATTTATTACTTGATTAATTGATTAATTAAGAAAAGGTTATTAGGATTAAATTTTAATAATTTGTTAAATCTTTTAGGGTTTGGTTAAACCCCTTGTAGCACCTGAACCCTACTGTTCTAAGTTTTGATGATCATTTACTTTGTATGTATAAAATGAATTGCTTTATGTAGTAACTAAATGCTAAAACAAAAATCCTAACAGATAAATTGATTAATAAAAATGAGTAGAAACACTAATCCACTCTTGTGTTGTGTGACTTTTGGATTGAGTGATGTCCCTAGGTCATTAACTTGAGATGACCCTTGGCACCTTAGTTAGTGTTTGGGTTATTAATTAATTGTTAATTAAGGAACACTAATAGTTTATGTTATTCACATATGATGATAGGGTTTAATAATTTGCTTAAGCAAAGGGTTGATAGTGTTCTAAGGGGGAAACTAATTTGACTTTCAATGACTATTAAAATGGTCAATAAACCAAAATAGTTAATATTCGATAGTGATTAGTTTAGTTGGCTTACAACTTTCTATTGATCAGTGATTTTGTGAATCCCTTGCATCCTGGCATACATGTCATCATGTTAAGTGTTGCATTATTATCTCGTGTAGTGAACGCGCGGTGGTTATTATCTGAAGCGTGTCCCGAGTAAGGTCTTCGCTCGGTGGACGTGTATCCCTCTCGGTGATTGACGTCAGGGTTTCGTCTACTTCAAGCAACAGGCAAGCCCCGGTGTATTTGCCCCTCCTTGTTATTTAAAAATATTTATCACTTGAGTTAATCTACTGCATTAGGTTAATAGGAGTTGAGTGATAACCAATTGATGCATTACCTTTCCTTGACCACATATTATACCTGAGACCTTGATTTATTTAAAGTATTGAAAAATGTTTAGTCATGCTTAATGATAGAGTTGCAAAAATGCTATTTTGAAAACTGTGATGATATGAAACAAATGAATCATTTTATGGGATTGGTATTGTCCTCATTTGGTGATGGTGTACTTGGCCAGTCCATTATCGTCAACGTGGATGGGTTTTCCCGTTTGGATGGCCAATTGTTTGGGTTAGAGTCCCAACTTTCGTCGCCATCGGGAAAGGGATGTGAAAACCGGGTAGTTACCAGTGTACTTGGGATAGGGTCCCTATGCATGGTTTCTAATGGAAAAATATTAGGGACCAATCATTGTCGGCCTGCTATGATCATGACTTTGCAACTAGCCACATACTACGGAAAGCCTCTGACTCCGGTGGCTCTACTGTTGGAACCGACAACCACGCTCTGGGAGTGGAGAGATGGCGAGAGTAGCGTGTACCCTCGTGGCCGTCGTGCCTGGAGACTAGAGGGGTACTGTGCTCTCGGGTGGCGCAGGACCGGTTCCGGGGTACGAAAAGCCGTGGTAGGTGGGGTTGGTATATGCAAGCTTAAGTGCTACATATGCAGTGTGGATAGGGATCCCCAGCTGGGTACTTCTGGATTCGAATCGACGTTGCTCCTCGGTTAATAGAGACATGATCCTCACACTTAGAGCGAAGAGTGGTTCGGAACTAGGTGTTTTTGAGAATGAAAAGGAAATTGAAAGTACATGATATATGAGAATTCATATTGAAATTATGGATATAAATAAAATAATATTCAGATCAAATAATGAAATAGGATAGTAATGCTTTTCTGCAAAATACCTTGACTCTTGCTTAAGCCTTACCTTGACTCCCCTCAGCCTGCATTCCTGAGTCTCATTACTTTTTCTTAGTCGGGTATGTCTTGCGAAGTACCCCATGTGGTCAGGGTTTCTTAACCCCCTGTTGCAGGTAAGTTGAGTGAACAGTTCTACGAGAGATCATGCCGGTCAACGGATCGTGCATGGATGAAGATGTGTATATAATGAAACCCTTGGGCAGGGTGTTTAGTTGTATACAGCTACTCCACTGCGAAACTCTGGTTTGGGATAATGTAATTTATATTTGTAGTCTATGTTTAAGTAATACTTCCGCACCCTTTATTCTGATTCAAATTATTTGTGTAAACTGTTGTAATACTTGCAAGGTCTTTACAATGAGATCCTCGGGGAAATTAGGGTTTCCTAGGAGACCTGACAGGCCACCTAAGTCAAAACGGAACTCGTGCAGACTAGTCAAAGGTCCTTAGGGACGATGGCGGGGCACGTGGGCCCTATCATTAAGGCGGTTCTGTCACACTTCTTGGGTCACCGTTAGATCTTTCTGAGTCATATTATATCGCGAGCTTGGCGGGGGCCATATTCTCGGAGACAAACCCACTCACAGGAAGTGCAGGTCCCTGACCTGACTATGGCAAAATGGTATCTTCGCACATCCTTCCTACCTCCAGAATATGTCTATCCATGTCACACCAATTCTCGGCTCAGAAGGAACTACTCGGCGTCGCGGTCAGAACGACTTATCTGGCCACCTATGTGACGACGTCCTTTATCTCAACTGATGTCTGGTGGCCTCAGTTCTAGTCGGCCGCAAGCAGCACCGAAGACAGCATGACCTCAACCATGTCATGCGGCTCCCCGCTACCTAGCCTTGATTCTCTCATTATCATTGTGGCATGGTGGCACATATAGTCAACCATGTGGAATCCATCCCCATCATCATTAGTCGCCACCTATGCTCGCGAAGGATGGGAAATTCCTCGACTTCTACCGGTCTAAGCATGGCTAAGTATAAGATCGAACCCATCCCTTGTCTAGTAATAGTACTAGGGATAGTAGACAAGTGTACAAGGTATAAATGCAGCAACGGTATCAATTCAACACCTATAATTAAGTGCATAATCATACGATTTAAGAAAGACCGGTGCATTTATATAAAAAGAGATAGGTGAAGGCTTAGGGATGCTCCGGGGCTTGCCTTTCACAAAGTTAGATGGCTGATGGTCAGTGCACTCCGGTAGTTCCGTTTCCTCCTCGGCCTCGGGAGCTTTCGGCACCTCGATCTCCGGGGGCACTCCTTCCTCCGACGGATCGAATTGCAGCAGTGTAACTCCTCCCAGCGATCCTGTATGCATGAGATGCATATATGAGAACTGAGAATGCACATGGAATGCAATATAGAGATGCACAACTTGAGCCATGAGATGCATTAGACAACATATGAGCATCCAAATAATTTATCAAACATTTACTGAGTATGTGCATATTTCTTCTCTAAACAACAACACATACTCACCCTTCTTAAGCAAGCTATAGAACAATTTCTCGTCTTGCGTAAGAGGTCTACATCCTGCACTAACAATTGATTTGAATCAAACTTCCCTACCACACCCACCTTTTAACTAATAACCACGAATAAAGCATATAAGCAAAGACATTTGACCTAGCTGACCTACACATGAACAAGATCAACCCCAAAGTGTCTAGCAAGGTTACCAAGCTAGACCATCACAGAAATGCATGAAAACATCTCCTAACCAATTATTACTCAATTAAAAACAATTAATTTAACCCCAGCTTATAACTGGACCTTACATCGGTTGTACCCAGAAAATTCTAGAAACATTACAGTAGATAACACACTCCCATATTAGGCTACTGGCAAAATTTCAAGTTATTTGGACACATATAACATGCTACACAAAAATGACAAGCAGACAACCATTTAAGCAATAGAAAATACTTACTACAGTGAAAAGTATCAAACAATAGATTTCCCATTTTTCTTAGCTTCTTTATCACAAAACAAGGCTCAATAAAAATATTCATAACCATAACTTATCTACACTAAGCATGGTGAATTTATCAAAAAGATAGCATGAAAGCCATGTTACACATGACATCATATAAATAATAGTAACCAACTAGCAAACATATTTTTTCCAGATCCTACTACTCTAAACAAGATTAATGCAAGTGGAATCACAGTTTTAGCATGTTCCTATAGTTAGTTATGCATTTATCAAGTTTACAAGCATATAACAAATTAATTATAACTACACAGACAAATTACCACAAAGTCATATTTCATATTTTTCCTGTATAGAGCTCAGAAATACAAACCCAACAAAATTTGGTTCACCTCATTTGGACACTTCTAGCTCCAGATATGATTTTTGGAAGACTTTACCAATTTTCTGAAAATTCATTTTCTTAAATCCTTTAAAACGAACTCGGTTCAAAACGCTACACACACCCGGCTCAGTGCACCAGAAGCACACCAGAGCGACTGACTGGTGGGCTCCCTGGTCAAACGGGTCCCACGCGTCTGAGAGAGAGAGCAGAGCCGCCGGCGCTGACCGGCCCTATCTCACCGGCGGCGAGGTCACCGACGGCACCGAGGGTACCTACGTGTTCCTGGGAATGAGACGAACTCGATGAGCTAACTCCCGAGACCTAACTACAACCTGGAGCTAACTCAACGGCGGCAATGGCGGACGGCGGAGCTCCGGCGAGCGTGCGCCGGCCGCTACCGGCCTTCACCGGCGAAGCTAAGCCTCGTTCGGAGAACCTGGAACCCTAACGAAGCTATACGGCCCGCGAATCGACTTTTAGTCCACTACGACTCGACCTAACCGCATGCAAGGCGGCACGGTGGCGGACGGGAACTCTGACGAGCGGCGTCCCGGCCGAAACAGGGCTCGAGCGGCCCGACCAACCCTCTAGGCTAGGTCTACAGCTAACGGAGACGCCAAGACAAACAAGAACGGAAGTAAGTGAACCAAATGTGTCCGAATGAGTCCAATGAGTCCGAAGAAGCCCGAGCAGCCCGCGAGGCAAAGAACGCCGATCGCAGACGACGCCACGAGCATGCAAGCTGAAGCGAGGAGGACTGCGGTGAAGAATCTGGAGCCCAAATTTTGCATGCTCGGGTAGTACGAGGTCTGCACGACTCCAAGCGCCAATGTCGCCGTCGCGATCGCCGAGGCCAAGAGGCTACCCCAGACTCCAGAGCTCAGACGGCTCACCGCTCTTCTCCAAGCGAAGTGTATCCACTTTTACCACGATAGAGCCAAACCTTCACCGCCAGGTGAAGTGTATCCACTTAGTCCCCGAGCCTGATAGCATGTGACATAGTCACGTGATGTCAGGGTCATAAATTTTGATGATATCGCTGATCATTTTTGGTTGAATGACAAAGTCCCCGAGCACTTTATTGCTCGGAGACGCTTGGCGAAAACGACGAAGTCCCCGAGCAGCTTGTCGCTCGGAGACACGTGATAAAGACGACGAAGTCCCCGAGCAGTTTTGCTTGGAGACGCTTTATGAAGACAACGGAGTCCCCGAGCAGTGCTTATTGCTCGGAGACGCTTGACGAAGACGACGAAGTCCCAGAGCAGTGTTTATTGCTCGGAGACACTTGGTTAAGACGACGGAGTCCCCGAGCAGTGCTTATTGCTCGGAGACGCTTCACGAAGACGACGGAGTCCCCGAGCAGTGTTGCTCGAAGACACATGATGATGACGCCGGTGTCCCCGAGCAGTGCTTATTGCTCGGAGACGCTTGACGAAGACGACAGAGTCCCCGAGCAGTGCTTATTGCTCGGAGACGCTTGAAGAAGACGACGGAATCCCCGAGCAGTGCTTATTGCTCGGAGACGCTTCACGAAGACGACGGAGTCCCCGAGCAGTGCTTATTGCTCGGAGATGCTTCACGAAGACGACGGAGTCCCCGAGCAGTGCTTATTGCTTGGAGACGCTTGAAGAAGACGACGGAGTCCCCGAGCAGTGTTTATTCCTTGGAGACACTTGGTTAAGACGACGGAGTCCCCGAGCAGTGTTGCTCGAAGACACTTGACGAAGACGACGAAGTATCCAAGCGGTGCTTTTCTCTGCAACAAACGATTTGTAAACCGAAAATACCCCTGTGCCGTTTGATAGAGGAATAAATAGAAAAAGCGAACAGTTGGTTTGTCTTCTTGCGCATTCAAATCCCAAAACACACATCCGTCTCCGCCTATTCCTCCACCGCCGTCTAGGGTTCCATTTTTTTTTCGCCGCCGCCACAGAAAAACCATCGAATCCACCTCTTCCCAGCCCAGATCTGCCATGGCAGGCACCAGGAAGAGTACCCGTGAATCAAAAAAGTCAAAGGAGGCACAACCGGGGGAATTCCGCATGTCGAACGAATGGCAGCCGTCAGTATTGGGAAGATCGCAGCTCGATGCGCTCGTGGCCTGGGGATTCCTTCCTGACCAGGCGACCGGAGGCTAGAGAATATCACAAGGTGAACCATATCCAATGCCTAATTCTGGAGAAATAGTAGTCTTTTCTGATTATTTTACCCGCGGATTTGGTTTGCCATGCCATCCGTTTCTTCGCAAGTTACTTGATTATTACTAAATTTCCCTGTGCCACTTGAATCCCAATTCTATCCTCTTGATTTCCATTTTTATCCACTTCTGCGAAGCATACCTTGGCATTCTCCCGTACTTCAATCTGTTCCGCCATCTCTTCGTTCTTGTGAAATCGAGCGGCACAGGTTCTCGAGTTGCTGGTGGAGTGTATCTGAAAATGCGTGACGGAATGTCTGCACATTACCTCCAGATTCCTCTGAATACCAGTGTGCGTGATTGGAACAAGAGATGGTTCTATATCCCCAACCATGAACCAAGCGTCCGATGCGCCGTGGATCAGATTCCAGAAAAACAGAATAGCTAGATGGAGAAACCGCATGTAGAGGAGCTGGAACAAGTAAACGAACTGCTGGAAATCATCAAGGGTTTAACCCTGAATGGAGTTGGGGTTGCTACCAATTTTGTATTTCGTCGCATCCAGCCTTGCAAGGATAGAGTTCATCCTGCCTTTGAATTTACCGGTCGGAAAGATCCGACCAGGTGCTCATCCGAAGATTTATCCGAAGCCCAAGTTAAAGAAGTCTTGGAAGAATACTTTGGAAAAGGCTCTCATATAGGCAACCGTGGCCAAAGTGCGGCTTTTAATCTGAAGAATCCCCCGCCAGAGGTAAGTTCCGAACTGCCCTGGCTCTTCCATCGCTCATACTGTACTTATACCATAACTTCTGTTTGATCTCTTCAAGATAAATGGACAGGACCGAAAGGTGTACTTCTTCGATGTACCAACCGCTGACTGGCCGGGCCGAGTTGACGCGATGCACAGTTATCACCAGAGACGTGCCAAAGACGACTCTACTGAACTATCCGAAGAAGAAAAAGAGTCTATTGACGAAGAAGATGAGGAGACACTGGCCCAAAGAACTGCTCAGGAGAAACAGCCGGTGTCAGAAAAGGCTGGATCTTCCAGTGGCATCCGAGCTGCGGAAGCTCCGGTAAAGATTTCCGAGGACCGTGCCAAAGCCACCGCCGACCCGCCTTGCATGAATCAGGATGAACCGAGCACAAAACGCCATAAGGGTGATGTGCCTGCCGCTGCCGCTGGAGCTTCCAGTCAAAGAAAGAAATTCGGCCGAAAGCGTCGTCGCTCAGAAATGTAAGTAGGATTTTCTCCATATTTCTCCCTTTTTGATCCGAACAGTGTTGAGATTTTGTCTTGGAAATGTAGGGACCCTTCTAATGAGGACGCTGAGAATCCCGGCGCTGAAAAGATGACAACTTCAGAGGCTGGTGTAGCAGAGGGCTTCCGCGCTGGCCTGGACTTCAGAACATCAATCACCCCAGAGGTCGACCGAGAGGCCCTCAACAGCTGATGTGCAAGGCTCACCATCTCCTCCCAAACAGCCATGCATGCCCACCCCGCCGCCTCCGGATTCTCCTCCGGGGCCGAATGTCAAGGAGCCGAGCCGTGAAGATGAAGCTCGGACGTCGCCGCCGAGGAACAGTAGCACCATTCCTCCTGGGAGTGCTGATCATGGAACGGAGACTAGCTCGAAGGCGCGAACAGGGCCATGTCCTCGGCCTTCCACAAGCGCTTCCCCAGAGGGTGCGGATGTTGAAGAAATCGCCCGAACGGGGCCCGTGCCTTTGATTCGCACCTATCGGATGGTGGGGAGCACCTATGCTGTCGCCACGGAGGAAGATCTTGCTGACGCCGAGATAGATGGACTGAAGAATGACATCCGCGATACTCGCGCGGATTTGAGAAAACTTCTCGGACGTCTGGGAAACCTTTCATCGCGTGTGCAGGTGACACCTATCATATTTTATCCAGACGATATAATACCTTGATAATCTGTTGCTCCTTTGGTCCTCCAGACAGTGTATGAAACCGCCAAAGATCGCCGGAAAACCCTACACCGCCTTTGGGATGTAGCAGAGAAAAACTAGCAGCTACCGACCGAGGTGACTCGCCTAGAGGGGGTGATGGCAGGCATGCGCGAGGAGCGTGAAACACTGGAGCTACACTGCTCGGACCTTATGAAATCCGAGAAGCGTCTATTGCGAGAGAACAAAGGTATGTTGGACTCTTGTGCTTCTTGACAGCTATTCGTCCCGCTTTTGCTCTCTGAACGCCAGTTTTGTGGCATGTAGGTCTTCAAGAGCTGCTGGATGGATCCACGAAGCGGAGTATGTGCGATGTCTCACCATTTGTAAAATGTCTTTGTTTGATGATCTGATTGTATTCTTGTAACAGAACCGCCTAAATCACGTGGCCCACAGGCACTTGCCAACGTCACTAATGACATCTAACAGCCGGGCCCATGTTCCAGATGACCTAGGCGGGCTCTGCCGGGCTACATAAGCACCCGTTATCTCCGACAGGATCCCATTGCGAAGCCATTACAGAGTTACAACATTTCATAACAAAATACATCAGAGTAGAATTTGCGGAAGAGTAAATAGTACTTAATATTACAGACCAGTGTGTGAATAAAATTAAGTGCAGTTATTACAGACCATAAATTTAAAAGAGTAGCAGTAGTGTTTGGATCAACAGTACGACAGATAGTTTAATATTGCACGAACCCTGCCCAAGGGTTTAACCTTAATCTTCTTCACTCTCCTGGACGATGGTGACGCAGCACGGAGCGAGACAAACTTCGATCTCCTGCTGCCCTCCTGCAACGGGGTTAACAAACCCTGAGTACATGGGGTACTCCGCAAGACTTACCCGACTAAAAGTGTAAAATTAGACTCAGGAATGCAGGCTGAGGGAAGTCAAGGTAAGGCTTTAGCAAGAGTTCAAGAGTTTTGCGGAAAAGCATTACTAGTCCTATCTTAATATTTTATTTCAATAATACTATTCATTATTAACCATGCCTCCAAGTTCTTTCTCATATTTCATCCTTCTTTCATTTGCTTTATCCATTCTAAAACAATCCTAGTTCCGAACCACTATCCGATGTAGGGGTGAGGATCAAGTCTCCATAACCAAGGAGCAACAACGATTCGAATCGATTAATACCCAGCTGGGGATCCCTATCCACACTGCGTATGTAGCACTTAAGCTTGCATACGCCAACCCCGCCTACCACGGCTTTTCGTACCCCGGAACCGGTCCTGCGCCACCCGAGAGCACAGTACTCCTCTTGTCTCCAGGCACGACGGCCACGAGGGTACACGCTACTCTCGCCATCTCTCCGCTCCCAGTGCGTGGTTGTCGGTTCCAGCAGTAGAGCCACCGGAGTCAGAGGCTTTCCGTAGTATGTGGCTAGTTGCAAAGTCTTGATCACAGCAGGCCTGACAACGAACAGTCCCTAATATTTTTCCATTAGAAACCATGCATTGGGACTCTAACCAAGTACACTGGTAACTACCCGGTTTTCACATCCCTTTCCGATGGCGAGGATCGTTGGGACTCTAACCCAACAGATGGTCGACCAAATGGAACAACCCATCACTGTGGTTGACAATGAACTAGCTAGGAACACTGGCAACCAACAAGGACATACCATTCCATAAAGTGATTCATTCGATTAATCTCATCACAGTTCAAAATAGCATTTTCGCAAAACTAATCATTAAGCATGACTAAGCATTTTTGCAATACCTTTTTAAATAAATCAGGTTTTCAAGTATTGTCAGGTATTCAAGGATGAAATGCATCAATTGGTTATCACTCAACTCCTATTGACCTAATGCACTTATTTAACTCAAGTAATAAATATTTTTAAACAACAAGGAGAGGACAAATGCACCGGGGCTTGCCTTGGATGGTGTAGAGTGTCGGGTCTGGGTCAGTACCACAAATATTAAATCCTTGCACAACTTCCTGAGCAGTCTCCTCAGATGGACCCTCAGACTTTACCTCCGGATTTTCGGTCACTACACGTTTGCAATGGATGAATGTATGAATGTGATGCACATGAAATGACAGATAAAAATTAAATAATAAGTAATGCACACACGTGATCAAGATCCTACCATAGGCTAGCCATAATTACTCTAATTCACAATGTCCTAGGTCATAAAGGTGATTGACCTAGAATATCAATCAATCCAAAAATCTCACCATTCAATAATTATTCCATTTCCTATTCCTATTATTAATCATTTAAACTAACATATAATTTAATAAATATTTAACTATTTTCATTTGATGCCAAAATACACCATCAGATAGATTTTAGTACCAAACAGTGACACAATAAATTTCATGATTTTTGGAACATCACAGAAATTATTAAAAATCACCAAAGTTTCATTTATCATTTAATGTGCTGATTTTTAATTAATACAGAAAGCACTCAACCCCAACTTCAATATTTTTATTAAATTCTACACATCACAGAGAGCATCCAAAAATATTTTCATAATTTTTGGTGCAGTAGATTAATCCATACAAAAAGATTAAAAGCTAACACTATTCATTTTAATTAAAAAGAGAAAAGGTCTACTAAATCGGCCAGGAAAAAGAAAATGGCATTCGGCCCAATCCATCGAGCAGGCCCAGCACGGCCCAGCCACGGCCGCGCGCGCGCCCTCGCGCCCGCGCCTTTCCGGGTCGCTGACGAGGTGACCCCACCTGTCAGCCTCTCACTTCCCCGTCCCCTTCTTCCTCCCGGCGCCTGCGCGCGTGCGAGCACGGCAGCTCGCCGCCGGCGGCCCCTCTGGTGAGGGAAACACCTCCGAACGACGCGAACAGCCCTAGGACGCTACTCAAATATCCCCAGAAGACCCAATACGCCCGGCGACGAGCTCGTCAGGAACAATGGCGGCTCGGCGGCGGCAGCAAGCCACACGCCGGCGAGCTCAAGCTAGAAACGACCGAGATGAATCGTGTTAAGGCTTCAGGAGCTCACCGCGGTTTGGTCTGGCTAGGAGACTTGCACTGCGACGGTACGGGTAGGCGAGAACGGCGACGAAGGTTGACGGGGCGGCGCGAGCTCCAAGGCGAGGTCCTGTTCCGAGGTACCTAAGGCCCCAAACACGGAACCCGCGGGGATATGAGCATCACGACACTGAATGGAGCACAAAACGCAAGCCGAACCGGAGAGGGAACTCACCGAGACGGGTTAGCCGCGTCGATGCCGCCCGCGGCGGTGCTCGGCCGGAGCGGAGGAAGAAAACGAAACGCGCGGCGGACTCCGACCACAATCGACCAACACAAACGGCCCAGGAGACGCGTAAAGAACCTAATCGGACTACTACACGAGGGAAGAGGTGGAGGTGGTCGGAGCGGTGACAATTTGGCCGGCGACCGAACTGGGAGTGGGAGGGGAGAAAACGGACGCGGTCGTCGCCTTTAAACCGTCGGAGCTCGGGGATAAGGTCGGGAGAGGTCCGGGGCCCTCAGGCGGTCGTGGCTTGATGGCGACGGGGCCATGCCCCGGCCAGACATCGCCGGCGAGCGGCGCGGCACGCGCGCGTACGCGCGGCCACGCGGCCGGAACAGGGAGGGGGCCCGGTACTGTAGCAGACAGGGGTCAACAGCTAGAAATTTTAAATTTCTCGCTAACCGTGCAGCTACTGAAGGTGCTCCAAAAATAAAAGTTGTGCCAAATTTTATTTAGAACATCTTTGCTTTTTACACCATGTTCAAATTCTGCACCAATTTGAATTTATACAAAAGGGGGTAGAATTAGGTTTTGAATTTCAAACTGAAATTTTAAATTACTTTTGATTCTTCTCAACAACTTGAAAATTGGTAAACATGAAAGTTGTCCTACTCAGAGAGCTTGACAACTTCTATTAAGGAAGTTTTTGAAGATTCTTAATATTTTTGAAATTGAAGGTTTCAAATGTAAATTTCAATAAAATAATTTGAGTTAAATTTGAATTTTTATAATATAACTTCAAAATCTCCAAAAATAAAAGTTGTCCCATTTTAAAATATCTACAACTTTCATTAAGATACTTTTCTCAGATTCCTTACAGATTTTGAATTGGGTTTTGAGGTCAACTTTAGGGTTTAATTCGATTTTTATTTAATTTATATTTTTGATTTTGATTAAGGACTTAATTACACAATCAATACTAGCTGAAATCAAATCACTCTAGGACCTAAGCACAATCATATGCAGATGCTTAAATTTAAATATGATGACATGGCAGATTAATTATGTTGCAATACCAGAGGTATTACAGCCTTCCCCCCTAAAAGAAATCTCGTCCCGAGATTTAATAGAAATATTAACTGAAACAAAGTAATGGAAAAGAACATGTCTTAACTCACTAGTTCTAAACTATCTGCTAAAAACAGAAGAACTGTTTACATATGTCGAGACTAGAAAGTTTACATTCTACAAGGTAGCAAATAACTCCGGGAAATTCTCTGCGAGGTAATCTTCCGATTCCCAAGTGGCTTCTTCTTCGGAATGTGCACTCCACTGGACCTTGTACCACCTGGTTGTGTTCCTTCGCGTGACACGATCTTTTATGTCCAAAACTCGAATAGGATACTCCGAGTATGTCAGCTCAGGTTCAAGTTCCACTCCTTCCACTTCGATGACTTGATCAGGTACTCGAAGACATTTCTTGAGTTGTGACACATGGAATACATTGTGTACCTCCGAAAGATGCTCTGGCAACTGCATCTTATAAGCTACTTTTCCCACGCGTTCTATGATTAAGAAGGGTCCAACATAACGCGGGGCCAACTTGCCCTTGACGCCAAATCGACTGACTCCTTTCATTGGCGATACCTTCAAATACACATAGTCTCCTATCTTGAATGCCAAAGGTCAACGCCTTTTATCGGCATAACTTTTCTGTCGAGACTGTGCAACTTTCAAATTTTCTTGGATCTGTCTAACCTTTTCTTCAGCTTCGTTGACCAAATCCACGCCATAAAACCATCTTTCTCCAGGTTCAGACCAATTCAATGAGGTTCGGCACCTCCGACCGTAGACTGCCTCAAATGGAGCCATCTTGATGCTTTCTTGATAACTGTTGTTGTACGAGAATTCTGCCAATGCCAGACAGTCATCCCACTTGTCAGAGTAATTGAGCGCACAACTCCTCAACATATCCTCCAGTACTTGATTGACTCTTTTCGTCTGCCCATCCATCTGTGGATGGTAGGCAGTGCTATGTAGAAGCTTTGTACCTAAGGACTTGTGGAAAGCTCAGCCAAAACTTGGAGACGAACTGGGTACCTCGATCAGAAACGATGGTCCTCGGTACACCATGTAACTTCACCAAGTTCTCAATATAAAGCTTTGCATATGCCAGTGCCCTGTACTTCTTCTTGACAGGTAGGAAATGAGCTTGTTTGGTGAGGCGATCCACAATAGCCCAGATGGAATCAAAACCTCTTGAAGTTTTGGGTAATCTCACGATAAAGTCCATGCTGATGTCTTCCCACTTCCATGCAGGGACAGGCAATGGTTGTAATTCTCCTCCAGGTTTCATATGGACAGCTTTCACTTTCTGGCAAGTGTCACATCTCGCGACATATCGAGCAATCTCTATCATCATCTTTGTCCACCAGAATTTTTGCCTCAAATCCTGATACATCTTGTTGCTGCCAGGATGGATGGAAAACTTTGTCAAATGTGCTTCGTCAAGGATCTTTTGTCGCAACTCCAGCACCTTTGGAACTACCAGACGATCTTTGAATCACACGACACCATTATCATCAATCCGGAAACAATCTGCCTTGCCAGCTTGAACCTTTTCCTTGATGTGTTTGATTCCATTACTTTCCCGCTGAGCGGCAATAACCTCATCTCGGATGGGTGTTTCAATACTAATATTGGTCAGACTGCCTTGTGGAATTATTTCTATCCCTAATTTTTCCAACTCATAGCACAAGGATATATCATACGGCTTGACTGTCAAACAATTGCAGTGCACCTTACGACTGAGTGCATCGGCGACCACATTCGCCTTGCCAGGGTGATTATGCACTTCAATATCATAATCCTTGATTAGCTCGAGCCATCTTCGCTGTCTCATGTTCAACTCTTCTTGAGTGAAAATGTATTTCAGACTCTTGTGATCTGTATATACATTACAGGTACTGCCCAGCAAATAGTGACGCCATATCTTCAAGGCATGTACCACAGCTGCTAACTCCAAATCATGAGTGGGATAATTCTCCTCATGACGCTTGAGTTGCCGTGAGGCATAAGCAATGACTCTTCCTTCTTGCATCAAGACACAACCAAGTCCAGTACCACAAGCATCACAGTACACATCAAAGGGCTTTTCTATGTCTGGTTGAGCTAGTACTGGTGCAGTGGTCAACAACTTTTTCAAGGTTTGAAATGCCTTCTCACATTCTGGCGACCAGATGAATTTGACCTGATTCTTCAACAGGTTGGTAATGGGCTTGGCTATTCTTGAGAAGTCTGGAATAAACCGACGGTAATACCCCGCCATTCCCATAAAACTACGGACTTGATGAACTGTGGTTGGTGGCTTCCAATTCAAGATTTCTTCCACCTTGCTCGGATCCACGGATACACCTTCAGCTGATAAAATGTGGCCAAGAAAAGGAACTCGATCTAGCCAAAACTCACATTTGCTAAACTTAGCATATAGTTGGTGCTCTCTCAAGCGGGTCAGGACAATACGGAGGTGGTTGGCATGTTCATCAGGGGTTTTGGAATAAACAAGGATGTCATCGATGAACACGACTACGAACTTGTCAAGCTCGGGCATGAAAACAGAGTTCATGAGGTACATGAAATAGGCAGGTGCGTTGGTTAGACCAAAAGACATGACCAGATACTCATAAAGGCCGTATCTGGTGGTGAATGCTGTTTTAGGAATATCCTCGGGGCGGATCTTTATTTGGTAATAACCTGACCTAAGGCCAATTTTGGAAAAGACCTTGGCTCCAGCTAGCTGGTCAAAGAGTAGGTCAATACGAGGCAAAGGATATTTATTTTTAATGGTGACCTCGTTGAGTGGGCGATAATCGACACAGAGTCTGAGTGACTTGTCCTTCTTTTTCACGAATATAGCAGGACAACCCCAAGGAGATGAACTCGGTCTGATGAAACCCTTATCAAGCACATCTTGCAGTTGAATTTTAAGTTCAGCCAATTCCTTGGGAGGCATCCTATAGGCTCTGCAGGATATAGGTGCAGTTCCTGGCTTCAACTCAATAGCGAACTCTACGTCACGGTCAGGTGGCAGACCAGGTAGATCATCAGGAAATACATCCGGAAATTCACAGACTACCGGAATATTTTGGATTTCTTGAACTGAGGTGGCACACATCTCTGCACTGTCTTCTCAATCATTCTCACGGGTAGTGGCAGTTGGATAAGAAGTTGAGATTGACTACCAGGTATGCTGACCTTTATGGTCCTATTCAGCACATCTATCAGTGCCTTGTGCTGATACATCCAATTCATACCTAATATGACATCTATGTCCTGATCCTTGAGTACTATCATGGTGGTTGGGAATATATGCCCGCCCAACTCGATAGGTACTCGATGCACTACCTCCTTAGTATTTATACGCCCTCCGGGTGAATGTATAAGGAAGTTTTCCTTTATTTCTCCAATTGGAATCTCATGTTTTACCAAAAATGTATGATTAATGAATGAATGTGATGCACCAGAATCAAAAAGTGTAATAGCAGGGTGGCTGGCGACAGGAAACCTACCCATCATGACTGATTCTCCTGCAGGGATGTCATCCACATGAGTATAATAGACATGTCCTACCTTCTTGACAAGTTTGACCTTTTGAGCCTGGTGCTGCTGGCCACGGTGCTGATTCTGATGCTGCTGCTGCTGCTGTCCAGGGCCCTTCTGGGCATTTTGATTGTACTTCTTGGGATATGGACAGTCACGAGCCCAATGTCCCATTTTACCGCAGTTGTAGCAAGGATGATTGTAGATGGTCTGAGGTGTATTGATGCGAATGCCTGGGGCATTCGGCTGAGTGGTTTTCTGTTGGTTTGAGGTATGAGAGGTAGCCGCGGTTCGTACCACGACTTGCTGCTGGGGATAAGCTGGGCGGTTGTGGTGCGTAGGATGATAGATGATCTTCTGGCGTTTTTGTCCGCTAGAAAATCCTAATTTCTTTTTCTTCTTCTCGTCCTGATGCTTACGATCACTTTCTTCGTAAGCAATGGCGCTGTTTATAGCTTCGTGATAAGAGCAGTTGAGGTTGTTAGATAAGCTACGCTGGATCTTGAAGTTTAGGACCCTGACAAAGCAATCTTTCTTCTTTTGGTCAGTATTGGTGTGTTCAGGAGCATACTGGGCAAGATGGTTGAATTGGTTCACATATTGCATCACAGAAGAATCTTTCTGTTGCAGAGCTAAGAACTGGTCCAGTTTCATTTTCATTACACCCGCTGGGATGTAATGTGCTCGGAAGGCTTCGCGAAACTCTGCCCAAGTAAGCTGATGCCCCTCGGGCTGTGCCGACAACAGGTTGGCGTACCAGGCACTGGCCGGACCACGCAGCTGCTGAGCCGCGAATAGTGGCTTTGGATTTCCGTGCAGCGAATCAAGCTGAATTTCTGCTCTATAATACGGAGCCAGTCATCGGCCTCCAAGGGTTCTTGGCACTACGATTACGACATTCGGATACAGAAGACTAAACCTCACTAGTCTTATGACTAGCTTAGTCTATAACGACAACCTCCTCCTCGTCGTCCTCCTCGATGACTACATCCTCCATTGGGTCGACTGCCTCAAGGTAACCGTCCTCTGAGGCCTCACTGTCATAATACTCCTCATCGGGTCCTATGACCACACCCTCCTCAGGCTCCTCCTCGCGTGGAATCAGAATCGGGTTAAGCTGATTGTTCGGCCTATGCACCTCCTCGTGCAGCATGCCGTTGTTCCACTCAAGGTTCTCAACGTACCCCTCCAGCTCCTCAACCCGATCACGTGCCGCGCCCACTTGCTCCAAAGCCTGATCCCTCTCTTGAGTCAGGCGGTCGATCTCCCGCCGTAGGTCTCTGTTGGTCCTCACATCCCAGTAATGATCAGCCCGGGCCACCTGAAAGTCCTCCCTCATGAGGCTTATCTCTCGATGCAGCTCCTTGATTTCTTGCTTCAATTCCTTGCGGCTGCGGTGGGGTGGACGACTGCCGGACGCCTCTTCATTGTCACGGGGTGCCAACTGATGGCGGGGGACTCCATGAGGGCCAGTCATCTTGCGCACCGTTAACTTAGATCGTGCCAGCTGGAAAGGTAAGTTTGAATTAGTGAAGTTATAATAGGCTAGCAAGAATAGGTGTGATAATTCCTGACCCATATACCCACTTTTAAGGAGGAAGTCATTAACATGGGTGATTATCATGATGCATGCACGTACTTACGAATTTTAAATCATGTAATACAAATCAAAGCATAATTAGTTTGAACATAGGGCTAGTGTTAATAATGTTGTTCCACCTGCTACCATAACCATAATAAGATAAATTACAGAACAAGATAAGAACTACTGAGTAAGGTAAGGTTGTAAGCAGTTTGGACTCAAAATAACAGTTTAAGTTTTTTTGATCCAAAACATTTTGAAGCTTTTCGAAAGGTAACCTGTAATGATTTAGCAATGGAATGCTCTGATACCAGCTGTAACAGAACCGCCTAAATCACGTGGCCCACAGGCACCTGTCAACGTCACTAATGACATCTGACAGCCGGGCCCGTGTTCCAGATGACCTAGGCGGGCTCTGCCGGGCTACATAAGCACCCGTTATCTCCGACAGCATCCCATTGCGAAGCCATTACAGAGTTACAACATTTCATAACAAAATACATCAGAGTAAAATTTGCGGAAGAGTAAATAGTACTTAATATTACAGACCAGTGTTTGAATAAAATTAAGTGCAGTTATTACAGACCATAAATTTAAAAGAGTAGCAGTAGTGTTTGGATCAACAGTACGACAGATTGTTTAATATTACACGAACCCTGCCTAAGGGTTTAAACTTAATCTTCTTCACTCTCCTGGACGATGGTGACGCAGCACGGAGCGAGACAAACTTCGGTCTCCTGCTGCCCTCCTGCAACGGGGTTAACAAATCCTGAGTACATGGGGTACTCCGCAAGACTTACCCGACTAAAAGTGTAAAATTAGACTCAGGAATGCAGGCTGAGGGAAGTCAAGGTAAGGGCTTTAGCAAGAGTTCAAGAGTTTTGCGGAAAAAGCATTATTAGTCCTATCTCAATATTTTATTTCAATAATACTATTCATTATTAACCATCCCTCCAAGTTCTTTCTCATATTTCATCCTTCTTTCATTTGCTTTATCCATTCTAAAACAATCCTAGTTCCGAACCACTATCCGATGTAGGGGTGAGGATCAAGTCTTCATAACCGAGGAGCAACGACGATTCGAATAGATTAATACCCAGCTGGGGATCCCTATCCACACTGCGTATGTAGCACTTAAGCTTGCATACGCCAACCCCGCCTACCACGGCTTTTCGTACCCCCGGAACCGGTCCTGCGCCACCCGAGAGCACAATACTCCTCTCGTCTCCAGGCACGACGGCCACGAGGGTACACGCTACTCTCGCCATCTCTCCACTCCCAGTGCGTGGTTGTCGGTTTCAGCAGTAGAGCCACCGGAGTCAGAGGCTTTCCATAGTATGTGGCTAGTTGCAAAGTCTTGATCACAGCAGGCCTGACAACGAACGGTCCCTAATATTTTTCCGTTAGAAGCTATGCATTGGGACTCTAACCCAAGTACACTGGTAACTACCTGGTTTTCACATCCCTCTCCGATGGCGAGGATCGTTGGGACTCTAACCCAACAGATGGTCGACCAAACGGAACAACCCATCCCTGTGGTTGACAATGAACTAGCTAGGAACACTGCCAACCAACAAGGACATACCATTCCATAAAGTGATTCATTCGATTAATCTCATCACAGTTCAAAATAGCATTTTTGCAAAACTAATCATTAAGCATGACTAAGCATTTTTGCAGAACCTTTTTAAATAAATCAGGTTTTCAAGTATTGTCAGGTATTCAAGGATAGAAATGCATCAATTGGTTATCACTCAACTCCTATTGACCTAATGCACTTATTTAACTCAAGTAATAAATATTTTTAAACAACAAGGAGAGGGCAAATGCACCGGGGCTTGCCTTGGATGGTGTAAAGTGTCGGGTCCGGGTCAGTACCACAAATATCAAATCCTTGCACAACTTCCTGAGCAGTCTCCTCAGATGGACCCTCAGACTTTACCTCCGGATTCTCGGTCACTACACGTTTGCAATGGATGAATGTATGAATATGATGCATATGAAATGACAGATAAAAATTAAATAATAAGTAATGCACACACGTGATCAAGATCCTACCATAGGCTAGCCATAATTACTCTAATTCACAATGTCCTAGGTCATAAAGGTGATTGACCTAGAATATCAATCAATCCAAAAATCTCACCATTCAATAATTATTCCATTTCCTATTCCTATTATTAATCAGTTTAAACTAACATATAATTTAATAAATATTTAACTATTTCCATTTGATGCCAAAATCCACCATCAGATAGATTTTAGTACCAAACAGTGACACAATAAATTTCATGATTTTTGGAACATCACAGAAATTATTAAAAATCACCAAAGTTTCATTTATCAGTTAATGTGCTGATTTTTAATTAATACAGAAAGCAACCCCAACTTCAATATTTTTATTAAATTCTACACATCATAGAGAGCATCCAAAAATATTTTCATAATTTTTAGTGCAGTAGATTAATCCATACAAAAAGATTAATAGCCTAACACTATTCATTTTAATTAAAAAGAGAAAAGGTCTACTAAATCGGCCGGGAAAAAGAAAACGGCATTCGGCCCAAGTCCATCGAGCAGGCCCAGCACGGCCCAGCCGCGGCCGCGCGCGCGCCTGCGCGCCCGCTCCTTTCCAGGTCGCTGACGAGGTGACCCCACCTGTCAGCCTCTCACTTCCCCGTCCCCTTCTCCCTCCCGGCGCCCGCGCGCGTGCGAGCACGGCGGCTCGCCGCCGGCGGCCCCTCTGGTGAGGGAAACACCTCCGAACGACGCGAACAGCCCTAGGACGCTACTCAAATATCCCCAGAAGACCCAATACGCCCGGCGACGAGCTCGTCGGGAACAATGGCGGCTCGGCGGCGGCGGCAAGCCACACGACGGCGAGCTCAAGCTAGAAACGACCGAGATGAATCATGTTAAGGCTTCAGGGGCTCACCTGCGGTTTGGTCTGGCTAGGAGACTCACATTGCGACGGTACGGTTAGGCGAGAACGGCGACGAAGGTTGACGGGGCGGCGCGAGCTCCACGGCGAGGTCCTGTTCCGAGGTACCTAAGGCCCCAAACACGGAACCCGCGGGGATATGAGCATCACGACACTGAATGGAGCACAAAACGCAAGCCGAACCGGAGAGGGAACTCACCGAGACGGGTTAGCCGCGGCGGTGCTCGGCCGGAGCAGAGGAAGAAAACGAAACGCGCGGTGGACTCTGACCACAATCGACCAACACAAACGGCCCAGGAGACGCGCAAAGAACCTAATGGGACTACTGCACGAGGGAAGAGGTGGAGGTGGTCGGAGTGGTGACAATTTGGCCGGCGACCGAACGGGCGTGGGAGGGGAGAAAACGGACGCGGTCGTCGCCTTTAAACCGTCGGAGCTCGGGGATAAGGTCGGGAGAGGTCCGGGGCCCTCAGGCGGTCGTGGCTTGATGGCGACGGGGCCATGCCCCGGCCGGACATCGCCGGCGTGCGGCGTGGCACGCGCGCGTACGCGCGGCCACGCGGCCGGAACAGGGAGGGGGGCCCCTGGTACTGTAGCAGACAGGGGTCAACAGCTAGAAATTTTAAATTCCTACCAAACCGTGCAGCTACAGTAGGTGCTCCAAAAATAAAAGTTGTGCCAAATTTTATTTAGAACATCTTTGCTTTTTACACCATGTTCAAATTCTGCACCAATTTGAATTTATACAAAAAGGGGTAGAATTAGGTTTTGAATTTCAAACTGAAATTTTAAAATTACTTTTGATTCTTCTCAACAACTTGAAAATTGGTAAACATAAAAGTTGTCCTACTCAGAGAGCTTGACAACTTCTATTAAGGAAGTTTTTGAAGATTCTTAATATTTTTGAAATTGAAGTTTCAAATGTAAATTTCAATATAATAATTTGAGTTAAATTTGAATTTTTATAATATAACTTCAAAATCTCCAAAAATAAAAGTTGTCCCATTTTAAAATCTCTACAACTTTCATTAAGACACTTTTCTCATATTCCTTATAGATTTTGAATTGGGGTTTTAGGTCAACTTTAGGGTTTAATTCGATTTTTATTTAATTTATATTTTTGATTTTGATTAAGGACTTAATTACACAATCAATACTAGCTGAAATCAAATCACTCTAGGACCTAAGCACAATCATATGTAGATGCTTAAATTTAAATATGATGACATGGTAGATTAATTATGTTGCAATACCAGAGGTATTACAATTCTTTGTGACATGCAGCCACTGAGCTAGGAGGCTGAGGTGGCGCTGATGTGAGAGGCCGCCCGAAAGAACCTAAAAACTGATGACAGGTTGCCTGTTTGTGTTCGGCTTTCCCTTTCCTCTCTATTTTTTGTAGCGCAACTGACTTGCTTTGTTTGTCAGAGATGGGACGTAGGCATCGTGCGCAGGTCGATGACCTCGCGGGTCGCCTTGAGGCTGCCAACGGAAGATTTGACGCCTTGGTTGGTGGTGTTAAGCCTGTGCTTGACATCATTGAGTATGCGCCCGCAGTGCCGCCTGCTGAAGTCCCGGTGCCCTCGACATCGTGCAACGTGGACGGGAAGCTCTTCGATTCTTTAAAGACTTCTGCATGGATGCTGCTGAAAATGTGGCCGCCCATGTGCTTGGAGTCGTCCAATCGCACTACCCTGGGAGTGAAGAACTGACCGGGTACAGACCAGGTATGCGCGGGGAACCACCGAAGAGCAGGAAGACCAGCTTGAAGAAGAGGCTAGGGAAGCCGCAAAAATGTTGACCGCTGATGTTCAACTTTTTTCCACCGAAGGGATTTGAATTGAGACGCCTGAACATGGTCGAGATCTTGTATGGTCGACGAATAATCCTACACGCCCTGCGTGTCGCCCGTGCTTTTGCCGGGGCTTTTGGCGACGCTGCTAAACTGCCCAAGCGTCCTCGGGGCTTACGTGTTAGTGAAGACTTAACGGCCCAGGCGTCCCCGGGGCTTACGTGGTGGCGAAGCTGCCCGCGCTAGGCGGGGGTTACGCTTATCGTGGGCGAAGGCTACCCGATATATCGGGGCGGTCGATGAAGTGTCGTAGTTAGGCGGCCTATCATTTTTAGGGCTTACGCGACGTCGAACCAGATGCTGCCCGGCGGGTGCGAGGGTTACACATTGGTGAAATCATGCTGCCCGAGCAGTGGCGGGGCTTACGCACAGGCGAAGACGTGCGGCCCGAGCAGTGGCGGGGCTTACGCATAGGCGAAGACGCGCTGCCCGAGCAGTGGCAGGACTTATGCGTAGGCAAAGACGTGCTGCCCGAGCAGTGGCGAGGCTTACGCATAGGCGAAGACGTGCGGCCCGAGCAGTGGCGGGGCTTACGCATAAGCGAATACGCGCGGCCCGAGCAGTGGCGGGACTTATGTGTAGGCGAAGACGTGCTGCCCGAGCAGTGGCGGGGCTTACGCATTGTTGAACACGTTTAGCTGTACAAAATGTAATGGAGGCAAAAATATCAAGAATAACAATTTATTTCCCTTATTTATAATAGAATGAAAATACACATATCTGTTATGAACCCTAGATCAGGTACTGAAACGTCGCAGGTGCTCGATGTTCCAAGAATTGGGGATGTCGACGCCGTCTAGGTCGGAGAGCCTATATGCACCTGGTCGAGTAACTGCCTTGACCATCTATGGCCCCTCCTAGGGAGATGATAGTTTATGCATCCCCTCCTTGCTCTGCTTTCGGCGGAGAACAAGGTCATCGACTGCAAAAGCTCTGCCGTTGACATTGCGATTGTAATATCGCCTGATCCCTTCTAGATATTTAGTTGTTCGTACACAGGAGATCAGGCGCTCTTCCTCTAACTTGTCGACTTCGTCTGCTCTGGCCTCGTTGGAGTGGGCTTCTTCGTACACCTCAACCCTTGGAGATCGATAGATTACATCTGCAGGTAGTACTGCCTCCGAGCCATACACCATAAAATATGGCGATACTCCTGTGTTCCGGCTGGGTTGAGTCCGAAGTCCCCAGATCACCGCTGGTAATTCGTCAACCAGTTGCCTGGGATTCTCTCCACGACTACGTGGAGATGCTTCTTGAGGGCATCGAGCAGCATACCGTTTGCCCTCTCCACCTAGCCGTTGGCTCTAGGATGAGCCACGGACACATATTTGACGGATATGCATCTTTCTTCGCAGAAATCCCAAAAATCACTTCCAGTAAATGTTGATCCTAGGTCGGTGATGATGCTGTTCGGAAGCCCGAAGCGATAGGAGATGTCCTTAAAGAACTCTGCTGCTATGGTTGCCGTAGCCTTGACTAACGGCTTGTACTCGATCCACTTGGAAAACTTATCGATAGCGACATAAATGGAGCGAAATCCCCCTCTTGCCGTTTTAAATGGACCAAGCATGTCCAGTCCCCATGTAGCGAAAGGCCACGACGTAGGGATGGTCTGCAACTCTTGGGCTGGTACATGTGTCTGCTTGGCAAAGAATTGGCATGCCTCGCATTCTCTGACTATCTTCTCGGCATCCTGGACTGCTGTTGGCCAATAGAAACCTGCACGAAAAATCTTGCCGACCAGAGTACGTGAAGCCACGTGATTGCCAGCACATGCCACTATGAGCCTCATGAAGGATACTGAGACCCTCTTCCCTTGGGACGCATTTTTGTAGGACTTCGCTCCTGGTATTCTTGCGCATGAGTTTGCTGTCGACCAGGACATAGCTTTTGGATCTTCGGACCAGGCGCTCGGCTTCTGTTCTATCTTCGGGGACCCTTGCTTCCAGTAGGTAATCAATGAACTGGGTTCTCCAGTCCTCTTCAGGGGTTGGGATATACGCCACTATCTGGTCGGTCGCAGAGCTACTGGTATCGCCATCAGTCTGTATGGAGGGGTTGAACAGATCCTGGATAAAAACGCCTGCGGGGACGTCGGACCGGGATGATCCGAGCTTTGACAATTCATCGGCCGCCTGATTTTCGCTTCGAATGATATGATGGAATTCTATTCCGAGGAATTTCCCTTCGATTTTTCTGATTGCGGCGACGTAGGAGTCCATTTTCTCATTGTTGCAGTCTCAGTCTTTGTTAACCTGGTTGATGACCAGGGCCGAGTCCCCATAGACCATGATGCGATGGATGCCGAGCTCGGAGGCTATCTGGAGACCATGCAAGGCGGCCTCGTATTCGGCCGCCTTGTTGGACGCCATGAAGTGAATTCGCAAGACGTAACGGAGGCGCTCACCGGAGGGAGATATAAGGAGTACTTCGGCTCCAGCGCCGCTGATGCTGAGGGACCCGTCGAAGAACATTGTCCAATACTCTTCCTGTGCCGGATGCGAAGACTCTTGTATCTCTGTCCATTCAGCTATGAAATCGGCGAGTACCTGCGATTTGACTGTTATTCGGCTGCGGAAATCAATGGAGTATGTTCCCAGCTCTACTGCTCATTTTAGGTTCCGGCCGTTGGCGTCTTTGTTTCGTAGGATGCTACCCAGGGGGTATTCAGAGATTACTGCTATGGAATATCCTTCAAAATAGTGACGGAGCTTTCTTGAGGTGACGAGAACAGCGTATATCAATTTCTGCACCGTTGGGTAACGGGTCTTGGACTCGTTGAGGACTTCACTGATGAAGTAAACTGGTCGCTGGACCGGATAGGCGTGACCTGTCTTCTTCTCGTTCAACGACGATGGCAGTGCTGACGACGTTATTAGTCGCGGTGATGTAGATCAGCAATGTTTCATCCTTTTTTGGAGCTGTGAGAAGCGGAGGACTCGTCAAGAAGCGTTTGAGTTCTCTGAAGGCCGTATCTGCCTCTTCCTGGCCAGGTGAACTTCTCGCCAGCTTTTAGTAACTTGAAGAATGGGAGGCCTTTCTCGCCCAGTCTGGAGATGAAACGGCTAAGGGCCGCCATGCACCCGGTGAGTTTTTGCACATCTTTGACATTGGTCGGAGGCTTCATCCTCATAACCGTGTTGATTTTTTCCGGGTTGGGGAGGATGCCTTGCTTGCTGACGATGTTACCGAGCAAGTTGCCGGATCGGACGCCGAATATACACTTGCCAGGATTAAGCTTCCATTGGAATTTGTCCAGTTTTTCGAAGACTGCTTCGAGGTTGGAGATGAGGGCTTCAGCCGTCCGAGTCTTGATGATGACGTCATCAACGTATGCTGCAGCGACGTCGGGGATAAGGTCATCCAGACAAGCTTGAATCTCCCGTTGGTAGGTTGCTCCTAGCATTCTTCAATCCGAAAGACAAGGTCTTGTAGCAATAAGCCTCGAAAGGGGTGATGAAAGACGTCTTCTCTTGGTCTTCTTCCTTCAAAGCGATCTGATGGTATCCAGAGTAGCAGTCAAGGAAGCTGAGTAGCTCGCAACCTGCTGTTGAGTCGACGACTTTCGTCGATTCGTGGAAGACCGAAGGGGTCTTTAGGGCAGTGTTTGTTGAGATTGGTGTAATCAACGCACATTCTCCATTCATTATTCTTTTTTCTTACAAGCACCGGATTGGCTACCCAATCAGGGTGATACACCTCTCTGATGAAGCCGGCAGCTAAGAGCCGAGCTATCTCTACCCTAATGGCCTCCTTCTTGTCTGGAGAGAATCGCCGGAGTTTCTGCTTGGTTGGCTTGGCGGTCATCGAGACATTCAAGGAGTGCTCGGTCAACTTCCTGGGAACGCCGGGCATATCCGCTGGTTTTCATGCAAAAGTGCTTACGTGCTCCCTTAGGAAGCTGACGAGCGCGTCTTCCTATTTGGGATCGAGGTCGGCCCCGATGCGAGTAGTCTTGTTTGGCTCGCCGGGGACCAGGACAACCTCCTTCATTTCCTTGTTTTTGGTGGCTGATCTTGATGGGGTCTTCTCTGGGATGACTTGGTCTTCTGGAGCTACTTGCTTTGCGTCCGCAGCACAGATGTTCATGAGTATGGATTCTTCGACAGCTTCCGCCGTGGCAATGGCCTCTCGCTCGCAAGCATATGCAACTTGGAGATCGGCGCGAATGGAAAGGACGCCGTTCTCCGCTGGCATCTTCATAACGAGGTAGGTGTAGTTGGGGATGGCCCTGAATTTCGCCAGAGCTGGTCGACCGAGGATAGCATGATAAGCGGTGTCGAAGTCGGCCACCAAGAAGTCGATGTGCTCGATGCGGAAGCACTGTGGGTGCCCGAACTGAACCGGGAGGCTTATCTGCCCTCGAGGATATGACGGTTGTCCCTAGACGATACCCCAGAAGGGAGCTGATGTGGGCTGCAAGTCTTCTTCTTTCAGCCCGAGTTCCTTGGCAGCTCCAGGAGAACAAGGATGTTGAGGCCGCTGCCGCCATCGATGAGCACCTTCCGGAAACGCGTCGTGCGTATGACCGGATCGACGATCAATGGAAAGCTGACCCAAGTACGGAATCTGGGGCCCATTGGTCGGCCCTGCTAAAGGTGATGTCTTGGTGGGACCAAGGAGGAAGCCTTGGATCAGCGATCGCGCTGTCGGAATTGGCAACGGAGTTGACACGTCTATTGACGAGTTTCTGCTCCCTCTTTGACTCGATGGCGGCGCGTCCACCGATGATGGTGGAAATGGTTCGGTGTGCGTCAGTGAAGCCTGGAGGCTTGTCGATGTCATCGCGCCGGTCCCTATCAGACTCTACGCGAGCCTTCTCCTTCTCTTCTGCTTGGAACTTCCTGGAGAAACCCTCGCACTCCCTCATAGTGTGCTTGTGGTGCTTGTGGACGGGGCACTGGGCGTCGAGGAGCTTGGAGTAGGCCTCCTCGTAATTGCGCTTTGGGGCTGGTCGGGTGTTGTAAACTTGGTAGTGGCGGCGCCTCTCTCCAGCCCTGGAGCTCTCGGGTTCGTCGTAGCGGCGGTGTTCTGGGCGTCGTCGATGGTCGCTGGTCATCGCGGCGGTAGTCTCTCCGAGGAGCTCGATCATCCTAGTGCCGATCAGTTCGGTGGCCCTCTTCTTGGTTCCACGACTGGTCGGGGAAGCGAAGGCGACTGTGAATGGAGTGATGAGCTGCGTCGTTTCCATCGGCGTATTTGTTGGCGATGCGTAGCATCTCAGCAACGGTGGTCGGGCTGGTGCGGTATAATTTCTTCCGCAGTTCCTCGTCAGGCCTCAGGCCATGCATAAATGCGGAGATGGCTTCTGCATCTGTGATGTCGGGGATGTCGTTTCTGATTTCCGAGAAGTGACGGATGTAGTCTCGCAGGGAGTCCCGAGAGCCTTGCCGAAGTCTTTCAAGATCATACTTCGTGCCCGGTTGCTTGCAGGTGGCACGGTAGTTATTGACGAACTGCTCCTTCAACTGATCCCAAGTGTCGATGGAGTTTGGCCTCAAACTATGAAGCCAGTTGTTGGCGGAGGCGCTGAGCATGACCGGGAGGTAGTTGGCCATCACATCCCTATTTCCACCGGCGGCTTGGACGGAGATCTCGTAGACGTTGAGCCATTTGTTGGGATCGGCTCTTCCATCGTAAGTCTTGACGCTGACAACTTTGAAGTTAGGAGGCCAGACAACTGCTCGGAGTGCCGGCGTGAATGGCAGTTCTGGGGCGGTCTTGTCGTTGGGGAAGCCGTGCGTCTGATCATACTCTCTTCGTCGCTTGGCCTCTGCTGAGTGTCTGGCTTCTCTCCTGTTCTCGATGCGGCCGCGTAGGTCTTTGGTCAGCTTTGCGCGGAGGTCGGATTGGTTCACCTCTTGGTCGCCGTCTCGCCGATGAGGTCTCCGACCACCGCGAGACATCTCACCATCTTCGCCGACGAGCTCTGTAGCCGATGCCGTGCTATGAGATGGCGCTTGTCTTCCGTCATTGATCTGGACCTGAGTTGCTTGGAGAAGAGCGGTGAGCCGTCCGAGCTCTGGAGTCTGGGGTAGCCTCTTGGCCTCGGCGATCGCGACGGCGACATTGGCGCTTGGAGTCGTGCAGACCTCGTACTGCCCGAGCATGCAAAATTCAGGCTCCAGATTCTTCACCGCAGTCCTCCTCGCTTCAGCTTGCTACTCACGGCGTCGTCTGTGATCGGCGTTCCTTGCCTCGCGGGCTGCTCAGGCTTCTTCGGACTCATTGGGCGGCGGGTCGCTGTCGTTGCTGATGGCAAGGACAGGTCCCCCAAAAAATTGCTTGATGGGGGGCAGATCGGCGGGAAGGCCACCCTCTTGATCATCATTGTCGAGGCGGACGTTATCGGGGGTGATGAAGGAGCTGGTGCCGACGTGTTGACGCAAAGTTTGAGCGAAGCTGGAAGCTGCGTTTTGTAGCCCGAGCGGCAAGTAGCCGTTCGGAGGACGATCCGCTCGAGGTCGCTCCTCGACGATGCGCTCGAGAGGTGTGACGGTGACGACCAGTGTTGTGTTGGGGGACAGCGAGGAGGGGCGGTGCGTCGTGGATGACACGGACTCCAGGATTTGGAGTCCCTCTGACAGCTTCTTGGTGACCCGATCTATAGACCCGATCAGGTCGTCTTTGTCGATGTTTTTTCGAACGTAGCGTGGCAGCCTTTTCGTCGGAGGCAACACGCAGGGGATCTGAGCTGCGTCCAGAATCACCCCTTCGCCGTTCGCGTCGACGACCCAGGTGATGGATCCCACCGTGAAGATCTGGCCCGGCGTCAGGGAGCTCGATGGAGCTTGAAAAAATCACCTTGTTCGCCATGGAATCAGGTGGCACACCCCCTACCTGGCGCGCCAACTGTCGACGGAATACCGGCGATAGTCTACCGAGGGGTATGCTCGCGGTAGTAGATGAGACGGTGAGGGTGCGCCTGAGACGAACGAGGGAGCACAATCCGGAGCTGTCAAGGAACTCGGGTTGAAAGAAGAAGACTTGCGGCCCACATCAGCTCCCTTCTGGGGTATCGTCTAGGGACAACCGTCATATCCTCGAGGGCAGATAAGCCTCCCGGTTCAGTTCGGGCACCCACAGTGCTTCCGCATCGAGCACATCGACTTCTTGGTGGCCGACTTCGACACCGCTTATCATGCTATCCTCGGCCGACCAGCTCTGGCGAAATTCGGGGCCATCCCCAACTACACCTACCTCAGTTATGAAGATGCCAGCGGAGAACGGCGTCCTTTCCATTCGCGCCGATCTCCAAGTTGCATATGCTTGCGAGCGAGAGGCCATTGCCAGGGCGGAAGCTGTCGAAGAATCCATACTCATGAACATCTATGCTGCGGACGCAAAGCAAGTAGCTCCAGAAGACCAAGTCATCCCAGAGAAGACCCTATCAAGATCAGCCACCAAGAACAAGGAAACGAAGGAGGTTGTCCTGGTCCCCGGCGAGGCAAACAAGACTACTCGCATCGGGGCCGACCTCGATCCCAAATAGGAAGACGCGCTCGTCAGCTTCCTAAGGGAGCACGTAAGCACTTTCGCATGGAAACCAGCAGATATGCCCGGCGTTCCCAGGAAGTTGATCGAGCACTCCTTGAATTTCTCAAAGACCGCCAAGCCAACCAAGCAGAAACTCCGGCGATTCTCTCCAGACAAGAAGGAGGCCATTAGGGTAGAGATAGCTTGTCTCTTAGCTGCCGACTTCATCAGAGAGGTGTATCACCCTGATTGGGTAGCCAATCCGGTGCTTGTAAGAAAAAAGAAAAATGAATGGAGAATGTGCGTTGATTACACCGATCTCAACAAACACTGCCCTAAAGACCCCTTCGGTCTTCCACGAATCGACGAAGTCATCGACTCAACAGCAGGTTGCGAGCTACTCAGCTTCCTCAACTGCTACTCTGGATACCATCAGATCGCTTTGAAGGAAGAAGACCAAGAGAAGACGTCTTTCATCACCCCTTTCGGGGCTTATTGCTACAAGACCATGTCTTTCGGATTGAAGAATGCTGGAGCAACCTACCAACGGGTAATTCAAGCTTGTCTGGACGACCTTATCCCTGATGTGGCTGCAGCATACATTGATGACGTCGTCATCAAGACTCGGACGGCTGAAGACCTCATCTCCAACCTCGAAGCAGTTTTCGAAAAACTGGACAAATTCCAATGGAAGCTTAATCCTGGCAAGTGTATATTCGGCGTCCGATCCGGCAACTTGCTCGGTAACATCGTCAGCAAGCAAGGCATCCTCCCCAACCCGGAAAAAATCAACGCGGTTATGAGGATGAAGCCTCCGACCAATGTCAAAGATGTGCAAAAACTCACCGGGTGCATGGCGGCCCTTAGCCGTTTCATCTCCAGACTAGGGCGAGAAAGGCGTCCCATTCTTCAAGTTACTAAAAGCTGGCGAGAAGTTCACCTGGTCGGAAGAGGCAGATACGGCCTTCAGAGAACTCAAACGCTTCTTGACGAGTCCTCCGCTTCTCACAGCTCCAAAAAAGGACGAAACATTGCTGATCTACATCGCCACGACTAATAACGTCGTCAGCACTGCTATCGTCGTTGAACGAGAAGAAGACGGTCACGCCTATCTGTCGCACCCAATTTTAAGGATAAAATTGAATGAACCAACT
Organism: Eremochloa ophiuroides; assembly: GCA_038502445.1. Classification (NCBI taxonomy): domain Eukaryota; kingdom Viridiplantae; phylum Streptophyta; class Magnoliopsida; order Poales; family Poaceae; genus Eremochloa; species Eremochloa ophiuroides. The sequence goes on from JAHLJS010000002.1 coordinate 53,221,188, forward strand.
TATGTGCGCCCAAGGATCAATCACACACATAAGCGACAAATTACATAGTACCATCACAAGGTTTAATACATAACGAATAATATCACAGAGTCTTTACATAAATTACAGCGGAATATATATAACTCTCTCGCGGTAACTCCAATCCAGAGGGAATAGTTGACTGGTGAACACAATCCTAGTAATCCTCAGAAGAATCATCATAGTCATCTGTTACCCATCCGGGATTTTTATCCAAATATGAAAAATAAAGCAAGCGTAAGTACATGTCGTACTCAACAAGAATAGCACGGGTTTATGAGGCTCAAATAAGGCATGACACTGGTTTAACAGCGATTGCTTTTAATTGATCACATTTTAGCAACTGAGTAGCACCAAGTGGAATAAACCAAGGAACAAGGTCACATGATCATATAAACAAGATAATTAATATGGAATAAACATCAATAGAAACCTTCCAGAATTAATTAATCATTATTCAATTGTTTCAATTCCTGTAAGACGTCCAAGGTCGCTCGTGACCGTGAGCACGGCTGATATATCAGTTTTACACTCTGCAGAGGTTGCATACTTTCACCATGAGTCAGTGATTTACCCTTTTTCTCGAGGTGATCAGCCTCTCGATCCACTACCAAGGTAGATCGGCGGGGTTCACTATGAAGTCTTTCAAAAGCCTCGCTAACATGCTACTAATCAATCCGGGCGCAATGGCAAGGGGCGGTAGAGCCCTCCTTCCAGTGGCACACACGCGCAGCAGTACACACAAAAACAGGAGCCGCAAAACAACCAGCTCGGCAAGGAACCTTTCAAGATTAATAGCATGATAGAAAGTAACTCCATACTTGACTAAAGCCAGAGCCATATAGCTCTCATGGTTGCGCTGTAAGTCCCGGTGTCATACTTACAGATAAGTCCTTAGTCCATGTTGCTAAAAAAAGCATCTTTTAATCTTTATTTCATAATCAATTAATCAGGTTCATAAGATCATGACCCATCAAAGCACTAGCATCACTACTCAAATGCAATCTCATAGGTAACAAGGATCAAGTCATCAAAATTAGGAATAAACACTATAGGGTTGCCAAGGTAGACACATGCATCATGAATTTAATGATTAAGGTGAATAGGCAATAAGGATGGTCCATGCTATACTTGCCTTGATCAAAAGGATCCTGAGAATTTGGATCCTCAACGAAGAACTCTTCATCACCAACGTAATGCTCACCGTCTGAACTCGATCATAACATCACCACACAAACATCGAGACAATCATACACGAAGCAAACAAGATATAAATTATAAACAGTACACCAACAGTATAAAATCAGTTTGAAAATATTATGGAACTATTCTACCCGTTCTAACGATCGCATCGATATAAAGATCACGAAAAACGGATTTATGGTCGAAAAGATACAACTACCCGAAGATTTGCTTTTATAAAACAAAACGAAATACAACTATAAACTTTGTTTAAATAAATAATAAATATTATATTTTAGAGAAACATCTAAATTAGATTACACGTATTAGAATTGTTTTAACGAAACCAAATAGAATAGTTATTCTTTTATTCATAAAAGATCAAAGTTGAATTTCTTTTATTTAGAAAACAAGTGATTAACGAACAATTAAATTAATATTCAATCTAAAGGATATAGACATGTTAAACAACCTTTCTTCTGGGTAGAGTAGTGATGAAATAAATCCAACACAATTTGAATCACTCAAATCGGAATTAAAACAAATAAGTTATGAATTAAATAACGTTTCCGTTTTGTAAAATAATAGTTTTAATATAATTATGAAATTTAAAAAGTTGAAAACATATATAACAGTAGCAAATATACGTAGACAACGTAAATACGAATCTAACTACAAGTTGAATCATCCGAATCGGAATTAAAACGGAGAAACGACGGCCGAAATACGAACCGGTGGCAAATTTGTAAATACGTCGTCTTCAACCTCGGATCATCTTCTTCCTTGTGCTGCATACCGTACAGGCAATGGTGGGGAGCTGCTGCTGTTCGTTTACAGGGAATTGGAGAGCTCAGCCAGGGCTTGCTAGCAGGCGGCAGCGACAGAGGGCACGGTGCCGCTGGCTCACATGGCAAGGAGGAGGGACATGGGGGGCGCCTCCCTGCCGTTGGTGCGCCGCTTCTGCTTGCTTGATGGCTGCACGCTGCTCGCTTGACTCCGCAGGTAGGACGCAAGGAGAAGGAGCGGGTGCAGCGCAGCGGCCAGGGGCGGTAGCCACCGGTGGCGACGTCGAGGTGGTGCAGGTGACCGCAGAGGGCTGCGGTTTGCCGAAAAACGAAGAAATAAACCTGCTACAATGGTGGTCCTCGTCGGAAAACTTGACCAGAGAAGAAAAAACGAACGAGGAACGGTCAAACGGATATGGATTGGAGAAAAGAAATATATCACGATGTAGGGAACGAAGAGGGCTACCTCGTGGTGCTAGTGGTTTTCGCCGGAAACTGTTAACATGGCCGGAAAAGCTCGCCGGAGAGTTCGCCGGAAACCTAACTTTTCCGAACTTCGACTTTAGATCTACGAGGCTACAAGTGGCGGCTGCGAAAACGGGCCGTACTTTCGGAATCAGTGCGTCAAGGGCTACGCGGTGATATATATAGTTGTAGAGTTTGAGGTCGGTACAAAATAAGATATTTTTACTATTTTCAGAATTATTAAATATTCCGAATTAAATAATTCCAGAAAAGTCCAGAATTGATATTTGGGCCCCGAAAAATATACCGAAGGCCCCGAAAATTATGGAAAAATTCCCAGAGACATTTTGAAACATGATGAACCCAAATAAAGTATTTGGACATCATGAAAAGATATTTTGGAGCATCTAAAAATTAGATTTTGCTCGTAGAAAAATAGGAGAAAGGTCCAGAAAAAGCCAGAAAAATTTTCCGGGAAGTTATTAGAGATAATTTGATGAATGATGAGCACCAAAGAGTGATCTAGAGCTGAAGAAAATTTTTGAAAAACTCTGACTGAATGATATGAGCTAGAAATCAAGGAATTTGATTGAAGATAGACACAGAGACACGCAGAAAAGATCGTTTACTAAACGTGTTTTGTAAACTTTACTCACTCATATCATTAAATCATTTTTAATCATTTTGAGTTTTGGCAAAGATCACTCAACCAAAATAAATCATATGCAAGAGCATGAATGCATAACCATGTTGCTAAAACCTAGCTGGATTTTAACTTAATGAAAAATTTTAATTTCCCTATGTTTTGATGAGCTCAAGAATACAAAATCAAATCAATTTAGCTCTATTTCAAAATTAGCAAAATTTAGGGTGTTACACTATCCGGTCCAGTGACCAGTTTACTTCATCAGTGAAGTCCTCAACGAGTCCAAGACCCGTTACCCAACGGTGCAGAAATTGATATACGCTGTTCTCGTCACCTCAAGAAAGCTCCGTCACTATTTTGAAGGATATTGCATAGCAGTAATCTCTGAATACCCCCTGGATAGCATCCTCCGAAACAAAGACGCCAACGGCCGGATCCTAAAATGGGCAGTCGAGCTGGGAACATACTCCATTGATTTCCGCAGCCGAATAACAGTCAAGTCGCAGGTACTCGCCGATTTCATAGCTGAATGGACAGAGATACAAGAGTCTTCCCATCCGGCACAGGAAGAGTATTGGACAATGTTCTTCGACGGGTCCCTCAGCATCAGTGGCGCTGGAGCCGGAGTACTCCTTATATCGCCCTCCGGTGAGCGCCTCCGTTACGTCTTGCGAATTCACTTCATGGCGTCCAACAACGCGGCCGAATACGAGGCCGCCTTGCATGGTCTCCAGATAGCCTCCGAGCTCGGCATCCGTCGCATCATGGTCTACGGGGACTCGGCCCTGGTCATCAACTAGGTTAACAAAGACTGGGACTGCAACAATGAGAAAATGGACTCCTACGTCGCCGCAATCAGAAAAATCGAAGGGAAATTCCTCGGAATAGAATTCCATCATATCATTCGAAGCGAAAATCAGGCGGCCGACGAATTGTCAAAGCTCAGATCATCCCGGTGCCGACGTCCCCGCAGGCGTTTTTATCCAGGTTCTGTTCAACCCCTCCATACAGACTGATGGCGATACAAGCAGCTCCGCGACCGACCAGATAGTGGCATATATCCCAACCCCTAAAGAGGACTGGAGAACCCAGTTCATTGATTACCTACTGGAAGCAAGGATCCCCGAAGATAGAACAGAAGCCGAGCGCCTGGTCCGAAGATTCCAAAAGCTATGTCCTGGTCGACAGCAAACTCATGCACAAGAATACCAGGAGCGAAGTCCTACAAAAATGTGTCCCAAGGGAAGAGGGTCCTGAGTATCCTTCATGAGGCTCATAGTGGCATGTGCGGCAATCATGCGGCTTCACGTACTCTGGTCGGCAAGATTTTCCGAGCAGGTTTCTATTGGCCAACAGCAGTCCAAGACGCCGAGAAGATAGTCAGAGAATGCGAGGCATGCCAATTCTTTGCCAAGCAGACACATGTCCCAGCCCAAGAGTTGCAGACCATCCCTGCGTCGTGGCCTTTCGATACATGGGGACTGGACATGGTTGGTCCATTTAAAACGGCAAGAGGGGGATCTCGCTCCATTTATGTCGCTATCGATAAGTTTTCCAAGTGGATCGAGCACAAGCCATTAGTCAAGGCTACGGCAACCAAAGCAGCAGAGTTCTTCAAGGACATCTCCTATCGCTTCGGGCTTCTGAACAGCATCATCACCGACCTGGGATCAACATTTACTGGAAGTGATTTTTGGAATTTCTGCGAAGAAAGATGCATATCCGTCAAATATGTGTCCGTGGCTCATCCTAGAGCCAACGGCCAGGTGGACAGGGCAAACGGTATGCTGCTCGACGCCCCCAAGAAGCGTCTCCACGCAGTCGTGGAGAGAAGCCCAGGCAACTGGATTGACGAATTACCGGCGATGATCTGGGGACTTCGGACTCAACCTAGCCGGAACACAGGATTATCGCCATATTTTATGGTGTATGGCTCGAAGGCAGTACTACCTGCAGATGTAATCTATCGATCTCCAAGGGTTAAGGTGTACGAAGAAGCCCACTCCAACGAGGCCAGAGCAGACGAAGTCGACAAGTTAGAGGAAGAGCGCCTGATCTCCTGTGTACGAACAGCTAAATATCTAGAAGGGATCAGGCGATATTACAATCGCAATGTCAATGGCAGAGCTTTTGCAGTCGGTGACCTCGTTCTCCGCCGAAAGCAGAGCAAGGAGGGGATGCATAAACTATCATCTCCCTGGGAGGGGCCATACATGGTCCAAGGCAGTTACTCGACTAGGTGCATATAGGCTCTCCGACCTAGACGGCGTCGACATCCCCAATTCCTGGAACATAGAGCACCTACGACGTTTCTACCCCTGATCTAGGGTTCAAAACAGATATGTGTATTTTCATTCTATTATAAATAAGGGAAATATATTGTTATTCTCGATATTTTTGCCTCCATTACATTTTATACGGCTAAACGTCTTCAACAATGCATAAGCCCCGCCACTGCTCGGGCAGCACGTCTTCGCCTACGCATAAGTCCCGCCACTGCTCGGGCCGCGCGTATTCGCCTATGCGTAAGCCCCGCCACTGCTCGGGCCGCACGTCTTCGCCTATGCGTAAGGGCAGCACGTCTTCGCCTATGCGTAAGCCCCGCCACTGCTCGGGCAGCACGTCTGCGCCTATGCGTAAGCCCCGCCACTGCTCGGGCAGCACGTCTTCGCCTATGCGTAAGCCCCGCCACTGCTCGGGCCGCACGTGTTCGCCTGTGCGTAAGCCCCGCCACTGCTCGGGCAGCATGATTTCACCAATGTGTAACCCCCGCACCCATCGGGCAGCATCTGGTTCGACGTCGCGTAAGCCCTAAAAATGATAGGCCGCCTAACTACGACACTTCATCGACCATCCCCGATATATCGGGTAGTCTTCGCCCACGATAAGCGTAACCCCCGCCTAGCGCGGGCAGCTTCGCCACCACGTAAGCCCCGGGGACGCCTGGGCCGTTAAGTCTTCGCTAACACGTAAGCCCCGAGGACGCTTGGGCAGTTTAGCAGCGTCTGCAAAAGCCTCGGCAAAAGCACGGGCGACACGCAGGGCGTGTAGGATTATTCGTCGACCATACAAGATCTCGACCATGTTCAGGCGTCTCAATTCAAATCTCTTCGGTGGGAAAAAGTTGAACATCAGCGGTCAACATTTTTGCGGCTTCCCTAGCCTCTTCTTCAAGCTGCTCTTCCTGCTCTTCGGTGGTTCCCCGTGCATACCCGTCTGTACCCGGTCGTTCTTCACTCCCGGGTAGTGCAATCGGACGACTCCAAGCACATGGGCGGCCACATTTTTAGCAGCATCCACGCAGAAGTCTTTAAAGAATCGAAGAGCTTTCCGTTCACGTTGCACGATGTCGAGGGCACCGGGACCTTCAGCAGGCGGCACGGCGGGTGCATACTCAATGATGTCAAGCACAGGCTTAACACCACCAACCAAGGCGTCCAATCTTCCGTTGGCAGCCTCAAGGCGACCCGCGAGGTCATCGACCTACGCACGATGCCTACGTCCCATCTCTGACAAACAAAGCAAGTCAGTTGCGCTACAAAAAAAGAGAGGAAAGGGAAAGCCGAACACAAACAGGCAACCTGTCATCGTTTCCAGGTTCTTTCGGGCGGCCTCTCGCATCAGCGCCACCTCAGCCTCCAGCTCAGTGGCTGCATGTCACAAAGAATACAATCAGATCATCAAACCAAGACATTTTACAAATGGTGAGACGTCGCACATACTCTGCTTCGTGGATCCATCCAGCAGCTCTTGAAGACCTACATGCCACAAAACTGCCGTTCAGAGAGCAAAAGCGGGACGAATAGCTGTCAAGAAGCACAAGAGTCCAACATACCTTTGTTCTCTCGCAATAGACGCTTCTCGGATTTCATAAGGTCCGAGCAGTGTAGCTCCAAGGTTTCACGCTCCTCGCGCATGCCTGCCATCACCCCCTCTAGGCAAGTCACCTCGGTCTGCAGCTGCTTGTTTTTCTCTGCTATATCCCAAAGGCGGTGTAGGGTTTTCCGGCGATCTTCGGCTGGTTTCATACACTGTCTGGAGGACCAAAGGAGCAACAGATTATCAAGTTATTATATCGTCTGGATAAAATATGATAGGTGTCACCTGCACACGCGACGAAAGGTTTCCCAAACGTCCGAGAAGTTTTCTCAAATCCGCGCGAGTATCGCGGATGTCATTCTTCAGTCCATCTATCTCGGCGTCAGCAAGATCTTCCTCTGTGGCGACAGCATAGGTGCTCCCCACCATTCGATAGGTGCGAATCAAAGGCACGGGCCCTGTTCGGGCAATTTCTTCAATATCTGCACCCTCTGGGGAAGCGCTTGTGGAAGGCCGAGGACATGGCCCTGTTCGCGCCTCCGAGCTGGTCTCCGTTCCATGATCAGCACTCCCAGGAGGAATGGTGCTACTGTTCCTCGGCGGCGACGTCCGAGCTCATCTTCACGGCTCGGCTCCTTGACATTCGGCCCCGGAGGAGAATCCGGAGGCGGCGGGGTGGGCATGCGTGGCTGTTTGGGAGGAGATGGTGAACCTTGCGCATCAGCTGTTGAGGGCCTCTCGGTCGACCTCTGGGGTGATTCATGTTCTGAAGTCCAGCCAGCGCGGAAGCCCTCTGCTACACCAGCCTCTGAAGTTGTCATCTTTTCAGCGCCGGGATTCTCAGCGTCTTCATTAGAAGGGTCCCTACATTTCCAAGACAAAATCTCAACACTGTTCGGATAAAAAAGGGAGAAATATGGAGAAAATCCTACTTACATTTCTGAGCGACGACACTTTCGGCCAAATTTCTTTCTTTGACCGGAAGCTCCAGCGGCAGCGGCAGGCACATCACCCTTATGGCGTTTTGTGCTCGGTTCATCCTGATTCGTGCAAGGGGGTCGGCGGCGGCTTTGGCACGGTCCTCGGAAATCTTTACCGGAGCTTCCGCAGCTCGGATGCCACTGGAAGATCCAGCCTTTTCTGACACCGGCTGTTTCTCCCGAGCAGTTCTTTGGGCCAGTGTCTCCTCATCTTCTTCGTCAATAGACTCTCTTTCTTCTTCGGATAGTTCAGTAGAGTCGTCTTCGGCACGTCTCTGGTGATAACTGTGCATCGCGTCAACTCGGCCCGGCCAGTCAGCGGTTGGTACATCGGAGAAGTACACCTTTCGGTCCTATCCATTTATCTTCAAGAGATCAAACAGAAGTTATGGTATAAGTACAGTATGAGCGATGGAAGAGCCAGGGCAGTTCAGAACTTACCTCTGGCGGGGGATTCTTCAGATTAAAAGCCGCACTTTGGCCACGGTTGCCTATATGAGAGCCTTTCCCAAAGTATTCTTCCAAGACTTCTTTAACTTGGGCTTCGGATAAATCTTTGGATGAGCACCTAGTCAGATCTTTCTGACCGGTAAATTCAAAGGCAGGATGAACTCTATCCTTACAAGGTTGGACGCGACGAAATACAAAATTGGTAAGCAACCCCAACTCCATTCAGGGTTAAACCCTTGATGATTTCCAGCAATTTGTTTACTTGTCCCAGCTCCTCTACATGCGGTTTCTCCGTCCAGCTATTCTGTTTTCTGGAATCTGATCCACGGCGCACCGGACGCTTGGTTCATGGTTGGGGATATAGAACCATCTCTTGTTCCAATCACGCACACTGGTATTCAGAGGAATCTGGAGGTAATGTGCGGACATTCCGTCACGCATTTTCAGATACACTCCACCAGCAACTCGAGAACCTGTGCCGCTCGATTTCACAAGAACGAAGAGATGGCGGAACAGATTGAAGTGCAGGAGAATGCCAAGGTATGCTTCGCAGAAGTGGATAAAGATGGAAATTAAGAGGATAGAATTGGGATTCAAGTGGCACAGGGAAATTTGGTAATAATCAAGTAACTTGCGAAGAAACAGATGGCATGGCAAACCAAATCCGCGGGTAAAATAATCAGAAAAGACTACTATTTCTCCAGAATCAGGCATTGGATATGGTTCACCTTGTGATATTCTCCAGCCTCCGGTCGCCTGTTCAGGAAGGAATCCCAAGGCCATGAGCGCATCGAGCTGCGATCTTCCCAATATTGACGGCTGCCATTCGTTCGACATGCGAAATTCCAAAGGGCGGTTTCCACTTGCCACCTGTGTTGATCGTAGGTGGGACCGTCCTTGGGGAACCGTCCTACACCTGTCAGAAGAAAACTGGGCCCGAGAGGCCCCACCAGGGGGGCGGTCGCCCCCGGGACCAGCCGGTCCCCTGGTGGGCCTGTTTGGCCACCGCCTTCGCGTGGTTCGTTCTCCTCTGGGCCTAGACCTCTCTTATGGTTACGAATGGGCCCAGATTTGTAATAAAGGTGGGCTTCTTTGTTATTCTTGGTTGCGCATTCTCTGAATTCACATTTCTCCTTTACGCTTTCCAATTGGTGTTGTGCACTTCCACTTGTTTCACCATAAATCCTGCAAAAACATAAACACTAGGGATACAAGTGAAACTCTGTTAATAGCATATGTCTATGTGTTAAAGTATGATAGTTTCTCTCCCTTTAGGCATAAGTTGGCGGTTAAAAATAATCTATAAGGACCGCCAACACACACACTTAGCACTTAGGTTAGCAACTAGGTTTCATCAATTACCAAAACCAAACTAGGGACTTTCACACAACTGTCACACTCAGTTTTAAGGATAAAACCAGATGCACACCATATGTGAGCCCAGAAAGTCAAATCCCACATATGGCTACAAATAAGAGGTAATATCAAAAGACAATGCTTAGATACATAACGTAGTAATATAGAGAATATAACCTTAAGTAATAAGCAGCAGAAAGACACTCCGATATTCAGGTGTAGACGCCCAACATCACAGGGACACAGCTGACTGGTTGATCACAAGCCTAACACTTCCAAACTCTAGCAACCTGATAACCACCTGAGGTGCGGGGAGATAGTAAGGGTGAGTCCATGTCGAACTTCACAAGTATAGCAACAAGCGAGTATAGATCCCATAAACTCATGATCAATGTAACATAAATAATATAGAGCATTAAACGGTAAAAATGAGCATGTTAGCAATCAAAAGTCACCATCTTAAATGTAAGGATTCCAAGGCCGCTCGCAGTCCTTGAGCAAGGCTAGTATACCAGTTTAATAAACTCTGTGCATAGGTGTACACTTTCATTATGAGCCGTGATTTACCTTTTCGCCCGAGGTGATCAGCCTCTTAGCCCACTACCAAGGAAGGCTGACAGGGTTCACTATGAAGCCTTTCAAAGGTTTGTGTAACAAGTTAGGGCCGCGAGGAACCCGGCAAGCAGATGTAGAGCCCCCTTCGTTGTGGCACAAGATCACGCAGGTTATACACACTCGGACAGAAGTCGTACTATACACGAGTTGTCAGGCCCCATCACGCCTTTCGGTAACCTCTAACAAGCTAGAAACGGTCCTCATACTGAGCTAAAAACAGAGCCATGTAGCCCTCACAGTTGTACTGTCAATTCCGGAGGTTCCCTTACAGATAATTCCTTAAGTTGCTAAAAATAACTTTTTATCGTTTGTTGCTAAAACATTAATCAAGTCACAAGATCATGATCACAGGAAGAAAACCCAAGCTATACTTGCCTTAAACATGTTTTTCCCCAAAACACTTGCTCAGAGAATCTTCACACTTCATCTTCCCTTCTGTAGCTTCTGGTCTCCCGCGTATACATATGGCTCTCTTCTACTTGTAGCAAACACCAAGCATAGACGAAACATACAAACAAACAAGTAGAGACAACTAAGAACAATACACCATACAAGACAAAACAACGTACTAAAAAGAAAAGAGCTCGATGCTATGGTCACGAGAACACAAGAAACGCCAAAAACGGAGCTACCATCAGAAAGAACGACTACCGAAATGTTTACGTTATTAAAAAGCAACAACTACAAGCTTGATTTATGTTAATTAAGAAAACTATGTGAATTAGAATTAATTCAGATTAACCAAAATATATTTAGTTCCAAAAGTTAAGTTATAGATAATCATATTTTATTTACAGAAGATCTGATATCTTTAGTCCATTTAAACATTAATAGTTTGAAAACAAAGAATAAGTGAGAGAAACTAATTGAATAATCATACGTATCGTGTTTAAACTATACAAGTTATAATTAATAGAGAAATATTAAAGTTATTGTTAATCAAATTAACACTTATTTATAAAAGACCGTAGATCATCTCTAAATTGATTTTGATTCAAAACTCGGTTGCATAAATATTAATTAATTAAGATTTGACTTATAAAATTTGGAGACATGAAGCATGCAAAACGATGTCGTTAACACCTAGCCCGGGTCGGCATGATAACAAAATGAATTAAAAACAATAGGCAGATTTTAGTTATAACGCTAGTTGCAAATATACTATTAACTTAACATTTAAATTAGTATATTCATAAATATGTGGTATGAAAAAGCGTTGGCACTAATATACAGACTACGTCATTATTATCAGCGCAGACTACGTCATTATTATCAGCGCATCGTAAAAAGAAACAACTACTCTGAAGTTAGAATGGGCAAAGATGTCGATATAAATATTTGTAGGATTAACTACGGATGCGGCTAGCGATCGAGGAAGAGAAGGCCCGAAATGCTATGGATGCAAAGCACCAATAGCTTGCTGATCCACCATGACGGGGCTAGCTGACCATGGGTTTAGCTTTTGACTGCTGGATGTCTGACGTCAGGAGGCACCAACCCTGCTTGAACGTTCCCATACCGTCAACGGAGTATGATGCAAGTATAGGAGAAGTCAGGAACTCATATAGGTGCACGAATGCGGGGTTCCTCACCAACAGTAGAAAGCCCTGATGGGGACGACGACATCTGGCCATGACGACCCGACATGGAGACGGTGACGGCATCATGGTCTCTGCTGGTATTTTTAACATCACTTCATATTAAGTTGTCAACCCTAACATGATACCAAAAAATATTGGTAAAATAATTTATACTTGCCACCTAAAACTAATACTATAGAATATATCCGTAAGCGCACAGATAATTCTCTCATTATAACACTTCATCCGGTAAGTATTCCGAGTATCATTGATTTATTTTATGCCTTGATAAATAGACATTTTACTCATTAGGGTAATTTACTATAGGGATTGAAAAGATCATTAACTCTTAACAAATGTACCAACCTATGATAACCAATTGCTCTAATGCTTTAGCAATAATAAGTCAATAATAATAAATGATAACTGAGTAAATAAAATAAATGGTATTCCAGAGATAGAACATAGAAACCCACTAATGTAGTAAGACAATCTCGAGATTCGGCTAAAGTAAAGAAAATATGTAATTACTAAATACAAAGTCTAAAGCCTACGCCATATTACACATTTTCATTTATAGTATAATCAACTCAGAAAACATCATAAGGAGCATCATCTAATGAGGATATTAAGACACAAGGGCCACCTCTTTCGCGACCGCGCTGTGCTCGTCCTACATACGGGGGGTGGACTATAAAGGAACCAACGCAGCTGTCATCTACGCAGGACTATCACACGACCCGGCACGTCAGGGTGCCTCGGTAGGTACATAATATATCTAGACATCATGTCTACATAATACATACCACCTAACTCACTCGAGTACTAATTAGACGCTTTACGATCATATGACAATAATCATTACCAATCACAACTATATCGAATATGAAATTAGAATAAACTAAGAACTAAATAAGTAGCAATATATTAAAATAGAGCAATTACATAATGAGATACAAGATAAAATTACCGATCTCCAGATGAACAGATCTGAAATCCCAAGCGTAGCGCCCAACTCTACTTGAACCTGTCTAGACGCCTAAACTAATGGACATGAAGAATTAGAGCTCTAATTCTAATCTCTGGAAACCCTAACTTCTGTCTACTCTTGACAAATGAAGCAGGAGGAATGAATTGGTGCTCAGGGAGGGGGTCTGCCCCTTTATTTATAGCCCGGTGGGGTGAACGTGCGCCATTGGATCAAACCGACTTAACATAGGGCTGAGATGACTCCTTGGAGGCGGTTGTGGAAGACTCTAGAAGACTATTGATGGTGGATATACCATAAAATTCCACATTCAAACACCGTCAACAGGTCTCGGATTCAAGGGAAGATAAACATATCTTGAGCATATTTTACCAATAACTAGTTCCACATGTACTCTTAAGCTTGTAAACGCAGGGAAGATGAAACAGAGCAGAAATGAACACTTGGAGCCCAATAATGTGGTTCGGCCAAACTATGTATTTGGGACCCAAGTCATCACACATCAAGACATGGTGCAAAACATAAATTGGAAGAGAGGAGAGCCAAGGGTGGGCCTACCCATGGGTCGGCCGAACTGCCCATGGGGCCCACCTGGCTCTGGTGACGTGGCAGGATCTGTGTGACCTTCCACTCAGCTCATATCAGCCCTCAGATCAACATGTGTTTCCATTCAACGGTTGAGAAGCAAAGCACAAGGATTCAACGTGATAACATGCAAATGAAGTGGAACCAACACAAGAGGACAGTCTGTGACAGATGGGGACCACGGTGGTGGGCCCAACCCACCAGGGGTGGGTCGGCCGAACCACTAAATGTGGGCCCAAGCCACCTACACACTCCCTGACTGGTGGGAACTCATTCTAGAAGACCCTGGCAGGGCCCACCAGTCATAGGGGGGTCGGCCGAACCCCCCTGGTGCCCAGCCAGGTCGGTTGGCCTCCACCGACTCCAAGCATGTTCTTCACGTGATGATTTGCTCACGGCCGTCCATCTTGAGGCGGTTCTAAGGCGGTTCATCCAAGGGTGGAGAGGCATGGAGCAAACGGATCGCTGACGTGGCACCCCCCTCACTATCCCCTATAAATAGAGGCTGCCCACTCCTCTCCAAGACACACAAGACACAAGAGAGACAAGAGTCACAAGTCACAAGAGTTCTACTCTTTAGTAGTAGTATTAGTCTAGTGTGGGAGTTAGAGTCGAGTCGAGCTACGCTCGGAGTCTCCGGAGTCGTCTGCTGGAGAGTCTGGTATAGCTCTTGTACCTTTCCTTCTGTAAGACTTTATCTTTATCAATATATTATCTTTACTTTACTTTACTAAGTCTCTACTTAGTGCATTACTATTCTTTATAGTATTGTTGTGTTTTGCCTTAACTTTGCTAGCAGGTGGTGATAGCCCTGTCTAGTCTTAGTATCCCTCCACATGTTTTAGGACAAGTTCATAAAAGGTAGGCTCCCATAAGTGAATAGCCGCTTCGGGTAGAAGTCATATCCCCTACTGTCTCGCCTATCCCCTACACACCGGAAGTAAGGTAGCTGTCTTGATATAATTTATCTATTTGATAAGATAGTTCACAAGAGTAAAGTAAGTGTCATAGGAGTCTTATACTCACTCGTTGTCCTCCCACCTAGCTATACTCTACTAGTTATCTTAGTTATCTCAAAACCTTGTCATGTCTTGGTGTCATTATCCTTTCCTCTATATATCGATTTACCCCCCTATCACTAGTTGATACTAAGTTGCTATAGATTTAAGGATCTCTCTCTTTTTATTAATTATTCCTAGCAACCGCTTTCCCTTGGGATAAAAATAAATAACGATACCTTGGAATACTCCCGGGTGAAGTGTTACAGCGGTATATTCTGTGCGCTTGTGGAATTATCCAATAGACATAAGAAATACCCCCAGGCACTTCTGGCGCCGTTATCAGAGATAGCCTAACACCCTGTCTCTGGTGGTTGTGCTAAGAAGTGTCAACAAACATTTCTGGCGCCGTTGCCGGGAGAAAGCATCAGTCTTGGAATATTAATAAAAAAATTGAATCCGGAGTCTACTGTCAATTTAGTTATCGATTAGTGTTAGGGGCTTACCCCTGTCTGTGTTTCTCGTTATCGTGAAGCTAGACAGTGCATGAACGGTTTCCAATTAACGTCAAATTTCATTGAAGACCCTGAGCAATTGTTGAGGAGAACTAGACGCCGTCAAGTTCCACCTCAAAGGTTCATCTCAAATCTGAATCCGTTCGAGGAAAGAGGCTCCGCTCTATCAACCGAGGAAGCTATGGCCCAAAAGACTATCTCTGAGTTCTCTGCACCGTCGGCTGACAACATTGCCACCGGTCCGCAGCTCAACTTGGGGGATGCCACCATTGAGCTTAAGCCAGCTCTGATCAACATGGTGCAAGCCAATCCATTCTGTGGGAAACCGCACGAAGACGCCAATGCCCGTCTCCAGCACTTCCTGGAGGTGTGTGGTATCTTCACTATCAAGAATGTCTCGGCTGACGCCATCTGTCTTCGCCTGTTCCCATTCTCACTGCTTAGGAAGGCGAAGCAATGGTTTTATGCCAACAAGAATAAAGCTACCACCTGGGAGAAGTGCGCCAATGCATTTCTCAAGAAGTTCTTCCCAATGGGCAAAACCAGCAGCTCTCCGTGGAAAAATCTAAAGCTTCCAACAGCAAGCTGACGAGACGATTCCCTGAAGCATGGGAACATCTCTAGGAGTACATTTGTGCTTGTACTCATCATGAAATTGAAGAATGGCTCCTAATCCAAAGTTTTTACCATGGGCTGACTGTATTAGCCCGTAGTCACGTTGATGTTGCCGCTGGAGGAGCATTCCTGCAACACAATGTCAAAGACGCCAAAGACCTCATTGAAAAGATGGTTATCAACCAAGGATGGAATGAGGAGCGTCTCCAACCCAAGAAAAGGGGTATGCACACCATTCATGAGGTGGACATGCTCTCAGCAAAAATGGACCTCTTGATGAAAAAGATTAAGGAAGGTTCCAAGAAGGAACAAGAGGCCATTCGAACCACTGCCACCGTACGAGCAATCGAAGCTGATCCATGGTGCGAGGTATGTGGTGGAGAAGATCACTCGGGGAACAACTGTCCCAAGACGAAAGAGGAAGTGAGCTTCATCAACAAAACAACAACAACAATGGGTATCGACCCCAGCAACAAGGAGGATGGAACTCGCGCCCCTTCTACCAAGGAAACCAAGGTAATGGTTACAACAATAATTTTAATAATTCTTATGGTAATCAACCTTCTCTTAAAGATCTTGTCTTAGGCCAATCTAAAATCAATGATAGTATAAACAAGAAAATAATGGCTAATGATAAGATTCTTGAAAATCTTAGTGAGAAAATGGATAGCTTTAACACTGTTATGAAAAATCAATTGAGCTTTAATAAAATGCTAGAAACCCAATTAGCTCAAATAGCAGTAGCTGTCCCATCATTCGAACAAGGTAAGATCCCAGGAAAACCTGAGGGTGTTAAGTTAATTTCTAAGAGGTTTGGTAAGCCTCCGGTTAGACAAAACCCGGGTTATCTTCTTGATCCGCCATTTATGGCCAAGAAGAGTGACCCCGGCCATCCTACCATCACCTGCAAGATCGGGCCACACACCTTCAACAACGCCTTCTGCGACCTTGTATCTGGAGTGAACATCATGTCCAAGGTAATGTACGAGAACTTACTAGGGGGACCTTTGTACCCCACTTTTGTCAAATTGCAGATGGCCGATCAATCAATCCGGTTCCTCGAGAGATTGGCAAGGGACATCCTTGTCAAAGTTCAAGATGAATACATCCCCGCCGACTTCATCATTCTTGACATGGGGGCCGATGACGAAGTCCCCATCATCCTGGGAAGGCTGTTCCTCAATACTATGAATGCCATCATCTACGTGGGATCCGGCCAAGTCCACTTCCAACTCCTAGGTAAGAGAACTAAATGTCCTTTCAATGGTTATAAATCGATGCAAAAGGCAAAGAAGAATCTGTGGAGAAACAAGCCACAATATGCACCCCGCCGAAAGAATCAACCGCCAAGGTCCAAAAAGGCCGAACTGGTAAGTAAGGCTGAGGTGGTAAACAAGGCTGACTCTACTGAGTCACAAGCATCAACCAAGAAGGAATGGCGGAAGAAAGAGGTGCGATCATCACGGTCTCCATCTCTGGGACCGATCGAAGCACCCAAAGAATGAACCCGAAATAGAGAGGTCCTGCTCTACGGACCTAAAACATGGAGCCCTTGCTGGTAAGGTAAATCAGTATTTATCTAATATTTAATTCTTGCATTTCAATTTTTGTATTTTCTCCATTGCATCTCATATTTAAATTTTGCAATAATTTATTTCAACAAAATAAAACACTTAGATGAATAAAACTTGAGAATGACAACTAGTGCTCACACCTGAGGTGGTGGGACCACCTAGGAGAGGTCGGCCGACCCCACCATGGGGCCCACCCACCTCTGGTGGTGTTGGCCTGGTGTAGTGATTCACTTCCTGAATTTTGAGCACCATCTCCTTTTGAATTTGGCCGACCACATTTGGTTACGACCACTTTCACTTGCTCCAAGGAGAATCCAACATCCACTACCATCCAATTCTGAAAAGTGGACACTTTGGCATGCATTAGTGTTCCCATGGTCCATGGGTATCACTTTAAACATGTCCTCACTTTTGTCATACACCTTTTACCTTCGCAAAACACTAGACAAGAGAATCTCTGAAATTTTCAAAACTTTTGGTCCACCAATAGTCTCTACTTTTCTGGACACACTGTCTAAAGCTGAAAGGGGACAAACCCTGGTTCGGCCGAACCATGTTTTGGCTCCCTTCAAGAAAGTGGAGTTTGAATTCAAATAGATTCCCTGTTCAAAGGTAAAAGCAACACTGAACCTGTCATAAGTGGTTCGGTCGACCTATAGTTGAGGTCCTCTCCGCAGAGTTGTATTTGAATTCAAATAGATTCCCTGTCTAAAGGCAAAAGCAACTCTGATCTTGTCATAATGGGTTCGGCTGACCCATCAAAGGAGAGCTGTTAGCAAGGTTGAATTTGAATTCAAATAGATTCCTTGTCTAAAGTTGAAAACAACAAAGACCTGCCCTAGGGGGGTCGGCCGAACTGGGCCTAGTGGCCTGGCCACCAACCCTTCTCCCCCTATAAATACCCCTCATTGTGTGCTCATCTCCACACTCAAACCAGCAGAATTCTTCCGAGCACACAATCTCCCTTCTTCTCTCTACTTGAGCAAGTTCTTTCTCAAGTTTAGTTTAAGCCACTCATACCAAAAACCCAAAAATATTGTAGTAGTAGAAGCTTGTCTTACTCTCATCTTTGCTCTCAATATCTTGTTTGTGGAGGTAACCATACCCCGCAAGGACTACTAACAGTGCTAACGCTAACGCTAATCCCGATTGTTGTAGTGTGTTCTTGTGTTAGCTCATTGTTGTAGGATGAAGAAGTTCTCCTCCGCACTCAAGAAGGCCAAGAGTGTCACAGGGAGTTCCTCCTGACGACCCCGCCATGATGAAGATGAAGGAAGAGAAGCTCCACCAAGACGAAGCTTTGGAGTGCCTTCCGAGAGGACGTTCGACCCCGAGAGTGGCCTCATGCTAAATCAAGAAGAGTACCAAAGGTACACCTCCATCCGATACCGAGGGTATGAACATACCGGCATCATCGACCATGTCCTTTTGGACAGCACAGGTATGACCGCGGAATTTAATACTATTTTCAATATAATCGGTTGGGCAAGTTTTTGGGAAGTGCAAGAACTTGGAATAGAAAAGCTCACCATTGAATTTCTAGGCTCTTTACAAGCCATTGAAAATAATGTCTACTTTCGCATGTTCAACCAAGAGTATAATTTAACCTGGGGAGTTTTTAGCATGGCACTTGGTTTTGATAATGACTATCATCTAGACCTGGTTAATGCAACAAGAAGATTTGATAAAGCTGAATTTTGGAAAGCTATAACAGGATCTAATGATTGCTCTGATCCTAAAATTGATGAAATTCATAATCCCACTTTGCGCTTGATCCGATATTGGATGGCCATAACTTTTCTTCCTGGCTCTAATGTGCAAGTTCTTTACAATGATGAATTAAGACTGCTCTATGCCATGACAAAGAAAATAAAAGTTTCACCTGCTAAGATGCTAGTCCACTTTTGGCTTGGTATTTTCCATAGAAGTGAGCCCATATTCTTTACTTCTTTTATCACTCGCATTGCTGAAACAATGAACTTGCTAGATGGAAAACATTAC
The DNA here is from genome assembly GCA_038502445.1 of Eremochloa ophiuroides. Classification (NCBI taxonomy): domain Eukaryota; kingdom Viridiplantae; phylum Streptophyta; class Magnoliopsida; order Poales; family Poaceae; genus Eremochloa; species Eremochloa ophiuroides. Next base: position 53,240,360 of record JAHLJS010000002.1, read on the forward strand.
TTTGAATACATTGCCTCTCCTAGAGATATTATAACCGAATATTTCTTTGTAAGTGCTCAAGTCCTTAAAAGAAATGAAAATGGTGATATAAAAATGATTTATCCCGGCCATACAGTCGAAATCTCTCTCTCCTTGTGAGAGGCGTCGGTTGTATGCGCTGCGTACACTAACCATAAATTGGGACCGAGAGGTAAGGAGCCAAAATATTGCAGGATCAAGAAGGGTGACAAGGAGCATGTCACAAGTCGCCCAATTTGAGCAAGGCGGCACATCACGAGCTGCAGGGAGATATGAAGAAGAAGGCGATGAGACAAGTTCCATGGACATTTCAAGGTCCACGGAACGGCCTCAACAGCACACTCCAAGAGTGCACACTCCCCATCCGTCCACACGGGCGAGGGGCCGTCGAAGCCAAGGATCGGAGATGGACCAACTCATAAATGACACGGGCGCAATGCAACTTGAGCAAGATGCATCTCTGAATATGGCACAACAAAATGCTCAACTATTGCAAGCTATTCAAGGCGAAGAAGCACAACGCTGGGCGGGATGGTTCCAATACTACCCACCACCACAATGAGCAAAAAAGACAAGCTTGGGGGAGATCCTCTCCCCCACCAAGGTAAGTATTTTATCCTAACTATCTACATTATTTTAATTTATAGCATATAAAAATAATAATAATAATAATACATAAGACAAAAATAACAAAAATCTTTCCCTTATTCCCATATGTCTCATGAATATTTATCTTTCTCATGGAAATGATGAATAGTTGCTCTGTTAATGTTTCTTTAATGCCTAGTTTACAACTTAGTATTTCTTTGAGTATGGATTACTTGGCTCATTTAAATCATAGAATTAAGTCTAAGTTGTTGTGAGATATGATATTGTAAAACAAGAGCTACTATAATATTGTTCTAAGCATGCATGATTACTGGAGATTTATTTCTTAAACAAACAAAACCTTATTATTCCTCAATGGTGATAAATTCCTACCACAGCCATATATGTTACACATGTCTAAAACCTTCCACTTAAGCTATTTGCCTTGTATTGAGTATTGTCAAGTCTTGTTGACCTTTATTGAGAGTCTTATCATGCTCCCAAGATCAAGATCACGTACACACCACACATATATGCTGCTTCTACACTGGAAGTACGCAACCACATGCCTTTCATTTTCACCAAATAATGCTCCATAAGTCAAAGTCATAGAAAATCTCTCGTAGTCATTATAGTAGTAGAGACAAAAGGCTATGCAAAATAAAAATAAAAAGAAAGAAAAATGGACACAAGAAAGTCCATAGAAAAGAAAAGAAAAATATTTGAGCAAGTTTAGGCTCATAAGTAAAAGAAAGAAAAACAATAATAGCCATGTCTCCAAATTTTAGAGAGAGATACAATTTCAAATAGAGGAGCATATAGTTCATATTTTCCACACACTTGCACATCTTGATCTAGGGGCATGACACTTCTCTCTTTGGATCCAAGCTTTGACTCTACAACATATGCAAAGTAAGTATGCTATATTCTTTCATTCCTACCTTAAGCTCCACATAAGCCATTTTTAGAAGTAGGATGATAAAGAGAAGGCAACATTTACTGTATGCCTTGGTAAGGAATCATACACCATTTAACTGACATGAGAGAACCATATGAGGAACATTAAGTTATCTTTTGCAAAAACATTGTTAAAACCTCCAGTATGAAACTTGCAAAGAATAAGAAAAATAGTGCTCAAGTTAAACTGTTTTGTCTCTCAACCACCTAAGGCAAAGGGAAAGTCATTAGCCCCATAAAGGACTAAGGTAAAATTGGTAAATTTTTATAGCCAATTTTTCCATTTAAAAGAGAAGTATTTAGTTGTACACATGGTATTATTGAAACATGAACATTGTAGCAACTCCTAATCCACCGATAATAAGTTTAATTATTTGCTCGGGACGAGCAAAGGTTAAGCTTGGGGGATCTTGTTGACGGTGAATATACCATAAAATTCCACATTCAAATACTGTCAACAGGTCTCGGATTCAAGGGAAGATAAACATATCATGAGCATATTTTATCAATAACTAGTTCCACATGTACTCTTAAGCTTGTAAACGCAGGGAAGACGAAACAGAGCAGAAATGAACACTTGGAGCCCAATAATGTGGTTCGGCCGAACCATGTATTTGGCACCCAAGTCATCACACATCAAGACATGGTGCAAAACATCACTTGGAAGAGAGGAGAGCCAAGGGTGGGCCCACCCATGGGTCGGCCGAACTGCCCATGGGGCCCACCTGGCTCTGGTGATGTGGCAGGATCCGTGTGACCTTCCACTCAGCTCATTTCAGCCCTCAGATCAACATGTGTTTCCATTCAACGGTTGAGAAGCAAAGCACAGGGATTCAACGTGATAACATGCAAATGAAGTGGAACCAACAAAAGGGGAGAGTCTGTGACAGATGGGGACCACGGTGGGCCCAACCCACCAGGGGTGGGTCGGCCGAACCACTAAATGTGGGCCCAAGCCAACTACACACTCCTTGACTGGTGGGGACTCCTTCTAGAAGACCTTGGCTGGGCCCACCAGTCATAGGGGGTCGGCCGAACCCCCCTGGTACCCAGCCAGGTCGGTTGGCCTCCACCGACTCCAAGCATGTTCTCCACGTGATGATTTGCTCACGACCGTCCATCTTGAGGTGGTTCTAAGGCGGTTCATCCAAGGGTGGAGAGGCATGGAGCACACGGATCACTGACGTGGCACCCCCTCACTCTCCCCTATAAATAGAGGCTGCCCACTCCTCTCCAAGACACACAAGACATAAGAGAGACAAGAGTCACAAGTCACAAGAGTTCTACTCTTTAGTAGTAGTATTAGTCTAGTGTGGGAGTTAGAGTCGAGTCGAGCTACGCTCGGAGTCTCCGAAGTCGTCTGCTGGAGAGTCTGGTATAGCTCTTGTATATTTCCTTCTGTAAGACTTTACCTTTATCAATATATTGTCTTTACTTTACTTTACTAAGTCTCGACTTAGTGCATTACTATTCTTTATAGTATTGTTGTGTTTTGTCTTAACTTATAGTTAAGTTATATCGGATAGTGATCCTGTAACTAGCTCACGTGTGTAGTTCATCGCCTGTCTTAGGGTGCTTTAGTTGTTGGTACGCAACTAGAGTAGTAAGGTTTAGTGTAAGCGTGGTGTTTAGACTAGATCTTGCCTTTGAATGCCGCTTGTCGCACGGATTGTTTGTGGATGCTAGTAGGTGGTGACAGCCCTATCTAGTCTTAGTATCCCTCCACGTGTTTTAGGCAAGTTTTTAAAAGGTAGGCTCCCATAAGAGAATAGCCGCTTCGGGTAGAGGTTATATCCCCTACTGTTTCGCCTATCCCCTACACATCGGAAGTAAGGTCGCTGTTTTGATATAATTCATCTATTTGATAAGATAGTTCACAAGAGTAAAGTAAGTGTCATAGGAGTCTTATACTCACTCGTTGTCCTCCCACCTAGCTATACTCTACTAGTTATCTTAGTTATCTCAAAACCTTGTTGTGTCTTGGTGTCATTATGCTTTCCTCTACATATCGATTTACCCCCCTATCACTAGTCGATACTAAGTTGCTATAGACATAAGGATCTCTCTCTTTTTATTAATTATTCTAGCAACCGCTTTCCCTTGGAATAAAAATAAATAACGATACCTTGGAATACTTCCGGGTGAAGTGCTACGGCGGTATATTCTGTGCGCTTGCGGAACTACCCAATAGACATAAGAAATACCACAGGCACTTCTGCCGCCGTTATCAGAGATAGCCTATCACCCTGTCTCTGGTGGTTGTGCTAAGAAATGTCAACAAAGACGGCGGGAGAAACCCTAGGGGGCGCCGGCCGGCCCCACCACTTGCCATGTAGGGCCCCGGTTTCTTCAGGTGTCTTCTAGATGCTTCTAGAGTCCTGATGACGATGTTGCCTTCGCGATCAGGTTTTGTGATAATTATGCACTTTAATCCTTCTTTTAAGCTTTTCTGGATAATTCCCTGCAAAATAGACAATTCACCAAAACTCGTGGAATCTGTCAGTAATTACCCCTACATTTCTATTTTTGCCCTTTTCTCAGCTTTAGTTGACGGTATAAAATTGGTACTTAATGACCGTCAACAATACCCACAAACTAAGTCTTTGCTAGTCCCTTAGCAAAGTTGACTTGAAATAATTTATTCTAGGCTTCATCCATACGTATAACTTTCAACAAGTACTCAAATATTTAAACAGAAATTCTTCTGTGGATTGAAATTCATTAATCCACCTTTCAAACTTATTCCTATTCTTTTCAACCGTGGGGCTTTTAAACTAAATCTTGGGTAACCGAAGGATAGAATAATTAAGCAAGCACTATGTCTTTGATCCTTTGTTTCAACCATTGCTCCGAAGTTTTTTTTTAATAAGTAGTATATAATTTTTATTTAGAAAATAACGAGAGTCTACTAATAAGATTGCAGCGGACTACTTAAGCTATACACCATGACTGAATGTGCGAGCGCGATAAAATTTTATTTTTTTGGCTCCTATGTATTATCCTCTCTTCTCTGTCTTTCTGAAGAGTGTGGGCTATCTGCTAGCGGATACTTTATGTACCCATTTTTCTCTTAGGCGAGTGTCTTTGCACCCATTGTTTTACTCTATTTCCTTCTTTTTTTGGCACATACCTTTTTGATATGGTATCTTTTAAGCTCATACATCTTTAGTATGGCATCTTTTAATTTTATAACACACACTCTCTTTTGGACTTTTAAGAGAGATTTTTGCATAGAGCGAAAACTTTTTGTGTATGTGAATTCAATCATGAATGCATAACAAAATAGTCTACTTAAATCATATTAGCAAAATAATTTATTATTATATTTATTTTGATTTTGATTTTTGAAATGTCTGGAGCTTAAGTATCAGTCAGAATAAAATAAATAGTAACTCAATTCTTCTTATATCGTATCCGTTAATTAATTAGATTTAATCCAACACTTATGCTACCACAGATATCAATTTTCAAAATAAATTTTTAAGGTAGATAAACTTCATGCAATTCGTAGAAGAATTAAATTTAAATATTAAGCATTTGCAGAAAATTATATTTAAGCAATTTAATCATCTTTTTTATTTTTATCTAGCTTCAAGTTCTACTTACTCTAAAGACAAATTTAATGCGAAATTTAAAGCAAACTTATTTAAATGCTCTGTTTTTTTGGATTTTTAATTTTTTATCAATCAAGAATTTAATACAGTAACTAAAGAAAGCGGTAAATAAATTTTTATTTGGTTTTCTTGTTTTATTACTATTATTATTAATTGTTTTAGCAATAAAAATTGACAGAATTAAAGGCTGAAATAAATGGTAGAGTATATACAAAGGTGAGGGGTGCCCACCTAGCGGGGATCTCTCCCAAGCTAAATGTTGCCGCGCTCAGTACTGTGGTGGAGGTGGTGGCGGAAGTCACATCTGATGTATCAAATACTCCAGTCCGCTCTGTGTCTACTGCTGTCCTTAATATAACTGATCAAGTCGTTGGTCCGTGCGGTGCTACCACTGCTCGTGTTGGTAGAACCTGTCGACTTGATGCTGCCACTGCTCGTGCAGGTGCAGTGTGTCACTTATAGTGTTCTGTCCCTACTCAATGTTAGTGAGGTGCATAGAGAAAGCTGAAAAATCATTCGCGGTAGTCGAAAAGTCCTGCTCAGCTGGCCGATAGTAGCCATCTTCCGGTGATGCGTGGAATGGATATGGTCCACCAGTGGTGAAATCCGTGTTCCCACGCACAGAAAAGGATACTCGGCCTCACTAAAAATCATTGGCCGTGTTGTCCGGTGTCTCTGTGGGGAATGATTCCCAACCTACTGCTATTGCTGCGGATGAAGACTCTCCTTGTTGAAATGTGGGTTGGTCCTCCCATCTTGCATGGGTGGTCCACTGCTGGTGTGGCTCCTGCGACGATCCCTGCTCACCAAAATTAACATAGTGGAAGTAAGCTGGCTCAGATGGTGCTAGGTCAGCTCCAGTAAAATCAGTTCTCGGCGCGCTGCTGATGTGTGCGGATGGAGACCTGCTAATATTAGCTCTACTAACAGGAAAAATAAAGTTCTGAACAGAATAAATTCCTAACTCCCTGTCCGGCAGTTCGTACACATTTGCGTAGTTTTTATAAATCATAACTATATTATTATTTCGGCGTTTGATCATGTGAGCACGAAAGAAAAAATCATAGCCAATAATTCTGCGAACATCAGGAATAAAAATGCCGGGTACCAAAGTTTGGGGTACCCAACTTCAATGCAAAAACGATCATTCCTAACACGGCCTGGCCCAAGTAAGGCCAGTGGAAGCCCACAAAGGCCGCGTCCGAAGCCCACGAAGGCCACGTCTACGGAGGCCCACGACGTCATTGCACCAATGACAGCCAATTCTCCGATTCGTCCGAACCTCCTCAGGAGGGCTCGGGAGGGCGGCACCCTCGGCGCCCAAATCTCCGATTCGCCCGAGCCTCCCCAGGAGAGCTCGGGAGAGCGGCGCCCTCGGCGCCCATTCTCCGATTCGCCCGAGCTTTCCCATCCCCCTCGAGCGCAATCTCACAAAGGCATCCAAGGCACCGGTGATGTCAGCAGAGCAATTTTGGACCACAAGAGACCTCTCTGACCACTTTACAAGCACTGTCCCGTCAGGCGAGATTCTGGACGCGACTGTGCTTCGCACGCCCCTGACGGCCATACCACATGTCAGGATTTCCCTGGCAGCCGATTTGATAGGCCCACTATGGCCGTCCTCTTCACGGTATGGTCTACGGTGCGCCGCTCCGTTTTCCGCCGGGGTCTATCAACTACGACTGCGACAGCCGAGCACGTGACGACGGGCTACGTAAGAACGGGAAAAGCGCCTACTGCACTGTCCACTCGAAAGGACGAGCACGCCTTCCATCCGGGCCCACCTAACCCTCGGGAAGTACTGTCCAAAGGCCAGAAATACGCCCGAGGGGAGATATCACCCTGCTCCATCCCATCACGCCTCCAGGAGTCCCGAGCCTCGGGAGACAACGCCCCGAGACGACTCGCCCTCTTGTCACATCGTGCGGAAGGACAGCCATCAGCTGTGACCCTACGACATGCCATAATCCGACGACTGTTGCCGCCTTGGAACTCACCAAGATCATGCCGACCACTACGGCCATACACCGGAGACGCGGAGAAAAGACCGTAGCTGACGATAGTCAAGGAACAACAACTCCCCATTGTAACATACGTAGCATTGTAAGCGCTGCCCTTGCCTCTCCCTTGCGACTATAAAAGGGAGAGCAGAGGCCAGCTTTAGGAGACCACGAAAGAAGTCCTAAGTTCTCACACACACATACACACCAACAACAAACGACTTGCATACACCTAGACACTCACAAGAGACCTGAGAGCACTTTCCTCTCTCGCCTAGCTTGTAACCCCTACTGCAAGCACCTCGGTGCAAAGCAACATGACTCTTCTCTCCACTGGACGTAGGGCTTGCTTGGCCTGAACCAGTATAATCCCGGTGTTCCCCTTTGCACACCATCCGTAGCCTCAACCACAAAACACACATTTACTGGCCGGTGTTAGCCCCGCTAAAACTAGCACCGACAGTTGGGGCGCCAGGTAGGGGCCTTTTGCGTGTTGACGTAGGCTTTGGATGGCAGCCACCTCCACCACACTTCCCGCTGGCGCGGTACTCGGTTCGGGACTCTCGAGTTCGTGGCCACCGGCCAAGGGTTCGAGATGAATCTGCGCCCGATCGGGCCCCGCGTCCTTGTCGTCCCAACTCCGGCCCAGCAGGCGGCCGGAGAAGAGACCCTCGCAACGCTTCCACCCGCCTCAGAGGACGGGGGAAACGTTGCAACGCTTCCACACGCCTCAGAGGACCAGGAGGAGGCGCAGCAGCGCCAACCAGCCTCTCGCCGTGAGAGATGCGGCCAACCAGGCACCCCCAACGTGGGATGCCAATACCGCACCAGCCCCTGTCCCGGTATCTCTGGCACTAGCGGCCACGTATCCGCTTACTGCCTGAAGGACGGGCGAGAGCGGAAACACGACACCGGCCAAATTTTCTCTCCGCCCTCACTGGGGGAGGGGAACGGCGTCGTCGTCCCTCTTTGGGCTCCAGACCGCCATGGACGCCCACGTTCGTGCAGTTCGTGCATTGTTGCATGAGCTGTCGGACACTCCAGTCCAGCGCCTCGAGCACCTGGACAGCCTCATGGGAGACCACGTGGCATCCTCACCGTCATCCCCTGGGGAAAGTGCCAGGACACATGGCGGTGGGGAAACAGATACCACCATCAACCTCGCCCCTCAAGAACACTCAGAGGGGAGGGACCGTTATGGCCGGACCTCGTCGTCTCGTCGCAGCTACAGCGATGATGATGACGAGTTCTGGGCAAATGTGGACTTCGCCGCCCACACCGACAACTCGGGGGAGAATGCACTGAGCGTCATCTCCAACTCAGACCAGTCCTACATCGACCCCGCACGGGAGTGCTACAACTTGATGCACCCCAATGAGGGGCGGGTGGAGGACGTCCACTCGGGGGCAACGACGACGTACCCCCTCCATCGCAACCCCAGCACGAACAAGTCACGCCCCCTCCAGCAGCCCCGCGGCCCGCACGGTCAGCCCCGCCGCTAGATCAGGGGGCAGGAACATCTCGCCCCGCACCTCAAACCCCGGAGCTAGAGCAGCTCCGGGAGCTTGAGGCGCAGATAGACGAGGACCGCTGTAACAGAACCGCCTTAATAATATGGCCCACAGGCACCTATCAAAGTCACTAATGACTTCTGACAGTTGGACCCATGTTCCAAATGATTAAAGCAGCTCTGCCGGGCTACATTAGTACCCGTATTCCGACAGGATCTCCATTGCGATGCCATTACAGAGTTACAACATTTCATAATAAAATACATCAGAGTAAATGCGGAAGATTTAATAGAACTTAGATTACAAAATGAGTTCAAATAGTAATTAAGTGCAGTTATTACAGACCATCTTGAAATAGTAGCAGTAGCATGGAACAACGGTACAACATAAATAGATAAATAGATACACGAACCCAGCCCACGGATTCTGTCTTTACTCCTCACCACTCTCCTCCTGGATCATGGTGGCACAACAAGGACCAAGGCAGACTTCGGGCTGCGACCCTCCTGCAACGGGGTTAACAAACCCTGAGTACGGGGTACTCCGCAAGACTTACCCGACAAAGTAAAAATATTTGACTCTTGGAATGCAAGGTTATAGGTAAGGCTAGCAGAGATAGGGATTTAGCAGAAAAGCATTACTAATCTATCATAATACTTTATTTCACTTAAATTCAATATTATCATAATTCATTCTTTATCCTCTCTCTAAACATTGATTCTTTATTCTCAAACATCCTACTCTTAGAACCACTTTTCGGTGTAGGGGTGAGGATCATGTCTCCATAACCGAGGAGCACGTCGATTCGAATCAAGTAAAGTAGACCCAGCTGGGGTTCCTATCCACACTGTATATGCAGCACGCCGGCATACATATACCAACCCGTCATCTCAGCTTTTCTATCCCGGAACCGGTCCTGCGCCACCCGATAAAATGGTACACCTCCAATCCGGGACTCTAACCCACGAGGGTACTCACTATTCTCGCCATCTCTCCACTCCCAGTGCGTGGTTGTCGGTTCCAGCAATAGAGCGACCGGACTCTAGGCTTTCCGTAATGGTATGTGGCTAGTCTGTTCATCATGATCACAACAGGCCGACAACGAACGGTCCCTACTGCTTTCCGCCGGAAACCATGCATTGGGACTCTAACCCAAATACCCTGGAGTCCGCTCGGTTTTCAAATCCCTTTTCCGTTGGTGACGAAAGTTGGGACTCTAACCCAAACAATTGGCCAACCACCCGGAAAACCCATCCATAATGATGATAGTGAACCGGCCAAAGTACCCCAATCATCATACATGGACATATATACCCTTCACTTGATATTTCTCCATAATGATCCTCAAGTTAAAATAGTATTTTGCAATTCTATTATTTAAGCATGACTAAGCATTTTGCAATACATTTGAAAATCATTAGGTTATCTTGGTAATGGTAGTCAAGGGTGATAAATGCATCAATTGTTTTCATCACACAACTCCTATCAACTTAATGCAATAGTTTAACTCAAGTGATAAAGCATTTGTAAATAGAGGGTTAAATGCACCGGGGCTTGCCTTGCAGAGCAAACAGAACTGGGGCAGGAGTGGCACAGGCTTCAGGCTCAGGAGCTCCTTCCACTGCCTCCTCTTCAGACACCTCGAGCTTCACCTCCTCAGACACGGGAACTACACGGGTGCAATATTGCATGTATGAATGCGATGCAAAAAGTAAACATGTGCGGAAAAGGAAGCTAACCCTAGCACAACACATCATGACTTCACAACGGTGTCCTAGGTCTTAAATGGGTTGACCTAGAACCACATTTAATCCAAAATCACTTAACACTCCTAAATTCAAATTCTAATTGAATTTTTATTTTTTAATAAACCAACATAATTCAATTACAGAAGCAAACTAATTTATTTTGGGACCAAACTTTGCCAACAGTTAGATCTTTACTAGTAACAGTACCAATTAAATTTTTGTGATTTTTGGAATTACCTAGAATTAATTAAAAATGTGCAAAGGCCCACTTTTCATTTTATTTAGTGATTTTTAACCACTACAGAATGTACCCAAACATGACAAACAATATTTTTATAAAATTCTACACTACATATATAGCATGTGTAAATTATTTCACAATTCTTGGTTGCACAGAATTAATCATGCAAAAATAATAAAACAGGCTACTATTCAAACCAAATTAAAATAGAAAAGCATTTCAAAATTCACTGGAAAATAAACAAACCCCATTCGGCCCACTCGGCCCACAGACCGGCAGGCCGGCCCAGCAACACCTGGGCTCCTCTTCTCTTCTTCCCCGGACGCTGACAGGCGGGGCCGGCCTGTCAGGTCCTTCTTCCTCCTCCGGCCGAGCGCACCGCGCGCGAGGCGCACGCGGGCCGACACGACCCTCGCTGCCGGCGAGCCGACGGCAACGCGGACACGACCTACGGCTACCCTACGACCTAGCGGTCACCCTAGTACACCTATCCCCGATCCTAGCCGCCTCCGACGGGATCTATCCCGTCCATGGCGGACGCCAAGGCTCGGCGAGCATGCGCCGGCCGCCCGAGACCGGTAAAAGATGAAAGGAGAGCATGGGGAGGATCGGTAGCTCACCCCGGGGCTAGTGAAGTCTACGGTTGGGGCTGAAACGGGCTAGAGAAGTGAGGTTGACGGCGGCGGCGGACGAAGTGACTCGGCTCCGGCGGTGACGGCTCGTTCCGACGAACCTAGACCACCATAAAGCCAACCGACGCGCACATGAGAACTAGAACATCACAAAGAAGCTGGAACACGAGGATCTAGGGACTAAAGCTCACCCGAGATGCTTGGCACGCGATCGACCCTGCGGCGGCGCTCCGGCGAACGCACGCGCGCGGCGACGACCACCCTGGAACACACAAAGCGTTAGAGAGAGCCCCGAGAGCACCAAAGGATGCGCAAGGAACCACTCTACTAACCGGCGAGATGGAGAGGATGGAGGCCAACGGAGGGCGACGAATTTCTCCGCGAACCGTGGCGAACTCGACGGCGACCGGCGGAGAGAACTGAGCTGGGAGAGGGTGCTCGGGGGGTTAAATAGCGGGGAAAAGCGGTCGGGCGCGACGTGGGAGGGTCCGGCGACGTGCTGCGCTCGCAACGAACAGTGCCCCGGCCCCGGCGCACGCGCTGCGCTGCCGCGCACGCCGGCGACGTGCGCGCCGCGCGGGTACGCTGAGGGTGGCAGATGAACAGTACTCGGGTACAGTACCTGATGCAATGCAATTCGTCCAAATTGATCATGTAGATGGCCGAATCTGATGGAGTGGTCAAAAGGAGATTTGTAGATCTTTAAGTACTGAACAACTTTTGTTTTGGTACCAATTCAAAATTCGATCAGGATTTGAAAATATTCAAAAGGGGGTAAAAGGTGGTTTTAAATTTCAAACTGTAATTTCAAAATTACTTTTGATTTTTCTGAAGAACTTGAAAATTGGTCAAAATAGAAGTTGTACATCTCATTGAGGCCAACAACTTTTATTTAGGGAGTTTTGTCATATTCTCAATAATTTTTGAAATATAGTTTTAAATTCAAATTTTGAAACTCTGTTTTGAGCTTAATTCAATTATTTTCAACATAACTTCGAAATCACCCAAAATAGAAGTTGTTCTACATTAAAAACTCTACAACTTTTATTAAGGGACCTACCTCAGATTTGATCAAATTTAGAAAGTGCACTTTGAAGCCTTTAATTAGGGTTTTTAGGAAAAATTAAAAATCAACAAGAAATAACAACTCAATTAGGGTTCCTTCAAGCACACACAAGAGTTAAACAAGCTAATCTCACTATTAGCCCTAATGACAAGCAAATGCACATGATGATATGATGACATGTCATTTTAGTTAACAGTAATACCAGGGGTATTACAGCCTTCCCCCCTAAAAGAAATCTCGTCCCGAGATTAGGTAGACAACATTGTTTTTACACAAAGTAGAGGGAAAGGAAAATGTAACAGTACATTCAATACACACCCAGAGGCACAAAAAAAAACACTAGGCGGGGAGAAGTTACATTTATAGGGTAGCATAGAACTCAGGGAACTTTTCTGCCAGAAAATCCTCTGACTCCCAGGTGGCTTCATCCTCAGATTGCTGACTCCACTGTACTTTGTACCACCTGGTTGAGGTCCTGCGGGTAACACGATCTTTGATGTCAAGAATTCGGACTGGGTACTCAGAGGTTGTCATATCTGGCTCTAACTGAACCCCTTCCACTTCAACTACTTGATCTGGTACTCGCAGACACTGTTTTAACTGTGACACATGGAACACGTTGTGCACTTCTGACATATGTTCTGGCAGCTGTAACCTGTAGGCTACTTTCCCCACACGTTCGATGACCTCAAAGGGTCCAATGAAACGTGGGGCTAGCTTGCCTTTAACTCCAAAACGGCTCACTCCTTTCATTGGTGACACTTTTAGGTACACAAAATCTCCCACTTTAAACTCTAGCGGTCGTCGCCGCTTATCAGCGTAACTTTTCTGCCTAGACTGTGCTATCTTTAAGTTCTCTTGTATCACTCGAACCTTGTCTTCAGCCTCTTTTACCAGATCTACCCCATAGTACCATCTTTCTCCTGGTTCGGACCAATTCAAAGGTGTGCGACATCTTCTACCATACACGGCCTCGAATGGAGCCATTTGGATGCTTTCTTGATAGCTGTTGTTATATGAGAATTCGGCCAAGGCCAAACACTCGTCCCACTTGTCCGGGTAATTCAACGCGCAAGCTCTCAACATATCTTCCAATACTTGATTGACTCTCTCAGTCTGCCCATCGGTTTGCGGATGATACGCAGTACTATGCAACAGTTTGGTACCCATTGACTTATGAAAGGCTTGCCAGAAATTTGATAGGAACTGGTTCCTCTATCGGAAACAATGGTCTTTGGTACACCATGCAACTTCATAAAATTCTCAATGTAGAGCTTTGCATACATAGATGCCCTGTACTTTTTCTTGACAGACAGAAAATGAGCTTGTTTTGTCAGACGATCCACAATGACCCAGATGGAATCAAAGCCTCGAGCTGTATTGGGCAATCCCACAATGAAATCCATACTGATATCTTCCCACTTCCATGCTGGTACTGGCAGTGGTTGGAGTTCTCCACCAGGTCTCATGTGAATGGCTTTAACTTTCTGACATGTGTCACACCTTGCCACATACTGAGCAATTTCAATCTTCATCTTGGTCCACCAGAATTTTTGCCTCAAGTCCTGATACATCTTATTGCTTCCTGGATGAATAGAGAATTTTGTGGAGTGGGCTTCATCGAGGATCGCTTGACGTAAATCAGGAATCTTGGGGACAACCAATCGATCCTTGAACCATACCACACCATCGTCATCAACCCTGAAACAGTCGGCCTTGCCGGCTTGGATCTTTTCTTTGATATGCCTGATCCCTTTACTTTTCTTCTGAGCGGCAATGATCTGTTCTCGGATTGAAGTTTCAATTCTAATGTTGGCTATGCTGCCCTGTGACACCATCTCAATACCCAATTCTTCCAACTCATGACATAAGGTCAGCGCATATGACTTTACATTTAAACAATTGCAGTGAACCTTGCGACTGAGTGCATCGGCGACTACATTCGCCTTGCCAGGGTGGTAGTGTACCTCAATGTCATAGTCTTTGATCAACTCGAGCCATCTTCTTTGCCTCATATTTAGTTCTTCTTGAGTGAAAATATATTTCAGACTCTTGTGATCAGTGTAAATGTTGCAGGTACTTCCCAACAAATAATGACGCCATATCTTCAGTGCATGAACAACGGCTGCCAACTCTAGGTCATGGGTGGGGTAATTTTCTTCATGACGCTTGAGCTGCCGCGAAGCATAGGCGATGACACGGCCCTCTTGCATCAGCACACAGCCAAGACCAGTTCTCGAAGCATCACAATACACATCAAACGGCTTTTCTATATCTGGCTGAGCTAACACCGGTGCAGTAGTCAACAACTCTTTCAACTTTTGGAAAGCTTCTTCACATTCTGGCGACCAGACAAACTTCACTTGATTCTTTAGCAAGTTGGTTATCGGCTTAGATATCTGGGAGAAATCCGGGATAAAGCGACGATAGTAACCTGCCATGCCCATGAAACTGCGGACCTGATGTACCGTAGTGGGTGGCTTCCAGTTCAGAATTTCTTCAACTTTGCTTGGATCCACGGACACTCCCTCAGCAGACAGAATGTGACCAAGGAATGGAACTCGGTCCAACCAAAACTCACACTTGCTAAACTTGGCATAAAGTTGGTGCTCTCTTAGGCGGGTTAGGACAATACGGAGGTGGTTAGCATGTTCCTCGGGGGTTTTGGAGTAGACAAGGATATCGTCAATGAAAACGACTACAAATTTGTCAAGCTCAGGCATGAACACGGAGTTCATTAGGTACATGAAGTAGGCAGGTGCATTGGTTAGGCCAAAAGACATTACTAGGTATTCGTATAGGCCATATCTGGTGGTGAAAGCTGTTTTAGGGATATCTTGAGGACGGATTTTTATTTGGTGGTACCCCGATCGAAGATCAATCTTTGAAAAGACCTTAGCCCCAGATAACTGGTCAAATAGAAGGTCGATGCGGGGTAATGGGTATTTATTTTTGATGGTGACCTCGTTAAGAGGACGATAATCAATGCACAGCCTGAGAAACTTATCCTTCTTTTTCACGAAAATAGCAGGACAACCCCAAGGTGATGAGCTAGGTCTGATAAAACCCTTGTCCAACAATTCTTGCAACTGAACTTTCAACTCTGCCAGTTCCTTTGGTGGCATCCGGTACGCCCTACGGGATATAGGAGCCGTACCAGGCTTAAGCTCTATGGCAAACTCAACATCACGGTCCGGAGGTAACCCAGGTAACTCCTCTGGAAAGACATCCGGAAACTCACAAACCACTGGAATGTTATGGATTTCCAGGACTGAGGTGGCATTAACTTGCTTCACATTTCTCAAAGGTAAGGGAAGTTGGATGAGAAGTTTGGACTGACTATCAGGTATGTTAACTTTGATTGTCCTATTCAGCACATCAATCACAGCCTTGTGCTGATACATCCAATTCATCCCCAAAATGGCATCTATGTCCTGATCCTTTAGCACTATCATAGTGGTCGGGAACTTATGCCCTCCCAATTCTATGGGTACCCGAAATACCACTTCCTTAGTACTGATACGCCCCCCGGGCGATTGTATGATAAAATTTTCATTAACCTCCCCAATTTGAATGTCATGCTTGACGACAAAATTACGGTTGATGAATGAATGTGATGCACCAGAATCAAAGAGTGTAATTGCAGGGTTACCAGCGATAGGGAACCTACCGAGCATGACGGGCTCTCCTTCCGGGATATCAGCGATCTGGGTGTAGTACACCTGGCCAGCCTTCTTGACCACCTTGCCCTTCTGGGCCTGCTGCTGCTGTCCACGGTGCTGTCCCTGCTGCTGCTGCTGCTGTCCACCAGCGCCCTTCTGTGCATTCTGATTGGACTGTTTGGGGAAAGGGCAATTGCGGGACCAGTGTCCCATCTGACCACAGTTGTAGCATGGTTGATTGTAGGCGAACTGCGGTGAGGTGACACGAACGCCAGGGGCATTCGGCTGAGTGGTGTTTTGCTGGTTTGAGGTGTGGGAGGTAGCGGCGGTACGCACAACTACCTGCTGCTGTGGGTACTGTGGGCGGTTGTGGTGGGTGGGATGGTAGATGATTTTCTGGCGCTTTTGGCTGCCAGAGAAAACAGCTTTCTTCTTCTTCTTCTCTCCCTGAAGTTGGCGGTCACTTTCTTCAAAAGCGAGCGCGCTGTCAACAGCTTCATGATAGGTACAGTGGCGGTTGTTGGATAAGCTGCGCTGGATCTTGTAGTTCAAGCCTCTGACAAAGCAGCTCCTCTTCTTACCATCAGTATTCACGTACTCTGGGGCATACAGAGACAATTGGTTGAACTTGGTCACGTACTCCATCACAGTGGAGTCTCCCTGCCGCAATGCCAGAAACTGGTCGAGCTTCATTCTCATTATCCCTTCAGGGATGTAGTGGGCACGGAATGCAGTGCGAAACTCTGCCCAGGTAAGCTGGTGTCCTGCGGGCTGTGCTGCCAGGAGATTAGCATACCAGGCACTTGCGGGGCCACGCAGCTGCTGTGCTGCGAACTGTGGCTTCTGGATTTCGGTGCAATGGATCAAACCAAACTTCTGCTCCATGGCACGGAGCCAGTCATCCGCCTCAAGCGGCTCATCCGCCTTGGTGAACACCGGTGGACGGGTGTCGGTGAAGTCCACATAGGTAGTTTCCTGGTTCCCATTATTGCGCCCACGGCGCTCTCCACGCTGACCCTGATTCTGAGCGAAAGCATTCGCCGCATTAGCAAGTGCGATAATGGCATCAGCGAGGCTTGGTGGCACGGGTGGTGCCTCGGGAAGACCGTCCTCTCCCTGGTTGCTGGACTGACCACGGGTCTGAACCATCTGTGATTTGCACACTTGACTCAGAACTTGGACTTGACATTACTTAAACAGAAACGGAGAACATCACAAACTAAAAATTATAACAACACAAGAAACATAGTCTTAGCGACATACAGCACATAGATCCCAAACCACAACTAAAGTTCTAAGGCTCATAAACTACGACATAGAGATACAAGCAACTGCCAACGCTGCAGCACGGGCAACTAGTCGTCGATGACCACGATCTCCTCCTCGACGTCGTCCTCCACCATCTGGTCCTCAGGCTCTGCTGGGTCCTCGGCGAGTGGTACGGGCTCGAAGTAGCCCAACTCCTCGGACTCGCTCCCCTCGTCCTCAGGCCCGACAACCACGCCACCCTCCGGGTCCTCCTCACGGGGAACCAAGATAGGGTTAAGCAGGTTGTTAAGCCTGTGCACCTCTTCATGCAGGGTGTTGATGTACGCCTGCATGTTGCCATTGTGGGCTTCCACCCACTCCACACGCCCAAGGGCGGCCTGCTCGCGCCCCAAGGCCTCGTCTCTCTGCTGGACTGCCGCCTGCTCACGCTCCAGCGCTGCCGCCTCCCGCTCCATGGCCGCCTGCACCTCGGCCTCGACCTGGTGAATCTCTCGGTGCAGGTCGCGGTTGGTGCGCACATCCCTGTAGTGGTTGCGCACAGCTCGGTCAAAGTCCTCCTCCATCAGCCTCGCCTCGGCCTTGAGTGCCCTGATCTCCTCCTTGAGTTCCCTGCGGCTGCGACGACGGCTGCCAGAGCCCTCGCCCTCCTCATGGCTAGGAGCGAGCTGGTGACGAGGAATGCCACGCGGTCCCACCATCTTGCGTGCGGTCAGCTTCGTGCGAGCCAGCTGGACAAAGAGAGGGTAAGACAAGATAGAACAGGCTAGCATGAACAGGTTGGTAAATCCTATCCCAAAACCCAAAATTAGGGAGAAAGTTATTAACATGTGAATCAACATGATGCATGATTCGTTCTTACGCAAATTTTAAATCAATGCAGGTAAATAAATATTAATAACATACTTCAGACATAGGGCTTAACAATAATAATAGTAATAATATTGTTCCACATGCCACCCTACTCCTAGTACAGAGTAAGACAAGAAAAGCAGTTTTGGACTCAAAATAGTTAACTTAAATTTTAGATCCAAAATATTTTGAAGTTTTCGAAAACAACTCCGTAATGATTTAGCAATAGATCGCTCTGATACCACTTGTAACAGAACCGCCTTAATAATATGGCCCACAGGCACCTATCAAAGTCACTAATGACTTCTGACAGTTGGACCCATGTTCCAAATGATTAAAGCAGCTCTGCCGGGCTACATTAGTACCCGTATTCCGACAGGATCTCCATTGCGATGCCATTACAGAGTTACAACATTTCATAATAAAATACATCAGAGTAAATGCGGAAGATTTAATAGAACTTAGATTACAAAATGAGTTCAAATAGTAATTAAGTGCAGTTATTACAGACCATCTTGAAATAGTAGCAGTAGCATGGAACAACGGTACAACATAAATAGATAAATAGATACACGAACCCAGCCCACGGATTCTGTCTTTACTCCTCACCACTCTCCTCCTGGATCACTGGTGGCACAACAAGGACCAAGGCAGACTTCGGGCTGCGACCCTCCTGCAACGGGGTTAACAAACCCTGAGTACGGGGTACTCCGCAAGACTTACCCGACAAAGTAAAAATATTTGACTCTTGGAATGCAAGGTTATAGGTAAGGCTAGCAGAGATAGGGATTTAGCAGAAAAGCATTACTAATCTATCATAATACTTTATTTCACTTAAATTCAATATTATCATAATTCATTCTTTATCCTCTCTCTAAACATTGATTCTTTATTCTCAAACATCCTACTCTTAGAACCACTTTTCGGTGTAGGGGTGAGGATCATGTCTCCATAACCGAGGAGCACGTCGATTCGAATCAAGTAAAGTAGACCCAGCTGGGGTTCCTATCCACACTGTATATGCAGCACGCCGGCATACATATACCAACCCGTCATCTCAGCTTTTCTATCCCGGAACCGGTCCTGCGCCACCCGAGAAAACGGTACACCTCCAATCCGGGACTCTAACCCACGAGGGTACTCACTATTCTCGCCATCTCTCCACTCCCAGTGCGTGGTTGTCGGTTCCAGCAATAGAGCGACCGGACTCTAGGCTTTCCGTAATGGTATGTGGCTAGTCTGTTCATCATGATCACAACAGGCCGACAACGAACGGTCCCTACTGCTTTCCGCCGGAAACCATGCATTGGGACTCTAACCCAAATACCCTGGAGTCCGCTCGGTTTTCAAATCCCTTTTCCGTTGGTGACGAAAGTTGGGACTCTAACCCAAACAATTGGCCAACCACCCGGAAAACCCATCCATAATGATGATAGTGAACCGGCCAAAGTACCCCAATCATCATACATGGACATATATACCCTTCACTTGATATTTCTTCATAATGATCCTCAAGTTAAAATAGTATTTTGCAATTCTATTATTTAAGCATGACTAAGCATTTTGCAATACATTTGAAAATCATTAGGTTATCTTGGTAATGGTAGTCAAGGGTGATAAATGCATCAATTGTTTTCATCACACAACTCCTATCAACTTAATGCAATAGTTTAACTCAAGTGATAAAGCATTTGTAAATAGAGGGTTAAATGCACCGGGGCTTGCCTTGCAGAGCAAACAGAACTGGGGCAGGAGTGGCACAGGCTTCAGGCTCAGGAGCTCCTTCCACTGCCTCCTCTTCAGACACCTCGAGCTTCACCTCCTCAGACACGGGAACTACACGGGTGCAATATTGCATGTATGAATGCGATGCAAAAAGTAAACATGTGCGGAAAAGGAAGCTAACCCTAGCACAACACATCATGACTTCACAACGGTGTCCTAGGTCTTAAATGGGTTGACCTAGAACCACATTTAATCCAAAATCACTTAACACTCCTAAATTCAAATTCTAATTGAATTTTTATTTTTAATAAACCAACATAATTCAATTACAGAAGCAAACTAATTTATTTTGGGACCAAACTTTGCCAACAGTTAGATCTTTACTAGTAACAGTACCAATTAAATTTTTGTGATTTTTGGAATTACCTAGAATTAATTAAAAATGTGCAAAGGCCCACTTTTCATTTTATTTAGTGATTTTTAACCACTACAGAATGTACCCAAACATGACAAACAATATTTTTATAAAATTCTACACTACATATATAGCATGTGTAAATTATTTCACAATTCTTGGTTGCACAGAATTAATCATGCAAAAATAATAAAACAGGCTACTATTCAAACCAAATTAAAATAGAAAAGCATTTCAAAATTCACTGGAAAATAAACAAACCCCATTCGGCCCACTCGGCCCACAGACCGGCAGGCCGGCCCAGCAACACCTGGGCTCCTCTTCTCTTCTTCCCCGGACGCTGACAGGCGGGGCCGGCCTGTCAGGTCCTTCTTCCTCCTCCGGCCGAGCGCACCGCGCGCGAGGCGCACGCGGGCCGACACGACCCTCGCTGCCGGCGAGCCGACGGCAACGCGGACACGACCTACGGCTACCCTACGACCTAGCGGTCACCCTAGTACACCTATCCCCGATCCTAGCCGCCTCCGACGGGATCTATCCCGTCCATGGCGGACGCCAAGGCTCGGCGAGCATGCGCCGGCCGCCCGAGACCGGTAAAAGATGAAAGGAGAGCATGGGGAGGATCGGTAGCTCACCCCGGGGCTAGTGAAGTCTACGGTTGGGGCTGAAACGGGCTAGAGAAGTGAGGTTGACGGCGGCGGCGGACGAAGTGACTCGGCTCCGGCGGTGACGGCTCGTTCCGACGAACCTAGACCACCATAAAGCCAACCGACGCGCACATGAGAACTAGAACATCACAAAGAAGCTGGAACACGAGGATCTAGGGACTAAAGCTCACCCGAGATGCTTGGCACGCGATCGACCCTGCGGCGGCGCTCCGGCGAACGCACGCGCGCGGCGACGACCACCCTGGAACACACAAAGCGTTAGAGAGAGCCCCGAGAGCACCAAAGGATGCGCAAGGAACCACTCTACTAACCGGCGAGATGGAGAGGATGGAGGCCAACGGAGGGCGACGAATTTCTCCGCGAACCGTGGCGAACTCGACGGCGACCGGCGGAGAGAACTGAGCTGGGAGAGGGTGCTCGGGGGGTTAAATAGCGGGGAAAAGCGGTCGGGCGCGACGTGGGAGGGTCCGGCGACGTGCTGCGCTCGCAACGAACAGTGCCCCGGCCCCGGCGCACGCGCTGCGCTGCCGCGCACGCCGGCGACGTGCGCGCCGCGCGGGTACGCTGAGGGTGGCAGATGAACAGTACTCGGGTACAGTACCTGATGCAATGCAATTCGTCCAAATTGATCATGTAGATGGCCGAATCTGATGGAGTGGTCAAAAGGAGATTTGTAGATCTTTAAGTACTGAACAACTTTTGTTTTGGTACCAATTCAAAATTCGATCAGGATTTGAAAATATTCAAAAGGGGGTAAAAGGTGGTTTTAAATTTCAAACTGTAATTTCAAAATTACTTTTGATTTTTCTGAAGAACTTGAAAATTGGTCAAAATAGAAGTTGTACATCTCATTGAGGCCAACAACTTTTATTTAGGGAGTTTTGTCATATTCTCAATAATTTTTGAAATATAGTTTTAAATTCAAATTTTGAAACTACTGTTTTGAGCTTAATTCAATTATTTTCAACATAACTTCGAAATCACCCAAAATAGAAGTTGTTCTACATTAAAAACTCTACAACTTTTATTAAGGGACCTACCTCAGATTTGATCAAATTTAGAAAGTGCACTTTGAAGCCTTTAATTAGGGTTTTTAGGAAAAATTAAAAATCAACAAGAAATAACAACTCAATTAGGGTTCCTTCAAGCACACACAAGAGTTAAACAAGCTAATCTCACTATTAGCCCTAATGACAAGCAAATGCACATGATGATATGATGACATGTCATTTTAGTTAACAGTAATACCAGGGGTATTACAACCGCTTGCGCCTCACCCAGCTGCGAGCTACGCTGGAGAGCGACGAGCGGCGGAGCGATGGAGGAGAAGCTCGGCGTCGAGCCCGAGATGTTCAGGCCCGAATCGTTGTTGACAAAGGGGCCGAGACACCGGGGGCCGCCCCCCAGGCAAGCCGAAAGCTCGCGGAGGCAGCGATGCTGCTCCGGAGCATACCTGAGCCCTCCACCGAGGAGGCACGACAGCTCAGGAATCAACGCAAGGACCTCCTAGAGGATGCAGCCGTCCTCCAGGCGGAAAGCTCAGCGTCGCGACACCGTGGCGCTGAAAGTCACCAGCGTGGCGGCATAGCACGCCACGAGCGCGAAGCCTCGGTTCGACCCGAGGCTCCAAGGGCCCCGCCAGTCCACCAACGGCTTGGCAAGGACGTCGACGTCCGAGCCATTCTGCAAGCCCGCGGTCGGCGAAAGACCGACGGAGCCGCGCACGGCTACAGCGTCCATCGGGGCGGGCGCTACGACTCGAATGAGGATCGTGAACCCTCACCCGAGCCCTCGGGACCTCGCGTCTTCAGCGAGGCCATCCGAAGGGCCAAGTTCCCGCCCCGGTTCTGACAGCCGGCCAACATAACCAAATACTCGGGGGAAACGAACCCTGAGCTTTGGTTAGCGGATTACCGTCTTGCGTGCCAGCTTGGCGGCGCGCAAGATGACCTTATTACTATCTGCAACCTCCCCCTGTTCCTCGCCGACTCTGCAAGAGCTTGGCTGGAACACCTTCCCCCACGGATGATCTTTGACTGGAGCGATCTGGTCAAGATCTTCATAGGGAACTTTCAGGGCACGTACGTGCGCCCTGGTAACTCCTGGGACCTCTGTAGCTGCAAGCAGAAACCGGGCGAGTCCCTCCGGGACTACATCCGGCGCTTGTCCAAGTAGTACAATGAGCGGCCCCAGGTCACCGACTCCGACGTCGTCGAAGCATTCACTGCAGGAACTTCCTGCAAAGAGTTAGTTCACGAGCTAGGGCGTCAGACGCCAACCAGCATCACCGAGCTCATGAAGATCGCTACCAGATTTGCCTCAGGAGATGAGGCGGTGGGAGCCCTTTTCTCTGACCCCAAGGGCAAACGGAAGGAGGAGGCCCCCGAGGGCATCTCTTCCCGAGGCCCAAACAACAAGAAGAAGAAGGGGAAGGGAAAGGCCCCACTTCACGACGACTCCCTCGTGGCGGCCACCGAGCCCAAGAGGGAACGACCCCCTCGAGGCCGCTTCGATGACATGCTCAGCAAGCCGTGCCCTTATCACCTGGGCCCGGTGCATCACACACTCGGGCAGTGTGTGATGCTCAAGAAGCACTACGGCCGGCAGGCGTTCAAGGACGACGCCGGCAAGAAGCCCGCCAGGGATCAGGAGGACAAGGGCGGGAAGGACGATGAGTTCCCGTCCATCGACAAATGCCTCATGATCTTCGGCGGACCCGGGACCGCCCCTACGCCGCGGCAGCGAAAGCGCGAGCGCAGGGAGGTCTACTCCGTCGGACTAGCGACACCACGCTTCCTCGACTGGTCCCACGACGCTATCACCTTCAGCCGGGAGGACCACCCGGACTACGTCCCATCACCGGGACGCTACCCACTCGTTGTCGACCCTGTCGTCGGCAACACGAGGCTCTCCAAAGTCCTCATGGACAGAAACAGCGGCCTCAACATTCTTTACGCTGAGACCCTCGACTTGATGGGGATCAGTCGCTCGCTCCTCCGGGCCACGACATCCCCGTTCCACGGGATAGTGCCCAGAAAGAGCGTGCAACCCCTCGGGCAGATCGATCTGCCCGTTTACTTCGGGACTCCTGACAACTTTAGGAAGGAGGTCCTGACATTTGAAGTGGTAGGCTTCTACGGCACCTACCACGCCATCCTCGGGAGGCCATGCTACGCCAAGTTCATGGCAGTCCCAAACAACACCTACCTCAAGCTCAAGATGCCAGGGCCAAAGGGGGTGATTACCATCAGCGCCTACTACCAGCACGCGTACCAGTGCGATGTCCAGTGCTGCGAGTACGCCGGCGCGCTGGTGGAGTCAGAGGCCCTCATGACCGACCTTGAAAGGTTGGAAAAGGAGGTCCCCAACCCCAAGAAGGCCACGGGCACCTTTGAGCCTGCTGAAGGGGTGAAGGAGGTGCTCCTCGACCTGAGCTCCCCCAACGGCAGGGTGCTGAAGATCAGCGCCACCCACGACCTGAAATAGGAGGCTGTGCTCGTCAACATCCTTCGCAAGCACGCCGACGTGTTTGCATGGAGTCCCTCGGATATGCCAGGCATCCCGAGGGAGCGCGCCGAGCACTCCTTGGACATCCGAGCCGGGTCCAAGCCGGTGAAGCAGCGCCTGCGCCGATTCGACGAGGAGAAGCGCCGGGCCATCAGGGAGGAGGTGAAGAAGCTCTTTGCGGCCGGATTCATCAAGGAGGTCTTCCATCCAGAATGGTCAGCAAATCCTATTTTGGTTAAAAAGAAAATTGGAAAATGGAGAATGTGTGTCGATTACACTAGTTTAAATAAAGCTTGTCCTAAGCATCCATTTCCATTACCTCGCATTGACCAAATAGTTGATTCTACTGCTAGCTGTGAATGACTTTGCTTTCTTGATGCTTATTCCGGTTACCATCAGATCCGCATGAAAGAGTCCGACGAATTAGCGACCTCTTTCATTACTCCTTTCGGCACATATTGTTACGTAACCATGCCATTTGGCCTCAAAAACGCGGGCGCAACTTACCAGCGTTGCATGCTCAAAGTTTTTGGGGACCTCATCGGGCGAACCGTTGAGGCTTACGTAGACGATATAGTGATAAAATCTAGGAAGGCGAGTGATTTAGTAGCCGACCTAGAAAAGGCATTCGACTGCCTTAAAAATAAAAACATAAAGCTAAACCCCGAGAAGTGCGTTTTCGAGGTCCCATGGGGCATACTCCTCGGGTTCATCGTTTCCGAGTGTGGCATCGAAGCCAACCCGAAAAAGATATCGGCCATCACAAAAATGGGTCCGATCCGGAACCTCAAGGGTGTGTAGAAGCTCAAGGGGTGTCTCGCGGCCTTGAGTCGATTCACCTCAAGGCTCGGTGAAAAGGGTCTTCCCTTGTATCGGTTTCTAAAGAAAAACGAGCACTTTACCTAGACCGCCGAGGCCCAGGAAGCCCTCGAAAGGCTTAAGGCTCTACTTTCAAAAGCACTGGTTCTTGTGCCTCCTACGAAAGAGGAGAGTCTCTTGCTGTATGTCGCCGCTACTAACCAGGTTGTGAGTGTAGCGATCGTCGTAGAGTGGCAAGAAGAAGGACACGCCTTACCGGTACAGCGGCCGGTTTACTTCATCAGTGAAGTCTTGTCCAAGACCAAGACATGCTACCCTCAGATTCAGAAGCTAGTGCACGCGATCATTCTTGCTCAACGCAAGTTGCGGCACTACTTCGAATCCCATCCCATGACTGTGGTGTCATCCTTCCCCCTCGGGGAGGTGATCCAAAATCAGGAAACGACTAGGAGGATGGCCAAGTGGGCCATCGAGCTCATGGGTGATGGCATCACCTACGTGCCACGCAAAGCCATCAAGTCCCAGGTGCTTGCAGACTTCGTGGCAGAGTGGACCGAGACACAGCTACCGCCACTCCCGACCCAAGAAGAATATTGGTTCATGTACTTCGACAGGTCGATGATGAAGACTGGTGCTCGCGCAGGCATCGTCTTCATCTCACCCCTCGGGGTCCAGCTCAAGTACCTACTGCGGCTACACTTCACGGCTTCCAACAATGTGGCCGAATACGAGGCTCTGGTCAACGGTCTCCACATCGCCATCGAGCTCGGGATCCAATGCCTCGAGGTCCGAGGCGACTCCCAGCTTGTCGTGGATCAGGTCATGAAGGAGTCGATGTGCCAGAACCCCAGAATGGCCGCCTACTGCAAGCTGGTGCGGTTGCTCGAGGAGAAATTCGACGGCCTCGAGCTCAACCACATCGCGCGTCGGTACAATGAAGAGGCCGATGAGTTGGCGAAAATCGCATCCGAAAGGGCCACGGTCCCGACGGGCGTATTCGCCACTGACCTCCACAAGCCCTCGGTCAATGCCGATCCCTCGAGGGCTGAGGAGAAGAAGAAGACCCCCGAGCCCCCGGAGAACCCGAACCGTCTCCAAGCCACGCAAGCCCCTCGGGGGCTGCCGACCCTTTCAACAAAGGGGAGTCACCCGAGACCCTGGCTGTGGACGGCGACGAAACCGAGGCAATGGAGATCGAAGCCCATGGACGACGATGAACCGGACTGGCGCGAGCCGCTGGTCAGCTGGCTCGTCCGAGGCGTTTTGCCCTCGGACAAGACCAGAGCGCGATGACTGGCACGCAAAGCCAAGTCTTTCGCGATGATCGACGGCAGTCTCTACCGACGGAGTCCCTCGGGCGTGCTTCAGCACTGTATTCCTTACAATCAGGGCAAACGCCTGCTTGAAGAGATACACGCCGAAGCCTTCGGTCACCACGCAGAGCCGAGAACCCTGGTCGGTAACACTTTTCGACAAGGCTTCTACTGGCCAACCGCCGTGGCCGATGCTACTGAGGTGGTACGCTCCTGCTAGGGGTGCCAGTACTATGCTCGGCAGACTCACTTGCCAACTCAAGCCCTCCAGACGATCCCACTGACTTGGTCGTTCACCGTATGGGGACTGGACCTTGTCAGGCCCCCCCAGAAGGCGCCCGGGGGCTTCACCCACTTGCTGGTCGCCATCGACAAGTTCTCAAAGTGGATCGAGGCTCGGCCGATCGCCCTAATCAGCTTGGCTCAACCGGTGTTATTCTTCACCGACATCGTCCACTGGTTTGGTGTCCCGAACTCCATTATTACTGACAACGGCACGCAGTTCACCGGAAAGAAATTTCTGGCTTTCTGCGACGAGTACCACATATGAGTGGACTGGGCAGCCGTCGCCCACCCGAGAACAAACGGCCAGGTAGAACGTGCCAACGGCATGATTCTCCAAGGCCTTAAGCCGAGAATATTCAACTCATTGAATAAATTCAGCAAGAGGTGGCTGACGGAGCTCCCGGCAGTGATATGGAGTCTAAGGACTATGCCAAGCCAAGCCACGGGCTTCACGCCCTTCTTCATGGTGTACGGTGCAGAAGCCGTCCTCCCCACGGATCTGGAGTATGGCGCCCCGAGGGTCCGAGCCTACGATGAACAGGGCAATCAAACGTCTCGCGAAGACGTGCTGGACCAAGTCGATGAAGCCCAGGACAAGGCTCTGTTGCACTCGGCCAAGTACCAGCAATCCCTACGCAAGTACTATGCTCGGCGCGTCCGAGGCTGAGCCTTCAGCGTAGGCGATTTGGTGCTACGGCTCAGGCAGGACAACAAAGGGCGCCACAAGCTCACTCCGCCGTGGGAAGGACCGTTCATCGTCGCACAGGTGCTACGCCCCAGCACATACAAGCTCGCGAACGAGAAGGGCGAGGTCTACAGCAATGCTTGGAACATCGAACAGCTACGTCGCTTCTATCCTTAAAATTCCAAGCATTGTACTATTTTGAAAAATCTTGAAATCAATGAAAAGACCCGACTTCTACTCTTTTTGCATGATTTTTAGATTTTCAATCCGAGCCTACACTCGGGAGTGAAATGACCCTTTATTTCACCGCACATTAAAAGCGAGGCTCGGCCTAACCTACGGAAAGGCCGACCCTCCCTCGGGGGCTAGGACGGGGGAACCCCCGGACTTTCCCGAGATTCAACAATTTTGGAAACGCAAAAATTTCGAAACTTGTCGAATCCGTTTCTCCCTAAAACACGCTTCCTTCCGGAAATCAAGCATGAACTTATAGAATTCGGAAGAATGAGAGAAGTCCCAGAGAACAGAGCCGGCCGAGTCGGAGACCGCCTACGCTCCAGGGCCACAACAACTCCCCTCGCCACTCCACGTTCGAAGGCTAACCCGCACTCAGAAGAAAACCTATAAGATCAACGCTCGGCCAAGGGAGGAAGCTCGGGAGGAAACGCCCAAGCCTTTTTTCTAAGGATTCTTTCTGCCAAAGTTCCTAAGACATCGGCTGCGTCTATGCCGCTAAAGCTACGACATCCGAAAAGCATCCCCCGAGGCTCGATGGCCCGGGCACAGGATCGGCAAGAAAAATTGCCTAAGAAAAAAAGCACGAAACAAAGCGAAACAAACATTCAGCAAATATTTACATAAATATTGAGGCCACAAAGGGCCATATTGTTTGTTTCCTCTCAAGCCACTCACGAAAGGTTACTTTTTGCAAGGGCACTATGGCCCGCTTCTTCTTCACGGCAGGTTCAGGGGAGGGAGCTCGACCTCGGCTTGGAAGAGGCCCGCCAGCGCTTCTCCTGGCTCCTTCATCGAATCCTCCAACCCCAGGAGCTCGGTGTCATCGGCTTCAAGCAAGCCCTCGCTGACAGGGCCGGCGTCAAAATTCCTGTAGTGGGACTTCACGACCGCCAGTGTCTTTTGGACACCCGTCAGAAGGGCCTCCTTGATCTGGCCGCTCATGCTGCCGTGGAGTGCCTCCAGTCGGCTCCGGAGCGACATCCCCGAGGGTTCTCCACCGGTGCCGACGGAGTCACACAGTGCCCGCGCGACCTTCTGCAGGTCCAGGTGTTCGGCCACCTCGCCGTCGTAAGACACTTGCAGAACTGTGGGAGCAACGCACGGAGATGAGTAAAAATACAGCGAGCAACCGAGACAAGCAGAATGGAAAAAATACAACGCTGCGCTTACGGTTAGCCTCTTCCCGAGCCTTCCGTGCCTCCTTCCCGGCCAAGTCCGCCGCACAGAGTGACAGGCGCAACGCCTCCCGAGTCTCATCCAGATCAAGAGCCAAGGCCTTGGCGGCCAAAATCTTCTTGGTGGTGAGCTCTCGGGCGGCGTCGCGCTCCCTCGTCATCGCGGCCAGACTGCTCTCCAACTCCTGCACTCGCGTCGCCGAGATAGCGGCTCAGCACTGCGCCTCCACAACCTCTCCCTTCAGGATAGTGTTGTCGACACTAACTTCGGCAAGCTTGGAGGTCACGGTGGCGAGCTCGACCTGGGCGCGGGCAAGGGCTTTCCCCTTGAGGTTGAGCTGCTCCCAGAGCCCGAGGCCGCCACGAAGGAAGCGGGACTTGTCCCGGGAGGTGTGCATGAGGTCCTGGAAAAGAGGAAAAAAGCGGAAATGGTAAGAACGATGCTCATATGCAGGAAAAGTTTATGAGACACAGGGATTTACCTGAAGCTAGACCGGGAGGTCCTTCTCGAGGACGTCAGCGATCGCGCGGAGCCCCACCGCCGAGCTAAACCCGAGCTCCTGAACGGCGTCCCACTTGGGGACCTCGAGGTCGTCCCGGAGCGAGAACACGGGCGCCGCCTGAGGGTCCACGCGGTCCGCCCACTCGATCCAGGAGGCCGTTAGCTCCCGAGGCTGAGGTCCCCTCAAGGTCAGCGCCCAGGGGCCTTCCTCACGGGCGGGGGGAGCTCCTGCGCTGACGTCCACGGCCGATGACCCTGTGGCGGCAGGCTCTGTGGGGGCGGCATCGGCTGGCGCTCCCGAGGCGTCTCCGGAACCGACGGTCGAGGCCTCGGAAGCCCGCGCTGGCTCCGCCTCCAGGTCGATCACGGGCACGACGGCGACGGCGGCCGCCGAGATAGCCTCCCCCGAGGGAGGAGCCTCGGACGCCACGGGCGGACCTGTGGGGGGACGAACTTCCTCGCCCGCCGACCGGGCACTCCCCCTGGCCGTGTCATGGCCCCACACCTTCAGGACCTTCAGGTGCGACACCTGGAGGTCCGCCCCAAGCGTTTCCTGAAGTAGAGAAGGAAGAAAGGAGCGCTCATGAAAGGATCCCCACTAGAAGGAATTACAGGTAAAGATACTTACCTCGTCTTCGGAATCACCCTCTTCTTCTTCGCAGCGCCCACGCTCGGCGAGACGACGGATAGAGCGGGCTGCGCCGGCAGCAGAGGAGTGGGCGCCAACCCGGCGTCCGGCCCAGCGCCACCAGTGACGAGGGCTCCGCCTGGGAGCCGGGGGTCGTCCCGACGTCCCCGCCCCTCAGCGGGGAAGCTTGAGCCCTGGGAGGGCCCTAGCTCAAGCGCCGGCGTCTTGGCGCAGGTGGGCTCCGGCTCCGGCGGCATTTTCCCAGCACTCCCCCCGCCTTCGGTCACCGCGCCGACCAACGACGCATCGGCGGGGAGGGTCCGCCGAAACAGGAGACTCTCGGTCCCCCTGCTGAAACCTCAGGGCATCTCGGGCGCCGGGCCTGAGCCCGTCCCCGGCCCCTCCGGCCAAGCCACGCCGCTAATGGCGGGTGGAGCCCCGCCTCCAGATGTCGCCCTGCCAGGAGCCGCGTCCTTGGACGTGGTCTCCGGCAGGTTTGCCCGACGGTTCGGATCACGAACCCCGGCACTTCCGCCGGCGAACGCTGACAGCGGAGCCTTTCTAGGCTCGTCAGCGCCCACCGCGGGCTGTGTGGCCGCAAGCGGCCGGTCAGACTCCATCAAATCAAAGATGAAAAAATCATCATCTTCTTCATCATCGTCGTCGCCGTCATCATCGGTGGGGGTACTCCCCGGCCTCCCTCAGGAGGCGGTGGCACTGGGAGGACTCCTCCACCTTCTGCACCCTCTTCTGCTTCCGGGCAGTCACCTTGTCCTTCCTCGCCTTCTCTTCCATGGCCCGGAGGCGGTTCTGGGTTCGCCGCTCTTTGTCCTCCGGGACGGGCGGAAGGGAGGCCTTCCCGGTCCTCGAGAGGTCCTACGAAGAACGAAGAAGAAAGGTTAGGAGGAAGATGGGGAAACCAGCAGCCCGATCAAACAAACGACACTTACCAACGCCGGGAAGCCCGCGCAGCGACGCATAGGCACCCGGTTCACCTCCTCCCAGGTGGGATAACCCTCCACCATGTGGCCGACGCGGCGCATGACCTCCGCCTCGCCAAGATCACGGGCCAGCATCGCCGTGCCCTCCCGCTACGACCCGGTTACCATTTGATGGAGCACCAGGCGACGCTCCATCAGAGGTAGCACCGTCCGCATGTGGAAGTTCACCGCCACGACGGCCCCTGTAAGGCCCCTTTTGTTCAACTCCTTGAGTGTGTCAAAGTACACGTCCAGGTGCTTTGATTCCTTCGACGGGCACCCCACTCCCATTGGTGAAGGAGAGCTATGAGCGCCCTTCCCTTGAACTTGGGGAAGAGACCCCCGTCGTTGCGAAGGTAGAACCAGCCGCTGTGCCACCCCTTGTTGGAGGAGGGGGCCTTACAGGGGATGTACGACGAAGAGCGGATCACGAGGCCGCACCCCCCCTGCGCGCTGGATCTCCCGTGGCTTCTTCGCACTGACCCACTTGGTGTACCAGTCGACGCGGGAAATGCAGCGCCACAGGTTCCAGTGCGGGGACACCCCGAAGTAGCCTTCACACAGGGCGGCGAAAATCGACGCCTGTGTGATGGAATTCGGGGTGAGGTTGTGGAGCTCCAGCCCATTCTCGAAGAGGATGGCCCGGCAGAAGCGGCTCGGCGGCGAGCCGAGTCCACGCTCGTGGTAAGCAACGAAGCTCACCACGTACCCCTCGCCGGGGTTCGGCTCCTCGTGGTCGCGCGGCGGCACGGCCCACTCCGGGTGCTGTGCGTCGGTACGAGGATGCAACAGCCCCAGAGTGATGAGGCGCTCCAACTGCGCCTCTGTCACAGTGCTCCTTGGCCACGGCTCCAGCCTGAGGATGCCGGCGGTGGCCGGGGCAGCATCGGTGGCGACGGCGTCGGTGGCGGCGGCGTCGGTGGCAGCGACATCGGCGGCGGCGTCGACAGCAGCAACAATCTCTCTCGAGCAGGCAACGAAGGCGAAAGAGCAGGCGACGAAGGTAAGAAAGCAAATGGTCGTGCAAGCGAATGGCTATGGTAGAAAGAAAAAACCGTAAGTTTTTCTTATAAACTCCGCCGGCGGATCGTGGGTGGATGCGGAGGATCCGCCGCATTAACTGCGCGGGGCCCGCCACGATCCCCACGCCGCCGCCATCGCCGCGCACGCAAACCGCCTTGACTGAGCTGAACCGTCGCGTCCGTCAGGCGTCGCGCTTCAAAAGGTGAGCCGAATCATTACAACTGCGCACCTCGATTCCGCCTACATTTTCTCCTTCCCAACGAAGGAACCCCGGGCTCGGGTGCCTGTTACGTTCCCTGGGGATCGAAGACTGGAACCCCATGGCTCGAACAGTCGCCCTAGGGAAACCGAGTTAGGGACAGCTAGTGGATGGGTCACGAAAAATGCCAGTATCCTGACACCCGAAACGTCACAAGGGACATCCCATGCTGTGTCCAAGTCCCAGTAGCATGTCGGTTACGTGGAATCCCTCCGTGGGAGGCATCAGGCCATCGGGACCCATCGAAGGGACCCGACATCCACTAACTGACCCTCGGGAAATATTTGGAGTGTGCTCAGGCCACTAGCCGACCCCTAACGAACGGGGCACGGACCTCCACTTGGACCAACCCGTTTGTAGCTCACCGGAAATGCCGACTCATGCCCCAGCGGGGAAGTCGAGCAGGACCAAACCTTCCTCTTCCCGAAAAAAGAGCTTGAAGGTCGAATTAAAAAAGACAGGGAAGAACCCGACCAATCTTCGATACGAAAACGGAGGCTTGGGAACTTGCCCTGCACCTTGGAAAGACCACCGAACGACCCCCCAACACGATGGGATGCTCGGGGGCTTCGCTTCCAAGGAAACAACCCTCCTAAATAAATCGAAAAACACCCGAGGACTAACAAACACGATTCTAAGCCTTTGAAGGGATATATCATCCCTCCAAACCCTCGGGGGCTACACCCGGCGGGTGCGCTCGCGCGCACCCACCGGAAAAAATAACCCACACTTTATATTTTTTGACAGGAAGAACCAGCGTGAACATGTGGCGGAGTGCCTTCACTCCGCCACAGGCTCAGGGGCTACTGTCGGGTACCAAAGTTTGGGGTACCCAACTTCAATGCAAAAACGATCATTCCCAACACGGCCTGGCCCAAGTAAGGCTAGTGGAAGCCCACGAAGGCCGCGTCCGAAGCCCACGAAGGCCGCGTCTATGGAGGCCCACGACGTCATTGCACCAATGACAGCCAATTCTCTGATTCGCCCGAGCCTCCCCGGGAGAGCTCGGGAGAGCGGCACCCTCGGCGCCCAAATCTCCGATTCGCCCGAGCCTCCCCAGGAGAGCTCGGGAGAGCGGCGCCCTCAGCGCCCATTCTCTGATTCGCCCGAGCTTCCCCATCCCCCTCGAGCGCAATCTCACAAAGGCATCCAAGGCACCGATGATGTCAGCAGAGCAATCTTGGACCACAAGAGACCTCTCTGACCACTTTACAAGCACTGTCCCGTCAGGCGAAGATTCTCGACGCGACTGTGTTTCGCACGCCCCTGACGGCCATACCACATGTCAAGATTTCCCTGGCAGCGGATTTGATAGGCCCACTACGGCTGTCCTCTCCACGATATGGTCTACGGTGCGCCGCCCCATTTTCCGCCGGGGTCTATCAACTACGACTGTGACAGTCCAAGCGCCTGACGACGGGCTACGCAAGAACAGGAAAAGCGCCTACTGCACTGTCCACTCGAAAGGACGAGCACGCCTTCCGTCCGGGCCCACCTAACCCTCGGGAAGTATTCTCCAAAGGCAGGAAATACGCCCGAGGGGAGATATCACCCTGCTCCATCCCAACACGCCTCCAAGAGTACCGAGCCTCGGGAGACAACGCCCCGAGACGACTTGCCCTCTTGTCACATCGTGCGGAAGGACAGCCATCAGCTGTGACCCTACGGCATGCCATAATCCGACGACTGTTGCCGCCTTGGAACTCGCCAAGATCGTGCCGACCACTACGGCCATACACCGGAGACGCGGTGTAACAACCCTAAAAACCCACACAACCTAAAAATCCCAACCAATTAAAATTTTTCATTTATTTATTATGAAAACCCATTTTTCTTGTGCAAGCATATAGGTTTCATTATGAATTTGGTAAATAAAGGAGTATAGCTTGCATTTTAATTCCATTCACATAGAATAATAGCTTATGCATCACATTTGGGATTTATTGCAATTTATATTTGTATTTACTCAATACTTAAAATGGGTAATATATGTATTTATACACTTAAGAAAAAGAAAAAGAAAAAGAAAAAGAAGAGAGTATAAGGAGAGCAGAACCGGCCCGACGCCAGCCCAAACCGGCCCAACCGGCACCGTTTTCTTTTCCCCTCTCCTCGCGCCCACCGCACACGTGTGATGGGCCGACCCACGTTGCGGCCTGGCAACGCGCGCGCGACCGGCACACACGCGCTCGCGCTCGCGCTCGCTGCCAACCCGGGCCCGCATGTCAGCCGCCTTCCCCTTCCACTATTTCTCTTCCTCACGAAGGCGACGCGCCTGCCGGGGGTGTCACGTGAATGGCGTGACCCCGGACCCACGGCCGACAGCACCACGCCCCGCAGAAGTTGTCCCCCTTCTGTCCCCTCCTTTCTTGGCCGCCAAGCGAACCCGCGCCCATCCGGAGCCCTAGATCCACTCGAGCCACGGCCCTTCGATCGGTCGAGCGCGATCAGGACCGTTCGCCATTGGAGCTGGCCAAGCTCGCCTATAAAAAGGAGCTCACCCCGAAGCCCTACCCTCATTTCCCCTCGCCGCCACCGCGGCACAGACCGGCACACTGCACCACACCAAGAGAGAGAGAGCGTAGGAGAAGGGCGGAGCAGAGGAGGAGCAGCTGCCGCGGTGCACGCCGGAGCCGGACACGGAGGAGAAGCCCGAACTGCGGACGAGCAGCGGCACGGCACTGCGATCACTCTGCACAGCGTCACCTCGTCACTGCACCGCCATCCTTACCTCACCAGCCCCACGGTGAGCCACCGAGCACCTCATCCAACCTCGCCGTGCTACCGGTCATGGCGCTCGGCATCACGAGCGTGTAGGCCGCAGGCTGTTTCCGGCCCCTGAACACTTCGCACAACACGCGCACAAGACCGGCCATCAAACCACTGGACATCGGCTATGGACGTCAGGCCACTTCCGACGGGCATCACCGTCACATGTGCTCGGAGCACCGCCACCTCGACGGCGTTCCCGCGCACAAGCCGTGAAACCGCCGACGCGACCCGCTAGCGTGACCACCAACTCACCGACCACCTCGGACAAGCTTAGTTGCGGAAGATCGAACCTCCATAGCCCGGAACACCGAGAAGTGCGTTCTCGGGGAAACGTGATCGCCGCCGACACGTTCCGCCTCGCCTAAAATCCGTTCCGAGTACCCCCGATCGCCTCGCGCTGCGGAGAAAGGCCGACGAGGTTCGCCAAGTCTGCCTCGGCACCGCCGCTAGATAGCCGAGCCCCGAATCATGTCTGTCGCCATGGCTACGTGCGCCTCCACCTCGTCGGAGAACCGCTGTATGCCGTGGGAGAGAAGAAGGCCATACCACGACTCTAATCCGCCACCATCTGGTCGGACGACTGCCTGAGCACGAAAAGCCGAGCCCTGTCTTGCCGAAATATGGTCATCGCCGCCCTGTCATCGTCCGCCGCACCGGAGAGACACCGCCGTCTTGAACAGACGCCCTGGAACCCTGCTAGCACCAAATCTCCGATTCGCCCGAGCTCCCTGGGAGAGCTCGGGAGAGCGGCACCCTCGGCGCCCAAATGTCCGATTCGCCCGAGCCTCCCCGGGAGAGCTCGGGAGAGCGGCACCCTCGGCGCCCCGAATCTCCGATTCGCCCGAGCCTCCCCGAGAGAGCTCGGGAGAGCGGCACCCTCGGCGCCCCGAATCTCCGATTCGCCCGAGCTACGCCGAGCTCCGCCGAGCCCCGCCGAGCTACGCCGACGCCCCCCGACCTCTGAGAACCACCCCCGACCACCGTCGTGCTCGCCCGACCACCGCCGAGCTACGCCGACGCCCCCCGACCAACGTCGAGCTCGCCGGACCAACCGCCGAGCTACGCCGACGCCGGCGACTCTCTGGGAACCAGCATCGAACACCTGGTGGGCGACCATCGGGTCTGAGTTCTGATGAGGCGCCACATGCCGCACTACTGGACCCGCGCGCCACATGGACCAATCCCGAGCTGCCCCTGATTAATCGACCATTTTCCATTTTCAAAAAATAGGATAATCTTCGGAAATTCATAACTTATTCATACGATGTCCAAAAATTGCGCACCATATATCAAAATTCTCAAAAAAATGTGATCTAATCTAAGACTATGTTTGTGTGCATTTGGCTCTTTATTTTATTGGATTTTTCTGAAATACTCTATAGGAGTCGCTGACGCGACTATTTCGTGTTCGATTTCAGAGCCGGAGGAGGATCTGACTAAGGAAGAGGACCACGAGTACTTTCAGGAGCTAGGAGACGACTACGAAGGTGCCACGTCCCACCAAATCCTTAGATCCTAATTACGCATTGCAAATGACATTGTTGCTATTGCTTTATGATTATGTATGGATTGGTTGCATGGTAGTATATTTGAATTCCCTGCCTTGATAAGACTATACCCTGCTGTCCGCTGCTAGGTTAGCTGCTGCTTAATTTACTGTTACTTTTCCACTACTTACTACTTGCTATATGCTATGTGGTGGAATTGGGACGGTGTATATCTGATTATAACCACTGGGAGAGAGTGCTGCGTGCGTCTTGGGTGCGTGGTAAGGGTTGATGTCGACCAAGTGGGATGTGAGACAAGCCCATGGGGCAAGTCGTGCCGAGGGTGCAACCTGGGCATCCCCAAGCGAGATACCTGTGGCGGGTAAAGTTGTTGAGGAGGTTCCGGGTGGGATAGCCTTGGTGGTTTGAAGCTCGTGGACGGAGGTGCTGTGATGGCACGGGGAGAGTATCCCCTAAGTGAAGATGCCTGCTTGGTCAAACCTAGGACGGACTAGTTTCAGGTTCATGGGAATCCTTTTCTACTCACTCGCTTCTGATGGGCGGGAGACGGCTGGACTACTTGGTAGGACGGTGCCACTACTGCTAGGTTGAGAGGTGATAAGGGTGGGCGGAGACGGTCGATGGGTTCCCGTTCCGTTCTAGATGCGCAGTACCACTGGATGGGCCCGGTACTGTGTCTCCCAGTCTCAGCATAACGGTGTAGGATCCGGAATATCCCAGGGCTGAGTGGTAGGGTGGCATCGACCTAGGCAAGCAAGCACCCGGAATTCTGCCTAGGTGTTTGCGCAACACCTATGATGGCTAATCTTGTGGGTAGTGAAACCTCTGCAGAGTGTACGGTTGATCGATCGATACATATGCCAACCTGTTGGCTATGGACCTTTCCTATGAAGCTTCTACTTGTGCTGTGAGTGTTCTCTTCTCCCTCTGGATGACATTTTTCCGGCAGTGTACCCGTTGTGGTAGCGTGCCGCTGAGATAGGCCCGAGAGGGAGTTGGGCCTGTCGAATGAGAGCGAGGTGTGGGTAAGTGAGATGTGGTGATGGGAAAGGGATGATGGTGTTAACTGGAGATAAAACTTGACTAATTAAACATTGATTACAGCTGCATAGGAAACCTCAGCCTATAGGTCTGCTTGTATAGCCTTGCATCCACTTTCCACAAAGCAAATGCTGCATAGGTGGGCTCCGTGGCCAGTACATATCGTACTGATAAATTTGCTGTCAGGTGACGAGAATGAGTACGACTTTGAGGAAGATGATGGCGAGGAATAGGGTCACGTGCTACACTCAAGTTGGCCGTGAAGGATGAATCGTTTCCGCATCTTCAAAAGCTTCTCTGATTGTTGATTCCGCCAATGTGGCGATGTAATAAATGTTTATGTAAGACTTAATTACCGTGTATGGATCCTGGTGTCAACTGAGATATGGGTAATTTCATGGATTGTCCCAAGCAATCTGTTGAATTACAATTCGAGCCTGTGGATTTCCCTTCACGGAAATCGAGGTCGTTTCAGTTGGTATCAGAGCCATACTTGACTGTAGGACGAGACCCATAGAGAATGGACGTTAGAATAGGAAGCCAGACTCTCTTTCGGTTATATTACCGACCTTGCATTCACTTTTTATGCAATGGCTCATCTAATACAAGGACCTGCTAATCCGTTTCTTGGAAAATTTGCAGATGACCAGCCTTGGACCACCACTTCGTCCACTGCATGACGGCACTATTGAGATCCCGATCAACGGAAGGAACCACGGCGGATTTGCCATGGTGCTACGCCAGGTATTGGAGGAACTGGGAGCACCGTCTGACCAGATCCAGTACTTCAGCCGAGGGAAGCTTGTCGAGGCTGAGAGGTTTGAAGGACCAGTCACTACCAGAGTTGAGACACCCGTCAGCCTGACCCTTCTAGGGATGCCGGTCTTTACTGACTACACTGCTGGAGAGACTGTGGAGGACGGAGTACAGTCCGTCTCCCACAAGGTACTACGTGCAGTTGTGTACACCGCCTATGAGTACCTTAAGGGGACCCATTTCCGTCTGCTACCTCAGGCCTTGGAGCTGCACCCTGACCCCATCCAGAGGATTCTGTACACCAGCCAGATCGTTCAGGCCGAGACTGACCCTTGCCTACGTACAGTGGCACACCACCTCCAGGAGCAGGACGAGTTCATCAGCTCATTGGAGCAAAGGAGGCAGCGTGACCGAGCAAGCATGGCAGAGGTCGAGGACAGTTTGCAGAAAGGGACTCAGACCCTGGAGAGTTTGAGCAGAGCAGTCACTGACTTGCAATTGGAGATACAGCGCCGTGATGAGATACACCGAGCCGAGATCGCCGACTTGCGAGACAAG
The DNA here is from genome assembly GCA_038502445.1 of Eremochloa ophiuroides. Classification (NCBI taxonomy): domain Eukaryota; kingdom Viridiplantae; phylum Streptophyta; class Magnoliopsida; order Poales; family Poaceae; genus Eremochloa; species Eremochloa ophiuroides. Next base: position 53,279,371 of record JAHLJS010000002.1, read on the forward strand.
ATCGAAGATTTTGGGCTACGCAATGACTACCTGAACAGCAGAGTATTGGGATTACAGAGGAGGCTGGACGACAAGGAGAGAGCGCTTGCTGAGAGGGAGCAGAGGAGCAGAGACAGAGGAGTCGAGATGAGCACGTTGCGCTCCAGGATCAGGGAGTTGGAGAAGCAGTTGGAGAAAGCCGAGGAGAAGTCCACCCGCAACCAAGGGATTCTGATCGACCGCGTGAAGATGGTGGAGTTCCTAAAGGACAAGCTACGGAGGACAGAGACAGCTTGAAAGCAGTCCGACGCCAGGAGAGCTATTGAGGTCCGGAAGGTACAGAGTTCGCTTCCCCCACTGGAGATGGTGAAGCCCCGGGAGGGAGACTTCCGCGTACCACCCACTACGCTCAACCTGGGAGCGTGTCCATCTCTAAGGATGCAGGAGATTGAGGCCACCCCAGAGCTAGTTGTAGCTCTCGACTATGTCAAGCGCCTGACCATGACCGACGACGAGATCGAGGCAGAGGACAGCCACATACCCGACGCCGTACTCGACCTTATGCACCAGTAGCTTATGGGACCCTGCGTGGCCCTTAGACTAGTGATACCATGAGTTACCCTGTCATTGGCTATCTACGCATAGCACGATCTTCTTAGCAGCTAGGAACATCCTTTATGTAATAATGACCATGTGATGAGTGACATTTGGATTTTATGCTTCTTATGGTTCTCTATGCTTCTTTGGTTGAGTGTAGGATAGCATGAAAAATGTTTTAATTCATTTAAATCGTTGAAAACATCTAACTCCTACTTAAACCACTACAAGATAATTACTGCACGTAAGCATAACATACCTGTAACTCCGAGAGCAAACCCTATCCTAACTAGCTCGCCCTTAGGAACCTTCAGAAGCGTTCACATGTGTAGGGGAGTGATAATCACAATCGAGGGACTTGACTTTCGAGCTGACCTAACCCTACTACCCTCCAATAGCTTAGATGTCATCTTAGGCATGGACTGGCTAACCAAACACCGGGGAGTGATATCTTGTTCACCTAGATATGTTCAGGTAACCCACCCTTGGGGAACAGCCGTCCGATGTATACCCCAAACCGGGAGAGTCCAAACCCTCCTATGTGCTCTGGAGACTAAGGCAGATAAAATGGAGCTGACATTCAGAGATGTGCCAGTAGTCTGTGAATTCAATGACGTATTTCTAGAGGAGTTGCCAGGAATGCCACCAGATAGAGATGTGGAGTTTGTTATAGAGCTGATGCCAGGAACTGCACCGATTGCCAAAAGACCCTACAGAATGTCGGCTGATGAGTTGAAGGAACTCAAGAAGCAGCTGGGAGAATTACTGGAGAAGGGCTTCATTAGGCCTAGTGCCTCGCCCTGGGAATCTCCCGTTTTGTTTGTCAAAAAGAAGGATGGCACGATGAGGATGTGCATTGACTACCGGAATCTGAATGCGGTTACAGTCAAGAATAAGTACCCACTGCCCCGCATCGATGATCTGTTAGATCAACTGAGTAAGGCCAAGTACTTCTCAAAGATTGATCTCCGATCAGGGTATCATCAGATGAAGATCAGGGAAGAGGATATCCCGAAGACTGCATTTGTCACTAGATATGGACAGTATGAGTGCACAGTAGTCTCATTCGGACTCACTAATGCTCCAGCATACTTCATGAACATGATGAACAAGATCTTCATGAATGAGCTAGACAAGTTTGTAGTGGTATTTATTGATGATATATTGGTTTACTCAGCCACAAAAGAGGAACATGAACATCATCTGAGGACTGTATTGGAGAGGTTGTCTCGCAACCAGCTATACGCCAAATTCTCCAAGTATGAATTCTGGCTAGAGGAAGTTGCTTTCCTTGGACACGTACTGTCAGGAGAAGGAGTCGCAGTAGACCCAGCCAAGATTGAAGCTGTGAAAGAGTGGGAACAACCCTGTAATGTGTCAGAAATCAGAAGCTTTTTGGGACTTGCAGGATACTATCGCAGATTTATTGAGAACTTCTCCAAGATTGCAAGACCCATGACCAACTTGCTGAAGAAAGAGAACAAGTTTATATGGACTCCTGAATGTGAGAAGAGTTTCCAGACCTTGAAGGAGAAGCTCACTACTACACCTGTACTAGCCCTACCCGATATTCACAAAGATTTTATTGTATATTGTGACGCCTCTCGGCAAGGTTTGGGCTGTGTACTAATGCAAGAAGGAAGGGTGATAGCTTATGCCTCAAGACAGTTGAAGGAACATGAGTAGCGATACCCGACTCATGACCTAGAACTTGTAGCCGTGGTACATGCACTCAAGATTTGGAGACACTATCTGATAAGCAACAAGTGTGACATCTACACTGACCACAAGAGCCTGAAGTACTTCTTCACACAAGAAGATCTGAATATGAGGCAGCGCAGATGGCTAGAACTCATCAAGGACTATGATCTTGAGATCCATTACCACCCAGGAAAGGCTAATGTTGTCGCTGATGCACTTAGCCGCAAAAGCTACTGCCATACCCTCATCACGAACTCTATGCCGCCTGAGCTCAGGAGAGAGTTCGACGCATTCCAGCTCGAGGTAGTCCCCTATAGCATGCTAAATGAGCTTCGCGTCGAGTACAATCTCACCTCACGGATCCGTGAAGCACAAAGGAACTGTCCTGAGATAGACTATATCCGTGGTTTGGTGAAACTGGGGAGAGGCCCCGAATACCGAGAAGTTGAGCAGGGAACTGTATGGTACAAAGATAGAATCTGTGTACCGACGGATTCAGCGATACGAGAAGAGATTCTGTCGGAAGGGCATGACTCCAAATATTGCATTCACCCAGGGTCAGCCAAGATGTACCATGACCTAAGGAAGCACTTCTGGTGGGAGAATATGAAGACAGACATTGCAGGGCATGTAGCCCGATGTGATACATGCAATAGAATCAAGGCCGAACATCAGAGACCAGCAGGGTTGCTACAACCAGTTGAGATACCAGAATGGAAATGGGAGTGCATATCCATGGACTTCATATTAGGACTGCCCCGATCCGAGCATGGGTATGATTCTATATGGGTAATAGTGGACCGTCTGACCAAAGTCGCACATTTTATACCGGTCAAAAGGAAGTATAGAGTTGAAAAGCTGGCAGATCTGTACGTATCAAACATTTTGAAGTTACATGGGGCGCCTCTGAGTATTATATCTGACCGAGGCTCACAGTTCGTATCACAGTTCTGGAAATCCTTGCACAAGTCCATCGGGACCAAGCTCGACTATAGCACCGCATACCACCCGCAAACGGATGGGCAAACAGAAAGAGTGAACCAGATTCTCGAGGACATGTTACGTGCTTGCGTATTGAGGTACAAGGAAGGATGGGAGAGCTGTCTACCCCACGCCGAGTTCTCATACAACAACAGTTATCAGACAAGCATTAAGATGTCTCCATTTGAAGCATTGTATGGAAGACCATGCAGAACCCCGCTAATGTGGTCAGAACCAGGTGAAAGGACATTCTTCGGTCCTGCTAAGATTGTGGAAGCAGAAGAAGGTGTTGCCCAAGTAAGAGAGAATTTGAGGATTGCACAAAGTAGGCAAAAGAGCTATGCAGATAGAAGACGTAGAGAGCTTGAGTTCAAGGTTGGGGATTATGTCTACCTCAAGGTATCTCCGCTTCGTGGCACTGTCAGATTCCACGTAAAAGGGAAATTGGCACCAAGATATGTTGGGCCATACAAGATCTGTAAAAGGGTTGGAAAGCTTGCTTACAAGCTAGAACTACCGGAGGAATTATCTGGAGTACACCCCGTGTTCCATGTCTCGCAATTAAGAAAGTGTCTGAAGCTTCCCGAGGAGCAAGTTCCTACGGATGCATTAGACCTGCAAGACACACTTGAATACAAGGAACATCCGATCAAGATCTTGGCACGGGATACCAAGGAGACGCGGAACAAGACTATTCCGATGTGCAAGGTACAGTGGAGCAATCACACTGAAAAAGAAGCTACGTGGGAGAAAGAATCGGACTTGCGGATTATGTTCCCTTACCTCTTCGATGGGTACGTTATCTCTGAATCTCGAGGTCGAGATCCTAATGAGGGGGGAAGACTGTAACAACCCTAAAAACCCACACAACCTAAAAATCCCAACCAATTAAAATTTTTCATTTATTTATTATGAAAACCCATTTTTCTTGTGCAAGTATATAGGTTTCATTATGAATTTGGTAAATAAAGGAGTATAGCTTGCATTTTAATTCCATTCACATAGAATAATAGCTTATGCATCACATTTGGGATTTATTGCAATTTACGTTTGTATTTACTCAATACTTAAAATGGGTAATATATGTATTTATACACTTAAGAAAAGAAAAAGAAAAAGAAGAGAGTATAAGGAGAGCAGAACCGGCTCGACGCCAGCCCAAACCGGCCCAACCGGCCCCGTTTTCTTTTCCCCTCTCCTCGCGCCCACCGCACACGTGTGATGGGCCGGCCCACGTTGCGGCCCGGCAACGCGCGCGCGACCGGCACACACGCGCTCGCGCTCGCGCTCGCTGCCAACCCGGGCCCGCATGTCAGCCGCCTTCCCCTTCCACTGTTTCTCTTCCTCACGAAGGCGACGCGCCTGCCGGGGGTGTCACGTGAATGGCGTGACCCCGGACCCACGGCCGACAGCACCACACCCCGCAGAAGTTGTCCCCCTCCTGTCCCCTCCTTTCTTGGCCGCCAAGTGAACCCGCGCCCATCCGGAGCCCTAGATCCACTCGAGCCACGGCCCTTCGATCGGTCGAGCGCGATCAGGACCGTTCGCCATTGGAGCTGGCCAAGCTCGCCTATAAAAAGGAGCTCACCCCGAAGCCCTACCCTCATTTCCCCTCGCCGCCACCGCGGCACAGACCGGCACACTGCACCACACCAAGAGAGAGAGAGAGCGTAGGAGAAGGGCGGAGCAGAGGAGGAGAAGCTGCCGGAGCGCCGCCGCCGCCGCGGAGCACGCCAGAGCCGGACACGGAGGAGAAGCCCGAGCTGCGGACGAGGAGCAGCACGGCACTGCGATCACTCTGCACAGCGTCACCTCGTCACTGCACCGCCATCCTTACCTCGCCAGCCCCACGGTGAGCCACCGAGCACCTCATCCAACCTCGCCGTGCTACCGGTCATGGCGCTCGGCATCACGAGCGTGTAGGCCGCGGGCTGTTTCCGGCCCCTGAACCCTTCGCACAACACGCGCACAAGACCGGCCATCAAACCACTGGACATCGGCTATGGACGTCAGGCCACTTCCGACGGGCATCGCCGTCACATCTGCTCGGAGCACCGCCACCTCGACGGCGTTCCCGCGCACAAGCCGTGAAACCGCTGACGCGACCCGCTAGCGTGACCACCAACTCACCGACCACCTCGGACAAGCTTAGTTGCGGAAGATCGAACCTCCATAGCCCGGAACACCGAGAAGTGCGTTCTTGGGGAAACGTGATCGCCGCCGACACGTTCCGCCTCGCCTAAAATCCGTTCCGAGTACCCCTGATCGCCTCGCGCTGCGGAGAAAGGCCAACGAGGTTCGCCAAGTCTGCCTCGGCACCGCCGCTAGATAGCCGAGCCCCGAATCATGTCTGTCGCCTTGGCTACATGCGCCTCCACCTCGTCGGAGAACCGCCGTATGCCGTGGGAGAGAAGAAGGCCATACCACGACTCTAACCCGCCACCATCTGGTCGGACGACTGCCTGAGCACGAAAAGCCGAGCCCTGTCTTGCCGAAATATGGTCATCGCCGCCCTGTCATCGTCCGCCGCACCGGAGAGACACCGCCGTCTTGAACAGACGCCCTGGAACCCTGCTAGCACCAAATCTCCGATTCGCCCGAGCCTCCCCGGGAGAGCTCGGGAGAGCGGCACCCTCGGCACCCAAATGTCCGATTCGCCCGAGCCTCCCCGGGAGAGCTCGGGAGAGCAGCACCCTCGGCGCCCCGAATCTCCGATTCGCCCGAGCCTCCCCGAGAGAGCTCGGGAGAGCGGCACCCTCGGCGCCCCGAATCTCCGATTCGCCCGAGCTACGCCGAGCTCCGCCGAGCCCTGCCGAGCTACGCCGACGGCCCCCGACCTCTGAGAACCACCCCCGACCACCGTCGTGCTCGCCCGACCACCGCCGAGCTACGCCGACGCCCCCCGACCAACGTCGAGCTCGCCGGACCAACCGCCGAGTTACGCCGACGCCGGCGACTCTCTGGGAACCAGCATCGAACACCTGGTGGGCGACCATCGGGTCTGAGTTCTGATGAGGCGCCACATGCCGCACTACTGGACCCGCGCGCCACGTGGACCAATCCCGAGCTGCCCCTGATTAATCGACCATTTTCCATTTTCAGAAAATAGGATAATCTTCGGAAATTCATAACTTATTCATACGATGTCCAAAAATTGCGCACCATATATCAAAATTCTCAGAAAAATGAGATCTAATCTAAGACTATGTTTGTGTGCATTTGGCTCTTTATTTTATTGGATTTTTCTGAAATACTCTATAGGAGTCACTGACGCGACTATTTCGTGTTCGATTTCAGAGCCGAAGGAGGATCTGACTAAGGAAGACGACCACGAGTACTTTCAGGAGCTAGGAGACGACTACGAAGGTGCCACGTCCCACCAAATCCTTAGATCCTAATTACGCATTGCAAATGACATTGTTGCTATTGCTTTATGATTATGTATGGATTGGTTGCATGGTAGTATATTTGAATTCCCTGCCTTGATAAGACTATACCCTGCTGTCCGCTGCTAGGTTAGCTGCTGCTTAATTTACTGTTACTTTTCCACTACTTACTACTTGCTATATGCTATGTGGTGGAATTGGGACGGTGTATATCTGATTATAACCACTGGGAGAGAGTGCTGCGTGCGTCTTGGGTGCGTGGTAAGGGTTGATGTCGACCAAGTGGGATGTGAGACAAGCCCATGGGGCAAGTCGTGCCGAGGGTGCAACCTGGGCATCCCTATGCGAGATACCTGTGGCGGGTAAAGTTGTTGAGGAGGTTCCGGGTGGGATAGCCTTGGTGGTTTGAAGCCCGTGGATGGAGGTGCTGTGATGGCACGGGGAGAGTATCCCCTAAGTGAAGATGCCTGCTTGGACAAACCTAGGACGGACTAGTTTCAGGTTCATGGGAATCCTTTTCTACTCACTCGCTTCTGATGGGCGGGAGACGGCTGGACTACTTGGTAGGACGGTGCCACTACTGCTAGGTTGAGAGGTGATAAGGGTGGGCGGAGACGGTCGATGGGTTCCCGTTCCGTTCTAGATGCGCAGTACCACTGGATGGGCCCGGTACTGTGTCTCCCAGTCTCAGCATAACGGTGTAGGATCCGGAATATCCCAGGGCTGAGTGGTAGGGTGGCATTGAACTAGGCAAGCAAGCACCCGGAATTCTGCCTAGGTGTTTGCGCAACACCTATGATGGCTAATCTTGTGGGTAGTGAAACTCTGCAGAGTGTACGGTTGATCGATCGATACATATACCAACCTGTTGGCTATGGACCTTTCCTGTGAAGCTTCTACTTGTGTAGTGAGTGTTCTCTTCTCCCTCTGGATGACTTTTTCCGGCAGTGTACCCGTTGTGGTAGCGTGCCGCTGAGATAGGCCCGAGAGGGAGTTGGTCCTGTCGAATGAGAGCGAGGTGTGGGTAAGTGAGATGTGGTGATGGGAAAGGGATGATGGTGTTAACTGGAGATAAAACTTGACTAATTAAACATTGATTGCTGCTGCATAGGAAACCTCAGCCTATAGGTCTGCTTGTATAGCCTTGCATCCACTTTCCACAAAGCAAATGCTGCATAGGTGGGCTCCGTGGCCAGTACATATCGTACTGATAAATTTGCTGTCAGGTGACGAGAATGAGTACGACTTTGAGGAAGATGATGGCGAGGAATAGGGTCACGTGCTACACTCAAGTTGGCCGTGAAGGATGAATCGTTTCCGCATCTTCAAAAGCTTCTCTGATTGTTGATTCCGCCAATGTGGCGATGTAATAAATGTTTATGTAAGACTTAATTACCGTGTATGGATCCTGGTGTCAACTGAGATATGGGTAATTTCATGGATTGTCCCAAGCAATCTGTTGAATTACAATTCGAGCCTGTGGATTTCCCTTCACGGAAATCGAGGTCGTTTCACGCGGAGAAAAGACCGTAACTGACGATAGTCAAGGAACGACAACTCCCCACTGTAACATATGTAGCATTATAAGCACTGCCCTTGCCTCTCCCTTGCGACTATAAAAGGGAGAGCAGAGACCGGCTTTAGGAGACCACGAAAGAAGTCCTAAGTTCTCACACACACATACACACCAACAGCAAACGACTTGCATACACCTAGACACTCACAAGATACCTGGGAGCACTTTCCTCTCTCGCCTAGCTTGTAACCCCCTACTGCAAGCACCCCGGTGCAAAGCAACACGACTCTCCTCTCCACTGGACGTCGGGCTTGCTTGGCCTGAACTAGTATAATCCCTGTGTTCCCCTTTGCACACCATCCGTAGCCTCAACCACAAAACACATATTTACTCGCCGGTGTTAGTCCCGCTAAAACTAGCACCGACAAAAAACAAGTATAGCATTCTATAGTAATCCTAGCCCGGTAGCTAAACGTGTAATCCAGAAAGTAAAAGAAATGCTGCATTTTCCAATGGAGGGGACAGTTCTCCAGTAATTCAACATCATTTTTACAGGTGACGTTTTTCTCTTTTTTATCATGATATATAATAAATGTAGCTCATCTTGTTTAATAGTATTTAATTCCTCTCTAGGAAAAAATGTAAAAGCTAGCCATTTAAGCATGAACCTTAGTGTGGGGTGATGGACTTCTTCAGTAGTATATTTTTGTTTTCTTTCTGGTTTCGTTGCAGTGATGCTCTCCCAAAAATCATCTTTATCAAAGCCTTGGAAAGTTTCCATTACATTAACCACACAGTGATTAGAGAATCTTAGTGCTAAACTAAGGGTTTTTCATGAGAGGGTGAAAGGTTTATTAAACATTCTAAAGCTGACCTCATCATCATCAAAGTCCAGGGCGCTAATAAATTCTATCGTGAGTAAGTTGCTACCCTACTCAGTGACTTACCATGCACCTTCCCATCCAATATTTCTAAATATAATCTCAAACTTGGAATTCATTCCTGTTTCATGGAGCAGAGTGGCATCAAAAATTGGAGTATGCGTAAATTCCTTGTTCTTAACCACATTTAATATTTTCCTCTGTGGTCTAGTTGGTAATGAAATTTGAGTGATGCTTGTGAGCTCATACCTCTCTTCGAAGGGTGAAGTGGGATCGACATTCATGTCGAAGCCGACGAACGATGGCACTTGTGACGATGATTGACTTCGTGTTGTGCGGCATGAAAATGCTCTTCCAAGGAACCGGATGGCACCTTTCATTCTATTGCTCATCTTGCCTGTAAAATGAAAAACACGAAGAACACGGCAAGAATGAACAAGAACACAAGAACAAAATAAGAACAAACAAGAACAAGTGAAAAGAAGGAATCGAAGTGGCGATCTCTCTACTAGATGCTCTTGCTAATCTTCTTCTCTCCTTTCCTTGTTTAAACATGGATTAAATAGAGGATTTGTGAGAGTTGGAAGTCTCGAGTTGCAGAGCAGAGTGGCTTGGTGCTCTCTGGTGTGCAAGTGAGACAATGAGTGAGTGAGAGAAATGAGAGGAAGAGAAGAGGGAGAGGGGCACCGGCCGGTCCCACCTTGTGTCTTCTGGCCCTCCACTTTGAAATGTGTTGACATTGCCTACATGTCTTTACAAATGCATGTGCGTGAGTGCTCTCTCTGGTGGCAGAAGTGAAAAGAGTGAATGGATGGTAGTACATGAATGAATGAATGAATGGAATTTGGATGATAGTGAAAGGTGGTAGTTGATGATAAGACTTGAGGTGACTTGATGTGATGATGGTGGGTCCCATATGTCTCCCGTATTTATACCGTATAATGGCACAAGAATGAAAAACTAAATTACTTTTATGAATCTACGAAAAAATAGAATTCTAATGATGGTCTTTTTATAATTTTCTGCCACCACAGTAAATTTCACTGACGGGGGTGTTACGCTCCGTTAGTAGTAGCCTCATGGGGCTTAAGCTTTAATCATGCTATGCTTATTATTTTTTAGTTCTTTTTAATAATGCAATTTATGTGAAAATAAATGTGCAAATTTTAATGCAAGAATTAAATTACCGATAACTACCGAGTTACCTCCCGGCGAAGGTTCGGGGTTTTTAGGTCCGCCGACCCAGACTCTTCCAGTTGAATTATTCTTCAAGATTTATCTCCGGTGTCGGAGATGTTGTTGCATCTTGTCCTTCATGACACTCTAAAGTTTGACATTTTTCTAGTCTTGGCTTAAATGTGAACAGCTCTTCTTGCCCATTGATGGTGAATGTGATTTCTCCAGCTCCGATGTTGATGGTTGCATTTGCAATGTTTAGAAATGGTCGCCTGAGGATGAGGGGTATCTTCCTCTCTTCCTGCATGTCAAGTACTACAAAATCTAAAGGAATGAAAAAGTTGCAGATTTTTACCGGAATATTTTCTGCAGTTCCTGCGAGATAGCAGACCGATTGGTCAGCTAGTTGCAGACACATCGAAGTTGGCGTGAGCGTAGAATAGTTGAGTTTGTCGAAGACTGTCTTGGGCATGACGCTGACACTTGCTCCAAGATCACATAAAGCATTCTCGAATATCTAATCTCCGATTGAGCAATCAATAGTGGGACACATTGGATTCTTCGTCTTAGCAGGAGAAGAACTCAGAATTGCCTCACTATACTCCTCCGTTAGCTTGACAACTTCAGTAGAAAGTAGTGGTCCTTTGTTGTTGAGGATGGTCCGAAGATACTTTACGTATGTAGATACCTGCATGGCATCTAATAACGAAATATTAACATACAATTTCTGAATTATCTCTACAAACTTACCAAATTGATCATCCATTTTAGCTCTTCTTCTGCGTGGAAACGGTAGGAGGGTTGTGTCATGAAAATCTTGAGTTAATTCTTTATATTGTGGTTCAACTGGTGGTGAAAGTGGTACGACTTCTTCTTCTCTGTTGTCCTTCCCAATTTCTTCTTCTACCTGTACTAAATGTGGTGGCCTACGTGCCCCTTTTGGGTAAGGTGGATCACATGTAGACTTACCTCCTCTAGTAGATATTCCTTTTACTTGTTCATGGTTAGTCATAGACAAAGTAGAAGACAATTGTGCAATTTGTAATTCTATCTTTTTATTAAATAATATTTGATCTTTAACAGTAGAAGAGAAATTATCTAACTTAGAATTAATTCCTTCTAAAACTTTATCATTAAAAGTAAGCTTCTTATAAATACTTTCATTAATTCTAACTTGTTCTAATATTAATTCTCTTAAGAGTGGTTGTCTCTGATTTGAAAAATTATAATTGCCCTGTTACTTACCTTCACTAGTTGATCGAGGTTGAGTCCATCCTTGCTTCTGAGAAGTAGACTTGATGACCGTACTAATATCTTCTAGGGGAATTAGCAAACTCAACTCCAAAATATTCTCCACATTGATTCTAGGAATTAAATGTATCTTGAATAATGTGACGATCTCTTTTATAATTTGCTCTTTGCTTTAACCAGTTCAACAGTACATCCATCTTGGTTGACAATGCACACACTTCCTCTAGAACTTCTTCACTCTTATGACATGTCTGAGTGTTGTATGTCCAACTCTGATTTTCTGCTATCTATACCATAATATCTTCAGCTATTTCAGGGATGAGTGACATAAATAATCCTTCAGCAGTAGCATCCAGTTGCTCACGTGACCTTTGAGTTAGTCCGTGATACAATGTTTGCATGAGCAACCATCTTTCCATTCTATGATGAGGACAATCTGATATGTAATCTTGAAAATGTTCTCAGGCTTCTGGAATATGTTCACCTTTCTGCTGATAAAATTCCGAAATCTTTCCTCGTAAAGCATTGGTTCTGCTTACTGGGAAAAACTTTTTTAGGAAAGCTTTTGAACATTCTCCCATGTCTTGACTTGATCTTTATTCTAATAAAACCACTGTTTCGCTCTTCCCTCCAATGAGAACGGAAATAAACAAACTAGCACGACGTATTGAGGAATGGTGTTGCCAATCTCCAGAAAATTCTGCAGATGGACACTTGCATCTTCACCCTTCTTTCCACTAAATGTGATAGCTTGCACCATTTTGATGAGGCTTGGCTTGATCTCGTAATCATGATCTCTAAGGTTAAAAGTTGGCCCAACGCGAATATTCTCAGTGTTTGGAGTAGAGAATTCACGTAGAGTTTTCTCAGCCATGGCTTCACAAAATAGTGTAAGACCCTTCTTCGTATGGTTGTTCCTGATTGATAAGAATCTGATTGATAAGAATTAAAGTACGACAACCAATCCTGCACTTACTCTATATAAAATATTTAAACATAGACAAAACACGGATAAGTCTGCTAAAACAAAAGGTTATGGTCTCTTTTTATGTCTATAGTTATTTTTCGCTTTCCTATAATATTATCTATGAAAAACTCCCCTATATGAAATTCTAGAATAAAAATATCCTGGCAAATAAAATCAACGAATTCTAATAAATTATCTTAATGAATATAATTGCCATTCCCCGGCAGCGGCGTCAGAAATGCTTGTTGGTATTTTTAATATCACTTCGCATTAAGTTGTCATCCCTAACATGATGCCAAAAACCATTGGTAAAATAATCTACACTTACCACCTAAAAATAATACTATAGAATATATCCACAAGCGCACAGAAAATTCTTTCATCGTAGCACTTCACCCGGTAAGTATTCCGAGTATCGTTGATTTGTTTTATGCCAAAAAGATAAATAGACATTTTACTCATTAGGGTAATTTACTATAGGGATTGAAAAGATCATTAACTTTAATAAATGTGCCAACCTATGATAATCAATTGCTCTAATACTTTAGCAATAATAAGTCAATAATGATAAATGATAACTGAGTAAATAAAGTAAATGGTATTCCAGAGATAGAATATAGAGACTCACTAATGTAGTAAGACAATCTCAAGATTCGGCTAAAGTAAACAAATCCTATGTAATCACTAAATACAAAGTTTAAAGCCTACGCCATATTACACATTTGCATTTATAGTATAATAATCAACTCAGAAAACATCATAAGGAGCATCATCTAATGAGGATATTAAGACACAAGGGTCACCTCTTTCGCGACCGCGCTCTGCTCGTCCTATGTACGGGGAGTGGACTACAGAGGAACCAACGCAACTGTCACTTACGCAGACTACCACACGACCCGGCACGTCAGGGTGCCTCCATAGGTACGTAATATATCTAGACACCACGTCTACATAATACATACAACCTAACTCACTCGTGTACCAAATTAGGCATTTTACGATCATATGATAATAATCATCACCAATCACAACTATATCGAATATGCAACTAGAATAAACTAAGAACTGAATAAGTAGCAATATATTAAAATAGAGCAAAGTCATAATGAGATAAAGATAAAATTACCGATCTCCAGACGAACAGATCTGGAATCCCGAGCGTAGCGCCCAACTCTACTTGAACCTTATTAGACGCCTAAACTAATGAACTTAAAGAACTAGAGCTCTACTTCTAATCTCTGGAAACCCTAACTTCTGTCTACTCTTGACAAATGAAACAAGAGGAATGAATTAGTGCCCAGGGAGGGGGTCTGCCTCTTTATTTATAGCCTGGTAGGGTGAACGTGCGCTGTTGGATCAAACCGACTTAACATAGGTCTAAGATGACTCCTTGGAGGCGGTTGCGGAAGACTCTAGAAGACGGCAGGAGAAACCCTAGGGGGCGCCGCCCGACCCCCCTTGGCGCAGGCTGGCCCCACTACGTGCCAGGTGGGGCCCCGGTTGTTTCGGGTGTCTTCTAGATGCTTCTAGGGTCCTGATGACGATGTTGCCTTCGCGATCAGGTTTCGTGATAATTATGCACTTTAATCCTTCTTTTAAACTTTTCTGGATAATTCCCTGAAAAATAGACAATTCACCAAAACTCGTGGAATCTGTCAGTAATAACCCATATGTTTCTATTTTGCCCTTTTCTCAGCTTTAGTTGACAATATAAAATTGGTATTTAACGACCGTCAACAATCTTGGCATGGACAGAGAAACACTCGAGCAACAGATCGACGGCGGCGGCACGACGATAGCTACTCAACTGCTAGCTTTGAAGACAGTTGAACAAGAGAGCCCATGTCTCAGGACGACGGCGACGTCGTTGGGCACTTGTTTGCACTCAAGCTGAGGCAGCGATTCTGCTCCGTTCTGGTCAGCAAATGACTGCTGCACCACCATACATACATGGGCGCATGGTCTTGCATCTGCACGAGTGGCCGGTCTTCGTCAGCGATGAGGTCACGGTGGTGCCTGCTCACGCAACCGCTCCCAGGGAAGAAGCAACGTGAACACCATGGATTAGTGAAAGATCAGTGAGGTAAGCATGGCATCAGCCATATATTTGATATATATTCCAAGGAAATAAAGGTCACGTACTTTTTCTTGGTGGCTAGCATCGGGAACGGCACTTGCCGTTGAGATGGTGGCATACTTGCTTGTATATACAATATAGAACATGAGAATACGAAGAAGCGACCAGGGATATTTGTATTTTTAGAAACACAGGAGACAGATGAAAAAGAGAGTACGTGTTGCATGGGGCGCTTACCGAGGATCGAGAAAGCGAGGATGAGCGGCCGGCCATGCTGGATACAAAGGACGACGGTTTCTTGTGAAATTGCTTCTCCAATTACAGAGTTTGGAAGCAACATGGTAGATAAGAGAGAAACAAATTTAGGAATTCCCAGAGACTAGGAGCTCCCCTTGAAATAGTTTTCAGTGTGATTTGCCCTTGGTATTGATAGATATATAGAGAGAAGAACTCCTCACCCCAACATCAATTAGCAATATGGTACTAATTGGTGTGGTACCTTCTACCTTTACTAATGGGACTAATTAATTGTTAAAGCCCGTTAGTAAATAATGCATGGGCTAAAGAGAGTCATGGGATTATAGCACATGGGCTTTGAGGGCTGAAAAAATGAGAGATTTTATTATTTTCGGAATAAAATAACTTCCCAAATAAAATAATTCTAGAAAAGTCTAGAATTCATATTTGGTTCGCGAAAAATATCCCGAAGAATCCAAAAATTATGGGAAATTCCCGGAGATATTTTAGAACATGATTAACCCAAACAAAGTATTTGGAGCTCATAAAAAGATATTTTGGAGCATCTAAAAATTAGATTTTGCTCACAGAAAAATAGAAAAACGTTCCTGAAACAGCCAGAAAACTACTAGAAAGTTTTTAAAGATAATTTAATGAATGATGAACACTAAAGAATGATTTGGAGTCTAAGAAAAGGATCTGGTGAAGCTATGGATGAAAGGATCGAGGTGGTAAACAAAGGAATTTGATTCTAGAGAGAGACAAGAAACATCGGATAGGGATAATCGACTAACACGCGCTTAAAAACTTGACTCGCACACAACACACAAATTCAAACATCAAAACAAACAACACATCAATAAAAGCGTCATTTTAGTTTAGAAAAATCTTGGAAATTCACATTTTTGCTATAACTAAATTACTTCTAGCTTGAACTAGACTGGATAAATTTTATCCAAATATTAAAATATTCATTTTATTTGGTGTTTTCAATGCACAACCTAAAATAGGATATTTATAGGATATTTTGGGGTGTGACAACGGCTGAACATTTTACATATTAAGAGCCTATGTAACTAAGTTATGCTTAGCTTTCCAAGTGAGAGTATAATAATTATCATCAAGATTAATTCATCATCCTGAAACCATCCACAGAACCATCTATATCGAAAAGGACTTCTATTACTATCAGTTTCAGTGACATTGTAAGTATTTCTCTGCCCACACCGATACCATTTCCAACTTCCAAGTCACATTATCCCTATGTACCATGTACCATGGATAATATATACAAGCAATCATTCTAAATGATGTACCATGGTTTATATTTGGCACATAACAACGAAAGGGTATAACCTGGATATTTGTCTTACTGTTGACGGCTGATAACACCTTAAAAATACCGTCAACATAACAAGATAAAAGTGACAAAATTCATGAAAACGAGGCATATTATGTTTAAATTTTACTTGGTTCCACTTGTACTTGGAGAATTGTGGTTGCAGGTGCAAAACAGGTGAAAATGAAGCAAACCAAGGCATATGTGAGCTTTACAAGTGATAGGAGCCACGTAGGGGCCAACTCACACGGCGTCCGCCCTGTTGGACAGGGCGCCCGTCCCCCACTTGGTGCCATTTGCACTCTGCCATGTCATGGATCCATGTCACATCCTCCCAAACAAGTTGTGGCACGTTGATTCATCATCGATGGCTCAGAAATAGTTCATTCGGATCCAGGCGCCCTGAGCAGGGCGCCCGCCCTGTCCGGTTGGCCTGCCACCACAATCCGAAGGAGAGTCACCCAAGCACTTGTAGCCGTCTATTTGGTGTCGGTTTTCGTCCAAGAGAGATCAAGTGATGTGCCGAGAATTCATGAACCCATATGTTACCCACCAAGGGCCACAGACTACCTCTCCAACTGGAAATCAACGTACCAACCAACTCCAAACCGACTTGGGAACATGATGGAGGGCCGTCGGATGCGAAAGACGGTGAATCGTAGGGCAGCCGCCCTACCCACCGGGCGCCCGCCACCTAACTTGCTCCAAACCGACTCCAAACCCTCTACAAGTAGCCCTGGGGTCCCTGAAGACTATAAATAGGGGTCACTTGTTCACTTATAAGGGGACTATGAAGTTTAAGTGAGATAGATAATTAGAGAAGAAAAGATAGTCTCGAGTAGAATGTGTAGTACTACTACACATTAGAGAGTGAGAGAGTCACTTCTCTGGAGACAAGAGGAGTCTAAGGAGGAGCCGGGCTTGTCGGTAACCTCTTCTATGGTATACCTCTGCGCTTCTTTATGGTAATCAAGTCCCCCTTTCTTATTTAATTATTGTTATACTTTAAGTATTTGTTTCCTTGTCTCACTGCTTGGTTAGAGTGCTCTAGTTCTTGGATCCGAGTTAGAGTAGTAAGTTTATAGACTAAGCGCGGTGTTTAGGCTATATTCTTACCCGTGAGTGCGGCTAGGCCCACGGATAGTAGTGGTAGGTTCTAGGTGGTGACAGCCCTAGAATCCTCTGGATTCCACCACGTTTGGCCTAGGTTAAAGGCGTAGAGTTTGTAGGTGTACGGTGCCTAATCAGTCTTACCCTGGGCGAGTTTAGGACTTTGCACGCTCATAGTAAACAGATCTTTAGTATATCATACAATTATCAGGGACTATCATTTGGAACCTTCTCTTTCTACCATATCATTAAATCTAGCCTCCTATCACACACGTTCCCTGTGATTCGATATAACCTGGGACTACTGCTAGGGAAAAGCTACATCTGACAACTGTGCGCTTGCGGTTAATCCTGTTTGCCACCCCAGGTGTCAACACTTACTATTAAACTGAATATTTAGATAATATGAACATCAGAATACAAGGACTACAAGCTTGTTGAGAAGTAGACATATATGGACCACATGATCAGATAGCAATCATGACTGATAAGAATATAGCCAGGGTTACATATTAAGAGATGTTCTCTGAGTAAGGTTAATGAACAGAGAAAAATTATAATATCATTTTTTTAATCCTACGCCTCATGAATCAAAAGGATTTTCGTGGCCAAATGTATGCTTTCGAGTCGGTGCTGATTGATTGAATGGCGTCGAGCAATTGCTTGAACTAAAAGGCTTTTTAAGGGACTCCAACAGATTACTCATGTACTGATCTATTCATTGAATCCATGATCTTGACACCAAAAAAATCTGGTTACTACTAATTGCTAATTGTTCTGAACTCAGGTGACTAAAATAGTAGGTCATCTTCTCTATTTGGAAGAAAACGTAGTGATACATTTATTAAAGTTTTGCAAGAAGCCTTCGCTCCTATTTGCTTATTGATTTTGACAGTTCAACAATAAGACTTCTTTGCTGAAAAATAGGTGCACAAGCAATTTATTGTTTGTTCCAAAGTTGTGATCGTTGAAAAATCAATAGGTGTTAATAGGTGTTAATATACCTCAGCATGGGTGCTATTGATATACGGATATACCTTAACTTGAACCAATTAAGATAGCTATGCAGAAGAAGTATGCTAACTGCTTGGCACTATGATCTTTGTAGATTTAGTATTTTGCATCTTATCTTGTTTGACTTCTCATTTTTTATTAATGCACTGTTTGATACTCCACCTACCTGCAGCATTGCTTTCCTCTTATTTTCTCTCTCATTTTTCGGAGTTCAGATTTAAGATGTTGCTTCGGTTACTTTACATTTCTTAAAAGTATTGACTGGTCTTTCATTTGGATACAGGAACTCTGTAGCAAAGGAAATGTGCAGTCACCATGATCCATTTCAAGAATAGGTACATGGTGGTGGAGGTCTTTATAGATGCAGGTAGAGGTGAACATGACCTGTAATCCTCACCCAATTTAATATATTAAATGGTATAAGAGACAACATTCATCTCAACTTTGGGGAGTGTGGTCTAGCTGGTACTACCAATAATTACTTCTGAAACTCTTATATTAGTGTTTGTCGTACTGTGTTTACTACAGGCTTTTTAATAGAGAAGTACTTATTATAAGCTCTGCAAATTTTCAGTTAAGTATGTTAATCTTGTATGAAAGCTCTGTATTGTAAGCCTGGTAACGGGGCTAAACCCGCCCCAAACCCGCCCCGCCCCGTTATTTATTAGATAATTTATTAACCCGACCTGACCCGAAATTGTAGCTCACCAACCCGCCCCGACCCGTCCCGTTCCACCACTCAACTACATAACCCATACAACTTGCAGCATAACTGTCATTCACAACACAACCCGTGCCAACCCGTTTGTCTATGAACCCGACCCGCCCCGACCCGTAAGGTAGGAAAACCCGTTTTCACCTGTATACACACCACCCGAATAAAACCCGCCCCGAAAAATCCGTTTCAACCCGCCCCGTTAGCAGGGCTACTGCATTGTCCGTGTGTCACATGAAGACAAGAAAGTTTCAGGTGCTATTACAATGGTGAGGTTTATTGGGAAGATCCCTGTTTCATTCAACTTGCTCGACATGGGTGGTAAGTGGCTCATACTCTCGATGATGATACAAAACAATATTATTGCGCTAGCTTTTTACTTGGTATGTGTGGCGTTGACTTCACTAAATTATTTGTTTGCTTGATTGTAGGCTGAACCATTATCTATTTAAGCTCACCGAGGTGCAGGACTCTGCATCAGAGCTGATTCCTGGATACTTTTCCTTGCATTGAGATGTTGTGCAAGCCCACTGTGATGTAAAAAAAGTGATTGAAACCTGAAAAATTGTAACTTATTTTCTGGGTGCAGAGCATGCCATATATTTTTTAATGATTTGATTGCTTCTACTGCTTCTTGGGTAATGAATAGCTAGGAGAGGAATTATCTATTTCAGAGTTCTATTTGGCCATTTAATGATCAACAATACAAATTACATAAGAAAAACAAGTCATGCTAGTTTAAGAGTTCTTAACATACTCATATCAAAAGAATCCCTTGAATGCTTTGGGTCCTAGGAAATATATTTTCATATTTGTTGGTATACTATTAGCGAAAGCATTGTATTTTCATATTTGTTGAGAACATGCTTATTTTCAAGTTTTTGGGTATACTTTGATTGGGAATGTCTGAATTTTATGCCTAAACATTATGCTGACATTTGCGAAAAAAGTAGTTTTAAGACATCTAAGAGGACATGAGCCTCTGTGGGATGGGTGTAAGTGCAGTTCACCTTCCACAGAACACATGACGATCAATGGTGCCATATATGTGTAATCTGAACTCTAAACCAGGACTAGGTGAAAATGTGTTTGCAGGTGCCATCTGATGTACTTCCATGAGATCTTGAACGACCGACAGAATCATCATGCTAATGACATGGTTGCATGCGTAAACCGCAGTGCGGAGTGACTGTCTACATGCTACAGGATGACACGCCAAGCAACTGCAAGCTGGACTACATTTATAGGTAATATATATGTGATGCTACGATGATCGATAAGAGAGAGATGATTCAGGTTTCTGATGGTTGAAAAAAACTTACAGCTACGCTGGTGAAGGATGTGGGCACCACTATACCGGTTGGGTACAACAGTGTAGGGCTCCCCGTGGGGCTCCAATCCATCAGCTATAGGGCTCCACGCTGCCACACCTTGCTGCCCAATGTGCACTACGACCTCAGCAGGAAAGAGCAGCTCCAATCTCCACCAAATGGTGGACTTTGAATTAAGAGACGATATTATATTCTGGTTGCAACGGACATACAAACATATTCGTGGATTTGTTGGCATATAAACATTATCTTAGATGTTTTTACAATAGAGCTTGTAAACCTGTATGTCGTGCTCTTGGTGGTTTTGTTAAGTTTATGAACTTTACTTTTAGGATGAAATGTCACTTTAACGTTGTATTTAATTTCACATTATTATTTCATTATCGTACGATATATGTGTTTCTAATACAAAAGTTGGGTTCCTGTAGCAATGCACGACATGCTACCTACTTCCAATAAAGGCTCTGTTCGCTGAAGCTAAAAACCGCTGAAAATAAGCACTATGCTAATTTCTTATGAGAAAAAAATACCATAGAAGACCTGAAAAATAAACGGTTTTAAGCTCAAACCAGCACAGCCAAAACTATAAAATCATTTTACTCGTGTCGTGGAAACAACTCTACCAAACTCACCTCTCTCGGCTCGACGCCGAACGGCGGAAGCGGTGGCGGCGGCATCCAATATTCCAAGGCACGGCCGCCGTGCGTGCCTCCGTTCAAGCGACCAGGCGTGGCAGCAACTCGCGCACGAGTCGCGGCGACGGCATCCAAGCGAGGAAAAGAAATAAAGCGAAAGAGTTTAAACGGGTACTACACGGGAGATCCAGCGAAATGGCGGCGCCGCCGACGTCATATCCAGCGGCCTTGAAGCCGGAGATCGGCCCTGACGGCCTCGCTCGAGATTCTCCCGTGATCGCCTACACCGAGAAGGTCTGCATCCCAGCACACCCCCTCCCTTCATAGACGCGTTCTTGGTTCATCAATGGTTCCGTGTTTGTTGGGTTTCGGGCTTCTTACTAGTCGGGTGGTTTTTCGCAGGTCATTTTGGAGGAGCAGCTGCAGCTGAAGAAGTAAGCCATTCCTCTATTTTCCCTAATTTTAGATTCTATTGTCCAAAATCGTGGATCTACGCCAGCCCCTTTCATTTATGTAGACAGACATCTTGATCATTTGCAAATCGATGGGTGTACACCGTACACGAGTTAAATCTGCAGCAGTATCAAGAGGAACCGTGTGACACCTGCGTGTTGCTGCAGAAATTTCTAAGATTATTGTGTTAAATAATATTGATACAGTCGTGTGAAACCAGATACTTAAATGACTATACATATGGTTGAAAAATTAAAGAAAGAAAAATGGTGACTTGAATTTGGCACATAGGAAGCATGACTGCATGACAAATAATGGCCATGAGAAAATTAGAGGCTATAACTGATAGTTTTACACTCCCTCGTATCTAAACAATTAGATACCTTGCATTTGAACTACATTAGAAAGGTTAGTCAACGGTGCTTTTGTAAATACAAGAACTTGCAATTACATCAACAATACCAGGACCTTAATTATAGCATGGCACAACTGAATTGCTGCATTAAGAATAGTATCAAACACAATAGTACCCAGGAATGGAATTATGGGTCTCAGAGTGAAATTTGTGGCCTGCAGATATATCCAGCTGCCATGGTATTTGTGGCGCTAAATAAAATGATGGGAGTTGGGATAATCACACAAATATGTAGCATTATAGGAATAGTGCAACACTTGGGGCACCTCTATATTGGGCCTTACTTCTAGAGAAGGCTTGGGGTGGATGCCTCTGGATCATGGTAGCTGCAAGTTGGTGCCTTGGCTGCTCATCTGCAGCTTTTGGAGGGGGGGGGGGGGGGGGGTATACTAATGTATCAATCGACTGTTCAGCTCCCGTGACACTGTGTTAATGACATGGGATAGTGAGAGAAGAAATTAGAATTTGCGATACTAGGAAGTGTCTTGTTTAGTGGCCGATGAAATTGTTTGAGCAAAGAGGGTTAAATGATGGGACATGGTAGTTGGGGAAACTGCGTCAAGGGCATTAGTGGCATTCCTGTTTTAGGAATTAATTAACATAATCAATAACTGTAACATGGATGGATGATAGAGATTAAGCCAAATGAATAAATCAGATGGTCTAAACTTCTTGGGCAACATGGCTTATTCTGGTAGCAGCCTTATAGCAATAAAAGATCGCTAGTGGTCTCCATCTATACAGGTATATAAGATGAACTATCCTGTAGACCCCTGGCCGCCGGCGAGATGCCGAACGACGTGAGCTTGCACCGGATCGTTGAAATAGGCTGGCCCGTTCTGTATTTCTTATTCTTAATGTGTTTTTTCGGATAATGTCTTACAAGCCACAGTACTGGGTAATAAGGCTCTTGGCTGCTAACCTCGATGGGTCCACAAGTCATACAACTCGATTACATAAATGTATGGTTTATGCCTTGCTTCACGTGACGTCTTCTCCTCGGTCCGCCTACGCCTGGTGTGTGACAACTCCCCGCTGGAGAGTCTGCTTGTCCCCAAGCAGGTGCTTCTGGAAACCGACGCTTGATGACCTCATAATCCTCCCTTGTCGCGGATGAAGCTGGTAAACCTGTCCAAGAGGGTGACGTTCCAGGTTAGTCGATTTTAGGGCAGCAACAACTTGAAGGTCGGTGACTGCCGGCAGCTGAGAGAAAACAGGTGTGTAGTCCGGGTGGAACGGTTTCAACTGAGAGACGTGAAAGACTGGGTGAAGAAGACTGTCCCCCGGAAGCTTATAGGCGAATGATCCTATTTTCTCCAAAATCTTGTAAGGTTCGAAGAACTTGTTAGGAAGCTTGGGATAAGAACGATTTGTCACTGAAGATTGAGTGTATGGTTGGAGTTTGAGAAGAACTTGGTCAGTCCTGTTCTTGTCAGCAAATGTTTTCATTCGGTTCTGGGCTTGTTCCTGCCGCTGCTTGAGAATCTGAAGACGCTTCTCGCTGTGCTGAATGATTTCAGTCACTGTTGGTAGAGCAGAGTCTGGCAGGAGGACTTCTGCTCCCAGGTTTGGTTCATAGCATAGAGGGCTTTGCAAGGAGAGCAACCAATTAAGCTGTGGTATGAAGAATTGTACCATAATTGAGTCAGCGGTAACCAAGATTTCCATGTCTTTGGTGAGTCTTGCACTGAGCACCTCAAATACATCTCTAGACATTGGTTGACCCTCTCCGTCTGTCCATCTGACTGGGGGCCAAAGTGACATTTTACAGCTTGAAAAGCTCCTGCCAAAAGTGGCTCACAAATATGGTGCCTGAAAAACATCTGCATACTGTGTGAGCAGTAGCTACAACCTCTCAGAATAGTTCTGTGGTTGGGGCACTTGTTAGAGTCAGCTGGTAACTTGTCCAAGAGACTACCAGAGCCCAAATGTCATTGCCTTTAGAAGATCTGTAAACTTGTTTGGCAGACATGGTAGTAAGGTAGCTGAAGGCCTTTGAGCAGAATTTGTTTGCCCTGATGCTGGAACTGGAGTGTCTTGGCCTCCCAGTCACAATGCATTGGATTGTTTTGCTTGAGCCAATCATTTCCTAGCGTGGCATAATATCTAACACAATCATGTCAGTAGTGAAAGAGTGACCTTGTATGTACCAAGGTAAGTTCCTGACTTGCCTGGCGTGTGCATCCATTGGCCATTTTTGACTTTCTGTGTAGGAATGCTGTAGGTGGGCAGTTTGGTGAGATGAACAAACTGAGAGCTAACAAAACTGTGGGAGCTCCCAGTATCTACCAGGATCAACATTGTTTTGTATTTGATAGTGGACTTTAACTTGATAGAATCACAGGTTTCAGTTCCTGCTAGTGCACTCAATGATAAATGACAGAAACCCTCGGTAATGAGATCCTCTATTGCCATTTCATTGAGTACCACCAGCGAGCTGGGCGTGATCAGCAGCGAGCCGGACGCGGTCACCACTGAGGCGAAACCGGACAAGCCGGAATGAGCCAGGAGGACCCGACGCCCAAACGTGCGCACGAGTGGACCTGAGTGGGTGTGACGCCGAGGCTAGCGCAGCTGCGTCTGCGGGCGCCACACCTGGCCGATGCCTTGTACAAGGAGAGGACCAGAGGGAAAAGAGGTTAACAAGAATTTGTTAGAGTGTGTGTATTAGGTCCATGAGGCTAAGCCCATGAGGCCCATGTATATACTGCTATATAGCTACCCTTCTAGGGTTAGCCCAATAATCTAATCACTCACTTTAGCATGGTATCAAGCTAGGGTTCTCTCTTCCCTCCCTCTCCTCCCCTCCCCTCCCTCCCTGCAGCCGCCGCCGCTGCCTTCTCCGGCCATGGCCGGCGGCCGGCCGCCACCCCCCTCCCTCCCCTACCTACTTCTCCACTTTCCCTCCTCTCCCCTTCTCCCCCTGGGCACACAGCCCCTTGGCGGGCAGCCGCCGGCGGCCATCCTAGCCGCCGGTACCGGCGCCACTGCCGCTACTGGCGCCGCTGTGGGGGCCGGCGCACCCCCGCCGGGCGGCCTGCCACCCCCGCGCCCTCCTGCCCTGGCCCCTGCTGCGCCCGGCAGCAATGTTTTCAAGACGTCCGATTAATCGCGATTAATCGCGACTAATCGTCCTGGACGGTTGGAGCTACTCGACCAGGGCATCCGACTCGACCAGACCGTCCAGGAAACTGGTCGTCCGATTAATCGTCGTCCAATCGCGATTAATCGGGCGTCCAGGCTGTGTGGACGTCCAGCCACCAGCCAGAGAGTGGGCTGCATCTCAGAGTTGGGCCTAGGTAGTTAGTCTTATATTTGGCCCAAGCCCATTAGGGTTTCTCTCCTTTCCTACCCCACTCCCTCAGCCTCTCATCAGCAGCAGCCTCCATTGCTGCAGTTCATCTCCCTCTTCCCTTCTGGTTCCCTTCCGGCTGCTCCCTCTCCTCCCTCCCTCCCAGCTGCTCCCTCTCCTCCCTTCCTTCCATGTATATATATGGCATAATGTATATAACTATATAGTATATATGGTATATATCAGTCCCCATATGTAGGGAACGACCGGGACGACCAGGGGACTCGTCCAGGCTCGATTAATCGTCCTGGACGACGACTAATCGTCCTGGACGTCTTGGACGGTCCTCAGGCGTCCAGGCTCGACCAGCCGTCTTGAAAACATTGCCCGGCAGGGGAGGGGCCGCCTCCCGCCCCAGGCGCTGGGGCCCCGCCACCGCCGCCGCCGGCCCTTGCCTTGGCCGCGCCGGGCGCGCAGGGCCCGCCGCCGCCGCTGGCCCCTGCCCATGCCGCGCTGGGTACCGAGGACGCCCCACTGGTGGCCCCTGCTCCGCCCCCGCTCGCGCCGACCCAACCCATGGCCGCGACCGGTTCCCTGGTCGGTGCGGCTAGGGTCCTGGGTCCGCCGTTCCTCCATGGCGCTCTCCTCTCCGATCCCCACCACGCCACCGCTCTCATCTCTGCCCGGGCTGCCGCCGCGGAAGGTGCGGCGCGCGTGAGCGCGGCTGCCCTAGCCTTGGAGCGGGAACGCGAGGCGGCTGCTGCCTTGGCCCGTCAGCTCGCCGAGGCGGAGCAGCTACTCGGCCACCCTGGGGTACTACGACTCCACCGCCGCCTCCTCCGACTCGCGCGCCGTCCGCGTGTCGCCTCTCCGGATCCTAGATCCGGCGGATCAACTCGTGGCGCAGCTCCACTACCAGGCCGGCGGTGTCCAGAACATCCGGAACCTGGTCACGGTCGTCCTCGACCCGGAGTCGTCCTCCTACGCCCGCTGGCGGGACATGGTCGTCCTCACCCTCCGCCGCTACGCCCTTGACGACCACGTCCTCCTCGACGCCCCGCTTGCGGTTCAGACCCTCGGGTGGCATCGTCTCGACAGCATCGTCCTCTCCTGGATCCTCGGGACCATCACCACCGACCTCCACGACCTCGTCCGCAACACACCCGACGCTCGTCGTGCCTGGCTGGCGCTTGAGGGCCAGTTCCTGGGCAATGCCGAGGCTCGGGCTCTTCGTCTCGATGCCAGCTTCCGCACCTTCGTCCAGGGTGACCTCTCCGTCGGCGAGTACTGCCGCCGGATGAAGGGCATGGCGGACTCGCTTGGTGACCTTGGCTGGCCCGTGGAGGACCGGATCTTGGTCCTCAACGTCCTCCGCGGCCTCAGCGACCGCTACAGCCACCTCCGGACCTGGATCACCCGGCAGCGGCCTTTCCCCTCCTTCCTGCAGGTCCGTGACGACCTCGTCATGGAGGAGCTCACTCAGGGCGTCCAGCCTGCTTCCCTCTCCGCACCGGGCTCCTCGTCCTCCTCGACTGCCCTTGCCGCCGCTCCTCCGCCGCGTCCGTCCACATCGGCACCGTCGTCTCTTTTTGGTCCTCCTCCCTCCGGGCCGAGCGGGGGTGGAGGGGTCGTGGCGGTCATCGTCGACGCGGAGGAGGGCGTGGTGCTGGCTCTGGTCGTGGGGCTACGCCCGCGCCACCACGGGGGGGGGGGGGGGGGGTGCACTCTGGCCATCCTTCAGCAACCCATGGTCTGGGCCCATCTCCATGTGGCCTTTCCAGGGTACCGGTGGTGATACTCGCACCCCGGCGGCCATGCTCGCCGGTGCCGTCCCGGCCGCTCCGTGGGCTCTACCACCTGGGGGTGCTCTGCCCCTCACGTCGCCGTGGGCCCTGCCTTCCCAGTCGCTGCCAGGGCCTGCCGGTTGGGATGCGACGGCTCTGGCCCGCTCCTTCAGCACCATGGGCCTGACACCTCCCACCGGCCTTGACTGGGTCGCCGACTCGGGCGCCACCTACCACACTACGTCCGACCCCGGTATACTCATGGCTGTCCACCCTCTTTCTTCGTCTCTTCCTTCCTCCATCATGGTCGCAAATGGTTCTTGTATTCCTGTCACATCCGTAGGTTCCGCTACCACTCCTGGCTCTTTTCGTCTTCCTGATGTCCTTGTTGCTCCTTCTATGGTTCATAACCTTCTCTCCATTCGTCGTTTTACTGCTGACAATTCTTGTTCTGTTGAGTTTGACTCCTCTGGTCTTACTGTGAAGGATTTGGCTTCCCGGCGTCCACTCCTCCGATGTGACAGCACGGGGCCCCTTTACACGCTTCGGCTTCCTCCGTCTGCTCCTACTTCTTCGGCTTCCGCTTCGTCCGCTGCTTTCGCCGCATCCACTTCCTCTACTACTTGGCACCGCCGTCTCGGACATCCTGGTCGTGATGTTTTGATGCAGCTTAGTCGTAGTTCCGACATACCATGTACTCGGGCTCACGATGGGCATTTGTGTCATGCGTGCCAATTGGGTCGACATGTTCGTCTTCCATTTCCCACCTCTTCCTCACATGCGACCCACATTTTTGATCTTGTACACTGTGACCTGTGGACTTCTCCTGAGCATTTCTGGATATAAATACTATCTTGTCGTGGTTGATGATTTTTCTTATTATTCTTGGACTTTTCCCTTGCGTGCTAAGTCTGAGGCGTTTCCCACGCTCCGTCACTTCTTTGCCTGGGTGTCTACTCAGTTTGGCCTTACCGTCAAGGCTGTACAGTGTGACAACGGGCGTGAGTTCGATAACTCCACCTCTCGGGATTTCTTCCTCTCACACGGTGTCCAGTTGCGCATGTCTTGCCCCTACACCTCCTCCCAAAATGGCAAGGCTGAGCGCATGATTCGCACCACAAATGACACCATGCGCACTCTTCTCCTCCAGGCTTCCCTTCCCGCCCGCTTCTGGGCCGAGAGCCTGCACACCTCCACCTATCTCCTTAACCGTCTACCTTCCACTGCCTGTCCAGCTCCCACACCCCACCACGCTCTCTTCGGTACCCCTCCTCGCTACGATCACCTCCGTGTCTTCGGGTGTGCGTGCTACCCTAACACCACTACCACTGCTCCTCACAAGCTGGCTCCCCGTTCGATCCTGTGTGTCTTCCTCGGGTACTCCCCAGATCACAAGGGGTACCGCTGCTATGACCTCACCTCACGCCGGGTCCTCATCCCTCGCCATGTGGTGTTTGATGAGTCCGTCTTCCCATTCTCCACCACCTCCACACCTCCTTCCACCTCCGACCTTGACCTCTCCTCTCCGTCTCCCACCGACGCGGTGGTTCAACCACCATTTTCGTTTTGTCCTGCAGGTCTTGTTCCGCCACTCGCGTCGCCGGCCCCATGCGCCGGCTCGGCGCCCTCCGGTGTGGCGCCTGACCCTGCGTCCCCTGCGGGTCTGGCTGCGCCTGACCCTGTGCCCTGGACGGGTCCGGCGGCCACGCCCTCTGGTGCCCTGCCTGACCCTGCGCCCTGCGCGGGGCCAGAGGCGCCGTCCTCGACGACTCCGGTACGGTTCGCCCACCCGGTGCGCGTCTACCAGCGCCGAGTGCGGCCGGCCCCACTGGACACGGTGCCGGTGCCACCACCGCCCTCGCTGCCATGGTCACCTACGGTGGCACCTTCTCCGTCGACGCCCACGCCGCCGTCTCCACCACTACCAGCTGCTCGTGTCGAGCCGCCGGTGTACCACCCGCCGCTTCTTCACTGCCACCCGCGTCATGTTCACCCCATGGTGACGCGGCACGCGGCCAGTGTCCTGCGGCCCCGGGCCCTTGCAGCGACGCCCGGGACCCGCAGGTCTCTCCTGTACCCTCTTCTGTCCGCGACGCCTTGGCGGATCCTCACTGGCGTCGTGCGATGGAAAAGAAGTACGCGGCCCTTCTGGCCAACCAGACGTGGGACCTGGTGCCGCGCCCGCCTGGTGCCAATGTCGTCACTGGCAAGTGGATCTGGACGCACAAGCGCCGAGCCGATGGCTCCCTGGAGCGGTACAAGGCTCGTTGGGTTATCCGGGGCTTCACTCAGCGGCCCGGTGTTGACTATGATGAGACCTTCAGTCCGGTGGTGAAGCCAGCTACCGTCCGCACAGTTCTCTCCCTGGCTCTCGAGCGCTCCTGGCCTGTGCATCAGCTGGATGTCAAGAATGCCTTCCTGCATGGCACTCTGACCGAGACCGTCTACTGCAGCCAGCCGACAAGTTTTGTGGATTCCTCTCGCCCTGACTTGGTCTGCTGGCTCAACAAGTCTCTTTACGGGCTCAAGCAGGCACCTCGGGCTTGGTACTCTCGGTTTGCTACCTTCTTGCTGACTCTTGGGTTCACGGAGGCCAAGTCTGACACCTCGCTGTTCATATACCACCATGGGGGCGAGACTGCTTACCTGCTCCTCTATGTGGATGACATCGTTCTCACCTCCTCCAGCCAGTCTCTGCTCTAGCGCCTCATTGCCTCTCTCCAGGCGGAGTTTGCCATGAAGGATCTGGGTGTGCTCCATCACTTCCTCGGCGTCACTATTGAGCCCTGACCTTTTGGCTTGTTCCTCCACCAGTGGCAGTTCACTCGTGACATTCTGGAGCGAGCAGGGATGACTGACTGCAAGCCCTGTTCCACCCCAGTCGACACTCACGGCAAGCTGTCAGAGGCCACGGGTTCGTTGCTTGGACCCGCGGACTCTACCGCCTACCGGAGTCTTGCTGGCGCGCTCCAGTACCTCACCTTCACCCGACCTGACATCTCCTACGCCGTGCAGCAGCTGTGCCTCTACATGCATGCTCCACGGGAGCCCCACCTTGCTGCTATGAAGCGGCTTCTCCGGTACCTGCGTGGCACACTCGCTTATGGGCTGCTCCTCGGCCGGTCCTCCTCTGCTGAGCTGGTTGTCTACACCGACGCTGACTGGGCGGGCTGCCCGGACACCCGCCGGTCCACCTCCGGCTATGCTGTCTTCTTGGGCAGCAACCTTGTCTCTTGGTCATCCAAGCGCCAGCCGGTAGTCTCACGCTCCAGTGCCGAGGCGGAGTACCGCGCCGTGGCCAACGGTGTGGCCGAGGCTGCTTGGCTCCGCCAGCTCCTGGCTGAGCTTCACCGCCCCCTCGCCAGGAGCACGCTCGTCTACTGCGACAACGTCAGTGCGGTCTACCTCTCCAACCCTGTGCAGCACCAGAGGACCAAGCATGTGGAGATTGACCTTCATTTCGTCCGCGACCGTGTGGCCATCGGCGACGTCCAAGTCCTTAACGTCCCGACCACCTCCCAGTTTGCGGACATCTTCACCAAGAGGCTCCCTTCCTCGACCTTCTCCGAGTTTCACTCCAGCCTCGACATCACCAGTGGCTAGTTGTGGCTGGGGGGGGGGGGATCCTGTGTATTGTGCTTGTTTTCTTTCTTGTCCAGTCTTGTACTCCGCTGCGCCGGTAGTCCAGACTGCAGGCGGTGTTAGAGTGTGTGTATTAGGCCCATGAGGCTAAGCCCATGAGGCCCATGTATGTACTGCTATATAGCTACCCTTCTAGGGTTAGCCCAATAATCTAATCACTCACTTTAGCAGAATTATGTCATTCAAACCCAACTAAGCTACTCCTGGTTGCGTTCTTTGTTTTGCCTCCTCATGTCTCCTTCTTTGTTTTGACTCTCGATCCACTGCTATCACTCTTCACTGATTTCTCTGTCCAACTCATTGATAGTCAGGGCATTTAACTAAGGCTTGTTCTTCTTTGTGCAAACCTCCAAGTGTCCTGGTTCAAATTTCTCCCCACAATGGAAGCAAGATTGTTGGCTTTTCTATAATCTCGCAAAGATTACCATAGCTGTGAAATGGTTTAGCTTCTGGTCTGGTGATGTGAGGCCTATGCCCTGGGGTGGCCCTAAGACTTGTGTTTGGCTCGATCGAGCACTTTTTGTTGGATCTTGGCAATGAGGGATGCCCTAACCACAGTGACTGGTACTTGTGGTTCCACAATGCCTCTGATCTCATCTTTCAATCCAGCTACATACTGTGTAGCAAAGAACAGCTCATCATATATTCCACTGTGCATTGTGATATCATATTGGAGAGCTTGGAACTGGGCAGTGTAGTCTTCAACAGTGCCAGCTTGCTTGAGAGCCACGAGTTCAGTGATTGCAGATCTATAATCGTCACTACCAAACTTGGCATGAAGATTAGTACAAAGTGTTTGCCAGGTGATAGTGGGATGACTGAGTTTATAAGCCTCAAACCACTTGGCAGCGTTACCTTCGAGATGCATAGAGGCTGTTGTGACATACAAGTCCTCCGGAATACTATACATCTGAAAAAAGTTGTGGAATTTTTTATCCAGATTTTGGGTTGTTCCCCAGACAAGTTTGGAAACTGCATCATCGGCAGAGTGTGATGAGGCAAGGTAGTCTTCTTACCATGATGTTCAGCTATCTTGTGGTTCTTGGACGTGCCGGCTTTGTACTTGCCATTGTCCCTGGATGCAAAAACATTAGCAAAAGGAGGTTCCTCTTCAAACAGCACTGAAGTGCTGCTCACAGAATGTGCTTCATCGTCAAATTGTTTGTGTGTTAGTTGAGCAACTGCGTGACCATTGGCCTTGACCTGCTCAGCAATAAACTTTTGCTCAGCTCCATAGGCGTCCACCTTGCGCGTGGTTGCCTCAATTTTGAGTCTCAAGATCTTGCTGTATAAGCCCAGTATCATTCATACGGTGCAAAAAGGATATCAAAATCCTCTTGGACTGTGATACGGCGTGGCCGCCGTGGAGAGCGCAGGGGAGATCGGAGGAGCAGCAGAGACTGAGAATTAGAGCGCAAGGGATATCGAGGCAAAGGGGCAGTGGGTTCGTCGCCGGTGGCCACGGCTGAATCACCGGTGGGCACCGTCGAAGGGGAGAACCCGCTTGCTCCAGGGACAGGGAGGTTGTATTTCCTTCGATGAAAAACATTACATTCCTAAGTGCATCCTTTATAATCCAGGTGCATGCAGTTCTTTCCTAACAAACAATAGTTCAGATCTTAAAAACCCTCCCTGATTATTCTCTTAACAAACTAAAAAGGCCTTAGCCACTGCTGACCGTGGCCTTCCTCACCCGGTGCCTATAGTGCCGGCTTATGAAGGAGTCCACAACATTTCCCTCCTCCCCGACAAACAGCTCGTCCGCGAGCTGGAATGCTGGATAGTGCTCTTTGAAATCAGCAAGTGGCTCCCAAGTAGCATCAGCAGCAGAACAACCATCCCAATGTACCAAGAGCTCCCAGCGACCACGGTTCAGGCGAGCACGAACAACCTGGGACGGAGTAGGCACCACACGGCCCTGGAGAATAGGTGGCAATGGAATGATGACAGCAGGAGGATCCCCTTCAAACTTCTTGAGCAAGGCGACGTGGAAGACATCATGGATGTGCGCCTTTGCTGGTAGCTGCAAGCGGTAAGCGACAGCTCCAAGTCTCTCCATGACCTTGTAAGGCCCGAAGTAGCGTGGACCAAGCTTCGAAGGGACAGCAGCCATGATACCGACCGCTGTGCGCTGCTGGAGGCGTAACAGCACCCAATCGCCAACAGCAAACTCCACATGGCGACGCTTCTTATTCTGGTGCTCCCGCATGGTGTCCTGAGCGAGGATGAGGCGTTCCCGAATCTCAGTGAGGAAAATATCACGATCCCGAAGCTGCCGGTCCACTGCAGCCACGCGAGCTGCACCCGACGTGTAGGATACCAGAGCCGGAGGTGGATGACCATAAACAACCTCGAACGGCGTGGCTCGAAGAGCGGACTGGTAGGAAGTGTTGAAGCAGAACTCCGCCCATGGAAGCCACTGCAACCACGAACGAGGGTGATCGCCAGCGAGGCACCACAAGTACATGACAATGATGCGGTTGGAGACCTCTGATTGGCCGTCCGTCTGAGGGTGGAAAGCCGAATTGCGTAGCAGCTTGACGCCAGCCAGTTTGAAAAGTTCCTCCCAGAAGTGGCTGAATCGAGCACGGCAAGCCATGGAGCTGGACGATATTGTCGAAGAACACCCGGGCCACGGACTGTGCAGAGTAGGGGTGGCTCAAGGCCATGAAGTGAGCCATCTTGGAGAACCGATCAACCACGGTCAAGATGACGGACTTGCCGCCAACCCGCAGAAAGCCCTCCACGAAGTCCATGGCTATGTCGCTCCAGACATTGCTCCTCACCGGTAGGGGCTGAAGAAGGCCGGCTGGATGGAGATGTTCCGTCTAGTTGCGCTGACAGACGGCGCACCCCCGAACGAAGTCGCGGACAAGGCGGTGTGCACGGCTGTTGTAGAACGATGCTCGCAGCCAGTGGAGAGTCTTCTGTACCCCTTCATGCCCAGCCTCATGGGCGTCACGTAGTAGCTGCAGCCAAAGGCTGGACCTCTCCGGGACGAAGGCACGGCCGTTGTACAGCAGCAGGCCGTCAACAAGCTGCTACCCGGCCGGAGCTGTGCCTGCAGCCAGCTGGCGGCAGAGGTCCTGAGCTGCGGCATCCTCCTGCAGCTCAGCACGCAACGTGTCGTAGTCGGCGAAGAGAGGCCCAGACAGGACCAAGACTGCAGCCTCCTCATCACGACGAGACAGTGCGTCGGCGACGGTGTTGAACTTGCCTTTACGGTACTCGACTGTGAGATCGTACCCGAATAATTTGGAGACCCACGTTTGCTGTGGAATGGTTGTCAGGCGCTGGTCGAGGAGAAACTTGAGACTCCAGTGGTCGGTGCGAACAGTGAAGGCGCGACCCCCGAGGTAAGGCCGCCAATGGCGGACAGCCTTGACCAACCCAATGAGCTCGCGTTCATAGGCTGGTAGCTTGGCGTGGTGAGGAGCAACCGGCCGACTGAAAAATGCAATGGCGCCGTCTCCTTGGTGCAGCACAGCGCCAAAACCAGCGCTGGACGCGTCGCAGTCCACGATGAAGCGCTTGGTGAAGTCGGGCAGCTGCAGGAGAGGCGCGGTGCCTAGTGCCGATTTAAGGGCGAGGAAGGCAGCCTCTGCATCAGCCGTCCAAGTGAACGCCTCTCGCTTGAGGAGGGCAGTAAGTGGCGCTGCCACGCCACCGTAGCCGGTGATGAATTTCCGGTAGTATCCAGTGAGGCCAAGGAAACCACGCAGGGCGCGAGCCGAGCGCGGACGTGGCCAAGCCTCCACCGCTGCAACCTTCTCAGCATCCATGGCGACACCCTCAGCGAATATGATGTGGCCGAGATAGGCCACGGATGGGTCACCGAAGTAGCACCTGGAGCGCTTGGTGAAGAGGCGATGGTCGCGCATGAGCTGCAGCACTGCTTTGACATGTTGTAAGTGCTCAGCCCACGAGGAACTGTAGATTAAAATATCATAAAAAAACCAACACGAAGCGGCGGAAGTACGGCTTTAGCACATTATTCATGAGGGCCTGGAATGTTGCCGGTGCGTTGGTGAGCCCAAAGGGCATTACGAGGAACTCGAAGTGCCCCCGATGTGTCCGGAAGGCAGTCTTGGCGACGTCGTCCGGATGCATACGCACCTGGTGGTACCCGCTGCGCAGATCGATCTTGGTGAAAAAGCGGGCACCCTTCAATTCGTCCAGGAGCTCGTCAACCACCGGGATCGGGAACTTGTCCTTGATGGTGGCGTCGTTGAGGGCGCGGTAGTCGACGCAGAAGCGCCAACTATCATCGTGCTTGCGGACCAGGAGCACTGGGGAGGAAAATGGTGAAGTCGACTCCCGAATGATCCCCTGGGCCAGAATGCCTTGCACTGTCGCTCGATCTCATCCTTGAGGAGCTGCGGGTACCGATATGGACGCACCGCCACCGGCGGAGTGCTCGGTAGAAGGTGAATCCGGTGGTCATGGCGCCGTGGTGGTGGTAGGCCGCGGGGCTCCTCGAAGATATCCTCGTAAGACTGCAGCAGCTCCTCCAGAATGGCACGGGGAGCAGTGATGGCGCGAGCGGCCAAGCCCCGGTTGCTCACACCAGTCTAGTGATGGGAGCGGCCGTTGTACCAAAAGGACATCGCCAGGGCGCCAAAGTCCCAGACGATGGGCCCGAGTGTCCACAGCCACTGCACACCGAGGACCAGGTCGAAGCCGCCTAAGTCAAGCGCGAAGCAGTCGATGGAGAACGCCTCGTCACCGATGGTGACCGGGGTCGCGAGACAGACGCCCGGGCTACGCACCCTGTCGCCATTGGCCACCATCACGTTGAGGCCAGCACGTGGGGAGACAGTGAGGCCCAGACGTTGCGCGAGCGCTGAGTGGATGAACGTGTGGGTGGAGACGGTGTCGACCAGCGCCCGCAGCTGAACGCCACCCACCGTGGCCTGCAGCATCATGGAATCAGCAGAGTTGAGGCCGGTTAGTGCGTGGAGGAAGATCTCCAGATCGGTGATGTCGCTAAGGGGATCCTCCTCGCCGTCCGTCAGGTCCATGAGGAAGACACCACCCTTGGCGGCGCACTTGTGCTCCTTGCTGTACGGCTCGGGGTGTAACGAGGGCGTGGACCCTCTGTCTTGCCGTCCTGAGGGGTGGCGCCGGGGATGCTAGTGCTGACCGACGCACTGGCGCGGCGGCCAGAAGGCTTAGGCGCCGTGGAGCTGTTGACCATCGAAGCCTCGGACTGTCGCCGCTCATAGGTTCGCCCAAGGCTCATGGCTTGCTACAGGTTCGTCGGATGCTGCATCTCCACGTCGGAGGCCAGGGGCTGCCCCAACCCACCAGTGTACAGATCGATCCTGGTGCGTGTGGAGAGGTCGCAGCGCGAAAGGAGGGCGAGGTAGCGCCGCGAGTACTCCTCCACCGTCCCGTTCGGAACAGGGCCTTGATCTTGGCGAGGGAGTTGGCACGGATGGGCGGCCCGAAGCGGAGATTGATGAAGTCGACGAAGCGCGGCCAAGGAACCATGCCGAAGTCGCGTTCCATCTGATAGTACCATTCCTGCAGCCATGCCGTCGAGGTGCAGCGACGCCATCCACACCTTCTCATCTTCCGGAGTGCGATGGCCGCAGGAAGAAATTGTCACATTTGTTAATCCATGTCAACGGGTCAGACTCCCCGTCAAAGCTCGGGAAAGACAGCTTGGGCGGTCGATGTGGCTCCCGACGGTCGAAGGGGCGACATGCAGCACGGTCGAAATCGCGCTGGTCGCGCCCGTAATTGCGCCCTCCGAAGTCGCACACGCCCTTGTCGAAGTCGCGCCCGCCTGCGATCGAAATCGCGCTTGACGCGGTCGTCGTAGGTTCGTGCGCCTCTGGTCCCGTCATGGTCGAAGTCACGCCAGCCGCGGTCGTCGTAGGTACGCTCGCCGCGGCCGTAGAAATCGCGGTCGAAGCGGGCCCCACTCGCGACGGTCGCGCGGCCCGCGATCGTAGTCCGCCCAGTCACGAAGCGCGCGTTCGCGGAAGGCGGCCCAGGCGCGATCGCGCTCTGAATCGCGTCCGTCCACATCCTCGTCCCCGCCCGTGGTGTCGTCGTAGCCGCCCAGATCATCATCCCCGCCTGTGGCCTTGCCTGCGTCGGGCTTGCCCGCTTCCACGCGAGCGAGACGGGAATCGTGGGTGTTAAGGCGATTGTTCATGGTGGTGAGTTGGCCCAGAATGCGGTCCAGCTTGGCCTCCATGGCCGCAGGATCAGGGACGGTGCCGGACATGGAGGTCGATGCACCGGAGATGGTCTCCGATACCAAATTGATACGGCGTGGCCGCCGTGGAGAGCGCAGGGGAGATCGGAGGAGCAGTAGTGACTGAGAATTAGAGCGCAAGGGATATCGAGGCAAAGGGGCAGTGGGTTCGTCGCCGGTGGCCACGGCTGAATCGCCGGTGGTCAACGTCGAAGGGGAGAACCCGCCTGCTCTAGGGAGGTTCTATTTCCTTCGATGAAAAACATTACATTCCTAAGTGCATCCTTTATAATCCAGGTACATGCAGTTCTTTCCTAACAAACAATAGTTCAGATCCTAAAAACCCTCCCTGATTATTCTCTTAACAAACTAAAAAGGCCTTAGCCACTGCTGACCGTGGCCTTCCTCACCCGGCGCCTATAGTGCCGGCCTATGAAGGAGTCCACAACAGACTGTCATCATTGCTTTGAAACATTTTGTCAAGCAAAATTTGGGTCTGCTTGGAAGGCTTAATGTTTGCCGTGATGACCAATTGAAGACAATAAGCAGAAGCTGAAGCACAGGCTCGGATGAGCTCCTTCCCTATCGCGTGGTTCACCGCACAAATCACCGCCGCCTGGATGTGAGGCGTGACCGAGGGGTTTTACACAGAAACGGTGTCCCGGAACCCAAGTTCGTTGGACACTTCCCGCCACACGTCACCGCACCGCAATTGAACCAGATCACTACTGAATTTTTCACGAGGACAAGTGCCTCACAACCCTCGCGACGGATTCAAGCATGTTAAGGCCCCGTTCGGGAGAGCTCCGCTCCCGGATTCTTCTGCTCTGCTCCTCGATTCTCCGGTGGGGTGATTCCATTAGATTCCTGAGCGGGAGCAGGGTGGGGCAGCTGATCCCCACCAAAATATAACAGGGAGCGGGAGATAATCTAGGAAGCAAGTTTTTTCAGCTCCTTCACCTCTATACAAAATAGAGAAGCGATTCACTTGGATTCTCCGAAGAAGCTGGGCGACTTTTTTGCATTTAGCAGCGAGGGAGTGATTCTCTCAGAGAATCAGCTCCACGGAGCTCTCCCATACGCAGCCTAAAGAAGAAATTCGGGGGCAGGAGAGAATCGCTCACCGAGGGTTGCCGCCATCGAACCCTAGACAGTCGATGCAGAACCCCCGTCGAAGTTGATGTTGCCGAAGCCGGAGAGCGATGCAGGTGGTGCCGTGACGTTGGAACTTGTCACGCCGCCGCCGCAGCCGTGCGTCCTCCGTGCAATGTAGATGCAGACATTACCAAGGAAAACAGACATGGTGCACCACGTCCACTCCACCCACGGCCACACCGCCGCCGGCCGATCAGCCCCAAGTCGAGCACGCCACGCCTCTGGAGGATGATGAGGATCGTCTGGATGCATTCTAGACGACGAGCCTCTTCGGTATCGCCAGATGTCCAACATCCTCGGCGATGACTCTCCTCCTGGGCTAGCGCGGCGTCTCTTCGCCCAGGTGCACCTCTCGCACGCCGGCGAGCCAACCAATTACTCGGAGGCACAAGGTGATCCTGCGTGGGAGGCCGCTATGAAGCAAGAGCTCCAGTCGGTGGAGAAAAACAGGACTTGGGTGCTCGTAGACTTGCCCGCTGGACATCGCCCGATCACCCTGAAGTGGGTGTTCAAACTAAAGAAGGATGAGAAAGGAGTGGTGACCAAGCACGAGGCAAGGCTGGTGGCGAGGGGCTTCGTGCAGCAAGAGGGCGTGGATTACAATGACGCGTTCGCACCAGTGGCGCGCATGGAGTCGGTCCGCGTCCTCCTCGCGCTGGCGGCTTAAGAAGGCTGGAAGGTGCATTAGATGGATGTGAAGTCGGCGCTTCCTAAACGGCGACCTCAAAGAGGAGATGTACGTGCGCCAGCCGTCGGGTTTCATCGTCGCCGGGAAGGAAGACAAGGTGTACTGCTTGCGCAAGGCCCTCTATGGCTTGCTGCAGGCGCCGCGCGCCTGGAACGCGAAGCTGGACGCCACTTTGAAGGCGATGATGGGCTTCAACCAGAGTGCGCACGAGACGGCGGTGTACCGGCGGGGCAGTTTGTGCTCTGCTCTGCTCGTCGGGGTCTACGTCGACGATCTCATCATCACCGGTGCAGAGGAAGAAGATGTGAAGAAGTTCAAGGCGCAGATGAAAGGACAAGTTCGACATGAGCAACCTTGGGCTCCTCTGCTTCTATCTCGGCATCGAGCTACGCGAGGACGCCACTGGTACCACCCTCCTGCCTAGCCCACTATGCGAAGCGGATTCTCAAGCTCGGTGGGATGACTGGATTGCAACCCTGCACACACGCTGATGGTGGAGAAGCATGAAAGCAAGGCAGAGGAGGTGGACTCTGCGCACTACCGACGGCTTGTCGGTAGCCTCCGGTATCTCGTGCACACCAGGCCGGACTTGGCGTTCGCCGTCGGGTATGTGAGCCGGTTCATGGAACGACCCATTGTGGAGCATCTGCAGGTCGTCAAGCGCGTTCTTCGCTACGTGGCCGGGACCCCAGACTACGGGCTTCACTACAAGAGGGCGTCCGGCACGGCGCGCTTCGTCGGCTACTGCGACAGTGATCTTGCCGGGGACATCGACACAAGCAAGAGCACCGGTGGGACGATATTCTTTCTGGGTGACTGCCTGGTCAGCTGGCAATCGATCAAGCAATGGGTGGTGGCGCTGTCAAGCTGCGAGGCAGAATACATTGCCACCGCCACTGCAGTAACTCAGGCTCTCTGGTTGTCCAGGCTATTCGGCAAGCTGCTGGGCAGGAAGGTTGATGTGGTGGAGCTGAAGGTGGACAGCAATTCTGCATTGGCTCTGGCTAAGAATCCAGTCTTCCACGACAGAAGCAAGTACATCAGGATCAAGTATCACTTCACCAAAGATTGCTTGGAGGATGGGAGCATCAAGGCCAGCCACATCGCCACTATTGATCAGCTTGCGGACATTCTCACCAAGTCACTTGGCAAGGCCAAGTTCCAGGAGATAAGGGAGAGGATTGGTTTGGTGCAAATCAACTAGTACTAGGCTTAGGGGGGAGATTGATGGTTAAGCCTAGTATTTGTGTCTTACTTTGCTGAGTTACTATTCATAGTCTATTAGTTTTCGGCTGGCTTAGAAGCCAAGCTAAGTATCTACTTTTTGCTTTAGAATAAGCTGTAGTTGGTAGCCACTTTGCTGTATAAAAGCAGTGGCAGATCACTTGTAAACCTAAGCCAGTTGTATCCTTCTCAATTCAATCCAAGAGGCCAATCGGTCAAGCTGCACTCTGGGCTTTCCAAAATCCTTGATCCAGTTGATGAGTGGCCAACAACGACTGTAGCCGCTACATGTGCCTATCGAGGAAGGAAGAGGCGGTGGCGGCAATCAAGCATTTCCAAGATCGGGTTGAGGCTAAGTCCAGGAAGAAACTACGGGTGTTACGGAGGGAATCACCTCGATTCGCGGTGTATTGCGTGGACCAAGGCTTGGCACGCCACCTTACCGCGCCATAATCGCCACAGCAAAATGGCGTCGTGGAACGGTGGAACCAACATGATGAAGGCGAAGCGCATGCCGGTACGATTCTACGCGGGGGGGGGGGGGGGGGGGGGGGGGGGGGGGGGAGCGGTGAGCATGATGGTGTTCATCGTCAACTGCGTGCCCAACAAAGAGGTTAAGGGTCAAGATGCCGTTCGAGTCCTGGTTCGGAACGAACCCCGACGTATCGTTCTTGAAGACGTTTGGTTGGGTTGGCCACATCAACAAGACAAAGCCGTTCCTGTACAAGCTCGAAGAAAGGAGCACGACAATGGTGCTCCTAGTGTACGAGGCCGGTAGCAAGGTGTACTGGTTGTTCCACCCGCGTGGAGGCAAGGTTTGTGGTCTGACGGGATGTGGTGTTCGACGAAACGGTGGCTTGGGATTGGAAGGATCCGGGCACGGGGGAGGCCATCTGTTGGCTTGATCTCTAATTCTCAACCCTGTTCCTCACACTATAATAGACAATAGCATTTCTATGCTTTTGTACAGTTGGAAACACAAGTCTAATAGAGAAAGTTGGACTATTCAATATTCATATCTTCCGTGGCCTAAGCCTACCTTCCTCTTCCCTATCTGATTCTGCAAGTACAAGACCTTGCTTCCTTTGGCTTTATTGTTCCCTTTCAGCACTTACAGGTATATCCGTATTTTCCTCCAACAAATCATCATCATCATCTATCTCATTGTCAATGTCTACAGAATCCTCATCCCCTCATCCCCCCTTCGCCACTTTTGGGCCAGTTTATTTGCCTTGCCTGCAACAAATTGTTCAAATGTTGTGTTCTTCAAACTACTGTAAAACACAGGCAACTTACCAGGTTTCCTGTTCGCATAATGCACTTTCTTGAGGCTAATCACCTGAGAGCACTCAGATACTGGATTGGCAACTATGACATCCTAGTCAAGACATGCAATATTGTCCTCATGATCAAAATATAAGCTACCAAATTATTAAAAATTCAAAAACAGAGACCATAATATTGGTATCATAATCATAAGCAACCTTCAAACTATTTTCTAGCGCCTTCCCTGGTAACCAATAAACCTTCATGCTTGGGTTACTCTCATATCCTAGCTGCTGGGTGAAATCCTCAAAGGACAGAGGCATCAAAGTATCTGAATTAATCCAATCAAACTAGTCATTTTTCTCAATCATAATATAACTGAGAAACTAACGAAAAATCCTCCATGGTGAATGTCAACTACGATTTCCTCTCTACAAGGACCTACATTATCATGGTGCCAAAACCCTAATAATTGGAACAA
This sequence comes from Eremochloa ophiuroides, assembly GCA_038502445.1. Taxonomy (NCBI): domain Eukaryota; kingdom Viridiplantae; phylum Streptophyta; class Magnoliopsida; order Poales; family Poaceae; genus Eremochloa; species Eremochloa ophiuroides. The sequence continues at coordinate 53,320,872 of JAHLJS010000002.1, forward strand.
GATTGACCAAATTCTACCACCACAGATGCCAAAATCAAGCTTTCCCACCTGTAACGCTTATTTTACGAAAAACCCTAGAATTAACACGGCGAGGGCAAAGATGAACTCACCATACACGGGCACAGGTTCCCTTTTCCCTCGCAATCTTGCAACCATCCTTCAAAGTGTCGATGGTGGCCTGCTCCAGATTTGATTGATTCCCTCCGTACTCTTCTACTTGTACCAACAGGCCTGCAAGCCACTGATTGCTACTCCTCTATCACCCCATGAGATGTTGAAGGCAAGTGTTGGGATTGACCAAGAACAAGAGACTGGGGGAAGAATGAGTACTATTGCAATTTTTACAATTAGCTTGGTGTGCCCTTTCCACATATATGCTCCCCCGTGGCAAGGCATGTATGCATGTCGCACATGTTGCCACCTGTTTGTATCATTATGATAGTGAGCGCCGAACAGTGATTATGGGCTTGAAAAGTCCATTTTGCAAGTTCCTGGGCCAACTTGATACACCGTGACAAGTTTAAGGACTGGCCATGGACTTTATTCATTATATAGGCTGCCCAAGTTTCTTCTGTACAATCTCTTACTGTGTCTCTGCATTTCTTTACTTGGGTCTTGTAACATTGTAATTTGAGACATCTGTCTTCCGAGCCGCATCATTGTTGCAGCCAGTCACATGGTTATGTTTCTTGACATTGTAACAATATCTGGGGCACATTTGTTTTCTGAAATCAGGAGCTGATAACTGTAGAATATTGACTGGTGTATGATAGTTCATGTAGTATATGGTGCATATGCCCATATTCATCTTTCTTTCTTTAATAAGTTTAAACTTATGTGGTGTATCATCAATTCACCATGAATTTAACTCATTTATAATTTCTCTCCTTCTCAGATACATTCAGGAGAACTATTCCAAAATTCGTGATGTAGAAAAGGAGTTAGAGAGTCTTACTTTAGAAATGAAACTGACAGCTGGACCAAAGAAAGCAGGTATGTAACATGTTTTCTATAGTTCACCTTCTACACAGAATATTCTCATCTTCAGTACCTTTGATTGACCTACTATAATTATTTATATAGACTGTTAATGTATACTCTCTCCATCCCAAAAAGAGTGTTGTTTTAGAATTTCAGACATCTTGTTTAACCATCTTTTTTATTCAATTTTTTTCACAAATATTATTTATCTTGTTATGACTTATTTTATCGTTAGAGATACTTTAATAATGATTTATTTATTTTATAATTTGTACACAATTTTTTAATAAAACAAATGGTCAAACACGATATCTGAAAGTAAAAAAGGACACTCTTTTTGGGATGGAGGGAGTATAGGCATATATAGTCTTCTCCTTTTGTGGTCCATGTAGGCCTTGTGGCCCACAATATTTATTCTGTATACTTATAACCTAGACTGAGTGTAATTGTAGACAAGGCATTCTTCTCTAACATGGTAACAGAGCCAACCTCTTCCAGCCACCGTAGCTCTCATGCCTCACTGCAGGATGTTGCCTCTCCTCGCCGGTGAGCTTGCTACCCTCCCTGACTTCTGATGTGGCATTGCCCTCCCTTGTGCCATGCGCAGGGGCAGGGGCCACACATCTCCTCTGCCACGCCTCTCCTCTGTGTCGCCGATTGAGGCAGCGCCCCAGTGCGGCTCTGCATCCTCTGTGTCCCCGGCTGAAACGGGGCTCCTCCCCCTATCCTTCTTCCATTCCATCCCCCAGCACCTGCTAAAGGGGGTGCCCGTGCTGCTGTTTGTGCTGCTTGTGTTGCTGTGCCGGTCTGCTATCCACTGCCAGCTTCTTCCATGGCCAACCTTCTTCTGGTGGTGTTGTGCCATCACCCAGTTATGCAACAATTTCGTTTGGTTTATCTGTCCTGGATGTGAAGCTTACTGGTCGAAATTACAGGGAATGGGCTTTGTCCTTCAAAATGCGTTTGGACAGCATTCTCAGAATGAGCAGTTTTCCATGGGCCAAGCTGGCCTCTTCATTCTCTTGGCCCACAAACGCTAGCATCCGATGCTCTCAGAATGAGCAGGACAAGTGTTAGCCGTCGGACCGAGGCTAATGGTCCGACGCTCTGTGACAGCACGGTCCGACGCTAGTTTTTCTATCGTAATGTTTCCGAAATTCGCCGAGTCCTGCCTCGCAAGCTCGGTAGGAGGAAGAGAGGACCAAACCCTCTCTAACCCTCAAATTTCACCCCGTTCCAAAGTGTGCTAACACTCCAAAGTGTCTCTCACTTAGGTGCACGTGTGTTAGCCTTTTCAAAGAGTTTTCCACGGGTCAAGTTAGTGTCATTAGCATCTATATGCATATGCAATGATCATGAACACCTAGTGGCACTTGATAACCGCATTTCATCAACGATTTCGCCCCTCTTGATAGTACGGCTATCTATCCTAAATGTGATCACTCCATCTATGGAGTCTTGATCACCAAAACCAAAAGAGCTTCTATTGGTTATACCTTTGCCTTGAGCTCCCGGTTTCTTATCAACTTCCTTCTCATCTCTTGGTGGACCTTGTGGACACCTTTGATGATGGACTTATACCATTTGCATGGATGCCGTCATTACCCTTCACTTGTGGCCTCCACCGACCCGGTCCTTTGCTCCATCTTGTTTGCTAATTGTTCTCATGAAACACTTAGAGCACACTATTAGTAAACTAGGTTTCATCAATTACCCAAAACCAAACATGGGCTTTCAGTCGGGTGCGTGGAGGTGTCAATGGTGGCGCCGACGGCGAACGCAAGTCCAACCACGACTCCATGTGCCTTAACTGCGGGAAGACCGGCCATTGGGCCAAGGACTGTCGTCACGCAAAGCAGAGCGGTTAGGCACACGTCGTGCAAGCCAAGGAGAATTAGCCCACTCTCTTCCTGGTACATGGGAGCATCGAGCTGCGACCACCATCTTCTACATTGGCCTTCGCCACTCTCCTCCACCTCGACGAGCCACGCGCCCACGTATTCCTTAGCAACGGCACGAGCGAGAACAAGATCGACGGCTAGTTCCTTGATACCGGCGCCACCCACCACATGACTGGGCGACGGGAGTTCTCTGACCTAGACACCGGAGAGAGAGGCGCTTTGTCAAGTTCGGCAATGCCTCCTCCGTGGAGGTCAAGGGCGTAGGCTCCGTTGTCTTCACCGCCAAAACTGGCGAGCACCGGCTGCTCACTGGTGTCTACTACATCCTCGCGTTAAGGAACTCCATCATCAGCTCCGGACAACTGGATAAGAATGGCTCACATGTGGAGATCGAGCATGGGGTGCTGCGCATCCGGGATCGCCACCAACGGCACCTCGCCAAGGTCAACAGAGGGAGCTACCGCCTCTACGACCTCCACATGTAGGTGGGGCAACCCCTTTCTCTTACAGGCTGCCGCGACGACGATGCATGGAGGTGGCACGAGCACTTTGGGCACCTCAACTTCGAGGCCCTGAAGTAGATCGGCAACAAGGAGATGGTGCGGGGCATGCCGCACGTCGACCACGTAGAGCAGTTCTGCGACACTTGCGTCCTCACCAAGCAGCGACAGCTCCCCTTCTCCCACCAAGCGAGCTTCTGCGCCAAGGAGAAGCTGGAACTCGTACATGACGACCTCTGTGGCCCCGTGGCACCGGCTACACCTGGAGGCTGGCACTACTTCCTCTTCCACGTCAACTACGTGTCCTGCTACATGTGGGCGGTCCTGATCAACACCAAGGCAGCTGCGGCGGACGCCATCAAGCACCTTCAGGCTTCTACGGAGTACGACCGCAAGCTTCAGGTGCTGCGGACGTACAACGGTGGTGAGTTCACGGCGACTGAGTTCGTGGCGTACTGCACCGACGAGGGGATCCAACGCCACTTCACCACGCCGTACACTTTGCAGCAAAACAACGTCGTCCGGGATCGGCACCGACAGCCCTGGTTCGCAATGAGCAACGTACAATGGAGTTTGCCACTCCGCTGTCCAACAATGAGGACCGCATTGACGCCTACCATGACGTCGAGCCTCTGTGCTACCGCCGCATGGACATCATCCTCGGGGAGCAGCCCGTCCCTAGAAAGGCGGAGCACGACTTCGAGGCGAACCTCACTCCTTCACTGAGGCGGAGGGAGACGCGGCATGGCGCGCCGCTATGCAGCAGGAGATGGATGCCGTTGAGAGGAACCTTTCATCTGCCCTCTCTTCACTGCGCCATCTCTCTCAAGTGCATCTTCAAGCTCAAGAAAAACGAGGCCGGGGCGATGATCAAGCACAAGGCGCCCACTCGTCCGGGATTGGCACCTGCAGTCCTGGTCCACAACGAGCAGGGCACAACGGAGTTCATCACTCTGTTGTCCAACAATGAGGACCGCATCGACGCCTACCATGACGACGAGCCTCTGCGCTACCACCGCATGGACAACATCCTCGGGGAGCAGCCCGTCCCTGGAGAAGTGGAGCTGCACATGGTGCACGAAGATGGCGATGCTCGCTCTTTGCTGAGGCGGAGGAGACGCGGCATGGCGCGCCATTATGCAGCAAGATATGGACACCGTCGAGAGGAACCTTTGATCCGCCCGTTGGTCACCACGCCATCTCTCTCAACTCTCAAGTGCGTCTTAAAGCTCAAGGGAGTCGACTTCGACAACGCCTTCGCACCCGTCGCGCGGATGGAGTCCTTTCTCATCCTCGCGCTGGCAGCCCAAGAGGGCTGCTGTGTCCATCACATGGATGTCATGTTTGCCTTCCTCAACGGCGACTTGAAGGAGGAGGTCGTCGTCCCTAGCAAGGAGAACAATGTCTTTCGCCTGCGCAAGGCCCTCTATGGCTTGCAGCAGGCACTACGAGCTTGGAACGCCAAGCTGGACTCCACGTTCAAGCAAATAGGGTTCCGCAGAACGCTTACGAGGCTGCAGTCTACCGGTGGGGTAAGGGAGGCAACGCCCTGCAGGTAGGAGTCTATGTCGATGACCTCGTGTGATAAAGACACGCCTACGATGTCCGAGAAATTTCCCAATCTTTCATGGTACACAATTGCTCGAACAAATTCTCTAAAATTTCAATATGGATATCCACAACACAAATATTGCAGCCAAAATATCTTCTGACAAATAAAATAGGCTAGTGTTTCCTCAACCAGAAAATCCACTAATTGTAAAAAAATAGCTGGTAGCAGGCAAGTGACCAGGCGCTGTGCACTTCGAACGGCACGACTAACCAGAATATGGAGATCGGCGTACACTGTGTACAGAATACAATAGTAGATCGTTCACAGGCTGTATCCTCTCCAAGAATAATATCGAGCCAATGAGGAAGTAGCAGAATACAATATCAAAGAGTAGAAAAATCTCACGGCAATTACATTGACCAAGTAGTGTAATTCAGAATTCATATGGGCAAAAATAATTCCGTCTGATTAATCGAACTCGAGCAGTAGCAATAACAAGGATAAAGGGATCAGCTTACTAGAGATGCAAACCAAACCCTACATCCGCACCCAGGACTAGCTCGCTGACTTCCTTACCAGATTGCATGGGAGGGTGAAGTTCCAGGAACTTCGCACAAGGATTGGGATGGCTTAAATTCCCCACAAGGCGCCACACAAAACATAGGGGGAGATTGACAGCTAGAAGCCTTGTGCTTATCTATCTATCTAGGATATTATCTAGAGTTGACGGTAGTGCTTATGTCAGCATCTTACCTCTTTAGCATCTACTTTAGAATATACTGTACCTTTCTTCAAGTGCAAGTTTTGCTTTCCTATATGTACTGGAAGCTGCCATGGTTTAGATGGCCTAATCAATAGAGAAAACCAGCCCCAATCTGATCTCTATCTGTGATTTGGTTCCAACACCAAAGACTTGGAAATTTCAGATTCAGCCCAAGCGGCCATGGGCCAAGCTGGCCTCTGTCCTTTACCCCAAAATTCTGATATCACTCTGTGTTACCTGGCCAACAGATCGTTGATATAATACTGGATATTGTGATTTTTTGGTGCTTCACCAATTGCATGGAAGTCTAAGAGGCAATCTGCGGTTTCTCAGTCTAGTACAGAAGCTGAACTAATAGCTCTTGCCATCACCCACAGCAGAAATTATTTGGCTGTGTTAGCTGTTGCTGATTTTGGGGTTACTTGTGTTGATCCTACTATTATCCGCTGTGACAACACTAGTGCTATTCAAGTTGCCAACAATTCTGTCAAGCATGAGCTCACTAAGCACATTGGTGTTGGTGCCTGTTATGGACGGCAAGGATAGTGGCTAACGTGCTGATCAACTAGTCCCTAAGAGTTAGGAGTCGGTTACCTAGTTTGAGATTAGACAGATTAGATTGAATTGTTAGCAGTTTGGATTGAGTTAGTTAGTTAGAGATTTTAGGAGAGGCATGGCTAATAAGCCTAAGCATTATTGATAATGAGATTAGCCTGGGATTGACATTCATATCTCCCCTGGGCGCCCAGGTACCTACTGTTCCCCGTCATCCCTTTGCCGTTCGCGAATTCTTCTGCTCGGCGCCGCTTCGCCGCTGCGCCATCCCTCTGCTCTCGAACCTCCTAGCCCTAGCCCGCCACAACATCTGGTCTCAGAGACCATGTTCGGTCCTAGTGTTTCCACCGTCGCGTTGCCGCCATGTCCACCCCGATGCTCGGTGCAGGGGCGCCGTGTGCTCCTGCCTTGTTTCCCGCCTCAACGGTTCTGGTGTCAGCGCCAAATGAATGCTCTCGCTGCGTGGCTTACACTAGGGGACAATCAGCCGCTGCAGCTGGTGCTCTACCCACCACCTCCCTGGGACTCACCGATCCCGTCGTTGGTCGCCACGGCGTGCAGATCGCCGATTCCGCCGCCGACACCGTCCTTCGCGCTACCACCGCCACCCCCTGCAATGCCAACCCCAGCAACGCTGTCGCCTTCTCCCGTGACGCCTGTACACGAGCCTGCTCTGGCGGATCTCCTCTTAGCGACGCGTGGCTCCTCCTGGCGGCGGAACTGCTTTCTTTGGAGGCGCTGCTCTGGGTGGCGATGCTATTCCTCCTCGCAACGCGGCGCCACAGCCGCTGCATCCGCGCGATGCCGGGCCGGTACCGCCTCCTCTGTGCGCCACTAGGCCACAACTTCCTCCTCGCGACACTGGGCCGCAGTCGCTTCCAGGCGATGCCAGGCCGGAGCCGCTGCCTCCGCGCGACTCCTGGCCACCGCCACTGCCCCCACCTTGCGACGTGGGGCCGCAGCCGCGTCCAGGCTATGCTCGGCCGCCGCGGCACTCTCTCGGGCTTCTCTGAGGGGCTCTCGTCCTTCGGCTACGCGGAGCTCGTCACCGAGATCCCGTCCACCGATGGCCCCTCCTCGTACCATCACGTGGAGCTCGTCACCGAGATCCCGTCCATCGGCGGCACATCCTGCTGCTCGCGATGCTCCTCGGCCACGACCGTGACGTACGCCGCAACTTCGTGCCCACACTCGCCGACGGCTTCAATCTGCTAGACGCGTTCGCCGCCGTCGCCCTGTGCGCCACTTCCACACTAACCGTGACTGGCGCACGCCACACCTCCACCGTCAACTTGGTGGCGTTCGTGATTGGTATCACCATCATCGCCTTTGTGCTGGCCGCGGGCTCCTCGCACTTTGACCCTGCCAACCTCGCGCCGCCCTTCTTCCCCTTCGGCACCACGGGCGTCCTCCGCGCCGCGGCAGTCAGGTACTGGTCTTCCAGGTCTGCCAGTGCCCTCGGCTACTGCGCCATGTCCCTAGCGTTCATGCGACGCGGCACCGACATCGATGGCAACGCGACCTACTTGGGGCCTTTGCCGCGGCCGGTAGGGAGTGGGCGCGCTGCGTCGTGGCACTCAGGGTGCTCGGCCTCCTTGTCGGCGCGCTTGTCCTAGGGCGCTACACCACGCAGATCGCACGCGCGCACATGGTTCCGCCCTACTTCGCGCTTGTGCACACACAGACGGGAACGCCCATCTACGCCACCATCACTGTCTCGCTTGGAGCCGCCTGCCTCGCGCTCCTCTCCAGTCTTGACGTGCTCGCGCTCGTCGTCTCCTTCAGCACGTGGGTGTACCAGTTTACTCGGAAGGAGCAGAAGCCAACCCTACACAAATAACCAATTATGCTATGGAAGCGGCACAAAACAAGAATATTGATGCTATTGTGGAGGCTACTGCTGGAAGACTGCAGATTGATAAATCAATGCTGGATGAATTGAAGGAAGTCAAGAAGGCTGTTAATCCTACAGAAGTTCTGCTGTTAATCCTACAAAAGTTCTGCTTGTCGTTGATGCCGTGAATGGCCAAGAAGCTGCAGCACTAGTCACCCACTTCCATATTGAGATTGGTATAACTGATGCTATACTGACTAAATTGGATGGTGACTTCAGGGGCGGAGCTGCACCAAGTGTTAAAGATGTCTCTGGGAAGCCCATCAAATTTGTTGGGCGTGGGGAACGATTGGAGGACCTTGAGCTTTTCTACCCTGATCGCATGGCACAGCGAGTTTTGGGAATGGGAGAGGTGCTTTCATTTGTTGAGAAGGCACAGGAAGTAATGCGGCAAGAAAAGGCTATAGAATTACAGAAGAAGATCATGAGTGCAAAATTCGAGTTCGACGATTCTTCAAACAATCTCAAAATGTTGCACAATTGGATTCCATGAGCCGCATTATTGGTATGATGCCAGGCATGAACATGAGAACTCCTGCACAAATTCGGGAAGCTGAGAAAAGACATGCATTCGTGGAGTCAATGATCAATGCCATGACTGCGGAGGAAAGGGAGAAGCCAGAGTTACTGGCTGAATCACGTGAGAGGAGGATAAGAGTGGCTGAGGAGTCTGAAAAGACTGAACAAGAGAAAGCAATAGCAGGCACGGGAGATCTCATGGATTCGCTTAAAGCTGAAGAGAAGGCACCTTCTGGTATAGCGCGGCGCAAGAGAAGGAATATCAAGCCCAAGCACAGGGATGCCTGGGTAGGGCTTCTGCTGTTCATCGCTCTGTCCGAGGTGGCAGGCACCCATGGTCAACTGGGGCCGACGTACACAGGGCAGGGCCACACTTTGGTATACATGGATGTGGGGGTTTACCACCTCCAACTCGCTGCAGATGAGGTCGTCCGAGCAGGCGTGCTGAAGCCATCTCAAACACCGCTGCCAATAGCTCCACCATCACTACAGCCTGGCCATCTTCTCCAGCAGCCCGAGATGGCTCAGCAAGCTAGCCTCCAGCGCGGCCTTTGGCACGTGTTGCCATCGTGGGCGCTCTCACCCGACGAAGCAGCATGGGAACCAGTCGACATTCTCCGCATGGCGCACCCTCCCTTGCAGCTCGAGGACGAGCTGCTCGTCGAGGGAGGGGAGAAGTGTTATGGACGGCAAGGATAGTGGCTAACGTGCTGATCAACTAGTCCCTAAGAGTTAGGAGTCGGTTAGCTAGTTTGTTAGTTTGTTAGAGATTTTAGGAGAGGCATGCCTATATAAGCCTAAGCATTATTCATAATGAGATTAGCCTGGGATTGAGATTCATATCTCCCCTGGGTGCACAGGCGCCTACTGTTCCCCGTCATCCCTTTGCCGTTCGCGAGTTCTTCTCCGGCGTCGAGCACGGCGCCGCTTCGCCGTTGCGCCATCCCTCTCAGCTCTCGAACCTCCTAGCCCTAGCCCGCCATAACAGTGCCTCCTTTATACGATCCCATTGCTAGCAATCTACTGATGATCGTCAATACACATCCTCCTGAAGACAATGCACACTGCGTCGTATGCACGGCTGGGGTGGATGAGGACCTGGATCATCTCTTTTTTTGATTGCCCATTCTCTAAAAGGTGCTGGGAGAAGATAGGAATGCAGTGGAAAACGGGCCTCAGCTTATACCCAAGAATAGTGCACGCAAGGCAACAACAAAACGTTCTCTTTTTCATGGAGGTAGTAACCAATGCTGCATGGGAGATATGGAAGATAAGAAATGACAGAGTGTTCAACAATGGCCAAGTCAACTGTCGATATTTGGTTTGCAATTTCAAAACCAGTGTCTGCTTCAGTCTCTTCGTTTTAAGGATGATCTAGCCTTTTGTTTTTGGCAAGATGCTTACAGTTAATTCCTGTTGTAAGTCTGTTCTGTGTTTTTTTACCCTTAAATTTATAAAATGAAGTGCTGTGGGGAACTCTCCCACATTTTTTTTTTGCCTTCAAAAAAGACCCAGGCTCGAGATCAACATCAATTTCATATACTCAAACTAAACATGTTTGAATCAGATTCTTCTCAACCACCTTTAGTTTGAGGAGATGGGGTGGGGGATGGGGTTAATGTATATAGACACATATAGTCTTCTCCTTTTCCGGCCCATGCAGGCCTTATGGCCCTTTTGGCAATTTGGCCCGTACTCAGTAATCTGTATACGTGTAACCTTCTGTAACAGAGCAGTCTCACTTCTTGTTCCTGCTTTTGTTTCCTTATTATCCAGCACTTGAGCACCTGAGGAAGAAGATTGAAATATCAACAGAGAAAATACGTTTAGCTAAGGTGAAAGAGGAACAGGCAAAAAAGGTTGGATATTTATACTTGGGCTTTGGTATTAACGATTTTAATTATTTTGTGTTATTTGATGCAATTGACTTATTATCATATAACCATTTCTATTTACAACTTACCCATGTTTTGAATGTAATAAAGGTGCATATTTCTTCCAAAGATATAGGTTGATTTCTAATTGCTGAAATAGCAGTTTAAGGCAAAGCCTAATTGTAAGATTAGGGGCACAGCAATTGTAGATTGATTATTAGGGATGACCCAGGTTTATAGAAACAGATTCAGCGGTGATCCTTGCCTAATAGATATCAATCTATCTATCCTAAACATAGGGCTGTGGCACCCTTTGTCTAACACGCCTCCGCAATCGAAGCGACAGCCTTGTTGACGAAGAGACTGGACCTGAACGCATCAAAGACGGAACCTGTGGAAGCCCTTTGGTGCAATGTTTTCAGGTCGCCTGGTCGAACCTGGTCGACCTGGGACCGACTAGGCGATTAATCGCGATTAATCGTCGACCAGGTCGATTAATCAAACCTGGTCGACCCTGGTCGTCCACCCAATCGTCCGATGTATTTCAGGACATATACCTCTATATATACCTCTATATATATATACTATATAACTATATATCATATATGTATACACAACAAAGGAAGCAAAACTGCAAGGCTGCATTAGTTTTTAGCTGTTGACTTACTTGTAGGAGTTGTTTTCTTCTCTTTTCTCCACTGTCCAGAGGTCAACGTGAAGGAATTGCGGCTAGGGGAGAGACCAGAGAGAGGAGTCAACGTGAGAGAGAGGCAGCCAGGGACAATTGCGGCCGCCCTGGGGTCCCTGTGCGGCTGGCTGTGCCTCCCCTCTATCTATTCTAACCCTAACAGGCCAAATTGGAAGGCCCAGTACCCCTCAGATCTGCCTAGCACAGGCCCTGAAACACATCACAGAAACTGGTCGTCCATGACCTAATCAGACGATTAATCGTGATTAGTCGACGACTAATTGGACGACCAGATTTCTGGTCGAGCTAATCGAGTCGGACCTCCTAATCGAGACCGACCAGGACGATTAATCGCGATTAATCGGACGACCTGTAAACATTGCTTTGGTGAAGATGTTAGCGAACTGCGACATTGTGGGGACATGCAGAGCCTTGGTGTCACCGAGAGCCACACCCTCACGAACGAAGTGTAGCTTCATCTCTGTGCTTGGTGCGCTGATGCAGAAAGGGTTTGGTACGTCTAGACCGTGCTGATGTTGTTGCAGTAGACAAGTGTCACACGGGCGTATGAAGCTCAATTAATAGCTGGTGCAGCTTGGTGGCCTAAGCGACTGCACTAGCCGCAACACAATATTCTCTTTAGCGCTAGTGGGACACCGTGGACTGGCGCTTGGAGGATGAGACAAGGTTGTCGTTTAGAAAGACTGCATAACTGGAGATAGAATAGCGTGTGTCTGAACAACCAATCCAATTAGCATCTGAGTAGACCACCAAGTCAAGCTGTGAGGATGGCCGAAGAATGAGTCCTGTGGCCGAAGAACGAGTACCGAATCCAAAGTGCCCCGAATATACTTGAGGATGCACTTGAGAGCAGCAAGATGATTGTCCGATGATCATGCATGTGGAGACAAATCTGTTGAACAACATAGGAGATATCTGGTCAGGTGATGGTTAGATATTGTAGAGTGCCATCCAAGCTAATCTTGGATGAGGCACCGGAGTCTGCAGAAACCTTTGGTTTAGTGTCAACAGTGCAAGGTTTGCAATCTGCCATACCAACCTGATCAAGAATGTCCAAAATGCATCCTGAGGAAATGATGGAGAGGCCCTAGATCCTTTATAGAGTACTCGAGCTGCAACGCCTCAATGATATGCCGAAGCAGGGACAAGGAGGATGCAGTGAGGACGATGTCATCAACGTATGGGACGACGAGGATACAGTGAAGATGATGTCATCAACATATAGAAGCAGATACGCTGTATCAAGTCCGTGGTTGTAGATGAACAGCGATCCATCAAACTTGCCTCATCAAAATCTAAAGAGAAGGTGAGTAGCGAAGCGACTATTCAAGGTCTGAAGCGCTTGTTTCAGACCATAAAGAGATCTGTTTAGGCGGTAGACGAAGGTGTTGATGAGCAATATACAGGGACAACACAGATGAAATGTGGCCAGTTTGACAATCGGGCTGAAGGTTTCGCCGAAATCAACTCTAGGTCATTGAGTGAATTCACAAAGGACCTAGCGTGCCTTGTAGCGCACTAGAGATCTGTCGGCCAGTAGCTTGTGCTTGAAGATCCACTTCCCAGAGACAACATTGGTTATAGAGGGACGCGACACCTAGTCTTAGGTGTTATTCTACAGTAGGGCAGCATACTCCATAGCTGCCTACCAATTGGGGTCGGTGAGGGCGCTACAGAAGGTCAATGGGATCGGTGAGAGGCGAGGCATGGTACATGACAGGTTGCGCTAGTTGGCCTTGCCTCGTCATGGCGTGCTTGTTTGTCACCGCCTCACTGGAGGAACAGGAACAACACCTGTAGCAGTAGATGTCGAGCCGCTGTTCGATTGCGGTGTGGTGCAGTGAGAGTACACGAAGTGGAAATTGCGCGCCGGAGTTACCCCGTCCTGCTAGGCTGCAGACATAACCGCATGTGGCTGTGCAGGCTGCATGGTCACTGGCCGCACGTGGTTGTGCTGGCCGTGGAGACGCCAGGGCCGCATGTGGCTGTGCGGACTGCAAGGACACCATGGACGCACATGGCTATGCAGGCTGTGGAGACAACTGTTTGGGCTGTGGAGACGCTAGGGCCGCATTTGGCCGTGCAGATTGCAAGGACACCATGGACACACGTGGTTATGCATGCTGCGGAGACACCGGGGCGGCACTTGGCTCTGCGGGAGAGGGGGCGGCGGCTAGCTCCGCCTCTGCAGAAAGGAAAAAGGACGGCCGCTGTGAATGTTAGAACCTGCAGGAAGAATGAGCCATGTCTATGGGCAACGACATAACATTAACGAAATCATCTACAAAAGGAGAGGTCTATCGAAGCCTCAGACTGAGTCGCATCAAAGATGACATGGCGTGAAATGATCCTTTTGGAAGTAGGGATCATCTGGATAGAGGTGTTATGATCCTTAGATCATTTGGGGGATAACCATTGCTAGGAAGATGGCCGGGCAAAGCCGGTGTGGAGGGAGACTAGAGTATCTCGGGAATTGGGCGCCCGTTACGGTTTTAGAAGAAGGGAGATTAGAATGATTAGATTGAAACATCTCCTCTCCTTATATAGGGAGGTTTACTTGACCCCTAAGCAAGCGACCGTTATCCCTCTAATAGATCTAATCTAATCCTTATTCTTTCCCGGGTTGCTACAGTACCGCGCTACAGTACCCACGTGGTGCTGTTCACGCATGGGCCATCCTAGGCCCAGCCCCATGACACTTCTCCCCCCCTTCGGAGCCGCTCGCCCACGAGCTGCCGCAGACCTACCTAACGCGACCTAGGATTTAGTCAGCCTGGGCAATTTTATACCGAAAACCGAGCCGAAATGTCGGTTTTTTCGGTTGTCAGTTTCGGCCTCGGTTTTGTTTTCCAACGAAACCAAAGAACCGAGCAACCGACTAGTTCTGCGGGTGGAGCAGCCAACGAGCCAAGCGCATAGCAGCGAGCACATGAGCGTACTACCTACAGCATAACTTGCAAGTGCAACCCAATAGTCCAACTAAGGCCCAACTAAGGCCCATGTATCTCTACGTACATAAACTACAGGAAGGCTGCACCCTTACCTTATCAGGCTATCGTTCGTTCCCTTCCCTCCCATCCCATCCACGGAGTGTGGCGACGGCGGCGGCGCTGGCGCCCAGGCAGCGCCCCTCAAGGCCCTACTCGGGTACTCAGCAGCGGCGGCCGTAGCCCAGAGGGAAGCGCAGCAGCGGTGGCGGGAGCGAAGCGCGGCTACGGCACCCAGGTTGTGGACTGTGGGCAACGCGGTGGCGGCGCCCAGGCCACGGGCGAGAGGTAGATGCGGCCTGCGGCCTGTGGGCAGGAGTGGAGGCGACGCATCGTTTCCATTTTTTATTTTCTTCTTTACTTAAATCTGAGGAACAACCATCTTGTAATCTTATTTCTTTGCTGGCTTGCTTGCTTCGGTTGATTTGGTGGAACCGAAAAACCGAACCGACAAAACCGAAGCCGAATTCGTCTGTTCTTGCTTCTTTGCACAACCGATCGGGTATTAATTTTCTGAAACCGAACTTTTCTACAACCGAACAAACCGAACCGATTTGTCGGTTTAAACCGATTGCCCACTCTGAGGATTTAGCCTTTTACAAATCGGCTTACCTTTGTTTTTTAAAACTAAAATACGAAATAAATCTTGATTGCAACAATGTCCTCCTGATCCCATGGGGAGAGCTCAAAAGCTAGCTTCTAGGAATGGAGAGGCCGGTCACCTTGGTGGAAGATGTGGCATGATCCCCTTGAACCAGAGAAAAATGCTGCCGCCAGGCCCTCTTGTTGCAAGGCAGCAACCTGCCCTTGCATGTCCCTGGTGGAGGCGGTGAGGGATTGGATGAGCTTGGCCAAATCAGCCTTGGTGGGTTTTGTCATTAGTGACGAGATGGAGACAACAGTGTGGTGGCGAGGATGGAGTGGCAGTGGGAGGCGAGGTGGTGGCTGGTGGTGGCATATGAGCAGATGAGGAACGCTTCGTTGAAGGTGCAGGTCTGATCGCTGCCCTCATCTTCCTTATGGTGCACCGTGCCAGGAATCATCACGCTGCTGCCTGTAGCCGCACCGCTGCTTGGAGCTCATGCTTTGACTTCTCCATGCGAGCACAGAAGCGGTTGAGCATCACGACGAGGCAATCCATGTCCTCTGCGAGATGTCGCGTCCCCTCAGTATGGGTGCGGAAGGTGTCATCAACAGCAGAAGCCATGGAATCGGATCGAAACCAAAGCAGGCCGATACCAGATGTTATGCTGCTTAGATCATTTGGGGGATAACCATTGCTAGGAAGATGGTCGGCCAAATTCGGCGTGGAGGGAGACTAGAGTATTTGGGGAATTGGATTTTGGGGAGCGAGGTTTTGCCCCTCAGTGCCTGTTAGGGTTTTAGAAGAAGAGAGATTAGATGATAATATTCTTGCTTGATTAGATTGAAACATCTCCTTTCCTTATATAGAGAGGTTTACTTGACCCCTATGCAAGCGACCCTTATCCATAGATCTAATCTAATGTCTATCCTAATCCTTATTCTTTCCTTGGGTGCTACAATACCACGCTACAGTACCCTCGTGGTACTGTTCATGCCTGGGCCATCCTGGGCCCAGCCCCATGAGAAGAGGTGTGCACCCATGGAAAGATCCACGAAAACCATGAAAAACCAAGAAATCTCATAGTCGGTGTGTACCTGCGAAAGGCATTGGCGGATGCATTGTGACGGCGGTGGTATTGATCAGATATATTCAAATTGCCAACATAAGAACTGAGCTCCAATCTTACACGGGTGATGACTAGCAGCAGAATGATCAGGATTGGGATGGGTTTGGAGGAAGAGCGTGGGCATGAACATGATTGACCTTATCTACTAGCTCTAGCCCACGCTCTGTGTTTACTATTCCCGCTCGTGGCTACCCGCGCTTTGTTTTCTCGATTTCCCGCCCGTGATTGTCTGCGGTCTGTTTTCGTGATTTCCCACATGTGGCAGCCCGCGCTGTTTCCCGTACGAGCTCATCTGCTTACGTGCCAGTGATGCCTAGCTCCGTCTTTTTCTCTGCTTCTACACTCCTTAGATGCCGCCTTGCGTGTAGGCGGAGCGCAGAGGCGCGCCCAACGCTTGATTGGATGTGCACTCACCTAAACAAGAAGCTGGGCCTCCAACTAGCGCTTAAGCCCTTGTAAACTTGTGTTTGACTACGTTTTTAGAGCACTGGGCATAGTAGCGAATTGTCCACCCTGTCGCCTCGTTTGCCTAGGCGATTGTTGGGAGGAGTGCCTTCGAAGCTGGTAGAGCCCAAGGACGGTGGAGGCTGATCCTGATGGGCAGGCACCAGAGTGGAACACTACGTGTAGGCAACTACTAAGGGAGTGGAGGGCATGGACAATCGATGCTCCTCATTAAGTTCAACAACCACCATGGCATGGGTGAGTGTCAACTCAGAGCGACGCCGGTTAATTCTTGGTCCAAGCTCTCTGTGACTCGCGGAGACCCCACTACTGACCCCTCGGTTTACTAAAATCTGGCTGTTGCAGTACCTCATGATGGCTTGGCATGTTCACCCGCTACCAGAGGTGGCGCAGCTTCGGGAGCTGGAGGCGAGGATGAATGAATATTGGCTGCGTCTGGAGTAGCTCCGCGCTGTGCTCGAGCATTAGCGTACCAGTCGTGGCGACAGTGGAGCGGTCCGACGCAGGGCTCGCGACGTCCACCAGCTCATCATCAACGACGACGGGGCCGACACCCCGAAGCCTTTCCCTGACCCAGCCAGAACATCACTGCCGCGGCGATGCTAATCCTTGTGTTAAGAGTAAATAGGAATAGTACCACATTGTCTACCCACGTGGGGTGTTAGTCCTATGTGTTGAAATATAAGTGAATTGCCCACCTTTCTCCATCAGCCTAAGCTTTTGGGTTGAATTGGTCGGTACATGCAACTCAATATGGCATTGGAGCCAGAGGTCTCGAGTTCGAATCCTGGTTAGCGCAATTAAAAAAAATAATTGTTGCTCGCTCCTATTTCATGTCTAAGGCTTGCCCGTCGCTGAGATCTCTCGCCGGAGCCTCGACGTAAGGGGAGTGTTGAAATATAAGTGAATTGCCCACCTTTCTCCATCAGCTTAAGCTTTTGGGTTGAATTGGTCGGTGCATGCAACTCAATACTATGTACTCTATATAATTAGCCCATGAGGCCCAATGCAATACAAGGCGAATTACACATTATATGTATCCTACCAATTCTATTCTTTCTTCTTGGTATCTAGAGGGTTACGATCCTATGACCTAACCTAGGCTTCCGCTGCCGCCGCCGCCACGCGTCCCCGTTGAGAGATCGATCTCCGCCGGGGGCAGCGCCCTAGTAGGATGCGCGGCTAATCCTTCCGATCCGCCGCGTGTGTCGTCGTCAAGCCGGCAGCAAGCAAGGGACCACCCGCCGCGGGCGCCTTCAGTCCTTGTCGCCCCTCCCAGCCCCCACCTACTCCTCCAGCGCCAGTGCTGCTGCTGCGCGCGCATGGCTGTGGAGGAGGCCCGTGCGGCACCGGGCTGTTGGCGACACCGGATGGCCGCGCACCGTCTCATCCTCGACGCCCTCTCCTCCACGCTGTCGTCGGGCCTGCTCCACTTCCTCCCCTGAGCGCCGATGCTGCTGCTGCGCGCGCATGGCTGTGGAGGAGGCTGTTGGGAACGTCCGCCTGTCATGCCTCTGGAGTGGTGGCGCCGCTCGAGCTGCACGCCGCCCTGAGATTGTACCCGCAGGTTCATCATTCTACTGCTATGCTGTTTTTTTTTTCCTTTTTCCCGATCAGAGATCGGGATTGAGTCGCCCTGCCGCTCCAACGTCGACCACCCCCGAGGACGAGGCTATTGATGCGCCTTCCTAGGCTGCAACGCTGACGCTCGCGGTTGTGCCATCACCGCAGGTGCCGTCGCTGGCACCGCCCATGTTGCTGGTTCTCTTCGTCACGCTGGCTCCCGATCTGAATCTGCGCCTACTGCCACTACCTCGCGGACACAGCCACTGGTGTTGTTGAAGGAAGATGCATGTGTGTTTGTTGACACGTCCAATCTGCAACATCTACCTTCGCCGTCCAGTTTGCTCATCGTCCTGCTGCGGTTATCGGCAAAGGAGCTGCTGATTCTATGTATTCGTCTGCCTTCGTTGACTTCGGACCTGCGCCCTCCTCCCTGGCTTCAACCACGTCCACCTCGACCTCGGCTACCTCGGTCAAAAGGGCTACCGTCTTGCATGAGGACTCATTGGCTTCTTCTCCAGACACAGCATATGCGCCGCATCGACTGTTATGACTACGGGGGGATGTTACTAGTCAGCTTCTTCTCCAGTCTCATCGTTTGCAGCGCTCCTGCTGTGACTGCGCGGGGGGGGGGGGGGGGGGATGTTAGAGTAAATAGGAATAGTACCACATTGTCTACCCATGTGGGGTAAGTCCTATGTACTCTATATAATTAGCCCATGAGGCCCAATGCAATACAAGGCGAATTACACATTATATGCATCATACCAATTCTATTCTTTCTACACCTTGTGTTCTTCTTGCACACCATTCTAGCCTAAGCATGCAAATACAAATTTACTAGCCTGTGTTAGGACCCCCCCCAATTCTTACTACCGACAGAAACCGATCCCGATAAGTTTTGGGGCACTCGAACCCGAAAACCGTGGGCGAAAAATTAGACTCAAACCCGAAACTGCTGGAACCGAAACTTGTGGATACCCCTGCCTAGTTCTCCATGTTTGATAAAAACTTGAGGAGCCCACGTTTCGCGTGGGAGGGAAAAACGCGTGGGAAATTTCTTTTCCTTAACGGGTGGTACTGTTCTTTAACGGATATGTTACTGCTTTTTATTGGGTGTTAATTTTCCTTAGCGGCATGTATTGTTCATTAACGGGTGCTACTGCTTCCTTAACGGATATGTTACTGTTCCTTAGCGGGTATGGTACTGTTCCTTAACGGGTGATACTGATCCTTAACGGGCGGTGCTATTTAACCGGATCTGTTACTGTAGATGAACAGAGTCACCACGTTTAAGGGTTTATAGATTGCTAACCCATTCCATTTCATGGTTGAGTATATAATTTTAA
This sequence comes from Eremochloa ophiuroides, assembly GCA_038502445.1. NCBI lineage: Eukaryota > Viridiplantae > Streptophyta > Magnoliopsida > Poales > Poaceae > Eremochloa > Eremochloa ophiuroides. The sequence goes on from JAHLJS010000002.1 coordinate 53,340,196, forward strand.
GGACCGCTATTTAGTTTTAGGTTCTTATCTAATAAAAACTAGGTCAACTCCTTGATCTATATCTTCCTCTCCCAGTCCTACAATAACAATTTGGTGCATACATGCAACATCTCATTTTGTAAAGGTTGGCTCCTCTAAAATAAGATTTTGTAGCTGAAGAAATCTAAAGTATGTAGCCTAGTCATTTAAAGTTTCCTTTTTAGTTTACTTTGTGTTATGGCTTTGAGGATACTTCTTAGGTCCTATTTTCTCCCTTTCTTGCAGATTGGATTGTATTTTTTCAATGTCTAGACTCCCTATTTGCCAATTTGTTTTGAGAAAAAACGATTTTGGAACACACTGATTCATATAACCGTATTCATATGAGATGTTGCTTCCTTTTTGTGCAGATAGCTGCAGGACTCGCTATATTATATTTTTAGCAAGTCTATTCGCTAGTTTATTTCTTGCTAAAATTTTTTATGTGAATTGTTTTTGGATGCACTGCTTCTTTTTGTGATCAAATTAATACTTATTTTTCCTTTTACTATAGATTGGATTTGGTGACAGGTTTTGTTTCTTAAATTGGATTGGTTCTTTTACCAAATTTGGTTATCTGAAATCTCATGGGCTCTTTCTTTTAATACAACTGTCATCATTCAGTCCATAAATAAATGGTAGATGTTTTACTTTCTCGAACATGATAGGTGTTTTTTTTCTAAAGTGGATTGATGCTTTTATCAAATATTTTCACTTTGTTTGGTTACGTGAAATCACATTGACTCTTTCTTAGTTTCTTTTAATTTAGATAAATAGAAGCCTATGAAAACACTGAATAATTTTCCATCCTTGTGATATGACTGGTACATGATTTGCCATTCTAACCCACTCTAGTTGACTATGATAATCCAAAATGTTAGTGACATGTAATTGACACTCCCTAAGAATGGCAAAAGAATAATTGCCGAATAATGGGGATGAAGTTATAATCCAAAATGTAGTGACATGTAATTGGCGCTACGTAAGTATGGCAAAAGAATAATTGTCGAATAATGGAGATGGAGTTTGTCTTTTTGCTCATGTCTTCATGTTTGATTTTTCCATTCCTATTTCCTATATGCTATCTCCGTCCCAAAATGAGTGCACTTTTGGGATGTTTCGGTGAGATCTATGCTACTTAGGAATTACGTATATATTCCTATCAACATTGTTTTTCTCTAGATCATGCAAGAGAGTTGTGTATCATTATATTCAGAAGAAAATAGGGGCAAGGACCCACACAAGAAACCTTACACATGCACAACACAACCCACTAGGATCGTTAACAGTCTCGGCTTTAACAAGAGTTAGAGAAGACAACATCCACATTCAGCCCATGGGCAAGGTGGTGATTGATCCTTTTTGCCCCAGCAACACCCCAAAATGATGCTCCTCAGTAGCAACCAAATGTGCTCTAGGACCTCAAGCACAGAAGGATTATGAGGATTGCACAATGTCCACGCATGCTAGAGAAAGGTGATAGCTGTAATCCTTGTGCTTATCTCTATCTAGAGTAGTTGGTGGAGCATCTTATCCTTTAGGCATCTGCTTTAGTTGTTGGAATATGTCGTAGTCCTTTCTTAGGGACCAAGTTTGCTACTCTATATATTCTCTAATCCTGCCATTGTTTGTGGTAAGGCTAATGAAAAGCCAAATCTAGCCCATACTCATATTTATCTACTAACAAATGGTATCAAGAGCCTGAGTTAATCTCCGGATTTCTTCTTCTACCCATCCCAACCTGGGCCATGTCTCACCGCTCTGTCTTCGTCGAATCCATCGCATCTGCCACCATCGGCGCGTGGCGTCAGCAGACGTCCGCACATGAGTCACGCACGAGCGGGCGTGCGGGTGCCTGGCGACGAGGATCAGTGAGCGGCACGCGACGAGGAGTTCCTCGATGAGCGGGAGATGCAGCAAGCGGCTCGCGAGGTGGAGCGGGCCTGGCGCGAGAGGGAGCGCGCGGCCTGCGAGGGGCGTCTCCGCGTAGCGGAAGCCATGGCAGAGCGCGAGGCTGTGACGGCTCGTGCGGCTGCGGCTGCAGCCAAGGCCGTTGTGCGCGCGAAGGATGCCCGCGATCGCGACAATCTTTTCTCCGATATCTCCAACTCAATGGGACTCGCGGACGGCCGAGCGGGATGCACACGGTGCACGCTATCACCGTTACGTGCGCGGACGCGGACAGTCGAGAACCGCGCAAGCGGGAGCTATGGTGATTCGCTCGTGGCCCTGATGGACCCCGCGCGGGAGGTGGCCACGAGCAGGAGCGCGCGCGAGAAGGTGCTCGCGACGTGCTGTTGGACGTGGACGCATAGGACTTCGGACGCGACGCTGTTGTCCGTGATGGATGCGACTTCTACGACCCCAACGGCCACAACACAAGGAGATCTGGCAGACACGAGATGTGGGACCGCGAGCAGGCGTGGAACGTGCGCGGAGCTCGTGCTGCCGAGGCCTGGCTTGAGCAAGAGGAGCTCCGCAATGCACGAGGCTGTGGTGATCGCGACGGCGACCGCGGCAATGACGACTGGCGAGATCCACGGGTCGTGGGCGCGCTGGTGGAGCAACGACGGCGGGAGCGTGCGGAGCTGGAGCAGTCTCTGTGGGACTTCGACATTAGGAACCGCGACGACCCCGACCGCGATCGGGCACTGTACAGGCGGGACGTCGACGGGGATGGGATGCTGGTGAGCGTAGCCCTCACAGGCGGCGCGCCTCTCTTCCCCATATCGGTGCCGCGACCACTGTGGCTGGCGCAACTCCTCCCGCAGTTAAGACTATCATCCGCGACTCCGACAGCGGTAGCGGATGGCCCATGCTCACCAAGACCAACTACAACGAGTGGTCTATGGTGATGAAGGTGAAGATGCAGACGCGGCTCGTTTAATTCTTGCTTGATTAAATTGATATATCTCCTCTCCTTATATAGAGAAGTTTACTTGAATTACAAGCAAGGCTTACTTGGCACCTAAGTAAGCGACCCTTATCTCTAATTAACCCTAACGGGCTATCGCCAGCCCCGACCAATAGCCCCCTGAGTACTCTTAACAAGCGGGGTCAAATCAGCAGAACAATTATTGTCAATAGTAAACTGGCGAACAGAGATGAGATTCTTAATAATCTGTGGTGACATAAAGACATTATTAAGACGTAAGGTAGGTGACAACTCTGTGGAGCCCGTGGCAGTAAAGTAGAACCATTACCGACAACAATAGCTGAACGAGTAGGGTTCCGCGGGAAAAGAACGTGTGAAAGGGAGGAGTGAGATGTCATGTGTGAGGTACCACCTGAGTCATAGTACCATTCGTTGGATGAAGGAGGGTTTAGCGACATCGTGCTGAAGGCGAAGGCTGAAGGCGAGGGCCGACGGGTCCCAAGAAGGGAGGCCGGCCGCAGAGTTGTAGTTCCCATGGGCGATCCACTGTCCTGGGCCATCCACAGTAGGGACAGCGCCGGGCTGCTGGTGACCAGCAAGTGCTTGCTACTGCTGCTGCGCCTGCAGGTGGGGAGGCACTGGAATAGGTGCTAGAGGAGGCCGAGGACCCCGTGGTCACATCTGGATGCTCCCCATCCATGGGTTGTAGAAGCTGGGCCAGGGCCGGCTACCAGCAGCGGGCTGCTACTGTTGCTGCGTACCAGCAGCTTGCTGGTGCTGTTGAGGACCAGCAGGGGCGCGTGGCTGATATGGAACTACTAGGGATAGATGGATTAGCGGAGAGACAGCCCGGATTGCCACCCTTCCTTGGGAACTATCTTAGGGTTTCTTCTCGCTTGACTCCAACTCGATACATGATGGTCCTTTTTATAGAGACGGCTTACTTAACCCCTAAGGAAATATCCATTAGTCTAACTTATCCCTTGCCTAATTAATCAATCTAATCTAATCTAATCTAATCAAGTGTCGCACGGGCCTCTGGCCCGGCTCCAGCTACTGTAACAGTGGCCCATGTCTAGAGGAGCCACTGCCGCTGCTGCCTTTGCCTCCACTGCCACGCCTGTTGCGACGGTTGTTTGGAGGCTTGGAGCTCCCACCAGCGCCCCGAGGGTTGGCCTAGAGGACGCAGGAGTGTTGGAGACGACGAGCGCGCTGGCAGGGGCGTCCTTGCGGTTCTCCATGGAGAGTTCTTCAAGGATGAGGTCGTCACGGGCCTCCAGGAGGAGGGGAAGGGTCGAGCGCGACGAAGGAGCGCCCCATCGTGGCTGAACCGCTCATTGAGGTCGCGGATGACGTTGAGGACGAGGGTGTGGTCGGTGGCGACCTCGCCAAGGGCGGTGAGATCATCAGCCATCTTCTTCAGCTTGCGGCAGTAGTCGGTGACGGAGAGGTCGCCCTGAACGAAGGCGTGGAAACACCTCTCAAGGTGGATGGAGCGAAGCCTCCCGGTTACCAAGGAACGGCGACTCGACGGCGAGCCAGGCATGCCGAGCCCTGGGCTGAGATGATCTCGCCGAGGTCGTCGGTGAGCATGGTGACGATCCAGGACTTGACAACGCAGTCCATCGAAGCCCAATCTGGTGAAGATGGGGCTGGAGGGTCCTCATGGATATGTTCCTGAAGAGAGAACTAGCTGAGGATAAGTAGAAACTGATCACGCTATCGGTTGAAGTTACCGAAGTCGACGTCGAGGATGGTGGTGATGTGGTTTCGGATGTTGCTAACGGAGACAGCCTGTGCATGAAGCTGGAGAAGGGTGACGACCTCGTGGTGGAGCATAGCGGCGCGGAGATGGCCACGGTGAACTCCGAGTTCGTCGGAGTTCCAACGGTGAAACTGGCGGCGAAGCGCTGAATGTTACCCGAGCTTAATTCGAATCACTAGCGGTACGGGAAGGTGGTGGTCATGGCGAAGCTCTGTGCGAGATTTGGAGAGCAATGGCACGGTGGGTTGGCGGAATTTTGCCGTTGAGAACAATGGCAGCTCTGTGTTGTGCTCTCGGTCCTGACGACTGTGAACTTGAGAAATGAAAAGCGAAGAGAACAACCCAGAGGGTGAATGGATCACGGGTTACGCGTCCTCTCTTCTATGCGCGATTTCTCACGCCGTCGACGGCGTACGACGACAGGTGGCTCGGCCTTTTCGACATCGACGTGTCGACCGCTTTCCAAAGCCATTTAAATAGCAAAGATCGATCAGGCCGACTGACAGGCCATTTTCGGGCCCGATTAGCTCCTAAACTGCGTGATTTCAGATGAAATTCCTCTAATGAAAGTTGTAGTGCTATTTAAATGGTGGCTCTATGATGAAACTTTGATTCAAGGATCGAGAGCTGGTTCGGCCTGGAATTCGAACTAGTAGATTTTCAGTGAACTAAAACAACCTTCAATTCAACTTAGGAGCCCTGTTTGACTAGGCCAGAGGCATTTTCATGCTTGGTCCATAAGACAAAGTTTGTTACTCATATAATTTATAAAAGTTTATTAAGGACGCATTATCATGCAAACACTTAAGTCCACTATTTGGTTTGGTCAAACTATAGTGTCCTAGGGTAGGGTTTAGGTCAACTATCATGTAGCAAGTTAATTGGACAATAACCCCAACACAAACTTTGCTCCATCAGTGACCCTAAGTAGGTCTAGGTTGTTTTAGTGAATATAGTCCAACTATTTTGCACTTAGAAACACATTCAATCCCAAACATGAATAACCAAACATAATAATGATTATCTAACACCGCCAAAGAGAACCATTTCATGCTTCGATATGAAAAAGGGAATAATGATGCTGATGATTATGGAATGCACGTGCAAAATGCATGACCAACAGCTATAGTGTTACTATGGCTAGCTAGGGCATTGGTGGAGTGCCAGCTGTTGACATCGTGCTTGTAGGCTCCCCCTGAATTGGTGACGACGAGCGCGAGAGACCTGATGGTGTAGCCAGCATCGGTGAAGTTGACTCATCCACCGGCAGCGATGAACTCATTGCTCCCCCAGCTCTTCCAAGCCATGTGTACTCGACGGTGAAGTCTTCATCCGTCTGGTGCTGAGTACTCACCTTTGGACTAGTCCTAGCCGCATCCCTCATTGAAGACGACATCGCATGACACACGCACGGACTGGGTCACCAGATCGAGGATGCGGTACGCCTTGGCACCCTCTGCATACCCGATGAAGACCCCATGCTTGCTTCGGTCGTCAAGCTATCCACCTGGTTGCGCTCCTCGGCGTAGGTGAGGCAGCCGAGTGTGCGGAGATGCGATATTGTCTGTGATCGCCAATGTCGCTCCTCGTATGGTGTCTTGACCTGCAAGCTCTTCGTCGCCGATACATTGAGCAGATAGACTACTATCATCATCGCCTCTCCCCAGTACTTGGCCATCGTTCCTCTCGGCTCTATCTCTGTGCGTATGGTGGTGGCTGCAGCAAGCTATTCTCTCCGGCTTTAGAAATCATGTGGCTCAGCACATCCGTCTCTAGGATAAACAACATTGACACGTAATAATTATACTTTGGAAATGGAGAAAGTAGTAAAGCTTACTGAAGCTACCTGTCCATGATAAGTGTACTTATTTAGTAGGATAATTTTTAAATGCTAGAAGTACACACTTATTTCGGGACGGATGGAGTAATGTCTCATGTAGATGATCAGACCTCTACTGTTTCCCCATTTTTTTTCTTTGTAAATACTTGCGTTTCTCTTTCATTCTCATGTCGCTAACAATCTTAAGTTATGTTGTATGCTATTTTTACTATGCATTTGGTATTCTAGGCCTGGGAAGTAGCTGCACAAGTTGTTAAAGATGAAGAGGATGCTAAACAGAAACTATGTGATGACCTGAACCATCTAGTATGCTTTTAATTTTTCTTTTATGAATATATGTCCACCATTGCATCATATGTTATTAAGATATTTTTTTCTTTTATTTAATTAGGTCCAGGAGAGTGCTGCTTCCCAATATGCAAGATTAGAGGAGCTGAAGAAACGTTTAGAATCTCTAAATCCCAGCAGGGATTCTATCAATGTTTCAGTAAGTAAATAGCCACAAGGCCATAGATTTGATGTTTCACCGTTGAATTATTTATTTCTCACTGTCAGTGCTTCTGCTTTAGTGTTAACAGGATCTAGTCTTATTTGATTATATGTTTCCTGTTTAGTAGTAGACATTAGTTCTTTTGTTGTTTTCTGGGCAGATAATGTTGGTTTTGGTCTCAACTAAGTATGTGTATGCTCCGTATTACTTTTTGTCTCACCATTTCTTGTTATATCAGGTTGTTTATACTGCACAGCACGCTCTGAATTCAGTACCACAGGAGCCACAAAATCCTGCAGATGTAATTGGCCGTCAGAATATTGCCACACAGCCTGTTGCAGAGGCAGAAGAGAAGAGAAGACCATCGAACTCGGCAAGGGGGAGGGGTGGTGTGATGATCCTTCCGAAGGGAAGAGGGAGTTCTGGGTCAGGATGGACAGGTGCTGGGTTTGATGTAGATAGCCGTACATGACGCCCAGTATTTCAAGTTATATGTACATTAAAATCATGCTCTCCTAAATTCACAAGAATTAGATTGGTATCCTTTTTTTTCCCCCTGATTTAGCCATTCCAGAGTTATAGTGAGGTGTGCGTTTGATCATTTGTTTATCAATTCTATTTGAATCATTAACAAAATTAATCAAAGTTTTAGTTAACATATACATTTTCAAAGGCAAAAAAATCTTACCATGGCATGAAATATGTTAAATGCCTTAGGATCTGAGAGCAAGTAAACTCCAGAGGTGGAGATGAGTATATATAGAGGGTCTGAGAACTTCATGGGCTAGGCCATATAGGCCTATAATATAAGAGCTATTTAACACCCCCCTTCAGACTCAAGGTGGAAGCGGAGGATTGTAAGCATTGAGTTTGATCGAGTGAAGTCGATGCAGCTCTCTGAGTTTGTGCTCTAGTGAAAAGCCAGCAGCCCAGATCACAGATACAACACTCATGCCAAGCATAAGGAGCCTGTTTAAGACCATATAAAGCACAACGAAAAAGGGGGTGGTTGCATATAAGCTTCTTCAGTCAAATCACCATGAAGAAATACATTCTTGACATCCATTTGAGATATGGACCAAGAAGAAGAAGCAGCCACTGCAAGTAACCTACGAACCATCGTCATATGAGCAACAGATGCAACCGTCATCATAAGTTGATTTTGAATAACTTTCGACTTCGGCTCGGCTCGTTAGGCTTGGCTCGTTAAGCTCGGCTTGAAGTTGGGTCTTAAATAATTCAGAAGACCATGATAAATAAGATTATGTTAATTTCGAAAAAAGCTTGTAAAAAAAGTATACCTGGCTCGATATCCAGCCCTAAATGTCTCATCTTAATCTAGACCTTGGGTGCGTTAAAAACCTCCGGCAACAAGACGAGTTTTATATCTCTCTATAGAGCCATCAGACTTGGTCTTAACTTTGAATACCCACTTAGATGTAATGGTACCATGTGTGATGGCAATGGAACAATATCCCAAGTGCCTTGACGATCAAGGCAAGCGAGTTCCTCAGACATAGCAAGCTGCCACTCTGGGATACAAGAAGCTTCCTGATAAGTGGATGGAACATCAACAATAGCATTGGCATGAGGAAAACCATACTTGTCTGCAGGATGAATAGAGCCATGATCTTGAGATTATATCGCAGACCAACATGTAACTCATTAGAAATAATAGATGACTCATCAATAGTATTATTATTAAAATCAACAACAAGGGGCTCGTCAGGACTGGCCAAGGTGGTCGAACTAGGAGGAAGTTGTGTAGTGTTTTTAGAACGACGACTTAAAACACGTGTAGCGGGTGGTTTAGAGAAAGAGTGAGTTGGTGAAGATGGAGTTGTTGTAGGAGGTAAAGGTCGCGTGATGGAAATAGGAGCATGTGTGGAGGCGTCATCGCTAGATGAAAAAGGAGGGAGACACAAAATGGAGGTGGACTCTATGGGGGAATATGAGGGGTTGGTGGTTGGATTATAAAAGAAAGGATGGTCCTCAACAAATTAACATCACGAGAGATACGTATATGATGGGAAGAAGCGTCATAACATCGATAACCCTTATGCTCAGGACTATTCCCCAGAAAAACACACTCAACAGAGTGTGCAGTCACTTTAGTGTGCTCACGAGGGGCAAGCAAAACATAGCATGTGCATCACAAAATGCGAAGATGGTCATTGCTAGGAGGAGTACCATAAAGTGCCTCACCAGGGCATTGGTCCAACAGCTTGGATGAGGGTTGACTATTGATGAGGTAGACGGCAGTGGAAACAGCTCCACCCCAAAAATGAGAAGGGACAAAAGATGAAATCAAAAGGGTGCGAGCTGTCTCTATGAGATGACGATGTTTTTGTTCAGCAACGCCATTCTGAATATGAGCACCTGGACACGAGAGTTGTGCAAGGGTACCCTCAGAGGAAAAAAATGGTGAAAAGCGGCAGACAAGTATTCACCCCAGAGTTAGAGCGAAGAATTTTAATGGGAGTAGAAAATTGTGTGTGAACCGTTCGAATAAGATCAAATGGTTTAACAGACCGAGAAGCACTACAAGAATAAGGAAGTTGTATTGGTTTGCCAAGTTTACAACTCTTACAATGAAAGCTAGACTCAATCGATGTATGTATTAAACAACCTTTATTAATCATGAAGGACAAATGAGACCCACAAAGATGACCAAGATGATGATGCCACTTGGCAATGGAGGCTGAGGACGATGCAGCAGTTGAGGCACGAGCTGTAGATGCAATAGATGAAGGGAGATGTAGGGTGTCAAAAACTTAGAGGGTAGAAGCACCTCTACGGCGACGGCCAGTCCCAATCACTTTCCCGCTGTGACGGTTCCGAATAAAACTAAATGAGTCATCAAAACCAACAAAATAATTTTGGTCGGTAACTTGACCAATCGATAGAAGATTCATACACAGAGGCACAAAAGAAACATCTAGTACACAAAAATGATTATTGTAAAGGGAACCTTGATGAGTGATGTGACAAAAAGTACCATCTGCTGTCTGAATAGAAGCGCCTTCAGTGACAGGCTTGCAGGTAACCAGCTGGGACTGATCAGATGTCACATGAAAGGAGGCTCTCAAATCAAGCACCCAGGACGAAGGAGCACTGACAGTCGAGGTAGCAGCAACAGAAACAGTGCCACCAGCTGAACCTCTAAGAGTGGAAGAAGTACCACGACCACGAGCAGCACGACGAGCACAGAATTCAGCTAGCTTCTCTAGATGCTTAGCAAAACAATTGTCTTTACTATGATTAGTTCTGCCACAATGCTTACAGGGTTCTTTCAATGTACTAGTCCTCTGATGAGAAGCTGCCAACACAATGTGAGGGTTAGGCACAGAAGAAGACAAGGCCGGCAGACGTGTCTCTTTAGCAAGCAGTTCAGACAATGCCTTTGCCATGGTCAGAGCAGAAGTATGAAGCAATCTGGTACGAATAGAATCACACTGTGCCCTGACTCCCATGACAAATCTATAAGTAAGAGCTGCTCCATAAATGAAAGTGTAGTACAGTTCGGACCTGCTGTACACTGAGGCACCATGGAAATCAAAGGCCCCATCAAGCGATCGAAGGCATAATCATCAATGGACATATCTCTTTGCTCAATAACATGAAGCTGATATATGAGAGTGTGTTGAAAGTGATGAGGACATCATCCTCTTGGATATGACCACGTTAAACACTTCTAAACCAAACGTGCAACCATTTTATATGAGTCTTATTATTAATACATTTGGTGAATTGGTGCTGCACCCTAAAGTGTGTTTATTTTCGTTTTCAGAATTACTTACATGGTTCAAAGGAAGGTTTGATTGCATACGGAAAGCATGGAAGGTTAATAATGTTGATTGGGGACTAAGACCAAGTATTCCTAAAGTCCTCCACCAGACTACCACGTCACTTCAGCCTAAGGAAGGAAAGAGTCCAAGTCCCACACGTTTTGGATGTGCAATTCGGACTGCAGAACAGTCCAGACGACGGTCAGCACGACTTCATACGGACTTCGATTGGGACGTTCTAGCACTTTTTGTAAAGCATATCAAATTTACTTTTCAATGGATCTACTCGTTCCCATATCATATCAGATGCGTTCGTAGTAGTCGTTTTAACGTCTGGGCCTTCTCTGCTTATGGTGTTGCGTCCCAATTTTCGGCTGTTGGCCCATGTATCGAGTTGGAATTAGGGACACGTCCTAGGGTTGAACGATGACCCCAACACCACCTTGGTTGTCCTTCCATCTACATATACGCCTCTAGAGCTGCTACTTTCCTGTAGACACGTGTGTTGACTAGACCATCCGTTCTACTCGATTCGGAACCCCACCTTCATGTGTATCAGATCTGAACCTTCATCTCATATTTGCAATTGAGTGCTTGTTCTTCTTGTTCTTGTTTCTTCGATTGCTTGCAGGAATAACCCTAGTGATTTGGTTGGTCATGCTCCGCAAGATCGCGTGCAACCGCTGGAGTTGGTGTTTCGGTCGCTAAGGCGTAGCGTCCTTGGATGGTTGTAGTCAGGCCGTGAACGTCTCTCTAGTCCAAATTGAAGTTATCCATCTCCACTGGAAGATCGGGACAACCCATACTCTATCAAGTGGTATTCAAAGCAAAGGTTTGATCGGTGAGAGATTTTAGTTTGTATCACTTTTCCTATAATCCAGAAAGAGCCAAAAAAAATAGTAGATTCAAGATCTTTTATGCCCTTTACTAGTACTAGTTAGTTCAGGCTTGTTGAGATTGGTTTACATCGGTTGAGTCGAGTTGCTGGTGTTAGTTTTAGTATTTTAGAGTTTCGAGTTCTTGTCGCGTTTTGGTCACTATCAATCATATTATTTCCGCTGCCATCACCACCACCATATACATCTCCATTACACCATATTCATCTCCATTGCAGTAATTTCCATCATATGCATCTTTGCTGCATCATAACCATCCCCGCTATTTTGTTTAACACTGGCAAAATCTGATTTGGGCACACAAAGAAAAATCTGCATTGTTAGTTTTTTAAAGATTTAGATTTGTTCTGGTTGTGCAAAGTAAAAGAAAGGAAGAAGAAAAATAAGAATGAAAAAGAAAGGAGAAAAGACAGAGAAACACATTATAAATTGCTTTTCTAAATCTGATTTGCAAAGATTCGGATTTGTTCTGGTTGTGCAAAATAAAAGAAAGAAGAAAAAAGAGAAAGAAAGAGAAAGAGAAAAGAAAGAAAAGGAGAGAGAAGGAAAAGAAGGGGGAGTGAATTCTTGCTATTCTTGTGCCTTATTTCCTGCTGTACCGTGACTTCATTTGTGTCCTGGCTCGCGTCTATAGCACGGTCTAGCCTAGGACCAGCAAGGAACCACCGTTGAACGATTTCTTAGCTTACTTTTGTGACTATTGTGGTGCTAGTACTTCCTTGTGTATTAGTTTCAGCCCTCCTACAGATCCACATATCCAATTACAGCTTGACAGGTGTTGCTGCGGTACCGATACACTTTTTTCATGTTTTCTGACTTGTTGGTTGCCACCGCCTCCTGTTTGGCTTGGTAAGAACTTGTAAGAGTGTGTTTCAACAAGTTCAAAGTGAGAGAATTGCAATAACCACATCCTTGTAGTTGATAGGAGCATACATGTTATTGTGTAGCATACATGTTATTGTGTGTTTCTTGTTTTCTACTAGTCATGGCAGGTAATACAGAGATTTGTGAGCTCATGACATTACACCCTCATATTCTCGATGTCATTCAACACTTGCCTTCATTTGCTGGTAAATTCGACCCTCATGCAGACATTAATTGGGAGCTAATGGTAGATAAAGAATTTGAAGAATATGATTTGTTTGAGAAACAAATGGTTTTTTGCTGCATCTAATGCTTTGACTAAGGATGCTTTGTATGAATGGAAACACCTCTATAGATTTCGTATAGCTCCTCAATCATGGAAAGATGTGAAAAAACACTTTAGAGATGTTTTTGTTCCTGAGTATTATTCTGAAATTTTGTATAGAGAACTTCAATCTATAAAATAAGAAAACAAAACTGCAGCAGAATACATGGATAAAATAAAATTATGTTTGCTACGTTGTGGCTTAGAAGAAACCGGTGAACTTTTGGAACATAGATTTTTGCAAGGTCTTAACATGGAAATTCAGAACATTCTTGTTGATAAACATTATAACACGTTTGATGAGTTATTTGATGTTCCTTGTGATTATGAAAGAAAGCTTAAATTGTGTTAAACAAACACTAAAGAAGCACTTGTCTCGCCTATTACTAACCTTTTGCAAGAGGATGGGAACAATACCATTGAGTGCATTGAGCGATTTGAGCAACTACACCCAATAATGATTGTCCAGCACCCACCACATCGGAAGAGAGCGAGAACACATTTGATGCTACAATCACTTCCTGTGAGTCTGATCACACTTCACTTATATCTAGAAGGCAACTAGCACTTGGACATGATAATTTTATTCTTAACGATACGCATGCTGCAGTAAGGCGTGTTCATTGCATTGCTAGTGAGAAAGAGGAGTTTAATATCTTATCTTCTTTCAATTATTTAGGTTATATTGAACTTGATTTTCTTTGTGATCTGAATAGTTTGGAGAATGATATATCTATGAAATCTGGTTTGCGAAATTTTAATCGTTGCTCACTTCATGCAATTGGCAAATATGACAGCAAAGGAGAATATTTGGTGCATAAAGTTTATATTTGCGCTAATATGAAATCCCAAGTTAATGTGCAATAATATGACCAATTCAAGGTATACTCTAGCTATAACCATGCCATGTCGAGGTCCCCTTGTTTTATTGTAAAGAAACAGGATAAATCACAAAAAGGGGAGCAAGGTTGGCTAATGCCTACAATATGCACTCCAACAATGGTCAAACCGAGGACGGTTTGCTATCAAGAAGGGGAGAATGATGAGGACATCATCAGCTTGGATATGACCTTGTTAAACACTTCTAAACCAAAGGTGCAACCATTCTATATGAGTCTTATTATTAATACATTTGATGAATTGGTGCTGCACCATAAAGTTTGTTTATTTTCATTTTCAGAATTACCTACATGGATCAAGGGAAGGTTTCATTGCATACGGAAAGCATGAAAGGTTAATAATGGTTATTGGGGACTAAGTCCAAGTATTCCTAAAGTCCTCCGTCAAGCTACCACGTCACTTCAGCCCAAGGAAGGAAAGAGTCCAAGTCCCACACGTTTTGGATGTGCAATTTGGACTGCAGAACAGTCCAAACTTGCGACGGTCGCCATGACTTTATACGGACTTCGATTGGGATGTTCTAGCAATTTGGAAAGCATATCAAGTTTACTTTACAACGGATCTACACTCGTTCCCATATCATATCAGATGCGTTCGTAGTGGTCGTTTTAACGTCTGACCTCCTCTGCTTATGGTGCTGCGTCACCCAATTTTGGGTTGTTGGCCCATGTATCGAGTTGGGTCCATTAGTAACGTGTCGTAGGGCCTTCATTCAAGGTTATCGGCTAAAGAGCCAATACCCGATATCATGAATCGATTGTATAAATACAAAGGTACATGAATGATAGCAAATTATATTAATTAAATCCTAAACATGAATCGCTTTACGAACTAATGCATATTTGAACCTGTCACGTTTATCAGTGAGGATTGTCGATGGAATATCATCGATAGTGTACCAAGGGGTATGCCTAGGGTAGTAGATGATCGGTGAAGGTGCGCCTCAGACGAGCAAGCATAACGCAAAGAGCGTAGGACACACAATTTAAACAGGTTCAGGCCACCGCGAGGCGTAATACCCTACGTCCTATGTTCTTGTGGATTGTATTGTTGTATGATGATGTGTTTTGAGGGGATCCCCTGCCGGCGTTATATAGTCCGGGGGGGCAGGGTTACAAGTCGGTTTTACCATGTATAACAGATTACAATCCTAGCCAAACAAGGAAACTAATCGGCTAGATATTAGGAAAGCTATTTCCTTGGTGCCAAGGCTCTTGATCTGCGGATATACGTGATCTTCTGGAGAACGTGTAGACGACACGTCCTTCGCAGACTAAGCCTGATCGGATGAATTGGCCCATGTAGAGCCATGCGGGTATACGGGTCTATAACCCCACAGCTAGTCCCCGAGCGCCTTGCATTCGTCGGGAGGCACGGATCTTCATAATTGCTCGACTAGATGGATGTAAGGAGCTTAGAAAAAATTTGAAAACAGCTTCTCTTTGGTGAAGTGTATCCACTTTTGGCTTGGTAGAACATATACCTTGACCGTTAGGTGAAGTGTATCCACTTAGTCCCCGAGCCTGATAGTAGGTGACGCAATCATGTGGTGTCAGGGTCAAAATCCTTGAATTTATTGATCTTATGAAGTGATGACAAAGTCCCCGAGCACAGTAGGGTGCACGGGACAGTCTTCCAAGAAGGCAAGGAAATGATGAAGTCCCCGAGCATACTATGGCGTGCGGGACAATCTTCCGAGCAGGCGAGGCGATGACGCAATCCCCGAGCACAACATGATGCGCGGGACAGTCTTCCGAGCAGGCGAGGCGACGACGCAGTCCCCGAGTACAGTATGGTGCGCGAGACAATCTTCCAAGCAGGCGAGGCGATGAGGCGGTTCATCCAAGGGTGGAGAGGCAAGGAGCACACGGATCGCTGACGTGGCACCCCCTCACTCTCCCCTATAAATAGAGGCTGCCCACTCCTCTTCAAGACACACAAGATACACAAGAGCCACAAGTTACAAGAGTTCTACTATTTAGTAGTAGTAGTATTAGTCTAGTGAGGGAGTTAGAGTCGAGTCGAGCCACGCTCGGAGTCTCCAGAGTCGTCTGCTGGAGAGTCTGGTATAGCTCTTGTACCTTTCCTTCTGTAAGACTTTACCTTTATCAATATATTATCTTTACTTTACTTACTAAGTCTCTACTTAGTGCATTACTATTCTTTATAGTATTGTTGTGTTTTGTCTTAACTTATAGTTGAGTTATATTGAATAGTGATCCTATAACCAGCTCACGTGTGTAGTTCATCGCCTGTCATAGGGTGCTTAGCGTGGTGCTTAGACTAGATCTTGCCTCTGAATGCCACTTGTCGCACGGATTGTTTGTGGGTGCTAGCAGGTGGTGATAGCCCTGTCTAGTCTTAGTATCCTTCACGTGTTTTAGGAAAGTTTTTAAAAGTTAGGCTCTCATAAGAGAATAGCCGCTTCGGGTAGAGGTTATATCCCCTACTGTCTCGCCTATCCCCTACACACCGGAAGTAAGGTAGCTATCTTAGTATAATTCATCTATTTGATAGGATAGTTCACAAGAGTAAAGTAAGTGTCATAGGAGTCTTATACTCACTTGTTGTCCTCCCACCTAGCTATACTCTACTAGTTATCTTTAGTTATCCCAAAACCTTGTCATATCTTGGTGTCATTACCCTTTCCTCTACATATCGATTTACCCCCCTATCACTAGTTGATATTAAGTTGCTATAGACTTATGGATCTCTCTTTTTATTAATTATTCCTAGCAACCACTTTCCCTTGGGATAAAAATAAATAATGATACCATGGAATACTCCCAGGTGAAGTGCTACAGCGGTATATTCTGTGCGCTTGCGGAATTATCCAATAGACATAAGAAATACCCCAGGCACTTCTGGCGCCGTTATCAGAGATAGCCTAACACCCTGTCTCTGGTGGTTGTGCTAAGAAGTGTCAACAAGCATTTCTGGCGCCGTTGCCGGGGAAAGCATCAGTCTAGGAATATTAATAATCCGGAGTCTACTATCAGTTTAGTTATCGATTAGTGTTAGGGGACTACCCCTGTCTATGTTTCTCGTTATCGTGAAGCTAGACAGTGCATAAACGGTTTCCACTTGCCGTCAAATTTCATTGAAGACCCTAAGCAATTGTTGAGTTGAACTAGACGCCGTCAAGTTCCACCTCATAGGTTCATCTCAAACCTAAATCTGTTTGAGGAAAGCATCTCCGCACTATCAACCGAGGAAGCTATGGCCCAAAAGACCATCTCTGAGTTCTCTGCACTGTCGGCTGACAACATTGCCACCGGTCCGCAGCTCAACTTGCGGGATGCTACCATTGAGCTTAAGCCAGCACTTATCAACATGGTGCAAGCCAATCCATTCTGTGGGAAGCCACATGAAGACGCCAATGCCCATCTCCAGCACTTCCTGGAGGTGTGTGGTACCTTCACTATCAAGAATGTCTCGGCTGACACCATCCGTCTTCGCCTGTTCCCATTCTCACTGCTTGGGAAGGCGAAGCGATGGTTTTATGCCAACAAGAATGAAGCTACCACCTGGGAGAAGTGCGCAAATGCATTTCTCAAAAAATTCCCAATGGGCAAAACCAGCGCTCTTCATGGAAAAATCTCAAGCTTCCAACAGCAAGCTGACGAGACGATTCCCGAAGCATGGGAACACCTCCAGGAGTACATTCGAGCTTGTCCTCATCATGGGATTGAAGAATGGCTCCTAATCCAAGGTTTCTACTATGGGCTGACTGGATTAGCCCGTAGTCACCGTGATGCTGCCGCTGGAGGAGCATTCCTGTAACACAACATCAAGGATGCCAAAGACCTCATTGAAAAGATGGTTATCAACCAAGGATGGAATGAGGAGCGTCTCCAGCCCAAGAAAAGGGGTATGCACACCGTTCATGAGGTGGACATGCTCTCAGCAAAAATGGACCTCTTGATGAAAAAGATTGAGGACGGTTCCAAAAAGAAGCAAGTGGCCATTCGAACCACTGCCACCGCACGAGCAATCGAAATTGACCCATGGTGCGAGGTATGTGGTGGAGAAGATCACTTGGGCAACAACTGTCCCAAGATGAAGGAGGAAGTGAGCTTCATCAACAACAACAACAACAATGGGTATCGACCCCAGCAACAAGGAGGATGGAACTCGCGCCTCTTCTACCAAGGAAACCAAGGTAATGGTTACATCAATAATTTTAATAATTCTTATGGTAACCAACCTTCTCTTAAAGATCTTGTCTTAGGCCAATCTAAGATCAATGATAGTATAAACAAGAAAATAATGGCTAATGATAAGATTCTTGAAAATCTTAGTGAGAAAATGGATAGCTTTAACACTGCTATGAAAAATCAATTGAGCTTTAATAAAATGCTAGAAACCTAATTAGCTCAAATAGCAGCAGCTACCCATCATTCGAACAAGGTAAGATCCCAGGGAAACCTGAGGAACCAATTGAGGGTGTTAAGTTAATTTCCGCGAGGTTTGGTAAGCCTCCGGTTAGGCAAAACCCGGGTTGTCTTCTTGACCTACAATTCATGGCCAAGAAGAGTGACCCCGGCCATCCTACCATCACCTGCAAAATCGGGCCACACACCTTCAACAACGCCTTCTGCGACCCTGGATCTGGAGTGAACATCATGTCCAAGGTAGTGTATGAAAATTTGCTACGGGGTCCTTTGTTCCCCACTTTTGTCAAATTACAGATGGCCGATCAATCCATCCGGTTCCCCAAGGGATTGGCAAGGGACATCCTTGTCAAGGTTCAAGATGAGTACGTCCCCGCCGACTTCACCATTCTTGACATGGGGGCCGATGACGTAGTCCCCGTCATCCTGGGAAGGCCGTTCCTCAACACTGTGAATGCCATCATCTACGTAGGATCCGGCCAAGTCCACTTCCAACTCACAGGTAAGAGAATTAAATGTCCTTTCACTGGTTATAAATCAATGCAACAGGCAAGGAAGAATCTGTGGAGAAACAAGCCACAATATGCACCCTGCCGAAAGAATCAACCAAGGGCCAAAAAGGCCGAATTGGTAAGTAAGGCTGAGGTGATAAACAAGGATGACTCCGCTGAATCACAAGCATCAACCAAGAAGGAATGGCGGAAGAAGGAGGTGCGATCGTCACGGTCTCCATCTCTGGGACCGATCGATGCACCCGAAGAATGAACCCGAAATGGAGAGGTCCTGCTCTACGGACCTAAAACATGGAGCCCTTGCTGGTAAGATAAATCAGTGTTTATCTCATTTAATTCCTGCATTTCAATTTTCGAATTTTCTTCATTGTATTTCATATTTAAATTTTGCAAGAATTTATTTTGACAAAATAAAATATTCAAATGAATAAAACTTGAGAATGAACAGTAGTGCTCACACCTGGTGTAGTGATTCACTTCCTGAATTTTGAGCACCATCTCCTTTTTGAATTTGGCCGACCACATTTGGTTATGACCACTTTCACTTGCTTCAAGGAGAATCCAACATCCACTACCATCCAATTCTGAAAAGTGGACACTTTGGCACGCATTAGTATTCCCATGGTCCATGGAAATTACTTTAAACATGTCCCCACTTTTGCATACACTTTTTCTCTTTCATCAAACACTAGACAAAGGAATCTCTGAAAATTTCAAAACTTCTGGTCCACCACTGGTCTCTACTTTCCTGGACACACTGTTTAAAGCTAAAAGGGAACATGACATGGTTTGGCCGAACCATGTATTGGCTCCCCTCAAGAAAGTGGTGTTTGAATTCAAATAGATTCCCTATCCAAAGGTAAAAGCAACTCTGATCATGTCATAATGGGTTCAGCCGACCCATCAACGAAGAGCTGACATCAAACTTGAATTTGAATTCAAATAGATTCCCTTTCCAAAGATGAAAACAACAAAGACCTATCCTAGGGGGGTCGGCCGAACTGGCCATGGTGGCCTGGCCACAAGCCCTTCTCCCCTATAAATACCCTTGCATTGTGTGCTCAAATCCACACCCAAACCAGCTGAATTTTTCCGAGCACACAATCTCCCTTCTTCTCTCCATTTGAGCAAGTTCTTTCTCAAGTTTAGTTTAAGTTTATCCACTCAAATAAAAAACACAAAAATATTGTAGTAGAAGAAGCTTGTCTCACTCTCATCTTTGCTCTCAAATTCTTGTTTGTGGAGGTAACCATACCCCGCAAGGACAACTAACAGTGGGATAGCTAACGCTAACGCTAACGCTAATCCCGGTTGTTGTAGTGTGTTCTTGTGTTAGCTCATTGTTGCAGGATGAAGAAGTTCTCCTCCGCACTCAAGAAGGCCAAGAGTGTCGTAGGGAGTTCCTCCCGACGACCCCGCCATGATGAAGATGAAGGAAGAGAAGCTCCACCAAGACAAAGCTTTGGAGTGCCTTCCGAGAGGATGTTCGATCCCGAGGGCGGCCTCATGCTAAATCAAGAAGAGTACCAAAGGTATAACTCCATCCGACACCGAGGGTATGAACATACCGGCATCATCGACCCTGTCCTTTTAGACAGCACAGGTATGACCGTGGAATTTAATACTGTTTTCAATAGTATCGGTTGGGGAAGTTTTTGGGAAGTGCAAGAACTTGGAATAGAAAAGCTCACCATTGAAGTTCTATGCTCTTTACAAGCCACTGAAAATAATGTCTACTTTCGCATGTTCAACCAAGAGTATAATTTAACATGGGGAGCTTTTAGCATGTCACTTGGTTTTGATAATGACTGTCATCTAGACCTTGTTAATGCAACAAGAAGATTTGATAAAGCTGAATTTTAGAACGGTATAACAGGATCTAATGATTGCTCTAATCCTAAAACAGATGAAATCCATAATCCTACTTTGCGCTTGATCTGCTATTGGATGGCTATAACTTTTCTTCCTGGCTCTAATGTGCAAGTTCTTTATAATGACGAATTAAGATTGCTCTATGCCATGACAAAGAAAATAAAAGTTTCACCTGCTAAGATGATAGTCCACTTTTGGCTTGGTATTTTCCATAGAAGCGAGCCCATATTCTTCACTTCTTTTATCACTCGCATTGCGGAAACAATGGACTTGCTAGATGGAAAATATTACTTTGAATACATTGCTTCTCCTAGGGATATTGTAACCGAAGATTTCTTCATAAGTACTCAAGTCCTAAAAAGAGATGAAAATGGTGATATAAAAATGATTTATCCCGGCCATACAGCTGAAATCTCTCTTCCATGTGAGAGGCGTCGGTTGTATGCGCTACACTAACCATAAATTGGGACCGAGAGGCAAGAAGCCAAAATATTGCAGGATCAAGAAGGATGACAAGGAGCATGTCACAAGCTGCCCAATTTGAGCAAGGTGGCACATCACGAGCTGCAGGAAGATATGAAGAAGAAGGCGATGAGGCTAGTTCCATGGACATTTCAAGGTCCACGGAACGGCCTCAATAGCACACTCCAAGAGTGCGCACTCCCCGTCCGTCCGCACGGGCGAGGGGTCGTCGAAGCCAAGGATCGGAAATGGACCAACTCATCAATGATATGGGCGCAATGCAAGTTGAGCAAGATGCAACTCTGAATATGGCACAACAAAATGCTCAATTATTGCAAGCTATCCAAGATGAAGAAGCACAACGCTGGACGGGATGGTTCCAATACTACCCACCACCACAATGAGCAAAAAGACAAGCTTGGGGGAGATCCTCTCCCCCACCAAGGTAAGTAGTCTATCCTAGCTCTTTACATTATTTTAATTTATTGCATATAAAAAATGCATAAGATAATAATACCAAAAATATTTCCCTTAAATTCATATGTCTCATGAATGTTTATCTTCCACATGGAAATGATGAATAGTTGCTCTATTAATGTTTTTTTAATGCCTAGTTTACAATTTAGTACTTCTTTGAGTATGGATTACTTGGCTCATTGAAAATCATCATGAACCTGAAAACTTTATGGATGCTAAGTGCTAGAACTAAGTCTAAGTTGTTGTGAGATATGATATAGTGAAACAAGAACTACTATAATATTGTTCTAAGCATGCATGATTACTGGAGATTTATTTCTTAATCAATCAAAACCTTAATGTTCCTCAATGGTGATAAATTCCTACCACATCCATATATGCTATACATGTCTAAAACCTTCTACTTAAGCAATTTGCTTTGTATTGAGTGTTGTCAAGTCTTGTTGACCCTTATTGAGAGACTTATCATGCTTTCAAGATCAAGATCACGTACACACCACATAAAAGTGCTGCTTCTACACTGGAAGTACGCAACCACATGCCTTTCATTTCCACCAAATAAATGCTTCATATGTTAAAGTCATAGAAAATCTCTCTTAGTTATTATGGTAGAAGAGACAAAAGGCTATGCAAAATGAAAAGAAAAAGGAAAGAAAGATGGACACAAGAAAGTCCATAAAAAACAAAACAAACAAAAAAATATATGAGCAAGTCTAGGCTCATGAATAAAGAAAGAAAAATTGATAGCCATGTTTCAAAACAAGGTAGAGAGAGATAGAATTTTAAATAGAGGAGCATCATAGTCCAATTTTCCACACACTTGCACATCTTGATCTAAGGGCATGACACTTCTCTCTTTGGATCCAAGCTTTGACTCGACAACATATGCAAAGTAAGTATGCTATACTCTTTCATTCCTACCTTAAGCTCCACATAAGCCATTTTTAGAAGTTGGATGATAAAGAGAAGGCAACATTTACTTTGTGCCTTGGTAAGGAATCATACACCATTTGCGTGACATGAGGGAACCATATGAGGAACATTAAGTTATCTTTTGCAAAACATTGCTAAAACCTCCAGTATGAAACTTGCAAGGGATGAGAAAAGTAGTGCTCAAGTTAAACTGTTCTGTCTCTCAACCTCCTAAGGCAAAGGAAAAGTCATTAGCCCCATAAAGGACTAAGGTAAAATGGGTGAATTTTTATAGCCAATTTTTTCCATTCAAAAGAGAAGTATTTAGTTGTGCTCATGGTATTATTGAAGTATTAACATTGTAGCAATTCTTGATCCACCGAGACTAAGTTCAATTATTTGCTCGGGACGAGCGAAGGTTAAGCTTGGGGGATCTCGTTGACGGTGGATATACCATAAAATTCCACATTCAAATACCGTCAACAGATCTCGAATTCAAGGGAAGATAAACATATCATGAACATATTTTATCAATAACTAGTTCCACATGTACTCTTAAGCTTGTGAACGCAGGGGGGATGAAACAGAGCAGAAATGAACACTTGGAGCCCAATAATGTGGTTCGGCCAAACCATGTATTTGGGACCCAAGTCATCACACATCAAGACATGGTGCAAAACATCACTTGAAAGAGAGGAGAGCCAAGGGTGGGCCCACCCATGGGTCGGCTGAACTGCCCATGGAGCCCACCTGGCTCTGGTGATGTGGCAGGATCCGTGTGACCTTCCACTCAGCTCATTTCAGCCCTCAGATCAACATGTGTTTCCAATCAACGGTTGAGAAGCAAAGCACAAGGATTCAACGTGATAACTGCAAGTAACGTACGAACCATCGTCATATGAGCAACAGATGCAACTGTCGTCATAAGTTGATTTTGAATGACTTTCGACTTCAGCTCGGCTCGTTAAGCTCGGCTTGAAGTTGGGTCTTAAATAATTCAGAAGACCATGATAAATAAGATTATGTTAATTTCGAAAAAAAGCTTGTAAAAAAAGTGTACCTGGCTCGATATCCAGCCCTAAATGTCTCATCTTAATCTAGACCTTGGGTGTGCTAAAAACCTCTGGCAACAAGACGAGTTTTATATCTCTCTATAGAGCCATCAGACTTGGTCTTAACTTTGAATACCCACTTAGATGTAATGGTACCATGTGTGATGGCAATGGAACAATATCCCAAGTGCCTTGACGATCAAGGCAAGCGAGTTCCTCAGACATAGCAAGCTACCACTCTGGGATACAAGAAGCTTCCTGATAAGTGGATGGCACATCAACAATAGCATTGACATGAGGAAAACCATACTTGTCTGCAGGATGAATAGAGCCATGATCTTGAGATTATATCGTGGACCAACATGTAACTCATTAGAAATAATAGATGACTCATCAATAGTATTATTATTAAAATCAACAACAACGGGCTCGTCAGGACTGGCCAAGGTGGTCGAACTAGGAGGAAGTTGTGTAGTGTTTTTAGAACGACGACTTAAAACACGTGTAGCGGGTGGTTTAGAGAAAGAGTGAGTTGGTGAAGATGGAGTTGTTGTAGGAGGTAAAGGTCGCGTGAGGGAAATAGGAGCATGTGTGGAGGCGTCATCGCCAGATGAAAAAGGAGGGAGACACAAAATGGAGGTGGACTCTATGGGGGAATATGAGGGGTTGGTGGTTGGATTATAAAAGAAAGGACGGTCCTCAACAAATTAACATCACGAGAGATACGTATACGACCGGAAGAAGCGTCATAACATCGATAACCCTTATGCTCAGGACTATTCCCCAAAAAAACACACTCAACAGAGTGTGCAATCAATTTAGTGCACTCACGAGGGGCAAGCAGAACATAGCATGTGCATCACGAAATGCGAAGATGGTCATTGCTAGGAGGAGTACCATAAAGTACCTCACCAGGGCATTGGTCCAACAGCTCCGAGGAGGGTTGCCTATTGATGAGGTAGACGGCAGTGGAAACAGCTCCACCCCAAAAATGAGAAGGGACAAAAGATGAAATCAAAAGGGTGCGAGCTGTCTCTATGAGATGACGATGTTTTTGTTCAGCAACGCCATTCCGAGTATGAGCACCTGGACACAAGAGTTGTGCCAGGGTACCCTCAGAGGAAAAAAATGGCGAAAAGCGGCAGACAAGTATTCACCCCAGAGTCAGAGCGAAGAATTTTAATGGGAGTGTAAAATTGTGTGTGAACCGTTTGAAACAAGACTTAAATGGAACACAACTGCGAATGGTGTTTCATGAAATAAATCCATGTATAGCGAGAATAACCATCAATAAAAATGACATAATATTTATGGCCACCCTTTGTAGCAATGGGTGCAGGACCCCACACATATGTATGAATAAGATCAAATGGTTTAACAGACCGAGAAGCACTAGAAGAATAAGGAAGTTGAATTGGTTTGCCAAGTTTACAACTCTTACAATGAAAGCTAGACTCAATCGATGTATGTATTAAACAACCTTTATTAATCATGAAGGACAAATGAGACCCACAAAGATGACCAAGATGATGATGCCACTTGGCAATGGAGGCTGAGGACGATGCAACAGTTCAGGCACGAGCTATAGATGCAACAGATGAAGGGAGATGTAGGGTGTCAAAAACTTAGAGGCTAGAAGCACCTTTACGGCGATGGCCAGTCCCAATCACTTTCCCGCTGTGACGGTTCTGAATAAGACTAGATGAGTCATCAAAACCAACAAAATATTTTTGGTCGGTAACTTGACCAATCGACAGAAGATTCATACACAGCTGAGGCACAAAAAACATCTAGTACACAAAAATGATTATTGCAAAGGGAACCCTGGTGAGTGATGTGACAAAAAGTACCATCTGCTATCTGAATAGAAGCGCCTTCAGTGACAGGCTTGCAGGTAACTAGCTGGGACTGATCTGATGACACATTGTAACACCCGGTTTTCCGAAGAATACCAAGCGTTAACTATATGTGTGCCCAGGATGTCCACACAACACATATAGCGACAAATATGGTAAATATCATAAGCAATGCTTTATTACATTGCGAAACATAATTACATTAAGACTTACAAATATTTCATAGCACAGCGGAAACTATTCTTCGTCTTCTATCTTCGGGTCACCATACTCCACAGGGACGGTTGACTGGGGGAGCACTCGCCTAGTACTTTTGGAATAGCTCATGAAAGCACCTTACTTGAACCACCATCTGGTACCCATCCGGGATTTTTATTGGTGACAACCACAAGCGTCAGCTCACCATGCTCAGCAAGTATAATTATGGGGGATGCAAGGCTCAAAAGGTTGACACAGGCTTACAGCAGTTGCTTTTAGTTGGTCAGGTTTTATTTAAAGTCTACTTTACTATTTTAATGAATAACCCATATCCCAAGTAAAACAAGTTTATCTCTGAGCATCATTTTAACAAAACTCCTCAACACTTCCACAGGTATCAACTGATACAAAAGGATTCCAGGCCACTCGTGACCGTGAGCACGGCTGATATATCAGATTGGAAGAATTCTGCAGAATTTGTACAGCTTTAACCCCGAGTCGTGTATACCCATATGCTCGGGGCCCGTCGACCCCATAACACTGCCGAGGTGAGTGAGCAGGGTAACACTGCAAAGCTTTTCACTAATCACCCTAACAAGTTAGTAGCCGCGAGGTTTCAAGCAGCAAGGCGAATGGAGGCCCCCTTCAAGAATGGCACACCATGTGACCGCAGCCCAGCACACATCTTGACAGGCTCGGAACCCATTCTAAAACCCAGGCTCCCCCTCTTGCGCCTTTCGGTAACCACTAACAAGATAGAGAAAAATCTAGTTACTTGGCTAAGATCAGAGCCCATTGATTCTCGTGGATGTACGGGTTTCCTGGGAGGTCAACTTTCAATGGAAGTCCTGATGGAGGGCAACTAGAGTACAAAAACCCATACTCCAGTGCCCTTCGAGCTTTGTTGATAAAAACATATTTTATCCAACATTTCATAATTCTTAAGTCAAGATTCCATAATAGCATTGTTGAGCATAGCAGCTAGTAACTCTAATATGCATAAAAACCCCCCTATAGGTAACAAGGTGATTGGTCGATAAAACCTAAACGGATATATATGTAGCTAGGGTTCACAAGATTAGACACATGCACATGAATGTATTGTTTAATAGTTGCTAGGTAACAAGGAAAACCATAGGTTATACTTGCCTCCAAATGCTTGCTATCCAAACCTTCCGACTTCTCTTCTGTATCTTCCTCGTATAGCTTCTTTTCTATCGATCGCAACAACCAACACAAGCTTCACATTCAAACCTAGAAACAATACACCAAGCATTATAAAAATAAAAAGGTTTTGAAAACATATGGCTTGTTCTATAATCGTGTGAGCGCGAAAACTAAACAAAACAAGAACTAAAATTAAAAGATGCGAGAGTTGAATGGTATATGTGGCAAGCATTGGATTAGATGACTAAGTTGGAATTTGGACTAGAACATATCTAACATAACAAAAAGGATTGTATGTATTATGGTGTGTGGTAGAGAAACTAGAATAGACTACATTGGAGAATATGATTGAATTGATATACATCATGTGGCATTCTCCTAGGAATAT
Organism: Eremochloa ophiuroides; assembly: GCA_038502445.1. Taxonomy (NCBI): domain Eukaryota; kingdom Viridiplantae; phylum Streptophyta; class Magnoliopsida; order Poales; family Poaceae; genus Eremochloa; species Eremochloa ophiuroides. The sequence continues at coordinate 53,367,247 of JAHLJS010000002.1, forward strand.
ATGATAATTAGTGATATGATGTTTCCATCACTAAGCTGGAGTGACTTATCAAGGTGGATAGTAAGGATAGACGTTTATTTGTGGCGAGGATATAGTTTATGAGAGTTGATAAGGCATGACTTGAATAGGACAAGTATGTTTAGCGGTCACAAGCTCATGGTTTTGTTTGGATGATGTAAACGATTACCAAAAGATGGAAAATATGCGTGCAACATGTGAGGGCATTGAACGTATGGCACATGCTTTGGTTATACCTTGAGGATATGAGTTTGGTATCTTGGGTGTGTAGGATATGTATGATGACACTCCATGATCAACTAGTGCATATTGACACATGATCAATGGGGGATGTAGTTGTAGCGACTAGTGCATGTGAGACATATATGTAGGCGGACAGCGAGGGTTTCGATCATCATAGGCATGGTATTTGTAGCACTAATTGGTGATATATTTTGTGGAAATGTAATGGAAAGTATGAAGTATGTTATAGTAAAATGGCATGATGTTTTGATGGTCGGTCAGTAGGAGAATGCAATTGCAAAACATGTTACATGGCTGTTTCAGGACAGCAAGAGTAGCAGTTAGTGAAACCTTCATATCTCGGCCATGACAGCATGTATGAGCAAACCAATTTTTGTAGGCATGTGCCATGATATGAAACACATTTTGGTTGAAGGGCTTGATCACCGGAGCGATGAACCATCGGGAACACGCATGCCAACCGGCATCAGCGCGGCTGCAGGGCAGCAGGACAGCGGGCACACAAAAGATTATATCTCCTTCATCATGGATCCTATAGACATGAAAATTTGCAGAGGCATGTGAAACTATATGAAAGATATTATATCCAAAGTATGCATCATTTTCTTCAATGGATCAACGGGAACGCCACTGCCAAAAACAGTGTGTCTGCTGTTTGGACAGCAGGGGTGCAAGGCATGTTGGTGCCGATATCTCGGCCATCATGAATTGTATAACCAAACCAATTTGTGGGATCATGTGTAGGGATGTCATGAACATGTAGGTAAAAGGGATTTATGATTTGGTCAGCGGATTAGCGGGGAACGCCGAAAGCACTCAGAGATGCCAATCTGTCCAGACAGCAGGGACAGCGGCACGGTGATGACCATATCTCAGGTTTCTCAACTCCTATGAGGAAACCATTTTACAGGGACGTGTTCAAGGATATAAAATACAATTCCACCAAAGGGTTTGATGATTTGATCAAAGGAACAGCGAGGAACGCCGTTTCTACAAACAGCAGCGCTGCTGGCCGCCAGGACAGCAACACATACACCGGGTAAAATTCAACGGGGATCAACCATATCTCATCAAAGGTACTTTATATTCATAGGACAATATGAGAACATGTTGGGAGAGATGATTTAGGGTTCTCACCATGGGGATTGGTGGGGTGGAGCGGGGAATCACATCAACGACGGCCGGTGATGACAACGCGGTTCAACGGCGTATCCTTCTCGCGATGCGGTTGATCGGGGTGACATCCATGGTGGTAGAGGCCATCACCACGACTTGAACAGCAGGGAGGGTGATGATGATGTCCTCCAAATCCTTTTTGGTTGCTTGGAAAGGGAATCAAGGTGGCAAGATGGGTTGCAATCACCGATTTGCTTCGTTTCCATGGTGCGGAAGGGGAAGAAGGTTGGGGAATGGTTGGGGCAGCCATGGGGGAGAATGAGGAAGAGCAGGGGCATCTCCCCTCTGTTCTTGACGTGGGAACTGAAGGGGGAGGCGTGAGGGGGCTGTGGGGGAGTTATACTTGAAGGGGAAAGGGTGGGAGACCAAAGGGTTGGAAGGCAAAGGGTCTTGTCTTGATATTTTCTTGACTTGGTTGATATTTTTGTGCAAGATGGAGAGGACATCAGGTGGGTGACGTGGGAGAGGTGAGAGGAAGAGGTAGAGGGCTGGTTGGACTCTATGTTGAACCACAAAAGAGGGGAGGGTGGTTGGGCTTTGACCCGCGGCGAAAGATAACTCAAAGTTTGAACTGGATTCGGTTCGAAGCGATGTCGGAGGATGAAATGAGTTGGGTTGACCCATTAGCAATAGAAATAAAGATGGGGAATATGGTTTACTAATGGGATAGATTTAGGTGCTTGTATGAAAACAAGAATATAATATGGAATGATAGTGTTGAGCTCAGCCCGCAAAATTCCCAGCGACACGATAAGGCTTTTCGGAAAATTTAGCGTTCCAAAACGGTGAGACCAAGACCATATGGTTTTCAAGAATGGTTCAAAAATATGTTTGGCTTTGATCAAGAGGAGAATGAGTGGAGGAGAAAGAGTCCATGTGTATGTTGCCCAAAGGTCGGGGAAGGAGAAGAAAGTTGAAATTGAGATTATCATGGGTACACAACATGTGATTATTTTGACTTGAACAAAGTGATGGTAGAGTTGCATGAGAGGAATGGGATACAATGATTGATCATTAAGCATATGTTTTGAGATTTGGATAAGACTCAGTCAAAGAGGATTGGAAGCTCAAATATAAGGAAGAAAGGATAAAAGAGAGAACAAGTTAGGATATGAAAAGTTAGGGATTTTGAGAACATGAGCTTGGGTGTTTAGCAAGATGAATGTTTGGAGATCCATCAAGGATTTTTAGAACAAGGATCAAGGTATATGGTTCCAAGGATTTAATTATAGATGGAAACTTGATCAAAGATCTTAGGATATTTGATTCCAATAAAACCCTATGCGCATTTGAAAACATTTAAAAATCATTTTTCATACAAAACACTATGCAAAGGCATGAATGAAACAAACCATTAAATTCAGTTCCAAAAATTTTGGAAACTCACATTTTTAATATCTAAATTGTAAATAACTTAAATCTAAGTTGGTATTTTTAGAAAAGGGTAAAAATCTTTTGTTTTGTTTTTAATGTTTTCTAGTCACATCCCAAAATAGAAATTTTGGGGTGTGACAACACTACCCCCCTTAACAGGAATCTCGTCCCGAGATTCGCTGAAGCTACACTCAAAGCAAAGAGCGAAATCACACAAGAACACAATAACAAAACAATCAACCATGCCAAGACACACTTAACATAATAGGGTCCTTATGTCATCAAACTATCACTTTCCTAAGCATCGTTACTAACGTAAAAAGGCTCGGGGATAGCAACTTCCTAAAGGCTTAGGGTAAACGAGCTTGAACTCTTCAGTCTTTGGGGCGATGCTCTTCTTATCATTGTAGAAACTTGATCATCCCGCAAATCTTCATGAATCTTGGAGAAACGAGAGTTTTCGTTAAAGAGCATTTTTGTTTTTCAAAAAGAAACAAAGGGAAGAAAGTCAAGACTAGGTTTTATCAAAATAACTTTATGAAAACGACCATGTCTAACTAGGCTGAGCGTCCTACAGTCAACACTACTTTGATACCACTTTGTAACACCCGGTTTTCCGAAGAATACCAAGCGTTAACTATATGTGTGCCCAGGATGTCCACACAACACATATAGCGACAAATATGGTAAATATCATAAGCAATGCTTTATTACATTGCGAAACATAATTACATTAAGACTTACAAATATTTCATAGCACAGCGGAAACTATTCTTCGTCTTCTATCTTCGGGTCACCATACTCCACAGGGACGGTTGACTGGGGGAGCACTCGCCTAGTACTTTTGGAATAGCTCATGAAAGCACCTTACTTGAACCACCATCTGGTACCCATCCGGGATTTTTATTGGTGACAACCACAAGCGTCAGCTCACCATGCTCAGCAAGTATAATTATGGGGGATGCAAGGCTCAAAAGGTTGACACAGGCTTACAGCAGTTGCTTTTAGTTGGTCAGGTTTTATTTAAAGTCTACTTTACTATTTTAATGAATAACCCATCTCCCAAGTAAAACAAGTTTATCTCTGAGCATCATTTTAACAAAACTCCTCAACACTTCCACAGGTATCAACTGATACAAAAAGGATTCCAGGCCGCTCGTGACCGTGAGCACGGCTGATATATCAGATTGGAAGAATTCTGCAGAATTTGTACAGCTTTAACCCCGAGTCGTGTATACCCATATGCTCGGGGCCCGTCGACCCCATAACACTGCCGAGGTGAGTGAGCAGGGTAACACTGCAAAGCTTTTCACTAATCACCCTAACAAGTTAGTAGCCGCGAGGTTTCAAGCAGCAAGGCGAATGGAGGCCCCCTTCAAGAATGGCACACCATGTGACCGCAGCCCAGCACACATCTTGACAGGCTCGGAACCCATTCTAAAACCCAGGCTCCCCCTCTTGCGCCTTTCGGTAACCACTAACAAGATAGAGAAAAATCTAGTTACTTGGCTAAGATCAGAGCCCATTGATTCTCGTGGATGTACGGGTTTCCTGGGAGGTCAACTTTCAATGGAAGTCCTGATGGAGGGCAACTAGAGTACAAAAACCCATACTCCAGTGCCCTTCGAGCTTTGTTGATAAAAACATATTTTATCCAACATTTCATAATTCTTAAGTCAAGATTCCATAATAGCATTGTTGAGCATAGCAGCTAGTAACTCTAATATGCATAAAAACCCCCCTATAGGTAACAAGGTGATTGGTCGATAAAACCTAAACGGATATATATGTAGCTAGGGTTCACAAGATTAGACACATGCACATGAATGTATTGTTTAATAGTTGCTAGGTAACAAGGAAAACCATAGGTTATACTTGCCTCCAAATGCTTGCTATCCAAACCTTCCGACTTCTCTTCTGTATCTTCCTCGTATAGCTTCTTTTCTATCGATCGCAACAACCAACACAAGCTTCACATTCAAACCTAGAAACAATACACCAAGCATTATAAAAATAAAAAGGTTTTGAAAACATATGGCTTGTTCTATAATCGTGTGAGCGCGAAAACTAAACAAAACAAGAACTAAAATTAAAAGATGCGAGAGTTGAATGGTATATGTGGCAAGCATTGGATTAGATGACTAAGTTGGAATTTGGACTAGAACATATCTAACATAACAAAAAGGATTGTATGTATTATGGTGTGTGGTAGAGAAACTAGAATAGACTACATTGGAGAATATGATTGAATTGATATACATCATGTGGCATTCTCCTAGGAATATATGATAATTAGTGATATGATGTTTCCATCACTAAGCTGGAGTGACTTATCAAGGTGGATAGTAAGGATAGACGTTTATTTGTGGCGAGGATATAGTTTATGAGAGTTGATAAGGCATGACTTGAATAGGACAAGTATGTTTAGCGGTCACAAGCTCATGGTTTTGTTTGGATGATGTAAACGATTACCAAAAGATGGAAAATATGCGTGCAACATGTGAGGGCATTGAACGTATGGCACATGCTTTGGTTATACCTTGAGGATATGAGTTTGGTATCTTGGGTGTGTAGGATATGTATGATGACACTCCATGATCAACTAGTGCATATTGACACATGATCAATGGGGGATGTAGTTGTAGCGACTAGTGCATGTGAGACATATATGTAGGCGGACAGCGAGGGTTTCGATCATCATAGGCATGGTATTTGTAGCACTAATTGGTGATATATTTTGTGGAAATGTAATGGAAAGTATGAAGTATGTTATAGTAAAATGGCATGATGTTTTGATGGTCGGTCAGTAGGAGAATGCAATTGCAAAACATGTTACATGGCTGTTTCAGGACAGCAAGAGTAGCAGTTAGTGAAACCTTCATATCTCGGCCATGACAGCATGTATGAGCAAACCAATTTTTGTAGGCATGTGCCATGATATGAAACACATTTTGGTTGAAGGGCTTGATCACCGGAGCGATGAACCATCGGGAACACGCATGCCAACCGGCATCAGCGCGGCTGCAGGGCAGCAGGACAGCGGGCACACAAAAGATTATATCTCCTTCATCATGGATCCTATAGACATGAAAATTTGCAGAGGCATGTGAAACTATATGAAAGATATTATATCCAAAGTATGCATCATTTTCTTCAATGGATCAACGGGAACGCCACTGCCAAAAACAGTGTGTCTGCTGTTTGGACAGCAGGGGTGCAAGGCATGTTGGTGCCGATATCTCGGCCATCATGAATTGTATAACCAAACCAATTTGTGGGATCATGTGTAGGGATGTCATGAACATGTAGGTAAAAGGGATTTATGATTTGGTCAGCGGATTAGCGGGGAACGCCGAAAGCACTCAGAGATGCCAATCTGTCCAGACAGCAGGGACAGCGGCACGGTGATGACCATATCTCAGGTTTCTCAACTCCTATGAGGAAACCATTTTACAGGGACGTGTTCAAGGATATAAAATACAATTCCACCAAAGGGTTTGATGATTTGATCAAAGGAACAGCGAGGAACGCCGTTTCTACAAACAGCAGCGCTGCTGGCCGCCAGGACAGCAACACATACACCGGGTAAAATTCAACGGGGATCAACCATATCTCATCAAAGGTACTTTATATTCATAGGACAATATGAGAACATGTTGGGAGAGATGATTTAGGGTTCTCACCATGGGGATTGGTGGGGTGGAGCGGGGAATCACATCAACGACGGCTGGTGATGACAACGCGGTTCAACGGCGTATCCTTCTCGCGATGCGGTTGATCGGGGTGACATCCATGGTGGTAGAGGCCATCACCACGACTTGAACAGCAGGGAGGGTGATGATGATGTCCTCCAAATCCTTTTTGGTTGCTTGGAAAGGGAATCAAGGTGGCAAGATGGGTTGCAATCACCGATTTGCTTCGTTTCCATGGTGCGGAAGGGGAAGAAGGTTGGGGAATGGTTGGGGCAGCCATGGGGGAGAATGAGGAAGAGCAGGGGCATCTCCCCTCTGTTCTTGACGTGGGAACTGAAGGGGGAGGCGTGAGGGGGCTGTGGGGGAGTTATACTTGAAGGGGAAAGGGTGGGAGACCAAAGGGTTGGAAGGCAAAGGGTCTTGTCTTGATATTTTCTTGACTTGGTTGATATTTTTGTGCAAGATGGAGAGGACATCAGGTGGGTGACGTGGGAGAGGTGAGAGGAAGAGGTAGAGGGCTGGTTGGACTCTATGTTGAACCACAAAAGAGGGGAGGGTGGTTGGGCTTTGACCCGCGGCGAAAGATAACTCAAAGTTTGAACTGGATTCGGTTCGAAGCGATGTCGGAGGATGAAATGAGTTGGGTTGACCCATTAGCAATAGAAATAAAGATGGGGAATATGGTTTACTAATGGGATAGATTTAGGTGCTTGTATGAAAACAAGAATATAATATGGAATGATAGTGTTGAGCTCAGCCCGCAAAATTCCCAGCGACACGATAAGGCTTTTCGGAAAATTTAGCGTTCCAAAACGGTGAGACCAAGACCATATGGTTTTCAAGAATGGTTCAAAAATATGTTTGGCTTTGATCAAGAGGAGAATGAGTGGAGGAGAAAGAGTCCATGTGTATGTTGCCCAAAGGTCGGGGAAGGAGAAGAAAGTTGAAATTGAGATTATCATGGGTACACAACATGTGATTATTTTGACTTGAACAAAGTGATGGTAGAGTTGCATGAGAGGAATGGGATACAATGATTGATCATTAAGCATATGTTTTGAGATTTGGATAAGACTCAGTCAAAGAGGATTGGAAGCTCAAATATAAGGAAGAAAGGATAAAAGAGAGAACAAGTTAGGATATGAAAAGTTAGGGATTTTGAGAACATGAGCTTGGGTGTTTAGCAAGATGAATGTTTGGAGATCCATCAAGGATTTTTAGAACAAGGATCAAGGTATATGGTTCCAAGGATTTAATTATAGATGGAAACTTGATCAAAGATCTTAGGATATTTGATTCCAATAAAACCCTATGCGCATTTGAAAACATTTAAAAATCATTTTTCATACAAAACACTATGCAAAGGCATGAATGAAACAAACCATTAAATTCAGTTCCAAAAATTTTGGAAACTCACATTTTTAATATCTAAATTGTAAATAACTTAAATCTAAGTTGGTATTTTTAGAAAAGGGTAAAAATCTTTTGTTTTGTTTTTAATGTTTTCTAGTCACATCCCAAAATAGAAATTTTGGGGTGTGACACACATGAAAGCAGGCTCCCAAATCAAGCACCCAGGACGAAGGAGCACTAATAGTTGAGGCAGCAGCAATAGAAACAGTGCCACCAGCTGAACCTCTAAGAGTGGAAGAAGTACCACGACCACGAGCAGCACGACGAGCACAGAATTCAGCTAGCTTCTCTAGATGCTTAGCAAAACAATTGTCTTTACTATGATTAGTTCTGCCACAATGCTTACAGGGTTCTTTCAATGTACTAGTCCTCTGATGAGAAGTTGCCAACACAATGTGAGGGTTAGGCATAGAAGAAGACAAGGCCTGAAGACGTGTCTCTTCAGCAAGCAGTTCAGACAATGCCTTTGCCATGGTCAGAGTAGAAGTATGAAGCAATCTGGTACTAATAGAATCACACTGTGCCCTGACTCCCATGACAAATCTATAAGTAAGAACTGCTCCATAAATGAAAGTGCAGTACAGTTCGGACCTGCTGTACACTGAGGCACCATGGAAATCAAAGGCCCCATCAAGCGATCGAAGGCGTAATCATCAATGGACATATCTCTTTGCTCAATAACATGAAGCTGATATATGAGAGTGTGTTGCAAGTGATGAGGACATCATCCTCTTGGATATGACCACGTTAAACACTTCTAAACCAAACATGCAACCATTCTATATGAGTCTTATTATTAATACATTTGGTGAATTGGTGCTGCACCATAAAGTGTGTTTATTTTCGTTTTCAGAATTACTTACATGGTTCAAAGGAAGGTTTGATTGCATACGGAAAGCATGGAAGGTTAATAATGTTGATTGGGGACTAAGTCCAAGTATTCCTAAAGTCCTCCACCAGACTACCACGTCACTTCAGCCTAAGGAAGGAAAGAGTCCAAGTCCCACACGTTTTGGATGTGCAATTCTGACTGCAGAACAGTCCATACGACGGTCAGCACGACTTCATACGGACTCCGATTGGGACGTTCTAGCACTTTTTGGAAGCATATCAAGTTTACTTTCCAATGGTTCTACTCATTCCCATATCATATCAGATGCGTTCGTAGTAGTCGTTTTAACGTCTAGGCCTTCTCTGCTTATGGTGCTGCGTCCCAATTTTTGGCTGTTGGCCCATGTATCGAGTTGGAATTAGGGACGCATCCTAGGGTTGAAGGGTGACCCCAACACCACCTTGGTCGTCCTTCCATCTACATATATGCCTCTAGAGCTGCTACTTCCCTGTAGACGCGTGTGTTGACTAGACCATCCATTCTACTCGATTCGGAACCCCACCTTCATGTGTATCAGATCTGAACCTTCATCTCATATTTGCAATTGAGTGCTTGTTCTTCTTGTTCTTGTTGTTTCTTCGATTGCTTGCAGGAATAACCCTAGTGATTTGGTTGGTCATGCTCCGCAAGATCGCGTGAAACCGCTGGAGTTGGTGTTTCGGTCGCTAAGGCGTAGCGTCCTTGGACGGTTGTAGTCAGGCTGTGAATGTCTCTCTAGTCTAAATTGAAGTTATCCATCTCCACTGGAAGATCGGGACAACCCATACTCTAGCAAGTGGTATTCAAAGCAAAGGTTTGATCGGTGAGAGATTTTAGTTCTTATCACTTTTCCTATAGTCCAGAAAGAGCCAAAAAAATTAGTAGATTCAATTTTTCATAATCCAATAGATCTTTTCTGCCCTTTACTAGTACTACTTAGTTCAGGCTTGTTGAGATTGGTTTACATCGGTTGAGTCGAGTTGTTGGTCTTAGTTTTAGTATTTTAGAGTTTCGAGTTCTTGTCACATTTTGGTCACTATCAATCATATTATTTCCGCTGCCATCACCACCACCATATACATCTCCATTACACCATATTCATCTCCATTGCAATAATTTCCATCATATGCATCTTTGCCGCATCATACCCATCCCCGCTATTTTGTTTAACACTGGCAAAATCTGATTTGGGCACACAAAGAAAAATCTGCATTGTTAGTTTTGTAAAGATTTAGATTTGTTTTGGTTGTGCAAAGTAAGAGAAAGGAATAGGAAAAATAAGAAAGGAAAAGAAAAGAGAAAAGATAGAGAAACACATTATAAATTGCTTTTCTGAAATCTGATTTGCAAAGGTTCAGATTTGTTCTGGTTGTGCAAAATAAAAGAAAGAATAAAAAAGAGAAAGAAAGAGAAAGAGAAAAGAAAGAAAAGGAGAGAGAAGGAAAAGAAGGGGGAGTGAATTCTTGCTATTCTTGTGCCTTATTTCCTGCTGTACCGTGACTTCATTTGTGTCCTGGCTCACGTCTATAGCACGGTCTAGCCTAGGACCAGCAAGGAACCACCGTTGAACGATTTCTTAGCTTGCTTTTGTGACTATTGTGGTGCTAGTACTTCCTTGTGTATTAGTTTCAGCCCTCCTACAGATCCACATATCTGATTACAGCTTGACATGTGTTGCTGCGGTACCGATACACTTTTTTCACGGTTTCTGACCTGTTGGTTGCTACCGCCTCCTGTTTGGCTTGGTAAGAACTTGTAAGAGTGTGTTTCAACAAGTTCAAAGTGAGAGAATTGCAATAACCACATCCTTGTAGTTGATAGGAGCATACATGTTATTGTGTGTGTTTCTTGTTTTCTACTAGTCATGGCAGGTAATACAGAGATTTGTGAGCTCATGACATTACACCCTCATATTCTCGATGTCATTCAACACTTGCCTTCATTTGCTGATAAATTTGACCCTCATGCAGACATTAATTGGGAGCTAAAGGTAGATAAAGAATTTGAAGAGTATGATTTATTTGAGAAACAAATGGTTTTTGCTACATCTAATGCTTTAACTAAGGTCCCCTTGTTTTATTGTAAAGAAATAGGATAAATCAGAGAAAGGGGAGCAAGGTTGGCTAATGCCTACAATATGCACTCCAACAATGGTCAAACCGAGGACGGTTTGCTATCTAGAAGGGGAGAATGATGAGGACATCATCAGCTTGGATATGACCATGTTAAACACTTCTAAACCAAAGGTGCAACCATTCTATATGAGTCTTATTATTAATACATTTGATGAATTGGTGCTGCACCATAAAGTGTGTTTTTTTCATTTTCAGAATTACCTACATGGATCAAGGGAAGGTTTCATACGAAAAGCATGAAAGGTTAATAATGGTTATTGGGGACTAAGTCCAAGTATTCCTAAAGTCCTCCGTCAGGCTACCACGTCACTTCAGCCCAAGGAAGGAAAGAGTCCAAGTCCCACACGTTTTGGATGTGCAATTTGGACTGCAGAACAGTCCAAACTTGCGACGGTCGCCATGACTTTATACGGACTTCGATTGGGATGTTCTAGCAATTTGGAAAGCATGTCAAGTTTACTTTACAACGGATCTACACTCGTTCCCATATCATATCAGATGCGTTCGTAGTGGTCGTTTTAATGTCTGACCTCCTCTGCTTATGGTGCTGCGTCACCCAATTTTGGGTTGTTGGCCCATGTATCGAGTTGGGTCCATTAGTAACGTGTCGTAGGGCCTTCATTCAAGGTTATCGGCTAAAGAGCCAATACCCGATATCATGAATCGATTGTATAAATACAAAGGTACATGAATGATAGCAAATTATATTAATTAAATCCTAAACATGAATCGCTTTACGAACTAATGCATATTTGAACCTGTCACGTTTATCAGTGAGGATTGTCGACGGAATATCATCGATAGTGTACCAAGGGGTATGCCTAGGGTAGTAGATGATCGGTGAAGGTGCGCCTCAGACGAGCAAGCGTAACGCAAAGAGCGTAGGACACACAATTTATACAGGTTCAGGCCACCGCGAGGTGTAATACCCTACGTCCTGTGTTCTTGTGGATTGTATTGTTGTATGATGATGTGTTTTGAGGGGATCCCCTGCCGGCCTTATATAGTCCGGGGGGGTAGGGTTACAAGTCGGTTTTACCATGTATAACAGATTACAATCCTAGCCAAACAAGGAAACTAATCGGCTAGATATTAGGAAAGCTATTTCCTTGGTGCCAAGGCTCTTGATCTGCGGATATACGTGATCTTCTGGAGAACGTGTAGACGACGCGTCCTTCGCAGACTAAGCCTGATCGGATGAATTGGCCCATGTAGAGCCATGCAGGTATACGGGTCTATACCCCCACAGCTAGTCCCCGAGCGCCTTGCTTTCGTCGGGAGGCGCGGATCTTCATAATTGCTCGACCAGACGGATGTAAGGAGCTCAGAAAAAATTTGAAAACAGCTTCTCTTTGGTGAAGTGTGTCCACTTTTGGCTATTAGAACAAATACCTTGACCGCTAGGTGAAGTGTATCCACTTAGTCCACGAGCCTGATAGTAGGTCACGCAGTCATGTGGTGTCAGGGTCAAAATCCTTGAATTTATTGATCTTATGAAGTGATGACAAAGTCCCCGAGCACAGCAGGGTGCATGGGACAGTCTTCCGAGAAGGCGAGGAAATGATGAAGTCCCCGAGCATACTATGGCGCGCGGGACAATCTTCCGAGCAGGCGAGGCGATGACGCAATCCCCGAGCACAACATGATGCCCAGGACAGTCTTCCAAGCAGGCGAGGCGACGACGCAGTCCCCGAGCACAGTATGGTGCGCGGGACAATCTTCCAAGCAGGCGAGGTGACGATGCAATCCCCGAGCATACCATGGTGCGCGGGACAGTCGTCCGAGCAGGCGAGGCGACGACGCAGTCCCCGAGCACAGTATGGTGCGCGGGACAATCTTTCGAGTAGGCGAGGCGACGACGCAGTCCCCGAGCATAGCATGGTGCGCGGGGCGGTCTTCCGAGCAGGCGAGGCGACGACGGAGTCCCTGAGCATAGTATGGTGCACGGGACAATCTTCCGAGCAGACGAGGCAACGACGCAGTCCCCGAGCACAGTATGGTGCACGGGAAAATCTTCCAAGCAGGCAAGGCAACGATGCAGCCCCCGAGCACAGTATGGTGCGCGGGATAATCTTTTGAGCAGGCGAGGCGATGACGCAGTCCCGGAACACAACATGGAATTGACGACGCTTGTTGGTGCCTATAGGGCGTTGAAAGCAGATGGAACTGAACCATCGCGCTTCCCTGTATAATCAGCCGGATGTCGAAGAAAACGGTTCGCTCCGCATTTGCACAACAGTCAGTAGCCTCTTGAGAAAAACGCCGCTTGCCCTAGCCGCCGCCATCTAGGGTTTCCCCCAAGCACAAAGCCAAAATCTGATTCCGCTCGAATTTCCTCAATTCATCTTTCTGCCATCACAAATCCTAGTTCAATTTATTGCGATGGCGCTGAGGAACAGCGCACGTGTTGACATCTACCAACGTCACCAAATATAACTTTATAACCTTTAACACTAGAGACGAGATCAGAAGATCTATGGTATTTAATTAACTGATCATTAGCAACTAGCCACTCATCTATTACCAACATTCTTTAGCATGAACTGGGTTGTCAATCCTAATTATATATGGTAAGAATAAATAAAGGTTTTGCATATTATTCCATGTAACTAGGCAGAAATATAAATAAATATAAACTAAGAACAATTCTGCAAGCGAACAGATAATTATACCATTGTAGCTTTTTACCTAGGAGTTTTACCAGGTTGTCGATTTATATTTATACCACTGGGAAGGACTACGATAAACTACAATCTATTATATTGATAAACACTATATACAATGAATAAGTGAAATTACCGATGTCATATACTCTACTCATAACAGGTAGAGGTCACAAGATAATAAAGATAAATAGGGTGGTAAGTATGATCAAGCATCATTAATAAAGATAAACATCAGAGTACTTTCTAGTCATAGTAATAGCTAGCCAATGGATAAACTAAGGAATTAATATCTAAGGTAATTCTATAACTACGTCAATGAATAACTCTAACTAGTGCAATTAGATCTAGTAATCATTGTTAGATTAGTCCTATATCATGATCACATGCAAAGGGCATCATCTAGGAAAGGTGTGAAACAGAGTCATCACCCAACTTCGCGACCGTGCCTGCTTGCCTACATACGGGGGGTGAACTACAGAGGAATCAACGTAGCTGTCACCTGCGCGAACTACCACATGAGCCGGCACATCGGGGTGCACTTGCAAATAAATGAAATATCTAGATACCATGTCTACACATTGTTCATCATCTACCCAAGGATCGTTTGGATAAACGCTATACGAGCAATTACATGAATTCAATAAGATGAAACCAACTATACTAGATGTATAATTAAAGTAGACAAAGACTAATGTAATCAAGAACATTTGAACTATTAAGAACAATTTTTCCCTAATCATAATGAAGAATACAATAATAGAGAAAGAACCAGAACTATACCGAACTCTGCGCTCCAGATGATCGCCGGGGCTCTAGATCCCGCCGAAGAACTAGATCTCCTTTACTCTCTAATCTAACTAGGCTAGAACTATGAACTAGAAGGCTCTTAATGAACTAGTAGGCTCTTGATGGCTTGAAGACTTGTTGCCTTCGATGAATGATTGATTGATGCCTTCGATGAACGTGCACCGTAGGATCAAACCGACTTGAAACAAGGGCCGAGATGACTCCTCAAAGGCGGCAGAAGAAGACTCTAGAAGATGGCGGTGAAACCCTAGTGGGGCACCGCTCGGCCCCACCCCAGGGCCGGCCGGCCCTACCTGCTCAGGGTTCGGGCCCCGGTTGCTCGGGTGTGTTCCAGATGCTTCTAGTGTTCTCGTGATGATGTTTCCTTCGCGGTTATGTTTCGTGTCTTTTATGCTCTTTAACCCTTCTGTCGGTGCTAGTTTTATCGGGGCTAACACCGGCTAGAAAATATGTGTTTTGCGGTAGAGGCTATGGATGGTGTGCAAGGGGGAACACAGGGATTATACTGGTTTAGGCCAAGCAAGCCCTACGTCCAGTGGGGAGGAGAGTCGTGTTGCCTTGCACCGGGGTGCTTGTAGTAGGGGGTTACAAGCTAGGCGAGAGAGGGAAGTGCTCCCAGGTCTCTTGTGAGTGTCTAAGTGTATGCAAGTCGTTTGCTGTTGCTGTGTATTTGTGAGTGAGAACTTAGGACTTCTTTCGTGGTTGTCCTAAACTTGACCTCTGCTTTCCCTTTTATAGTCGCAAGGGAGAGGCAAGGGCAGCGCTTACAATGCTACGTATGTTACAGTGGGGAGTTGTCGTTCCTTGACTATCATCAGCTACGGTCTTTTCTCCGCATCTCCGGGTATGGCCGTAGTGGTCGGCACGATCTTGGTGAGTTCCAAGGTGGCAACAGTCGTCGGATTATGGCATGTCGTCAGCTACGGTCTTTTTCCCACGTCTCCGAGGCATGGCCGTAGTGGTTCGCACGATCTTGGTGAGTTCCAAGGCGGCAACAGTCGTCGGATCATGGCATGCCGTAGGGTCACAGCTGATGGCTGTCCTTCCGCACGATGTGACAAGAGGGCGAGTCGTCTCGGGGCGTTGTCTCCCAAGGCTCGGGACTCCTGGAGGCGTGATGGGATGGAGCAGGGTGATATCTCCCCTCGGGCGTATTTCGGCCTTTGGACAGTACTTCCTGAGGGTTAGGTGGGCCTGGATAGAAGGCGTGCTCGTCCTTTCGAGTGGATAGTGCAGTAGGCGCTTTTCCCGTTCTTGCGTAGCCCGTCGTCAGGTGCTCGGACTATCGCAGTCGTAGTTGATAGACCCCGGCGAAAAATGGGGTGGTGCACCATAGACCGTATCGTGGAGAGGATGGCCGTAGTGGGCCTATCAAATCCGCTACCAGGGAAATCCTGACATGTGGTATGGCCGTCAGGGGCGTGCGAAGCACAGTCGCGTCGAGAATCTCGCCTAACGGGACAATGCTTGTAAAGTGGTCAGAGAGGTCTCTTGTGGTCCAAGATTGCTCTGCTGACATCACTGGTGCCTTGGATGCCTTTGTGAGATTGCGCTCGAGGGGGATGGGGAAGCTCGAGCAAATCGGAGAATGGGCGCCGAGGGCGCCGCTCTCCCGAGCTCTCCCGGGGAGGCTCGGGCGAATCGGAGAATTGGCGCCGAGAGTGCCGCTGTCGCGAGCTCTCCCGGGGAGGCTCGGGCGAATCAGAGAATTGGCGCCGAGGGTGCCGCTCTCCCAAGGGTTGGCTGTCATTGGTGCAATGACATCGTGGGCTTCTGTAGACGCGGCCTTCGTGGGCTTCCACTGGCCTTACTTGGGCCAGGCCGTGTTGGGAATGATCGTTTTTGCATTGAAGTTGGGTACCCCAAACTTTGGTACCCGACAGTAGCCCCCGAGCCTGTGGCGGAGTGAAGGCACTCCCCCACATGTTCACGCTGGTTCTTCCTGTCAAAAAAGATAAAGTGTGGGTTGTTTTTTCCGGGGGGTGCGCGCGAGCTGCCGGGTGTAGCCCCTGAGGCTTTGGAGGGATGATATATCCCTTCAAAGGCTTCGAATCGTGTTTGTTAGTCCTCGGGTGTTTTTCGATTTACTTAGGAGGGTTGTTTCCTTGGAAGCGGAGCCCCCGAGCCTCCCATCGTGTTGGGAGGTCGTTCGGTGGTCTTTCCAAGGTGCAGGGCAAGTTCCCGAGCCTCCGCTTTTGTATCGGAGATTGGTCGGGCTCTTCCCTGTCTTTTTTAATTCGACCTTCATGCTCTTCTTTCGGGAAGAGGAAGGTTTGGTCCTGCTCGACTTCCCCGCTGGGGCACGAGTCGACATTTCCGGTGAGCTATAAACGGGTTGGTCCAAGTGGAGGTCCGTGCCCCATTCGTTGGGGGTCGGCTAGCGGCCTGAGGACACTCCAAATGTTTCCCGAGGGTCAGTTAGTGGATGTCGGGTCCCTTCGATGGGTCCTGAGGGCATGATGCCTCCCACGGAGGGATTCCACGTAACTAACTTGCTACTAGGACTTGGACACAGCATGGGATGTCCCTTGTGACGTTTCGGGCGTCGGGATACTGGCCGTTTCCGTGACCCACCCACTAGCTGTCCCTAACTCGGTTTTCCTGGGGCGACTGTTCGAGCCACGGAGGGCCAGTCTTCGATCCCCTGGGAACGTAATGGGTGCCCGAGCCTGGGGTTCCTTCGTTGGGAAGGAGGGAATGTTGGTGGAATCGAGGTGCGCAGTTGTAATGATTCGGCTCACCTTTTGAGGCGCGAAGCCTGATGGACGCGATGGTTCGGCTCAGTCGAGGCGGTTTGCATGCGCGGCGATGGCAGCGATGTGGGGATCGTGGCGGGCCCCTCGCAGTTAATGCGGTGGATCCTTCGCATCCACCCACGATCCACCGTCGGAGTTTATAAGAAAAACTAACGGTTTTTTTTTTCTACCCTAGCCATTCGCTCGCACGACCGTTCGCTTTCTTACCTTCGTAGCCTGCTCTTTCGCCTTCGTTGCCTGCTCGAGAGAGATTGTTGCCGCGGCCGTTTTTCTTCCCGCAGCCCTTTCCCCTTCTCTTGCCAAGGATTCCTCCTCCGCCGCAGTCGACGCTGCTGCCGATGTCGCTGCCACCGACGCCGCCGCCACCGACGCCGTCGCCACCGATGCTGCCGCGGCCGCCGTTGGTGTCCTCAGGCTGGAGCCATGGCCGAGGAGCACTGTGACGGAGGCGCAGCTAGAGCGCCTCATCACTCTGGGGCTGCTGCGTCCTCGTACCGACGCGCAGCACCCGGAGTGGGCCGTGCCACCGCGCGACCACGAGGAGCCGAACCCCGGCGAGGGGTACGTGGTGAGCTTTCTCGCTTACCACGAGCGTGGACTCGGCTCGTCGCCGAGTCGCTTCTGCCGGGCCAGACTCTTCGAGAACGGGCTGGAGCTCCACAACCTCACCCCGAATTCCATCACACAGGCGTCGATTTTCGCCGCCCTGTGTGAAGGCTACTTCGGGGTGCCCCTGCACTGGAACCTGTGGCGCCGCATTTCCCGCATCGACTGGTACACCAAGTGGGTCAGCGCGAAGAAGCCGCGAGAGATCCAGCGCGCGGGGGGAAGCAGCCTCGTGATCCGCTCTTCGTCGTACATCCCCTGTAAGGCCCCCTCCTCCAACAAGGGGTGGCACAGCGGCTGGTTCTACCTTCGCAACGACGGGGGTCTCTTCCCCAAGTTCAAGGGAAGGGCGCTCATGGCTCCCCTTCCCCAATGGGAGTGGGGGTACCCGTCAAAGGAGTCAAAGCACCTGGACGTGTACTTCGACGCGCTCAAGGAGCTGAACAAAAGGGGCCTTACAGGGGCCGGCGTGGCGGGGAACTTTCACATGCGGA
This sequence comes from Eremochloa ophiuroides, assembly GCA_038502445.1. Taxonomy (NCBI): domain Eukaryota; kingdom Viridiplantae; phylum Streptophyta; class Magnoliopsida; order Poales; family Poaceae; genus Eremochloa; species Eremochloa ophiuroides. The sequence goes on from JAHLJS010000002.1 coordinate 53,385,498, forward strand.
TGGTGCTACCTTTGATGGTGCGCCACCTGGCGCTCCATCAAATGGTAATCGGGTCGCAGCGGGAGGGCACGGCGATGCTGGCCCGTGACCTTGGCGAGGCGGAGGTCATGAGCCGCGTCGGCTACATGGTGGGGGGTTATCCTACCTGGGAGGAGAACCGGGTGCCTATGCGTCCTTGCGTGGGCTTCCCGGCGTTGGTAAGTGTCATTTGTTTGATCGGGCCGCTGGTTTCCCCGTCATCCTCCTAACCTTTCTTCTTCGTTCTTCGTAGGGCCTTTCGAGGACCGGGAAGGCTTCCCTTCCGCCCGTCCCGGAGGATAAAGAGCGGGAAACCCAGAACCGCCTCCGGGCCACGGAGGAGAAGGCGAGGAAGGACAAGGTGACTGCCCGGAAGCAGAAGAGGGCGCGGAAGGTGGAGGAGTCCTCCCAGCGCCGCCGCCGCCGCCTGAGGGAGGTCGGGAAGCCTGAGGTGGATACCCCCACCGACGATGACGGCGACGACGATGATGAAGAAGAAGATGATTTTTCCATCTTTGATTTGATGGAATCTTACCGGCTGCTTGCGGCCACACAGCCCGCGGTGGGCGTTGACGAGCCTGGAAGCTGTCAGCATTCGCCGGCGGAAGTGCCAGGGGTTCGTAATCTGAACCCTCGGGCAAGCTTGCCGGAGACCACGTCCAAGGACGCGGCTCCTGGTAGGGCGACATCAAGAGGCGGGGCGCCGTCCGCCATCAGCAGCGTGGTTCGGCCGGAGGGGCCGGGGACGGGCTCAGGCCCCGCGCCCGAGATGCCCCGAGGCTCCAGTGGGGGGACCGAGGGTCCCCTGTTTTGGCGGACCCTCCCCTCCGACGCATTGTTGGTCGGCGCGGCGACCGAAGGCGGGGGGAGTGTGTAACAGAACCGACCAATTTATATGAGCACAAGTACAGCGACAGCTGTTTTCCCAGCTATCAAGCCACACTTGAGCCAATATAAACCCGGTAGTCCGTGAAATCTCGAAGGATTTCAAACTTTTACACAGTACATACCCCAAGGATCGCAGAAAGTCAGCAGTACACATACACATGATATATAGATTCGCACATATTTCAAATACATCAGAGTACAAGATAAACTTTTACATAAAAGTTCAATAGTGGAAACGAAATAGTTTTACATAAGCTTAATTTCATAATACAGTGCCAAGTACCGACCAGTCACAGCAACATAGATGAGACAGATAACATGACCTTGCCCAAGGTCTAGTCTTCCTCTCTCGAAGGATAGAAGTAATTCTTTAGTCAACCAAGCATTCCTCCTGCAACATTGGGAATAAAACCCTGAGTACTCAATTGTACTCAGCTAGACTTACCCGACAGGAAGTAAATAAAAAGACTCTCAAGAATATGCAAGGCTTATTTGGTGGAGCTCAGAGGATAGCAACATTTTTGCATAAAAAGCATTACTACAATAGTTCCTCAACTTATAAGTTTTAGATGTGATCTAGCTTCGATTTCAGTTAAGCTATTAAGCTAAGGTTTGCAGCTATACTAAACAATCACTTGATATTATAGCAATCAATAAAACCATATGATTTCCGATATCCATAGATATCAACCTCATCTCACCATTAATCACGTTCAAGTTGTTAACCTCTACCTCACCAGAAGATCAGTTCAGTTTCTCACTAACCAGGAGAGATGGCGATTCGAATCGATTGTACCAGCTGGCAAAACATGCCAATCACAAACCCTGTCAGCCGAGCCACTGCCTTCTTGGGTCACCGTTAAATCCTTCTGAGACACAATATGTCGCGAGTTTGGCGGGGACCATATTCTCAGAGACCAACCCACTTCCAGGATGCATCAGGTCCCTGACCTGCCCTTGGTAAAATGGTGTCTCTGCACATACTTCCTACCTCCAGAATATGTCTACCGAGTCGCACCAAAGCTCGGCTTAGAAAGAAATACTCAGCTTCGCGGTCAGAACGACTTATCTGGCCAGCTATGTGACGACGTCCTTCAATCTCAACTGATGTCTGGTGGCCTCAGTCCTAGTCGGCCGCAAGCAGCACCGAAGTCAACATGACCCATGTCATGCAGCTCCCCGCTACCTAGCCTTGATTCTCTCATTATTTCATTGTGGCATGGTGACACATATAGCCAACCATGTGGATCTCGTCAGTCACCACCTACACTCGCGGATGACAGGAAATCACCCGACTTTCTCGCGGATGACAGGAAATCACCCGACTTCTACCGGTCTAAGCAGGGCTAAGCATAAGATCGGTCACCTGTCTAGTAATAGTATCAGGTTCACATATATAGTAGACAAGGTAGATATGCAGCAACGGTTTCAAACCAACTCCTATACTTAAATGCTCAAACATACGATTTAATAAAGACCGGTGCATTTATAAAAAAAGATAGGTGGAGGCTTAGGGATGCTCCGGGGCTTGCCTGGGGTTCAGCACTAAGTTGGTGTTTGTTAGATGACACTTGTTCGACGAGCATTTTTCATCCAAGCACTCGATTAGTCCTTCCACCTTCGTGATTAGTCCACCACACCGTCTTGTGGTTAGTTCCATCATGATGTCCTTCACTCCACGTGTTCATCTATCGTACCTAAATGAGATGCACAATGCACATGTATGAATAAAAGGAAGTAATACAAGGCATGTTAATCTACAGTCACTGAACCATAAGCTAACAATCACACCAAGCAAAGCAAAATCAAAGCAATCATAATCCCACACAAGCAGTTTATGGGCAGCAGCACAGTAAGCACAAGATTTAACCATAACTGAAGCTATGTACATCCAACCAGGGTGATCTAAGCCTTTCTGGAAAGCTATTAAAATTTTCTACAACTTTGGCATTATCCTCTTCAGATGATTTAATTCATATAAAGGTCAAACAACACAAAGAAGGCAGCTCTGTCCAGATTTGGACAGATTCTGTCCTCCCAACTCAAACAATCATAACTTGAGATTTATACCACCAAAAGGGATGATCCTAGACAATTTAGAAACTATAGGAAAAGCACTACAACTTCTCTGTTATCCCCGAGAAGTGATTCAAAGCATAACTCAGTCAAATAATGCAATCAATCAGATCTAGACAGAAAATTGGCAAAACCTGAGAGCAGACTTCCAAAAGCCATAACTCCTAAACTATTAGGCCTATGACCAAGAAATTTTAGGACAAGCTAGATATAGAAGTTGGCTACAACTTTTGTATAGAAAATATTTACATGCAACATCATTTTCATGTGTAAAACATCACATCAACAGGGACTATGCCTGCAGCCATTTTCAACATATAAGCAAAACATGCTTTTCCTTTATTTATCACCTAAGCACACATAGGGATGAGCTATTTAGATAGCTCCAAACATGATTACATGGTCATACAAGACTCATCTCAGACCAAAACATATTAAGGAATCACAAGAAACATATATGCATTCATTTGTCTTTAATTATTCACTCATTATTACATAAAAACCCATTATTTAATTATTTAAGTTATAAGGTAAACATCTCAAATGAGTCCCAAACTTTTATGAGAGCTAGGTGATTATAAATCATGACCAAGGTTCAAATCTTACATCCTCATGTTCCATAATTTAATTATTACAAAATAAACAAATTTATAATGCAACAATTCATTGGAGAGTAAGATAAATGTGAAACTCAACATTTTATTCAAATACATAACCATATTATTGTTTCTCAGATTAGCACAATATCATACAAAGGTAGTGGAATACCATTTTCCATTTTTACCACAATATATTATTTATAAAGTATTTAAATCTACTTAATATGCACCAAAGAAGATAAATCAACAACTCAGTCATACATGCACCATAAATCATGAAATTTTAACCATACATTACACATCATACAGAGAGTCTATAATTAAATTTTTATGCCATTTGGAGAAATATAACTTCAGATACAAAAATAGCAAGCAATTCAACCATTTATTTCCTATTTAAAAAGATTAATGTAAAACACCAATAAAACAGTAAACAACATATATGTTTTATATTTTTATGAGCTAGTGCATGTCACTAGAAGCCTAACAAAATTGGAATCATGATTTTTGGACATATATTTCTCAAAATATGGCCAAAAGCAAGTTAATAAATTTCTTAAACCACTTTTCCTAATCAATTTCTACAGAATAAAAACATGCATGAATGGCACAACTATTTATATTAACATGCAGAGCACTTTACTAGGAACACATCAAAACTTGTTTCATAATTTTTGGAGATACCAAACTAGAGATATGGATTTTACAAAATAAATCACAAATCTGAACATTTGATGCCATTTGATTTGAGTGGGGCCCGCCTGTCATAGACACAAAAGAGAAACAGAGGGAGGCGGGTCTTCTTCTTCCTTGGTTTCGCAGAGAACAGAGAAGGGAATGGAGGAAGCCGGCGCTGGGAGGAGAGGAAGGGGGCTCCTGGCCAGGGGCTCGCTTCGGCCGGACAGCAGCAGCAGCAGGCCGGCGGCGGCACGCTGCGCCCTGCCCTAGCCAGCTGGCTGCCAGTGGCCTCGTGAGGCCTGGCCACGGCGGCGACGAGCAGCAGCAGCACAGCGCCATGGCGGCACACTCCGGCGACGACGAGGCTCCGGCGGCAAAGGGGCACGGAGGAGGGGCGCCGAAGGTGGAGCTGAAGACCGCGGAGCTGCTGGACACGAAGGCCGCGAAGGAGAGGGAGTGGAAGGCGGCCGGCAGTGGAGCTCGGAGGTCATCCATGGAGGACGCGTCCATGGCGGCGTTCGGCTTGCTGCGTTCGAGAGGGAACGAGAGCATGGAGGGCGAGAGAGGAGTGGGAAGGAAGGAGGAAGGAGTGGAGGATGCCGTGGTGCCTCCTTTTCTCGGGCAGAGGCGAGGACAGAGGTGGAGAGGTGGCCGACATGGAGCAGCGAGCTCCAGAGCTCCGTTGCCGCGTGGACAAAAGCTCGGACAGGTGGCGGGTGTGTTTCTGCCGAGTTTGGGATTCGATTTTGGGCATATTCCCGGCATATTCTGCCCTGGGCGCCAAAACAAAAGAGGTAGCCTACGCAATGCCCTACAATCTTTGTTAAGTAAGCTTAGCCATTTGATGAACGTATTAATGGGTAATTAGCCCTAAAGTTAATGCTATCAACAAGCTAATTACGATCAAAGATCGAGTGGCAACCCTTGTCAAACGAAGTCAGATTGACCTCAAATTTTGATATGTTGTGCTCCAAAGAGTTTGAAACAACTTTTATTTTGGGTCCCACTCAAGTTGCCAAACAAAATTTGGAGAAACCAACACGTCAATGCAATAGGGGCAGATTTCAGACTTAGAAATTATTTAAATCCTGAAATCAGGATTTTGCCAAACTTGATTCCACTGTTTGAGGCACTTAGAGATTGAATCATGAGTTGGTCCAAAAATAACATTTGTTCTTCTACAAAATATCTGTAACTTTTATTTTGGGACAAACTTCATATCTTGCTCCAAAATAATATTTCCACTTTGGTCAAACTAATGCAATTAGAGAGCTCAAAGTAGATGTTTAGGCCAATAAAGGTATTTTCTTGGCATTTGCTCAACATGAGTCCTTCATGACTTTTGTTGTAGAGTTCAAATAGAGTTGTTTGGTCCAGGTTGCAAGGTTTGGTTGGCTTTGCATGCTCATCTTCACTTAATCCATAAATCCAATTAAGTTAATAACTTGTCATTCCATGTGAATTCTCAATTCGGATCTTTATGAACCATTTCCAATGATCATGGTAGATGATATGAATATGAAATAGCGATTAGGATCATTGATTGAAATAACTTGATTAGGTCCACACTCGCTGGTTAGCTCGTGACTAACACCTGGGGTGTTACAGCCTTCCCCCTTAAAGGAATCTCGTCCCGAGATTCGGAACGTAAGAGCTTTCAAGGGTAGAGAAGCATGTCAGCCCCTTTTCCAAGGTGGTGCTAGTACAGGCTAAGGCTACGTAAAAGTTCCATAACACTGGTAGGCAGGAGTGATCACCTCATGGCCCACAATAAAGTGCGGACGATAAAGGTTGGTTCAGTTGTTAGTCCGAGAGATCATGTACTCCCATTTACTTGGATGCAAATGCAAGAGCGATCATTACGGATAGGTCAACTTTCCAATCATTCAAGAATTCTTAGAAGTTAACTCTTGGTTGAAGAATTTTCTTCATTGACTTCTATGAAGCATTGTTACTTTGGGAGGAATCCAAGATAACACTGCCAATTAATTTGGGAGGATCTCAAGACAACTCATCCTAATTAGCACTTTCAGCATGCAGTGTGTGAATTGGAGCGTCGAAGAGTAGTTTTCAAAACATCTTATTCTCTAGTGGATATAGCATACACCACTATTTTCATATGGGATGAGATCATGGACGAGGCAGATAGTTACTGAAGCTGAGAAAATTGATTGACAACATGCAAGGTTTCTGTTGGTTGTAGACACAATTTACTGAGATGCAGACTGATGGAAAGCTACATAATGTTCCATGTGTATAGTTCTCTTTCTGATGGCAACACTGTATTATTTGAGTTTGTTGAGTGAACGATGAATGCGATAGCTGACTCTGTCGGCTCAGTGCTTTTGATGTCCATCAATAAGGGAACCCTCGTGTCTATGTAGCAACAGTCGTTTGGGTAGAGCCTGAGGTAACCTCTTTATAACTGTTGTTGTAAGAAAAACAATGATAGCAGTCGCCATTTCTAATAAGATCCTTGAAAACAAAACACATATGCTCTCAATATGTATTTCAAGATTTGATCAATTCTTCCTGATTGGCCTGAGGTATGCTATGCTGAAGATAGGACGAACTCTGGATTAGTTTCATTATGTACACAAAGTTTTCTGTCACTCCGTGATAAAAGGCATAGAGGACATCAAGTGACAAGTGTAGGCATACAGATGCATATGGTTACACTCCATTCTCTTCCAAGGCACAAGATTCTGGCAGGCATTTACTCGAGTAAGGTGATTCTTGTAAATGCTTCCAAAATGAGCTGAAACTATAGTTCATGATCCAAGATAATGGTTCGGGATACACCATGCAGTGGCAATGCTTGTGCAGCATGCAACTTAGCATACTCAGTTGCACGATAGTCGGTCTAGTTAGACATGAATTGTGCAAATTAATGAGACAGAACACAATTTCCTACATGGAATAAAAATCTTTTTATACACGAGGAAAACCGATGATAAAATCCAAACTTATCTCTTCTCATTTGCAGCCGAGAATAAACAAGATTGAAGCGGATTGGCAGGTTTAATGAGGTTGGTTGTGTAGAGTGTTTACTCACAAAGTTTTGAGAAGCAGTCCTCTACCAACAACTTGAGTCAACTTTCTTCATGATACAACCATGAATTAACAAAACTAACTTATTGAACTACTTTTGACATTGGGTAAACCTTCTTATTTTTGCATCAACAATCCGAGATCAGAGGGTTTCCAAATAGAAATCTGAAATATGTTGTTTGACATAATTCAACTTGTCTTCACTTCACACTCTCAGGAGTTGAGTGGTAGAACACCTTGACCGATCAAGAATAAGGAACTGATTTTTTTTAATGTCCTTTTTGTTGTCCATACCATAGAGTATCAAACAGGGCACTTGATTGCACCAAGATGTACTATGGTATTGACTTCATCTGTTGGGGTGTCTTTTGTAGCTCTTCACTAGGCTGAAACCATAGTTTGCACTATCTGAGTGATTGACAAAGATGGAATTGGCTTCATTATAGCAAGGCCTTGGAGGTAAGGGTGCCACAAATAGTACCATTTGGCTTAGGGGTTTCTTGCATAGCATGGTTCTATGAGACATGGTCTTCTAAAACATGGTCAAACACTTTTTTATACCCCCGGAACACACTTGTTAGCATGGAACAACACTTCTTGATAGAGATCTATTCAACTATTTTATGCATCCATTTATTCATGTCAGACAAACTGATCCAATTGGAAACTACATTGCTCACATGAGAGAGCGAAAGAACAAATTCCTGCATTTCATCAGCAGAGGAAACTATTTCATTGAGCAGAAAAGTGATAATGGAATGGTCTTGCTTTTTCTTCTCACTAGAACCGAGTATACTTCATTACTTAGATGCAAACTATTCTTCCCACTGTAATAACTAATTAGTTGTCTCTTCAAGCAAAAAGGCTCTAAAACTTCAACTTTTGTAGCAAGATTTTGTAGACAATATACACGCACATGGTCACCATCACGGTCAGCAGACATGAAGCAACACACGAGAAGATTTATTTTGACTGTATGATCTTCATGCAAATAGGTATTGAACTTGGATAGAAGCTAGTGGACTTGCAAATAACCTATTAGAAAACATATCACATCCTGCTAACTATTGCCTGACTGATACTTGCAAATAACTTTAAAGTTCGTGTGCTCTTTTGATCCCACAATAATGGCAGGTGCTGGTTGATATGCCCTAGTAGATCATGTCAGATTCTTTGTTTACCACATCTTGTAGTATGTCAATGTTGATGTCAGTGACTTGCTCTTCAAAGATCATTCTCTTTGTGACTTCTGAAGGAAGCTATATACTTGACAAACATCTGTACCTTCTGATAGAACATTGAAGGATCGAGTCGGTAAAGACTTTGCAAGATAGATCAAGAAACATAGGGATAGACCAATTTGAATTAGAGACACCTTCAAAGATAGATTTAGGAAAATCCATGGAAGACAACACATTGGTATTACTTCATAATGGATTACGATTAGAGGCTGTGATACCAACGTGTGCCGAGAAGCACTACTTTATTGGGCGTCCCCACAAAGAGGTTCTTGGTTTTGTCACGGCACCATCAGTCAATAATCATAACACCACTATCAAACATGACCAACGAGAAATCTTAAGAAACATGGATAGATTGGGAGATACGAGATATTACGCATCGGTGTAGTTCTGCAATGTATCATGACCAGAGACCTCGATATTCGCACGTGCCGAGCAACACAGCCTAGTGGTTGCAATCCACAGGATGTCCTCGGTTTCGTCGCAGTATCATCGATCACAGATCATAACAACATAAATGAACATACAACCAATGAGAAAATCATGCGTGGCAAGGATAGATTTGTGCAAGGATGACATTTCGCAGAGGGAAGATAAGCTACTACAATCAATCATAGGGTTAATAGACAACAAGAGCATGATTTGGCAATGAAAACATGAGTTAGAAGATAGATTAGTTGCCAAAATAGCAGTACATGAGGCTTTGCTTCAGTCCCACGCGGTTTCCATGTGTCTAGTATGGAGATTACCTGACCCATGATTTACAAGAGATGAGATAGAAGGAGGGAAAATCATGAGACAAAGATTGACAAGCATCTTGAGAAGAAGATAACCATAGACAACCAGATGTCTCATGAACCAACTATATACAACAATCATAGGTTGAGTTGACAAACATCATGATTCATATAGAAAGAATACAAGGAAAATGGGGAAGGAGAGATTTAACTCACACAAGATGGTTTCCTTCAAGTGAGTAACAAGGAGAGGGTCTAGATAGAAACATGGCATAAGAGAATTATAGGTTAGCTACCAAGAATAACTAATATGAGATTCTATAATTCCACATGCATCTCGCATCTATCAAAAAAACCTTCAGACCATCCAATGGCGTAAGCTTGTGTACCATTAATTAGTACCAGAAGACTCGTACTGATCAACATTGCTAGAACTTTAGAGAGAGTTGGAGAAAACAACAAGATCATGGAATAGGTTCAATGCATGATTTATGAGATTGGATTTACCAAAACCATAACATGATTCATAATGAAAGATTACAAGGCAACTTCTAGATAAGCTGAAAAGAGGTCTAAATCGAGGATTTGGGCAAAGATTCCAATGAACATAATGTAGGCAAGCCTTGCTGAATGAAATCTAAACATTCTCTAGATATGGAGAAGACTGCTGGAAGTAAGGAACAGATTAGATCAAATCATTTGTAGGGGTGATCGATTTTGCATAACCTGATTTCCAAAGAAAAAATTATAAAATCTAATTTAACAGAGATCAAGCTATCATCATGACATCTAGAAGGACTAGAGGAGACACTCCAGATAGGATTTGGATAAGGCTTTAGATGAAAGAAGATGCAGGCATGGTTTCATAGATCTTGAACAAGAACATATGACAACCATAGGCTAACATTAAGAGAAAACTCAGGTGGGTCTATTGTGCCAAATGAAAAGCCTACAGGCAGAATTGGTTTAGCTTCTGACCAGATTTATGGTTGAGAAATACTTATAGAGGCTACTTAAAGGTTTAGCAACTCTTATGATATTCAAAACAAGCAAGGAAGAGAGGCAACACAAGTTGTAAACTTAATAAGGCTATTCAGACAACGTAGAACAAGGGTGAGAAGAAGCATACTTATGCAACAAGCAACAATCACATGATGCAACAATCATGATGCATGCTCGTCCTATTCGTTCTCACTTAGTTGCCTATATAACATGACAAATACGTTCTAAGTCGGTGGCATAACCTACGTACTCTCTCGGTATATAGCTAGTCGTTAACTACCATATACGCATTCGAGGATAGCGTACCTGCAGAAGATTCATTTCAGCCCAACCCCACATGTATGCATGGCAATAAGAAGCACTTTTCGCCGAAAATGCTCCCATGAGCACTTGCGACCCCAAGAAAGTAATTACTCCATCATACTTCCATAAGTACACATATGAATCACATGTACTCACTTCAGTAACCATAAACACTCACCATAGATCGACGGTTGTTCGATCGTACACTCACATCTCACCTTACCTCATTCGACGTGGCACATTGGCCCATAAGAAGCAATAAGAAGCCACAATGTCACATATATCCGCGCAATAAAACCAAATGAACCGCAAATGGAAATATGATGCAATTCCCCAGTTAGTACTTACATAAGCCACCTAATAATCCTAATATGGGCTATAAGACTTGGTCCTTGGCACACTTAGTTTGTTCAAACCATTTGTTTAAAACACCTATATATATATATAGCTATAAGTTGGTAATTAGTTTTGCAAACTCAAAACTTTTTATTTTTAAATACTCATGTGACGGTACATGCTGAATTTTTGCTCTGGTACCAACTGTAACAGAACCGAACAATTTATACGAGCACAAGTACAGCGATAGCTGTTTTCCCAGCTATCAAGCCACACTTGAGCCAATATAAACCCGGTAGTCCGTGAAATCTCGAAGGATTTCAAACTTTTACACAGTACATACCCCAAGGATCGCAGAAACTCAGCAGTACACATACACATGATACATAGATTCGCACATATTTCAAATACATTAGAGTACAAGATAAACTTTTACATAAAAGTTCAATAGTGGAAACGAAATAGTTTTACATAAGCTTAATTTTATAATACAGTGCCAAGTACCGACCAGTCACAGCAACATAGATGAGACAGATAACATGACCTTGCCCAAGGTCTAGTCTTCCTCTCCCGAAGGATAGAAGTAACTCTTTAGTCAACCAAGCATTCCTCCTGCAACATTGGGAATAAAACCCTGAGTACTCAATTGTACTCAGCTAGACTTACCCGACAGGAAGTAAATAAAAAGACTCTCAAGGATATGCAAGGCTTATTTGGTGGAGCTCAGAGGATAGCAACATTTTTGCATAAAAAGCATTACTACAATAGTTCCTCAACTTATAAGTTTTAGATGTGATCCAGCTTCGATTTCAGTTAAGCTATTAAGCTAAGGTTTGCAGCTATACTAAACAATCACTTGATATTATTGCAATCAATAAAACCATATGATTTCCGATAGTCCATAGATATCAACCTCATCTCACCATTAATCACGTTCAAGTTGTTAACCTCTACCTCACCAGAAGATCAGTTCAGTTTCTCACTGTTGGCGCAAAAAGTGGTTCCCTAAGCCCAACACACCAGCGAAGACGGAAGCGACCCATGAGGCAGTAAAGCTCTCGCAGACCCAGCTAGCTTCGGACCCGGTCTGAGAGTGTCAATAAAACCCAAGCGTGCCAGTCAATTTGACCTGCAATTGACAAGGAAACAAGACGTAATCAGTAATCACAGGGTGGAACTAACCGGTATGTCCAGGTAGTTCCAACTGTATGGCTCGAAGAGCCGATGTAATGGGAGATCGACTAGAAAGCCGATTCCGTCATGTTATGAACCGATTGTAGCGAAACGTGCATTATAACTCAAGTTAACCGATTCAGACATGAATTCAATGATATATACTTGCTTTAGACAGAAATATGCTATAAAAGATGTAGTCACAGCAAGCTAACATGATCATAAGATGTCTCAATGTAAAACAAGATGAAATCGGCTATTTTAGCCGATTCAGTGTATACGGGCAACATACAAGCCTATAAAGTAGACAATGTTTCAACTCTCCGGCTAATAGATCTAAATCACAATCTTGCAACAGTGGAGATCGAGCGGATCGAGGCAGTCATGATGAAGTTGCAACTTAAATCCGTTAACCTTTGAATCTAGACAATGTTTACTTTATTACTTGAGTGCGACCCATATCTAATCTAGATCCAAAATACAATCGGCTAGTGCAAAGCATTCAATATGAAACGAATAGCAAGCATAATTCGTTGAACATATAAATCTATTAGATATAAGCCGATGCATATGGATCAAGACGGGCAAGTTGATGATTGCTTTAAATAATAAACAATAAACATAAGCAACATCGGTAACTTAATGAATCCAGCTAAACTGCCAAATTTAACTAGAGCCGATAACTAATTCATGCATGCAAAATTATCTTAATCTATAGCCTGTCCACCGGATGACGTTAACTAATAGATTAATCAAGCAAACAAACACAAATCGATAACTAATCCGCGCGTGCAAACCGTCCTAATCTGCATCTCGTCCACCGGATGACGGTTAACACAGATTGATCGGGTAAACCAGCGTGAATCATCCTTGACTCACTGTGCTTCCCGCGTCCACCGGATGACGCCAAGGAAACAAAGCTTAGCAAGGACCCTGGTCCGCCATGCTTCCACGTCCACCGGATGACGCTAAAAAGACATAGTTTAACAGGGGGTTGACGATACTTACATGCAAGCCTGTGTCCACCGGATGACACCCAGCCTGGATGAAGTAACTCGCCGGACTCGACTGACTCTAGGGTTTGTTGGCCGGAGCCGAAAGTTGTGTTGTATTGATGTTATTGTTTTTTTTTACAATGGCCGAGGGCTTATATTTATACCCTGAGCGTAGGTAGAGTCCTAGTCGAATTACAACTTATTAATAAATAAGGAAACTAACAAACTATTCTATATCTAAGGTAACTTAGAGTCCCAACTTCCCTTTCATAGCGGACTCCGATCGTGATTCGCATCTTGGCGGCGCGGACTTTGGATGACGTCACCAATATCGACGCTGCACGCCTTCTGTCACCTTCGCCCGATAACCGATTCACCGTTCAATCGGCTATTCTCCTTCCTTCTGCTGGACGGAATCTGCTTCCGAGATCGGCTATCTTCCTTCGGTATCGGCTTTCGGCTCCCAGCCCAAAATCTGGTGTTAACACATGCCCCCCAATTTTGGGATAAACTGGTTTATTCCAAAATTAGCGCTTGGGCCTTCAAATAGCCAAACCGCAGCTTCCCTCTTGGCACTTCAATCTTTCGCACCAAAACGAAACCCTAAACCGTCGCAACTTCTGTCACGAGCTTCAATCTACCGCCGTCAGCTTCGATTCGTCGCCGTCAAATTACCCCCGAGCTAATGGCGACTCCGTCTGAGGTCCCTGAGGTATCAATTTTATCGATCCGCCCCCCTGATTCATGAATCCTTTTTCAACCTCACTGAGTACGAGTTTCAAATCTAGGTGCTGAGGAATGATATTTTGACTTCCACTAAGGACATCCCCAATACCTACTATCTGGGCCTGATGGGCGATCTGATCCCCAAAGACTTCATCATTCAAGAAACTAACCAGTTCCCATTCTGAAGTTCCATGATGGGCGCCTCCTCTTGGGCCAAATCTTTTAGAAACTGGCCAAGCGCACCTGCTGGGTGGAGGAACTGTTTCCGTCGCGTCGCGGCGAAGAAGCGCGCTGACTGGGAGATGCACCATCTGAGCCAATGTCTTGATCTATCATTATCAGAGATGACAAGGAATGAGCCCCTCCTGATCGCTGCCAGTCATTTTTGGTCCAACTCCTTGAATGCTTTCGTGTTCGGAGACGGTCCAAAAACCATCACCCTGGGCGATATCCATATGCTCACCGGGCTTCAGATTACTGGATCATATGATTTCTGGGATCTTTGCTCCAGTGGCAAGAAGGACCCCTATTTTCAGAAGCTGGACACATACAAAGGATGGAGTGGTTATATTCAACACCACCAGAAAAGCTCCTCCTCTGTCAGTGAGAAAGAACATGTTGCATTCTTGACCATGTGGCTTGAAAGGTTCATGTTCTGTGGCGCCACTGCCGGGCCAGCATATCCTTATCGGGTCTTAGCAGAGAAACTGTCTCAAGGACACTCCATCCCCCTGGGCAAACTCTTGTTGGGTGCAGCATATAGGCTTATGAGTCGGGTATTCAGTTCCTTGATCATAGGTGAAGAAGTGCAATGCATAACAGGCCCTTGGTGGCTAGTACAGCTATGGCTCAACCTGCACCTGCATAAGCTGGTAAGGACACAACTCCAATGCCTCAACTTTCCATCCACCGAGTATTCAAAGGAGGAAGACCTAAAAACCAGAGGCTGTCAAAGTTTTGGTGAAGCTGCCTCTGCCATAACCATCTCAACCTCAAAGGGCAATATGCTGGAAACATTATACAGGGGCTTGGGACCAAATGTTACTACCGTGGTTCCCTTATGAAGATGAAGATGAATTTCCAGCACCCTCCAGCTTCAAATTCAACGAGGGGTGCTCTGATGACGAGGCTATCAGTATCTTGAACACAATCATCAAACCCTGTGCCTTGCCAGCAGACTTCAAGCACCTTCGGAGCGCAAGCGGCAAGGCAACTAGCTATCCTTCTTATGAATTCTATCATCCAAACATAGCAGCAAGACAGCTAGGTTTCGGCCAATTGCCCCCTCGGCTCCCTTTTTTGAATATATTGAAGCCCAGGGAGAACATTACAGAGCACCTTCAGGCTGTCAGAATTTTTCAACTCGGAGCAAACCTGCCCACATTCTCGCCGAAGCCGTGGAATCAAATCTGCATCGCTCATCAGAGTTTTGACGATTGGTGGCAACAATGGCACGCTCACTTGTTCTGCCAAACCGTCCATGACAAATGCAGAGCCCTAGATCCAAACTTCCAATCTCCCCGAGCAGTAAGTGTTCTCAGCCGTTTTATTTCTCGCAGGATCTATCATCCAATCCACCAGAGCGAGTGGAATACTATCCACCTTGTCCAACAGCAAGACTAGGCTCCCGAGCACCAACGCTGAGACAACTAATGGCAGGTCCTGCTATACTGACCTCCCCTTCTGCTTCAAAACGACCAGCTGCATCCCAACTCCAAAAGCAAACTCCCAAGAAACGCCGATCGATAAGAAAAATTCAGGTACCCAGTAGCATTTTTCCTTTACTTCAGTACACCCCGACTCTTAAATCGGTTCTCTGCCAGGTGAATCCCCAACCAACTCAAGGTATCTTGGGAGATAAACAGGCCGAAGAACCACCAGAATCTACCGGCCATGAGGAATCAGCTGCTCAAGAAGAAGGGATCCGGGAAGAAGGAGCAAAAACTCAGGTACCACTCACTGGGCTCTTCTTTCCTAAATGTCTTAATTGACCAAATCTTCTTTTCAAAAATACAGCCAAACTAGCCCTTCCGAAGAAATCTGGGCGAACCTTGAAGAAGAGGAGTTGCCCCCTGAGAGGAATCTAGGTAACTCCTATTCGGCTGTTAGCAATTATCTTTGCTTCCATACTGTTCTTACTTCTGGTTTGTAGAAACCCAACTACCTGAGGCAGTGACAACCGAGGATCCGCAATGCCGCAAAAGATACAACCGCTTTAGTCGAACAAATAGCATCGGCATCAATTCTACAACCTTCAGGCCTCATTCAGGTATCCCATCTCTGCCAGAAAACAATTAATCTATATTGTACCCTTTTTTGATGGGAGAATGCATATATTGTAGGCACCGAAGCCCTTGTCTCCCAGCTTTCCATTCGACATAGAAGAGTTCTGTGATAAAGATGAACTGGCCTCCTCCTCCGAGAGACTTTCAGAGCCAGATTTCAACAATCGGCTAAGTGCACTGTTACCCCATCTAGAGGGTGATCTGGTCGCTCTGGCCTCGAATCCCGATCTGATTGATCAAATAATGGAACTCGTCCAGCAGCAACCCAATCTGTCAGCCTTGAAGTCCCTGCAAAGACTTGATGATCTTAAAGTGACAGCATCAGGGATCATCACTGCTCACAAGAACCTGGCAGAACTTGAACAGCTAAGGAGCAACAAATCGATCAACAGACAAGAGGCCACCGGATTAACCGATCGAGCCAGGTTGCTCAAATCCTCCATCAGCACGGTCGAAACAGAATTGGAGACATTGAAAACAAGACGAGACCAGCTGAGAAAAGAATTGAAGCAGTTGAGTCGGCTATCAGTGAGCGCGAAATCACCATCTCCACCAGCACGATCGAGCTCTCCCAGAAAAAGAACGAAATCAGCAGCTTGATCGTTGCAGACAGAAAGTCATGCCAACGCCTAAACTTGCTACAGTTCACTGAAAACCGAGATCAACAACTACTGCAGGCTAGCCACGCGCTCCGTGCTGAATTAGTAGAACTGATTCAATCCTTATTACCTTTGTAATATAATGGGTATACTGCTTGGCATGTGCTGTTCACCCTGAACGTGACAACTTAGCCTGATCTGTATTTTGATTTTACACCTTAATACCGGCTTTGTCTTGTTTCGCACTGACTCTGTTCAGCCTGATATACTTCTGTATGCGAATCGGCTTTCGAACTGCTTTGTACCTTAGAATCAATCACATAACCTGACCCGTTCTGCATACGAATCGGCTTTCGGGCGTACTTCTTAGTATCGGCTTTGTTCGGCTTTCCTTTGGAACTAACCCCTCAGCCAGATCCATCACGAATCGGCTTGTGGGTACTCACAATAGGATCGGCTAAAACAGCCTGACCCAAAAAACCGATCGGCGTGCGACCATTGATGGCGGCGCTTCGTCTCCCCGATTCGGCAACTGTTCCGGATTCAAGAAACGTGGATTAACTGCAACCTAAACTCCGCCGTGCCGTCTCGCTTCCCAAAGAAAACCGCCTCGGTGCCCGTGTTGTCTTATAAATAGTTGGCAGGCTTGAGGCAATATCACACGCCATCGTATCCGTCTCGCCGACCAACTCTCCCGGCCGCCTCCTTGTATCCACTTCGCTTCCGCTCTCAATCCTTGTTTATGACCATGGCTGACGATGGAAGCTGTCACAGAACCGACCAATTTATACGAGCACAAGTACAATGATCGCATTTTAATCGCAATCCAGTCGCACTTGAGCCAATATAAACCCGGTAGTCCGGAAATCTCGAAGGATTTCAAACCTTTCATACCCCAAGGATCATTCATTCAGCAATACCCGATCACATGACACATAAGTTCGCAACCGAATTTAAATATCAGAGTACAACATAGTCTTTTACACAAATAGAGTAGTAGCGGAAGTCAACATAGTTTTACATGAAGTGTCCATGAAGTCCTTATAGTTACTGTACTGGTCCTCATCGTTTCCGCAGCGTCCATCTCGATTGCGGTTGTTACTAGCAACCATCTGCTGCAGAATCGCTTGCTGAGTGTGCAAGAACTGAGCAAACATCTGTTCCTGGGTACGCGGTGGAGGAGGCGGCAACTCCTCATCTTCATGTTCGTTCCCACCACCACTGGTTGACCCATGACGACGGGTATGAGGTGCCATCTGTAGCAACACACAACAACCATTGTTAAGTGTCAGTTATGCCAAAGATAACCGAAAGATTGTGCCCAAAAGATAT
Source organism: Eremochloa ophiuroides (assembly GCA_038502445.1). Classification (NCBI taxonomy): domain Eukaryota; kingdom Viridiplantae; phylum Streptophyta; class Magnoliopsida; order Poales; family Poaceae; genus Eremochloa; species Eremochloa ophiuroides. The sequence continues at coordinate 53,403,537 of JAHLJS010000002.1, forward strand.
CAATGATCATTTTTGATAACAAACGGCACAATAATTCAATAATCATCACACAACTGCACAATAACAAGGCGCAACCAAAAGGGTTTTTCAAACTGCATAAGTTACCATTACTTAATTAAAAGTTTGATGGTTCCAGCCCTGAACACACAGGGTTCTCTCATTACATGACATTAATGGTTTTCCCAATACAAAAGGGTGCCGATCATGGCAAGATCACTAGAAAAAGCCTAGTCATCGTGGTCACTGTCCATGCCGGACACGTTCCCACCATGGTCATCACTCTCGTCAATAGGCACGATCTCCTCGGGGTCTTCTTCCTCTTCTTCCTCGCTTGCTTCACCATCATCAGCTGCAATGAAGATCTCAGGAGCGAACTCCGCTGCACCCGGAGGATGAAACGGATCAGCACGGTTGTTCAGACGATGAACATCCTGCTGCAACTCCCAAACCTGCTGCTGACTAGCACGCAACTCCTGCAGAAACTCATTGCGCTGACGTGTCCAGCTCATATTGCGATTGTCAAGCTGGCGGCGAAGATCTGCATTCTCCGTCTCAAGCACCTCGACACGGCAATCAGCTGCCAACAAGGCGCCAGTGCATCGTTACAACTCATTGCGACAGGCAGTGAGAGCTACCACCAAGTCATCTGAGCTACGACGAGCCATACGTGCCCACTCTTCAGCTTCTAACTTCTTCTCCACAGCACCATGCAGGGCTTCAACGCACTTCATCCAACCATCCCTAGTGGAATAGTGCATCCTCAGGACAGCAAACATAGCACTCATAGAAGCACCCGTGCTATGAGCACGCTCGTCCCTGCCTCGCTCCAAAGAAGCTTGGCTAGACTGAGCCCACTCACCCTGAGAAGCATCCACCCTGGGAAAAACATTTGCTGGTCCCAAATCAGCTCTCTTGTTGAACCGGCTGCAAATATCCGTCAACACCTCGAAAGCTGCGAGCTGCGCACCATCCCATGGCGTCCTCATGTCAACTTCCACCTTTATTCCTGGAAACGACCAACCCCTTTCAAGCACAGGGATAGTCACCCAAACATCAAACCAAGGCTGCACCATGGTTTTCGCTGGCTTCCAGAAATACAGTGGTGGCTCTGCATATCCCACAGACTTCAACAACCTCCATAGCACCGTGGGTGTGCCAAACTGCTCCAGAAACTGACCACTCTGCGGCTCACCTTCAGCTGCCATCTGGTACATTACAACATCTTTCAGCATTTAGAATAAGATAGGACAGCACAAATTTTACCATAGGGAAGGAAATAGTACAAATAGCTTAAATTAATTTCATGATCATGATGCATGCACGTGCCAACGACCTCACACATAATATATTTTAACTAACGTTATAGTCGGTGGCATACCACATGCTCTCATATACGTAACTAACCGTGCTATACGTTTTGCGTGGTTAGTGTACCTGCAGAAGATTCATTTCAGCCCAAATCCCGATGTATGCAGGGCAACAAGAAGCACTTTTTGCCGGAAATGTTCCCATGAACATTTGCGACCCCAAAATTAATTACTCCCCCTACTTCCATAAGTACACATATGGATCACATGTACTCACTTCAGCAACCATACACTCACCATCGATCGATGGTTGTTCGATCTTACACTCACATCTCACCTTACCTTAGGCGACGTGGTACATTGACCCATAAGAAGCAATAAGAAACCGACAGATCATGATTATCAGCACGATAAAACCAAATGAACCACAAATAGAAATATGATGCAATTTCCCCCAAGTCAGTACTTACATAAGCCACCTAATTACCACATATATATAGGGCTATAGGACTTGGTCATTGGTACTCATAAGTTTTGCAAACACTTGGTTTAAATCACCTATACACACTATCAGTTGGCAATTAGTTTATAAAACTCAAAACTCTTTTAATTTTTAAATAGTCAAGTGACGGTATATGCTGAATTATGCTCTGGTACCAGCTGTCACAGAACCGACCAATTTATATGAGCACAAGTACAACGATCGCATTTTAATCGCAATCCAGTCACACTTGAGCCAATATAAACCCGGTAGTCCGGAAATCTCGAAGGATTTCAAACCTTTCATACCCCAAGGATCATTCATTCAGCAATACCCGATCACATGACACATAAGTTCGCAACCGAATTTAAACATCAGAGTACAACATAGTCTTTTACACAAATAGAGTAGTAACGGAAGTCAACATAGTTTTACACCACAGAGTTCAAATACGAGTACCATCACATGACCCTGTCACAGCATTCTTACAACATCTAAAGATAGATAATGACCCTGCCCTCGGGTATAGTCTTCTTCGCCCGCAGGGGTGAAGCAATTCCTGCAATACGCGTAGTACACAACACCATCTGCAACAATGGGAATAAAACCCTGAGTACTCAATTGTACTCAGCTAGACTTACCCGACAGGGAGTAAATAAAAAGACTCTCAAGGATATGCAAGGCTTATTTGGTGGAGCTCAGAGGGTAGCATCATTTTTGCATCAAAAGCATTACTACAGTAGAACCTCAACTTATTCATTTTAATTGTGATAAGCTTCGATTTCAGTTAAGCTATTTACTAAGATTAGCCACTATACTAAGCATTCACTGAATATTGTAGCAATCAATAAAACCATATGATTTCCGATATCCACAGATATCAACCTCATCTCACCATAATCATTATGTTCAAGTTATTAGCCTCTACCTCACCAGAAGATCAGTTCAGTTTCTCACTAACCAGGAGAGATGGCGATTCGAATCGATTGTACCAGCTGGCAAATATGCCAATCACAAACCCTGTCAGCCGAGCCACTGGCTTCTTCGGCCACCGTTAAATCTTTCTGAGTCACAATATGTCACGGGCTTGGCGGGGACCATATTCTCAGAGACCAACCCACTTCCAGGATGCATCAGGTCCCTGACCTGCCCTTGGTAAGATGGTGTCTCCGCACATACTTCCTACCTCCAGAATATGTCAGCCTAGTCGCACCAATTCCCGGCTCAGAAAGAAATACTCGGCTTCGCGGTCAGAACGACTTATCTGGCCAGCTATGTGATGACGTCTTTCAATCTCAACTGATGTCTGGTGGCCTCAGTCCTAGTCGGCCGCAAGCAGCACCGAAGACGGCATGACCTCAACCATGTCATGCGGCTCCCCGCTACCTAGCCTTGATTCTCTCATTAGACACTGTGGCATGGTGGCACATATAGTCCATCATGTGGAATCCAACCCCATCATCATTAGTAACCATCTATGCTCGCGAAGGACAGGAAATCCCTCGACTTCTACCGGTCTAAGCATGGCTAAGCATAGGATCGAACCCATCCCCTTGTCTAGTAATAACTTCAGGATCAAGTATAAGTGGACAAGGAATAAATGCAGCAATGGTATCATATCAACTCCTATACTTAAGTGCACAATCATACAATTTAATAAAGACCAGTGCATTTGTAAAAAGAGTAGGTGGAGACTTAGGGATGCTCCGGGGCTTGCCTTTCACAAAGTTAGTAGGTTGGTGACCAGGGCACTCTTGAAGTTCAGCTTCTTCTTCCTGACCTTCGGGAACCTCTGGCACTTCAATCTCCGGCGGAACTCCCTCCTCCGGTGGATCGAACTGCAACAGTGTCACGTCCTCCCGGCGATCCTGTATGCATGATATGCATATATGAGAACTGAGAATGCACATGAAATGCAAGATAGAGATGCACGAATTAGCCCATGATATGCAATCAGTTTAACAATCCACCCCCATTTACTGAGTACGGGCATATTTCTTCCCTAGACAACCAACTCATACTCACCCTTCTTAAGCAAAGCATAGAACAATTTCTCGTCCCGGGTGAGAGGTCTACAACCTGCACTTAATAATTAACATGCATCAACTAACCTACCACAACCAACTTATAATTAACAAGCACGAGCAACATCATATAAACAAAATATTAACCTTGCTGCCCCAAGCTCAAAGTAGGATCAGCTCTACTGTTTAACATAGGTGATAATGCTGAGCATCACAGAAACGCATAAAAACACTCCCCAACCAAAAGATATTTGCTTGGAAACAATTAAATAAACCCTAGCCTATAACTGGACCTACTGTTTACTGTGACCAGAAAAAAATCCATAAAAATTACAGTAGCTAATACACATCCATACTAGCCTACTGACAAAATTTCAAGTCATTTAGACAAGTATAACAGTCTACACAAAAATAACAAGCAACCAGCCTTTTAAACAATGGAAAATACTTAACACAGTGAAAAGTATCAAACAACAGATTTCCTAACTTTCTTAGCTTCTTTCCAACATAACATAGTCCAGGAAAAATATTCATGACCATAACCTTAATACATTAAGCATGGTGATTTTTGCAAGATTAAGGCATAAAAGGCACATCATACTAGACATCATATAAATAACATGAAACACCAGCAAACATATTTTTCATAGATTCTACTTCCCTAAACAAGATGAATGCAAGTGGAATCACATTTTTAGCACATTCCTACAATTACTTATGCATTTATCAAGTTTGCAAGCAATTAACAATTTAATTATAACTGCACATAAAGAGTATTCAAAAAGTATATTTTTTATTTTTCCTTGATAGAGCTCAGAAATACAAACACAACAAAATTTGGTTCACCCCAAATGGACATTCCTATCTCCAGATATGAATTTTGGAAGGTTTTACACATTTTCTGGAAATTCATTTTATAAATCATAAAACCTAAACCCGATAGAACTGCTACGTGCACCCGGCTCAGTGAACCAGAGGCGCACCCGAACGGCTGACTCGCGGGCCCCGGGGTCGACCCAACCCCACGCGTCAGAGAGAGGAACAGAGCCGCCGGCGCTGACCGGCGAGAGCTCGCCGACGCCGAGGTCTCCGGCGATGCCGAGGCTACCTACCGACTCGTGGCAACGAGACGAACCCGATGGACCAACTGCCGAGGGTCGTACCCCACCGGAGCGAGCTCGACGGTGGCAATGGCGGACGGCGGTGGTCCGGCGAGCTTGCGCCGGCCGATTCCGGCCGTTGCTCGCGCGGCTAAGCTTCGTTCCGTGTCCCTGGAACCCTAGCGGACCTGTGCGTGCGACGAATCGAACTATTGCACACGGGAGCTCACTGACCACGCTCGCATGGCGGCACGGTGGCGAGCGAGTTCACGGCGAGCTTGGGTTCCGGCGAAACTACGGCGAGATAGACCTATCCGACGGCCTAGAATGGATCTACGGCTAACGGAGACTCCTAGACGAGCAATGGAGAGAGAAGCCGACCCCGGCATCGCCCTCGTCGCGGCGACCCGAGAGCTCGGCGGCGCTCCGGCAATGGCGGACGGCGAGAAGCTCGCTGGAGCTATACCTTAGGTCGGCTGAGGTCGGCAACGGGTCGGGGACGAAGAGCAGAGCAAGCCGAAGCTACGCCGAAGATGGAGCGGTCGAAGACGGCTCGGTGGCGGCGGATTTCACCGCGGCGGCGGCGCGGCGGAAATGGCGACGGCGGAGAGGAAAAATGGCGAGCAAAGGGCGAGAGAGCGGGGAGAGTGAGGGCGAGCGTGCGGGAGACAGGATGGAGTGTTGCCTTTTGTAAGCCGACCGCGCGGCAGGGCAACGACGGCGTACGGCGCCACCTGGCAGCCGATGCCTGACGCGGTCGCGCGGCGACGACCGACGGCCGAACTGAATCGGCTTCGATTCAGTCTCCGCTGACCCGACTGAAACTCGATTTTGATCAAGCCATAACTCGTGATCCAGTGCGTTTCAGCGAAAACTTCACTAATATGGGTTGAAGAGCTACATGAGTAGATCATTTCATATTAAGGCACTTTACTCTAGTTCGGCCTGGATTGAGATATACAGGTCGATGAACAGGGGTACACCGAAACTGAGAACCAGTTTAGACTTAGGAAAATTTGAAAACTTCAAAACAGCTCCAAATCTGCACTAATTCAACTTTTTGACCTCCTTCCACCCATTTTCATGAGTTGACCCAAAAATAAAGTTTGTTGCTTATAAAATTCTACACAACTTTGATTAAGGGTGCACTGACATGCAGAATCTCTAAAATGCCCTTCTTGTTTGGTCAAACAGAATAGCTTTTAGAGGGCTCTCTAGTCAACTATGAGCTAGAGGGGTATTTTGGGGATTTCACCAACATGAACATTGTTCCAAATGTTATCCCAAACATGTCTAAAGCATTTAGAACAGCAAACAAGCATCACATTTGCATGTCAACACATTTAGCATGTTATGGACATATAAACAACATATAGCAATAAAAGGGAATCAAATAAAATGCAATGAAAATGATGCATGAAATGACATGATCTATGCTTGATGACATGCAAATGCACGTATGAAAATAGTAACTAACACTAGGGTGTTACAGAAACCATGGGAAACGCCCGGCGTCTGAGCCCGTCGACGGCGATGAGATGGAACGGAGTATCCGCCGCATTTGGGCCAGCGTCGCCCGAATCGAGCAGACTTTGGGGTAAGTTCAACCATCAGCCTACCATCTCCTCGCTGTTTCCATCTGTTTTTTTTGCTAAGGGCGACTCGTTACTACGATGTCGGCCATTTTTGTCCTGAAGGCGACCTGCCTGCACGGCATCGGCTGTTAGAGCCAGATTGACATGAATCAGCTATTATCCCCCAACTGGGATGCTAGGGTAGTATTTCTTCAGATGCTTCCCGTTGATGGCTCTGGCGATTCTCTGCCCTTCCAAGTCTTCAAGGATATAAGCATTACCCGGAGCGCATTCCACTACGCGATACGGGCCTTCCCAGTTTGGCGACCATTTACCGAATCGGCTATCTTTGGTACCAATAGGTAGAATGACTTTCCATACTAGCTCTGATTCGGTGAAGCTCTTGCTCCTTACCTTTGTGTTGTAATACTTGGCCACCCGTACCTTATTCTTTTCAATGTATTCCAAAGCCCTAAGCCGATGACAGTGCAAATCTTCTAAACTGTCCATCATAATGTCTTTGTATTCACCGGCTGTGAGCTCGTTTTGCAACTGTGACACGCCGTGTCTCAGACTGAATCTCCCATGGCAAGACAGCAGCGTATCCATAGACTAGCTCATAAGGTGAAGCCTTAATCGATCCATGCTGTGCCATGCGATACGCCCACAGTGCCTCGCTCAAATGCAAATACCATTTTCTGGGGTTCTGCTCAATCTTTTTCTTGATGACCTTGATCAAAATTTTATTGGAAGCTTCTGCTTGTCCGTTGGCTTGGGCGTAGTACGGTGATGAATTATAAATCTTGATGCCCATGTCGTCAGCAAAGGTCATAAACTCCTCTGAAGTGAACATTGTCCCCTGATCGGTTGTGATCGTCTGAGGTATGCCGAACCTGTAAATAATATGCTCCTTCACAAATTCGATCACGTCAGCTGAAGTGGCGTTCCTCAAAGGAATGGCTTCTACCCACTTGGTGAAGTAATCAGTCACCACTAAGATCCATTTGTGACCCTTGCTCGATGGTGGGTAGATTTGGCCGATTAAATCAATACCCCGTCCCCTAAACGGCCATGGTTTAATTATAGGATTCATAGCAGAAGCTGGAGACTTTTGTATATTTCCAAACTTTTGGCATTCTTGACACCCTTTATAATATTTGAAACAATCTTCCAGCATCATAGGCCAATAGTAACCAGTCCTCCTGATGATCCACTTCATCTTGTGAGCTGATTGATGTGCACCGCAGACTCCATCATGTACTTCGCTCATCAGCTTTACTGATTCTTCTGCCCCCAGGCATTTGAGCAGCACTCCTTCAACAGTCTTGTAATACAACTGACCATCCAACAACACGTACTTGGTGGCTTTGTATCTTAGCTTTTTGCTGACCTGTTGTGAAGGATTTGCCAGGTAACCTGCTATCTCGTCCCTCCAATCATCAGCTGATTGCTCGCTGTTACAAATCTCCTGCATCGGCCGATAACCCGACGCGTTCTGCGCTAGCCGATTAGCTTCTTGGTTCTGGGCCCTGGGGATGTGACAGAGAGATACCGTCATGAACTTCTTGATGAGAGCCTGGCACTGATCATAGTAGCCTCTGAGTATCTCGTCTTTACATTCATACAAACCGAGCAATTGGTTGATGACTAGTTGTGAATCGCCAAATACTTCAACTGCATCGGCTTTTGCTTCATGCAGAAGCTGAAAACTTTTCCATGAGGCTTCATATTCAGCCTAATTGTTTGTGACAATCGGCCCTATCTGGAAAGCATACTCAAAACGCAGACCCTGCGGTGAGATGAGCACTACTCCGGCGCCACCACCTTGCTTGCACGAAGAACCGTCGAAAAACATAGTCCATGGCGCTATATCCGCTACATTAACCGATCCTCCGTGATGCTGTGTAATGAAATCGGCTATCGCCTGCCCTTTGACCGCCTTAGCCGATTCGAACCTCAAGTCAAACTCTGAAAGCGCCAGGATCCATTTGCCTATCTGACCATTTAAAATAGGCATCGAAAGCATGTGCTTGATGACATCCTCCTTGGACACCACCACACACTCTGAGGCAAGCAAGTAGTGCCTCAACTTGGTGCATGAGTAGAATAGGCACAAGCACAACTTCTCGGTCAGTGTGTATCTTGTCTCAGGGTCAAGGAGCCGCCTGCTCAGGTAGAAGACTGCTCTCTCTTTCCCTTCAAACTCTTGAAAAAGGGCCGACCCAATGGTATGGCTTTCGGCCGTCACGTACAACTTAAAAGGCTTCCCTGTCCGTGGCGGTACTAAGACAGGAGGAGTCTTCATGTATTCTCTGATCTCGTCAAAAGCCTTCTGTTGCACGTCACCCCATTTGAACTCTTGATCATTCTTGAGTTTCAACAATGGTGAGAACGGCAGCACCTTCTCTGATAAGTTGGCAATGAACCTTCTGATAAAGTTAACCTTACCAAGTAAAGACTGCAATTCCTTCTTGTTGGTTGGAGGTACGAGTTCATCGATCGCCTTCCTACTCTTGCTGCCGATCTCTATCCCTTTGCGGTGGACCATGAATCCCAAAAATTCGCCAGCTGACACGCCAAACGCACACTTGTTAGGATTCATCTTCAGACCATGTCGCCTTGTGCACTCCAAAGTGGTCCTCAAATCGGCCAGGTGATCTTTATTGCTTTTGGATTTCACCACCACATCATCTATATAAATTTCAACGACTTTGCCGATCAACTTATGAAATATATAATTCATAGCTCTCTGATAGGTTGCACCGGCATTCTTTAATCCAAACGTCATGACCACCCATTCAAACAAACCAAGCGCACCAGGGCACCTGAAGGCGGTCTTCGGGATGTCTTCATCAGCCATAAAAATTTGATTATAACTAGCATTGACATCCATGAAGCTAATAACTTGGTGCCCAGCAGCCGAGTCTACCAACATATCGGCTATTGGCATAGGGTAGCCATCCATCTGTGTAGCTCTATTTAAATCCCTGAAATAATACAGACTCGCAATTTACCATTGTTCTTATACACAGGGACGATGTTCGATATCCACTCGGCATATCGGCAAGCTCGAATGAACTTGGCTTCTAACAACCTCGTGATTTTGGCCTTAATGTCGGGTAGAGCATCCTCTCTAAAACGACGTGGAGGCTGCTTGTGTGGCCGAAACCCTGGCTTGATAGGTAGCCTGTGCTCAACAATAGATTTGTCCAATCCAGGCATTTCATAATATTCCCAGGCGATACAATCTTTGTACTCCTTCAATAGTTGAACCAGCTCCTGCCTGAACTCTGGGTCTAAATTGGCGGCAATAAACGTCGGCCTTGGTCTGTCGCCGGGTCCAACATCCACTTCTTCGAGCTTGTCGGCCGACGTGAATCCTTGCCCTAACTTACCTTTTGTGCCGTCAATCGGATTCTCCATTTAATAAAAAGACTCAGAGCCGATTGCCCTGATCGGCTGTTGACTCTCATCACTGACCTTGATGGAGCCTCCTTCCCAAGCCTTGCCAGAGAAACAGTCATGATCCCCAGCTTCCCAATATGTGGCATCTGCCGTCGCCACGCTAACTGAGTCGTCGGCCGGGACCACTTCAACCTCATCGCCATGCCACTGAATGAGGCACTGATGCATGGTCAATGGTACGCAGCAGTTGGCATGAATCCAGTCGCGTCCGAGTAGCAAGCTGTAGGCACCTTTACTGTCGATCATGAAAAAGGTGGTAAGCAGTGTCTTCTTCCCCACTGTTAGCTCGACGTTGATTGCCCCCCGAGTGTTGGAAGAATTGCCCCCGAAATCCTTGAGCATCAGATCAGTTTCTATTAGATCATCGGGACCCTTGCCTAGCTTGCGGAATGTAGTGTAGGGCATGAGATTGATAGTGGCACCACCGTCCACCAACATCTTCGTCATGGACATGCCGTCGACATAACCTTTGAGATAGAGGGCCTTCAAATGTCGATTCTTGGCTGGCTTATCAAAAGTAGCTTGCTGTGCGAGCACTAACTTGGCCACTCCATCTTCTGATCCCGAATCGTCTGAGTCGGACTTGGTATCATACTTCTTGGCTCTGAACTCTGCAGGCAGCACGAACACCATCTGTGCATCGGCTACAGCCTTTCCATTATTTTGTGGAGGCTTCTCGCGCCATACCTGTTTGGCACGTCCCTCAGCTTGGAGCTCTCTGTTTCTGAGCCGCTGCACCCGGCGCCTTTGGCTCCTAGTTAGATCCCCTGGGCACCACTAATTCTCTTGCCAAACCGGCTATCGGCGTTCAACTACCGCTTCATCAAGCCGATCGCGCGAGTCCCTTTTTTCACGCCGATCCCGCGGGCTATGGGGGCTCCCCAGCCTCTGATGCACAGACCGGCGGTTGACCTGGGACTGCCTGTACTCTCAGTACTGATCGCTGCATTCTGGGTAGTTGCGCAGCGTTGGCAGTCTCAGGCCTTCATTCCAACAATGTCGGAAGAATGGGCAATGCCAATGATCCTCCTCACCTTCCCGATGGCGAGCCATTTCTTCGTGATAGCGCGCCTCTTCTTCTTCGCGGAGCCACCTGCGGTACTCCTCTTCTTCGCGCTGCAGCCGCCTCTGATGATCTTTCTCTTTCTGTCGCCGCCACTTATTCAGAAGGTGCTGGTGCGTGGGCCTCCTACTCTTGGTGCCACTGGATTCTCCCTGCTCCGGCTGCCTCTGATTCCGCTCCCTCCTTCCTTTGATTAGCGCCAGCTCCTCAGCTGTGATTTGTGCATCGGTGTCAACTGAGGAGTTCTTCTTGGCCTGTTCGGAGGTTAATACCTTTACTTTAGTCGGAGGATTCGCGATTTGGACCATGTTCTGCCCTTTCGGGAATGGGAATTTGTCGATCTTCATCTTCCCCTTGGGAGGAGCCTCAAATTTCAACAAACCGAGCCTAATAGCATTCTGGATTGCTGCTTTGAAATTGCGGTAATTGTTCGTAGAGTGTGAGGTGAGACCGTGGTACTGGCAGAACGATTTTCCCTGCAAATCTTCAGGAGATGGCTTGACGTAATCAGCTGGGAAGGTGATGTGGCCTGCACTGACTAATAGGTCGAAGAGCTTGTCCAGCTTGCGCGTGTTAAAGTCGTATTGATCTTCCGCGCTCCAACCCTTCAGTACGGCCATGGGCTTTGTTCCCCATTTGAGCTCAACAGCAGCCACTTCTTCATTCTCTCCATCCTCTGAGTCAGAATCACAGACGTAGGCCTGCTTGTATTTTGATTCCTTCTTGAAACTCTGGGCCTGCTGTTCTAATGCGGCCACCCTCTGCATCACCTCGCTGATGTTGTTGAAGTTGGTGCCCACAAGCTTCTCTTGGACGTGTGGGAGCAACCCACTGACCACTATCTTGGCGAGCTGCTTGTCGTTCAGGTTCAAAGAGTAACACATGTTCCTGGTCTCCCTGAACCGCTTGATGAAAACCGATCCAAGTTCACTCGGCTTTTGGCGCATGTTGGTGAGATCTGTGATGTCTTTCTTCCCAGTGCCAGAGAAGAAGTAATTATGGAATTTAGTTTCCAGATCTTCCCAGCCTTGAATCGAGCCAGGCTCCATGGATGCAAACCAGCTAAACGCCGGCCCTGTCAGTGATAGCGGAAAGAGCCGGACCCTGTGAGCTACCTCATACGAAGCTTCGCCGAGCTAGGTCAGGTAACGGCTGATGTGCTCCATGGTGGTGATGTCTTCCTGCCCACTGAACTTGGAGAAGTCGGGTAAGCGATACCTGGGCGGCAATGTCACTCGGTCGTACCACTCGGGGTAAGGGCGCATGTACTTGATTCCAGTCCCGGTCTTCGGCTGTAAACCGAACGTATCATGAAGCATGGCACTCATCTACTCTAGCAGCTGATTGTTGGGTGTCTGGGCGTACCCCGGATGCGGCGCTGCCTGAAGGTCTTGATATGTGATCCCCTCATGGTATCCAGGAGTCGGGTTGGCCACGTTTGCCGCCGGCGTATTTCCAGCTGTCAGGTTCACTGCTGATGAGTTCATCGAGTTCACCGACTGTCCAGTGGCCTGCATGAAAGCGGCGAGCTCCTCCGGAGTATGATCTTTGTATAATCTGGGAGAAGCTGCTATTTTTTGAGCCGAACCGGCCGCAGTGGTACCCTGCCCTGGCGTTTTCGGCTGGCTCGGCTGTTGCGGTGAGGAATTGGAGGTCCCTGCCGCTGCTTTTGGATCTGCATCCTCTGCGGGTATATTGAAGTAAACCGAACCCAGAGACTCCCAATCCTGCCGTTTGAGAACAGTCTTCATGATGTTATAGAATGTCTGCAGGAAGGATTTATGGTGATGGCCGACTGCTGAATAGGTGGCCTCCCAGGTTGCTTCTTTCAGCATCTGCTTGAGGTCGGCCTTGCACTCCTCTTCAGATTTATAAGAATGGCCGTCCATGATCCATCTCGGGAATGCATTCTTCTTCACTATGGAGCCATCACGCTGCTTGCTGAATGAAAGTAGGCAGGCATCAGGGAATTCTTCAACAATCTTGTTCAGCACTGTCGCGTCCTCCTCACTGAGATCTTCGACCCTGACCCTGAGGACACCATCATCCCTGGAGGGGCCGTCCGCCGCAGCCTTTCCTTTCGCCATGGTCTTCAGTGAATGGTCCCACCGGGCGTGCCAAAAAGTGTGTTGGCGCAAAAAGTGGTTCCCTAAGCCCAACACACCAGCGAAGCCGGAAACGACCCTTGAGGCAGTAAAGCTCTCGCAGACCCAGCTAGCTTCGGACCCAGTCTGAGAGTGTCAATAAAACCCAAGCGTGCCAGTCAATTTGACCTGCAATTGACAAGGAAACAAGACGTAATCAGTAATCACAGGGCGGAACTAACTGGTATGTCCAGGTAGTTCCAACTGTATGGCTCGAAGAGCCGATGTAATGGGAGATCGACTAGAAAGCCGATTCCGTCATGTTATGAACCGATTGTAGCGAAACATGCATTATAACTCAAGTTAACCGATTCAGACATGAATTCAATGATATATACTTGCTTTAGACAGAAATATGCTATAAAAGATGTAGTCACAGCAAGCTAACATGATCATAAGATGTCTCAATGTAAAACAAGATGAAATCGGCTATTTTAGCCGATTCAGTGTATACGGGCAACATACAAGCCTATAAATTAGATAATGTTTCAACTCTCCGGCTAATAGATCTAAATCACAATCTTGCAACAGTGGAGATCGAGCGGATCGAGGCAGTCATGATGAAGTTGCAACTTAAATCCGTTAACCTTTGAATCTAGACAATGTTTACTTTATTACTTGAGTGCGACCCATATCTAATCTAGATCCAAAATACAATTGGCTAGTGCAAAGCATTCAATATGAAACGAATAGCAAGCATAATTCGTTGAACATATAAATCTATTAGATATAAGCCGATGCATATGGATCAAGACGGGCAAGTTGATGATTGCTTTAAATAATAAACAATAAACATAAGCAACATCGGTAACTTAATGAATCCAGCTAAACTGCCAAATTTAACTAGAGCCGATAACTAATTCATGCATGCAAAATTGTCTTAATCTATAGCCTGTCCACCGGATGACGTTAACTAATAGATTAATCAAGCAAACAAACACAAATCGATAACTAATCTACGCGTGCAAACCGTCCTAATCTGCATCTCGTCCACCGGATGACGGTTAACACAGATTGATCGGGTAAACCAGCGTGAATCATCCTTGACTCACTGTGCTTCCCGCGTCCACCGGATGACGCCAAGGAAACAAAGCTTAGCAAGGACCCTGGTCCGCCATGCTTCCACGTCTACCGGATGACGCTAAAAAGACATAGTTTAACAGGGGGTTGACGATACTTACAAGCAAGCCTGTGTCCACCGGATGACACCTAGCCTGGATGAAGTAACTCGCCGGACTCGACTGACTCTAGGGTTTGTTGGCCGGAGCCGAAAGTTGTGTTGTATTGATGTTGTTGTTTTTTTTACAATGGCCGAGGGCTTATATTTATACCCTGAGCATAGGTAGAGTCCTAGTCGAATTACAACTTATTAATAGATAAGGAAACTAACAAACTATCCTATATCTAAGGTAACTTAGAGTCCCAACTTCCCTTTCATAGCGGACTCCGATCGTGATTCGCATCTTGGCGGCGCGGACTTTGGATGACGTCACCAATACCGACGCTGCACGCCTTCTGTCACCTTCGCCCGATAACCGATTCACCGTTCAATCGGCTATTCTCCTACCTTCTGCTGGACGGAATCTGCTTCCGAGATCGGCTATCTTCCTTCGGTATCGGCTATCGGCTCCCAGCCCAAAATCTGGTGTTAACACTCACTAACCAGGAGAGATGGCGATTCGAATCAATTGTACCAGCTGGCAAAACATGCCAATCACAAACCCTGTCAGCCGAGCCACTGGCTTCTTGGGTCACCGTTAAATCCTTCTGAGACACAATATGTCGCGAGTTTGGCGGGGACCATATTCTCAGAGACCAACCCACTTCCAGGATGCATCAGGTCCCTGACCTGCCATTGGTAAAATGGTGTCTCTGCACATGCTTCCTACCTCCAGAATATGGCTGCCTAGTCGCACCAAAGCTCGGCTCAGAAAGAAATACTCGGCTTCGCGGTCAGAACGACTTATCTGGCCAGCTATGCGACGACGTCCTTCAATCTCAACTGATGTCTGGTGGCCTCAGTCCTAGTCGGCCGCAAGCAGCACCGAAGTCAACATGACCCATGTCATGCAGCTCCCCGCTACCTAGCCTTGATTCTCTCATTATCTCATTGTGGCATGGTGACACATATAGCCAACCATGTGGATCTCGTCAGTCACCACCTACACTCACGGATGACAGGAAATCACCCGACTTTCTCGCGGATGATAGGAAATCACCCGACTTCTACCGGTCTAAGCAGGGCTAAGCATAAGATCGGTCACCTGTCTAGTAATAGTATCAGGTTCACATATATAGTAGACAAGGTAGATATGCAGCAACGGTTTCAAACCAACTCCTATACTTAAATGCACAAACATACGATTTAATAAAGACCGGTGCATTTATAAAAAGAGATAGGTGGAGGCTTAGGGATGCTCCGGGGCTTGCCTGGGATTCAGCACTAAGATAGTGTTTGTTAGATGACACTTGTTCGATGAGCATTTCTCATCCAAGCACTCGATTAGTCCTTCCACCTTCGTGATTAGTCCACCACACCGTCTTGTGGTTAGTTCCATCATCATGTGCTTCCTCCACGTGTTCATCTATCGTACCTAAATGAGATGCACAATGCACATGTATGAATAAAAGAAAGTAATACAAGGCATGTTAATCTACAGTCACTGAACCATAAGCTAACAATCACACCAAGCAAAGCAAAATCAAAGCAATCATAATCCCACACAAGCAGTTTATGGGCAGCAGGACAGTAAGCACAAGATTTAACCATAACTGAAGCTATGTACATCCAACCAGGGTGATCTAAGCCTTTTTGGAAAGCTATTAAAATTGTCTACAACTTTGACAGTATCCTCTTCAGATGATTTAATTCATATAAAGGTCAAACAACACAAAGAAGGCAGCTCTGTCCAGATTTGGACAGATTCTGTCCTCCCAACTCAAACAATCATAACTTGAGATTTATACCACCAAAAGGGATGATCCTAGACAATTTAGAAACTATAGGAAAAGCACTACAACTTCTCTATTATCCCCAAGAAGTGATTCAAAGCATAACTCAGTCAAATAATGCAATCAATCAGATCTAGACAGAAAATTGGTAAAACCTGACAGCAGACTTCCAACTCCTAAACTATTAGGCCTATGACCAAGAAAGTTTAGGACAAGCTAGATATAGAAGTTGGCTACAACTTTTGTATAGAAAATATTTACATGCAACATCATTTTCATGTGTAAAACATCACATCAACAGGCTATGCCTGCAGCCATTTTCAACATATAAGCAAAACATGCTTTTCCTTTATTTATCACCTAAGCACACATAGGGATGAGCTATTTAGATAGCTCCAAACATGATTACATGGTCATACAAGACTCATCTCAGACCAAAACATATTAAGGAATCACAAGAAACATATATGCATTCATTTGTCTTTAATTATTCACTCATTATTACATAAAAACCCATTATTTAATTATTTAAGTTATATGGTAAACATCTCAAATGAGTCCCAAACTTTTATGAGAGCTAGGTGATTACAAATCATGACCAAGGTTCAAATCTTACATCCTCATGTTCCATAATTTAATTATTACAAAATAAACAAATTTATAATGCAACAATTCATTGGAGAGTAAGATAAATGTGAAACTCAACATTTTATTCAAATACATAACCATATTATTGTTTCTCAGGTTAGCACAATATCATACAAAGGTAGTGGAACACCATTTTCCATTTTTACCACAATATATTATTTATAAAGTCTTTAAATCTACTTAATATGCACCAAAGAAGATAAATCAACAACTCAGTCATACATGCCCCATAAATCATGAAATTTTAACCATACATTACACATCATACAGAGAGTCTATAATTAAATAGCAATATAACTTCAGATACAAAAATAGCAAGCAATTCAACCATTTATTTCCTATTTAAAAAGATTAATGTGAAACACCAATAAAACAGTAAACAACATATATGTTTTATATTTTTATGAGCTAGTGCATGTCACTAGAAGCCTAACAAAATTGGAATCATGATTTTTGGACATATATTTCTCAAAATATGGCCAAAAGCAAGTTAATAAATTTCTTAAACAACTTTTCCTAATCAATTTCTACAGAATAAAAACATGCATGAATGGCACAACTATTTATATTAACATGCAGAGCACTTTACTAGGAACACATCAAAACTTGTTTCATAATTTTTGGAGATACCAAACTGGAGATATGGATTTTACAAAATAAATCACAAATCTGAACATTTGATGCCATTTGATTTGAGTGGGGCCCGCCTGTCATAGACACAAAAGAGAAACAGAGGGAGGCGGGTCTTCTTCTTCGTTGGTTTCGCAGGGAACAGAGAAGGGAATGGAGGAAGCCGGCGCTGGGAGGAGAGGAAGGGGGCTCCTGGCCAGGGGCTGGCTTCGGCCGGACAGCAGCAGCAGTAGGCCGGCGGCGGCACGCTGCGCCCTGCCCTAGCCAGCTGGCTGCCAGTGGCCTCGTGAGGCCTGGCCACGGCGGCGACGAGCAGCAGCAGCACAGCGCCATGGCGGCACACTCCGGCGACGACGAGGCTCCGGCGGCAAAGGGGCACGGAGGAGGGGCGCCGAAGGTGGATCTGAAGACCGCGGAGCTGCTGGACACGAAGGCCGCGAAGGAGAGGGAGTGGAAGGCAGCCGGCAGTGGAGCTCGGAGGTCATCCATGGAGGACGCGTCCATGGCGGCGTTCGGCTTGCTGCGTTCGAGAGGGAACGAGAGCATGGAGGGCGAGAGAGGAGTGGGAAGGAAGGAGGAAGGAGTGGAGGATGCCGTGGTGCCTCCTTTTCTCGGGCAGAGGCGAGGACAGAGGTGGAGAGGTGGCCGACATGGAGCAGCGAGCTCCAGAGCTCCGTTGCCGCGTGGACAAAAGCTCGAACAGGTGGCAGGTGTGTTTCTGCCGAGTTTGGGATTCGATTTTGGGCATATTCCCGGCATATTCTGCCTGGGTGCCAAAACAAAAGAGGTAGCCTACGCAATGCCCTACAATCTTTGTTAAGTAAGCTTGGCCATTTGATGAACGTATTAACGGGTAATTAGCCCTAAAGTTAATGCTGTCAACAAGCTAATTACGATCAAAGATCGAGTGGAAACCCTTGTCAAACGAAGTCGGATTGACCTCAAATTTTGATATGTTGTGCTCCAAAGAGTTTGAAACAACTTTTATTTTGGGTCCCACTCAAGTTGCCAAACAAAATTTGGAGAAACCAACACGTCAATGCAATAGGGGCAGATTTCAGACTTAGAAATTATTTAAATCCTAAAATCAGGATTTTGCCAAACTTGATTCCACTGTTTGAGGCACTTAGAGATTGAATCATGAGTTGGTCCAAAAATAACATTTGTTCTTCTACAAAATATCTGTAACTTTTATTTTTGGTCAAACTTCATATCTTGCTCCAAAATAATATTTCCACTTTGGTCAAACTAATGCAATTAGAGAGCTCAAAGTAGATGTTTAGGCCAATAAAGGTATTTTCTTGGCATTTGCTCAACATGAGTCCTTCATGACTTTTGTTGTAGAGTTCAAATAGAGTTGTTTGGTCCAGGTTGCAAGGTTTGGTTGGCTTTGCATGCTCATCTTCACTTAATCCATAAATCCAATTAAGTGAATAACTTGTCATTCCATGTGAATTCTCAATTCGGATCTTTATGAACCATTTCCAATGATCATGGTAGATGATATGAATATGAAATAGCGATTAGAATCATTGATTGAAATAACTTGATTAGGTCCACACTCGCTGGTTAGCTCGTGACTAACACCTGGGTTGTTACAGAGTGCTGGGAAGACACCGCCGGAGCCGGAGCCCACCGGCGCCAAGACGCCGGTGCTTGAGCTGGGGCCCTCCCAGGCTCAAGCTTCCCTGCCGAGGGGCGGTGACGTCGGGACGACCCCCGGCGCCCAGGATGCCGGGTTGGCGCCCACTCCTCCTCTGCCGCCGCAGCCCGCTCCATCCGTCATCTCGCCGAGCGTGGGCACTGCGAAGAAGAAGAGGATGATTCCGAAGACGAGGTAAGTATCTTTACCTGTAATTCCTTGTAGTGGGGATCCTTTCATAAGCGCTCCTTTCTTCCTTCTCTGCTTCAGGAAACGCTCGGGGGCGGACCTCCAGGTGTCGCACCTGAAGGTCCTGAAGGTGCGGGGCCATGACACGGCCGGGGGGGAGTGCCCGGTCGGCGGGCGAGGAAGTCCGTCCCGCCACGGGTCCGCCCGTGGTGTCGGAGACTCCTCCCTCGGGGGAGGCTATCTCGGCGGCGGCTGCCGTCGTCGTGCCCGTGATCGACCTGGAGGCGAAGCCAGCGCGGGCTTCCGAGGCTGAAAGGTCCTAAATGGCTAGAGGGGGGATGAATAGCCTATAAAAATCTACAAACAACACTTAACAAGCCGATTAGTAACAATAGCAAGCTTTGCAAAACACTAGCTCTAAACTATGCTATGCAAGCCACCTAGACAAGTATACTACACTATGATCACTAGTTCACACTCAAAGGCTATGTCACTACTATACACTACTCCTAAGTGAGCAACTAACTAACAAGCTACACACGAGAGTAAGTACACAAAAGTAAAGAGAGAAGGTGATTTCAATACCCCCAGTGTAGAGAAGATATGAAGTCCAATATAACCAATCAATCAAATATAAGGGAAATCCTCGGAGAGATGACACAAGATTTTTACCGAGGTTCACTTGCTTGCCGGCAAGCTAGTCCTCGTTGTAACGATACACCCACTTGGAGGTTCACACGCTAATTGGCATCACACGCCAAACCCTTCTCAAGGGTGCCGCACAACCAACACAAGATGGGGATCCACCAAGCTACGAGCAATCCACTAAAGATGCCTTTCGCGATCTCCCACGGGGATAGGCTCAAGAACCCCTCACAATACCTTGATCGGAGGCGGAGACAATCACCAACTCCCCTCAACGATCCTCGCAGCTCCAAGCCGTCTAGGAGTCAGCAAACTCCAAGAGTAATGAGAGAAACCGCTGCGAATCACCACTACCAAGTGCCTCTAGATGATCTCTATCAATGCAATGCACTTGATGCTCTCCAAACTCACCAAATGATGATCACAATCAAGTAGGATGAGTGAGAGTGGAGTGGGAAGGCTCACAAGTGTGTTATGATGTTTAGGAGTGCCAAGAGATACTACCCAAACCGGCCAAGTCGCTATTTATAAGCCACACACAAAGAACTAGCCGTTTAGACTTCACTGCGTACCGTCGGACTATCCGACGGCCAGACCGTCGGACTAATCAGCACGGTCCGACGCTCCGGATAAACGCCACGTGTCACTAGCCGTTTGAAGTCGAACGTTGGATCACAAAGGCTAACTTCCCGCGCTAAACGAATCGTCGGACTGTATAATCGTCGGACTAAAACAAACGGTCCGACGCCCTCAGCTGACACTGTCGGACTCAGCGGGACGAAGCCATCGGACTAACGATCGCGGCCGTCCGACGTTTCCAGAGAGCTCCCCGAGCCCTGAAAACCGTCGGACGATGGTCCGACGCTCACCGTCGGACTAACGCCGAGAGTCCGACGCTCTCAGAGCTCGCCACGTGTTACCTCTTCATCGCTCTGCACCGTCGGACGCTTCGGACAATAGTCCGACGCTCCGAAACTGAGCGTCCGACGCTCTCAGCAGTGTTAGCCGTCGGACTGAGGCTAATGGTCCGATGCTAGTTTTTCTATTGTAACTTTTCCGAAATTCGCCGAATCCTGCCTCGCAAGCTCGGCAGGAGGAAGAGAGGACCAAACCCTCTCTAACCCTCAAACTTCACCCCGTTTCTTAAGGCACTAACACTCCAAAGAATCTCACACTTAAGTGCACGTGTGTTAGCCTTTTCAAAAGAGTTTTCCAAGGGTTTGTTAGTGTCACTAGCATCTATATGCAATGCAATGATCATGAACACCTAGTGGCACTTGATAACCGTATTTCATCAACGATTTCGCCGCTCTTGATAGTACGGCTATCTATCCTAAATGTGATCACTCCCTCTATGGAGTCTTGATCACCAAAACCAAAAGAGCTCCTATTGGTTATACCTTTGCCTTGAGCTCCCGGTTTCTTATCAACTTCCTTCTCATCTCTTGATGGACCTTGTGGACACCTATGATGATGGACTTATACCATTTGCATGGATGCCGTCAAAAGGGCTTTCTCCTTTGTTGATGGACTTACACCATTTTCATGGACGCCGTCATTGCCCTTCACTTGTGACCTCCACCGACCCGGTCCTTTGCTCCATCTTGCCATTTGCTAATCAATTCTCATGAAACACTTAGAGCAATCGTTAGCAAACTAGGTTTCATCAATTACCCAAAACCAAACATGGGCTTTCAGAGGCCTCGACCGTCGGTTCCGGAGACGCCTTAGGAGCGCCAGCCAAAGCCGCCCCCATGGAGCCTAGCGCCACGGGATCATCGGCCGTGGACGTCAGCGCAGGAGCTCCTCCCGCCCGTGAGGAAGGCCCCTGGGCGCTGGCCTTGAGGGGGCCTCAGCCTCGGGAGCAAACCGCCTCCCGGATCGAGTGGGCGGACCACGCAGACCCTCAGGTGCCGCCCGTCTTCTCGCTCCGGGATGACCTCGAGGCCCCCAAGTGGGACGCCGTTCTAGAGCTCGGGTTTAGCTCGGCGGTGGGGCTCCGCGCGATTGCCGATGTCCTCGAGAAGGATCTCCCGGCCCAGCTTCAGGTAAATCCCTGTGTCTTGTAAACTTTTCCTGCATATGAGCATCGTTCTTACCGTTTCCGCTTCTTCCTTCTTTCCAGGACCTCATGCACATCTCCCGAGACAAGTCCCGCTTCCTTCGTGGTGGGCTCAGGCTCTGGAAGCAGCTCGACCTCAAGGGGAAGGCCCTTGCCCAGGCCCAGGGCGAGCTCGCCACCGCGACCTCCAAGCTTGCCGAAGTTAGTGTCGACAACACTATTCTGAAGGGGGAGGTCGCGGAGGCACAGGGCCGAGCCGCTGCCTCGGCGACGCGAGTGCAGGAGTTGGAGAGCGCTCTGGCCGCGATGACAAGGGAGCGCGACGCCGCCCGAGAGCTCACCGCCGAGAAGATTTCGGCCGCCGAGGCCTTGGCTCTCGACCTGGATGAGACTCGGGAGGCGTTGCGCCTGGTGCTCGGCGCGGCGGACTTGGCCGGGAAGGAGGCACAGAAGGCTCGGGAAGAGGCTAACCGTAAGCGCAGCGTTGTATTTTTCCATTCTGCTCGTCTCGGTTGCTCGCTGTATTTTTACTCATCTCTGTGCTTTGCTCCCACAGTTCTGCAGGTGTCTTACGACGGCGAGGTGGCCGAACACATGGACCTGCAGAAGGTCGCGCGGGCACTGTGTGACTCCATCGGCATCGGCGGAGAACCCTCGGGGATGTCACTCCGGAGCCGACTGGAGGCACTCCACGGCAGCATGAGCGGCCGGATCAAGGAGGCCCTTCTGACGGGTGTCCAAAAGACACTGGCGGTCATGAAGTCCCACTACGGGAATTTTAACGCCGGCCCTGTTAGCGAGGGCTTCCTTGAAGCCGACGACGTCGATCTCCTGGCGCTGGAGGATTCGATGAAGGAGCCAGGAGAAGCGCTGGCGGGCCTCTTCCAAGCCGAGGTCAAGCTCCCTCCCTTGAACCTGCCGTGAAGAAGAAGCGGGCCATAGTGCCCTTGTAAAAAGTAACCTTTCGTAAGTGGCTTGAGAGGAAACAAACAATGTGGCCCTTCGTGGCCTCAATATTTATGTAAATATTTGCTGAATGTTTGTTTCGCTTTGTTTCGTGCTTTTTTCCTTGGGCGTTTTTTCTTGCCGATCCTGTGCCCGGGCCATCGAGCCTCGGGGGACGCTTTTCGGATGTCGTAGCCTTAGCGGCATAGACGCAGCCGATGTCGTAGGAACTTTGGTAGAAAGAATCCTTAGAAAAAAGGCTTAGGCGTTTCCTCCCGAGCTTCCTCTCTTGGCCGAGCGTAGATCTTATTGGTTTTCTTCCGAGTGTGGGTTAGCCTTCGAACGCGGAGTGGCGAGGGGAGATGCTGTGGCCCTGGAGCATAAGCGGTCTCCAACTCAGCCAGCTTTGTTCTCTGGGGCTTCCCTCATTCTTTCGAATTCTATAAGTTCATGCTTGATTTCCGGAAGGAAGCGTGTTTTAGGCAGAAATGAATTCGACAAGTTTTGAAATTTTTGCATTTCCAAAATTGTTGAATCTCGGGAAAGTCCGGGGGTTCCCCCCGTCCTAGCCCCCGAGGGAGGGTCGGCCTTTCCGTAGGTTAGGCCGAGCCTCGCTTTTAATGTGCGGTGAAATAAAGGGACATTTCACTCCTGAGTGTAGGCTCGGATTGAAAGTCTAAAAATCATGTAAAAAGAGTAGAAGTCGGGTCTTTTCATTGATTTCAAGATTTTACAAAATAGTACAATGCTTGGAATGTTAAGGATAGAAGCGACGTAGCTGTTCGATGTTCCAAGCGTTGCTGTAGACCTCGCCCTTCTCGTTCGCAAGACTGTATGTGCCGGGGCGTAACACCTCGGCGATGATGAACGGTCCTTCCCACGGCGGAGTGAGCTTGTGGCGCCCTTTGTTGTCCTGCCTGAGCCGTAGCACCAAATCGCCTACGCTGAAGGCTCGGCCTCAGACGCGCCGAGCATGGTACTTGTGTAGGGATTGCTGGTACTTGGCCGAGTGCAACAGGGCCATGTCCCGAGCTTCGTCGACTTGGTCCAGCGTGTCTTCACGGGACGTTTGATTGCCCTGTTCATCGTAGGCTTGGACCCTCGGGGCGCCGTACTCCAGATCCGTAGGGAGGACGGCCTCTGCACCGTACACCATGAAGAAGGGCATGAGGCCCGTGGCTCGGCTTGGCGTAGTCCTTAGACTCCATATCACTGCCGGGAGCTCCGTCAGCCACCTTTTGCCGAATTTATTCAATCGGTTGAATATCCTCGGCTTAAGGCCTTGGAGAATCATGCCGTTGGCACGTTCTACCTGGCCGTTCATTCTTGGGTGGGCGACGGCTGCCCAGTCCACTCGTATGTGGTACTCGTCGCAGAAGGCCAGAAATTTCTTTCCGGTGAACTGCGTGCCGTTGTCGGTGATGATGGAGTTCGGGACACCGAACCGGTGGACGATGTCGGTGAAGAATAGCACCGCTTGTGCCGAGCTGATTTGGGCGATCGGCCAAGCCTCGATCCACTTCGAGAACTTGTCGATGGCGACAAGCAAGTGGGTGAAGCCCCTGGGCGCCTTCTGGAGGGGCCTGACAAGGTCCAATCCCCATACAGCGAACAACCAAGTGAGCGGAATCGTCTGGAGGGCTTGAGCCGGCAAGTGAGTCTGCCGAGCATAGTACTGGCACCCCTCGCAGGAGCGTACCACCTCAGTAGCATCGGCCATGGCAGTTGGCCAGTAGAAGCCTTGTCGAAAGGCATTACCGACCAGGGTTCACGGCACTGCGTGGTGACCGCAGGCTCCGGCGTGTATCTCTTCAAGCAGGCGTTTGCCCTGACTGAAAGGAATACAGCGCTGAAGCACGCCCGAGGGACTCCGTCGGTAGATGCTGCCGTCGATCATCACGAAAGACTTGGCTTTGCGTGCCAGTCATCGCGCTCTGGTCTTGTCCGAGGGCAAAACGCCTCGGACGAGCCAGCTGACCAGCAGCTCGCGCTAGTCCGGTTCGTCGTTGTCCATCTCGACTTCGTCGCCGTCCTCAGCCAGGGTCTCGGGTGACTCCCCTTTGTTGGAAGGGTCGGCAGCCCCCGAGGGGCTTGCGTGTCTTGGAGACGGTTCGGGTTCTCCCGGGGGCTCGGGGGTCTTCTTCTTCCCCTCAGCCCCTGAGGGATCGGCATTGACCGAGGGCTTGTGGAGGTCATTGGCTAATACGCCCGTCGGGACCGCGGCCCTTTCAGATGCGATTTTCGCCAACTCATTGGCCTCTTCGTTGTACCGACGCACGATGTGGTTGAGCTCGAGGCCGTCAAATTTCTCGTCGAGCAACCGCACCAGCTTGCAGTTGGCGGCCATTCTGGGGTTCTGGTACGTCGACTCCTTCATGACCTAATCCACGACGAGCTGGGAGTCACCTCGGACCTCGAGGCGTCGGATCCCGAGCTCGATGGTGATGTGGAGACCGTTGACCAGAGCCTCGTATTTGGCCACGTTGTTGGAAGCCGGGAAGTGTAGCCGCAGTAGGTACTTGAGCCGGACCCCGAGGGATGAGATGAAGACGATGCCTGCGCCAGCACCAGTCTTCATCATCGACCCGTCGAAGTACATGACCTAATATTCTTCTTAGGTCGGGAGTGGCGGTAGCTATGTCTCGGTCCACTCTGCCACGAAGTCCGCAAGCACCTAGGACTTAATGGCTTTGCGTGGCGCGTAGGTGATGCCGTCACCCATGAGCTCGATGCCCCACTTGGCGATCCTCCCAGTCGTTTCCCGATTTTGGATCACCTCCCCGAGGGGGAAGGATGACACCACAGTCACGGGATGGGATTCAAAGTAGTGCCGCAACTTGCGTCGAGCAAGAACGATCGCGTACACTAGCTTCTGGATCTGAGCGTAGCGTGTCTTGGTCTCGGACAAGACTTCACTAATGAAGTGGACCGGCCGCTGTACCGATAAGGCGTGTCCTTCTTCTTGTCGCTCTACGAAGATCGCTGCACTCACAACCTGGTTAGTAGCGGCGACATACAGCAAGAGACTCTCCTCTTTCATAGGAGGCATAAGAACCGGCGCTTTTGAAAGTAGAGCCTTAAGCCTTTCGAGGGCTTCCTGGGCCTCGGCAGTCCAGGTAAAGTGCTCGTTTTTCTTTAGCAACCGATACAAGGGAAGACCCTTTTCACCGAGCCTTGAGATGAATCGACTCAAGGCCGCGAGACACCCCATGAGCTTCTGCACACCCTTGAGGTTCCGGATCGGTCCCATTTGCGTGATCGCCGATATCTTTTCCGGGTTGGCTTCGATGCCATGCTCGGAAATGATGAACCCGAGGAGCATGCCCCGTGGTCCCCGAAAACGCACTTCTCAGGGTTTAGCTTTATGTTTTTCTTTTTAAGGCAGTCGAATTCCTTTTCTAGGTCGGCTAATAAATCACTCACCTTCCTAGATTTTATCACTATATCGTCTACGTAAGCCTCAACGGTTCACCCGATGAGGTCCCTAAAAACTTTGAGCATGCAACGCTGGTAAGTTGCGCCCACGTATTTGAGGCCAAATGGCATGGTTACGTAACAATATGTGCCGAAAGGAGTAATGAAAGAGGTCACTAATTCGTTGGACTCTTTCATGCGGATCTGATGGTAACCGGAATAAGCATCAAGAAAGCAAAGTCGTTCACAGCCAGCAATAGAATCAACTATTTGGTCAATGTGAGGTAATGGAAATGGATACTTAGGACAAGCTTTATTTAAACTAGTGTAATCGACACACATTCTCCATTTTCCATTTTTCTTTTTAACCAAAACAGGATTTGCTAACCATTCTGGATGGAAGACCTCCTTGATGAATCCGGCCGCCAAAAGCTTCTGCCCCTTCTCCCCGATGGCCCGGCGCTTCTCCTCGTCGAATCGACGCAGGCGCTGCTTCACCGGCTTGGACCCGGCCCGGATGTCAAAGGAGTGCTCGGTGACCTCCCTCGGGATGCCTGGCATATCCGAGGGACTCCATGCAAACACGTTGGCGCGCTTGCGGAGGAAGTCGACGAGCACAACCTCCTATTTCAGGTCGAGGGTGGCGCTGATCTTCAGCACCCTGCCGTTGGGGGAGCTCGGGTCAAGGAGCACCTCCTTCACCCCCTCAGCCGGCTCAATGGTGCCCGTGGCCTTCTTGGGGTCGGGGACCTCCTTTTCCAACCTTTCGAGGTCAGTCATGAGGGCCTCTGACTCCACCAGCGCGCCGGCGTACTCGCAGCACTCGACGTCGCACTGGTACGCGTGCTGGTAGGAGGCGCTGATGGTAATCACCCCCTTTGGCCCTGGCATCTTGAGCTTGAGGTAGGTGTAGTTTGGGACTACCATGAACTTGGCATAGCATGGCCTCCCGACGATGGCGTGGTAGGTGCCGTGGAAGCCTACCACTTCAAATGTCAGGACCTCCTTCCTGAAGTTGTTAGGAGTCCCGAAGTAAACGGGCAGATCGATCTGCCCGAGGGGTTGCACGCTCTTTCCGGGCACTATCCCGTGGAACGGGGATGTCGTGGCCTGAAGGAGCGTGCGACTGATCCCCATCAAGTCGAGGGTCTCAGCGTAAAGAATGTTGAGGCCGCTTGAAAGGTCCTAAATGGCTAGAGGGGGGTGAATAGCCTATAAAAATCTACAAACAACACTTAACAAGCCGATTAGTAACAATAGCAAGCTTTGCAAAACACTAGCTCTAAACTATGCTATGCAAGCCACCTAGACAAGTATACTACACTATGATCTCTAGTTCACACTCAAAGGCTATGTTACTACTTTACACTACTCTTAAGTGAGCAACTAACTGACAAGCTACACAAGAGAGAAGTACACAAATGTAAAGAGTAAAGGTGATTTCAATACCGCCGGTGAAGAGAAGATATGAAGTCCAATATAACCAATCAATCACATATAAGGGAAATCCTCGGTAGAGAGATGGCACAAGATTTTTTACCGAGGTTCACTTGCTTGCCGGCAAGCTAGTCCTCGTTGTAGCGATACACCCACTTGGAGGTTCACGCGCTAATTGGCATCACACGCCAAACCCTTCTCAAGGGTGCCGCACAACCAACACAAGATGGGGATCCACCAAGCTACGAGCAATCCACTAAAGATGCCTTTCGCGATCTCCCGCGGGGATAGGCTCAAGAACCCCTCACAACTTCACCGATCGGAGGCGGAGACAATCACCAACTCCCCTCAACGATCCTCGCAGCTCCAAGCCGTCTAGGAGTCGGCAAACTCCAAGAGTAACAAGAGAAACCGCTGCGAAATACCACTACCAAGTGCCTCTAGATGATCTCAATCAATGCAATGCACTTGATGCTCTCCAAACTCACCAAATGATGAACACAATCAAGTAGGATGAGTGAGAGTGGAGTGGGAAGGCTCACAAGTATGTTATGATGTTTAGGAGTGCCAAGAGCTGCCCCCCAAACCGGCCAAGTGACTATTTATAAGCCACACACAAAGAACTAGCCGTTTAGAGTTCACTGCGTACCGTCGGACTGTCCGACGGCCAGAGCGTCGGACTAATCCGCACGGTCCGACGCCTCGGATGAACGCCACGTGTCACTAGCCGTTTGAAGTCGAACGTTGGATCACAACGGCTATTTCCTCGCGCCAAAACGACCGTCGGACGGACGAACGTCGGACTAAATCAACCGGTCCGACGCCCTCAGCCGACCACCGTCGGACTCAGTCAGACGGAGCCGTCGGACTAACGAACGCGGCCGTCCGACGTTTCCAGAGAGCTCCCCGAGCCCTGAAAACCGTCGGACGATGGTCCGACGCTCACCGTCGGACTAACGCCGAGAGTCCGACGCTCTCAGAACTCGCCACGTGTCGACCTGCTGCGGCTCTGTACCGTCGTACCCTGAGGACAATGGTCCGACGCTCCGAAATCAAGCGTCCGACGCTTGCTGAAGGGGTTAGCCGTCGGACCGAAGACAATGGTCCGACGCTCAGTCAAGTTAGAGTCCGACGCCACTTTTTCTATTGTAACGTTTCCGAAATTCGCCGAATCCTGCCTCGCAAGCTCGGCAGGAGGAAGAGAGGACCAAACCCTCTCTAACCCTCGAACTTCACCCCGTTTCTTAAGTCACTAACACTCCAAAGTGTCTCTCACTTAGGTGCACGTGTGTTAGCCTTTTTCAAAGAGTTTTCCACGGGTCAAGTTAGTGTCACTAGCATCTATATGCATATGCAATGATCATGAACACCTAGTGGCACTTGATAACCATATTTCAACAACGATTTCGCCCCTCTTGATAGTACGGCTATCTATCCTAAATGTGATCACTCCCTCTATGGAGTCTTGATCACCAAAATCAAAAGAGCTTCTATTGGTTATACCTTTGCCTTGAGCTCCCGGTTTCTTATCAACTTCCTTCTCATCTCTTAATGGACCTTGTGGACACCTATGATGATGGACTTATACCATTTGCATGGATGCCGTCAATAGGGCTTTCTCCTTTGTTGATGGACTTACACCATTTTCATGGACGCCGTCATTGCCCTTCACTTGTGACCTCCACCGACCCGGTCCTTTGCTCCATCTTGCCATTTGCTAATCAATTCTCATGAAACACTTAGAGCAATCGTTAGCAAACTAGGTTTCATCAATTACCCAAAACCAAACATGGGCTTTCAATCTCCCCCTTTTTGGTAATTGATGACAACCTTCACAAAGATATGAAATGAAAACCAAGTTTGCACTTTGGTAGTATTAGCTCCCCCTACATATGTGATTCCTTGTGTTTGGTTCAATTTTTCACATATGCATGAATTTGAAAGTTTGGGTGAGCTACTACTATCAAATGATGCTAAGGTATATAGAATGGACCTTTGAAGCGTGATACCATCGGAGTTGCGGAAATATACCATCCTTAGCACCATTGTTTACTAGTCATGCATCACAAACTCAAAATACCTCATGAGATCAATATTTAAGTAAAAGAGGTACTTTGTATGGCATATAAGTCCTATGCATGCTAGATTGTCAAATCACCATTCAAATCCTATTTCTAAGCATTTCATCAATTCAAACAAATATAGGAATTGAAGTTTTGACAATGCAACATTTCATATGTTAATGCATACACAAATGCAACAACTTATTCATGAGCTTGCTCCCCCTACTTGTGTGCTTTCAAATTTTTAATTGACCCCTTTCCTCTCTTATCTTTGTGACTTTCTTCTCCCCCTTTGTCAACAATCACCAAAAATGGTGCAAATTATGGGAATATCAAGTCAATAAATGGGGTTTAGTTCATTTACACATTGGTTCAAACTAGATCACTTGCCTAGAATATGTAACTAAGTTTGATCCAAGGACAAGCTTCTTCACACCTCACTAGAAGGGTTATCTTGACCATGTGAAGTTACACATCATGACCTCATGTTCTAGATTTAACACTAGGTTTGCAAGCCCATCAATATGTCATATGCTACCACTTGATCATACAAGCAAAAAGAACAAAAGTGGTACCATATATACATGAAAGCATTTGATTTTTCATGAATGAGCCTATAAGTTGCATTTCATGTCTACATGAACTAGACAAATCCTTATCAAAGTATGAATGCCATGTCAACCAATTTTACCTTGCTTTAGTCGAAGGAGAGGCATGTCATATAATGCAGGATGCGTTTCACTTCATGTTGGAGTAGTCTAGTATGTTTAGCTCATTTCTCAATTTGCAAAATCTTGACTCATCAAGTGGCTTGGTAAAGATATCCGCTAATTGATCTTCGGTGCCAACACTTTCAATTGCAATGTCCCCTTTGATTTGGTGATCTCTAATGAAGTGATGCCTTATGTCAATGTGCTTTGTTCTTGAATGTTGCACGGGGTTGTTGGTTAGCTTGATAGCACTCTCATTGTCACATAGCAGAGGCACTTTCTTGTATTTCAATCCAAAATCACTCAAGGTTGCCTTCATCCAAAGCAATTGTGCACAACAACTTCCGGCACTAATGTACTCCGCTTCGGCCGTTGAGAGAGCAACACTATTTTGCTTCTTTGAAGACCATGATACAAGTGACCTTCCAAGCAATTGACAAGTTCCACTAGTGCTCTTTCTATCCACTTTGCAACCGGCATAGTCGGAGTCCGAATATCCAATAAGCTCAAAGTTGGATCCCTTAGGATACCACAACCCAACATCTTGTGTGCCCTTCAAATACCTCAATATTCTCTTTGCGGCTTTCAAATGACTTTCTCTTGGTGAGGCTTGAAATCTTGCACACATGCACACACTAAACATGACATCCGGTCGAGATGCGGTCACATAAAGGAGACTTCCAATCATTGATCTATATAGCTTTTGATCTACCATTTTGCCACTATCATCCAAGTCCAAATGCCCATTAGTTGCCATAGGGGTATTCATGGGCTTTGCATGTTCCAATCCAAATTTCTTCACCATGTCCCTTATATACTTTCCTTGACTTACAAATGTACCATTCTTCATTTGCTTAACTTGAAGACCAAGGAAGTAGCTAAGCTCACCAATCATGGACATTTCAAACTCACTTGCCATCATATTTCCAAATTCTTCACAAAAATCTTGATTTGTTGATCCAAAGATGATATCATCCACGTATATTTGCAACACAAATAAATCATTTCCAAGCTTCTTAGTGAAGAGAGTTGTATCAACCTTTCCCATTTTGAACCCTTTTGAGAGCAAGAAATCTCTCAATCTCTCATACCATGCTCTAGGTGCTTGCTTCAAACCATACAATGCCTTTCTTAGCTTGTATACATGGTTGGGCTTCTTCACATCTTCAAATCCGGGAGGTTGTTCCACATAAACCAACTCATTGATGTACCCATTTAGAAATGCACTCTTGACATCCATTTGATATAACTTGATGTTATGGGCACAAGCATAGGCTAATAAGATTCTAATGGCCTCCAATCTAGCAACCGGTGCATAGGTTTCTCCAAAATCAAGACCTTCAACTTGAGTATAACCTTGTGCAACCAATCTAGCTTTGTTCCTTATTACTATGCCATCTTGATCTTGCTTGTTTCTAAAGACCCATTTGGTTCCTATCACATTGTGTTTCTTTGGTCTTTCCACTAGTTCCCAAACTTGATTTCTTGTGAAATTGTTGAGCTCTTCATGCATAGCATTAACCCAATCAACATCTTTCAATGCGTCCTCAATCTTGGTTGGCTCTATGGTTGACACAAATGAGAAATGCTCACAAATTTGAGCTAGTCTTGCTCTAGTTTGAACTCCACTTTGAATACCACCAATGATTTGATCCAAAGGATGATCCCTTGCAATAGAGACCGGTTGGAGAATAGGAACTTGATCATTGGATTGAGATGAACTAGCTTGTTGATCTTGCACTTGAGATTGATCTTGTGAGTCACTTGCACTTGCTTCATTTTCAACTTGCATACTAGTATGAATTGCACCATCATCTTCATCTTCATTGACTTGCCTTGGCCTAATATCACCAATATCCATATTTTTCATTGCATTTGCCAAGTCATTGCCTCTCACGTCACTAAGATTTTCAACTTCATCTTGAGAGCCTTGGGTTTCATCAAATTCAACATCATGTACCTCCTCAAGAGTACCACTAGCCAAATTCCAAACTCTATATGCCTTGCTTGTGGTTGAATAGCCAAGTAAGAAACCTTCATCACATTTCTTTTCAAACTTGCTCAATCTTGTGCCTTTCTTGAGAATGTAGCATTTGCAACCAAAAACCCGAAAATATGCAATGTTGGGCTTTCTACCATTCAATAGCTCATAAGGAGTCTTTGCAAGCATACCATGACAATATAAGCGGTTGATGTAGTAGCAAGCGGTGTTGATTGCTTCGGCCCAAAAAGAATGACTAACATTGTATTCACTTAGCATTGATCTTGCCATATCTATCAAGGTTCTATTCTTTCTTTCAACAACTGCCATTTGATTGTGGTGTATACTTGGGTGAGAATTGATGTCCAATACCATATTCATCACACAATTCATCAATCTTGGTGTTCTTGAATTCACTACCATTGTCACTTCTAACTTTCTTGATGGTTGTTTCAAACTCATTTTGGCTTCTCTTGACAAAAGATTTGAATAGATCATACACTTCACTCTTGTCAACTAGAAAGAATACCCATGTATATCTAGTATAGTCATCCACAATCACAAATCCATACTTGCTCCCACCAATGCTAGTATATGTGGTTGGTCCAAACAAGTCCATATGCAAGAGCTCAAAAGCTTTACTAGTACTCATCATGCTCTTCTTAGGATGTGTATTTCCAACTTGTTTGCCGGCTTGACATGAACTACAAAGCTTATCTTTCTCAAAAGTGACATCTTTCAAGCCTCTAACTAGATCATGCTTCACTAGTTTGTTCAATTGTTTCATTCCAACATGACCAAGCCTTCTATGCCATAACCAACCCAAACTTGACTTAGTGATCAAACAAGTTGACAATTGAGTTTCACTAGCATTGAAATCCACAAGATATAGGTTGTCATATCTAAACCCTTTGAATATTAAATTTGATCCATCAACACTAACAATTTCAACATCATCAACCCCAAATATGCACTTGAAACCAAGATCACAAAGTTGTGCAACCGAGAGTAAATTGAAATTCAAACTTTCAACTAGCAACACATTTGAGATAGACATATCATTGGAGATAGCAATTTTACCAAGTCCTCTCACTTTCCCTTTCTTGTTGTCACCAAATGTGATTGCATCATAGCCACTATTTGCACTTGTGTTGAGAGAGCCAAACATACTAGAATCACCCGTCATATGTTGAGTGCATCCACTATCAAGCACCCAATGCCTCCCTCCGGCTTTGTAATTGACCTACAAAAAGAGATCAATTCCTTTTAGGTACCCAAACTTGCTTGGGTCCTTGAAGGTTAGTGACTAAGCTCTTTGGTACCCAAATAGTCTTCTTCTTTGGACCCAACATGGATGTACCAACAAACTTAGCCTTCACACCATTTGAGCCCTTTGTGAGAACGTAGCAAGAATCAAACTTAATTGAGGATACATAAGCATTGGATTTCTTGTTTTTGCAATCTTGCTCTAAGTGACCAACTTGCTTGCATTTTGTGCAATACCGGCCATTTCTCTTC
This sequence comes from Eremochloa ophiuroides, assembly GCA_038502445.1. Lineage (NCBI taxonomy): Eukaryota > Viridiplantae > Streptophyta > Magnoliopsida > Poales > Poaceae > Eremochloa > Eremochloa ophiuroides. Next base: position 53,437,531 of record JAHLJS010000002.1, read on the forward strand.
ACAAAACAAGTCTTGTGAGGAGCAAAGGCGGTTTTGCCTTTCTTGGGGGATATAGCCCAATCCCTCTTTGTGGAGAGATGCCCTTTGGCTACCCAAGCACATAAGCAAGCGGTCCTCACCACCATAAGCCTTAGCTAAGGAGTGATTAAGCTTTTTAACCTCCTCCTTTAGGTTCTTGTTCTCAACTACTAGTGAAGGGTCACTAGTGGGTGAGGTAGTAGTGGAAGTGCTACAAGAAGGGTTAGTGGTAACAACAATAGGTTCACAAGATATGTCACATGTTACACCTATGTTGCAAGTTTTAGTTTCTTTCTTTTGCACTTGTTGTTGCAAGTCTTTCATTTTGCTCAACTAGAGAAGAATGAGCTTCATCAAGCTTAGTGTGAACCTTTAGGAGCTTCTTATGGTCTTCCTTTAGACTCTCATAAGATGCTCTAAGTTCCTCAAGTTCTTGCTCAATGGATTGTTTATCCTTGCGCAAGCCCTTGCATTCCTTTCTAAGTTTATCAAAGTGAATACGTGCATCATCAAGCATTTCAATTAATTCTTCTTTTGTTAGGTCATCATCACTATCATCATCACTAGATTCGGTGTCGGATGATACCTTAGAGCCCTTGGCCATGAAGCAAGAAGGAGTGTCGAAGATGGAAGGCTTGTCATGAATGGCAATGCTTGCATGTGCCTTCCTCTTGCTCTTCTTATCATCATCACTCTCTTCATCACTTGAAGAGGCATCACTATCCCATGTCACCACATGAGAATAGTTCTTCTTCTTCTTGTATGAAGATTCCTTCTTCTCTTTCTTCTCCTTCTTCTCATGCTTGTTCTTCTTTTTGCCCTTGTGATCATCTTCACTTGAGTGTGGGCAATCGGCTACCAAGTGATCTTTGCTTCCACAATTGAAGCATCTTCTTGGGCCATCAAATCTTCTTGCATTCTTCTTTCTTCTTGCCCGGTAGCCCTTCTTCTTCATGAACTTGCCAAATCTTCTTACTAGAAGGGCCATTTCTTCATCACTTTCACTTGTGCTAGAGGAATCTTCACTTGACTCTTCTTTGGCCTTGCTCTTGCCCTTTGATGAGGATGTGGCTTTGAATGCCACACTCTTCTTCTTCTCATCTTTGGAGTCTTCATCTTTTTCTTTCTTCTTTTTATTGATCAACTCCTCTTTATCATCATCATCTCTATAAGCATCATCGGTCATCACCTCCGCTAGCACTTGATTTGGAGTCAATTCACTCAATGTTGTCTTCACCAAGACCGTGATCAATGTGGCAAACCGCTTGGGCAAGCTCTTCAAGAACTTCATGGAGAAGTCACTATCCTTCACCTCTTCATCCACGGCCTTGAGATCATTCACAATGACTTGCAATCTATGAAACATCTCCGGCACGGTTTCATCATCCTTCATCTTGAAGCTTGCAAACTTGTCCTTCAAGATGTATGCTTTGGCGGCCTTTACACCCTTGGTGCCCTCATATGATTCCTCAAGCTTCTTCCAAGCTTCATGAGCACTCTCAATGTTCTTGATTTGCTCAAACACTTTTTCATCTACGGCCTCATGAATAGCACAAACCGCAATGTCATTGAGTTGAAGCAATCTTTCTTCGGCGGTTGTGGGATTGGCCGCATTGGCAATCTCAATCTTTGTTTCCACAACCTTCCAAACCTCTCTATTGATTGACTTGATGTGTGAGGTCATCTTGCTCTTCCAATATGCATAATTTGTGCCATCAAATTGGGGTGGCTTCTTGGTGTTGTTGATGTGAATGTTGAGTTGAGCCATTTTTACACCGTAGGTTGTTAAGCCTCAAATCAACGGTGCCTCGGCTCTGATACCACTTGAAAGGTCCTAAATGGCTAGAGGGGGGGTGAATAGCCTATAAAAATCTACAAACAACACTTAACAAGCCGATTAGTAACAATAGCAAGCTTTGCAAAACACTAGCTCTAAACTATGCTATGCAAGCCACCTAGACAAGTATACTACACTATGATCTCTAGTTCACACTCAAAGGCTATGTTACTACTTTACACTACTCTTAAGTGAGCAACTAACTGACAAGCTACACAAGAGAGAAGTACACAAATGTAAAGAGTAAAGGTGATTTCAATACCGCCGGTGAAGAGAAGATATGAAGTCCAATATAACCAATCAATCACATATAAGGGAAATCCTCGGTAGAGAGATGGCACAAGATTTTTTACCGAGGTTCACTTGCTTGCCGGCAAGCTAGTCCTCGTTGTAGCGATACACCCACTTGGAGGTTCACGCGCTAATTGGCATCACACGCCAAACCCTTCTCAAGGGTGCCGCACAACCAACACAAGATGGGGATCCACCAAGCTACGAGCAATCCACTAAAGATGCCTTTCGCGATCTCCCGCGGGGATAGGCTCAAGAACCCCTCACAACTTCACCGATCGGAGGCGGAGACAATCACCAACTCCCCTCAACGATCCTCGCAGCTCCAAGCCGTCTAGGAGTCGGCAAACTCCAAGAGTAACAAGAGAAACCGCTGCGAAATACCACTACCAAGTGCCTCTAGATGATCTCAATCAATGCAATGCACTTGATGCTCTCCAAACTCACCAAATGATGAACACAATCAAGTAGGATGAGTGAGAGTGGAGTGGGAAGGCTCACAAGTATGTTATGATGTTTAGGAGTGCCAAGAGCTGCCCCCCAAACCGGCCAAGTGACTATTTATAAGCCACACACAAAGAACTAGCCGTTTAGAGTTCACTGCGTACCGTCGGACTGTCCGACGGCCAGAGCGTCGGACTAATCCGCACGGTCCGACGCCTCGGATGAACGCCACGTGTCACTAGCCGTTTGAAGTCGAACGTTGGATCACAACGGCTATTTCCTCGCGCCAAAACGACCGTCGGACGGACGAACGTCGGACTAAATCAACCGGTCCGACGCCCTCAGCCGACCACCGTCGGACTCAGTCAGACGGAGCCGTCGGACTAACGAACGCGGCCGTCCGACGTTTCCAGAGAGCTCCCCGAGCCCTGAAAACCGTCGGACGATGGTCCGACGCTCACCGTCGGACTAACGCCGAGAGTCCGACGCTCTCAGAACTCGCCACGTGTCGACCTGCTGCGGCTCTGTACCGTCGTACCCTGAGGACAATGGTCCGACGCTCCGAAATCAAGCGTCCGACGCTTGCTGAAGGGGTTAGCCGTCGGACCGAAGACAATGGTCCGACGCTCAGTCAAGTTAGAGTCCGACGCCACTTTTTCTATTGTAACGTTTCCGAAATTCGCCGAATCCTGCCTCGCAAGCTCGGCAGGAGGAAGAGAGGACCAAACCCTCTCTAACCCTCGAACTTCACCCCGTTTCTTAAGTCACTAACACTCCAAAGTGTCTCTCACTTAGGTGCACGTGTGTTAGCCTTTTTCAAAGAGTTTTCCACGGGTCAAGTTAGTGTCACTAGCATCTATATGCATATGCAATGATCATGAACACCTAGTGGCACTTGATAACCATATTTCAACAACGATTTCGCCCCTCTTGATAGTACGGCTATCTATCCTAAATGTGATCACTCCCTCTATGGAGTCTTGATCACCAAAATCAAAAGAGCTTCTATTGGTTATACCTTTGCCTTGAGCTCCCGGTTTCTTATCAACTTCCTTCTCATCTCTTAATGGACCTTGTGGACACCTATGATGATGGACTTATACCATTTGCATGGATGCCGTCAATAGGGCTTTCTCCTTTGTTGATGGACTTACACCATTTTCATGGACGCCGTCATTGCCCTTCACTTGTGACCTCCACCGACCCGGTCCTTTGCTCCATCTTGCCATTTGCTAATCAATTCTCATGAAACACTTAGAGCAATCGTTAGCAAACTAGGTTTCATCAATTACCCAAAACCAAACATGGGCTTTCACCGCTGCCTCCGTCTATGAGGACTTTGGAGAGCCTCGTGTTGCCGACGACGGGGTCGACAACGAGTGGGTAGCGTCCCGGTGATAGGACGTAGTCCGGGTGGTCGTCCCGGCTGAAGGTGATAGCGTCGTGGGACCAGTCGAGGAAGCGTGGTGTCGCTGGTCCAATGGAGTAGACCTCCCTGCGCTCGCGCTTTCACTGCCGCGGGGTAGGGGTGGTCCCAGGCCCGCCAAAGATCATGAGGCATTTGTCGATGGGCGGGAACTCATCGTCCTTCCTGCCCTTGTCCTCCTGATCCCTGGCGGGCTTCTTGCCGGCATCGTCCTTGAACGCCTTCCGGCTGTAGTGCTTCTTGAACATCACACACTGCCCGAGTGTGTGATGCACGGGGCCCTGGTGACAAGGGCACAGCTTGCTGAGCATGTCGTCGAAGCGGCCTCGAGGGGGTCGTTCCCTCTTGGGCTCGGTGGCCGCCATGAGGGAGTCGTCGCGGAGTGGGGCCTTTCCCTTCCCCTTCTTCTTCTTGTTGTTCGGGCCTCGGGAAGAGGTGCCCTCAGGGGCCTCCTCCTTCTGTTTGCCCTTGGGGTCGGAGAAGAGGGCTCCTACAGCCTTGTCCCCTGAGGCGAAGCTGGTAGCAATCTTCATGAGCTCGGAGACACTGGTGGGTGTCTGGCGTCCGAGCTCATGAACAAGCTCTTTGTAGGAAGTTCCTGCAGCAAACGCTCCGATGATGTCGGAGTCGGTGACCTGGGGTAGCTCGTTGTACTGCTTGGAGAAGCGCCGGATGTGGTCCCAGAGGGACTCGCCCGGTTTCTGCTTGCAGCTGCGGAGGTCCCAGGAGTTACCAGGGCGCATGTACAAGCCCTGGAAGTTTCCTACGAAGATCTTGACCAGATCGCTCGAGTCAAAGATCATCCGTGGGGGAAGGTGTTCCAGCCAAGCTCTTGCAGAGTCGGCGAGGAACAAGGGTAGGTTGCGGATGATGATAAGGTCATCCTACGCGCCGCCAAGCTGGCACGCAAGATGGTAATCCGCTAACCAAAGTTCGGGGTTAGTTTTCCCCGAGTACTTGGCTATGTTGGTCGGTTGTCGGAACCGGGGCGGGAACATGGCCCTTCGGATGGCCTCGCTGAAGACGCGAGGACCCGAGGGCTCGGGCGAGGGCTCGCGGTCCTCATCCGAGTCGTAGCGCCTGCCCCGTTGGACATGGTAGCCTCGTGCGGCTCCATCGTTCTTTCATCGTCCGTGGGCTTGAAGGATGGCTCGGACGTCGACGTCCTTGCCCAGCCGTTGGTGGACTGATGGGGCCCTTGGGGCCTCGGGTCGAGCCGAGGCTTCGCGCTCGTGGCATGCTATGCCGCCACGCTGGTGACTTTCAGCGCCACGGTGTCTCCAGGAGGTCCTCGAGTTGATTCCTGAGCTGTCGTGCCTCCTCGGTGGAGGGCTCAGGTATGCTCCGGAGCAGCATCGCTGCCTCCGCGAGCTTTCGGCTTGCCCGGGGGGCAGCCCCCGGTGTTTCGGCCCCGTCACCGCAACGATTCGGGCCTGAACATCTCGGGCTCAACGCCGAGCTGCTCCTCCATCGCTCCGCCGCTCATAGAGCTCCAGCGTAGCTCGCAGCTGGGTGAGGCTGCAAGCGGTCCTCGTCTATCCGCGCCTCAAGCTCCCGGAGCTGCTCTAGCTCCGGGGTTTGAGGTGTGGGGCGAGATGTACCTGCCCCCTGATCCAGCGGTGGGGCTGACCGTGCCGGCCGCGGGGCCGCTGGAGGAGGTGTGACTTGTTCATGCTGGGTTTGCGATGGAGGGGGTATGTCGTCGTTGCCCCCCGAGTGGACGTCCTCCACCCGCCCCTCATCAGGGTGCATCAAGTTGTAGCACTCCCATGCGGGGTCGATGTAGGACTGGTCCGAGTTGGAGATGACGCTCAGTGCATTCTCCCTTGAGTCGTCGGTGTGGGCGGCGAAGTCCACATTTGCCCAGAACTCGTCATCATCGTCGCTGTAGCTGTGACGAGACGACGAGGTCCGGCCATAATGGTCCCTCCCCTCTGAGTGTTCTCGAGGGGTGAGGTTGATGGTGGTATCTGTTTCCCCACCGCCATGTGTCCTGGCACTTTCCCAAGGGGATGACGGTGAGGATGCCACGTGGTTCCCACGAGGCTGTCCAGGCGCTCGAGGCGCTAGACTGGAGTGTCCGACAGCTCGTGCAACAATGCACGAACTGCACGAACGTGGGCGTCCATAGCGGTCTGGAGCCCAAAGAGGGACGACAGTGCCGTTCCCCTCCCCCAGCGAGGGCGGAGAGATAGTTCAGCCGGCGTCGTGTTTCCGCTCTCGCCCATCCTTCGGGCAGTAAGCGAATACGTGACCGCTGGTGCCAGAGATCCCGGGACAGCGGCTGGTGCAGTATTGGCTTCCCCCGTTGGGGGTGCCTGGTTGGCCGCATCTCCCACGGACGAGAGGCTGGTTGGCGCTGCTGCGCCTCCTCCTCCTGATCCGCCGGGAGCGGCGTGCAACGTTTCCCCCGTCGCCTAAGGCAGGTGGAAGCATTGCGGTGGTCCCTTCTCCGGCCGCCTGCTAGGCCGGAGTTGGGACAACAAGGACGCGGGGCCCAATCGGGCGCAGGTTCATCTCGAGCCCTTGGCCGGTGGCCACGAACTCGAGAGTCCCGAACCGGAGTACCACGCCAGCGGGAAGCATGGTGGAGCTGGCTGTCATCCGAAACTTATGTAAACACACAAAAGGCCCCTACTTGGCGCGCCAACTGTCGGTGCTAGTTTTAGCGAGGCTAACACTGGCTAGTAAATATGTGTTTTGCGGTTGAGGCTACGGATGGTGTGCAAGGGGGAACACAGGGATTATACTAGTTCAGGCCAAGCAAGCCCTACGTCCAGTGGGGAGGAGAGTCGTGTTGCCTTGCACCGGGGTGCTTGTAGTAGGGGATTACAAGCTAGGCAAGAGAGGGAAGTGCTCCCAGGTCTCTTGTGAGTGTCTAAGTGTATGCAAGTCGTTTGCTGTTGGCATGTATGTGTGAGTGAGAACTTAGGACTTCTTTCGTGGTTGTCCTAAAGCTGACCTTTGCTTTCCCTTTTATAGTCGCAAGGGAGAGGCAAGGGCAGCGCTTACAATGCTACGTATGTTACAGTGGGGAGTTGTCGTTCCTTGACTATCGTCAGCTACGGTCTTTTCTCCGCGTCTCCGGGGTATGGCCGTAGTGGTCGGCACGATCTTGGTGAGTTCCAAGGCGGCAACAGTCATCGGATTATGGCATGTCGTCAGCTACGGTCTTTTTCCCGCGTCTCCAGGGTATGGCCGTAGTGGTTCACATGATCTTGGTGAGTTCCAAGGCGGCAACAGTCGTCGGATCATGGCATGCCATAGGGTCACAGCTGATGGCTGTCCTTCTGCACGATGCGACAAGAGGGCGAGTCGTCTCGGGGCATTGTCTCCTGAGGCTCGGGACTCCTGGAGGCGTGATGGGATGGAGTAGGGTGATATCTCCCCTCGGGCGTATTTCCGGCCTTTGGACAGTACTTCCCGAGGGCTAGCTGGGCCCGGATGGAAGGCGTGCTCGTCCTTTCGAGTGGACAGTGCAGTAGGCGCTTTTCCCGTTCTTGCGTAGCCCGTCGTCAGGCACTTGGACTATCGCAGTCGTAGTTGATAGACCCCGGCGAAAAACGGGGCGGCGCACCGTAGACCATACCGTGGAGAGGACGGCCGTAGTGGGCCTATTAAATCTGCTGCCAGGGAAATCCTGACATGTGGTATGGCCATCAGGGGCGTGCGAAGCACAGTCGCGTCGAGAATCTTGCCTGACGGGACAGTGCTTGTAAAGTGGTCAGAGAGGTCTCTTGTGGTCCAAGATTGCTCTACTGACATCACCGGTGCCTTGGATGCCTTTGTGAGATTGCACTCGAGGGGGATGGGGAAGCTCGGGCGAATCGGAGAATGGGCGCCGAGGGCGCCGCTCTTTCGAGCTCTCCCGGGGAGGCTCGGGTGAATCAGAGAATTGGCACCGAGGGTGCCGCTCTCCCGAGCTCTCCCGGGGAGGCTCGGACGAATCGGAGAATTGGCGCCGAGGGTGCCGCTCTCCCGAGGGTTGGCTGTCATTGGTGCAATGACATCGTGGGCTTCTGTAGACGCGGCCTTCTTGGGCTTCGGGCGCGTCCTTCGTGGGCTTCCACTGGCCTTACTTGGGTCAGGCCGTGTTGGGAATGATCGTTTTTGCATTGAAGTTGGGTACCCCAAACTTTGGTACCCGACACCTTCTTTTATGCTTTTCTAGAATAGTCCCTGGAAAATACAGAACATGCAAAACTCGTGGAAACTATCAGTTAAATCCCTAGTACTAGTATGTTTTCATGTATCCTTTTGTGTCTAAAGTTCTAATAAAAGTTGACGTTATTGGCCGTCAACAACTCCCCCATGCTTACCTTTTGCCAGTCCCTTGGAAAACAAATTGAGTCTAATTACTAATGTATTTGGATCAAGAGTTGTTACAATGCTTTCATTCTTTTCAAGTACACATGCTTTCAAACAGAAATTCTCCTCCAGATTAGACAATAACTGCTCTAGCCTTCAGACTCACTCATTTTACCTTTAACTATGGAGCTTTACAACCCTCGCACAAGTCTTGAGCAATTGAAAGATAGAACAACTAAGTCAAGCACTATGTCTCAAATTCTTCAGTACCAGCATTCTAGAGTTTTGCAAGTTTTCGAAATAAAACTCAGAGCTTAATTGTATGACACCCTCAAGTCTCTCAATATGTATGGTATTTGTGGATCTCACTTAAGGCATTAATGTTATGCCTTCCTATAACTAAAGATTATAATGGAGCTCATAGGAGCGGCAATAACAAGGTTTAAGCATACTTTCAATTCATATGTTGTAAAGTCAAACAATGGATCCACAGAGAATCGAGGCATACAATCAAACCAAGATGTGCATGTGTATGGAATATGGTGGATAGGTGTATATGTGGTGGCTAATCCTAATTCTAGCTATGCTCTTTGGAAATGATTTACTCTCCTTTGGAACTTGGAGGAACACATGGGCTATCTTTATTCTTTCTCTCTCTCTTTTTTTCAGGAGGCGGGCATCTAGTACCCATTGTTTTAATGTTGGGACACTTGTTCATCTTTTACTCCCTTTTCTCTTCATACTTTTGCATAGCCACATGCATCCAATACATGATTTGGAGAGATAACAATAGTGAAAACTTAGAGCATTAATAACAGGGCTGTCCTATGGGGTTTATATATTTTTGGTGTTCACTCCTAGTGCAGGAGAAAACATTTTTATGATGAACATAGATGAAAGTGGAAATGGTTGCGATTACTCCTAGGGTAGGAATAATGCATATGTACTGAAGTGTGTACGTGATCTTGGTTTTAAAAGCATGACAAGACTCTCATATGGTATTCAACAAAGGTTGACTAAACTCAATGCAAAGCAAGCAGCATGAATGCGCAAAGGTTTCCTATCTCTAAATGTATAATATATGGTTTTGGTAGGAATTCACATTTTGTCATACAAGAGCTCATCATGTAGATTTTAAGTTTTCAAAAATACATCTCCAGAACTTAGTAATGTTAGGAATAAGATAAATAGTAGCTCAACCTTAATGAATCATATCAATCAATTACCTAAACTTAGCTCGAACACCCTCAACAGGCCTTGGATTCAAGGGAAGATAAACATATCATGAGCATATTTTATCAATAACTAGTTCCACATGTACTCTTAAGCTTGTGAACACAGGGAAGATGAAACAGAGCAGAAATGAACACTTGGAGCCCAATAATGTGGTTCGGCCGAACCATGTATTTGGGAATCAAGTCATCATACATCAAGACATGGTGCAAAACATCACTTGGAAGAGAGGAGAGCCAAGGGTGGGCCCACCCATAGGTCGGCCGAACTGCCCATGGGAAGTGGCAGGATCCATGTGACCTTCCACTCAGCTCATTTCAGCCCTCAGATCAACATGTATTTACACTCAACGGTTGAGAAGCAAAGCACAAGGTTTCAATGTGACAACATGCAAACGAAGTGGAACCAACACAAGGGGACAGTCTGTGACAGATGGAGACCACGGTGGTGGGCCCAACCCACCAAGAGTGGGTCGGCCGAACCACTACTGGTGGACCCAGGCCACCTATACCTTCCCTGACAGGTGGGGACTCCTTCTAGAAGACCCTGGCTGGACCCACTTGTCATAGGGGGTCGGACGAACCCCCCTGGTGCCCAGTCAGGTCGGTTGGGCTCCACCGCCTTCCTAGCATGATGTCCACGTGATGAATTCACCTCTGTCGTCCATCTTGAGGTGGTAATGAGGTAGTTCATCCAAGGGTGGAGAGGCAAGGAGCACGCGGATCGCTGACGTGGCACCCCCTCACTCTCCCCTATAAATAGAGGCTGCCCACTCCTCTTCAAGACACACAAGATACACAAGAGCCACAAGTCACAAGAGTTCTACTCTTTAGTAGTAGTAGTATTAATCTAGTGTGGGAGTTAGAGTCGAGTCGAGCTATGCTCGGAGTCTCCGGAGTCGTCTGCTGGAGAGTCTAGTATAGCTCTTGTACCTTTCCTTCTGTAAGACTTTACCTTTATCAATATATTATCTTTACTTCACTTTACTAAGTCTCTATTTAGTGCATTACTATTCTTTATAGTGTTGTTGTGTTTTGTCTTAACTTATAGTTGAGTTATATTGAATAGTGATCCTATAACCAGCTCACGTGCGTAGTTCATCGCCTGTCATAGGGTGCTTTAGTTGTTGGTACGCAACTAGAGTAGTAAGGCTTAGTGTAAGCGTGGTGCTTAGACTATATGTTGCCTTTGAATGCCGCTTGTCACACGAATTGTTTGTGGGTGCTAGCAGGTGGTGACAGCCCTGTCTAGTCTTAGTATCCCTCCACATGGTTTAGGCAAGTTCTTAAAAGGTAGGCTCCCATAAGAGAATAGCCGCTTCGGGTAGAGGTTATATCCTCTACTGTCTCGCCTATCCCCTACACACCGGAAGTAAGGTAGCTATCTTAGTATAATTCATCTATTTGATAGGATAGTTCACAAGAGTAAAGTAAGTGTCATGGGAGTCTTATACTCACTCGTTGTCCTCCCACCTAGCTATACTCTACTAGTTATCTTTAGTTATCCCAAAACCTTGTCGTGCCTTGGTGTCATTACCCTTTCCTCTACATATCGATTTACCACCCTATCACTAGTTGATACTAAGTTGCTATAGACTTAAGGATCTCTCTCTTTTTATTAATTATTCCTAGCAACCACTTTCCCTTGTGATAAAAATAAATAACGATACCTTGGAATACTCCGGGGTGAAGTGCTACAGCGGTATATTCTGTGCGTTTGCGGAATTATCCAATAGATATAAGAAATACCCCAGGCACTTCTGGCGCCGTTATCAGAGATAGCCTAGCACCCTATCTCTGGTGGTTGCGCTAAGAAGTGTCAACAACAAGTTTCAGGTTCAGAGTAAATTCTCAGATTAAAATAGTAATATCCAAAACACAGGAGAATCTAAGTTTGACAACTAGGCACTTAAAGGGAATTATGGCAGAGCAACTATTCATCATCTCCAAAACAAAATTTCAGTGTTCATCAATTTTTAATTTGGTTCTAGCCTAAACTAACTCTAAACAAACTCTAATACACAGCTAAATATTTATTTGGTTTTCAAATTTTATCTTACTAGCTAACTCACGCGAAAAAGCGATATAGTAATAATAATAAGATAGGAAACTTATACTTAGCTGAATTTTAATTGGAGGGCGCCCACCCCCAAGCTTGACAGTTTTACAGGGTCTTTGATGTTGCAAATTGAGTGATCCTTCTGGGAGCAGGTGTATCGACAGCATAGAGGTGTCGGGTTGACTAGCTCTTTGATCTTGTATTTTCCTATGAAACTTAATTGCCAACAAAGATACCAAATCTTATGGAGAGGGATTGGTTTAATACCACTCCATGGTAAGTGATTGATTTTATATTTCCAGCAGAAGCTTCCTAATTGAGTGGACCTTCATGTGCCCACATATTTTTTTGTTTTTTCTAAAAGGTGTGGATCTTCATGTGCCCACATTTTTTTGGTATTTTTAGATTTTCCTATGATACTATGGTGAACCTTCATGTGTTCACATATTTTTGGTATTTTGTGCTTGTATAAAGTAGACTCAATAAGTGCATAGGTAATTATACCTGATAACTAGGGGATGCTACTCCCCCAAGCTTGATGTTTGCAATACTTGGTGCTTGAATGATCCTCAGAGTGAGCTAGTAGTAGTCCTGGTGGGTGCCACTAATAGACTCTCTCCTTAGTCATAATATTGTTCCAGCATAATTATACTCCAACAAGAAAAACCAAAACTCGAGGCTCGAATTATCAAGGGTTTAGCGGTCAGCCAATGAGCACTTCAATTATTCTTTGAGTTGATTTTAATTAATAGATTTTAGCATCATTCTAACAGGATTCTCTTTTTGAAATTTTTCTAAGTTTCTTATGCAACAATCACAAAATGTATACATGCTATATATATTTTTTTTATGCCACCACAGGGAATATTTATTCTTATGGGGCTTAGGATTTGCATAATGCAACAAAGTAAATATAGATTGTTATTTTTATTTTTATTTTTATGCCACCACAGTAAGTATGCCTACAGGGTTACCATAGGTTCATTCACATGGGGCTTTAATATTTATGATGCATTAAATAAAGCAGTAAATATTTTTGTTGTTTTATTTTTAATATGCAAAAATGATTGTACTAATAAATGTGCTAAGCAAAATTACTAATGAATGCTAAATTAATTAGATAACTACCATTCTAATCTTATGGCTAGGGTACGGAATTTAAAATCTACCGATAGGACTTAGATAAAGGAGAGTACTTAGTAGGTTCGTCGTCTGAGGTTACTTCAGTCAATTCCCCTTTTTGCGGTGGTGTAGCAGGTGCTTCTTCCTTCTCCTTCCATCTCTTTTCTGTCTCTTCTGCTTCTCTCTTTTCTAGCTCCAGCTCTTCCTTGCATGCTTCTCTTGATTCTTCATCTCTCTTCATCCATTCTTCTACGTGTGCCTGGATCTCTTCTTTCTCTGCCTTAGCAATCTGGTCCATTCCTCTCAGCTTCCGCTTCCCTACTCACTCCAGGGTGGTGCTTGTACGGCTTCTTCTTGCTCCTTGTAGCAGTCTTCATACTTTACAATCTTACCAGGGAACTCCTCCCATCCACAGTGAGGCTGGGCAGCCTGATGGCGGGCTTGGCGTTTCTTCCTATTGCGTTGCTTCCTGATCTGCTCATGGTTAAGATGTGTTTTAAATTGACAGCGTACCTTTCCAGTGGGTAGGTTGAAGTGGATCTGTCCAGACCCGATGTAGATGATAGCATTGGCAGTGTAGAGGAACGGTCTTCCCAAAAGAATAGGACGATTCATTGTCTTCCTGCATGTCAAGAACTAGAAAATCTGCGGGAATATATTTGTCTTGAATTCTTACAATTATGTCCTTAACTATGCCTTCAGGGAACCTCAGTGATTGGTCAGCCACCTACAACTAAATATATGTTGGGTATAATGGTAAATCATCAAATAATTCATCATATACCTTTTTGGACATTACGTTGACGCCTGATCCAGTGTCGCAGACGGTGTCGGGAAAAGTGATGTCTCTGATTGTGCATTCAATGATTGGTACACCTGGGTCACCTTTCTTTATTGGGAATGGTTTTGAGAGCATATGATCATTTTCTGTGTTGATGGCATTGATTAGTTGAGCGGTTTCTTCAGGTACATGTCGGGGCTTGTTCTTCCTCCATCTTCTATTGTTCTTCTTCTTGGGCATTTGTTGTTGTTGCTCTTCATGTTGATGGAATTGCTTCGGGAATGCTGGATCCTTCAGGATGCGGTTCTTGAATGAGAATCTCTCCTTCTTGTCCTTGATGGAGAGGACAATCTTGGCGTGTTCTGCATAGATGATGGCTTTGGTTGTGACATAAGAATGGTCGTCCCAAGATAAAGGGTGCCTTCTCATCTCCTCCGATATTCATGATCACAAAGTCAATTGGGACATATGATTGCCATACTCTAATAACATCTTCTTCTAGTACTCCCTCGGGGTAGCAAATGGACTGATCTGCACGCTGCAAACGCATATCTGTGTACAACAAAGGATCACCTAATATTCTCTCATAGATTACCTTAGGCATTATGTTGACACTTGCGCCAAAATCGCAGATAGCTTCTAGAAAGCTGTGACATCCTATGGAGATTGGAATGACAGGTCTTCCAGGGTCTCCCATCTTCTTAGGTAGTGAGTGATCTATCCACTTTATATCTGCAGGCTTAATTTGGTATTGTGTTGCATTGTGAATATCAACAAGGTTAGCAGTTTCCAAATCTTCCGGCTGGCCCGAAATCTTACCTTTCTCAAATGGAGGGACAGCAGCAGCTAGCTAGGCTAATTGTGATCCTAACATTTTATTAAAGCTGTGCTGATTCTTTATAACAGAAGCAAAGGTATCCATTCTGGTATTTGTATTTTCTAAAGCTTTATCATTCGAGGCTACCTTTCTAGACATTTGATCTATTAATTTAGATTGACCAGCATCTAAATCTCTTAAAGGTGGAAAATTATAATTATTGTAATTATTACCTTGGTTGTTACCTTATCGAGGTTGTTGATTCCATCCTTGGTTTGGCTGGTTCCATCCTTGACCTTGATGAGGATGATAGTTGGTGTTGTTGTTGATGAAGTTCACATCCTCTTGCAACGTAGGGCAGTTGACACCTGAATGCCCGTAATCTCCACATTCTTCACAGGTCATGCGGGAATCATCAATATGCATGACTTCCTTCTTCTCTATGTCAAGTTTCTTCATGATGAGGTCAACCTTGGCACTGACCATGTCGGTCTCCTTTTAGAAGATGGATGCCTCCTCCTCTCTTGTGAGGTTGAGTACGTTCTTCATTACATCTCGGATTTGAGGCCATCTTCTCCACAAGTTCTTGAGCTTCTAGAAGCTTCAGTGACAGGAAAGCTCCTCCAGCTGCAGCATCTATGGACTCATGGGTGCTTGAGATAAGCCCGTGGTTGAAGGTCTGCATCAATAGCCAATCCTCTATCCCATGATGAGGATAGTCTTCAATGTAATCTTGGAATCTCTCCCATGCTTCAGTGAATGATTCGTCATGTTGCTGTTGAAAGCTTGAGATTTTCCCACGCAAAGCATTTGTTTTGCCTGTAGAAAAGAACTTTGCAAGGAAAGCAATTGAGTTTCTGTCCCATGTAGTGTTCTTGTCTTTGCTGGTGTAGAACCACTACTTAGCTTTCCCCAAAAGTGAAAATGGGAAAAGATGGAGTAGAATAGCATCTCTTGGTCCTTCTCTGATCGTGAAGATGCTGCAGATCTCTAAAAAGTGTTGTAAGTGTGCACTTGCATTTTCATGAGCTTTTCCACAAAACTGGCTGGCTTGAACCATGGTGATAAGAGCAGGCTTGAGCTCGAATCCATTCTCCCCCGTGTTAACTGTTGGTCCAGTCCGGATGTTTTCTGTTGTTGGGGCAGAGAACTCGCGCAGTGTCTTCTCAGCCATGTCTTCAAACACAGGAGATAAATCTTCTCCTAAGTGTTCTTCTTCCAATGTTGGAGCTGGTTCCTTTGATGAACTAACTTGAGCAGCGATGGGTGTTCTTGATGGTAGCTTAAAATTGTCCCTCGCCTCTACCAACTTCTTTCTTCTCAGGAGTTTCTCTGGATCGTCAGTGAAATTATTTGGAAGAGAGAAACCGTTCATTCATCACCCTGCAAAAGATAAGTAAATGATAAAAAACAGGGGTGTGCCTGTTTGAGTTAGAGATCAATCGGTAATACAATCTTATCCATGATGCATATGTGTTATCAATATTTCCTAAGTTTAATATGCCTTCCCCGGCAACGGCGCCAAAAATGCTTGTTGACATCTACTAACGTCGCCAAATATAACTTTATAACCTTTAACAGTAGAGACGAGATTAGAAGATGTACGGTATTTAATTAACTGATCATTAGCAACTAGCCACTCATCTATTACCAACATTCTTTAGCATGAACTAGGTTGTCAATCCTAATTATATGTGCTAAGAATAAATAAAGGTTTTACATATTATTCCATGTGACTAGGCAGAAATATAAATAAATATAAACTAGGAACAATTCTGCGAGCGGACAGATAATTATACCATTGTAACATTTTTCCTAGGAGTTCTACTAGGTTGTCAATTTATATTTATACCACTGGGAAGGACTAGGATAAACAACAATCTATTATATTGATAACCACTATATACAATGAATAAGTGAAATTACCAATGTCATATACTCTACTCATAATAGGTAGAGATCACAAGATAATAAAGATAAATAGGGTGATAAGTATGATCAAGCATCAGTAATAAAGATAAACATCAGAGCACTTTCTAGTCATAGTAATAGCTAGCCAATGGATAAACTAAGGAATTAGTATCTAAGGTAATTCTATAACTACGTCAATGAATAACTCTAACTAGTGCAATTACATCAAGCAATCATTGTTAGATTAGTCCTATATCATGATCACATGCAAAGGGCATCATCTAGGAAAGGTGTGAAACAGAGTCATCACCCAACTTTACGATCGTGCCTGCTTGCCTACATAAGGGGGGTGGACTACAGAGGAATCAACGTAGTTGTCACCTATGTAAACTATCACACGACCCGGCACATCAGGGTGCACTCGCAGATAAACGAAATATCTAGACACCACGTCTACACATTGTTCATCATCTACCCAACGATCGTTTGGATAAACGCTATATGAGCATTTACATGAATTCAATAAGATCAAACCAACTATACTAGACATATAATTAAAGTAGACAAAGACTAATGTAATCAAGAACATATGAACTATTAAGAACAATATTTTCCTAATCATAATGAAGAATACAATAATAGAAAGAACCAGAACTATACCGAACTCTACGCTCCAAATGATCGTCAGGGGCTCCAGATCCCGCCGAAGAACTAGATCTCCTCTACTCTCTAATCTAACTAGGCTAGAACTGTGAACTAGAAGGCTCTTGACGAACTAGTAGGCTCTTGATGGCTTGAAGACTTGTTACCTTCGATGAATGATTGATTGATGCCTCCAGGGGGTCTGCCCCTTTATTTATAGCCTGGTGGGATGAACGTGCGCCGTAGGATCAAACCGACTCGAAACAAGGGCCGAGATGACTCCTCAAAGGTGGCAGAAGAAGACTCTAGAAGGCGGTGGAGAAACCCTAGGGGGGCGCCGCCCGGCCCCACCCCAGGGCCGGCCGGCCCCACCTGGCCAGGGTTCGGGCCCCGGTTGCTCGGGTGCGTTCCAGATGCTTCTAGTGTTCTCGTGATGATGTTTCCTTCGCGGTTACGTTTCGTGTCTTTTATGCTCTTTAACTCTTCTTTTATGCTTTTTTGTAATAGTCCCTGTAAAATATAGAACTTGCAAAACTCGTGGAAACTATCAATTAAAACCCTAGACTACTATGTGTTGACGGTGGATATACCATAAAATTCCACATCCAAACACCGTCAACAGGCCTTGGATTCAAAGGATAATAAACATATCATGAGCATATTTTATCAATAACTAGTTCCACTTGTACACTTAAGCATGTGAACGCAGGGAAGATGAAACAGAGCAGAAATGAACAATTGGAGCCCAATAATGTGGTTCGGTCGAACCATGTATTTGGGAACCAAGTCATCACATATCAAGACATGGTGCAAAACATCACTTGGAAGAGAGGAGAGCCAAGGGTGGGCCCACCCATGGGTCAGCCAAACTTCTCATGGGCCCACCTAGCTCTGGTGACGTGGCAGGATCCGTGTGACCTTCCACTCAGCTCATTTCAGCACTCAGATCAACATGTGTTTCCACTCAACGGTTGAGAAGCAAAGCACAAGGATTCAACGTGGCAACACGCAAACGAAGTGGAACCAACACAAGGGGACAGTCTGTGACAGATGGGGACCACGGTGGTGGGCCCAACCCACCAAGTGTGGGTCGGCCGAACCACTACTAGTGGACCCAGGCCACCTACACCTTCCCTGACAGGTGGGGACTCCTTCTAGAAGACCCTGGCTGGGCCCACCTGTCATAGGGGGGTCTGCCGTACCCCCCTGGTGCCCATCCAGGTCAGTTGGCCTCCACCGCCTTCCAGCATGATGTCCACGTGATGAATTCACCTCTGCCGTTCATCTTGAGGCGGTTCATCCAAGGGTGCGGAGGCAAGGAGCACGCAGATCGCTGACATGGCACCCCCTCACTCTCCCCTATAAATAGAGGCTGCCCACTCCTTTCCAAGACATACAAGACACCCAAGAGTCACAAGTCACAAGAGTTCCACTCTTTAGTAGTAGTATTAGTCTAGTGTGGGAGTTAGAGTCGAGTCGAGCTACGCTCGGAGTATCCGGAGTTGTCTGCTGGAGAGTCTGGTATAGCTCTTGTACCTTTCCTTCTGTAAGACTTTATCTTTATCAATATATTATCTTTACTTTACTTTACTAAGTCTTTACTTAGTGCATTACTATTCTTTATAGTATTGTTGTGTTTTGTCTTAACTTATAGTTGAGTTATATTGGATAGTGATCATGTAACCAGCTCACGTGTGTAGTTCATCGCTTGTTATAGGGTACTTTAGTTGTTGGTACGCAACTAGAGTAGTAAGGCTTAGTGTAAGCGTGGCGCTTAGACTAGATCTTGCCTTTGAATGCCGCTTGTCGCACGGATTGTTTGTAGGTGCTAGCAAGTGGTGACTAGCCCTGTCTAGTCTTAGTATCCCTCCACGTGTTTTAGGCAAGTTCTTAAAAGGTAGGCTCCCATAAGAGAATAGCCGCTTCGGGTAGAGGTTATATCCCCTACTGTCTCGCCTATCCCCTACACACCGGAAGTAAGGTAGCTATCTTAGTATAGTTCATCTATTTGATAAGATAGTTCACAAGAGTAAAGTAAGTGTCATAGGAGTCTTATACTCACTTGTTGTCCTCCCACCTAGCTATACTCTACTAGTTATCCTTAGTTATCCAAAATCCTTGTCGTGTCTTGGTGTCGAAACCCTTTCCTCTATATATCGATTTACCCCCCTATCACTAGTTGATACTAAGTTGTTATAGACTTAAGGATCTCTCTCTTTTTATTAATTATTCCTAGCAACCGCTTTCCCTTTGGATAAAAATAAATAACGATACCTTGGAATACTCCCGGGTGAAGTGCTACAGCGGTATATTCTGTGCGCTTGCGGAATTATCCAACAGACATAAGAAATACCACAGGCACTTCTGGCGCCATTATCAGAGATAGCCTAACACGCTGTCTCTGGTGGTTGCGCTAAGAAGTGTCAACTAGCATTTCTGGCGCCGTTGCCGGGGAAAGCATCAGTCTAGGAATATTAATAAAAATTGAATCCGGAGTCTACTATCAATTTAGTTATCGATTAGTGTTAGGGGCTTACCCCTGTCTATGTTTCTCGCTATCATGAAGCTGGACAGTGCATGAACGGTTTCCAATTGCCGTCAAATTTCATTGAAGATCCTGAGCAATTGTTGAGGAGAACTAGATGCCGTCAAGTTTCACCACAAAGGTTCATCTCAAACCTGAATCCGTTCAACGTAAGAGGCCTCTGCACTATCAACCGAGGAAGCTATGGCCCAAAAGACCATCCTTGAGTTCTCTGCATCGTCGGCTGACAACATTGCCACCGGTTCGCAGCTCAACTTGGGGGATGCTACCTTTGAGCTTAAGCCAGCACTTATCAACATGGTGCAAACCAATCCATTCTGTGGGAAGCCACATGAAGACACCAATGCCCATCTCCAGCACTTCCTGGAGGTGTGTGGTACCTTCACCATCAAGAATGTCTCGGCTGATGCCATCCGTCTTCGCCTGTTCCCATTCTCACTACTTGGGAAGGCGAAGCAATGGTTTTATGCCAACAAGAATGAAGCTACAACCTGGGAGAAGTGTGCCATTGCATTTCTCAAGAAATTCTTCCCAACGGGCAAAACCAGCACTCTTCGTGAAAAAATCTCAAGCTTCCAACAGCAAACTGACGAGACGATTCCCGAAGCATGGGAACATCTCCAGGAGTACGTTCGTGCTTGTCCTCATCATGGAATTGAAGAATGGCTCCTAATCCAAGGTTTCTACCATGGGCTGACTGGATTAGCCCGTAGTCACCTTGATGCTGCCGCTGGAGGAGCATTCGTGCAACACAATGTCAAGGATGCCAAAGACCTCATCGAAAAGATGGTTATCAACCAAGGATGGAATGAGGAGCGTCTCTAGCCCAAGAAAAGGGGTATGCACACCATTCATGAGGTGGACATGCTCTCAGCAAAAATGGACCTCTTGATGAAAAGGATTGAGGAAGGTTCCAAAAAGGAACAAGAGGCCATTTGAACCACTACCACCGCACGAGAAATCGAAGCTGACCCATGGTGCGAGGTATGTGGTGGAGAAGATCACCCGGGCAACAACTATCCCGAGACGAAGGAGAAAGTGAGCTTCATCAACAACAAAAACAACAATGGGTATCGACCCTAGCAACAAGGAGGATGGAACTCGCGCACCTTCTACAAAGAAAATTAAGGTAATGGTTACTGCAATAATTTTAATAATTCTTATGGTAAACAACCTTCTCTTAAAGATCTTATCTTAGGCCAATCTAAGATCAATGATAGTATAAACAAGAAAATAATGGCTAATGATAAGATTCTTGAAAATCTTAGTGAGAAAATGGATAGCTTTAACACTGCTATGAAAAATCAATTGAGATTTAATAAAATGTTAGAAACCCAATTAGCTCAAATAGCAGCAACTGCCCATCATTCGAACAAGGTAAGATCCCAGGGAAACCTGAGGAACCAATTGAGGGTGTTAAGTTAATTTCCACGAGTTTTGGTAAGCCTCCGGTTAGGCAAAACCCAGGTTGTCTTCTTGACCCGCCATTCATGGCCAAGAAGAGTGACCTCGGCCATCCTACCATCACCTGCGAAATCGGGCCGCAAACCTTCAACAACGCCTTCTGCGACCTTGGATCTGGACTGAACATCATGTCCAAGGTAATGTATGATAACTTGCTAGGGGGACCTTTGTACCCCACTTTTGTCAAATTGCAGATGGCCGACCAATCAATCCAGTTCCCCGAGGGATTGGCAAGGGATATCCTTGTTGTAACACCCCTGGTGTTACATTAAATAAAATCTGCCATGTCATCATGATTGCATATAATCATTCCGCATTTACCTTGCTAATGTGCATCAACTTAAAAAAAATATTCTTGCATATGATTGTACAGAGGTGGTTTAGAGTGAATTATTATGTAAACATTTGTGTTGGTGTGTACTTAGCTAAATAAAAGTAAAAGAAATTTAAAAGGAATCATTTATAAACTCTACGTCGGACCCGAAACCCTAAATCAAAAGCTAAATATAATTAGGGGTTGGGTCTTAAACAAAAGTTATAAATCTTTCAAAGCTGAACAACTTCTATTTGGGGCAATTTTAAAGTTATTAAAAAGGATTTCAAATAAAATCCTAACCTATGTTTTAAAGTTTAAATTTGAAATACTAATGCAAAAACTAGTAGGAATCTGTTGATAGTCCCTTAATAAAAGTTTTAGCCCTTTTAAAATGGAACAACTTTCATTTTAGGGGATTTTGAAGTTATACTGTAGAAATTCAAATTAAACCCAAATTACTATTTGCAAATTCATATTGGAAATGACAATTCAAAAATTTTAAGGAAACTGACTAAACTCCTTTAATGAAAGATGTAGAGATTGCCAAATAGGGCAACTTATATGTTTACATATTTTCAAGTTGTTGAGAAAAGTTTTGAGAATTTAAATGAATTGCAAATGAATTTCAAAAGGGTTATTTACCCCCTTCTTAATTATTTAAGATTCATCCAAAATTTGGATGTAGTTCAAACACAAAAGTTGTTCAAAATTATATTTTCTACAACTCTTATTAAGGGTATTTCTTCAGTTTACACATGAAATAAAATGTAATTTTGCAAAATTGAATTGGATTGTATTTAAATTTCAAAAGTCCTACTCATCCCCTTCTTCATAATTTTAAAAATACTCAGAATTTGGAATTGGTCCAGGAAGCAAAGTTGATCTTCACAAAATTTGGCACAACTTTTATTTTTGGATTTTTTACAGTTCCTACATGAAATAGGAAATTATGAGCCACTTATGTTTTGACCTTGAACATAGCTACAGTACTAGGGGGTCTGGTTCGCGCCCTGCCACACAGCCGCGCAGGCCACGTCGCGCGCCGACGCCGGCCGGGGCCGGCTAGGCCCGGCCACTGCCCACCGCCCGCTGTCGAGCTCGTGGGGAGGGCCCCGGCCACCGCCCGCTGTCGAGCGCGTGGGGAGGGCGCCGGCCACGTTCTTATCCCGGCCGCGTCCAGTCTATAAAACGCGAGGGCGACGCCTCGAGCTCACCTTTTCCTCCGTCCTGCTCGTCGCCGTGGGCAGGTGCTCGGTCCCTGCGAAATCCGCCATCTCTGGTCCATCATCACCCAATTTGTCTCGACCATAGCACTTACACCTTCTTGCAAAACCTTTGGGCCATCGGGTGGATTCTTTAGTCGTCCTAAGCGACGGGTCCTCGGTTGTCTTCATCGCGGGCGGCAGGGGCGCCGCCGCGGGCAGCTTCGCTGGGTCCAGTCCGCTGTGGTGAGTTACATTCCCCAAGTTGGCACGTCCTACGCTCTAGACAACCTCGTGATATTCATGCACTATCCGATTTTTCGATTTGAGCTCAGGGTCCGCCGGAATGCGGTTGCCGGCCCAGTAGCGGGAGGCCACCTGAGAGAGAGGATGGAGCTCTGGGCTCGGGCTGGGCCGGCCTGTAATTCTGGCCCAAGCGGGATGGATGACATTTTCCATTTTCAAGTAGATGAATAGTGTTGCACCTTATGAATTTTG
The DNA here is from genome assembly GCA_038502445.1 of Eremochloa ophiuroides. Classification (NCBI taxonomy): domain Eukaryota; kingdom Viridiplantae; phylum Streptophyta; class Magnoliopsida; order Poales; family Poaceae; genus Eremochloa; species Eremochloa ophiuroides. Next base: position 53,460,444 of record JAHLJS010000002.1, read on the forward strand.
TATACAAATAATTACTACTCCTAAAATCATGAAAATATTTCTGTAATGTCCCTGCAACATGATTAACATGAAAAAAATAGTTAATAAAGATTTAGAGCAATTTCTGTATGTTACAAAAATGTAACATTTTAATGGAAAATGAAACTTCTAAGATTTTTGTAGTTTCAAATATTAATCTAAAAATCATAGGAATTATGTAGTCACTATTTTGGACTGTGGGCTACCTCCACAAAATTTTTTAGCCCATTTGGAAGTAGTTAAATTGTTTCATAATATATACTTAATTATTAATTAATAAAAGTAATAAGAAAACCTTTATTGTATTAGGGTTTTTTTTGTGGGATTTCTGAAATTGAGTATTGGCCCTGGGGATTTACCCAAAGTGATCCTTAGCACTCTACTTGTTTGTCTAAGTCCATCATTAATTTGTAACTAGGAATTATTATTAATAAATCATGTAACTTTAGATTTCATTGAAGACTGGTAACTTGCTTAGTGGTGATGTTATAGATGAACTAATCTGGCTTGCAATGACTGTTAAAAAGTCAATAAAGTGAAGTAGTTAATGCTCTTTAGTATTTAGTTTTGTTAGCGGGTAACTTCTTGGGTAAAATGGAGTAATTATGTATGTCCTTATGTCAGAGTATTACTAGTCCTCTCGAATGTACGCATAGAATGACTTGCTAGGTAGAACCATTAAATGTTAAAGCAAAACCCTAGAGGATAATCGATAGATGATTTTGTTGTCCTGCAACGTATCGCTAAGGAAAGTCCTACGCAACCTTCTAATTTAGTTTACTGTCACACCCAATTTTAAGGATAAAATGGGATGCATAAACTTATGTGTGCCCAGAAATCAGTCACACACATAAGCCAACAAATTGCATAAATTGTATCATAACCAATGTTTAATACATAGCGAATAATATCAAAGTCATTACACAGCGGAAAATAAAGATAACTCTCGCGGTAGCTCCAAAGCATAGGGACGTCGACTAGGTGAAGCACAAGTCTAGCAGTCCTCTGGGTAGTTCTCATCACTATCACCATCTGTTACCCATCTGGGATTTTTAACCAAGTAATGAAAAATAAACAAGCGTAAGTACATGTCGTACTCAACAAGACTAGCATGGGTTCATGAGGCTCAACAAGTTGGCACGGGTTTAACAGCTGTTTGCTTTTAATTAATCACCTTTTATGCGATTGAATAGCAACAAGTGAATAAGCCCATTCTCATGATCATAAATAAACATAATTAATGAATAGCAATAAATAAATTAGCAACAAGTAAACATTGTCACAGAACCGACCAATTCATACGAGCACAAGTACAACGATCACATTTTTAATCGCAATCCAGTCGCACTTGAGCCAATATAAATCCGGTAGTCCGGAAATCTCGAAGGATTTCAAACATTTCATACCCCAAGGATCATTCATTCAGCAATACCCGATCACATGATACATCAGTTCGCAACAGAATTTAAACATCAGAGTACAACATAGTCTTTTAGACGAAATAAGTAGTAGCGAAAGTCAACATAGTTTTACACCACAGAGTTCAAATATGAGTACCATCAAATGACCAGGTCATAGCATTCATACAACAACTAAGGATAGATAATGACCCTGCCCTTGGGTCTAGTCTTCTTCGCCCGCAGGGGTGAAGCAATTCCTGCAATACGCGTAGTAGACTACACCATCTGCAACAATGGAAATAAAACCCTGAGTACTCAATTGTACTCAGCTAGACTTACCCGATAGGGAGTAAATAAAAAGACTCTCAAGGATATGAAAGGCTTATTTGGTGGAGCTCAGAGGGTAGCATCATTTTTGCATCAAAAGCATTACTACAGTAGATCCTCAACTTATTCATTTTAATTGTGATAAGCTTCGATTTCAGTTAAGCTATTTACTAAGATTAGCCACTCTACTAAGCATTCACTGAATATTATAGCAATCAATAAAACCATATGATTTCCGATATCCACAGATATCAACCTCATCTCACCATAATCATTATGTTCAAGTTATTAGCCTCTACCTCACCAGAAGATCAGTTCAGTTTCTCACTAACCAGGAGAGATGGCGATTCGAATCGATTGTACCAACTGGCAAATATGCCAATCACAAACCCTGTCAGCCGAGCCACTGGCTTCTTGGGCCACCGTTAAATCTTTCTGAGACATAATATGTATCGCGGGCTTGGAGGGGTCCATATTCTCAGAGACAAACCCACTTTCAGGATGCATCAGGTCCCTGACCTGCCCTTGGTAAGATGGTGTCTCCGCACATCCGTCCTACCTCCAGAATATGTCTGCCTTATCACGCCCAATTCCCGGCTCAGAAAGAAATAATCGACTTCGCGGTCAGAACGACTTATCTGGCCAGCTATGTGATGACATCTTTCAATCTCAACTGATGTCTGGTGGCCTCAGTCCTAGTCGGCCGCAAGCAGCACCGAAGACGGCATGACCTCAACCATGTCATGCGGCTCCCCGCTACCTAGCCTTGATTCTCTCATTAGACACTGTGGCATGGTGGTACATATAGTCCATCATGTGGAATCCATCCCAACCATCATTAGTAACCACCTATGCTCGCGAGGGACAGGAAATCCCTCGACTTCTACCGGTCTAAGCATGGCTAAGCATAAGATCGAACCCATCCCTTGTCTAGTAATAACTTCAGGATCAAGTATAAGTGGGCAAGGTATAAATGCAGCAACGGTATCATATCAACTCCTATACTTAAGTGCACAATCATACGATTTAATAAAGACCAATGCATTTGTAAAAAGAGTAGGTGGAGACTTAGGGATGCTCCGGGGCTTGCCTTTCACAAAGTTAGTAGGTTGGTGATCAGGGCACTCTGGAAGTTCAGCCTCTTTTTCCTGGCCTTCGGGAACCTCTGGCACTTCAATCTCCGGCGGAACTCCCTCCTCCGGTGGATCGAACTACAACAGTGTCACTCCTCCCGGCGATCCTGTATGCATGATATGCATATATGAGAACTGAGAATGCACATGAAATGTAAGACAGAGATGGACAAATTAACCCATGATATGCAATCAGTTTAACACTCCACACTCATTTACTGAGTACGTGCATATTTCTCCTCTAGGCAACCAACTTATACTCACCCTTCTTAAGCAAAGCATAGAACAATTTCTCGTCCCGGGTGAGAGGTCTACAACCTGCACTTAATAATTAACATGCATCAACTAACCTACCACAATCAGCTTATACTAACAAGCATGAGTAACATCATATAAACAAAACATTAACATTGTTGCCTTAAGCTTAAATTAGGATCAGCTCCACTGTTTTAACAAGTGACAATGCTGAAACATCACAGAAATGCATGAAAACACTTTCCTAACCAAAAGATACTTGCTTAAAAACAATTAAACCAACCCTAGCTTGTAACTGGATCTACTATTTGCTGTGCCCAAAAAATCCATAAAAATTACAGTAGCTATTACACGTCCAGATTAGCCTACTAACAAAATTTCAAGTCATTTGGACAAGTATAACAGTCTACACAAAAATAACAAACAACCAGCCTTTTAAGCAATGGAAAATACTTAACACAGTGAAAAGTATCAAACAACAGATTTCCCATTTTTCTTAGCTTCTTCACAACATAACATGGTCCAGGAAAAGTATTCATGACCATATCCTTAACACATTAAGCATGATGATTTTTGCAAGATTAAAGCACAAAAGGCACATTATACAAGACATCATATAAATAATAGTGCAGCATCAACAAGCATATTTTTCCCAGATTCTACTTCCCTAAAAAAGATTAATGCAAGTGGAATCACATTTTTAGCACATTCCTACAATTACTTATGCATTTATCAAGTTTGCAAGCAATTAACAATTTAAATATAACTGCACAGAAAAAGTATTCCAAAAGTACATTTTATATTTTTCCTTGATAGAGCTCAGAAAGTACAAACACAACAAAATTTGGTTCACCCCAATTGGACACTCCTAGCTCCAGATATGAATTTTGGAAGATTTTACACATTTTTTGGAAATTCCTTTTATAAATCATAAAACCCAAACCCGACTGAAACTGCTACGTGCACCCGGCTCAGTGAACCAGAGGCGCACCAGAGCGGCTGACCAATGGGCCCCGGGGTCAACCCGACCCCACGCGTCAGAGAGATTGGCAGAGCCGCCGGCGCTGACCGGCGAGAGCTCGCCGACGGCGAGGTCTCCGGCGACGCCAAGGCTACCTACCAACTCGTGGCAACGAGGCGAACTCAATGGACCAACTGCCGAGGTTTGTCCCCCCACCGGAGCAAGCTCAACGGCGGCAATGGCGGACGGCGGCGGTCCGGCGAACTTGCGCCGGCCGATTCCGGCCGTTACTCGCGCGGCTAAGCTTCGTTCCGAGACCCTGGAACCCTAGCGCACCTATACGCGCGACGAATCGAACTATTTTGCATGGGAACTCACTGACCGCACACGCATGGCGGCACGGCGCCGAGCGGGTTCATGGCGAGCTCGGGTTCCGGCGAACCTACGGCGAGACCGACCCAACCAACGACGTAGGCTAGATCTACAGCTAATGGAGACTCCTAGACGAGCAATGGAGAGAGAAGCCGACCCCGGCAGTGCGCTCGACGCGGCGAGTAGAGAGCTCGGCGGCGCTCCGACGAGGTCGCGGCGGCGAGAAGCTCGCTGGAGCTATACCTTAGGTCGGCTGAGGCTGGCAACGGATCGAGGAGATAGAGAAGAGCAAGGCGAAGCTATGGCGGAGATGGAGCGGTCGGAGACGGCGTGGTGACGGCGGATTTCACCGCGGCGACGGCGCGGCGGAAATGGCGACGGCGGAGGGGAAAGCGGTGAACAGAGAGGCGAGAGCGAGCGAGGGAGACTGAGAGGAGCGTGCGGGGGAACAGAGTGGAGTGTCACTTTTGTAAAGTTGACCGGCGCGGCGGCCAATGGCGGCGTACGGCGCCACCTGGCGATGCCTGACGGCGGCAAGCGTCGGCGGCGACTGAATCGGCTCGATTCAGTCTGGCCGAAACCGACTGAAACCCGGTTTTTGCTCGATCTCTAGCTCGGGATCCAAACCGTTTCAGAGAAAACTTTACTAATATAGATCAAAGAGCTACTTGAGTAGATCATTTGGTATTAAGACACTTTACTCTAGTTCGGCCTGGATTGAGAGATACAGATCGATGAACATGGGTACACCGAAACTGAAATCAGCCTTCTGACTTAGCAAATTTTTGAAACTTCAAAACAACTCCTAATCTGCACTAATTCAACTTTTTGACCACCTTCCACCCATTTTCATGAGTTGACCCAAAAATAAAGTTTGTTGCTTATAAAATTCTACACAACTTTGATTAAGGGTGCACTAACATGCAAAATCTCTAAAATGCCCTTCTTGTTTGGTCAAATAGAATAGCTTTTAGAGGGCTCTCTAGTCAACTATGAGCTAGAGGGGTAATTTGGGAATTTCACCAACATGAACATTGTTCCAAATGTTATCCTAAACATGTCTAAAGCATCTAGAACAGTAAACAAGCATCACATTTGCATGCTAACATATCTACCACACATAAGCATAAAGGAAACATATAGTATATAAGAAATACAATTTGACTTGAATAGTGATGATGCATGAAATGACATGATAGGTGCTTGATGGCATGCAAATGCAAGTGTGAAAATAGTAACTAACACTAGGGTGTTACAAACATCACCCCAAAAAAATAACTACTCCGTGAGTTTTCCGGGCCACTCGTGACCGTGAGCGCGGCTAGTATACCAGTTTTACACTCTGCAGAGGTTGTGCACTTTCACTATGAGCCGTGATTCCCATTTGCTCAGGTTAATTACTCCCATAACACTACCAAGGTGAGCGAGCAGGGTTTCACTATGAAGTCTTTCAAAGTACTCCGTCTAACAAGTTAGGGCCACTAGGAACCCGGCAAACAGATGTAGAGCCCCCCTTCATCGTGGCGCAAGGTCACGCAGGTTATACACACTCGGACAGGAGCCGCACTATACCCGAGTCGGCAGGTGAAAGCCCATGTTTGTTTTTGGATAATTGATGAAACTTAGTTTGCTAACGATTGCTCTAAGTGTTTCATGAGAATTGATTAGCAAATTGCAAGATGGAGCAAAGGACCGGGTCGGTGGAGGCCACAAGTGAAGGGCATTCACGGCATTCATGCAAATGGTATAAGTCCATCATCAAAAGGAGTCCACAAGCTTCATCAAGAGATGGTGAAAAAGCTAGGAGCTGAAGGCAAAGGTATAATCCATAGGAGCTCTTTTGCTTTTGGTGATCAAGACTCCATAGAGGGAGTGATCACATTTAGGATAGATAGCCGTACTATCAAGAGGGGCGAAATCGTTGATGAAATACGGTTATCAAGTGCCACTAGGTGTTCATGATCATTGCATATGCATATAGATGCTAGTGACACTAACTTGACCCGTGGAAAACTCTTTGAAAAGGCTAACACACGTGCACCTAAGTGAGAGATACTTTGGAGTGTTAGTGCCTTAAGAAACGGGGTGAAGTTTGAGGGTTAGAGAGGGTTTAGTCCTCTCTTCGCAAGCTCGGCAGGATTCGGCGAATTTCGAAAATGTTTCAATAAGAAAATCTAGCGTCGGACTCTAACTTGACTGAGCGTCGGACCATTGTCTTCGGTCCGACGGCTAACCCCTTCAGCAAGCGTCGGACGCTTGATTTCGGAGCGTCAACCATTGTCCTCAGGGTCCGACGGTGCAGAGCCGCAGCAGGTCGACACGTGGAGAGCAGAGGAGCGTCGGACTCTCGGCGTTAGTCCGACGGTGGGCGTCGGACCAACGTCCGACGGTTTTCAGGGCTCGGGGAGCTCTCTGGAAATGTCGGACCGTGGTTTCGTTTGGTCCGACGCGGCGTGTATTTTCAGTCCGACGGTGCAATGGCAGTGGGCGTCGGACCGTAAGGTTTGGTCCGACGGCCTACAGTCCGACGGTTCGTTTAGCGCGGGAAGTTAGCCGTTGTGATCCAACGTTCAACTTCAAACGGCTAGTGACATGTGGCGTTCATCCCGGGCGTCGGACCGTGCTGATTAGTCCGACGGTCTGGCCGTCGGACAGTCCGACGGTACGCAGAAAAGTCTGAACGGCTAGTTCTTTGTGTGTGGCTTATAAATAGTCACTTGGCCGGTTTGGGGAGTAGCTCTTGGCACTCCTGAACATCATAGCATACTTGTGAGCCTTCCCACTCCACTCTCACTCATCCTACTTGATTGTGTTCATCTTTTGGTGAGTTTGGAGAGCTTCAAGTGCATTGCATTGATAGAGATCATCTAGAGGCACTTGGTAGTGGTATTTCGCAGCGGTTTCTCTTGTTACTCTTGGAGTTGGCCGTTGCCGACTCCTAGACGGCTTGGAGCTGCGAGGATCGTTGAGGGGAGTTGGTGATTGTCTCCGCCTCTGATCAAGGTATTGTGAGGGGTTCTTGAGCCTATCCCCGTGGGAGATCGCGAAAGGCATCTTTAGTGGATTGCTCATAGCTTGGTGGATCCCCATCTTGTGTTGGTTGTGCGGCACCCTTGAGAAGGGGTTGGCGTGTGATGCCAATTAGCGCGTGAACCTCCAAGTGAGTGTATCGCTACAACGAGGACTAGCTTGCCGGCAAGCAAGTGAACCTTGGTAAAAAATCTTATGTCATCTCTCTACCGAGGATTTCCCTTGTATTTGATTGATTGGTTATATTGGACCTCATATCCTCTCTACACCGGGGGTATCGAAATCACCTTCTCTCTTTACTTTTGTGTATTTACTCTCGTGTGTAGCTTGTTAGTTAGTTGCTCACTTAGGAGTAGTGTTTAGTAGTGACATAGCTTTTGAGTGTGAACTAGTGATCATAGTGTAGTATACTTGTCTAGGTGTCTTGCATAGCATAGTTTAAAGCTAGTGCTTTGCAAAGCTTGCTATTGTTACTAATCGGCTTGTTAAGTGTTGTTTGTAGATTTTTATAGGCTATTCACCCCCCTCTAGCCATTTAGGACCTTTCAAGTGGTATCGGAGCCGAGGCACCGTTGATTTGAGGCTTGAACAACCTACGGTGTAAAAATGGCTCAACTCAACATTCACATCAACAACACCAAGAAGCCACCCCAATTTGGTGGCACAAATTATGCATATTGGAAGAGCAAGATGACCTCACATATCAAGTCAATCAATAGAGAGGTTTGGAGGGTTGTGGAGACCAAGATTGAGATTGCCGATGCGGCAAACCCCACAACCGCCGAAGAAAGATTGCTTCAACTCAATGACATTGCGGTTTGTGCTATTCATGAGGCCGTAGATGAAAAAGTGTTTGAGCAAATCAAGAACATTGAGAGTGCTTATGAAGCTTGGAAGAATCTTGAGGAATCATATGAGGGCACCAAGGGTGTAAAGGCCACCAAAGCATACATCTTGAAGGACAAGTTTGCAAGATTCAAGATGAAGGATGATGAAACCGTGCCGGAGATGTTCCATAGATTGCAAGTCATTGTGAATGATCTCAAGGCCGTGGATGGAGAGGTGAAAGATAGTGACTTCTCCATGAAGTTCTTGAAGAGCTTGCCCAAGCGGTTTGCCACATTGATCACGGTCTTGGTGAAGACAACATTGAGTGAATTGACTCCAAATCAAGTGCTAGCGGAGGTGATGACCGATGATGCTTATAGAGATGATGATGATAAAGAGGAGTTGATCAATAAGAAGAAGAAAGAAAAAGATGAAGACTCCAAAGATGAGAAGAAGAAGAGTGTGGCATTCAAAGCCACATCCTCATCAAACGGCAAGAGCAAGGCCAAAGAAGGGTCAAGTGAAGATCCCTCTAGCACAAGTGAAAGTGATGAAGAAATGGCCCTTCTAGTAAGAAGATTTGGCAAGTTCATGAAGAAGAAGGGCTACCGGGCAAGAAGAAAGAAGAATGCAAGAAGATTTGATGGCCCAAGAAGATGCTTCAATTGTGGAAGCAAAGATCACTTGGTAGCCGATTGCCCACACTCAAGTGAAGATGATCACTAGGGCAAAAAGAAGAACAAGCATGAGAAGAAGGAGAAGAAAGAGAAGAAGAAATCTTCATACAAGAAGAAGAAGAACTATTCTCATGTGGTGACATGGGATAGTGATGCCTCTTCAAGTGATGAAGAGAGTGATGATGATAAGAAGAGCAAGAGGAAGGCACATGCAAGCATTACCATTCATGACAAGCCTTCCATCTTCGACACTTCTTCTTACTTCATGGCCAAGGGCTCTAAGGTATCATCCGACACCGAATCTAGTGATGATGATAGTGATGATGACCTAACAAAAGAAGAATTAATTGAAATGCTTGATGATGCACGTATTCATTTTGATAAACTTAGAAAGGAATGTAAGGGCTTGCGCAAGGATAAACAATCCATTGAGCAAGAACTTGAGGAGCTTAGAGCATCTTATGAGAGTCTAAAGGAAGACCATAAGAAGCTCCAAAAAGCTCACACTAAGCTTGATGAAACTCATTCCTCTCTAGTTGAGCAAAATGAAGACTTGCAACAAGTGCAAAAGAAAGAAACTAAAACTTACAACATAGGTGTAACATGTGACATATCTTGTGAACCTATTGTTGTTACCACTAACCCTCCTTGTAGCACTTCCACTACTACCTCACCCACTAGTGATCCTTCACTAGTAGTTGAGAACAAGAACCTAAAGGAGGAGGTTAAAAAGCTCAATCACTCCTTAGATAAGGCTTATGGTGGTGAGGACCGCTTGCTTATGTGCTTGGGTAGCCAAAGGGCATCTCTCCACAAAGAGGGATTGGGCTATACCCCCAGGAAAGGCAAAACTGCCTTTGCTCCTCACAAGACTTGCTTTGTGAAGAGAAATGGCCGGTATTGCACAAAATGCAAGCAAGTTGGTCACCTAGAGCAAGATTGCAAAAGCAAGAAATCCAATGATCATGTATCCTCAATTAAATTTGATTCTTGCTACATTCTTACAAAGGGCTCAAACGGTGTGAAGGCTAAGTTTGTTGGTACATCCATGTTGGGTCCAAAGAAGAAGACCATTTGGGTACCAAAGAGTTTAGTCACTAACCTTCAAGGACCCAAGCAAGTTTGGGTACCTAAAAGAAATTGATCTCTTTTTGTAGGTCAATTACAAAGCCGGAGGGAGGCATTGGGTGCTTGATAGAGGATGCACTCAACATATGACGGGTGATTCTAGTATGTTTGGCTCTCTCAACACAAGTGCAAATAGTGGCTATGATGCAATCACATTTGGTGACAACAAGAAAGGGAAAGTGAGAGGACTCGGTAAAATTGCTATCTCCAATGATATGTCTATCTCAAATGTGTTGCTAGTTGAAAGCTTGAACTTCAATTTGCTCTCGGTTGCACAACTTTGTGATCTCGGTTTCAAGTGCATATTTGGGCTTGATGATGTTGAAATTGTTAGTGTTGATGGGTCAAATTTGATATTCAAAGGGTTTAGATATGACAACCTATATCTTGTGGATTTCAATGCTAGTGAAATTCAATTGTCAACTTGTTTGATCACTAAGTCAAGTTTGGGTTGGTTATGGCATAGAAGGCTTGGTCATGTTGGAATGAAACAATTGAACAAACTAGTGAAGCATGATCTAGTTAGAGGCTTGAAAGATGTCACTTTTGAGAAAGATAAGCTTTGTAGTTCATGTCAAGCCGGCAAACAAGTTGGAAATGCACATCCTAAGAAGAGCATGATGAGTACTAGTAAAGCTTTTGAGCTCTTGCATATGGACTTGTTTGGACCAACCACATATACTAGCATTGGTGGGAGCAAGTATGGATTTGTGATTGTGGATGACTATACTAGATATACATGGGTATTCTTTCTAGTTGACAAGAGTGAAGTGTATGATATATTCAAGACTTTTGTCAAGAGAAGCCAAAATGACTTTGAAATAACCTATCAAGAAAGTTAGAAGTGACAATGGTAGTGAATTCAAGAACACCAAGATTGATGAATTGTGTGATGAGTATGGCATTGGACATCAATTCTCACCCAAGTATACACCACAATCAAATGGCATTGTTGAAAGGAAGAATAGAACCTTGATAAATATGGCAAGATCAATGCTAAGTGAATACAATGTTAGTCATTCCTTTTGGGCCGAAGCAATGAACACCGCTTGCTATTACATCAACCGCTTATATTGCCATGGTATGCTTGCAAAGACTCCTTATGAGCTATTGAATGGTAGAAAGCCCAACATTGCATATTTTTGGGTTTTTGGTTGCAAATGTTACATTCTCAAGAAAGGCACAAGATTGAGCAAGTTTGAAAAGAAATGTGATGAAGGTTTCTTACTTGGCTATTCAACCACAAGCAAGGCATATAGAGTTTGGAATTTGGCTAGTGGTACTCTTGAGGAGGTACACGATGTTGAATTTGATGAAACCCAAGGCTCTCAAGATGAAGTTGAAAATCTTAATGACGTGAGAGGCAATGACTTGGCAAATGCAATGAAAGATATGGATATTGGTGATATTAGGCCAAGGCAAGTCAATGATGATGAAGATGATGGTGCAATTCATACTAGTATGCAAGTTGAAAAAGAAGCAAATGCCAGTGACTCACAAGATCAATCACAAGTGCAAGATCAGCTAGTTTATCTCAATCCAATGATCAAGTTCCTATTCTCCAACCGGTCTCTATTGCAAGGGATCATCCTTTGGATCAAATCATTGGTGGTATTCAAAGTGGAGTTCAAGCTAGAGCAAGACTAGCTCAAATTTGTGAGCATTTCTCATTTGTGTCAACCATAGAGCCAACCAAGATTGAGGAAGCATTGCAAGATGTTGATTGGGTTAATGCTATGCATGAAGAGCTCAACAATTTCACAAGAAATCAAGTTTGGGAACTAGTGGAAAGACCAAAGAAACACAATGTGATAGGAATCAAATGGGTCTTTAGAAACAAGAAAGATCAAGATGGCATAGTAATAAGGAACAAGGCTAGATTGGTTGCACAAGGTTACACTCAAATAGAAGGTCTTGATTTTGGAGAAACCTATGCACCGGTTGCTAGATTGGAGGCCATTAGAATCTTATTAGCCTATGCTTGTGCCCACAACATCAAGTTACATCAAATGGATGTCAAGAGTGCATTTCTCAATGGGTACATCAATGAGTTGGTTTATGTGGAACAACCTCCCGGATTTGAAGATGTGAAGAAGCCCAACCATGTATACAAGCTAAGAAAGGCATTGTATGGTTTGAAGCAAGCACCTAGAGCATGGTATGAGAGATTGAGAGATTTTTTGCTCTCAAAAGGGTTCAAAATGGGAAAGGTTGATACAACTCTCTTCACTAAGAAGCTTGGAAATGATTTATTTGTGTTGCAAATATATCTGGATGATATTATCTTTGGATCAACAAATCAAGATTTTTGTGAAGAATTTAGAAATATGATGGCAAGTGAGTTTGAAATGTCCATGATTGGTGAGCTTAGCTACTTCCTTGGTCTTCAAGTTAAGCAAATGAAGAATGGTACATTTGTAAGTCAAGGCAAGTACATAAGGGACATGGTGAAGAAATTTGGATTGGAACATGCAAAGCCCATGAATACTCCTATGGCAACTAATGGGCATTTGGACTTGGATGATAGTGGAAAAATGGTAGATCAAAAGCTATATAGATCAATGATTGGAAGTCTCCTTTATGTGACCGCATCTCGACCGGATGTCATGTTTAGTGTGTGCATGTGTGCAAGATTTCAAGCCTCACCAAGAGAAAGTCATTTGAAAGCCGCAAAGAGAATATTGAGGTATTTGAAGGGCACACAAGATGTTGGGTTATGGTATCCTAAGGGGTCCAACTTTGAGCTTATTGGATATTCGGACTCCGACTATGCCGGTTGCAAGGTGGATAGAAAGAGCACTAGTGGAACTTGTCAATTGCTTGGAAGGTCACTTGTATCATGGTCTTCAAAGAAGCAAAATAGTGTTGCTCTCTCAACGGCCGAAGCGGAGTACATTAGTGCCGGAAGTTGTTGCGCACAATTGCTTTGGATGAAGGCAACTTTGAGTGATTTTGGATTGAAATACAAGAAAGTGCCTTTGCTATGTGACAATGAGAGTGCTATCAAGCTAACCAACAACCCCGTGCAACATTCAAGAACAAAGCACATTGACATAAGGCATCACTTCATTAGAGATCACCAAATCAAAGGGGACATTGCAATTGAAAGTGTTGGCACCGAAGATCAATTAGCGGATATCTTTACCAAGCCACTTGATGAGTCAAGATTTTGCAAGTTGAGAAATGAGCTAAACATACTAGACTACTCCAACATGAAGTGAAAAGCATCCTACATTATATGACATGCCTCTCCTTCGACTAAAGCAAGGTAAAATTGGTTGACATGGCATTTATACTTTGATAAGGATTTGTCTAGTTCATGTAGACATGAAATGCATCTTATAGGCTCATTAATGAAAAATCAAATGCTTTCATGTATATATGGTACCACTTTTGTTCTTTATGCTTGTATGATCAAGTGGTAGCATATGACATATTGATGGGCTTGTAAACCTAGTGTTGAGTCTAGAACATGAGCTCATGATATGTAACTTAACATGGTCAAGATAACCCTACTAGTGAGGTGTGAAGAAGCTTGTCCTTGGATCAAACTTAGTTACATATTCTAGGCAAGTGATCTAGATTGAACCAATGTGAAAATGAACTAAACCCTATTTATTGACTTGATATTCCCATAATTTGCACCATTTTTGGTGATTGTTGACAAAGGGGGAGAAGAAAGTCACAAAGATAAGAAAGGAAAGGGGTCAATTAAAAATTTGAAAGCACACAAGTAGGGGGAGCAAGCTCATGAATAAGTTGTTGCATTTGTGTATGCATTAACATATGAAATGTTGCATTGTCAAAACTTCAATTCCTATACTTGTTTGAATTGATGAAATGCTTAGAAATAGGATTTGAATGGTGATTTGACAAACTAGCATGCATAGGACTTATATGTCATACAAAGTCCCTCTTTTACTTAAATGTTGATCTCACAAGGTGTTTTGAGTTTGTGATGCATGACTAGCAAACAATGGTGCTAAGGATGGTATATTTCCGCAACTCCGATGGTATCACGCTTCAAAGGTCCATTCTATATACCTTAGCATCATTTGATAGTAGTAGCTCACCCAAACTTTCAAATTAATGCATATGTGAAAAATTGAACCAAACATAGGAAATCACATATGTAGAGGGAGCTAATACTACCAAAGTGGAAACTTGGTTTTCATTTCATATCTTTGTGATGGCTGTCATCAATTACCAAAAAGGGGGAGATTGAAAGCCCATGTTTGTTTTTGGATAATTGATGAAACTTAGTTTGCTAACGATTGCTCTAAGTGTTTCATGAGAATTGATTAGCAAATTGCAAGATGGAGCAAAGGACCGGGTCGGTGGAGGCCACAAGTGAAGGGCATTCACGGCATTCATGCAAATGGTATAAGTCCATCATCAAAAGGAGTCCACAAGCTTCATCAAGAGATGGTGAAAAAGCTAGGAGCTGAAGGCAAAGGTATAATCCATAGGAGCTCTTTTGCTTTTGGTGATCAAGACTCCATAGAGGGAGTGATCACATTTAGGATAGATAGCCGTACTATCAAGAGGGGCGAAATCGTTGATGAAATACGGTTATCAAGTGCCACTAGGTGTTCATGATCATTGCATATGCATATAGATGCTAGTGACACTAACTTGACCCGTGGAAAACTCTTTGAAAAGGCTAACACACGTGAACCTAAGTGAGAGATACTTTGGAGTGTTAGTGCCTTAAGAAACGGGGTGAAGTTTGAGGGTTAGAGAGGGTTTAGTCCTCTCTTCCTCCTGCCGAGCTTGCGAGGCAGGATTCGGCGAATTTCAAAAATGTTTCAATAAGAAAATCTAGCGTCGGACTCTAACTTGACTGAGCGTCGGACCATTGTCTTCGGTCCGACGGCTAACCCCTTCAGCAAGCGTCGGACGCTTGATTTCGGAGCGTCGGACCATTGTCCTCAGGGTCCGACGGTGCAGAGCCGCAGCAGGTCGACACGTGGAGAGCAGAGGAGCGTCGGACTCTCGGCGTTAGTCCGACGGTGAGCATCGGACCAACGTCCGACGGTTTTCAGGGCTCGGGGAGCTCTCTGGAAATGTCGGACCATGGTTTCGTTTGGTCCGACGCGGCGTGTATTTTCAGTCCGACGGTGCAATGGCAGTGGGCGTCGGACCGTAAGGTTTGGTCCGACGGCCTACAGTCCGACGGTTCGTTTAGCGCGGGAAGTTAGCCGTTGTGATCCAACGTTCGACTTCAAACGGTTAGTGACACGTGGCGTTCATCCGCGGCGTCGGACCGTGCTGATTAGTCCGACGGTCTAGGCCGTCGGACAGTCCGACGGTACGCAGAAAAGTCTAAACGGCTAGTTCTTTGTGTGGGGCTTATAAATAGTCACTTGGCCGGTTTGGGGAGTAGCTCTTGGCACTCCTGAACATCATAGCATACTTGTGAGCCTTCCCACTCCACTCTCACTCATCCTACTTGATTGTGTTCATCTTTTGGTGAGTTTGGAGAGCTTCAAGTGCATTGCATTGATAGAGATCATCTAGAGGCACTTGGTAGTGGTATTTCGCAGCGGTTTCTCTTGTTACTCTTGGAGTTTGCCGACTCCTAGACGGCTTGGAGCTGCGAGGATCATTGAGGGGAGTTAGTGATTGTCTCCGCCTCCGATCAAGGTATTGTGAGGGGTTCTTGAGCCTATCCCCGCGGGAGATCGCGAAAGGCATCTTTAGTGGATTGCTCGTAGTTTGGTGGATCCCCATCTTGTGTTGGTTGTGCGGCACCCTTGAGAGGGGTTTGGCGTGTGATGCCAATTAGCGCATGAACCTCCAAGTGAGTGTATCGCTACAACGAGGACTAGCTTGCCGGCAAGCAAGTGAACCTCGGTAAAAAATCTTGTGTCATCTCTCTACCGAGGATTTCCCTTGTATTTGATTGATTGGTTATATTGGACCTCATATCCTCTCTACACCGGGGGTATCGAAATCACCTTCTCTCTTTACTTTTGTGTATTTACTCTCGTGTGTAGCTTGTTAGTTAGTTGCTCACTTAGGAGTAGTGTTTAGTAGTGACATAGCCTTTGAGTGTGAACTAGTGATCATAGTGTAGTATACTTGTCTAGGTGTCTTGCATAGCATAGTTTAAAGCTAGTGCTTTGCAAAGCTTGCTATTGTTACTAATCGGCTTGTTAAGTGTTGTTTGTAGATTTTTATAGGCTATTCACCCCCCCTCTAGCCATTTAGGACCTTTCAGCAGGTCCCGTCACACCTTTCAGTAACCTCTAACAAGCTAGAAAAAGGACCTATACTTGACTAAAACCAGAGCCATATAGCCCTCATAGTTGCACTGTAAGTCCCAGCTTTTGCTGACAGATCATTACCAAGGGGGAAGGATATAGAGCATCACAAAACTATGCTCCAATCCCCTAGTTCCATGTTGCTAAAAAGACATCTTTTAAACTTATTGCATATTCAATTAATCAGTTTACATGATCATGATTCCAGTGGTGCGCTAGCATCAATTACCCAATGCATAAACCCATAGGTGACAAGGATAAGGTAACAACACTAGGTAGCATCTATGGTTAACAAGGTAGACACATGCATATGTAATTATTTAATTGGTGAATAGGACAACAAGGATGGTCCATGCCAATACTTGCCTTGATCAGCACACTCCTGGTGATCCGGGTCGTCGAAGTACTGATCTTGGTCACCAACGTAAGGCTCACCGTCTATACTCGATCATCCAATCACCACACAAACATCGGCAATCATACACGAAGCAAACAAAGGAAAAATAATTAGAACAGTACACCAACAGAATGAAAATAGTTTGAAATGATATAAAACTATTCTACTCGTTCCAACGATCACATCGATATAAAGTACGCGCAAATCGGGCTTAAAACGGTGAAGTTATGAATTAAATAAGGTTTATAATGGATAAATAATATATTAAATATAATCTCAAAATTTTACAGTGAGTATTATATGAAACAGTGGCATGATCAGATAGATTATAAAATTACGAATCTAACGCAATTTGAATCGCACGAATCGGAGCTAAAACGGAGAAATTATAAACGAAACAGTTTTAATTTCAAAACCGAAAATCAGAAAACACATTTTGTATTATAACGAGGTAAAATATGCTTTTTGAACTAGAAAGCATAGACTAGAAAAGGTGCAAAGGACCGCGGGTTCATACATTAAAACTAGCAGGATCTCTTTTGTAAAAGAACGGTCGAAGGGGTATCTTCTATTTTGGGCCGTTGATCTCAGATCGGGCGGTGCAGAACAGATCGGGGGAGGGCTCGTCGGCGCTCCGGCCGGAAACAGGCCTGGCACGGTGGCGCCATCACTGGAAGATGGCCGGCGTTCGTCGAAACAGCTATAGGGTTCACCAATCGACTCGGGAAAAGGTCCGGGAGAGAGAGGGAAGCAGCGCAAGCTCACCTAGTGTGATGGCGAGGGTCGTTGACAGCTCCGCGGCAGCTCGAGACGGGCACAGGCGGACGGCGGCTCCCTGGACGGTGAATTAGGCCGTGTTAGAGCTCGATTCAAGGGAGATATGGGGCTTGGTGACTTCAGGAGGTCTTCATGGAGCTCCGGGACGGCTTATCGCGAAGGAAGCACTGACGAATTCGTCAACGGCGGCGGAAAGCTTCAAGCGGCGGCTCTGTCCGTGCGTGGGCTCGGCAATGGCGGCGCGAAGAGGCGGCTAGGGTTGCATGGTGGCTGCGAGAGGGCACGGCAGAGCTTAAATAGTCCGAGAGCGAGGGATAGGGGCGCTAGTTTTTCGGGGTTCGAAACAAACTCGGCGCGGCGGTGAATTCGGCTTCGGCCGTTTCCTTTCTTCCGTGCGTCGGACTCTCGGTGGCAGAGGGGAACAGGGGAAACGGAACAGGGGAAATGGGGGTACGGTGGGGCCCGCTTGGTAGCGGCACAAGGCTGAGGGTCCGGCTCGCAGTGGCTGCAGGGGGAAGCCCCGCGCGCACGCGCTCGGCCGCTGCGATGCTCTGCCCTCGGCTCAGCCAGAGGAGGAAGAAAGGAGAAGAAGAGGGGCTGCCCGATGGGGCCTGCCTGTCATCCAGAGATGGGAAGAGGGGGCGCTCAGCTTGCTGTGGCCGGCTGGCTGGCTAGTTAGCTGGGCCTCGGCCCAAGTTAGCAAGGGAGGGGGCAGGCCGAAAGGAAGAGGAGGACTGGGCCCTCAGGCCAAAATCAGAGAGGGTGAGGTTTTGTTATTTCCGTTTTCTATTTCCAAATAGATTTTGAAGTGAACTTTTGAATATTTGAAAAATTCAAATAAACTCCAACAGTACAAAGAAATAATGCTCCAGCATGAATGCATCATACATGTGGTTAAACCCTAGGTTGATTTTATATTTGTGAAAAATTATTATTTCCCTAAATTAAATGATTATGCAATACCATAATTAAATTGTTTTCCCCTATTTTAAATTGATGCAAATTTTTGGGTGTTACATTTACTATCTAATAATCCACGAATTCGTGCATCTCCTGCATCATGGCATACATATCATCATATTAAGTGTTGCATTATTATTTTTTTCACGTAGTGAACGCGCGGTGATAATTATCTGAAGCGTGTTCCGAGTAAGGTCTTCACTCGGTAGACATGGATCCTTCTCGGTGATTAACTTCGGAGTACTATCTGCTTCAAGCAACAGGCAAGCCCCGGTGCATTCAGCCCCCTTCTGGTTATTTAAAAATGTTTATCACTTGAGTTAATCTATTGCATTAGGTTAATAGGAGTTGAATGATAACCTATTGATGCATTACCTTTCCTTGACCACTTATTATACCTGCGAACTCAATTTATTTAAAGTATTGAAAAATGCTTAGTCATGCTTAATGATTAGAATTGCAAAAATTCTATTTTAAAACTGTGATGATATGAAATAAAGGAATCATTTTATGGGATTGGTTTGTCCTCATTTGGTGATGGTGTACTTGGCCAGTCCATTATCATCAACGTGGATGGGTTTTTTCCCGTTTGGTTGGCCAACTGTTTGGGTTAGAGTCCCAACTTTCGTCGCCATCGGGAAAGGGATGTGAAAACCGGGTAGTTACCAGTGTACTTGGGTTAGAGTCCCAATGCATGGTTTCTAACGGAAAAATATTAGGGACCGTTCATTGTCAGGCCTGCTGTGATCAAGACTTTGCAACTAGCCACATACTACGAGAAGCCTCTGACTCCGATGGCTCTACTGCTGGAACCGACAACCACGCACTGGGAGTGGAGAGATGGCGAGAGTAGCGTGTACCCTCGTGGCCGGCGTGCCTGGAGACTAGAGGAGTACTGTGCTCGCGGGTGGCGCAGGATCGGTTCCGGAGTATGAAAAGCCATTGTAGGCGGGGTTGGCATATGCAAGCTTAAGTTCTACGTATGCAGTGTGGATAGGGATCCCCAGCTGGGTACTAATCAATTCGAATCGTCGTTGCTCCTCGGTTATGGAGACTTGATCCTCACACCTACATCGAAAAGTGGTTCGGAACTAGGTGTTTTTGAGAATGAATATGAATCTTGTTGTATATCAAGTTTTTGTCAATCCCTAATGATCCTCGCTCCATAAGTTTCTGGTCCTTGGGGGAACTTGTGGATGTACTCATTTACTATGCCAACTCCCTACAAAACTTTAGCCGATCATTGATTTCTTAAAACAATTCATGTGTCAATTCTTATCTTCTCCTTTCAAGACACTGCTTTTCCCATCGAAAGCTATTGTGATTGTAGTCTATGGGATATCATGCTCCAAGACTATGATACAACGGCGAAATCTGGGGTCTCCTATGGATTGCAACCATGGGAAATTACTGCCGGACGCTCGCTGCTATCAGGGTTGTTGGTCATGATCCTAGCCTGCAATTAATGTGTTTTCACTCTCTTTCAAATACCTTTCACAAAATTCATATCCATATTTCTTCATGAATTTCAAAATTCTTTTGCTACTTACAACTATATTAAAACCTACTTTGGGGATTTACATCTAATCTCTCTGGATTCTCAAAATTCGTTGTCCTTGCAATTATCTTAATCTCATTTGATAGAATAACAGGAACCGATTTGGAAATGATACCTAAGATCCAATTGCTTGGAAATGGTATCTGCGATCCGCTGAGGATTTCCTATTGTTTTATGGATTTCTGGTTATTTATAAATGCCTTGAGATCTATTTGAAAATTCACTTCTTCGGAAACTTTGGGATGCACTTTAATTCACTCACAGACTCAGGATGAAAACCTAGCACTAGACCATGACTCTTATCTGCATACGTGTCATGCCTTGATCCGACACATATCACCCACTCAAAACTAACATGAAAATCCTTATGGTTGTGCTTATAGTGGATGTCATGACCTGTGACCACAGTGTCGCGTCGAAACCTAGGGTCTCCCACGTGCCATGGCCACACCGAGATTCTGCTAGGCAAGCGCAAGTATCGAGGTTTAGGGTTGTGACATACTATAGCTTCACAACTAATAAAGTTTTTTTGTTTGCACTTTATGTGGAAACAAATTCATCTCGCTACGATGTAACATGATCTGTGGCTGCGATATCATACAGCAACCTAGGATCTCCCGTAACTCACAATCACATGAGATTTTGAAGGGTATATGCTGGTATCAAGGTCTGTGGTCATTTTACATCATAGCCACAATCGATATGCTTTCTCTTTTTCCTGAGGATACTTTAATTGTGTTCTATGATGGTATCTCGACCCGTGACTATGGTGCCGTGTCAAAACTTGGAATTTTCTGTGAACTGCAGTCACAAAAGACCTTACGAGGGTACACACTGGTATCGTAGTCGGTACTCCTGAATCATCATAGGTCGCAATTAATGTGCCCTCACTCTTCTTGTAACCGCCCTTAAATGATATTCCTCGCAAAGGTTGTATTTCGGAGAAATAAGGTTTCAAGTTTTAGTGTTGAGAGACAACTGATTAGGTCAAATAAGAATCTTCCACATAACAGATAGTAAGAGAAGTGTGGGCTAATAGCTTACCAACTCGAGCGTCTGAACACTTGTCAGCTGCGCAGGATGTATTTTATGTGTCACCACTTGAGAAGTAACTTCAAGTGTCAAATCGGGTTATTAACTTGGTAGGAGTTGAATTGAACTAGATCTGACACACCCCAAATACTCAGCGTGGCTCATAAACCAAAAAGAGATCATGTTACTCAAAGGACTTCAACAGGATGATGCACAAGTATGATGGAATCAGTCTTCAGGAGAAGAACCTACCCGAGAGATCAGAGAATTATTCATCTGAAAACATTCTTAAGTTCTTGGCTCCTCTTTAAAAATAATTTACCCCTTTCAAGTCTTACAAATATAAAACCCTTACTTGCTCTACGATCAAGTTTGAAAAATATTTACTTGACACATTTTCTTTTCCACTACAAAACCTAAGGCTTTAGCCGTATCTTAAATCTCGAGATGAGATTTATTTTAAGGGGGAAGGATGTAACACCCCTGGTGTTACATTAAATAAAATCTGCCATGTCATCATAATTGCATATAATCATTCCGCATTTAACCTTGTTAATGTGCATCAACTTAAAAAAATTATTCTTGCATATGATTGTGCAGAGGTGGTTTAGAGTGAATTATTATGTAAACATTTGTGTTGGTGTGTACTTAGCTAAATAAAAGTAAAGAAATTCAAAAGGAATCATTTATAAACTCTACGTCGGACCCGAAACCCTAAATCAAAAGCTAAATATAATTAGGGGTTGGGTCTTAAACAAAAGTTGTAAATATTTAAAAGATGAACAACTTCTATTTGGGGCAATTTTAAAGTTATTAAAAAGGATTTCAAATAAAACCCTAACCTATGTTTTAAAGTTTAAATTTGAAATACTAATTCAAAAACTATTAAGAATCTGATGATAGTCCCTTAATAAAAGTTTTAGCCCTTTTAAAATGGAACAACTTTCATTTTAGGGGATTTTGAAGTTATACTGTGGAAATTCAAATTAAACCCAAATTACTATTTGCAAATTCATATTGGAAATGACATTTCAAAAATTTTAAGGAACTGACTAAACTCCTTTAATGAAAGATGTAGAGATTGCCAAATAGGGCAACTTCTATGTTTACATATTTTCAAGTTGTTGAGAAAAGTTTTGAGAATTTAAATGAATTGCAAATGAATTTCAAAAGGGTTATTTACCCCCTTCTTAATTATTCAAGATCCATTCAAATTTGGATGTAGTTCGAAAACAAGAGTTGTTCAAAATTATGTTTTCTACAACTCATATTAAGGGTATTTCTTCAGTTTACACATGAAATAAAAAGTAATTTTGCAAAATTGAATCGCATTGTATTTAAATTTCAAAAGTCCTATTCATGTCCTTCTTCATAATTTTAAAAATACTCAGAATTTGAAATTGGTCCAGGAAGCAAAGTTGATCTTCACAAAATTTGCCATAACTTTTATTTTTGGAGTTTTTATAGTTCCTATATGAAATAGGAAATTATGAGCCACTTAGGATTTGACCTTGAACATAGCTACAGTACTAGTGGGTCTGGTTCGCGCCCTGTCACGCGGCCGCGCAGGCTGCGCCGCGCGCCGGCGCCGGCCGGGGCCAGCCGGGCCCGGCCACCGCCCGCTGTCGAGCTCGTGGGGAGGGCCCCGGCCACCTCCCGCTGTCGAGCTCGTGGGGAGGGCCTCGGCCACGTTCTTATCCCAGCCGCGTCCAGTCTATAAAACGCAAGGGCGACACCTCGAGCTCACCTTTTCCTCCGTCCTGCTCGTCGCCGTGGGCAGGTGCTCGGTCCCTGCGAAATCCACCATCTCTGGTCCATCATCACCCAATTTGTCTCAACCATAGCACTTACACCTTCTTGCAAAACCTTTGGGCCATCGGGTGGATTCTTTAGTCGTCCTAAGCGATGGGTCGTCGGTTGTCTTCATCGCAGGCGTCTGGGGCGCCGCCGCGGGTGGCTTCGCTGTTTCCAGTCCGTTGTGGTGAGTTACATTCCCCAAGTTGTCACGTCCTAGGCTCTAGACAACCTCGTGATACTCATGCACTATCCGATTTTTCGATTTGAGCTCAGGGTCCGCCGGAACGCGGTTGCCGATCTAGGTGCGTGCCGCCGCGCCCGCCACCTGACGCCACCGGTAAGCTTCGAATCATCCCCGTCCCCATCCAGTGCATGCAACAGTTTTTGGTGAGCACTCTGATTCTTCAGAGGTGGCTGGTTAGGTCCCGTGCAGCACGGAGCCGTCGGAACGCCGTGCGCCGCCGTGCAGCTCACTCGTCGAGCCGCCATGGTCGATACGGGGCTCAAGCCGTAGCTCTAGCTGCTCAGTTAGGTTCTATGGAGATGTATGGGGTAGTGGGTTGCTCGGAGTGTGCTCGCTTTCGTCGGAACAGCTGCCGGCACACCGCCGCGGTGGAGCCGCCGTGCCCGCGCAGGGGCTCCTCCGCTCGAGGTTGAAGGAAAGGGGTGGGGCAGCTCTGGGCCTAGTGGGCCGTGTTGGCCAGCCCAGTAGCGGGAGGCCAGCTGAGAGAGGGGATGGAGCTCTGGGCTCGGGCTGGGCCGGCCTGTAATTCTGGCCCGAGCGGGATGGATGAGATTTTCCATTTTCAAGTAGATGAATAGTGCTGCACCTTATGAATTTTGTATACAAATAATTACTACTCCTAAAATCATGAAAATATTTCTGTAATGCCCCTGCAACATGATTAACATGAAAAAAATAGTTAATAAAGATTTAGAGCAATTTCTGTATGTTACAAAAATGTACCTTTTTAATGGAAAATGAAACTTCTAAGATTTTTGTAGTTTCAAATATTAATCTAAAAATCATAGGAATTATGTAGTCACTGTTTTGGACTATGGGCTACCTCCACAAAAATTTGTAGCCCATTTGGAGGTAGTTAAATTGTTTCATAATATATACTTAATTATTAATTAATAAAAGTAATAAGAAAACCTTTATTGTATTAGTTTTTTTTGTGTGGGATTTCTGAAATTGAGTATTGGCCCTGGGGATTTACCCAAAGTGATCCTTAGCACTCTACTTGTTTGTCTAAGTCCATCATTAATTTGTAACTAGGAATTATTATTAATAAATCATGTAACTTTAGATTTCATTGAAGACTGGTAACTTGCTTAGTGGTGATGTTATAGATGAACTAATCCGGCTTTCAATGACTGTTAAAAAGTCAATAAAGTGAAGTAATTAATACTCTTTAGTAATTAGTTTTGTTAGCGGGTAACTTCTTGGGTAATAAGGAGTAATTAGGTATGTCCTTATGTCAGAGTATCACTAGTCCTCTCGATGGTACGCATAGAATGACTTGCTAGGTAGAACCTTTAAATGTTAAAGCAAAACCCTAGAGGATAATCGATAGATGATTTTTTTGTCCTGCAACGTATCGCTAAGGAAAGTCGTACGCAACTTTCTAATTTAGTTTACTTTCTAATAATCCACGAATTCGTGCATCTCCTGTATCATGGCATACATATCACCATATTAAGTGTTGCATTGTTATTTTTTTCGTGTAGTGAACGCGCGGTGATAATTATCTGAAGCGTGTTCCGAGTAAGGTCTTCACTCAGTAGACATGGATCCTTCTCGGTGATTGACTTCGGAGTACTATCTGCTTCAAGCAAAAGGCAAGCCCCGGTGCATTCAGCCCTCTTCTGGTTATTTAAAAATGTTTATCACTTGAGTTAATCTATTGCATTGGGTTAATAGGAGTTGAGTGATAACCTATTGATGCATTACGTTTCCTTGTCCACTTATTATACCTGTGAACCCGATTTATTTAAAGTATTGAAAAATGCTTAGTCATGCTTAATGATTAGAATTGCAAAAATGCTATTTTAAAACTGTGATGATATGAAATAAAGGAATCATTTTATGGGATTGGTTTGTCCTCGTTTGGTGATGGTGTACTTGGCCAGTCCATTATCATCAACGTGGATGGGTTTTTTTCCGTTTGGTTGGCCAACTGTTTGGGTTAGAGTCCCAACTTTCATCGCCATCGGGAAAGGGATGTGAAAACCAGGTAGTTACCAGTGTACTTGGGTTAGAGTCCCAATGCATGGTTTCAAACGGAAAAATATTAGGGACCGTTCGTTGTCAGGCCTGTTGTGATCAAGACTTTGCAACTAGCCACATAGTACGGGAAGCCTCTGACTCCTGGTGGCTCTACTGCTGGAAGCGACAACCACGCACTGGAGTGGAGAGATGGAGAGAGTAGCGTGTACCCTCGTGGCCGGCGTGCCTGGAGACTAGAGGAGTATTGTGCTCTCGGGTGGCGCAGGACCGGTTCCGGAGTATGAAAAGCCGTGGTAGGCGGGGTTGGCATATGCAAGCTTAAGTGTTACATATGCAGTGTGGATAGGGATCCCCAGCTAGGTACTAATCGATTCGAATCGTTGTTGCTCCTCGGTTATGGAGTCTTGATCCTCACACCTACATCGAAAAGTGGTTCGGAACTAGGTGTTTTTGAGAATGAATATGAATTTGAAAGTACATGATATATGAGAATTGATATTGGAATCATGGATATGAATAAAATAATGTTGAGATCAAATTATGAAATAGGATAGTAATGCTTTTCTGCAAAAGACTTGACTCTTGCTCGAGCCTTACCTTGACTTCCCCTCAGCTTGCATTCCTAAGTCTAATTTTACACCTTTTTGTCGGGTAAGTCTTGCGGAGTACCCTAGTACTCAGGGTTTGTTAACCCCCTATTGCAGGTGAGCCGAGAGTACGGTTTTACGTGAGATCGTGCCGGTTGATGGATCGAGCATGGATGACGGTGTGTGTATGATTTAACCCTTGGGCAAGGTGTATAGTTGTATACTGCTACTCTACTACGAAACTCTGGTTTGGGGATAATGTAATTTATATTTGCAACCTATGTTTAAGTAATACTTCTGTACTCTCTACTCTGATTCAAGTTATCTGTGTAAACTATTGTAATACTCGCAAGGTCTTTACAATGAGATCCTCGGGGAAATCAGGGTTTCCTAGGAGACCCGACAGGCCACCTAGGTCAAAGGGAACTCGTGCAGACTAGTCAAAGGTCCTTAGGGACGATGACGGGGCACGTGGGCCCTATAATTAAGGTGGTTCTGTAACACTTGTCAAAGTTCAAGATGAGTACATCCCCTGCCGACTTCATCATTCTTGACATGGGGGCCGATGACGAAGTCCCCGTCATCCTGGGAAGGCCGTTCCTCAAAACCGTGAATGCCATCATCTACGTGGGATCCAGCCAAGTCCACTTCCAACTCCCAGGTAAGAGAATTAAATGTCCTTTCAATGGTTATAAATCAATGCAATAGGCAAGGAAGAATCTGTGGAGAAACAAGCCACAATATGCACCCCGCCGAAAGAATCAACCACCAAGGGCCAAAAAGGGCGAATTGGTAAGTAAGGCTGAGGTGATAAACAAGACTGACTCCGCCTGAATCACAAGCTTCAACCAAGAAGAAATGGCGGAAGAAAGAGGTGCGATCATCACGGTCCCCTTCTCCGGGACCGATCGAAGCACCCGAAGAATGAACCCGAAACGGAGAGGTCCTGCTATACGGACCTAAAACATGGAGCCCTTGCTGGTAAGGTAAATCAGTATTTACCTCATATTTAATTCCTGCATTTCAATTTTTGCATTTTCTTCATTGCATTTCATATTTAAATTTTGCAATAATTTATTTCGACAAAATAAAATATTCAAATGAATAAAACTTGAGAATAAACAGTAGTGCTCACACCTGAGGTGGTGAGACCACCTAGGTGGGGTCGGCCGACCCCACCATGGGGCCCAGCCACCTCTGGTGGTGTTGGCCTGGTGTAGTGTTTCACTTCCTGAATTTTGAGCACCATCTCCTGTTGTATTTGGCCGACCACATTTGGTTATGACCACTTTCACTTGCTCTAAGGAGAATCCAACATCCACTACCATCCAATTCTGAAAAGTGGACACTTTGGCATGCATTAGTGTTCCCATGGTCCATGGGAATCAGTTTAACAATGTCCCCACTTTTGTCATACACCTTTTCTCTTTCATCAAACACTTGACATAGGGAATCTCTGAAAATTTCAAAACTTTTGGTCCACCACAAGTCTCTACTTTTCTGGACACACTGTTTAAAGCTGAAAGGGGACAAAACCTGGTTCGGCAGAACCATGGTCTGGCTCCCCTCAAGAAAGTGGTGTTGGAATTCAAATAGATTCCATGTCCAAAGGTAAAAGCAACACTGAACCTGTCATAAGTGGTTCGGCCGATCCATAATTGAGGTCCTCTCTGCAGAGTTGCGTTTAAATTCAAATAGATTCCCTGTATAAAGGCAAAAGCAACTCTGATCATGTCATAATGGGTTCGGCCGACCCATCAGTGAAGAGCTGACAGCAATGTTGAATTTGAATTCAAATAGATTCCATGTCCAAAGATGAAAACAACAAAGACCTGTCCTAGGGGGTCGGCCGAACTGGCCATGGTGGCCTGGCCACCAGCCCTTCTCCCCCTATAAATACCCTTCCATTGTGTGCTCAATTCCATACACAAACCAGTTGAATCATCTCGAGCACACAGTCTCCCTTCTTCTCTCCATTTGAGCAAGTTCTTTCTCAAGTTTAGTTTAAGTTTAACCACTCAAACCAAAAACCTAAAAATATTGTAGTAGTAGAAGCTTGTCTCACTCTCATCTTTGCTCTCAATATCTTGTTTGTGGAGGTAACCATACCCCGCAAGGACTACTAACAATGGGATAGCTAACGCTAATCCCTGTTGTTGTAGTGTATTCTTGTGTGATCTTATTGCTGCAGGATGAAGAAGTTCTCCAGCGCACTCAAGAAGGCCAAGAGTGTCGTAGGGAGTTCCTCCCGACGACCCCGCCATGATGAAGATGAAGGAAGAGAAGCTCCACCAAGACGAAGCTTTAGAGTGCCTTCTGAGAGGACGTTCGACCCCGAGAGCGGCCTCATGCTAAATCAAGAAGAGTAGCAAAGGTACACCTCCATCCGACACCGGGGATATGAACATACTGGCATCATCGACCCTGTCCTTTTGGACAGCACAGGTATGTCCGCGGAATTTAATACTATTTTCAATACAATCGGGTGGGGAAGTTTTTGGGAAGTGCAAGAACTTGGAATAGAAAAGCTCACCATTGAATTTCTGTGCTCTTTAAAAGCCACTGAAAATAATGTCTACTTTCGCATGTTCAACCAAGAGTATAATTTAACTTGGGGAGTTTTTAGATGGCACTTGGTTTTGATAATGACTGTTATCTAGACCTTGTTAATGCAACAAGAAGATTTGATAAAGCTGAATTTTGGAAAGCTATAACAGGATCTAATGATTGCTCTGATCCTAAAACTGATGAAATCCATAATCCTACTTTGCACTTGATCCGCTATTGGATGGCCATAACTTTTCTTCCTGGCTCTAATGTGCAAGTTCTTTATAATGATGAATTAAGACTGCTCTATGCCATGACAAAGAAAATAAAAGTTTCACCTGCTAAGATGGTAGTCCACTTTTGGCTTGGTATTTTCCATAGAAGCGAGCCCATATTCTTTACTTCTTGTATCACGCACATTGCTGAAACAATGGACTTGCTAGATGGAAAACATTACTTTGAATACATTGCTTCTCCTAGAGATATTGTAACCGAAGATTTCTTCATAAGTACTCAAGTCCTAAAAGGAGATAAAAATGGTGATATAAAAATGATTTATCCCGGCCATACAGCCGAAATCTCTCTCCCATGTGAGAGGCGTCGGTTGTATATCTGCGCACACTAACCATAAATTGGGACTGAGAGGCAAGAAGCCAAAATATTACAGGATCAAGAAGGGTGACAAGGAGCATGTCACAAGCTACCCAATTTGAGCAAGGTGGCACATTACGAGCTGCAGGAAGATATGAAGAAGAAGGCGACGAGGCAAGTTCCATAGACATTTCAACGTCCACGGAACGGCCTCAACAGCACACTCCAAGAGTGCGCACTCCCCGTCCGTCCACACGGGCGAGGGGCTGTTGAAGCCAAGGATCGGAAATGGACCAACTCATCAATGATATGGGCGCAATGCAAGTTGAGTAAGATGCAACTCTGAACATGGCGCAACAAAATGCCCAACTATTGCAAGCTATCCAAGATGAAGAAGCACAACGCTGGGCGGGATGGTTCCAATACTACCCGCCACCCCAACGAGCAAAAGGACAAGCTTGGGGGAGATCCTCTCCCCCACCAAGGTAAGTATTCTATCCTAACTCTTTACATTATTTTAATTTATTGCATATATTAAAAAAATGCGTAAGATAAAAATACCAAAAATATTTCCCTTAAATCCATATGTCTCATGAATGTTTATCTTCCTCATGGAAATGATGAATAGTTGCTCTATTAATGTTTCTTTAATGCCTAGTTTAGAACTTAGTATTTCTTTCAGTATGGATTACTTGGCTCATTTAAATCATCATGAACCTGAAAACTTTATGGATGCTAAGTGCTAGAACTAAGTCTAAGTTGTTGTGAGATATGATATGGTGAAACAAGAGCTGCTATAATATTGTTCTAAGCATGCATGATTACTGGAGACTTATTTCTTAAATCAATCAAAACCTTATTGTTTCTCAATGGTGATAAATTCCTACCATAGCCATATATGCTATACATGTCTAAAACCTTCCACTTAAGCTATTTGCTTTGTATTGAGTGTTGTCAAGTCTTGTTGACCCTTATTGAGAGACTTATCATGCTCCCAAGATCAAGATCACGTACACACCACATATATGTGCTGCTTCTACACTGGAAGTACGCAACCACATGCCTTTCATTTCCACCAAATAAATGCTCCATGTGTTAAAGATATAAAATATCTCTCTCATTTAATTTGGTAGAAGAGACAAAAGGCTATGCAAAATGAAAAGAGAAATGGGCACAAGAAAGTCCATAGAAAAGAAGAGAAAAAAAATATATGTATGAGCAAGTCTAGGCTCATGAATAAAGAAAGAAAAATGATAGCCATGTCTCTAAAATTTATTAGAGAGAGATACAATTCAAATAGAGGAGCATTATATTCCATCATCATCCATACACTTGCACATCTTGATCTAAGGGCATGACACTTCTCTCCTTGGATCCAAGCTTTGACTCTACAACATATACAAAGTAAGTATGCTATATTCTTTCATTCCTACCTTCAACTCCACATAAGCCATTTTTAGAAGTAGGATGATAAATAGAAGGCAACATTTACTTTATGCCTTGGTAAGGAATCACACACCATTCGAGCGACATGAGAGAACCATATGAGGAACATTAAGTTTTCTTTTGCAAAACATTGTTAAAACCTCCAGTATGAAACTTGCAAAGAATGAGAAAAGTAGTGCTCAAGTTAAACTATTCTGTCTCTCAACCACCTAAGGCAAAAGGGAAAGTCATTAGCCCCATAAAGGACTAAGGTAAAATGGGTGAATTTTTATAGCCAATTTTTCCATTCAAAAGAGAAGTATTTAGTTGTACACATGGTATTATTGAAATATGAACATAGTAGCAACTCCTAATCCACTGAGGCTAAGTTTAATTATTTGCTCGGGACGAGCAAAGGTTAAGCTTGGTGGATCCTGTTGACGGTGGAATTACCCCAAATTTCCACATTCAAACACCGTCAACAGGCCTCGGATTCAAGGGAAGATAAACATATCATGAGCATATTTTATCAATAACTAGTTCCACATGTACTCTTAGCTTGTGATTGCAGGGAACACCAAATCAGTGCAAAAGTGCACAGCTAGGGGCTAAATACATGGTTCGGCCGAACCATGATATGTTGCCCCAGGCCACCACCTTTCAACACATTGCATAAAACATCAAATGAAGGAGATGAGATCCAAGGGTGGGCCCACCCATGGGTCGGCTGAACTGTCAATGGGGCCCACCTGGCTCTGGTGACGTGGCAGGATCCGTGTGACACTCCAACCAAGTCAATTCATCCATCAGATCAACTAGTGCTTTCATTCAATAGTGGAGATCAAAGGCACACGGATTAAGGCATGAAACGAAGCAACCCAGACAGGACCAACACATGGGAAGAGTCTATGATAGATGGGGGATCCCACCCACCATGGGTGGGTCGGCCGAACCACAAGATGGGGAACCAAGCCACCTACACCATCACTGACTGGTGGGGACTCCTTCTAGAAGCTCCTGGCTGGGCCCACCAGTCAGAGTGGGGTCGGTCGAACCCCCCTAGGCCCTAGCCAGGTCGGTTGGCCTCCACCGACTCCAAGCATGCTTTCCCTGTGCTCAAATTGCCACAGCCGTCTATCTTGAGGCGGTTACAAGGCGGTGGATCCAAGGGTGGAGAGTTGAGGAGCACACCGATCGCTGACGTGGCATCCCTTCACTCCCCACCATAAATAGAGGCTGCCCACTCCCTTTCAAAGAGACACCATACACCATACAACACAAGTTACAAGAGTTCTACTCTTTAGTAGTAGTATTAGTCTAGTGTGGGAGTTAGAGTCGAGTCGAGCTGCGCTCAGAGTCTCCGGAGTCATCTACTGGAGAGTTTGGTATAGCTCTTGTACCTTTCCTTCTGTAAGACTTTATCTTTATCAATATATATTATCTTTACTTTACTTCACTAAGTTCTTACTTAGTCTTTACTATTCTTTATAGTATTGTTGTGTCTTGTCTTATTTCATAGTTGTCTTATACTTGATAGTGATCTTGTCCGAACTCAACGTGTGTTAGTTCATCGCCTGTCATAGGGTGTTCTAGTTGTTGGTACGCAACTAGAATAGTGAGACTTAGTGTAAGCGTGGTGCTTAGACAAGATCTTGCCTTTGATTACCGCTTGTCACACGGATTGTTTGTGGGTGCTAGCAGGTGGTGACAGCCCTGTCTAGTCTTAGTATCCCTCCACATGTTTTAGGCAAGTTCTTAAAATGTAGGCTCCCATAAGAGTGTAGGCGCCTCGGGTAGAGGTTTTGTCCTCTATTGTCTCGCACTACCCCCTGCACACCGGTAGTAAGGTACTATCTTAGGATAAGTCATCTATTTGATAGGATAAGTCATAAGAGTAAAGTAAGTGTCATAGGAGTCTTATACTCACTCGTTGTCCTCGCACCTAGCTATACTCTACTAGTTATCTTTTAGTTATCTTAATACTTGTTGTGTGTTGGTGTCATTACCCTTTCCTCTACCTGTCGATTTACCCCCTACCACTAGCTGGTACTAAGTTGGTATAGACTTAAGGATCTCTCTTTCTTTTTATTAATTATTCCTAGCAACCGCTTTCCCTTGGGATAAAAATAAATAACGATACATTGGAATACTCCCGGTGGAAGTGCTACAGCGGTATATTCTGTGCGCTTGCGGAATTATCCAATAGACATAAGAAATACCCTCAGGACACTTCTAGCACCGTTATCAGAGATAGCCTAGCACCCTATCTCTGGTGGTTGCGCTAGTGTCAACAGTGGATATACAATAAAATTCCACATTCAAACACCGTCAACAGGCCTCGGAATCAAAGGAGAATAAACATATCATGAGCATATTTTATCGATAACTAGTTGCACATGTACCCTTAAGCTTGTGAACGCAGGGAAGATGAAACAGAGCAGAAATGAACACTTGGAGCCCAATAATGTGGTTCGGCCGAACCATGTATTTGGGAACCAAGTCATCACATATCAAGACATGGTGCAAAACATCACCTGGAAGAGAGGAGAGCCAAGGGTGGGCCCACCCATGGGTCGGCCGAACTTCCCATGGGGCCCACCTAGCTCTGGTGACGTGGTAGGATCCGTGTGACCTTCCACTCAGCTCATTTCATCCCTCAGATCAATATGTGTTTCCATTCAACGGTTGAGAAGCAAAGCACAAGGATTCAACGTGACAACATGCAAACGAAGTGGAACCAACACAAGGGGACAGTCTGTGATAGATGGGGACCACGGTGGTGGGCCCAACCCTCTAAGTGTGGGTTGGCCGAACCACTACTGGTGGACCCAGGCCACCTACACCTTCCCTGACAGGTGGGGACTCCATCTAGAAGACCCTGGCTAGGCCCACCTGTCATAGGGGGGTTGGCCGAACCCCCCTGGTGCCCAGACAGGTCGGTTGGCCTCCACCGCCTTCTAGCATGATGTCCATGTGATGAATTCACCTCTGCCATCAATCTTGAGGCGGTAATGAGGCGGTTCATGCAAGGGTGGGGAGGCAAGGAAGCACGCGTATCGCTGACGTGGCACCCCCTCACTCTCCCATATAAATAGAGGCTGCCCACTCCTCTCCAAGACACACAATACACCGAAGAGTCACAAGTCACAAGAGTTCCACTCTTTAGTAGTAGTAATTAGTCTAGTGTGGGAGTTAGAGTCGAGTCGAGCTACGCTCGGAGTGTCCGGAGTCGTCTGCTGGAGAGTCTGGTATAGCTCTTGTACCTTTCCTTCTGTAAGACTTTATCTTTATCAATATATTATCTTTACTTTACTTTACTAATTCTCTACTTAGTGTATTACTATTCTTTATAGTATTGTTGTGTTTTGTCTTAACTTATAGTTGAGTTATATTGGATAGTGATCTTGTAACCAGCTCACGTGTGTAGTTCATCACCTGTCATAGGATACTTTAGTTGTTGGTACGCAACTAGAGTAGTAAGGCTTAGTGTAAGCATGGTGCTTAGACTAGATCTTGCCTTTGAATGCCGCTTGTCGCACGGATTGTTTGTGGGTGCTAGCAGGTGGTGATAGCCCTGTCTAGTCTTAGTATCCCTCCACGTGTTTTAGTCAAGTTCTTAAAAGGTAGGCTCCCATAAGAGAATATCCGCTTCGGGTAGAGGTTATATCCCCTCCTGTCTCGCCTATCCCCTACACACCGGAAGTAAGATAGCTGTCTTAGTATAGTTCATCTATTTGATAAGATAGTTCACAAGAGTAAAGTAAGTGTCATAGGAGTCTTATACTCACTCGTTGTTCTCCCACCTAGCTATACTCTACTAGTCATCCTTAGTTATCCAAAAAACCTTGTCGTGTCTTGGTGTCGTTACCCTTTCCTTGATATATCGATTTACCCCCCTATCACTAGTTGATACTAAGTTGTTATAGACTTAAGAATCTCTCTCTTTTTATTAATTATTCCTCGCAACCGCTTTCCTTTGGGATAAAAATAAATAACGATACCTTGGAATACTCCCGGGTGAAGTGCTACAGCAGTATATTCTGTGCGCTTGCGGAATTATCCAATAGACATAAGAAATACCACAGGCACTTCTGGCGCCGTTATCAGAGATAGCCTAACACCCTGTCTCTGGTGGTTGCGCTAAGAAGTGTCAACACTATATTTTCATGTATCCTTTTGTGTCTAAAGTTCTAATAAAAGTTGACGCTATCGACCGTCAACAGCACACGTGCCCCCACAAAAGAAGGAGCCAGCAATCGGAGAACTGCTGCCTGGACTAAGAGTGGTAGCAATCGACGCTGACGAAGGGGATGTTGGACCAGCTGGTGGCAAGGGGAATCTTGTGGGATCAGGCGACGGCTGGGTGGCGTGTTCCATTAGGTTAGCCGTACCCGATGCCCAACACCAACAGACTGGCGGTGTTCACTGATTACTTTCTTCGTGGATTTGGAGTTCCATGTCATCCTTTTCTGCGCAAGCTTCTTGGTTACTATGGAATTTCTCCCTACCATTTTCATCCAAACTCAATATTCCAAGTCGTCGTTTTCATCCACTTATGTGAAGCATATATTGGGACTCAGCCCCATTTCAATCTGTTCTGCCATTTCTTTTGGCTCAAATCGAGTGGTGGAGGTTCTCGGATAGCAGGCGGAGTGTATTTGAAGCTTCGGGATGGAATGACCACCCATTATCCCTCTGTTCCCATGAATACTAGTCTCAAAGATCGGAATAAGAGGTGGTTTTATCTCCCCGACCAGGAGCCGTTTGTTCGTTGTGCTATAGATCAAATCCTGGAAAGGAGGCCATCTTGGTACGAAAGACCAGGGTCAGCAGATATGACGCAGGTGGAAGAGCTACTGGAGATCCTTCAAGGGATGACACTTGACGGTATTAGAATAGCGGCCAATTTTGCAAGGCGCCTGGAAAGGAGGCCATCTTGGTACGAAAGACTAGGGTCAGCAGATATGACGCAGGTGGAAGAGCTACTGGAGATCCTTCAAGGGATGACACTTGACGGTATTAGAATAGCGGCCAATTTTGCAAGGCGCCGAGTACAGCCCTGTAAGGAGAGGATCCATCCCGCCTATGAATGGCGCGGCATGAATGATCCGACCAGAGAGGTGCCGGAGCTTATGTCGGCTTCTGAAATGATAGTGATGGTTGAGAGAACTCTTTGAGAAAGGAAATTCCATCAATACACATGGCCAGCAGAAACCCTTGCACGTGGAAAATCGACCACCGGAGGTATGTTATGAACTAGTCTTCGTGTCCATTCCCATCTATCATCACTTCTGTTGTGCTTACTTGTCTGGTATAAGATCAATGGTCAGGAGCAAAAACTGTACTTCTCGGATGTGCCTTCTTCCGAGTGGCCACGTAGTGTAGACCCTCGTCACAGCTATCAGCCTGAAGGCGAGGAGGAGATCGTTGAAGATCCTAGTGCCGATGAAGAAGAAGGCGCCTAAGAGGAGGATGACGAAGAAGAGCTTGCTCGCCGATCAGCTAGTGGTAAACATCCTGTTGGAGAGAAAACTTCGTCGTCGAAGGGCGGAGGTCGGAGGCTGGAGAAGCTGGTGAAGATATCTGAAGAGCGTCAACGTCGTCAGGCGATAATTGAATCGTTGAGTGACGAGGAGGAGCCACAGCCAAAGTGACAAAAAGGCAAGGTACCCCCGACCAGAATGCTTGCCCCAGATGAAGGGGCCCTGGTAGGAGGAAACAGTTCGCACGCAAGCGCCGTCGATCGGAGGTGTAAGTAATCTGAATTCTCTTGTGGCATTTGTCTTGCTTTTCTTGTGCTGCCAATGAGAGCATGAATATTCATCCAGGGCTCCCTCGAATGAAGACATAGATGGGTCGGCGAGTGGCAGAGTAGGCGGAGGTGGATCAGCAAAGAATGGAGCTGGTGGCGGTATTTTCTGCTTCAGTGGCCCTCCGATCATGAGTCACCAAAGAGATCAGAGGACCCTCAGCCGAATCCTGCCACGGAAGAGGCACAGCATGAAGACCCTGCGATCGGTTGACGATCACCACCGCCGGAGCAGCCGCTACCGCCTAATCCGGTGCCGCCGCCATTGCCGCCGGGCCGAGGCATGGAACACCCGCTGGAGAGCACAGAAGGAGGTCATAGGTCGGAGTCCGAACCCCATGGACCGACACCTCCAGGGGGCTTCGACCAGGATGCAGGCGCATGACCGGCAATTCTCCGTGAGGAGAGATGCCGCAATCAAGCCAGGGTCACGGGACCACCCTTCTTTGAGCATAGCTCCTCCTGATGAGGACGTGGAGGAGATCACTCGGGAAACTGCTGGAAAAGAGCCGCCGGTGGTTCTCCGCACCTTGCGCCGTGTTGGAGATAGCTACACCATCGTCGTGGAGGAGAGTAGGTTGGATAAAGAGCTAGACGCCCTGAAGTCTGACGTTGAGGAGACTCGCGCGGATTTAAGGAAGGTGCTCCGCAGATTGGGCCACCTCTCTTTGTGTATTTAGGTACTGGCATTTTCTTACATGGTGTCTTTGTTCTTCCTACTAACCATTTGTGTTCTAGCTGACCAGGTGGTCTATGATACAGCAGAGGACCGCCGGCAGACCGTACATCGACTGGCTGGCACCGCCTTGAAAAATGATGAGCTATAGGAGGAGGTGAAACGCCTTGGCGAGGCAACGAGTGCCCTGCGCGACCAACCCTTCGCGAGCAACGTGACTTGCTTCAAGGGCGGGTCGCCAACCTGAAAGAATCTGAGCGGTGGTTATTGTGGAAGAAAAAAAGGTGTGCAGCTGTTCGGTTTCCTTGCCATTTCATCTTGATCTTGTCTTCGTGCTAACTTTCGGAGATGCCATGTGCAGATCTGCAGACTTCCTTTCAGAGCGCCGTTGGTCGAGGTTTGTAATTAGCTTCCTCATTGGTCTCTTTGTGAATGTTATTCAACTTTCTAATTCTTGTGTAGTTAACGAACTAGAAACTGAAGTGAAGACCCTTCAGTGAGGCAGCTCGGAGGAATGAGGAGAGCCACCATGGTGAGCTTCTTGCCACAGAGGAACTAGTTATCGTGCCAGCTCTGTTGGTTGTGTTTCGATGACCTCTTGTGTGCAGAAAACCCAGGCGAGGACGTAGGTGTAGCTTCAGGACTTGTCGGAGCGTCTTACAGCTTCGCAGGAGCGGTATGATGCAATGGAGGAGGGCATAAAGCCTGTTCTGGATATTATTGAGTATGCGCCCGCTGATCGTCCTGTTGGAGAGTTCGGCGTCGAAGCAGTGTGGCTGTTCGCCATCGTCCACCCCAGCCAGCTTGATCTTCGACACTTCAAGACTTTCTTTAAGGACGTGGCTGAAAATGTGGTGGCCCACGTGCTCAGAGTCGTACGCTCCCATTACCCTGTTGTGAAGAACGACAGGGTGATGGGAGGATATGCTCTCGGGACCTCCAATGATCAAGAAGACCAGCTAAAGGAGGAGGCTCGGCCTGCAGCGGAGGTTCTGGTAGTGGACATGCAGCTCTTCCCCACGGAGGGGACTTAGATGTTGTAACTACAGAAAAATGTTCGTTGCCTGCATGTATCACAAAACACTGGTTTGTGGTGGAAAAACATGTAGACAGTATTGCTCCGAACTTAGTTGGAGTTTGTATAAAGTTGTTTTAGTCTTCATATTGGAGATTGTGTTTTTGGCCATCGGAGTTTTGCTTCGAGTGTAGTCATGTTTTGTTTGGTGAAATGGCCGAGTGTGGTCGGGGCTTATGGAGAAGTCGGCAGTGAGTGCTCGAGCATGGACAGGGCTTGTGGAGAAGTCGGCGGCGAGTGCCCGAGCATTGTCGGGTCTTGTGGAGAAGTCGGCGGCGAGTGCCCGAACGTTGTCGGGGCTTATGGAGACGCTGCTAAAACTGCCCAAGCATCCCTAGGGCTTACATAGTAGCGGAGGTTAACAGCCTGAGCGTCCCCGAGGCTTACTTGTTGGCGTGGGGGGCTGCCTACGCGTTATCAGGGCTTACACTATCGATGGCGATGATGGCCCGAGCATAGTCGGGTTTACGTCCTGTTGATGGTAACTGCCCGAGCGACGTATTGACGATGATGAAGCGGTGACATTGGCTGCCTAAGCATATGCACACATATATATGGCGAACGATTGGAATTTTTATTGATGTAAAAAATAGAAATACACATATCTTTTTCGACGAGCTATTAAGGGTAGAAGCGCCGTAGGTGTTCGATGTGCCAGGGGTTGGGGATGTCGATGTCGTCGAGGTCGCACAACCTATATGATCCTGGCTGAGTTATGGTCTTGACCATGCAAGGTCCTTCCCATGGGGAGGAGAGTTTGTGCATGCCCTCCTTGTTCTGCTTTCGACGAAGGATGAGGTCTCCGACCACAAAGATTCTGCCATTCACGTTGTGGTTGTAGTATCACCGCAATCCTTCTAGGTACTTGGTCATCCGCACGTAGGAGATCAGACTTCTTCTTCTAGCCTGTCGACATCTTCTGCTCGGGCAGTGTTGGAGCTTTCTTCGTTGTAGTTTTCAACTCTAGGAGCTCGAAAAGTGACATCAGTAGGGAGCACCACCTCGGACCCGTAAACCATGAAGTAGGGAGATACGCCGGTATTACGGGTAGTGTGACAGAACCGCCTTAATCATAGGGCCCACGTGCCCCGTCATCGCCCCTAAGGAACTTTGACTAGTCTGCACGAGTTCCCTTTAACCTAGGTGGCCTGTCGGGTCTCCTAGGAAACCCTAATTTTCCCTGAGGATCTCATTGTAAAGAACTTGTAAGTATTACAACAGTTTACACAAACAATTTGAATCAGAGTAAAAAGTGTGGAAGTGTTACAGAAAATAAATTTTACAAATTTAGATTACATTATCCCAAAACTAGAGTTTTGTAGTGGAGCAGCAGTATACGACTAGACACCCTGCCCAAGGGTTATATCATACACACACCTTCATTCATGCATAATCCGTTGACCAGCACGTCCCACGTAGAATTGCATTCTTAGTTTACCTGCAACAGGGGTTAACAAACCCTGAGTGCATGAGGTACTCCGCAAGACTTACCCGACTAAGAAAAAGGAATGAGACTCAGGAATGCAGGCTGAGGGGAGTCAAGGTAAGGCTTGAGCAAGAGTCAAGGTAGTTTGCAGAAAAGCATAACTATCCTATTTCATTATTTGATCTCAATATTATTTTATTCATATACATAGTTCCAATATCAATTCTCGTATATTATGTACTCTCAAATTCATATTCATTCTCAAAAACAACACCTAGTTCCAAACCACTCTTCGCTGTAAGTGTGAGGATCATGTCTCCATTAACCGAGGAGCAACGTCGATTCGAATCCAGAAGTACCTAGCTGGGGATGCCTCTCCACACTGCATATGTAGCACTTAAGCTTGCATATGCCAACCCCGCCTACCATGGCTTTTCATACCCCGAAACCGGTCTTGCGCCACGCGAGAGCACAGTACTCCTCTCGTCTCCAGGCACGACGGCCATGAGGGTACACGCTACTCTCGCCATCTCTCCACTCCTAGTGCGTGGTTGTCGGTTCCAGCAGTAGAGCCACCGGAGTCAGAGGCTTTCCGTAGTATGTGGCTAGTTGCAAAGTCATGATCACAGCAGGCTGACAACGAATGGTCCCTAAATATTTTTTTTTGTTGGACCCCATGCATTGGGACTCTAACCCAAGTACATTGGTGACCACCCGGTTTTCACATCCCTTTTCTGATGGCGACGATAGTTGGGACTCTAACCCAAACAAATGGCCAACCAAATGGAAAACCCATCCCCGTTGATGACAATGGACTGGCCAAGTGCACTGCCAACGAACGAGGACAATACCCTCCCCTTTCAATGATTCATTCTCACATCATCATAGTTTAAAATACCATTTTTGCAAATCTAACAATTAGGCATGACTAAGTATTTTTCAATACTTCAAATAAATCAGGTTCTCATGTGATGATAAGTGGTCAAGGATGGTAATGCATCAATTGGTTATCACTCAACTCCTTTTAACCTAATGCAGTAGATTAACTCAAATTATAAACATTTTGTAAATCACAAAGAAGGGGCTGAATGCACCGGGGCTTGCCTAGTTGCTGGAGTAGATAGAACCCTGAAGTCAATCACCGAGGAAGATCCCCGTCCACCGAGTGAAGACCTCACTCAGGATTTTCTTCCGAACAATACTCGTCCCACGTTCAATACACGAAATAATAATGCATTCTTATCATGATGATATGTATGCCATGATGCATGAGATGTACTACAGTGTGTGAATTAATGAAAAGTAAGCTAAATTTAGAAGGTTGAGTACAACTTTCCCTCATGGTAACGTAGAGTTAACTAGTCATACGTCGACTTGGTTTACCACTTATGTGGAATAATCTATCGGAATGTTTTTACCCACGAGGTTGCACACAACATGCAACCTAGCCAAGTCTATTTGTTGAAGTACTTTTGACATCGACGCTTCCTCCTTTGGATCAATTCAGCAACCCAGGGTTACCAATTCCAAGTCATTAGGATTCCCTAATCATTTCATTGATCATCTAATCACGCATGAAATAATACACGAATCAAGAACTAGGGTTACGCGAGTAGATGCATCTAGGTACGAGGTAAATCCTAACTAGGACCAACAAGTGGGTGCGTTAGCCCTAGGACTCGTAGGTTAAATGTGACAGAACCTCCTAAGCTATATGGCCCACATGCACCTGTCGTCGTCCCAAAGACCTCTGACAGCCGTGCAGGTGACCCGTATAACCTAAAAGGGGCTGCCGGGTTTACGAGTAAACCCGTTTCCTCCGAACAGGATCTTAATTGCGAAGAAATTGCAGAGTACAACAATTCATATAAATTTTA
Source organism: Eremochloa ophiuroides (assembly GCA_038502445.1). Classification (NCBI taxonomy): domain Eukaryota; kingdom Viridiplantae; phylum Streptophyta; class Magnoliopsida; order Poales; family Poaceae; genus Eremochloa; species Eremochloa ophiuroides. Next base: position 53,501,603 of record JAHLJS010000002.1, read on the forward strand.
CAACTCGGAGTACAAGAGCGGAAGACTTAAAATATTACATAGGATTACAAACCTGTGTTCTTAATTATACATTAAGTGCGATTATTAGAAACCAAAATATGAGTAGTGGCAGTAGGTAAGTAGCTTATACAACACTTATATTACATAACATCCCTAACCAGGGATCAAATACTCACTCACTACCACTATCCTCTTGGACCACTTCCTCGAACACCGTCATACAGCATGGTCCAACGTAGACCTTGGGTTGCTGATTGCCTGCAACATGGGGTTAACAAACCCTGAGTACAAGGGGTACTCCGCAAGACTTACCCGACTAAAAATTAGGGAGAAGACTTAGGAATGTAGGCTGAGGGGAATCAACGAGAGGCTTTAGGAAGAATCAAAGAGTTTTGCAGAAAAGCTCTCTAACTCAGCTTAACATTTAATCTCAAAGCTACATTGATTCATTGTGTTATCTCGTCATCGACTCCCTTTCCCACATTTACCTAGTTCCGAACCACTCTTCGCTGTAAGTCAGTGGATCAAGTCTCCATTGATCGAGGAGCAACGACGATTCGAATCGATTAAGTACCCAGCTGGGGATCCCTAACCACACTGCATATGTAGCACTTAAGCTTGCATATACCAACCCCGCCTACCATGGCTTTTCCAAAACTTGAACCTGGTCCTGCGCCACCCGAGAGCACAGTACTCCACTCGTCTCCAGGCACGCCGGCCACGAGGGTACACGCTACTCTCACCATCTCTCCACTCCCAGTGCGTGGTTGTCGGTTCACGTAAAGGAGCAACCGGAGTCAGAGGCTTTCCGTAGTATGTGGGTAGTTGCAAAGTCTCGATCCATCAGGCCGACAACGAATGGTCCCTAATGGATTCCATTTCGTTTTCTTAATAGACAGTCAGAGACACTACATTGAGACTCCTTTCTCAATGCAAGTCTACGGCCCTGTCAAACAATTATAATAGTTCAAAGTAGTATACCCAAAGCATACAAAATATCTTTTTTTATAAAAGCTTAACTATTAAGCATGGCTAAGCATTTTATAACCATTTGCCTTTAAATCAGGTTTCACGGATAATATATCAAGGCAGGTAAATGCAGCAAGTAGGTGACAATCAACTCCTATCAACCTAATGCTAGTAATTTAACTCAAAGTGATAAAGATTTGTAAGACACAAGGAGGGGTTAATGCACCGGGGCTTGCCTTGTTGCACGGCGAGGGACGGATCAGGATCAGAACCGAAAATATCAAAACCACCGAAAACTCCTGGGGCTTCGTCAGCGGTGACTTGCTCGACTTTTACTTCCTCGTCTTCGGTCACTATATGTGATAATGATGTATGCTTAATGATGGTGCAAATATCATGATTAACAAATAACAAGTATTAATTTAATAACCTTGAGTACAACTTTCCTTCACAGTAAAGTTGAAATCAAAATCTCACCTAACAGTGTTATTGTTGCATAATTAATTCATTAATTATTTTTAAGTCATTGAAAGCCGCAACTAACACGACTTTCAACACTAAGGTAAGTGCTTAGGACCAGTTAGGGTTTGCTGATCCTAAGTCTTCACACAATCCCAAAATATCACAAAAACCCTAAGTGATTAATACTAATCATCATTTTTATTTAATTACTTAATTAGGAATAAATTACAAATAATAAAAATTTATCCAACTGAGCTACAAATTTTTGTGGAGGTAGCTCACTGGTCAAAATAGCTACCCAATTAATTTCATAATTTTTGGATTTATATTTTGAGCTTTAAAAATCATAGAAATGCTATTTATTAATTAAAATATGCATTTTTACAGTCTACAGAAAGTGCTCAAAATACAAGTTTCATATTTTTCATAAACTGTTCATATCACAGAGAGCTTATGTAATTTATTTCGTAATTTTTGGAGCTATAGATTAATTCTCACAAAAATCAAAAATGCAGAGACTATTCATCTTCAGGAAAAATAGGAAATATATCTCTGTATATGTGGCCGGGGTATTGGGCCGGCCCGATTGGGCCCAGCCCAATAGAGCCAGCTTCTAGCCAGCTTGGCCCAGCCCCGAAGCAGGCCGACCTGCTATGGCTTGGCCAGGCCCAATCGGGGCCTTCTCCCTTCTTCCTCCCTCTGCTCGACTCGAGCAGAGTCAGAGCAGGGGCGCGCGCGGCGCTGGCCACGGCGGCTTGCCGCCGGGAACATCTCCGGCGAGGAAGAGCCTTCCCGCAAGCTCCTCTGAACCTTCGCACACCTACCAAGGGTCTCGGATCACCGACTAAGGTTCCGGGTTGTTTGCAGCAGCGTTCATGGCGGATTGGAGGCGCCGTGCTTGACGGCGAGCGGCGTTCCAATCGATTTGCTCCGGTAGGGTTTAAAAACATAGGTTTATGAGGTTAAGGGCCTCACCAAGAACCTCGTGCTCGCTCTAGATGGGTCGGAAGCAGCTCGGACGCGACCAGTTGACGCGGTCCGCGGCCTCGGCGGCGAACTCCGGCGACAAAGCTCCCGTTCCGGTGATCCCTAAGCATCAAACAAGAAATAGTCTAAAGCATGAACTTTAGAGTGACGAGGCGGGCTCGAAACAAGTAACACATGGGTGCAAAGCTCACTGGTCCGAGCTGGGCACATCAAGGTGGAGCTCGGCGGTGCCGCGGCCGGCAACGAGGAAGAAGCAGCCGCGCCGGCGAACCCGACCACGAAAGGATGCAAGAACCAACTCAAACGAACGGCAAGGAGGTGGCGAACTTAACTGCAAGATGGAGACCGTGGAGGCCGAGTGACGACGATGATTTTCGACGACAACAGAGACGGCGGGCGGAGAGCAGAGGAGAGGGAAAAGAAGAACGGCGACGTCGTCTTCGTGTCTAGAAGAGGAAAGGTGAACTCCGAGGCCGCCACGTCGATGAAGAGCGTGGCCACGTTGCTGGTTACGTGCCTGCGCATGCTGCGGCGCCGAGGGCGGCGGCGGCCGAAGCAGGCAGGCAGCACGGTGGCGATTCCCTATTCTCCGGTTACTGTAGCAGTAGTTATCCAGTTTTTGAATTTTACAAATTACTTTCAATTCTGTGTAACAACGTGGAAAATGGTCAAAATAAGAATTGTGCAGAATTCCATTCTGAATAACTTTCGTATTTTAAGTACTTTCAGATTTCAAATATATTTGAAATTATAGAAAAGGGGGTAAATGGCCCTTTTTCAATTCAGTTTAAATCTCAAATTTTTATTGAACAAGTTCACAATCTATGAACATCAAAGTTGTTCCACTCAGATAGCTTTACAACGTTTGTTTAAAGACCAACTTCAGATTCCATATAATTTTTGAATTGAAGTTTTGAATTTAAATTTGAATATAGTAATTCAAGTTTAATTTGAATTTCCAAATGAAAACTTGGAAAACTTTGAATACCAAAGTTGCTCTATTTAATAAGAGCCACAACTTTGCTTTTGGGACCAAAGTCCAATTCTACTTAGTTTGAAAACTAGATTTTTAGTCCGATTTAGGGCTTAAAAATTAAATTGCTAGTAAAAGCCACTCTATTGCCCTGAACACAAGCCTTTAGAGAAAAGTAAACTTGTTCTTAGTTGATGCAGGTCAAGATTGATAAAATTTCATACATGCTGTGCAATGCTCATGATCACATGCTCAGTTTTTAAATGTTCCGTAACACAGGAGTGTTACATTAAAGTAGGGAAAACATTTTAATCAATGATTTTTACACAAGTTGCATCTAGAGGTCAATTCATTTTCCTTTACATGAAATCATACCCTTTTACATATTTTGATTAACTAGACCTAAGGTGGATCATATTAATAACACTGTGAACAGTAACCTACCATGAACACTAGGGTACAGGGTTTCATAAGTTCTAGAAAGTTTCAGGGTAGCACACAAATCAAGAAATAATTCAAACCCTAGCCCAACATACATTTTCTAGTCATTTTCTTTATTAATAATTAGGGATACTTTAAGAATTAATCTTTAACTTCATTTAAATGGGCTACAAATTTGTGCATAGGAAGTCCATGACCTAAACAGTACCTCACCAAAGTTTCATGATTTTTGTATTAATATAGAATTAATTAAAATTGTTTGAATTTGCATTTATTAATTAAAAGGCACAATTTCAGCCCTTATAGAAACTTCCCAAATTCTCTGTTTAGTATTTTTATTAAATTTTATACACTTCAGAGAGATAAAAAAATTAATTTTATAATTTTTCAAGCAACATTTAATTCTACACAAAAATGATAAAGTACAACACTAATCATTACATCAGAAAATGGAAAATACAATTTAATTCGCGATAAGAATGGAAAAGCCCCATTTCGGCCCGAGGCGGCCCAACTCCCCCTTCACTCCCGCCGCGTGCGCGCGGGCGTAACCGGGCTAGCCCAGCAGGCCCAATCAGCCCAGCGCCTACCTCTCCCTTCTTCTTCCTCCCTCACCCCCTGCTCTCACTCGATGACGGTGGCGCACCGGCTCGGGCTCACCGGCGGCGCCTCTCCCACGAAGATGAACCTACCTACGCGTCCGCCTCAATCCTGCAGTTCCGTCCATGTGCTTAGTTGAGCGAGAAGACGACGCGAGCATGACTAGTGACGACCATGGCGACACAGCACACAGAGCTCGTCGGAGCGATGTCGTTCCGGTGGACACGAAGTGGTAGAAGTGGAAGGAAGGCCTTGGGAACGACCGAGACCTCACCTAGAGCACGCTGCGTGCACCAATTTGGAAGGAGGTGGTCAGAGTGGCGAACGCGGCGGTACCGGAAGCTTTGGTGGCGAGATCCGGCGACGGCGAGCACGTTCCGGCGAATTCTGCGGAAGAAAAAGAAAACCGACGAGCCGATGTCAATCAACGGGTCACGAGAAACACGAAGCGAGTGACAGAGGAGAGAGATGTGCATCGAGACGAACCAGCCACGCGCGGCGGAGCACGGCGGTGCTCCAGCCGGCCGTGGAGCGGAAAAAGGCCGCGTAGACTATTCCCAAAACCAATCTCGGCACTACTCGGCTCAAATGAGGCGCAAGGACAAGGCCAAACTAGCTGTGAAGCGGCACGGACGACTAGGCTGCGGGCTATGTGAATTTTCGTCGAGCAGCAGAGCACACCAGCGGCGGCAATGGAGATAGGGAGAGAGAAAACTGCGACGTCGAGGCTTTAAATAGGGCAGAGGGGAGTGCGCGAGGCGGAGAGGGTTCCTACGGGCCTGGCCCCATCGGCGACACGCAGCCGGCCGGCCCCGGGCATCGCCGGCGGCTAGCGCGCGACGCGCGCTGCCCACAAAGAGGAGCAGAGCCGGACCCCCCTGATGTACTGTAGCTTGGCAAGGGGGTCAAATCCTATTTTGTCCAAATATGCCCTATCCAAGTAGCAACAGGGAAAACATCAAAAAATAAAAGTTGTAGAGAATTTTATGTAGAACATTTTTGCCTTTGAACCATGTTCAAATTCTGCACAGATTTGAAATTAAATAAAAGGGATAAAATTCAAATTTAAATTTGATTTGCAATTCGATTAAATTCTCCAAAAATTTCTTAACAACTTGAAATTCTATAAAAATAAAAGTTATTCTATTTGTCAAGCTCTACAACTTTTATTAATAGAGTTTGGTCAGATTCTGGTTAATTGTTGAAATAGCTTTTCAAATTTAAATTTCAAGACATTGATTTGAGCTTAATTTGAATTTACACTGTATAACTTCAAAATCTCCAAAAAGAAAAGTTGTTCCATTTTAAAATATTTACAACTTTTATTAACTCACACCCATCAGATTCTTGTTAGTTTTTGAATTTGTATTTTAAATTTAAACCTTAAATCATAGATTAGGGTTTTATTTGAAATTCCTTTTAATAACTTCAAATTTTTCCAAAATAACAGTTGCTCAACTTTTAAAGATTTACAACTTTTGTTATGGCCCAACCCCTAATTACGTTTATTTTTTGATTTAGGGTTTTAGGTCCGCTTTAGGGTTTATAATTGATTTTCTTTTTATTTCCCAATTTAATTTAGATAATTGCATACAAACACAAACATTTACATAATAAATCACTCTGAAGCACTTATGCATAGTCACATGTTGAAATAAAAATCATTTTTGTTAATGCATAGTAAAAATGAGTTTATGCAGGATGATTTACATGCAATGATGATGACATGGCAGATTTTAATTAATCGTAACACCAGAGGTGTTACAGGTAGGTTGTGTTTGAAGGCCCCAAATGACCGCTAGCAATTCAAGGATCCAATTGCCTGGGCTTCGCTCCACAACTTCATGCAGACGTTTATTGAGGGCGTCAAGCAGCATTCCGTTCGCCCTTTCCACCTGGTCGTTTGCCCGAGGGTGAGCCACTGAGGTGTACTTCACTGTGATGCTCCTTTCATGGCAAAAATCCCAGAAATCGCTTTCGGTGAACATGGTGCCTAGGTCGGTGATGATGTTGTTTGGGAGCCCAAAGCGATGGGAGATGTCGTCAAAGAATCCTGCCGGCTTGGCCGCTGTAGCCTTTACTAGTGGTTTGTACTCAATCCACTTGGAGAACTTGTCGATGGCAATGTAGACACAGTGGTATCCTCCTCTTGCCGGCTTGAAGGGGCCTATCATGTCAAGCCCCCATGTGGCGAAGGGCCAGGATGCAGGGAAGGTTTGCAACTCTTGAGTTAGGAGGTGAGTCTGCTTGGCGAAGAACTGACATGCCTCGCAGTGGCGCACAATCTTGTCAGCATCTTGGATAGCGGTTGGCCAATAAAACCCTGCTCAGAAAGCTTTGCTGACCAGAGTGCGCGAAGCTGCATGGTTGCCGCACATGCCTGCGTGGGCTTCTTGGAGGATTTTGACGCCTTCTTCACATGTTACACATTTCTGGAGGACCTCACATCTGGCGTTTTTACGCATGAGCTTGCCGTCGACCAGAATGTAGTGCTTGGAGTGACGGATGATGTATTCCATCTCGATTTTATCTTCTTGGACCTTGGCTTCAAGCAGATAAGCAATGAAAGGTGCCCGCCAATCGTCTTCATGGTCGATGATGTATGCCATGGTCTGGTCGGATGGAGCGGATTCAGCTTCTTCTTCTAGTTTGATGGAAGGTTTGACGAGGTCTTGGACGAATACATCGGGCGGAATGTTTGCCCGTGAGTAGCCAAGTTTGGACAACTCGTCGGCTGCTTGGTTCTCGGCACGGACGATGTGGTGAAACTCGATGCCCAGGAATTTCCCTTCTAATTTTCTGATTACGGCGATGTAAGCGTCCATCTTCTCACTAGCGCAGTCCCAGTCTTTATTGACCATGGTTGATGACCAGGGCAGAGTCCCCGTAGACCATGAGGGTCTCATGCCTAGCTAAACGGCAATCTGTAGGGCGTAGATGGCAGCTTCGTACTCGGTGGCGTTGTTGGAGGCTTCAAAATATATTTGTAACACGTAGCGTTGGTGCTCGCCGGACGGAGGTATGAGGTGTACCCCAGCACCTGCGCCTCTGATGTTAAGGGAGCTATCAAAGTACATCATCCAGTGTTCCTCCTGCTAGGGGGGCACCGTTTCTTGCATCTCTGTCCACTCAACGATGAAATCTGCCAGCACTTGTGACTTGATCGTCGTTCAACTACGGAAATCTAGGGAATAAGTTCCCAACTCCACAACCCACTTCATGACTCTTCCAATAGTGTCCTTGTTGCATAGAATATCGCCAAGGGGGTGTTGGGTGACCACCACGATTGGGTGCGCTTCAAAATAGTGACGGAGCTTGCGTGACGTGATGAGGATTGCATATATCAACTTCTGCACCGTCGGGTAGCGAGCATTAGACTCATTCGGGACTTCACTGATGAAGTAGACCGGTCGCTGGAATGGATATGCATGTCCGGCCTCTTCCCGCTCCACCACAATGGTCAGTGCTGACCACCCTGTTGGTTGCGGCAATGTAGAGCATTAGTGTTTCCTCCTTCACGGGTACGGTGAGTAGCGGAGGGTGGACCAGGAAGTGTTTTAGCTCCTTCAAAGCTTGGTCTGCTTCTTTCGACCAGACGAATTTTTCGTTGGCTTTGAGGAGCTTGAAGAAAGGGAGCCCTTTTTCACCTAGTCTGGAGATGAAATGACTCAGGGCTGCCATACATCCAGGTGGGCTTCTGGATTGTCCTTTACACTGGTCGGAGGTTTCATACGCATGACGGCTTCAACTTTCTCTAGGTTGGGAGAATGCCATGTTTACTGACGATGTTGCCGAGCAGGTTACCAGAGGGGACGCCAAAGACACACTTTGAAGGATCCAACTTCCACTGAAAAGCGGATAAAGCTTTAAAGACTTCTTCAAAGTTGGAGAGGAGATCTTCGGCCTTCCTGGTTTTTATAACGACGTCGTCGACGTAAGCTTCGGCGATCTCTGGGATTTGGTTGTGGAGACAGGCCTGGATAGCCCGTTGGTATGTAGCACCCGCATTCTTCAGACCAAAGGACATAGTCTTGTAGCAGTAAGGCCCAAAGGGGGTGATAAAGGATGTCTTCTCCTGGTTTTCTTCATTCAAGGCAATGGTGATATCAAGAGTAACAGTCAAGAAAGCTGAGCAGCTCACAGCCGGCGGTGGAGTCGATGACTTCATCGATGCGGGGGAGACCGAAGGGATATTTAGGGCAGTGTTTATTGAGATCGGTGTAATCAACGCACATTCTCCATTCATTATTCTTTTTTTGTACAAGGACTGGATTGGCTAGCCAATCGGGATGATACACCTCTTTGATAAAGCCAGCAGCTAGGAGCCGGGCAAGTTCTACCCTAATAGCCTCCTTCTTGTCGAGGGAAAATCGCTGGAGCTTCTGCTTGACGGGCTTGGCGGCCTTTGAGATATTTAAGGAGTGCTCGATCAACTTCCTGGGAACGCCGGGCATATCCACAGGTTTCCATGCGAAAAAACTGGCGTGCTCCCTAAGGAAGTTGACGAAGCGCGTCTTCCTATTTGGGGTTGAGGTTTGTCCCGATGCGAGTAATCTTACTCGTGTCACCGGGGACGAGGACCACCTCTTTGGTCTCCTTGTTCTTGGTTGCTGCCCTAGGCGGGGTCTTCTCTGGAATTTCCTGCTCTTCAGGCGGCAGCTTCTATGCGTCTACCACACATGTCTTCATCGGTATGGAGATGTCGACAGCCTCAGCCATGGCTGATAGCCTCCTTCTCACAGTTGTATGCAGTTTGGAGATTGGAGCGAACCGTGAGGACGTCGGTCTCCATCGGCATCTTCATGATGAGGCAGGTATAGTTGGGGATGGCCCCAAATTTGGCCAAGGCTCGCCGGCCGAGGATGGCGTGGTACGCGGCGTCGAAGTCGGCGACCATGAAGTCGACGTGCTCTACACGAAAGCAATGCGGTGTTATGAACTGGATGGGTAGATTGATCTGTCCCAGAGGCTGGCAGGATTCCCCTGGGACGATCCCTCAGAACAGAGCTTCGGTTGGTTCCAGGTCTTCCTTTTGTAGCCCAAGTTCTTTGGCAGCTCCAGAGAAGAGGATGTTGAGGCCACTGCCACCTTCGATTAGCACCTTGTTGAAGCGTGTCTTGCGTATGACTGGGTCGAGGATGAGTGGAAATCGACCTAGATACGGGATATCCATCCATTGGTCGGCTCTGCTGAAGGTGATAGGCTTGTGCGACCAGGGAGGATACATTGGAATCGGCGATGAGAGCGTTGTAGTTGGCAACGAAGTTGACACGCCTGGCGATGAGTTTCTACTCTCTCTTGGATTCAATCACACTTCGACCACCAATGATCGTGGAGCCTGTCCTGTGGGCGTCGGTGAAGTCGGGAGGCGGAATATCGTCACCACCATGCTTGTCCTTGTCGGAGTCGTTGCGAGCTCGCTTCTTTTCTTCCTCTCTGTATGCCTTGGAGAGGCCATAGCAGTCCCTCATGATGTGGCAATGATGCTTGTGCATAGGGCAGGGGTCATCGACGAGTTTTTTGTAAGCTTCGTCATAGTTGCGTTTAGGAGCCGGCCGGGTGTTGTAGACCCTGTAATGGAGGCATCTTTCCCCTGCTCTAGATGTCTTGGGTTTGTCACGGTGGCGTCGATCGAAGCGGTGGTGGTCGCGGTGAACGTCATCATGGCGAGAATCCTGCCATGGCCCACGGTCATCGGGGCGCCGTTCAGCTTGGCGGTCGCCGTCTTCGTGGCGTGCTCATTCGGGGAAGTGTTGGCATTTCTTAGCGTCATTACTAAAGATAGACTAAAAGCCCATCCCTAGCAAATGATACTAGCAACGTGTGTTGACATCCCTAACCACCATTACTTCAGAAAGGTAACTCTCGGCCCTTAACGGCATCGGCCAAGATAATGCAGTCTGGTAATAACAGTTAGAAGTGCCTGATTGGCCTTCCCAACCATCATTACTTACGATATGCAAAACTGAAGCATGACGCCTTGGGGTGCAACAAGAATTACAGTCCTTAGGTAATGGTACTTAGGTATGCCAATCATGATAGCTCAGTATAGATAAATCCGCAAGCGCACGGAACTATCATTGTAGCATTTCAACCTGTGAGTATTCAGGGGTGTCGTATTTATAATTTCCTTTAGGAGGGCAGGACGAATGCATCTAGCTTTAGCATAAACATGATCACTTATTGAATGCATAGGTAGACATAGCATAGGCAGGGGTAAATCATAGTTCAAAGATAGTGGACACACATCTGAGCCGACCTCAAGGATAAAAGAGAAATAAAGAATTAAAGAATATATCTAATTGAGCAGGCATTGGTCATATATAACTATGCAAAGAACTGTTGGTAAACATCTAACTAGCATGTCTAGTATCAGCACTAGGTCTAGGGATGACAGGGAGATCCCCGCAGCTGGTCTGCCAGCCGATAGAGACTTTATGAACTCCTATCCAATATCCGAACGTGGGGGAGTTCTAGGGATGGACAGGGCTGTCACCACCTGCCCACCTACCCCTATGCCCAGTGGGATACCGACATATTCGCTGATCTCCGCATACCCTGAGCACCATGCTCGCATACTTGGAAACAACTGCTAACCCCCTAGGACCCCACCCCTTCGGAGTGACAGGCCAGGCTAAGAGCAACCGAGAAGGCATGACAAACCGTCACCTCATCCCTAGTTCTTCCTCTATTCATACTAAGTCGATGAACGATGAAGAACAACGATGAACATATCAAGAACATAACACATAAACTATATGCTAGTTCATATATCATGATCATAACATGACCAAGACTATACTCTAGTTCATATGCATTGCTATATAAATAAGATAAGAACTTGAACTTGGAAGAGAACTGCATTGTATTCATACCGAGGTGTTCCTTCTTCTCCCAAGGATACAAACTCTCCTTGCCTAGCTCTTGCCTTGCTCTAATACTAAAACTAATCTAAAGAATACAAGTGAGAGGTGAGGTAAATGGCTCCAAATGATGGTGTGTCTTGGAGGGAAGCTCTCCCTCTCTTTTATAGTCCAACTAGGGTGGTTTGGGCATTTTAAGTATGGAAGGAGGTGAAACTGCCTTTGCCAAACTGCCATGAGTACCGCCTAAGGAGGATGGGCCCGGGAGGCCCCACCAGGGGGCGGCCGCCCCAAGGGGCGGCCGGTCCCTGGAGAGCGCCATCTGGCCACCGCCTTCGGGTGGTCGGTTGCTCCCTGGGCCTGGGCCTCCCCTGTGGTTGTGAATGAATTTGGTTTATTGTCTAATTTGAGCTTTCTCATTTTCTTAGTTTGCGCCTTCTTTGAATACGCTTCCTGAAAGTGCGCTTTCCTTGAGATTTCCATGCATTTCCACGTGCTATCCCTGTAAGTTAGGTACACAACAAAACTTGTGGAAAGATTAGATAAAGCTCTATTCTCTATTTGTTTTAGTATTAAAATGATGTTATATTTATGTTGCTAAGGACCGCCAACAACTCCCCCACACTTAGTCCTTTGCTCGTCCTCGAGTAAAGGTTTGATGGACTAAGCGGGTTTATCTCCTTGATTTGAAATCTGCGTACAAGTTATTCCAAGCTTCACCTAAACCTGTGAACTTTCAAGTGTCTACTAAGTCATCTTGGGTAATTGAAAAATGGAATAGCCTGGTTTCAAATCTTCTTACTCATATCCCTGCTCAAAAACTTAGGTTTTTGTGAAGTTTTGAAAACAAAAAGATAGCACTTGTTCCTTGAATGATTCTCTCAAGTCACTTATTTGTATGTGGTTCCTTACCAAGGCATATATAGGGATTGCCTTCACTTGATCACCCTACTTCTAAAAAGTTTATCTGGAGCTTTAGGTAGGGAGGAAAATACTAAGGCACACTTACCTTGCATGTATTGTCAAGTCAAACCCTGGACCGCACCGGAGGGAAGCGTCATACTCTTAGATCAGAATGTGTATGTGTGTGAAAAGAATATGGTGGGTATTATTGGTGTCTAACCTAATTCCACTATGCTCTTTGAAACACATCTCCCTCCTTATTAGGACTTAGAAAAAATCTTTATGAGGGCATGAGCTATCCTTATTCTCTTTCTTCTTTTTATATATATTTCTCTTCTTCTTTTTTTTCTTCTCCATTTTTTTACTCTTTTTCACCTTTTGGAAAATAGCCTCATGCTTTTATTTGCAACAAAAACTTTAAGGGAGATGTGAACAAAGATTCAGAGCATTTATTTGGATGGGACCTAATAAGTATATTTTTGGTTCACCCCCAGTGTAGGAGTAGAACATTTTGGGTGGATCAAAGTGGAAGGTATATTTTGCGCCTACTCCCAAGGTAGGAGTAGTGCAATTATTTGGTGGATGGATGAATGAATGTTGTGCACAACTCTCAGTGTAAGAGTTGGCAACTTTATTTGTGGGTGCATGAAATCTGATCTTGGGAGCATGAAATTTCTCTCAACCGGGGTCACAAAACTTGACCAAACTCAACCCAAAGTAAGAGGCATATGTGGAAGGTTTTGTCATGAAAGATCATGTATGGCCTTGGTGGGTATTTGCAATCATTCAAGGAACATGCTATATTGATTTTTGTTTTGTAAAATTAAATCCCAAGTGCTTTGCAAGAAATGAGCAAGCGTCATGTCATCCTACTATATCTCATTCGTCAATCACTTAGTTAAAATGGGGTCCCTATGATAAGTGTTCACAAGTAGTAGGAATATTGGCAAGGAATAAAGAGTATGCAAACTTTAATTACAGGATGCCATGGAGATGGAGCACCAAAAGTTTTGTCTTTTCAAAAGTGTTCAAAGTTAAATTTCAAAACTTTGAAAAGAGCGGGGGTAGAGTTGCACAAACCATCGTTGAAGATGAAGGAACTAATGGAAGTTGTTTGTCTCATCCTTTTGTTTGATGGGTTGCTCGATGTTTGTGCAATGTGTTAGGGAGATCTTAAATTTGTTGTAGTTATGCTTGAGAGATCTCCCCCACACTTATTTTTTTTGTACCTGCTTTTATTATAACAAAGAAAACGAAATAAGAGGGACTACAATAGGCAAGGGTCTTATTGGCTAAAAGATCAAGGAAACAAAATTTTATTATTTAGTTATTTTTATTTTATTAGGAACTTGTTCAACCAACTTTTATTAGAGCTCAAACAAGGCTGATATAAAAGATGCAACGAAAATATAGCCAAGACTTATCCCCATATCAGATTACTGCCATTGTTTATGAAAACAACTCAAGGTTCATTAATCAAATTTCAACACCATGTCAAAACATGATTAAATAAGACTATTTCAACCTAAGCACCATGCTTAATTTGAAAACAGCCTATGGACGTTACTCGCGAGAATACATCCAAACAAGAGCATATGACATAAACAGGAAAGCATGAATTTGAATGATCATAAGGAGACAAGTATGAACGAAGGGGTTGGTGAACATTTATTACCTTTTGCATACCTGAGCGTTCTTACCGGCAGCATATGTGGATTTCTTTGAAGATGCTACACCGGTGGCGTGAACGTACAGGCTCCAACTCAGCTGAACCATCAGGCCGGATCACACACACAACTAGTGTATATGGACCTTGGCCTTACTGGTAGCAAAGGTGTAAAGGAGTAGAGCTTTTTTCTCTCTCTCCTTTTTTTTCTCTTTTTTTGAAAGGTAACTACCGATGACCTTCGGCAAGGGCTCAACATTTATAGTCTGTTGGCAAGACTTCCCCCTCTTCATTGCTCTGCAGCTGCATGAACAAACTTGGGAGAATTCTCGGGTTGCCCCGAGATTTTTCCCGTATTGTTGACAGGAATAGAAGTAGCAATTTGAGCAAACTATTTTTCTATCATTTTATTGAAACTCAACTGATGTTTAACAAAAGAAGATAGAGTTTCAAGTTTAGCATTTATAGATTCAAACATTTTATCATTAAAGGAAAGCTTTCTAGCAAGATCTACATTAAACTTAGCTTGCCTTAAAACAAAATCTCTCGAGGAAGGTTGATTGAAATTCAATTTGAAATTTGAATTGAGATTAGAAGAATTAACTTGTGGGTGGTTATGGTTGTTCCACCCATTATTACCTGGTTGTTGATATTGGCGAAACCCGTTGTTGACGTAGGTCGCTTCTTCCTGGGTTTCGGGACAGCTGTTCCCCAAATGGCCAACATTTCCATAGACTTCACATGTCATGTGTGAGTCCGTGGCTTGGACAGGTGCCTGTGGTGGGTTTGGTGGCACAGTCATCCAGCCTCTTTATTAGGAGGTCTATTTTTGCGGCAAGCAAATCCGTCTCCTTCACAGTATGCATGCCTTATTGTGTTTCTCTTCCTTCTCCCCAGCTTTGGTTTGCTACCATCTTTTCGATGAGTGCAGTGGCATTCTCGATGGTGAGGGAGAGGAATGCCACTCCAGCTGCGGCGTCAAGGTGCCCTTTTGACATGGCCGTCAGGCCCTCGTAAATGTTCTGGAGCACCAGCCAATCTTCCATTCCATGGTGGGGACAGGCTCGGACATAGTCCGGCAGCCTCTCCCATGCCTGAGGGATGGACTCGAGTGATGTTTGCTAGAAGTTGGATATCTCCCCCCTTAGAGCAATGGTTTTGCTCATGGGGATGAACTTGGTGAGGAACGCCATGGAACATTTGTCCGACGTGTTGACAGCTTCCTTGTTTTGGTAGAACCACTGTTTCGCCTTCCCCGCAAGGGAAAAAGGAAACAGGCGGAGCTTGATGCTAGTTGGTGCGACGTCTTTGGTGACGATGGTGTCACACAATTCAAGGAAGTGTTGAAGATGAGCATTTGTGTCCTCATTTGGCAAGCCACAGAACTAGCTTGCCTGCACCATCTTGATTAGGCCTAGTACGGAGCTCAAAGTTTCCATTCCAGATATTGACAGCGGGCCCAACGGGTACGTTGGCAACAATAGGGGTGGAGTAGTCGCGGAGTGTCTTGGCCATGATGATAGTAGCGGATGGTGCGGGAGTGAATGGTTCGTCTGTCGATGGAGTAGTAGAAGAAGAAGTGGTACGGGACCTGTTCTTCCTTAGGAGTGCCTCCGGATTGTCGGTGAAGTTGTTTGACAGGTCGAAACCACTCATACACTATCCTATTTTCTTTCTAATAAAAAGAGGAAGAAAACAAGAGAAGTTAGCCTGCCTAAACTATGGCTACCTTTTGCTTATTGTGCAATCAATGCCTATGCCAAGCTAGATGTTTTTATTTCCTTTTGCCCTCCCCGGCAACGGCGCCAGAAATGCTTGTTGGCGTTTCTTAGCGTCATTACTAAAGATAGACTAAAAGCCCATCCCTAGCAATGATACTAGCAACGTGTGTTGACATCCCTAACCACCATTACTTCAGAAAGGTAACTCTCGGCCCTTAACGGCTCCGGCCAAGATAATGCAGTCTGGTAATAACAGTTAGAAGTGCCTGATTGGCCTTCCCAACCATCATTACTTACGATATGCAAAACTGAAGCATGACGCCTTGGGGTGCAACAAGAATTAAAGTCCTTAGGTAATGGTACTTAGGTATGCCAATCATGATAGCTCAGTATAGATAAATCCGCAAGCGCACGGAACTATCATTGTAGTATTTCAACCCGTGAGTATTCAGGGGTGTCGTATTTATAATTTCCTTTAGGAGGGCAGGACGAATGCATCTAGCTTTAGCATAAACATGATCACTTATTGAAAGCATAGGTAGACATAGCATAGGCAGGGGTAAATCATAGTTCAAAGATAGTGGACACACATCTGAGCCGACCTCAAGGATAAAAGAGAAATAAAGAATAAAAGAATATATCTAATTGAGCAGGCATTGGTCATATATAACTATGCAAAGAACTGTTGGTAAACATCTAACTAGCATGTCTAGTATCAGCACTAGGTCTGGGATGACAGGGAGATCCCCGCAGCTGGTCTGCCAGCCGATAGAGACTTTACGAACTCCTACCCAATATCCGAACGTGGGGGAGTTCTAGGGATGGACAGGGCTATCACCACCTGCCCACCTACCCCTATGCTCGTGGGATACCGACATATTCGCCGATCTCCGCATACCTGAGCACCATACTCGCATACTTGGAAACAACTGCTAACCCCCTAGGACCCCACCCCTTCGGAGTGACAGGCCAGGCTAAGAGCAACCGAGAAGGCATGACAAACCGTCACCTCATCCCTAGTTCTTCCTCTATTCATACTAAGTTGATGAACGATGAAGAACAACGATGAACATATCAAGAACATAACACATAAACTATATGCTAGTTCATATTTCATGATCATAACATGACCAAGACTATACTCTAGTTCATATGCATTTCTATATAAATAAGATAAGAACTTGAACTTGGAAGAGAACTGCATTGTATCCATACCGAGGTGTTCCTTCTTCTCCCAAGGATACAAACTCTCCTTGCTAGCTCTTGCCTTTCTCTAATACTAAAACTAATCTAAAGAATACAAGTGAGAGGTAAGGTAAATGGCTCCAAATGATGGTGTGTGTTGGAGGGGAGCTCTCCCTCTCTTTTATAGTCCAACTAGGGCGGTTTGGGTGTTTTAAGTATGGAAGGAGGTGAAACCGCCTTTGCCAAACCGCCATGAGCACCGCCTGAGGAGGATGGGCCCGGGAGGCCCCACCAGGGGGCGGCCGCCCCCGGGGGCAGTCGGTCCCTGGGGAGCGCCATCTGGCCACTGCCTTCGGGTGGTCGGTTGCTCACTGGGCCTGGGCCTCCCCTATGGTTGTGAATGGATTTGGTTTATTGTCTAATTTGGGCTTTCTCATTTTCTTAGTTTGCGCCTTCTTTGAATACGCTTCCTTGAAGAGCGCTTTCCTTGAGATTTCCATGCATTTCCACGTGCTATCCCTGTAAGTTAGGTACACAACAAAACTCATGGAAAGATTAGATAAAGCCCTATTCTCTATTTGTTTTAGTATTAAAATGATGTTATATTTATGTTGCTAAGGACCGCCAACAGGAAGCGTAGATGGCTATGAATGGAATGATGAGCCGTCTCGTTGCCCTCGGCATACTTGTTGGCGATACGCAGCATCTCGGCGTTAGAGCTCAGCCTGTTGCGGAATAGCTTCCTCTGAAGTTCTTCATCTGGTCGGAGGCCATGTGTGAAAGCAGTGATGGCTTCAGCGTCCATGACGCTAGGGATGTTGTTTCTGGTCTCCGAAAAGCGCCAAATGAAATCTCACAGGGTCTCGCGTGATGCTTGCTGAAGCTTCTCAAAATTGTACTTCGTGCCTGGCTGGTTGCAAGTGGCACGGTAGTTACTGATGAACTGCTTCCTCAACTGATCCCAAGTATCGATGGAGTTTGGCTTCAAACTGAGTAGCCAATTATTTGCGGATGTGTTAAGCATGACGGGCAAAAAGTTTGCCATGACGTCTGCGTTTCCTCCGTCGGCTTTGACCGCAATCTCGTCGGTGGTGAGCCACTTTGTGGGATCAGCGGTGCCGTCGTAGATCTCGACGCCAATGACCTTGAAGTTCAGAGGCCAGTGGACCACTTTGAGATCCGCAGTGAAAGGTAGCTTGGTGGAAGTCTTGCCGTTATCGGAGGGCCGTGAGTCTCATCGTACTCCCTTCGGCGCTCAGTCTCTGCTGAGTGTCTGGCTTCCCTTCGATTATTGATGCGATCACAGAGATCTTTGATTTTCACTTGCTCGTGGAGATCAGATTGATCGACCTCCTGGTTGTCGTCATGCCAGTGGCGTCTTCGTCCGCTGCGGGAGTGACCGCCATCTTCACGGTGGCGCTCGGTGGCCGACGCCATGGAGTGCGATGGAGCGGCCTGTCATTCTTCATTGATCTGAACTTGAGCCGCCTTAAGGAGGGCGGTGAGGCGGGCAACTTCTGGTGTCTGGTTCATATGTGCAGCTTCTGTTATTGCGCAGGTGACGTTCACGCTTGGAGTCATGTAGACCTAGACATTGCCGACCAGATCGAACTCATGCTCAAGGTTCCAAGCAATGGATGGAGCCTTCTTTCCATCAACGCGCTGCGCACGACGTCTCCTCCGCTCAGCATTCCTTTGCTCTCGGGCAGCCCAGGCCTCATCGTCTTCATGTGGACTCGGAGGGCTGTCGTTGCTGATGGTGATGATGGGCCCACCAAAGTACCGACCAGGAGGAGGAGGCACATCGTGGAATCCGCCCTCTCCCGCCTCATCATGGTCGGAGTGGTCGTTGTTGGTGATGATGTCGCCGGTGTTGCTGCCGGTGTGGCCAGAGATGACGTGGTCGGAGCGGTGCAACAAATCTAAATAGCTGGCGGCCCCGTTCCGCAGGCCATAAGGGAGGATGCCTCTTGGAAGGTCGTGATTGGTAGTCTTTGACCCCGTGGCTGATCGGGGCTGGTAATTTATGGTACGTCCTCGTGGAGTGGCAGCGATGATGAGGGTCAGATCCCGATGATCTGAGCGTCGAGGAGAGCGTTGCACTGCTGGTGGATCCTGGAGATGGCATCCTGCAGCAGATCGATTTGAAACTGATTCTAGGATCTGGATGCTTTCGGACAAACCTCAGGTGACCCAATCTATGGATCTGATCAGGTCGCTGTTGTCGATGGTCCTCCGGACGTAGCGCAGCAGCTGTCTTGTCGGAGTGGACGGCGTTGGTGAAGCTGAAGTAGATGCGATCTGTACCGCATCCAAGATCCTTCCTTCGCCGTCAGAGCCGATGACCCAGGTGATGGAGCCTACCGTGAAGATCTAGCCCGACGTTGCGAGCGCTATGGAGCTTGAAAAAATCACAATCTTGCCTGCCATGGATTCAGAGTGCACACCTCCTACCTGGCGCACCACTATCGACGGAATATCGTCGATAGTATACCAAGGGGTATGCCCACGGTAGTAGATGATCGCTGAAGGTGTGTCTGAGATAAGCAAGCGTAACACAAAGACCATAGGACACACGATTTATACAGGTTCAGGCCGTCGCGAGGCGTAATACCCTACGTCCTGTGTTCTTGTGGATTGTATTGCAATATGATGATGTGTTTTGAGGGGATCCCCTGCCCGCCTTATTTACTCCGGGGGGCAGGGTTACAAGTCAGTTTTACCATGTATAACAATTACAATCCTAGCCGAACAAGGAAACTAATCGACTAGATATTAGCAAAGCTATTTGCTTGGCCGCCAAAGCTCTTGATCGGTGGATATACGTGATCTTCTGGAGAACGTGTAGACGATGCGTCCTTGGCAGACTGCGCCTGATCGGATGAATTGGCCCATGTAGAGCCATGCGGTTATACGGGTCTATACCCCCACAAGGATATACCGAATCGAGACAGCTATGATGCACATGATAAATATTAACATGATCAACTATAAAGCAATGAATGAGAAGAATCAATTAACATGACTTGCAGAGAGTAGGCTCATGACAAGATTGACTAATCAACTGTTCTGATTATAATATAGGCAACATACAAGCCTATGAACAAACAGTACCTGGACCCTTTAACTAATAGATCCAATCCCTCTCTTACGTCATTAAGGATTGACCGGATCGAGACAGCTCATGATGTAAGCTTAAAATATGGATGTCCATACACCAGGGGCATGGCGGCACGGACCGAAGCACGATATTTTAGCCCGGCATGAGCATGACATGGCCTGGTGAGCAGTGGGCCCGGGCCGACACAGCCTGATGCCAAGGGCCGTGCCTGGGCCTCTCCCAGGCATGTGGGCTGGCATAGCATGGCCCGAAAAAATACACTAGGCACAGTGGAGGCCCGGCGGCTAGTGTTGACGGTGGATAAGCCATAAAATTCCACACTCTAACACCATCAACAGCCTCGGTTTCTTATGGAAGAATAACATAACATGAATACATTTTACCCAATAACTAGTTCCACTTGTACTCTTAGCTTGTGAATGCAGAGAAGATCAAACAGGTCAAAAATGAGCAGCTGGAGGCCGCCAGTTGTTGACGGTAGTTATTGCTCAATTTTACCCATCAAATAAACATGAATCAAGGGCATAAAACAATACACAACATAGTTATAGGGTTTGATTCTAACAAGTTCCACGAGTTTTAGTGTTCTCACTTGTTTTGCAGGGTATAAAAGGATATTCAATTTTTCACCAATTAAAAGTATCTCAAATGAGAAATTGGAGTTCACCATTGCATAGAGCTCGTTGAGACGATCGAAACGGACCTATGGTTTGCTATTTTTGGAGTCCAGAATAAAGAGATATGAATTTTACAAACACTAGAAGATTCTAGAACCTGAGCTGCGGGATTAATTAAAGGCTGCGGGATTAATTGGGTGTAAATCAGAATTTGGCCCATTAAAGCCTATGTGCACATGGTGGAAAGGCTTAGTACCATATTGCTTGCACAAGGTGGAGGGGAGGCCAGGCGCCCCCATATAAGGAACCCAGGACCCCTCGAGTCAAGTGCACCATTATGGAATTGTAGAGGCGTCCCTCGAATGGATAACCTCTCAACTCTAGAGAATTAGGGCTAGACTTTCCAATGTAGTAGATTAGTTCTAGTTGAGAGGTAGGGAGAGCGGAGCTGCACTTCGGTTCTGGAGAAGTCTTCAGGGGTCTGGTATATCTTTGTAAGACTTATGCTTTAATATATTTATCTTCTCTATTTACTTTATGCCTTGAATTTGGTTGGTTAGTATAGTTTTCTACTTTGGCATAGGATCTCCGCTCGCATCGAATACTCTAGTTTTCATATGGGATTAGAGTAGTATTTAATAGTGTAGGCATGGTGTCTAGACTAGAGGTTACCTGAGATTGCACTCAACCTTACGAATAGTTGTGGTAGCCCCAGGAGTTGACAGCTCTGATGGCCGACGTATTCCACCTCGTGTAGGTTGATGATTGTAGGACCATAGTCAGAACTTTCTAGTCCCATTCTCATCCCATTCCGTGGCTGGTGTTCTGATGTCCCGAAGTGTTATTGTGTGATTGCTTTATCTACCATGAATCAGTTATTATAGAACCCCAGTAATAGAGAAGTATTTAGGAACCTTGAACTCTCTCATTATCCTCTCATTTTAGCTATCTACTCTTTTATCATAGAATTTTCCTATGTGTCTATATCATTTAAGAATAACTCTAATTATTTATCGTTACCCCTACTATAGTCTAGTTGGTGTACTAAGTTAGCAGACACATGATGGTCAACTATCAAATTCTATAACCATTGCTTCCCTATGGTAAAATATAAATACCGATACCTGGAATACTCCCGGTAAAATGCTATAGTGGTATTCTGTGCGCTTGCAGAATCTTTCATATTTTAATTGTGCATAAGAAATATCAACACCAGTGTGGGTTGGCCGACCCACACATGGTGACATCAGGCCATGAAAATTCAAGATATGGTGCATAACATCACATAGAAGAGAGCGGAGCTCAAGGTGCGCCCATGCATGGGTCGGTCGACCCATGTATGGGGTCCACAGGGCTCTGGTGATGTGGCACAATCCATGTGACACTCCACCCAACTCATTTCTACCTTTGGATCAAAGTTGTGTTTCCACTCAACGGTGGAGAAGCAAAGCACAAGGATCAAGGCGTGAACCGATATGATCAAAACAAAACCAGTACATGGCCATGCTATGACAGGTAGGGACCATGGTGATGGGCCCACCCTATCATAGGGGGTCGGCCAACGCCCCCTTGGTGGTTCTAGGACACTGCCATGGTCCACCGACCTTCTACAAGCTTCCATGCTGCTGGCTCCATCTCAATCATCCATCTTGAGGTGGTTTTGAGGCGGTTCATCGAAGGGTGGAGAGACAAGGAGCACACGGATCGCTGACGTGGCACCTCTCCACTCCCCCTATAAATAGAGGCAGCCACCACCCTCTTCAAGACACACAAGATAACAAGAAGGCAAGAGAAGCAAGAGTCAAGTTCCACTTTTTATTAGTAGTATTAGTCTAGTGTGGGAGTTAGAGTTGAGTCGAGCTAAGCTCGAGGTCTCCGGAGTCATCTTCTAGAGAGTCTGGTATAGCTCTTGTACCTTTCCTTCTGTAAGACTTTCTTTATATCAATACAATATTCTTACTTTACTTTACTAAGTCTTTACTTTGTGTAATTCTATATTTATTATAGTATTGTGGTGCCTTGTCTTAGCGGTATAGTTGACTTATACTAGATTGTGATCCTGTAACCAACTATTGTGTCCTATTCATCGCCTGTCATAGGGTGCTCTAGTTGCTTTGTATACAACTAGAGTAGTGAGAATTAGTGTAAGCGTGGTGCTTAGACTAAATCTTGGCTTTGATTACCGCTTGGTGCACGGATTGTTTGTGGGTACAAGCAGGTGGTGACAACCCTGTCTAGTCTTTGCATCCCACCACGTGTTTTAAGCAAGTACTTAAAAGATAGGCTCTATGTAAGAGTATAGCCGCTTCGGGTAGAGGTTTTTGTTGACAGTCGTTAAGCTCTAAATATAACCATCAACTATTGCATAAAAAGACCTAAAATAAATTATAAACAATAGTTGTAGGGTTTAAGACTAACGAGTTCCATGAGTTTTGCTTCTCCCGATGTTTTGCAGGAATATTTAAAATTGCGCCAAATAAAAGTATCTCAAAAGGTGAATTGGAGCACACCATTGCGAAGGGCTCGTCGAGACGATCGAAAAGGACCTATTGTGACGGAACCGCCTTAATCATAGGGCCCACGTGCCCCGTCATCGTCCCTAAGGACCTTTGACTAGTCTGCACGAGTTCCCTTTTGACTTAGGTGGCCCGTCGGGTCTCATAGGAAACCCTACTTTCCCCGAGGATCTCATTGTAAAGACCTTACAAGTATTACAACAGTTTACACAAATGAGATAAATCAGAGTTAAGAGTGCGGAAGAGTTACATTAATATAGTTTTACAAATCTAGCTTACTTTATCCCAAACCAGAGCTTCGCAGTGGAGTAGCGATATACAACTAAACACCCTGCCCAAGGGTCTCATTATATACACATCTTCGTCCCTGCACGATCCGCTGACCGGCACGGTCCCACGCAGAACTGCACACTCAGTTTACCTGCAACAGGGGTTAACAAACCCTGAGTACATGGGGTACTCCGCAAGACTTACCCGACTAAAGGTGTAAAATTAGACTCAGGAATGCAGGCTGAGGGGAGTCAAGGTAAGGCTTGAGCAAGAGTCAAAGTATTTTGCAGAAAAGCATTTCTATCCTATTTCATTATTTGATCTCAATATTATTTTATTCATATACATAGTTCCAATATCAATTCTCGTATATTATGTACTCTCAAATTCATATTCATTCTCAAAAACAACACCTAGTTCCGAACCACTCTTCGCTGTAAGTGTGAGGATCATGTCTCCATTAACCGAGGAGCAACGTCGATTCGAATCCAAAAATACCCAGCTGGGGATCCCTATCCACACTGCATATGTAGCACTTAAGCTGGCATATGCCAACCCCGCCTACCACGGCTTTTCATACCCCGGAACCGGTCCTGCGCCACCTGAGAGCACAGTACCCCTCTAGTCTCCAGGCACGACGGCCACGAGGGTACACGCTACTCTCGCCATCTCTCCACTCCCAGTGCGTGATTGTCGGTTCCAGCAGTAGAGCCACCGGAGTCAGAGGCTTTCCGTAGTATGTGGCTAGTTGCAAAGTCATGATCATAGCAGGCCGACAACGAATGGTCCCTAATATTTTTCCGTTAGAAACCATGCATTGGGACTCTAACCCAAGTACACTGGTAACTACCCGGTTTTCACATCCCTTTCCCGATGGCGACGAAAGTTGGGACTCTAACCCAAACAGTTGGCCATCCAAATGGGAAAACCCATCCACGTTGATGATAATGGACTGGCCAAGTACACCATCACCAAACGAGGACAATACCAATCCCATAAAATGATTCATTTGTTTCATATCATCACAGTTTTTAAAATAGCATTTTTGCAACTCTATCATTAAGCATGACTAAGCATTTTTCAATACTTTAAATAAATCAGGGTCTTAGGTATAATATGTGGTCAAGGAAAGGTAATGCATCAATGGGTTATCACTCAACTTCTAATAACCTAATGCAGTAGATTAACTCAAGTGATAAATATTTTTAAACAACAAGGAGGGGCAAATGCACCGGGGCTTGCCTGTTGCTTGGAGCTGATAGGATCCCGAAGATGATCCCAAGAAAGACCCAACTCCACCGAGTGAATATCTTGCTCAGGGCTTGCTCCCAATAATAATTACCGCACGTTCACTACACGAGATAATAATGCAGGCTTAACATGATGTTATGTATGCCATGATGCATGAGATGCACTAAATTGTGAATTATTAGAAAGTAAACTTAGTTTAGAAAGTGAGTACAACTCTCCTTCACGATAAAGTTGTAAATCAACTTCACTAAACAAGGTGGTGATTTCATAATTAATTTATTGACCACTTTAACGGTCGTAGAAAACCTAGTTAATATTTCTATTAACTATATTAATCCTTATTAACCTTTTCTATCATCAAGTTAATCACGAACCATTCCGTTAAGTGCCAAGGATCATATTGGGTTGATGATCCAGGGCCACCACACAAACCAAAAGTCACATAACATCTTACAGGGAATACAATTAATTTGCTCACTTGTTTTCCAACCAAGAAACTCCTATGTGAGCTAGTTAAAGAGCTCGAAACATCATAACACAAACATAAAACATTCACCTTAGATTAATACATGGCAAGAAGTCATAAACAATATGCATGTGCCTGTTTACCCCAAAACTTTCACTAAATATCACATAAAAGTTTATTATTTGATTATTTAAGTTATATGGTAAACACCTCAAACAAATCCCAAATTTTAATGAGAGTTAGGTGATTATAAATCATGACCAAGGTACAAATTTCACATGCTCAGGTTTTATAAATTAATTACTGCAAAATAACAAGTTTATAATGCAACAATACATTGGAAAAACAAGATAAATGTGAAACTCAACATTTTCTGAAACATCATCGCCATATTATTGATTCCCAAGCTACCACAACATCATGAAAAGGCAGTGGAGCACCATTCTCAATTTTTACACTTACATATTATTTATAATGCATTTAAATCTACCTATTAGGCATCAAACAAGTTAAATCAATAACTCAACCATACATGCACCATAAATCATGAAAGTTTAACCAGACATCACACATCACTCAGAGAGTCTACCACTAAATTTGCATGTTATTTGGAGCAATACAACTATAGGTACAAAAATAACAAGCAAAACAATCATTTATTTCCTATTTAAAAAGATTAAAGTAAAACACCTTTAAAATAGTAAACAACCTTCATGTTTTATATCCCTATTGTTTAGTGTATTTTATTAGAGGACTAACAAAATTAGAATCATAGTTGTTGGACTTATATTTCTCAAAATATAGCCAAAAGCAAGTTAATAAATCTCCTAAACCACTTTTCCTAATTAATTTCTACAGCACAAAAATGTAAACAACACAACACATTTTATGGATCTAACATGCAGAGTATTTAACAAGAGAACTAACAAAACTTGTTTCACTATTTTTAGAACTACCAAACTGGAAATATAAATTTCTGAACATCAACAAGAAATCTAAACACCTTAGTGTAGTATTGGAATCCAGTGGGCCCACACGTCATTTGCACACAAGAGAAAACAGAGAGGAGCTCATGCTGTTCTTCTTCTTCCTCGGTTCGACGAACAGAGCAGAGCCGGCGAGTCGGAGCCCCAGCTCGTCGCTGGCGGCTTCTCCGGCGAGGGTGAGCATACCCACCTGCTCCCCGCGAGCTCGCGCACGTATCTAAGCACTCAGTTGAAACAAATAGGACGCCCCGAGGAGCTCAGTGACGGTCGTGGCGGCCACGGCGGTGCGCTGTGGCATGGTTTGTTCTGGTGGAAGGGCTGCGGTAGCATTGGAGCAAAAGGTGATGCGAGGAACAGGAGCTCACCAGGACTTCGATTCGCAAGACAGGAGTCGCTGCAGAGACACGACATCGACATCGAAGCCGGTGCAGTGACGCGGACAGAGCGACAAGCTCGCGTTCCGACCTCCCTGCACGATGGCTAACAAAACCACTTGGTCGACGAGCCTCACGGGGACAAAGGGAGACCAAAACAAGGTATATTTGGGGTACGTTTCACCGTGAAGAGCCGGCCATGGATGAACCGAGCACGGCGGTGCTCTACCGGCCGCGGAGAAGAATCTCGCCTCCCTGACGATTTCGGCAACCAACAAGGGCTCTAATGGTTTCAATCGAAGCACTAGGAAGTGAATTAAGTTTTGGAAAGATGGAGAGGATGGAGAGGCACTGAGCACGGCTAATTTTTGCCGGCGACTGGAATTCTGACGGCAACGACCGGAAAAGAAGGAGCTGAGAACGACGACGCCGGCGACTTATATATAGCGGCAGAGGATGCACGACATGGAGATGGCCCCTACGGCCCGGCCCCGATGGCGACACGCGGCTGGCCAGCCCCGGGCATCGCCGGCGACCGGCGCGCACACGCGCGCCTGCACCTGGGCAGGAACAGAGCCGGTCCCCCCCTCTCTACTCTAGATAGGATGCAAAAGGTCAACTTCTATTTTGAACTAGATCTCCCTATTTTATATAACAATAGGAAAAATTCTAAAAATAAAAGTCATGCCAAACTTTGTGAAGATCATTTTTTCTTTTTGGACCATATTCAAAATTTTGCACCAATTTGAAAATATGAAAAAGGGGGTAAATCCAAATTTTAAATTTAAACTGTATTTTTAAAATTACTTTTAATTTTCCTCAACAAGTTGAGAATTAGTAAAAATAGAAGTTGTTCTACTCAGTGAGTTCTACAACTCTTATTAAGGAAGTTTTGTCAAATTCTTATTAATTTTTGAATTGATATTTCAAATTCAAATTTCAAGGTATTCTTTTGGGTTTAATTAAAATTTCCACAACAGAACTTCAAAATCTCCAAAAATAAAAGTTGTTCCATTTTGAAAGGGCTAAAACTTTTATTAAGGAAGTATTACCAGATTATTGCTACTTTTTGAATTTATATTTTAAATTTAAACTTTAAATTATAAACTAAGGTTTTATTTTGAATTTATTCTTAATAACTTCAAAATCACCCGAAATAGAAGTTGCTCAACTTTTAAAGATTTACAACTTTTGTTTAAGGCCCAATACCTAATTATGCTTAGTTTTTGATTTAGGGTTTTGGGTCCGATGTAGGGTTTTTAAATGATTCCTTTTAAATTTTCTTTTTGGATTTAAAGGCATACACACAAACAAATATTTGAATTATAAAGCCACTCCAAGATAACTAAGTACAATCACATGTGAAAATAAAAATTTTTAATTAGTGCACAGTGATCAGGTTTGATGCGGGATGATTTGCAACTAAGGATGATGACATGGCAGGTTTTAATTAACCGTAACACAAGGGGTGTTACAGCCTTCCCCCCTTAAAATAAATCTCGTCCCGAGATTTAAGATGCGGCTAAAGCCTTAGATTTAGTAATGGAAAGGAAAGTCAGTCAAGAAATCATTTTCAAACTTGACTATAGAGCAAGTACAGGTCTTACATTTGTTAGGACTTGAAAGGGGTAAATTATTTTTAAAGGTGGGCTAAGAACTTAAGAATATTTTCAGGTGATTAATTCTCTGATCTCTCGGGTAGCTTCTTCCCATGAAGACTAATTCCAACATATTTGTACATCATCCTGTTGAAGTCCTCTGAGTAACATGATCTCTTTTTGGTTTATGACTCTCACTGGATATTCGGAGTGTGTCAGATCTAGTTCAATTTCAACTTCTACGAAGTCAATAACTCGATTTGACATTTGAAGTTACTCCTCAAGTGGTGACACCTGAAATACATCCTGTGCAGCTGACAAATGTTCGAACGCTTGAGTTGATAAGCTACTAGTCCATACTTCTCTTACTACCTGTTATGATGAAGATTCTTATTTGACCTAATCAGTTGTTTCTCAACACTAAAACTTGAAACCATTTCTGCGACCCAACAAACACCATTGTGATGCGGGAGACCGAAAAAGACACGTCGGCGAAGCAGAACCCGTTTGGGCCCAGAGCAGCGCCAGCCGGCCCTAGGGTGGGGCCGGGCGGCCCTCCACTGCGCTGCCCTTCCTTGGCACCTAAGCAAAGTATCCCGACGTCGATCTAAGGTCGGTTTGATCCGACGGTGCATATAACATGAGACGCGGATCGATGATGTGGCGGTTTCTTGCTCCCTACTCCACCTTGGCCTATATGTGGATACCCCAGGCCCCTCCAGAAGGCATTCTACATCCCAGTGCTTCATATTCTCTACATAAATTAGGGCTAGTAGGGTCCCTCTAGTTGATCTAGTTCTAGTTCATCTACTTCTAGTTTTAGATCTAGTTCTTCTAGTTGTAAAGAGGGAGAGAGAAGAGGAGAGAGAGGAGGAGGAGCCGGGTCTGTCGGATCTTCCTCAACATTGTACGTTTGCAGTATCTGGTTCGTCTTTCAGCAATCTCCAGGTTCTTCAATTTATAATTTCTGAGTTCTTTAATTACTTTTAGTATTTACTTTTAAGTTATTTATTAGTTTCCCGCTTGCATTAAGTGCTCTAGTCTTTGCAACACTATAGTAGTAATTAATAGATTAGACGTGGTGTTTAGTCTTGTGATTACTTGGAAGTGCACCTAGCCCTACGTATAGTTATGGTAGCCCCAGATAGTGATAGCCCTGACGGCCGACGTATTCCACCACGTTCGGGTTAAGAGTTTGTAGGACCGTAGTCGGAACTTCCTAGTCCCCTTCTCATCTCAGTCTAAGGCTAGTGTTTTGATGTCCCAAAATAAGTACACTTATAGTATCCTTGATTCTTAGATCATCTAGAGAGCTTAGGAAATCTTTCTCTCTCTCCCCACAAAAACTTATATATTTATCCTTGGGTGATCTTGGGACCCTATTAGTACACTTCACGTTCCCCGTGGAAATCGATACCCTGGAATACTCTTGGGTGAAAGCTACAGTGGTATCCGTGCGCTTGCGGATTAATCTGTTTGCGTTAGGAAACATCAACAAGCTTTCTGGCGCCGTTGCCGGGGAACGGTAGCTGTGCTAGTTAAAAACCAAGTTCGTCCTTTTCATTTTTTACCACCATTTTTATCATACCACATGGATTCAACTCCTATATATAAATTTTCTGCTCCAAAGTGTGAGTTGTTGGAGCCTCCACCATCATCACATCCTATACTTACAATGGCTATGAGCTTCGCCCTGCTTTCATAGCAATGGTTCGGGAGCAAACTTTCTCTGGAGAAGATGGCAAAAATCCATACATCCACCTACGGGAATTTGAGCAATTGTGTTCGTGCTTCAACATTTCAGGCATGACACATGAGACCTTAAAATGGAAATTGTTTTTGTTCTCTCTTTCTGAGAAGGCAAAACAATGGTATGCTCGTACCGTTAGAAGTGTAGATGGAGACTGGGATGAACTTCGAGACAAATTTTGTCTTGCTTTCTTCCCTATTTCTAGGATTACCACTCTTCATTTAGGAACTCTTTCTTTTCAACAAAAGGAGAAGGAAACTTTAGGAGCAGCCTGGGCACGATTTTCAACTTTGATCACTTCTAGCCTATATTTGTCTATGCCTGACAATGTTCTTTTACAACACTTCCATTATGGCCTTAGCAAAGTAGCTGCCCTTTTTCTCGATGTCTCTTCTGGAGGATCATTCTCTCATAAGACCGTTAGTGAAGGAAAAGCTATCCTTGATAAAATCCTTAAAAACACCCCTACACTAGCGTCTATGATGAATTCCCCGAAAAAGTCGAGCCAAGCCCCGAAAAAAAGAGGAGGAACACGCAGCCGAATTAGAAACTCCAATTGATTCATCTCGTGATTTGGTTGTTGAAAAACCTCCCAATAAGGGAACACTAAACAAACTAGAGGATAATGAACCATCCCCTTTAGAGTTTTCCTTTGAATTCGAGGAAGATATATTTGAAGATTATGGAAATACCTCGTATTTTCCTGTCCAAGCGAGACCTCTGGCGCTGACAACACCACCCGACCAAGATGAAAAATTGGCCCACATAGAACACATCAAAAGCCTATCTTCAGTCCTGAGTTATGAATGGCTAAGAGAAGCCGAGTTATCTCCTGAGGTAGCTCGAATCACCTCTCCTTCAACCATTCTTCTATGCCAAATTCAAAGGTCCGCTAGGAACATCCATTATAATTCATCCGTCGGGATAAACTTCATTTCAAAGGCATTAGCCGATATTCTTTTCCCCGATGCTTCCTTAACACCATTAGGAAAACTTCTTCAAAGTCCATCAGGATTCATTCTTGAAAGCCTGGGGGTTTTAAGGTTTGTTCCTATCACTATCAAGAACTCTGGGATAAATTTAGATTTTCATATCTTCGACATCTCAGAGATTCCTCTCTTGATTGGCATTCCAATCATGAGGCTGCTATAGGAAAAATCCTTACGAGGTCACTTAGACTTCAAGGTTGGGAATTCCACTATTGACATTCCTCTTGCTCGATCCATTAACACATTTGTGGAACCCAAACCTGAACAAGACCCCATGAAGGAAGTTATGATGGCAACACTAGAAGAATTGGCTCAACCTACCTTCGATGATGAACACTTTGTTCAAGAAGAGGAAGAGTTAGCAGAGCCCATTGAGCTCGACAAAAATGAGGAACCACCACCTCCTTCGATCGAGCTCAAACCGCTCCCTCTTGGCCTAAAATATGTTTTCTCCATAACAATCGGAACACCCCGGTGATCATTGGTGACAAGCTATCCAATCTTGAAACCCAACAACTTATCACCTTCCTAGAGAAACATAAGTCTGCCATAGGCTACTCCCTTGAAGACCTCAAGGGCATTAGCCCTGCTCTCTACACACATTGCATCCCTATCAAGCAAGATTGCACACCTTCAAGGGAGCCACAACGAAGACTTAACAACGCTATGCAAGAGGTTGTTAAGAATGAGGTCCTCAAACTCTTGCATGCTGGGATTATTTATCCCATGCCATATAGCGAGTGGGTTAGCCTGGTCCAAGTAGTGCCAAAGAAGGGAGGCATGATGGTCGTTAGGAATGAGAAAAATGAACTCATCCCTCAATGAACCGTCACTAGGTGGCGGATGTGCATTGATTACCGGAAGCTCAACATGGCCACTAAGAAGGATCACTTTCCGCCACCGTTCATAGACGAGATGTTAGAATGGCTCGCGAACCATTCCTTCTTTTGCTTCCTTGATGGATATTTCGGGTATCTTCAAAGTCCGATCCACCCCGATGACCAAAGTAAGACTACTTTCACATGCCCGTATGGAACTTACGCATACCAACGAATGTCGTTTGGGTTATGCAATGCTCCAGCTACTTTCCAATGGTGCATGATGTCTATTTTCTCAGACATGATCGAGAAAATCATGGAGGTATTCATGGATGACTTTACCGTCTATGGAAAAACCTTCGCTGATTGTTTGGAGAGTTTAGATAGAGTCTTACAGTGGTGCGAAGAAAAGCACTTAGTCCTAAACTGGGAGAAATAACATTTTATGGTTCGGGAAGGAATTGTGCTAGGACACAAGGTGTCCGAACGAGGGATAGAGGTGGATAGAGCAAAGATTGAAGTTATTGAACAACTTCCACTTCCCAGGAATGTGAAAGGGATCGGTAGCTTCCTGGGACATGCAGGGTTCTATAGGCGCTTTATTAAAGACTTTTCTCAAATTGCTAGACCCCTGACTAGTCTCCTAGCTAAGGATGCCCCTTTCATCTTCAATGATGAGTGCCATGCAGCCTTTCAAACCCTCAAAAAGGCACTTATCTCAGCTCCGATTATTCAACCACTTGATTGGAACCTTCCATTTGAGATCATGTATGATGCTAGTGACTTTGCGGTTGGAGCCATTTTAGGACAAACCAAGGATAAGAGGCATTACGCTATATCCTATGCTAGCAAAACCTTGTCTGGACCTCAGCTCAACTATGCTACCACTGAAAAAAGAGCTTTTGGCTATTGTCTTTGCGATAGACAAGTTTAGATCCTACTTAGTGGGAGCAAAGGTAATCATTTACACAGATCATGCTGCTCTTAATTACCTCTTTACTAAGAGAGATGCTAAACCTCAGCTAATTTGATGGATTCTTCTACTCCAAGAGTTTGACATAGAAATAAGAGATAAGAAAGGAGTAGAGAACTCGGTAGCCGACCACTTGTCTAGGATTCAGTACAAAGGAGCACATGAGTTACCCATCAATGATAACCTAAGGGACGAAACCCTTCTCAAGATAACACACTCTGATCCATGGTATGCAAACATTGTGAACTTTATGGTGGCAGGCTATGTCCCACCTGGTGAAGACAAAAGAAAGTTGATCCATGAGAGTCGTTTTCACCTGTGGGACGAGCCATACCTATATCGAGTTTGCTCTGATGGATTGTTGAGACGATGTGTCCCAATGGCTGAGGCTGTTAAGATTATGAGAGATGTCACGCCCCGCCATATGGAGGAAATTATGGAGCATTTCGGACACATGCCAAGATCTGGCAAAGTGTTTTTTTCTGGCCAACGATGTATGCAGGTACAAAGGAGTTTGTTAGACGATGGCACCGATGTCAAAAATAAGGGAATATAAATTCGCGAGATGCGATGCCTCTAAGAATAATCTCCAAGTAGAACTCTTTGATGTTTGGGGGATTGATTTCATGGGGCCATTCCCTAAGTCCGGAAATTGCGAGTATATCTTGGTAGCCATTGATTACGTATCCAAATAGGTAGAAGCGCTGCCATGTCGAGCTGCTGATTCTAAATATGCCAAGAAAATGTTCCATGAAGTCATATTTCCTTGCTTTGGTGTACCTCGTATGGTCATAAGTAATGGAGGGTCTCAATTCATAGATAAGGTCTTTCGGAGGTACCTAGCAGAACACGGAGTTCGTCACAACATCGCAACACCATACCACCCTCAAATGAGTGGTCAAGCAGAAACATCCAACAAACAAATCAAAAATATTCTGCAAAAGACTGTAGATGAGATGGGTAGGGGATGGAAGGATAAACTCCTTGATGCACTTTGGGCATACCGAACTGCATACAAGACACCGATTGGCATGTCACCTTACCAACTTGTATATGGAAAAACATGCCATTTGCCTGTTGAGTTAGAGTTCAGGGCTCATTGGGCAATCAAGAAGTGGAACATGGATCTTCATCTAGCTGGTAGGAATCATCAAATGTAACTATCTGAGCTTGAAGAATGGAGAGAAAAGGCTTATCACAACTCCAAGATTTACAAGGAAAAAACAAAAAGATGGCATGATAAGAGGATCAAGCACAAGGAGTTCAAGCCTGGAGACAAAGTTCTATTGTTCAATTGAAGAGTAAAGCTCTTTGGACATGGTAAGCTGCGAAGTAAGTGGGATGGACCTTACGAGGTCGTAGACACTTCAACCCATGGAGCCATCACCATCCGAAATGATACAGGTAACATTTTTAAGGTAAATGGCCAACGGTTGAAAGTTTATCTTGAACCACAAATCAACTTGGGTGAGAAAGTAGATGTGATTGAGTTCATAGAATTCTCACATTAAAACTCACTCAACCTTTCTCATAAAATTGGAACCCTTCCTTAGTTTAGAGTATTAGAATTTAGATTTTGTTTTCATTAGTTAGTTGAATAAATGTTGACTCTCTGGTGCTTCTCACCAGAAGAGTTCCTTTGTTTTCACTGTTTTCTGTCTATGAATAAAAGCCAAGTATAGTTTTGGAGAAGTGTAGGGGAATGCAACACTCCCATGGTGAAGAAGGCGCTGAAGTACAAAACATGAACGATAAAAGGGACTGCACACAACTTGTGGAAATCGGTTTGATTCTCTTTCACTTGTTCATATGTTTACCTTCTGCTTGCATTACTTGCACTTGTTTAAGCATGCGAATTAAAAAGAACCAAATTCCACACTTAGATTTAAAATTTGAAAGTTGATATGAGTATATCATTTTAAGATTGGCATGCATAATGATTACTCCTGACATATACTTGCTGCTTGTGGGAAAAACATCACATAGGAAAATCATATTGACTAAGTTGTTGTGAAGTGTGATACAATTCTGGCGTAGAAATCCTACTGAATCTAGTCAAGGTGCTTGGAGAATTTTCTTTTGATAAAAATTATAAAAACCATAGTATCACATACTCCTCAATGGCGATAAATTCCCACCAGAGCCATATACATGCTTATAGGATAGAAACCTTCCACATACTGCTTGCTTTTTGTTGAGTTTTGTCAAGTCTTGTTGACACTTGTTGAGAGATTTATCATACTCCCAAGATCAAGATCACGTATACCCACATACATATGTCGCTTCTACACTGGAAGTACGCAAACATATGCCTTTCATCCACCTCAAAATGTTCTACTCCTACACTGGGAGAGAACACCAAAAATATTCTTGCTAGGTTTATCCAAATAAATGCTCCAACTTCTTGTTATTATCTTTCAAAAGTGTTGTTGCAGAGAAGAGGCATGAGGCTAGGCAAAAGTGTGAGATGTGAGAGAAAACAATGGGTACAAAGATGCCCGCCTGAGAGGTAAAAATGGACAAGTGTCTGAATGAATAAAACAATGGGTACTCAGATGCCCGCCTGAAAAAAAAAAGCTAGCCTATGTTGTCCTGCAACAAAAAGCCTCAAGTTTCAAAAAGATAGATTTGCTACAAGGAGCAAAAGTAGAATTAGGTTAGCCACTAAATATTCCACACACATGCACATCTTGATCTAAGAGTATGACATTTCCCTCCTTGGATCCGGGGTTTGATTTTACAACATATGCAAGGTAAGTATGCTATATTTTCCTACCCAAAACTCCACATAAGCTTTTTAGAAGTAGGGAGGATAAGAAGCCAATACTCATATATGCCTTGGTGAGGAATCATTCACCACTGAGCGACCGAGAGTACCATTCAAGGAGTATAAAGTGATCTATGTCTTCTTTTGTGAAAATGTAAAAACTCCAAGTTGCCGAGATAGGAATTCGGGAAGATAACTTCGCTTTGAGAGTTGTTCCACTTTTCAACCAATCAAGAAGATATGTTAGCCACTCCACATACCCCGCAGGTGCAAGGAATGTTTTGGAATAATCTACATACTAGATCCATTCTTGAATAGTTATATTTAAATTTATCCTAACATTTACTCGGGACGAGCAAAAAGCAAGTGTGGGGGAACTTGTTGACGGTCGTTAAGCTCTAAATATAACCATCAACTATTGCATAAAAAGACCTAAAATAAATTATAAACAATAGTTGTAGGGTTTAAGACTAACAAGTTCTACGAGTTTTGCTTCTCCTGATGTTTTACAGGAATATTTAAAATTGCGCCAAATAAAAGTATCTCAAAAGGTGAATTAGAGCACACCATTGTGAACAGCTCGTTGAGACGATCAAAATGGACCTATCATTTGCTATATTTGGAGTTCGGACTCAAAATCTGCGACCCAACATACACTATTGGACTGCGGGAGACCGAAAAAGACACATCAGCGAAGCAGAGCCCGTTTGGGCCCAGAGCAGCGCCGGCCGGCTGTAGGGTGGGGCTCAGCGGCCCTCCACTGCGCCGCCTTGCCTCTGGCTTCTGGAAACTTCCTCCCACGCTTCCTTGGCACCTAAGCAAAGTATCCCGACGTCGATCTAAGATCGGTTTGATCCGACGATGCATATAACATGAGACGCGGATCGATGACGTGGTGGTTCCTTGCCCTCTACTCCACCTCGGCCTATATAAGGATGCCCTAGGCCCCCTCCAGAAGGCATTCTACAGCCCAGTGCTTCATATTCTCTACATAAATTAGGGCTACTAGGGTCCCTCTAGTTGATCTAGTCATAGTTCATCTACTTCTAGTTTTAGATCTAGTTCTTCTAGTTGTAAAGAGGGAGAGAGAAGAGGAGAGAGCGGAGGAGGACCCGGGTCTATCAGATCTTCCTCAATATTGTACTTTTGCAGTATCTGGTTCGTCTTTCAGCAATCTCCAAGTTCTTCAATTTATAATTTCTGAGCTCTTTAATTACTTTCAGTATTTACTTTTAAGTTATTTATTAATTTCCCGCTTGCATCAAGTGCTCTTGTCTTTGCAATGCTAGAGTAGTAATTAATAGATTAGACGTGGTGTTTAGTCTTGCGATTACGTGAAAGTGCACCTAGCCCTACGTATAGTTGTGGTAGCCCCAGGTGGTGACAGCCCTGACGGCCGACGTATTCCACCACGTTCGGGTTAGAGTTTGTAGGACCGTAGTCAGAACTTCTTAGTCCCCTTCTCATCTCAGTCTGAGGCTAGTGTTTTGATGTCCCAAAATAAGTACATTTATAGTATCCTTGATTCTTAGATCATCTAGAGAGCTTGGGAAATCTCTCTCTCCCCACAAAAACTTATATATTTATCCTTGGGCGATCTTGGGACCTAATTAGTACACTTCGCTTTCCCCGTGGAAATCAATACCCTGGAATACTCGTGTGAAAGCTACAGCGGTATCCGTGCGCTTGCGGATTAATGTGTTTGCATTAGGAAACATCAACAGTTTTGTCCTCTACTGTTTTGGTCTATCCCTAGCACTCAAGAAGTAAGGTAGCAGTCTAGGTATTTCATCTATTTGTTAAGGTTAAGTTAACAGGAGTAAAGTAAGGAACATAGGAGTCCTGTACTCACTCATTGTCCTCCCACCTAGCTATACTCTACTAGTTATCCTTTGTTATCCTAAACCTTGTCTTGTCTCTGTGTCATTGTTTTTCTTCTTTATCAACTTACCCCCTTATCACTAGTTGGTGCTAATTTGCAATAGACTTGAGGATCTCTCTTTTATTAACATTCGTAGCTACCGCTTTCCCTTGGGATAAAATAAATAACGATACCTTGGAATACTCCCAGGTAAAGTGCTACAGCGGTATATTCTACGCGCTTATGGAATTATCCAATAGACATAAGAAATACCACCAGGCACTTCTGGCGCTGTTATCAGAGATAGCCTAACACCCTGTCTCTGGTGATTGCGCTATGAAGTGTCAACAAGCATTTCTGCCGCCGTTGCCAGGGAAAGCATCGGCCTAGGAATATTAATAAAATTGAATCCAGAGTCTATTATCAGTTTAGTTATCAATTAGTGTTAGGGGCTTACCCCCTGTCTGTGTTTCTCGTTACCGTGAAACTAGACAGTGCATGAGTGGTTTCCAATTGCCGTCAAACTTTGTTTAAGATCCTGAGCAATTGTTGAGGAGAACTAGACGCCGTCAAGTTCCCCCTCAAATGTTCATCTCAGACCTGAATCCGTTCGAGGAAAGAAGCTCCACACTATGACCCAAAGAAGTCATGGCCCAAAAGACCATCTCTGAGTACTCTGCACCATCGGCTGACAATGTCATCACTGGTCCACACCTTAACTTGGGGATGCTACTTTTGCGCCCAAGCCAGCGCTTATCAATATGGTGCAAGCCAACCCGTTCTGTGGAAAGCCGCATGAAGACACCAATGCCCATCTCCAGCACTTCTTGGAGGTGTGCGGTACCTTCACTATCAAGAATGTCTCAGTAGACGCCATCCGTCTTCGCTTGTTCCCATTCTCACTGCTTGGAAAGGCGAAGCAATGGTTTTGTGCCAACAAGAATGAAGCTGCCACTTGGGAGAGGTGCGCCAACGCATTTCTCAATAAATTCTTCTCGATGGGCAAAACCAGCGCCCTTCGTGGAAGATTTCGAGCTTCCAACAGCAAGCTGATGAGATGATTCCCGAAGCATGAGAACATCTCTAGGAGTACATTCGTGCATGTCCTCATCATGGGATTGAAGAATGGGAATAGGTGCCTGGAGGAGCATTGTTGCAAAACAATGTTAAGGATGCTAAAGACCTCATTGAAAAGATGGTGATCAACCAAGGATGAAATGAGAAATGTCTCCTGCCCAAGAAGAGGGGTATGCACACCATTCATGAGGTGGACATGCTCTCAGCCAAAATGGACCTCTTGATGAAGAAGATTGAGTAAGGTTCCAAAAAGGAACAAGAGGTCATTTGACCCCGCTCCACCGCACGAGCCGTTGAAGCTGATCCATGGTGCGAGGTATGCGGTAGAGGAGGTGAGCTTCATCAACAGCAACATTAATAATGGGTACCGATCCTAGCAACATGGAGGATGAAACTTGCGCCCCTTCTACCAAGGTAACCAAGGTAATGGTTACAACAATAATTACAATAATTCTTATGGTAACCAACCTTCTATGAAAGATCTTGTCTTAGGCCAATCTAAAATCAATGATAGTATAACAAGAAAATGATGGCCAATGATAAGATTCTTGAAAATCTTAGTGAGAAAATGGATAGCTTTGCCACTGCTACTGAAAAATCAATTGAGCTTTAATAAAATTCTAGAAACACAATTAACTCAAATAGCAGCAGCTGTCCCATCCTTCGAACAAGGTAAGATCCCAAGGAAGCCTGAGGAACCGGTTGAGGGTGTCAGGTTAGTATCTACAAGGTTTGGTAAGCTTCCACCCAGGGCAAACTAGGGTTGCCTTCTTGACCCACCATTTATGGCCAAAAAGAGTGACCCCGGCCATCCAACCATTACCTGCGAGATCGGACCGCACACCTTCAACAACGCCTTCTGCAACCTTGGATCAGGGGTTAACATCATGTCGAAGGTAATGTATGAAAATCTGCTAGGGAGACCATTATATCCCACGTTTGTCAAATTGCAGATGGCCGATCAATCCATCTGGTTCCCTGAAGGATTGGCAAGGGACATCCTTATCAAGGTTTAGGACGAATACATCCCTGCCGACTTCATCTTCCTTGACATAGGCGCCGATGACGAAGTGTTGACGGTGGAGAACGTTAACTTTTATTAGAACTTTAGACACAAAAGGATACACGAATACACACTAGTCTAGGGTTTTAACTGACAATTTCCACGAGTTTTGCATATTCTGTATTTTCCAGGCATTATTCCAGAAAAGCGTAAAAGAGAGATTAAAGTGCTTAAACATTACGAAACTTATCTGCAAAGGCAACGATCGTTATCAGGATGTGGGAAGCATCTAGAAGACACCCGAAGCAACCGAGGCCCCAGACCCTGCTAGGTAGGGCCGATCGGCGCTAGGGTGGGGCTGGGCGGCGCCCCCTGCTAGGGTTTGGCCCCGCCTTCTGGAATGTTCCTCGACCGCCTCCTACGATGCATCTTGGCCCTTGGTTAAGTCGGTTTGATCCTGCGGCACACGTTCATCCCACCGAGCTATAAATAAAGGG
Organism: Eremochloa ophiuroides; assembly: GCA_038502445.1. NCBI lineage: Eukaryota > Viridiplantae > Streptophyta > Magnoliopsida > Poales > Poaceae > Eremochloa > Eremochloa ophiuroides. The sequence continues at coordinate 53,541,307 of JAHLJS010000002.1, forward strand.
GCAGACCCCCTCCCTGGAGGCATCCCATTATTCATCCAAGGCATCAAGTCTTCGGTCAAGCCATCAAGAGCCTTCTAGTTCATTAAGAGCCCTCTAGTTGATAGTTCTAGTCTAGTTAGATTAGAAGTGGAGGAGTTCTAGTTCTTCAGCGGGATATCCAGATAAGTCGTTCTGGCCGCGAAGCCGAGTAGTTCTTTCTAAGCCGAGAATTGGTGTGACATGGATAGACATATTCTGGAGGTAGGAAGGATGTGCGGAGACACCATTTTACCATAGTCAGGTCAGGGACCTGCACTTCCTGTGAGTGGGTTTGTCTCTGAGAATATGGCCCCCGCCAAGCTCGCGATATAATATGACTCAGAAAGATCTAACGGTGACCAAAGAAGCCACTGATCAGGCTGACGTGGTTTGTGATTGGCATATTTGCCAGCTGGTACAATCGATTCGAATCGCTCTCCTGGTTAGTGAGAAACTGAACTGATCTTCTGGTGAGGTAGAGGTTAACAACTTGAACATATTGATTATGGTGAGATGAGGTTGATATCTGTGGATATCGGAAATCATATGGTTGTATTGTTTGCTATAATATCAAGTGATTGTTTAGTATAGCTGCAAACCTTAGCTTAATCGCTTAACTGAAATCGAAGCTAAACCATATCTAAAATTTATAAGTTGAGGAACTACTGTAGTAATGCTTTTTATGCAAAATGTTGCTATCCTCTGAGCTCCACCAAATAAGCCTGCATATCCTTGAGAGTCTTTTTATTTACTTCCTGTCGGGTAAGTCTAGCTGAGGACAATTGAGTACTCAGGGTTTTATTCCCATTGTTGTAGAAGGAGTGGTCTACTATGCTTATTGCAAGAACTGCTTCACCCCTGCGGGCGAAGAAGATTAGACCTGAGAGAAGGTCGTTATCCATCTTTAGCTTTTGTAAGATGCTGTGACACGGTCAGCTGGTGGTACTCGTATGTGAACTACGTTGTTTCAAAACTATGTTGATTTCCGCTAGTGTTACATTTATGTAAAAGACTATGTTGTACTCTGATGTTTTAATTCGGTTGTGAACTTATGTATCATGTGATGGGTTGTTGCTGAATTTGTAAGATCCTTGGGGTATGTTCTGTTTAAAATGTCTGAAATCTTTCGAGATTTCCGGACTACCGGGTTTATATTGGCTCAAGTGTGACTTGATTGCTACTAAATTGGCGATCGTCGTACTTGTGCTCATATAAATTGGTCGGTTCTGTTACAGCAGTAACACCCCAGGTGTTAGTCACGAGCTAACCAGCGAGTGTGGACCTAACCAAGTTATGTCAATAAATAATCTTGATCACTGTCTCACATTCATCTCCATCTACCATGACTATTGGAAGAGTCTCATAAAGATCCAAATCAAGAATCCACTTGAAATAGCAAATCATATGCTTGTTTGGATTTATTGATTTAGGAAATATGAGCATGCAAAGTCAATCAAATCTTGCAACCTTGACCAAACAACTCTATTTGATCTCTATAACAAAAGTCATGGAGGACTCATGTTGAGCAAATGCCAAGAAAATACCTTTATTGGCCTAAACATCTACTTTGAACTCTCTAATTACATTAGTTTGACCAAAGTGGAAATATTATTTTGGAGCATGATATGAGGTTTGACCAAAAATAAGAGTTGCAGATCTTTTGGAGTACAACAAATGTTATTTTTGGACTAAGTCATGATTCAACCTCTAAGTGCCTCAAAAAGTGGACACAAGACAGAAGAAAAATCTGATTTCAGGACTTGATTAAATTAAGAGTTGCAGATCTTTTGGAGTACAACAAATGTTATTTTTGGACTAAGTCATGATTCAACCTCTAAGTGCCTTAAAAAGTGGACACAAGACAGAAGAAAAATCTGATTTCAGGACTTGATTAAATTCTAAGTCTGAATTCCATGCCATTTTCAATAATGTGCTGCGTTCTCCAAATTTAGTTAAGTAACTTGAGTTGGACCAAAAATAGAAGTTGAAGGTAATTGGTCGAGGCACAACATATCCAAATTTGAGAGCAAACCGACTTTGTTTGACAAGGTGTTGACATACATTTGTGATCTATTTTATCACGTTGACAACATCAAGTTCGAAGATGAATATCTCCCAATCTAATCATCTACTGACCAAGCAACCTTAATCCATGTCGTAGAGTGTTCAGAGTTGAGCAAACTTCATAACCGGCCCTTCACCTAATTCGGCCCAGAAGCAGCCCAAATTAGGGCCCCAACATCGTCCCGACATCACCCTCCATGTGTTCATCAAAATGCTGCAAAGGTGGACGTGTGGCTGCAGCCACCAGAGCGCGCCCCACCATTGCTGCCTCCTCGCCCTCTCTCTCTGCCGCGTCTCTGCCCGAGAAAGGCGACGCCGGAGCACTCCCTCTCGCCCTCTGCTCATTCTCCACTCCTCTCTCGCCTCTCCTACCCAGTTCTCCCTCTCTCCTGTCCAAAGCTGGAACAAGCCGCCATGGCTGCCCTCTCGAGCTCCACCACCTCGCTGCTCTCCTTTCCCTAGCATCCCTCCGGCAAAATAAACAGCGCCACCATGTTCCTCGTCTCGCGCCATTCCTTCCGAGTCCATTTTCCAGCCCTCTTCGTCGCCGCAGCGCACCGCCGTCGGAGCTCCGACCGCCGGGCCGCCCAGCGCCGTGGCCGCGCCGCTACGGGCCACCTCGGGCCGCGCCACCGGCATCAGCAGATGCGCCGTCGACTGAGCTAGCTCCAGCTCCGTGCTGCTGCTGTCGGACGTCGGCTATCCAGAGATGGCCGGGCCGGTCTCCTCCCGGTCGCCCCTCGTCTTCACTGATCGCCCAGCGAACTGGAGGAAGAAGAAGCTCTCTGTATCTCTTTTGTGCCTATGACAAGTGGGACCCGCGTGGTCAATTGTGCATAAAAAATTGCAGGATTTGTGTTGTTGTTTAAAAATCCATATCTAGCTCTAGAAAGCTCCAAAAATTATGAAACTTGTTTTGTTTGATTCATGGTGAAGTGCTCTGCATGCTAGATCTAGAATATATAATATATTATTTGTGTTGTTGTGCTGTAGAAAATAGTTTTTAAAAAGTGGTTTAGGGAATCAATTAACTTGCTTTTGGCCATAATTTGAGAAATATAAGTCCAACAATTGTGGTTCCAATTTTGTTAGTCTTCTCATGAAATGCACTAGCTGATAGGAATATAAAACATATAGGTTATTTACTGTTTTAATGATGTTTCACATTAATCTTGTTAAATAGAAAATAAATGGTTGATTTACTTATTATTTTTGTAACTAGAGTTGTATTGCTCCAAATGGCATGCAAATTTAATTGTAGACTCTCTGTATGATGTCTAATGTACGGTTAAAATTTCATTATTTATAGTGCATGTATGACTGAGTTGTTGATTTATCTTCTTTGGTCCATATTAAGTAGATTTAAATACATTATAAATAATATATTGTGGTAAAAATGGAAAATGGTGTTCCACTACCTTTGTATGATATTGTGTTAGCCTGAGAATTAATAATATGGCTATGTTGTTTCATAAAATGTTGAGTTTCATATTTAACTTGCTCTCCAATGCTTTATTGCATTATAGATTTGTTCATTTTGTAATAATTAAACTATGGAACCTGAGCATGTAAGATTTGAACCTTGGGCATGATTTGTAATTAACTAGCTCTCATAAAAATATCAGCTCCATTTGAGGTATTTACCACATGACCTAAATAATTAAATAAAAGTCTTTTATGCAATAGTTGGTGAAAAGGTCGGTGAAAAATGGGCACATGCATACTTCTTATTACTCCTTGCTATAAGTTGGTCTGATATAAACATTGTGTTAGTATATTATGATGGTTGTGGCTGTATCAAAAGCTCATGTACATATGTATTCTTGGGTGGAAATCAAATAAAGACTTGTTTTGCATATGTGCTGAAATGGCTGCAGGAGCAGTCCCTGTAGTTGTGATGTTTTACACATGAAAATGATGTTGCATGTAAATATGTTCTTTACAAAAATTGTAGTTAACTTCATTTACTTGCTTGTCCTTGAATTTCATGATTGTAGGCCTGCTAGTTTTAGAGTTATAGAATTTAGAAGTCCGCTGTCAGGTTTTGCCTGTTTTCTGTGCAGACCTGAATGTTTATTTTGTTTGACAAATTTATGCTTTGAATCACCTCTTGGTGATAATAAAGAAGTTATAGTAGATTTCATTGGCTTTCCAAATTGTCTAGAATCATCCCTTTTGATGGTCTAGATCCGTAGTTACCATTGTTTGAAGTGTGAGGACAGAATCTATCCAAGTCTGGACAGAGCTACCTTCAATGTGTTGTTTGACGTTTATATGTATTGAATCATCTTAAGATGATAATAGCAAAGTTATAGAAAATTTCAATATACTGATTTACCTTACCAGCAAGGGTTCCATGTTTTAAGTCCGTAGAGCAGGACTTCTCCTTTTCTGGTTCATTCTTCGGGTGCTTCGATTGGTCCCGGAGATGGGGACCGTGATGATTGCACCTCTTTCTTCCGCCATTCCTTCTTGGTTGATGCTTACGACTCAGCGGAGTCATCCTTCTTTACCACCTCAGCTTTACATACCAGTTTGGCCTTTTTAGCTTTTGGTGTTTGGTTCTTCCGGTGGGGCGCATATTGAGGCTTATTTTTCCAAAAGTTCTTCCTTACCTATTGCATAGATATATAAACATTGAAAGGACATTTAATTCTCTTACCTGTGAGTTGGAAGTGAATTTGGTCGGATCCCACGTAGATGATAGTGTTAACGGTGTTGAGAAATGGCCTTCCAAGGATGACGGAGACTTCGTCATCGGCCCCCATATCAAGGATGATGAAGTCGGCAGGGATGTACTCGTCTTGAACCTCGACAATGATGTCCCTTGCCAATCCCTCGGGGAATCGGATGGATTGATCGGCCATCTGCAATTTGACAAATGTGGGGTACAAAGGTCCCCCTAGCAAATTTTCATGCAGTACCTTGGACATGATGTTTACTCCAGATCCAAGGTCGCAGAAGGCGTTGTTCAAGGTGTGTGGCCCGATCTCACAGGTGATGGTTGGATGACCGGGGTCACTCTTCTTGGCCATGAATGGTGAGGCAAGAAGGCAACCCTGGTTTGACCTGGGCGGAGGCTTACCAAACCTCATAGAAATTAATCTGACACCCTCAATCGGTTCCTCAGGTTTTCCTAGGATCTTACCTTGTTCGAAGGATGGGACAGTTGCTGCTATTTGAGCTAATTGTGTTTCTAGCATTTTATTAAAGCTCAATTGATTTTTCATGGCAGTAGCAAAGCTATCCATTTTCTCACTAAGATTTTCAAGAATCTTATCATTAGCCATTATTTTCTTGTTTATACTATCATTGATTTTAGATTGGCCTAAGACAAGATCTTTCAAGGAAGGTTGGTTGCCATAAGAATTATTGAAATTATTGCTGTAACCATTTCCTTGATTACCTTGGTAGAAGGGGTGTGAGTTTCATCGTCCTTGTTGCTGGGGTCGATACCCATTGTTGTTGTTGTTTTTTTGGAAAGGAAACCATGGGGCATTGCTCCCCGGTGATATATTAAAAGGAAAGGAAGTTACAACCACTTTACAGAGGAGTTAGCAGGAAGCTAACCAAAGGGCTTACCTAAGGTCCTTAAAAGAGGACCAGGAGACTAGGAGAACAAAACAAGGAGACAAAAACGGTTACAAAGAGTTGATCCAATTCATGGCCAAAAATCTATGAGCTTGAGGTAGTCTACAGAGTTGAAGTTTAACTTCACTCCTGAAGGTTGACTTCCAAACTGAGAGCGACGGCAAGGTCCTGTTAAAAATGAAGTCATTACGTTCCTTCCAGATACACCACGACGCAATCGTAAATAGATCCACGAAGTATATTCCTTGGTAGGTGCCATTTTGACATTCAAACATTTCCCAGACATTGTCATGATTGTTCCATTGAAAGGCAAGAGCAAACCATCGAGCAGAGGCAGAAGAGCAGTGAAAGAAGAGGTGCTAGACTGTTTCATCTACATTATCAAAACACATTTCACACTTATAACCTTCCTCTACATGTTTACCCCTTCTCAATATATCACGGGTGTTCAGTCTATCCATCAATAGGAGCCAGGCAAAGAACTTTAGCTTGGGCATACATTTGGCTTTCCAAATCCAACGCAAAGGTCCTGGTGCAATCACTGATTTGAAATGATGGTGATAGTATTTGCTGGACCTATATAAACCAGAGTTCCATTGGTACACCCACAGATCTTGTTCGGCATCACCTCGTAGTGATTCAATGTCAACTTGGAAAATAAGAAATTCATTATAAGCTGCTCTGGACATTGGGCGGTTAAAAAGTTCCAGATAATTTTCCACCTCTAAAGCTTGCTTCAGAGATAGCTTTTTGTGCAAAACGTACTCAAACAGATTAGGAAATTTGGTCGCTAGTGGCTGATGCTGAAGAATGATATCCTCCCAGAGGCTTACAGTATCTCCTATTCCTGGCAAACAATGAGCAATTCCTCTGAATTTGTTACTCAACTTTAAAATATCTCACCACCAGAAAATCCTTTTAGGGGTGTAAGGTGTGGCACCTTATGCTTGTAATAAGTATCCCAGATTAGCTGTACCCAAGGCACGTCTACCTTATTATAGAATTTGTGCAAGTGTTTAAGAAGAAGTGCATCATTCTGGAGGTACAGATTTTGAATTCCAAGTCCACCCTTTTCTTTTGGCTTTGTAACCATATTCCATGCAGCAAGATTGTAGCCTTTAGCATTAATATCTGAGCCTCTCCATAGACATTTCTTCCTGAAATTGTCAATAACATGAATCACAGTCTTGGGCAATTGCAGTGTGCACATAAAATAAGTGGGTATTGAAGAAACCACTGAATTGACCAGTTGTAATCTTCCAGAGTAAGACAAAAACATTGAGCTAGCTGAAAGTTTCCTCTCCACTCTGCAGATCAAAGGGGCAAAATCTTTCACCAGAGGCTTAGTTGTTCCCATTGGTAAACCCAAATAGGTGAAAGGAAAATGCCCTTGGATACATCCAAACACACCAGTTAGGAGAGGGATCATGTGCTCTGGCACATTTATGGGAACTAGACAAGATTTATGATAATTAACTTTAACCCAGTGGCAGTAGCAAAACTATTGAGAAGGGCCTTGACACAGAATAACCGCCTGGTGTCTGCTTGCATGAAGAGCAAAGTATCATCTGCATACTGAATTATGGGGAAATGTTCAACATCCCTATTAGGAACAGGAAGTCTGAATAGGACATCTTGATAAGCTTTATTGACTATACTCTACAATAAATCAGCTGCCAAAATGAATAGAAGGGGTGAAAGGGGGTCACCTTGCCTGACCCCTCTCTTACATGAAAGTCCTTTCCTGGGACACCGTTAAAAAGAATTGAGGAGGTTGCTGTGCCAAGTGTTTGAGCAATCCATGAGCACCATCTTGGTGAGAAGCCTTTAGCTTGCAGAATTTTCAGGATTGAGTCGTGCTCAATCGTGTCAAAAGCTTTCACAAAATCTAATTTGAGAATAATGATCTCCTTCTTTGCAGTATGACACTGGTGAAGATATTCAAAAGCCCATCCAAGGCAGTCTTGTATGGTTCTGCCCTGCAAAAAACCATATTGATTTCTATGGATAACCCTTAAAATAACCTTCTGCAGCCTGTTTGCTAGGACCTTTGTAATGAACTTCATTGTTGAGTTCAAAAGGGAGATAGGCCTAAAATCTGTAACCCTCTCTGGATTGGTTTTCTTTGGAACTAGTGCAATGTAGGAGTAATTGATGGCTCTGATATCAACTTGGTGCAAATAAAACTACTTACATAGCCTACAGAGATCATATTTGAGGAAGCTCCAGGCTTTCTTGAAGAAATAACCACTGAAACCGTCAGGGCCAGGTGCCCTATCAGTGGGCAAGTCCTTGGCAAATACATCCATTTCCTCATTAGTAAAAGGAACCACTAGCTCTTGTAAATCTTACTGAACAATCATCTGCTCTAAGTCAAAAATCATTATGGGAGATGCTGAGACTCCCATTCCTGCCTTGAACTCTTGCCAAAAGAGTGCAGCCTTTTCAGAGTGGTCAGTTACCAGCCTACCATCATTTGCCGAGATTTGAGCAATAGTATTATGTCTGAACCTCTCTGTTGCTCGAGCATGGAAAAACTTAGTGTTCTCATCTCCCCATTTTACTAATTTTTCTGTATACCATTGCTTCCAATATAGCTGCTGACAATGCAATAACTATTTCAGGTGCCTCATGATAATTTTTCTAAAATTCCTTTCGGAAAGGTAGAGGGGCCTAGCTTCTTCCAAACTATCTAGGAAGGAGATAATGATGTTACAGTGATGAATGAGGATTCTGAGATTTGACTTGGTACCACTCCAAGACTTAAGGGCCCTTCTGGGAGCTTTTAGCTTCATAGAAATGCTTTTAGCTGAGTCTTGATTAGAGCAGGAGAACCAAGCAGTGGAGACAGTCTCAAGGAATCGAGGCATCTGAAACCAAAAATTTTCAAATCTGAACAGAGTGGCTTTAGGGATAGCAGTGCTAATTTGAACTTTACAAGGCGTGTGATCAGAGGTACTTCTAGCCAAAGGCAGAACTAGGGTGTTTGGGTGGCTAATGTCCATTATGGGTTTGTGAAAAACCAATCTAGTTGCTGCAGAAGAGGCTGATCCTGCATGTTACTCCATGTATAACTTCGACCTTTTAACGGTAATTCAATCAAACCCAGGTGTTGGATAATGTCATTGAAGAGCAGAATATCATTAACATTACCACCGACACGGCTTCGATTAGATGTTGATCTATAGAAATTAAAATCTCCTAGGATTAATGTGGGCTCATCAGCTGGTAAATGGAGACTGTAAAGCCAAGCCACAAAGTAGGACCGAAGAGGTTCTCGCATGGGACCATAAACAACTACCACATTCCAAACAGACAGGTTATGCACTGAAGTGACTGTCAGATGAATGGCAAAATGCTCCGCTTGAGCAGTGACAGCCGAGAACGTGTTGGAATTCCAGGCAACAAGAATGCCACCTTAGGCACCGTCAGAAGGGCAGAAATCGAAGCAATCAAAACGACATGGAGCAAAATTTCTAATGTAGAGAGTATCTAAATCTTCTCGTTTAGTTTCCTGAAAGCATAACATAGAACAAGAGCACTCTTCTATCTTGTTTCGAATGAATTTCCACTTATCAAGGTCATTCAGACCACGAACATTCCAGCACAAAATATTCCAATGTTTACTATAATCCATCAAAGATATTAAGGTTCAAAGCCAGGAAAGCTGCACAGCAGCCCATCAAAAGAGCTAAAGTGTTTGAGGTAAAAACAAAAAAAAAGGAGAGGCAAGATGACACAAGAAGAAACCACCAGCTGGTGACATAGATAGAGAGTTAGGCTTCATCATTGGAGCATGGAGTGAAAAGTGCATCAGCTGTAACATCCTTAGGTGCTACTTCACAGTACTGAATGGCCAAATCCTGAATGAGGTGAACTGGAAGTTCTTGTATGGTCGATTGACCTTGCAGTTGAATGAGTTTCTGTTCTAAAGCAGTAGTATCGCCTTTGTTGAGCTTTCTTGGCTTGGACCTAGTATCAAGTTCCATATGAACAAAGCCTGGGAGTTGGTGCCTTCTGGTACTGTGCTGAACTTCATCATCCACTACCGGAGTGGGCCTCTTCCTGGCCTTCTTCTTGGCTTGCAGATGAGAGGACTGCCCAATGGGCCTTTGCAGAGCCTGAGGAGGCACTAAGGCCAACTATAGATCATTAGCTTCTAAGGTTGGGCCTGAGCCAACTGACAAACTAACAGGAATGGTTATTATATCACTCTGCCCACCTGTTTGCTCCACAGTCATCATATCAATGTCATGCACTTGGCTAACTAAGTCATCTTGACAATTATACTCTAGCACAGGGAGACTGGGCCTCCTTTCTGCAATGCTATCCACAACTTTGGTAAGGACAAGAGGGTACCACTTTGGTGCAGCTATCGATGAGGAAGCTTCTAGATTGTTCTTCCAAAGGAGATCCACCACTAGGCTATCTGGGTCATCCTCATCAATGAGAAAGCCTGGGAAAGGAGAGGTATGATGATCATTCTGGAGAGCCTGTTTGCCTTTGAAACAGAACTGGGAAAAACCAATTGCCAGAGGCTGAGGAATGTATCTAGCATGGCTGAACTGATCTATAAAACATAGAATATCTTGTAAGAGCATTTGAGCAGATGGCATTGGGCCAAAAACTTGATGCAATTTCAACATCTTGGCAATCTGGAAAATAGGGTAGTCACTCTCAGCATCCATACCATTTAGAAGGAAAGGGACAATGACTTGCCGGTTTTGGACCAGGGGCAACTCAAGCCTAATGGGTGTGCCTTCAGCTCTGTAGAAATCAAGAACTTTAGAATCAACTGACTCAGATGCTTCCTATGGTCCTTGCTACTGCTGCATCAATTGCTGTATAAGAGCATCTGCCTGTGCTTGTACATTATTTACTTCATTCTGATCAACAAACTCCCCTTCTTGGGGCTATGCTGGCCAGCCAGCACCATCTGTAGCAGTTGCTGCATTAGGAAAGAGGGGTGGGTTCCATTCTTCATCAATATTTGCTTGTTGGACTTCCTCCAGGTCCTGGACATTGTTCCAAAAATCATTTTGGTGTTGCTCTGGCTGCTGGCTGGGAAAAGGGTGCGGGTTGCCATCCTCTGGGATTGGGTCTTCATCCCCTGGTGGCAGCTCATTGTGTTGGTTGTTCAGAATGAAAACTGGCAGCATCTAGGATTGCCCTGAACCACCCACCGCTGCAGGGCGACAAATGATGATACTTCTCGCGATTTTGTTCATGTTTAGAACAGAACAACGCAAGACTACTCTGGACCTGTAATTGTTGTTGTTGGTCCAAGTCAGAATAGTTCCAAACTGGTTGACTACTTGCTGAATGTACAAGAACATGATATAGCAAATTCTGGCAAAAGGACAATCTCTAAGGTTCAAACCCCTGTCATGTTCCTCGAGAGTAATTTCCCGTCCACCCGGCAGTATTTGCGGACTAAGATTAATCATAGCTTGCTTGGATAGAGTTGAGCAAAACTGGAACAAGCAAAGACCAAGGGGTGAAGGGCAAGCAGAGACCACCTGGACATGTTGTGCTTCCTCAAAGTATGCAACGACATCATCAATAGCCTCATGGAGCTAATGAAGGTTCTGCTATTGCGGAATCGGAGTGAGCATCGCAATGGCAAAATCCTCATGTCGGCGAGGAGGGTTTCCTCCAAAGATCACCCTCTGCCTTGCCGGCCGTGCCCACATCTCAAGATCAAAGCCCATTGGGATGTACGGGATTGGGTCAACCTCAAAGTTAGCCATGGAAACCTCCCTAACACTCTGATCACTCGGCGGCGATGTCGGCGATGAAGGTTGCACTGTAGATTGAAACGAGTTGGGGTTTGCTTGAGCTAACAAGGAAGCCGAAACACCAGTACTGTTGCCATGGTTATTGGGGTTGCCTTTGCCTTTGCATTTGGGCTTCCAGGTCAAATTGGGCCTGGCATGGGTTAAACATAAACTAGCCCAGTGGCCAAAATTACCACATCTGTTACACCGTATGCCCCCTCCACATGAAAGTGCCGAGTGGCTAGGCCTTGAGCAAATATTGCACATGGGATTAGAACAGCTATGGTAACCAAAAATCTCGCTACCGTTACTAGTGCAATCCAAATTTGAACGAGTGTTAGGCTCCGAAGTACCCTCCGAAAAAGTAGGAGCTTTTGCATGACCAAATTTGAGATTCGAACTAGGAACATCATGCGAGAGCTAAACTTTGATTTGACCAAAAACCAAGATCTTGGGGGAAACTGCATGTTGCACTGGAGGTGATGAAGGAATGAAAATGGGATTTGGAGCAAAAAGAAACCTTTTTCACTGATTTAGCTTATCGTTTCTAGGATTTACTGAGTACTTTTGTCCATTCTTTTTGCTGCTCAATTTCCCAGAGACGCTTCTCACGTTCCCAATTGGGAGTTCCATCACGCCAGAGATGAAAGTAGACATCAAAATGATCGGCAATGTAACGACAAATGAAGCTCACCTCCTCCTTCGTTTTGGGACATGTTGCCCAAATGATATTCTCCACCACATACCTCGCACCACGGATCAGCTTCAATTGCTCGTGCCACAGCGGTGGTTCGAATGGCCTCTTGTTCCTTTTTGGAACCTTCCTCAATTTTCTTCATCAAGAGGTCCATTTTAGCTAAGAGCATGTCCACCTCATGAACGGTGTGCATACCCCTCTTTTTGGGCTGCAGACGTTCCTCATTCCATCCTTAGATAATAGCCATCTTTTCAATGAGGTCCTTAGCATCCTTGACATTGTGTTGCAGTAATGCTCCTCCAGTGGCAGCATCAAGGTGACTACGGGCTAATCCAGTTAGTCCATGGTAGAAACCTTGGATTTGGAGCCATTCTTCAATTCCATGCTGATGACAAGCACAAATGTACTCCTGGAGAGTTTCCATGCTTTGGGAATCGTCTCATCAGCTTGCTGTTGGAAGTTTGAGATCTTTCCACGAAGAGCGCTGGTTTTGCCCATCGGGAAGAATTTCTTGAGGAATGCATTTACATACTTCTCCCATGTGGTAGCTTCACTTTTGTTGGCATAGAACCATTGCTTTGCCTTCCCAAGCAGTGAGAATGGAGACAGGTGAAGACGGATGGCGTCTGCCGAGACATTCTTGATAGTGAAGGTACCACACACCTCCAAGAAGTGTTGGAGATGGGCATTAGCATCTTCGTGCGGCTTCCCACAGAACTGGCTGGCTTGCACCATGTTGATAAGTTCTGGCTTGAGCTCAAAAGTGGCATCCCCAAGTTAAGCTGTGGACTGGTGGCGATATTGTCAGCCGATGGTGCAGAGAACTCAGAGATTGTCTTTTGGGCCATAGCTTCTTTAGTTGATGGTGCGGTGCCTCTTTCCTCGAACGGATTCAGGTTTGATATGAACCTTTGAGGGGGAACTTGACAGCGTCTAGTTTTCCTCAACAATTGCTTAGGATCTTCACCAAAGTTTGATGGCAATTGGAAACCGCTCATGCACTGTCTAGCTTCACGGTAACGAGAAACACAGACAGGGGGTAAGCCCCTAACACAAATTGATAACTAATTTGGCAATAGACTCCGGATTCAATTTTATTAATATTCCTAGGCTGATGCTTTCCCCGGCAACGGCGTCAGAAATGCTTGTTGGCGTTTCTTATCGTCGCTACTAGAAACAGAGTTAGACTCTGTCCCTGGCAACGGCGCCAGAAATGCTTGTCGGCGTCTTTTAGCGCAATCACCAGAGACAGGGTGTTAGGCTATCTCTAATAACGGTGCCAGAAATGCCTGAGGGTCTATTGGATAATTCCACAAGCGCACTGTCACACCCAATTTTAAGGATAAAATGGGATGCATAAACTTATGTGCGCCCAGAGATCAGTCACACACATAAGCCAACAAATTGCATAAATTGTATCATAACCAATGTTTATTACATAGCGAATAATATCAAAGTCATTACACAGCGGAAAATAAAGATAACTCTCGCGGTAGCTCCATAGCACAGGGACATCGACTGGTGAAGCACAAGTCTAGTAGTCCTCTGGGTAGTCCTCATCACTATCACCATCTGTTACCCATCCGGGATTTTTAACTGAGTATTAAAAAATAAACAAGCGTAAGTACATGTCGTACTCAACAAGACTAGCATGGGTTAATGAGGCTCAAAAGGTTGACACGGTTTTAGCAGCAGGTTGCTTTTAATTAATCATATTTTATGCAGTTGGATAGCAACAAATGAATAAGCCCATTCTCATGATCATAGTAAACATAATTAACGAGTAGCAATAAATAGATTTAGCAGCAAGTAACCATCACCCCAAACGATAACTACTCCATAAGACGTCCAAGGCCGCTCGTGACCGTGAGCTCGGCTAGTATACCAGTTTTACACTCTGCAGAGGTTGTGCACTTTCACTATGAGCCGTGATTCCCAGTTGCTCGGGTTAATTACTCCCATAACACTACCAAGGTGAGTGAGCAGGGTTTCACTATGAAGTCTTTCAAAGTACTCCGTCTAACAAGTTAGGGCCGCTAGGAACCCGACAAGCAGATGTAGAGCCCCCTTCTTCATGGCACAAGGTCACGCAGGTTATACACACTCGGACAGGAGCCGCACTATACCCGAGTCGGCAGGTCCCATCATGCCTTTCGGTAACCTCTAACAAGGTAGAAAAAGTACTCATACTTGACTAGAACCAGAGCCATGTAGCCCTCATAGTTGCACTGTCAATCTCAGTTAGTCCATGGTAGAAACCTTGGATTTGGAGCCATTCTTCAATTCCATGCTGATGACAAGCAAAAATGTACTCCTGGAGAGTTTCCATGCTTCGGGAATCGTCTCATCAGCTTGCTGTTGGAAGTTTGAGATCTTTCCACGAAGAGCGCTGGTTTTGCCCATCGGGAAGAATTTCTTGAGGAATGCATTTACATACTTCTCCCATGTGGTAGCTTCACTTTTGTTGGCATAGAACCATTACTTTGCCTTCCCAAGCAGTGAGAATGGAGACAGGTGAAGACGGATGGCGTCTGCCGAGACATTCTTGATAGTGAAGGTACCACACACCTCCAAGAAGTGTTGGAGATGGGCATTAGCATCTTCGTGCGGCTTCCCACAGAACTGGCTGGCTTGCACCATGTTGATAAGTTCTGGCTTGAGCTCAAAAGTGGCATCCCCAAGTTAAGCTGTGGACTGGTGGCGATATTGTCAGCCGATGGTGCAGAGAACTCAGAGATTGTCTTTTGGGCCATAGCTTCTTTAGTTGATGGTGCGGTGCCTCTTTCCTCGAACGGATTCAGGTTTGATATGAACCTTTGAGGGGGAACTTGACAGCGTCTAGTTTTCCTCAACAATTGCTCAGGATCTTCACCAAAGTTTGATGGCAATTGGAAACCGCTCATGCACTGTCTAGCTTCACGGTAACGAGAAACACAGACAGGGGGTAAGCCCCTAACACAAATTGATAACTAATTTGGCAATAGACTCCGGATTCAATTTTATTAATATTCCTAGGCTGATGCTTTCCCCGGCAACGGCGCCAGAAATGCTTGTTGGCGTTTCTTAACGTCGCTACTAGAAACAGAGTTAGACTCTGTCCCTGGCAACGGCGCCAGAAATGCTTGTCGGCGTCTTTTAGCGCAATCACCAGAGACAGGGTGTTAGGCTATCTCTAATAACGGTGCCAGAAATGCCTGAGGGTCTATTGGATAATTCCACAAGCGCACTATCACACCCAATTTTAAGGATAAAATGGGATGCATAAACTTATGTGCGCCCAGAGATCAGTCACACACATAAGCCAACAAATTGCATAAATTGTATCATAACCAATGTTTATTACATAGCGAATAATATCAAAGTCATTACACAGCGGAAAAAAAAAGATAACTCTCGCGGTAGCTCCATAGCACAGGGACATCGACTGGTGAAGCACAAGTCTAGTAGTCCTCTGGGTAGTCCTCATCACTATCACCATCTATTACCCATCCGGGATTTTTAACTAAGTATTAAAAAATAAACAAGCGTAAGTACATGTCGTACTCAACAAGACTAGCATGGGTTAATGAGGCTCAAAAGGTTGACACGGTTTTAGCAGCAGGTTGCTTTTAATTAATCATCTTTTATGCAGTTGGATAGCAACAAATGAATAAGCCCATTCTCATGATCATAGTAAACATAATTAACGAGTAGCAATAAATAGATTTAGCAGCAAGTAACCATCACCCCAAACGATAACTACTCCATAAGACGTCCAAGGCCGCTCGTGACCGTGAGCTCGGCTAGTATACCAGTTTTACACTCTGCAGAGGTTGTGCACTTTCGCTATGAGCCATGATTCCCAGTTGCTCGGGTTAATTTCTCCCATAACACTACCAAGGTGAGTGAGCAGGGTTTCACTATGAAGTCTTTCAAAGTACTCCGTCTAACAAGTTAGGGCCGCTAGGAACCCGACAAGCAGATGTAGAGCCCCCTTCTTCATGGCACAAGGTCACGCAGGTTATACACACTCGGACAGGAGCCGCACTATACCCGAGTCGGCAGGTCCCATCATGCCTTTCGGTAACCTCTAACAAGCTAGAAAAAGTACCCATACTTGACTAGAACTAGAGCCATGTAGCCCTCATAGTTGCACTGTCAATCCCAGTTAGTCCATGGTAGAAACCTTGGATTTGGAGCCATTCTTCAATTCCATGCTGATGACAAGCACAAATGTACTCCTGGAGAGTTTCCATGCTTCGGAAATCGTCTCATCAGCTTGCTGTTGGAAGTTTGAGATCTTTCCACGAAGAGCGCTGGTTTTGCCCATCGGGAAGAATTTCTTGAGGAATGCATTTACATACTTCTCCCATGTGGTAGCTTCACTTTTGTTGGCATAGAACCATTGCTTTGCCTTCCCAAGCAGTGAGAATGGAGACAGGTGAAGACGGATGGCGTCTGCCGAGACATTCTTGATAGTTAAGGTACCACACACCTCCAAGAAGTGTTGGAGATGGGCATTAGCATCTTCGTGCGGCTTCCCACAGAACTGGCTGGCTTGCACCATGTTGATAAGTTCTGGCTTGAGCTCAAAAGTGGCATCCCCAAGTTAAGCTGTGGACTGGTGGCGATATTGTCAGCCGATGGTGCAGAGAACTCAGAGATTGTCTTTTGGGCCATAGCTTCTTTAGTTGATGGTGCGGTGCCTCTTTCCTCGAACGGATTCAGGTTTGATATGAACCTTTGAGGGGGAACTTGACAGCGTCTAGTTTTCCTCAACAATTGCTCAGGATCTTCACCAAAGTTTGATGGCAATTGGAAACCGCTCATGCACTGTCTAGCTTCACGGTAACGAGAAACACAGACAGGGGGTAAGCCCCTAACACAAATTGATAACTAATTTGGCAATAGACTCCGGATTCAATTTTATTAATATTCCTAGGCTGATGCTTTCCCCGGCAACGGCGCCAGAAATGCTTGTTAGTGTTTCTTAACGTCGCTACTAGAAACAGAGTTAGACTCTGTCCCTGGCAACGGCGCCAGAAATGCTTGTCGGCGTCTTTTAGCGCAATCACCAGAGACAGGGTGTTAGGCTATCTCTAATAACGGTGCCAGAAATGCCTGAGGGTCTATTGGATAATTCCACAAGCGCACTGTCACACCCAATTTTAAGGATAAAATGGGATGCATAAACTTATGTGCGCCCAGAGATCAGTCACACACATAAGCCAACAAATTGCATAAATTGTATCATAACCAATGTTTATTACATAGCGAATAATATCAAAGTCATTACACAGCGGAAAATAAAGATAACTCTCACGGTAGCTCCATAGCACAGGGACATCGACTGGTGAAGCACAAGTCTAGTAGTCCTCTGGGTAGTCCTTATCACTATCACCATCTGTTACCCATCCGGGATTTTTAACTGAGTATTAAAAAATAAACAAGCGTAAGTACATGTCGTACTCAACAAGACTAGCATGGGTTAATGAGGCTCAAAAGGTTGACACGGTTTTAGCAGCAGGTTGCTTTTAATTAATCATCTTTTATGCAGTTGGATAGCAACAAATGAATAAGCCCATTCTCATGATCATAGTAAACATAATTAACGAGTAGCAATAAATAGATTTAGCAGCAAGTAACCATCACCCCAAACGATAACTACTCCATAAGACGTCCAAGGCCGCTCGTGACCGTGAGCTCGGCTAGTATACCAGTTTTACACTCTGCAGAGGTTGTGCACTTTCACTATGAGCCGTGATTCCCAGTTGCTCGGGTTAATTACTCCCATAACACTACCAAGGTGAGTGAGCAGGGTTTCACTATGAAGTCTTTCAAAGTACTCCGTCTAACAAGTTAGGGCCGCTAGGAACCCGACAAGCAGATGTAGAGCCCCCTTCTTCATGGCACAAGGTCACGCAGGTTATACACACTCGGACAGGAGCCGCACTATACCCGAGTCAGCAGGTCCCATCATGCCTTTCGGTAACCTCTAACAAGGTAGAAAAAGTACCCATACTTGACTAGAACCAGAGCCATGTAGCCCTCGTAGTTGCACTGTCAATCCCAGTTAGTCCATGGTAGAAACCTTGGATTTGGAGCCATTCTTCAATTCCATGCTGATGACAAGCACAAATGTACTCCTGGAGAGTTTCCATGCTTCGGGAATCGTCTCATCAGCTTGCTGTTGGAAGTTTGAGATCTTTCCACGAAGAGCGCTGGTTTTGCCCATCGGGAAGAATTTCTTGAGGAATGCATTTACATAGTTCTCCCATGTGGTAGCTTCACTTTTGTTGGCATAGAACCATTGCTTTGCCTTCCCAAGCAGTGAGAATGGAGATAGGTGAAGACGGATGGCGTCTGCCGAGACATTCTTGATAGTGAAGGTACCACACACCTCCAAGAAGTGTTGGAGATGGGCATTAGCATCTTCGTGCGGCTTCCCACAGAACTGGCTGGCTTGCACCATGTTGATAAGTTCTGGCTTGAGCTCAAAAGTGGCATCCCCAAGTTAAGCTGTGGACTGGTGGCGATATTGTCAGCCGATGGTGCAGAGAACTCAGAGATTGTCTTTTGGGCCATAGCTTCTTTAGTTGATGGTGCGGTGCCTCTTTCCTCGAACGGATTCAGGTTTGATATGAACCTTTGAGGGGGAACTTGACAGCGTCTAGTTTTCCTCAACAATTGCTCAGGATCTTCACCAAAGTTTGATGGCAATTGGAAACTGCTCATGCACTGTCTAGCTTCACGGTAACGAGAAACACAGACAGGGGGTAAGCCCCTAACACAAATTGATAACTAATTTGGCAATAGACTCCAGATTCAATTTTATTAATATTCCTAGGCTGATGCTTTCCCCGGCAACGGCGCCAGAAATGCTTGTTGGCGTTTCTTAACGTCGCTACGAGAAACAGAGTTAGACTCTGTCCCTGGCAACGGCGCCAGAAATGCTTGTCGGCGTCTTTTAGCGCAATCACCAGAGACAGGGTGTTAGGCTATCTCTAATAACGGTGCCAGAAATGCCTGAGGGTCTATTGGATAATTCCACAAGCGCACTGTCACACCCAATTTTAAGGATAAAATGGGATGCATAAACTTATGTGCGCCCAGAGATCAGTCACACACATAAGCCAACAAATTGCATAAATTGTATCATAACCAATGTTTATTACATAGCGAATAATATCAAAGTCATTACACAGCGGAAAATAAAGATAACTCTCGCGGTAGCTCCATAGCACAGGGACATCGACTGGTGAAGCACAAGTCTAGTAGTCCTCTGGGTAGTCCTCATCACTATCACCATCTGTTACCCATCCGGGATTTTTAACTGAGTATTAAAAAATAAACAAGCGTAAGTACATGTCGTACTCAACAAGACTAGCATGGGTTAATGAGGCTCAAAAGGTTGACACGGTTTTAGCAGCAGGTTGCTTTTAATTAATCATCTTTTATGCAGTTGGATAGCAACAAATGAATAAGCCCATTCTCATGATCATAGTAAACATAATTAACGAGTAGCAATAAATAGATTTAGCAGCAAGTAACCATCACCCCAAACGATAACTACTCCATAAGACGTCCAAGGCCGCTCGTGACCGTGAGCTCGGCTAGTATACCAGTTTTACACTCTGCAGAGGTTGTGCACTTTCACTATGAGCCGTGATTCCCAGTTGCTCGGGTTAATTACTCCCATAACACTACCAAGGTGAGTGAGCAGGGTTTCACTATGAAGTCTTTCAAAGTACTCCGTCTAACAAGTTAGGGCCGCTAGGAACCCGACAAGCAGATGTAGAGCCCCCCTTCTTCATGGCACAAGGTCACGCAGGTTATACACACTCGGACAGGAGCCGCACTATACCCGAGTCGGCAGGTCCCATCATGCCTTTCGGTAACCTCTAACAAGCTAGAAAAAGTACCCATACTTGACTAGAACCAGAGCCATGTAGCCCTCATAGTTGCACTGTCAATCCTAGTTAGTCCATGGTAGAAACCTTGGATTTGGAGCCATTCTTCAATTCCATGCTGATGACAAGCACAAATGTACTCCTGAAGAGTTTCCATGCTTCGGGAATCGTCTCATCAGCTTGCTGTTGGAAGTTTGAGATCTTTCCACGAAGAGCGCTGGTTTTGCCCATCGGGAAGAATTTCTTGAGGAATGCATTTACATACTTCTCCCATGTGGTAGCTTCACTTTTGTTGGCATAGAACCATTGCTTTGCCTTCCCAAGCAGTGAGAATGGAGACAGGTGAAGACGGATGGCGTCTGCCGAGACATTCTTGATAGTGAAGGTACCACACACCTCCAAGAAGTGTTGGAGATGGGCATTAGCATCTTCGTGCGGCTTCCCACAGAACTGGCTGGCTTGCACCATGTTGATAAGTTCTGGCTTGAGCTCAAAAGTGGCATCCCCAAGTTAAGCTGTGGACTAGTGGCGATATTGTCAGCCGATGGTGCAGAGAACTCAGAGATTGTCTTTTGGGCCATAGCTTCTTTAGTTGATGGTGCGGTGCCTCTTTCCTCGAACGGATTCAAGTTTGATATGAACCTTTGAGGGGGAACTTGACAGCGTCTAGTTTTCCTCAACAATTGCTCAGGATCTTCACCAAAGTTTGATGGCAATTGGAAACCGCTCATGCACTGTCTAGCTTCACGGTAACGAGAAACACAGACAGGGGGTAAGCCCCTAACACAAATTGATAACTAATTTGGCAATAGACTCCGGATTCAATTTTATTAATATTCCTAGGCTGATGCTTTCCCCGGCAACGGCGTCAGAAATGCTTGTTGGCGTTTCTTAACGTCGCTACTAGAAACAGAGTTAGACTCTGTCCCTGGCAACGGCGCCAGAAATGCTTGTCGGCGTCTTTTAGCGCAATCACCAGAGACAGGGTGTTAGGCTATCTCTAATAACGGTGCCAGAAATGCCTGAGGGTCTATTGGATAATTCCACAAGCGCACTGTCACACCCAATTTTAAGGATAAAATGGGATGCATAAACTTATGTGCGCCCAGAGATCAGTCACACACATAAGCCAACAAATTGCATAAATTGTATCATAACCAATGTTTATTACATAGCGAATAATATCAAAGTCATTACACAGCGGAAAATAAAGATAACTCTCGCGGTAGCTCCATAGCACAGGGACATCGACTGGTGAAGCACAAGTCTAGTAGTCCTCTGGGTAGTCCTCATCACTATCACCATCTGTTACCCATCCGGGATTTTTAACTGAGTATTAAAAAATAAACAAGCGTAAGTACATGTCGTACTCAACAAGACTAGCATGGGTTAATGAGGCTCAAAAGGTTGACACGGTTTTAGCAGCAGGTTGCTTTTAATTAATCATCTTTTATGCAGTTGGATAGCAACAAATGAATAAGCCCATTCTCATGATCATAGTAAACATAATTAACGAGTAGCAATAAATAGATTTAGCAGCAAGTAACCATCACCCCAAACGATAACTACTCCATAAGACGTCCAAGGCCGCTCGTGACCGTGAGCTCGGCTAGTATACCAGTTTTACACTCTGCAGAGGTTGTGCACTTTCACTATGAGCCGTGATTCCCAGTTGCTCGGGTTAATTACTCCCATAACACTACCAAGGTGAGTGAGCAGGGTTTCACTATGAAGTCTTTCAAAGTACTCCGTCTAACAAGTTAGGGCCGCTAGGAACCCGACAAGCAGATGTAGAGCCCCCCTTCTTCATGGCACAAGGTCACGCAGGTTATACACACTCGGACAGGAGCCGCACTATACCCGAGTCAGCAGGTCCCATCATGCCTTTCGGTAACCTCTAACAAGCTAGAAAAAGTACCCATACTTGACTAGAACCAGAGCCATATAGCACTCATAGTTGCACTGTCAATCCCAGTGTCATACTTATAGATCATTACCAAAGGTGAAGGATTTTGAGCATCACAAAACTATGCACGAATCCCCTAGTTCCATGTTGCTAAAAAGGCATCTTTTAATCCTTATTGCATATTCAATTAATCAGTTTACATGATCATGATATCATTAACGCACTAGCATCAATTACCATATGCATAATCCCATAGGTTGCAAGGAACAGGATAACAAAACTAGGAAGTAACTTATGGTTAACAAGGAAGACACATGCAAATGCAATTATTTATTTGGTGAATAGGACAACAAGGATAATCCATACTAATACTTGCCTTGATCAGCAAACTCCTGGTGATCCGGGTTGTTGAAGTACTGATCTTGATCACCCACGTAAAGCTCACCGTCTATACTCGATCACCAAATCAACATAAACACATCCAGGGAAATCATGCAGAGCAAACAGAGCTATTGATTAGAACAGTACACCAACATAATGAAAACAGTTTTAAAATGTTATAAAACTATTCTACTCGTTCCAACGATCGCATCGATATAAAGATCACTGAAAATGGATTTAAAATGGCGAAGTTATGAATTAAATAAGATTTGCAATAGAATAATAATTAATTAAATATATACTCGAATTTTAAAAGTTAATATTATGAACAATAGTGGTACCATCAGATAGATATTTAAATTATGAACCTAACGCAATTTGAATCACTCAAATCGGAGCTAAAACGTGGAAATTATAAACGAAACAGTTTTTATTCCAAATCTGAAAATCACATAACACAGTTTTATATATATACCGCGGGGAAATACGTTTTCTAGTTCGGAAAACGTAAACCGGTGAATGCGCTTTGGACCGCGGGCATCAACATTAAAAACGGCAAGGGCCTTTTTGCAAAACTGCTGGCCGAACCGGTAAGGGCTTTTCTGATCCGTTGGATTCAACACCGACGGCCGAGATTAGTAGAGAGAGAGGGAGGGTGGAGCTCCAGCCGGAACAGAGGCGGGGCGCGGTGGCGCCATTGCCGGCGATCGCCGGAGAACACGAAAACAGCACTAGGGGCCACCATTCGACACAGGGAAGGGCTCGGGAGAGAGAGGGCGAGTGCGCGAGCTCACCTAGGGCAGTTTCAGGGGGCGAAATCGGCTCGGGTTCTGCTTGCCACGGGCGGGGGTGGACGGCGAGACCCTGCAGTAGCGCGGCAGCTGTGTCAGTGTACGAATCGAGAAGAAAACGGGCTCGGCGTTTTCGAGAGGTCGAGGCAAAACTCGGTAGGGGTCTCACGGCGAGGATGAAGCTCCGGGGAACTCGAATTGGTCGCGGTGGCGGAAGAACTCGGCGGCGGCTCTGTTTGCTGCGAGGGCACGGGGCGCTGCTGCTAGGGTTCTTGGCAGCGGCAGCGGGTTTTCCCAAGCTTATATACTCCCGAGGACGTGGCGAGGGAGGTTCGACTCGGTGAGAAAATAGAAGATTGAATCGGAGACGACGGGCGGCGATTTCGGCTCTGTTCATTACTGCGTCGGGCTCTGAAGGCGGCAACAGAGCTAGAGGGGTGCGGGACCCGCGAGTCGGTGACACAGGGCGTGGGGTCGGGTTGTAGTCAATGCAGGGGAATCCCCCGCGCACACGCGCTCGGCTGCAGCGGCGCTCTGCTTTCGGCTTAGCCAGAGGAGGAAGGAGGAAGGCGCTGACCTGCGGGTCCCGTTTGTCAGTGAGACAGGGGTGCGGCGCCGCGGTGTCGGCCATAGAGGGAGAAGGAAAGGAGGCGGCAGCTGCGCCGTTGGCTGGGCCGCGCCAGCTGCTTGCTCCGGCCTGGCCAAGGTGTAGCCCCAGGCCCATCAGAAAGAGAGGGGGAGAGGGCAGGCCGAGCTGGCCAACTGGCCGCTCTCAGGCCAGATTGAGCAGAGGGGGAAAAACCCTTCTCTACTACCTTTTCCATTTTTCAATTTCATTTTCCAAAAGGATTTTCAAATTGGGTTTTGAACATTTGAAAAATTCAAATAAGCTACAACAGTACAAAGAAGAAATGCTCCAGCATGAATGCATCATACATGTGTATGACCAAGGTTTGATTTTATATTTGTGAAAAATTATTATTTCCCTAAATTAAATGATTATGCAATAGCACGATTGAATTGTTTCCCCTATTTTAAATTGATGCAAATTTTTGGGTGTTACAATTCTACCTCCCTTAAAAATAATCTCGTCCTCGATATTCGGTTGGTGCTTACTCAAACAACTCCGGGTACTTTTCTCTGAGATCTTCCTCTCTTTCCCAAGTAGCTTCTTCCTCAGAGTACCGATGCCACTGCACCTTGCACATTTTTATAACTCGACTTCTTGTAACTCTTTTTGCGGTTTCCAAAATCTTCACGGGATGTTCCTCATATGTGAGACCCTCCTTGAAAACTATTTCCTCGACAGGAAGCTGCTCTTCCGGTACTCTCAAACACTTTCTCAATTGAGATATGTGGAACACATCATGCACACCGGACAAACTTTCCGGAAGTTCAAGCTGATAGGCCACTTCATCACGTCTTTCCAAGATTTTGAAAGGACCAATATACCTTGGTGCTAACTTTCCTTTCTTGTTGAACCTCTTCACACTTCTCATCGGTGACACTTTAAGATATACATAGTCTCCCACTTCAAAGGCTAATTCTCGTCTCCGTGTATCCGCATAGCTCTTCTGTCTAGATTGTGCTATTCTCAAGTTCTCTCTTATTGTCTGGACTTGCTCCTCTGCGTCTCTCAACACATCCGGTCCAAACAATTGACTTTCTCCAGTTTGATTCCAAAACAAGGGTGTCCTGCACTTGCGTCCATACAATGCTTCGAAGGGTGCCATCTTGAGACTTTTCTGGTAACTATTATTATAAGAGAACTCCGCATACGGCAGACTCTTATCCCAACTCGTTCCATACTGTAAAGCACAAGCTCTCAACATATCTTCCAAAATCTGATTAATCCGTTCAGTTTGACCGTCAGTCTGAGGATGATATGCAGAACTGAAATTCAGCTTAGTACCTAGAGACTCATGTATCTTTTGCCAGAAATGTGAGGTGAATTGAGTACCCCTATCAGACACAATTTTCTTTGTAACTCCATGCAGACACACTATTCTCTCCATATACAACTCTGCTAGTTTAGGACCTCCATAAGTGGTCTTGACTGGAAGGAAATGAGCTACTTTAGTCAGTCGATCCACAATTACCCAGATTGAATCATAACCTCTCTGAGTACGTGGCAATCCAACTATGAAGTCCATACCAACTTCTTCCCACTTCCACTCAGGTATCTTTAGTGGTTGTAGCAATCCTGCAGGTCTCTGGTGTTCAGCTTTAACTCTCTGACAGGTATCACATATAGCCACATATTCTGCTACATCACGCTTTAGTCCAACCCACCAATATTTTTCCTTCAGGTCCAAATACATCTTGGTACTTCCTGGGTGTATAGAATATGCTGACTCATGAGCTTCACGCAGTATGGCATCACGGATAGACTTCACTTCAGGTACACAGAGTCTCTTTCCAAACCATAAGGTTCCATTCTCATCCAGCCTGAATCCGGGTGATTTTCCAATCACAATGTTTTCCGCTATCTCCTTGAGCTTCTCATCTTCTAACTGAGCCTTGCGTATCTCTTGCTTCAATGTTGCTTCAACCTCCATCGCAATAGCATTGATCACAATCCCCAAGTTGAGACGCTCCATCTCTGCACACAACTCTGCGGGTATAGTGGTTGCTCGAATCTCATTAGCATAACTCTTTCTACTAAGAGCATCTGCTACAACATTTGCTTTGCCAGGATGATAGTGCACTTCCAAATCATAAGTAGGATAATTCAACTCATGCTTCCTCAGCTGCCTTGATGCATATGCTACAACTCTTCCTTCTTGCATGAGTACACAACCAAGACCTAGGCGGGAAGCATCACAATAGATAGAGAACTTCTTACTCATATCCGGCAAAACCAACACTGGGGCTGTTGTCAATCTCTTCTTCAATTCTTCAAAACTAGCTTGGCACTTCTCAGACCACACAAACTTGGCATTCTTCTCTAGCAAGGAAGTCATTGGCTTTGCAAGCTTGGAGAATCCTTCAATGAACCTTCGGTAGTAACCAGCTAAACCAAGAAAACTACGAATGCCAGTCACATCAGTTGGCGGCTTTCAATTCAACACATCTGCCACCTTGCTTGGATCTATAGAAATTCCACCATTGGACACAATATGTCCTAGAAAAGCAACTTCTCTCAACCAGAACTCGCACTTACTTCGCTTGGCATACAGCTTGTGTTCTCTGAGCTTCTGCAAAACCAATCTCAGATGTTCGGCATGCTCTTCTTCATTCTTGGAGTAGATCAAGATATCATCAATGAACACCACAACAAACTTATCCAAGAATTCCATGAATACCTTGTTCATCAGATACATGAAATAGGCAGGTGCATTAGTCAAACCAAAGGACATTACCGTATACTCATACAATCCATACCGAGTAGTGAATGCAGTCTTAGGTATGTCAGAGTCACGAATCTTCAACTGATGATAACCTGAACGGAGATCAATCTTGGAAAACACACAAGCACCTCTCAACTGATCAAATAAGTCATCAATTCTAGGCAATGGATACTTGTTCTTAATGGTGACCTCATTCAGTGACCGATAATCAACACACATCCTTTGACTACCATCTTTCTTATCAACAAAAATAACCGGGGCTCCCCAAGGTGAAGAACTAGGACGAATGAAACCTTTTTCTGACAGTTCTTTAATTTGTTTCTTAAGTTCTTCTAATTCTTTAACTCCCATTCTATATGGACGTTTAGCTATAGGTGCAGTACCAGGTAACAACTCAATGATAAATTCAATGTCACGGTCAGGCGGCATACCTGGCAATTCATCTAGAAACACATCTTCAAACTCATCCACCACTGAGTTATCCGGCTACACTTCTTCTTTGAGCTGATGTACTGTGGCTTGTTGTTGCACTTGCAGAGCAACCTCAACTCGGACCTCATCTCCCTTTGGTGTATTGACAGTTACAACCTTCTCCTTACACCCTATGTTCGTGTTGTATTTCTTCATCCAATCCATACCCAGGATAAGATCAATTCCGGCAGTATTTAGCACAGTAGGGGTTATCTCGAACTCTACCTCCCTTAATGAGACAGTAATCGGGAGACACTGAAGAGTAGCTTGCTTAACACCACCCGGAGAAGAAACCATAATAGGATGTTTCATGACACTAAGGGGAATACCATGCTTTCTAACAAATGTGTGCGAAATGAAAGTATGCGAAGCACCAGAGTCAAAAAGAACTATAGCGGGGATAGAGTCGATATTGAACATACCCATCATGACCTCTAGAGTCTCCTGTGCCGTATCAACCGACACATGGTTCACCTTCCTGGTGTGAGGTGGCACTCTCTGCTGGTTGTTCTGCTTCTGGGAGGCTTGGGGATTCTGCTTCTCGGGACAATTGTAGGACAAGTGTCCTTCTTTGCCACAGCGGAAGCACTTGTTGGGGGCACATTCTTCACTGGGATGTTGTTGGGAGCAGTCAGTTGTGGCGCCTGGTTGCCACCTTGTCGCTGGTACTGGGAACGCGGCTGGTTCTGGGAACGTTGTTGATTCTGGAAATTGTTCTTAAATCCAGACTGTCCCTGGAAACGTTGTTGCTGCTGAGGCTGCTGCTGGTTGTTGCGGAAGCGACTGTTGCTTCCAGACGACTGCCCTTGAAACTTCCTCTTCTTCTTCTTCTCATCTATCTCTCGGCGTTTGCTCTCGATGATCAGGGTTTTGTCCACCAACTGTTGGAAGTTGGCGAAAGTGTGGGAGAGCAACTGGTACTGGAGATGATCATTCAGTCCCTCCAAGAAGAGCTCTTGCTTCTTGGCATCATCTTCAACCTGCTTTGGTGCATATCGCGACAACTGGATGAACTTGTCACGGTACTCAGCAACAAGCATGCCTCCTTGCTTCAGAGAAAGAAACTCCTTCTTCAGCTTCATTAAACCCGCAGGCACATGATGATTGCGGAAACCCTCACGGAATTGCTGCCAAGAGATGGGGTCGGCACGTCCAAAACGGAAAGACTCCCACCAATCCAGAGCAGCTCCCTACAACTGCCCAGATGCATAGAGAACCTTCTCGACGTTGTTGCATTGGGCGATCTCCAGCTGCCTTTCTATTGCACGCAGCCAATCATCAGCTTGGAGAGGATCACTGGAATGGTCAAAAGTGGGAGGGCGTCCCTTCAAGAATTCGCTTCTCTTGTCACGGGGTGGTGGAGGTGGGTTCCCATTGCCATTGTTTCGCTGCAGCAGTTGAATGTTCTGGGCCGTCTGCTGCATCAACTGTGTTTGCATCATCATCAGCTGCTCCATGTTAGGCTGTGGCGGAGGTGGTGGTGGATTAGCATTTTCTTCAGAGGTGCCATCACCCCTTGGGTTCCTCCTGGTGTGGGCCATCTGCTGTTCAAATCATTGAGGTGAGGTTTAGAATTCTTTTCCATTAAAATAACACTTAAAAGATTAGAACAGGAAATTCTGGGCACGATCCAACAATCAGCAGAGTATAAAAATAATCATATCTGGAGTTTCCGAAGTCAAACAGAGATGTGCTATACATGGTTAGAAAGCATGAGAAAAACTCTACAACTTTTATTCATACCATCTCTCCAGATTCTGTCATTAAGTTTATCAAAAACAGATTTGATTCGAAACTGTTCCAGAGTAAAAGGCAGCGCAGAAACTTTAACTTGTGAGATTTGTTTCTCCCAAACCGTAACTGATATTGAGATGATTCTTACAGCCAAAGAAAACTACAGAAGTCTAGTTTTTCCCAAAAAATTTTCACGATTTTTGGTCGTATATAATTAAATAGGCAAAATAACTAAGACAGAGAGGTATGAAAACAGCATTGCTGGAAACTGAGATAATCAACCCAACTATTATGCATTAATTCAAACCTATATAAGAGATTTGCGGACATGCCCACAATCTCAGCACTCATTACAAACTCCAAATCAAGCATTGTTCATAAGAAAAAGCAACCTAGCACAAAAGTTCACAAGACACGAACTAGACTCGACTTGACTCAACTTGCGCTACTAGCGTCTTTTGCTACTAACTGGGGGGTAACTCCTCTAGGGGTCGATGTCGGTGCGGGTGTGAGCATCTCCATGGTCACCTCGGTTCCTTGGCGGCGATTCAGCTGGGCACCTTGGTGATGGCGGAGGGAGTCCAACACCGAGTTGCCTGTTCAACTCATCCACCGCCCGGCTGAGCCTGTAGTTAGTTTCAGTCTTGGCGTTCGGCTCATCTAGTGTCTGGTCCAGAAAAGTGTTGGTCTGGGCCAAACACTCCAAGGCAGCGTGGAGTCGGGCGTTCACTTCTCCAAGTGGACCGGCGATACTGCAGTTAGCTTGGCCACTCTGACGGCGGGGAAGGTAGCGGTGCATCTCCCACTTGATGATGTCCCAATTCTCATGGCGGTGCGCCATGAGAGCTTGTCGTGCAGCATCCTTGATGGTGGTAGCTTTGGAGAGTCGAACGGAGATAGCATAGTGGATATTCTTCACCTGGCTTCCCTCCTTGATGTACACCTTCGTCTCATAGTAGTCAGCGTAGTCTGGGTGCTTCCAGTGCTCCGTCTTGTACAGCACCGAGGCGTTGGGGTAGAAGCGGCGCACCAAGTCGAGGAGCAGCGGGTGGTAGTAGTCATCACCATGATGATCATAGTGAATCATTCCCACCCAGGGGTTTCCACCTTGGTCTCCATCGTTGTCGCCGTCGTCATCGGGGTCGTCGGAGTCATCCGAGTCGCCTCCATCATCTCCGTCATCAGGGTCGCCAGCACAATCCTGGTCGCCCTGCGGCTCCACCTTCTCGGGTTCATCTTCCTGAGGGTCCTCCATAGGTACGTCTTCAGAGCTATCTTCCAAGGGCTCTTCACTGGGCTCCTCTGCGGGCACCTCCTACTGGGGCTCCTCCACGGGTACGTCTTCCACGGGATCTTCCACGGGTACCTCCGGTCGGGAAACACGTCCGCCAGAGATGAAGCGCTGCAGGTACCTCTTAGGTGGCATGACACGCTTGCGAGCAGTGCGCTTAAGGTTGGCCATCTACAAGAATTAAGATTAAGTCAAAATTTTGCAATGGACAAGGGTAGGATATCAGCAAAAACTTGTAACAAATTAATACAACAAGTAAAAGAGGTAAACAAAGCTAAGGGCTATCCAGTGCTAACTAGGCTTGCGTCCTACAGTCAACACGGCTCTGATACCAATTTGTCACACCCAATTTTAAGGATAAAATGGGATGCATAAACTTATGTGCGCCCAGAGATCAGTCACACACATAAGCCAACAAATTGCATAAATTGTATCATAACCAATGTTTATTACATAGCGAATAATATCAAAGTCATTACACAGCGGAAAATAGAGATAACTCTCACGGTAGCTCCATAGCACAGAGATGTCGACTGGTGAAGCACAAGTCTAGTAGTCCTCTGGGTAGTCCTCATCACTATCACCATCTGTTACCCATCCGGGATTTTTAACCGAGTATTGAAAAATAAACAAGCGTAAGTACATGTCGTACTCAACAAGACTAGCATGGGTTAATGAGGCTCAAAAGGTTGACACGGTTTTAACAGCAGGTTGCTTTTAATTAATCATCTTTTATGCAGTTGGATAGCAACAAATGAATAAGCCCATTCTCATTATCATAGTAAACATAATTAACGAGTAGCAATAAATAGATTTAGCAGCAAGTAACCATCACCCCAAATGATAACTACTCCATAAGATGTCCAAGGCCGCTCGTGACCGTGAGGTCGGCTAGTATACCAGTTTTACACTCTGCAGAGGTTGTGCACTTTCACTATGAGCCGTGATTCCCAGTTGCTCGGGTTAATTACTCCCATAACACTACCAAGGTGAGTGAGCAGGGTTTCACTATGAAGTTGTTAACACCAAATTTTGGGCTGGGAGCCGATAGCCGATACCGGAGGAGGATAACCGATCTTGGAAGCAGATTCCGTCCAGCGGAAGGAAGGAAAATAGCCGATTGAACGGTGAATCGGTTATCGGGCGAAGGTGACAGGAGGCGTGCAGCGTCGGTATTGGTGACGTCATCCAGAGTCCGCACTACCAAGATACGATCACGATCGGAGTCCATTATGAAAGGGAAGTTGGGACTCCAAGTTACCTTAGATATAGGATAGTTTGTTGGTTTCATTATCTATTAATGAGTTGTAATTCGATTAGGACTCTAGCTACGCTCAGGGTATAAATATAAGCCCTCAGCCATTGTAAAATAAACAACAACATCAATACAACACAATTTTTGGCTCTGGCCAACAAACCCTAGAGTCAGTCGAGTCCGGCGAGTTACTTCATCCAGGCTGGGTGTCATCCGGTGGACGCAGGCTTGCTTGTAAGTATCGTCAACCCCTTGTTAAACTATGTCTTTTTAGCGTCATCCAGTGGACGTGGAAGCATGGCGGACCAGGGTCCTTGCTAAGCTCTATTTCTTTGGCGTCATCTGGTGGACGCGGGAAGCACAGTGAGTCGAGGATGATTCACGCTGGTTTACCCGATCAATCTGTGTTAACTGTCATCCGGTGGACGAGATACAGATTAGGACGGTTTTCACGCGCGGATTAGTTATCGATTCGTGTTTGTTTGCTTGATTAATCTATTAGTTAATGTCATCCGGTAGACAGGCTATAGATTGAGATGGTTTGCATGCATGGATTAGTTATCGGTTCTAGTTAAATTTTGCAGTTTAGCTGGATTCATTGAGTTACCGATGTTGCTTATGTTTATTGTTTATTATTTAAAGCAATCATCAATTTGTCCGTCTTGATCCATATGCGTCGGTTTATATCTAATAGATCTATATGCTTTCCATCTGTTTTATATTGATAAGATAGAATGCTTTGCACCAGCCGTTTGTATTTTGGATCTAGATTAGATACGGGTCGCACTCAAGTAATAAAATAAACTTTGTCTAGATTCAAAGGTTAACGGATCTAAGTTGCAACTTCATCATGACTGCCTCGATCCGCTCGATCTCCACTGTTGCAAGATTGTGATTTAGATCTATTAGCCAGAGAGTTGAAACATTGTTTGCTTTATAAGCTTGTATGTTGCTCGTATACACTAAATCGGCTGAAATAGCCGATTTCTTCTTGTTTTACATTGAGACATCTTATGATCATGTCAGCTTGCTGTGACTACATCTTTTATAGCATATTTCCATCTAATGCAAGTATATGTCATTGAATTCATGTCTGAATCGGCCAGCTTGAGTTATAATGCATGTTTCGCTACAATCGGTTCATAACATAACGGGATCGGCTTTCTAGTCGATCTCCCATTACATCGGCTCTTCGAGCCATATAGTTGGAACTACCTGGACACACCGGTTAGTTCCGCCCTGTGATTACTGATTACTATCTTTTTCCTTGTCAATTGTAGGTCAAATTGACTGGCACGCTTGGGTGTTACTGACACTCTCAGACCGGGTTCGAAGCTAGCTGGATCTGCGAGAGCTTTACTGCCTCAAGGGTCGTTTCCGGCTTCGCTGGTGTGTTGGGCTTAGGGAACCACTTTTTGCGCCAACACACTTTTTGGCACGCCCGGTGGGACCATTCACTGAAGACCATGGCAAAAGGGAAGGCTGTGGCGGACGGCCCCTCCAGGGATGACGGTGTCCTCAGGGTCAGGGTCGAAGATCTCAGTGAGGAGGACGTGGCAGTGCTGAACAAGATTGTTGAGGAATTCGCTGATGCCTGCCTGCTTTCATTCACCAAGCAGCGTGATGGCTCTATAGTGAAGAAGAATGCATTCCCGAGATGGATCATGGACGGCCATTCTGATAAATCTGAAGAGGAGTGCAAGGCCGACTTCAAGCAGATGCTGGAAGAAGCGACCTGGGAGGCTGCCTATTCAGCAGTCGGCCATCACCATAAATCCTTCCTGCAGACATTCTATAACGTCATGAAGACTATTCTCAAATGGCAGGATTGGGAGTCTCTGGGTCCGGTTTACTTCAACATACCCGCAGAGGATGCAGATCCAAAAGCTAGCGGCAAGGACCTCCAATTCCTCACTGCAACAGCTGAGCCAGTCGAAAACTGCCAATGCAGGGTGCCACTGCGGCCGGTTCGGCTCGAAAAAATAGCAGCTTCTCCTAGATTATACAAAGATCATACTCCGAAGGAGCTCGCCGCTTTCATGCAGGCCACTGGATAGTCGGTGAACTCGATGAACTCATCAACGGTGAACCTGACAGCTGGAAATACGCCGGCGGCAGACGTGGCCAACCCAACTCCTGGATACCATGAGGGGATCACATATCAAGACCTTCAGGCAGCGCCGCATCCGGGGTACGCCCAGACACCCAACAATCAGCTGCTGGAGCAGATGACTGCCATGCTCCGTGATACGTTCGGTTTACAGCCGAAGACCGGGACCGGAATCAAGTACAGGCGCCCTTACCCCGAGTGGTACGACCGAGTGACATTGCCGCCCAGGTATCACTTACCCGACTTCTCCAAGTTCAGTGGGCAGGACGACATCACCACCATGGAACATATCAGCCGTTACCTGACCCAGCTCGGCGAAGCTTCGTATGAGGTAGCTCACAGGGTCCGGCTCTTTCCGCTATCACTGACAGGGCCTGGCGTTTAGCTGGTTTGCATCTATGGAGCCTAGCTCGATTCAAGGCTGGGAAGATCTGGAGACTAAATTCCATAATTACTTCTTCTCTGGCACTGGGGAGAAAGACATCACAAATCTCACCAACATGCGCCAAAAGCCGAATGAACTTGGATCGGCTTTCATCAAGCGGTTCAGGGAGACCAGGAATATGTGTTACTCTTTGAACCTGAACGACAAGCAGCTCGCCAAGATAGTGGTCAGTGGGTTGCTCCCACACGTCCAAGAGAAGCTTGTGGGCACCAACTTCAATAGCATCAGCGAAGTGATGCAGAGGGTGGCCGCATTAGAATAGCAGGCCCAGAGTTTCAAGAAGGAATCAAAATACAAGCAGGCCTACGTCTGCAATTCCGACTCAGAGGATGGAGAGAATGAAGAAGTGGCTGCTGTTGAGCTCAAATGGGGGACAAAGCCCATGGCCGTACCGAAGGGTTGGAGCGCGGAAGATCAATACGACTTTGACACGCGCAAGCTGGACAAGCTCTTCGACCTGTTAGTCAGTGCAGGCCACATCACCTTCCCAGCTGATTACGTCAAGCCATCTCCTGAAGATTTGCAGGGAAAACTATTCTACCAGTACCACGGCCTCACCTCACACTCTACAAACAACTGCCGCAATTTCAAAGCAGCAATCCAGAATGCTATTAGGTGCGGTTTGTTGAAATTTGAGGCTCCTCCCAAGGGGAAGATGAAGATCGACAAATTCCCATTCCCGAAAGGGCAGAACATGGTCCAGATCGCGAATCCTCTGACTAAAGTAAAGGTATTAACCTCCGAACGGGCCAAGAAGAACTCCTCAGTTGATACCGATGCACAAATCACAGCTGAGGAGCTGGCGCTGATCAAAGGAAAGAGGGAGCAGAATCAGAGGCAGCCGGAGCAAGGAGAATCCAGCGGCACCAAGAGCAGGAGGCCCACGCACCAGCACCTTCTGAACAAGTGGCGGTGACAGAAATAGAAAGATCATCAGAGGCGGCTGCAGCGCGAAGAAGAGGAGTACCGCAGGTGGCTCCGCGAAGAAGAAGAGGCACGCTATCATGAAGAAATGGCCCGCCACCGAGGAGATGAGGAGGATCATTGGCATTGCCCATTCTTCCGACACTGCTGGAATGAAGGCTTGAGACTGCCAACGCTGCGCAACTGCCCAGAATGCAGCGATCAGTACCGAGAGTACAGGCAGTCCCAGGTCAACCGCCGGTCTATGCATCAGAGGCTGGGGAGCCCCCACAGCCCGCGGGATCGGCGTGAAAAAAGGGACTCGCGCGATCGGCTTGATGAAGTGGTAGTTGAACGCCGACAGCCGGTTTGGCAAGAGAATCAGTGGTGCCCAGGGGATCTAACTAGGAGCCAAAGGCGCCAGGTGTAGCAGCTTAGAAACAGAGAGCTCCAAGCTAAGGGGCGTGCCAAACAGGTGTGGCGCGAGAAGCCTCCACAAAATAATGGAAAGGCTGTAGCCGATGCACAGATGGTGTTCGTGCTGCCTGCAGAGTTCAGAGCCAAGAAGTATGATACCGAGTCTGACTCAGACGATTCGGGATCAGAAGACGGAGTGGCCAAGTTAGTGCTCGCACAGCAAGCTACTTTTGATAAGCCAGCCAAGAATCGACATCTGAAGGCCCTCTATCTCAAAGGTTATGTCGACGGCATGCCCATGACGAAGATGTTCGTGGACGGTGGTGCCACTGTCAATCTCATGCCCTACACTACATTCCGCAAGCTAGGCAAGGGTCCCGATGATCTAATAGAAACTGATCTGATGCTCAAGGATTTCGGGGGCAATTCTTCCAACACTCGGGGGGCAATCAACGTCGAGCTAACAGTGGGGAAGAAGACATTGCTTACCACCTTTTTCGTGATCGACAGTAAAGGTGCCTACAGCTTGCTACTCGGACGTGACTGGATTCATGCCAACTGCTGCGTACCATCGACCATGCATCAGTGCCTCATTCAGTGGCATGGCGATGAGGTCGAAGTGGTCCCGGCCGATGACTCGGTCAGCGTGGCGACGGCGGATGCCACATACTGGGAAGCTGGGGATCATGACTGTTTCTCTGGCAAGGCTTGGGAAGGAGGCTCCATCAAGGTCAGCGATGAGAGTCAACAGCCGATCAGGGCAATCGGCTCTTAGTCTTTTTATTAAATGGAGAATCCGATCGACGGCACAGAGGGTAAGTTGGGGCAAGGATTCACGTCGGCCGACAAGCTCGAAGAAGTGGATGTTGGACCCGGCGACAGACCAAGGCCGACGTTTATTGCTGCCAATTCAGACCCGGAGTTCAGGCAGGAGCTGATTCAACTGTTGAAGGAGTACAAAGATTGCTTCGCCTGGGAATATTATGAGATGCCTGGATTGGACAAATCTATTGTTGAGCACAGGCTACCTATCAAGCCAGGGTTTCGGCCACACAAGCAGCCTCCACGTCGTTTTAGAGAGGATGCTCTACCCGACATTAAGGCCGAAATCACGAGGCTGTTAGAAGCCAAGTTCATTCGAGCTTGCCGATATGCCGAGTGGATATCGAGCATCGTCCCCGTGTATAAGAAAAATGGTAAATTGCGAGTCTGTATTGACTTCAAGGATTTAAATAGAGCTACACCGATGGATGGCTACCCTATGCCAGTAGCCGATATGTTGGTAGACTCGGCTGCTGGGCACCAAGTTATTAGCTTCATGGATGGCAATGCTGGTTATAATCAAATTTTTATGGCTGATGAAGACATCCCGAAGACAGCCTTCAGGTGCCCTGGTGCGCTTGGTTTGTTTGAATGGGTGGTCATGACGTTTGGTTTGAAGAATGCCGGTGCAACCTATCAGAGAGCTATGAATTATATATTTCACAAGTTGATCGGCAAAGTCGTTGAAATTTATATAGATGATGTGGTGGTGAAATCCAAGAGCAATAAAGATCATCTGGCCGATTTGAGGACCACTTTGGAGTGCACAAGGCGACATGGTCTGAAGATGAATCCTAACAAGTGTGCGTTTGGCGTGTCAGCTGGCGAATTTCTGGGATTCATGGTCCACCGCAAAGGGATAGAGATCGGCAGCAAGAGTAGGAAGGCGATGGATGAACTCGTACCTCCAACCAACAAGAAGAAATTGCAGTCTTTACTTGGTAAGGTTAACTTTATCAGAAGGTTCATTGCCATCTTATCAGAGAAGGTGCTGCCGTTCTCACCATTGTTGAAGCTCAAGAATGATCAAGAGTTCAAATGGGTTGACGTGCAACAGAAGGCTTTTGACGAAATCAGAGAATACATGAAGACTCCCCCTGTCTTAGTACCGCCACGGACATGGGAAGCCTTTTAAGTTGTACGTGACGGCCGAAAGCCATACCATTGGATCGGCCCTTTTTCAAGAGTTTGAAGGGAAGGAGAGAGCAGTTTTCTACCTGAGGCAGGCGGCTCCTTGACCCTGAGACAAGATACACACCGACCGAGAAGTTGTGCTTGTGCCTGTTCTATTCATGCACCAAGTTGAGGCCCTACCTGCTTGCCTCAGAGTGTGTGGTGGTGTCCAAGGAGGATGTCATCAAGCACATGCTTTCGATGCCTATTTTAAATGGTCGGATCGGCAAACAGATCCTGGCGCTTTCAGAGTTTGACTTGAGGTTCGAATCGGCTAAGGCGGTCAAAGGTCAGGCGATAGCCGATTTCATTACACAGCATCACGGAGGATCGGTTAATGTAGCGGATATAGCGCCATGGACTATGTTTTTCGACGGTTCTTCGTGCAAGCAAGGTGGATGGCGCCGGAGTAGTGCTCATCTCACCGCGGAGTGTGCGTTTTGAGTATGCTTTCTAGATAGGGCCGATTGTCACAAACAATCAGGCTGAATATGAAGCCGCGTGGAAAGGTTTTCAGCTTCTGCATGAAGCAAAAGCCGATGCAGTCGAAGTATTTGGCGATTCACAACTAGTCATCAACCAATTGCTCGGCTTGTATGAATGTAAAGACGAGATACTCAGAGGCTACTATGATCAGTGCCAGGCTCTCATCAAGAAGTTCATGATGGTATCTCTCTGTCACATCCCCAGGGCCCAGAACCACGAAGCTAATCGGCTGGCGCAGAACGCGTCGGGTTATCGGCCGATGCAGGAGATTTGTAACAGCGAGCAATCAGCTGATGACTAGAGGGGCGAGATAGCAGGTTACCTAGCAAATCCTTCACAACGGGTCAGCAGAAAGCTAAGGTACAAAGCCACCAAGTACGTGTTGTTGGATGGTCAGTTGTATTACAAGACTGTTGAAGGAGTGCTGCTCAAATGCCTGGGGGTAGAGGAATCAGTAAAGCTGATGAGCGAAGTACATGATGGAGTCTGCGGTGCACATCAATCAGCTCACAAGATGAAGTGGATCATCAGGAGGACTGGTTACTATTGGCCTACGATGCTGGAAGATTGTTTCAAATATTACAAAGGGTGTCAAGAATACCAGAAGTTTGGAAATATACAAAAGTCTCCAGCCTCTGCTATGAATCCTATAATTAGACCATGGCCGTTTAGGGGATAGGGTATTGATCTAATCGGCCAAATCTACCCACCATCGAGCAAGGGTCACAAATGTCTTGGTGGCGACTGATTACTTCACCAAGTGGGTAGAAGCCATTCCTTTGAGGAACGCCACTTCAGCTGACGTGATCGAATTTGTGAAGGAGCATATTATTTACAGGTTTGGCATACCTCAGACGATCACAACCGATCAGGGGACAATGTTCACTTCAGAGGAGTTTATGACCTTTGCTGATGACATGGGCACCAAGATTTATAATTCATCGCCGTATTACGCCCAAGCCAACGGACAAGCAGAAGCCTCCAATAAAATTTTGATCAAGGTCATCAAGAAAAAGATTGAGCAGAACCCCAGAAAATGGTATTTGCATTTGAGCGAGGCACTTGTAACACCCCAGGTGTTAGTCACGAGCTAACCAGCGAGTGTGGACCTAATCAAGTTATTTCAATCAATGATCCTAATCACTATTTCATATTCATCTCCATCTACCTTGATCATTGGAGAAGTTGCATGAAGATTTAAATTGGATAGTCACATGAGATGACAAGCCCTCTGCTTGATTGGATTGCAGGACTATGTGAACATGAGCATGCAAAGCCAACCAAACCTTGCAACCTAGACCAAACAACTCTATTTGAACTCTACAACAAAAGTCATGAAGGACTCATGTTGAGCAAATGCTAAGAAAATACCTTTATTGGCCTAAACATCTACTCTGAGCTCTCTAATTACATTAGTTTGACTAAAGTGGAAATATTATTTTGGGGCAAGATATGAAGTTTGACCCAAAATAAAAGTTACAGATAATTTTGAGTAGAACAAATGTTATTTATGGACCAAGTCATGATTCAACTCCTAAGTGCCTCAAATAGTGGATACAATATCGAGGAAAAGCTGATTTCATGACTTGATTATTTTTCTAAGTCTGAAATCTGCCCCTATTGCAATGACGTGTTGCTTTCTCCAAATTTTGTTGATCAACTTGAGTTGGACCAAAAATAAAAGTTGTCACAAACTCTTTGGAGCACAACATATCAAAATTTGGCATCAATCCAACTTCGTTTGACAAGAGTTGCCACTCGATCCTTGATAGTAATTAGCTTGTTGATAGCGTCAACTTTAGAGCTAATTACCCGCTAATCCGTTTATCTTTCGGCCAAGCAACCTTAACCACTCTTGTAGATCAAGCCGAGGTGAACAACTTTTCTTCTGTGGTCGAGGTCCGAATCTTTCCCGAATATGCCGAAATCGGCCGTCCAAACCCGATCGACAGCGCACGCCACGTGCTCGCTCTTTTGCTGCAACCAAGGACGCGTGGCAGCGCTGCTCTGGAGCTCCTGCCCCATTGCCGGCCACCACCTCCACCCTTCCACGCTCCAGCTCCAAAAGGCGACACCGGGGCGTCGTTCACTCGTCCCTGCTCTCTCTCTCCCTCGCCGTTTGCCTTCCCTCTCTGCTGTCCAGAGATGGGGCAGCCGCCATGGCCTTCCGACCAAGCTCCGTGGAGCTCGACGATGCTGCTGCTGCTGGTTTCTCTGTTGCTCGTGGCTACTGCTGGCGCGGCGGTGCTGCTGCAGCTTCTGCATGGTGTGCTGCGTGCCACCCTTCGCCGGTCGCCGGTCGCCGCCGTTCCATCGCCGTTGGCACTGCATGCCGCCATGGCTGCTGCTGCTCGCGAGCGTCCAACTGCAAGCCGCCGTTGCCGTGGGTTGCTCTGCGATTGCCTGCGGGTGTACCTCAGCGACCTGGAGCCACGCTGCACCTCCCTTGCCGCTGGCAAGCCCTCCCTTGTTCTCAATCGCCGGTCACCGTCGTCTCCTCTCTCTGCTCTCTGAACCCACGAAGAAGAAGAACAGCAACTGCTCTCTGTATCTCTTTCTCTCTATGACAAGTGGGGCCCGCGTAGATTCAATACTACCTCATTCTTGCAGGAAATATATGAAGTTTGTAAAATTCATATCTAGCTCTAGAAAGTTCCAAAAATTGTGAAACTTGTTTTGTTGGATTTGTGGTAAAGTATTCTGCATGTTAGATACATAAAATGTGCTATGTTATTTACATCTATGTGCTGTGGAATTTTTTTTGGAAAAGTGGTTTTTAGGATTGATTAACGTGCTTTTGGCCATATTTTGAGAAATAGAAGTCCAACATGTGTGATTCCAATTTTGTTAGTCTTCTAATAACATGCGCTAGCTCATAAAAATATAAAACATATATGTTGTTTACGGTTTTATTGGTGTTTCACACTAATCTTTTTAAATAGGAAATAAATGGTTGAATTGCTTGTTATTTTTGTATCTAAAGTTATACTGCTCTAAATGGCATGAACATTTAATTGTAGACTCTCTGTATAATGTGTGATGTATGGTTAAAATTTCATGATTTATGGTGCATGTATGACTGAGTTGTTGATTTATCTTCTTTGGTGCATATTAAGTAGATTTAAATACATTATAAATAATATATTGTGGTAAAAATGGAAAATGGTGTTCCACTACCTTTGTATGATATTGTGTTAGCATGAGAATCAATAACATGGTCATGTTGTTTTAGAAAATGTTGAGTTTCATATTTAATTTGCTCTCCAATGCTTTATTGCATTATAGATTTGTTTATTTTGTAATAATTAAATTATGGAACCTGAGCATGTAAGATTTGAACCTTGGTCGTGATTTGTAATCACCTAGCTCTCATAAAAGTTTGGGACTCATTTGAGATGTTTACCATATAACTTAAATAATTAAATAATGGGTTTTTATGTAATAATGAGTGAATAATTAAAGACAAATGAATGCATATATGTTTCTTGTGATTCCTTAATATGTTTTGGTCTGAGATGAGTCTTGTATGACCATGTAATCATGTTTGGAGCTATCTAACTAGCTCATTCCTATGTGTGCTTAGGTGATAAATAAGGGAAAAGCATGTTTTGCTTATGTGCTGAAATGGCTGCAGGTGTAGTCTCTGTTGTTGGGATGTTTTCCCCATCAAGATGATGTTGCATGTAAATGTGTTCTATACAAAAGTAGTAGCCAACTTCTATATCTAGCGTTTCCTAAAATTTCTTTGGTCATAGGCCTAATAGTTTAGGAGTTATGGCTTTTGGATGACTGCTGTCAGGTTTGGATTGTTTTCTGTCCAGATCTGATTGTTTGCCTTGTTTGCCTAGGTTAACCTTTGAATCACACCTTGGTGATAATAGAAGAGTTTTAGTAAATTTCACTGTCTTTCCAAATTGTCTAGGATCATCCCTTTTGGTGGAATAAATCTCAAGTTATGATTGTTTGAGTTGGGAGGACAGAATCTGTCCAAGTCTGGACAGAGCTGTCTTCTTTGTGTTGTTTGACCTTTATATGAATTAAATCATCTGAAGAGGATAATACCAAAGTTGTAGACAATTTCAATAGCTTTCCAGAAAAGCTTAGATCACCCTGGTTGGATGTATATAGCTTCAGTTATGGTTAAATGTTGTGCTTGCTGTCCTGCTGTCCTCAAACTGCATATGTGAGATTATGATTGCTTCCATGTTGCTTTGCTTGGTGTGTTAGTTATCTCATGGTTCGGTGACTGTAGATTAACATGCCTTGTATTACTTCCTCTTATTCATACATGTGCATTGTGCATCTCATTTAGGTACGCTAGATGATGAACACGTGGACATGAAGGACATGATGATGGAACTAACCACAAGACGGTGTGGTGGACTAATCACGAAGGTGGAAGGACTAATCGAGTGCTTGGATGGGAAATGCTCATCGAACAAGTGTCATCTAACAAATACTAACTTAGTGCTGAACCCCAGGCAAGCCCCAGAGCATCCCTAAGCCTCCACCTATCTCTTTTTATAAATGTACCGGTCTTTATTAAATCGTATGTTTGTGCATTTAAGTATAGGAGTTGGTTTGAAACGTTGCTGCATATCTACCTTGTCTACTATATATGTGAACCTGATACTATTACTAGACAGGTGACCG
Organism: Eremochloa ophiuroides; assembly: GCA_038502445.1. Taxonomy (NCBI): domain Eukaryota; kingdom Viridiplantae; phylum Streptophyta; class Magnoliopsida; order Poales; family Poaceae; genus Eremochloa; species Eremochloa ophiuroides. Next base: position 53,583,531 of record JAHLJS010000002.1, read on the forward strand.
ATCTTATGCTTAGCCCTGCTTAGACCGGTAGAAGTCGGGTGATTTCCTGTCATCCACGAGAAAGTCGGGTGATTTCCTGTCACCCGCGAGTGTAGGTGGTGACTGACGAGATCCACATGGTTGGCTATATGTGTCACCATGCCACAATGAAATAATGAGAGAATCAAGGCTAGGTAGCGGGGAGCTGCATGACATGGGTCATGTTGACTTCGGTGCTGCTTGCGGCTGACTAGGACTGAGGCCACCAGACATCAGTTGAGATTGAAAGACGTCATCACATAGCTGGCCAGATAAGTCGTTCTGACCGCGAAGCCGAGTATTTCTTTCTGAGCCGGGAATTGGGCGTGATAAGGTAGACATATTCTGGAGGTAGGAAGGATGTGCGGAGACACCATCTTACCAAGGGCAGGTCAGGGACCTGATGCATCCTGGAAGTGGGTTTGTCTCTGAGAATATGGACCCCTCCAAGCCCGCGATACATATTATGTCTCAGAAAGATTTAACGGTGGCCCAAGAAGCCAGTGGCTCGGCTGACAGGGTGTAACAACCCTAAAACCCCAATCAATTAAAATTTTTCATTTATTTATTATGAAAACCCATTTTTCTTGTGCAAGCATATAGGTTTCATTATGAATTTGGTAAATAAAGGAGTATAGCTTGCATTTTAATTTCATTCACATAGAATAATAGCTTATGCATCACAATTGGGATTTATTGCAATTTATGTTTGTATTTACTCAATATTTAAAAAGGGTAATATATGTATATAAATACACTTAAGTGAAAATAGAAAAGGAAAAAGAAAAGAGAAGAGAGGAAGAAAGGAAGCCAGCCTGTCGGCCCAGCTGCGGCCTAGCCGAGCAAGCGCGCGCGCGACCGTTTCACCCACTCCCCCGCAGCCGCTGACCGCCCGGCCCCGCCTGTCAGCCGCTCTCGCTACTGTTCTTCTTCTCACCTCGCGAAAGATGGTGGCCGACAGAGTCACGCAAATGGCGTGACCGACAGCGCCACGCATGGCAGAGCCCTGACCCCGCTGTCCCCCTCCTGTCCCCATCCTTTCTTGGCCGCCAAGCGAACCCGCGCCCATCCGGAGCCCTAGATCCACTCGAGCCAAGGCCCTTCGATCGGTCGAGCGCGATCAGGACCGTTCGCCATTGGAGCTGGCCAAGCTCGCCTATAAAAAGGAGCTCACCCCGAAGCCCTACCCTCATTTCCCCTCACCGCCACCGCGGCACAGACCGGCACACTGCACCACACCAAGAGAGAGAGAGCGTAGGAGAAGGGCGGAGCAGAGGAGGAGAAGCTGCCGGAGTGCCGCCGCCGCGGAGCACGCCGGAGCCGGACACGGAGGAGAAGCCCGAGCTGCGGACGAGGAGCGGCACGGCACTGCGATCACTCTGCACAGCGTCACCTCGTCACTGCACCGCCATCCTTACCTCACCAGCCCCACGGTGAGCCACCGCACGCCATATCCGAACTTCGCCCTACTTTTGCCATGGCGTTCCACCCACGGGACGCGCAGGCACGAGCCTTTACCGACTCAGGAAGATCACCTGCTCCATGCACCTCATACGATCTTGCCGTGCTACGGTCATGGCGCTCGGCATCACGAGCGTGTAGGCCGCGGGCTGTTTCCGGCCCCTGAACACTTCGCACAACACGCGCACAAGACCGGCCATCAAACCACTGGACATCGGCTATGGACGTCAGGCCACTTCCGACGGGCATCGCCGTCACACGTGCTCGGAGCACCGCCACCTCGGCGGCGTTCCCGCGCACAAGCCGTGAAACCGCCGACGCGACCCGCTAGCGTGACCACCAACTCACCGACCACCTCGGACAAGCTTAGTTGCGGAAGATCAAACCTCCATAGCCCGGAACACCGAGAGGTGCGTTCTCGGGGAAACGTGATCGCCGCCGACACGTTCCGCCTCGCCTAAAATCCGTTCCGAGTACCCCCGATCGCCTCGCGCTGCGGAGAAAGGCCGCCGAGGTTCGCCAAGTCTGCCTCGGCACCGCTGCTAGATAGCCGAGCCCCGAATCATGTCTGTCGCCTTGGCTACGTGCGCCTCCACCTCGTCGGAGAACCGCCGTATGCCGTGGGATAGAAGGGAACCACACCCGTTCGTGCCAAAACCAAACCCCGGCCACCACACCGCCGCCCGCCTCGCTGGAGAAGCGCCTGTGCCGTGGCCGAGCACCAAAAGGAACCCTGTTAGCCAAATTGGATCCCTTAGAAACGAATATTGGGGCCCGCAGCGGAGAAATTGCCTCGCTGTGAGCTGCAACGTAGCCTACCGGAGCTTTAGCCCTGCGGCAGCTCGCCGCTGGCCGCCATGGCACGCCGAATGGTCGGCCAAGGTCACAAACCACCCCCGACCACCGCCGAGCTCGCCCGACCACCGCCGAGCTACGCCGGCGCCCCCCCGACCTCTGAGAACCAGCCCCGACCTCTAAGAGCGGCATCCTCGGTGCACCAAATCTCTGATTCGCCCGAGCCTCCCCGGGAGAGCTCGGGAGAGCGGCATCCTCGGCGCACCAAATCTCCGATTCGCCCGAGCCTCCCCGGGAGAGCTCGGGAGAGCGGCAACCTCGGCGCCTCGAATCTCCGATTCGCCCGAGCTATGCCGAGCTACGCCGAGGTACGCCGAGCTACGCCGAGCTCCGCCGAGCCCTGCCGAGCTACGCCGACGCCCCCGACCTCTGAGAACCACCCCCGACCTCTGAGAACCACCCCCGACCACCGTCGAGCTCGCCCGACCACCACCGAGCTACGCCGACGCCCCCCGACCAACGTCGTGCTCGCCCGACCAACCACCGAGCTACGCCGACGCCGGCGACTCTCTGGGAACCAGCATCGGACACCTGGTGGGCGACCATCGGGTCTGTGTTCTGATGAGGCGCCACATGCCGCACTACTGGACCCGTGCGCCACGTGGACCAATCCCGAGCTGCACCTGATTAATCGACCATTTTCCATTTTCAGAAAATAGGATAATCTTCGGAAATTCATAACTTATTCATACGATGTCCAAAAATTGCGCACCATATATCAAAATTCTCAGAAAAATGAGATCTACAATCTAAGACTATGTTTGTGTCCATTTGGCTCTTTATTTTATTGGATTTTTCTGAAATACTCTATAGGAGTCGCTGACAGCGACTATTTCGTGTTCGATTTCAGAGCCGGAGGAGGATCTGACTAAGGAAGACGACCACGAGTACTTTCAGGAGCTAGGAGACGACTATGAAGGTGCCACGTCCCACCAAATCCTTACATCCTAATTACGCATTGCAAATGACATTGTTGCTATTGCTTTATGATTATGTATGGATTGGTTGCATGGTAGTATATTTGAATTCCCTGCCTTGATAAGACTATACCCTGCTGTCCGCTGCTAGGTTAGCTGCTGCTTAATTTACTGTTACTCTTCCACTACTTACTACTTGCTATATGCTATGTGGTGGAATTGGTACGGTGTATAACAGATTATAACCACTGGGAGAGAGGGCTGCGTGCGTCTTGGGTGCGTGGTAAGGGTTGATGTCGACCAAGTGGGATGTGAGACAAGCCCATGGGGCAAGTCGTGTCGGGGGTGCAACCTGGGCATCCCCAAGCGAGATACCTGTGGCGGGTAAAGTTGTTGAGGAGGTTCCGGGTGGGATAGCCTTCGGTGGTTTGAAGCCCATGGACGGAGGTGCTGTGATGGCACGGGGAGAGTATCCCCTAAGTGAAGATGCCTGCTTGGTCAAACCTAGGACGGACTAGTTTCAGGTTCATGGGAATCCTTTTCTACTCACTCGCTTCTGATGGGCGGGAGACGGCTGGACTACTTGGTAGGACGGTGCCACTACTGCTAGGTTGAGAGGTGATAAGGGTGGGCGGAGACGGTCGATGGGTTCCCGTTCTGTTCTAGATGTGCAGTACCACTGGATGGGCCCGGTACTGTGTCTCCCAGTCTCAGCATAACGGTGTAGGATCCGGAATATCCTAGGGCTGAGTGGTAGGGTGGCATCGACCTAGGCAAGCAAGCACCTGGAATTCTGCCTAGGTGTTGCGCAACACCTATGATGGCTAATCTTGTGGGTAGTGAAACCTCTGCAGAGTGTACGGTTGATCGATCGATACATATGCCAACCTGTTGGCTATGGACCTTTCCTGTGAAGCTTCTACTAGTGTAGTGAGTGATCTCTTCTTCCCCTGGATGACATTTTTCCGGCAGTCTACCGGTTGTGGTAGCGTGCCGCTGAGATAGGCCCGAGAGGGAGTTGGGCCTGTCGAATGAGAGCGAGGTGTGGGTAAGTGAGATGTGGTGATGGGAAAAGGGATGATGGTGTTAACTGGAGATAAAACTTGACTAATTAAACATTGATTACAGCTGCATAGGAAACCTCAGCCTATAGGTCTGCTTGTATAGCCTTGCATCCACTTTCCACAAAGCAAATGCTACATAGGTGGGCTCCGTGGCCAGTACAAATCGTACTGATAAATTTGCTGTCAGGTGACGAGAATGAGTACGACTTCGAGGAAGACGATGGCGAGGAATAGGGTCACGTGCTACACTCAAGTTGGCCGTGAAGGATGAAACGTTTCCGCATCTTCTAAAGCTTCTCTGAATGTTGATTCCGCCAGTGTGGCGATGTAATAAGTGTTTATGTAAGACTTAATTACCGTTGTATGGATCCTGGTGACAACTGAGATATGGGTAATTTCATGGATTGTCCCAAGCAATCCGTTGAATTACAAATCGAGCCTGTGGATTTCCCTTCGCGCAAATCGAGGTCGTTTCACAGGGTTTGTGATTGGCATATTTGCCAGCTGGTACAATCGATTCGAATCGCCATCTCTCCTGGTTAGTGAGAAACTAAACTGATCTTCTGGTGAGGTAGAGGTTAACAACTTGAACGTGATTAATGGTGAGATGAGGTTGATATCTGTGGATATCGGAAATCATATGGTTTTATTGATTGCTATAACATCAAGTGATTGTTTAGTATAGCTGCAAACCTTAGCTTAATAGCTTAACTGAAATCGAAGCTGAATCACATCTAAAACTTATAAGTTGAGGAACTATTGTAGTAATGCTTTTTCTGCAAAAATGATGCTATCTCCTGAACTCCATGAAATAAGCCTTGCATATCCTTGAGAGTCTTTTTATTTACTTCCTGTCGGGTAAGTCTAGCTGAGTACAATTGAGTACTCAGGGTTTTATTCCCAATGTTGCAGGAGGAATGCTTGGTTGACTAAAGAGTTACTTCTATCCTTCGGGAGAGGAAGACTAGACCTTGGGCAAGGTCATGTTATCTGTCTCATCTATGTTGCTGTGACTGGTCGGTACTTGGCACTGTATTATGAAATTATGCTTGTGTAAAACGATTTCGTTTCCGCTATTGAACTTTTATGTAAAAGTTTATCTTGTACTCTGATGTATTTGAAATATGTGCGAATCTATGTATCATGTGTATGTGTACTGCTGAGTTTCTGCGATCCTTGGGGTATGTACTGTGTAAAAGTTTGAAATCCTTCGAGATTTCACGGACTACCGGGTTTATATTGGATCAAGTGTGGCTTGATAGCTGGGAAAACAGCTGTCGCTGTACTTGTGCTCGTATAAATTGGTCGGTTCTGTTACAGCACTGTGGGCATATCGCATGGCACAACATGGGTCGATCAAGGCTTCACCTTATGAGCTAGTCTATGGACACGCTGCTGTCTTGCCATGGGAGATTCAGTCTGAGACACGGCGTGTCACGTTACAAAACAAGCTTACAACCGGTGAATACAAAGACATTATGATGGACAGTTTAGAAGATTTGCACTGTCATCGGCTTAGGGCTTTGGAATACATTGAAAAGAATAAGGTACGGGTGGCCAAGTATTACAACACCAAGGTAAAAAGCAAGAGCTTCACCGAATCAGAGCTAGTATGGAAAGTCATTCTACCTATTGGTACCAAAGATAGCCGATTCGGTAAATGGTCGCCAAACTGGGAAGGCCCGTATCGTGTGGTGGAATGCGCTCCGGGTAATGCTTATATCCTTGAAGACTTGGAAGGGCAGAGACTCGCCAGAGCCATCAACGGGAAGCATCTGAAGAAATACTACCCTAGCATCCCAGTAGGGGGATAATAGCAGATTCATGTGAATCTGGCTCTAACAGCCGATGCCGTGCAAGTGGATCGCCTTCAGGACAAAATGGCCGACATCGTATTAACGAGTCGCCCTTAGCACATGGCCGACATCGTATTAACGAGTCGCCCTTAGCACAAAAAAAAGAGAAGAAAATAATAAAGGAAAATACATATATGTATCCGAACACATATGGAAATCAGATTGATGCTTTTGAAGGAAACTTTATTTCTGATTGTGCTTACAGGAGTCCTATTATATTCTAATCATGCGTGGCTTTATCTATAATGTCCTGGGCGTCGGTGACAGCCACGACCGCGTCGGCATGAGGGAAGAAGTTCGCCAGTTGGGCGCTGGCCTCCTCCATGTTCTGGCCCTCTGGGAACCCAGGCTCGACGGCTTCCAGAGCAATGCCGGAGCGGAGTCACGCGGCTGTGGGAGCCCCAGTGGCGCCGTGACGAACGCCGGCCATGGCCACTTGGGAGACGTGGTGGTGAACATCCAGGAGCCGTTCCGCCTGCGTGTTGCCATGCGCATTAACGGCATTGGCGGCGGCCTCGGCGGCCACACGTAATTCTTCAAGCTGCGCGGTCAGGACTGCAAAAGAAAGAAGTGTCAACATGAAGGTGATTGTTAGCACGTCACAATTTAAGTTGTTACCGGCCACTGCAGCGTTCGATTCGGCGAGTTGGGCTTGCACCCTGGCCACCTCGGTTTCGGTGGCCGTAAGGGCAGCGGCTTGGGCTTCGGTGACGCCCTGCAGCCGGCCATTCTCCTTCGTAGGCTCTGAGTAGAGGTTACGGTACTCCACCGTCTGGTGATGGAATCGGCGACCGTCGGCGGCGGTGTAGGACCCGTCAGAAGACCCCGATTCTGATCCAGCGCTCGGGGCCGGATTTTGAGGGTGTTCCTGAGGAGGCGCAGTTCTGAGAGGCCGGGTGTCCACGCCAATCGGTGCTCTAGGTGGGAAAGGAATCACGCGGGCCTGACTGAAGGTTGACAAAGAAGCAGATGTGTCAGAATCGAAAGAAAACCAATGTCTTGGGTACAAACTGATTTACCTGCTGTAGATGGCTAACTGCCGGGGCGTCACCCAGCGACGATGGCCGTGATGCGTGTCAGCAGTGGCATCCGAGCCAGGGGTGGCTCCAGCGGCTGCAGGGACGGCTTGAGACGGCCCGGCACCGGTTCCCGAACCTCCGACGCCGGCAGTGGTTGCATTGCTGCGCAGGACGGTGATGGTCAAATTAGATCAGGTTGATCTATGAAGAAGTGAGCAGCAGCCTAACCCTAACCAGGCTTGCAGGCGATGCCTCCGTTCACCCACGGCTCGTAGGCTCCGGGTAAAGTTGTCACCTTCGGCGGAACTTGAGGCCGGCCGCTTGCTGTGGTTTCCGTCGCTAGCCATGGATTTGGGGGATTTTGTTTTCTCTGGTCTGAGGAGAGAAGGCCGGGAGAGCGAAGGCTTCGATATTGCGATTGCTTGTACAGGCCGAGTGCGTATTTATAAAGATGAGGGTATTGAGACGATTCCTCCTCGGAAGGCGAGACGACGCGGCGGATTTTAGGTTGCGGTTAATCCGCGTTTCTTGAATCCGGAACAGTTACCAAATCAGGGAGACAAAACGACGCCATCAATGGTCGCACGCCTGTAACACCCCAGGTGTTAGTCATGAGCTAACCAGCGAGTGTGGACCTAATCAAGTTATTTCAATCAATGATCCTAATCACTATTTTATATTCATCTCCATCTACCTTGATCATTGGAGAAGTTGCATGAAGACTTAAATTGGATAGTCACATGAGATGACAAGCCATCCGCTTGATTGGATTGCAGGACTACGTGAACATGAGCATGCAAAGCCAACCAAACCTTGCAACCTTGACCAAACAACTCTAGTTGAACTCTACAACAAAAGTCATGAAGGTTTCATGTTGAGCAAATGTCAAGAAAATACCTCAGTTGGCCTAAATCTCCAAATTGAGCTCTCTAATGATCTTACATTGACCAAAGTGGAAATACTATTTGTGAGCAAGGTATGAAGTTTGACCTTTAATGAAAGTTGGAGATATTTTGGAGTACAACAATTGTTATTTTTGGACCAACTCATGATTCAATCTCTAAGTGCCTCAAATAGTGGAATCAAGACAGGAAGAAATCCTGATTTCAGGACTTTAAATGTTTCTAAGTCTAAATTCCATGCCGATTTCAATGACGTGCCACTTTCTTCAAATTGCTTTAAGCAACTTGAGTTGGACCAAATATAAAAGTTGTCACAAACTCTTTGGAGCACAACATATCAAAATTTGGCATCAACCCCAGACTGTTTGACAAGTTTGGCCACTCGATCTTTGATCGTAATTAAGATGTTGACAACATCAAATTCGGGCTTAATTACACACTAATCCATTTATCAAACTGGCCGAGCAACCATAACCACTCTTGTAGATCAAGCCGAGGTGAACAACTTTGCCTCTTGCTCCCAGGTCCGAATCTTGACCTAATATGCCGAAAACGGCTCCCGAAGCGCGTCAGAACCACACCCGCCACCTGTTCGGCGAAATGGCGACGCGGCGCCCGAGCTCTGTCCGCGCCCCCACCATTGCTGCCACCTTTCCATCCCTGTCCCCCACCTCTGTCCGCTTTAGCTTGAGGAAAATGGAAGCACCAGAGCACTCCACTTCTCCCTCTCGCTCATTTGCTCACTCTCGCGCTTGCTCTCGCCTGCGCAGCTGCTGCTCGCGGCTCCGTCCGCCATGGATGCGAGCAGAGCTCGAGCGCCGCCGCGGACCACCTTCTCGGGCCTCCAATGCGCAAAATCTCCACCACCAGCAGCTTAGCCACCTCTCTCTATCCATGTCGCGCACCTCCGCTGGGCTCACCGTCGAACGCCGCCGGAGCTGCTGCGCCGTCGCCGCTGCCGCTGCACGCACGGTGCTGCAGCTGCTTGCTGCTGCTCGCCGCAGCTGCTGCCTGTGGGCCGCCGTTGATGCGCGAGGTGCGGGCAGGCGCGGCTGAAAGCCGGACTCCATTAGCCCTCCCTGCCGGGCCGAGCTGCCGGAGTTGGTCGGCATCGGCCCTGCCCGACGGCCTCCCTCCCCTCTCCCTGCTCTGCTTGTTCGAATAGACAGAGGAAGAAGAAGGCCCCTTGTGTCTATGACGCGTGGGTCCCGCGTGGTTCAAATGGCATCAAATTTTTCAGATTTCGTGCTATTTCTTGTAAAATCCATATCTAGCTCTAGGAAGCTCCAAAAATTATGAAACGAGTTTTGTTAGCTTTGTATTGAAGTCCTCTGCATGTTAGATCCATCATTTGTGCCATGCATGTTTATTGTTATGCTATAGAAAATAGTTTTTGAAAAGTGGTTTATATAATTTATTAACTTGCTTTTGGCTATATCTCGAGTTTTAGAAGTGCAAAAATAGTGGTTCCAATTTTGTTAGCCTTCTAGTAACATGCACTTGCTCATAAAAATATAAAACATATAGGTTGTTTACTGTTTTAATGGTGTTTTGCTTTAATTGTTTTAAATAGAAAATAAATGGCTGTGTTACTTGTCATTTTTGTTTCTGGAGTTATTGTGCTCCAAATGGCATGAAAATTTATTTGTATACTCTTGGTATGTTGTGTGATGTCTGGTTAAATTTTTGGGATTTATGGCACAAGTATAGCTAAGTTATTGATTTATCTTGTTTTATGCCTAATAAGTAGTTTTAAATGTGTAATAATTATTATATAGGTGTAAAAAATGGAAAATGGTGCTCCTCTACCTTTGTGTGATATTGTATTAACCTGAGAAACAATAATATGTCATGTGTTTGAATAGAATGCTGAGTTTCACATTTATCTTACTCTCCAATGAATTGTTGCATTATAAACTTGTTTATTTTGTAATAATTAAATTATGGAACCTGAGCATGTAAGATTTGAACCTTGGTCATGTTTTGTAATTATCTAGCTCTCATAAAAATATTGGCTCCATTTGAGATGTTTATCACATGACTTAAATAATTAAATAAATGACTTTTATGTAATATTTAGAAGGAAATTGGAGGTAAATAGACACATGCATGTTGTTTATGACTTCTTACCATGTCTTAATGTGATATGAGTGTTATTGATCATGCTATGATGGTTGGAGCTATGTCCATAGTTCATAAGTATAGGTATGGTTTGATAGAAATCAAATTAATGTTGTTTTGCTTATGTAGCTGAAATGGCTGCAGGTGTAGTCTCTGTTGTTGGGATGTTTTCCCCATCAAGATGATGTTGCATGTAAATGTGTTATATATAAAAGTTGTAGCCAACTTCTATATATAGCTTTTCCTAAAATTTCTTGGTCATAGGCCTAATAGGTTAGGAGTTATGGCTTTTGGATGACTGCTGTCAGGTTTTGCCAATTTTCTGTCTAGATCTGATTGATTGCATTATTTGACTGAGTTATGCTTTGAATCACTTCTTGGTGATAATAGATCAGTTGTAGTATATTTCTATGGCTTTCCAAATTATCTACGATCATCCCTTTTGGTGGTCTAAATCTCTAGTTATGATTGTTTGAGTTGGGAGAACAGAATCTGTCTAAGTCTGGACAGAGCTGTTTTCTTTGTGTTGTTTGACCTTTATATGAATTGAATCATCTGAAGAGGATCATACCAAAGTTGTAGAAAATTTCATTAGCTTTCCAGAAAGGCTTAGATCACCCTAGTTGGATGTATATAGCTTCAGTTATGGTTAAATCTTGTGCTTGCTGTCCTGCTGTCCTTAAAATGCATATGTGAGATTATGATTGCTTCCATGTTGCTTTGCTTGGTGTGTTTGTTATCTCAGGGTTCAGTGACTGTAGATTAACATGCCTTTTATTACTTCCTCTTATTCATACATGTGCATTTTGCATCTCATTTAGGTACGCTAGATGATGAACACGTGAACATGAAGGACATGATGATGGAACCAACCACAAGACGGTGTGGTGGACTAATCACGAAGGTGGAAGGACTAATCGAGTGCTTGGATGGGAAATGCTCGTCGAACAAGTGTCATATAACAAACACGAACTTAGTGTTGAACCCCAGGCAAGCCCCGCAGCATCCCTAAGCCTCCACCTATTTCTTTTTATAAATGCACCGGTCTTTATTGAATCGTATGTTTGTGCATTTAAGTATAGGAGTTGGTTTGAAACCGTTGCTGCATATCTACCTTGTCTACTATATTTGTGAACCTGATACTATTACTAGACAGGTGACCGATCTTATGCTTAGCCCTGCTTAGACCGGTAGAAGTCGGGTGATTTCCTGTCATCCGCGAGAAAGTCGGGTGATTTCCTGTCATCCGCGAGTGTAGGTGGTGACTGACGAGATCCACATGGCTGGCTATATGTGTCACCATGCCACAATGAAATAATGAGAAAATCAAGGCTAGGTAGCGGGGAGCTGCATGACATGGGTCATGTTGACTTCGGTGCTGCTTGCGGCCGACTAGGACTGAGGCCACCAAACATCAGTTGAGATTGAAGGACATCGTCACATAGCTGGCCAGATAAGTCGTTCTGACCGCGAAGCCGAGTATTTCTTTCTGAGCCGAGCTTTGGTGCGACTAGGCAGACATATTCTGAGGTAGGAAGTATGTGCGGAGACACCATTTTACCAAGGGCAGGTCAGGGACCTGATGCATCCTGGAAGTGGGTTGGTCTCTGAGAATATGGTCCCCGCCAAACTCGCGACATATTGTGTCTCAGAAGGATTTAACGGTGACCCAAGAAGCCAGTGGCTCAGCTGACAGGGTTTGTGATTGGCATGTTTTGCCAGCTGGTACAATCGATTCGAATCGCCATCTCTCCTGGTTAGTGAGAAACTGAACTGATCTTCTGGTGAGGTAGAGGTTAACAACTTGAACGTGATTAATGGTGAGTTGAGGTTGATATCTGTGGATATCAGAAATCATATGGTTTATTGATTGCTATAATATCAAGTGATTGCTTAGTATTAGCTGCAAACCTTAGCTATAATAGCTGAACTGAAATCGAAGCTGAACAATATCTAAAATTGATAAGTTGAGGGATTATTGTAGTAATGCTTTTTCTACAAAAATGTTGCTATCCTCTGAGCTCCACCAAATAAGCCTTGCATATCCTTGAGAGTCTTTTTATTTACTTCCTGTCGGGTAAGTCTAGCTGAGTACATTTGAGTACTCAGGGTTTTATTCCCAATGTTGCAGGAGGAATGCTTGGTTGACTAAAAGAGTTACTTCTATCCTTCGGGAGAGGAAGACTAGACCTTTGGCAAGGTCATGTTATCTGTCTCATCTATGTTGCTGTGACTGGTCGGTACTTGGCACTGTATTATGAAATTAAGCTTATGTAAAACGATTTCGTTTACGCTATTGAACTTTTATGTAAAAGTTTATCTTGTACTCTGATGTATTTGAAATATGTGCGAATCTATGTATCATGTGTATGTGTACTGCTGAGTTTCTGCGAACCTTGGGGTATGTACTGTGTAAAAGTTTGAAATCCTTCGAGATTTCACGGACTACCGGGTTTATATTGGCTCAAGTATGGCTTGATAACTAGGAAAACAGCTGTCGCTGTACTTGTGCTCGTATAAATTGGTCGGTTCTGTTACAGTTGGTACGAGAGCAAAAATTTAGCATGTACCCTCACATGAGTATTTAAAAATAAAAAGTTTGAGTTTGCAAAACTAATTACCAACTTATAGCTATATATAGGTGTTTTAAACAAATGGTTTGAACAAACTAAGTGTGCCAAGGACCAAGTCTTATAGCCCATATTAGGATTATTAGGTGGCGTATTTAAGTACTAATTTGGGGAAATTGCATCATGTTTCTATTTGCGGTTCATTTGGTTTTATCGTGCGGATAATTATGAACTGTCGGTTTCTTATTGCTTCTTATGGGCCAATGTGCCACGTCGAATGATGTAAGGTGAGATGTGAGTGTACGATCGAACAACCGTCGATCTATGGTGAGTGTTTATGGTTACTGAAGTGAGTACATGTGATTCATATGTGTACTTATGGAAGTATGATGGAGTAATTACTTTCTTGGGGTCGCAAGTGCTCATGGGAGCATTTCCGGCAAAAAGTGCTTCTTATTGCCATGCATACATGTGGGGTTGGGCTGAAATGAATCTTCTGCAGGTACGCTAACCTCGAATGCGTATATGGTAGTTAACGACTAGCTACATACCGAGAGAGTACGTATGTATGCCACCGACATAGAACGTATTTGCCATGTTATATAGGCAACTAAGTGAGAACGAATAGGAGGAGCATGCATCATGATTGTTGCATCATATGATTGTTGCTTGTTGCATAAGTATGCTTCTTCTCACCCTTGTTCTACGTTGTCTGAATAGCCTTATTAAGTTTACAACTTGTGTTGCCTCTCTTCCTTGCTTGTTTTGAAATCATAAGAGTTGCTAAACCTTTAAGTAGCCTCTATAAGTATTTCTCAACCATAAATCTTGTCAGAAGCTAAACCAATTCTGCCTGTAGGCTTTTCTTTTTGCACAATAGACCCACCTGAGTTTTCTCTTAATGCTAGCCTATGGTTGTCATATGTTCTTGTTCAAGATCTATGAAACCAGGCCTGCAGTTTCTTTCATCTAAAGCCTTATCCAAATCCTATCTGGAGTGTCTCCTCTACTCTTTCTAGATACCATGATAATTGCTTGATCCTTCTTAAATTAGATTTTGTAATCTTTTCTTTGGAAATCAGGTTATGCCCAATCAATCACATCTACAGATGATTTTATTCAATCTATTCCTTGTTTCCAGCAGTCATCTCCACATCTAGAGAATGTTCAGATTTCAGTCAACAAAGCTTGCCTACATCATGTTCATTGGAGTTTTTGTCCCAAATCCTTGATTTGAACCTCTTCTCAGCTTACCCAGAAGTTTCCTTGTAATCTTTTCATTATGAATCATGTTATGATTTTATCAATTCAATCTCACAAATCATGCATTGAATCTGTCCCATGATCAAGTTGTTTTCCAAATCTCTCTAAAGGCCTAGCAATGTTGATCATTAAGAGTCTCCTAGTACTAATTAATGGTACACAAGCTCACGCCATTGGATGGTCTGAAGGTTTCTTGATAGATGCGAGATGCATGTGGAATTATAGAATCTCATGTTAGTTATTCTTGATAGCTAACCTATAATTCTCTTATGCCATGTTTCTATCTAGACCCTCTCCTTGTTACTCACTTGAAGGAAACCATCTTGTGTGAGTTAAATCTCTCCTTCCCCATTTTCCTTGTATTCTTTCTGTATGAATCATGATGTTTGTCAACTCAACCTATGATTATTGTATATAGTTGGTTCATGAGACATCTGGTTGTCTATGGTTATCTTCTTCTCAAGATGCTTGTCAATCTTTGTCTCATGATTTTCCCTCCTTCTATCTCATCTCTTGTAAATCATGGGTCGGGTAATCTCCATACTAGACACATGGAAACCGCGTGGGACTGAAGCAAAGCCTCATGTACTGCTATTTTGGCAACTAATCTGTCTTCTAACTCATGTTTTCATTGCCAAATCATGCTCTTGTTGGCTATTAACCCTATAATTGATTGTAGTAGCTTACCTTCCCTCTGCGAAATGTCATCCTTGTACAAGTCTATCCTTGCCACGCATGATTTTCTCATTGGTTGTATGTTTATTTATGTTGTTATGATCCGTGATCGATGATACTGCGATGAAACAGAGGACATCCTGTGGATCGCAACCACTAGGCTGTGTTGCTCAGCACTGTGCGAATATCGAGGTCTCTGGTCATGATACATTGCAGAACTACACCGATGCGTAATATCTCGTATCTCCCAATCTATCCATGTTTCTTAAGATTTCTCGTTGGTCATGTTTGATAGTGGTGTTATGATTATTGACTGATGGTGCCGTGACGAAACCGAGAACCTCTTTGTGGGGACGCCCAATAAAGTAGTGCTTCTTGGCACACGTTGGTATCACGGCCTCTAATCGTAATCCATTATGAAGTAATACCAATGTGTTGTCTTCCATGGATTTTTCCTAAATCTATCTTTGAAGGTGTCTCTAATTCAAATTGATCTATCCCTATGTTTCTTGATCATCTTGCAAAGTCTTTACCGACTCGATCCTTCAATGTTCTATCAGAAGGTACAGATGTTTGTCAAGTATATAGCTTCCTTCAGAAGTCATAAAGAGAATGATCTTTGAAGAGCAAGTCACTGACATCAACATTGACATACTACCAGATGTGGTAAACAAAGAATCTAACATGATCTACCGAGAAAATCAAACACCATATGCCATTATAGTTGGATTGAAAGAGCACATGAACATTAACATTGGACAAGTATCAGTCAGTAATAGTCAGCAAAATGTGATATGCTTCTGATAGGTTGCCAACGAGTTCAAAAATTTCCATCTCGGCTCAAAGTCCGTTTGCATGATGATCATACAGTTAAGATCAATCTTCTCATGTGTTGCTTCATGTCTGCTGACTATGGTGACCATGTGCATGTATATCATCAGCAACCATTTGCTACAGAAGCTAAAGATGTAGAGCCTTTTTAGGGACAACTAACTAGTTACCCCAGTGTGAAGAATAGTCTGCAGTTAAGCAATGAAGTGTATTTGGTTCTTGTATCAAGAAGGAACAAGACCGGCCATTATTAGTTTCTGCTCGATGAGATGATTGCCTCTGCTGATGAAATGCAGAAGTTTGTTCATTCGCTCTCTCATGTGAGCAATGTATTGCCCAATTGGATTAGTCTGTTTGACATAAAGAAATGGATGCATGAAATAGCCAAATAGATCAATATCAAGAAGTGTTGTTTCATGCTAACAAGTGTGTTCCGGGGGTATAAAAAAGTGTTTGACCATGTTTTTGAAGACCATGTCTCATAGAACCATGCTATGCAAGAAACCCCTAAGTCAAATGGTACTATTTGTGGCACCCTTACTCCAAGGCCTTGCTATAATGAAGCCAATTCCATCTTTGTCAATCACTCAGATAGTGCAAACTATGGTTTCAGCCTAGTGAAGAGCTACAAAAGACACTCCAACAGATGAAGTCAATACCATAGTATATCTTGGTGCAACCAGGTGCCCTGTTTGATACTCTATGGTATGGACAACAAAAAGGACATTAAAAAAATCAGTTCCTTATTCTTGATCGGTCAAGGTGTTCTACCACTCAACTCCTAAGAGTGTGAAGTGAAGACAAGTTGAATTATGTCAAACAACATATTTCAAATTTCTATTTGGAAACCCTCTGATCTCGGATTGCTGATGCAAAAATAAGAAGGTTTACCCAATGTCAAAAGTAGTTCAACAAGTTGGTTTTGGTAATTCATGGTTGTATCATGAAGAAAGTTGTACTCAAGTTGTTGGTAGAGGACTGCTTCTCAAAACTTTGTGAGTAAACACTCTACACAACCAACCTCATTAAACCTGCCTAATCTGCTTCAATCTTGTTTATTCTCGACTGCAAATGAGAATACATAAGTTTGGGATTGCTCATCGGTTTTCCTCGTGTACAAATTTTTTTTTTGATTCTATGCAGGAATTTGTGATCTGTCTCATCAACCTGCACAATTCATGTCTGTCTAGGACTAACCATCATGCAAATGGGTAAGCCAAGTTGCATATTGCACAAACTTTTGCTACTGCATGGTGTACTCCAAACCATTGCCTTGGATCATGAACTATAGTTTTCAGCTCATTTTGGAAGCATTTACAAGAATCACCTTACTCGAGTAAATGCCTACCAGAATCTTGTGCCTTGGAAGAGAATGGAGTGTAACCATACGCATCTGTATGCCTACACTTGTCACTTGATGTCCTCTGTGCCTTTTATCACGGAGTGACAGAAAACTTTGTGTACATAATGAAACTAATCCAGAGTTCGTCCTATCTTCAGCATAGCATACCTCAGGCCAATCAGGATGAATTGATCAAATCTTGAAATACATATTGAGAGCATATGTGTTTTGTTTTCAAGGATCTTGTCAAAAATGGCTACTGCTATTAGTGTTTTTCTTACAACAATAGTTATAAAGATGTCACCTCAGACTCACCCAAAATGATTGTTGCTGTTTGGACAAGGATTTCTTTATTTTAATGGTCATCAAAAGCACTGAGCCGACAGAGTCAGCTATTGCATTCATCGTTCACTCAACAAACTCAAATAATACAGTGTTGCCATCAGAAAGAGAACTGTACACATGGAACATTATGTAGCCTTCCATCAGTCAACATTTCAGTAATTTGGCATCGACGACCGACATGAACCTTGTATGTTGATTAACAATTTTCTCTGCTCAGCAAATATCTGCCTCGTCTATGATCTCATCCCACATGAAAATGGTGGTATATGCTATATCCACTAGAGAATAAGATGTTTTGAAAACTACTCTTTGACGCTCCAATTCACAACCTCATACTAAGAGTGCTAATTGGGACGTTTTGTCCTGGGTTCCTCCCAAATTAGCTGTGTTATCTTGGATTCCTCCCAAACTAACAATGCTTCATAGAAATCAATGAAGGAAATTCTTCAAACAAGAGTCAACTACAAAGAATTCTTGAATGATCAGAAAGTTGTCCTATCCTTAATGATCTCTCTTGCATTTGCACCAAGGCAAATAGAAGTACATGATATCTTGGAGTAACGACTCAACAAACCTCTGCCGTCCATACATTTTCATAAGCCATGAGGTAATCACCCCTGCCTATAAGCGCTATGGAATTTTTAAGTAGCTTCGTACTAGCACCGCCTTGAAAAAGGGGCTGACATGCTTCTCTACCCTTGAAAGCTCTTACGTTCTGAATCTCGGGACGAGATTCTTTTAAGGGGGGAAGGCTGTAACACCCCAGGTGTTAGTCATGAGCTAACCAGCGAGTGTGGACCTAATCAAGTTATTTCAATCAATGATCCTAATCACTATTTCATATTCATCTCCATCTACCTTGATCATTGGAGAAGTTGCATGAAGACTTAAATTGGATAGTCACATGAGACGACAAGCCCTCCGCTTGATTGGATTGCAGGACTACGTGAACATGAGCATGCAAAGCCAACCAAACCTTGCAACCTTGACCAAACAACTCTAGTTGAACTCTACAACAAAAGTCATGAAGGTTTCATGTTGAGCAAATGTCAAGAAAATACCTCAGTTGGCCTAAATCTCCAAATTGAGCTCTCTAATGATCTTACTTTGACCAAAGTGGAAATACTATTTGTGAGCAAGGTATGAAGTTTGACCTTTAATGAAAGTTGGAGATATTTTGGAGTACAACAATTGTTATTTTTGGACCAACTCATGATTCAATCTCTAAGTGCCTCAAATAGTAGAATCAAGACACGAAGAAATCCTGATTTCAGGACTTTAAATGTTTCTAAGTCTAAATTCCATGCCGATTTCAATGACGTGCCACTTTCTTCAAATTCCTTTAAGCAACTTGTGTTGGACCAAATATAAAAGTTGTCACAAACTCTTTGGAGCACAACATATCAAAATTTGGCATCAACCCGAGACTGTTTGACAAGTTTGGCCACTCGATCTTTGATCGTAATTAAGATGTTGACAACATCAAATTCGGGCTTAATTACACACTAATCCATTTATCAAATGGCCGAGCAACCTTAACCACTCTTGTAGATCAAGCTGAGGTGAACAACTTTGCCTCTTGCTCCTAGGTCCGAATCTTGACCGAATATGCCGAAAACGGCTCCCGAAGCGCGTCAGAACCACACCCGCCACCTGTTCGGCGAAATGGCGACGTGGCGCCCGAGCTCTGTCCGCGCCCCCACCATTGCTGCCACCATTCCATCCCTGTCCCCCACCTCTGTCCGCTTTAGCTTGAGGAAAATGGAAACACCAGAGCACTCCACTTCTCCCTCTCGCTCATTTGCTCACTCTCGCGCTTGCTCTCGCCTGCGCAGCTGCTGCTCGCGGCTCCGTCCGCCATGGATGCGAGCAGAGCTCGAGCGCCGCCGCGGACCACCTTCTCGGGCCTCCAATACGCAAAATCTCCACCACCAGCAGCTTAGCCACCTCTCTCTGTCCATGTCGCGCACCTCCGCTGGGCTCGTCCGTCGAACGCCGCCGGAGCTGCTGCGCCGTCGCCGCTGCCGCTGCACGCACGGTGCTGCAGCTGCTTGCTGCTACTCGCCGTAGCTGCTGCCTGTGGGCCGCCGCTGATGCGCGAGGTGCGGGCAGGCGCGGCTGAAAGCCGGACTCCATTAGCCCTCCCTGCCGGGCCGAGCTGCCAGAGTTGGTCGGCATCGGCCCTGCCCGACGGCCTCCCTCCCCTCTCCCTGCTCTGCTTGTTCGAATAGACAGAGGAAGAAGAAAGCCCCTTGTGTCTATGACGCGTGGGTCCCGCGTGGTTCAAATGGCATCAAATTTTCAGATTTCGTGCTATTTCTTGTAAAATCCATATCTAGCTCTAGGAAGCTCCAAAAATTATGAAACGAGTTTTGTTAGATTTGTATTGAAGTCCTCTGTATGTTAGATCCATCATTTGTGCCATGCAAGTTTATTGTTATGCTGTAGAAAATAGTTTTTGAAAAGTGGTTTATATAATGTATTAACTTGCTTTTGGCTATATCTCGAGTTTTAGAAGTGCAAAAATAGTGGTTCCAATTTTGTTAGCCTTATAGTAACATGCACTTACTCATAAAAATATAAAACATATAGGTTGTTTACTATTTTAATGGTGTTTTACTTTAATCTTGTTAAATAGAAAATAAATGGCTGTGTTACTTGTCATTTTTGTATCTAAAGTTCTTGTGCTCCAAATGGCATGAAAATTTATTTGTATACTCTTGGTATGTTGTGTGATGTCTGGTTCAATTTTTGGGATTTATGGCACAAGTATGGCTAAGTTATTGATTTATCTTGTTTTATGCCTAATAAGTAGTTTTAAATGTGTAATAATTATTATATAGGTGTAAAAAAGGGAAAATGGTGCTCCTCTACCTTGGTGTGATATTGTAGTAACCTGAGAAACAATAATATGTCATGTGTTTGAATAAAATGTTGAGTTTCACATTTATCTTACTCTCCAATGAATTGTTGCATTATAAACTTGTTTATTTTGTAATAATTAAATTATGGAACCTGAGCATGTAAGATTTGAATCCTTGGTCATGTTTTGTAATTATCTAGCTCTCATAAAAATATTGGCTCCATTTGAGATGTTTATCACATGACTTAAATAATTAAATAAATGACTTTTATGTAATATTTAGAAGGAAATTGGAGGTAAATAGACACATGCATGTTGTTTATGACTTCTTACTATGTCTTAATGTGATATGAGTGTTATTGATCGTGCTATTATAGTTGGAGCTATGTCCATAGTTCATAAGTATAGGTATGGTTTGATAGAAATCAAATTAATGTTGTTTTGCTTATGTGCTGAAATGGCTGCAGGTGTAGTCTCTGTTGTTGGGATGTTTTCCCCATCAAGATGATGTTGCATGTAAATGTGTTATATATAAAAGTTGTAGCCAACTTCTATATCTAGCTTGTCCTAAAATTTCTTGGTCATAGGCCTAATAGTTTAGGAGTTATGGCTTTTGGATGACTGCTGTCAGGTTTTGCCAATTTTCTGTCTAGATCTGATTGATTGCATTATTTAACTGAGTTATGCTTTGAATCACTTCTTGGTGATAATAGATCAGTTGTAGTATATTTCTATGTCTTTCCAAATTATCTATGATCATCCCTTTTGGTGGTCTAAATCTCTAGCTATGATTGTTTGAGTTGGGAGAACAGAATCTGTCCAAGTCTGGACAGAGCTGTTTTCTTTGTGTTGTTTGACCTTTATATGAATTAAATCATCTGAAGAGGATAATACCAAAGTTGTAGACAATTTAAATAGCTTTCCAGAAAGGCTTAGATCACCTTGGTTGGATGTATATAGCTTTAGTTATGGTTAAATCTTGTGCTTGCTGTCCTGCTGTCCTTAAAATGCATATGTGAGATTATGATTGCTTCCATGTTGCTTTGCTTGGTGTGTTTGTTATCTCATGGTTCAGTGACTGTAGATTAACATGCCTTGTATTACTTCCTCTTATTCATACATGTGCATTTTGCATCTCATTTAGGTACGCTAGATGATGAACACGTGAACATGAAGGACATGATGATGGAACCAACCACAAGACGGTGTGGTGGACTAATCACGAAGGTGGAAGGACTAATCGAGTGCTTGGATGGGAAATGCTCGTCGAACAAGTGTCATCTAACAAACACTAACTTAGTGTTGAACCCCAGGCAAGCCCCGGAGCATCCCTAAGCCTCCACCTATTTCTTTTTATAAATGCACCGGTCTTTATTAAATCATATGTTTGTGCATTTAAGTATAGGAGTTGGTTTGAAACCGTTGCTGCATATCTACCTTGTCTACTATATTTGTGAACCTGATACTATTACTAGACAGGTGACCGATCTTATGCTTAGCCCTGCTTAGACCGGTAGAAGTCGGGTGATTTCCTGTCATCCGCGAGAAAGTCGGGTGATTTCCTGTCATCCGCGAGTGTAGGTGGTGACTGACGAGATCCACATGGTTGGCTATATGTGTCACCATGCCACAATGAAATAATGAGAGAATCAAGGTTAGGTAGCGGGGAGCTGCATGACATGGGTCATGTTGACTTCGGTGCTGCTTGCGGCCGACTAGGACTGAGGCCACCAGACATCAGTTGAGATTGAAGGACGTCGTCACATAGCTGGCTAGATAAGTCATTCTGACCACGAAGCCGAGTATTTCTTTCTGAGCCGAGCTTTGGTGCGACTAGGCAGACATATTCTGGAGGTAGGAAGTATGTGCGGAGACAATATTTTACCAAGGGCAGGTCAGGGACCTGATGCATCCTGGAAGTGGGTTGGTCTCTGAGAATATGGTCCCCGCCAAACTCGCGACATATTGTGTCTCAGAAGGATTTAACGGTGACCCAAGAAGCCAGTGGCTCGGCTGACAGGGTTTGTGATTGGCATGTTTTGCCAGCTGGTACAATCGATTCGAATCGCCATCTCTCCTGGTTAGTGAGAAACTGAACTGATCTTCTGGTGAGGTAGAGGTTAACAACTTGAACGTGATTAATGGTGAGATGAGGTTGATATCTGTGAATATCAGAAATCATATGGTTTATTGATTGCTATAATATCAAGTGATTGCTTAGTATAGCTACAAACCTTAGCTATAATAGCTGAACTGAAATCGAAGCTGAACAATATCTAAAATTGATAAGTTGAGGGATTATTGTAGTAATGCTTTTTCTGCAAAAATGTTGCTATCCTCTGAGCTCCACCAAATAAGCCTTGCATATCCTTGAGAGTCTTTTTATTTACTTCCTGTCGGGTAAGTCTAGCTGAGTACATTTGAGTACTCAGGGTTTATTCCCAATGTTGCAGGAGGAATGCTTGGTTGACTAAAAGAGTTACTTCTATCCTTCGGGAGAGGAAGACTAGACCTTGGGCAAGGTC